>OX346231.1:10005000-12895190 GCA_947049295.1 Ligdia adustata
TGTCATCTAACGCGACTATCTTTCGTCTAGTTGATGAAGTGCCAGTATTCGACTGGAAGGAGGCTTGCAAAGGAGTATTAAAAAATACCCAGAGCCTGCACTTTCAAATAAGCAAGTGTAAAAAAATTATAATTGAAAAACAGTCAAGAAATATTTTTGTACGTGGTGAATTGTCTTACCGAAATGAAATTGGGCAACTCTTGCCAATTACAAAAAGACGGAAAAAGATTTTACAAATATTACCCGAAAGATTACAGGGCACAGTTGTCATCAAACAAGAAAAGCGTGATGACGTAAGTAAATTATTAAGTAAGCACTTTGGTGAACAGTGGAGAGATATTTCAGATTTGCAATATTTCAAAAATGTCCTGTCTGCACCTAATCAGGATACCGAAAATTCGGATAACGGAGAATCTCCAGCAGACGAGCCGGAAGAGATATTTGACTTTGTTTGACGTTTTTTCTTTGTTGACCTTAATTTTCTAAATAAACTGACCAAATAATATAATTCTAATGTGTTTTCATTGTATGTCCTGAGTTCGTCCCCTGATCAATTAAATTACATCATTCGTGCCTAAGTCCTAGTATCCTATTTCATACTCGCCTATGTCCAACGCCCTATTTATCAAAACTGACTAAATCAATTACTGTTAAATCATATCCGCCTAAGTCCATACTTATTTCATCAATTTTTAATGTTTTTCGTAGAGAATTTCTTTTGCTGTGTATTTAATTGGCATTGCCAACTAAATATTAACATCACTGAACATTATTTCTAGAGTTCTATAGGTAAAATTTAAAATAGTCAAAAAATGTTAATTCCTAAAAAATTTTTAGACGTGACTTAGGCGATTTTGGTATTTATCGACACAATTTTGTACTAAGCTCATCAGTTCATTCTGCATAATGATGGAAATTCACATCAAAGCATTTTCAATAAAAAAAAATACTTATAATAGTCAAATATTTTTTTTATTATTTTTCCCATTACCTAGAGGTCTTAATACATTCATACGATTTTTTTTACAAAAAAAAAATATCATGCAACTAAGGGTTATACTGTTTTTATAATATATATAATTTGTATAATATAGACACATTGTTTATAAATAGAATTAAAGAGAGGCTCTTTAAGCGAAAAACCCCATTTTCATCTCCCCACTCAGTCTCTTATCAGTCATATTCTGTGCCATTACCAAAAACTTCACCAATTTCAATGCGACCATCAACTTCCCAAACATTATATTCCGAACCTTTGCCAAATAATTCACCATCGGCTCCATACCGACCGTCATCTTCCGAAACCTCGTATTCTGAACCTTTGCCAAATACTTTAGTTACAGGTCCAAACCAGCCATCAACCGCCCAAACGTCACAGTATGTACCAATGCTAATCAATTCCCCCCAACCATTCACTTCTCGAAATCACGTTTATTTTAACCAATCGGGCTCGTCAAATTCTATTCCTACCATTCAAATAATATCGAATGAGTTGATTTCCCAAATAACAGAAACAAACCGTGTGAATGAAGATTTAATTAAAGCCTATGAATGCTTTGATTGTGAAAATTGAGTTATTACAATACGACCACTTTTATAAGTTTTTTCTAATTACAAGAATCATGAAAAATAAAGCCAAGTAATAAAAAAATCTTGAGTAGATCTTTAGAATGTCCAGTCCTAAAGATAGTTTAGTTGGCTAAATTTTTTATGAATAAATTTTTCATTTCAACTTATTGATAATAAAAATAAAAATTTATAAAAACAACTTAGCTTTATTTCATTTCTTAGAACATCATTAATTGCTTTGCAGACTTCTGGTATAATTTTTGAAATTACTTGGGGAGACACTTTGAATAAATAGTGTAAACTTTTATAACTGTCACCAGTTGCGATAAACCTTAATGTTATTGCTAGACGATATTTCGCTGGTATAGCTTCTCTGAAGTCCGTATCTTGTTTCGAAATCAGAGGAGAAATTTTGTCTAGCAAATACTCAAAATCTGTGAAACTCATGCGGCAGAAGTTATGAAACTCCCCCTGATGGTTCGTAAAGAAGCTCATTAAATTTATCTTCTATAAATTGTCTGAAACGAATAAAAACTTTTAGTTAAAATTAAATAACACGGCAAATTAAAGCCCAAATAATAGGTCTAAAGTAGTACCTTGTGCGATTTCTATGTATTTTAATCATCCACCATCGTCTTCGCTTTCTTCTTTATTTCTTTTTTCTTTCTCTTGCTTTAATTTATAATAAAAATATGTCAACCCGAAACTAATAGCTGCCACAAGCTCTTCGTCCGCCATGTTTGCCGATTCGGAATGTAATGAACGTTCGCCTAGCATGTGGATGGCTGTTTGTGTTGGGTGATTGTAGTTGGTGTTTGGGACTTTGTTTGCTGTTTGCGGTATTTGTGAAAAACAGCCAGCGTGTAGATGCGGCTCAACACGTCGCTGCGCGTTCACAAAAATGGATTCGGAGCGACGCCAAGAACACATCGTTAGTAACGAGAAAAGAGCGATTATAGAGCTGTTGGAGTTGTATAAAGACTTTCCATGTTTGTGGAATACCACTCATAGCCTTTATTGTAATAAAGATGCACGCAATCAAGCATTTGAAATACTTTTAGAAAAGTGGAAGACATATTACCCCCTTGCAACTATTACCGATATTAAGAAAAAAATGGAACATGTCAGAGCTGCCTATAGACGAGAACGGAATAAGGTGAGAAATAAAATAAAACAGATGATATTTTTATTATTACTTTTTATTGGGTAGGTACTTACTTAATAATGAAGTAGGTATAATATTTATTATTTATTCGTCATGATATTTTATTTTAGGTAGAATCTAGCAAAACTAGTGGCGCTGGAGTGGAAGATTTACATGTCCCGGCATTGTGGTACTACGAATACCTAAGTTTTCTGCACGAAAAGACTTCAAAAAAAACTACATAACCTACAAAAATAAATAACTTGAATAATTAACCTCCTTTTTTTAAAGTCGTTTTAAATAGTAGTAAGTACCTACTTTTCATGTTTATTTTTTAATTTAATGAATAAATAAAAAATGTGATTGGAGTTATGTTAGTATTATTTATAAAATATAAATTATACATACCTTCATATAGTTTTTGAGCACTGTATAGATTGCTTCACAAGTCTCTGGTATTATCTCTGATAGTAACTGTGACGATATACTAGTGCTGAATTTAAGTTCTCTGAATTCTCTACCTGACGCTAGAAATTTTAAAGTAGCCACAAATCTCTCTTCAGCACTCACAGCTTGTCGCATAACTGTATCGGATTTAGTTATATGCGATTTCACAAGATCCAACAATTCAATAAATGCTTCGGAACTCATTCGAAGATATATACGAAAATCTTTATCATCGAGATCTTTGATGAGATTCATATGACTGTACCGTTGTCTGTTTCTGAGATAAAATTTTGCCCATTCTTTTCTTCTTTTTCGATGGTTATATAACGGCGATGTAGTAAGGATAGCTGCCGCAACTAAAGCAATTTTGGCTTGTTTTGATAGAATGGGCGGCATTTCGAGGAGACGTGTTCACGCAACGCTAGTACGATACGACTGGACGGTTCGAAGTCTGGTGCGATCGTCTGTTGTATAGATCGCACCGTGCGGTTCGTTCGCGCTCCGCACCAAGTTCGATCGTCTGTGACTACTTTTAAGGAGCGTTTCCATTATGCAAGTGATTTGCATACTAGTTGCAAGTTGCATGCAAATTGTATAGTGGAAACAACAACTTGCAAACAAGTTGCAACTTGTATGCAATTAGGTTTAAACTTGTACGCACAATAATCAAGTCGGCACATTTGCACGCAAGTTGCAAGCGCATGCGGTCGTGCATAGAGGATTACTTTCTTTATGACTTTATTACTTTGTAAAAATGACTGCTAAATGGGATACGGAGAAAACAATAATGTTTATTGAGGAATATCATAGACATGATTGTCTTTGGGAACCAAAAAACAATCTTTACAAAAATCGAGACGCACGCGAATCAGCATAAAGAAAACTAATCGAAGTGATGAACCTTAATGGTATTGTTATGACCGTAAAAGAAGTGAAAAATAAAATACGATCACTGCGTACCACATTTTTTGCTGAATTAGCAAAAATCGAAAAATCCAAAACAACCGGTAGTGGAACAAGTAACATATACACACCAAAATTAAGCTGGTTTAACACAATGAATTTTTTGCTGACGTCAACCGAATTAAGAAGGAATGAAGAAAGCACCACTGTAAGTATCAATTCTTTTATTTTTTTTAAAAATCGTTCTTTCTTGCCATGTTACAGCACCATCTGTAGCAAAGTAGTTAGCAAAGTCATCTCTTATTTCGACCGCTGTTTTGGGACTGCTTGACGGTTGTGCCGGGCGTAATTGCTGAAATGCTCTCATATTCACGTCATTGAACATGCCTTCACTATGTCCTGTTATTGAATTTTCTCGATCAACAAAATTATGTGTAATATATGTACTAGAAGTATGTCTCAACCAATTGTGCAGTGCACAGCATGCTTTTATTATTTTATCAACTGTATTCACCTCAACAGCAATAGGTCGCTCAAAAATTCTCCACTTCGATACCAATAAACCAAACGCATTTTCAACCACTCGTCTTGCTCTCGACAGTCGGTAGTTAAATATTTTCTTTTCTTTAGTTAATCCTTGAGTTCGAGGATATGGCTTCATTAAATATTTTTTAAGTGGAAATGCTTCATCTCCTAATACCACTGAATATATTAGGCGGTATATTTGAGCTACCATTTTCTAATATTGACTGAAGAGTTGAATGAGAGAATATTGTTCCGTCTGATGTTTTCCCATAATGTCCAACATTAATGTATCGAAAGTTTAAGTAACTATCGCATAATGCAAACAAGACTATGCTAAAATGTCCTTTATAGTCATAATATAAAGAACCACTCCCATTTGGGCATCTCAAGATGACATGCTTTCCATCAATTGCTCCAATGCATCGTGGAAAATTGCAACGTTCTTCGAATCCTTTACAAATTTCATTCCACTCTTCACTAGTATTCGGAAACTGAAAGAAATAAAAAACATTAAAGAAATGTTTTATTTTATTTATTTTTAAATTTATTGAATGAATTATGTTTTAGGTTGAATCAGAAAATACTTCAACAGATAGCAGAGAAAATACGCCAGCCAGAGCCAGTGGTTGTCGAAGCTCATCTCAAACACAGAGTCAATCCTCATCCAATTTTCGACAATCGATTCGAAATGCAAGATATGATCCCATAGATACCGCACTTCAAGAATTGAGAAAAATAAATAAGAGCGTAGAATCGGAAAATGAATTTGATGTTTTTGGTCAAAACGTTAGTCTTCAACTTCAAAAACTGCCGTTAGAGTACGCTCTAGAAACTCAAGAACTTATTATGAAAGTTTTAAAAGAGCAGCGAATAAAATCCTTAAAAGAAAAGGCACAACAAGAAGCACTTGTAATTTCTATACCTGATTATATAAATCTTGATTTAGTGGATTACATTGACACCGAGAGTAAGCGTGATGAACCAGGACCATCGGACAGTAGCAAAGAAGATTTATTAGGTCGTGCTGTTCGCGCTATGGGTTCATTGGAATCTGATGACGATGATTAGGATTTGAGTTTTCGACCCACTAACTTTCGTGATTTCGTGATTCGTGAGTTTAAAGTTGTTTCACATATTGAAAATAGCCGCCGATCAGTCCTCTTTAATGTTAAGATTAATTATAATAAAAATATGTTGAACATTGATCTTATACATTGTTTTACTTACCTTTATATATTCTTGAAGTGACTCATAAATTGCGTCGCAGACATGGGGCAGGAATTTAGAAATACTACATTTAGGCACACGATACAATTCTTCCAATGTTCCAAGACTAGTACCCGATGCCAGATATTTAAGCGTCACTTGCAATTTCAATTTTGCAGGCAGAGTGGGTCTAAAAATAGTGTCTTGCTTAGATATTCTGGACGAAATCTTATCCAATAAATTTAAAAATAGTTTTTCGTTCATTCTGAGATGAGTATGGTACCGTTTAGGATCTTCTGTAGCCAATTCTGTTAACAGATTATTCGACGTACCGTAAGTATCTCTTCTGTGAATCCATTTTCTAACCCACTGAACTGGTCGACGTCGATGCTTTTTTTTGTTATTTAATACGTGTATAATTATTGCGTATACAACTCTGCATGCAGCGACAAGTACAGCACGTCTTCTACCCATGATAAACACTGTACAACTAGAACTAACTTGTATACCACTAAAATCTTGTATGCAAGCTGCAAGTTGAACAAAATCGTGTTTCCAATTCAAATCACTTGCACACAAGTCTGACGTCATACATGTATGCAAACACTTGCATAATGGAAACGCGCCTTTAAGACTGGATTTTAAACTTGTACAGACGTGATTGTTTTGCCCTCGTTTGTTCTAAAGTACTCACCGCCTGCGCGCCCGCAATTGCTCTGCGCGGTATATCGCTAACGCACTGCATGTTTAGACTAGCCTATTTCGTGGATATCGTATTACGTTGAGTACAGTTCACAGTGCTCTCAGTTTTGATCTGTTTGTAAGTGAAATAGTGTAAAATTAACAAATAAACACTTAAATGATTACAAACGTACTTTAATAATCATAAATCGATTATGGACCTTAAGAAGAAATGGCCTAAATAGATGGAGGATGATGTATATGACCCAAAAAGTGCCATGTGTAAACTGTGCGAAATTAAAACTTCTCGTGATGGCGTTGGAAGAAAGGCGACTACTCTCGACTATCTCATATCAGTATATAAATATATAATAATAGCTATTGCCTACTGCATGGTCTTTAGAAATACGGCCTTTGGAAAGGGAGGTTTTCACAGGATATGACAACGGCAAGCGGCAAAATCAATTTCTTGGAGAACATACAGACCATATTTTGTTCACTTGTAGATGACGATATGATACAATTGATGGTAACTCAGACAAATATTTACGCGGCACAATTACAGCATTTTGCTACATTGAAACCCAACTCGCGCATAAAACGTTGGAAAGATGTTACTGCAGAGGAAATGCTAAAGTTTATAGGAATTTATTTGTTTACCGGACTTATTCATTTTGCTACAACAGAATGTTATTAGAAGAAAGATAAACTATACCTCCATCCACTTTTTCATGAGGTTTCAATGTCTTATAAAAGATTCTGCCTCATCCTAAGATGTTGGCATTTTGCATACAACAGCGCTGATCGAACTGGAAGACTGTACAAAATACAACCTCTTATAGATAAAGTTATAGAAAACTCGCGTAAAATATTTACTCTAGGAGACACCGTTGCTGTCGATGAATCGATGGTCGGGTTTAGAGGAAAACTGAATATCCGAACCTATAATCCTCAAAAAAGCAGCAAGTATGGCATGAAAATTTATAAACTGTGTACGGATACAGGGTATACATGGAGCTACAAAGTTTATTCAGGAGAAGATAGAGCCGTCGAAGGTCTTGATAAACCAGGCTCGGTGGTCGTTGCACTGATCTGATGTCGATTTGTGTCATCAACACAATATTTATTGATATATAAAGACCTAAACTTACGCAGTAAAATGGGTGTACTAAAAGGCCACGAAATAATCATTAAACGACTACTGAGTCTCCAAACTCCTACGCATTCTACAGATCTGCCTACACCACGTTCTTCTAGATATCAATTGAGCAGGCTAGAACTTCTAGATCCAGCCATTCTCTCGCCAAATTACCGAGACGTGACCCAAAAAGAATATTTAGAAAACGTTGCTCTGGTTGTTACAAAATTTTAGTTGAAGAAGGCCGTACACCAGCGGAAACAGCTCGCAAAATCAAAATGACGGATATGGAGTGTCTAGCGTGCCAAAAAGCTTTTTGCCTTAACTGTTTTAATAGTTTCCATTGAAACAAATATAATATTAATACGACTTCTGTTTTATTTATCACCCAAATTTAACTCATTTTTGATAATGGGGTACTGGCAACTTTACAGGGTGGCCCATAAGTCCTTTGAAAAGTTACATTTAAATAAAACTAAAACGGCGCGCGTGAGCGGTGTAGGGGAAGCGGGGGCAGTAACTTCGGTTTCTGGGAATTTAGTCGCGATGGAGCGTTTCACCGGAGCGGACCGTGCGTTTTGTGTGCGTGAGTTTTATCGAAAAAGCAATTCGGCGACCGTTGCACGGCTTAAGTTTCGAGAACACAAAGGTTTACACAACTTTGACGACACTCCAACTCTTCAAACGATTAAAAACTGGGTTGCTAAGTTCGAGGAGACCGGTTCGACATTAGATAAACCGCGGTCGGGTCGCCTAAGGACATCACGTACGGAAAAAAACATCGACACAGTGGCACAGTCTATTCGTGAAAATCCTACACAGTCAACTCGTAAGCGTTCCAGTGCATTAAACATACCCAGGACATCGTTACAACGAATTTTGAAGAAAGTTTTACTTATGTACCCTTCTCTCCTCCTAAATTCAGTTGGTGCAAGAATTAAAAGATACTGACGCTATTCAGAGAGAAAATTATGCGAATGAAATGTTTAATCGGTTTACTTCGTTCAATAACATAATGTTCTCTGATGAGGCTCATTTCCATCTTAACGGGCATGTTAGTAAACAAAATTGCCGCTACTGGAGCACCATGAATCCAAAACTTAAGCATCAGAAGCCCTTACATAGTTCTAAAGTGACAGTTTGGGCCGCCATGTCAGCTCATGGCATCGTAGGGCCTTACTTCTTTGAGGACGGCAGAGGGCGCGCGGTCACTGTAACTTCGGAACGATATGTGGCTATGATCGAAGAGTTTTTCACACCAGAATTGCAAAACTTTCCAGGTTTTAATGCCCGGACGTGGTTTCAACAAGATGGAGCAACTTCCCACACCTCTAACACTGCTATGCCCGTTATCCGTCAACTTTTCCCTCACAGAGTGATCTCTAAGAGAGGAGACATTTCCTGGCCACCACGTAGTCCGGATCTGACTCCGATGGATTTCTTTTTGTGGGACTACCTTAAGGCTAAAGTGTACGACACTAACCCGCGGTCAATTGATGCCCTAAAAGAAAACATCCGCAGGGAAATGGCAAGCATTTCAGTAGTGACGTGCCGAGCAGTCATCGACAATTTTAGACGTCGTTTGCAAGAGTGCCTCGATCGTAACGGATTGCATTTAGATCACGTTATTTTCAAAAAATAATTTCCGTTTTTCAAGCTTTATTTGTTAATAAAAATATCATTCATAATGTAATTAGTTTTATTTTAATAATTTTTTTTCATATCAAAGGACTTATGGGCCACCCAGAATTAAAAAAGTTCGTCCGGTTCTCAAGTAATATTGAGCCTTATTTCATTGTTCACACGTGTGAATCGATAAAAGTGGCTAAACTCCTACCGTGTTTGAGGTGATGAGCCTTTAAATTTGCGAACAACTCATGCCCCACCCATGGGTCATGCACGTACGATGAGCAACTTGATATGCCCCATCGGTGGGGCATGCACAGTGAACGTGTTAAACTTGTACAGACGTGATTGTTTTGCGCTCGTTTGTTCTAAAGTACTCAGCGCCCGCGCGCCCGCAGTTGCTCTGCGCGGTATATCGCTAACGCACTGCATGTTTAGACAAGCCTATTTCGTAGATATCTTATTACGTTGAGTACAGTTCACAGTGCTCTCAGTTTTAATCTGTTTGTAAGTGTAATAGTGTAAAATTAACAAATAAACACTTACCTAAATAACTATGAACGTACTTTGATAATCATTAATCGATTATGGCCCTTAAGAAGAAATGGCCTAAATAGACATACTTCGAGGATACTGTATATGACCCAAAAAGTGCCATGTGTAAACTGAGCGAAATAAAAACTTCTCGTGATGGCGTTGGAAGAAAAGCGACTACATCGGGAATGTTAAATCTTTTAAAAAATAAACACTCTGAAGAACATCATAAGTTTGTACGCTGCCTAAAGGACAAGAAACTACAAATCAAGATACGAATTTTAGTAATAAACCTTCGACGTCAAAATATTAAAATTGTACCATGTCTTAATTGCTGAAATCATCGCACTAGATAATGAGGCAGTAAATATAGTAGTAATGGGCTGGTTTCAGAAGACTAATTAATAGCGCTTTGCCGCGTACAATATACAGAGTCGTCCTTATTTTTGAGACAATGTGATTCCAGATATATATCGTTAAGTGGTTGAGAAAATTAAGTTTACTTTCAGAGACAAATTATATATCCGTAACGACCGACATGTGGACATACTTGCATAATCATAACACTTTTTTAAGTTTTATTTCACATTTTATTGACCGCGAATTCAATCTTAAACATGTAGTATTGAGCATCAAGCATTTTGAGAGACAACACACAGCAAGAAATATAGCAATGAATTAACAAGAAATTGCAAATTTGTGGGATATCCGTGAAAAAATACTCCCTCAACATGAATTAGACCAAGATGTTAGCATTTCCGTCTATCTCAAGGACTGTGATATTTCCAATTTCTTAACTGCTCAATGGTAGGAGCATCAATAAAAATTTTGCAACCATCTGAAGAGATAAAAAAACTTATGTTTCAAATACGCTTGCATTTCTGAAAATATTCCGTATATTGCTACCTTAATGCAATATTACAATAAAATGAACACATCAAAAGAGCTAGCACCCAAATTAAACCAGGGAACACTAAACAAAACGGGTTACAAGAACGATTTGAAGATGAGTAAAATCATTTGGTGACTACCTTTCTCGTTCCAAGATACAAAATGAATGTTTTCACCAATCAACTGCAAAAAGAAAAAGTGAAGAAGTGAAGCAGTATGTATTAATCGATAGTATAAAAATGAGCTGTGAAGAAACAGAAGAAACAAAGCGACGATAGTGCGAGTTTGTCCCCTACTTTGGCCAAGAGGATGAGAAGTCTAAATCAGACTATTCACTCAACTATTATGGATTGCTTCGAAGAGCTGATTGCAAAAAAAGCACAGTTTATAGAAACACAAAAATGTTGTTTCAACAGAAATGGATTGTGTTATTATATCTATGTATATATATTGATCACATCAGTCATGGTTGTATAGATAAAACTTTTTCACTTCTTATATTCTTCTTATGGTTGTTAACTTTACTAAAAATATTGTTTTAAAAAGTAGCACTGCCGATAGTGACAAGCTTATTTTCACCTCCCAATTCCCATGGAAGATCATTGCTTGTTGTTTCAACCAGCATTATGTTTGGGGCCGACTTGTGACAGAAACCATATATTAAGTAGGTATCTACATAAACTTAACTGTGTGTTATATTGTTTTCAGTTGCAAAAAAACACCAGACAATTTCATCACCAGAACAAGACCAAGAATATTTAAGCCAGTAATTTTCTGTGACTAGCTTTGTTAAATCCATTGAAATTCCCTGCCTTATACATTCAAATGCGCATTGAATTGATTGAATAAACGGCCATGGCCCTACAACTCTTTACCATATCAAAAAAAAATATTATACAGTCCACTATCAATTCAAATAATTCATAGACAAGTGCAGTGAGAGAAACAACAGCTTATGTACCCAATATAAAGCAAACCACATCCTAGCCTTACCCGAGCCAAAGCCTTTCCACCAAACATACAAACCACATCCTAGCCTTACCCGAGCCAAAGCCTTTCCACCAAACATACAAAAGGTTTATGTTGACCCATTACAAATTGTAATTGATATATCAAGAATTGTCTTACAAAATATAGACTTAAATAGCAATCAAACAAAAAGATGGCAACCAAAAAATGTTTAACATTATAATACATTCAGAATTAATTAAGGGGAAATCTGATTATTTTCCCCCATTCCACATATCCCTTACAAATAAGTAAATTTGAAATGACCAATGTTTCAACATGCTTCTTGGACTAATATTCATAATTGTTGGTACAGCTGGTTCTAAAACTAAAGTTAGCTTCAAACCTCACCTAACTATGGTGTAAACCACAGCTATTATGTAAAATTATTGATTATTAGCCTACTTGTGCATATACCACAAGTTTTTTTTTTTTGATAAGACATTATCTTTTTTTAGAATTATAACTAAACACATGAGCAACAAATTATTTCTTCTTCAGCACTTAGGAAACTAAACCTCTTTTGTTCATCTCACCCATCAAGAGTTAGCATAATTAAGATTCAATTAGGTAATTGACCAAGCAGACCAAACAAGTGACATGTCTATGTAATTCAAGAGATCTTGCTGCAGACAAGCCTACACCAAGTTAAGCATCTCAATAAGAGTACCCTAAACAATGAAATCAGTCTTCCGATCTTATGTACAACAATAGGCTATAGCCTGAAACACTGAGTAAACTTTAAAACAGTTTGAAAAACATATGCTTCCACTTTACAGGTACACAATGAAGTGATATTTCAGAAATTCATAGAAATACTCAAAAAAATTAAACCATTTATATATATGCTATGTGCATACTATTCTACACAATTTTGCTAGTGGTATCTAACTCTGGTAGACTGCATGTTGTTTTTAAGTCACAAAAAGTATTTTATTTATTTATAAACCTACATGCAGGACTCCACAACATGTACGAGCTTTGTATCTAATATACATATTTCAACTGTTAATCTTCGTTTATTATTTCTCGTGTATAAATAACACTTCACATGCATGCATCACTACAACCAACTGGCGTTAGCGACTTATCAAATTCTATACTCAGCAACGACGCAGAACCGAATTCTCGTGAACCTTCTGGTTATTCTTGATGTTTCATATTACGAAGTGTTTATTTCGTATACATTATCACCCACTTGTATAAGAGCGATGATTGGGGAATTTCAAGAACACAGAACTATCTTTATCCTTCAAACTTCTCAAAAAATAAAAATATCCCCACCTCACATGCCCAGTATGTCTATTTTGGTATTTTATTAATGTTTTTTTTATTATTTGCCCATAGGGCAGGCTAAAGCTATTAAGGCTATACCGCCTTGTCTACAGTTTTAACAAAACATTTTAAACATTAAAAAAAGACATGCACTTATTGTTTATATTTCAATGGCAATATTATGTAAAAAATATACAAAAAATGGTATGTCGAAGCATTCACAAGCAACTCCAGAACGCAAACGGGATCAATGCAGAATTATTATCATAAAGTTCAAGGAGTACATCCATTAGCACAAGGCGCTGAAAGCCAAAAGATGGACACTTATACATGACATGATGTAAAGATTCAACAGACTGTGAACAATATTTGCAAAGCGAAGAATTTGTCTTTTTCAAACGATAAAGGTGTAAATTCAACCTATGATGACCAAAGCGCATACGACAGATTGTAGAATAGTACTTTCTGTTATAATAAAATTTACTTATACAGACCAAGGCAAAGAATTGACTGGAACATTTAAAGCAGCATAACAAGAACCTTCATTTTAATACTTCTGTCTGATTGTAAGAATGTTGACTCCTTGTCTGACATAAGCGTTGCTTTAGAAGAGTGACTACATCTTGATACGGTAGAGCTATATCAGCACCAATTCCATAGTCGGGAATACAATCTGCATATTTGACTATCGTGTTGGCAAGATGATCTGCCTATTTATTTCCTTTTACCCCTTTATATGATAACCTTTCTTTCAAATAGCTAAAACGAATGGTTTGAAGGTTACATTCGATCTGCATTGCATTAATAGGAGTGCTTATGAATGCTCCGGAAATTAAAGACATTTGTTCTGAAAAGCATTCGAAGTATTTACAAACTTAAAATCTGCAGCAAAACAGAAAAATCCATGTTGATAGTGACGTACCAAAGATTTATACAGGGTTAGCAGAATTTTTGGCTCTGCTCCCCAGTATGAGACTGTTAAAGCTTTATTTTTCCATGACAAATTGTGAGAAAATAAAACACCTAGAAAATTAACTTCAGTTGAAACATTCTATGGAGTGTTATCGTACAATTTCCAAAAGCAACTATTTTAGACTTTGATGGATTAACATCAAGACCAAGATAGAAGGAATATTCATGAAGTTTTGTTAAGGCATTATTAAGTATGATAGTCATTTGAGATACTTTTTATCCGGAAACATAAACAACTAAATCTTCTGCAAACTGTAACTTTTATCAACCGTACCTAAAACAAAATTTAAACGCCGTATGTGTAAAGTATAAAAATCAAAGGAGATAATATGCCACCCTGGCATACCCCTTTTGACGCAAGCCTTGGACCATACAGATGTCTATTGAATTTGACTCTGACTTCTCTATTGTTCAAAAAGTTTCTAATCCAATTTGTGATTTTCTCAGGAATACCAATTCCAAACAATTCGCGACAAAGAATATCAACTTTCAAGTTATTAATAGCACCAGTAATATCAACAAACACTGCAATTAAATATTTATGAGATTTCATAGTATTTTGAATGTCTAGCTGTAATTGACATATGCTCTCTCTAGCGGAATAGTTCCTACGAAAACCAAACTGATTAGAAGATAAAATACATTTTTTTTCGACATAAAACTCCATACGCTGTTTCAACAATTGTTCAAACATTTTACCAACACAAGAAGTAAGTGCTATGGGACGATATGAGTCAGGTTAACACTTAAGTTTGTTGGGTTTTAGAATCGGTACCAAACAATCTTTTTTCCAATCTTGTGGTATGCTGTTCGTATCCCATAATAAATTTAATACATTTAAGAATCTCTCTAAGTATTTCCTACTGAGGTTTATGAAAAAGAGAGACCAAATAACCGTCCGTCAAGACCAAAAGCCGTGTCTCTGCCTGATATAGCAGCAATTAGTTCATTTATAGTGAAATCGAGAGTTAGGTAAATATATTCGTCGAGTTAACATTTGTATTACAAGATTGAAAAACATTATTTACTACAGTATCTGGTGTGTATTTTCTCAAAAATTTTGAGATCCATGAGTCAGTTTCATTATTACTTATAAATTGATTAGTAGTTTTATGGAATTTGCGCATATGACGCCGAATTAATGACAATGGAGTGCACCTTTTAAACTTTTCGCAAAGGGACTTCCACTCATTTTGTCTCTCAATTTTTATGGTAAGTTATTTTTAGGGCCGCGTTGGGTATCTTTCAAGTTTAACTAAAATTACTACCGAAGCCTACGGCAAGAGCAGCTTAGAACATAACAAGCTTTCTACACCTAAAAGAAAACGCCGGCCCCGTGTTGTTACAAATATTGACGATGTTGACGCCGACGCCATTCGCCGTCATGTATATGACTACTATCTGAAAAAAATTCCAACTTTAAGAAATCTTATTGTTTCTTTGAAAAGAAATGGACTATTTCGAGGTAAAAAATCGTCTTTGGCCAAATTTTTTAAATTCATTTAAAAAGTCATACAAAAGAAAAATATTAATTCCAATTCAAGCCCCCATTCACAGCGGATAAAATGTTACAATTACTAAAAAAGGCTTGCACCTACGTGACGACCGAAAACTGGGCGACTGTGGTGGAGAGAACTAAGAGAGTCATAATGTCTGATTGGGACCGGTACATTGCATTTGATAATTTATACACACAAGAGGTAATCATAAACAGCCGTTTAGGCTCTACGGCGTGACAAACAAATATACATACAAAGAAATACACTCGTAAAACATAACCCTCATTCTTTCGCAGTTGGGTAAAAAATACACTCGATTTGATAATTATCCTTTAATACATGACTTTACTAATAAGAATTAGTAAAGTCAATTAAAAAGATGTTTAATTATTTTGTATATAAGGTTTTGTTTAGTTCGAGTGTTTTAGTTAATGTTTTTTTAGGTCTTTGTCTTTAAATAGTTTATTTTGGAAATAATTGATAAAAAAGCGTTAAAAACCACATAGAATGAGACAATTTCATCGTCCCATATTGTTAGTAAATTTTGTTCTTACACTTTGGATTCCGAGAGCTGGCTCTCATCCAGTGCCATTATCGATAAACACTCACAAATAGAACATCAGAGGGTCACTGAACTCAATTGAACACAATCTTTTCATGTACATTCAATAGTTTTCTTGCAATGTGTCACGTGCACTTGAAATAGTGATCATGTGACTTTCTTGAATTTACCGCGATTTATTAGCGCGACTCGGTTCATACTCGTATAATATTAATGCTAACTGTCACTCGCGGCGTTGCACGTGTAATAATAAGGAATATTTCATACTTTATCACCTCGAGATTGAACTTCTAATATTTTTTGGTATATCACCGAATAATAGATACACATTCCAAATTAAATTTTCTCTAGATTCAGAGCTTAAGGCTTTGCGTCGATTCCTAGCGGGACACCCTTACTTTTTTATGTATATATCGACCCTGTCTCCAAATATGCTCAACCGCGACCCATATCTAGGTTGAAATTGTTTACGGCGCGTTAAATTTTGTGAACAATTTTTCCTTTAAACCCTGGTGTATTTGCTGGTGTAAGCCTGCCTCATACCTTTCAATCTGCCCTTACTAACCTTAGAAGTAAAACCTTAAAGTCTAAGCCCAAGGAAATCGTTCTGATAACTATGCAAATATATATTTAGTGGTTTTTAACGAACACGTTTGTTTCGGACTCAAGCGTATTGCATAGCAAGAAGTAAATATATTTTCTATGCAATTAAACCAAATCACTACCAATCAATTATTTCATGAGACCTTGTGATACAAAAAGAAAGACTTTAAATAGTAAAATAGCAAGAAATAGAAAAAAAGAGTTTTTTTCTCTTTCATTAGATCCCCGTTAAAGATATTTCTCCATCGCCGCCATGCAATACTTACAAAACCACGTATGTGACAGATATTTCGTATTACATTTGCAGTATTTCAAAAACTCCCGATAATATCGCATTTTAAACTATAAAAACGTATGTACCGGAATAATCAATTAACCATTTCTTATGTAACATCCAGGTCCATTTCTTCGGCAAGAAAGGCACCAATGATCTCAAGTTCGACGGGTTCAGAGAGTTCATGGAGAACTTGCAGACTGAAGTACTAGAACTGGAGTTTCATGAATTTTCTAAAGGTACGTTTTCTACTTACTAATTATGATTGATTGTTTGGTTTGGTTTTCATATAAAATCATGTATAAATATAAAATTGTATTTTTAGGTCACGAGACGATTTCAGAAGTGGACTTCGCGAAGATCCTGCTTCGGTACACGTACCTAGACACTGACGAGTACGACATGTACCTGGACCGGCTGCTCGACCGCGTCAAGGACGAGCGCGGCATCACCTTCCAGGTAAGTGTCACATACACGTGGTGCTAATCTATACACATACCTAGACACTGACGAGTACGACATGTACCTGGACCGGCTGCTTGGCCGCGTCAAGGACGAGCGCGGCATCACCTTCCAGGTACGTGCAACATACACGTGGTGCTAATCTATACACGTACCTAGACACTGACGAGTACGACATGTACCTGGACCGGCTGCTCGACCGCGTCAAGGACGAGCGCGGCATCACCTTCCAGGTACGTGTAACATACACGTGGTGCTAATCTATACACGTACCTAGACACTGACAAGTACGACATGTACTTGGACCGGCTGCTCGACTGCGTCAAGGACGAGCGCGGCATCACCTTCCAGGTACGTGTAACATACACGTGGTGCTAATCTATACACGTACAAAGACACTGACGAGTACGACATGTACCTGGACCGGCTGCTCGACCGCGTCAAGGACGAGCGCGGCATCACCTTCCAGGTACGTGCAACATACACGTGGTGCTAATCTATACACGTACCTAGACACTGACGAGTACGACATGTACCTGGACCGGCTGCTCGACCGCGTCAAGGACGAGCGCGGCATCACCTTCCAGGTACTTGTAACATACACGTGGTGCTAATCTATACACGTACCTAGATACTGACGAGTACGACATGTACCTGGACCTGCTGAGGCGTCTCCTTCCGTGATGAAAATATAATAAAATTTTAGAAGTCAATTCATTTTTTACTGTTTTAAAGTATTACTTGTTTATACGAGTATAATAGTGTTTGTAACTCATTGATCTCTGTATGAACGACAAGTTATTTTTTGCAGGAGTTTAAGACGTTTTGCCAGTTCCTGAACAACTTGGAAGACTTCACCATCGCAATGCGCATGTACACGCTCGCCGATCATCCCATCTCTAAAGGTATGAAAATGAGGAAGTGTGTTCGTTCGTTTTTTTGACCGATTTTAACATACAAGGTTCTCAATTGACAGCATTTCAAATTAATGACCCCCCCATTTTTATTACGATAATGGTGAGATAAATGAAAAGTAATGTACCCTTGTTTTTTTATTTTACTCAGAATGTAATAATTACGTTTTAAGTATTTTTTTTTTAAATAAGTAAAGTTCTGCAAAATGTTATGCTCGTACAAAGCTCGTAAAAAACAAACAAAGAATAAAAATATATATATTTAATGGCATTACGAGCTTTGTACGAGAATAACATTATTCAGAACTTTACATAGATTTTCAAAAATATCTAAAAAGGTAATTATTACATTCTGAGTAAAATAAAAAAAAAAACAGGGATACCTTACTTTTCATTTATCTCCATTATCGTGGGGGGTCAATAAATTTGAAATGTTGTCAATTCATCGTAATCTCAATGTTTATATGACGCTTACCTATAATGTGTACCGTATATATTGGCAGACGAGTTCCACCGCGCGGTGCTGATATGCACGGGCGTGTCGCAGTCGGCGCACCTCGTCAGCACCGTGTTCGCTATATTCGACGCGGACGGAGACGGACTGCTCAGCTACAAGGAGTTCATAGCCATCATGAAGGACCGCCTGCACCGCGGGTTCAAGGTACAGATACCTACTCACTATGTTCGCTATATTCGACGCGGACGGAGACGGACTGCTCAGATACAAGGAGTTCATAGCCATCATGAAGGACCGCCTGCACCGCGGGTTCAAGGTACATATACCTACTCACTATGTTCGCTATATTCGACGCGGACGGAGACGGACTGCTCAGCTACAAGGAGTTCATAGCCATCATGAAGGACCGCCTGCACCGCGGGTTCAAGGTACATATACCTACTCACTATGTTCGCTATATTCGACGCGGACGGAGACGGACTGCTCAGATACAAGGAGTTCATAGCCATCATGAAGGACCGCCTGCACCGCGGGTTCAAGGTACATATACCTACTCACTATGTTCGCTATATTCGACGCGGACGGAGACGGACTGCTCAGCTACAAGGAGTTCATAGCCATCATGAAGGACCGCCTGCACCGCGGGTTCAAGGTACATATACCTACTCACTATGTTCGCTATATTCGACGCGGACGGAGACGGACTGCTCAGATACAAGGAGTTCATAGCCATCATGAAGGACCGCCTGCACCGCGGGTTCAAGGTACATATACCTACTCACTATGTTCGCTATATTCGACGCGGACGGAGACGGACTGCTCAGCTACAAGGAGTTCATAGCCATCATGAAGGACCGCCTGCACCGCGGGTTCAAGGTACATATACCTACTCACTATGTTCGCTATATTCGACGCGGACGGAGACGGACTGCTCAGCTACAAGGAGTTCATAGCCATCATGAAGGACCGCCTGCACCGCGGGTTCAAGGTACAATACAGAAATTTGCTAAGCGCAATTCTCGAGAGCAGCTGAACCAATTTTTCTAATTATTTTTTTAGAATATTTCTTGTGGTACGAGAATGGTTCTTACGGAGAGAAGTTTTTTATAAATTGCCTGTAAAGATCTAAAAACAACACTATTCTATACTCCCATACAATCGATTCGTAATTATACTTAATAGTAAATGTCAAGTATTAAAAAAAGACTAGCAGTCTAGTCTTTTTTTAATACTTAGGCGGCGGTACGAAGTTCGCCGGGTCAGCTAGTAGGTAATAAAAATAATTAATAGTTATACCTACTCGCTATATAATTAATTTTTTTCAGGGACCGCGGGAATACTCCTAAAACATTTTTAATGCTTTTGTTTGTTCTCTTTCAGTCTTATGCAAAGAACGAAGGGTGGGAGGCGTTCAAGTCTTGCGTCAAGCAAGAAATGAAGAGCGCCGTTTAAAGTAAACCACTCGTTATAGTCTTTCGAATAAGTCGAGCTTTCATATAACATCAAAATTATTTATCGACTCATAACTATTGGCACTACATGTTTTATATCGCATTAAATTACCGTAGTTTGATGAAAAAAAATTAAACGATTACCGAATTGACAACATTTCAAATTTTTGAAATTAATTAAAATAAAATTTTGGTATAATGTTGTTCTTCTAAAAAAGTGATGTCATTAATTAATATTAATGTTGTTTGTTTGATAACACACAGTGACAGTTGACAGTTTTTAACAGATGACAGATACACTAATATGTTTAATGGTGGCATTTGACGATCTTAACATAAATACGAGATTATTTTTGTCAATTTTCTAAAAATATCATAGTGTATTAAAAAAACTAGTATGTTTAGTATGAACTGTTCATTACATTACCTCGAAATGGTTTTCGAATCTCCATCACTTTTACAAAAATGAAATGTTGTCAATTGTCGTTTTAGTCCTGTTGCAAATACATCTGAATGAAAACTCGATCGCACTGATTTACTTTATTTATTATTATTATTATTTATTTTACCATAATTTATAATAGAAATAGTTAATCCCAAAGATATTAGTAACGAGTTAATATTATACTGTCTTGTTGATATTTGTTTAATAAAGAGCTTTGTAAGCCCAGTGTTGCCATACATACTCTTAGAGTTATTTAACCTACAAGGTGCTTATGAGATCTCTTGAACATTACGTAGATATTAAGCTACAAAATTAACTCTTTCGCTCCCACTATATCAGTTTAATTAATGTATTAAAATATTGTTTTATTTTTTGGAAAATCGCCTTCGGTCATCGTGTTATAAATAATATTGTAATATTCTCGATGTTTTTAAATTTTTATGATTTTCAATCTGAAACTTTTCATATATGATGATTTTCATAACAGAAATATTAAAGTAGTAAGTAGTATCATATTGATGCATACAAATTTATCTATAATAATATTGTTTTTTTTTATTAATAAAAGTGCCCGAAACCGATTTTTCAAAAATGTATTCAATGATTTTGTATCTAAATCAAACGCTTGTTAGCTATTATCGCAATAAAGGACGTCTCCTACGCGGGCCGTCGCTGACCTCTTTTGGTTACTTGCCCCACTAGTAAATGGGCAAGGTCAATACCAAAATTGGATAAAAGAGATGTTTAAAAATGTATGGAGCTCCGGCCAGAACAGTGTACATGATACCATACATATGTTAGGGGCTATACACCTTTAATCTATCAACCAAATTCAAAATTAAGTAAGTTATCGCTGTGTACAAAATTAATTTCGAATCAAAATATTGCCAAAAGGTGATTTACGCGTTTGTCTTGTGTCAATTTTGTCACTTGTGACGGGCGGTACAATTCATAGACCAATGTGACCATTGGAGTCAATTAAGGATACAAAATCTTCCAGGGATGCCATAATTCCACTACATGTCATATAATTTAGTTATTTTTGTACACAATGAAGGAGGCGACTTATGCATTTTTCATTAATACACAATATTAAACACATTTATTAGCATTTTTTGGAACACGTACACCGCCCTGGCCGAAAATGAAACCAATCCTTTATAAAAATGAATCGGAAGACTAGTGCTAGTAAGCTAAAATCTGTATTGTAGAGAATTTTGTACAATATTTAAGCGCTTAGTGCCCTTGTTGGCAGCTCTCAAAATGGTGCTTGAGTAGATATAAAAAAAAAACCTAATACTAATGTTTGCTAGTGTTGCAAGTAGCCAAGGAGGGTGATAGTATTTTATTGCCGTAATAGCTATTAAGCGAATATTTATTTTAGGGATGAAAAATCGGGCCTTAATCTTAATTTCACGAATATTACTAGTGATTCTTGTTTAAAAATATCGCAATTATCACAAAGTTACTTGCGAAAATCGTATATTTATATACTAGGAATAAAGTAAAGTAGAATTAGGCTGACTAATCGGTTATTTATTTTCCTGAAGTTTCATATCTGTGTGCTACAATTTTACATTAACGTATCTCACGAACGATTTCAGATTATTTTTTTGCATAATGCTAAGGAACATAACGTCATGGCAAGGTCATATCTTTGTTGCGTCTCGTTCTTGAATATGTTGTATTATGAAAAATATTAGTAGAAAGTAAATTGTTTGACAAGTCTCTATATAATTATTTGATTGTGTAACACAGTGAGATTTTTATGCTTTTACTAATTTATATTCATATAATTAAGTGTGACTTAGATTTTAGTTTTTACGTTGTTTTTGTTTTCTGTGTTAGAGTTGCGTACAAAATAAAATGGTTGTGTTTTTTATTAACTTACTTTGAAGCTCAGCTAGGCAAAAAGGGGTCGATATACTCATGATTACAAATAACTTTCACTATGGGACTAATCCTGAATTCTAGAAAAAAAAACTTATCTATAGTGTAAATTAATCGGCCGCCGAGCAAATTTATGGCACAGCTGTTTTTTTTTTTCTGTGTAAGGTTTCATGTACTGGCTTAGTACACACCTACTGTGTGTACTAAGCCGAAAGAGGGCCACTGTACTCATACTTATGAACGATTTTTACAATGGGCCCGACTATAAATTCAAGTAAAAAAAATCAGCTGTCCTATACATTTTGTTGATGAACTTTGGTTTGAATCAATTTTTTTTTTTGACATTTTCAGGCTAGGTCCCCTGATGAAATATGTTAGTAGTACTTTCGACTTAACTTGCACCCCTAAGCGATAACCCTTTATTTTGTTGTGGAGTGTTTAAACTTCTTAAAATAGTGAAATCAGTATTTTATGAGTTACCAATATCCTTATGAAGAATTAAATGTAATAGTGAATTATAAGTATGTAATAAAGCAGATTAAGTGGCATGTAAGGTTGATTACAAATATGTACTTAAGGCTCATAATTTAATGCAAACGCCCGTAATAGATACTTTTTAATATTACTGAAATATACCATAACGAATATTTTAAAAGCTAAGGCTTTGGACGTTTCGTAAAATCTTCTTGACTAATAGCGACGTAAGGGGAGAGGTCTGTTTACTAGTCAGCTAATGATTTAATATAGTTACCATTTTATCATAATATAAGTAATAATCATAAAAAATTAAACTTGCTGTTTTTTTTTCTGTAACTGTTTAATTAATTTACAGAATACCGTATTTATCCTTCAAATAACTTGCACGTCAACTACAGTAGTCAGTCTCCGCGGTGTTACCCGCGGATCTCTAATTCATTAAAGCCTATGTTACTTAGTAGTAATATAGCTAACGGCAAAATAATGTTTGAAAGTGATTTCGGAGACTATTCTATGCAAACAAATAAACAATCAAATCTTTCCTTTTATTTGTTTTAACACGAAGGTCCAGTCCACATTACATTTATTTATTTAATAATAGAAGAGCTGATGTGCCTATGTCGTATTGTGTGTGAATTCAAAATTGTCTTTTAAGGTTTGCAAGAGATAGTTGATCGTCGTATATCTAGTCATCCAGTTGATTTTTAAAAGAATTTCTGGATGTTGCTGTGATCACATTATTCAGTCAATCTGTTCCAGTTGTGAACAACTCTGTTGTTGAGGATAAATTAATGACAAACTAAAATATTCGCTTATTTTATATTAAATGTAATTATTTACAATATCCAGTTTTTTGTTATGTTTTCTGGTTTCTTTGTTTATATTTATTGTGTTTAATGTTATATTGTATTGTGTGTAATTAAACACCATTTAACATGATTCTCTTTATACTGAATATAATATTTGGTAATGTAGAAATTTGTTTTAATTAAAGTTTTTATTTTGAATAAAAATAAAACTAACTGTTAGATAGTCCTAAGCCCTTCAACTTTCTCAAGGAGATGATTATTTCATAGCGAGCATTTGAAGAGTCAATATTTCCTGAGGATGCCTTATGCTGAGGCGATACATGAAGAAGTCAGATACTGAGAAAAATAGAAATATTATGGTGAGGTGTGGAGGTGGTGAGGAGGAATGGTACCACTCCAGAAAAAAAATATTGTTCGATTTGTCACGCTGACGTCAAAACAAAGCGGGAAAGCACTTGATATTAATTAAACGACATCTTATTATGCTCTAAATATTTGGTTCTAGAAATACTAAAATTTGAATGTAGGATGTATGTTTGAATGTAGGCAAAACAAATTATCCATTTTGATCAACAACCAGTCACAACTGGCGATGCCATCGCGCGCCCGGCGGCCGGTCGAGCTCAGTTCGAGACGTGCTTTCGTTGTGGAGACGGCCGACACATTTCATCCCTGATGAAGTTCAGTATTTCTAGTTGGGGAGATATTTGTAAAATTACATATGCACCTGTAGAAACAGCACTAAAGGCTATCTTAAAGATTTGGAGCCAGAGGATTCAAAATATCTTGTACAAGCCAAATATTAGGAAAAAAAATCAGTTAGTAAAAAAGAAGACTCCTCATCGTACCAATCGAGTTCAAATGAAGATTCTGAACAGACATGTTAATAAAAGAAATTTAAATGAAAATTTTGTTTCCTTTCTGTTTAAATTATACATTACACCTTATTAACATATTATGAAGAAGTTTAGGTTTATTCATAGCAATTATTTCTACCGATTGTTTGTAATCTGTGGCACAATCGTAGTAATCGTTATATGTAGCACGTCACTAAGTGGGCGGTAACCGTCCATGAAGTACAATATTATTTGTTAAACTTCAGTGGCGTGAGCAGTCAAAAAACAAATAATGTAATGGACATAGTATAGTCTAACGAACGAAATTAATGAAATAATATAATATACCACAGAATATAACTAACACAGATATAGCTAACCGTTCGTTTGTACAGATTAGGCCCTCAGAACATGGGTTCATTCAGGGTTGCGTTTAAGGGCGTTATTCCCAAATTGATGCGTGCATGAATGGTGTTCTTACTTATTTGTCGTTTCGTCCTGTCAATTTCAATTAACATTTAACTATCACATTCAAATCTCGATATAAAGGAGGGGAGTTCATCCGCGTTTAACAAAAATAGCGCGACATGGTTTTCGGCTACATGAAATATTATGTCAAATGTTTAGTACGAGTTAAGTCTTATTTAAGCTACTATACTAGCCTACTTATCATCACTATAACTCAACTGCATTTTTTTTTCTTAATTTTTATCATCTTAAAAATAATATAAGTAAGACGATAACGACTACCGCCGTGGTCTGGTGGCTTGCATGGTTGCTTCGCGGTCTCACAGTCCCGGGTCCAATTTCTGGTCGGAGCAGGTGTTCAAACGATGAGTTTAAATTTATTTTTGAATCTGGGTGTCTTTATCGGTATATTTCTGAATGTTACATCCCTGACACAAGAGAAATCCTAGTAGGGAGCAGTAAGTGTGAAACGTTAATTTTAATTATGTATCTATATCATTTATAAAATCTTCACCTCCACTAAATATGCTTATCTAGAACGCCATATCAAAAATAAAACGAAGCAATGAAAATTGACAAATATAGGCAAAACTGACAGCAGATTAAAATTTTACTAGCTCATTGTGGTAGATAGATCTTATCCATTCCATGTAAACAGTAACGCGCCACGGGGTCTTTTAAAAATATGGAGAAAACTCACTCAAGTGGAGTTCGTAAACAGAATGACTGACGTTTAGCCGGGCGAAATTCTATTCTAGCCTAGCATACCGAAACGTGCCAATAGAGCTATGAAGAATGACATAAAGTGAAAATCCTATCCCGATCATTTGTTCAATCTGGTTCAATCCATTCATAATTGCACAGATAATAAACCATATTCTTTCTTTCTATTTTTCTTTTTCTATTTTTCTATTTTCTATATTTTCTATATCTATATTATATAAAGCTGAACAACCACTGACTGACTCACTGATTGACATAATTGTTCTCCCAGAAGGAGTTTTGTGGGGGGGTGAAGAGTGGTACTTCTAGATAAAGGAGCGTTATGTGACTTAGGGAAAAATCCGAAAAGTTGCAAAAGTGGAACAGACCCTGGAGTACCCCAACGTCCTGCAAAAATGGTAGGGTTTAGGGGTGTGGGGTTCGAACAAAGGTTGTTAAGAACTATGAGCCACTTCCAAAAAATAAAAAAAAAATAGGTGTCACAGACAAAAAAACGTCGATCCCATACAAAGTTTGACCGTCAATAACTTCGGAACGGTAATTTTTTTTTAATTAGTGTTCGACCAAATGTCATAGAAGATGGCAAGCGCTACCAACTTAAAGAGGTCTGATTGATCCCCTGGGGGTTCAAGTCGGGGATCAAATTTCAAAATGGTCCGAGCGGGACGAAATTTTGGCTCCGGGGGTTTTTGGGGTCGCTGAATTAAGTTTTGAAAAAAAAATTTGGAATTTCTCTTTTTTTTTAATAGCTCCCATACAAACTTACGAGCAAGGTGGCGGAGTGAGGCCGAAGGCCGAACGACGGCACCTTGCGAGTCTCCCCTTCGCACCGGAGCGAGGCCGAAGGCCGAGCGACGGTTCTTGAGATTTTTTCTGAAGGGTTCAAAGTGGGGTTCAAACGAGCAAGGTGTCGGAGCGAGGCCGGAGGCCGAGCGACGACACCTTGCGAGTCTCTTCATACCGGAGCGAGGCCGTAGGCCGAGCGACGGTTATTCCATATGATCCCTGAGGATTCAAAGAAGGGATCAAATCTAATATTGGTCCGATTGCGATGAAATTTAAGATCTGGGGGTTTTCAAGGACTCTGATTCCATTTATGAGGAAAGTTTTTGGAATTTGTTTTTTTTTTTAAACTTCTCATACATATTTACGAGCAAGGTGTCGGAGCGAGGCCGAAGGCCGAGCGACGGCACCTTGCGAGTTCCCAAGTAACTAAAGCGAGGCCGTAGGCCGAGCTAACCTGTTACGAGCAAGGTGTCATAGTGAGGCCGAAGGTCGAGCTATGGCACCTTGCGAGTCCGGAGGGCATTGAAGTGAGGCCGCAGGCCGAACTTCAGTGCCCGACAGTAAATCAAACAAAAATTAAATACTGTTTGATTATCGTGGGTGCTGAAGCGAGGCCGTAGGCCGAGCTTTAGTGCCCGTTGCAAACCGTACAATGATGTATGGTTGTCATACATTCATATAAAAAATATTTCTTTGGTAAGTTTTACCCACTTTTCGACTGGACTTGAAAGTTTGACTTAATTTTTCAACTGAATTAAATTTATCTACCTACTTTGAACTGAATTTAAATTTCTCTCACAGAAACCAAATTTAAATTTTTTGAATTTCTATCTCCACCCAACTCCAGACTGAATTGGAGATATCTACCTACCTTCTTAATCTATTTTAAAAGTTTTAAAGATATAACTGCATTTTAAATGCTTGACCTAATCCTATAGGTAAAAGGATATAAACGCGGGCCGCATGCGGCCCGCGCAGCCACGCAAATACTAGTCTATATTATATAAAGCTAAACTACCATTGACTCACTGACTCACTGATTCATTGACATAATTGTTCTCCCAGAAGGAGTTTTGTGGGGGGTTGAAAAGTAGTACACCTGAATAGAGGAGGGTTATGGGACCTAGGAAAAATTCCGAAAAGTTGCAAAAATGGATCAGACCCTGGAGTACCCCAACGTCCTGCAAAAATGGTAGGGTTTAGGGGGGTGGCGTTCGAACAAAGGTTGTTAGAAACCATGAGTCCCTCCCAAAAAATTAAAAAAAAATTGGGGTCACAAACAAAAAAACATCGATGCCATACAAAGTTTGACCCTTAATAACTTCGGAACGGTAAACTTTTTTTAATTAGTGTTCGACCAAATGTCATAGGGAATTGCAAGCGCTACCAACCTAAAATGGTCTGATTGATCCCCTGGGGGTTCAAGTGGGGGATCAAATTTCAAAATGGTCCGAGGGTGATGAAATTTTTGCTCTGGGGGTTTTTGGGGTCGCTGAATTGATTTCTGAAAAAAAATTTTGGAATTTCTTTTTTTTTTTAATAGCTCCCATACAAACTTACGAGCAAGGTGGCGGAGTGAGGCCGAAGGCCGAACGACGGCACCTTGCGAGTGTCCCATCGCACCGGAGCGAGGCCGAAGGCCGAGCGACGGTTCTTGAGATTTTTTCTGAAGGGTTCAAAGTGGGGTTCAAACGAGCAAGGTGTTGGAGCGAGGCCGGAGGCCGAGCGACGACAGCTTGCGAGTCTCTACATACCGGAGCGAGGCCGTAGGCCGAGCGACGGTTATTCTTTATGATCCCTGAGGATTCAAAGAAGGGATCAAATTTTATATTGGTGCGATTGCGATGAAATTTAAGATCTGGGGGTTTTCAAGGACTCTGATTTGATTTCTGATGAAAGTTTTTGGAATTTCTTTTTTTTTTAAACCTCTCATACATATTTACGAGCAAGGTGTCGAAGTGAGGCCGAAGGCCGAACGACGGAACAATGCGAGTTCCTAAGTCACTAAAGCGAGGCCGCAGGCCGAGCTAACGCTTGACGAGCAAGGTGTCATAGTGAGGCCGGAGGCCGAGCTATGATACCTTGCGAGTTCTTAAGTAACTAAAGGGAGGCCGTAGGCCGAGCTAACGTTTGACGAGCAAGGTGTCATAGTGAGGCCGGAGGTCGAGCTATGACACCTTGCGAGTACTCAAGTAGCTCAAGCGAGGCCGTAGGCCGAGCTTACCTGTTACGAGCAAGGTGTCATAGTGAGGCCGAAGGCCGAGCTATGGCACCTTGCGAGTCCGGAGGGCATTGAAGTGAGGCCGCAGGCCGAACTTCAGTGCCCGACAGTAAATCAAACAAAAGTTAAATATTGTTTGATTATCGAAGGTGCTGAAGCGAGGCCGCAGGCCGAGCTTCAGTGCCCTTTGCTGACCGTACAATGATGTATGGTTTTCATACTTTCATACAAAAAATATTTCTTTGGTAAGTTTTACCCACTTTTCGACTGGACTTGAAAGTTTGACTTTTTTTCTACTGACTTAAATATTTCCACCCATTTTGATCTGAATTTAAATTTTTCTCACAGAATCAAAATTTAAAATTTTTGAATTTCTATCTCCACCCAACTCCAGACTGATTTGGAGAAATCTACAACATATCTTAATCAATTTCAAAGTTTTAAAGTTTACAACTGCAAAACAAATACCTGCCCCACCCAATAGGGTAAAGGATATAAACGCGGGCCGCATGCGGCCCGCGCAGCCACGCAAATACTAGTCTATATTATATAAAGCTGAACTACCATTGACTGACTCACTGATTGACATAATTGTTCTCCCAGAAGGAGTTTTGTGGGGGGGTGAAAAGTGGAACGACTGTATAGAGGATAGTTATGGGACCTAGGGAAAAATCCGAAAAGTTGCAAAAGTGGAACAGACCCTGGAGTACCCCAACGTCCTGGCTAAACTATAACACTTGGAACCCCCCTTTTTGAATAAAAGTTGTTGGGAACCATCAGTCCCTCCCAAAAAATAAAAAAAAAATTGGGGTCACAAACAAAAAAACATCGATCCCATACAAAGTTTGACCCTCAATAACTTCGGAACGGTAAACTTTTTTTAATTAGTGTTCGATCAAATGTCAAAGGGAATCGTTAGCGCTACCAACCTAAAATGGTCTTATTGATCCCCTGGGGGTTCAAGTCGGGGATCAAATTTCAAAATGGTCGGAGGGGGATGAAATTTTGGCTCTGGGGGTTTTTGGGATCGCTGAATTCAGTTCTGAAAAAAAATTTTGGAATTTCTT
Source organism: Ligdia adustata (assembly GCA_947049295.1). Lineage (NCBI taxonomy): Eukaryota > Metazoa > Arthropoda > Insecta > Lepidoptera > Geometridae > Ligdia > Ligdia adustata. The sequence goes on from OX346231.1 coordinate 10,034,864, forward strand.
TTTTTTTTTAATAGCTCCCATACAAACTTACGAGCAAGGTGGCGGAGTGAGGCCGAAGGCCGAACGACGGCACCTTGCGAGTCTCCCCTTCGCACCGGAGTGAGGCCGAAGGCCGAGCGACGGTTCTTGAGATTTTTTCTGAAGGGTTCAAAGTGGGGTTCAAACGAGCAAGGTGTCGGAGCGAGGCCGGAGGCCGAGCGACGGCACCTTGCGAGTCTTATCATACCGGAGCGAGGCCGTAGGCCGAGCGACGGTTATTCATTATGATCCCTGAGGATTCAAAGAAGGGATCAAATTTTATATTGGTCCGATTGCGATGAAATTTAAGATCTGGGGGTTTTCAAGGACTCTGATTTCATTTCTGATGAAAGTTTTTGGAATTTCTTTTTTTTTTAAACCTCTCATACATATTTACGAGCAAGGTGTCGGAGTGAGGCCGAAGGCCGAACGACGGCACCTTGCGAGTTCCTAAGTCACTAAAGCGAGGCCGTAGGCCGAGCTAAAGTTTGACGAACAAGGTGTCATAGCGAGGCCGGAGGCCGAGCTATGACTCTTTGCGAGTACTCAAGTAACTTAAGCGAGGCCGTAGGCCGAGCTAACGTTTGACGAGCAAGTTGTCATAGCGAGGCCGGAGGCCGAGCTATGACTCCTTGCGAGTACTCAAGTAACTTAAGCGAGGCCGTAGGCCGAGCTAACGTTTGACGAGCAAGGTGTCATAGCGAGGCCGGAGGCCGAGCTATGACACCTTGCGAGTTCTCAAGTAACTAAAGCGAGGCCGTAGGCCGAGCTAACGTTTGACGAGCAAGGTGTCATAGTGAGGCCGTAGGCCGAGCTATGACACCTTGCGAGTTCTCAAGTAACTAAAGCGAGTCCGGAGGGCATTGAAGTGAGGCCGCAGGCCGAACTTCAGTGCCCGACAGTAAATCAAACAAAAATTAAGTACTGCATGATTAACGTAGGTGCTGAAGCGAGGCCGCAGGCCGAGCTTCAGTGCCCTTTGCCTACCGTACAATGATGTATGGTTTTCATACTTTCATACAAAAAATATTTCTTTGGTAAGTTTTACCCACTTTTCGACTGGACTTGAAAGTTTGACTTATTTTTTCAACTGAACTAAATTTATCTATCTATTTTGAACTGAATTTAAATTTCTCTCACAGAATCCAAATTTAAAATTTTTGAATTTCTATCTCCACCCAACTCCAGACTGAATTGGAGATATCTACCTACCTTCTTAATCAATTTCAAAGTTTTAAAGAATAAAACTGCAATGTGAATGTTTGTCCCAACCCTATAGGTAAAAGGATATAAACGCGGGCCGCATGCGGCCCGCGCAGCCACGCAAATACTAGTACATATTATATAAAGCTAAACTACCATTGACTGACTGACTGACTCACTGATTGACATAATTGTTCTCCCAGAAGGAGTTTTGTGGGGCGGTGAAGAGTGGTACTTCTGGATAGGGGAGCGTTATGTGACCTAGGGAAAAATCCGAAAAGTTGCAAAAGTGGAACAGACCCTGGAGTACCCCAACGTCCTGCAAAAATGATAGGGTTTAGGGGGGTGGGGTTTGAACAAAGGTTGTTAAGGACCATAAGCCCCTCCCAAAAAATTAAAAAAAAATGGGTGTCACAGACAAAAAAACGGCGATCCCATACAAAGTTTGACCCTCAATAACTTCGGAACGGTAAACTTTTTTTAATTAGTGTTCGACCAAATGTCATAGGGAATGGCAAGCGCTACCAACCTAAAGTGGTCTGATTGATCCCCTGGGGGTTCAAGTCGGGGATCAAATTTCAAAATGGTCTTAGCGGGATGAAACTTTGGCTCCGGGGGTTTTTGGAGACGCTGATTTCATTTCTAAAAAAAGTTTTTGGAATTTCTTTTTTTTTTTAATAGCCCCCATACAAACTTACGAGCAAGGTGGCGGAGTGGGGCCGAAGGCCGAACGACGGCACCTTGCGAGTCTCCCATCACACCGGAGCGAGGCCGAAGGCCGAGCGACGGTTCTTGAGATTTTTTTGGCAGGGTTCAAAGTGGGGTTCAAACGAGCAAGGTGTCGGAGCGAGGCCGGAGGCCGAGCGACGACACCTTGCGAGTCTCTACATACCGGAGCGAGGCCGTAGGCCGAGCGACGGTTATTCATTATGATCCCTGAGGATTCAAAGAAGGGATCAAATTTTATATTGGTCCAATTGCGATGAAATTTAAGATCTGGGGGTTTTCAAGGACTCTGATTTCATTTCTGATGAAAGTTTTTGGAATTTCTTTTTTTTTTTTTACCTCTCATACATATTTACGAGCATGCTGTCGGAGTGAGGCCGAAGGCCGAACGACGCACCATGCGAGTTCCTAAGTCACTTAAGCGAGGCCGCAGGCCGAGCTAACGTTTGACGAGCAAGGTGTCATAGTGAGGCCGGAGGCCGAGCTATGACACCTTACGAGTTCTCGAGTAACTAAAGCGAGGCCGTAGGCCGAGCTAATTGTCGACGAGCAAGGTGTCATAGTGAGGCCGAAGGCCGAGCTATGGCATCTTGCGAGTCCGGAGGGCTTTGAAGTGAGGCCGCAGGCCGAACTTCAGTGCCCGACAGTAAATCAAACATAAATACCGTTTGATTATCGAAGGTGCTGAAGCGAGGCCGCAGGCCGAGCTTCAGTGCCCGTTGCTGACCGTACAATGATGTATAGTTTTCATACTTTCATACAAAAAATATTTATTTTGTAAGTTTTACCCACTTTTCGACTGGACTTGAAAGATTGACTTTTTTTTCGACTGAATTAAATATTTCCAACCATTTTGAACTGAATTTAAATTTCTCTCACAGAATCCAAATTTAAAATTTTTGAATTTCTATCTCCACCCAACTCCAGACTGAATTGGAGATATCTACCTACCTTCTTAATCAATTTCAAAGTTTTAAAGAAATAAACTGCATTTTAAATGCTTGACCTAATCCTATAGGTAAAAGGATATAAACGCGGGCCGCATGCGGCCCGCGCAGCCACGCAAATACTAGTCTATATTATATAAAGCTGAACTACCATTGACTCACTGATTGACAGAATTGTTCTCCCAGAAGGAGTATTGTGGGGGGTTGTAGAGTGGTATACCTGGATAGGGGAGCGTTATGGGACCTAGGGAAAAATCCGAAAAGTTGCAAAAGTGGAATAGACCCTGGAGTACCCCAACGTCCTGGCTAAACTATAACACTTGGAACCCCCCTTTTTGAACAAAAGTTGTAGGAAACCATCAGTCCCTCCCAAAAAATTAAAAAAAAATTGGGGTCACAAACAAAAAAACATCGATCCCATACAAAGTTTGACCGTTAATAACTTCGGAACGGTAAACTTTTTTTAATTAGTGTTCGACCAAATGTCATAGGGAATTGTAAGCGCTACCAACCTAAAATGGTCTGATTGATCCCCTGGGGGTTCAAGTGGGGGATCAAATTTCAAAATGGTCCGAGGGGAATGAAATTTTGGCTCCGGGGGTTTTTGGGGTCACTGAATTCATTTCTGAAAAAAAGTTTTGGAATTTCTTTTTTTTTTTAATAGCTCCCATACAAACTTACGAGCAAGGTGGCGGAGTGAGGCCGAAGGCCGAACGACGGCACCTTGCGAGTCTCCCCTTCGCACCGGAGCAGGGCCGAAGGCCGAGCGACGGTTCTTGAGATTTTTTCTGAAGGGTTCAAAGTGGGATTCAAACGAGCAAGGTGTCGGAGCGAGGCCGGAGGCCGAGCGACGACACCTTGCGAGTCTCTACATACCGGAGCGAGGCCGTAGGCCGAGCGACGGTTATTCATTATGATCCCTGAGGATTCAAAGAAGGGATCAAATCTAATATTGGTCCGATTGCGATGAAATTTAAGATCTGGGGGTTGTCAAGGACTCTGATTCCATTTATGAGAAAAGTTTTTGGAATTTGTTTTTTTTTTAAACTTCTCATACATATTTACGAGCAAGGTGTCGGAGCGAGGCCGAAGGCCGAGCGACGGCACCTTGCGAGTTCCCAAGTCACTTAAGCGAGGCCGTAGGCCGAGCTAACGTTTGACGAGCAAGGTGTCATAGTGAGGCCGGAGGCCGAGCTATAACACCTTGCGAGTTCTCATGTAACTTAAGCGAGGCCGTAGGCCGAGCTAACGTTTGACGAGCAAGGTGTCATAGTGAGGCCGGAGGCCGAGCTATGGCACCTTGCGAGTTCCCAAGTAACTAAAGCGAGGCCGTAGGCCGAGCTAACCTGTTACGAGCAAGGTGTCATAGTGAGGCCGAAGGCCGAGCTATGGCACCTTGCGAGTCCGGAGGGCATTGAAGTGAGGCCGCAGGCCGAACTTCAGTGTCCGACAGTAAATCAAACAAAAATTAAATACTGTTTGATTATCGTGGGTGCTGAAGCGAGGCCGTAGGCCGAGCTTCAGTGCCCGTTGCCAACCGTACAATGATGTATGGTTTTCATACATTCATATAAAAAATATTTCTTTGGTAAGTTTTACCCACTTTTCGACTGGACTTGAAAGTTTGACTTATTTTTTCAACTGAACTAAATTTATCTACCTATTTTGAACTGAATTTAAATTTCTCTCACAGAATCCAAATTTAAAATTTTTTAATTTCTATCTGCACCCAACTCCAGACTGAATTGGAGAAATCTACAACATTTCTTAATCAATTTCAAAGTTTTAAAGAAAATAACTGCAGTGTGAATGTTTGTCCCAACCCTATAGGTTAAAGGATATAAACGCGGGCCGCATGCGGCCCGCGTTTATATCCTTAGCTGAACTACCATTGACTGACTCACTGATTGACATAATTGTTCTCCCAGAAGGAGTTTTGTGGGGGGGTGAAAAGTGGAACGACTGTATAGAGGATAGTTATGGGACCTAGGGAAAAATCCGAAAAGTTGCAAAAGTGGAACAGACCCTGGAGTACCCCAACGTCCTGGCTAAACTATAACACTTGGAACCCCCCTTTTTGAATAAAAGTTGTTGGGAACCATCAGTCCCTCCCAAAAAATAAAAAAAAAATTGGGGTCACAAACAAAAAAACATCGATCCCATACAAAGTTTGACCCTCAATAACTTCGGAACGGTAAACTTTTTTTAATTAGTGTTCGATCAAATGTCAAAGGGAATCGTTAGCGCTACCAACCTAAAATGGTCTTATTGATCCCCTGGGGGTTCAAGTCGGGGATCAAATTTCAAAATGGTCGGAGGGGGATGAAATTTTGGCTCTGGGGGTTTTTGGGATCGCTGAATTCAGTTCTGAAAAAAAATTTTGGAATTTCTTTTTTTTTTTAATAGCTCCCATACAAACTTACGAGCAAGGTGGCGGAGTGAGGCCGAAGGCCGAACGACGGCACCTTGCGAGTCTCCCCTTCGCACCGGAGTGAGGCCGAAGGCCGAGCGACGGTTCTTGAGATTTTTTCTGAAGGGTTCAAAGTGGGGTTCAAACGAGCAAGGTGTCGGAGCGAGGCCGGAGGCCGAGCGACGGCACCTTGCGAGTCTTATCATACCGGAGCGAGGCCGTAGGCCGAGCGACGGTTATTCATTATGATCCCTGAGGATTCAAAGAAGGGATCAAATTTTATATTGGTCCGATTGCGATGAAATTTAAGATCTGGGGGTTTTCAAGGACTCTGATTTCATTTCTGATGAAAGTTTTTGGAATTTCTTTTTTTTTTAAACCTCTCATACATATTTACGAGCAAGGTGTCGGAGTGAGGCCGAAGGCCGAACGACGGCACCTTGCGAGTTCCTAAGTCACTAAAGCGAGGCCGTAGGCCGAGCTAAAGTTTGACGAACAAGGTGTCATAGCGAGGCCGGAGGCCGAGCTATGACTCTTTGCGAGTACTCAAGTAACTTAAGCGAGGCCGTAGGCCGAGCTAACGTTTGACGAGCAAGTTGTCATAGCGAGGCCGGAGGCCGAGCTATGACTCCTTGCGAGTACTCAAGTAACTTAAGCGAGGCCGTAGGCCGAGCTAACGTTTGACGAGCAAGGTGTCATAGCGAGGCCGGAGGCCGAGCTATGACACCTTGCGAGTTCTCAAGTAACTAAAGCGAGGCCGTAGGCCGAGCTAACGTTTGACGAGCAAGGTGTCATAGTGAGGCCGTAGGCCGAGCTATGACACCTTGCGAGTTCTCAAGTAACTAAAGCGAGTCCGGAGGGCATTGAAGTGAGGCCGCAGGCCGAACTTCAGTGCCCGACAGTAAATCAAACAAAAATTAAGTACTGCATGATTAACGTAGGTGCTGAAGCGAGGCCGCAGGCCGAGCTTCAGTGCCCTTTGCCTACCGTACAATGATGTATGGTTTTCATACTTTCATACAAAAAATATTTCTTTGGTAAGTTTTACCCACTTTTCGACTGGACTTGAAAGTTTGACTTATTTTTTCAACTGAACTAAATTTATCTATCTATTTTGAACTGAATTTAAATTTCTCTCACAGAATCCAAATTTAAAATTTTTGAATTTCTATCTCCACCCAACTCCAGACTGAATTGGAGATATCTACCTACCTTCTTAATCAATTTCAAAGTTTTAAAGAATAAAACTGCAATGTGAATGTTTGTCCCAACCCTATAGGTAAAAGGATATAAACGCGGGCCGCATGCGGCCCGCGCAGCCACGCAAATACTAGTACATATTATATAAAGCTAAACTACCATTGACTGACTGACTGACTCACTGATTGACATAATTGTTCTCCCAGAAGGAGTTTTGTGGGGCGGTGAAGAGTGGTACTTCTGGATAGGGGAGCGTTATGTGACCTAGGGAAAAATCCGAAAAGTTGCAAAAGTGGAACAGACCCTGGAGTACCCCAACGTCCTGCAAAAATGATAGGGTTTAGGGGGGTGGGGTTTGAACAAAGGTTGTTAAGGACCATAAGCCCCTCCCAAAAAATTAAAAAAAAATGGGTGTCACAGACAAAAAAACGGCGATCCCATACAAAGTTTGACCCTCAATAACTTCGGAACGGTAAACTTTTTTTAATTAGTGTTCGACCAAATGTCATAGGGAATGGCAAGCGCTACCAACCTAAAGTGGTCTGATTGATCCCCTGGGGGTTCAAGTCGGGGATCAAATTTCAAAATGGTCTTAGCGGGATGAAACTTTGGCTCCGGGGGTTTTTGGAGACGCTGATTTCATTTCTAAAAAAAGTTTTTGGAATTTCTTTTTTTTTTTAATAGCCCCCATACAAACTTACGAGCAAGGTGGCGGAGTGGGGCCGAAGGCCGAACGACGGCACCTTGCGAGTCTCCCATCACACCGGAGCGAGGCCGAAGGCCGAGCGACGGTTCTTGAGATTTTTTTGGCAGGGTTCAAAGTGGGGTTCAAACGAGCAAGGTGTCGGAGCGAGGCCGGAGGCCGAGCGACGACACCTTGCGAGTCTCTACATACCGGAGCGAGGCCGTAGGCCGAGCGACGGTTATTCATTATGATCCCTGAGGATTCAAAGAAGGGATCAAATTTTATATTGGTCCAATTGCGATGAAATTTAAGATCTGGGGGTTTTCAAGGACTCTGATTTCATTTCTGATGAAAGTTTTTGGAATTTCTTTTTTTTTTTTTACCTCTCATACATATTTACGAGCATGCTGTCGGAGTGAGGCCGAAGGCCGAACGACGCACCATGCGAGTTCCTAAGTCACTTAAGCGAGGCCGCAGGCCGAGCTAACGTTTGACGAGCAAGGTGTCATAGTGAGGCCGGAGGCCGAGCTATGACACCTTACGAGTTCTCGAGTAACTAAAGCGAGGCCGTAGGCCGAGCTAATTGTCGACGAGCAAGGTGTCATAGTGAGGCCGAAGGCCGAGCTATGGCATCTTGCGAGTCCGGAGGGCTTTGAAGTGAGGCCGCAGGCCGAACTTCAGTGCCCGACAGTAAATCAAACATAAATACCGTTTGATTATCGAAGGTGCTGAAGCGAGGCCGCAGGCCGAGCTTCAGTGCCCGTTGCTGACCGTACAATGATGTATAGTTTTCATACTTTCATACAAAAAATATTTATTTTGTAAGTTTTACCCACTTTTCGACTGGACTTGAAAGATTGACTTTTTTTTCGACTGAATTAAATATTTCCAACCATTTTGAACTGAATTTAAATTTCTCTCACAGAATCCAAATTTAAAATTTTTGAATTTCTATCTCCACCCAACTCCAGACTGAATTGGAGATATCTACCTACCTTCTTAATCAATTTCAAAGTTTTAAAGAAATAAACTGCATTTTAAATGCTTGACCTAATCCTATAGGTAAAAGGATATAAACGCGGGCCGCATGCGGCCCGCGCAGCCACGCAAATACTAGTCTATATTATATAAAGCTGAACTACCATTGACTGACTCACTGATTGACATAATTGTTCTCCCAGAAGGAGTTTTGTGGGGGGGTGAAAAGTGGAACGACTGTATAGAGGATAGTTATGGGACCTAGGGAAAAATCCGAAAAGTTGCAAAAGTGGAACAGACCCTGGAGTACCCCAACGTCCTGGCTAAACTATAACACTTGGAACCCCCCTTTTTGAATAAAAGTTGTTGGGAACCATCAGTCCCTCCCAAAAAATAAAAAAAAAATTGGGGTCACAAACAAAAAAACATCGATCCCATACAAAGTTTGACCCTCAATAACTTCGGAACGGTAAACTTTTTTTAATTAGTGTTCGATCAAATGTCAAAGGGAATCGTTAGCGCTACCAACCTAAAATGGTCTTATTGATCCCCTGGGGGTTCAAGTCGGGGATCAAATTTCAAAATGGTCGGAGGGGGATGAAATTTTGGCTCTGGGGGTTTTTGGGATCGCTGAATTCAGTTCTGAAAAAAAATTTTGGAATTTCTTTTTTTTTTTAATAGCTCCCATACAAACTTACGAGCAAGGTGGCGGAGTGAGGCCGAAGGCCGAACGACGGCACCTTGCGAGTCTCCCCTTCGCACCGGAGTGAGGCCGAAGGCCGAGCGACGGTTCTTGAGATTTTTTCTGAAGGGTTCAAAGTGGGGTTCAAACGAGCAAGGTGTCGGAGCGAGGCCGGAGGCCGAGCGACGGCACCTTGCGAGTCTTATCATACCGGAGCGAGGCCGTAGGCCGAGCGACGGTTATTCATTATGATCCCTGAGGATTCAAAGAAGGGATCAAATTTTATATTGGTCCGATTGCGATGAAATTTAAGATCTGGGGGTTTTCAAGGACTCTGATTTCATTTCTGATGAAAGTTTTTGGAATTTCTTTTTTTTTTAAACCTCTCATACATATTTACGAGCAAGGTGTCGGAGTGAGGCCGAAGGCCGAACGACGGCACCTTGCGAGTTCCTAAGTCACTAAAGCGAGGCCGTAGGCCGAGCTAAAGTTTGACGAACAAGGTGTCATAGCGAGGCCGGAGGCCGAGCTATGACTCTTTGCGAGTACTCAAGTAACTTAAGCGAGGCCGTAGGCCGAGCTAACGTTTGACGAGCAAGTTGTCATAGCGAGGCCGGAGGCCGAGCTATGACTCCTTGCGAGTACTCAAGTAACTTAAGCGAGGCCGTAGGCCGAGCTAACGTTTGACGAGCAAGGTGTCATAGCGAGGCCGGAGGCCGAGCTATGACACCTTGCGAGTTCTCAAGTAACTAAAGCGAGGCCGTAGGCCGAGCTAACGTTTGACGAGCAAGGTGTCATAGTGAGGCCGTAGGCCGAGCTATGACACCTTGCGAGTTCTCAAGTAACTAAAGCGAGTCCGGAGGGCATTGAAGTGAGGCCGCAGGCCGAACTTCAGTGCCCGACAGTAAATCAAACAAAAATTAAGTACTGCATGATTAACGTAGGTGCTGAAGCGAGGCCGCAGGCCGAGCTTCAGTGCCCTTTGCCTACCGTACAATGATGTATGGTTTTCATACTTTCATACAAAAAATATTTCTTTGGTAAGTTTTACCCACTTTTCGACTGGACTTGAAAGTTTGACTTATTTTTTCAACTGAACTAAATTTATCTATCTATTTTGAACTGAATTTAAATTTCTCTCACAGAATCCAAATTTAAAATTTTTGAATTTCTATCTCCACCCAACTCCAGACTGAATTGGAGATATCTACCTACCTTCTTAATCAATTTCAAAGTTTTAAAGAATAAAACTGCAATGTGAATGTTTGTCCCAACCCTATAGGTAAAAGGATATAAACGCGGGCCGCATGCGGCCCGCGCAGCCACGCAAATACTAGTCTATATTATATAAAGCTGAACTACCATTGACTCACTGATTGACAGAATTGTTCTCCCAGAAGGAGTATTGTGGGGGGTTGTAGAGTGGTATACCTGGATAGGGGAGCGTTATGGGACCTAGGGAAAAATCCGAAAAGTTGCAAAAGTGGAATAGACCCTGGAGTACCCCAACGTCCTGGCTAAACTATAACACTTGGAACCCCCCTTTTTGAACAAAAGTTGTAGGAAACCATCAGTCCCTCCCAAAAAATTAAAAAAAAATTGGGGTCACAAACAAAAAAACATCGATCCCATACAAAGTTTGACCGTTAATAACTTCGGAACGGTAAACTTTTTTTAATTAGTGTTCGACCAAATGTCATAGGGAATTGTAAGCGCTACCAACCTAAAATGGTCTGATTGATCCCCTGGGGGTTCAAGTGGGGGATCAAATTTCAAAATGGTCCGAGGGGAATGAAATTTTGGCTCCGGGGGTTTTTGGGGTCACTGAATTCATTTCTGAAAAAAAGTTTTGGAATTTCTTTTTTTTTTTAATAGCTCCCATACAAACTTACGAGCAAGGTGGCGGAGTGAGGCCGAAGGCCGAACGACGGCACCTTGCGAGTCTCCCCTTCGCACCGGAGCAGGGCCGAAGGCCGAGCGACGGTTCTTGAGATTTTTTCTGAAGGGTTCAAAGTGGGATTCAAACGAGCAAGGTGTCGGAGCGAGGCCGGAGGCCGAGCGACGACACCTTGCGAGTCTCTACATACCGGAGCGAGGCCGTAGGCCGAGCGACGGTTATTCATTATGATCCCTGAGGATTCAAAGAAGGGATCAAATCTAATATTGGTCCGATTGCGATGAAATTTAAGATCTGGGGGTTGTCAAGGACTCTGATTCCATTTATGAGAAAAGTTTTTGGAATTTGTTTTTTTTTTAAACTTCTCATACATATTTACGAGCAAGGTGTCGGAGCGAGGCCGAAGGCCGAGCGACGGCACCTTGCGAGTTCCCAAGTCACTTAAGCGAGGCCGTAGGCCGAGCTAACGTTTGACGAGCAAGGTGTCATAGTGAGGCCGGAGGCCGAGCTATAACACCTTGCGAGTTCTCATGTAACTTAAGCGAGGCCGTAGGCCGAGCTAACGTTTGACGAGCAAGGTGTCATAGTGAGGCCGGAGGCCGAGCTATGGCACCTTGCGAGTTCCCAAGTAACTAAAGCGAGGCCGTAGGCCGAGCTAACCTGTTACGAGCAAGGTGTCATAGTGAGGCCGAAGGCCGAGCTATGGCACCTTGCGAGTCCGGAGGGCATTGAAGTGAGGCCGCAGGCCGAACTTCAGTGTCCGACAGTAAATCAAACAAAAATTAAATACTGTTTGATTATCGTGGGTGCTGAAGCGAGGCCGTAGGCCGAGCTTCAGTGCCCGTTGCCAACCGTACAATGATGTATGGTTTTCATACATTCATATAAAAAATATTTCTTTGGTAAGTTTTACCCACTTTTCGACTGGACTTGAAAGTTTGACTTATTTTTTCAACTGAACTAAATTTATCTACCTATTTTGAACTGAATTTAAATTTCTCTCACAGAATCCAAATTTAAAATTTTTTAATTTCTATCTGCACCCAACTCCAGACTGAATTGGAGAAATCTACAACATTTCTTAATCAATTTCAAAGTTTTAAAGAAAATAACTGCAGTGTGAATGTTTGTCCCAACCCTATAGGTTAAAGGATATAAACGCGGGCCGCATGCGGCCCGCGTTTATATCCTTAGCTGAACTACCATTGACTGACTCACTGATTGACATAATTGTTCTCCCAGAAGGAGTTTTGTGGGGGGGTGAAAAGTGGAACGACTGTATAGAGGATAGTTATGGGACCTAGGGAAAAATCCGAAAAGTTGCAAAAGTGGAACAGACCCTGGAGTACCCCAACGTCCTGGCTAAACTATAACACTTGGAACCCCCCTTTTTGAATAAAAGTTGTTGGGAACCATCAGTCCCTCCCAAAAAATAAAAAAAAAATTGGGGTCACAAACAAAAAAACATCGATCCCATACAAAGTTTGACCCTCAATAACTTCGGAACGGTAAACTTTTTTTAATTAGTGTTCGATCAAATGTCAAAGGGAATCGTTAGCGCTACCAACCTAAAATGGTCTTATTGATCCCCTGGGGGTTCAAGTCGGGGATCAAATTTCAAAATGGTCGGAGGGGGATGAAATTTTGGCTCTGGGGGTTTTTGGGATCGCTGAATTCAGTTCTGAAAAAAAATTTTGGAATTTCTTTTTTTTTTTAATAGCTCCCATACAAACTTACGAGCAAGGTGGCGGAGTGAGGCCGAAGGCCGAACGACGGCACCTTGCGAGTCTCCCCTTCGCACCGGAGTGAGGCCGAAGGCCGAGCGACGGTTCTTGAGATTTTTTCTGAAGGGTTCAAAGTGGGGTTCAAACGAGCAAGGTGTCGGAGCGAGGCCGGAGGCCGAGCGACGGCACCTTGCGAGTCTTATCATACCGGAGCGAGGCCGTAGGCCGAGCGACGGTTATTCATTATGATCCCTGAGGATTCAAAGAAGGGATCAAATTTTATATTGGTCCGATTGCGATGAAATTTAAGATCTGGGGGTTTTCAAGGACTCTGATTTCATTTCTGATGAAAGTTTTTGGAATTTCTTTTTTTTTTAAACCTCTCATACATATTTACGAGCAAGGTGTCGGAGTGAGGCCGAAGGCCGAACGACGGCACCTTGCGAGTTCCTAAGTCACTAAAGCGAGGCCGTAGGCCGAGCTAAAGTTTGACGAACAAGGTGTCATAGCGAGGCCGGAGGCCGAGCTATGACTCTTTGCGAGTACTCAAGTAACTTAAGCGAGGCCGTAGGCCGAGCTAACGTTTGACGAGCAAGTTGTCATAGCGAGGCCGGAGGCCGAGCTATGACTCCTTGCGAGTACTCAAGTAACTTAAGCGAGGCCGTAGGCCGAGCTAACGTTTGACGAGCAAGGTGTCATAGCGAGGCCGGAGGCCGAGCTATGACACCTTGCGAGTTCTCAAGTAACTAAAGCGAGGCCGTAGGCCGAGCTAACGTTTGACGAGCAAGGTGTCATAGTGAGGCCGTAGGCCGAGCTATGACACCTTGCGAGTTCTCAAGTAACTAAAGCGAGTCCGGAGGGCATTGAAGTGAGGCCGCAGGCCGAACTTCAGTGCCCGACAGTAAATCAAACAAAAATTAAGTACTGCATGATTAACGTAGGTGCTGAAGCGAGGCCGCAGGCCGAGCTTCAGTGCCCTTTGCCTACCGTACAATGATGTATGGTTTTCATACTTTCATACAAAAAATATTTCTTTGGTAAGTTTTACCCACTTTTCGACTGGACTTGAAAGTTTGACTTATTTTTTCAACTGAACTAAATTTATCTATCTATTTTGAACTGAATTTAAATTTCTCTCACAGAATCCAAATTTAAAATTTTTGAATTTCTATCTCCACCCAACTCCAGACTGAATTGGAGATATCTACCTACCTTCTTAATCAATTTCAAAGTTTTAAAGAATAAAACTGCAATGTGAATGTTTGTCCCAACCCTATAGGTAAAAGGATATAAACGCGGGCCGCATGCGGCCCGCGCAGCCACGCAAATACTAGTACATATTATATAAAGCTAAACTACCATTGACTGACTGACTGACTCACTGATTGACATAATTGTTCTCCCAGAAGGAGTTTTGTGGGGCGGTGAAGAGTGGTACTTCTGGATAGGGGAGCGTTATGTGACCTAGGGAAAAATCCGAAAAGTTGCAAAAGTGGAACAGACCCTGGAGTACCCCAACGTCCTGCAAAAATGATAGGGTTTAGGGGGGTGGGGTTTGAACAAAGGTTGTTAAGGACCATAAGCCCCTCCCAAAAAATTAAAAAAAAATGGGTGTCACAGACAAAAAAACGGCGATCCCATACAAAGTTTGACCCTCAATAACTTCGGAACGGTAAACTTTTTTTAATTAGTGTTCGACCAAATGTCATAGGGAATGGCAAGCGCTACCAACCTAAAGTGGTCTGATTGATCCCCTGGGGGTTCAAGTCGGGGATCAAATTTCAAAATGGTCTTAGCGGGATGAAACTTTGGCTCCGGGGGTTTTTGGAGACGCTGATTTCATTTCTAAAAAAAGTTTTTGGAATTTCTTTTTTTTTTTAATAGCCCCCATACAAACTTACGAGCAAGGTGGCGGAGTGGGGCCGAAGGCCGAACGACGGCACCTTGCGAGTCTCCCATCACACCGGAGCGAGGCCGAAGGCCGAGCGACGGTTCTTGAGATTTTTTTGGCAGGGTTCAAAGTGGGGTTCAAACGAGCAAGGTGTCGGAGCGAGGCCGGAGGCCGAGCGACGACACCTTGCGAGTCTCTACATACCGGAGCGAGGCCGTAGGCCGAGCGACGGTTATTCATTATGATCCCTGAGGATTCAAAGAAGGGATCAAATTTTATATTGGTCCAATTGCGATGAAATTTAAGATCTGGGGGTTTTCAAGGACTCTGATTTCATTTCTGATGAAAGTTTTTGGAATTTCTTTTTTTTTTTTTACCTCTCATACATATTTACGAGCATGCTGTCGGAGTGAGGCCGAAGGCCGAACGACGCACCATGCGAGTTCCTAAGTCACTTAAGCGAGGCCGCAGGCCGAGCTAACGTTTGACGAGCAAGGTGTCATAGTGAGGCCGGAGGCCGAGCTATGACACCTTACGAGTTCTCGAGTAACTAAAGCGAGGCCGTAGGCCGAGCTAATTGTCGACGAGCAAGGTGTCATAGTGAGGCCGAAGGCCGAGCTATGGCATCTTGCGAGTCCGGAGGGCTTTGAAGTGAGGCCGCAGGCCGAACTTCAGTGCCCGACAGTAAATCAAACATAAATACCGTTTGATTATCGAAGGTGCTGAAGCGAGGCCGCAGGCCGAGCTTCAGTGCCCGTTGCTGACCGTACAATGATGTATAGTTTTCATACTTTCATACAAAAAATATTTATTTTGTAAGTTTTACCCACTTTTCGACTGGACTTGAAAGATTGACTTTTTTTTCGACTGAATTAAATATTTCCAACCATTTTGAACTGAATTTAAATTTCTCTCACAGAATCCAAATTTAAAATTTTTGAATTTCTATCTCCACCCAACTCCAGACTGAATTGGAGATATCTACCTACCTTCTTAATCAATTTCAAAGTTTTAAAGAAATAAACTGCATTTTAAATGCTTGACCTAATCCTATAGGTAAAAGGATATAAACGCGGGCCGCATGCGGCCCGCGCAGCCACGCAAATACTAGTCTTCTATATTATATAAAGCTGAACTACCATTGACTCACTGATTGACAGAATTGTTCTCCCAGAAGGAGTATTGTGGGGGGTTGTAGAGTGGTATACCTGGATAGGGGAGCGTTATGGGACCTAGGGAAAAATCCGAAAAGTTGCAAAAGTGGAATAGACCCTGGAGTACCCCAACGTCCTGGCTAAACTATAACACTTGGAACCCCCCTTTTTGAACAAAAGTTGTAGGAAACTATCAGTCCCTCCCAAAAAATTAAAAAAAAATTGGGGTCACAAACAAAAAAACATCGATCCCATACAAAGTTTGACCGTTAATAACTTCGGAACGGTAAACTTTTTTTAATTAGTGTTCGACCAAATGTCATAGGGAATTGTAAGCGCTACCAACCTAAAATGGTCTGATTGATCCCCTGGGGGTTCAAGTGGGGGATCAAATTTCAAAATGGTCCGAGGGGAATGAAATTTTGGCTCCGGGGGTTTTTGGGGTCACTGAATTCATTTCTGAAAAAAAGTTTTGGAATTTCTTTTTTTTTTTAATAGCTCCCATACAAACTTACGAGCAAGGTGGCGGAGTGAGGCCGAAGGCCGAACGACGGCACCTTGCGAGTCTCCCCTTCGCACCGGAGCAGGGCCGAAGGCCGAGCGACGGTTCTTGAGATTTTTTCTGAAGGGTTCAAAGTGGGATTCAAACGAGCAAGGTGTCGGAGCGAGGCCGGAGGCCGAGCGACGACACCTTGCGAGTCTCTACATACCGGAGCGAGGCCGTAGGCCGAGCGACGGTTATTCATTATGATCCCTGAGGATTCAAAGAAGGGATCAAATCTAATATTGGTCCGATTGCGATGAAATTTAAGATCTGGGGGTTGTCAAGGACTCTGATTCCATTTATGAGAAAAGTTTTTGGAATTTGTTTTTTTTTTAAACTTCTCATACATATTTACGAGCAAGGTGTCGGAGCGAGGCCGAAGGCCGAGCGACGGCACCTTGCGAGTTCCCAAGTCACTTAAGCGAGGCCGTAGGCCGAGCTAACGTTTGACGAGCAAGGTGTCATAGTGAGGCCGGAGGCCGAGCTATAACACCTTGCGAGTTCTCATGTAACTTAAGCGAGGCCGTAGGCCGAGCTAACGTTTGACGAGCAAGGTGTCATAGTGAGGCCGGAGGCCGAGCTATGGCACCTTGCGAGTTCCCAAGTAACTAAAGCGAGGCCGTAGGCCGAGCTAACCTGTTACGAGCAAGGTGTCATAGTGAGGCCGAAGGCCGAGCTATGGCACCTTGCGAGTCCGGAGGGCATTGAAGTGAGGCCGCAGGCCGAACTTCAGTGTCCGACAGTAAATCAAACAAAAATTAAATACTGTTTGATTATCGTGGGTGCTGAAGCGAGGCCGTAGGCCGAGCTTCAGTGCCCGTTGCCAACCGTACAATGATGTATGGTTTTCATACATTCATATAAAAAATATTTCTTTGGTAAGTTTTACCCACTTTTCGACTGGACTTGAAAGTTTGACTTATTTTTTCAACTGAACTAAATTTATCTACCTATTTTGAACTGAATTTAAATTTCTCTCACAGAATCCAAATTTAAAATTTTTTAATTTCTATCTGCACCCAACTCCAGACTGAATTGGAGAAATCTACAACATTTCTTAATCAATTTCAAAGTTTTAAAGAAAATAACTGCAGTGTGAATGTTTGTCCCAACCCTATAGGTTAAAGGATATAAACGCGGGCCGCATGCGGCCCGCGTTTATATCCTTAGCTGAACTACCATTGACTGACTCACTGATTGACATAATTGTTCTCCCAGAAGGAGTTTTGTGGGGGGGTGAAAAGTGGAACGACTGTATAGAGGATAGTTATGGGACCTAGGGAAAAATCCGAAAAGTTGCAAAAGTGGAACAGACCCTGGAGTACCCCAACGTCCTGGCTAAACTATAACACTTGGAACCCCCCTTTTTGAATAAAAGTTGTTGGGAACCATCAGTCCCTCCCAAAAAATAAAAAAAAAATTGGGGTCACAAACAAAAAAACATCGATCCCATACAAAGTTTGACCCTCAATAACTTCGGAACGGTAAACTTTTTTTAATTAGTGTTCGATCAAATGTCAAAGGGAATCGTTAGCGCTACCAACCTAAAATGGTCTTATTGATCCCCTGGGGGTTCAAGTCGGGGATCAAATTTCAAAATGGTCGGAGGGGGATGAAATTTTGGCTCTGGGGGTTTTTGGGATCGCTGAATTCAGTTCTGAAAAAAAATTTTGGAATTTCTTTTTTTTTTTAATAGCTCCCATACAAACTTACGAGCAAGGTGGCGGAGTGAGGCCGAAGGCCGAACGACGGCACCTTGCGAGTCTCCCCTTCGCACCGGAGTGAGGCCGAAGGCCGAGCGACGGTTCTTGAGATTTTTTCTGAAGGGTTCAAAGTGGGGTTCAAACGAGCAAGGTGTCGGAGCGAGGCCGGAGGCCGAGCGACGGCACCTTGCGAGTCTTATCATACCGGAGCGAGGCCGTAGGCCGAGCGACGGTTATTCATTATGATCCCTGAGGATTCAAAGAAGGGATCAAATTTTATATTGGTCCGATTGCGATGAAATTTAAGATCTGGGGGTTTTCAAGGACTCTGATTTCATTTCTGATGAAAGTTTTTGGAATTTCTTTTTTTTTTAAACCTCTCATACATATTTACGAGCAAGGTGTCGGAGTGAGGCCGAAGGCCGAACGACGGCACCTTGCGAGTTCCTAAGTCACTAAAGCGAGGCCGTAGGCCGAGCTAAAGTTTGACGAACAAGGTGTCATAGCGAGGCCGGAGGCCGAGCTATGACTCTTTGCGAGTACTCAAGTAACTTAAGCGAGGCCGTAGGCCGAGCTAACGTTTGACGAGCAAGTTGTCATAGCGAGGCCGGAGGCCGAGCTATGACTCCTTGCGAGTACTCAAGTAACTTAAGCGAGGCCGTAGGCCGAGCTAACGTTTGACGAGCAAGGTGTCATAGCGAGGCCGGAGGCCGAGCTATGACACCTTGCGAGTTCTCAAGTAACTAAAGCGAGGCCGTAGGCCGAGCTAACGTTTGACGAGCAAGGTGTCATAGTGAGGCCGTAGGCCGAGCTATGACACCTTGCGAGTTCTCAAGTAACTAAAGCGAGTCCGGAGGGCATTGAAGTGAGGCCGCAGGCCGAACTTCAGTGCCCGACAGTAAATCAAACAAAAATTAAGTACTGCATGATTAACGTAGGTGCTGAAGCGAGGCCGCAGGCCGAGCTTCAGTGCCCTTTGCCTACCGTACAATGATGTATGGTTTTCATACTTTCATACAAAAAATATTTCTTTGGTAAGTTTTACCCACTTTTCGACTGGACTTGAAAGTTTGACTTATTTTTTCAACTGAACTAAATTTATCTATCTATTTTGAACTGAATTTAAATTTCTCTCACAGAATCCAAATTTAAAATTTTTGAATTTCTATCTCCACCCAACTCCAGACTGAATTGGAGATATCTACCTACCTTCTTAATCAATTTCAAAGTTTTAAAGAATAAAACTGCAATGTGAATGTTTGTCCCAACCCTATAGGTAAAAGGATATAAACGCGGGCCGCATGCGGCCCGCGCAGCCACGCAAATACTAGTACATATTATATAAAGCTAAACTACCATTGACTGACTGACTGACTCACTGATTGACATAATTGTTCTCCCAGAAGGAGTTTTGTGGGGCGGTGAAGAGTGGTACTTCTGGATAGGGGAGCGTTATGTGACCTAGGGAAAAATCCGAAAAGTTGCAAAAGTGGAACAGACCCTGGAGTACCCCAACGTCCTGCAAAAATGATAGGGTTTAGGGGGGTGGGGTTTGAACAAAGGTTGTTAAGGACCATAAGCCCCTCCCAAAAAATTAAAAAAAAATGGGTGTCACAGACAAAAAAACGGCGATCCCATACAAAGTTTGACCCTCAATAACTTCGGAACGGTAAACTTTTTTTAATTAGTGTTCGACCAAATGTCATAGGGAATGGCAAGCGCTACCAACCTAAAGTGGTCTGATTGATCCCCTGGGGGTTCAAGTCGGGGATCAAATTTCAAAATGGTCTTAGCGGGATGAAACTTTGGCTCCGGGGGTTTTTGGAGACGCTGATTTCATTTCTAAAAAAAGTTTTTGGAATTTCTTTTTTTTTTTAATAGCCCCCATACAAACTTACGAGCAAGGTGGCGGAGTGGGGCCGAAGGCCGAACGACGGCACCTTGCGAGTCTCCCATCACACCGGAGCGAGGCCGAAGGCCGAGCGACGGTTCTTGAGATTTTTTTGGCAGGGTTCAAAGTGGGGTTCAAACGAGCAAGGTGTCGGAGCGAGGCCGGAGGCCGAGCGACGACACCTTGCGAGTCTCTACATACCGGAGCGAGGCCGTAGGCCGAGCGACGGTTATTCATTATGATCCCTGAGGATTCAAAGAAGGGATCAAATTTTATATTGGTCCAATTGCGATGAAATTTAAGATCTGGGGGTTTTCAAGGACTCTGATTTCATTTCTGATGAAAGTTTTTGGAATTTCTTTTTTTTTTTTTACCTCTCATACATATTTACGAGCATGCTGTCGGAGTGAGGCCGAAGGCCGAACGACGCACCATGCGAGTTCCTAAGTCACTTAAGCGAGGCCGCAGGCCGAGCTAACGTTTGACGAGCAAGGTGTCATAGTGAGGCCGGAGGCCGAGCTATGACACCTTACGAGTTCTCGAGTAACTAAAGCGAGGCCGTAGGCCGAGCTAATTGTCGACGAGCAAGGTGTCATAGTGAGGCCGAAGGCCGAGCTATGGCATCTTGCGAGTCCGGAGGGCTTTGAAGTGAGGCCGCAGGCCGAACTTCAGTGCCCGACAGTAAATCAAACATAAATACCGTTTGATTATCGAAGGTGCTGAAGCGAGGCCGCAGGCCGAGCTTCAGTGCCCGTTGCTGACCGTACAATGATGTATAGTTTTCATACTTTCATACAAAAAATATTTATTTTGTAAGTTTTACCCACTTTTCGACTGGACTTGAAAGATTGACTTTTTTTTCGACTGAATTAAATATTTCCAACCATTTTGAACTGAATTTAAATTTCTCTCACAGAATCCAAATTTAAAATTTTTGAATTTCTATCTCCACCCAACTCCAGACTGAATTGGAGATATCTACCTACCTTCTTAATCAATTTCAAAGTTTTAAAGAAATAAACTGCATTTTAAATGCTTGACCTAATCCTATAGGTAAAAGGATATAAACGCGGGCCGCATGCGGCCCGCGCAGCCACGCAAATACTAGTCTATATTATATAAAGCTGAACTACCATTGACTCACTGATTGACAGAATTGTTCTCCCAGAAGGAGTATTGTGGGGGGTTGTAGAGTGGTATACCTGGATAGGGGAGCGTTATGGGACCTAGGGAAAAATCCGAAAAGTTGCAAAAGTGGAATAGACCCTGGAGTACCCCAACGTCCTGGCTAAACTATAACACTTGGAACCCCCCTTTTTGAACAAAAGTTGTAGGAAACCATCAGTCCCTCCCAAAAAATTAAAAAAAAATTGGGGTCACAAACAAAAAAACATCGATCCCATACAAAGTTTGACCGTTAATAACTTCGGAACGGTAAACTTTTTTTAATTAGTGTTCGACCAAATGTCATAGGGAATTGTAAGCGCTACCAACCTAAAATGGTCTGATTGATCCCCTGGGGGTTCAAGTGGGGGATCAAATTTCAAAATGGTCCGAGGGGAATGAAATTTTGGCTCCGGGGGTTTTTGGGGTCACTGAATTCATTTCTGAAAAAAAGTTTTGGAATTTCTTTTTTTTTTTAATAGCTCCCATACAAACTTACGAGCAAGGTGGCGGAGTGAGGCCGAAGGCCGAACGACGGCACCTTGCGAGTCTCCCCTTCGCACCGGAGCAGGGCCGAAGGCCGAGCGACGGTTCTTGAGATTTTTTCTGAAGGGTTCAAAGTGGGATTCAAACGAGCAAGGTGTCGGAGCGAGGCCGGAGGCCGAGCGACGACACCTTGCGAGTCTCTACATACCGGAGCGAGGCCGTAGGCCGAGCGACGGTTATTCATTATGATCCCTGAGGATTCAAAGAAGGGATCAAATCTAATATTGGTCCGATTGCGATGAAATTTAAGATCTGGGGGTTGTCAAGGACTCTGATTCCATTTATGAGAAAAGTTTTTGGAATTTGTTTTTTTTTTAAACTTCTCATACATATTTACGAGCAAGGTGTCGGAGCGAGGCCGAAGGCCGAGCGACGGCACCTTGCGAGTTCCCAAGTCACTTAAGCGAGGCCGTAGGCCGAGCTAACGTTTGACGAGCAAGGTGTCATAGTGAGGCCGGAGGCCGAGCTATAACACCTTGCGAGTTCTCATGTAACTTAAGCGAGGCCGTAGGCCGAGCTAACGTTTGACGAGCAAGGTGTCATAGTGAGGCCGGAGGCCGAGCTATGGCACCTTGCGAGTTCCCAAGTAACTAAAGCGAGGCCGTAGGCCGAGCTAACCTGTTACGAGCAAGGTGTCATAGTGAGGCCGAAGGCCGAGCTATGGCACCTTGCGAGTCCGGAGGGCATTGAAGTGAGGCCGCAGGCCGAACTTCAGTGTCCGACAGTAAATCAAACAAAAATTAAATACTGTTTGATTATCGTGGGTGCTGAAGCGAGGCCGTAGGCCGAGCTTCAGTGCCCGTTGCCAACCGTACAATGATGTATGGTTTTCATACATTCATATAAAAAATATTTCTTTGGTAAGTTTTACCCACTTTTCGACTGGACTTGAAAGTTTGACTTATTTTTTCAACTGAACTAAATTTATCTACCTATTTTGAACTGAATTTAAATTTCTCTCACAGAATCCAAATTTAAAATTTTTTAATTTCTATCTGCACCCAACTCCAGACTGAATTGGAGAAATCTACAACATTTCTTAATCAATTTCAAAGTTTTAAAGAAAATAACTGCAGTGTGAATGTTTGTCCCAACCCTATAGGTTAAAGGATATAAACGCGGGCCGCATGCGGCCCGCGTTTATATCCTTAGCTGAACTACCATTGACTGACTCACTGATTGACATAATTGTTCTCCCAGAAGGAGTTTTGTGGGGGGGTGAAAAGTGGAACGACTGTATAGAGGATAGTTATGGGACCTAGGGAAAAATCCGAAAAGTTGCAAAAGTGGAACAGACCCTGGAGTACCCCAACGTCCTGGCTAAACTATAACACTTGGAACCCCCCTTTTTGAATAAAAGTTGTTGGGAACCATCAGTCCCTCCCAAAAAATAAAAAAAAAATTGGGGTCACAAACAAAAAAACATCGATCCCATACAAAGTTTGACCCTCAATAACTTCGGAACGGTAAACTTTTTTTAATTAGTGTTCGATCAAATGTCAAAGGGAATCGTTAGCGCTACCAACCTAAAATGGTCTTATTGATCCCCTGGGGGTTCAAGTCGGGGATCAAATTTCAAAATGGTCGGAGGGGGATGAAATTTTGGCTCTGGGGGTTTTTGGGATCGCTGAATTCAGTTCTGAAAAAAAATTTTGGAATTTCTTTTTTTTTTTAATAGCTCCCATACAAACTTACGAGCAAGGTGGCGGAGTGAGGCCGAAGGCCGAACGACGGCACCTTGCGAGTCTCCCCTTCGCACCGGAGTGAGGCCGAAGGCCGAGCGACGGTTCTTGAGATTTTTTCTGAAGGGTTCAAAGTGGGGTTCAAACGAGCAAGGTGTCGGAGCGAGGCCGGAGGCCGAGCGACGGCACCTTGCGAGTCTTATCATACCGGAGCGAGGCCGTAGGCCGAGCGACGGTTATTCATTATGATCCCTGAGGATTCAAAGAAGGGATCAAATTTTATATTGGTCCGATTGCGATGAAATTTAAGATCTGGGGGTTTTCAAGGACTCTGATTTCATTTCTGATGAAAGTTTTTGGAATTTCTTTTTTTTTTAAACCTCTCATACATATTTACGAGCAAGGTGTCGGAGTGAGGCCGAAGGCCGAACGACGGCACCTTGCGAGTTCCTAAGTCACTAAAGCGAGGCCGTAGGCCGAGCTAAAGTTTGACGAACAAGGTGTCATAGCGAGGCCGGAGGCCGAGCTATGACTCTTTGCGAGTACTCAAGTAACTTAAGCGAGGCCGTAGGCCGAGCTAACGTTTGACGAGCAAGTTGTCATAGCGAGGCCGGAGGCCGAGCTATGACTCCTTGCGAGTACTCAAGTAACTTAAGCGAGGCCGTAGGCCGAGCTAACGTTTGACGAGCAAGGTGTCATAGCGAGGCCGGAGGCCGAGCTATGACACCTTGCGAGTTCTCAAGTAACTAAAGCGAGGCCGTAGGCCGAGCTAACGTTTGACGAGCAAGGTGTCATAGTGAGGCCGTAGGCCGAGCTATGACACCTTGCGAGTTCTCAAGTAACTAAAGCGAGTCCGGAGGGCATTGAAGTGAGGCCGCAGGCCGAACTTCAGTGCCCGACAGTAAATCAAACAAAAATTAAGTACTGCATGATTAACGTAGGTGCTGAAGCGAGGCCGCAGGCCGAGCTTCAGTGCCCTTTGCCTACCGTACAATGATGTATGGTTTTCATACTTTCATACAAAAAATATTTCTTTGGTAAGTTTTACCCACTTTTCGACTGGACTTGAAAGTTTGACTTATTTTTTCAACTGAACTAAATTTATCTATCTATTTTGAACTGAATTTAAATTTCTCTCACAGAATCCAAATTTAAAATTTTTGAATTTCTATCTCCACCCAACTCCAGACTGAATTGGAGATATCTACCTACCTTCTTAATCAATTTCAAAGTTTTAAAGAATAAAACTGCAATGTGAATGTTTGTCCCAACCCTATAGGTAAAAGGATATAAACGCGGGCCGCATGCGGCCCGCGCAGCCACGCAAATACTAGTACATATTATATAAAGCTAAACTACCATTGACTGACTGACTGACTCACTGATTGACATAATTGTTCTCCCAGAAGGAGTTTTGTGGGGCGGTGAAGAGTGGTACTTCTGGATAGGGGAGCGTTATGTGACCTAGGGAAAAATCCGAAAAGTTGCAAAAGTGGAACAGACCCTGGAGTACCCCAACGTCCTGCAAAAATGGTAGGGTTTAGGGGGGTGGGGTTCGAACAAAGGTTGTTAAGGACAATGAGTCCCTCCCAAAAAATTAAAAAAAAATGGGTGTCACAGACAAAAAAACATCAATCCTATACAAAGTTTGACCCTTAATAACTTCAGAACGGTAAAATTTTTTTAATTAGTGTTCGACCAAATGTCATAGGGGATGGTAAGCGCTACCAACCTAAAATGGTCTGATTGATCCCCTGGGGGTTCAAGTCGGGGATCAAATTTCAAAATGGTCCCATCACACCGGAGCGAGGCCGAAGGCCGAGCGACGAATTCATTGATGATTTCGAAAGGGTTCAAAGTGGGGTTCAAACGAGCAAGGTGTCGGAGCGAGGCCGGAGGCCGAGCGACGACACCTTGCGAGTCTCTTCATACCGGAGTGAGGCCGTAGGCCGAGCGACGGTTATTCATTATGATCCCTGAGGATTCAAAGAAGGGATCAAATTTTATATTGGTGCGATTGCGATGAAATTTAAGATCTGGGGGTTTTTAAGGACTCTGATTTCATTTCTGATGAAAGTTTTTAGAATTTCTTTTTTTTTTTTTAATCTCTCATACATAATTACGATCAAGATGTCGGAGTGAGGCCGAAGGCCGAGCGACGGCACCTTGCGAGTTCTCAAGTAACTAAAGCGAGGCCGTAGGCCGAGCTAACGTTTGACGAGCAAGGTGTCATAGTGAGGCCGAAGGCCGAGCTATGGCACTTTGCGAGTTCGGAGGGCATTGAAGTGAGGCCGGAGGCCGAACTTCAGTGCCCGACAATAAATCATACAAAAGTTATATACTGTTCGGTTATCGTGGGTGCTGTAGCGAGGCCGCAGGCCGAGCTTCATTGCCCTGTAGACGATCATACAATGCAACATACAATTTCATACAAAAAATATTTCTTTGGTAAGTTTTACCCACTTTTCGACTGGACTTGAATGTTTGACTTTTTTTTTCGACTGAATTAAATATTTTTACCTAATTTGAACTGAATTGAAATTTCTCTCACAGAATCCAAATTTAAAATTTTTGAATTTGATTGTTCCACCCAACTCCAGACTGAATTGGAGAAATCTACAACATTTCTTAATCAATTTCAAAGTTTTAAAGATTACAACTGCAACTAAAATGCTTGACCTATTCATATAGGTTAAAGGATATAAACGCGGGCCGCATGCGGCCCGCGCAGCCACGCAAATACTAGTCTATATTATATAAAGCTGAACTACCATTGACTCACTGACTGATTGACAGAATTGTTCTCCCAGAAGGAGTATTGTGGGGGGTTGTAGAGTGGAACACCTGGATAGAGGAGCGTTATGTGACCTAGGGAAAAATCCGAAAAATTGCAAAAGTGGAACAGACCCTGGAGTACCCCAACGTCCTGGCTAAACTATAACACTTGGAACCCCCCTTTTTGAACAAAGGTTGTTAAGGACCATGAGCCCCTCCCAAAAAATTAAAAAAAAATGGGTGTCACAAACAAAAAAACGTCGATCCGATACAAAGTTTGACCCTTAATAACATCGGAACGGTAAACTTTTTTTAATTAGTGTTCGACCAAATGTCATAGGGAATCATAAGCGCTACCAACCTAAAATGGTCTGATTGATCCCCTGGGGGTTCAAGTCGGGGATCAAATTTCAAAATGGTCCAAGCGGGACGAAATTTTGGCTCCGGGGGTTTTTAGGGTCGCTGAATTCATTTCTGAAAAAAGTTTTTGTAATTTCTTTTTTTTTTTAATAGCTCCCATACAAACTTACGAGCAAGGTGGCGGAGTGAGGCCGAAGGCCGAACGACGGCACCTTGCGAGTCTCCCCTTCGCACCGGAGCGAGGCCGAAGGCCGAGCGACGGTTCTTGAGATTTTTTCTGAAGGGTTCAAAGTGGGGTTCAAACGAGCAAGGTGTCGGAGCGAGGCCGGAGGCCGAGCGACGGCACCTTGCGAGTCTCCCATCACACCGGAGCGAGGCCGAAGGCCGAGCGACGAATTCATTGATGATTTCGAAAGGGTTCAAAGTGGGGTTCAAACGAGCAAGGTGTCGGAGCGAGGCCGGAGGCCGAGCGACGACACCTTGCGAGTCTCTTCATACCGGAGTGAGGCCGTAGGCCGAGCGACGGTTATTCATTATGATCCCTGAGGATTCAAAGAAGGGATCAAATTTTATATTGGTGCGATTGCGATGAAATTTAAGATCTGGGGGTTTTTAAGGACTCTGATTTCATTTCTGATGAAAGTTTTTAGAATTTCTTTTTTTTTTTTTAATCTCTCATACATAATTACGATCAAGATGTCGGAGTGAGGCCGAAGGCCGAGCGACGGCACCTTGCGAGTTCTCAAGTAACTAAAGCGAGGCCGTAGGCCGAGCTAACGTTTGACGAGCAAGGTGTCATAGTGAGGCCGAAGGCCGAGCTATGGCACTTTGCGAGTTCGGAGGGCATTGAAGTGAGGCCGGAGGCCGAACTTCAGTGCCCGACAATAAATCATACAAAAGTTATATACTGTTCGGTTATCGTGGGTGCTGTAGCGAGGCCGCAGGCCGAGCTTCATTGCCCTGTAGACGATCATACAATGCAACATACAATTTCATACAAAAAATATTTCTTTGGTAAGTTTTACCCACTTTTCGACTGGACTTGAATGTTTGACTTTTTTTTTCG
The DNA here is from genome assembly GCA_947049295.1 of Ligdia adustata. Classification (NCBI taxonomy): domain Eukaryota; kingdom Metazoa; phylum Arthropoda; class Insecta; order Lepidoptera; family Geometridae; genus Ligdia; species Ligdia adustata. The sequence goes on from OX346231.1 coordinate 10,062,110, forward strand.
ACTGAATTAAATATTTTTACCTAATTTGAACTGAATTGAAATTTCTCTCACAGAATCCAAATTTAAAATTTTTGAATTTGATTGTTCCACCCAACTCCAGACTGAATTGGAGAAATCTACAACATTTCTTAATCAATTTCAAAGTTTTAAAGATTACAACTGCAACTAAAATGCTTGACCTATTCATATAGGTTAAAGGATATAAACGCGGGCCGCATGCGGCCCGCGCAGCCACGCAAATACTAGTCTATATTATATAAAGCTGAACTACCATTGACTCACTGACTGATTGACAGAATTGTTCTCCCAGAAGGAGTATTGTGGGGGGTTGTAGAGTGGAACACCTGGATAGAGGAGCGTTATGTGACCTAGGGAAAAATCCGAAAAATTGCAAAAGTGGAACAGACCCTGGAGTACCCCAACGTCCTGGCTAAACTATAACACTTGGAACCCCCCTTTTTGAACAAAGGTTGTTAAGGACCATGAGCCCCTCCCAAAAAATTAAAAAAAAATGGGTGTCACAAACAAAAAAACGTCGATCCGATACAAAGTTTGACCCTTAATAACATCGGAACGGTAAACTTTTTTTAATTAGTGTTCGACCAAATGTCATAGGGAATCATAAGCGCTACCAACCTAAAATGGTCTGATTGATCCCCTGGGGGTTCAAGTCGGGGATCAAATTTCAAAATGGTCCAAGCGGGACGAAATTTTGGCTCCGGGGGTTTTTAGGGTCGCTGAATTCATTTCTGAAAAAAGTTTTTGTAATTTCTTTTTTTTTTTAATAGCTCCCATACAAACTTACGAGCAAGGTGGCGGAGTGAGGCCGAAGGCCGAACGACGGCACCTTGCGAGTCTCCCCTTCGCACCGGAGCGAGGCCGAAGGCCGAGCGACGGTTCTTGAGATTTTTTCTGAAGGGTTCAAAGTGGGGTTCAAACGAGCAAGGTGTCGGAGCGAGGCCGGAGGCCGAGCGACGGCACCTTGCGAGTCTCCCATCACACCGGAGCGAGGCCGAAGGCCGAGCGACGAATTCATTGATGATTTCGAAAGGGTTCAAAGTGGGGTTCAAACGAGCAAGGTGTCGGAGCGAGGCCGGAGGCCGAGCGACGACACCTTGCGAGTCTCTTCATACCGGAGTGAGGCCGTAGGCCGAGCGACGGTTATTCATTATGATCCCTGAGGATTCAAAGAAGGGATCAAATTTTATATTGGTGCGATTGCGATGAAATTTAAGATCTGGGGGTTTTTAAGGACTCTGATTTCATTTCTGATGAAAGTTTTTAGAATTTCTTTTTTTTTTTTTAATCTCTCATACATAATTACGATCAAGATGTCGGAGTGAGGCCGAAGGCCGAGCGACGGCACCTTGCGAGTTCTCAAGTAACTAAAGCGAGGCCGTAGGCCGAGCTAACGTTTGACGAGCAAGGTGTCATAGTGAGGCCGAAGGCCGAGCTATGGCACTTTGCGAGTTCGGAGGGCATTGAAGTGAGGCCGGAGGCCGAACTTCAGTGCCCGACAATAAATCATACAAAAGTTATATACTGTTCGGATATCGTGGGTGCTGAAGCGAGGCCGTAGGCCGAGCTTCATTGCCCTGTTGACGATCATACAATGCAACATACAATTTCATACAAAAAATATTTCTTTGGTAAGTTTTACCCACTTTTCGACTGGACTTGAAAGTTTGACTTATTTTTTCAACTGAACTAAATTTATCTACCAATTTTGAACTGAATTTAAATTTCTCTCACAGAATCCAAATTTAAAATTTTTGAATTTCTATCTCCACCCAACTCCAGACTGAATTGGAGATATCTACCTACCTTCTTAATCAATTTCAAAGTTTTAAAGATTACAACTGCAAAACAAATACCTGCCCCAACCCTATAGGTAAAAGGATATAAACGCGGGCCGCATGCGGCCCGCGCAGCCACGCAAATACTAGTCTATATTATATAAAGTTAAACTACCATTGACTCACTGACTGACTCACTGATTGACATAATTGTTCTCCAAGAAGGAGTTTTGTGGGGGGGTAAAGAGTAGAGCGACTGTATAGGGGAAGGGTATGTGACCTAGGGAAAAATCCGAAAAGTTGCAAAAGTGGAACAGACCCTGGAGTACCCCAACGTCCTGCAAAAATGGCAGGGTTTAGGAGGGTGGGGTTCTAACAAAGATTGTTAGGAACCATGAACCCCTCCCAAAAAAAAAAAAAAAAATTGGGGTCACAAACAAAAAAACATCGATCCCATACAAAGTTTGACCGTTAATAACTTCGGAACGGTAAACTTTTTTTAATTAGTGATCGACCAAATGTCATAGGGAATCGTAAGCGCTACTAACGTAAAATGGTCTGATTGATCCCCTGGGGGCTCAAGTCGGGGATAAAATTTCAAAATGGTCCGAGGGGGATGAAATTTTGGCTCCAGGGGTTTTTGGGGTCGCTGAATTGATTTCTGAAAAAAAATTTTGGAATTTCTTTTTTTTTTTAATAGCTCCCATACAAACTTACGAGCAAGGTGGCGGAGTGAGGCCGAAGGTCGAACGACGGCACCTTGCGAGTCTCCCATCACACCGGAGCGAGGCCGAAGGCCGAGCGACGAATTCATTGATAATTTCGAAAGGGTTCAAAGTGGGGTTCAAACGAGCAAGGTGTCGGAGCGAGGCCGGAGGCCGAGCGACGACACCTTGCGAGTCTCTTAATACCGGAGCGAGGCCGTAGGCCGAGCGACGGTTATTCATTATGATCCCTGAGGATTCAAAGAAGGGATCAAATTTTATATTGGTGCGATTGCGATGAAATTTATGATCTGGGGGTTTTCAAGGACTCTGATTCCATTTCTGAGGAAAGTTATTGGAATATCTTTTTTTTTTAAATCTCTCATACATAATTACGAGAAAGGTGTCGCAGTGAGGCCGAAGGCCGAGCGACGGCACCTTGCGTGTTCCAAGTCTCTAAAGCGAGGCCGGAGGCCGAGCTAACGTTTGACGAGCAAGGTGTCATAGTGAGGCCGAAGGCCGAGCTATGGCACCTTGCGAGTCCGGAGGGCATTGAAGTGAGGCCGCAGGCCAAACTTTTATTCCATATGATCCCCGAGGATTCAAAGAAGGGATCAAAATTTATATTGGTCCGATTGCGATGAAATTTATGATCTGGGGGTTTTCAAAGACTCTGATTCCATTTCTGAGGAAAGTTATTGGAATATCTTTTTTTTTTTAAATCTCTCATACATAATTACGAGAAAGGTGTCGGAGTGAGGCCGAAGGCCGAGCGACGGCACCTTGCGTGTTCCAAGTCTCTAAAGCGATGCCGGAGGCCGAGCTAACGTTTGACGAGCAAGGTGTCATAGTGAGGCCGAAGGCCGAGCTATGGCACCTTGCGAGTCCGGAGGGCATTGAAGTGAGGCCGCAGGCCAAACTTCAGTGCCCGACAGTAAATCAAACAAAAATTAAATACTGTTTGATTATCGTGGGTGCTGAAGCGAGGCCGCAGGCCGAGCTTCAGTGCCCTTTGCCTACTGTACAATGATGTATGGTTTTCATACTTTCATACAAGAAATATTTCTTTAGTAACTTTTACCCACTTTTCGACTTGACTTGAAAGTTGGACTTATTTTTTTAACTGAACTAAATTTATCTACCTACTTTGAACTGAATTTAAATTTCTCTCACAGAATCCAAATTTAAAATTTTTGAATTTGATTGTTCCACCCAACTCCAGACTGAATTGGAGAAATCTACAACATTTCTTAATCAATTTCAAAGTTTTAAAGATTACAACTGCAACTAAAATGCTTGACCTATTCATATAGGTTAAAGGATATAAACGCGGGCCGCATGCGGCCCGCGCAGCCACGCAAATACTAGTCTATATTATATAAAGTTAAACTACCATTGACTCACTCACTGACTCATTGACATAATTGTTCTCCCAGAAGGAGTTTTGTGGGGGGGTGAAGAGTGAAGCGACTGTATAGAGAGGCGTTATGGGACCTAGGGAAAAATCCGAAAAGTTGCAAAAGTGGAACAGACCCTGGAGTACCCCAACGTCCTGCAAAAATGGTAGGGTTTAGGGGGGTGGGGTTTAAACAAAGGTTGTTAAGGACCATGAGTCCCTCCCAAAAAATTAAAAAAAAATGGGTGTCACAGACAAAAAAACATCGATCCCATACAAAGTTTGACCGTTAATAACTTCGGAACGGTAAACTTTTTTTAAATAGTGTTCGACCAAATGTCATAGGGAATGGTAAGCGCTACCAACTTAAAATGGTCTGATTGATCCCCTGGGGGTTCAAGTCGGGGATCAAATTTGAAAATGGTCCGAGGGGGATGAAATTTTGGCTCTGAGGGTTTTTGGGGTCGCTGAATTCATTTCTGATGAAAGTTTTTGGAATTTCTTTTTTTTTTTAATAGCTCCCATACAAACTTACGAGCAAGGTGGCGGAGTGAGGCCGAAGGCCGAACGACGGCACCTTGCGAGTCCCCCATCGCACCGGAGCGAGGCCGAAGGCCGAGCGACGGTTCTTGAAATTTTTTCTGAAGGGTTCAAAGTGGGGTTCAAACGAGCAAGGTGCCGGAGTGAGGCCGAAGGCCGAGCGACGGCACCTTGCGAGTCTTATCATAGCGGAGCGAGGCCGTAGGTCGAGCGACGGTTATACTATGTGATCCCTGAGGATTCAAAGAAGGGATCAAATTTTATATTGGTCCGATTGTGATGAAATTTAAGATCTGGGGGTTTTCAAGGACTCTGATTCCATTTCTGAGGAAAGTTTTTGGAATTTCTTTTTTTTTTAAACTTCTCATACATAATTACGAGCAAGGTGTCAGAGTGAGGCCGAAGGCCGATCGACGGCACCTTGCGAGTTCCTAAGTCACTAAAGCGAGGCCGTAGGCCGAGCTAACGTTTGACGAGCAAGGTGTCATAGCGAGGCCGGAGGCCGAGCTATGACTCCTTGCGAGTCTCTACATACTTATTCGTATACTACATACTTATACGAGGTTATTCATTATGATCCCTGAGGATTCAAAGAAGGGATCAAATTTTATATTGGTCCGATTGCGATGAAATTTAAGAACTGGGGGTTTCCAAGGACTCTGATTTCATTTCTGATGAAAGTTTTTGGAATTTCTTTTTTTTTTAAACCTCTCATACATATTTACGAGCAAGGTGTCGGAGTGAGGCCGAAGGCCAAACGACGGCACCTTGCGAGTTCCTAAGTCACTAAAGCGAGGCCGTAGGCCGAGCTTTTGTTTGACGAGCAAGGTGTCATAGCGAGGCCGGAGGCCGAGCTATGACTCCTTGCGAGTACTCAAGTAACTTAAGCGAGGCCGTAGGTCGAGCTAACGTTTAACGAGCAAGGTGTCATAGCGAGGCCGGAGGCCGAGCTATGACACCTTGCGAGTTCTCAAGTAACTAAAGCGAGGCCGTAGGCCGAGCTAACGTTTGAGGAGCAAGGTGTCATAGTGAGGCCGGAGGCCAAGCTATGACACCTTGCGAGTTCTCAAGTAACTAAAGCGAGGCCGTAGGCCGAGCTAACGTTTGACGAGCAAGGTGTCATAGTGAGGCCAAAGGCCGAGCTATGGCACTTTGCGAGTCCGGAGGGCATTGAAGTGAGGCCGGAGGCCGAACTTCAGTGCCCGACAATAAATCATACAAAAGTTATATACTGTTCGGTTATCGTGGGTGCTGAAGCGAGGCCGCAGGCCGAGCTTCATTGCCCTGTTGACGATCATACAATGCAACATACAATTTCATACGAAAAATATTTCATTGGTAAGTTTTACCCACTTTTCGACTGGACTTGTAAGTTTGACTTATTTTTTCAACTAAACTAAATTTATCCACCTATTTTGAACTGAATTTTAATTTCTCTCACAGAATCCAAATTTAAAATTTTTAAATTTCAATCTCCACTCAACTCCAGACTGAATTGGAGATATCTACCTACCTTCTTAATCAATTTCAAAGTTTTAAAGAATAAAACTGCAAATTAAATGCACTGTCCTACCCCAACAGGTTAAAGGATATAAACGCGGGCCGCATGCGGCCCGCGCAGCCACGCAAATACTAGTCTTCTATATTATATAAAGCTGAACTACCATTGACTCATTGACAGAATTGTTCTCCCAGAAGGAGTTTTGTGGGGGGGTAAAGAGTGAAGCGACTGTATAGAGGAGGGGTATGGGACCTAGGGAAAAATCCAAAAAGTTGCAAAAGTGGAACAGACCCTAGAGTACCCCAGCGTCCTGGCTAAACTAAAACACTTGGAACCCCCCTTTTTGAACAAAAGTTGTAGGGAACCATGAGTCCCTCCCAAAAAATAAAAAAAAAATTGGGGTCACAAACAAAAAAACATCGATCCCATACAAAGTTTGACCGTTAATAACTTCGGAACGGTAATCTTTTTTTAATTAGTGTTCGACCAAATGTCATAGGGAATCGTAAGCGCTACCAACCTAAAATGGTCTTATTGATCCCCTGGGGGTTCAAGTCGGGGATCAAATTTCAAAATGGTCCGAGCGGGATGAAATTTTTGCTCCGGGGGTTTTTGGGGTCGCTGAATTCATTTCTGAAAAAAGTTTTTGGAATTTCTTTTTTTTTTTAATAGCTCCCATACAAACTTACGAGCAAGGTGGCGGAGTGAGGCCGAAGGCCGAACGACGGCACCTTGCGAGTCTCCCCTTCGCACCGGAGCGAGGCCGAAGGCCGAGCGACGGTTCTTGAGATTTTTTCTGAAGGGTTCAAAGTGGGGTTCAAACGAGCAAGGTGTCGGAGCGAGGCCGGAGGCCGAGCGACGACACCTTGCGAGTCTCATCATACCGGAGCGAGGCCGTAGGCCGAGCGACGGTTATTCATTATGATCCCTGAGGATTCAAAGAAGGGATCAAATTTTATATTGGTGCGATTGCGATGAAATTTAAGATCTGGGGGTTTTCAAGGACTCTGATTTCATTTCTGATGAAAGTTTTTGGAATTTCTTTTTTTTTTTAAACCTCTAATACATATTTACGAGCAAGGTGTCGGAGTGAGGCCGAAGGCCGAACGACGGCACCATGCGAGTTCCTAAGTCACTAAAGCGAGGCCGCAGGCCGAGCTAACGTTTGATGAGCAAGGTGTCATAGCTCGGCCTCCGGCCTCACTATGACACCTTGCGAGTACTCAAGTAACTAAAGCGAGGCCGTAGGCCGAGCTAACGGTAGACGAGCAAGGTGTCATAGTGAGGCCGAAGGCCGAGCTATGGCACTTTGCGAGTCCTGAGTGAAGTGAGGCCGGAGGCCGAACTTCAGTGCCCGACAATAAATCATACAAAAGTTATATACTGTTCGGTTATCGTGGGTGCTGAAGCGAGGCCGCAGGCCGAGCTTCATTGCCCTGTTGACAATCATACAATGCAACATACAATTTCATACAAAAAATATTTCTTTGGTAAGTTTTACCCACTTTTCGACTGGACTTGAAAGTTTGACTTATTTTTTCAACTGAACTAAATTTATCTACCTACTCCGAACTGAATTTAAATTTCTCTCACAGAATCCAAATTTAAAATTTTTGAATTTCAATCACCACCCAACTCCAGACTGAATTGGATATATCTACCTACCTTCTTAATCAATTTCAAAGTTTTAAAGAATAAAACTGCAAAACAAATATCTGCCCCACCCAATAGGGTAAAGGATATAAACGCGGGCCGCATGCGGCCCGCGCAGCCACGCAAATACTAGTCTATATTATATAAAGCTGAACTACCATTGACTGACTGACTGACTCATTGACATAATTGTTCTCCCAGAAGGAGTTTTGTAGGGGTTGTAGAGTGGAACTCCTGTATAGGGGAGCGTTATGGGACCTAGGGAAAAATCCGAAAAGTTGCAAAAGTGGATCAGACCCTGGAGTACCCCAACGTCCTGGCTAAACTATAACACTTGGAACCCCCCTTTTTGAACAAAAGTTGTAGAGAACCATGAGTCCCTCCCAAAAAATAAAAAAAAAATTGGGATCACAAACAAAAAAACATCGATCCCATACAAAGTTTGACCGTTAATAACTTCGGAACGGTAAACTTTTTTTAATTAGTGTTCAACCAAATGTCATAGGGAATCGTAAGCGCTACCAACCTAAAATAGTCTGATTGATCCCCTGGGGGTTCAAGTTGGGGATCAAATTTCAAAATGGTCCGAGGGGGATAAAATTTTGGCTCTGGGGGTTTTTGGGGTCGCTAAATTCAGTTCTGAAAAAAAAATTTGGAATTTATTTTTTTTTTTAATAGCTCCCATACAAACTTACGAGCAAGGTGGCGGAGTGAGGCCGAAGGCCGAACGACGGCACCTTGCGAGTTTCCCCTTCGCACCGGAGCGAGGCCGAAGGCCGAGCGACGGTTTCAATTATGATTTCTGAAGGGTTCAAAGTGGGGTTCAAACGAGCAAGGTGCCGGAGTGAGGCCGAAGGCCGAGCGACGGCACCTTGCGAGTCTCATTATACCGGAGCGAGGCCGTAGGCCGAGCAACGGTTATTCCGTATGATCCCCGAGGATTCAAAGAAGGGATCAAAATTTATATTGGTCTGATTGCGATAAAATTTAAGATCTGGGGGTTTTCAAGGACTCTGATTCCATTTCTGAGGAAAGTTTTTGGAATTTCTTTTTTTTTTAAACCTCTCATACATATGTATGTTACGAGCAAGGTGTCGGAGTGAGGCCGAAGGCCGAGCGACGGCACCTTGCGAGTTTCTAAGTCACTAAAGCGAGGCCGCAGGCCGAGCTAACGTTTGACGAGCAACGTTTTGCGAGTCCTCAAGTAACTAAAGCGATGCCGTAGGCCGAGCTAACGCTTGACGAGCAAGGTGTCATAGTGAGGCCGGAGGCCGAGCTATGACACCTTGCGAGTTCTCAAGTAACTAAAGCGAGGCCGTAGGCCGAGCTAACGTTTGAAGAGCAAGGTGTCATAGCGAGGCTGGAGGCCGAGCTATGACACCTTGCGAGTTCTCAAGTAACTAAAGCGAGTCCGCAGGCCGAGCTAAAGTTTGACGAGCAAGGTTTCATAGTGAGGCCGAAGGCCGAGCTATGGCACTTTGCGAGTCCGGAGGGCATTGAAGTGAGGCCGCAGGCCGAACTTCAGTGCCCGACAGTAAATCAAACAAAAATTAAATACTGTATGATTATCGTAGGTGCTGAAGCGAGGCCGCAGGCCGAGCTTCAGTGCCTTTTGCCTACCGTACAATGATGTATGGTTTTCAATTTTTTCATACAAAAAATATTTCTTTTGTAAGTTTTACCCACTTTTCGACTGGACTTGAAAGTTTGACTTTTTTTTTCAATTGAACTAAATTTATCTACCTATTTTGAACTGAATTTAAATTTCTCTCACAGAATCCAAATTTAAAATTTTTGTATTTCTATCTCCACCCAACTCCAGACTGAATTGGAGAAATCTACAACATTTCTTAATCTATTTCAAAGTTTTAAAGAATCTAACTGCATTTTAAATGCTTGACCTACCCCAACAGGTTAAAGGATATAAACGCGGGCCGCATGCGGCCCGCGCAGCCACGCAAATACTAGTTTTCTTTTTTCTATATTATATAAAGCTGAACTACCACTGACTGACTCACTGACTCATTGACATAATTGTTCTCCCAGAAGGAGTTTTGTGGGGGGTTCTCGAATGGTACTACTGGATAGGGGAGCGTTATGGGACCTAGGGAAAAATCCGAAAAGTTGCAAAAGTGGAAAAGACCCTGGAGTACCCCAACGTCCTGCGAAAATGGTAGGGTTTAGGGGGGTGGGGTTCGAAGAAAGGTTGATAGGGACCATGAGCCCTTCCCAAAAAATTAAAAAAAAATGGGTGTCACAGACAAAAAAACGGCGATTCCATACAAAGTTTGACCCTTAATAACTTCGGAACGGTAAACTTTTTTTAATTAGTGTTCGACCAAATGTCATAGGGAATGGTAAGCGCTACCAACCTAAAATGGTCTGATTGATCCCCTGGGGGTTCAAGTCGGGGATCAAATTTCAAAATGGTCCGAGGGAGATGAAATTTTGGCTCTGGGGGTTTTCGGGGTTGCTTAATTCAGTTCTGAAAAAAAAAATTGGAATTTCTTTTTTTTTTTAATAGCTCCCATACAAACTTACGAGCAAGGTGGCGGAGTGAGGCCGAAGGCCGAACGACGGCACCTTGCGAGTCCCCCATCGCACCGGAGCGAGGCCGAAAGCCGAGCGACGGTTCTTGAGATTTTTTCTGAAGGGTTCAAAGTGGGGTTCAAACGAGCAAAGTGTCGGAGCGAGGCCGGAGGCCGAGCGACGACACCTTGCGAGTCTCTTCATACCGGAGCGAGGCCGTAGGCCGAGCGACGGTTATTCATTATGATCCCTGAGGATTCAAAGAAGGGATCAAATTTAATATTGGTGCGATTGCGATGAAATTTAAGATCTGGGGGTTTTCAAGGACTCTGATTTCATTTCTGATGAAAGTTTTTGGAATTTCTTTTTTTTTTAAACCTCTCATACATATTTACGAGCAAGGTGTCGGAGTGAGGCCGAAGGCCGAACGACGGCACCATGCGAGTTCGTAAGTCACTAAAGCGAGGCCGCAGGCCGAGCTAACGTTTGACGAGCAAGGTGTCATAGCGAGGCCAGAGGCCGAGCTATGACACCTTGCGAGTTCTCAAGTAACTAAAGCGAGGCCGTAGGCCGAGCTAACGTTTTACGAGCAAGGTGTCATAGTGAGGCCGGAGGCCGAGCTATGACACCTTGCGAGTACTCATGTAGCTCAAGTGAGGCCGTAGGCGGAGCTAATGTTTGACGATCAAGGTGTCATAGGGAGGCCGGAGGCCGAGCTATGACACCTTGCGAGCACTCAAGTAACTTAAGCGAGGCCGTAGACCGAGCTTCTGAATCATACAAAAGTTATATACTGTTCGGTTATCGTGGGTGCTGTAGCGAGGCCGCAGGCCGAGCTTCATTGCCCTGTAGACGATCATACAATGCAACATACAATTTCATACAAAAAATATTTCTTTGGTAAGTTTTACCCACTTTTCGACTGGACTTGAATGTTTGACTTTTTTTTTCGACTGAATTAAATATTTTTACCTAATTTGAACTGAATTGAAATTTCTCTCACAGAATCCAAATTTAAAATTTTTGAATTTGATTGTTCCACCCAACTCCAGACTGAATTGGAGAAATCTACAACATTTCTTAATCAATTTCAAAGTTTTAAAGATTACAACTGCAACTAAAATGCTTGACCTATTCATATAGGTTAAAGGATATAAACGCGGGCCGCATGCGGCCCGCGCAGCCACGCAAATACTAGTCTATATTATATAAAGCTGAACTACCACTGACTGACTCACTGACTCATTGACATAATTGTTCTCCCAGAAGGAGTTTTGTGGGGGGTTGGCGAGTGGTACTCCTGTATAGGGCAGCATTATGGGACTTAGGGAAAAATCCGAAAAGTTGCAAAATTGGAACAGACCCTGGAGTACCCCAACGTCCTGCAAAAATGGTAGGGTTTAGGGGGCTGGGGTTCGAACAAAGGTTGTTAGGGACCATGAGCCCCTCCCAAAAAATAAAAAAAAAATTTGGGTCACAAACAAAAAAACATCGATCCCATACAAAGTTTGACCGTTAATAACTTCGGCACGGTAAACTTTTTTTAATTAGTGTTCGACCAAATGTCATAGGGAATCGTAAGCGCTACCAACCTAAAGAGGTCTGATTGATCCTCTGGGGGTTCAAGTCGGGGATCAAATTTCAAAATGGTCCGAGCGGGACGAAATTTTGGCTCCGGGGGTTTTTGAGGTCGCTAAATTCATTTCTGAAAAAAAATTTTGGAATTTCTTTTTTTTTTTAATAGCTCCCATACAAACTTACGAGCAAGGTGGCGGAGTGAGGCCGAAGGCCGAACGACGGCACCTTGCGAGTCCCCCATCGCACCGGAGCGAGGCCGAAGGCCGAGCGACGGTTCTTGAGATTTTTTCTGAAGGGTTCAAAGTGGGGTTCAAACGAGCAAGGTGTCGCAGCGAGGCCGGAGGCCGAGCGACGACACCTTGCGAGTCTCTTCATACCGGAGCGAGGCCGTAGGCCGAGCGACGGTTATTCATTATGATCCCTGAGGATTCAAAGAAGGGATCAAATTTTATATTGGTCCGATTGCGATGAAATTTAAGATCTGGGGGTTTTCAAGGACTCTGATTCCATTTCTGAGGAAAGATTTTGGAATTTCTTTTTTTTTTAAATCTCTTTTACATAATTACGAGCAAGTTGTCGGAGTGAGGCCGAAGGCCGAGCGACGGCACCTTACGAGTTCTTAAGTAACTAAAGCGAGGCCGTAGGCCGAGCTAACGTTTGACGAGCAAGGTGTCATAGTGAGGCCGGAGGCCGAGCTATGACACCTTGCGAGTACTCAAGTAACTAAAGCGAGGCCGTAGGCCGAGCTAATGTTTGACGAGCAGGGTGTCATAGTGAGGCCGGAGGCCGAGCTATGACTCCATGCGAGTTCTTAAGTAACTAAAGCGAGGCCGTAGGCCGAGCTAAAGTTTGACGAGCAAGGTGTCATAGTGAGGCCGGAGGCCGAGCTATGACACCTTGCGAGTTCTCAAGTAACTAAAGCGAGGCCGTAGGCCGAGCTAACGTTTGAAGAGCAAGGTGCAAGGTTGCGAGTCCGGAGGGCATTGAAGTGAGGCCGCAGGCCGAACTTCAGTGCCCGAATGTAATATCAAACAAAAATTAAATACTGTATGATTATCGTAGGTGCTGAAGCGAGGCCGCAGGCCGAGCTTCAGTGCCCTGCTGACGATCATACAATGCAACATACAATTTCATACAAAAAATATTTCTATGGTAAGTTTTACCCACTTTTCGACTGGACTTGAAAGTTTGACTTATTTTTTCAACTGAACTAAATTTAACTACCTACTTTGAACTGAATTTAAATTTCTCTCACAGAATCCAAATTTAAAATTTTTGAATTTCTATCTCAACCCAACTCCAGACTGAATTGGAGATATCTACCTACCTTCTTAATCAATTTCAAAGTTTTAAAGATATAACTGCAATGTGAATGTTTGTCCCACCCCAACAGGTTAAAGGATATAAACGCGGGCCGCATGCGGCCCGCGCAGCCACGCAAATACTAGTTTCTATTCTTTTCTATTCTATATTATATAAAGCTGAACTACCATTGACTGACTCACTCACTGACTGATTGACATAATTGTTCTCCCAGAAGGAGTTTTGTGGGGGGTTGGCGAGTGGTGCGACTGTATAGGGGAGCGTTATGTGACCTAGGGAAAAATCCGAAAAGTTGAAAAAATGGAACAAACCCTGGAGTACCCCAACGTCCTGGCTAAACTATAACACTTGGAACCCCCCTTTTTGAACAAAAGTTGTAGGGAACCATGAGTCCCTCCCAAAAAATTAAAAAAAAATGGGTGTCACAAACAAAAAAACGTCGATCCGATACAAAGTTTGACCCTTAATAACATCGGAACGGTAAACTTTTTTTAATTAGTGTTCGACCAAATGTCATAGGGAATCATAAGCGCTACCAACCTAAAATGGTCTGATTGATCCCCTGGGGGTTCAAGTCGGGGATCAAATTTCAAAATGGTCCAAGCGGGACGAAATTTTGGCTCCGGGGGTTTTTAGGGTCGCTGAATTCATTTCTGAAAAAAGTTTTTGTAATTTCTTTTTTTTTTTAATAGCTCCCATACAAACTTACGAGCAAGGTGGCGGAGTGAGGCCGAAGGCCGAACGACGGCACCTTGCGAGTCTCCCCTTCGCACCGGAGCGAGGCCGAAGGCCGAGCGACGGTTCTTGAGATTTTTTCTGAAGGGTTCAAAGTGGGGTTCAAACGAGCAAGGTGTCGGAGCGAGGCCGGAGGCCGAGCGACGGCACCTTGCGAGTCTCCCATCACACCGGAGCGAGGCCGAAGGCCGAGCGACGAATTCATTGATGATTTCGAAAGGGTTCAAAGTGGGGTTCAAACGAGCAAGGTGTCGGAGCGAGGCCGGAGGCCGAGCGACGACACCTTGCGAGTCTCTTCATACCGGAGTGAGGCCGTAGGCCGAGCGACGGTTATTCATTATGATCCCTGAGGATTCAAAGAAGGGATCAAATTTTATATTGGTGCGATTGCGATGAAATTTAAGATCTGGGGGTTTTTAAGGACTCTGATTTCATTTCTGATGAAAGTTTTTAGAATTTCTTTTTTTTTTTTTAATCTCTCATACATAATTACGATCAAGATGTCGGAGTGAGGCCGAAGGCCGAGCGACGGCACCTTGCGAGTTCTCAAGTAACTAAAGCGAGGCCGTAGGCCGAGCTAACGTTTGACGAGCAAGGTGTCATAGTGAGGCCGAAGGCCGAGCTATGGCACTTTGCGAGTTCGGAGGGCATTGAAGTGAGGCCGGAGGCCGAACTTCAGTGCCCGACAATAAATCATACAAAAGTTATATACTGTTCGGATATCGTGGGTGCTGAAGCGAGGCCGTAGGCCGAGCTTCATTGCCCTGTTGACGATCATACAATGCAACATACAATTTCATACAAAAAATATTTCTTTGGTAAGTTTTACCCACTTTTCGACTGGACTTGAAAGTTTGACTTATTTTTTCAACTGATGTTGTATTTATATTAAAAGAGACTTGGTTTGACAAATTAACTTATAATTCGATATTATTACTATGAGATAAAACCATTTGCACCAAGAAACACCGGAAGAAGGAAATCAACCATTTAGAGAGTTTTGAGCTGTCAATTTAGTGTTACCAATATAAATAATAATCAAAAGGTTTGTGGTTTTAAAAGAACTTCTACACTACAACACTCTCACCAAAACAAAACCTTTTAAAAAAAAACTTTAAACTGAAGTACATAACTTACAGCTTAGAGTAAGTTGTAAGTTGACATACTCTCACCAAAACAATACCAATTATATGCCAATAAACAATCAAAAATTAGACTCAAACTCTTATTACTATTTCCTGTCTACAAAAGTTACAGTAAATTAACATTAATTTATGCATAATGACATTTACATAAATATCTTATTCACATATATATTTAAGAGCATTTTTTACTCATTTAGAAACACCAATTTTCATTCGTAAATACTGAAACTGTTCTTTAGACAAAGCTTTTGTAAAAATATCAGCATATTGCTCTTTAGTACACACATATCTTAAATCAATTTGTTTTTCAGCATATTTTTCCTTAATAAAATTATACTAACATCTATATGTTAGCAACGTTTATGAAAGTCTATATTCTTAATTAAACAAATTGCACTTTGATTATCAATATTTAAACACACTGAGTCTTGATTAAATTCACCAATGTCTATCAATAGTCTTTTAACCCACAGGGCTTCCTTTGTGGCTAAGCATGCCGCCATGAATTCACTTTCAGTAGTGGATAATGCAACACTCTGTTGTCTTTGTGTTGTCCATGTAATGGCTGCACCATTTTTTATGAAAACATAACCAGATAATGAGCGTCTTGTGCTAATATCTTTTGCATAGTCTGCATCACAATAAGCTTCTAGGTGATGTAGCTTCACTGTAAGTTTCTGGGATGCTTGTCATTTTATTATTTTCTTGTAGTGCTGAAAGATAAGATTTTCCTTCTCTAGCTAGTCTGCATTTTCTTTTACTGGTTACTACCCTTTCTTGTATATCTGAAGGTCTCAAAGGTTCTTCAGGTACATACAAAGATCCCTCATCCGAGTGGAAAGAATCCTCACTCGATTTTTCTTCGTCTGACTGTTCACAAGTGGAACTTTCATTTATATTTGTGTCTTCTGATAATGGCATTAATGCAAAATTTCTTTTAACAGTATTCTCCATGAAAATTACATCTCTACTAATCAAAACTTTTCTACTTTTTGGATCGTATAATTTATATCCCTTTGTATTTTCACAGTAGCCAATAAATATTAATTTAGTAGCTTTCGGATCCAATTTCTTTGTCTTCTCTTTTGGTATGTGCATCATTGCTTCACACCCAAATATTTTCATGTGTGAGATGTCTGGTTTCTTACCGGTCCATTTCTCCTCAGGCGTAGCATACTGTAGCGCTCGTGTTGGGCATCTGTTTGTTATGTATGCTGCAGTCGCTACAGCTTCTGCCCAATACTGTTTCTGCAATTTAGCATTTACAAGCATACATCTAGATCTGTCTAACAATGTGCGATTCATTCGCTCAGCTAACCCATTCTGTTGTGGTGTGTAAGGAGTGGATGTTTGATGCAAAATTCCAGACTTTTGTAAGAGCATTTTAAATTCATTACTCAGATACTCTGTGCCATTATCAGTTCGGAACTTTTTAATTTTACAGTTGAGCTGATTTTCAGCTAATGCTTTATACTGAGTGAATTTCTCATAAACTTCAGATTTATTTTTCATAAAATAAACATATACTTTCCTGGTATAATCATCGATGAAGGTGACGAAGTAGCGGGCACCTCCAAGGGATGGGACTTCTATAGGCCCGGCCACGTCAGAGTGGATAAGTTCTAGCTTTGACTGAGCCCGGGAACCATCCACTGGAAAAGGAGCTCTTGTTTGCTTTCCTTCTGAACAGGGAACACATAAAATCTTCTCTTTGTTTTCTATTTTCACTCCAGCATTTTCAGATAATTTGTTCAAATCATCAAAATTCAGATGTGCCATTCTCTGGTGCCATAGATAGGCGTCACTTTTATTTGCTTCAGTCATGTAAGCCGCAGGTTTCAGAGTTTTTAGTTGATACATATTATTACTCAAAGTTGCCTCGGCTACTTGTTCTTTAATTTTGTTGTAAATTTTGCAGCCTCGTTTATCAAATTGTATGTGACACTCATTTTTTATCATCTGACTCACTGATAGTAAGTTTGTAGCTAACTCGGGAACATAGAGCACATTTTGGACTTGTATAATTTGCACTCTGCCCTTTTGGTCTAGAACTTGCAAGTTCAACTTGCCACAGGCTTTCACAAGTAGTATTTTGTTATCGGCTACCTTGATTGATGTAATCGGAGGTGATATTTCGTCATAAAGCCAGTCACGGTGCATAGTTAAATGCATAGATGCCCCAGAGTCTATAAACCAGTCACCTTGTTTATTACATGTTGTTGCAGAAAAAACAGCAACATAGCCTGTATTATCTGTAGACTTATTTTCTTTCTTTTTACTATTCTTGCAATAACGACTAATATGTCCATATCGGTTGCATGAATAATAGCGAGGGCCTTTTCTTTGTGTTTCTTGTTGATTTTTATTTTTATTGTTGCCAATTGCCAGTAACGCTGTGGATTCAGTTCGGATATCTTGAAGGAGTTTTGTTTTTACAGCATCAGCAGATATTAACACACCGGAACTCTCCATAGCCATAATCATGGGCTGATAAATATCAGGCAGCCCTGCTAACAATAATGTTCCCAACCACTGGTCATCAACGTGGAAACCAATATTGCGTAGTTTGTGTGCAGTCACCATAACCTTAGTGACATAATCTTCAACGTTTTGGCAACTTTCAAGTCTCGTGGTAATTAAATCTCGCAACAAACCAACACGTCTTGTCAATCCTTTGTCGTCGAAAGCTTTAGCGAGGTTCTCCCATACCTGCTTAGCACTTTTTGCTTCTTGAATATGTACGTAGTTGATGGGATCTACCAGTAATATAAGCTTCGACTTCGCTTTTGTATTGAGTTTGACATCTTTTTCCGTGCCTTCTACACATGCCCACAATTCTTCATGTTCGAAGTAATTTTGAACAGCGAATTTCCACGTACTGTAATTATCACGTCCCGTGAGCTTTTCTATAAGCGTCATCGTGTTGCTTGAAGACATTTTATAAAACTTTTCCGACCGACACGCCGGTGCCGGCATAAAAGTTTTAGGTTAAGTTGTCGAACTTTCACTTTTAACTTTTATTTAAAACTTTCGAAGCGATAAACTGGGCCCATAACCTGTTGTATTTATATTAAAAGAGACTTGGTTTGACAAATTAACTTATAATTCGATATTATTACTATGAGATAAAACCATTTGCACCAAGAAACACCGGAAGAAGGAAATCAACCATTTAGAGAGTTTTGAGCTGTCAATTTAGTGTTACCAATATAAATAATAATCAAAAGGTTTGTGGTTTTAAAAGAACTTCTACACTACAACAACTGAACTAAATTTATCTACCAATTTTGAACTGAATTTAAATTTCTCTCACAGAATCCAAATTTAAAATTTTTGAATTTCTATCTCCACCCAACTCCAGACTGAATTGGAGATATCTACCTACCTTCTTAATCAATTTCAAAGTTTTAAAGATTACAACTGCAAAACAAATACCTGCCCCAACCCTATAGGTAAAAGGATATAAACGCGGGCCGCATGCGGCCCGCGCAGCCACGCAAATACTAGTCTATATTATATAAAGCTGAACTACCATTGACTCATTGACAGAATTGTTCTCCCAGAAGGAGTTTTGTGGGGGGGTGAAGAGTGGTACACCTGGATAGGGGAGCGTTATGTGACCTAGGGAAAAATCCGAAAAGTTGCAAAAGTGGAACAGACCCTGGAGTACCCCAACGTCCTGCAAAAATGGTAGGGTTTAGGGGGGTGGGGTTCAAACAAAGGTTGTTAGGGACTATAAGCCCCTCCCAAAAAATTAAAAAAAAATGGGTGTCACAGACAAAAATACGGCGATCCCATACAAAGTTTGACCCTAAATAACTTCGGAACGGTAAACTTTTTTTAATTAGTGTTCGACCAAATGTCATAGGGGATGGCAAGCGCTACCAACCTAAAATGGTATGATTGATCCCCTGGGGGTTCAAGTCGGGGATCAAATTTCAAAATGGTCCGAGGGAGATGAAATTTTGGCTCTGGGAGTTTTTGGGGTCGCTGAATTCATTTCTGAAAAAAGTTTTTGGAATTTCTTTTTTTTTTAATAGCTCCCATACAAACTTACGAGCAAGGTGGCGGAGTGAGGCCGAAGGCCGAACGACGGCACCTTGCGAGTCTCCCCTTCGCACCGGAGCGAGGCCGAAGGCCGAGCGACGGTTCTTGAGATTTTTTCTGAAGGGTTCAAAGTGGGGTTCAAACGAGCAAGGTGTCGGAGCGAGGCCGGAGGCCGAGCGACGACACCTTGCGAGTCTCTACATACCGGAGCGAGGCCGTAGGCCGAGCGACGGTCATTCATTATGATCCCTGAGGATTCAAAGAAGGGATCAAATCTAATATTGGTCCGATTGCGATGAAATTTAAGATATGGGGGTTTTCAAGGACTCTGATTCCATTTATGAGGAAAGTTTTTGGAATTTGTTTTTTTTTAAACTTCTCATACATATTTACGAGCAAGGTGTCGGAGCGAGGCCGAAGGCCGAGCGACGGCACCTTGCGAGTTCCCAAGTCACTTAAGCGAGGCCGTAGGCCGAGCTTACGTTTGACGAGCAAGGTGCCATAGTGAGGCCGGAGGCCGAGCTATGACACCTTGCGAGTTCTCAAGTAACTAAAGCGAGGCCGTAGGCCGAGCTAACGTTTGACGAGCAAGGTGTCATAGTGAGGCCGGAGGCCGAGCTATGACACCTTGCGAGTACTCAAGTAGCTCAAGCGAGGCCGTAGGCCGAGCAAACTTTTGACGAGCAAGGTGTCATAGTGAGGCCGGAGGCCGAGCTATGACACCTTGCGAGTTCTCAAGTAACTAAAGCGAGGCCGTAGGCCGAGCTAATGTTTGACGAGCAAGGTGTCATAGTGAGGCCGGAGGCCGAGCTATGACACCTTGCGAGTACTCAAGTAGCTCAAGCGAGGCCGCAGGCCGAGCTAATGTTTGACGAGCAAGGTATGGCACTTTGCGAGTCCGGAGAGCATTGAAGTGAGGCCGGAGGCCGAACTTCAGTGCCCGACAATAAATCATACAAAAGTTATATACTGTTCGGTTATCGTGGGTGCTGAAGCGAGGCCGCAGGCCGAGCTTCATTGCCCTGTTGACGATCATACAATGCAACATACAATTTCATACAAAAAATATTTCTTTGGTAAGTTTTACCCACTTTTCGACTGGACTTGAAAGTTTGACTTATTTTTTCAACTGAACTAAATTTATCTACCTACTTTGAACTGAATTTAAATTTCTCTCACAGAATCCAAATTTAAAATTTTTCAATTTCAATCTCCACCCAACTCAAGACTGAATTGGAGAAATCTACAACATTTCTTAATCAATTTCAAAGTTTTAAAGAAAATAACTGCAGTGTGAATGTTTGTCCCAACCCTATAGGTAAAAGGATATAAACGCGGGCCGCATGCGGCCCGCGCAGCCACGCAAATACTAGTCTATATTATATAAAGCTAAACTACCATTGACTCACTGACTCACTGATTCATTGACATAATTGTTCTCCCAGAAGGAGTTTTGTGGGGGGTTGAAGAATGGTACTACTGGATAGGGGAGCGTTATGGGACCTAGGGAAAAATCCGAAAAGTTGCAAAAGTGGAACAGACCCTGGAGTACCCCAACGTCCTGCAAAAATGGTAGGGTTTAGGGGGGTGGGGTTTAAACAAAGGTTGTTAAGGACCATGAGTCCCTCCCAAAAAATTAAAAAAAAATGGGTGTCACAGACAAAAAAACATCGATCCCATACAAAGTTTGACCGTTAATAACTTCGGAACGGTAAACTTTTTTTAAATAGTGTTCGACCAAATGTCATAGGGGATCGTAAGCGCTACCAACCTAAAATGGTCTGATTGATCCCCTGGGGGTTCAAGTGGGGGATCAAATTTCAAAATGGTCCGAGCGGAACGAAATTTTGGCTCCGGGGGTTTTTGGGGTCGCTGATTTCATTTCTGAAAAAGAAATTTGGAATTTCTTTTTTTTTTTAATAGCTCCCATACAAACTTACGAGCAAGGTGGCGGAGTGAGGCCGAAGGCCGAACGACGGCTGAAGAGTGGTACACCTGGATAGGGGAGCGTTATGTGACCTAGGGAAAAATCCGAAAAGTTGCAAAAGTGGAACAGACCCTGGAGTACCCCAACGTCCTGCAAAAATGGTAGGGTTTAGGGGGGTGGGGTTCAAACAAAGGTTGTTAGGGACTATAAGCCCCTCCCAAAAAATTAAAAAAAAATGGGTGTCACAGACAAAAATACGGCGATCCCATACAAAGTTTGACCCTAAATAACTTCGGAACGGTAAACTTTTTTTAATTAGTGTTCGACCAAATGTCATAGGGGATGGCAAGCGCTACCAACCTAAAATGGTATGATTGATCCCCTGGGGGTTCAAGTCGGGGATCAAATTTCAAAATGGTCCGAGGGAGATGAAATTTTGGCTCTGGGAGTTTTTGGGGTCGCTGAATTCATTTCTGAAAAAAGTTTTTGGAATTTCTTTTTTTTTTAATAGCTCCCATACAAACTTACGAGCAAGGTGGCGGAGTGAGGCCGAAGGCCGAACGACGGCACCTTGCGAGTCTCCCCTTCGCACCGGAGCGAGGCCGAAGGCCGAGCGACGGTTCTTGAGATTTTTTCTGAAGGGTTCAAAGTGGGGTTCAAACGAGCAAGGTGTCGGAGCGAGGCCGGAGGCCGAGCGACGACACCTTGCGAGTCTCTACATACCGGAGCGAGGCCGTAGGCCGAGCGACGGTCATTCATTATGATCCCTGAGGATTCAAAGAAGGGATCAAATCTAATATTGGTCCGATTGCGATGAAATTTAAGATATGGGGGTTTTCAAGGACTCTGATTCCATTTATGAGGAAAGTTTTTGGAATTTGTTTTTTTTTAAACTTCTCATACATATTTACGAGCAAGGTGTCGGAGCGAGGCCGAAGGCCGAGCGACGGCACCTTGCGAGTTCCCAAGTCACTTAAGCGAGGCCGTAGGCCGAGCTTACGTTTGACGAGCAAGGTGCCATAGTGAGGCCGGAGGCCGAGCTATGACACCTTGCGAGTTCTCAAGTAACTAAAGCGAGGCCGTAGGCCGAGCTAACGTTTGACGAGCAAGGTGTCATAGTGAGGCCGGAGGCCGAGCTATGACACCTTGCGAGTACTCAAGTAGCTCAAGCGAGGCCGTAGGCCGAGCAAACTTTTGACGAGCAAGGTGTCATAGTGAGGCCGGAGGCCGAGCTATGACACCTTGCGAGTTCTCAAGTAACTAAAGCGAGGCCGTAGGCCGAGCTAATGTTTGACGAGCAAGGTGTCATAGTGAGGCCGGAGGCCGAGCTATGACACCTTGCGAGTACTCAAGTAGCTCAAGCGAGGCCGCAGGCCGAGCTAATGTTTGACGAGCAAGGTGTCATAGTGAGGCCGAAGGCCGAGCTATGGCACTTTGCGAGTCCGGAGAGCATTGAAGTGAGGCCGGAGGCCGAACTTCAGTGCCCGACAATAAATCATACAAAAGTTATATACTGTTCGGTTATCGTGGGTGCTGAAGCGAGGCCGCAGGCCGAGCTTCATTGCCCTGTTGACGATCATACAATGCAACATACAATTTCATACAAAAAATATTTCTTTGGTAAGTTTTACCCACTTTTCGACTGGACTTGAAAGTTTGACTTATTTTTTCAACTGAACTAAATTTATCTACCTACTTTGAACTGAATTTAAATTTCTCTCACAGAATCCAAATTTAAAATTTTTCAATTTCAATCTCCACCCAACTCAAGACTGAATTGGAGAAATCTACAACATTTCTTAATCAATTTCAAAGTTTTAAAGAAAATAACTGCAGTGTGAATGTTTGTCCCAACCCTATAGGTAAAAGGATATAAACGCGGGCCGCATGCGGCCCGCGCAGCCACGCAAATACTAGTCTTCTATATTATATAAAGCTGAACTACCATTGACTCACTCACTGACTCATTGACATAATTGTTCTCCCAGAAGGAGTTTTGTGGGGGGTTTGCAAGTGGTACTACTGGATAGGGGAGGGTTATGGGACCTAGGGAAAAATCCGAAAAGTTGCAAAAGTGGAAAAGACCTTGGAGTACCCCAACGTCCTGCGAAAATGGTAAGGTTTAGGAGGGTGGGGTTCAAACAAAGGTTGTTAGGGACCAAGAGCCCCTCCCAAAAAATAAAAAAAAAATAGGTGTCACAGACAAAAAAACGTCGATCCAATACAAAGTTTGACCGTTAATAACTTCGGAACGGTAGACTTTTTTTAATTAGTGTTCGACCAAATGTCATAGGGTATCGTAAGCGCTACCAACTTAAAGTGGTCTGATTGATCCCCTGGGGGTTCAAGTCGGGGATCAAATTTCAAAATGGTCCGAGGGGGATGAAATTTTGGCTCCGGGGGTTTTTGGGGTCGCTGAATTCAGTTCTGAAAAAAAATTTTGGAATTTCTTTTTTTTTTTAATAGCTCCCATACAAACTTACGAGCAAGGTGGCGGAGTGAGGCCGAAGGCCGAACGACGGCACCTTGCGAGTCTCCAATCGCACCGGAGCGAGGCCGAAGGCCGAGCGACGGTTTCATTGATGATTTCTAAAGGGTTCAAAGTGGGGTTCAAACGAGCAAGGTGCCGGAGTGAGGCCGAAGGCCGAGCGACGGCACCTTGCGAGTCTCATCATACCGGAGCGAGGCCGTAGGCCGAGCGACGGTTATTCCATATGAACCCTGAGGATTCAAAAAAGGGATCAAATTTTATATTGGTCCGATTGCGATGAAATTTAAGATCTGGGGTTTTTCAAGGACTCTGATTCCATTTCTGAGGAAAGTTTTTGAAATTTCTTTTTTTTTTAAACATCTCATACATATTTACGAGCGACGGCACCTTGCGAGTTCCTAAGTCACTTAAGCGAGGCCGTAGGCCGAGCAAGGTGTCATAGCGAGGCCGGAGGCCGAGCAAGGTGTCATAGCGAGGCCGAAGGCCGAGCTATGGCACCTTGCGAGTACTCAAGTAACTAAAGCGAGGCCGTAGGCCGAGCTAACGGTAGACGAGCAAGGTGTCATAGTGAGGCCGAAGGCCGAGCTATGGCATCTTGCGAGTCCGGAGGGCATTGAAGTGAGGCCGCAGGCCGAACTTCAGTGCCCGACAGTAAATCAAACAAAAATTAAATACTGTATGATTATCGTAGGTGCTGAAGCGAGGCCGCAGGCCGAGCTTCAGTGCCCTTTGCCTACCGTACAATGATGTATGGTTTTCATACTTTCATACAAAAAATATTTATTTGGTAAGTTTTACCCACTTTTCGACTGGACTTTTAAGTTTGACTTTTTTTTCAACTAAGTTTAATTTATCAACCTATTTTGAACTGAATTTAAATTTCTCTCACAGAATCCAAATTTAAAATTTTTGAATTTCCATCTCCACCCAACTCCAGACTGAATTGGAGATATCTACCTACCTTCTTAATCAATTTCAAAGTTTTAAAGAAAATAACTGCAATGTGAATGTTTGTCCCAACCCTATAGGTAAAAGGATATAAACGCGGGCCGCATGCGGCCCGCGCAGCCACGCAAATACTAGTCTTCTTCTTCTTCTATATTATATAAAGCTGAACTACCATTGACTCATTGACAGAATTGTTCTCCCAGAAGGAGTTTTGTGGGGGGGTGAAGAGTGGTACACCTGGATAGGGGAGCGTTATGTGACCTAGGGAAAAATCCGAAAAGTTGCAAAAGTGGAACAGACCCTGGAGTACCCCAACGTCCTGCAAAAATGGTAGGGTTTAGGGGGGTGGGGTTCAAACAAAGGTTGTTAGGGACTATAAGCCCCTCCCAAAAAATTAAAAAAAAATGGGTGTCACAGACAAAAATACGGCGATCCCATACAAAGTTTGACCCTAAATAACTTCGGAACGGTAAACTTTTTTTAATTAGTGTTCGACCAAATGTCATAGGGGATGGCAAGCGCTACCAACCTAAAATGGTATGATTGATCCCCTGGGGGTTCAAGTCGGGGATCAAATTTCAAAATGGTCCGAGGGAGATGAAATTTTGGCTCTGGGAGTTTTTGGGGTCGCTGAATTCATTTCTGAAAAAAGTTTTTGGAATTTCTTTTTTTTTTAATAGCTCCCATACAAACTTACGAGCAAGGTGGCGGAGTGAGGCCGAAGGCCGAACGACGGCACCTTGCGAGTCTCCCCTTCGCACCGGAGCGAGGCCGAAGGCCGAGCGACGGTTCTTGAGATTTTTTCTGAAGGGTTCAAAGTGGGGTTCAAACGAGCAAGGTGTCGGAGCGAGGCCGGAGGCCGAGCGACGACACCTTGCGAGTCTCTACATACCGGAGCGAGGCCGTAGGCCGAGCGACGGTCATTCATTATGATCCCTGAGGATTCAAAGAAGGGATCAAATCTAATATTGGTCCGATTGCGATGAAATTTAAGATATGGGGGTTTTCAAGGACTCTGATTCCATTTATGAGGAAAGTTTTTGGAATTTGTTTTTTTTTAAACTTCTCATACATATTTACGAGCAAGGTGTCGGAGCGAGGCCGAAGGCCGAGCGACGGCACCTTGCGAGTTCCCAAGTCACTTAAGCGAGGCCGTAGGCCGAGCTTACGTTTGACGAGCAAGGTGCCATAGTGAGGCCGGAGGCCGAGCTATGACACCTTGCGAGTTCTCAAGTAACTAAAGCGAGGCCGTAGGCCGAGCTAACGTTTGACGAGCAAGGTGTCATAGTGAGGCCGGAGGCCGAGCTATGACACCTTGCGAGTACTCAAGTAGCTCAAGCGAGGCCGTAGGCCGAGCAAACTTTTGACGAGCAAGGTGTCATAGTGAGGCCGGAGGCCGAGCTATGACACCTTGCGAGTTCTCAAGTAACTAAAGCGAGGCCGTAGGCCGAGCTAATGTTTGACGAGCAAGGTGTCATAGTGAGGCCGGAGGCCGAGCTATGACACCTTGCGAGTACTCAAGTAGCTCAAGCGAGGCCGCAGGCCGAGCTAATGTTTGACGAGCAAGGTATGGCACTTTGCGAGTCCGGAGAGCATTGAAGTGAGGCCGGAGGCCGAACTTCAGTGCCCGACAATAAATCATACAAAAGTTATATACTGTTCGGTTATCGTGGGTGCTGAAGCGAGGCCGCAGGCCGAGCTTCATTGCCCTGTTGACGATCATACAATGCAACATACAATTTCATACAAAAAATATTTCTTTGGTAAGTTTTACCCACTTTTCGACTGGACTTGAAAGTTTGACTTATTTTTTCAACTGAACTAAATTTATCTACCTACTTTGAACTGAATTTAAATTTCTCTCACAGAATCCAAATTTAAAATTTTTCAATTTCAATCTCCACCCAACTCAAGACTGAATTGGAGAAATCTACAACATTTCTTAATCAATTTCAAAGTTTTAAAGAAAATAACTGCAGTGTGAATGTTTGTCCCAACCCTATAGGTAAAAGGATATAAACGCGGGCCGCATGCGGCCCGCGCAGCCACGCAAATACTAGTCTATATTATATAAAGCTGAACTACCACTGACTGACTCACTCACTCATTGACATAATTGTTCTCCCAGAAGGAGTTTTGTGGGGGGTTGAAGAGTGGTACACCTGGATAGAAGAGCTTTATGGGACCTAGGGAAAAATCCGAAAAGTTGCAAAAGTGGAATAGACCCTGGAGTACCCCAACGTCCTGGCTAAACTATAACACTTGGAACCCCCCTTTTTGAACAAAAGTTGTTGGGAACCATGAGTCCCTCCGAAAAAATAAAAAAAAAATTGGGGTCACAAACAAAAAATCATCGATCCGATACAAAGTTTGACCGTCAATAACTTCGGAACGGTAATTTTTTTTTAATTAGTGTTCGACCAAATGTCATAGAAGATGGCAAGCGCTACCAACTTAAAGAGGTCTGATTGATCCCCTGGGGGTTCAAGTCGGGGATCAAATTTCAAAATGGTCCGAGCGGGACGAAATTTTGGCTCCGGGGGTTTTTGGGGTCGCTGAATTAAGTTTTGAAAAAAAAATTTGGAATTTCTCTTTTTTTTTAATAGCTCCCATACAAACTTACGAGCAAGGTGGCGGAGTGAGGCCGAAGGCCGAACGACGGCACCTTGCGAGTCTCCCCTTCGCACCGGAGCGAGGCCGAAGGCCGAGCGACGGTTCTTGAGATTTTTTCTGAAGGGTTCAAAGTGGGGTTCAAACGAGCAAGGTGTCGGAGCGAGGCCGGAGGCCGAGCGACGACACCTTGCGAGTCTCTTCATACCGGAGCGAGGCCGTAGGCCGAGCGACGGTTATTCATTATGATCCCTGAGGATTCAAAGAAGGGATCAAATCTAATATTGGTCCGATTGCGATGAAATTTAAGATCTGGGGGTTTTCAAGGACTCTGATTCCATTTATGAGGAAAGTTTTTGGAATTTGTTTTTTTTTTTAAACTTCTCATACATATTTACGAGCAAGGTGTCGGAGCGAGGCCGAAGGCCGAGCGACGGCACCTTGCGAGTTCCCAAGTAACTAAAGCGAGGCCGTAGGCCGAGCTAACCTGTTACGAGCAAGGTGTCATAGTGAGGCCGAAGGTCGAGCTATGGCACCTTGCGAGTCCGGAGGGCATTGAAGTGAGGCCGCAGGCCGAACTTCAGTGCCCGACAGTAAATCAAACAAAAATTAAATACTGTTTGATTATCGTGGGTGCTGAAGCGAGGCCGTAGGCCGAGCTTTAGTGCCCGTTGCAAACCGTACAATGATGTATGGTTGTCATACATTCATATAAAAAATATTTCTTTGGTAAGTTTTACCCACTTTTCGACTGGACTTGAAAGTTTGACTTAATTTTTCAACTGAATTAAATTTATCTACCTACTTTGAACTGAATTTAAATTTCTCTCACAGAAACCAAATTTAAATTTTTTGAATTTCTATCTCCACCCAACTCCAGACTGAATTGGAGATATCTACCTACCTTCTTAATCTATTTTAAAAGTTTTAAAGATATAACTGCATTTTAAATGCTTGACCTAATCCTATAGGTAAAAGGATATAAACGCGGGCCGCATGCGGCCCGCGCAGCCACGCAAATACTAGTCTATATTATATAAAGCTAAACTACCATTGACTCACTGACTCACTGATTCATTGACATAATTGTTCTCCCAGAAGGAGTTTTGTGGGGGGTTGAAGAATGGTACTACTGGATAGGGGAGCGTTATGGGACCTAGGGAAAAATCCGAAAAGTTGCAAAAGTGGAACAGACCCTGGAGTACCCCAACGTCCTGCAAAAATGGTAGGGTTTAGGGGGGTGGGGTTTAAACAAAGGTTGTTAAGGACCATGAGTCCCTCCCAAAAAATTAAAAAAAAATGGGTGTCACAGACAAAAAAACATCGATCCCATACAAAGTTTGACCGTTAATAACTTCGGAACGGTAAACTTTTTTTAAATAGTGTTCGACCAAATGTCATAGGGGATCGTAAGCGCTACCAACCTAAAATGGTCTGATTGATCCCCTGGGGGTTCAAGTGGGGGATCAAATTTCAAAATGGTCCGAGCGGAACGAAATTTTGGCTCCGGGGGTTTTTGGGGTCGCTGATTTCATTTCTGAAAAAGAAATTTGGAATTTCTTTTTTTTTTTAATAGCTCCCATACAAACTTACGAGCAAGGTGGCGGAGTGAGGCCGAAGGCCGAACGACGGCACCTTGCGAGTCTACCCTTCGCACCGGAGCGAGGCCGAAGGCCGAGCGACGGTTCTTGAGATTTTTTCTGAAGGGTTCAAAGTGGGATTCAAACGAGCAAGGTGTCGGAGCGAGGCCGGAGGCCGAGCGACGACACCTTGCGAGTCTCTTCATACCGGAGCGAGGCCGTAGGCCGAGCGACGGTTATTCATTATGATCCCTGAGGATTCAAAGAAGGGATCAAATTTTATATTGCTGCGATTGCGATGAAATTTAAGATCTGGGGGTTTTCAAGGACTCTGATTCCATTTCTGATGAAAGTTTTTGGAATTTCTTTTTTTTTTAAACCTCTAATACATATTTACGAGCAAGGTGTCGGAGTGAGGCTGAAGGCCGAACGACGGCACCATGCGAGTTCCTAAGTCACTAAAGCGAGGCCGCAGGCCGAGCTAACGTTTGACGAGCAAGGTGTCATGGCGAGGCCGGAGGCCGAGCTATGACACCTTGCGAGTTCTCAAGTAACTAAAGCGAGGCCGTAGGCCGAGCTAACCTGTTACGAGCAAGGTGTCATAGTGAGGCCGAAGGCCGAGCTATGGCACCTTGCGAGTCCGGAGGGCATTGAAGTGAGGCCGCAGGCCGAACTTCAGTGCCCGACAGTAAATCAAACAAAAATTAAATACTGTTCGATTATCGTGGGTGCTGAGGCGAGGCCGCAGGCCGAGCTTCATTGCCCTGTTGACGATCATACAATGCAACATACAATTTCATACAAAAAATATTTCTTTGGTAAGTTTTACCCACTTTTCGACTGAACTTGAAGGTTTTACTTTTTTTTCAATTGAACAAAATTTATCCACCTATTTTGAACTGAATTTAAATTTCTCTCACAGAATCCAAATAAAAAATTTTTGAATTTCTATCTCCACCCTACTCCAGACTGAATTGGAGATATCTACCTACCATCTTAATCAATTTCAAAGTTTTAAAGAATAAAACTGCAACACCAATGCACTGTCCTACCCCAACAGGTTAAAGGATATAAACGCGGGCCGCATGCGGCCCGCGCAGCCACGCAAATACTAGTCTATATTATATAAAGCTGAACTACCACTGACTGACTCACTGACTCATTGACATAATTGTTCTCCCAGAAGGAGTTTTGTGGGGGGTTGGCGAGTGGTACTCCTGTATAGGGCAGCATTATGGGACTTAGGGAAAAATCCGAAAAGTTGCAAAATTGGAACAGACCCTGGAGTACCCCAACGTCCTGCAAAAATGGTAGGGTTTAGGGGGCTGGGGTTCGAACAAAGGTTGTTAGGGACCATGAGCCCCTCCCAAAAAATA
Source organism: Ligdia adustata (assembly GCA_947049295.1). Classification (NCBI taxonomy): domain Eukaryota; kingdom Metazoa; phylum Arthropoda; class Insecta; order Lepidoptera; family Geometridae; genus Ligdia; species Ligdia adustata. Next base: position 10,091,989 of record OX346231.1, read on the forward strand.
AAAAAAAAATTTGGGTCACAAACAAAAAAACATCGATCCCATACAAAGTTTGACCGTTAATAACTTCGGCACGGTAAACTTTTTTTAATTAGTGTTCGACCAAATGTCATAGGGAATCGTAAGCGCTACCAACCTAAAGAGGTCTGATTGATCCTCTGGGGGTTCAAGTCGGGGATCAAATTTCAAAATGGTCCGAGCGGGACGAAATTTTGGCTCCGGGGGTTTTTGGGGTCGCTAAATTCATTTCTGAAAAAAAATTTTGGAATTTCTTTTTTTTTTTAATAGCTCCCATACAAACTTACGAGCAAGGTGGCGGAGTGAGGCCGAAGGCCGAACGACGGCACCTTGCGAGTCCCCCATCGCACCGGAGCGAGGCCGAAGGCCGAGCGACGGTTCTTGAGATTTTTTCTGAAGGGTTCAAAGTGGGGTTCAAACGAGCAAGGTGTCGCAGCGAGGCCGGAGGCCGAGCGACGACACCTTGCGAGTCTCTTCATACCGGAGCGAGGCCGTAGGCCGAGCGACGGTTATTCATTATGATCCCTGAGGATTCAAAGAAGGGATCAAATTTTATATTGGTCCGATTGCGATGAAATTTAAGATCTGGGGGTTTTCAAGGACTCTGATTCCATTTCTGAGGAAAGATTTTGGAATTTCTTTTTTTTTTAAATCTCTTTTACATAATTACGAGCAAGTTGTCGGAGTGAGGCCGAAGGCCGAGCGACGGCACCTTACGAGTTCTTAAGTAACTAAAGCGAGGCCGTAGGCCGAGCTAACGTTTGACGAGCAAGGTGTCATAGTGAGGCCGGAGGCCGAGCTATGACACCTTGCGAGTACTCAAGTAACTAAAGCGAGGCCGTAGGCCGAGCTAATGTTTGACGAGCAGGGTGTCATAGTGAGGCCGGAGGCCGAGCTATGACTCCATGCGAGTTCTTAAGTAACTAAAGCGAGGCCGTAGGCCGAGCTAAAGTTTGACGAGCAAGGTGTCATAGTGAGGCCGGAGGCCGAGCTATGACACCTTGCGAGTTCTCAAGTAACTAAAGCGAGGCCGTAGGCCGAGCTAACGTTTGAAGAGCAAGGTGCAAGGTTGCGAGTCCGGAGGGCATTGAAGTGAGGCCGCAGGCCGAACTTCAGTGCCCGAATGTAATATCAAACAAAAATTAAATACTGTATGATTATCGTAGGTGCTGAAGCGAGGCCGCAGGCCGAGCTTCAGTGCCCTGCTGACGATCATACAATGCAACATACAATTTCATACAAAAAATATTTCTATGGTAAGTTTTACCCACTTTTCGACTGGACTTGAAAGTTTGACTTATTTTTTCAACTGAACTAAATTTAACTACCTACTTTGAACTGAATTTAAATTTCTCTCACAGAATCCAAATTTAAAATTTTTGAATTTCTATCTCAACCCAACTCCAGACTGAATTGGAGATATCTACCTACCTTCTTAATCAATTTCAAAGTTTTAAAGATATAACTGCAATGTGAATGTTTGTCCCACCCCAACAGGTTAAAGGATATAAACGCGGGCCGCATGCGGCCCGCGCAGCCACGCAAATACTAGTTTCTATATTATATAAAGCTGAACTACCATTGACTGACTCACTCACTGACTGATTGACATAATTGTTCTCCCAGAAGGAGTTTTGTGGGGGGTTGGCGAGTGGTGCGACTGTATAGGGGAGCGTTATGTGACCTAGGGAAAAATCCGAAAAGTTGAAAAAATGGAACAAACCCTGGAGTACCCCAACGTCCTGGCTAAACTATAACACTTGGAACCCCCCTTTTTGAACAAAAGTTGTAGGGAACCATGAGTCCCTCCCAAAAAATTAAAAAAAAATGGGTGTCACAAACAAAAAAACGTCGATCCGATACAAAGTTTGACCCTTAATAACATCGGAACGGTAAACTTTTTTTAATTAGTGTTCGACCAAATGTCATAGGGAATCATAAGCGCTACCAACCTAAAATGGTCTGATTGATCCCCTGGGGGTTCAAGTCGGGGATCAAATTTCAAAATGGTCCAAGCGGGACGAAATTTTGGCTCCGGGGGTTTTTAGGGTCGCTGAATTCATTTCTGAAAAAAGTTTTTGTAATTTCTTTTTTTTTTTAATAGCTCCCATACAAACTTACGAGCAAGGTGGCGGAGTGAGGCCGAAGGCCGAACGACGGCACCTTGCGAGTCTCCCCTTCGCACCGGAGCGAGGCCGAAGGCCGAGCGACGGTTCTTGAGATTTTTTCTGAAGGGTTCAAAGTGGGGTTCAAACGAGCAAGGTGTCGGAGCGAGGCCGGAGGCCGAGCGACGGCACCTTGCGAGTCTCCCATCACACCGGAGCGAGGCCGAAGGCCGAGCGACGAATTCATTGATGATTTCGAAAGGGTTCAAAGTGGGGTTCAAACGAGCAAGGTGTCGGAGCGAGGCCGGAGGCCGAGCGACGACACCTTGCGAGTCTCTTCATACCGGAGTGAGGCCGTAGGCCGAGCGACGGTTATTCATTATGATCCCTGAGGATTCAAAGAAGGGATCAAATTTTATATTGGTGCGATTGCGATGAAATTTAAGATCTGGGGGTTTTTAAGGACTCTGATTTCATTTCTGATGAAAGTTTTTAGAATTTCTTTTTTTTTTTTTAATCTCTCATACATAATTACGATCAAGATGTCGGAGTGAGGCCGAAGGCCGAGCGACGGCACCTTGCGAGTTCTCAAGTAACTAAAGCGAGGCCGTAGGCCGAGCTAACGTTTGACGAGCAAGGTGTCATAGTGAGGCCGAAGGCCGAGCTATGGCACTTTGCGAGTTCGGAGGGCATTGAAGTGAGGCCGGAGGCCGAACTTCAGTGCCCGACAATAAATCATACAAAAGTTATATACTGTTCGGATATCGTGGGTGCTGAAGCGAGGCCGTAGGCCGAGCTTCATTGCCCTGTTGACGATCATACAATGCAACATACAATTTCATACAAAAAATATTTCTTTGGTAAGTTTTACCCACTTTTCGACTGGACTTGAAAGTTTGACTTATTTTTTCAACTGAACTAAATTTATCTACCAATTTTGAACTGAATTTAAATTTCTCTCACAGAATCCAAATTTAAAATTTTTGAATTTCTATCTCCACCCAACTCCAGACTGAATTGGAGATATCTACCTACCTTCTTAATCAATTTCAAAGTTTTAAAGATTACAACTGCAAAACAAATACCTGCCCCAACCCTATAGGTAAAAGGATATAAACGCGGGCCGCATGCGGCCCGCGCAGCCACGCAAATACTAGTCTATATTATATAAAGCTAAACTACCATTGACTCACTGACTCACTGATTCATTGACATAATTGTTCTCCCAGAAGGAGTTTTGTGGGGGGTTGAAGAATGGTACTACTGGATAGGGGAGCGTTATGGGACCTAGGGAAAAATCCGAAAAGTTGCAAAAGTGGAACAGACCCTGGAGTACCCCAACGTCCTGCAAAAATGGTAGGGTTTAGGGGGGTGGGGTTTAAACAAAGGTTGTTAAGGACCATGAGTCCCTCCCAAAAAATTAAAAAAAAATGGGTGTCACAGACAAAAAAACATCGATCCCATACAAAGTTTGACCGTTAATAACTTCGGAACGGTAAACTTTTTTTAAATAGTGTTCGACCAAATGTCATAGGGGATCGTAAGCGCTACCAACCTAAAATGGTCTGATTGATCCCCTGGGGGTTCAAGTGGGGGATCAAATTTCAAAATGGTCCGAGCGGAACGAAATTTTGGCTCCGGGGGTTTTTGGGGTCGCTGATTTCATTTCTGAAAAAGAAATTTGGAATTTCTTTTTTTTTTTAATAGCTCCCATACAAACTTACGAGCAAGGTGGCGGAGTGAGGCCGAAGGCCGAACGACGGCACCTTGCGAGTCTACCCTTCGCACCGGAGCGAGGCCGAAGGCCGAGCGACGGTTCTTGAGATTTTTTCTGAAGGGTTCAAAGTGGGATTCAAACGAGCAAGGTGTCGGAGCGAGGCCGGAGGCCGAGCGACGACACCTTGCGAGTCTCTTCATACCGGAGCGAGGCCGTAGGCCGAGCGACGGTTATTCATTATGATCCCTGAGGATTCAAAGAAGGGATCAAATTTTATATTGCTGCGATTGCGATGAAATTTAAGATCTGGGGGTTTTCAAGGACTCTGATTCCATTTCTGATGAAAGTTTTTGGAATTTCTTTTTTTTTTAAACCTCTAATACATATTTACGAGCAAGGTGTCGGAGTGAGGCTGAAGGCCGAACGACGGCACCATGCGAGTTCCTAAGTCACTAAAGCGAGGCCGCAGGCCGAGCTAACGTTTGACGAGCAAGGTGTCATGGCGAGGCCGGAGGCCGAGCTATGACACCTTGCGAGTTCTCAAGTAACTAAAGCGAGGCCGTAGGCCGAGCTAACCTGTTACGAGCAAGGTGTCATAGTGAGGCCGAAGGCCGAGCTATGGCACCTTGCGAGTCCGGAGGGCATTGAAGTGAGGCCGCAGGCCGAACTTCAGTGCCCGACAGTAAATCAAACAAAAATTAAATACTGTTCGATTATCGTGGGTGCTGAGGCGAGGCCGCAGGCCGAGCTTCATTGCCCTGTTGACGATCATACAATGCAACATACAATTTCATACAAAAAATATTTCTTTGGTAAGTTTTACCCACTTTTCGACTGAACTTGAAGGTTTTACTTTTTTTTTCAATTGAACAAAATTTATCCACCTATTTTGAACTGAATTTAAATTTCTCTCACAGAATCCAAATAAAAAATTTTTGAATTTCTATCTCCACCCTACTCCAGACTGAATTGGAGATATCTACCTACCATCTTAATCAATTTCAAAGTTTTAAAGAATAAAACTGCAACACCAATGCACTGTCCTACCCCAACAGGTTAAAGGATATAAACGCGGGCCGCATGCGGCCCGCGCAGCCACGCAAATACTAGTCTATATTATATAAAGCTGAACTACCATTGACTGACTCACTGATTGACATAATTGTTCTCCCAGAAGGAGTTTTGTGGGGGGGTGAAGAGTGGAACGACTGTATAGAGGAGGGTTATGGGACCTAGGGAAAAATCCGAAATGTTGCAAAAGTGGAACAGACCCTGGAGTACCCCAACGTCCTGGCTAAACTATAACACTTGGAACCCCCCTTTTTGAACAAAAATTGAAGGGAACCATGAGTCCCTCCCAAAAATTAAAAAAAAAATTGGGGTCACAAACAAAAAAACATCGATCCCATACAAAGTTTGACCGTTAATAACTTCGGAACGGTAAACTTTTTTTAATTAGTGTTCGACCAAATGTCATAGGGAATCGTAAGCGCTACCAACCTTAAGTAGTCTGATTGATCCCCTGGGGGTTCAAGTCGGGGATCAAATTTCAAAATGGTCCGAGCGGGATGAATTTTTGGCTCCGGGGGTTTTTGGGGTCGCTGAATTCATTTCTGAAAAAAATTTTTGGAATTTCTTTTTTTTTTTAATAGCTCCCATACAAACTTACGAGCAAGGTGGCGATATAAACGCGGGCCGCATGCGGCCCGCGCAGCCACGCAAATACTAGTCTATATTATATAAAGCTGAACTACCACTGACTGACTCACTGACTCATTGACATAATTGTTCTCCCAGAAGGAGTTTTGTGGGGGGTTGGCGAGTGGTACTCCTGTATAGGGCAGCATTATGGGACTTAGGGAAAAATCCGAAAAGTTGCAAAATTGGAACAGACCCTGGAGTACCCCAACGTCCTGCAAAAATGGTAGGGTTTAGGGGGCTGGGGTTCGAACAAAGGTTGTTAGGGACCATGAGCCCCTCCCAAAAAATAAAAAAAAAATTTGGGTCACAAACAAAAAAACATCGATCCCATACAAAGTTTGACCGTTAATAACTTCGGCACGGTAAACTTTTTTTAATTAGTGTTCGACCAAATGTCATAGGGAATCGTAAGCGCTACCAACCTAAAGAGGTCTGATTGATCCTCTGGGGGTTCAAGTCGGGGATCAAATTTCAAAATGGTCCGAGCGGGACGAAATTTTGGCTCCGGGGGTTTTTGGGGTCGCTAAATTCATTTCTGAAAAAAAATTTTGGAATTTCTTTTTTTTTTTAATAGCTCCCATACAAACTTACGAGCAAGGTGGCGGAGTGAGGCCGAAGGCCGAACGACGGCACCTTGCGAGTCCCCCATCGCACCGGAGCGAGGCCAAAGGCCGAGCGACGGTTCTTGAGATTTTTTCTGAAGGGTTCAAAGTGGGGTTCAAACGAGCAAGGTGTCGCAGCGAGGCCGGAGGCCGAGCGACGACACCTTGCGAGTCTCTTCATACCGGAGCGAGGCCGTAGGCCGAGCGACGGTTATTCATTATGATCCCTGAGGATTCAAAGAAGGGATCAAATTTTATATTGGTCCGATTGCGATGAAATTTAAGATCTGGGGGTTTTCAAGGACTCTGATTCCATTTCTGAGGAAAGATTTTGGAATTTCTTTTTTTTTTAAATCTCTTTTACATAATTACGAGCAAGTTGTCGGAGTGAGGCCGAAGGCCGAGCGACGGCACCTTACGAGTTCTTAAGTAACTAAAGCGAGGCCGTAGGCCGAGCTAAAGTTTGACGAGCAAGGTGTCATAGTGAGGCCGGAGGCCGAGCTATGACACCTTGCGAGTACTCAAGTAACTAAAGCGAGGCCGTAGGCCGAGCTAACGTTTGAAGAGCAAGGTGCAAGGTTGCGAGTCCGGAGGGCATTGAAGTGAGGCCGCAGGCCGAACTTCAGTGCCCGAATGTAATATCAAACAAAAATTAAATACTGTATGATTATCGTAGGTGCTGAAGCGAGGCCGCAGGCCGAGCTTCAGTGCCCTGCTGACGATCATACAATGCAACATACAATTTCATACAAAAAATATTTCTATGGTAAGTTTTACCCACTTTTCGACTGGACTTGAAAGTTTGACTTATTTTTTCAACTGAACTAAATTTAACTACCTACTTTGAACTGAATTTAAATTTCTCTCACAGAATCCAAATTTAAAATTTTTGAATTTCTATCTCAACCCAACTCCAGACTGAATTGGAGATATCTACCTACCTTCTTAATCAATTTCAAAGTTTTAAAGATATAACTGCAATGTGAATGTTTGTCCCACCCCAACAGGTTAAAGGATATAAACGCGGGCCGCATGCGGCCCGCGCAGCCACGCAAATACTAGTCTATATTATATAAAGCTGAACTACCATTGACTCACTCACTGACTCATTGACATAATTGTTCTCCCAGAAGGAGTTTTGTGGGGGGTTTGCAAGTGGTACTACTGGATAGGGGAGGGTTATGGGACCTAGGGAAAAATCCGAAAAGTTGCAAAAGTGGAAAAGACCTTGGAGTACCCCAACGTCCTGCGAAAATGGTAAGGTTTAGGAGGGTGGGGTTCAAACAAAGGTTGTTAGGGACCAAGAGCCCCTCCCAAAAAATAAAAAAAAAATAGGTGTCACAGACAAAAAAACGTCGATCCAATACAAAGTTTGACCGTTAATAACTTCGGAACGGTAGACTTTTTTTAATTAGTGTTCGACCAAATGTCATAGGGTATCGTAAGCGCTACCAACTTAAAGTGGTCTGATTGATCCCCTGGGGGTTCAAGTCGGGGATCAAATTTCAAAATGGTCCGAGGGGGATGAAATTTTGGCTCCGGGGGTTTTTGGGGTCGCTGAATTCAGTTCTGAAAAAAAATTTTGGAATTTCTTTTTTTTTTTAATAGCTCCCATACAAACTTACGAGCAAGGTGGCGGAGTGAGGCCGAAGGCCGAACGACGGCACCTTGCGAGTCTCCAATCGCACCGGAGCGAGGCCGAAGGCCGAGCGACGGTTTCATTGATGATTTCTAAAGGGTTCAAAGTGGGGTTCAAACGAGCAAGGTGCCGGAGTGAGGCCGAAGGCCGAGCGACGGCACCTTGCGAGTCTCATCATACCGGAGCGAGGCCGTAGGCCGAGCGACGGTTATTCCATATGAACCCTGAGGATTCAAAAAAGGGATCAAATTTTATATTGGTCCGATTGCGATGAAATTTAAGATCTGGGGTTTTTCAAGGACTCTGATTCCATTTCTGAGGAAAGTTTTTGAAATTTCTTTTTTTTTTAAACATCTCATACATATTTACGAGCGACGGCACCTTGCGAGTTCCTAAGTCACTTAAGCGAGGCCGTAGGCCGAGCAAGGTGTCATAGCGAGGCCGGAGGCCGAGCAAGGTGTCATAGCGAGGCCGAAGGCCGAGCTATGGCACCTTGCGAGTACTCAAGTAACTAAAGCGAGGCCGTAGGCCGAGCTAACGGTAGACGAGCAAGGTGTCATAGTGAGGCCGAAGGCCGAGCTATGGCATCTTGCGAGTCCGGAGGGCATTGAAGTGAGGCCGCAGGCCGAACTTCAGTGCCCGACAGTAAATCAAACAAAAATTAAATACTGTATGATTATCGTAGGTGCTGAAGCGAGGCCGCAGGCCGAGCTTCAGTGCCCTTTGCCTACCGTACAATGATGTATGGTTTTCATACTTTCATACAAAAAATATTTATTTGGTAAGTTTTACCCACTTTTCGACTGGACTTTTAAGTTTGACTTTTTTTTCAACTAAGTTTAATTTATCAACCTATTTTGAACTGAATTTAAATTTCTCTCACAGAATCCAAATTTAAAATTTTTGAATTTCCATCTCCACCCAACTCCAGACTGAATTGGAGATATCTACCTACCTTCTTAATCAATTTCAAAGTTTTAAAGAATAAAACTGCATTTTAAATGCTTGACCTTACCCTATAGGTAAAAGGATATAAACGCGGGCCGCATGCGGCCCGCGCAGCCACGCAAATACTAGTTTCTTCTATATTATATAAAGCTGAACTACCATTGACTGACTCACTCACTGACTGATTGACATAATTGTTCTCCCAGAAGGAGTTTTGTGGGGGGTTGGCGAGTGGTGCGACTGTATAGGGGAGCGTTATGTGACCTAGGGAAAAATCCGAAAAGTTGAAAAAATGGAACAAACCCTGGAGTACCCCAACGTCCTGGCTAAACTATAACACTTGGAACCCCCCTTTTTGAACAAAAGTTGTAGGGAACCATGAGTCCCTCCCAAAAAATAAAAAAAAAATTGGGGTCACAAACAAAAAAACATCGATCCCATACAAAGTTTGACCGTTAATTACTTCGGAACGGTAATCTTTTTTTAATTAGTGTTCGACCAAATGTCATAGGGAATCGTAAGCGCTACCAACCTAAAATGGTCTGATTGATCCCCTGGGGGTTCAAGTCGGGGATCAAATTTCAAAATGGTCCGAGGGGGATGAAATTTTGGCTCTGGGGGTTTTTGGGGTCGCTGAATTCAGTTCTGAAAAAAATATTTTGGAATTTCTTTTTTTTTTTAATAGCTCCCATACAAACTTACGAGCAAGGTGGCGGAGTGAGGCCGAAGGCCGAACGACGGCACCTTGCGAGTCTCCCCTTCGCACCGGAGCGAGGCCGAAGGCCGAGCGACGGTTCTTGAGATTTTTTCTGAAGGGTTCAAAGTGGGGTTCAAACGAGCAAGGTGTCGGAGCGAGGCCGGAGGCCGAGCGACGACAACTTGCGAGTCTCTACATACCGGAGCGAGGCCGTAGGCCGAGCAACGGTTATTCATTATGATCCTTGAGGATTCAAAGAAGGGATCGAATTTCATATTGGTCCAATTGCGATGAAATTTAAGATCTATGGGTTTTCAAGGACTCTGATTTCATTTCTGATGAAAGTTTTTGGAATTTCTTTTTTTTTAAACCTCTCATACATATTTACGAGCAAGGTGTCGGAGTGAGGCCGAAGGCCGAACGACGGCACCACGCGAGTTCTCAAGTAACTAAAGCGAGGCCGCAGGCCGAGCTAACGTTCGACGAGCAAGGTGTCATAGTGAGGCCGGAGGCCGAGCTATGACACCTTGCGAGTTTTCAAGTAACTAAAGCGAGGCCGTAGGCCGAGCTAACGTTTGACGAGCAAGGTGTCATAGTGAGGCCGGAGGCCGAGCTATGACACCTTGCGAGTACTCAAGTAGCTCAAGCGAGGCCGTAGGCCGAGCTAATGTTTGACGAGCAAGGTGTCATAGTGAGGCCGAAGGCCGAGCTATGGCACTTTGCGAGTTCGGAGGGCATTGAAGTGAGGCCGGAGGCCGAACTTCAGTGCCCGACAATAAATCATACAAAAGTTATATACTGTTCGGTTATCGTGGGTGCTGAAGCGAGGCCGCAGGCCGAGCTTCATTGCCCTGTTGACGATCATACAATGCAACATACAATTTCATACAAAAAATATTTCTTTGGTAAGTTTTACCCACTTTTCGACTGGACTTGAAAGTTTGACTTATTTTTTCAACTGAACTAAATTTATCTACCAATTTTGAACTGAATTTAAATTTCTCTCACAGAATCCAAATTTAAAATTTTTGAATTTCAATCACCACCCAACTCCAGACTGAATTGGAGATATCTACCTACCTTCTTAATCAATTTCAAAGTTTTAAAGAATAAAACTGCAAATTAAATGCACTGTCCTACCCCAACAGGTTAAAGGATATAAACGCGGGCCGCATGCGGCCCGCGCAGCCACGCAAATACTAGTAGATAATATAAAACTGGACTGTCAACGTAATTTCATTATAAATATTTTATTGTACCTAGACTTGATACAATTTTGTAAAAGATTATTTTGTTAACACTAATAATTATGAATGTATCGTCTATCTTTTAATAATCCTCACATGTAATTTCATCTAAGTCTGTAATTTCAAATAATTTATAGACCAAGGACGTTCGTTTGATTGGTATGCATGATATGACAAATCTTTTTTGCTGCAGTACATTAAACATATACAGGTGTAGGTGGTAGGTACTAAGCCGAAATGGGGTTATCATACTAATACTACTGAACAACTTTCACTATGGAATCAACTCTAACTTCGAGATAAATCAGCTGCTTACTACATTTTGTCGACGACCAGTAAACTTTTTGTATGGGACCGAAAATATTTTTTCTCAAATTCAGATTTAGTCCCATAATAAGAGTTGTTCGTAATGATGGGTATAATCACCCTCTTCCGGCTCCGTACCGAAACGAAAGGGGGTCGCTATTACTCCTCCTCAGGATCAACTTTTACGTTGGGACCAACTATGAATTCGATTCGATTCGAAAAAATCTGCTGTTCCATACAAAATGTTTATCTGTCGTTGACAAAATGTATGAAAGTTTTTTTTTTCCTAATATTTGGCTTGTACAAGATATTTTGAATCCTCTGGCTCCAAATCTTTAAGATAGCCTTTAGTGCTATTTCTACAGGTGCATATGTAATTTTACAAATATCTCCCCAACTAGAAATACTGAACTTCATCAGGGATGAAATGTGTCGGCCGTCTCCACAACGAAAGCACGTCTCGAACTGAGCTCGACCGGCCGCCGGGCGCGCGATGGCATCGCCAGTTGTGACTGGTTGTTGATCAAAATGGATAATTTGTTTTGCCTACATTCAAACATACATCCTACATTCAAATTTTAGTATTTCTAGAACCAAATATTTAGAGCATAATAAGATGTCGTTTAATTAATATCAAGTGCTTTCCCGCTTTGTTTTGACGTCAGCGTGACAAATCGAACAATATTTTTTTTCTGGAGTGGTACCATTCCTCCTCACCACCTCCACACCTCACCATAATATTTCTATTTTTCTCAGTATCTGACTTCTTCATGTATCGCCTCAGCATAAGGCATCCTCAGGAAATGTTGACTCTTCAAATGCTCGCTATGAAAATCATCTCCTTGAGAAAGTTGAAGGGCTTAGGACTATCTAACAGTTAGTTTTATTTTTATTCAAAATAAAAACTTTAATTAAAACAAATTTCTACATGACCAAATATTATATTCAGTATAAAGAGAATCATGTTAAATGGTGTTTAATTACACACAATACAATATAAACAAAGAAACCAGAAAACATAACAAAAAACTGGATATTGTAAATAATTACATTTAATATAAAATAAGCGAATATTTTAGTTTGTCATTAATTTATCCTCAACAACAGAGTTGTTCACAACTGGAACAGATTGACTGAATAATGTGATCACAGCAACATCCAGAAATTCTTTTAAAAATCAACTTGATGACTAGATATACGACGATCAACTATCTCTTGCAAACATTAAAAGACAATTTTGAATTCACACACAATATGGCATAGGCACATCAGCTCTTCTATTATTAAATAAATAAATGTAATGTGGACTGGACCTTCGTGTTAAAACAAATAAAAGGAAAGATTTGATTGTTTATTTGTTTGCATAGAATAGTCTCCGAAATCACTTTCAAACATTATTTTGCCGTTAGCTATATTACTACTAAGTAATATGTTACTTAGTAGTATATACCTATGGGCTTTAATGAATTAGAGATCCGAGGGTAACACCGCGGAGACTGACTACTGTAGTTGACGCGCAAGTTATTTGAAGGATAAATACGGTATTCTGTAAATTAATTAAACAGTTACGGAAAAAAAAACAGCAAGCTCAATTTTTTATGATAATTACTTATATTATGATAAAATGGTAACTATATTAAATCATTAGCTGACTAGTAAAGAGACCTCTCCCCTTACGTCGCTATTAGTCAAGAAGATTCTACGAAACGTCCAAAGCCTTAGCTTTTAAAATATTCGTTATGGTATATTTCAGTAATATTAAAAAGTATCTATTACGGGCGTTTGTATTAAATTATGAGCCTTAAGTACATATTTGTAATCAACCTTACATGCCACTTTATCTGCTTTATTACATATAATTCACTATTACATTTAATTCTTCATAAGGATATTGGTAACTCATAAAATACTGATTTCACTATTTTAAGAAGTTTAAACACTCCACAACAAAATAAAGGGTTATCTCTTAGGGGTTACTAACATATTTCACCAGGGGACCTAGCCTGAAATTGTCAAAAAAAAAAATAATTGATTCAAACCAAAGTTCATCAACAAAATGTATAGAACAGCTGATTTTTTTTACTTGAATTTATAGTCGGGCCCATTGTAAAAATCGTTCATAAGTATGAGTACAGTGGCCCTCTTTCGGCTTAGTACACACAGGTGTGTACTAAGCCAGTACATGAAACCTTACACAGAAAAAAAAATCAGCTGTGCCATAAATTTGCTCGGCGGCCGATTAATTTACTCTATAGATAAGTTTTTTTTTCTAGAATTCAGGATTAGTCCCATAGTGAAAGTTATTTGTAATCATGAGTATATCGACCCCTTTTTGCCTAGCTGAGCTTCAAAGTAAGTTAATAAAAAACACAACTATTTTATTTTGTACGCAACTCTAACACAGAAAACAAAAACAACGTAAACACTAAAATCTAAGTCACACTTAATTATATGAATATAAATTAGTAAAAGCATAAAAATCTCACTGTGTTACACAATCAAATAATTATATAGAGACTTGTCAAACAATTTACTTTCTACTAATATTTTTCATAATACAACATATTCAAGAAGACGCAACAAAGATATGACCTTGCCATGACGTTATGTTCCTTAGCATTATGCAAAAAAATAATCTGAAATCGTTCGTGAGATACGTTAATGTATAATTGTAGCACACAGATATGAAACTTCAGGAAAATAAATAACCGATTAGTCAGCCTAATTCTACTTTACTTTATTCCAAGTATATAAATATACCATTTTCGTAAGTAACTTTATGATAATTGCGATATTTTTAAACAAGAATCACTAGTAATATTCGTGAAATTAAGATTAAGGCCCGATTTTTCATCCCTAAAATAAATATTCGCTTAATAGCTATTACGGCAATAAAATACTATCAGCTTCCTTGGCTACTTGCAACACTAGCAAACATTAGTATTAGGTTTTTTTTATATCTACTCAAACACCATTTTGAGAGCTGCTGTTTGCAGCTCTCAAAGCAGAGCACTAAGCGCTTAAATATTGTACAAAATTCTCTACAATACAGATTTTAGCTTACTAGCACTAGTCTTCCGATTCATTTTTATAAAGGATTGGTTTCATTTTCGGCCAGGGCGGTGTACGAGTTCCAAAAAATGCTAATAAATGTGTTTAATATTGTGTATTAATGAAAAATGCATAAGTCACCTCCTTCATTGTGTACAAAAATAACTAAATTATATGACATGTAGTGGAATTATGGCATCCCTGGAAGATTTTGTATCCTTAATTGGCTCCAATGGTCACATTGGTCTATGAATTGTACCGCCCGTCACAAGTGACAAAATTGACACAAGACAAACGCGTATATCACCTTTTGGCAATATTTTGATACGAAATTAATTTTGTACACAGCGATAACTTACTTAATTTAGAATTTGGTTGATAAATTAAAGGTGTATAGCCCCTAACATATGTATGGTATCATGTACACTGTTCTGGCCGGAGCTCCATACATTTTAGAAACATCTCTTTTATCCAATTTTGGTATTGACCTTGCCCATTTGCTAGTGGGGCAAGTAACCAAAAGAGGTCAGCGACGGCCCGCGTAGGAGACGTCCTTTATTGCGATAATAGCTAACAAGCGTTTGATTTAGATACAAAATCATTGAATACATTTTTGAAAAATCGGTTTCGGGCACTTTTATTAATAAAAAAAAACAATATTATTATAGATAAATTTGTATGCATCAATATGATACTACTTACTACTTTAATATTTCTGTTATGAAAATCATCATATATGAAAATTTTAAGATTGAAAACCACAAAAATTTAAAAACATCGACAATATTACAATATTATTTATAACACGATGACCGAAGGCGATTTTCCAAAAAATAAAACAATATTTTAATACATTAATTAAACTGATATAGTGAGAGCGAAAGAGTCAATTTTGTAGCTTAATATCTACGTAATGTTCAAGAGATCTCATAAGCACCTTGTAGGTTAAATAACTCTAAGAGTATGTATGGCAACACTGGGCTTACAAAGCTCTTTATTAAACAAATATCAACAAGACAGTATAATATTAACTCGTTACTAATATCTTTGGGATTAACTATTTCTATTATAAATTATGGTAAAATAAATAATAATAATAATAAATAAAGTAAATCAGTGCGATCGAGTTTTCATTCAGATGTATTTGCAACAGGACTAAAACGACAATTGACAACATTTCATTTTTGTAAAAGTGATGGAGATTCGAAAACCATTTCGAGGTAATGTAATGAACAGTTCATACTAAACATACTAGTTTTTTTAATACACTATGATATTTTTAGAAAATTGACAAAAATAATCTCGTATTTATGTTAAGATCGTCAAATGCCACCATTAAACATATTAGTGTATCTGTCATCTGTTAAAAACTGTCAACTGTCACTGTGTGTTATCAAACAAACAACATTAATATTAATTAATGACATCACTTTTTTAGAAGAATAACATTATACCAAAATTTTATTTTAATTAATTTCAAAAATTTGAAATGTTGTCAATTCGGTAATCGTTTAATTTTTTTTCATCAAACTACTGTAATTTAATGCGATATAAAACATGTAGTGCCAAAAGTTATGAGTCGATAAATAAATTTGTTGTTATATGAAAGCTCGACTTATTCGAAAGACTATAACGAGTGGTTTACTTTAAACAGCGCTCTTCATTTCTTGCTTGACGCAAGACTTGAACGCCTCCCACCCTTCGTTCTTTGCATAAGACTGAAAGAGAACAAACAAAAGCATTAAAAATGTTTCAGGAGTATTCCCGCGGTCGCTGAAAAAAATTTATTATATAGCGAGTAGGTATAACTATTAATTATTTTTATTACCTACTAGCTGACCCGGCGAACTTCGTACCGCCTACTAAGTATTAAAAAAAGACTAGACTGCTAGTCTTTTTTTAATACTTGACATTTACTATTAAGTATAATTACGAATCGATTGTATGGGAGTATAGAATAGTAATTATTTAGATCTTTACAGGCAATTTATAAAAAACTTCTCTCCGTAAGAACCATTCTCGTACCACAAGAAAAATTGGTTCAGCTGCTCTCGAGAATTGCGCTTAGCAAATTTCTGTATTGTACCTTGAACCCGCGGTGCAGGCGGTCCTTCATGATGGCTATGAACTCCTTGTAGCTGAGCAGTCCGTCTCCGTCCGCGTCGAATATAGCGAACACGGTGCTGACGAGGTGCGCCGACTGCGACACGCCCGTGCATATCAGCACCGCGCGGTGGAACTCGTCTGCCAATATATACGGTACACATTATAGGTAAGCGTCATATAAACATTGAGATTACGAAGAATTGACAACATTTCAAATTTATTGACCCCCCACGATAATGGAGATAAATGAAAAGTAAAGTATCCCTGTTTTTTTTTAATTTACTCAGAATGTAATAATTACCTTTTTAGATATTTTTGAAAATCTATGTAAAGTTCTGAATAATGTTATTCTCGTACAAAGCTCGTAATGCCATTAAATATATATATTTTTATTCTTTGTTTGTTTTTTTACGAGCTTTGTACGAGCATAACATTTTGCAGAACTTTACTTATTTAAAAAAAAAAACTTAAAACGTAATTATTACATTCTGAGTAAAATAAAAAAACAAGGGTACGTTACTTTTCATTTATCTCACCATTATCGTAATAAAAATGGGGGGGGGTCATTAATTTTAAATGCTGTCAATTGAGAACCTTGTATGTTGAAATCGGTCAAAAAAACTAACGAACACACTTCCTCATTTTCATACCTTTAGAGATGGGATGATCGGCGAGCGTGTACATGCGCATTGCGATGGTGAAGTCTTCCAAGTTGTTCAGGAACTGGCAAAACGTCTTAAACTCCTGCAAAAAATAACCTGTCGTTCATACAGAGATCAATGAGTTACAAACACTATTATACTCGTATAAACAAGTAATACTTTAAAACAGTGAAAAATGAATTGACTTCTAAAATTTTATTATATTTTCATCATGGAAGGAGACGCCTCAGCAGGTCCAGCTACATGTCGTACTCGTCAGTGTCTAGGTACGTGTATAGATTAGCACCACGAGTATGTTACACGTACCTGGAAGGTGATGCCGAGCTCGTCCTTGACGCGGTCGAGCAGCCGGTCCAGGTACGTGTCGTACTCGTCAGTGTCTAGGTACGAGTATAGATTAGCACCACGTGTATGTTGCACGTACCTGGAAGGTGATGCCGCTCTCGTCCTTGACGCGGTCGAGCAGCCGGTCCAGGTACATGTCGTACTCGTCAGTGTCTAGGTACGTGTATAGATTAGCACCACGTGTATGTTGCACGTACCTGGAAGGTGATGCCGCGCTCGTCCTTGACGCGGTCGAGCAGCCGGTCCAGGTACATGTCGTACTCGTCAGTGTCTAGGTACGTGTATAGATTAGCACCACGTGTATGTTACACGTACCTGGAAGGTGATGCCGCGCTCGTCCTTGACGCGGTCGAGCAGCCGGTCCAGGTACATGTCGTACTCGTCAGTGTCTAGGTACGTGTATAGATTAGCACCACGTGTATGTTGCACGTACCTGGAAGGTGATGCCGCGCTCGTCCTTGACGCGGTCGAGCAGCCGGTCCAGGTACATGTCGTACTCGTCAGTGTCTAGGTACGTGTATAGATTAGCACCACGTGTATGTTGCACGTACCTGGAAGGTGATGCCGCGCTCGTCCTTGACGCGGCCGAGCAGCCGGTCCAGGTACATGTCGTACTCGTCAGTGTCTAGGTACGTGTATAGATTAGCACCACGTATATGTTACACGTACCTGGAAGGTGATGCCTCGCTCGTCCTTGACGCGGTCGAGCAGCCGGTCCAGGTACATGTCGTACTCGTCAGTGTCTAGGTACGTGTATAGATTAGCACCACGTGTATGTTACACGTACCTGGAAGGTGATGCCGCGCTCGTCCTTGACGCGGTCGAGCAGCCGGTCCAGGTACATGTCGTACTCGTCAGTGTCTAGGTACGTGTATAGATTAGCACCACGTGTATGTTGCACGTACCTGGAAGGTGATGCCGCGCTCGTCCTTGACTCGGTCGAGCAGCCGGTCCAGGTACATGTCGTACTCGTCAGTGTCTAGGTACGTGTATAGATTAGCACCACGTGTATGTTGCACGTACCTGGAAGGTGATGCCGCGCTCGTCCTTGACGCGGCCGAGCAGCCGGTCCAGGTACATGTCGTACTCGTCAGTGTCTAGGTACGTGTATAGATTAGCACCACGTGTATGTTACACGTACCTGGAAGGTGATGCCGCGCTCGTCCTTGACGCGGTCGAGCAGCCGGTCCAGGTACATGTCGTACTCGTCAGTGTCTAGGTACGTGTATAGATTAGCACCACGTGTATGTTGCACGTACCTGGAAGGTGATGCCGCGCTCGTCCTTGACGCGGTCGAGCAGCCGGTCCAGGTACATGTCGTACTCGTCAGTGTCTAGGTACGTGTATAGATTAGCACCACGTGTATGTTGCACGTACCTGGAAGGTGATGCCGCGCTCGTCCTTGACTCGGTCGAGCAGCCGGTCCAGGTACATGTCGTACTCGTCAGTGTCTAGGTACGTGTATAGATTAGCACCACGTGTATGTTGCACGTACCTGGAAGGTGATGCCGCGCTCGTCCTTGACGCGGCCGAGCAGCCGGTCCAGGTACATGTCGTACTCGTCAGTGTCTAGGTACGTGTATAGATTAGCACCACGTATATGTTACACGTACCTGGAAGGTGATGCCTCGCTCGTCCTTGACGCGGTCGAGCAGCCGGTCCAGGTACATGTCGTACTCGTCAGTGTCTAGGTACGTGTATAGATTAGCACCACGTGTATGTTACACGTACCTGGAAGGTGATGCCGCGCTCGTCCTTGACGCGGTCGAGCAGCCGGTCCAGGTACATGTCGTACTCGTCAGTGTCTAGGTACGTGTATAGATTAGCACCACGTGTATGTTGCACGTACCTGGAAGGTGATGCCGCGCTCGTCCTTGACTCGGTCGAGCAGCCGGTCCAGGTACATGTCGTACTCGTCAGTGTCTAGGTACGTGTATAGATTAGCACCACGTGTATGTTACACGTACCTGGAAGGTGATGCCGCGCTCGTCCTTGACGCGGCCGAGCAGCCGGTCCAGGTACATGTCGTACTCGTCAGTGTCTAGGTACGTGTATAGATTAGCACCACGTGTATGTTGCACGTACCTGGAAGGTGATGCCGCGCTCGTCCTTGACGCGGTCGAGCAGCCGGTCCAGGTACATGTCGTACTCGTCAGTGTCTAGGTACGTGTATAGATTAGCACCACGTGTATGTTGCACGTACCTGGAAGGTGATGCCGCGCTCGTCCTTGACGCGGTCGAGCAGCCGGTCCAGGTACATGTCGTACTCGTCAGTGTCTAGGTACGTGTATAGATTAGCACCACGTGTATGTTGCACGTACCTGGAAGGTGATGCCGCGCTCGTCCCTGACTCGGTCGAGCAGCCGGTCCAGGTACATGTCGTACTCGTCAGTGTCTAGGTACGTGTATAGATTAGCACCACGTGTATGTTACACGTACCTGGAAGGTGATGCCGCGCTCGTCCTTGACGCGGCCGAGCAGCCGGTCCAGGTACATGTCGTACTCGTCAGTGTCTAGGTACGTGTATAGATTAGCACCACGTGTATGTTGCACGTACCTGGAAGGTGATGCCGCGCTCGTCCTTGACGCGGCCGAGCAGCCGGTCCAGGTACATGTCGTACTCGTCAGTGTCTAGGTACGTGTATAGATTAGCACCACGTGTATGTTGCACGTACCTGGAAGGTGATGCCGCGCTCGTCCTTGACGCGGCCGAGCAGCCGGTCCAGGTACATGTCGTACTCGTCAGTGTCTAGGTACGTGTATAGATTAGCACCACGTATATGTTACACGTACCTGGAAGGTGATGCCTCGCTCGTCCTTGACGCGGTCGAGCAGCCGGTCCAGGTACATGTCGTACTCGTCAGTGTCTAGGTACGTGTATAGATTAGCACCACGTGTATGTTACACGTACCTGGAAGGTGATGCCGCGCTCGTCCTTGACGCGGTCGAGCAGCCGGTCCAGGTACATGTCGTACTCGTCAGTGTCTAGGTACGTGTATAGATTAGCACCACGTGTATGTTGCACGTACCTGGAAGGTGATGCCGCGCTCGTCCTTGACTCGGTCGAGCAGCCGGTCCAGGTACATGTCGTACTCGTCAGTGTCTAGGTACGTGTATAGATTAGCACCACGTGTATGTTACACGTACCTGGAAGGTGATGCCGCGCTCGTCCTTGACGCGGCCGAGCAGCCGGTCCAGGTACATGTCGTACTCGTCAGTGTCTAGGTACGTGTATAGATTAGCACCACGTGTATGTTGCACGTACCTGGAAGGTGATGCCGCGCTCGTCCTTGACTCGGTCGAGCAGCCGGTCCAGGTACATGTCGTACTCGTCAGTGTCTAGGTACGTGTATAGATTAGCACCACGTGTATGTTGCACGTACCTGGAAGGTGATGCCGCGCTCGTCCTTGACGCGGCCGAGCAGCCGGTCCAGGTACATGTCGTACTCGTCAGTGTCTAGGTACGTGTATAGATTAGCACCACGTGTATGTTGCACGTACCTGGAAGGTGATGCCGCGCTCGTCCTTGACGCGGTCGAGCAGCCGGTCCAGGTACATGTCGTACTCGTCAGTGTCTAGGTACGTGTATAGATTAGCACCACGTGTATGTTGCACGTACCTGGAAGGTGATGCCGCGCTCGTCCTTGACGCGGTCGAGCAGCCGGTCCAGGTACATGTCGTACTCGTCAGTGTCTAGGTACGTGTACCGAAGCAGGATCTTCGCGAAGTCCACTTCTGAAATCGTCTCGTGACCTAAAAATACAATTTTATATTTATACATGATTTTATATGAAAACCAAACCAAACAATCAATCATAATTAGTAAGTGTAAGTAGAAAACGTACCTTTAGAAAATTCATGAAACTCCAGTTCTAGTACTTCAGTCTGCAAGTTCTCCATGAACTCTCTGAACCCGTCGAACTTGAGATCATTGGTGCCTTTCTTGCCGAAGAAATGGACCTGGATGTGTTACACAAGAATTGGTTATCTGATAATTCCGATACATACGTTTTTATAGTTTAAAATGCGATATTATCGGGAGTTTTTGAAATACTGCAAATGTAATACGAAATATCTGTCACATACGTGGTTTTGTAAGTATTGCATGGCGGCGATAGAGAAATATCTTTAACGGGGATCTAATGAAAGAGAAAAACACTCTTTTTTTCTATTTCTTGCTATTTTACTATTTAAAGTCTTTCTTTTTGTATCACAAGGTCTCATGAAATAATTGATTGGTAGTGATTTGGTTTAATTGCATAGAAAATATATTTACTTTTTGCTATGCAATATAAACGCTTGAGTCCGAAACAAACGTGTCAGAACGATTTCCTTGGGCTTAGACTTTAAGGGTTTACTTCTAAGGTTAGTAAGGGCAGATTAAAAAAGGTATGAGGCAGGCTTACACCAGCAAATACACCAGGGTTTAAAAGAAAAATTGTTCACAAAATTTAACGCGCCGTAAACACTTTCAACCTAGATATGGGTCGCGGTTGAGCATATTTGGAGACAGAGTCGATATATACATAAAAAAGTAAGGGTGTCCCGCTAGGAATCGACGCAAAGCCTTAAGCGCTGAATCTAGAAGAAATTTAATTTGGAATGTGTATCTATTATTCGGTGATATACCAAAAAATATTAGAAGTTCAATCTCGAGGTGATCAAAGTATGATATATTCCATATTATTACACGTGCAACGCCACGAGTGACAGTTAGCATTAATATTATACGAGTATGAACCGAGTCGCGCTAATAAATCGCGGTAAATTCAAGAAAGTCACATGATCACTATTTCAAGTGCACGTGACACATTGCAAGAAAACTATTGAATATACATGAAAAGATTGTGTTCAATTGAGTTCAGTGACCCTCTGATGTTCTATTTGTGAGTGTGTATCGATAATGGCACTGGATGAGAGCCAGCTCTCGGAATCCAAAGTGTAAGAACAAAATTTACTAACAATATGGGACGATGAAATTGTCTTATTCTATGTGGTTTTTTTAACGCTTTTTTTTATTAATTCTTTCCAAAATAAACTATTTAAAGACAAAAACCTAAAAAAACATTAAAACTAAACAAAACCTTATATACGAAATAATTAAACATGTATTATCTTTTTAATTGACTTTACTAATTCTTATTAGTAAAGTCATGTATTAAAGTATAATTACCAAATCGAGTGTATTTTTTACCCAACTGCGAAAGAATGAGCGTTATGTTTTACGAGTGTATTTGTATGTATGTATATTTGTTTGTCACGCCGTAGAGCCTAAACGGCTTGTCGTATTTTTATGTGAGTGGTGTCAATAAATTTGCCTTAGTCGTGAGAGCGACTTTGGGTACATTAAAATTAAATAAAAAAGAAATTAAGAATGATACACAGGTTTGACGATTTAGCAGTCGTGATTTTTCGAACTCGCTTCTTATAACTTGTTTGCGTCCTATTCGATTTTTCAGAGACACACGGACGGATTAGATATTAACTGATTATTATAAGTGTTTTTTGTAACATATATTTTTTAACTTATTTTATTTTATAAGGCCCTCAACTCGTTGAAGCTTTTATATATATATTCTCTGTTTTCTCAGATATGGTTGGACCCATATGAAAAAAAATATTTTTTGTTCGATAATACTACGCCATTATTTGACACATTTTTATACAGGTCTATCCAACCACCAGTTTTAGGAATAAGAATTATAATATTTATTGTCCTTTAAATAACGTTCGTTACAGGCAAGTCTTGTTACATTTGAATTAGTAACGACTCAAATAAATAAAACTTAAAAAACTTATTTAAATACTTTTGTAGTTCTCATAACATAAGTATATTTATTATCTCCGGCCTTTATTAACTTTAACAAAATGATTAAATAAAATAAAAAATAAATATATAGCAGAAAGATTACCCATCGACCATTTGATATCTACCAACCCAACCCACCACCAGAGGGCAGCGTGCCCAGCACATATTATATATAATATAAAAATGAATCACTAAATGTGTCGCTAAGCGCAAATCTCAAGAGTAGCTGAACCGATTTTGCTAATTCTTTTTTTAGAATATTCTTTGAAGTACGAGGATGGTTTATACGAATATCAATATTTGCTGTCCTGGTGTCCCAAATAGCAGAATAAGTATTAAAAAAATTAAATAATCGACTGTTAGGCGGTACAAAGTTCGCCGGGTCAGCTAGTTTTATTATATACTAGCTGTGCCCCGCGGTTTCACCCGCGTAGTTCCCCATTGGATTGTCGAGATAATGGGGGAACAACTTTTTTGAAGTCGGTTAAAAAGTATCCGATGTCCTTTCCCGGGGTCCAATCTACCTGTGGACCAAATTTCATCCAGATAGGTTCAGTGGTTTTGGCGTGAAAGCGAAACAGACAGACAGACAGACAGAGTTACTTTCGCATTTATAATATTAGTTAGGATGTACATTGTGATTTATTTCTTTACTTATTAGTATCGTTGATAACAAGTAGGTGACCTGCAGGAAGGTGTCGACGTTGTGCCTCCGCTGCAGGCCCTGCTCGTCGTTCACATAGTTGTCCTGAGGCTTGTCACCCTCTTGACCGCTCTCCGCTAGCCCGCGCTTGCCGCGCCACGCGTAACTGAATATCTTCTCCATCTGAAAACCGAGATACGTACAATTAGTACATATTATAAGTGCGAAAGTGTTTGTTGGTTTGTTTGTTTGTCCTACTTTTCTTCAGCAACTGAGCGGCGAATTGATTTGTTACCTATATCGCACAGGGATAAATAAAGGTTAGGAAATATTCCATGACACTACTATGGGATACTTTATTCAAGACAAAAATTATCATTACTTCTAGACTAAAGCCTTGGTCACACATGTCGACTGAAGCAGCAAGATAATAAATAAAATGCTTCTCGGAAGCTCACTTGTATTATACATGGTTATCGGCTAGGGGTGTACTTAGCCAAAAGGGGGACACTATACACACCCCTATGAAAAACTTTCACAATAGGACCAACTTTGAATTTAAGAAAAATAAATCACCTGTTTTATACATGTTGTCGACGACGTATGAACTTTTTCTGTGGAACATCTGACTTTTTCGATTTCAGAGTTGATCTTATAATGAAAGTGGTTCGTAATGATGAGTATAGTACCCCCTTTCGACTTAGTACACCCCTAACCGACAACCCTGTATAAATAGGTATACAGTGGACTTTAGATTGTCAAACTGACAATGAAACCATTTGATTTCAGAGAATGTTTGAAGAGGGTAGGGTAGGGAGGATAGAGGAGCCTTTGCCCATCAATAAGATAACACAACACTATAAGTTTTACCTTATACTTAACAAATCAGAATGGCAATATAGTAGTGTTTTCTATCGGTTGATTGTCGACATAGTATTATGATACGTCGGCAATATATTTCCCGGATAACGTTCTCAATAAGGTTTCCATCTATGTTATATTTCTCTTGATCAGTTACAACACGAAAATGAAAACTCTACGAAGAATACATAACAACCTAGTTAGTTAAATCACTTACACATTCAAACATTATTAAACATCAATATTGAATTAGGGAAAAAATAGTTCGATACTTACTTTTACAAATACCTAACGTTCTACAGCGAGCAAAGTTATTATTGTATTAGAAGTAGGATGCAGGTCATCCTACTTCATTTTTGAGACTTATTGGGACAATGACTACATTTATAATTTACAACGTGTAACAGAAAAGTGTGACAATACTTAAGGCTGTTATTCCACTGATCAAGACGAACCCACTGTAGAAGAAAACGTTGCAAAATTCGACATAAAAATATCAGGATCTCCATACAAAAATTGGTCACGGGATCGGTCAAGTTTTATGCAGGTCCCAATTATTTAATCTAGAATTTTACAAATTTTAGTTCTGCAATGGGTTTACTTTTGATATGTAAACTAACACCCTTAAGTATTGTCACACCTTTCTGTAACACATTGTATATATTTTACTATATTCAGGCTCTTTCATCACGATAGTCAAAGTATCCAAAAAAAAAATTATTTAGTAATTTTAATGTATTGGTGCAATTACAAAATAATAAAAACAAAATTTAGATCGTTCGTAATTCATCTATTAAGATTGTTCTTTCTAATCTCAGAAAGTTTGTTTCGTTTCGGCGATATTAGAATTTATTATCAGGGTCAAACCTAACATTTATTGGACTAAACTAGAAGAGCACATGCGCAATTCTGTACCTCGTTTTGTGCGCGTCCCTTTTAGCTCAAGCTATTTTCTTTGTTATATTGTACTTTTTTAAAATTACTTAAAACACACGGACTCGACAGACGTCGTCCTGGAAAAACCTATATACCGACTACAGCGCCATCTGCCGGGCTGATTTGTCTAATTTAAACAATCCAAGGTGCCAAATGCATACAAAAAATCGTTCAAATCGGTCCAGCCGTTTAGGAGGAGTTCAGTGACATACACACGTACAGTAGAATTATATATATATATATATATCATCATAAGCCTTTACTTATCCACTGCTGAGTACAGGTCTCCTCTTGCGCACGCCATCCTTTCCGATCCTGTGCTAATGTCGTCCACCTTTATATATATATATTTAAAGATTTATAAATAAGAAGAAGAAAAATAACGGCGATATTCCTATACCTACTTATTTTAAAAGGCTTATTCAAATAATCGTGCATTTTCACGCAACAGATGTTTAATGTTATTTTGTAAAGTTTAAGCATGTCAATTTATTATTGATAAAAATCAAGTGTTACAAAAAATATTTACATCATTTTCGGAAACAATTAATAAGTTAAAAAAAAATACTTTCAATAAAAAACTTAACAAACATATATATTATTACAAGAAAACATCACAAATAGAGAAATAAGCGTTAACAATTATGTTTTAATTCTGGTACCTAAAGCAACAGTTATGTGACATAGAACCACGCAATAATTATGGCGTTATTTTTATTTTAAATCTTAAATACAAAATGGCGACCGTGTTACAGACAACAAACAATAAAAACAACGACGTAAGCCAATAGAAGCGCAACGCAATTTAAACTTACTGTGGACGGCTTAGGTACTATTTCCGCAGATTGTTTTTGTTCCATTCTGTTCTTGATCGCACTCGAAGCCACTAAGGAAAGCAGCTACATAGCCAGGCCGTGAGCACATAATACACACATAAATATATAATTATAATATAATTGCACATCAGATAATAATCATAAATACACAAGAAAAAAAGCGCACTATATGATACAGTCATGGTATGTATAGAGGAAGTAATAACAGATTGTACAGTATATATGTAGTATATGAGATTATAATAATTATTTGGATAGTGTTGTTTTTGGGGGACAAAGTCAATTGAGCAACGATCATTATAGATTAATTTAAATTAAAACAATTAACACAAAATGCCAAACAAAAAATATAAAAGCGGTTAGATCTCTTCTGATCTTGTAATAGTTTTCTCCGGGAGACCTCGATAATTGAATCTAATATCTATTCTCGCAGCATTTCATAAATTATATCAACAGTTGGACGAGCACAAAAGCTCACAATTGCCCTTGAAATGCTAACAACGACTTTAGAATTAGTCTATCTTTCACAAAAAGCAAATTCCACAGGAGATTGTCACATTAGCCGTTACGATTTTTTGTTAAAATTAATTTTTGAGGTCTTTTGATGCAATTAACCCCGATCTATGATTTTTCGACACCGAAGTAGAAACATGATAAAACCAAGCTTACCTCCAGTTTTTTGCTTAAAAAAATACAAATATAACAAGTTATATTGATTTCTAAATTACAATTAAATAGTTATAAATCAAAATATTATTAATACAATGTAATTAAGTCAATCAATTATCAAATTAAAAATTATTAAGTTTGTTCTTAACTTAGCAAACAGTGTTTTCAATTTTTTTATCAATGCAAATAAATATACACCTATGCATATTCATAAAAAAACTCACAAAAAAAACGTAATAATCGCAACAGCCATAGTGACAGCCGTATAGTGTACGATAATAAGACGGTTACAACACGATAGACATTTTTACATCCCGGTGCTATAGTATTTTCACAATGTTGACAATTTGACAAAATGTCAACAGTTGAACTAACACAAAAGCTCGAAACGTTTCCCCTCATAAAGCTATTAATAACTTTGTGAGTAATATCACAATGAAACTCACAGCCTCCTCGCTCTTCGGGTCCAAATTTTTCCTTTCCTTTAACGTGCCACCGAGCAGACGTTGAATCTATAATGTGTATCGAAGAAAAAGAACACAACGGAAGAAAAATATAGTAAATAAATAAAGAAAATAAATTAAAAATAAAAAGGTTTTGGTTCCTTGTCTCGTGAAGACGATTTCTTTTGTTACCATCGCAGTTGAGCGAGAACTGTTCAAATACAAATTTATTTTGGTGTGTGATTTTAAAAATATATTTTTAGCAGGACTCTAGCATGGACCGCAAACGAAGCTATTTACTATAGCGAATAATCCGGGGAACAAATGTATTTCATAAGAATTTAATCTCTCTCGAAAATTATACGTCCAAATACTTTGTAAGATTTCGTGATTATTGTACATTGAAAAGTTTAATTCAATTCGTTACTTTAAAACGTATATCGATAAACTACACCGTCTACTTTTAAAAGGCAGTCATTCGATTAGAGATGCGAATACTAAGCCGAAAGGGAGTCACTATGCTAGTCATTATAATCAACATTTACTATTGCGCGAAACCTGAATGTTTCAAATTGTTAGACATATTTTGACGCCAGATTTTCTTTTATACGAAACATTAATTCTGAAAGGCTCGTGTTTAAACACCGCCCAAAAAAGTCCTATTTCACTACCAACAAAAAATATAAACGGTTACCAAAATGGATAAATGTTCACCAAAAAAAGTTGTTGTCGAAAGTATTCAGAATGTCATAAAAAAATGACCTGAACATACTGCGGACCTTGTTGTCGAAAGTATTCGGAGTGTTATAATTTGGTGACCGTTAAGCAATTTTGGGAACCAAAAAAGATTTTTGGTGGCTGTTTAAATTATACCCATTCTGAAACTTGGGATTGACACTTATTAGTAACTTTCTAAGTAAATTATAATCATAATTCATTTTTCAATCATATTTCTATGTGATGTCCTTTTCTCGAACGACAAATGCCCATGCTAGACCTGCTAACAACATTTGATTTTTTTTAAACGAATTGACAAGTTCGCTGCATCTGCAATGTTAAGTTTATACCACATCGGTGCGTACTTGCAATGCATTGCTCTTATGCATTTGTTCTACTGTGATATTAATATACACTTAAACTAGACTCTAAAACAACACCTTGCTATTGCGCTAGAATTAGTATTGGTTAGATGAACGACGAACATGACCAAAGACATTGTATTTTTTTTAAACTAACTTGTACCACGATGTCTCTTCGATATTGAAACTCTGATGTCTGTTCGATATTGTCAAATTCATAATCAAACTTCCTTAGAAAATTGTCCGAATTAACGTTGTAAAGAATAAATAAATGATTAGCAAAAAAAATAAATCGTCTCGATAGCTTCTGCGTAAAATTTCTGCATTGTTTCGTTCATCTAACATCCAATTCATTACGTCACAACTCATCAGCTAAAATCTAAATCAACGAAATTGCTGTTCACATACTGCGCGGGTCTGAAATCAATTTACACAATAAGATAAAACAATACATAATACTCACGACTAGAAATTCATTTTTATCCACTCTTTGGTTACCGTCGGTGTCGAACATATTAAATGCGATCCGGAAACCCGATGCCGGTTCTGAAATAACATAATGCAATTTGTTAGTTTAAAAAGTAAATAAATATCGTATATAACTTTCTACTTGCATAAGACTGCAACATATAAACTCAAAGTTACCCAAACCTCGTGCCCAATTTTCTTAAATTTTACCCCCGTCGTAAGTTTTTATACCTCTTTGTTTGCAAAAATTTACAGAGAACAGTATTTACGAATTACTACGTGAAATAAATCTAGAGGAAAAGAAAACCGTGACCATTAAATTCTTATATTCCGCTACTCCCCCGGACAGACCACCCGTATGTACTAGAATATCAGAAGTCCGGGGAGACTTCTCTAGAATTCACATAGTAATTACGTTAATTTGGTTTTCCACCATCCTTTGCAAACAAAGAATTAATAAAACGGAATTTAGTACTCATGTGCGTATTGCCACCAGCTTTACAAGCGCTTCACTCAGTGCGCCAAATTATAATATAGCTCAAAAAGTGCAAATTCACATAAAGTATATTAACTAAGTGACGAAAACCTAAACCCGGGGACGGGATCCCCATTGTGGCCAACTTTGAAGACCAATTCCCAATCTGAACGGTCACGTTCCAGAATCTTACAAATCACCAACAAAGAACTTGACCCAATTACTACGGCTGTGCAGTGCCGCTCTTTGGCGGATCGTACATCGGATAGAAGTGCACATGCGTCAACTTTTCACGATAGTTATAGTAGATTTAGTGATGCGGCAATTTTTTGCGAAAGGTAATATGTATGAACTATATCTTATTAATTGGCTAAAAGAGCTTTTATTTTATTCCTATTACTGTTAAAAACAGTTCAACAATTACTATAAGCCATTCAAAATCAGAATCGCTATCTTCACATAAGAGGAGTGGCCTTAAAGAATAAATCGTTTCGTCAGCCAATTGTCAACACAGTTGGTGATTGTTGATGTTTTTAGAAGGAAGTATATCATCGGTACTCACTTGTTAATATAGATAATAGGAACAGGTATTCGGTGTACGAGATTATCCCTGAAACGTGAAAAAATAATTTTATGGAAAATTTTACATAATATTTCTCTTTAAAGAAATAAATATACTCGTATACTGTAAAGTCCAAGGTCATGCAACACTTTTAGCACGCAAGTCAACACACACGACCGCGCAAGGCAGCGGGACTGTACCCCAAGATGGAGCATGCCTAGTCTGGAATACACTGGCTCTGAAGGAAAGCTGCCGGAACACACCGTGCTTGGCGACAGATTTTTAAACTTGAGGTAGGTAGCTAGCCTCTTCGTAGTTTGAAAGTTTTGTCAACATTTAGGAAATTACCCCAAAATATAGTTACCATATTCTATGGGACCAACTCTGAATTCCTTTTTCAATTAACAATTTTCATTTCAAAACTGGTACACACTGATCTGGTCGTCTGGGTAATTTTTATTCTGAATTATAATGAAACCAAGAGACGTAACGACGACTAGTTGAGATACGGCGAGACGCTACCGGTGCAAAGTTGTGGTTCTAAAAACTCTTTCAAAAACACTTTTATAATGGCATTTTCAAATAAGTAAACCTTTATCCGGGAGATGGACAGCATATGTTGAAAAGGAAAAAAAATAGCATTACCAAGTCGGTTCGCTTTCTTCAGTGTAAGTAGAGTATCTAGAAAACCATTTATGGTGACTTGTAGTGAAATGCAAACATCATTATTTTCTTTTCCTCCATAAAAAAAGATAGGCAAATATTATTTTGTTATCACCTTGATCTCTCATTTTCCTAAACATCTGTGGCGATCCCTTCTTCAATGCTGGAGTATGGTCTCGCAGATACTCGATCTCTTTGGTAGTCAGCACGCGCCGCTTCAGTCGAGCTGGAATTTTGATATGTAAATGTATTAACATTGTATGAAAGAAAAAATCTTTTGGTGCGCAATACTCTACTTGTATAACATTTAGTTGTAATTCTGCGAACAGTTGGCCTCGCCTAACGGTTTAGGCTCTTCCATAACCTCTTAATTTTTTTCATATTTAAATTTATTGTCAATAATTTTTTTTTGTTGATTGAAGCTGTTTTTTTTCTCCTATTCCTATCTCGTGGTCATATAGTAAACATCGTTAATTAGGATAATCGTCAATCTTGGCTTATGGCATGGTACATCCCTGTATACCAATTTCCGTCAATATTTGATGCAAGTTCCAACATCCAGAGAAGAAGAACGCTTCGCTCGGCCATTATTTAAAATTCCAATGTTATGTAAATATAGTTATTATTATGTTTTTAATATATTTTTGGTGGCACCAATATTTTTTTTGTACAATATTAGTTCTGTCCAAAGGTTGCCTAGAAGAAATAGCTTTAGGCCATATGGCTACCCATTGTCTGTATGTATATATTTATTTAAGTATCTTTCGATTGGTGTGCAATAAAGTTATATTCATTTATTAATTCAATGTGAACAGCGGGAGGCCTATGTTCAGCAGTGGACGTGTTCTGGCTGATGACGATGATGAATTCAATGTTGTCAACAAATCGTGTCACGCGAAGAGAACACTCACGCCTAGGTTCCTGCTCGACGACGGACTCGAGGAAGTCCTGCGGCGTCATGTACAGCTGGCCGCCATACTCGACGCTCGCGAACTTGATGAACCGCCGCTCGCGTGATGTCAACTTCACCGATTTGGCAAGCTCGTCCGGCTGGAAGCAGAAAAACAGATTCTTTTGTACAAAATCTTTCTACACGTGTCAAGGGCTTAGAAAAATATACTAGAAATAATATATATTTCTTAGAATTTCATAAAAAGGAATCTTTGGTCGTTCCACGATCGCGCGAGTAAAATGACGTCACTTTCAAAGGATATTCAAATTGATGTATTCTTAATAATAATCGAGTCACCTTTACGAAGGGGTGTATAACCAGCCACGCTGGCCAATTGCGGCTTCACTTTTCTTCGAAAGTTATTTGAACTTTCTCCGACAAGCAGGTTTCCTCGCGTTGTTTTACTTGACCGCTTAAACTTGAGGTAATTAATTATTATATACCCAGCGCCTTACGTAAAGGCAATTTAGGACAAAAATCAAAAACCCATAACCTTACAAGTTATAATTACTTACGTATATCATATAAACTGTAAATTAAATATCAATTGGCTCCTCATTTGATCGTTGAATTAATTATTAATACGAATCAATTTATCGAACGCCAAAAATAACTCTAAACGTAAATATTGATCGGGCCGTGCGTAATGAAGTAAACGACAGATAATCACCACATCGCAGCACCAATTTTGGATGCCGTTTGCCCAACACACGTTAGTGGATATAATCAAACGGGGAAAGTAGGAATTCTTTCTTAAAATAAACACAATCACTCGAAATAAGATACCCGGAACAGTTTGCCTCGTTCCGCTTAAAATAATATTTTTTTCTGATGGGATTAGTGTGACTACAATGAATGATTTTCTTAGTATTTTTGACAATAACATTATTTGGCTTGGGTAAGATAAGATAAAATAAGACAATTGTTTATTAAAAAACCAGCTTTACAATAAAAAAATATAACAAATAAAAACTTACAAATATATACTAGGTTTCCTAATGGCGGCACGTAAATGAATAATATAAAATTAGAGACGTAGGTAGGTACGTGTAACAATTTTTCTTTTATAATATTGAACTGCTGACTGGTCTATATAAAACGTTTATCAATGTAAATTTACCACTAACGATATAATTATATAATGTGAATTGTCTGAAATACATAACATTAGTTATGTAGTTAACTAGCTGCGCCCTGCGGTGTTACCCGCGTTAGTACAGGATAAAAAGATTAACTATGTGTTAATAAAGGCTCTATGCTATATCCGTACCAAATTTCATCTAAATCCGTTCAGTGATTTTTGCGTGTAAGAGTAACAAACATACACACACATTCTTACAAACTTTCGCGTTTATAATATTGGTAGGATTAGCCAAAACTTACTAAAAAAAACTTAATAATAGGTGACATGTCCGTCCTGGTTTTAAACACTTGGTTACTATAAAGAACAACAGCAAACAAAGCCATGCGCCAAAGTGTGCGCTACTATTCTCAGTGTAACACTTAGCAGTGTGTTCTATTATTGTACAAGAATAGGAGAAACTTATGTATAATACAGTATTTATGTCTTCGTAAACAGCTATTTGAAAATTGACTAGGTGATGATATGTATTTAAAGTGTGTCATCGAGAAGGTATAACTAGTATCGTGATATGGTCAATTCACAATTTGCCATAGTGTTATAAGGGAATGGCATATAACTTATATATTGAAAAAAGAGTATAAATCGATTTGAATTCTGCCCTCAGGGTGACAACGACAATTTCCGAATATGAGAAATTCCTAGAAAGTGCATTCTAACTACAATTTTAAAACAAAATATTCAAGAAATGACATAAATGCCTAATCTGTTCCCGCAAGGTGACAAACAGGTTTTTTTATATATCTTTTAATGTATTTGTAAAATATTTTGTTCACATAATATTATTATTTTATATTTTATTAAGTGGTATAAAAGATAAATATGAATGAAAGCACAGTCAGCGGCAAAAGTCTTTTTGAAAAGGGTCAACTATACGCGTTATCGTTTTAGGGCGATCTCAAATTTAGCGATTGGTCAATTGAGGTAGTTGACGATTTACTCGTAGGTTGTAGTCGTTTTCGAAAGTTGACATTCCAGAAAGTTGTCGTTTTCGGAGTTTGTCGTTGTCACCCTGAGGGGAATTCTGTCTGCCTCAAATTTAATGGAGTTACAGGAAAAACGTCTTCTAAACTGAAATAAACTAATTATTATCTTTGAAAATTTCTCAAAGCACAAGGGAAGAAATACTAGACAATAAAATCGTAAAGACGAATTAAGAAGATTCACCACCATACTTATTTTACTTTAGTAAAATATATCTAGTTAAGCCTTCTACCATATTATAGATATCGATCATATACGCCTTTGCACTTGTAATTATAAGCTAGTTTTAAAAGTCTTATCTTAACTTTAAAAGTCTATACAAAATAAGGAATATTAGTATTTATTGTAAGGATTGTACTACTTAAGTGCTGGATCTGAAGGTAGTATAGAGCTTCTCTAACACAAGGATAGAAACTATCAGCTTTGCAATCGTCACAGATATATAGCAAAAGATCAGTGTCTTAAATCACAGTGTAGGGTAATGAAGCCTAAAGGTTGTTATATAAACCATCCAGTTGTGATATAAGGAAGCTGGAGCAATGAGCTGTAGGAGACGTGACCGACAAAGGCCACATTCTCGTAAAACAAATAGAACGTAAACATAATTTATGTTTTATCAATTAATCACAATAAATTCAACTAATTTATTACTATTGTAGGACTAATAAAAAATAATATAAACAGACCGCCTTCGCGCCGCGCCGCCGCGACGCACGGATTTCCTAACAAAACTCACCTATGTCTTTGGTTAATTTGTGGCATTTTACCCTTGAAGGGTAGATTTATAACTCCTTTTAGGGGTGGCACTTGGTCGTTTTATTTATCGCTATATTTGTGAAGGTGGCTATTAAACGGAATGGGTCGCGACACAGATTTTATTATCGGAATTTATGAATCAGATTAGGCGAGGCGATGTTGTTAGAGAAAAGTTGTTAGATTGAAACTGCTGCTAACGACAAAGTACAAAATTAACAACATCTTTTGAAATTCTTCGATTTTTTTCGATTTAAAAATTTAAGCTCTGAATTTATATATTAATAACCTATAAAACATGATAGAATTTTAACTAAAACTATACAAAGTTATAAACTATATGTACAAAAGCAATATCCAAAAATATTTAAATATTATAGGGCCTCCACTCGAGAAGAAAAACAAAGAAAAAAGAATTCCACCCTGTCAAACAAAAAAAGATTTTTTGAGATTTTTTGAAATCGGTCCAGCCGTCTTCAATAAATCAGGTACCAAACATAATATTATAGACGAAAATAAGTGCCAAACTCCCATTTAGGAATAACGCCATAGCAGGAACAATAAGAATATAAGAATAATAATAATATACGTACGTAATATATAAGAATATATGTAGTAGATTTTCACACCAAGTATTATTTAAATTTAAAACTTTCAACTGATTATATTAAAGCTATTAGCTGAACTCTACGCTTTCAAAATGTACTTTATATACCATAAGCAATTCGACCTGACCAAATATTACGATTATAATTTATTTCAGTCGGAAATTTGAAACAATGCAAGACAATAATAAGAAAATTCGCCGAGCAGTAGTGCAAAGTTTTTACCGCATAGCTTTCCTGGCTTTTAACAATTAGAGTAAAACAAACTACGAGTATCTATAGAACTGACTCGTACACATGTAAAGTTAAAGTGCCGTGATTAGGATAATTTTGAAATTGCCTTCAATCTATCACTTTTATCGTACTCGCTACGCTTTTACTTCGATTAAACTATTAGTGACTATTAAGTTTGATACAAAAAGTTAAACCTCTGATTCGTTTTTACTTATAAAATACAGCTGCGTTAATGGACACCAGGTCATAAGTGTCTATTTTAAAAAAAAAAAATTATAGTTTAAATTTGAGAACACAAGCTGAAATAAAAATACAGCGTTACAATCATTAGGTATACCTAATACTAACTATAAATGTATAGTCGTTTAACGTTTATAATGGGAAGGTGAAGAAGAAGCAATGAAGATGATAAATAAAATAAAATTAACGGTTAAAATTAGTCTATGATGATTCCGGTGACTCTGATTAAAAGCAGTGTTAGCCTCATTCTGGTTACAAGAGATGAATCTTCGCAAGGTACTTGGCTACATTAGATTACAACGGGTTTATGTTAATGTTACCTACTACGAGTAAAAACTTACTCGGTGGCCTGCCTCAGTGCTTTTGCTACACAAGCATAGAAGCGTTATCGGTTCGGTCCCGAGTATATGCCTGATTTTTTAAATTTTTCACTGACGCAAACTTTAGAATTAATTAGCACTTGCTTTAACGATAAAGTGAAAGAACGTGATAAAGTCTGCTTGATAGAGGTTCGGATGATCACGAAGTCACCAATGCTGCTTGGATTGGTCTGCAAGGTGGACGATAGCTTACACCAACCGGGATGACCCGTGTCCAGCAGTAGGACGTAGGTATATAGGTTAATTCTATCCACAGTTAGTGTCTTCCAAACCTAAACACGATTATTCAATGAACTTTGCACTTTAATATGATAACATCATTTTAATACTTACAACATTATATATGGGTATGTTAAATTTAAAACCACATATTGGATTGCATTGACTTTTCCCACAAATTGATAGTTGTAAGCATCCCATACGGATGACGTTACTAAATTACACATTCACTACACGTACAAGACAATATATCAATTAAAACCGGTAGCCATTACTATGTTTAATAGTATAATTTGAGTGTCATATGAGTAAATTGTTTATTTTATTACTCGGAGTAAGATACAGCGTCGGGTGTTATTTATGTTTGTATAAATTGTACAATTACCGGGAATTTCTTTGAAAGCTGCATAGCTTCGAATAGGCATATATAAATATGTTCGGGATACATTGGATTCGTAATATAAATCCAGTGAAATGGCTTGGTACCAGGAGTATGGAAACTATTTCTCTCACTAGTCACAAAAAATTCATCGTCCATGGACAAAATATAAGTAATTAGCTGCGCCTCGAGGTTTTACCCGCAGTAGATATTTGACCTTCCCGCGCGAACACTTCAATTTTCCGGGATAAAAATGCCTGTGTTAATCCAGAGTCTAAGCTATCTCCGTACCAATTTTAATCCGAATCGGTTCAGCAGTTTTTACGTAAAAGAGTAACAAACATACACACATACATTTTTACAAACTTTCGCGTTTATAATATTGGTAGGATTACACAGTTTTTTTTAATTTCTATCCAGTGAACCGCTTTTGAATAGTATACCCAAACCGATAACCCTGTATGTGCTTTCGAAACTATAAGGCGCATGTCGATTATTGCATACGGAAGTTTTGAGAGATATGTTATCAGAACACTATCGTCTAACAATATAAAGCTCTTTAATGGTTTCCTAATAGTGAAAGCCTTATACTCGTAAACATCAAAGTTCCTTCGAATACTCTAACTTCACTAACTCTGACTTCTTATTCTTTAGACCTAAAGTTGGATAAAAAGTATCTGTTTTGATAGTGTTCGTCTTTAAATCAGGTTACTAAGGAAATCTTCGGTTTGGTACTACTGAAACAAAAGTATTTATTTGCTGCTGGTTATTAAACTCCAGCTCCGTGCGCATCCGAAGCTATAGGTCGAAGGTTTTACTTTCAAAGATGCTTTTGAAATCTCCTTCATTCATAATCGCTTTAACGTTTTAAACGTAAATATTTTAGTTATTTAACGTATTTTAATCACATTTGGTGATCTTCGTTATGGAAAATTGAGTGAGTTCATAGTGTCCTAATGGAGTCACGTCTCACACTTTCGGGCCAGATCCCGACGTAAAACATAATTGAAATTTAAGTTTATTTATGCAAAATATTTAGATGATATAAATTGATGATGAAAGGACAAAACAGATAGGTACTGAACATATCGCTAGAGAAAACCTGTTCCAGCAAACTAATGGAAACAAGGCCTGAAGTGACGCCGTTCATAACGCCACTTTAAATCAAATGTGTTACAAGAAGAACAGTGATGGATTATGATAGTAGGTTGCCGGTGCGGATATGATACATTTAACGAGGCTAGTAAACATCAGATGTTGTATTCTATTCTTAATTCCATCTCTTGTATCCACCGGCCAGGATAGGGCAAAGTTGCGTGCCTTGAGAGAGAATTATGTCCAGCAGTCGAGAAATGATGAGAAAGCAGACGATAATGATGAAATGTTTGTAGACGAGAATCATATAGAAACACAACAACAATTATCATACTTAAATATGATGTATGGGTGAAAATGAGAGAGTAAATCACTGTGATCCTGTGATACTTATTGGCAGTATTGTAAGGCAGATATATCTTTATATTGGCATTGGCGCCATAAGTAACTTACTTATAGCATATCAGCACATAATATAACATCATTAGAACAATCTAATTCTACTCAACTTTAAGCTAACTTTTTTTGTGAAAATCGTGAATAGTTCTGATCTAAATATAGGATTTTATAGAAGATATTCTTGCGTTCAATCGCAACTCGCCTGGTGTGAAGTGACGATGCGACCTAAGATGACCCGTGACTTGAAAATACCCAAATTATAGCTATCATTAAATAGGGAGCCTGCAACGAGTTCCACAATCTGGCAGTAGACGCAAAGCGTTTCATCTGAGTCTGTGGAAGCTTTACCATGATATTTTAATATATATCCGTAATCTCAAATGGCTCTTTTAAGATTTGGGCGAACGTTATTCTACGGTGCATGGAAGACAACATAACAATCGTCATTAAAGGACTTTATGACAATTTAAAGGCTCGCCCACGGATCGTAGGATTTGAAAACCATATAAACCCAATAAACACAAGCATTATGGTCGACCCGACTCTATCACTGACCGCAAAGGCAATATTTATTTATTACAAAACACGCTTGAGAATCACAATATGAATGAAGTACATAATAAATGCAGCGAGACACCTACAAACTAAATAGCGTAAATAAAAAACGCGTCAAATAATATACATACTGGTGAATCTGTAATAGTTACGAAATAGGTCATCACAGAATTGTACAATGTAAAGTAGTTGTACGAGAAAGAGCAGCGACAACGATCCGACTTGTATTTTATACAACATACCATTACATTCTGTTGTTAAACGCATTTTTATGACCTCGCAATGACATCTAGCGTTGGTTTCATTCAGTTATACAAAAGTTATGCGCGTGGAATTTTCGTAATACGGCGTTATATTGCGATAGTTCAAGTAACAATGTTACGCATAAGCGCCGTAATTCTTCTTTATGTTTATTGGACCAGTTCGCTCTGCATCACTACTGCTGTTACGAGTCACTATAGCATGTAAGATGTATGCTTTACTGGTCATACGTATGATAGAATTAGCATGAAGTGTCAGTAATGTGGAAAAAAGTACACATGAACGAGGCTGACAATCAAGAGAATACGAGTAAAATATCTAAGTATTTGACGTGTTGTCATGTTCACAGCGATGGACAGTTATAGACAATATCTCTTAGATAAACTGTATCATTTGGAGCTTTTATAGTAAATACACACTGAAGCGCTGTCCGCAGACACAGTATGGGCCAGTGTAATAGTATGTGCATCTATTTTTACTCGAATGCGAAAGGAGGGTTATGCTCAATGGAATGTATGTGTGCATGTACATTTTTTTGGCACGCCCTAGATCCTAAACGACATGTCATATTTTTATGTGAGTGTCAATAGATTCATATTCACCTGCAGTCATAGGCTTATACTACCCACATCCCGCGATTTCACTTGTTAAGATACGTAGGTCTAAAGTTCTTGAAGTCTGGTATTTTGAAGTCTCTTTTAATCACTTGTGTTATTTTAAATTAAACATTCCTTATACAATTTTATATTCCTACAAGCTCTTTCCTTCAATTCCCTCGAAACCCAGCAGAAAGATTGTTTACTCTATTTATTTCATAAGTTAGCCAGTGGAACCTTAGTCGCCGAAGATAACAAATCTGACCATTTATTGTTATTTATATTTATAGACAGATCCAAGTGTCGGCCAGGAATGGACTAAGAAAGGTGTCATACGATATAGAGACCAGTTTTCGGGACGCTACTGAGAGACATTCCTATAGAACGTACGTAAAGTACGTAAGCAAATTTGTGACCGGTGTATTGAAACCTTCTTGATGAAGGCACGCGACACGTTAAGCAAGCATACTTGTTACCGCGGAAGTAGAGCAAGTACAGCGAAAAAATAAGTAGGTTGGCGGCGGCGGTGGCCATGATAAGTCAGAGGCCATAAACATTTTTATAGGCCTTAAAAGGCGCCACTTACTTAAGTCTACAAACCTTTACTTTCTGATCGACAATAATTAAATTTCACGTCGAAAGCAGTCATCGAGTGCAACCGGCGTTAATTTCCTCTTAATCTAATATGATCTGCAATTACCCAGTGGCCTCAATCGGAGGCTCTAGGTGCAGGACCTGGTTAGACTGGACCACCACGAAGATAACCAGCACCTTGTTAATAAGACAAATCTGTACAACACTTGTACCGGTTCAGAGCGAAGATCTTAAATGAACGAATTAGTCGACGTTGCGCAGAACGCCAAGTGGTGTATAAATCAGAGCAAAGTACGAATATACATAGCAAAATAATAAATGTAGATATTGTAAATAGCGGAAAATATTTAAATTTCTTGACACAAGTTATGAGAGTAAAACTACAGATGTACTAAAAAAAAAGTTATGAGCCGTATAGTGATTATCATCATTGTCTTTAGATTACTCGTACTTACGTTAAATCGTTTTAATACGTACCGTGAAGACCACACATAATATTTGACCACTGTTTTACGACCTGCCTACTTTAGAATGTTTTTAATGGAGATGCAAATGTTAAACTAAACCTTTAACTACGACTACCTAGAAATGCAGGCTCTATCATAGACATGTATAGCCCTAATTTAACATGAGTAAAAGTTTAAATGAAAATGAACTAACTGATCAAATATGTTTATTGAAATGTTTAAATTTACAAAACACAGAAAAACATTTAGGAACTAGTTACCAATTTAGCGTTGACTCCCAAACTAAGGGCAAACCTGTATTTTGGGTTTCTGAGTTAACTATAGCTTATAACATGTTTTTTCCTAATGACAATAGGTTAAAAGTAAAAACCACGTTTACAAATGAAGTTACTTTAAGCAGAAGAGTGAAAAGATCTATGAAAATTCAAAACGAGGTAGTACGTAGTCTGCGGAAACTATTCGTGTCTCGTGCTTTTATGTCATGTTTTGCATAAACACTGAGGTAATAGCAAATCCTTTAACGCTTGGCGGTCATTATGTATTAACATAAATTTACAGCGTCGCGTCGGACCTCGAACTGTGCGCAGGCGCCGCCGCCGAATGACACTGTTCCAGAGAGATGGATTTGTGGGTACTGCCTTACGACTACAGGGACGGATTCGGACCAAATGGACTTACTTGCCTATCGAAATCTTGTTAAAATACGAAACAATTTTTAGGCAATTTTGAGACTTAGAAAAGACACTAAAAATATTTATCGTTTTAATTAGACGTACAAAAAGATACCAGAATAAACTAGTGTTTAGTTATATTAAAAGAAACAGTTCGTCCCTGCGTGCCCTTCCCGCCCTGCGCCCATAAATCTACGAGAGACAGTTTTAAACACTCGTCCATTGTACAAATATTTGTAACGTATTAGGCGAACACATCGGGATATGGTTAATGGGAAGCCGGCGCGTGTGATTTACCACTCGTATGTCCCCGCTACCTATGACATGTTTGTGGACGTCGCTTTGACGACCGTGTGTTGCGTAAGGTGTTTTTTTTTTGTTTTTATAGAAAAGGGGTTATTTGCGTTTGACTTATGTTACAGATCCCGCTTATGCTGCAGAAGTTATGGTTGCTGTTAGGTTTATGATGTCTCCAAACTGATGGATGGTTCAATGTCTCATTTGAAAAAGGCACGCAACAAGAATGGTGCGGGCTATTTTACAGCTTTGTAGAATTATTATGTTTTCTTTGGTAGCGGTTTCCGAAGCGTAGAAAATGTGTGAGAGTAAACATGACACACCTTAGGCTAGAGAAACGGATCAAGTTTCAGTACAGCTTCAACAGACGCTGGTCTGTATTAAAATTAAGCCGTTATTAATCCACATATGTATATCTATGCAGATTAAATCCGTAAGGGTGCTTTCACATGGAGCTCGAGTACAGCGCCTTAAGACCGCAGCGGGTGTCCTTTAGATATATTAAATGACATGAACTTTAGACACAGTTTAATATTAAATCGTAAATAGAGGGAGATACAAGGCATTTGCACAATTGGTCGCCACTGGATTACAGTTACTATGCAAATTGCGGAACTCCTTACAAGGAATCGGTTCCAAATGGTATGATGCTAGATGTAAACAGGCGTCAGTTGTAGGCGCACGTATTAGGCATGGCTAAAGTGAGGAACGTAATGGGATAATCAAAGCCATGAATACCGGAATATAGCTGTTAAGACCAAATTGTTTGCGTTTACTGCTCGCTTGCTCTGTTGACCTAAGAATTCAATAATCTCTTCGGATTATGTTTTAATGCCGTTATTGTAAACCAAATATTAAATAGCATTTATAGTATATGTTGTTTATTGCTGCTTCCGTGCTGTTAATTTGGAATGGTAGGCTTTTCTCATTGGCATTACGAATAATATGTAAGTATGAAGCAATCTTATCATTCTAACGGTAAGACTAGCTCCGTGTTTAGTAAAATACAGACTTATAAATTGTTTATAAACTTGATATTAATACAAGGCACATATTGACAGTATGGGCAAAATCCAGGCCTTACTCTAAAGTTAACACTAGACTGCGCTTCGTGCCAATAAGTGCTAATGTTTAGTAGTATTATATAACAAGTGTTTTTTTTGTGGTTACCGACTTCTATTCGGCACGCGCCGAAACATTTTATCATATATTTTGATTAAAAGTAAAGATATATGTACACTATATAATAGTATAAAAATTTTCGCTTCTATTCTGTTAAAGTATGCAGACAACACATTGAGGCATTATAATAGCTGATCTTACCACTTTATGATTTCTCTTGCTTTTATAGCTTTATCATGGAAGCTTGTTGTTCGCAAAAAATCTCTTACTGTCCTATTAATCGTGTATAGAAGCAGCGACGACATTAAACATCGATAAGTTGAGAAACAGAATGATAAATCAGGCATGTTGGATAGCATTTTGATCAGTAAACTGTAATGCCGAACACATCACTTCATGTAATAGGAAGGTGTTACGTCATTATATATATATATATATATATATATATAGAAGTATACAAAAGATTCACGGTTGATTTGCGTTTGGTATCTAGGTACCTAACCTTTTTACTCAACTTGTACTAGGATGTGTTGTGATGTGTATGAGTAGGGATGTAAGGCATGATTTGATTAAAAAAAATTATATTACTAAAATATGAATCTATCAGAATGAACTCGTAAAAGTGATTGAAAAGATTGACTCGAAACTTCGCAAACTTATCGACGACCGATGACAATGCAATAATTTAATAAATATTTTAACCTTGCAGAAGCTTTACTATCATCTAGATTATTCAACAGCAAAAGAGCTCTTATGAAGTCTTAATCCCACCTGTTGAGACACCCTACAAACCAGATTGAGTCTAAATCCTTCAATTTCGTTTTCATACATCTTTTTGGCTTTAAAAAGTCAAGTTTAAGCTCTCAATTTCGTTATAGTGACAGACAGCAATTAGGCGAGACACAAAGGCCCCTTGAGACCCAATGTGGGAAGTGAGTGAACCACAAAATCTATAAATAGCATTAGAATTTTCCTTTCAAGCATCTGAGTAGGTCGTGGAATAGAACGAAGTATAAGTAAGTAGAATTGCTGACAAAAACAGAATGGGTCTAATTATAAATAACACTCCAAGACTTATTAAATGGTCGTTCAGTGCTGGAATTACTTTTAAAATCATAAAAATCAATCATTCTACTGTAAATAATTAAAATTACAATAACAATAATATAATAAATAAAAAAAAGCTATTACTCGTATATAATCTTTTGCTGTCGTAGTTAGTCATTTTGTTAATGTTACTAAAGGCACATGAAAAAAGCGGATAACTAAAATGATTAAATATGCAAATAAAACGGAAATCTGATTTGACATACTCGTAGGTACATATTTATTTTATTATACAGAGCTACAGAGTACAGGCAACAGTTTTTTTGGTATATCCGATTTTTGGTTGTTCCGATAGTAAAAGTTTTTGGTCTGATGTGATCCACTTTTGCCTTGGTACACTTATAAGAGGCACTAACCCTGTACTTCGAATAAATATGTTTTCACTCAGCCTACTTCCATGTCAACTAAATGACAGCCGTTAATGGTTCACCCTAATTGTTAATTCTGTTTCAGTAGCCGAGATACTTAACTCGTTAGCGGTTAACTTAGAAGGATTATTTCTTAATGAAGAGTCTATTTGTGGGTGACAGGGGAATTTTGGAGACAAAAAAAGCTTTGCTCTTCGCCTATAACTCTAAATAGAACTAAAAGAAATTGTCTGTGTTACAATGTCCAGAGATGGCGATGATTGTAATGTAGCTACATAAACGCGTGTAGAGAAAGTTGACTTTTTCATAGTGGCAGAGAGTGGCTATAGCTTGCCTAGCTAGCTAGCTAACACCTTCAAGTTGATAAATCTATCTAAAAGTAACTAACGGTGTGTTCCGGTAGCCTTTCATTGAGAGCAAGTGTATTCCGGACTATGCATCTAGCTGATTTTTGTGGTCGTGCGAACTAGATAGTGGAAAGCGAGAAACGAAAACAATATATACTTTAAGAATAAATAAAAATATGTTTCATCAAAACTACTGAATATTTTATTTTATTTAAGTAGGCTGTTTGTATTTGTAATAGTATATAATTGATTGAGTAACCTCGTCCCACTCGCACAAACAGCACTTTGTTTCGGAGGTTTAAGCTAAAAATATTA
The DNA here is from genome assembly GCA_947049295.1 of Ligdia adustata. Taxonomy (NCBI): domain Eukaryota; kingdom Metazoa; phylum Arthropoda; class Insecta; order Lepidoptera; family Geometridae; genus Ligdia; species Ligdia adustata. Next base: position 10,136,655 of record OX346231.1, read on the forward strand.
TTTGCTTATCTTATTTACAGCTCCCTTATCGACAACTAGCAAGTCGCATATACTACAGTAACTATGCTTATGATATCTACACCAAACAATTCAAAACTTATGTGATCAAGTTATATTTTGTTTCCATATTATACTTTTCTGCGAACTAACTTCGCCTTCGTGACTTCAATAATATTGCAATAAATAAAGACTAACTCTTGATTTTTTCAAATTTAAAACTCTTATAGTAATACCAGACATTTTGTTTTTTAATTTTGGTATTACCCTTTACTTTTAGACATAGTTTTAAAAAGTACCTTGCGCATATGTACTTAGTATATACATAAACTGATAAATTTAAGAAAAATATGCCAAGTGCGAGTCTCTGTAGGTAGGGTCTCAATGATAGTCCCGTTTTTACGCTTTGGGTACGGACCCTAAAAATTTCCAAAGTATAAGTATATACTTCACTCGCTCGGTTAATATAACATAACTTGTATAATTACGGTGTCTTACACCTAACTCAATTAAAAACAATCATTGTTATAAGTTTTAATTTGTGATAATCTCGACTACTGAACGTGTCTGAGGCACAGTAAGTCTAGTGCTAATTGATTTTGAAAGGATCAAGACTATTGGCGCATTGTTGTAAATAGGACGAAACGGCTCTTCGAATTGTAAAATCCAATAACTTTATGAATCACGCTAAATCACTCTGAGCACAAAGAATTGCTGAAACACCTAAATAACTTATCGCGTTCATTTCACACATTCCCGGAAAGTCAAACATCGCATTGTTTAATTACTAGACTTGGATTAACGACCTTGTTTGAGCACTAAATCAGTCAGATGTCAGCGCGGTCGACGTGAGGTACATAAATGAAAGTGTATATTTTTAGTTTCAGACTAGTTACACACTGAACTTTCGACTAGGTGGCTGGATTAAATGTCTAAATTAGATTTGACTACGGTAAGCTATATATTTCATGGCGCCAGCGTTAAAGATAGCTAGACCGAAAGATCTGAAAGCGATTTATAATTTTAATAAATGACTTCAACGTGAGATAAACTATCAATGGACAAAAATGCATTGATAAAGACATCAAAACTTTCACCTAATATTAATTGTGACCAGAAGCAATTCTCTCAGCGGAGGTGATTTACTTCCGCCCACAATTCGATCAAATTACTTGGACTATTATATTACAACATTGCAGTCAAAACAGTGGGCTATCAGTGTTGCGTCATTAGACGTACGATCGATAAAACTTCGATGGAATATACTGGAAGAACTATAAGCTAAAAGAATGCGTTTAGGTTTTACGACTCCGTGAGATAAATATTAGCATTAAAATAGACAATAATATACGCGATTTCTTCTTTGCTAGGTATGCCATGCAACATTCAGAAACACATGCATAACACCCAATCTCGAACTCAATTATTCAAACCCATTTTTGCGACCGGAAATCGAACCTGGAACCAACGGATTTCGAAGTAAACATGCTAGCCACAAGAACACGGTGGTCGGAATTATAATAAAAGTATAGGATAGTCAATGTTTTACGCTCACATATAACATCAAGTACTTCAGATGAAAATTGCTTTTTTCGCACGTAGCCTAAACAAAGATACCATGTACTTACTACGAGTACATATGCTTACCTGTTCAAGCATAATAAGTGACTGCAATTCGTTGCTTTTCAACGACTTCTCCAAAAATAAGAATTACTTACGAATTACTCAATTCAACGAATGTTTTTCATGGTTGTTACCTAATTTATCTGAGACCTATTTGAAAAACTAAGTCCAAAGTCCAATTTAAATTTTATCAACGACTGAAAAAGTTCTATTGCGTCCTGCCGTGATGTAAGTAGATAAACTTTTTTACAAGAACTTGTTAGTTGTTTGTTTTCGTAAATCGTCAGCACATGAAATAATTTTCAAGGATTATGTTTCTTTACTGGCAGAATATTTTGGCAAACATGGAGCTTGGCGGACATCCTCAAAATTTGTTTCATTACGAATAGTAAGATATCAGTCGGATTAGAATCAAATTGTTAGCTATCCCAACCCAATATGAGATAGAAATAGTGAGGCGTCAGCAATAACGGGAGAGGACCACGGGTGGTCAATTAACGGTAACGCCTGGACGAGGCATGACAGATAAACAACTTGTTATCCTACACGGAATGAATCCGTCATGACTGGAGTGTTCATTGTGACTTCACTGAACGCTTCGAATATAATTAGATAGGAAATCAACAGCCTTTGGATATGTGGATAGTACGATGACTTTATGAGCTATCACACGTTATTTTCTCATAAGCATACTATCTATTTTTTTTTCTTTTTGATGAATAATTTTCGTCCCTTACGAGACTTAACCTACTTTTGTCAAATCCACTGATATTTTTGTTCTAAGTATTTTTGATAAATCTTAATCGCAAATCAAAAGAGCTATAAACTGATCTGAAAAATCAAAAAACAAAACAATGCTTTTTTAGCCCTAAAAAGATAACCTATGTCGAATCGGAATTTTAGAAGTGTAGTAAAAAAATTAACTATTCCATTTTTATGATACTAAATGGATTTTGTTTACTAGTGTGTTACGTCATCGAGCGCATAAAGGAATGCTGACGTCGCCCTCGATGCCGCACCGCAGCAACAGCGTTTCCACGGCGTCAGCAAATTCGACGGAAACTGCCGTGGCCTCAATTTACATGGAATGTGCATTAGATATAATTATTAATTCTAAGTTATTCATTGTATACCTAACATCGGTTGCAAGCAGTACTTGTTAAGATTATTCTATAATTAAATTTAGTTAAATCAATTTTGGTTTTTTCTGGAACCTTCGACAGCGACCTTCGTAATTGGCGCAGTCGGTAGGATAGAGTAGGACTAGCTAGGGAGATATATCGCCGAATTATCGCCCAGCTAAGCGCGCCCGTGTGCGTGCTCGCGTATTGCGTCGCCGCGCTTCGGTCCTGCCTATCCAGAAAGCCTAGGATCGCCGCCGGAGGAGAAATCCAGACATCGATTCCAGAGGAACCAGGATGAAATATATGTAAGTACTTTAATCGCTCTTGTACTTGCTCTCCTTCATAATAGTCCTTTTTTTTTAAATTTCCAAAATGTTCCATCCAAGGAAAGACCCATTAAGTCCTGCACCAAGTAGGCAATCACGATCTAGAATTACTGATAGAGTTAGACGTTTAGGTAGTATTTTAGAGTGGAACAAGATGCCCGACTTAGACACGATTTACAAGGCCTTAAGAGTAGTGCCCGAATTCGACGGCAACCCCAATGTACTCACGAGGTTCATTCGCCTATGCGATGAACTTTGCGCTAGATATTTGAGCGAAGAACAGGGCGGAGAGCTAGTTAATTTAGGAATAATTAACGGTATTTTAAATAAAATAATCGGACCAGCCGCCCGTACTATCAATTCAAACGGCGTGCCAGAAAGTTGGACTGGAATTAGAACTGCCTTGGTCAATAATTTTTCTGACCAGAGGGACGAAACCGCCCTCTATAACGACCTGGCTCTTGATACCCAGGGCAACGATTCTCCACAGGAATTCTATGATAAATGTCAGACGCTTTTCAGCACGATTATGACGTATGTGTGACACGAGGATGTTCAAACCACTATCGAGGCGAAACGCACCCTAAAAAACTAACTATGCAAGCATATGTGTGCGGTCTTAAAGAACCCTTAGGATGCATGCGTCCCGATAGCGTTGAGAAAGCGTTAGAGTATGTGCATGAGGAACTAAATGTAAACTACTTGCAGCAGAGGGCACCACCTGCCCCGAAATTTTCAATGTCACCCCAGAGGACGTTTACAGTCCCTCCTGCACCTACGTATAACTATAATAATAATGTGCCTCTTCAGCGACCGTTACCTCAGCTTCAAGCCCACCAGCCCTTGCCATAATTTCAATCCCCACAACCATGAAGGCCTAACCTCCCTGTGATGACACCTTCTCAAGGTCCTACACACACGCAACGAATGTTCCGTGCACCGCCACCGAACTATAACCCTCAACGCAATGTATTTAAATTAAGGCCCAGACCTCAAATTCAAAATACAATTCCTGCACCCACACCAATGAGTGGCGTGAGTCATTTTGTGACTAAGACCCTAAAGCCTACTGGCTTCGTAGGGCATGACTGGATGAAGTCGGGAAACCCGCCACCCAGTGACTATTTTAAGACACGTGAAGCTAATGTTAACGAATGTGCTAACTATGAAGGTACGAAGATTATGACCCGTACGCGTACTACCCTGAGTACGATTATGAATATCCGACTGTGTACGAGTGTGACGAGTCACAGTATTACCAGGACTCTTAGTGTATTGGAGCAGGTTAACTACACTGATTTTAATGAGCCGCAACCCTCTTCTTGTGGTTGCGACCCGCAGGATTTTCACAAGGGCAATATATCACAAAAGCCAAAATAGAAGTTAACGTTCAATCACAGAGACAACTCCCTTACATCCAAATTTCTCAGCCACCCTTGAAACTCCTTATAGACACGGGAGCTAACCAGTCCTTAACCCTGAAGCGGTCTAAAATTTTTTTTCACGTGTACCTTTAAATTTTGATCCTTTTGAAGTGACTAATGAGCATGCTACCACCCGCAATAACTACTCTGTGACACTACCATGTTTTAACGAATTTCAGGATTTTGACCCTATAAAATTATTTGTGTACCGTTTTCACGATTATTTCGACGGTCTTATAGGACTAGACCTTTTACAAAAATAGGAAGCGAAAATTGACCTCAAGAATAAAGCGCTTATAACTCGGAACGCGATCAATCCTATTTTAATGTATAACTCGCGCAACGTTAATCTATACGAAACAGTTATACCGGCCGATACTTCGAAGATAATTAGACTTCCAATTAATATTCACGAAGGCGAAGTTTTCATACCCAAACAGATAACATCTAATTGTGTAATTCGGGACTGCCTAACAGTAGTAAAAAATAACTATGCAATGTTAGAAGTTGTGAACCCATCGTCGAATGACGTAATATTTTCTATGAACCAGCCGATTTAAGCTGAGATTCATACGAATGAGTGCACGCGCACCGAACAGCAGTCCGCGCGCGTTAACGATGTATTTTCGCGTTTACGCACCAATCACTTAAATGCCGAGGAACGTGCTAATTTAAAAGCTCTTTGCGCTGAGTACGCAGATTTGTTCTATATAGATGAAGAACCTCTGACGTTCAGTTACGAGATGAAGCATCGGATCCGAACAACCGATGAGAACCCGGTGTACACGAAAAGCTATCGGTACCCGTACGTTCATAGAGACGAAGTTAGACAGCAGATAGGTAAAATGCTAGAACAGGGAATAATAAGACCTTCTGACTCCGCGTGGAGTTCCCCAATCTGGGTCGTGCCTAAGAAAGCCGATGCATCTGGCAAAGTGAAATGGCGCCTAGTCGTAGACTTTCGTAAACTCAATGAAAAGACGATAGATGATAAATACCCCATTCCAAATATTAATGACGTTTTAGACAAGCTTGGCAATTGTCAGTATTTTACAACCCTGGACCTCGCCAGTGGGTTTTATCAACTGGAAATGAGTCCAGAAGACATCCCCAAGGCGGCATTTAATGTAGAGCATGGTCATTATGAATTTCTTCGAATGCCCATGGGTCTTAAGAATTCTCCGTCCACATTCCAACGTGTGATGGATAATGTCCTCAGGGATCTCCAAAATACAGTCTATCTAGTATATTTTGATGATATAATTGTGTTCAGCACCTCCCTCCAGGAACACATAGTGAACCTCCAGAAAGTCTTCCAGAGACTGCGAGAATCTAACTTTAAAATTCAGATGGATAAGTCGGAATTTTTAAAGCTAGAGACTGCATATCCAGGACATGTCATTACCAGAGATGGTATCAAGCCAAATCCCGACAAAATCTCGGCAATTCAAAACTACCCCATTCCCAAAACTCCTAAGGAGATAAAACAATTTTTGGGTTTAGTTGGGTACTATAGGATTTTTTTTCCTGATTTCGCAAGGATTACGAAACCTTTAACTCATTGTTTGAAAAAAGGTAGGAAAATTATAATGAGCCCTCAATACGTAGAAAGTTTCGAGAAGTGTAAAATTCTTCTCACCAACGATCCAATATTGCAATACCCCGATTTCAAAAAAGAGTTTATCTTAACAACGGACGCATCTAACGTGGCCATAGGTGCCATTCTTTCTCAAGGGCCTATAGGATCAGATAAGCCTGTGTGCTATGCATCTCGAACCCTAAACGATAGTGAAGTCAACTATAGCACCATAGAGAAGGAGCTACTGGCTATAGTTTGGGCTACCAAGTACTTTCGTCCTTATTTGTTTGGGCGAAAATTCAAGATTATTACGGATCACAAACCTCTTCAGTGGGTAATGACCCTTAAAGAAACAAATTCACGATTAACAAGGTGGAGGCTAAAACTTAGTGAGTATGACTTTACAGTTACACACAAAAAGGGTAAAGCTAACACGAATGCCGATGCACTTTCTAGAGTAGAGATCTATAACGAAGAAATCAGCTCTGTAGTTGCCAATCCTTCGGAAATACCAGCAGGCTCTGCAGTAGGTTCCACCACTTTAACAGCTCACACGAGCCTTGAAAATCCTATTCTCGAAGTGCCGATAACCGACGATCCTTTGAATAAGTTTCACCGACAGCTCGTAATTACAGTAGTGGCTGACGTAAAACGCAAGCCCTCAGTAATTAAACCATTTGATACACACACAAAAACTTCTGTGCAAGTATCTGACGACAATCTAGCGGATGACATAGTAAGCGTCATAAAGGAATTTGTGAATCCCAAGGTTAAGACAGCCCTTTACATAAATGCAACTATAAGAATGTATGATGTAATCCCTATCATACAAGACAAATTCCGTAGCTCAGCAATGAATTTGGTATTGGCGAAGAAGGAAGTCGAAAACGTCAAAGACTACCTTAAACAACAAGATTTAATTCGTAACTACCACGAAGGTAAAACCAACCACCGTGGCATTAATGAATGCTTTCTATCCTTGTCCAGCAGATACTACTGGACTGGACTTACCTATATACATATCTATACATCTAAAAAGCGTGGTCCTATGGCAAAATCACGCCTTAAAAGAGTCCCTAAATCGGCAAAATTGTTACAGAACCCTCCTGACGCTGTTCGTGATAACAACAAGACTGATGACGCAAGAAATACGACTTGAAAGCTTGGACGAAGGACCTGGACTTTTACCATTTAAACTTGGACCTACGACATTGATAACTCACTATCATACTTTCTTACAATACATCGAACTAGACGAAATTGAGAATCAAATTACTGACTTACAAATTCAACTGTCTGACTATAAAAATCGACTTGACAATGACACATATTCTATCTATAGACTGCAGATCGACTATCTTACAATAAAGCTTCAAAAAATCATCGATCATCTCGGTAGCCTAGAGCTTAATCGTAGCAAGAGAGGTCTTGTAGACGGGTTAGGTTCGGTAATTAAAAGTATTACCGGTAATTTGGATTATTCAGACGCAATTAAATTCAATGATGCGATCGAACTTTCAGATAATAACCAACAGAAAATAACAGATGAATTTAACAGCCATATCAGCATTAGTAAAGAGTGGATGTCTCATCATACCCAAGCTTTATTACAGATAGCCCAATATCAGGAAAAAATAAATTCAACTTTAAGAATCCTGATGGACCATGATGCACACAAGGACACGAGCTTAATTAAATACGCGAAATTTGCTCAATTGTTGTCCATTATGTCCGAAAATGGAAATGACATTATAGCAGAAGTGTTAAGGGTAGAAAATATATTAAGTTTTGTGCGTGCATCGAGCACCCACCATTCAGTAGTTAATATAAACATTTTAGATAAAATGATACGTAAGTTAGAATTAATTTACCCTAAGGGTCATATACTACGGTTACAGTTAAGGGAATACTACGATATCATCAAACCGGGTTATTACTTTTCGGGGAAACGTATAGTTATAACCTTAAAGTTTCCTATAGTATCTCCAGTAGAATACGATTTATTTAAGTTAGCTATAGTTCCTAATAAGCACAATCAATCCATCTTACCTCCCTATCCTTTCATAGCAAGTAACAAGTTGTCGTTCTTGTACATAGAGACAGAATGTCCGAAGTACGGTGAAAGGTTCCTCTGAAACTCTAAGTCACCAAGTGCGAGCGCAATCGGACTGTATCCAGCACCTACTTGTGAACCAGTCTCTCGACGCAACCTGTGAGATGATAACAGTCAAGCTTACCAAGGAAGCAGTGGACCAACTAGATGAGAAACACTACGTGATCTCATTTCCCCGTCTGACGAAGATTCATACCAGCTGCGGATACGAGAACTACAACACCGTGCAAGGAAGTTTCCTGGTCACCATCCCAGTCAGCTGCTCACTTGACACCGAACAACTTACTATCAAAAACACCTATGACAAGATCGAAGGTCAACCGTTCAACATCATGAAAATTTCCGTGAACCTCGAAGCAACTACTGCGCTTCCTGTAAAATACCTCAAATTAAACTCTGTCAATTTGAGAGACCTGCATGAATATCAAGACCATGTGATGCTGCAACCAGCAATACAACTGAAACAAGCCTCAATTGATGCAATATATCATACTACAATACGGCATTATATTGCTTGCATCGCTATTAGCAGCCGCTTTAAGCCTACGACAATACTACAATCATCCCAGTAACCAAGAAAAGGACAAAGTCGAAGATCATCACTACGAGGATCCTGAGAATCCAGCCGCTACAACCCCATCGAGAACACCGGCAATATTTGATCTCAAAATTCTCAAATAGTTGCCGATTTGGGGGTGGAGGTGTTACGTCATCGAGCGCATAAAGGAATGCTGACGTCGCCCTCGATGCCGCACCGCAGCAACAGCGTTTCCACGGCGTCAGCGAATTCGATGGAAACTGCCGTGGCCTCAATTTACATGGAATGTGCATTAGATATAATTATTAATTCTAAGTTATTCATTGTATACCTAACATCGGTTGCAAGCAGTACTTGTTAAGATTATTCTATAATTAAATTTAGTTAAATCAATTTTGTTTTTTTTTGGAAGCTTCGACAGCGGCCTTCGTAATTAGTGTTTTTTATCGTGTTTTAATAACAAAACAACTACGAACGATTCAAAAAAGCGTGGATATGAATATCAATTGTCAAATAGTGAACTCGAAAACAATCTTCTTGAAGAAAGTCTACAAAATAATGTAAAGGGCCTATGGCATAAGTTCACTTTTACAAAAAAGTCATTTAGATGTTGAAAGTATATCTGGATCACAAGAAAGTACTACTCCGTCTGAGCAAAATAACATCATTGTAACGGTCAAACCCTCAGAGACGAAAACAATAATAGCCATGTTTTATGGGATGCTGAATATGGCTTTATCTTTTTGTTTATATATCGCATATATTATATACAGATAATGACTTGACAAAGAAAGAAAAACCACTATAGGACGCAGATATTTTATGAAACAGTTAAGCAACAGCCTCATGACTCCGTGGATGGAAACAAGACAGACAGTGACAATTTGACGGCAAATTTTAAGGATTTTTTTTTTATTGTGCCTTTCCTGCTTAATAAATTGGAAGAATGACCTAGTCAATTTGCGGGACCTGCAAAAATACGATCTGTGGAGAACACAAATCAAGCGCTTTCCCTAATGACTGGTCGGTTGGCGCAGTTGGTAGCAACCCTGCCTTCTGCGCCGCTAGTCCCGGGTTCGATCCCCGGACAGGTCAAACTTTTGTGTGCATGAACATGTCTGTTTGACCTGTGTCTGGGTGTTTATTATATTTATAAGTATGTATATATGTATTTCTAAGTATGTATATCAGTCATCAGGTTACCATATCACAGGCTTTGCCTAGTTTGGGACTTGAAGACCTTTGTGTGGATGTTGTAAAAAAATAAAAAATAAATAAATAAAAATAAGTGCCTTTAAATCCAAATATCATAAAAGTGTATATAAGTCAATGTTGATTTTTCTATGAATAGTGTAAAATTAAACTTTAAAAAACCCACGTTATTGAAAGTTTAATTTTGAAATTATAAGACTGATGACACTTTCACATATACGAGTTTTACATATACTCGTATGTCTTTATGGGCCAGTAGTGCCATGTTTTGATAAATTAAGATTTTTCTAATCAAAAAATAACTAATTACATGTTTTTTTTTTATTTTCCATTTACTTAATTCAATATTTTATAGGTATCAATCATTATTATAAACATAAAACAAACCTATTTTGAGATATTAGCTTAAAATATTTGACACGTCAATTCGACGTATGATTATCTTTACTGTATGGTAAAATAAGGTTATCTTTCTAGGGTTAAATATCCTTCCAGCTGTCACAATACAAAAACTTCCTAGATATAAATAATGGTAGTCTAGAATTTAATCAAGTGATTGATCAACCAGTTTGTTTTTAACTTATCAGTTACAAAGGAAATCAGATGATTACTGATGCCAAAGATAAAGTTTGGGCGCCATTTTACGTAAAACAGTACATCAACTCCACTCAAAAGAAGATGTGAAGAAGACGAAGAATTAATAACGTGAATTTTAATAATATTCTGAGCGTAATACCAAAAAACCACACATAATAATTTAACGAATTTAGATCGGTATTTTACACACCTTTAGTACCGTTTATCTGCCAAAGCCACGATGGCCCAAACTTCATAATGATCCATCGTTCTTACTTGTGTCGGTAGCATGCGCTCATGAACTTAACAGCTTTTATGTAATAACGAAGGTCTGGGGTTCACGGGTTCTAGCTCTATCAGATGTAATGACTTTGTGCAGTGTTTAATTTCAGTGGTATAATTCTTACGATCAGAAAATGCTGCAGCTAAGAGACTGTTATATCACTACAAGAGAGCAGGCGAGGTTGATAAAGCACCTGCCAGGCAGACATACTTTCACTTTGGTTACACTCTCGGAGTGACACTATCATTTGAACGAAAGATAAGTTCTGGATTGCCTGATGACGCCAAATTTCTCACGACTTGTAAAGCTTGCCTTCCCTTCCTGTGCTGGTTGGTCAATATATTAAAGTACCAATATTTCGACACTATTCCATTAGCTGATAAATTTGAAGTTATGCACCCATTAACCTAATGTAAAAACCGTTATGTTGTGTATAACAAAAAGATAGAGCAAAAAATAACTTATTTGACATTGAAATGGAACCAACTTGTATATTGGAACTATACAAGTTCAAGATAGAGCAAAGCAAACGTTTGAATCAATTCACAAATCCATATAAATGTAGTAACGTGGTGTCCAGTCCATAGAGCTACATTCACGGCTCAATCTGAGGCGGCGGCTGGAACATCAGCACCTCAAGTTGCCTCCCACACGGATCACGATAGTATCGCGCAAGTTACGAGCCCGATCGGCGTGTTGCACTGTGTTCGCTACATGTGTGGACGACACTAAGGAAGGATGTGGTAAAAGTTGGTGAGTACTTTGTCACCGTCTGCAAAGAACTGTTAATCATGGTTTTAAAACCGTTGTGGGCTTTGCGCGCATACGGTCTTCATCGTCATGTTACTTACTCACTCATAAAAATAGAAAATAAATACTGATGCAGAGCAGAGTTTCAGGAACCCAGCTACAAAGGCAATGTCTGACAACGGTCAACTACATTTTATCTACTATTCAAATTGGGTTCTTGTAATTATAACTCAGTTTTCAAGCAAAGTGATGTCAAGATTTTTTTACAGTATTTTACATAAGTAATGTATCGATGACTGTTTCGGTTTGAATTAAATCTTGTTTTTAATACAAGAACTATCGTAAAATTGTCATATCCATTGAACGTTTTCTTCATTAAAGTAAAAAGGCATTCGTGTGGGAATACTTCAATATTGAGTTTGTTGCTCGACTTTACTTAACTGTGAGAGCTTTAAGGAAATGGCCGTTTTCAAATACATTCTGCGCGAAATGTGTTAGTAATAGTGCTAAAATAAGCTTGTCCAGATCTTTATAGGGATCGCAGCGTCTTGTTTTGTGCATCACTTTATTCAATCTCAGAAAATAACGACGAGCAAGTTTCTCAATATTAACAGATTCTTGAAGTTCTCTTTGAAGATTAAAAAAAAATACCAAACCAGATTCTTAGAGAAATAATGTTGTAGACGAGTAAGTTAACCTAAAATTACTTAACAGGCTTAGGCTACATTGTAATAATATTATGTAAAGCTTATTTCGGGTATTCGTGCAATAGGAAAAAAAATCAAATCGAAAAGCAGATTGAATGCCTATTTATTCAAATAGAAAATTAAATAATCAAGCTCATTTGAATGGAGATGTCACTTAATCAACCAACAGAGGCTTTTCAGATACTTCAGTTCCAAGCTCATAGAGAACTTGAGGAGACGTACCTTAGCTACTTGACATACTTGATGAACTTAAATTTATGATTTGTCTATAAAAATAGCATATCTATAGCGATTCCCGATTTGACACGTCCCCTGGACCCCTGTCCTATTGTTCCGGTGACAAGAAACACGATCAGAACGAGTTACGATGGACTCTGGCTGTAAACTTCTTGGTTGCCATGGTATTAAGATAAGGGAATGTGGAAGTGAGCTTTAGGTGTGATCTATGGCAGTATTAGGATTATTGGGAAAGTTTTCAGCTTGAATTGGAGACACTTGAATTCTTCGCTGACAGGTTTCGGAAGAATGGTGTTTTGTTATAATATGTCAGATATTTTAGATGCGAGGATAGATAATGATATACCAGTACAATCAATACATATATGATATGTTAAGTATCACATTACTGAATATTTTTTTATTTAACCAATGACTAGTAAGATGAACTTTTCACCTCAAAAAGTCAGATATAAGATTCAAATATATACATGAATTTACACAAGCTGTGCTCTACTATTGGTATTATTCATCAGATATATTATTATATCACAATCAAATTTCTGTCATTTAGGAATACTCGTAATAAAGCTGATGGTATAGGTTTCAGTTAAAGAGATTACTCCCACAAACAACTACAAACTTTAGTTAGTTAGTTCCTTATAATATACTAGCTGCGTAATGCGGTATTACAGGATAAAAGTAGCCTATTTGTTAATCCAGATCTTAGGTTATCTCCGTACCAAATCGTTTCAGCAGTTTTTGCGTTAAACAGCAACAATAATATATTTATATATACATCGATTTTGACAAACTTTTGCGTTAATAATAAATAGTAGTAGAGAAGATTATTGCACTGGGCTTGTTGCTCAACTTTACCTTGAATACCAAACCGAAGATGCACCAAGCCGACTAGAATCTTAATCTACATTAAGGTCTACGGCACACGGAACCGACGCGGACGCTCCGCTATTTACATTCATGGAAACGGCGTATCAGAACTGCGCGGGGTTATCATCTGCCCCCTTTAAGAAGTAAGAAATGGCGCGCCATTGGAACGGGGCCTTAACTCGTGAAGATAGCTCTTGTATATTAAGCAGTGAGGTTACCAAGGGATTATTGGTTGAATGATGAATTTGAACTGCCGATTTAGCTTGATATATTGTTTTATAAATAATACCAGTAGTATTCAATAAAGAAACCGAATCACTCGCGACCTGAAGAGACCGAGAGCTATCGAGGAGCAGAGCTATAAAATAATTAACCATCAATAGAATGTTGTAACGCAACCATCCTCGGAAAGATTCACATTCACGATTTAAAATAAGAATTTTATGTGTCTACTACGAGTATTAGGACTAGCCAAATATTTTATTCATTATTAATTTATTTCATAAAATTTTAGTTTACACCTCAATTATAGGTACATAGTAAATTACAATTTAAGTTAAATATAAATAATAGTTTTAACTTAAAACTTAATTTTATGATTAACGATACTTAACGTAAAAAGTATAAAATGACTGCTCGATAAGCCACTTTTTTGAATTTTAGCTTAAATGATTGTATTTTAAGATTAAGTTTTTAATAACTTCTGCTAGTTAGAATGATTTGGTGAAAATGGCACGATAGTAGGGGATAATCGAAGTCCAAACAAGAGGAAGATTGCATAGATAGTTTTTTATTTGCTAGGCAAATATAATTCCTGCAACTCTCCCTGATATAATTTGTACCGCCTTGTTTTCTATCTCTATTATTACAAAACATACTCTGAGCTGCAATCATGTATTCAAGTAGCACTTGTGAACAATGTGACACTTCATTTAAACATTATCCAAATTCCAGTGTTCAACGTACCGTATTTTACAACCTAGCGTGGGGTCCCTCTTAACTAAACAATTGCGTACTACTTGAACTATGATATCTTTTATTGGTGCGCAAAACACTTAGCGCACGTGCAAATGAACCCACGGATTTGTATATTGTCCCGTGGATTTGTTACAATGGTTATGGCATCAAGTTATAGCCAGCCCCTGTAGGGATAAAAGCCCAGTGGACTTGAGTGTTGGAATTGATTAAAATTACTGTTGGAATATGGGACGAAAAGTAATAGATAAAATTTTGCTACCAATTCAGAATTTTTATTTTTTAGTCGAGTGATCGCGTCCGTTTTCTGATTATTTGTTGCATAGTCACTTTCGTGTCATATATATACCGATATATTATAAAAGGTTTTATTAAATTTCAGTCGCAATTTGTGAGGCGTCGCTATGAATCAGTCGATATTTAGTACCATCCCTTTTTGCAAAGTCAGTAAAAATGCAATCAGATGACGTAATACTTTCGCTATGATCAAAGAAGATTTCGTTCCATCCACTTATTACAACGTATTGTTCGTTCACATTGATGATGACTATAAAACTGAGACAATGCATAGGACAAGTTATAGCGTATCTGAATTTTAAAACTTAGTGTTACGCATGGTTTTGCACCTCATATCAACATTACGAGACAGTACACTATGCAATTCATTTAGTTTAATTTCATTTGTAAAGCTAACGTATGGATGATATAAATACCTACCTAAGTGTTATTAATTATTAATTAATTTGAGTAACATCGATTTTATAAAATAACAATTCCAAGTGCATGGTATAAATAAATGTATATTTTCCTGTAGTCTTGTTAACTTTCGTAAGATATGATAGATATCTTACGAAAGTTGTTAACAAGTTTTAACTTTATTAAGATATCTTATAGTCCAGGATCAGGGCGTCTCATCAAAATCAAGTTACTCCCGGAAAATTGGCTTGATAGTAATCAAGTGCCAATCATGGTCTAGGGATCCTGGAGTACTATCTTACGAAATTTGACATGTTTGAACTATACATTTATTTTATATAGAACATTCAGTATTATAAAAATATTGCCAAAAAAAACAAAAAAATATTTTTCGAAGTTGTTTAAATAAGCTTACAGTTCGGACCAACGATTCATAAAATGTCGTCGATAGCTTGCCACCAAGATCTGTGCTTGCCACCAAATTACCAATGAAGAAATATTTTCCCAGTACCAAGCCGTTCGGTCAAAGGTCGATCATGAAATGTGGGAACTGTTACTTTTACAAATAATCGATATCCGATAATGACCGCCAATCGATCACGATTGAAACTAGAACGAGCGGCAAAAAAATACGAAATTACAGGCTAGAGGCGTCATTTTACATCGATGTTAAACGATAATATCGATAGTCGATACCCGCCAGTGGTCAATTAGCTGGTGTTTATCGCAGAACGTCTCAATTAGAGAGCTCTGTGTATGGCCCCGGTAACAAGTCATGTACGGCACTAAATTACAAAGTCACAAGTTGATGTATGGCCTGTAAGGGACAAGTCGAGATGTTTTTGCGTAGTTTTTCCCAGAGTCTCGCAATAAATGCTGTTTCAACGAGCAGCACATTGATGTGTACAAGTTTATTTCATTTGTGTTGGTTTCGGCATGTCTTTTAATCTCTATACTTCTTCGTATAGACTAAGTGGCTCGACTAAGTTTTAAAGTGTAACGGATGATAGGATATAAGGTTATCTATTGTTATCCCAGGATAAATATCCGAGACCTACAATTTCATGCATCTCCAACACGTAGGTCGCAGTAGGCACTACTGTACTAGCGGACAAATGTCAATTTCACCCTCCGGTAATCCATCCAGGAATAGTTGCTAACAACAGTGATCAATTAGAAACATCTACGAGAGTTACTATCGACAAGGATATTAATTAACCTGCTATCAAATTGTCATTCAAATCACGTCAACCATTTGAGCGTCAAGGAGGAAAAAACATACGCACATAACTCACACACACACATTACACACACATTAAACTTTCAATTTTATCTAGGAGCAGAATCAGCTGGTGCGCTTCATTGAATTTAAATTTCCACTACTAAAGGTTGATTAGAAGAAACCGTTCATAGCAATAACAATGTCAAATACTTTGTATCGACAGGGTGACAATAAAAAGTAACTGTGATTGCGGTTCCAGTAGATAAACTTCAAAGTACAAATTAGGTAGGTATGTCATAAAACATGTTTTTAATTTTACCACACAAACCTTTCACATTATGCAGCCTTTCGGTTACTTCTCCAGAGATATACAAAAAGCTAACGCGCGAGATTCGTAAGTCACAGTGAATGATGACTGGTACAAGTTAGGGAGCGAGCACCAATTAACATTTTGTAAGTCATTAATCACCTTTGAAGTGTGCCGACGGACGGTCGATTAGCAGCAACGCTTTTTGGTTGCAACAAATACAGCTGTAATTAATCTGTATTTGCTAAGACATATTTTTATCAATATATTTTTTAATTATCAATTTTATACATTTACTGACACTATATCTAAAAATAATAGTTTAATAAACGATTTAAATCATTGCATCGGTATCGGTACCATGATGAAAAAAAATAATTAAATCAATACAACGTCTTGAAATTTTAAATCCGATGTTAAAGTATTTGATCAATATACTTTTTCTCAAGAAAAAAGTAAACGTATTATAAAAATATCACGGTGTGCGAATAAAATAAATTTATTAACAATTGTGTTTGATTTGTAGGATCATTAAAATCATTTGATTTATAGTAAATTCTTTTTTTCATACCTATATTATCAGTTTTTGTTATTAATAATCTGTACTTTAAGCCCTATTTCGGATTGGCGGCTATCTAGATCAATTTAAGCGTTAAAGTCCTTGCCCAGCGGAGGGTAAACATGGCTTGTGAGATTAGCATAATCATAAAACCTAGCAATCAAAAATTCAAACAGAAAGATTTTATTATTTACGATATGATTATACAAAGATGTGCTGGAACGTTGGTGACACTGACACTGACACCGGCGCAAGCGCGCGTCATTAGCATAATAGAAACAATAATAGTGAAAGTAATCTTATCGAGAACAGAAGATCTCGAGTCGTTCTTGGTAATTATAATTATATTTAATGAATGACGAAACTTATTTGAACGTGTTACGTGCTAAGACTACCAAACTCTGCTTAGTGCGAGTTCTTCACCCACTCGATTGTGCCGGCGTAAACTTAGTTTAATATGGAATCAAAACACCACAACTTAGCGTCAATGTTTTGTTCTACATAAAATCGTCAACGCGATCGAACAAGTAAGAAAACTCGCACTAAGCACAGCGGGAGGGTCTTTCGACATCAATGTTAAATTATAAACCAGGGATCGACGCAAAATACCCTTTTCTGAAATGTATTTTATCTTCTAAAATCAACTTATGGTCGTTACGGATGGCAATAAGTAATACTTTAGATCACCCGTGCCAAGGCATCTTCTAAAGTACATATTACTTATTGTCATCAAGTTATAAGCATAGGGTTACTGTTTGTTATCGATATAACATTAACAAACTTTCGTATAAGTTACAGTTAAGCAGTTAAGTAGTAGGTTAGTTTCTTTCGTATACGAAAGTTTGTTAATGTAATATTGACTCGACTGGTACGTTTGATGAAATATTATTCCCGGTCCCGTTAATAAGTGGTCTGCTGACATCAGGCTTGGTAATAAAAGCTTTTGTTCCAGATAAAACGTCTAAGGCTCAATAAGGAAAAACCTATGCAGAACATTTTACGTTATAATTCATCATCATCATCATCCACAGCCATTCTTATCCCATTGCTGGGTATAGACCTCTCTCATATGATGTAATCTTCCTCGGTCCTGTGCCAATCGTGTCCAGGTATGACCGGCGACAGTTCTTATGTAGTTGAAAATTATGATACGATAATCATTACATTTTTTTAAATTCTTGATATTAAATTCATACAACATGATACTCAAAGCATTCCCTGTTATTATTACACTGTCCTGTGGTGTAGAAAACGATTCGATTAGCCGTCGGACCGCCATTATTATCACGTCCAGCAGACATGATGCATGGCAACGGACCACAGAGCTGACTGTCGCCTGATATTGTGTATAAATATTTATTTATATTTATAGAGCGTGGTTATTGAGACTTCATTAACGGAATATACGGCTGTCATTGCGTGAATAATATCGGAAAAAGAAAGCTTGGCCGCGGTAATTTTGGATGTTGAAATTACAAAGATTTAGGATGGTATATACAACAATAGGCATTTTGATATTTGTTTTGTTTCTAAGGAAGTAGCCGCAATATTAGAATCTGATAGAGATGTCGATGAAATTAAGGCTTACTACTGAAATATTCAATAATTTATATTCAACGCTGATTCCCCAATCCACGTAATATGAATATTTTGTTAATAACTAATTTGATTAAATTTATTTACTATAAAAGTATATTTATTTTGTGTTTTGACTTATAGAAATTGTCTTTAATTATTTATAATAATAAATCAATTTATTTCAGGCAACTAGGCCCATGCAATAAATACATTAAAGACCAATATACATATTAAGACAAATAAGACGCACATACACAAAAAAAATATATTATGGTTGGGAATTTAGTTTCCGTGTCGCTTCCCAATAGTCGCGGAAAACTAGCCCCGCAGGCCAGAAATCGGGCGAGAGAAGCGCAGCTTCCCCTAGTCTCTTCTCCACGTAGGTCAGCACTTGAGCTCCTGATGTACTCGGATCCACACGATATAGGTACAAGAGAAACGTCGGTTCTACTGCTTTCAGGTAGGTGATAGTGGCAGTACTCCGTTTGTTGAGATGGCGGGTACTACGACGGCGTTTACGTTTCATGACGAGTGTAAAGCCGCCATTGCGCACTTTTCTCGTATCCGGGGCGGACTTTGGCGTCTCTTTCCGTTGCGCAGGTGGAGCAGCTGAATTAGATTTGGAAGCCTGTGCGTAACTCTTCTTCTGGGACCTAGGTGGTACTGCTGGGTGGCCAGAAGAAGGTGTTGGTCTCTTCACGGGTCGAGATGTTGGTTTATTATTAAAGTAATCTTTAAAGTTAAATGGCGATATACGTAAAAAAAAATTAATAGTAAAAATATTAATTAATATGTAGTCTAATAATGTTTTTGTACACATTGCGTTGCGCACTGACAATGATGACATTTGTTATGAAATAAATTGGACAACAGAGTCAACTAATAAGAGTTCATTGAAGTCCTGTTACTACGAAGCCCTAAAAAGAAGCCCTTAAATGAATAAAAAGAAATTTGAAGTTATCCTAGCTGCAATATAAGAATTATCAAATAGTAGGATAAACTAATATATTTTATCAAACCAGTGTAATACTATCACCGATAAAATTTAATCGCATTTTAGAAAATACTGCTTCAAAGAATTCAATTTCATGTTATTTTTTACTCCAAGATATCAACGATAATTCAACATTTCTATTGGCTTCCGTGCGATTTCAAGATCAATATCACATCGCGATAAAATATTAAATTTAAAATCAATTGTACCCCATGAATATCATATCGTTGATCGAATCGATATAATCCAATGAAACAGTTGGAAATTTAAATAAAATCGCATCTAAATTCAAACGACTACACTTGTTACATTGGATTGTATAAATAAAAAAATAAAATAACAAGACCAAGGCGTGTCATATAATAACACAATCATCGTATTCTTATGGACGCAACGGGAGTTAGAATCAACTGAGAAAAAGGGAGTGAAAATTATTGTATAGAAATTCCGGAGATTCATGGATATCGATAAAAGTATTTTTGTGAGACTTATGACGACCAGACTCCTCGCTTTGTAATCATGTGATTAGAGAAATGAACTATATGAAATATAAATTAAATAAGTTGTTGCGGTCACAATTAAATGCGTGCTACTTGTATTTTTTTTATTTTATTACCTACGTATTGTCTGATATGCGTCTTCAACACTAAGTTAATCTTTTTAGGTAAAAAATATAGATATTTTCAGTGCTTTAGGTATTGCTGATTCACACCAGTATAAAATATTTGGTACCAAATTGAAAATATTTTGTAAACTCTTGTTGCCAAACCATATCATCGTTTATTTATCGATATCGATGAAAATAAGTGTCCATCACTGGGGGCTGACATAGCACAGCGCCATAACGGCATATAAAGAACGTTTATATGATAGCTTTATTATTTTATTCAAATGTAAATTGCTGACAAGTGACGTGCCGAGCGCTAGATATAGTAGGGCCGGTGAGGTGTGAGACATCACAAGACTATATCTTATTCTGTACGAAGGTGCCACTCTAGTTTGACCAGTGGTTTGGCCATTATAACTGAAGAACTAAACTGAACTTTTACCCAAATACGACATGAGTTATTAGTATTTAGGATAACAAGTACCTACTCCATTTTTCGTTGTAAATTTTCGGTATAGCCCCCAACCCGCAGATCTTTTAACTTTTTCTAGTAATAATTATTGTGTCACACAGTGATAATGAAGCTTTCCAACGGAAAAATATTTTTGGAGATCTGTCCACTACTTTATGTGTTTATTTGTTACAAACAAATATACAAATATACTTTAAGTCTTAAAAAAAGTTATTGCCGACTGAAATTTGACACGCGCCAATACATTTTTATTTAGTTATATAGAAACCAAATTACTAGACTGATTTTGATATAATTAATATGTGACCACATGTGACCCCTGTGAGTACCCTTTCATACAAAAATGTATTTTTTTAAATCGTACCTGCCGTTGTTGCGATTTAAGGTAAAAGACTAAAAATACATGAATAATTAAATATTCAACATATATTTCTCTTGCTTTCTTTTGAGTCTCTTAGTATAATGATATACTGGAGTAGTCCTTCTTGTGACCACGTAGGCAAGTGATGGCTTAATTCGATACGAGATTACTTTATAATAAATCAACAAGACAACAACAGTGCGACCAGGAAATGTCTAATTCTACTCCTTTGACTCATAGCCGGATGGTTTATGCTATTGTTATAAAGTAGGCTAGGAGTGTTTCTGATGTCTGATAAACAATCACAGGAGAATCAATCTCCGACCACACTGACACTGAGGACAACTACGCATGTACCTACTTACTCGTCGCATGAAGGTCTATTCCATTTTGATAGTTTGTATAACGATGGCGCCTAGCAAATACTCTATTTATCTGTTTTAACTGATTTTCACAATAGTGAATCGTATTTAAATGATGAAATGTGTACCTAAGTATACGTCTGTAAAACTACAAGACAGGGGAAAAGCTTGTGCGACGTTCAGAAGACTAAAACTCACTCAATTGGAAATATCTTATTTTAGACGTATTGGTTCATATTATAAAATATGGACCTAATATCGTAGTTTCAGATCGGATCCATCGAGTTTAGTCTTGGTTCTTCTTCAGTCCCACTGATAGACTTAACTGTTAAAACTCTGACCTAGATTTTTTTAATAGCCATATTATTCCAATGGTAAAAATACAGAAACAAAACCAATTCATTCTCCTGTGTATTCGTTTGCAAATTTAATTTGACAGTGTTCCTGAGCCTCATTTTTATGGCATATAAGATATGGACTGGTCTTCACAGAATTGGGGGATCGTTGGCTTCTGTGAATTTAAACTGTTTCGTTTTATTACCTATTACGAATGTAACTTTAGCTAAATATGCATTTTAACTCCCGACGCAAGAACGGAGAGATGTTATAAGTTTGACTGCCTGTGTATGTGAGGGTATGTATGTGTGTCTGTAGCATCGTATGTAGCTCTTAAACGGATGGACCGATTTTGATTATGATATTTTTGTTTGAAAGGTGTATTAGTCGGGAGTGTTCGATCAAAGATGGCAGCCACAACAAAATTACGAAGTACAATAAAAAAAAACTACTCCCTCAATATGGGTATCAAATGAAAGGCCTAGTAGAATACTATAGGTACACAATGATAATTCAAATCCCAGATGGCTGCCACATCAAATGTCGGGAGTTCATCAACATTTTAACTGTGTTCTAATCTTTTTACTTTCAATCTGGATATAGACTATTTATTCTATACTTTAGATAATAAGCTTAGTTAAAAATCAATTGAACCAAGAATTATAAAAATGTCTGCGCCATAATTTGATTGTAAAGCTTCAGAAGCGCAAGTAGGTCCACGAGTTAAGTACTCCAAGTAATCACGATATCATGTAACACCGTATAGCTAATTATACATTAGTTTCTTAAATCTTAATTAGTAGCAAATCAGCATGGTCTAACGAACCTATCGGGCCCTGTGTGGTCGTGTCCGCCCACCGACCAGGGACGTCATCGTGTAATGATATACTCCCGGCCACTTTACTTTAACAGCGGCCAGCGTGGTAGCTAAACACAAAAATAACTGCATTTTGACACTAACTCCCTTGTGATAGAACTCACAAATTGTGGCAAATAAATAAACAAGCGTTGGTTCGCTGAAATCGTAATTACAGGTTATCTCGAACATCTAATTAGCAGCTGACTTAATCAGAGCGAGTTCGAGGTATTAGGTAAGACGAAGCCGAGTGAAGGTTTGGAACTGTACATAAGAGAACTAGCGGTGGCTCTCGCTTGGACTTTTATTAGGTTTGAGGAGGAAATCACAAAAAAATCTAGGAATTAGCATTTTAGGGTCAACGTTGATTGTGTGTGATCTATCGGTCAGACAGGAATCATGTACTTTATAGTGCTACTTTAGCACAAGTACAAAATTATGAGTCATTAACTCATTCATATCCACAACAAAGACAATACTAATTTACAAAGCCTACGAATCAGGCCGAAGTTTTGCGTCATCTGCCTATGATGGTAGACAATAAAAAATTTGGCGCGATATAAATTTCAATCGGACACTACTGCGTTAGTGGTTATTTAATGTTGTCTATGAGAAATTAGCGTTAGAGCACAATGAACTGGTGAATGATTTGAATTTATGACTATGGGCATGTCACAGTGAGAATGAGCTAATAGGTACCTACTTATGCTGGTTTTCCTAAAAGTGATGGACGGATGGACACCTAGACTGTAGCGTAGGTGCTTCAAGTTAAAGAAAATGTATGATATACTTATGTTTAGGTGTTGCTACTCAAGTAGAGTGAAACACAGGGTTGTCGGTTAGGAGTGTACTGAGCCGAAAGGGTATCACTATAAAAACAACTTTAATTATGGAACAAACAATATGTGTTGATCCATATAAAAAAACAACCGGTTAGGAGCTATTTCAAAACACCCAACTGCTGAATCATTAAAAATGTATCTTAAGATTGTAAATTAAGTATGTCATATTCCAAATTACAATAAGACATAACCCTCCTTCTTTCACAGTCGGGTAAAAAGATGTCAATAAAATGCAAAACTAAATAAAAATGATACAGGCCATCTCATCATCAAAAATCTTATGCCATCCGAATCATTATCGGTGATATTCGTAAGATTTCTTTAAAAAACACACTTAATATATTACAGCAATCTTTAAGCAAGTTTTGAAGCAAAAAAGTCTACTGCAGCGCTTTCTATATCTAAAAAAGCCTATCATACCTCCGCCCGTGCCGCCACCCAAAAAACAATTCATTGAACAAATTAATTAAAATATACGAGCCGGGAACAACACACGCAAATCATAATCATACGAAATTAGCTCCATGGTTCTCATTAAAGATACGTTGTACGGCCTCGGGGTAAACTGCTTCATTTGAATTTTGCCCATTAGGTTTTTTTTGAGAGTCGTTTAAATTGTATCAGAACTATTTAAGAGGCAAAAAATGCTTTGAGTAATTGTCTATTGTCTGCACTAGAGCAGATCAAAGTGTTTTATTAGTGGTAGTGGATATTACTTTTAGCCTACTCCTTGCGTGACTTGTACGCGCTTATTAGGGGCATTTTACTTTTGAGTACATTTATGTTTGGAAAACTAATGATTTGGTACATTCATATAAACGTAAGAAAAATTAATAATACGTACTTTCAGTGTGCATCTATGTTGTATGGCTCTGCCTCTAATACTAATCATTTATTTACATTTTAACTAAAAATAATTGAAACATAACGCAATTTTAATACGATTTTCTGTGTAAATATTCGAGGACAAATTTTTCAATTCCAATAATATTCGGCAATGAAGATGCCGGCTTTCTTCATACTTAAAGCAATGAATCGGGTCTAAAACAAACCATTTAGTCGACATATTATTTCGTAGTCTACTATTGACTGATTCTACATATTTTATATTTGACAGATTTTGAAAAAATTAAGCATCGCAGAGAACAAACAACATCACAGAAACAAAACGGCTGTTATGTCGAGCGTCACAAAATCAAAACAGGCTTTTTATACCTAATAATAAAAAAAAAGAGACAACGTGACTATGGATACTTACTCGTAAAAGCTATTGTCTTTAATAGAGTACTTTTTTTAATAGTCGCAAGTCATAGTGTAATGAGTAATAGCTTTATTCAAATTATATTAAATTTGCATATGACTAGGTAAAGTAACGATATCGTGAACGTTCAGAGTATATCATGGATCAGATCATCGCTGGGCCGAAAAAATAGTGTGACACAAGGAAATAATTTAAAATGAAACCGACTTGAATTCGGCAGCCATTTTCAATTATTTTGATCTATAAACCAAAGGACCTGCTGGACTGGATTATAATACAAACTTTATTGTACCAATTAGAAAGTTTTGAAGATTTTTTTTAAATCGTGAATCGCTTATTGTGGTTGAACAATCGAGGAACATACATAAAAAGATTTTCACTCGTGATATTAGAATTACTTACAACTTGCTTAAATGTTGAAGGAAATCATCGTGAGGAAACCTGCTTGTCGCAGAAGGCTCAATAGAATTCTAAGACAAGTATAGTCCGCGACCCGCATTTGGCCGTGTAGTGCACTATGACCTACATTATGTTAAGGGATACCTGTACCTAACAATGGGGCGCAATAGGTTTTTACGTCGGAGAAGCTAAACTAAATTATTTGAAGTAGGTTAAAATAGAAGAGGACTGCATCGAACAGTAGATAATGTTAAGGCCGAGCTGATGATTAAAGCTTGTCTTGTAAGTACAGTACCGTAATACTTGAAGGTTCACAGAGGAAGATCTCGTTTCAGCTTACCTGAAAATAAAACAAAAACCAATATCAAAATAAAAGTTTGAAAAGTGTTTCTAAATATTTTTTGTAGTGAGACCGTAAGTATCTAAATTACACATAACTCAGATGTGAAATAAAACCACATAGTATTTATTGCACATCGTACGGGCTACACGTCACCTATCAATTTTCACTGATAAAGTCATCAAAATCACAAATAAGGGTTCCAACAAATCTGGTACCTGCAGTTATTATGCTAATCAGGCGCACTGAACAAACAACGGATAATGAAGTGGTTCACAAAAAACACGATAATGATACGGTTGGACCACCTGTTATTTGTAGAGATAAGATAATGGTTCGGTCAAAAAATGTTGTTTGCTAGTATTTTAACTTAGTTTGCATTTAGAAGAGCTTACGTACTGGGTAGGATAAACTTAGTCACAGTTTTACAAAGCCACCGCGTGTTTCATTTATTTTCTTTTCTTTTCATGTGGACCTGATTGTTAGAAAGGTCCGACTTTAGTTTCGTTAACATTCGGTGAAATTCATTAAGGATGAAATGAGTCGTTCGTGTCCACAACGATAGCACGTTTGGCACTGCACGCACGCATATTAGCCGCAATTAAAAAAATGAAATGATTCACCATAGCTCATGACCGCAACACGCTCGTTGTAAAGTGACGATGCGAGCTAGGATGTAGCACGCTGGCTTAGAAAAAAACCAATTTGCTTACGACTGGAAAATATGTGCCTGCCTATTTAATTTGAAGTATAAACCGAAACGTTTGTTAGTAACATAGATCTAACTAACAATATAGATACAAGATTTATATTGTATCTATTCTGATCTAAAGAATATTCAATATTACACTTTACGACGCTCGATGAATTCTAAGTACGAGTTGGATGAAGGCGCGTAACAGACCATGAGTCCGGCATAACAGTCCGTCCAATTTGAAACCAGTATCATTTCTAGCAATTTTTGTAGAAGCCTATCGAGTTAATGGTGAAATTAACATAATCTCCGTTTGAACATTACGTTTATCCACACGATTTAATATTTGCGCCATTTTTTGCTGATGCTAAAAGAAATATTAGCTAAGACCGTGTTACTGTATAAGAACACAACATTGATATAAATATATCAAGAGGGACAGCGTGACCTCGCTATGACAAATAAAAGATCATCAAATATGTTTAAAAACAAAATAAAAAAAAGTACCGGCAACAGTTATTTTTACCTCTGGAAAAGTAAGAAACCACAACATAATTATTGACACCGTTCTTTGGTCTCGAGTATGATTCCCCGGCCGGGCCATGTGTAAAAATTTCAATGTCTGTTTCAGAGACTGAATGTGTCTAGGAATCCAGTATGCAAAAAAAAAAATGTTACGCATTTTCAGTAAATTTTAGATCCCACACTATAAATTGTTAACCATGTTTAGCCACGTCTATCCACTAAGCAAGAATAATTTTCAAGTAAAAGCAAGCAAGCTCGTACGATTTAACTTGTAAGTGTCGGGTGAACCGTTTTTAAACCGCAGCCTAGACCAAAACACCACAGTAACTCTACTCGGGCCTTGTCCTAAGCAAGAAGTGGCCCAGTTCTGTTAAATTGGCGAGAATCCGACTACTTAAGTTCATAAATCCAATTATCTACTGTGAACAGTGGACGGATACAAATCGAACACTAGAGCGAAACTATAAAACAAGATTTCTAGTAGACTGCAGAAGAATAAGTGACGACCTATATTACTTTTGGTCCTGGATGGATTTTAGGATGATGGATGATGATTAGACCACGTCTAATCGTGGGTCTAATTGACGTGGTCAATTTGTTAATTTGTCTAGATTGTCGCTAATATATTAGCGGCCCCTCTCGGCATTGCACGAGTGGAATTTTGTTTGTAGCTATGTTCTATAATATTGTAGAACATTTTTTTGTTATTTCATTACTATGCGCAGCGCGTGCTATGAAAGACATTTTATGGCAATTATTTTACATATTGGGTTGGTTTTAGTTGGGATTTCTATGGTTCTCTATTTTTTTCCAATAAAAAATATAACCTATGTTACTCAAAAATAATGTAGCTTTATAACGGCAAAAGATTTTTTTAAATCGATCCAATAGTTTTGAGTTTATTCGTTACATACATCATTAAAAAACATTTCCTCATTATAATATAAGTGTAGATTTAATAAAACATATTATAGAAAGACAGCTTACGAAATGCATAGGCTCTGATAAGAAACTGACTGCAGGTAATGAGTCTTGGTTTTCTTAAAATGTACATCCGATAAGAATAGTAGAGGAATATTTATCTAGTCCGAATAATATTCGAATAAACGACACATATTATACATACGTTCGAATAAACAATTATAAATACCAACGATGAAAATCCACAAAGTGGCACAAATGCTAATAAATCTACAATCTGTACGCGACTACGCGACACTTGCAATAAACATAATGCTCAAGCACATTAATAAACAATATTATTCAAAAGGCTATTTTAAAAGTTAAATTATTGTATGCAATTAAATAATTAACATAACAAACCGGGTGGGTGGTACCGTGGCAAATACACAATTTGTATCTGCGAGATCGATGGTGCTCTCAAGAATGTTGGGTTGGCTAGGCTCCATCAATAAAGATTATTCGTACAATAAAATAAAAATAGAACAAAATTTGCGAGATTCTGCTATTCCTCAATCTCAATTAATTCATCAATGCAAATCATTGAAATGGATAGGAAGATTGCTTCATAACTAATGAGGTGAAACTTGGAATTAAGAAACATATCTTATCCATATAATTTTGCGAGCATTTGACTTGTATTTAATATAATTTGAAAATTAAAGTCCTGGGGTGAAGATAGTGAAGAAAACCATTTTGGTTTAGTTTTGTTTACATAGTTAGAGGCACGAACTGTCAAAACCAATAAACGAAGCTTTCTCTAGTATCACCTCTTTCGCTGCTTACATCACGCGATACCACTATTGGTAAAAGAATAACAAAACTTTTTTTTAGTTTTCTGGTATTAAGAGAGAAACTCATGGAACTAGGTTTTTCAAAATCGAAGGTTCAAACGCTATTTAGAAATAAATGTAGAATCTTACCTTACACCAACTCATATTTTTCTATGCCTGCTAAACTTCTACAGAATCCACCGAATTCAGAGTCTATAACTTAAAAATAAATACCATTGTAAACTTTAAACATAGTCATTTTGAATCTTCGTCCAAAAGCAATAATCGCAACCGTTTAGCGAATCCTACTATAGTCACAACTAGCATTAGGGTTCTTAGAACAAACAGAGCAGCCACTTGTTACCGTTCCGACAAAGCTAACCACATCAATAATTCAAGGGGCCAATTTGCAAGATGCGATCCGACACGGATAATAAACTTTGAATAAAACAATATTTCAGTCATACGAACTAACAGTTACATAGTTGTAACTGTTAGTTGTAACATTAGCACAATTAAATCCCAGTTTTGGATTAATATAAGAACAATAAAATAGAACTTTGTCGTGCAAGTTGCACTGTATTAATTTTGTTGAGCAAATAGCGCGATTGATGCTTGCGCTGAAGGGTTTATTTCATATCATTGCACTACCCTAAAAATAGAGTTTTTAGCGGGTAGAGCTATAAGCCAAGTGAGCTCTACAGCATCTAAGCATCGCCTTAATACATTAAATTATTCAAAAAGTCATAGTTTGTTAGGAATCAATTATAATGTAAAGCTGTGATAACTGAATAAAAAGCTACTAAACGGCACAAAGGACAAATAGAGCTCACATAAACGCGTTCCACTAAAATTTTTAAACGATTGAAAGCTTTTGTATTCAATCTTTTCTAAGTTCCATTGTGAAGGGATATCAAGATTCTCATAAATAAATTAGACGTTGAAGGCGATCTTTTTGCTCACCAGTCGGACGCCTCGGGAATGTCAACGTCGATTTACTAATTCATTTCGGTATATGACTCTCTTTTATATAACGACACGATTTTTTTTTCGCATGTTTTTTAATACAAAACGAAGCATGTAAGCTCCTCAGAACATAAATCTGTGTATTTAATAAGGAACTGAAATTTTGCTGTACGTAAATTGTTTCAAAATGTTATGGAAATAGTATTCTGACAATGGTTTTAGTCCTCGTTTATCTTCGACATTTGAAGACTAAAGGGTGTTCATTACTGTAAGTAACATTGCCTTGGTTTCTTACTGACACGACTTTGTACTAATATTTTCTAATGTGAGTTTTTGTATAAATATACCCATAAACTGCAAATTATATTATGCACAAAAATAAAATAAATACTGCTTTAAGGTGGTTCATATTTCATCTGAACTAAGAATTTAAAATTACTATTGGATGATACAAGTTATCTTTAAAACAAACATAAAAACGAGGACATACAAGTATTTAAATTAAGTTAGAATATAAATTAAGGGCGTCGTAATTATAAAACCTAATTATAAGCTTGTATGTTAGAACTACTTATACACGCAAACCTAATAACGATCAATTAATGTTTTACAGTCTGTTTTATTAAGAAAGTAGTCTGATATCCTAGAATACAAGATCGCTTTTATTACTTGCATGTAATAATTGTGTAAAATAAATGGGAATTATAAATGAATAGCGAAAAATAATTTTAAACTATTAAATAAAGTAATAATAAAACGAACGTGAATATCAAATTTTCATAAATTTGGCTATCGAGACTATAGATAGAAGAGGATCAGCACAACATGCGATGTTCAAAACCTCTTGATGCACAAGTTATTGATAAGGTTTTTACGTCTGCCTGGCGTCAAGTTTTGCGTGGTATTGCACAGCATACGCCATGCCATGGCGCAGGCAAATATGATCTGCACTTGAATACAGCAACTACATGCATATAGAATATGACTTGTTTTTACTTTTCCGAAGCAATATGTAACAAAATTTTCGAGCAAGCTGCGATATCGTGTCGTCTCTTATAACTGTACAGCTCCCGATCTAACGGTATTCAATGTCACGTCCCTATATTTAAGCACTAGCATGGTAGAAAGGAGGTAAAGCCGACATAACTTTTTACAGCCCGCTTTTCCAATACTTTACGCATTTATAGGATTCACATAAGGCGATTTTATAACTCTCCATACCCAGTGCGTGTATTACAAAGAAAATAAGCAGTTATATATGATTTTAAACGTTATAACTATATTGCAATCATAATAAAATTGTAGCAACAAACAGGGAAAACTTGTTTGTAAAACCTAATGTTTACATGTATAAGTACCTACTAAATAATCGGATATAACTTACAGTTGATATTTGTGCAAAATGGGGCTCAGCCATGTGTATACTAAAAACTGTAAAACCCTGCGGTATTATCAGCAGTAGATTTTTGATCATCCCAAATTTCATTTTTCCGGGTTAAAATATATCCAGGACATAAGCTACCGTGTAAAATTTAATACAAATACGTTCAGCCATTTGAGCGTGATCCCTCACGAAGTGTGTGTGTGTTTGCTCCGCACAAATTCAAACTTTCGCTTTTTTAGTATTAATATAATGTAGTTAGTCATTTTGGGCAAAATATTTGTTTTGAACTTATGAAAAGAGTAATTTAAATAATGTATGGAGCCCCGGCCAGTACAGTGTACATGATACCATACGTTAGGGATTAATCTTTTTTTTAAAATTTTTATTGTGTGTGATAAGTTACGTTATTTTAAATTTAAAATAACGTAACTTATCACAGTGTACAAAATTAATTTGTGTATCTAAATATTTCCTGCTTATTTATGCAATAAGGTGATTTTCGCGTTTTAAATGTGTCAATTTTGACATTTGTGACGAGTGGTACAATTTATAAACAAATGTGACAATTGGAGTCCACCTAGAATATAAATATCGTCCTAGGATGCCAGAATTCCACTACAATTTACAGAAATTAGATATTTTTGTACACAACGAAGTAGGCAACTGATCCAGGTTTCATTAGTACAAAATATTAACCACATCTTTGTACATTTTAGTAGACGTACACCGTCTTGGCCGAAAATGAAACAAGTCCTTTTAACTATTAAAGCATATATATTATAACTTTTTCTACATTTGTACTTTTAGTCAACCTATTAAAAAAACATTTACTTCTTTCGACATAGAGTACTGTACAAACTTTTTCCGAAGTCATTAACTAAGATGGTATCATTAAAACTACTGAACATACTACTATATACTCACCAGTTACATTAAAGAACGTATTAACGCTTCGTGTCATTCAAAAATAGACTCTATTCCAAGGAGAAATATCGAACTGTAATTGCATTCCAAAATAGTCATGGAGTACCAATTTCAATTTGTCGATCAATTGAATACCTTTGCCTTAACTTTTGTTAATTTACGACTCTTAAACTGCATTCTAATTAAATTAATTCCGATTCTATTAATTTGAATCCGAAGTGTCAATGACATGAGCTTCTCCACTTTATTAGACACATTTATATTGTCTTAATGTCTTTCAACCCATGCCATGGGAAAATATATGAACTAAAAATTTTAATTGTTTTACTGTATAAATCTAAAGTAGAAAAATATAAAACCGACTTCCATTACGGCAGACGCCGATAGAATTATCAATTATTTCGAATTAAAAATCACAACTCTGGACTGAAATTCATCAAATTTAAATGGGTCCACTACGGAAGCATACCCAATGAATTATTTTTTACTTCAAATAAAAAATAAATCATTGAATCGAAAAAACAAACAAAAAAACACACTAACCAATGCTCGACTTGAGGGCGATGTATGCAAAATTCCCGTACTTATAGATAATGTAGCTGAATGTACCCTTTGTGTGTATTTACGGATTTCCGACATTCAATAATGAAGACTTATAGAAAATCAGTCATTCGGGTTCTTTTTGAAGTACGTAGGTTATGTAGATCAGTACATTTTGACATTCAGACCAAACCACCCATAAACGTACAGTCGGCTTAAGAAAAACAGGTAATAAATAAAAATACCATTAAATTGAGTACCTCCTCTTTTTTGGGAAGCCGGTAAAAAACAGTGAGCCAATTGCCTAACAAAACAAACGGGACAATCGATAGCGAAAACAAAACATGAAGGATGTGTGTGAAAATACTGAACTAAAGTAGTAAACAATATCAGTTAGGGATAAACCTGAAGATAAAAGATAAAGATAATTAAAAATATCAAATCCACGACATACCGAAGTCAAAAGAAATATCCAATATCTTTTAACATTCGTAGATAATTAGTAATTTTTATTTTCCTACACAAAACTACAATCAATCATTCGCTCTTTTGTTCAAATGACACAAAAACGATCACCTTCTTATTTCATTTCACGTATACATCTACCTAAATCTATAAAAAATAAACTATCCATAAAACAGAGGAAGAGGTAGAAATAACAAATAATATTGCTAAAGGAATCATCTAAACTGACATTTAATAAAACACCCTTGACCTGTGCTACTTTAAAATCATTTCACTCCGCTGCCAATATAAATAGTAAAACTAAGTAAAATATGATATTAATACAACTGTGAATTAAACCTAAGGTCTTAAAAACAATCATAACGTTTATCTTGTCTGCACTATTAGCAAAGCCAAAAAATAATCCAAATTTCAGTCACCGATACCGAATTTTGATTTTGATCAACCATATCATACATGTTGTGTCTCTGAGACAGAGCGATCAATCAATAACAGCACTTCGTCTGTCACGGGAACAAATGATGAGGGTAGTAGAGGGTATCATCGAACAGCAGCGTACGGCCAAATTTGGTAGGACAACCTCAACCTGTCAAAATTCATGTCCGAATCCAGCATATCTGTTTTTTCACTAGAAAAAAAATCTTTTGAAAACTTTATTATGTTGTTATTGTTATATTGTACAATAGCAGAGCGAGCGCGAGGTATTTACAAGCATGACTGATTAGGTACTTTAAGTTTTATAATCATTCTTTGTTTCGTTATAAAAGTTTCACCGTGACGTCATCAAAAAAGCATATGCCATTCGTTTTAAGAGCTCACGGTGCGAAATTTGATAAGCAGTTTTCCTTCAAAAGATAGCTAGTGCTCGCACTGCTGCACAAATCATGTGTCACTATTTTGGCAGAGAAATCTCCATAAACATAACCTCACAAATCAAGGGCTCGTGGTAGACACGAGCCCTAATCTATCTAATGAATAATGCACTAGATAACAATATCCCTTTCGGTGGGACATCCATTACGTAATATAACAGAGACGTGCAGTAAGTAAGTGCAGTATATTTGTCATCCTAATTGGCTCGTTGATCTGACTATAACGTATTTGGTGGCGTTGTGTGCGAGCTTTCATCAGATGGTGATTTAGCTTTATATGTTACTTCATATTAAGTTAATTAATATTAGGAACGATGTAGACATGTAAATTAGTAACCACAACATAAAATATGACAAGACGTTTAAACTTAATAAAGGTTTACCGACTTCATAAGGCCTGCCATTAATGAATGTTTTTCAGTTGTTTCGATTGATACTCACATCGTCTTAAGTTTCTCCGAGAATTCAGCAAGATTATTGATTAACTCCTCCTTTTTAGGTAATCGGTAAAAAAAAGAAACTATGCTAAATATGTATTGGTAGCTTTATACCCCATATAAAAATATTGCACAGAATCTACGTTTCAAGGATATTAAAGCTATTCGATATAGACTCAGAATCAATGATGTATATATTAAAAAACAAAAAAACATTTTTTTTAATATATAGGTGACTTCTTAGTTTAGTTTAAAAATATTAAAAAAATATTTAACATGTTTTATACATCATCCAGCTATATGTACTGTTTCCCCAAAAAATCCTGAATGGTAATGTTGTTAAAAAAATATCTCAATGAACAAACGGTCCACTAATCTAATTTAGGACGACACAAACTGAGACGCGTTAAGAAAGACGCATCACAAACATATGAATATAACATCAACTAACACCCAATTTTTCTTACATATTTCATAAAGTAAAGTGGAAATGTGGCATAACCTGCCGAATGAATCGAATATAAAAACCAAAAGAACCTTTTTAATCCTTTGTTGTTCTGCGGTCACAAATCATGTCCAGCTCTTATATACTGACATATGCCAGTAAGATATCTTGATAGAATTTGTTATCACTTCAGTTTAGGAACGTATACCAGATTATCGTAAATTTCAAAACTATAATTTGGGATGTGGTAATTGATGAAGTTAAATTGGTGATAGTCGATTACGAAATCGAATTAAACCTGAAAACGAATAGTTGGATGGCAATCGATGTTAAGTAAACATGGTGTTTCGATTTAATCTTTTTATATCGGTAGTGCATATTTTGCGTGAACATGTTGCGTTCTATCGATATTTATTTCTAAGTATAAAAATAATATTGTATTTATTTATGACTGGCATATAAACATTCAAACTAAAATACTGGAAGTTTGCCCATGTCGGATTTCCAAAATAGAAGATGTAAATATTGTAAAACATCTTTTACTGACATAGGATCTATCACTTGTATTTGTTAATTTGGCGAAGTGGTCATTCAATACAGACACTAAACAGGTCTCCACAAGGTTTGGTCCCGGATTCCTTTTTCGGATGGGAGCTAATGTAGTGTGTGGTAACAACCGATGTGTTTGAAGCTTTTAGATTTTTTTGATTTGGTTATTGGTTGACTTTATAGATTACAGAGTCAATGACATTTGTATTTATATATTTATGTATGTAAAGAATAAACTTAAAAGCTATAAAACTGATTTAAAAAAATATTTTGCTTTAAAAATCTACATTGACGCTAAGTATAATGGGCTATATTTATTACTAGAAAAAAGAAATAAATCAGCGGGTAGCAACGCGTATAAATCAAAACACGAAACGACTGGGATACGAGTAAAATAAAATGAAAACGCATGTTTTAAAGGGAATTAAAGTGATTTTAGAATTACCCGACATTAAGATGCAAAATTTGCCCCTTCCTTATTCTATAGTCGAATTACTCGTATTAAGGTGATACGCGGTGTGACACAACCGGTATAAAATAGAGGTTCAAAGACTGGAATGAAATAATTTGCGTCTATTTTTATCGTGCACTGTGCCAAGAAAAGAGTGTCTCAATCTGTCACTCAGTCTACATTTTGAATGAATTATGAATGATTTTTATTTGTAACAAACACACACAACAACATACATTCATGATAAAAAAAACATTTAAAGTAATTACAGTAAATAAATTTAATGAAATAATTTGCGTTTATTTTTATCGTGCACTGTGCCAAGAAAAGAGTGTCTCAATCTGTCACTCAGTCTACATTTTGAATGAATTAATGAATGATTTTTATTTGTAACAAACACACACAACAACATACATTTATGATAAAAAAAAACATTTAAAGTAATTACAGTAAATAAATTTGTGTAAGTATTTGACACAACTCGGCCCAACTCAGCAAAATGCTAGCTGCTATAAGGATACAGCAACCAGCGCTGGACTCCGCTGAGACCGAGAAGACCCTTAAGAAATTTTATTTTTTTTACCTTTGAGTAATTTTATAGTTGAAATAGGCTGTTTAGTTGAATAGACCTGTCTACACTATCTACACTAATATTATAAAGAATAATCATTTGTATTTTTGAATTTAACGAATAAACGTAAAAAAACTACTGTACTGGTTTCTAAAATTCTTTAGTCGTTAGAAAGCTGTGTACATTATCACTAAGTAACTTAGGCTATATTTATCACTAAAATAATTTCAGCTAGTACTACATATATTTAAAACTGATAACCAAAGCATATTAACATTTACTCGTATATTACACAGCCTACAAATAAAGTTGAGAAAGAACAAAGCTCCATAACAAAACTGTAGCAACTATTGGGTCACATTACTCTCCGCATTTTTTTCGTTTTCGTCACGACCGAGTCACAACAAGGCAACAAAACTTTGACAGCACAATTACAGCTATCAAAACTTAACTGGCTGGACAACCTGTCTCATTTTCTGCATGATCATATAGCGCGGTTCACTATAAATGGTAAGGTCTATTTTGTATTGAAACAATCGGCCCCGCACGGGGGTCTACTGTCAAGATGGACGAACTCGTGACTCTTGGGTGACGGTGGAAGAGAGAGAATATGAAGACAATGTTGTGTTAGCGTACCTTAAGATATGTTAGCCATGCATTTTTGTGCATAGTATTGCTATATGAAAAGGGAAATGGTATCAGATAGTAAATAAACTGCAAATATTTTTCTGCAATGAATATTTAATATAATAATATGATAAGGTATTTTTAACAAATAAAATGGAATTTCATGCCACTATATTGTATCTAAGTACCAAAATTTGTGTCGTACATATTAAGTCGCTTTAGACAACGCGCAAGCACATTAGTATAAACCAGTTCTATAAAAAACGTGATTACCGACTGTCATTCCGACAGAACTTCTTCAGTTATTTCGATTTAGAAATCAAAACCTCTGGACATATTTAAAAAATTAAATGGTGATTACCGACTGTCATTCCGACAGAACTTCTTCAGTTATTTCGATTTAGAAATCAAAACCTCTGGACATATTTAAAAAATTAAATGGGATAACTTCAGAAGCATATATAGCATACTTTCCGACAAAAAATAATTTGTCAATTCAGACCAGTAGTCTCCCAGGACTCAGGTAACAAACATAAAAAATACAGTCAAATTTAAAAAAAAAAAACTATTTACCAACCAAACAGAAATAATGATAACAATTTCAGGCGAAAGTTAAATGTTATTAGAATCAACATGATGTAAATAATTTATTATACAAATACATAATTCTTGATGTCACATTTTACATTGCAGAAATAAAATACGCTTTTAGTGGCAACATCAAGTACTGCAACAACTGTATTTGAGGATGTTCACGAGTCTCGATTCACTCTCGACGGGCCACGATGTGGATTTAGTGGAGGTCGCGGAGCATTGGGTATATGGGTCCTACAGGTCATGTTTATGGACTGAGGACGACGACCGATGGGATGAAAGTAAAACTTAATCAGTAAATATCCATACATATCCATAAGGCCATAGGAACACTATTTTTGTTATTTTCTAATTGTTTAAATTTTTCCTGCGATTTATTTATCACAAATTGCCCATCTGCATTATAATGATATTTATTATTGACATTAAGTTTCTTGTTTGGACATATTTTCCATTTTTTCAGGGACATTTTTTTTATATATCATTAGACGGGCCGCTTTGTTTTTTGTGATAAATGACGTTATATTGAAAATAACAATAGATCTTAAAACTAATAAATATAACAATTCTGATTTCACAAAAAGAAACAACAAAATATAGCAGTCACAAAAAGCCGTGAGTCGTCCTTGAAAATATCTGTGAAACATATCACAGGATCCGAAACCATTTCGACATATTTCGTCTGGCGACCTGGGGATTTAGCAATTAATGTCAGCTTGATTGATTGATTGATGAAACACCAAGGCGAAGGACATAGACCTAGACACACAATACATTTTAAGGTTGAGCTGGTTAAGGAAATGCATTTTACAAAAAAAAATTTAAAAAAAATACAAGAGTAGGTATGAGTTTATTCTTAAAATTAAAATACTTTGTCAATTATGTTTTAGTTTTTACGCATTCCAAATGTTTCCTTTTCATTATTATTATTAGCTATTATAAAGACACAATTGTTTTAGATACGTATTTTATATAAAAAATAGGCACAAATATTAAAACTTGTAACATATGTTAGAAAAGTCTATCCGCCAAGATTCGGAAGACTTCACTTACTTTGGTGGAAATGGCTGCATCATTTATTTAATCATTTAAACCCGAATAAAACATTTTGTGTTTAGATAATATACAAGGCCAATGATGAAATATTTACTAAGCAATAAGGCATCTAGAATGTACCCATAAATAATTAGAGAGACATGATTTAGCTCAAAAGACCTACTGAACGAAACAGACGAGATACAAGAGTCTCTTGGCAAATTAGAGCAAATATGTTACACTAAGTTATTTGCAAGAGTCCTAGTAAGTAAAATTGTACAGCGCGCTATATTTGTTTGTCGCAAAAGCTTTTGATCAGAGACGATATAAATTAAATTAGAAAGCTCAAAGCTATTCGATATCCGGAGTTTACATACTACGCCTAAAGTACCAAAGTAAATACGTACGTAAAATACCCGGCTGCGAAAGAAGGAGGGCTGTTTTTCGAGTGTATGTATGTATGTATATACATATATATTTTTGCGGCTTGTCGTATTTTGATGTGAGTGGTGTCAATAGATTAGTCTTAGAGAGAAGTGACACATCATGAGTACATCAAATAAAAAAAAGGAATTGAGGATGATACACAGGTTTAACCAATTAGCAGCAGGATTTTTTCGAACTCTCTTCTAACCACTTGTTTCTAAAGTATTAACATCCCTGACTAAACATGGTAGAATTCGAACACCTAGTTTTATCAAGATTAGTTAAAAACAACCTATACCACCTATATGCGTCTATGAAATTTCTCCTCAAATTTAGAAATTGACAGATAATAGGGAAAAAACAGACTTCAAGCTGAGAAGCTTCGCTCGCTTACTTATTACTAATGTAGTGCGAACTAGGCTTAATGATTTAGTAGACTTATTGAACGGAACAGTTCGAGACACAAGAATCCCATGACAAGTGGCAGTAAATCAGGGCCAATGTATACTAGTACCGGTATCCAATGATTAATCCGATCAGTCGGTCAAGTTCGCCTCAGTAACTAGCGCGAAGTATATTAGCAGCCGGGACAAGTAACAGGTTGCTGGCTGGTGGATGTTTAGCATCACAATTAAATCAACTATTAGTAAAGCTACGTTTAAAGTAAGTCAGGATCTCGTTACATGAGTCAGAGAAATAATAATCCCGACAAAAACATTACATGTAGAAAAATGCACAAGTCCCTCAGCGCACCTTTCCCGCCGTAAAAAATTGTGAAATCGAATGAAACTAAATCGGTTGATTCAGTATCAGCAGTGAAAGTACGATTCTATGTCGGCAACAATAACTTTTCGATAAAATCGATATGTCTTAAAGTTTTTGGCAAGTACGGATCCCACCATCGTTATTTGATTGACGTCGATAACATTCGGTAAAACCGGCAGTTCCACATATCCCTAAAAAAGAGAGAGGGCAATTATATGACTCGTGATTACGTGATACAAAATGCACAAATGATCACAGGAGAGATCAATGTTGGATGTTAGATATGTTAAGATAAAATATAATATTACCTACATTTTTAGACTTATTATTAAATTCAAAACCTATACAATAAAATAAACCTAATTCGTCTTTACATTTTTTTCTTATACTTTTTCTTCCATTTCTACTTGATCATAGTAGAATAACGTGGAAGTAAAATATCCACGTTTCCCCCCTAGTAGTAATAGGTGGAAAAACAATCATTTCTCTACCAGTAGAGATAGATCAGTAGAGATATGTGGAACTACCGGTGTTAACTACTTGGATTTTCTACATCAATGAGTTGTAATATCGTATGATTTTTTGTTTATTGTATGCCAGGGGGAGAAGTTTGAAGGTGAAGTCATACCGTCTACCTTACAATCGAAAACTCATTGTTTTTTATCTATTCGTATTCAAAAAGTCAAAAAGTGATTGAGCCCTTGTATAAGAAACTCTTTCTTTCCTTTATAGTTAAGTTTTTTGATATCATTGTCTGATTGTCATTTATCGCACCTACTTGACTCAGAAATTTCTGGGATTTGATTACAGTGACGCGGGGAATCGAGATTTTTTTTAAAAGCCCTATTAAAGAAAAATCTCGATTCCCCGCGTCACTGTAGTCAAATCCCCGAAATTTCCCGCTTTCGATTGCTTATCACGAAATAGCTAAAATAACATTATTAGAATAATTTATTGAAAATTACAAGCAATTTTACAAATAAAAAAACTAGCCTATAAACAATTATGTAGAAACAGTATATAAGCTTTAGAAATAAAAACAAACAACTATAGATGACAGTTCAGCAGGTTTTTGAGAGATGTTGCATTCATTATTTTAGTAGTGTCCCTGTATCCGCCAAGTTCTGACTAGATTTTTTATTAAAGTAGGTACTTAAAAATCAACAGGTCTGGATTCCCCGACATTTCCCGATTTTTGCCATTCCCAGTGCTCAAGAAGCAAATTTTACGAACAATATAAAGCAAGTTTTAAAAATAAAATAGCTTCACGGTTTTTCAGAATCAGCCCAAACATCAATAGGACTTTATATAGGTAAAAACGATTTATCTTAAGAAAAATTGGTAAGTCCTTTGTTCAATTGACCCATAAATAAATTAATGACAGATAAGCCGTACGCGTCTTAATGATAAGTAGTGATATGGTAAGAACGCTATAAGGAGAGTAAGTTAGACGTAAGGTGTGACGACCACCTATACGTAAGACATAGACATAAACCAGGGGTCTTGCTTTTAAAACGTCAGAATGAATTCATCACTCGCTAATGACGTCACTTACGAATTATATGCAAAAGTCGTATTCTTATCGTTCGTAAGTGACGTCATCAGGCGAGTAATGAATTCATTCAATTTAAAAATATAAGGCCACAGGGTCTTTTTTCTCTAACGAACAACGATATTTTTTGCCGAAAAGGCGTAACTTGTTATGTTGACGCAATACGTATTCTGATGACGCACAACGAGCACGTTAAGTGCCACGGCATGATGTCAAATTGGCATTGGTTTAGTGAATACAGATCCAAGATAATAACACGATCATAAAATAACGCGGCCGCGTTACATGTTGAAATGGTGAAAAAGAGCCCAGCATCTTTGTATTACTACGAAACCCTAAAAATCACAATCGCTTACTAGACCATTGCGACTTACTCAATCTATAGAGTCGATTTCGACGTCTTTCATAAATTTATTTACATATTGTTTCTATAATGATCTACATATTTTAAAAATATTTTATGGCGTATGCGTAGACCAGTCTATTATTATGTATTTGTATGTATCGTAAGTGCTTATTTACTCGGTTTTTTTAAGTCACTGCTTTTAACAGTGGACACCGTGCCTAAACTCGGTTCAACCATGTGATTTATACCCCAAGTATGGTATCGATGCTATCTCCTAATACATCATATGTTGGTGCATCCTTTCATTGTCAAATAGTTCACTTTTATTTTCCTCTTTGCACTCCAGGGTGTGGTGTGGGTCAGATAAGACAAGAATTCTAATTTTCTACACATAACTTATATGTACATCTGTAGGGCTGATACTTTAAAAAAAATATAATTTTGAATTGTACTGAAAATCACTTAAAATTTCATTAAAACACAAGCAAAACTAAAATTTCACGAATATAATTTTACCCGAATTAGCTTGAAAAACGTTCGAAATCAACTGAATTTGTTATTAAAGTTCGAAGCGAGTGAATTTGATTAAAACTGATATCACAGAACATTTAGTATGGTACCTAATAGCTACTAAATTAAACATTGCAACCTGAACCATTAAAAGAGTAAATGAATACAAAAAAAACTGAAGTCAAATTAAAATCGGTCCCACTCGTCACTGACAATCATGAAAGCTTATTAGTAACAAACATTGTCAACTATTAACAGAACGGCATCGGCATCACCAACAACGCCTTACTAATTCAGATTATGTCAAAACTTAAACAGTCAGCCACTATCGTCCCATTACTAGCCAAAAAATTGGTTAATTGTACACTCAAATCCGAGTCTTATAACTAAGGCGTAAGGTTGACATGATGCGGTGATTATTTTTTGTATTTGAGGGTAGTTGAACTACGTGATTGACGAAACACGATGGTTATCAGTAGACAATGCGTGTGGCTATGCTGAACTATAGACGAAAGAACTGATTTAACGAGGGGATGAGTTCGACTGGAACATTGGCTTATGAATATAAATACGTGTACGTGTGTGCACCTATTAGGAATATTTGAACAAGCTCTATGTGAGAAATGACTATTAAGAGACATGCATAAAAATAATAAAATTTCACGAGTTTAATACTGACATACAATAAGTTATTTTTGTATTGATAAATGTTTTGATATATTTGAGCGATCAAGAAGCAATACAAGATTTTTTTTGCCACTGCAAGAATACAATATATAATAAAATATACCTACAAAAAAAAAACTGACATGATAGGCGGCTTTATTGTTAAGAAGCGATATCTTTTAAACAACTTTAATACAAATGGAAAATTGAATTAAATTTAGCGTAGCCATTAGTGAAAAACTAAAGAAATACTTTTTTTTGAAGTTCAATAAACATTTATTTATAATATCACATAATATGAATTAAATCAAATAATCTTTTTTTTTAAATAAATACCTAACAATGACCACATATCATACAATATATATAATATGAAGATTAACATACATGAACCCATCGTCATATACCTAAATAATTAGGATAGATAATAAGTACTCAGATGAAGTATACCGAAGCAAAACATCTTAATATAAACATATCTTAACCAAGCTATAAATAACATATTAATTGAAGTTAAGCTACTTAATGTCCGGTACATAATTACTTACATTATGTTTTAACCAGAACAATAAAGTGCACACATAATAGGGTACATTTACAAACCTCAATCTACAAATGCTTCAAATGGATTGTTAAAGATATGTTTACTCGCGACGCCCCCTAAAGATTTGTTCCAATGACTTGCCTA
Source organism: Ligdia adustata (assembly GCA_947049295.1). Classification (NCBI taxonomy): domain Eukaryota; kingdom Metazoa; phylum Arthropoda; class Insecta; order Lepidoptera; family Geometridae; genus Ligdia; species Ligdia adustata. The sequence goes on from OX346231.1 coordinate 10,179,946, forward strand.
GTCTATTGTACGCACCATTTCACATTTTCCCACCTATACATAACGGTTCAAACAATACTAAACGTTAATGTTTAGGAAAAAAGCACATTTTTGAGTAATATCTGTATTCCTATGCAGTTCAACTGTGAACCGAATTACGAAGTGACATGTATGTGGTTGATTGAAAAATACCAAAAGCAGGGGATTTAGCTAAGAGCCTGTGTGTCACTAGCATTACGAAGGGTGCAGGATTGATGTGGAGCTATTTTCGGAAATAATATGGTTCTACTTTCGTATTTGTGCATTTGAGGGTAAACTTTTCAAAATACATATGTTTTTTCTTACAAAAAATCAGCAAATTAACTTGACGCAAACAGATCAAGGGAAACGCCACGTCGCCACGTCGGGGGTGGATCGGTGCCTCCTAGACAAGCGTGCTACAGGCGAAATATGTTGTAGTCAGACGCAGACCTGCATTTATACCTACTTTACAAATATTATTTATTTAGGCTATACACTGAACCCAACTCTTCCTGAAAAATAAACTTATGCCATCATATCTAGTCCTGCAGAAGAATTATCTTCTCCAGGTGAATCATACCGACATCCAAACCTAAACTGTACAACGTAAACCTGGTATCCTTTTCTAGAGTATCCTTTTTTGTCACTTGTCACTGGCAAAAAATAGCAAATCCTACGAATATTATAAACGTGAAAGTTTGTAAGAATGTTTGGTACGGAGACAGCTGGCTGGATTTACACATAGGCTTCTTTTTGTCCTGAATTAAAGCGGGCACCGCAGGGCGCAAATAGAATAACATACCGTATCCGCATAACCCATTACCCGTATACCCATCTAAAATACAAATCGTATTAAAAAGAGAACACTTCCCAGGATTACGAATTGAAGACATCGACAAAAGTCGAGAGCACTCATAGACAGATGTCAGCACAATCCATCACGAGACAGAAGTCGCTGCCTAATTGAGTGTGAAACTTATTTGCTGTGACACTGGCTTTGATAGGAATTGGGGGAAAATGATCGAGCGGAGTCAGGGGATGTCTGACGATTCTTAGCTCGACATTTATATTTGGCTAATATCATAATGTCTTATCGTTTCTACAATAGTCTAGACCTCCGTACCGAAATAAGAATAGGTTGAAGGTAATTTTCTAATCTTAATTTTTTACAATTAAAATATATGAAAACCCCCTACCCCTAGTAAACTAAACAAAATCGAAAAATTGATTAAATCATCACACAGAAAAGATTTTACTGTTCGTAAAAGCATAATACTTCATAAAAGATTATTTAGAGGGCAAATATTGTAACTGAAACCAAGATTGTTGACTATTTATATGTATTACCTAGTGAGAATTGATGTGATTAATGACTTATTTTAAAATATTAATAACTATCTGACATTTAAATCTACCATTATGTCTAGTTGATGGTGTATTTGTACTCGTAATTTTGGACGCCCTCTAAGAGCTAAGTATATTGGACAATTAATGTATAATTATGACTAAGATCTGTAACAGCTAATTATACTTTGCAAATAAAGAATTTGATTGATTGATTGACAGACAAGTCTATCTCATAGCAACCCGTCGTTTTTGCGTCGGGGTTTAATAATAGTCAATGTCGAAATAACAAGCTAAAATCAGAGAAAATGTTAAATTATTATACTGCACAATTATAATAATTTAAGAAGTAAAATTTTAGTCGCACTATAATAATAATAATAATATATGGGGCAACATCCACACAAAGGTGTTCAGGTCCCAAACTAGGCAAAGCCTGTGCTGTGGTAACCTGATGACTGATATGCATGCTTATATACATAAATATATACTTATATATAAGATAAACACCCAGACACAGGTCTGGTCAAACAGACATGATCATGTTTGACCTGTCCGGGGATCGAACCCGGGGCAAGCGGCGCAAATGGCAGGGTAGCTACCAACTGCGCCAACTGGCCAGTCAAAGTCAAATATTAGTAACAAACCCGACTGAAAGAACTTTAGACCCAAGTATCCTTAATCGCGGAACTATGACCATATTGTGCAGATGAAGACGAATCTATTGACATAGAAGATGAGTAGGCTCTTGGGCGCCGGGCGTGCCAAAGATATATACATACATACACTCGAAAACATAACTCTCCTTCTTTCGCAGTCTAGTAAAAAAGGTCTTCTTTGCTTGCTAGAATAAAACTTGCTAGAATAATTCCAAAAAGTCCGAAAACAATAGACATGTTGAATATAATATGATAAGTAGATATATCCACTTTATGGTTTCGCCATTAGAGCACTTTTATTGTCAATAGTATAACATTTAATAAGTATCGTGTAATGTGCGTGTGATATGTGTAATGTCTGACAAATTGAATGTTTGTAAAAAAACCAAAACAAAATTTACTGAACTATCCTTTGCGCTTTGTTCAATACACGTGTCAAAAATCAAAAGATATTAGCAACAAATTATAACTTAGTGCGTCCATAACCCACACGTACAATAGTCATCGTAAACTAAAGATGACATAAAAAAAAGATTGACTGACCAATATATGCATCTGGATCAATGGTCGAGGTAGGTGGTCCTTTCTTAGAATCACCCTTTGGGACAATGCGGCACTGTTTATTGAAGGGGTTGCCAGTATTTAGGGTAGAATATCGACTGATTTACTTTTAATCGTGGGTCAGATATGATCTCGGGACATTCAGTGTTTTGTTACCGGGTGTTATTCGTCGCTTTTTTGGACTAATTTGGATATCTCACGTGCGGGTGGACGGCTATGATCGGGTTTCGACATTCAGGAATGTAATTGATGGCAATATGGTGTAAATATCTAGAGATATAGAGCATGATGATCTTTTCTTCCTACAGGGCTAGCATGGGCAGTGCATGTAATCGTTTTATTCCATCTTCGAGGGACAATCCTAATATACAACGTGTAACAGAAAAGGGTAATACTTAAGGGTGTTAGTCTTCCCATCAAAGTGAACCCATTGCAAAAAAACATATCGCAAAGTTCAGAAAAAAAATTGGTTTATTACCCATACTAAAATTAGTCTCGTGATCGGTCAAGTTATATGGAACACGCATTTTTTTCAAATATAAATTTGTAAAATTTTGTTCTTCAATGGGTTTATTTCTTTGATGGGTAAGACTCTCAAGTATCGTCACACCTTTTCATTTCACGTTGTATATAAAATATTATAAGTATGTGAACATTATCTAACATTTTATACGTCATTCATTGCGCTTAAAAGCTAACGTCGTTTTGTCAACTCTAAGTAGCCGTATTTCTCATACAATTTCCTCCAGGATACAACCATGTTAGGTATGCAGGATGTTCTGTTTTAGATTTCTATGGCTTCTTAGCCAACTAGCCTAGATGTTTTAGGAAGAAAACTTTGAGATATACACATAAATGTTGGATGCGAGACGTCGCATCATCCTGAACACGAACGCCTCATCATATACACCATAATGAAAATGAAGTTCACCGAACGTGACCGGAACTATAGCTCCTTGTCATAGTAAAGATCTAACCCCACTTAGGCACATGAGAAAACTCGTTCTAAAAAACAAAATGAGAATAGGTGTTCTTTAAAATTATTACCGTTTGCTTAATATTTTTACAATGGAATAATCGTTACAATGAAATTGCCAAAATACAGTCGAAACAGGAGACCTCGGTCGCTAGATGAATAACAAATACATACATATAATAAAACTGTAGAGCTCGAATTTCCGTACAATGAAAAAAATGCTAAAAACCGAGTAAGGGGTATGTAAGAAGTGAAGTAGAAGTTATTAAAATTAAAAAAAAAAAACTATATTCACCTATCTGTTTGTACGGGCTAATCTCCGTAACGACTGGACCGATTGAAATGAAATATTGTATGCTTATAACCCTGGTCAACATATAGGATACTTTTGATCCCGATAAATTAAAGAAAAGGAATAATAATAGTTTTATAACATATATGTATTACTAGATGCGCTCCGCGGTGTTACCCGCGGATCTCTAATTTTTTATAGCCTTTGTTACTCAGTGATAACGTAGCTTTCTAACATTAAAAGAACTTTTGGGATAGGTTTAGTAGTTTGAAAGTTCCCTCTTTATAATTTTAGTATAGATAGATCTATTTTATCAGATGTCTTCGGTTGCCTTGCTACCTCTCTAACTCTCTACTCGCGAACCGAAACACGAGAAAATTAGAAAAAAAAAACCTGTCAAACACAAAATTTCACATAACAACCGCTTCGATTTAAAATAACCTTACACTGGTATGCGCAATAAAGTCAGTCCAGTAAGACACAGTGTATAATGTTACTTCGACAAGAAAAAAGCAAATGACCAAGAAACACGGGTCCTGTCAACTCAAAATAAAACGAGTGGCGTGTACACCTTGTGCAGGACTTTCTTAAAATAATAAAAACAATAATGGTCGTGTACAATTTCGCCGGCGCTTTTAGTAACGAATTACCAACTGTTACTAACACCAATCGAGTTTATGATAAAGCCAGCAGGTAGTTAAAGGCTGCCTGGATGAGATCGCTTAAGGAGATAACTTTTGTGCCTAATTTTAACCTGCTTCGTATTAAAGAGTTGTTCCTTTCTGTCACCAACGAGATTGTATTATATTGTATACAATACAAAAACTTAAATTCAAGCTCTGTTTCCCAAAATGTGCCTTTCCAAGAACACCCAAATCCCAATCTAGCTTACTAAAGAGTAAACGGTAAGCAAGGGGACACTCTGGGAATGAGGCATTTCGGGAAGGGCACATTTTAATCCGACGAACATTTTGCGAACCTAAGCCTGAACGTAAGTTCCGACTGACAGGTCGCACAATCAACGCAGAGCTTAAGGTTGTTCAATAAGGCAAAATGTTGGTACCTTAACAATTGGCAAAAATACTAGTCGTAGAGGATATTTCTAATTTTTTCCTCGCCAATGTAATAAAGCGAACGGATTCCAATCACGATCGACGACAGCGTGACACCTGACAATTGTCTTCGGGAGAAACCCAACACCTTACAAATCCCAATGCGGTTAAATCAATATCAATACATGATTCATTGCGGAACAATTTATCAATATATAATGTTGATGAACAATGAATGATGGTGGCCGTCAATGGGGCATGATAGCCAGATTAGAATTAGACCACAAACGTCCATGACGGCATGTGTGATGTGATGTTATGATGCAAGAGGTGCGCGGCAAACGTGACTCCCATCAGATATTTGGTGTTGAATCACTGGAGAAAAGTCCTAATGGATAAATAAAAAATAGTGGTTAGTGTTGCCTAGTCTGCAAAAAATAAGTCAGTAAGTAATATAGCTATTTTGAAATGCCCAGTTATGCTATGCTTGGTCCTATTACTGAGACTTCGCTTTCCATCAGTCCGTCTGTCATGGCTTTATCGCATAAACTGTGATAGCTGGACATATTTTTACATATGATGTATTTTTATTGCCGCTATAACAACAAATACTAATAATAAATAATAAAAAATAATATTTAAAGGGGGGCTCCCATACAACAAACGTGATTTATTTGTCTTTTTTACCTCGATATTAAGAAAACCTTGCTACGGTTGGAGATGGTCAGTGGAGATTTCCTTAACGTTGCCCATACATTTAAGTGGACCTGACTCATTCTTTTGTTCCTATTCAGAATGAAATCGAAATCTATAATCTATTAGTACGCAAATCGACCAGCTTATCTAGGTAACGAAACGACACCGCAGACTTGACGCATATGAATAATTCACGAAGAATAGTCGTCAATCAATACTTGAAAATAAAAGTGTTAAAACCGAATTCAAATTGTTCAGTTATTTTGATTTATAGTTTGGTTTAAAAATCACTACAGGAAAAACTGACAAAAAATTTATTATTAAATAGGTCCAGGAATCGGTTTCTGAGCAATCGGGTTAAAATACATAAAAAAGGAAAAGTGCGAGTCGGACTCGCGCACTAAGAACTACGTAACATTATCTATACAACATTCGTTGAAGTTTCTACCTGTTGTCGTTATTAATAACGAACAATAAAACTGCAAAAATCACGTATGTTGTATGGGAGCCTCCCCTTAAATTATTATTTTATTTTGACTCAATTATTTATTTACAAAGTGAACATACAACTAAATATTCTATGAATATTTCAATAATCGCCAACAACGCTTATTATAACGCTTGTTGTATTCAGGTACCGATTTTAATAATCATAGTTGGCAAAGAGATGCGTAACACGTTTGATACTTTTATTTTAATAATCATAGTTCGCAAAGAGATGCGTAACACGTTTGATACTTTTATTTTAATAATCATAGTTCGCAAAGAGATGCGTAACACGTTTGATACTTTTATTTTAATAATCATAGTTGGCAAAGAGATGCGTAACACGTTTGATACTTTTATTTTAATAATCATAGTTCGCAAAGAGATGCGTAACACGTTTGATACTTTTATTTTAATAATCATAGTTGGCAAAGAGATGCGTAACACGTTTGATACTTTTATTTTAATAATCATAGTTCGCAAAGAGATGCGTAACACGTTTGATACTTTTATTTTAATAATCATAGTTGGCAAAGAGATGCGTAACACGTTTGATACTTTTATTTTAATAATCATAGTTCGCAAAGAGATGCGTAACACGTTTGATACTTTTATTTTAATAATCATAGTTGGCAAAGAGATGCGTAACACGTTTGATACTTTTATTTTAATAATCATAGTTCGCAAAGAGATGCGTAACACGTTTGATACTTTTATTTTAATAATCATAGTTCGCAAAGAGATGCGTAACACGTTTGATACTTTTATTTTAATAATCATAGTTCGCAAAGAGATGCGTAACACGTTTGATACTTTTATTTCAATAATCATAGTTGGCAAAGAAATGCGTAACACGTTTGATACTTTTATTTTAATAATCATAGTTCGCAAAGAGATGCGTAACACGTTTGATACTTTTATTTTAATAATCATAGTTCGCAAAGAGATGCGTAACACGTTTGATACTTTTATTTTAATAATCATAGTTGGCAAAGAGATGCGTAACACGTTTGATACTTTTATTTTAATAATCATAGTTGGCAAAGAGATGCGTAACACGTTTGATACTTTTATTTTGATAATCATAGTTGGCAAAGAGATGCGTAACACGTTTGATACTTTTATTTTAATAATCATAGTTCGCAAAGAGATGCGTAACACGTTTGATACTTTTATTTTAATAATCATAGTTGGCAAAGAGATGCGTAACACGTTTGATACTTTTATTTTGAGTTAATAATTACCTTCTCCGATAAGCAGGTTTCCTCACGATGTTTTCCTTCATTGTTAAAGCAAGTGGTATTAATTATAATATGCACATAATTGATAAACTGAGAGATGGCATGGCTGATCCTGTAAATAAACCCGCGCCCTTCTGCTTGCCAGGCAACGGTTAACCGACTAGGCTCCCACTAACTTTCTGTCTATGATCCCCATCTTAACAATATGGTTCATTCTAAAAACCCTGATATCCTTTAAAACCCTAAGAAGGCAATTACTCCACTGTCTTATTAACACCACCCGGCACCTCATTAACTCTTCAACACGTGTTAAGTGACAAAAAAAGAAAAAATACTACCAACATAACACCCTTTACACTTAAAGCTTGCATGTAATGTAATCTTGCCTATTTGATTACATCTTATGACTGAAGAGCTAAAGGTCAATTTCCGTTCAAAGATTTCTTAAAACTCACCACCTCAAAAGCACGATTCATGAATAGACCAACTTCTCTTCCTACTGATTCGATTCTCAGGCCGTCGAAATTAATCGAGCCTCATTTGTTATTCGCTGGGAATTTCGTTTGATAAGTGCGCGCACTTCAAATTTATCGAATTGTTTTTATTTTTAAGGAGTGCTACAGTTAATGTGTGTTTTTCGAAGATTGATTGCGGCGCCGAGCTTTGGCATGTTACTTGATATTTAATCCTATTCTGGATAACGTTAGAAACAGTTTCCGACTGCATTAGAATACGACGAGATGAGAATCAATCTCTTCGTATTCAAATTCATAACAGTATGTACAGGTAAACATTTTGCAACAACCAGAACTTAAGTCGCAAAGAACAAAGATGCGATCGGAAACGCTTCGGAAACGTTTAGAATGTGCGTCGCAGTTATAGTTATGTAGCGATAAAAAAACTTCGGTGTATGGGTGAACGGGAGTGGTATTTACAACCGAGTGCTACCGCATAACCCAGTCCATGGAAGGTTCGACCCTGACAATAATTTCTCTGTAGCTGTAACTTTCCAGTCTCATGTTTGACGGAGAATCCCACATTTATTTTATTATTATTTATAAGTTTCTGCAAACATTAAAGTTATTAATGAAATTAGGTTTAGTATATAAATTGTAGGCTCTTTAGAGTGTATAGAAACTCTGATAGTAAGACGACATACACCCACCAGTGTTCCAGAAACACAGTTCCTCAGAGATCCTCCGTCAAGCACTGTGTGGCAAGGACCTGGAGTGGTTTCAGTAAGTTAAGTACAATAGCTGTCAGTACTCTAATAGAGATAGGTATCTTATGAAGATTTTAACCCACTTAAACAAAGAATACCAAGCTACTCCAGCCATAGGAATTATTAGTACAAACCCAGCTCTACATAAATTTTACATCATTGTAAGCAAACAAAAATTCATAATAAAGGTTATATTTTTTCATTTCAATTTATGATAATAAATTAATTGTTATTTGTTACACAAGCGCAAACAAGCGCAGGATTCAAAAATTAGAATTTTTGATTCCCTCACTAACAAGTGAGGGAATCAAAATTGAATCAACACATAACTTTTCATCCCACCTCAGCAAGGAAATGATAGAGTGCAAAAAAATAAATACAATCACTAAATACTTTTATATCAGTTAAGTATAATAATAGGCAAGTAGTACAGAAAACTTTAAAAAAAATATTTTACAGGTTGTATGGTAAATTCGGCAACCAAGAAAATAACCAAAACATTTATGCGGTGTATCTTATCTGTGGTGGAAGTCAAATAAGATTATTTATAATCTTGATACATTCAAATGAAAATAAAATAGTTAATAAATAAATAACTTAGGCAGCTTTGGGCCGGACATGTGCCGCATGTCAGATGATCTTTGGGCCAAGATTACCACCCAGTGGAAGCCAGATCGCTAACGATCTCTCAGCAGACCAAGAAAACGCTGGAGAGATGAGCTGGACAAATATAATAAAGACTGGTACACTATAGCCCTAGAAAGAGACAAATGGAAGGAGACCTTTGCCCAAAGGTGGCACAAGGCTCGTAATAATTAATAATAGTAAATAAATAGTACGCAGTGGAGTGTCATTTTAATAAAATAAAAAAAATAACAAAACTGGACATACATATGGATATATTTACTACATTTTAATACTTTAATTATGTAAAAATTTGTTAGCTATGGAGCTAATAAATTTTTTGCAAAAATATAATAGCTGAATTTTATATTTAACTATGACTGCAGATAACTTAAGAGACAGAATATGATAAATGATTAAAATGTAGTACCATTTTTATGTTTGGAAACTCATTCAGAATAGAATTATTATTACAATAAAAATTTGCCTAATATATATCTCTCCCAACTCTTTTAAATAGAAGGATTGAAACAGTTTTGCTTTCAGTATAATTAACATCTTATGGTCTGTTCTGGATCACTTGAGGTCCAATTTTCCAGTCTTCCTGAGTTGGGAATGTCATTGCTACAACCATACCTTATAATAGTTTAATAATAATCAAATATTAATATTAGGACAGTTGATAAATGTTGTGTTAGCCTTATGCAGACAAGCATTATTAGTCAACTGAAAACTATTCCTGTTTGTAAGAGTGTGTATTTCTTTAAAATTAACTTTCAGACTTTATAACAAATTTAAAAAAAACTAAGCAGGGTTAAAGTTGTGTTTCAAAGTCCAATGTTAGTAGAATTATTGCGAGATTAAACTCCGTGACAATGACTATTGAATAACGTCAGGCTCACTAACTCTAGCATTTGATGAACCAGTTAGTCTTTATGAACCTGGTGTAAACAATTACACAGTAACAATTTCAATTTATAATTCACATAATAATTAAATACTAAAATACTAGTTTTATTATCTGTTTTGCACCACTATACTTTAGTGCTATGTTATTTGTTATTTATTCTTTAGTGTTCTAATTTGGTGGTGTCTATAAAAAATTAATGTACTTTACAAACCTCAAGTGCCTCTATACTTAGATATGGTCCTGACGATACAAAATGTTCGATAACTTGCGTATGATGAAATACGTCATAATCAACAAGCCCCGGCATTACCTATGTAACCTTGACTTTACCATATAAAAATTTGCACATGTAAACACATAACTGTCAAGAAGCTACAGCTATTTTTGGATCACTGCGCGCATGCGTGTATCTGACTCAAATAGATCTCTATTTTCTGTTTCTTGGTGAGGAACTTCGTGTCTTAGCAATTCCCCAGCAAACTGCAATTTGAAATCCTAGCATTACATCAATAATATCAAAACTTACTTACCTTAGCTTTGAGAGCGAAGACTGTATTTCTTTTTCCATATTTGTGAAACGCATAATATGCTAATCCACCGCCAAAAATACACGCGCACGTTGTAAGGACTTGACTAGTTTTATTATCTAATTTGATATTACTAAAATTACGCGCAATTACCGGCGAAAATTGCACTTTTTTCAATAATTTAGTGGAAGATCGGCACAACGTCGCCATGTTGGTAGAACGGCAAAACGGCGAGTGCAAAAGAGATAGAAATAATCTGCCTGACATTTGAACAAAGTCGCAAAGCGCCTGCGCCAAATTACAAATATGCAGACTTATTTTCTGTATTTTATCTTTTAAGATAAGTTTGTTTACATAACTTATAAGGGTTATGTTATGACCAAAAAAACTTCGACACATCCTTCAATAGCTTAGATAGAATTTTCTTGTTGGAATTATTTTTATTTGCTTAACACAGCATACATTAATGATATAGCATTAATGTCACGTTTTTAATATATAAAATAAGATATGCACATGGAGCTAAATGCATGCCTACAAGAATGGTATAATAATAAGTGACCACTCCTTAAGTAGCTTTTCTGAGCTGACCTAAAAGTTTTTCAATTAAATTTTTTTAAATTATAGAATTGAATTAGTTCGAGTTGAGTAGAATTTACTTATTAATTAGCCAGAGGTATACTTAGGCGAACGTAGGTCTCAGTCTTGATTAGTAGTATCATGGATGACCTCAGAATCAAGCATTACAACAAATACTATGGTAGCTCTGATCCTGGTTCTAATTAGGTTATTTTATTCATTTTCAGAAACTATTGCAGTGCCTTAACACATTGACACTAGGTGAACCATAATTAGAAGAATCATACTCTACTACCTACTACGTCAATTGTATATGTATACCTACTGTCATGAGTTTAACGAATGTAAAAAAAATTACAACATTTATGCATATCTTTATTTTTCATTGAAATGATCACTGTGTAGCCATAGATTGGCAGTTTAAATGTCTAGTATATCATGACATTAAAATTATAATGACATTAATTTAAAAACTAACCTATCAATACCTATTTTACATTTCTAGTGACTAATGGATTAAGCTGTCACTTTGGTGGTCTTCGGAAACATTGTCAGTTTCATTAACAATTTCTTCCGTTTGTACTGAATGAGTTGCCGGATCAAAATCTGAAGTCTGTGACTCGTCCTGCGTATTGACATTCAATAATAAGACTCTTCGTACTGAATCAGCATTATCATAATAACCATACTCTGCCTGCCAGAGTATTGTAGTTATTAACTGTTGTAAGTTTCCACGAGTGCGAGATGTTTTGATTTTCCTAATTTTGTTAGCTACATACTCCCCAAACACAGAGTATTCATCGTTGTTACTGACTGTGTTCTCATAGATAATTTTGTCAGGTTTTGGTACAGTGTAGTACCCCGGTAGACCCGTCGGTGAAGGTACTTCTCTTTTAATAGTATGGTACTTTCTTTTACGTTTCGGCTTTGGTTCATATGTTTCAAAGTGAGTGATCTGATATGGGTCTTCGTCAAGCCATTCTTCATCCGATTGCTGTTCACCATGCATCTGTCGAACTAAGTTCAGAGTGGTGGTATCTTCAACATCAGTGTCAGAGTTTTGATCCATCTGAACCTAGAAATAAGTTTATTCATTATTTGCATTGTTACATACTCGTCTGGCTATAGATGTAGTAATGTGTGTAAATATGTACCAATTATCTTAATGACTTATAGCAATATAAGCTGAAATCACAAGAACTCGTGATTTTGACATTATTTAGCTGGACAAACCTTAATTTTTTAATACAAATTACTATACAGGTACATAGGTTTTAAATCGCTTTATATGTCTTAACCATGACATTTTAACTTAGTGTAACTGGTAGTCTCGACTTTTCTGAAATCGTATGTTGCGATCTTTGTCTCTCTGTAGGATTAACTTTTATTAATCTGCCGGCCGATCCTATAGTCTTGTATCGATCTCATTAATCGATTAGGCATAGGTAAAACGAACTCGAATCGATTGCATTGCTGCTGATAAGATAAGAATGAAAATAAATAATAACTATGAAAGAATTTTACCCGCTGAATGTCTGAAATAGTTGTATCTGCATCTTCAACACCATCGCTATTCAGTTCTACGGCATAATGCACATTATTAGAATTCTTTTTATTCCTTCGCCGCTTCGCTGGCGTGACTGTAGTAGGCCCGGCAGCTAGGGCATCTTCTAGGCTGAAATTGGCATCCGCTCCATTGCCAGTAAGCTCCCATTGTATCGGATGCTTGTTTATCAAATGCACACGTAAATTTGTGGTATTGCCGAAGAATTTATACTGGCACTCGCACAATTTACACACTACACAGACGCATCGTCCATTTTCTAAAATACGGTCGAAGAATTTCCATACGACAGAAGTGCTTTTTTTCATTATTGTAATCGATGCGTAGTCTGCACTAAACACTAATAAAATTGCCGCTCAAATCTTCATCGAACACCGATTACTGATGAAAAATCGAATTGAAAATATCACGAGTCGAAAGTACAACAAAATGGCGATCGAGTAATCAGAAACATCACAATCACAATCGTCGAGATCGAGCTGGCAGCGGTCGGAAATCCAAGCATGACCTCCATTCGATAGTGACGTACGTCATTGAAGCCGAAACAGCACTCGATTCTAATCACTTGATACAGTGCAAAATACACTGAAAGTGTATCGAAATATGAGCTATTATTGAACATGTTTATTTTATTTATTCTAGCATAGGCTCTCTGTCTTACGCAATGTGATTGGTTTACGAAACTTCATGAACGCAAGCTTGCCAACCTAAGGAATCCGAATGTAGCTTGATATTCTGCGTTTCGTTTTACGTATTGACCTATTGTATTATATTATACTCTTTACTTACATTGTGCGCTGTTCATTGGGCGATCGTCACATTTTTTTACTTTTCAGCGTCGCTTTACATAAGCATAGACTTGTTGATATCAATTCGTCGGCAACTTTTTCTTCATTTTGAACTGTTTTAAAAATGAGGAGGTTTCAATCGTGAAACCGAATTTAAAAAAGGAGTAGGTTTAATACTAATACTAATCAGTATTTTTAACCGACTTTTTAACCGAATTACACACTAAGGTTCCACATATATATATAGAACATTAGGTAATATTTCTAACTGTTGCCGTTACAAAAACAGCAATAAATAACGTTTGTTGTATGGAAGCCCAGACAGACAGCGCAATTTAAGGTGTTGTTTTTACCGTTTAGAATGAAACAAAAGATTTCAATTCGTCGGCGATAACAGTTTAATTCGATAGGCACCTAGGTATACACAGTTTTGGGATATTTTGAGTTTTAACCTAACTATTTAATCGTTATTACCTAATTCAACTAATTTGGAATGGGAAGTTTATCCCAGTAACGTAAAGTATTTGTATGAAGAGGAACCTGCCCGTAAATTGGCCAAAAAATGCAGCTAAAGTCAAAAGCTTCGCTTACATAATAATCACGGCATCGTAGAAATTCACTCACCCCATCACAGACGCTGGTCTAGATGGGGTGAGTGAACTTATATTCAAAGAATTTCTTAAAGGCGACGTTAGCTGCTGAGCTAACATGTGTGTATATATATATAGTAGGTAGAAATGAAATAACAAAGATTATAGAATCATTTTATTACTTTGTCGGTATAAGATGTTGTAAAAAGTTATTGTCTAAAGTTCATTCATTGCAATGTTTATTTCTGTTACACTACTTATGCATGGGTAATAATGAAGAATCATGACTTTATCAGTAAAAACTATCGAAAAAGTGTTTATTAATTTTGAAAATAAATAAAAAATTGCACATGCATAAATGCACTGTTTAAAATACGAAATACGAATATTTTAAGTAAAAATGTATCGAAATTAATTAAGTAATACTGTTCGACTCTTCTTGACCATTCTTAAAATAAATTATATCGGAGGAAGCAGGGGCGATAGCGGCCGTCAAAAACAGACACGGCGTCTTTAGTATAATTATGAAATAATTAGATTTTATTGTGCATGTTACATATTTTCAAGTCATTATTCTATACAAATATTTACAAAACTTAAATTGGCTTGATCTACTTATGGAGCCTTCCCTTCCGTTCCCTTAGATGAAGATTTTCGTCAGATATTTACAAATAAATACGGTATTTAAATTGAATCGGTAGGCTAACCCTGAATAGGGTGAGTATGGCACATGACAGAACAGTTACAATCATTTAAATAATTATTAAAACGTAGTTACTGCGTGTTGATAAAGAAATCTATAAAAACAGTTGTAATGTTTCTGGCTTAAAATGTTAACTATCAGAAATTTAACTGCTTAAAGAATATTACTCACTTAGCAGATGTGTTTCTCAGAAAATAGATTTTTACATAAAAGTTGATAAGAGAAACACTTACAGTAGGTACAACTTAATTTGTTTACATCAAATGAATATATTTTCATTTTTTACCAATTCCATGTAGTACAAATTAGTACCTATTAGTTACTCATGATGTATCTGTTATGAATCTACACAGGCAATACCTAGGTACTCTACATTTCACTCATGCTAGTTGTATTAAACTGATACATTTGATAAGGTATAAGTTACCTACTTATATCATACTAATCAGCCAATCTATACAACAAAATTCTTTCCAGAAAAATATCAACAAAAACTACTACAACGATATATATACTGTATCGGAAAAGAGTATATTTTTACAAAATACCGAAATACTGTTTCTACGATAACATCATATTAGAATGATTTTCACTCTACAATAATATGACGAGTCAAATTCTAACGTTCAGAATAACTTACTTTATAAAAACAAAAAACCGCACTTTCCGTAATGTTTTTTAAATAAATATTTGTAGTATTGAGTAAATGCACGATGTACTTGATCTTATGTCGTATTCGTTTGACCTAAATAACATTGTACAAAGATTTATATATTAAAGTAAACGACAAAATTTTATATCGTACCTACTTAAATAGGATGCACATTCATAAAGTTTGCTGTCAATACATACATAACTCATAATATTTAAATTTCTTATTGAGTCAAAATCAGCGAACATTTAAATTTTTTCCGAATGACACCTATACAATGGGTGATTTCATTCCTACAGTACTAAATGTTAATATTTATAGTTTATTATAATTTTAACACGAAAAAGAATTTGATAACATACACAATACACAAAAGAGTGTGATGATCAAACCGTGATCAAATACTAAAGGAAAAATAACTATATTTGCCAGTTCCTTGACTTTAAGTTTACTGTGGGTATGCACGTTCACTGATTATGCTCCAAGATTTTATCTACAAATTCTAAATAGACATCAGAATGCGAGGGACATCACTAAGAGATGTAAGATCCATTCAATCACAATATTTGCTAATGCATCCATACACACTGTACAAAACTCCGTACACAGCACAATATTGTTACCGAAGAGACTTAAAAAATATAATACAAACAAAATTGGCTCACTAAAAGTACAAGCGTATGAAATCCTACAAACTACTTTCGGTTGGAACTAAAGGGGACGAGAGAATAATAATATTTATAACTAAAACATCAACTAAAACGTTAACAAAATACGACTTTCTCTATAGAAAATAAATAAATATACAAATTAGATACACGTTTAGAACTACTTACTAATAGTCACTTCAACGTTCTTACGTTTATCACTACGTTTTTGGACGAGTCGTAGCGAGCGCTTCTGTATGGAGACAACCAGCGTTGCTTTAATTTTATCGATTGCATTTGATCCAGTTAAATCTGATTTAATCCTACTTTATAGGTGGTTATCAGACACGCCTGTCACCGTAAAGAGGTCGTTGAGTGTAGTTTTAAAGTGCAGGTCGCTCGCCGCCGCCGCTATTCGATTGAAACTAAGAGTAAATTAGAAGCATGCCGTCCGCCGCACTATATTATCCTATCATAGCCTAGGCCGATACCAACAATAACTACATTACTCAGTCCAATTTTCAGTCAATTTCTTATGAAATTACACCTTAACGCACATCAACTAAGTACATAAGCGTTTCGGAATTTCCTCCAAGTGTTTGTAATATATAATCAAATAAAAAACTTTATTATGAAACGAAATATTGTAGATATAATAAAAAGCAAAAACGGAGGTATTAGAGTACATTACTATAAAATATAGTTTTAAAAGTAAATGTATACTGATGTACAAAATTTACCGAAAATTGTTATCAAAAAGTTAATCGTTATGTGATGCATAAGTTACAAACACTATAAATTGGAATATAGGTATTAGGTTCCATCAAATGGGATAATTCCGAAACGATAAGTATTTAGGCTAAATTTTAATTGACAGAATCATAGCCCTCTAACACAGTT
This sequence comes from Ligdia adustata, assembly GCA_947049295.1. NCBI lineage: Eukaryota > Metazoa > Arthropoda > Insecta > Lepidoptera > Geometridae > Ligdia > Ligdia adustata. Next base: position 10,196,959 of record OX346231.1, read on the forward strand.
CCACCTTACCCCAACGACATCTCGACTATAAAATATCAAATATTTTAATAACAAAAGAAACATCAATTAATTACCATCTACAATAGTTTTCATGTATCAGTAACTAACAATTGGAATCTTGCCGATAAACCTACGTTTAAAGCGAACTAGGAATATAAAATTGAGATAGATAATTTGTAGCTTTGGTTGTAATAATATCATCGTTTACATCCGTGACACTCAAGAAAATGAGTATTTATTTACTTACTACGAGGGAATAAGATTGAGCGGATCATGATCAACTTGGGCCTTGACTTGCACTTATGATCTTGATGGCAAGATCATATAACATGTCGAATGAGAGAAACAGTGCTAGTTCATAGAAGTGCAAGATGATTTTAATTCGAAATGACCTCGACAAGTTGAGAGCGACCGCAAGAGAGCACTGCTACTTGGACAGTTGATGAGCCGTTCCATCAGGAACAATACTAATAGGAATGATACAGAGATTCATGCACGTGTAAGAGTGGAACGGTGCTAGTGTGCGAGCGCGACGGCAGCCCCGACCGCGACCAGCGCCCGACTCACGCGCGTCCGACCGCCTCCAGCGCGGTCGCCGACCGAAAAAACTCTGCGTCAGTAGTCGTCGACATCGTCGACATCGTTGACTCGTCCCAACTCACTTCGGTCGTGGTTGTCGTTCCATTCTCGTGTTTTCTTCTCGCTTTCGGATGGCGTTTTTTTTTCGGGCCGTTTGCCTTTTTGTGCTTCCGCTTATGCCTGAGGTTTTGCTTCTGTACCCATCTGAGGCAGTTCCTATGTCTTGGCGGCGGTCGTTTCAGCTTGGTTCGATGTCGGCGCGTCGCGCAGGGAGTCGGCGGCGGTCCCTCCCAACCTTTGGTGATCGTGAGAGCGTAAGTCGACAGATTTCCGAGAGTCCGGCTCTTCGGTATCTGCGTTCGCCTCGCCTTGCCTCTGGTGTCCAGCGCCAAAAAGGTTTTCTTCCCGTTGCGTATCCGCGAGTATGTGTTATAATTGTTTTCCTCTAAATGTTCCTCGAACACGCAGTCGTCCGAGAGATCCTTCTGAAACAATGGAAAATGTCATGATCAGCAATCGGTAGGTAATCCAGGACAAACAATAGTACTAATGTGTAAATGCAACAAGACCTGAGAAAGACATGAGTGGTCAGTGATAAAAATATAGACACTGATCCGACCTAAACATGACCGGCAAAGGGCCAAGGCAGATGGCATAGACGAAATGCAGAGATCTAATCTAACTCCCAGCAGTGCGACAAAGAAGGCTGCAGGTGATGATGATTGTACATGAATATTTACACTTTTAGCATAGAAACGGCTGTGCCTTATATGTAATCTGTAATAATATTATGCACATGCACATACAAGTTATCACCTCAATAAATCGGCATTTATTCCGAAACTCCCTCATTTAGAGAGCAAACGTCGTATAAGGAGAGCATTACAATATCAATGTTTATATTGGGACCTCCCTTTTAGGATCACAGTATTGCCCCTAGACAGACAACCGTTATGGCTAACAACCGGGTGCTTGGAACTGGCATTACAAATTGGCTTATTCATAAATATTTATAGGTGAATCGCTGCAGGGTGTACTAATGCCGGTTAAAATGTCCCCTGACGCGGCATATTGGGCATTAAATTCAATCTGCAATGGTTTGCGAGCGTTGCGATGGTGGGTGAAAATTATGTCATGATTTATTGTGTAGGCAAATTGTCCTTGTCGGATGTCCTTTATTGTAAATCTATGGCAACAATACTGATCGCAGACTGTCAATACCAACATGAAATTTATAAAATTATAAATAAACATTAAAAATACATTTTTATAGGTACTTCGTAATTTTTTCTAGTAAAACAAATATGTATAAATTGGAATATGTAATTTAATATTATATATATATATATATATATTATCTTACCACCGCTAACTGTGCAGCTATTCTAGAACCGAGTGGTCTTATGCGTAGCGATGGTAAGAGACCCGACGGCATGACACTTATCCCTTGGAAGATGGGGCGGTCTTTAGAGTGGGATGCTACATGCGTCGACACTCTTGCACCGTCTCATCTTCCCGTTACTAGTAACAAGGCTGGTGCGGCGGCAGAGTCAGCTGAAGGCCTCGAAAGGCGCAAATATAGTAATTTAGATAGCGGTTATATGTTTGAGCCTTTTGGGGTTGAAACTCTCGGGCCTTGGGGACCGGGAGCATAATTATTTTTTAAAGCCCTAACAAAGCGTCTAGTTGACGCTACTCGAGATCAAAATGCTGGCCTCTACCTGGGTCAGCGCATTGGTATTGCCATTCAACGAGGCAATGGGGCCAGCATTTTGGGTACTCTACCAACTGGCAGTGGTTTAGATTTAAGTTAGTTTTAATTTTTGGATATTGCTTTTGTACATATAGTTTATAACTTTGTATAGTTTTAGTTAAAATTTTATCATGTTTTATAAGTTTATCGTAGGAATTATAAAATAAATTGCAACTGGAAATATATATATATTATGTATGTTTTTTTTAATTAATCAACAAGAAAATAAAAATTCTACGAATAATAAATAAATTTCACTATGTCCGTCATTCTCTTATATGAAATGTAATAACTAATCTTTCATAAATTCGAAACCATTACACATGTTTAAATGCTTAGTTAATAGAATGACCCAGCGGTAAACTCCGAGCACTGTCAATTGCTTTACAGGATGGATAAAAATTGTAATTATGAAGTTAATTCTTAAATCTCACTAGTTAATTTTCTTGTTAATTCTACAATCTTAAAATCGAAAACTTTCAGTTACATCACTTTTCAAATAATGAGCAATAAATGAAAGCGACCCGATTTTACCCCATTTTGCACGATTGCCGTGATTACAATATTTACTACAGCTAAATATATCAAATATTAATAATAAATAAAATAAATACAACATAATAAAAATCATGGCGATTAAATTTATTTGTATAGTACTTAACTAAACAACTAGGATCAAAAGTAACATTTTAAAAGTATTGTAAATAAATTATAAGTGAAGCCATTATCCTCAATTTTATTATCATTTCAACATCGCGGGTGGCGCGTATGCCGCAATTAATTTTGCATATTGGCAGCATTGGGCAGTTGCGCAGTTCCATATTGCGCTGCCAGATGTCGTTACTTACCCTGAAGCATTATGTTAAGAAATTAATTTCATACTTGGATTGGATAGTGTTGCCGTTTCTGGCAGTAACGGAAGTTATGGAACAAATAATATTGTATCAGTATTATAAATTAGGTAGAGTCACGTAAATGAGGCGATAAAGTATTTTATGTTAGGTTAAATTTATATACTTAGGTAGGTGATATCTAAGTATTTAACTAAGTACTTGAGTCTAAATTCGATAAGTAAATACTTATTCATGTATGATAATATTGTAGATGCGTTAAAATACTTAAATATAGACGTTTGATCTTGTCGGTAGCAATCCAGCTATTTACAATGTAAACTTTAATTCAATTTATCTTGCACCCACGTTATTTTTTGGGAAATCTGTACGCTAGTCTAATCTTATCAAACTATTTTAAATAATTAATGTAACACCAAGAAATCTGAAGAAATTGGTTTAAATCCCTAATAGAGTGAGAATTTAGTACAGATAAGGAATTAGTGATTGATAGGATTAACGATGCGATAAGCCTCATTTAAATATCGATAAATGTTTATTTATTCATGTAACAAACTAATTTTAATAATTCTGTACAAATTTACATACTTAATCTTAGTAGATACTATTAACGTATAAAATTAAATATACGTTAAAATTATTAGGCATGCCAGGTGCAGTCAGTAAATACCTATAGGTAGGTACATAATAACTCTATGATTTCAATTTTACATTTCTGATAAAATGTAAAAACATATTTCTAGTAATATTAGCATACATTTTCTAATCGATAAATCGTGCCAACCTTTCGGGTCAAACATTTTATGATCAAGAATTTATCGATCTCGATGGTCGATAATCGATTGGTTCACGACACTAGTAGAAGGTTCGATGCTAGGGTTATCACTGAAGATCTTTGTAGTCTAAAAAACAATTGCCAAAGGAATCCTCACGAGGATACTGTCCCTTGTAAAGACATAGATTGAATAAGAGTTAGTGAAGGTATTTCTATTCAATATGACGGAATTAAATTTTACTGCCCTTATTGACATGTCCTTTCGTAAGTGTGAGGGACAAGGCAGTAAATTTGTAGTTTTTACTGCACTTTCGTCTCATACAATAACAGGGATTTTTTGAAGTATAACAAACAGTGAAAACCTTTTAAGAAATTAGTATAAAACTACTAAAATGATTAGGATACTACAACATTTACATTAGGATTTTAATTGGATTAGGAACATTTAGTGACATAACTAATGAAGCAATAAATTGTCAATTCTCTCAATAAACCCACCCTTTTCAAATTTATATATCTTAAAAAAATTACGATGTCTGACTGGATGCTGGAGGAATTTATAGTTTCAGTGCGACAAAAAGCGAAATAATAAATAAAATCAGTATTTACGTAAACGGTTTTTGGGATTTCGAATAGTGGGCAGTATTGCATTTTACGGTAGGTAGGTACATTAATAGTAAAAGTGGTGGATAAGATTGATAACCCTGTTCACATAATATTTTTTTACGTTACTTTCGTCGATCATGCTAGGCGGCCCAGCCGGCTAGCATGCTCGGCACGCTGCCCTCTGGTGGTGGGTTCGAGCATTTGGATTATCTGTAGATCTTAAATTGTCTGTAGGTAATCTTTCTGCTATATTTTTGTTGTTGTTGTAGATAATTTTGTTTGCTAATTAAGGCACTTGTCCTGGTATATATAACAAATAATATAATACTGACATCCATCCTTACAAATTCAGTTTGGTAAGGACTCGATTGAAATTGGATAACACAACGGTAAGCAAGAGCTAAATTAGAAAGCAACATTGAATCCTAATTTACGCACGTTTCAAGTAATTTATCTGGCAATAAATATGTCAATTATGGAGACTGGTCGCGATAGATTTATTTGACGGTAAGTCGGTAGCTGGTTTGTTACACTGAAAAATTATGTTAGAATGCGATGTTTTCTAACACGTATAACTAGCTAGGTTCGAGGAGCATTGATGTTCGCTGTATCGTATATAATACAGACACAACAAAAGCAGGGATCAAAGCAATATGCTTGGATAATCTACCATCTTAGGAACCATACGTATTGTATTAATGCATTTCTATGTTTAATGATAAGGGTTTTATATAATAAAAAATGAGTAGTAGGCTCACTCATTGTATTCAACGCATAGCGTTCCACTGATGGGCACGGGCTTCCCTATGAAGGGGGTGTAGGCCATGGTCCACCACGTTGGCTAAATCTGGGTCAATAATAGACATATACACAATCTAAATACTCCATTTCAATATCAGAGAGCAGAATACATAATGGTAAGCAGCATTATCACTATAAAAATGTATTCGCAATTGTGTCGAGTGTAAAAAGTCGTAGGACCATAATAACAAGCGATAGGACTAGCAGCGGTAAGTCAAGTAAAGTTTAATCTTGTTTTTTAGAGAAATACCTATCTTTCGGCGCCCATCCCATCACATGACACATTCATAGTGATGTGACCGACAATCATTAACAATTCCTCGAAATCGATAAAACGATCGATTCGATCAGACTGCATCTTTTCCAAGTATTTTGATGTGGTTCCGTCAACGTCCTTTGGAATGTTGATGTTTATTTGAATATTTGCGGCATGCTCGCTGTGTCGTCTGTGAATCTAGTGTTAATTTATGCTAGTGCGGCGCCTCAGCGGCAAAACTAACGATGTGTTTTTTAATGGCTTAATATTTTTAATTTGAATTTTTGTCGGCAAAGGGATAGACCGCCCTGGCCTCCGATGTAGTACCTATATATCATATTAGGTATAGCTATACAGGGCCGGTTAGGGATGTGATAAACCGTAAGAGGGTCACTATACTCATCAGTAAAAACAAAATAAATATATTAATAATATATAAACTTACTTTATAGGGCCAACTCTGGATACGAGAAAAAAAAATTGCCAAGTATTTCGGCAAAATATTTGAAACAGCTGTTTTTTATTGTTGGTTAAGTACACCCCTAACTAAGAGCTTTGTATATTACTTATTTTGAAACGTGACTAAATTGTAACTTCGGATATTTTTTATGGCCAGTGTCAGCGCTGTCACTTTTTTTGGTAAATTTTGTAACCTTTTCTCCGTTAGCTGTTGATAGCAATATAAAGAACCATTAATATGTAAAAAATAATTATTATATGATAACTATGAGAACTAAGCTTAAAACGAAGCCTTTAACAAAAAGCCAGCGTCGATTGGGAGGTTAGATTAGGTAAAGGTTAATTGGTTAATCTAGTCTAGAGCTACGAATAAGATTCTACTAATTTTATAAACGTTAAAGTTTGTTTAAGTTTGTTTGTTTTTTGAATGTTTGTTATTCTTTCACACTGAAACGGCGGAGCGGATTTTAATAAAATTTGGCACTAGGATAGCTTACGTCCAGGATTACGACATAGGCTATACTTATCATCCCGGTAAAATACATTGTTCCCGTGTGATAATCAAATTTCCGTGGGTGTCACCGCGAGGCTCAGCTAGGATGATAATAATATAATTGACCTAGGATTTTAAAAATAGGCTAGATAATTTTGATATTGTTCTTTTAGCCAAAAGTCAAGGATAACTATTAGCTTAGTTTTTAAGTTTATTTTTGATGATTGTTGTATTTCATTGTATTATAATTTTATTTTCTTGCTGTATTTATGATAATATTTTTATAAACTCAAAAGGCACTCAGGTGAGACATGGAAAATAACTATACTAGTATCTTCATGTCTTCCTTAAGATAGACACGGCACTGCAGCAATTTTTTATTGCTTGTGAAGAGCTAAGTAGGTATTTAATATGAACGAGTCACATTATGTAATTTTCCTATATTGCTGATTCTTTAGGGTTATTAGGCATTTAGGAAAAAAACGATTATGCTTCATGGCGTGTAACGAAACAATGTTATCCAAAAACCTATTAATTCACGCCAAATCACAACTTAACAATACTTTTAATAGCTTTCAAAAGAGCTTTTTAATGTTGCCTCGGTAATAAAATGCTTTCTATTGTGTTTTAATACTCCTAAAACATCCGAAAAGCATTTATTCGGATACATACATATCTGTAATCTGCCAAGATTTTTGAAAGGGGGTAAAACAGGGTAAAGAAAGGGGAATAGAGTGATAAAAGTTTTACGATCGGATAGGGCGTGAGCCGATGCGTTGCCTTCAGTATCAGGTTGCTATGCTTGATTAGAACATGAAAATATATGGAGAGGGGATTGCTGTTTTTTGTTTTAAATTATTTTGTAGCGATGAAGGTCGTTGTAGCAATGATGGTCGAGTGATTAGTGGGGTCGATTGCCGTGCAAAAGGTACGAGGTTCGAATCCCACGAAACATGCAAAAAGAGTCTGAGCTACCGGTGAAGGAAAACATCGTGCGGAAACCATAGCATGGTGGTAGGGCGTTTTCTATCGCTCGCCTGGCTAGCTACCACCCTCAAGTTGTAAAATCTGTCGCCAAGCAAATAACGGTGTGTTCCGGCAGCCTTCCTTGAGAGGCAGTGTATTCCAGACTAGGCATGCTCCGTCTAGGGCTACAGTTTTGTTGACTTCCGTGGTCGTGCAAACTTATGGTCAAATGCCTAGCTGTTCAGGATAAAAAAAAATACCTGACTGCGAAAGAAGGAGGGTTATGTTTTTCGAGTGTATGTATGTATATTTCTTTGTCACGCCCTAGAGCATAAACGGCTTGTCGTATTTTTATGTGAGTGGTGTCAATAGATTCGTCTTTGTCGTGAGAGTGACACCGGGTACAGCAAAAAAGGAAAAAATAAAAATCAAGGATGATGCACAGGTTTATCGATTTAACAGGCGGGTTGTTTCGAACTCGCTTGTTATATAATAAACAGACTCATAATATGAGGAGGTTCTAATCTAGTCGGAGTTAGTTTAGTTAGTTAATAGTCGGAAAAATAATAAGGTATGGTGAGGAGGAAACGCACTATAAAGACAAAATTATTTTCGTTTTCTGGCTCTCACATCACGACGAAGCCGAAAGACAAGGTACTCACTAAACAACAATGAATAGGTAAGTATGTAGATAAATTCAACTAGTATGTATTCTCTTCTAATAATATGCTTAAAAAAAACTACTATTTTGTAATTTTAGGCCTATTTCATCGTATATTCAATTTTCGTCTTCCTTTTCTAAATCATACCCAAACCTAAATCAAATCAACCTAATTCGACTCTATGGATTTAAAATGTATCACAGTACCGAATACCATATCAAAAAGCCGATATCATTGTTAATCATCATTAAATTTATATCGATATATAATCTCCTGATCTAGTTAGGCAGTAAACCTTCTTCACCTTGGAGATTTTAAATTAAAAAAAAACGTACCTTAATAAAATTGTAAGCTAAATTATGTGAGAAATGTGAAGCTTACGGTTAGAGTCGAGATAATGAATTGATAACAAAATTGGAGGATATGGAATTCGTATATCCTTACCAAATGAACTCAAATATGAGGAATATTTCAGCCCTTTGGTTCGAATAAAAATAATTGTAGCTATTGATAAGCAAGTGGTTAGACGACTTGAAAAACCCTAATGCAATAATTTTAGACGAGTGTATCAAGTGAAACCGTGGGATGCAGACCATCTATTGTCTATGACCATCTGCATATAAAACGAATCTAAAGACATCTCACACATCGAATCGCTCTACTAGTTTAGGACGTCAGGATCAAAGATTACTATAATGAGTACATACACAGCTACGTACGTACTTACATACAAATAATATTCAAATAAACACTCGAACATAACCCTTATTTTGGGCAATCGGGTTAAAATATAGGTAAATCAAGACAATGACCTTTTTTGACGCACGGGACACTGAAACTCGATCTATTTTACTATTTTTGAATGTTTCTCTACTTTTTATTAATAAGTAGTTGTAGTAATGTCCTGTGTGTACAAAATAAATGAGTTCTTTCTTTCTTTATCATTTAAAACGGAGACTGAAAGTTCGAATGCCGTAAGTCGGTGACCGAGGATTGGCATTTACAAAAAAAACGCTCTTTAACTTGTAGGTCCTAGTTATCTATAGGTACTTATTAATATGCCTATCAAGAGGTGGAGAAACTTTGCAATAAAGGTAAGCATTTTAAACCTAAACTATTCTTATAGTTGCGATAGAAATCAAGATTAAGAAAAAAGAGATTTCTAAATCAAAATCTCCACAAAACCACCCTCAACATTAGACAAATAACATCCCTTTAAATAACATCGCATTCCAACACAAGAATCGAACCTCATAAATATAGCGTCATATTAAAACATGGAATGGGGTAAACAATCGTAAATAAAAATTACATCGAAAACACACAAAAGCGTCATTAATTCAAATATAAATTATGTCAATTTTGTGGGGACTTAACACTTTTTTTTTTATCGAATCCTAGGTTTTTTTACGTTGGCAAGAAGCGGCGCCTGTGGCGCGGCGAAACCTTTTATTCCGCATTTACAATTTGAATCGTTTATTTTTTATTATGGCCTTGTTTGTGGGCCACGTTATTAATCCTGGTCTGGTGTTTATCAGGAACCGCTTTATTTGGTCTATTGTCCACTTTAGTAGTAGAATAGTTTTGTGTCGTTTAATGGTGCCATAAATCGTCAGCTTCCCGCTCGTTAATGCGCAATTTGCTTCGTTTAGGAGCAAAGCCGAATGTGTTGGCAAGCAGGCTTTTGTTGGACGCTATTCGATTTTAGCGTCCCACAGGGCTGTTCAATTTATGTAATGTTAAGGCATTACTAGTCATTAACAGGATTCTCTGCAGACTTTATCAGAATAGAATATTAACAACTATGAATACGAAGTAAGACACGCGTAGGTATACACGCGTATACGCGTATATACGCGGTATACATTTTGATATGAGGAGATTAATTGATAATACTCTATTGTACTAAATGAGTACTCAAAATCTCTTTCCGAGCCTGAAAGTATCAAGTTAATTATATTGACGAGAAATAATCCTGCATTTTTCAAAATGTTAAATCACGCTTTTTTCTTCCTAAAAGATAAATACACGGACTTGCTAAGTAAATTTTGTATTAGTTGACAGTGTGAATAATCTGAGAATGATATTATGCTGGAGAGAAAACAGTCTAGGAATTTGTTATTTAGGGTTCAATAGAAACAGTGAGATTATTCTGAGATGTTAGAGATAACTTGAAATACGTTGACCTCACTTCGAACCTTCAGGTATTTGAGAAATTCAGCGTATTCTAAGTGAAGTTCGGGTTTCAACAGAACAGTAACTCCAGATGAGACACTAGTAATGATTCCTTGCTATTTATTGCTACAAATGTTCTCTGTAAAGGTTGTTGGTAAATACTTATAGAAAAAAAAACATCATTCGTGAGACGGGAAAAAGTAATAGTAGGAAGACAAATTTCAAGCGATCTTAATTAAGAATTTATACTCTATAATACACTAAAAAAACTAAATATTTGTATATTGATTGGTTTTTGTATAAATAACATTATATCTACCTAAGTAAAATTCTCTCGCTGTTCTATTTCCGTATTCAAAGGTCAGTTTAACAGCTGCTTCACTTTCTACGATAAATAAAAGTGCTATGTTAGTATTATAAATTATAAGTTATTACATCATAGTAAAGCATCGATCATTCATAATCTCCGTCAGGGCTTCCTTTTAACTCTGTGAAAAGTGCTACCGATTGATTTAATGGTATTGATGCACTGAGATCTTACCTAGTAAAAGGTTAATTATATTTAAAAGGCGCAAGCTATTTAGCTGATCCCAGGTTCACAAAATATATGTTTTACACCGCGGTGAGGATCAAAGAAAAAGACAAAACGCACGGGAACTAGCGTTTCAAATGTGTCACATACATTCAGCCGCCCGCCTTATGAACATATGTTTTAATTTCCCATCGAACTGGTTAAAAATATTCCTAAGTTACATTTATTAAAAATCAGAAACTGTTTGTCTAAGTTGCGTCTAACCGAATTATATTCAAAATGTTACATATTAGACGCCAGCTCAAGAACAAAATGCTCTTATCCGACTTTTACGTTTATTTCCACTTGTTCTGTTGAGAAGTTCTAGCAATAGTGTCTCGTCTCGTTTTTTAGGTAAAGGCTTAGAAGGTATTCAAGCTACAGGTTTATTTATAGTAGGTCTTACTATACCTGCAGCTTTATTTCCAAATGTAACGGTTCCCCGTGGGAGCCTGCCCAATCATCACTCGAATTATTTTACACCTTGCGCTTGCTCTTACATTCATTCTATTTTAAGAGTAAAAGAACTCAGATAGACTACAAACGGTCAGGTTATATTCAATTTGTATATTTAAATTGTCTACAGAGGTTTTATTAGCTGCTACTTAGTGGCTTGGTGTCGCCGGGTATTTGGAAAGGTTAGAAGCTTGAGGTCCAAATTGTTTACGAAAGATTTTCTTATGGACATCTCGGCAGAGTTGACGTCCTCATACAGAAATATAGGAGCGGGCCGATGTTCTGGCATTTGATAAGAGATAATGTATGTCATAAGGTCCTTTTCCTTTGTCATCTGATTTATTGGCGATCAACCGGATTCTATAATCTTCGTAAAGACGGCTCGCCCTGACAGCATTTTTTTTAGGTTTAGCAGTAGTAATGTCAGTCGTTTTTTTAACTTTTAGATATTCGCATAAGAGATAAATAGGGAAGAAATATTAAATAATTTATTAATAATTTTATTAATAAGTTTGCAAAATAATAAGTTATACAAAGTAGCCTAGTCGGATAACCCCTTGCCTCACAAGCGAAAGGCCACGGGTTCAATCCCAGGTTCAGGCATGCACCTTGAGTTTTTCACTTATGTGCATTTTATAATTAATTACCACAAGTTCAAACGGCGAAGGAAAACATCGTTGTTTTGCTGGTTGTCGGAGAAGGTTTTACTGCTTTCGAAGATAAGTGAAGTCACCAACTTGCAATTGCATAGAATAGACTCGAGCCCAGGAGTGGCACTCTATGGGTTGGTACGTGACGTATTATGTTTATTATTTTTGCCTACATTTCACATGTAAAAATTTTACTTTATTGTTATTGTGGTAGTAATCAATGAATAGTTTAATGTCTGTTACTGTACTTACAACAAAATAACATCCAAAAATACATCTTCATCTTACTATAATATAAAAATGAATCGCTGAATGTGTCGCTATAAGCGCAAATCTTGAAAGCAGCTGAACCGATTTTACTAATTCTTTTTTCAGAATATTCCTTGAATACGAGGATGGTTTTTACGGCAAGATAAACTTAAGAAAAATAATATAAATATTCTATTAGGCGGTACGAAGTTCGCCGAATCAGCTAGTTAAATCTAAAAATATTTTTTGACAGTTTCCTTACTTCTAGCTCTCCAACTGTTCTAACAAGATCGTGAGCATCCAAGATATTGGTGTAACCTTATTCACCTTTCAAAGCATTATTCTCAAAGGATAGATAAAGCCAGGATCACGCCTAAACAATTTGCCTTTATCTACCGACCACACATCCTATGACAAATAGTGTGGAGACTCGCGTTAATGAATCGAGACTTCTGATTAATGGTGTCACTCGTGTCTTATCTCTATATTGGTGTAGCACCTCCCTAATGGGATCACCCCCGCACTATACAGTGCTATAAGTGTAGTAGATGCAGAAGAATCAGGTCATTGTTCTTTCCCATTTTTCTTTTTCTATTGGGCGGTCTGGCTTTAGCATCCGTAAGGTACCAGGAATGTATTTGTAATAGTTCTAGGACGCCTAAAAAGAATCGATTCTAGTAATCGCCATTGGTTTTTTCTGTTATTTTTAGTACCTGTTGACAATTGCATGGAAATATGAAATTTTTTCTTAAAACAATTTATAGATATCAAAGTTCATAACACACGTCGATCAATCAAATGACTAAATTGACGTTGACACAAATGATGACAAATAGATTTTCAGTTCCCCTAAAGCTATGCAGTCGAAAAACAAAAACAAAGTCATTACAGAGTGAGGGTCGCCTTGTACGTATATATGAAATTAATACCGTGGGTGCACATAATTATAAGTTGAAAATTTAAGTTACAGGATATAAATGAAACAATTAGACACTTTCCCGAAATTTGGATGGAGTAAGGTTCTACTCTACCTTAATGCCAGGTAAGGTTGGCTGGAACAGATAGCTTTCAGCGGTAAGAGCCCTTGTGGCACTACATTTAAACAAATAAAGTGCATATCTATCTATCTATCGTACCAGAATTACAGGCAAAGTAACTTTCAGCGTGTAAAACCAACAGTTATTTGGTTCATCTATTTTTCGTTAAACAACCTACATAATAACACTAATTATTTAACTTATGCTTAACAAAAAAAAAAATTTAATCATAACCAAAATTTAGAATGAATACTTTATTTAAACTTTTGTGAACTGGATATGAATATAATTAAAACATAAATTTAAAGATTTCGGACACTTATCCTACACTTTATCGACATTTCGCAGCACTAAATAACCCAAAAGTCGATATCGACGCCCCCCGCGGCGAAGGTCGTATGTGCAATATTATGAAAATTCGAGGATGACAAACGAGGCGTTCGCACGACATTCGCAATTGACATGTCAGTTAACGCCCGCCCCAGTCGGAGGCGTGTGACACTTTATGTTTCAATAACTTGTGTCATTTGTTATCACATTTCGTTTAGCTTACTAAATTAAGGAAAACTTTCGTTTTTATTTCACGTTTATATAATTTATCTTTCTTTAATGCAACATGTACAAGTATAAGCTATAGGTAATGCTACGTCAAAATTATGTTAAAACTAATAGTGTTTTATTTTATTTTGTATTTAAATTCATAAATACATAAAATAAAATCTCAAACAATAAAATAATTTTTATAACTGATTCAGGCATCGCCGTCACTGAGAAATTGGGGTAAACATACATTATAAAAAATGAAATAGTTTAAGACGAATTGGGTAAATCTTCTATCTTCTATCTATTCTATTTCTATTTCTATTTCTATATTATATAAAGCTGAACTACCATTGACTGACTCACTGATTGACATAATTGTTCTCCCAGAAGGAGTTTTGTGGGGGGGTGAAAAGTGGAACGACTGTATAGAGGATAGTTATGGGACCTAGGGAAAAATCCGAAAAGTTGCAAAAGTGGAACAGACCCTGGAGTACCCCAACGTCCTGGCTAAACTATAACACTTGGAACCCCCCTTTTTGAATAAAAGTTGTAGGGAACCATGAGTCCCTCCCAAAAAATAAAAAAAAAATTGGGGTCACAAACAAAAAAACATCGATCCCATACAAAGTTTGACCCTCAATAACTTCGGAACGGTAAACTTTTTTTAATTAGTGTTCGATCAAATGTCAAAGGGAATCGTTAGCGCTACCAACCTAAAATGGTCTTATTGATCCCCTGGGGGTTCAAGTCGGGGATCAAATTTCAAAATGGTCGGAGGGGGATGAAATTTTGGCTCTGGGGGTTTTTGGGATCGCTGAATTCAGTTCTGAAAAAAAATTTTGGAATTTCTTTTTTTTTTTAATAGCTCCCATACAAACTTACGAGCAAGGTGGCGGAGTGAGGCCGAAGGCCGAACGACGGCACCTTGCGAGTCTCCCCTTCGCACCGGAGCGAGGCCGAAGGCCGAGCGACGGTTCTTGAGATTTTTTCTGAAGGGTTCAAAGTGGGGTTCAAACGAGCAAGGTGTCGGAGCGAGGCCGGAGGCCGAGCGACGGCACCTTGCGAGTCTTATCATACCGGAGCGAGGCCGTAGGCCGAGCGACGGTTATTCATTATGATCCCTGAGGATTCAAAGAAGGGATCAAATTTTATATTGGTCCGATTGCGATGAAATTTAAGATCTGGGGGTTTTCAAGGACTCTGATTTCATTTCTGATGAAAGTTTTTGGAATTTCTTTTTTTTTTAAACCTCTCATACATATTTACGAGCAAGGTGTCGGAGTGAGGCCGAAGGCCGAACGACGGCACCTTGCGAGTTCCTAAGTCACTAAAGCGAGGCCGTAGGCCGAGCTAAAGTTTGACGAACAAGGTGTCATAGCGAGGCCGGAGGCCGAGCTATGACTCTTTGCGAGTACTCAAGTAACTTAAGCGAGGCCGTAGGCCGAGCTAACGTTTGACGAGCAAGTTGTCATAGCGAGGCCGGAGGCCGAGCTATGACTCCTTGCGAGTACTCAAGTAACTTAAGCGAGGCCGTAGGCCGAGCTAACGTTTGACGAGCAAGGTGTCATAGCGAGGCCGGAGGCCGAGCTATGACACCTTGCGAGTTCTCAAGTAACTAAAGCGAGGCCGTAGGCCGAGCTAACGTTTGACGAGCAAGGTGTCATAGTGAGGCCGTAGGCCGAGCTATGACACCTTGCGAGTTCTCAAGTAACTAAAGCGAGTCCGGAGGGCATTGAAGTGAGGCCGCAGGCCGAACTTCAGTGCCCGACAGTAAATCAAACAAAAATTAAGTACTGCATGATTAACGTAGGTGCTGAAGCGAGGCCGCAGGCCGAGCTTCAGTGCCCTTTGCCTACCGTACAATGATGTATGGTTTTCATACTTTCATACAAAAAATATTTCTTTGGTAAGTTTTACCCACTTTTCGACTGGACTTGAAAGTTTGACTTATTTTTTCAACTGAACTAAATTTATCTACCAATTTTGAACTGAATTTAAATTTCTCTCACAGAATCCAAATTTAAAATTTTTGAATTTCTATCTCCACCCAACTCCAGACTGAATTGGAGAAATCTACAACATTTCTTAATCAATTTCAAAGTTTTAAAGATTACAACTGCAAAACGAATACCTGCCCCAACCCTATAGGTAAAAGGTTATAAACGCGGGCCGCATGCGGCCCGCGCAGCCACGCAAATACTAGTCTATATCTATATTATATAAAGCTGAACTACCACTCACTGACTGATTGACAGAATTGTTCTCCCAGAAGGAGTTTTGTGGGGGGTTGGCGAGTGGTACTACTGGATAGGGAAGCGTTATGGGACCTAGGGAAAAATCCGAAAAGTTGCAAAAGTGGAATAGACCCTGGAGTACCCCAATGTCCTGCAAAAGTGGTAGGGTTGAGGGGGGTGGGGTTCGAACAAAGGTTGTTAGGGACCATGAGCCTCTCCCAAAAAATAAAAAAAAAATAGGTGTCACAGACAAAAAAACGTCGATCCCATACAAAGTTTGACCGTCAATAACTTTTGAACGGTTAACTTTTTTTAATTAGTGTTCGACCAAATGTCATAGGGGATGGTAAGCGCTACCAACCTAAAATGGTCTGATTGATCCCCTGGGGGTTCAAGTCGGGGATCAAATTTCAAAATGGTCCGAGTGGGATGAAATTTTGGCTCCGGGGGTTTTTGGGGTCGTTGATTTTATTTCTGAAAAAAGTTTTTGGAATTTCTTTTTTTTTTTAATAGCCGCCATACAAACTTACGAGGAAGGTGGCGGAGTGAGGCCGAAGGCCGAACGACGGCACCTTGCGAGTCTCCCCTTCGCACCGGAGCGAGGCCGAAGGCCGAGCGACGGTTCTTGAGATTTTTTCTGAAGGGTTCAAAGTGGGGTTCAAACGAGCAAGGTGTCGGAGCGAGGCCGGAGGCCGAGCGACGACACCTTGCGAGTCTCTTCATAGCGGAGCGAGGCCGCAGGCCGAGCGACGGTTATGCATTATGATCCCTGAGGATTCAAAGAAGGGATCAAATTTTATATTGGTGCGATTGCGATGAAATTTAAGATCTGGGGGTTTTCAAGGACTCTGATTTCATTTCTGATGAAAGTTTTTGGAATTTCTTTTTTTTTAAACCTCTCATTCATATTTACGAGCAAGGTGTCGGAGTGAGGCCGAAGGCCGAACGACGGCACCATGCGAGTTCCTAAGTCACTAAAGCGAGGCCGCAGGCCGAGCTAACGTTTGACGAGCAAGGTGTCAAAGCGAGGCCGGAGGCCGAGCTATGACACCTTGCGAGTTCTTAAGTAACTAAAGCGAGGCCGTAGGCCGAGCTAACGTTTGACGAGCAAGGTGTCATAGTGAGGCCGGAGGCCGAGCTATGACACCTTGCGAGTTCTCAAGTAACTAAAGCGAGGCCGTAGGCCGAGCTAACGTTTGACGAGCAAGGTGTCATAGTGAGGCCGGAGGCCGAGCTATGACACCTTGCGAGTACTCAAGTAGCTCAAGCGAGGCCGTAGGCCGAGCTAATGTTTGACGAGCAAGATGTCATAGTGAGGCCGAAGGCCGAGCTATGGCACTTTGCGAGTCCGGAGGGCATTGAAGTGAGGCCGGAGGCCGAACTTCAGTGCCCGACAATAAATCATACAAAAGTTATATACTGTTCGGTTATCGTGGGTGCTGAAGCGAGGCCGCAGGCCGAGCTTCATTGCCCTGTTGACGATCATACAATGCAACATACAATTTCATACAAAAAATATTTCTTTGGTAAGTTTTACCCACTTTTCGACTGGACTTGAAAGTTTGACTTATTTTTTCAACTGAACTAAATTTATCCACCTATTTTGAACTGAATTTAAATTTCTTTCACAGAATCCAAATTTAATTTTTTTTAATTTCAATCTCCACCCAACTCCAGACTGCATTGGAGAAATCTACAACATTTCTTAATCAATTTCAAAGTATTAAAGAAAATAACTGCTACTAAAATGCTTGACCTAATCCTATAGGTAAAAGGATATAAACGCGGGCCGCATGCGGCCCGCGCAGCCACGCAAATACTAGTCTATCTATATTATATAAAGCTGAACTACCATTGACTCATTGACAGAATTGTTCTCCCAGAAGGAGTTTTGTGGGGGGGTGAAGAGTGGTACTCCTGGATAGGGGAGCGTTATGTGACCTAGGGAAAAATCCGAAAAGTTGCAAAAGTGGAACAGACCCTGGAGTACCCCAACGTCCTGGCTAAACTATAACACTTGGAACCCCCCTTTTTGAACAAAAGTTGTAGGAAACCATCAGTCGCTCCCAAAAAATAAAAAAAAAATTGGGGTCACAAACAAAAAAACATCAATCCTATACAAAGTTTGACCCTTAATAACTTCAGAACGGTAAACTTTTTTTAATTAGTGTTCGACCAAATGTCATAGGGAATCGTAAGCGCTACCAACCTAAAATGGTCTGATTGATCCCCTGGGGGTTCAAGTCGGGGATCAAATTTCAAAATGGTCCGAGGGGGATGAAATTTTGGCTCCGGGGGTTTTTGGGGTCGCTGATTTCATTTCTGAAAAAAGTTTTTGGAATTTCTTTTTTTTTTTAATAGCCGCCATACAAACTTACGAGCAAGGTGTCGGAGTGAGGCCGAAGGCCGAACGACTGCACCTTGCGAGTCTCCAATCGCACCGGAGCGAGGCCGAAGGCCGAGCGACGGTTTCATTGATGATTTCTAAAGGGTTCAAAGTGGGGTTCAAACGAGCAAGGTGCCGGAGTGAGGCCGAAGGCCGAGCGACGGCACCTTGCGAGTCTCATCATACCGGAGCGAGGCCGTAGGCCGAGCGACGGTTATTCCATATGATCTCTGAGGATTCAAAGAAGGGATCAAATCTAATATTGGTCCGATTGCGATGAAATTTAAGATCTGGGGGTTTTCAAGGACTCTGATTTCATTTCTGATGAAAGTTTTTGGAATTTCGTTTTTTTTTTAATCCTTTCATACATAGTTACGAGCAAGGTGTCGGAGTGAGGCCGAAGGCCGAACGACGGCACTATGCGAGTTCCTAAGTCACTAAAGCGAGGCCGCAGGCCGAGCTAACGGTTGACGAGCAAGGTGTCATAGTGAGGCCGGAGGCCGAGCTATGACACTTTGCGAGTTCTCGAGTAACTAAAGCGAGGCCGTAGGCCGAACTAATTGTCGACGAGCAAGGTGTCATAGTGAGGCCGAAGGCCGAGCTATGGCACTTTGCGAGTCCGGAGGGCATTGAAGTTAGGCCGGAGGCCGAACTTCAGTGCCCGACAATAAATCATACAAAAGTTATATACTGTTCGGTTATCGTGGGTGCTGAAGCGAGGCCGCAGGCCGAGCTTCATTGCCCTGTTGACGATCATACAAAGCAACATACAATTTCATACAAAAAATATTTCTTTGGTAAGTTTTACCCACTTTTCGACTGGACTTGAAAGTTTGACTTATTTTTCAACTGAACTAAATTTATCTACCTTCTTTGAACTGAATTTAAATTTTTCTCACAGAATCCAAATTTAAAATTTTTGAATTTCTATCTCCACCCAACTCCAGACTGAATTGGAGATATCTACCTACCTTCTTAATCAATTTCAAAGTTTTAAAGAATAAAACTGCAACTAAAATGCTTGAACTAATCCTATAGGTAAAAGGATATAAACGCGGGCCGCATGCGGCCCGCGCAGCCACGCAAATACTAGTCTTCTTCTTCTATATTATATAAAGCTGAACTACCATTGACTCATTGACAGAATTGTTCTCCCAGAAGGAGTTTTGTGGGGTGTTGAAGAGTGGAGCGATTGTATAGAGGAGGGTTAGGGGACCTAGGGAAAAATCCGAAAAGTTGCAAAAGTGGAAGAGACCCTGGAGTACCCCAACGTCCTGGCTAAACTATAACACTTGGAACCCCCCTTTTTGAACAAAAGTTGTAGGGAACCATGAGTCCCTCCCAAAAAATAAAAAAAAAATTGGGGTCTCAAACAAAAAAACATCGATCCCATACAAAGTTTGACCCTCAATAACTTCGGAACGGTAAACTTTTTTTAATTAGTGTTCGACCAAATGTCATAGGGAATCGTAAGCGCTACCAACCTAAAATGGTCTGATTGATCCCCTGGGGGTTCAAGTCGGGGATCAAATTTCAAAATGGTCCGATGGGGATGAAATTTTGGCTCTGGGGGTTTTTGGGGTCGCTGAATTCATTTCTGAAAAAAATTTTTGGAATTTCTTTTTTTTTTTAATAGCTCCCATACAAACTTACGAGCAAGGTGGCGGAGTGAGGCCGAAGGCCGAACGACGGCACCTTGCGAGTCCCCCATCGCACCGGAGCGAGGCCGAAGGCCGAGCGACGGTTCTTGAGATTTTTTCTGAAGGGTTCAAAGTGGGGTTCAAACGAGCAAGGTGTCGGAGCGAGGCCGGAGGCCGAGCGACGACACCTTGCGAGTCTCTACATACTTATTCGTATACTACATACTTATACGAGGTTATTCATTATGATCCCTGAGGATTCAAAGAAGGGATCAAAATTTATATTGGTCCGATTGCGATGAAATTTAAGATCTGGGGGTTTTCAAGGACTCTGATTTCATTTCTGATGAAAGTTTTTGGAATTTCTTATTTTTTTTAAACCTCTCACACATATTTACGAGCAAGGTGTCGGAGTGAGGCCGAAGGCCGAACGACGGCACCATGCGAGTTCCTAAGTCACTAAAGCGAGGCCGTAGGCCGAGCTAACGTTTGACGAGCAAGGTGTCATAGTGAGGCCGGAGGCCGAGCTATGACACCTTGCGAGTTCCTAAGTCACTAAAGCGAGGCCGTAGGCCGAGCTAATGTTTGACGAGCAAGGTGTCATAGTGAGGCCGAAGGCCGAGCTATGGCACTTTGCGAGTCCGGAGGGCATTGAAGTGAGGCCGGAGGCCGAACTTCAGTGCCCGACAATAAATCATACAAGTTATATACTGTTCGGTTATCGTGGGTGCTGAAGCGAGGCCGCAGGCCGAGCTTCATTGCCCTGCTGACGATCATACAATGCAACATACAATTACATACAAAAAATATTTCTTTGGTAAGTTTTACCCACTTTTCGACTGGACTTGAAAGTTTGTCTTTATTTTAAACTGAATTAAATTTAACCACCAATTTTGAACTGAATTTGAATTTCTCTCACAAAATCTAAATTTAAAATTTTTGAATTTCAATACCCACCCAACTCCAGACTGAATTGGAGATATCTACCTACCTTCTTAATCAATTTCAAAGTTTTAAAGAATTTAACTGCATTTAAAATGCTTGACCTATTCCTATAGGTAAAAGGATATAAACGCGGGCCGCATGCGGCCCGCGCAGCCACGCAAATACTAGTCTATCTATATTATATAAAGCTGAACTACCATTGACTCATTGACAGAATTGTTCTCCCAGAAGGAGTTTTGTGGGGGGTTGAAGAGTGGAGCGGTTGTATAGAGGAGGGTCATGGGACCTAGGGAAAAATCCGAAAAGTTGCAAAAGTGGAACAGACCCTGGAGTACCCCAACGTCCTGGCTAAACTATAACACTTGGAACCCTACTTTTAGAACAAAAGTTGTTGGGAACCATGAGTCCCTTAAAAAAATTAAAAAAAAATTGGGGTCACAAACAAAAAAACATCAATCCTATACAAAGTTTGACCCTTAATAACTTCAGAACGGTAAACTTTTTTTAATTAGTGTTCGACCAAATGTCATAGGGGATCGTAAGCGCTACCAACCTAAAATGGTCTGATTGATCAACTGGGGGTTCAAGTCGGGGATCAAATTTCAAAATGGTCCGAGCGGAATGAAATTTTGGCTCCCGGGGTTTTTGGGGTCGCTGAATTCATTTCTGAAAAAAAATTTTGGAATTTCTTTTTTTTTTTAATAGCTCCCATACAAACTTACGAGCAAGGTGGCGGAGTGAGGCCGAAGGCCGAACGACGGCACCTTGCGAGTCCCCCATCGCACCGGAGCGAGGCCGAAGGCCGAGCGACGGTTCTTGAGATTTTTTCTGAAGGGTTCAAAGTGGGGTTCAAACGAGCAAGGTGTCGGAGCGAGGCCGGAGGCCGAGCGACGACACCTTGCGAGTCTCTACATACTTATTCGTATACTACATACTTATACGAGGTTATTCATTATGATCCCTGAGGATTCAAAGAAGGGATCAAAATTTATATTGGTCCGATTGCGATGAAATTTAAGATCTGGGGGTTTTCAAGGACTCTGATTTCATTTCTGATAAAAATTTTGGAATTTCTTTTTTTTTTAAACCTCTCATACATATTTACGAGCAAGGTGTCGGAGTGAGGCCGAAGGCCGAACGACGGCACCTTGCGAGTCTCCCCTTCGCACCGGAGCGAGGCCGAAGGCCGAGCGACGGTTCTTGAGATTTTTTCTGAAGGGTTCAAAGTGGGGTTCAAACGAGCAAGGTGTCGGAGCGAGGCCGGAGGCCGAGCGACGACACCTTGCGAGTCTCTACATACCGAAGCGAGGCCGTAGGCCGAGCGACGGTTGTTCATTATGATCCCTGAGGATTCAAAGAAGGGATCAAATTTTATATTGGTGCGATTGCGATGAAGTTTAAGATCTGGGGGTTTTCAAGGACTCTGATTTCATTTTTGATGAAAGTTTTTGGAATTTCTTTTTTTTTAAACCTCTCATACACATTTACGAGCAAGGTGTCGGAGTGAGGCCGAAGGCCGAACGACGGCACCATGCGAGTTCCTAAGTCACTAAAGCGAGGCCGCAGGCCGAGCTAACGTTTGACGAGCAAGGTGTCATAGCGAGGCCGGAGGCCGAGCTATGACACCTTGCGAGTTCTCAAGTAACTAAAGCGAGGCCGTAGGCCGAGCTAACGTTTTAAGAGCAAGGTGTCATAGCGAGGCCGAAGGCCGAGCTATGGCATCTTGCGAGTCCGGAGGGCATTGAAGTGAGGCCGCAGGCCGAACTTCAGTGCCCGACAGTAAATCATGCAAAAATAAATACTGTTTGATTATCGTGGGTGCTAAAGCGAGGCCGCAGGCCGAGCTTCAGTTCCCGTTGCCGAGCATACAATGATGTATGGTTTTCATACTTTCATGCAAAAAATATAACTTTGGTAAGTTTTACCCACTTTTCGACTGGACTTGAAAGTTTTACTTTTTTTTCAACTGAACTAAATTTATCCACCTATTTTGAACTGAATTTAAATTTCTCTTACAGAATCCAAATTTTAAATTTTTAAATTTCTATCTCCACCCAACTCCAGACTGAATTGGAGATATCTACCTACCATCTTAATCAATTTCAAAGTTTTAAAGAATAAAACTGCAACACCAATGCACTGTCCCAACCCTATAGGTAAAAGGATATAAACGCGGGCCGCATGCGGCCCGCGCAGCCACGCAAATACTAGTCTATATTATATAAAGCTGAACTACCATTGACTGACTCACTGATTGACATAATTGTTCTCCCAGAAGGAGTTTTGTCGGGGGGTGAACAGTGGAACAGCTGGATAGAGGAGCGTTATGGGACCTAGGGAAAAATCCGAAAAGTTGCAAAAGTGGAACAGACCCTGGAGTACCCCAACGTCCTGCAAAAATGGTAGGGTTTAGAGGGGTGGGGTTCGAACAAAGGTTGTTAAGGACCATGAGTCCCTCTCAAAAAATTAAAAAAAAATGGGTGTCACAGACAAAAAAACGGCGATCCCATACAAAGTTTGACCGTTAATAACTTCGGAACGGTAAACTTTTTTTAATTAGTGTTCGACCAAATGTCATAGGGAATCGTAAGCGCTACCAACCTAAAATGGTCTGATTGATCCCCTGGGGGTTCAAGTCGGGGATCAAATTTCAAAATGGTCCGAGCGGGATGAAATTTTGGCTCTGGGGGTTTTTGGGGTCGCTGAATTTAGTTCTGAATTTTTTTTTTTGAATTTCTTTTTTTTTTTAATAGCTCCCATACAAACTTACGAGCAAGGTGGCGGAGTGAGGCCGAAGGCCGAACGACGGCACCTTGCGAGTCCCCCATCGCACCGGAGCGAGGCCGAAGGCCGAGCGACGGTTCTTGAGATTTTTTCTGAAGGGTTCAAAGTGGGGTTCAAACGAGCAAGGTGTCGGAGCGAGGCCGGAGGCCGAGCGACGACACCTTGCGAGTCTCTTCATACTGTAACGAGGCCATAGGCGGAGCGACGGTTATTCATTATGATCCCTGAGGATTCAAAAAAGGGATCAAATTTTATATTGGACCGATTGCGATGAAATTTAAGATCTGGGGGTTTTCAAGGACTCTGATTTCATTTCTGAAGAAAGTTTTTAGAAGTTCTTTTTTTTTTTTTAATCTCTCATACATAATTACGAGCAAGGTGTCGGAGTGAGGCCGAAGGCCGAGCGACGGCACCTTGCGAGTTCCTAAGTCTCTAAAGCGAGGCCGCAGGCCGAGCTAACGTTTGACGAGCAAGGTGTCATAGTGAGGCCGGAGGCCGAGCTATGACACCTTGCGAGTTCTCAAGTAACTAAAGCGAGGCCGTCGGCCGAGCTAACGTTTGACGAGCAAGGTGTCATAGTGAGGCCGAAGGCCGAGCTATGGCACTTTGCGAGTTCGGAGGGCATTGAAGTGAGGCCGGAGGCCGAACTTCAGTGCCCGACAATAAATCATACAAAAGTTATATACTGTTCGGTTATCGTGGGTGCTGAAGCGAGGCCGTAGGCCGAGCTTCATTGCCCTGTTGACGATCATACAATGCAACATACAATTTCATACAAAATATATTTCTTTGGCAAGTTTTACCCACTTTTCGACTGGACTTGAAAGTTTGACTTATTTTTTCAACTGAACTAAATTTATCTACCAATTTTGAACTGAATTTAAATGTCTCTCACAGAATCCAAATTTAAAATTTTTGAATTTCTATCTCCACCCAACTCCAGACTGAATTGGAGATATCTACCTACCTTCTTAATCAATTTCAAAGTTTTAAAGATTACAACTGCAAAACAAATACCTGCCCCAACCCTATAGGTAAAAGGATATAAACGCGGGCCGCATGCGGCCCGCGCAGCCACGCAAATACTAGTCTATCTATATTATATAAAGTTAAACTACCATTGACTCACTCACTGACTCATTGACAGAATTGTTCTCCCAGAAGGAGTTTTGTGGGGGGTTGAAGAGTGGTACTACTGGATAGGGGAGGGTTATGGGACCTAGGGAAAAATCCGAAAAGTTGCAAAAGTGGAAAAGACCCTGGAGTACCCCAACGTCCTGCGAAAATGGTAGGGTTTAGGGGGGTGGGGTTCGAAGAAAGGTTGATAGGGACCATGAGCCCTTCCCAAAAAATTAAAAAAAAATGGGTGTCACAGACAAAAAAACGGCGATTCCATACAAAGTTTGACCCTTAATAACTTCGGAACGGTAAACTTTTTTTAATTAGTGTTCGACCAAATGTCATAGGGAATGGTAAGCGCTACCAACCTAAAATGGTCTGATTGATCCCCTGGGGGTTCAAGTCGGGGATCAAATTTCAAAATGGTCCGAGGGAGATGAAATTTTGGCTCTGGGGGTTTTCGGGGTTGCTTAATTCAGTTCTGAAAAAAAAAATTGGAATTTCTTTTTTTTTTTAATAGCTCCCATACAAACTTACGAGCAAGGTGGCGGAGTGAGGCCGAAGGCCGAACGACGGCACCTTGCGAGTCCCCCATCGCACCGGAGCGAGGCCGAAGGCCGAGCGACGGTTCTTGAGATTTTTTCTGAAGGGTTCAAAGTGGGGTTCAAACGAGCAAAGTGTCGGAGCGAGGCCGGAGGCCGAGCGACGACACCTTGCGAGTCTCTTCATACCGGAGCGAGGCCGTAGGCCGAGCGACGGTTATTCATTATGATCCCTGAGGATTCAAAGAAGGGATCAAATTTAATATTGGTGCGATTGCGATGAAATTTAAGATCTGGGGGTTTTCAAGGACTCTGATTTCATTTCTGATGAAAGTTTTTGGAATTTCTTTTTTTTTTAAACCTCTCATACATATTTACGAGCAAGGTGTCGGAGTGAGGCCGAAGGCCGAACGACGGCACCATGCGAGTTCGTAAGTCACTAAAGCGAGGCCGCAGGCCGAGCTAACGTTTGACGAGCAAGGTGTCATAGCGAGGCCAGAGGCCGAGCTATGACACCTTGCGAGTTCTCAAGTAACTAAAGCGAGGCCGTAGGCCGAGCTAACGTTTTACGAGCAAGGTGTCATAGTGAGGCCGGAGGCCGAGCTATGACACCTTGCGAGTACTCATGTAGCTCAAGTGAGGCCGTAGGCGGAGCTAATGTTTGACGATCAAGGTGTCATAGGGAGGCCGGAGGCCGAGCTATGACACCTTGCGAGCACTCAAGTAACTTAAGCGAGGCCGTAGACCGAGCTAATGTTTGACGAGCAAGGTGTCATAGTGAGGCCGAAGGCCGAGCTATGGCATCTTGCGAGTCCGGAGGGCATTGAAGTGAGGCCGCAGGCCGAACTTCAGTGCCCGACAATAAATCATACAAAAGTTATATACTGTTCGGTTATCGTGGGTGCTGTAGCGAGGCCGCAGGCCGAGCTTCATTGCCCTGTAGACGATCATACAATGCAACATACAATTTCATACAAAAAATATTTCTTTGGTAAGTTTTACCCACTTTTCGACTGGACTTGAATGTTTGACTTTTTTTTTCGACTGAATTAAATATTTTTACCTAATTTGAACTGAATTGAAATTTCTCTCACAGAATCCAAATTTAAAATTTTTGAATTTGATTGTTCCACCCAACTCCAGACTGAATTGGAGAAATCTACAACATTTCTTAATCAATTTCAAAGTTTTAAAGATTACAACTGCAACTAAAATGCTTGACCTATTCATATAGGTTAAAGGATATAAACGCGGGCCGCATGCGGCCCGCGCAGCCACGCAAATACTAGTCTATATTATATAAAGCTGAACTACCACTGACTGACTCACTGACTCATTGACAGAATTGTTCTCCCAGAAGGAGTTTTGTGGGGGGTTGTAGAAAGGAACGACTGTATAGAGGAGGATTAGGGGACTTAGGGAAAAATCCGAAAAGTTGCAAAAGTGGAACAGACCCTGGAGTACTCCAACGTCCTGCAAAAATGGTAGGGTTTAGGGGGGTGGGGTTTGAACAAAGGTTGTTAAGGACTATAAGCCCCTCCCAAAAAATTAAAAAAAAATGGGTGTCACAGACAAAAAAACGGCGATCCCATACAAAGTTTGACAGTTAATTACTTTGGAACGGTAGACTTTCTTTAATTAGTGTTCGACCAAATGTCATAGGGAATGGCAAGCGCTACCAACCTAAAGTGGTCTGATTGATCCCCTGGGGGTTCAAGTCGGGAATCAAATTTCAAAATGGTCCGATGGGGATGAAATTTTGGCTCCGGGGGTTTTTGGGGTCGCTGATTTCATTTCTGAAAAAAGATTTTGGTATTTCTTTTTTTTTTAATAGCCGCCATACAAACTTACGAGCAAGGTGTCGGAGTGAGGCCGAAGGCCGAACGACGGCACCTTGCGAGTCTCCAATCGCACCGGAGCGAGGCCGAAGGCCGAGCGACGGTTTCATTGATGATTTATAAAGGGTTCAAAGTGGGGTTCAAACGAGCAAGGGGCCGGAGTGAGGCCGAAGGCCGAGCGACGGCACCTCGCGAGTCTCATCATACCGGAGCGAGGCCGTAGGCCGAGCGACGGTTGTACTTTGTGATCCCCGAGGATTCAAAGAAGGGATCAAATTTTATATTGGTGCGATTGCGATGAAATTTAAGATCTGGGGGTTTTCAAGGACTCTGATTTCATTTCTGATGAAAGTTTTTGGAATTTCTTTTTTTTTTAAACCTCTCATATGTATTTACGAGCAAGGTGTCGGAGTGAGGCCGAAGGCCGAACGACGGCACCATGCGAGTTCCTAAGTCACTAAAGCGAGGCCGCAGGCCGAGCTAACGTTTGAAGAGCAAGGTGTCATAGCGAGGCCGGAGGCCGAGCTATGACACCTTGCGAGTTCTCAAGTAACTAAAGCGAGGCCGGAGGCCGAGCTATGACACCTTGCGAGTTCTCAAGTAACTAAAGCGAGGCCGTAGGCCGAGCTAATGTTTGACGAGCAAGGTGTCATAGTGAGGCCGAAGGCCGAGCTATGGCACTTTGCGAGTTCTGAGGGCATTGAAGTGAGGCCGGAGGCCGAACTTCAGTGCCCGACAATAAATCATACAAAAGTTATATACTGTTCGGTTATCGTGGGTGCTGAAGCGAGGCCGCAGGCCGAGCTTCATTGCCCTGCTGACGATCATACAATGCAACATACAATATCATAAAAAAAATATTTCTTTGGTAAGTTTTACACACTTTTCGACTGGACTTGAAAGTTTGGCTTATTTTTTCAACTGAACTAAATTTATCTACCAATTTTGAACTGAATTTAAATTTCTCTCACAGAATCCAAATTTAAAATTTTTGAATTTCTATCTCCACCCATATCCAGACTGAATTGGAGAAATCTACAACATTTCTTAATCAATTTCAAAGTTTTAAAGATTACAACTGCAAATTAAATGCTTGACCTAATCCTACAGGTAAAAGGATATAAACGCGGGCCGCATGCGGCCCGCGCAGCCACGCAAATACTAGTCTTCTATTCTATATTATATAAAGCTGAACAACCACTGACTGACTCACTGATTGACATAATTGTTCTCCCAGAAGGAGTTTTGTGGGGGGGTGAGGAGTGGAGCGACTGTATAGAGGAGGGTTATGTGACCTAGGGAAAAATCCGAAAAGTTGCAAAAGTGGAACAGACCCTGGAGTACCCCAACGTCCTGGCTAAACTATAACACTTGGACCCCCCCTTTTTGAACAAATGTTGTAGAGAACCATGAGTCCCTCCCAAAAAATAAAAAAAAAATTGGGGTCACAAACAAAAAAACATCGATCCCATACAAAGTTTGACCGTTAATAACTTCGGAACGGTAAACTTTTTTTAATTAGTGTTCGACCAAATGTCATAGGGAATCGTAAGCGCTACCAACCTAAAATGGTCTGATTGATCCCCTGGGGGTTCAAGTCGGGGATCAAATTTCAAAATGGTCCGAGGGGGATGAAATTTTGGCTCTGGGCGTTTTTGGGGTCGCTGATTTCATTTCTGAATTTTTTTTTTTGAATTTCTTTTTTTTTTTAATAGCTCCCATACAAACTTACGAGCAAGGTGGCGGAGTGAGGCCGAAGGCCGAACGACGGCACCTTGCGAGTCTCCCATCACACCGGAGCGAGGCCGAAGGCCGAGTGACGAATTCATTGATGATTTCGAAAGGGTTCAAAGTGGGGTTCAAACGAGCAAGGTGTCGGAGCGAGGCCGGAGGCCGAGCGACGACACCTTGCGAGTCTCTTCATACTGTAACGAGGCCATAGGCGGAGCGACGGTTATTCATTATGATCCCTGAGGATTCAAAAAAGGGATCAAATTTTATATTGGACCGATTGCGATGAAATTTAAGATCTGGGGGTTTTCAAGGACTCTGATTTCATTTCTGAAGAAAGTTTTTAGAAGTTCTTTTTTTTTTTTTAATCTCTCATACATAATTACGAGCAAGGTGTCGGAGTGAGGCCGAAGGCCGAGCGACGGCACCTTGCGAGTTCCTAAGTCTCTAAAGCGAGGCCGCAGGCCGAGCTAACGTTTGACGAGCAAGGTGTCATAGTGAGGCCGAAGGCCGAGCTATGGCACATCTGCGAGTTCGGAGGGCATTGAAGTGAGGCCGGAGGCCGAACTTCAGTGCCCGACAATAAATCATACAAAAGTTATATACTGTTCGGTTATCGTGGGTGCTGAAGCGAGGCCGTAGGCCGAGCTTCATTGCCCTGTTGACGATCATACAATGCAACATACAATTTCATACAAAATATATTTCTTTGGCAAGTTTTACCCACTTTTCGACTGGACTTGAAAGTTTGACTTATTTTTTCAACTGAACTAAATTTATCTACCAATTTTGAACTGAATTTAAATTTCTCTCACAGAATCCAAATTTAAAATTTTTGAATTTCTATCTCCACCCAACTCCAGACTGAATTGGAGATATCTACCTACCTTCTTAATCAATTTCAAAGTTTTAAAGATTACAACTGCAAAACAAATACCTGCCCCAACCCTATAGGTAAAAGGATATAAACGCGGGCCGCATGCGGCCCGCGCAGCCACGCAAATACTAGTCTATATTATATAAAGCTGAACTACCATTGACTGACTCACTGATTGACATAATTGTTCTCCCAGAAGGAGTTTTGTGGGGGGGTGAAGAGTGGAACGACTGTATAGAGGAGGGTTATGGGACCTAGGGAAAAATCCGAAATGTTGCAAAAGTGGAACAGACCCTGGAGTACCCCAACGTCCTGGCTAAACTATAACACTTGGAACCCCCCTTTTTGAACAAAAATTGAAGGGAACCATGAGTCCCTCCCAAAAATTAAAAAAAAAATTGGGGTCACAAACAAAAAAACATCGATCCCATACAAAGTTTGACCGTTAATAACTTCGGAACGGTAAACTTTTTTTAATTAGTGTTCGACCAAATGTCATAGGGAATCGTAAGCGCTACCAACCTTAAGTAGTCTGATTGATCCCCTGGGGGTTCAAGTCGGGGATCATATTTCAAAATGGTCCGAGGGGGATGAAATGTTGGCTCTGGGAGTTTTTAGGGTCGCTGAATTCAGTTCTGAAAAAAAATTTTGGAATTTCTTTTTTTTTTTAATAGCTCCCATACAAACTTACGAGCAAGGTGGCGGAGTGAGGCCGAAGGCCGAACGACGGCACCTTGCGAGTCTCCCCTTCGCACCGGAGCGAGGCCGAAGGCCGAGCGACGGTTCTTGAGATTTTTTCTGAAGGGTTCAAAGTGGGGTTCAAACGAGCAAGGTGTCGGAGCGAGGCCGGAGGCCGAGCGACGACACCTTGCGAGTCTCTTCATACCGGAGCGAGGCCGTAGGCCGAGCGACGGTTATTCATTATGATCCCTGAGGATTCAAAGAAGGGATCAAATTTTATATTGTTGCGATTGCGATGAAATTTAAGATCTGGGGGTTTTCAAGGACTCTGATTTCATTTCTGATGAAAGTTTTTGGAATTTCTTTTTTTTTTAAACATCTAATACATATTTACGAGCAAGGTGTCGGAGTGAGGCCGAAGGCCGAACGACGGCACCATGCGAGTTCATAAGTCACTAAAGCGAGGCCGCAGGCCGAGCTAACGTTTGACGAGCAAGGTGTCATAGCGAGGCCGGAGGCCGAGCTATGACACCTTGCGAGTTCTCAAGTAACTAAAGCGAGGCCGTAGGTCAAGCTAACGTTTGACGAGCAAGGTGTCATAGTGAGGCCGGAGGCCGAGCTATGACACCTTGCGAGTACTCAAGTAGCTCAAGCGAGGCCGTAGGCCGAGCTAATGTTTGACGAACAAGGTGTCATAGTGAGGCCGAAGGCCGAGCTATGGCACTTTGCGAGTCCGGAGGGCATTGTAGTGAGGCCGGAGGCCGAACTTCAGTGCCCGACAATAAATCATACAAAAGTTATATACTGTTCTGTTATCGTGGGTGCTGAAGCGAGGCCGCAGGCCGAGCTTCATTGCCCTGTTGACGATCATACAATGCAACATACAATTTCATACAAAAAATATTTCTTTGGTAAGTTTTACCCACGTTTCGACTGGACTTGAAAGTTTGACTTAATTTTTCAACTGAATTAAATTTATCTACCTACTTTGAACTGAATTTAAATTTCTCTCACAGAATCCAAATTTAAAATTTTTGAATTTATATCTCCACCCAACTCCAGACTGAATTGGAGATATCTACCTACCTTCTTAATCAATTTCAAAGTTTTAAAGAATAAAACTGCAACACTAATGCACTGTCCCAACCCTATAGGTAAAAGGATATAAACGCGGGCCGCATGCGGCCCGCGCAGCCACGCAAATACTAGTCTATATTATATAAAGCTGAACTACCACTGACTGACTCACTCACTCATTGACATAATTGTTCTCCCAGAAGGAGTTTTGTGGGGGGTTGGCGAGTGGTACTCCTGTATAGGGCAGCATTATGGGACTTAGGGAAAAATCCGAAAAGTTGCAAAATTGGAACAGACCCTGGAGTACCCCAACGTCCTGCAAAAATGGTAGGGTTTAGGGGTGTGGGGTTCAAACAAAGGTTGTTAGGGACCATGAGTCCCTCCCAAAAAATTAAAAAAAAATGGGTGTCACAGACAAAAAAACGTCGATCCCATACAAAGTTTGAACCTTAATAACTTCAGAACGGTAAACTTTTTTTAATTAGTGTTCGACCAAATATCATAGGGGATCGTAAGCGCTACCAACCTAAAGTGGTCTGATTGATCCCCTGGGGGTTCAAGTCGGGGATCAAATTTCAAAATGGTCTGAGCGGAACAAAATTTTGGCTCCGGGGGTTTTTGGGGACGCTGAATTTATTTCTGAAAAAAAATTTTGGAATTTCTTTTTTTTTTTTATAGCTCCCATACAAACTTATGAGCAAGGTGGCGGAGTGAGGCCGAAGGCCGAACGACGGCACCTTGCGAGTCCCCTATCGTACCGGAGCGAGGCCGAAGGCCGAGCGACGGTTTCATTGATGATTTCTATAGGGTTCAAAGTGGGGTTCAAACGAGTAAGGTGTCGGAGTGAGGCCGAAGGCCGAGCGACGGCACCTTGCGGGTCTCATCATATTGGAGCGAGGCCGTAGGCCGAGCGACGGTTATTCCATATGATCTGTGAGGATTCAAAGAAGGGATCAAATGTCATATTGGTCCGATTGCGATGAAATTTAAGATCTGGGGGTTTTCAAGGACTCTGATTTCATTTCTGATGAAAGTTTTTGGAATTTCTTTTTTTTTTTAAACCTCTCATACATATTTACGAGCAAGGTGTCGGAGTGAGGCCGAAGGCCGAACGACGGCACCATGCGAGTTCTCAAGTAACTAAAGCGAGGCCGTAGGCCGAGCTAACGTTTGACGAGCAAGGTGTCATAGAGAGGCCGAAGGCCGAGCTATGGCACCTTGCGAGTCCGGAGGGCATTGAAGTGAGGCCGCAGGCCGAACTTCAGTGCCCGACAGTATATCAAACAAAAATTAAATACTGTTTGATTATCGAAGGTGCTGAAGCGAGGCCGCAGGCCGAGCTTCAGTGCCCGTTGCTGACCGTACAATGAAGTATGGTTTTCATACTTTCATACAAAAAATATTTCTTTTGTAAGTTTTACCCACTTTTCGACTGGACTTGAAAGATTGACTTTTTTTTTGACTGCATTAAATATTTCCATTCATTTTGAACTGAATTTAAATTTCTTTCACAGAATCCAAATTTAAAATTTTTGAATTTCAATCTCCACCTTACTCCAGACTGAATTGGAGAAATCTACAACATTTCTTAATCAATTTCAAAGTTTTAAAGATTACTACTGCAAATTAAATGCACAGTCCCAACCCTATAGGTAAAAGGATATAAACGCGGGCCGCATGCGGCCCGCGCAGCCACGCAAATACTAGTCTATATTATATAAAGCTAAACTACCATTGACTCACTGATTGACAGAATTGTTCTCCCAGAAGGAGTTTTGTGGGGGGGTGAAGAGTGGTACACCTGGATAGGGGAGCGTTATGTGACCTAGGGAAAAATCCGAAAAGTTGCAAAAGTGGAACAGACCCTGGAGTACCCCAACGTCCTGCAAAAATGGTAGGGTTTAGGGGGGTGGGGTTCAAACAAAGGTTGTTAGGGACTATAAGCCCCTCCCAAAAAATTAAAAAAAAATGGGTGTCACAGACAAAAATACGGCGATCCCATACAAAGTTTGACCCTAAATAACTTCGGAACGGTAAACTTTTTTTAATTAGTGTTCGACCAAATGTCATAGGGGATGGCAAGCGCTACCAACCTAAAATGGTATGATTGATCCCCTGGGGGTTCAAGTCGGGGATCAAATTTCAAAATGGTCCGAGGGAGATGAAATTTTGGCTCTGGGAGTTTTTGGGGTCGCTGAATTCATTTCTGAAAAAAGTTTTTGGAATTTCTTTTTTTTTTAATAGCTCCCATACAAACTTACGAGCAAGGTGGCGGAGTGAGGCCGAAGGCCGAACGACGGCACCTTGCGAGTCTCCCCATCGCACCGGAGCGAGGCCGAAGGCCGAGCGACGGTTCTTGAGATTTTTTCTGAAGGGTTCAAAGTGGGGTTCAAACGAGCAAGGTGTCGGAGCGAGGCCGGAGGCCGAGCGACGACACCTTGCGAGTCTCTACATACCGGAGCGAGGCCGTAGGCCGAGCGACGGTCATTCATTATGATCCCTGAGGATTCAAAGAAGGGATCAAATTTAATATTGGTGCAATTGCGATGAAATTTAAGATCTGGGGGTTTTCAAGGACTCTGATTTCATTTCTGATAAAAGTTTTTGGAATTTCTTTTTTTTTTTAAACCTCTCATACACATTTACGAGCAAGGTGTCGGAGCGAGGCCGAAGGCCGAGCGACGGCACCTTGCGAGTTCCCAAGTCACTTAAGCGAGGCCGTAGGCTGAGCTAATGTTTGACGAGCAAGGTGTCATAGTGAGGCCGAAGGCCGAGCTATGACACCTTGCGATTTCTCAATTAACTAAAGCGAGGCCGTAGGCCGAGCTAACGTTTGACAAGCAAGGTGTCATAGTGAGGCCGTAGGCCGAGCTATGACGCCTTGCGAGTTCTCAAGTAACTAAAGCGAGGCCGTAGGCCGAGCTCATCATTGACGAGCAAGGTGCTTAAGTAACTGAAGCGAGGCCGTAGGCCGAGCTAATTGTTGACGAGCAAGGTGTCATAGTGAGGCCGAAGGCCGAGCTATGGCATTTTGCGAGTCCGGAGGGCATTGAAGTGAGGCCGCAGGCCGAACTTCAGTGCCCGACAGTAAATCAAACAAAAATTAAATACTGTTTGATTATCGTGGGTGCTGAAGCGAGGCCGTAGGCCGAGCTTCAGTGCCCGTTGCCAACCGTACAATGATGTATGGTTTCCATACATTCATATAAAAAATATTTCTTTGGTAAGTTTTACCCACTTTTCGACTGGACTTGAAAGTTTGACTTTTTTTTCGACTGAATTAAATATTTCCACCCATTTTGAACTCAATTTAAATTTTTCTCACAGAATCCTTATTTAAAATTTTTGAATTTCCATCTCTACCCAACTCCAGACTGAATTGGAGATATCTACCTACCTTCTTAATCAATTTCAAAGTTTTAAAGAAATAAACTGCAAAACAAATACCTGCCCAACCCTATAGGTGAAAGGATATAAACGCGGGCCGCATGCGGCCCGCGCAGCCACGCAAATACTAGTCTATATTATATAAAGCTAAACTACCATTGACTCACTGATTGACAGAATTGTTCTCCCAGAAGGAGTTTTGTGGGGGGGTGAAGAGTGGTACACCTGGATAGGGGAGCGTTATGTGACCTAGGGAAAAATCCGAAAAGTTGCAAAAGTGGAACAGACCCTGGAGTACCCCAACGTCCTGCAAAAATGGTAGGGTTTAGGGGGGTGGGGTTCAAACAAAGGTTGTTAGGGACTATAAGCCCCTCCCAAAAAATTAAAAAAAAATGGGTGTCACAGACAAAAATACGGCGATCCCATACAAAGTTTGACCCTAAATAACTTCGGAACGGTAAACTTTTTTTAATTAGTGTTCGACCAAATGTCATAGGGGATGGCAAGCGCTACCAACCTAAAATGGTATGATTGATCCCCTGGGGGTTCAAGTCGGGGATCAAATTTCAAAATGGTCCGAGGGAGATGAAATTTTGGCTCTGGGAGTTTTTGGGGTCGCTGAATTCATTTCTGAAAAAAGTTTTTGGAATTTCTTTTTTTTTTAATAGCTCCCATACAAACTTACGAGCAAGGTGGCGGAGTGAGGCCGAAGGCCGAACGACGGCACCTTGCGAGTCTCCCCATCGCACCGGAGCGAGGCCGAAGGCCGAGCGACGGTTCTTGAGATTTTTTCTGAAGGGTTCAAAGTGGGGTTCAAACGAGCAAGGTGTCGGAGCGAGGCCGGAGGCCGAGCGACGACACCTTGCGAGTCTCTACATACCGGAGCGAGGCCGTAGGCCGAGCGACGGTCATTCATTATGATCCCTGAGGATTCAAAGAAGGGATCAAATTTAATATTGGTGCAATTGCGATGAAATTTAAGATCTGGGGGTTTTCAAGGACTCTGATTTCATTTCTGATAAAAGTTTTTGGAATTTCTTTTTTTTTTTAAACCTCTCATACACATTTACGAGCAAGGTGTCGGAGCGAGGCCGAAGGCCGAGCGACGGCACCTTGCGAGTTCCCAAGTCACTTAAGCGAGGCCGTAGGCTGAGCTAATGTTTGACGAGCAAGGTGTCATAGTGAGGCCGAAGGCCGAGCTATGACACCTTGCGATTTCTCAATTAACTAAAGCGAGGCCGTAGGCCGAGCTAACGTTTGACAAGCAAGGTGTCATAGTGAGGCCGTAGGCCGAGCTATGACGCCTTGCGAGTTCTCAAGTAACTAAAGCGAGGCCGTAGGCCGAGCTCATCATTGACGAGCAAGGTGCTTAAGTAACTGAAGCGAGGCCGTAGGCCGAGCTAATTGTTGACGAGCAAGGTGTCATAGTGAGGCCGAAGGCCGAGCTATGGCATTTTGCGAGTCCGGAGGGCATTGAAGTGAGGCCGCAGGCCGAACTTCAGTGCCCGACAGTAAATCAAACAAAAATTAAATACTGTTTGATTATCGTGGGTGCTGAAGCGAGGCCGTAGGCCGAGCTTCAGTGCCCGTTGCCAACCGTACAATGATGTATGGTTTCCATACATTCATATAAAAAATATTTCTTTGGTAAGTTTTACCCACTTTTCGACTGGACTTGAAAGTTTGACTTTTTTTTCGACTGAATTAAATATTTCCACCCATTTTGAACTCAATTTAAATTTTTCTCACAGAATCCTTATTTAAAATTTTTGAATTTCCATCTCCACCCAACTCCAGACTGAATTGGAGATATCTACCTACCTTCTTAATCAATTTCAAAGTTTTAAAGAAATAAACTGCAAAACAAATACCTGCCCAACCCTATAGGTGAAAGGATATAAACGCGGGCCGCATGCGGCCCGCGCAGCCACGCAAATACTAGTCTATATTATATAAAGCTAAACTACCATTGACTCACTGATTGACAGAATTGTTCTCCCAGAAGGAGTTTTGTGGGGGGGTGAAGAGTGGTACACCTGGATAGGGGAGCGTTATGTGACCTAGGGAAAAATCCGAAAAGTTGCAAAAGTGGAACAGACCCTGGAGTACCCCAACGTCCTGCAAAAATGGTAGGGTTTAGGGGGGTGGGGTTTAAACAAAGGTTGTTAAGGACCATGAGTCCCTCCCAAAAAATTAAAAAAAAATGGGTGTCACAGACAAAAAAACATCGATCCCATACAAAGTTTGACCGTTAATAACTTCGGAACGGTAAACTTTTTTTAATTAGTGTTCGACCAAATGTCATAGGGGATCGTAAGCGCTACCAACCTAAAATGGTCTGATTGATCCCCTGGGGGTTCAAGTGGGGGATCAAATTTCAAAATGGTCCGAGCGGAACGAAATTTTGGCTCCGGGGGTTTTTGGGGTCGCTGATTTCATTTCTGAAAAAGAAATTTGGAATTTCTTTTTTTTTTTAATAGCTCCCATACAAACTTACGAGCAAGGTGGCGGAGTGAGGCCGAAGGCCGAACGACGGCACCTTGCGAGTCTACCCTTCGCACCGGAGCGAGGCCGAAGGCCGAGCGACGGTTCTTGAGATTTTTTCTGAAGGGTTCAAAGTGGGATTCAAACGAGCAAGGTGTCGGAGCGAGGCCGGAGGCCGAGCGACGACACCTTGCGAGTCTCTTCATACCGGAGCGAGGCCGTAGGCCGAGCGACGGTTATTCATTATGATCCCTGAGGATTCAAAGAAGGGATCAAATTTTATATTGCTGCGATTGCGATGAAATTTAAGATCTGGGGGTTTTCAAGGACTCTGATTCCATTTCTGATGAAAGTTTTTGGAATTTCTTTTTTTTTTAAACCTCTAATACATATTTACGAGCAAGGTGTCGGAGTGAGGCTGAAGGCCGAACGACGGCACCATGCGAGTTCCTAAGTCACTAAAGCGAGGCCGCAGGCCGAGCTAACGTTTGACGAGCAAGGTGTCATGGCGAGGCCGGAGGCCGAGCTATGACACCTTGCGAGTTCTCAAGTAACTAAAGCGAGGCCGTAGGCCGAGCTAACCTGTTACGAGCAAGGTGTCATAGTGAGGCCGAAGGCCGAGCTATGGCACCTTGCGAGTCCGGAGGGCATTGAAGTGAGGCCGCAGGCCGAACTTCAGTGCCCGACAGTAAATCAAACAAAAATTAAATACTGTTCGATTATCGTGGGTGCTGAGGCGAGGCCGCAGGCCGAGCTTCATTGCCCTGTTGACGATCATACAATGCAACATACAATTTCATACAAAAAATATTTCTTTGGTAAGTTTTACCCACTTTTCGACTGAACTTGAAGGTTTTACTTTTTTTTTCAATTGAACAAAATTTATCCACCTATTTTGAACTGAATTTAAATTTCTCTCACAGAATCCAAATAAAAAATTTTTGAATTTCTATCTCCACCCTACTCCAGACTGAATTGGAGATATCTACCTACCATCTTAATCAATTTCAAAGTTTTAAAGAATAAAACTGCAACACCAATGCACTGTCCTACCCCAACAGGTTAAAGGATATAAACGCGGGCCGCATGCGGCCCGCGCAGCCACGCAAATACTAGTCTATCTATATTATATAAAGCTGAACTACCATTGACTCACTCACTGACTCATTGACATAATTGTTCTCCCAGAAGGAGTATTGTGGGGGGTTGTAGAGTGGAACACCTGGATAGAGGAGCGTTATGGGACCTAGGGAAAAATCCGAAAAGTTGCAAAAGTGGAAAAGACCTTGGAGTACCCCAACGTCCTGGCTAAACTATAACACTTGGAACCCCCCTTTTTGAACAAAGGTTGTTAAGGACCATGAGCCCCTCCCAAAAAATAAAAAAAAAATTGGGGTCACAAACAAAAAAACATCGATCCCATACAAAGTTTGACCGTTAATAACTTCGGAACGGTAAACTTTTTTTAATTAGTGTTCGACCAAATGTCATAGGGAATCGTAAGCGCTACCAAACTAAAATGGTCTGATTGATCCCCTGGGGGTTCAAGTGAGGGATCAAATTTCAAAATGGTCCGAGCGAGACAAAATTTCGGCTCCGGGGGTTTTTGGGGTTGCTGAATTCATTTCTGAAAAAAAATTTTGGAATTTCTTTTTTTTTTAATAGCTCCCATACAAACTTACGAGCAAGGTGGCGGAGTGAGGCCGAAGGCCGAACGACGGCACCTTGCGAGTCTCCCATCACACCGGAGCGAGGCCGAAGGCCGAGCGACAGTTTTTGAGATTTGTTCTGAAGGGTTCAAAGTGGGGTTCAAACGAGCAAGGTGTCGGAGCGAGGCCGGAGGCCGAGCGACGACACCTTGCGAGTCTCTTCATACCGGAGCGAGGCCGTAGGCCGAGCGACGGTTATTCATTATGATCCCTGAGGATTCAAAGAAGGGATCAAATTTTATATTGGTGCGATTGCGATGAAATTAAAGATCTGGGGGTTTTCAATGACACTGATTTCATTTCTGATGAATGTTTTAGGAATTTCTTATTTTTTTTAAACCTCTCATACATATTTACGAGCAAGGTGTCGGAGTGAGGCCGAAGGCCGAACGACGGCACCATGCGAGTTCATAAGTCACTAAAGCGAGGCCGCAGGCCGAGCTAACGTTATACGACCAAGGTGTCATAGCGAGGCCGGAGGCCGAGCTATGATACCTTGCGAGTTCTCAAGTAACTAAAGCGAGGCCGTAGGCCGAGCTAACGTTTTAAGAGCAAGGTGTCATAGCGAGGCCGAAGGCCGAGCTATGGCATCTTGCGAGTCCGGAGGGCATTGAAGTGAGGCCGCAGGCCGAACTTCAGTGCCCGACAGTAAATCATGCAAAAATAAATACTGTTTGATTATCGTGGGTGCTAAAGCGAGGCCGCAGGCCGAGCTTCAGTTCCCGTTGCCGAGCATACAATGATGTATGGTTTTCATACTTTCATGCAAAAAATATAACTTTGGTAAGTTTTACCCACTTTTCGACTGGACTTGAAAGTTTTACTTTTTTTTCAACTGAACTAAATTTATCCACCTATTTTGAACTGAATTTAAATTTCTCTTACAGAATCCAAATTTTAAATTTTTAAATTTCTATCTCCACCCAACTCCAGACTGAATTGGAGATATCTACCTACCATCTTAATCAATTTCAAAGTTTTAAAGAATAAAACTGCAACACCAATGCACTGTCCCAACCCTATAGGTAAAAGGATATAAACGCGGGCCGCATACGGCCCGCGCAGCCACGCAAATACTAGTCTATCTATATTATATAAAGTTAAACTACCATTGACTCACTCACTGACTGATTGACAGAATTGTTCTCCCAGAAGGAGTTTTGTGGGGGGTTGAAGAGTGGTACACCTGGATAGGGGAGCGTTATGTGACCTAGGGAAAAATCCGAAAAGTTGCAAAAGTGGAAGAGACCCTGGAGTACCCCAACGTCCTGGCTAAACTATAACACTTGGTACCCCCCTATTCGAACAAAAGTTGTTTGGAACCATGAGTCCCTCCCAAAAAATAAAAAAAAAATTGGGGTCACAAACAAAAAAACATCGATCCCATACAAAGTTTGACCGTTAATAACTTCGGAACGGTAGACTTTTTTTAATTAGTGTTCGACCAAATGTCATAGGGGATGGTAAGCGCTACCAACCTAAAATGGTCTCATTGATCCCCTGGGGGTTCAAGTCGGGGATCAAATTTCAAAATGGTCCGAGGGGGACGAAATTTTGGCTTTGGGGGTTTTTGGGGTCGCTGAATTTAGTTTTGAAAAAAAAATTTGGAATTTCTTTTTTTTTTTAATAGCTCCCATACAAACTTACGAGCAAGGTGGCGGAGTGAGGCCGAAGGCCGAACGACGGCACCTTGCGAGTCTTCCCTTCGCACCGGAGCGAGGCCGAAGGCCGAGCGACGGTTCGTGAGATTTTTTCTGAAGGGTTCAAAGTGGGGTTCAAACGAGCAAGGTGTCGGAGCGAGGCCGGAGGCCGAGCGACGACACCTTGCGAGTCTCTTCATACCGGAGCGAGGCCGTAGGCCGAGCGACGGTTAATCATTATGATCCCTGAGGATTCAAAGAAGGGATCAAATTTTATATTGGTGCGATTGCGATGAAATTTAAGATCTGGGGGTTTTCAAGGACTCTGATTTCATTTCTGATGAAAGTTTTTGGAATTTCTTTTTTTTTATACCTCTCATACATATTTACGAGCAAGGTGTCGGAGTGAGGCCGAAGGCCGAACGACGGCACCATGCGAGTTCATAAGTCACTAAAGCGAGGCCGCAGGCCGAGCTAACGTTTTACGAGCAAGGTGTCATAGCGAGGCCGGAGGCCGAGCTATGATACCTTGCGAGTTCTCAAGTAACTAAAGCGAGGCCGCAGGCCGAGCTAACGTTTGACGAGCAAGGTGTCATAGTGAGGCCGGAGGCCGAGCTATGACACCTTGCGAGTACTCAAGTAGCTCAAGCGAGGCCGTAGGCCGAGCTAATGTTTGACGAGCAAGGTGTCATAGTGAGGCCGAAGGCCGAGCTATGGTACTTTGCGAGTCCTGAGGGCATTGAAGTGAGGCCGGAGGCCGAACTTCAGTGCCCGACAATACATCATACAAAAGTTATATACTGTCCGGTTATCGTGAGTGCTGAAGCGAGGCCGCAGGCCGAGCTTCATTGCCCTGCTGACGATCATACAATGCAACATACAATTTCATACAAAAAATATTTCTTTGGTAAGTTTTACCCACTTTTCGACTGGACTTGAAAGTTTGACTTATTTTTTCAACTGAACTAAATTTATCTACCTACTTTGAACTGAATTTAAATTTCTCTCACAGAATCCAAATTTATAATTTTTGAATTTCAATCTCCACCCAACTCCAGACTGAATTGGAGAAATCTACAACATATCTTAATCAATTTCAAAGTTTTAAAGATTACAACTGCATTTTAAATGCTTGACCTAATCCTATAGGTAAAAGGATATAAACGCGGGCCGCATGCGGCCCGCGCAGCCACGCAAATACTAGTCTATATTATATAAAGCTGAACTACCATTGACTCACTGACTGACTCATTGACATAATTGTTCTCCCAGAAGGAGTTTTGTGGGGGGTTGGCGAGTGGAACACCTGGATAGAGGAGCGTTATGTGACCTAGGGAAAAATCCGAAAAGTTGCAAAAGTGGAACAGACCCTAGAGTACCCCAACGTCCTGGCTAAACTATAACACTTGGAACCCCCCTTTTTGAACAAAAAATGTAGGGAACCATGAGTCCCTCCCAAAAAATAAAAAAAAATTTGGGGACACAAACAAAAAAACGTCGATCCGATACAAAGTTTGACCCTTAATAACATCGGAACGGTAAACTTTTTTTAATTAGTGTTCGACCAAATGTCATAGGGAATCATAAGCGCTACCAACCTAAAATGGTCTGATTGATCCCCTGGGGGTTCAAGTCGGGGATCAAATTTCAAAATGGTCCAAGCGGGACGAAATTTTGGCTCCGGGGGTTTTTAGGGTCGCTGAATTCATTTCTGAAAAAAGTTTTTGTAATTTCTTTTTTTTTTTAATAGCTCCCATACAAACTTACGAGCAAGGTGGCGGAGTGAGGCCGAAGGCCGAACGACGGCACCTTGCGAGTCTCCCCTTCGCACCGGAGCGAGGCCGAAGGCCGAGCGACGGTTCTTGAGATTTTTTCTGAAGGGTTCAAACGAGCAAGGTGTCGGAGCGAGGCCGGAGGCCGAGCGACGGCACCTTGCGAGTCTCCCATCACACCGGAGCGAGGCCGAAGGCCGAGCGACGAATTCATTGATGATTTCGAAAGGGTTCAAAGTGGGGTTCAAACGAGCAAGGTGTCGGAGCGAGGTCGGAGGCCGAGCGACGACACCTTGCGAGTCTCTTCATACCGGAGTGAGGCCGTAGGCCGAGCGACGGTTATTCATTATGATCCCTGAGGATTCAAAGAAGGGATCAAATTTTATATTGGTGCGATTGCGATGAAATTTAAGATCTGGGGGTTTTTAAGGACTCTGATTTCATTTCTGATGAAAGTTTTTAGAATTTCTTTTTTTTTTTTTAATCTCTCATACATAATTACGATCAAGATGTCGGAGTGAGGCCGAAGGCCGAGCGACGGCACCTTGCGAGTTCTCAAGTAACTAAAGCGAGGCCGTAGGCCGAGCTAACGTTTGACGAGCAAGGTGTCATAGTGAGGCCGAAGGCCGAGCTATGGCACTTTGCGAGTTCGGAGGGCATTGAAGTGAGGCCGGAGGCCGAACTTCAGTGCCCGACAATAAATCATACAAAAGTTATATACTGTTCGGATATCGTGGGTGCTGAAGCGAGGCCGTAGGCCGAGCTTCATTGCCCTGTTGACGATCATACAATGCAACATACAATTTCATACAAAAAATATTTCTTTGGTAAGTTTTACCCACTTTTCGACTGGACTTGAAAGTTTGACTTATTTTTTCAACTGAACTAAATTTATCTACCAATTTTGAACTGAATTTAAATTTCTCTCACAGAATCCAAATTTAAAATTTTTGAATTTCTATCTCCACCCAACTCCAGACTGAATTGGAGATATCTACCTACCTTCTTAATCAATTTCAAAGTTTTAAAGATTACAACTGCAAAACAAATACCTGCCCCAACCCTATAGGTAAAAGGATATAAACGCGGGCCGCATGCGGCCCGCGCAGCCACGCAAATACTAGTCTATATTATATAAAGCTGAACTACCATTGACTCACTGACTGACTCACTGAT
Source organism: Ligdia adustata (assembly GCA_947049295.1). Lineage (NCBI taxonomy): Eukaryota > Metazoa > Arthropoda > Insecta > Lepidoptera > Geometridae > Ligdia > Ligdia adustata. The sequence continues at coordinate 10,240,863 of OX346231.1, forward strand.
TGACATAATTGTTCTCCCAGAAGGAGTTTTGTGGGGGGTTGGCGAGTGGAACTCCTGTATAGGGGAGCGTTATGGGACCTAGGGAAAAATCCGAAAAGTTGCAAAAGTGGAACAGACCCTGGAGTACCCCAACGTCCTGCAAAAATGGTAGGGTTTAGGGGGCTGGGGTTCGAACAAAGGTTGTTAGGGACCATGAGCCCCTCCCAAAAAATAAAAAAAAAATTTGGGTCACAAACAAAAAAACATCGATCCCATACAAAGTTTGACCGTTAATAACTTCGGCACGGTAAACTTTTTTTAATTAGTGTTCGACCAAATGTCATAGGGAATCGTAAGCGCTACCAACCTAAAGAGGTCTGATTGATCCTCTGGGGGTTCAAGTCGGGGATCAAATTTCAAAATGGTCCGAGCGGGACGAAATTTTGGCTCTGGGGGTTTTTGGGGTCGCTAAATTCAATTCTGAAAAAAAAATTTGGAATTTCTTTTTTTTTTTTAATAGCTCCCATACAAACTTACGAGCAAGGTGGCGGAGTGAGGCCGAAGGCCGAACGACGGCACCTTGCGAGTCTCCCCTTCGCACCGGAGCGAGGCCGAAGGCCGAGCGACGGTTCTTGAGATTTTTTCTGAAGGGTTCAAAGTGGGGTTCAAACGAGCAATGTGTCGGAGCGAGGCCGGAGGCTGAGCGACGACACCTTGCGAGTCTCTACATACCGGAGCGAGGCCGTAGGCCGAGCGACGGTTATTCATTATTATCCCTGAGGATTCAAAAAAGGGATCAAATTTTATATTGGTCCGATTGCGATGAAATTTAAGATCTGGGGGTTTTCGAGGACTCTGATTTCATTTCTGATGAAAGTTTTTGGAATTTCTTTTTTTTGTTAAACCTGTCATACATTTTTACGAGCAAGGTGTCGGAGTGAGGCCGAAGGCCGAACGACGGCACCATGCGAGTTCCTAAGTCACTAAAGCGAGGCCGCAGGCCGAGCTAACGTTCGACGAGCAAGGTGTCATAGCTCGGCCTCCGGCCTCGCTATGACACCTTGCGGGTTCCTAAGTCACTAAAGCGAGGCCGTAGGCCGAGCTAACGTTTAACGAGAAAGGTGTCATAGCGAGGCCGGAGGCCGAGCTATGACACCTTGCGAGTTCTCAAGTAACTAAAGCGAGGCCGTAGGCCGAGCTAACGCTTGACGAGCAAGGTGTCATAGCGAGGCCGGAGGCCGAGCTATGACACCTTGCGAGTACTCAAGTAACTTAAGCGAGGCCGTAGGCCGAGCTAATGTTTGACGAGCAAGGTGTCATAGTGAGGCCGAAGGCCGAGCTATGGCACTTTGCGAGTCCGGAGGGCATTGAAGTGAGGCCGGAGGCCGAACTTCAGTGCCTGACAATAAATCATACAAAAGTTATATACTGTTTGGTTATCGTGGGTGCTGAAGCGAGGCCGCAGGCCGAGCTTCATTGCCCTGTTGACGATCATACAATGCAACATACAATTTCATACAAAAAATATTTCTTTGGTAAGTTTTACCCACTTTTCGACTGGACTTGAAAGTTTGACTTATTTTTTTAACTGAACTAAATTTATCTACCTACTCTGAACTGAATTTAAATTTCTCTCACAGAATCCAAATTAAAAATTTTTGAATTTCGATCACCACCCAACTCCAGACTGAATTGGAGATATCTACCTACCTTCCTAATCAATTTCAAAGTTTTAAAGAATAAAACTGCAACACCAATGCACTGTCCTACCCCAACAGGTTAAAGGATATAAACGCGGGCCGCATGCGGCCCGCGCAGCCACGCAAATACTAGTCTTCTATATTATATAAAGCTGAACTACCATTGACTCACTGACTGATTGACAGAATTGTTCTCCCAGAAGGAGTATTGTGGGGGGTTGTAGAGTGGAACACCTGGATAGAGGAGCGTTATGTGACCTAGGGAAAAATCCGAAAAATTGCAAAAGTGGAACAGACCCTGGAGTACCCCAACGTCCTGGCTAAACTATAACACTTGGAACCCCCCTTTTTGAAGAAAGGTTGTTAAGGACCATGAGCCCCTCCCAAAAAATTAAAAAAAAATGGGTGTCACAAACAAAAAAACGTCGATCCGATACAAAGTTTGACCCTTAATAACATCGGAACGGTAAACTTTTTTTAATTAGTGTTCGACCAAATGTCATAGGGAATCATAAGCGCTACCAACCTAAAATGGTCTGATTGATCCCCTGGGGGTTCAAGTCGGGGATCAAATTTCAAAATGGTCCAAGCGGGACGAAATTTTGGCTCCGGGGGTTTTTAGGGTCGCTGAATTCATTTCTGAAAAAAGTTTTTGTAATTTCTTTTTTTTTTTAATAGCTCCCATACAAACTTACGAGCAAGGTGGCGGAGTGAGGCCGAAGGCCGAACGACGGCACCTTGCGAGTCTCCCCTTCGCACCGGAGCGAGGCCGAAGGCCGAGCGACGGTTCTTGAGATTTTTTCTGAAGGGTTCAAAGTGGGGTTCAAACGAGCAAGGTGTCGGAGCGAGGCCGGAGGCCGAGCGACGGCACCTTGCGAGTCTCCCATCACACCGGAGCGAGGCCGAAGGCCGAGCGACGAATTCATTGATGATTTCGAAAGGGTTCAAAGTGGGGTTCAAACGAGCAAGGTGTCGGAGCGAGGCCGGAGGCCGAGCGACGACACCTTGCGAGTCTCTTCATACCGGAGTGAGGCCGTAGGCCGAGCGACGGTTATTCATTATGATCCCTGAGGATTCAAAGAAGGGATCAAATTTTATATTGGTGCGATTGCGATGAAATTTAAGATCTGGGGGTTTTTAAGGACTCTGATTTCATTTCTGATGAAAGTTTTTAGAATTTCTTTTTTTTTTTTTAATCTCTCATACATAATTACGATCAAGATGTCGGAGTGAGGCCGAAGGCCGAGCGACGGCACCTTGCGAGTTCTCAAGTAACTAAAGCGAGGCCGTAGGCCGAGCTAACGTTTGACGAGCAAGGTGTCATAGTGAGGCCGAAGGCCGAGCTATGGCACTTTGCGAGTTCGGAGGGCATTGAAGTGAGGCCGGAGGCCGAACTTCAGTGCCCGACAATAAATCATACAAAAGTTATATACTGTTCGGATATCGTGGGTGCTGAAGCGAGGCCGTAGGCCGAGCTTCATTGCCCTGTTGACGATCATACAATGCAACATACAATTTCATACAAAAAATATTTCTTTGGTAAGTTTTACCCACTTTTCGACTGGACTTGAAAGTTTGACTTATTTTTTCAACTGAACTAAATTTATCTACCAATTTTGAACTGAATTTAAATTTCTCTCACAGAATCCAAATTTAAAATTTTTGAATTTCTATCTCCACCCAACTCCAGACTGAATTGGAGATATCTACCTACCTTCTTAATCAATTTCAAAGTTTTAAAGATTACAACTGCAAAACAAATACCTGCCCCAACCCTATAGGTAAAAGGATATAAACGCGGGCCGCATGCGGCCCGCGCAGCCACGCAAATACTAGTCTATATTATATAAAGCTGAACTACCATTGACTCATTGACAGAATTGTTCTCCCAGAAGGAGTTTTGTGGGGGGGTGAAGAGTGGTACTCCTGGATAGGGGAGCGTTATGTGACCTAGGGAAAAATCCGAAAAGTTGCAAAAGTGGAACAGACCCTGGAGTACCCCAACGTCCTGGCTAAACTATAACACTTGGAACCCCCCTTTTTGAACAAAAGTTGTAGGAAACCATCAGTCGCTCCCAAAAAATAAAAAAAAAATTGGGGTCACAAACAAAAAAACATCAATCCTATACAAAGTTTGACCCTTAATAACTTCAGAACGGTAAACTTTTTTTAATTAGTGTTCGACCAAATGTCATAGGGAATCGTAAGCGCTACCAACCTAAAATGGTCTGATTGATCCCCTGGGGGTTCAAGTCGGGGATCAAATTTCAAAATGGTCCGAGGGGGATGAAATTTTGGCTCCGGGGGTTTTTGGGGTCGCTGATTTCATTTCTGAAAAAAGTTTTTGGAATTTCTTTTTTTTTTTAATAGCCGCCATACAAACTTACGAGCAAGGTGTCGGAGTGAGGCCGAAGGCCGAACGACTGCACCTTGCGAGTCTCCAATCGCACCGGAGCGAGGCCGAAGGCCGAGCGACGGTTTCATTGATGATTTCTAAAGGGTTCAAAGTGGGGTTCAAACGAGCAAGGTGCCGGAGTGAGGCCGAAGGCCGAGCGACGGCACCTTGCGAGTCTCATCATACCGGAGCGAGGCCGTAGGCCGAGCGACGGTTATTCCATATGATCTCTGAGGATTCAAAGAAGGGATCAAATCTAATATTGGTCCGATTGCGATGAAATTTAAGATCTGGGGGTTTTCAAGGACTCTGATTTCATTTCTGATGAAAGTTTTTGGAATTTCGTTTTTTTTTTAATCCTTTCATACATAGTTACGAGCAAGGTGTCGGAGTGAGGCCGAAGGCCGAACGACGGCACTATGCGAGTTCCTAAGTCACTAAAGCGAGGCCGCAGGCCGAGCTAACGGTTGACGAGCAAGGTGTCATAGTGAGGCCGGAGGCCGAGCTATGACACTTTGCGAGTTCTCGAGTAACTAAAGCGAGGCCGTAGGCCGAACTAATTGTCGACGAGCAAGGTGTCATAGTGAGGCCGAAGGCCGAGCTATGGCACTTTGCGAGTCCGGAGGGCATTGAAGTTAGGCCGGAGGCCGAACTTCAGTGCCCGACAATAAATCATACAAAAGTTATATACTGTTCGGTTATCGTGGGTGCTGAAGCGAGGCCGCAGGCCGAGCTTCATTGCCCTGTTGACGATCATACAAAGCAACATACAATTTCATACAAAAAATATTTCTTTGGTAAGTTTTACCCACTTTTCGACTGGACTTGAAAGTTTGACTTATTTTTCAACTGAACTAAATTTATCTACCTTCTTTGAACTGAATTTAAATTTTTCTCACAGAATCCAAATTTAAAATTTTTGAATTTCTATCTCCACCCAACTCCAGACTGAATTGGAGATATCTACCTACCTTCTTAATCAATTTCAAAGTTTTAAAGAATAAAACTGCAACTAAAATGCTTGAACTAATCCTATAGGTAAAAGGATATAAACGCGGGCCGCATGCGGCCCGCGCAGCCACGCAAATACTAGTCTATATTATATAAAGCTGAACTACCACTGACTGACTCACTCACTCATTGACATAATTGTTCTCCCAGAAGGAGTTTTGTGGGGGGGTGAGGAGTAGAGCGACTGTATAGAGGAGGGTTATGGGACCTAGGGAAAAATCCGAAAAGTTGCAAAAGTGGAAAAGACCCTGGAGTACCCCAACGTCCTGCGAAAATGGTAGGGTTTAGGGGGGTGGGGTTCGAAGAAAGGTTGATAGGGACCATGAGCCCTTCCCAAAAAATTAAAAAAAAATGGGTGTCACAGACAAAAAAACGGCGATTCCATACAAAGTTTGACCCTTAATAACTTCGGAACGGTAAACTTTTTTTAATTAGTGTTCGACCAAATGTCATAGGGAATGGTAAGCGCTACCAACCTAAAATGGTCTGATTGATCCCCTGGGGGTTCAAGTCGGGGATCAAATTTCAAAATGGTCCGAGGGAGATGAAATTTTGGCTCTGGGGGTTTTCGGGGTTGCTTAATTCAGTTCTGAAAAAAAAAATTGGAATTTCTTTTTTTTTTTAATAGCTCCCATACAAACTTACGAGCAAGGTGGCGGAGTGAGGCCGAAGGCCGAACGACGGCACCTTGCGAGTCCCCCATCGCACCGGAGCGAGGCCGAAGGCCGAGCGACGGTTCTTGAGATTTTTTCTGAAGGGTTCAAAGTGGGGTTCAAACGAGCAAAGTGTCGGAGCGAGGCCGGAGGCCGAGCGACGACACCTTGCGAGTCTCTTCATACCGGAGCGAGGCCGTAGGCCGAGCGACGGTTATTCATTATGATCCCTGAGGATTCAAAGAAGGGATCAAATTTAATATTGGTGCGATTGCGATGAAATTTAAGATCTGGGGGTTTTCAAGGACTCTGATTTCATTTCTGATGAAAGTTTTTGGAATTTCTTTTTTTTTTAAACCTCTCATACATATTTACGAGCAAGGTGTCGGAGTGAGGCCGAAGGCCGAACGACGGCACCATGCGAGTTCGTAAGTCACTAAAGCGAGGCCGCAGGCCGAGCTAACGTTTGACGAGCAAGGTGTCATAGCGAGGCCGGAGGCCGAGCTATGACTCCTTGCTCGTTGCACTTTGCGAGTTCTCATGTAACTTAAGCGAGGCCGTAGGCCGAGCTAACGTTTGACGAGTAAGGTGTCATAGTGAGGCCGGAGGCCGGAGGCCGAAGGCCGAGCTATGGCATCTTGCGAGTCCGGAGGGCATTGAAGTGAGGCCGCAGGCCGAACTTCAGTGCCCGACAGTAAATCAAACATAAATTGAATACTGTTTGATTATCGTGGGTGCTGAAGCGAGGCCGCAGGCCGAGCTTCAGTGCCCGTTGCCAACCGTACAATGATGTATGGTTTTTCATACTTTTATGCAAAAAATATTTCTTTGGTAAGTTTTACCCAGTTTTCGACTGGACTTGAAAGTTTGACTTTTTTTTCGACTGAATTAAATATTTCCACCCATTTTGAACTCAATTTAAATTTTTCTCACAGAATCCAAATTTAAAATTTTTGAATTTCCATCTCCACCCAACTCCAGACTGAATTGGAGATATCTACCTACCTTCTTAATCAATTTCAAAGTTTTAAAGAAATAAACTGGCTGAATTTCTTTTTTTTTTAAACCTCTCATACATATTTACGAGCAAGGTGCCGTCGTTCGGCCCGGAGCGAGGCCGTAGGCCGAGCGACGGTTATTCATTATGATCCCTGAGGATTCAAAGAAGGGATCAAATTTTATATTGGTCCGATTGCGATAAAATTTAAGATCTGGGGGTTTTCAAGGACTCTGATTTCATTTCTGATGAAAGTTTTTGGAATTTCTTTTTTTTTTAAACCTCTCATACATATTTACGAGCAAGGTGTCGGAGTGAGGCCGAAGGCCGAACGACGGCACCTTGCGAGTTCCTAAGTCACTAAAGCGAGGCCGTAGGCCGAGCTAACGTTTGACGAGCAAGTTGTCATAGCGAGGCCGGAGGCCGAGCTATGACTCCTTGCGAGTTCTCAAGTAACTAAAGCGAGGCCGTAGGCCGAGCTAACGTTTGACGAGCAAGGTGTCATAGGGAGGCCGAAGGCCGAGCTATGACACCTTGCGAGTTCTTAAGTAACTAAAGCGAGGCCGTAGGCCGAGCTAACGTTTGACGAGCAAGGTGTCATAGTGAGGCCGTAGGCCGAGCTATGATACCTTGCGAGTTCTCAAGTAACTAAAGCGAGTCCGGAGGGCATTGAAGTGAGGCCGCAGGCCGAACTTCAGTGCCCGACAGTAAATCAAACAAAAATTAAATACTGTTTGATCATCGTGGGTGCTGAAGCGAGGCCGCAGGCCGAGCTTCAGTGCCCGTTGCCAACCGTACAATGATGTATGGTTTTTCATACTTTTATGCAAAAAATATTTCTTTGGTAAGTTTTACCCACTTTTCGACTGGACTTGAAAGTTTGACTTTTTTTTCGACTGAATTAAATATTTCCACCCATTTTAAAATGAATTTAAATTTTTCTCACAGAATCCAAATTTAAAATTTTTGAATTTATATTTCCACCCAACTCCAGACTGAATTGGAGAAATCTACAACATTTCATAATCAATTTCAAAGTTTTAAAGAATCTAACTGCAAATTAAATGCACTGTCCTACCCCAACAGGTTAAAGGATATAAACGCGGGCCGCATGCGGCCCGCGCAGCCACGCAAATACTAGTCTTCTATCTTCTTCTATCTATCTTCTATATTATATAAAGCTGAACTACCATTGACTCATTGACAGAATTGTTCTCCCAGAAGGAGTTTTGTGGGGGGTTGAAGAGTGGAGCGGTTGTATAGAGGAGGGTCATGGGACCTAGGGAAAAATCCGAAAAGTTGCAAAAGTGGAACAGACCCTGGAGTACCCCAACGTCCTGGCTAAACTATAACACTTGGAACCCTACTTTTAGAACAAAAGTTGTTGGGAACCATGAGTCCCTTAAAAAAATTAAAAAAAAATTGGGGTCACAAACAAAAAAACATCAATCCTATACAAAGTTTGACCCTTAATAACTTCAGAACGGTAAACTTTTTTTAATTAGTGTTCGACCAAATGTCATAGGGGATCGTAAGCGCTACCAACCTAAAATGGTCTGATTGATCAACTGGGGGTTCAAGTCGGGGATCAAATTTCAAAATGGTCCGAGCGGAATGAAATTTTGGCTCCCGGGGTTTTTGGGGTCGCTGAATTCATTTCTGAAAAAAAATTTTGGAATTTCTTTTTTTTTTAATAGCTCCCATACAAACTTACGAGCAAGGTGGCGGGGTGAGGCCGAAGGCCGAACGACGGCACCTTGCGAGTCCCCCATCGCACTGAGATTTTTTTTGAAGGGTTCAAAGTGGGGTTCAAACGAGCAAGGTGACGGAGCGAGGCCGAAGGCCGAGCGATGGCACCTTGCGAGTCTCATCATACCGGAGCGAGGCCGTAGGCCGAGCGACGGTTATTCTATATGATCCCTGAGGATTCAAAAAAGGGATCAAATTTTATATTGGTCCGATTGCGATAAAATTTAAGATCTGGGGGTTTTCAAGGACTCTGATTTCATTTCTGATAAAAATTTTGGAATTTCTTTTTTTTTTAAACCTCTCATACATATTTACGAGCAAGGTGTCGGAGTGAGGCCGAAGGCCGAACGACGGCACCTTGCGAGTCTCCTCTTCGCACCGGAGCGAGGCCGAAGGCCGAGCGACGGTTCTTGAGATTTTTTCTGAAGGGTTCAAAGTGGGGTTCAAACGAGCAAGGTGTCGGAGCGAGGCCGGAGGCCGAGCGACGACACCTTGCGAGTCTCTACATACCGAAGCGAGGCCGTAGGCCGAGCGACGGTTGTTCATTATGATCCCTGAGGATTCAAAGAAGGGATCAAATTTTATATTGGTGCGATTGCGATGAAGTTTAAGATCTGGGGGTTTTCAAGGACTCTGATTTCATTTTTGATGAAAGTTTTTGGAATTTCTTTTTTTTTAAACCTCTCATACACATTTACGAGCAAGGTGTCGGAGTGAGGCCGAAGGCCGAACGACGGCACCATGCGAGTTCCTAAGTCACTAAAGCGAGGCCGCAGGCCGAGCTAACGTTTGACGAGCAAGGTGTCATAGCGAGGCCGGAGGCCGAGCTATGACACCTTGCGAGTTCTCAAGTAACTAAAGCGAGGCCGTAGGCCGAGCTAACGTTTTAAGAGCAAGGTGTCATAGCGAGGCCGAAGGCCGAGCTATGGCATCTTGCGAGTCCGGAGGGCATTGAAGTGAGGCCGCAGGCCGAACTTCAGTGCCCGACAGTAAATCATGCAAAAATAAATACTGTTTGATTATCGTGGGTGCTAAAGCGAGGCCGCAGGCCGAGCTTCAGTTCCCGTTGCCGAGCATACAATGATGTATGGTTTTCATACTTTCATGCAAAAAATATAACTTTGGTAAGTTTTACCCACTTTTCGACTGGACTTGAAAGTTTTACTTTTTTTTCAACTGAACTAAATTTATCCACCTATTTTGAACTGAATTTAAATTTCTCTTACAGAATCCAAATTTTAAATTTTTAAATTTCTATCTCCACCCAACTCCAGACTGAATTGGAGATATCTACCTACCATCTTAATCAATTTCAAAGTTTTAAAGAATAAAACTGCAACACCAATGCACTGTCCCAACCCTATAGGTAAAAGGATATAAACGCGGGCCGCATGCGGCCCGCGCAGCCACGCAAATACTAGTCTATATTATATAAAGCTGAACTACCATTGACTCATTGACAGAATTGTTCTCCCAGAAGGAGTTTTGTGGGGTGTTGAAGAGTGGAGCGATTGTATAGAGGAGGGTTAGGGGACCTAGGGAAAAATCCGAAAAGTTGCAAAAGTGGAAGAGACCCTGGAGTACCCCAACGTCCTGGCTAAACTATAACACTTGGAACCCCCCTTTTTGAACAAAAGTTGTAGGGAACCATGAGTCCCTCCCAAAAAATAAAAAAAAAATTGGGGTCTCAAACAAAAAAACATCGATCCCATACAAAGTTTGACCCTCAATAACTTCGGAACGGTAAACTTTTTTTAATTAGTGTTCGACCAAATGTCATAGGGAATCGTAAGCGCTACCAACCTAAAATGGTCTGATTGATCCCCTGGGGGTTCAAGTCGGGGATCAAATTTCAAAATGGTCCGATGGGGATGAAATTTTGGCTCTGGGGGTTTTTGGGGTCGCTGAATTCATTTCTGAAAAAAATTTTTGGAATTTCTTTTTTTTTTTAATAGCTCCCATACAAACTTACGAGCAAGGTGGCGGAGTGAGGCCGAAGGCCGAACGACGGCACCTTGCGAGTCCCCCATCGCACCGGAGCGAGGCCGAAGGCCGAGCGACGGTTCTTGAGATTTTTTCTGAAGGGTTCAAAGTGGGGTTCAAACGAGCAAGGTGTCGGAGCGAGGCCGGAGGCCGAGCGACGACACCTTGCGAGTCTCTACATACTTATTCGTATACTACATACTTATACGAGGTTATTCATTATGATCCCTGAGGATTCAAAGAAGGGATCAAATTTTATATTGGTCCGATTGCGATGAAATTTAAGATCTGGGGGTTTTCAAGGACTCTGATTTCATTTCTGATGAAAGTTTTTGGAATTTCTTATTTTTTTTAAACCTCTCACACATATTTACGAGCAAGGTGTCGGAGTGAGGCCGAAGGCCGAACGACGGCACCATGCGAGTTCCTAAGTCACTAAAGCGAGGCCGTAGGCCGAGCTAACGTTTGACGAGCAAGGTGTCATAGTGAGGCCGGAGGCCGAGCTATGACACCTTGCGAGTTCCTAAGTCACTAAAGCGAGGCCGTAGGCCGAGCTAATGTTTGACGAGCAAGGTGTCATAGTGAGGCCGAAGGCCGAGCTATGGCACTTTGCGAGTCCGGAGGGCATTGAAGTGAGGCCGGAGGCCGAACTTCAGTGCCCGACAATAAATCATACAAGTTATATACTGTTCGGTTATCGTGGGTGCTGAAGCGAGGCCGCAGGCCGAGCTTCATTGCCCTGCTGACGATCATACAATGCAACATACAATTACATACAAAAAATATTTCTTTGGTAAGTTTTACCCACTTTTCGACTGGACTTGAAAGTTTGTCTTTATTTTAAACTGAATTAAATTTAACCACCAATTTTGAACTGAATTTGAATTTCTCTCACAAAATCTAAATTTAAAATTTTTGAATTTCTATCTCCACCCAACTCCAGACTGAATTGGAGAAATCTACAACATTTCTTAATCAATTTCAAAGTTTTAAAGATTACAACTGCAAAACGAATACCTGCCCCAACCCTATAGGTAAAAGGTTATAAACGCGGGCCGCATGCGGCCCGCGCAGCCACGCAAATACTAGTCTATATTATATAAAGCTAAACTACCATTGACTCACTGATTGACAGAATTGTTCTCCCAGAAGGAGTTTTGTGGGGGGGTGAAGAAAGGTACTCCTGGATAAAGGAGCGTTATGTGACCTAGGGAAAAATCCGAAAAGTTGCAAAAGTGGAACAGACCCTGGAGTACCCCAACGTCCTGCAAAAATGGTAGGGTTTAGGGGGGCGGGGTTCAAACAAAGGTTGTTGAAGACCATGAGCTCCTCCCAAAAAATTAAAAAAAAATTGGGGTCACAAACAAAAAAACATCGATCCGATACAAAGTTTGACCGTTAATAACTTCGGAACGGTAAACTTTTTTTAATTAGTGTTCGACCAAATGTCATAGGGAATTGTAAGCGCTACCAACCTAAAATGGTCTGATTGATCCCCTGGGGGTTCAAGTCGGGGATCAAATTTCAAAATGGTCCGAGCGGGATGAAGTTTTGGCTCTGGGGGGTTTTTGGGGTCGCTGAATTTATTTCTGAAAAAAAATTTTGGAATTTTGTTTTTTTTTTAATAGCTCCCATACAAACTTACGAGCAAGGTGGCGGAGTGAGGCCGAAGGCCGAACGACGGCACCTTGCGAGTCTCCCCATCGCACCGGAGCGAGGCCGAAGGCCGAGCGACGGTTCTTGAGATTTTCTCTGAAGGGTTCAAAGTGGGGTTCAAACGAGCAAGGTGTCGGAGCGAGGCCGGAGGCCGAGCGACGACACCTTGCGAGTCTCTCCATACCGGAGCGAGGCCGTAGGCCGAGCGACGGTTATTCATTATGATCCCTGAGGATTCAAAGAAGGGATCAAATTTTATATTGGTCCGATTGCGATGAAATTTAAGATCTGGGGGTTTTCAAGGACTCTGATTTCATTTCTGATGAAAGTTTTTGGAATTTCTTTTTTTTTTAAACCTCTCATACATATTTACGAGGAAGGTTTCGGAGTGAGGCCGAAGGCCGAACGACGGCACCATGCGAGTTCCTATGTCACTAAAGCGAGGCCGGAGGCCGAGCTATGACACCTTGCGAGTCCCTAAGTCACTAAAGCGAGGCCGTAGGCCGAGCTAACGTTTGACGAGCAAGGTGTCATAGCGAGGCCGAAGGCCGAGCTATGACACCTTGCGAGTTCTTAAGTAACTAAAGTGAGGCCGTAGGCCGAGCTAACGTTTGCGAGTTCTCAAGTAACTAAAGCGAGGCCGTAGGCCGAGCTAACGTTTGACGAGCAAGGTGTCATAGTGAGGCCGAAGGCCGAGCTATGGCACTTTGTCCGGAGTCCGGAGGGCATTGAAGTGAGGCCGCAGGCCGAACTTCAGTGCCCGACAATAAATCATACAAAAGTTATATACTGTTCGGTTATCGTGGGTGTTGAAGCGAGGCCGCAGGCCGAGCTTCATTGCCCTGTTGACGATCATACAATGCAACATACAATTTCATACAAAAAATATTTCTTTGGTAAGTTTTACCCACTTTTCGACTGGACTTGAAAGTTTGACTTATTTTTTCAACTGAACTAAATTTATCTACCTATTTTGGACTGAACTTAAATTTCTCTCACAGAATCCAAATTTAAATTTTTTGAATTTCTATCTCCACCCAACTCCAGACTGAATTGGAGATATCTACATACCTTCTTAATCAATTTCAAAGTTTTAAAGATACAACTGCAATGTGAATGTTTGTCCCAACCCTATAGGTAAAAGGATATAAACGCGGGCCGCATGCGGCCCGCGCAGCCACGCAAATACTAGTCTATCTATATTATATAAAGTTAAACTACCATTGACTCACTCACTGACTCATTGACAGAATTGTTCTCCCAGAAGGAGTTTTGTGGGGGATTGAAGAGTGGTACTACTGGATAGGGGAGGGTTATGGGACCTAGGGAAAAATCCGAAAAGTTGCAAAAGTGGAACAGACCCTGGAGTACCCCAACGTCCTGCAAAAATGGTAGGGTTTAGGGGGGTGGGGTTCGAACAAAGGTTGTTAAGGACCATGAGTCCCTCCCAAAAAATTAAAAAAAAATGGGTGTTACAGACAAAAAAACGGCGATCCCATACAAAGTTTGACCGTTAATAACTTCGGAACGGTAAACTTTTTTTAATTAGTGTTCGACCAAATGTCATAGGGAATCGTAAGCGCTACCAACCTAAAGTGGTCTGATTGATCCCCTGGGGGTTCAAGTCGGGGATCAAATTTCAAAATGGTCCGAGCGGGATGAAATTTTGGCTTCGGGGGTTTTTGGGGTAGCTGAATTCATTTCTGAAAAAAAAATTTGGAATTTCTTTTTTTTTTTAATAGCCCCCATACAAACTTACGAGCAAGGTGGCGGAGTGAGGCCGAAGGCCGAACGACGGCACCTTGCGAGTCCCCCATCGCACCGGAGTGAGGCCGAAGGCCGAGCGACGGTTCTTGAGATTTTTTCTGAAGGGTTCAAAAAGGGGTTCAAACGAGCAAGGTGTCGGAGCGAGGCCGGAGGCCGAGCGACGACACCTTGCGAGTCTCTTCATACCGGAGCGAGGCCGTAGGCCGAGCGACCGTTATTCATCATGATCCCGGAGGATTCAAAGAAGGGATCAAATTTTATATTGGTGCGATTGCGATGAAATTAAAGATCTGGGGGTTTTCAAGGACTCTGATTTCATTTCTGATGTAAGTTTTTGGAATTTCTTTTTTTTTAAACCTCTCATACATATTTACGAGCAAGGTGTCGGAGTGAGGCCGAAGGCCGAACGACGGCACCATGCGAGTTCCTAAGTCACTAAAGCGAGGCCGCAGGCCGAGCTAACGTTTGACGAGCAAGGTGTCATAGTGAGGCCGGAGGCCGAGCTATGACACCTTGCGAGTACTCAAGTAGCTCAAGCGAGGCCGTAGGCCGAGCTAATGTTTGACGAGCAAGGTGTCATAGTGAGGCCGGAGGCCAAGCTATGACACCTTGCGAGTTCTCAAGTAACTAAAGCGAGGCCGTAGGCCGAGCTAACGTTTGACGAGCAAGGTGTCATAGTGAGGCCGAAGGCCGAGCTATGGCACTTTGCGAGTCCGGAGGGCATTGAAGTGAGGCCGGAGGCCGAACTTCAGTGCCCGACAATAAATCATACAAAAGTTATATACTGTTCGGTTATCGTGGGTGCTGAAGCGAGGCCGCAGGCCGAGCTTCATTGCCCTGCTGACGATCATACAATGCAACATACAATTTCATACAAAAAATATTTCTTTGGTAAGTTTTACCCACTTTTCAACTGGACTTGAAAGTTTGACTTATTTTTTCAACTGAACTAAATTTATCTACCTACTTTGAACTGAATTTAAATTTCTCTCTCAGAATCCAAATTTAAAATTTTTGAATTTCAATCTCCACCCAACTCAAGACTGAATTGGAGAAATCTACAACATTTCTTAATCAATTTCAAAGTTTTAAAGAAAATAACTGCAGTGTGAATGTTTGTCCCAACCCTACGGGTAAAAGGATATAAACGCGGGCCGCATGCGGCCCGCGCAGCCACGCAAATACTAGTCTATATTATATAAAGCTGAACTACCACTGACTGACTCACTGACTCATTGACATAATTGTTCTCCCAGAAGGAGTTTTGTGGGGGGGTGAAGAGTGAAACACCTGTATAGGGGAGCGTTATAGGACCTAGGGAAAAATCCGAAAAGTTGCAAAAGTGGAAAAGACCCTGGAGTACCACAACGTCCTGCAAAAATGGTAGGGTTTAGGGGGGTGGGGTTCGAACAAAGGTTGTTAGGAACTATGAGTCGCTCCCAAAAAATAAAAAAAAAATGGGTGTCACAGACAAAAAAACGGCGATTCCATACAAAGTTTGACCCCTAATAACTTCGGAACGGTAAACTTTTTTTAATTTGTGTTCGACCAAATGTCATAGGAGATGGTAAGCGCTACCAACCTAAAATGGTCTGATTGATCCCCTGGGGGTTCAAGTCGGGGATCAAATTTCAAAATGGTCCGAGCGGGACGAAATTTTGGCTCCGGGGGTTTTTGAGGTCGCTGAATTCATTTCTGAAAAAAATTTTTGGAATTTCTTTTTTTTTTAATAGCTCCCATACAAACTTACGAGCAAGGTGGCGGAGTGAGGCCGAAGGCCGAACGACGTCACCTTGCGAGTCCCCCATCGCACCGGAGCGAGGCCGAAGGCCGAGCGACGGTTTCATTGATGATTTGCAAAGGGTTCAAAGTGGGGTTCAAACGAGCAAGGGGCCGGAGTGAGGCCGAAGGCCGAGCGACGGCACCTTGCGAGTCTCATCATACCGTAGCGAGGCCGTAGGCCGAGCGACGGTTGTACTTTGTGATCCCCGAGGATTCAAAGAAGGGATCAAAATTTATATTGGTCTGATTGCGATGAAATTTAAGATCTGGGGGTTTTCAAGGAGTCTTATTCCATTTATGAGGAAAGCTTTTGGAATTTGTTTTTTTTTTTAAACTTCTCATACATATTTACGAGCAAGGTGTCGGAGCGAGGCCGAAGGCCGAGCGACGGCACCTTGCGAGTTCCCAAGTCACTTAAGCGAGGCCGTAGGCCGAGCTAACGTTTGACTCACCTTGCGAGTTCCCAAGTAACTAAAGCGAGGCCGTAGGCCGAGCTAACCTGTTACGAGCAAGGTGTCATTGTGAGGCCGAAGGCCGAGCTATAGCACCTTGCGAGTCCGGAGGGCATTGAAGTGAGGCCGCAGGCCGAACTTCAGTGCCCGATAGTAAATCAAACAAAAATTAAATACTGTTTGATTATCGTGAGTGCTGAAGCGAGGCCGTAGGCCGAGCTTCAGTGCCCGTTGCCAACCGTACTAAATTTATCTACCTATTTTGAACTGAATTTAAATTTCTCTCACAGAATCCAAATTTAAAATTTTTTTAATTTCTATCTGCACCCAACTCCAGACTGAATTGGAGAAATCTACAACATTTCTTAATCAATTTCAAAGTTTTAAAGATATAACTGCAAATTAAATGCACCGTCCTACCCCAACAGGTTAAAGGATATAAACGCGGGCCGCATGCGGCCCGCGCAGCCACGCAAATACTAGTCTATCTATATTATATAAAGCTGAACTACCACTGACTGACTCACTGACTCATTGACATAATTGTTCTCCCAGATGGAGTTTTGTGGGGGGGTGAAGAGTGGAACACCTGTATAGGGGAGCGTTATGGGACCTAGGGAAAAATCCGAAAAGTTGCAAAAGTGGAAAAGACCCTGGAGTACCCCAACGTCCTGCAAAAATGGTAGGGTTTAGGGGGGTGGGGTTCGAACAAAGGTTGTTAGGGACCATGAGCCCCTCCCAAAAAATTAAAAAAAAATGGGTGTCACAGACAAAAAAACGGCGATCCCATACAAAGTTTGACCGTTAATAACTTCGGAACGGTAAACTTTTTTTGATTAGTGTTCGACCAAATGTCATAGGGAATCGTAAGCGCTACCAACCTAAAAAGGTCTGATTGATCCCCTGGGGGTTCAAGTGGGGGATCAAATTTCAAAATGGTCCGAGGGGAATGAAATTTTGGCTCCGGGGGTTTTTGGGGTCGCTGAATTCATTTCTGAAAAAAAATTTTGGAATTTCTTTTTTTTTTTAATAGCTCCCATACAAACTTACGAGCAAGGTGGCGGAGTGAGGCCGAAGGCCGAACGACGGCACCTTGCGAGTCCCCCATCGCACCGGAGCGAGGCCGAAGGCCGAGCGACGGTTCTTGAGATTTTTTCTGAAGGGTTCAAAGTGGGGTTCAAACGAGCAAGGTGTCGGAGCGAGGCCGGAGGCCGAGCGACGACACTTTGCGAGTCTCTTCATACCGGAGCGAGGCCGTAGGCCGAGCGACGGTTATTCAATATGATCCCTGAGGATTCTAAGAAGGGATCAAATTTTATATTGGTGCGATTGCGATGAAATTTAAGATCTGGGAGTTTTCAAGGACTCTGATTTCATTTCTGATGAAAGTTTTTGGAATTTCTTTTTTTTTTAAACTTCTCATACATATTTACGAGCAAGGTGTCGGAGTGAGGCCGAAGGCCGAACGACGGCACCATGCGAGTTCTCAATTAACTAAAGCGAGGCCGTAGGCCGAGCTAACGTTTGACGAGCAAGGTGTCATAGTGAGGCCGGAGGCCGAGCTATGACACCTTGCGAGTTCTCAAGTAACTAAAGCGAGGCCGTAGGCCGAGCTAACGTTTGACGAGCAAGGTGTCATAGCGAGGCCGGAGGCTGAGCTATGACACTTTGCGAGTTCTCACGTAACTAAAGCGAGGCCGTAGGCCGAGCTAACGTTTGAAGAGCAAGGTGTCATAGCGAGGCCGGAGGCCGAGCAAGGTGTCATAGTGAGGCCGGAGGCCGAGCTATGACACCTTGCGAGTTCTCAAGTAACTAAAGCGAGTCCGGAGGGCATTGAAGTGAGGCCGCAGGCCGACCTTCAGTGCCCGACAGTAAATCAAACAAAAATAGAATACTGTATGATTATCGTAGGTGCTGAAGCGAGGCCGCAGGCCGAGCTTCAGTGCCCTTTGCCTACCGTACAATGATGTATGGTTTTCAATTTTTTCATACAAAAAATATTTCTTTTGTAAGTTTTACTCACTTTTCGACTGGACTTGAAAGTTTGACATTTTTTTTCACCTGAGCTTAATTTATCCACCTATTTTGAACTGAATTTAAATTTCTCTCACAGAATCCAAATTTAAAATTTTTGAAATTATATCTCCACCCAACTCCAGACTGAATTGGAGATATCTACCTACCTTCTTAAACAATTTCAAAGTTTTAAAGAATAAAACTGCAACACCAATGCACTGTCCTACCCCAACAGGTTAAAAGATATAAACGCGGGCCGCATGCGGCCCGCGCAGCCACGCAAATACTAGTACTTCTTTATAAAGGCCGATTAAATAAGGAGTTTCTTTAAAGTCCAACACTCTTTGCAGTCAAATGTACGACTTTAAAGAGGTTCAAACTTTTTCAGGTTTTATTCTAACCCAGCTGTTCAAAATATGAAAACCAAAGTAATACATCACTATATTACAAGCGGCTCCACACATTAAGGTTGCATAAGTAAAACTTCAATATTGAGACATAAATCTGAATCGAGACAACACTTTGGTAAAACACGGGACTTCAGGTCATTAATAATGTTTATGGCCAATTCTAAACGTTCGACATGATGTTTCGTTTTTAATGTGACGATTTATTTAGTAAACAAAAGCATGAAAGATCAATAGGTCGCGGTATTTTTAGCGTTGACGCTCAAAGACGTAAGGGGTATAGATTATATAAAACTGACACCTATATGCATATATTTCGAATGATTTTTTTGGTTAACTAAGGGATATAAATATATAATTATGAAAAGCTTTTATATATAAGGCTTTTTTTTGCCATCAACTACTATCGTAACTCAACAGAAAAAGGGTACCTAGCAATCAAGTCTACTAACGCAGAAGAGTTTTTATTTTTCTTGAAATCTTTCTCTATTTTTATCACTGCCTAAAATGATATGTTACTTCTTCTCAAACATTTTCCCAAATCCAAAAATAAATTAAGAGGTGGTACTTAGAGGCGCCTACGTCACACCTACACTCGCAGGATCGGTAACCGTATTGCCACCCACAAACAAGTATACCGAACTACCAATTCGAAATAGATCACGCGTCAAACATTTCAATTAACAATAGCCCTTAGTATTGATACAAAAAATGCTTTACTAACATACACAACTCCTACAATGCGCTACATTTAAAATGTATCATTCAATTTTGAAAGCTAACACACAAGCAATAAAAGCTACTTAAAATTTTTAGAATAGCAAAATATTAATTGTCAAAAATGACATGCAAGCTTCATTCATTATACCACGGTATTATGAAACAAAATAGTCGCTTTATTGTGTGAAGTTAATAATAAATATGTTTATGAAATGTTTTTATCGATTTTTCTCGGTTTGGGATCTATCGATCAATCGGTGATGGATCGCTATCCTGGGCTTGCGGAGGTGAAAGTCGCTTCAACTAATGCATCTTTGTTGTTACGAAACAATACGTTTTATTTTGATTCACCATGTACAGGTACATCACCATCAAAGCATAGCATTGTAACAGCAACATCTTGGCGATGGAGGGCTCTGGGATCTTCAGAAGTTCTCACAGATGATGTTTTGTACAAACATTTGAAGATTCCCAGTGTGGCTTTGAGGTGTATGTCAACACATAACCTCCCGGGACAGTTTTGAACTTTGAACTCTTAACGTCCAGATATTACCTATCTATAGCATTGTTATTCCTAGTATTATTTTTGTAAATCTACGCATTAGTAATTTCATTAAGTAGTAAGATATAAAAGACTACGAAATAATCCCAATGTTAGCTAAAAAAATTTGTTGGACACATCTGAATGAGATAGAATTTAATATTAAATGATTAAATTAGTGAAATGACGTTCATCAATTGATACACATTTTGCCATAAGATCTTAATTAAGTATTGGTTCTCTGGTAATAAATCTCAGTAGCTCAGACTGGTGAGGCTATAAAACAATTTTATGCTTAATTTAATGTTCAAATTAAATTAATTATATTGTTACGTAACTTGAATGAAATGATCTGGCATAGCGGCTATAAATTGTAAGGTTGAAAAGAGTAAACATAAAAAGAGAATACACATTAATTAGCATTAGCAAAATAAAGTACCTACCACTTACTTATAAAGAGTATTATACTAAGTGCGGTTGAACAATTGTAAAAAGAAGTAATTTTTAATATTATTTAGATTTAATTTAGACATAATAATTAAATAATTACTAGTATGAAGCGGTAATAGACCTGTAGAGGAGAACAACCGGAAATTCACCATCGCAATCGGAAAATTTTTAGCCCAATTTAAAACGGACACGTTTGTCTAAAATATAGCTACCTCTTACAAAACATAAAAAACGAGATTTCTACTACGCAACAGCTACATACTCTCTTCATAAAATAGGATCCAAAGAAAAAAACTCTGAACTTGTCTACCAGAGGGACAGAAGTCTGCTATTACCTAAAGGGTATAATTTAGACTGTCACCAAATATTATTTTTGGTTCCCAAAAATGGCTTAACGGTTACCAAGTTATGACACTCAGAATACTTTCGGCAACAAGGTCCGCAGTAGGTTCAGGTATTTTTTTTATGCCGAATTGTCGAATACTTTCGGCAATTTTTATTACATTCTCAATACTTTTGGCAACAAGGTCCGTTTTAGGAAACGTAATTTGGTGACCATTTATCCATTTTGGTAACCGTTTAGAATTTTGGTAGTAAAATAGGACTTTTTGGGCGGTGTTTAAACACGAGCCTTAGCTAAATCTCACCTGATTGATTCAGTGATCGCGTTATCACTCCATCAAAAAGCAATTGCCCAAATTCAGAACTGGAGCTCTCCAATAAAGCACAATATTATTTCCTAATGGATCTATTTTTATTTCCCCGCCAGATGGCAGAGAGTCGATGACAGGTATCCACCAGGCACCGTCAGTGTTTGTTTGATCTTCCGATACTTTCAGGGATATTTTGACTGGCTACTGATTCTAAGGGAGATGTACTGGGAACATATTTTGAAAGAATTAAATTAATCATCCATGTATGACGTCATGAGAGGATTATTGAACTATATTGTTTGGAATATGAAAGGTACTTTGGTACTATATTTTGGATGCTTTGTGATGCCATGATAAATCATAGTAAAAAAATATAAATAAGTGTAAATATTGTCTATTAAGTGCGTTTTCTACATTATCCACAGGAATAGCAGGTTAGCAATAAAAAGTTTCATTTAAGGTGACTTCAAAATTATTTTCTTAGAGACGTTTAGACCTAAATTTTTTTAACAGTATACCAATTTCTCATGGAGTTCTTTACAAATTTAATAAATAATAATTTTAGTAGTTTTGTTATAAATCAAAATAACTCTAATTATTGTGTATATGCGCCTGCCCAATTGAATCGATCCAATGTAATTTTTTGGAAGGTATAATTTTGGATAATGTAATGAGAAGTCATACTCGTAGCATTAATAATGAACAACCCTATTTTTATGAGTAACCACACTTATGACATTACTGATAGTAATTTGAACAATACATACTAAATTGAACAGGATTGGAGTAGATATGTATATCATACCAAAGCACTTTCATTATCATCGTTACACTTAATATTCTATTACGTACAAACGGAATTACAACATAAATAATGTTAGCTATAACATAAATAAGGGAACCTATAGCATCATTAATACATCGGAAGTCTTAAATTGGTCTTAAACCAACACTCCCTCGGTCTATTAAAGCAGTTAGTCTTTTATAGTAATTAAAACAGAACGAAGTAGTTGGTAAAGGTGTCTCTATAATGGCTTGGAATACATACAAACTTCAACCAATAAAGAGACAAACTTAGACTGATTAAGTTTTTGAGACTTGCAAAATGAGTGCCGGTAGGGATACAATTACAAATGGTACTGAAGTTTACTTAAAAACGGAATACACGGAAGTATTCAAAATACACAAAAATAAAATTATGTTAGAGTGGAAACAGTATTTTGACGTTGTTTCCGTGCATATGGCGAACTATGCAAAGTGAATCTCCTCATATCCCATGGTTCACCAATGCTAAACTACAAAGAAAATTTGTTGTGATCGCTCATAGATTGCGTTCAGGATACTTGCCATTGAATACATTTAAGTATATGATGAGGAAAATTTAAAATCTATATTGCGTTGCTTATGGTATTGATGTAGTTGAGGATACCTACCAGTTCCTTTTCAAATTTGTCTATGGCTTATTGAAAAATTGGTCATAGGTATTTTCAAATGGGACTGAGATGATCTGTTTGATTACAAGTTCCTAAATAAAAAAAAACATTATAAGATTATAAGAATACTTAAGAGTCAAAGTGAACCCACCTGTGAAATAAAGTTTGCAAAATTAGAGAACATAATATAATCAAATACCTGTTGGTATTCCGTTAAGAGTGGTTTAAAGTAACTATGAGCTACCGTTGTGATTTTTTGTGTTTTTGTACATTGAAAATCTAGAATTTTGCTCTCTAGTTACGTCTATAGACGAGCGATATTTTAACACTACGGTGTGCTTTGTTTAGTGATCTAAGTGTGTATTCGGTAAAAAAATTAAAACGCATTTCGATGATTAACTTCTAGTCTAGGATAAGACCTGTGCTTAACACGTGTCTTTAGAGACTGTAGGACATACTTCTCTTGGGATACTATGAAGACGTTTCACCTATTCTGGCAACAGTCACACCCGGAGTTACAAACCATTCGAGGTGCCATTGTGAAGAAAGCTTTATGTTTTCACCTCTTCCTCAGTAGTCTACTTACTATACAACTAAACTTTCTCACTGGCAATATGTTGCAAAACTAAACTAATAAGGAAAGCTATAAATTCTATAAATTCAATTTGAACAGTCTGATGATTGCTTGCCGTGCGATTGCTCAAGCTATCAAATTGCAGAGAATAGAGAGAAAAGTAAACATATTAATAATAAAGGATTCTGAATTCAAAAGTGTAAATAAAAACCATGTTATTGGTGCGTGAATCAGTGCCATTACACTTTTACAGTTTTGGATATCTGGTAAATATACTCGTAGGTAGGTTAATAAATAGGCTTGCGTTTGACCACAACTGATGATAAACGATGATGCGTCTTAACTTTATTATATTTATATAGAGATGGTTTATATGTTTATTAGTTATTTTTAAGGGATATATCTATAGGTGTCGACAGCTTATATGAAGAATAAAAAATACTTATTGACCTTTAAAAAACGTTCGTCAGGCAAGTTTTGTTACATTTTAATTATTAAATACTTAAAAGATTAAACATAAAAATCTTATCTAAATAGTTTTATAGTTCTTATATTTTTATTATATATTTGACTTTTTATATAATTTTTACATTGAATTTATACATTTGAATTTTGTAATTCATATATTAAAAATTGATTGTATGTACTCGTATGTACCTTATTACAGCTTATTATGATTAAATTTATATTTACGTTGTGTTTTATTTGTTTAGTTGCTTATTAGTAATATTTTGTAATGGTTGTTCGTTACACATGAACGGTGATTCGACAAGCTGCATTGACATGTATTCGCTGAGTTTATAAAAAGGAAAGAATTTCTTTCAAACTATTTTAAGTTTTGCTAGAATGTATTATAATAATATTATAATTGAGACCCATTATGTTATCTGGTAATTTATTGTACATTAATATGTTGGTATAGAGTATGTATGTATTGATGACCACCGTTGTTAAAGTAATAGTATATGTGCTTTTAGAATAGGCGGCACCACCCGACGTTCCGCACGATTCTGCATCGAGGCAGGCCGCCTTCTGTAATCGTAGTTTTGACATAGAAAAGCTAAGAGTCAGTATTTAAACTTAATGTTAACAGAATACCAAAGCTGTCAAAAACTATCATTATGACGCAATGCAATCATAAGAATTTTGGATCAATTCAAATAACTGACTTGGGCCTCTGGTATATGAACGACTATGGAAAATAGAAAGGTGCTTGATAACGTTGTTTCCTTACTAATATTATAAACGCTATAGTATGTATGTTTGTTCCTCTTTCACGCTTAAACGTTTGCACGGATTCTATGAAAACGGCACGTATTTATCGGTAGGTATGTATTTATAACCTACATACTACTAGCACTATGCTACTTTTGATCCTGAAAAACGATGTGTTCCTATGGTATTATGGTAAGGTTATCTGAAAGCGAATTTTCTTTAGCGATAATACCGCTATTTTGTATTTTTTTTTTGTTTTTTGCTTACCAAAATGATAAACGCTCACCAAATATTGTCTGACATGGTTTGTCCGGAGACTCTTCCGTTTTAAAATTGTGGTTATTCCCATGAATGACAAGTTGGTGAGCATTTCTTTTGGTAGATATTTAGAATTTTCTGGTTGGCATTTAAACATAAGCCTTTTGTTTTTTACTTGGCAATAAAGAGTTTTGTAATTGTAATGTCAAAGAATCGTGTACTCACATGTGCGTATTGGAACCCGCAAGCATCCATACAGAGGTAGAGGCAGGTGGAGACCCCCTGGATCGTCAGGAGGCCAACTTTGTATGTCGCACGCTGAAGTATCGCTGCAACAATACAACATTTCTTTGTTAGACTTTGGAGACAACTAGTCGGCGCCATAAGTACGTTTCTATACCGAGAGTTACTTTTGGGATTCGGGCCGGTATAAACACTCATACCGATCATTATCGAAGGCTATATATAATCGACGTAAGGGGATGTTAAAAACCGTTATACTAACGTATGATTTCAAATGTATTAAACGGATATCTAGTCAAATTGACATCGATCCTTAGATCCGTACTTACACAAAAAGTTACAACATGACGTTTTATACCAGCTATAATCTACTGACAAAGAACCGTACTTGCACTGCACAGATGCGGGAAGCTAACTAAATTTTGTTTTTTTAATGAGTAATTTCGCTTGTGTGCAATTTAAAGTTGCTTATTATTTGTAAGTAGCGAAGGAGTACATGATAAAAAAGTTGTTTAAGATTCTGAATATTTTTTGAACCTAGCCAGTTTTAGAGACATTTAAAAGCAAGCATTCTAAAGCAAGGTATTTCTGGATCTTCTAAGAAAAGATCTTATTTCCAATAAGCTATCTGCAATCAATTTTAAGGACGAACCCTATTTACCATAAAAGCGAAGACCTTCTTTTCTTCAAAAACGAATTCTTTACCCGTTTAGGAAGCTTTCACACTCAAGTTGGTCAAAAGAGAATTAGCGAGTCGCCAAATATGGACAACAGGCATTTACTCGTACACTAACAGTATTTGAAGTTGGTAACTTTTACTCATTATTTGACGATGTCATACGGAATGTAAATAAACTTTTATCTTCTGTTGCTATGGTACAAGAATTATATTGTGGAAGAAGAAATATTTATAAACCAAAACAAATGTTAGAAATATGATATTAGTATCGCTCGTGATGCGACTTTCCTACAGGGTTATCGATTAGGGGAGTACTAAGCCGAACAAAGCCTAAAGAGGGGAGGAGGAGCCATTCTCATCCTAAGGAATATCTTTACTAGGGAGCCAACTCTGAAATACAGTAAAAGAATATCTGTCGATAGAGTCGATCCTTAGAAGAGTGACCATATAGTAGAGCATATAGTATATATAACAGTACGATATCGAAAGGCATATAGGGCCATACGAATGACACGTACTGATTACGTACGTAGGTTATTTAAAGAAAAAGTTAAAAACGACTAAAAATTAATTTATCTTTATAGGCTTTAGAGTGTGAAGACCGTGAATAATCTAATAAAATAAAGGATGAAATTAGAAACTATACAATACGTCAATTAGAAAGTAATGAGAGAGAGAGAGAGATGTTGTATGGACAATTTTAATATGGTTGTATATTTATGGAAGGATAAACGATTTGTGATGTTCGATCTTGATTATCATATCGTTAAAAAAATATTTCCCACTAATAAATCATGTATTTAAACAATTTAAAAGTTTAACTCAGCCAATTCTTGAATATGTTACTATGGAATCAGAGCTAAAATCGTTTGGATGACTTTGTCCATCAAAGGCTCTTTTAGAGCGTCTTTAAGACTGCGAGCCATATTGTTAACAATTAAAATTTAGAAACCCTCGACACTTAATATTGTGGCCGTGATATGAAATTTGACTAGTATGCTATTGATCAAGTCCTTTCATTTGATAACCATATTGACGGAGTGTGAAAAAAAAATACTGTAGTAATACTGTAGCGACTCACCAGATTTTGTTTACTGTTAAGCTATGGTACATACCTATCTATCAATATAAAAATTGAAATAGAGAAATTGAAATCTTCTTTAGTATAGATTTAACATTTTCATAATTGCAGAAAGAAATAATGATCTCTACATGACATTTAATTATCATTATCAAAGTAGCGTTGCTAAAAAAACTATTTAAAAAATAATATAATATAATTCTGATAGAAAACATTTAAAACCAGAGGCTAAAACTAGTTAACTATATCTCTTCTTAGCAATCTAAGCGTTATGGATTGAGAATTAAATGGTATCATTCAAATACAGTATGTTCTTTTAGTATCGACAATCATTGAAAATGAAGAGCAACATTGGACAATGATTACTACTTTTTTTTAGGTCAAATAAGTAATTATAGTTCAGAAAATATTATTAGCTTTCAAAGTACATTCCAATGAGCCCTTTCTACTCTTATATTTGACGACAGCTTTGATTTCAAATCCTAGATTAGCTTATGTACTTGGATAATCTAATTGTGTTTGGTTACACTTTTAGCATTTGAAGTACAGATAATGACAAATTCAGGAACTGAATATAACATTTATCTATTAATTGGAAAATCAATGTGTTTGTTTATATCTTTAATCGATCATTGAAAAAAACATTTCATATATTTAAGTCTTGTCGATAGTTCTAAGCTTCTAATTCTACTAATATTATAAACTCAAAATATTGTAAGAATGTTTGGATGTATGTTTAACGCAAAAATTGCTGAAGCAATTTGGATGAAATTTAGTACGAAAATAGCTTAGACCCTGGATTAACACATAGGCTTTTTATCCTGTATTAACGCGGGAACACCGCAGGGTGCAGCTAGAAATGTTAATAAATTAAACACAGCGTCACCTAACTACCGTCTGACTGCATCAACCTGTATTCACAAAAGTTAATTGCATATTTGATTCATTAGCAGAATAATCAGAATATTATTTATGTATAGGTCGTGTTCGCAGATCGCAGCCGGCGATAGCACTGCTAATTAGCAGATTAACTAAGTAGCCTCACGGTCTCGTGATGTAGTGAGGAAACGCCTCCGATAGCCGAGCGGTAATACTAATTGTGGGGTGCCGAAGATTGGATTAATTGAGATATAACGTAGTGAGTCTTTCAATAAAATTAAAAAAGGCATAATTTAGACTTTCTAAAAATATTTTTTTGGTTCCTAAAATGGCTTAACAGTTACCAAATTATGACACTCCGAATACTTTCGGCAACAAGGTCCACAGTAGGTTCAGGTCATTTTGTTAATGAAATTCCGAATACTTTCGGCAACAAGGTCTGCAGTAGGTTCAGGTTATTTTTTTTACGACATTCTGAATACTTTCGGCAACAAAGTCCGTTTTAGGTGACCATTAATCCATTTTGGTAACCGTTTAGAATTTTTTTGGTAGTGAAATAGGTACTATTTTGGTCGTTATTTAAACTCGAGCTAATTAAAAACTAAAGTTTAATTCACATACTTTACGACTTTGGAAAATTAGAAGAATTCACTAGGTTTGGTTTTATCAAAAATGACAAAATTTAACTTTTAGATTTCGACGTTAAGAGCGATGTATTAATTTTACGAATAATTAAAATTTATACACATCCAAAATAAGTTAAATGTAGTTACTTACCTAGATAATGGAAGAAATAAGTCTCAGTTTATAGGAACTACATACAGTTTCTAACACATTAAACATTTAGACATTCTTGGACACGTTCTTATCAGCCTGATCGGCTTTCAAAACGTAGTACCTACAAATGTAGCTTTTATATATTTGACATTTAAATTAATGTGAATTATTGTATTGTTACTTGCCTAGTATAACATAAATGGTTATAAGGCCAATAAATAATTTTATTTCAATTCATACTGGAATGTTTATAATTAGTAAAAAATATCGCTCGTACAATCATTTGCTTACCTCAAACTGCTAAGTCAGTATAAAAAAGGGTTCTAAATAAAACCTCAACCAGCTATAACAGCTGCGTCTTCCACCTTCTTACCATAATCGCTCCACGTTTACTTTCATTGAGCCGCAAATCACCGCTGGCTGTAAAACCACATCGACAAGTGCCACGTACTTATAAAAAAAAACAAGTTCCTTTTTCGAAGTATTTCAAGTGAGAAGACTAAGCCCGGGGCTTTGCAATGGTGCAGCATACGTAACAATTCTTAAATAATTTACAGCAACAGTGTTAGTGAGATTGATTATATTAAAAATTTTAATGACAGTTCTAACCTGGTTAAGCCATTAATAGTCTTTTAAAATGACATGACATGAAAAAAAGATACGTCTAAATTCTACAAGAAATACGAAAGTTATAGCTAATGTGTAATTATTTAGTTACAGGTATAATTTTTTACTACTGTAAAATTAATTTATTTTTATTTCTTACGAGCAATAGATAGACTTTCTATGAGCATGCAAGGTGCAAGAAATCAGTAACCAACACTTATCCGCGGTAACTAACACTAATCGGCAATAAAGAGCCGCGAATGACGGCTCTCTTGCGCAATTTGCGGCGCCCGCGCAGCCCGGGAGCGGAATGGGCGATTGACAGATAGGGATGTACGAGCACTACAAGATTATTGAATATCGAAATTGATATAATTAATCTTAGCATGATAAGTTGGTAGGCTTTTTTCAATGTTATCAAACTGTTGATATGTATGACACATAAACTTTAAGAACTATATTTTAAGCCCGCAACTGTTGATCTCAGAAGATGTGAAACTGGAACATTACCGTTGTAAGTCGGAAGTTGAGAGCTCGTGCTAAATAAGAAATGTCTTGCACTCGTCTTGATGATGAGCCGCTGACGTAGTCTTTACAGTATCAACGATACGCCTCTGTTAACGATAGGCAAGCGCAAAATCCGCTAGGCCTAGAATATTGGTGGGAGCAAGACACAAGCAGAAAAGCGCCCAAGAACTTCTCGAACGTCGGATGGCTCTGATAAGGGTTATCAAACTGTACCCTTCTTGTTTTTCGTACTAATAAATTATGTTACATAGTACAGCGCGTAAATGTAGTTTTAAAAAAATACTAAAAACTGGAAGTGCTAAAATTCACTTCATTTGATGGCGTAAAATCATTAATAAGAATCGATACAGCTAATAAATAGATATTAATAAGGTTTTATTGAATATTTTTTGAGTGTTAAATAGTGGTAACATCTCGAAATTGAAAATTGACATATCTCATTCGGACTAAACGCACTTATTTTGCTGTAGTACTCGTAATAAAGTTTAACGATAACAACTTCGCTTGAATTTAACTGTTAATATGGTATTAAAGTTTTTAATACCGTTTTTAACACCAGCACAGTTACAAAAACCATTCCATGTGCGATTATCGAAAATGATGCAATATTTTTAAAGTATCGATAAAAACTGTAATTTCTATCGTAATACTCGTCACTGGTAAGACATTGATACGAGTAGGTACTTCGCATGTAGTCAGTTCATTGATTTTACATACTAAACTGGTACGATGAAACTTTACAATATTTCCTAGTAATGTTTTCCTGAGAATTAGCGATTGTTATACATTAAAATTTAGTTAGATTATTCTTGAAATAATGATGTAGATATATCGGCTACAATTTACATTATTTAAAGCCTGACGATACCGATACTGTATTTGACAAGATACTATATTTTATAAAAATTAATGAAAAATAAAAATATTATTTTTCTTTATTACTTGATGTATAATAAATTTTATGATCGATTTGCGTGACCAGAATGCCGGTTTCTTTCTGGCCCAACGTATAAGATTTGCCATTCAGCGTGGTAATGCGGCTAGCATTCTGGGCAGGCTGCCCTCTGGTGGTGGGTTGGAGCATTTGGATTATCTGTAGATCTTAAATGGTCAATAGGTAATCTTTCTGCTATCATTTTTTTGTTGTCGTAGTTAGTCATTTAGTTGATGTTAATAAAGGCAAATGCCTTTATAATTCTGTCACAGTTTATAATTCTGATAGTAATTATAATATTACTATACTTTTTTATTCGGAAAAATATTACAAAGTACCTGCGCTCCGCGGTGTTACTCCCTTATCTCAAATTTTAAGTAGATTATAGATATAGTCTATGTTACTCAGTGTTAATAATAATGTAGATTTCTATCGGCAAAAGCATTTTTGATATCGGTCCAGTAATTTTGAAGAATTCATTCATTACATACAAGAATACACATCTTTGTTTAAAATGTAAAGTGAATAATCTGTCTCTTAAAATCATTGTTATCTTGTTTGTAATAATATTTATTATTATTATTATTTGCTATTAGTGATGAGCTTTTTTTTGGCCGAAATGTTATCTAAAATTCGTATTTTTAATACGCATAAAATAACTCGTATTTTTTATTGTAAGAAGGCTGTAGCATGTCCAAACAAAGTAAAATACAACGTTCTTACTGTATTAGCAATTAGTATAGGTACATGTGTCATATTAACAACCACTTACACTTATAAACAACTATTAAAAACAAACCGTACACACTAACGACTTCCGGTTCATAGACTAGGTGAGATTTTTAATTATGTAAACTAAACGCGATACATCCGGTAAAACTAGTTAGATTTCAATTTTCTAGCAATTTTAGTGCACATTAATGCTGTTGCTTTTCAGTGGATAGAGTTTTTTGAGTTATTACAATTTCATATACAAACCTTCGGACCGATTGCGATGAATAATAACTGGGACCATTTTATTTTACGTAAAAAATGACTGTTCAAATCGGGTCAGCCATCTCAGAGCAATCAGATAACAAACATTAAAAAAAAACTACTTCTTTTATAGGATTTTTTTAGAAACTAAGCGCAAAGTCAGGTCCGATAATTCATAGATTTGTGGGTGCCATCGTAGACCACTGACGAAAAAGATATACCTTAAGATAAATAAAAGTAAAATCTAACATGACTGGGACTGAAATACTCGTAACAAGCTAAGGAGCTGCAGAACCCTGCAGATAAATTACATGCATTATTCCAGTAAAGTGATTCTAAAATTACGGCTTGAACACAGTTTAGCGTCTATGGTGTCTAGGACAAGACGTGTAACAGACGTTATCGTTTTTAGCCGACTTTAATAAAGTGGAGGTTATTTACTTATTACATTTTAAATATACGATGCCTTGACCGATTTAGGTAATCTTTTTTTTTCTTTGCAAGATTTGTTTATACTTTCCATGTGGTCTCATACACACTTTACTGTTTAAAAATATTTAAAAAAAATGTTTAGTCGCTGGCCGAAATGAAGACGGTTGTAAATTTTTAAAAGTGAGTATTACATGTTATAAGACCTACAAATATTAAATATTCAGAATCATGTCTTTGAATATCTGATTGTGTTATCAAAACCTACAAAATATTATAAACAATTTAAATTATAGGTCAGTTAATTAAACTACGTTAAGTAGGTACTTAGCAAGAATACAGCTTAAATAGCAGAAAAGGTTGTGCCCTAAATAATATATGTCTCACATATAAGTCTATCGATTATGTTATTTATAATTATGTTATTTTTTGTAAAAATTACAACGCTAATTTAATTACAATTTACAATTTATACACCAACAATACTTTATAATGAAAGCTGCTTAACTATTAACTTAACTCTACCGTTTCCTATCAGATGAACTAACGGTTTATCAGAACGTGTGTTCTTCCATATAATGACTTCTCTAACATATCTAACCATTGTACTTGTATTAAAATGTAAGATAATAATCTCGACAATTTAACAGTCACACTAAATTACCCTCAAGCCCAGCGGCTAAATAGTACATTCGTTGTCTTGTCGAGGAGTTAATTAAATAAATAACAGTGATCTGTCGCTCCTGGCGCGTCCGACCGCGTGTGTGGTCGTGGCGTGACTGACACCTATTAACATTTATATTAACGGTTGCGCAACTAGCGCCATCTAGAAAGCGGTGATCTATGAACAAGGAGAAATTAAGTGTCAAGTTATTTTAAGTTATTTCAAGCAACGGTGCGAGCAAGGATACTCGTATCACAACAGGTTTTTGATTTATCATGGTCTCTATCAATGCGAGTCATTACATTTACAGAAGCAGCGTTTTAAGCATTTGCTAGAACTACCAAGAGTCGCATTTTTTCGTTTAGCAAATCTAGGATATAACTACCGTTTTTAATAATTTCTTGTGTCTTTTGTTTGTCTAGAGTAATGTAATCCTGATCAGGATAAACTTGAAGCGTCCTTCCAACTACACACCTTACTTGACAATTTGGCATTCCAGCATGGCAGAAAGATAAGAAATATTATCCTTTTACCAAAACCAGTTACGAAGAAAGAAAAAAATTCTTACTTAAGAACTGGTTTCGAACTTTGGTTTCGAAAGCGGCCGAAGGGGAATTTTTATCATTTATATCTATGTTTATAAGCAATTTCTCAAACCTAGCACCTAGCTACGTGTCTCACATAACTCCACGGAATAACTCTCTGTATACAGTTAGAGCTAATCTTTCTCTGTAGATATCATTAAGATACACAATAAGAAGAAATGTTCCTTACGTCACAATACTATTATAAAACAAGAGGTGAAGAGGTGACCAGATAAAACTACAGTTAAACCGACAAATTCGTTTAGACCTCTACATGGCTACCAGTTTTGTAAGTTTCCATACATTTTTGGTTCGTTAAAAAGCTACAAAGGTCTTGATTAAATTGTCGGTTTGTATGGACGTATGGGCGTTTCATTCTGCCGTCCTTTAAAAGATAATTATGACAAGATAATGGTACTAATACTACTAATATAGTAATTATCCTCTGAGGAAGATAGTTTTATGATATAGCTAGGAAGTTGTTTGTTACAATACAATCATTAGAATTATTACCACACGGTATAAAAATGTAAATAGATCAGAAGTTAGGAATCCTTCTTTAGTATCAGTAAAAATCCTATCCCGAATACAGATCAGCATGGGCGACTATGGCCGCCTTCATAAGTGAGACCCGTACGTACCCATTTACAGACATGAATAAGTAACACAGCGCGAATACTTCAAGAGGTCAATACTAACCGAAACTGCGAAAAAAATTGTACTCGTAGTTATCTGATGATCAGTTTGTTACCGAACAGCTACATTTTTAAGATACTTGGATTATTTCCATTAAAACTTATTCGTTCATTATTGATGAACACTCTGATCTCTCAACTTAAAACATTACTTTTCTCACAAGTTTCGAAACTACATTAAAACAATAGAATGAATCCTACTAAGATTTAGAGTACATTAAAAAACCATTGAAACAAGATATTTACCATCCTAAATAGATACTCAGCGACGCTTACGTACAGAATAATTCACCTAAAGCTTTTTTTAAGCCATAACCATTAACTAGTATCATGTCACCGAATCCTCGGTCTCGTGCCGTGAGACCATAAATATAATGCACGCCCACCTTGGCAATGTAATGAAATCATAAAATTGTTGATAACATCCCGAACGCAGGCGGTATAAAGACGCTTGCATGGGGGCAAAAAGACGAAGAATCATTTTATTTATATACACACGAATGTGTATATCCAGAAAGAGATGATCTGAAATTTAAGGGAGAAGACTTCAGGTTTTGTCAATAAAGCATGTATAAACTCTTCTAGTAAGACTTATAAGCAATAAAAAATGGCATTAACTAATCAGTAGGTAATTTATTTGTTTGTGTCCACTGAATACATGAAATAAAGAAAAAGCATGGAAATGTGCTTAGAGAAAAAGCTAATATTATCATAAAAAAATAATATTTAACATCACAAAATTAAGAAACGTATTTGTTAAGAAAAAAACTAAAGAAAAAAGAAGACATGAAAACATTAAATGCAAGAAAGAACAAGTACAGCCAACGGCGGAAACTCCCAAAAGGTCTCTATCAGAAGATCATACCATAATTGCGTCGCTCGAATGTACGCGTCCTAATAAAATAAAAGTGTCAGATAAAATCCGAAACACAGGCGGTGAATAAATAATAATTACGGAGAAAGTCAGTAGCTGTCATAATCGGGCCGGTTCGGGCGCATACAGATAAGGCGGAGGGAAATATTTGGTCAGATTGTTATGGGACTCATAGTTAAAGCGTGACATTCTGAGATAATGTCGAAGAAGCTGGGAATGGCTGAAAAGGCTTCTGGATAACAAACCGAACCACAGAAGAAATAAAAGTACTACTGAATTGAGATGTAGGAACAAACACCTCATGTGAAGAAACAAAGAGTCCTTGTTGATTATGAGTTTTGCAAAGAATAAATTTGCGAGGAAACCTATTTAGTAAAATGGCGGAGATAAGTAAAGGTTCTGATTTCACCGTGACAAAAAAAATTAGCATTGTATTGCAATTTTATTGTAAAATTATTTTATAAGTAAGCAATCCACCATCTGGCAACGTTTAGATTTAGATCTAATCAGGGCCTAGGAAACAAAAAAAAATTGTGTTCGTCATTGATTCGTCATGCAACCAGTATTCGGCGGTCCAAAAATCACATTGTTCAGAATATTTATTAGCTAAGTCTAGAACAGTGTAAAAATACTTTAGTGTTTAGTCAGAAGTAGTGTCGTTAGAGTTTATTCCTTGTATTTTTATGCTTTGTTCGTTTCATTCACGCTCAAGCCTATGATCCAACCTAGATTGCTAACTTATAACCATCACTATAATTTAAAGTGTCGTCTAACCCACGCTAGCCTTCAATTGTAAATGCAATGTCGTACCATCCATCCGAAATCTGATCGAGAATGTTTTAACATCGGTACCTACTATTAACGGAAATGCGTTAACGCGTTTTCACATCGTTACAGAGCGTGACGTTAGTCTAGTCTCTCTGCCCGCCAATCGCGAGATTGGCGAAAATCTCCGAACAAGGCCGTGCGGCCTTCGATACAGATGTCCCATACAGACGTGCTGTGGCGCACGTATAGCCGGAAGCACTATTATTTATTCTGTGGTATGGTGTGATGTACTTGCGCAAATATTCATCGATATCGATGGACCGCTGTGGCTGTATTGAGATTTATGTATCTGAAGATATTGGCCTTGATTTCCTGATTCCAATTACTGCTTGTAATACGACTGACTTATAACGCTAGAAGCACTCTTAATAATATTGATTTGGGTATAATAAAATATAACAGTCTTTAGAGGCTACGGTAATTGTCATATAATTTTATGCGTTTATTGTTATTAGTTAAAGCACATAGATCAGATGAACTACTAACAAAAAAAACAGGTTTTCCTTCTACTTAACAGTTTTCGAAAATATGAATAACATGTACATTTTTTGTGATTTTGTTTCAGTAAAAATCCGTAGTGCTTTTTAAGTATGACAGTCTTTTGGTGATCGATTGGATTTGTTGCTCAGCTCTATAAGAGCCGGACTGCAACCCGTAACAACAGTTAATATCTATTTTTAAGGTATTAATATCTAGTCACTAATTGAATTTAATACCTAAAGCTGTAAAACACTCACCCTATTGACAAGACCAGCGCTTTACAGTGCGTCATACTTTATTGTCTTCTATCTAGCTGTAAAGCAATTGATTTTAGTACCGTAGTGCTAAATTGTGCACGCACTTAGCGCAGTCAATTGTGCTAATTTGAGAACAAATAAATATACTTGAAAAACATTTATAAGAAATTTCTAGCCCTGCTTTCTAAAACGAGTAGCTTCTAGCCTTAGCCGGATAATATAATACCTGTTGCAAATGTATAGATATTCTTTGACAACAAATAAGTATTTATGATTGTATTGTTTAATGTCAATACATATTTTTTATAGGCACGCAAGCATAGCAAGCAGACCGTTTTTGTTTCTGTATGAGTAATATTTCACTTTTCGGGATTTTAGATTGAGCGTATATCCACCGGAGAAATTTAAGCATTTTCTCTATTTGATAACCGATTTTGTTAATATTTGGTTGAAACGTCTAGAACTTTAACATAATTATTATAGTGTGCATGCTTCGAATAAGCTCCCTATTCTATCTTTTCACACAAACCGTTCTTACATAACTATCGCGTGTATGTCGTAAGACTCTCTCCCTTACGTGTTAGTCTAGAAATAAAAAATATGAATTATATGGTCGTCAGAAATATATCTATTGATATCCTTAAGATATAACACCACCGGTTGTGCTTGTTTGGTCTGGTTGAATTTAATCATATAGGACAATAAAGAGTTTTGTGATTATTATATCAAAAACAATGTCGAATAAAAGTAATATTAAATTCACTTTCATTGCACCAACTTCATATCATGTTTTAACTATTCTTATCAAAACAGGAAAAATCTAACCTGTGTAGTAATGATTAATTAAAAGTTCAACGCTCAGATAAACTGGCCAAGATTTATTATGAGAGTAGAGATAACTACAGGTGTCTTTCGATAAGAATGACTCATTAACGAATCTATTTTTATAATGAACTAGTGACTCAAAGAGGATACGATGGCAATATGAATCATATAGTAGTAGTGTTCGAAGTTTAATTTAACGAAATAAACTTGAAGAGTTTGTTGAAATATGACAATCAGCCTTTTTTTACTATTTTTTTTTCTATAATAACTTATAATATATAGTTGTCACAACGACTTCAAGTTCTGAATCTACTAAATAACTTATAAATTAATCTTCTTAAATCCATAAAACTATATTTTTATAATTCAAAGTAGATCTATATAATTGATTAGTTTTTTGTCACAAATCCGCTTAGAAGGTGTCAAAAGATAAATTTGCGAATATAATATAACTCGTGTTTTTCAATCCATTATAAATTTACGATAAATTTATTCATTGTGCAACGGACATCATCTCATTATGTAAATGTAACGTCTTTTTCAATAAACGTTTTACTAATAGAAATTACCATATATGGATATTCATTTTAATAATGATCTAAAATAGACTCGTCTACTAATCTTTAATCTATAATCATCAACATGGTTGTAACTAACGAGGTTTTAAAACAAAGTTACACATTTAGAATAGAAGCTTATAGCTCGTAATAAGTCTAGACGATTAGACATCTAGATATTTTAAACGTTGTCTTAAATGTTTCACATATAACTGATTTCCTATCATGTTTATGGTTTTAACCTCATGTTGCGAAATCTACATTCAAGCTATGGTGATATCATTATGCACAAACAAAGTAAATTTTAATAAAATGCCACTAAAGATTTTAACATTGTACGAAATCAAAAATACAATACACTATAAGTACAATGTGTCTTGGAATTGTATAAACACATCATTTCAATGTTCCTCATATACTTATACGATTTTGAAGAATTAACTGTTCCTTATTAGGAAACTAAGAAAGATAAATTATAAGTATTAGCTTCTATAGCAAGATTATAACATATTTGATTTGCCATATAAACTTTTATAATCCCTAATACACAGATAACCTATAAGTTAAGGTTGTTGACTCTAAGCACGGGACAAATCCTGGCACATTTTTGTTAAACTTATGGAAAATTACCGCAAACCTAACAACATATATATTTTGTACAGAACCTATTCCTTTAACAAGATGTCCGTTCAATGTCTGTTCGTTCCTTTATTATTTTCATTGACAAATAAAAAGCACAGGAAAGATAATCTATTTCCTATTTATTACATCGTTGAATTCGATTCAAAATGTAATTTGTAATCTATCAGATTATAAAGCTCAGTACCTAAACCACAGCTCATTATCTAATTTTCGGAAATGCGTTCATTTCAGCTTCCCATGAACAGAAGTAGAGCAAAGCTGACTTGAACGCTTTATTAGACAATAGCCGATGGCAACCATCGTGTTTTATGGACCGTGGCGTATCTGTCGGCACGAATCGCAATTTCTTGGGAAAATATTATTAACTATCTAGTCCAAAAATAAGAATCGATAGCACCACTCTTTTTCCGGTAATAGAATATGCCTATAACGTATTGAAGAACTTAACAACAAATAGCGAGGAATAGACTGATATAGCCTAAGTAGTAATGTACTATTCATACCCAATCTATGGCACATCACTGTGTCTTTTCTGCGTATTTTTCTTGTTTCTATACTTTGCTATATTTTCTGTTATCCGAGCTTACATCATCATTACAGAGTCAGTGCTATTTCAAAACTTTATAATTCGAATAAAAATAAAAATTATTTTATATTAATATCTGTTGTTGTGCAAATAATTAATATAGTTTTCTTGCTATAATATTTATTGAATACACAAACACAAGCAAAAACTAAAAAAAAAAATCACAAAAATTTAAGGGGTTTTGTGCTAATCTCTTTATAAAACTACGTGTATTAACACTTCTAACCATTCTGTGACTTACTACGACTTGTCGTAAATGCAAATCTCACATATTTCAAACAAATGGACGAAATAAACATGTCAAATCCAACAGGTCACTATTTCCAAAGCTATTTGTAAACCATTCAATTAACTGTTTCTCTACGCGGGTGCTTTGAACTCTCAGTCGGCTTTTGTTTTGCCTAGTGGAAGCAGAATAGAAGAACATAAAACTAATGGAACTGATGTAACACTTAGCAATTACTAAAATAAACTTTTATGTACAGTATTGTAGACACATCAAAAGTTAAAGAAAAAACCATTAGAAAATTTTACCGACAAGTAACTTAGTAATTACTTTTAAATATCGATATAAATTTAACCGTCATGTCCCAGCTCTCAATGTCATTTAGCCAGGCGGGGATCAAGGAAAATGGATGATGATCAAAATATTTCTGTACATTTCCGTAATCGTAAATACAATAAAGTCGTTTGTACAATTTAGAGGAATGATCAATAACTAACTGATCTGATAAGTATGTCAAGGACTAAAGATAATATATAGTGTTTAATAAATAAAATTGACGCATTTACCAGAAATAATTAGGGAAGTTGATATGAGTTAAGATAATGCTCCTTTATAGTATATAATGATTTTGTGCAAAAATAAGTGTACAGGGTTATCGGCTAGGGGTGTACTAAGCCTAAAGGGGGTCACTGTACCCATCCTATGGAACAACTTTTACTATGATTCGGCAAAAAATAATCAGCTGTTTCATAGATTTTGTCGACGACCGATCAACTTGTTGTATGGAACAGCTGTTTTTTTTAATTTAGAGTTGGTCCCATAGTGAAAGTTGTTCCTTAGGATGGGTACAGTGACCCCCTTTCGGCTTAGTACACCCCTAGCCGATAACCCTGTATAGGAACATTTAGAGTAAATAGTTAAAAATATACTGCTGCAGGGTTTTGACGAGCGTGAGTTGTCTATAAAATTTTTATGCAAAAATCCAAGCAGACGTAAAACTTAAAAGGCGCGTCGGCATAGACGCAGAATTGGAAATAAAATTGTCAAAATTTAAGGAAACTACAAAAATCATAATCTCTTAACGTAACAAATTAGTCTACACTTACACTGTGATATTTTTAAAACTGTTTTCTGTTTTTCAGATAAAATAATACTAATTAAATTGATAAAAGGCTCCGATATCGACAGGGAAGATAATATGACAATGGGCTAGGTTGACGCTTTTGATCTATGTGTAGCTTGATCTATTAAGGAATTATTTTTGTAAGGGTTTTATATGCAGAAAATTCTAAAAAAGCCGAAATACTTGTTCTTTATTCTTTGGTCTACTATTCTTACCATTTCGTTTGTTTTAGTACTGGAATAGATCGACGCATCTTGGTATTTTGTTAAAGTATCATTATGTTTGAGTTTTTCTTCACAACACGAACGTATACGAAACACAATTTTAAAAAGCAGAGTTTTTAAACGAAATTAAAATGTCGATAAAAACATACTCAGCACTTAAATAATGTTCACACAATGTAGCGATACCCACACTTTTATATTTAACTAGAGTCGTTCCCACGTGTTTACATTATACCAAAGTATCGATAATATAGTTACACCAAATGTCGTGTAAACCGAACTATAAAACCTTTTACGATCCAACACTAAAGTCGGAAACGTAACTTCTCTATTTTAACTTTATATTAACTTATTTTTAAATCCGAGTTGTGCTTATTTCATGTTATCAATGACCATTGAGAAGTATTTTACGATACCGTCTAGCTAGCGTTATTATTTCTTAATAGTTTCACGAGTAAGTTTATTAAGAATACTTTCATTTCCGCTATAGGTACTTTATAAAATAGGTATGTCTGTCAACATTACAAACATCATACATACTACTTAAAATAACGAAGTATCTGCTTAAGCTACATTAATCAAGTATCCTATATTTGAATGTTTTGAATGGAAGTACATAATTTAATTTTATCGTTCGTTAATATACAGAACGAATTTTTTAATTCTTCTGGTTGCTATCAGGTACCTACTATATTAAAATTAAAAATTTGATTTACCGATTGAAAATGCCAATATTAAACGTAATAAAGTAATAAAGTTATTAAACGATAGAGTTTGAGTTTACTTAGTACCTAACACCAACCAGCACATAAGGTATCTTTAATTTAAACGAATCTGTAAAAATAATTAAAGCTGTATATATCTGGACCATTTTTAAGAATATCAAAGTAAAAAGTCTTTTTTGATATAGTTTCTGAATGACAGAAGTCATTTTATATTACTAAATTACAAAAAAACTGTCGCCAGCTCAATAACAAGGCACTCACAGATGCATTGATTGATTTGGTTGAATATTGACTTGAATTATAACTTAAAATTATCATTTCACACCTCAGAGATTATTAGAGCTCCAACTGCGTAGAACAAATAATCTGCAAAAACATTCAATGAATTGCATTCGCAAATACGCGATCACAAAAACAATCAAATCTGTTAAGAGGCCGATCTCACTCCCAATTTACTAAAAACGCGGTTGACAGCGGTGTCAGATGGCAGTTAATCTGACAGCCGGCCCCACACAGTGCGCTGCAACCTGTCACTGTCACCCTGACAGTAGCTTTAATATGATTGTTTCAATATTTACTATCCGTTTTGGTATTTGTTAAATCTTTCGATTAGTTAGGCTTAGAAAGTTAATAGGTAGCTATTGTAAATCATTTGTTGACAGATTGTAAATGAGTAGAGAAAGTGTTTCACAAAGTTGTTATAATACGTTAATTATGTATAAATTAAATGAGCTAAAAACTAATTTCTTCACCAAAAAAAGCGTCTACATTTCCGTATCGGACGCATTGGATTTTTAAATCGAAATAACTAAAAAACTTCAATTTGATTCCAGCCATAATAGAAGTTGGTAGCCCCTTTTTCGTAATAATAATTATATTAAATATACTACGTAATAAATGTAATAATTAATAACGTTTGTATGTCAATATACGATAGCTTAACACTAGTACAGACTTATCAATAACCAGTGTTCTAAAATATCACAAAAATGAACAAGCAGAACTTAAAATATGCAAGCGCATATTTACATCAAGAATAAACATATTAAATAATAAACATCATAAATCTGACACAACGAGATTACTATCGATATTATTTTTTATTTTATCGATACCAGTCCTTGAGTGATATCGGAATTATTGGTCCAATAAAAACGTCCAGATGCATTGATTTGCTAATTTTATCTGACATTTTTAGATTTTACAACTGTCTTTTGAACCGCGTGTTGCTCTATAAATCATGAATAAAATTAATATTGACACAAGCAGATAAATTTATGATTGCATTATCTTTTATAACATAAGGCAATAAGTTGTAAGTTGTGGCAAACAAAGCTGATGTGTTTTTGGCATAGCTGTGTACCGGCAGGTTACAGATTTATAACTGATATACAGGGTAATTCTAAATTGAGTACGTATAGATATATGTACTCAATTTAGAATCATCTAAACTAGATAGTGTGCTGAGAGAATGTTGGAAAATAAAATATAATTAGTACAAAAATATTGACTAATCTTCAGTTGAGTTCATGCAAAGTGAACGCAAAATTCATGGACACCCTAAGCCGCGGCGCCGTGTCGTTGTTAAGTAGGTCACTGCGAAAACACGCGCGTTGGCTTGGCTCATAATTGTGTAATGGCGCTTAGGTGGACTTATTTCCCATTATTTATTAAACAAAATTGAAATAAATGCGATAATGCAACAATTTAAAATCACCCCGTATAGACATGTGTCATATAAACGATGCTGATTGCAAGGTAAAAATATACGCTATCAATTTAAAATCATCCCCTATAGTTCTACAAAAGAGATTCGCAAATGATTACAGTTGTACTTGTATGCAAGTAATACTAAAAAAAACTTAGTGTAAAAAAACAGTAGTGTTTTCCGAGTCGCGCAGATATTGATATTACTTTGCCTTGTCATTATTACAGCTGCCAATTTTAATACAAAATAAACTACGAAATTCGATATCGATTGATACTAATCTGACCCTTAACAATGATTGACATTATTAAAGCAATACGAAATTAGTAAATACAAACGAATCACAGATATGATTTATGCAGATTTTTATGTTGAATTGAAGGCAGATCTAATATTAGACCAAACAATATTGATCGATCCACCTTATTATTTGAAAAGTAAGCCACAATAAGTAATTCTTTCAAAAATTCGCAATCTTGTAATAGCAATAAAATATAATTTAATTTCATTTAAAATAAAGTTATTCCGACTTCCATTACGGCCGGTGCTGATAGAACTTTTACGGCTATTTCGATTTGAAAATCAAACCTTTTGGACTGATTTTAATAAAATGGTACCACTCGAGAAGTATATACGTTTGCAAATTTCAAAAATATTTTTTGTTAATCGTTCCATCTCCGAGAATTCAATTAACAATATATACGAATCGTCGTCGCATTGAGTACCTCCTCGATATTTCCATCCACCTATTTCTATTAACAATTTGTCGACGCGCGGTTTTTTTCTTTTTCTCGTATGGTGGAGTGAACTTAGTATACGGATTTCTAGACCGCTCGAACGTCTCTGACGCACGTGATTAAACGAAATTTAATTAGCGCCTACCAATTTGATGTTGGTTTATTGCATTTGACGAGATAGTTTTTGCAAATTTCGATTATTTTAAATCGATATTACTGCCTGAAGTTGATGTCTCATTATATTCAGCCAGTCGTTGCTGGGATCAGCAGAAAAGATGAATAAAAACGGTTAGTCACCGCTAAAACAAGCTATTTAGTAGAAGAAGCTGAGACTCTGTTTTGTGGAAATAAGTACATATCTGAAAGCTGAATAAATCCTCTTAACCCTCTTGTTAGCGTTGTACTGAAGACAAACGGACCTGAGATAAGGTCCTGATATAAGAGCTCTACGCTGCTTCAAATTGCATACGAGGATTCCGCTAGCTGACTTTAAAGTGTTGTAATTAGTAGATGGTATCAACTATTTAATCTCTGCAACCTTATTTTTGAAACGTTCAAATGAATTCATCGCTTTCGAATGACCTTTTTTAATATTAGTTCGTAAGTGACGTCATTAGCGATTAGTAGTAGATAGTCTCAGACATGGATACAATATAATATTTTTGAACGCTATAAACTTGGCAAAATTTACAGGAACTTCAGGATTTTTTTTACAAATAAATTGAAAAAGATTGTATTAATGCTAGTCATTTGGTAAAACAGCTTTTTGATAGAACTACGTTATTTAATAAGAAAGAAAATCGTCACAAGT
The DNA here is from genome assembly GCA_947049295.1 of Ligdia adustata. Taxonomy (NCBI): domain Eukaryota; kingdom Metazoa; phylum Arthropoda; class Insecta; order Lepidoptera; family Geometridae; genus Ligdia; species Ligdia adustata. The sequence goes on from OX346231.1 coordinate 10,284,931, forward strand.
CACCGAAACAAAACAACACACCCCTAATGCTGCTCACCGAAATACAGATTTTATCGATAATCATTATCTCATAACCGGAGAATACGACTTAATAAATTGGTAGTATCGGAGCTTACATCTTAATAAATTAAGATATCTTTCTGTAGATGCGAGGTGTAATATTTTCGGTTATTTATAGACGGTAAGGACTCCTTTGTGGTACCGAACAGCCGAATACTTATCAGATGTTTAAAGGATATAATTTAGGCTGTGAAGTTGTCACCCCTTTTTAAGGTATGGTTGTCACTTTAACGAAATAATCGTAACCTATAATTTGCTTTTTCATTACCAAAAGTTATTAAAAAGTATTCCAGCAATGTGATCGTTAAGTTAAGGGTAAGATGATGTTTATATATGTTTTATGATTATTAATATAAAGTTCGGTCCAGGTCTTTTCTTTACCTCAATGACTTAAAAAAAACAAATTATTTTTTTGTGACGTCATAAATTTAAAAAAGAAAGTTTGGTAATCTCAACTACATTGATACTTCAATTAGACAATATAGTTATCGAAATATTACATTAATATACAAAATCTGGAATCGACAATTAGCTCTTCAAGTGCATTTCAAATGGCTTTGCATAATGGTTTCCTTAAGCAAATATACAAGTGCAGTGCTGTGCAAACATTTGTATCGATAAATCTGTCATTTCTCGATCAATGTAGTAATCACTGCTAAAGCGATACAAAATATAAAGGAGCATATAAATTAAGGAGTTTTAGAGAGCTGTCATCGCTTGTGATTCGGTTAAATGAAAATATAAAATAATGTGTAGGTTTGTTAATGTATTGATTCATTGGGTGTTTTTTTTTACTTTTGAGGATCATCTAATTACATTAAGAATTAGTAGCACTAACGAGCTAATAGTCATAAATGTTTCATTTTTTGAATCAGGGAAAATTTATTTATGTATATTTTTTTTATTGTTTTACCGTATAAACATATACAAAAACATACTTAAGTATGATGTGAAGTATTATGAAGTAAGTGACGAACGACATCAGTAGTGTGATTAGCGAGTCTTCAAGGGCCTCATTTTTGAAACGTTCAAATGAATTCATCACTCGCTAATGACGTCATATGCAACGAAGTCGCATTCTTGAAAATTCATACCCTGCTAACAATACAAAATAAAATGCACCGGTGATTTATTTCACACGTAAAAGATTGTATTCATACGAGTGTTCGAGTGATCTCAAAGTTAGGGCCCCAAGTCATTTGCTAAAAACAGTGATACAAATCAAATCGTCTTTAAGTCTTCATTACTAAGAATGTATCGATATACATCTCGAAACATCCTGCTACTCGTACATCCCTAATCCTAGCTAAACTATTATTTTATTATTGAACCACAACGAGGAGCTGTTACGGTGAACTGATTGTTATTGCTTCAACGATTGTAAATAACTATCGAGTAGTAGTCCAGATTTAGAGAGCTATTTTCACAAATTAACGCGCTTTAATCACCGCAAGCGTATGTTGCAACTACTTTCAATTTGTAGACGCTAGACTAGATCTTAAACCTCGAGACTACGAGCAATTCATAATTTTTTTAAAACTGGAATTAGGTATTTTATTTAGAAAACTAACACGTGTTGATTTATATTGTTTAAGAACGCTAGAATGTTTTTAACGCGTGCGTGATTGTTGGAAATGTCCAACTATAGTTTCGTTTACATTCGGTCAACTTCATCCCTGATGTGTTCGTGCCTTTCCAACAATCAGGTACGCGTGAATAACCGTGTTTTTAAACAATATGGAATGAGGTATGTTGTTCTCTATTATTTTAAAAACTTGTAATAATCTGCACAAACAAAGGCTCGGAATTAATTGAACTAAAATGATAATCATGAGTCTACTTGTATCTGATGAGTCAGATAAAAACTAAAATAAATTTTAGTGTTCTACTTAACTTACTTGTACAATTTAACTAACGAAATATTCGATGGTAGGCTGCTATATCGAACCCTGAAAGTATGATCATTGGGGTTGTAAAGAATAATGTGAAAAATTATTTAACATTCAATCAAAGTCACGTTTAGCAAAAACATAAATAAATATACCCATAGAATTTAGAAAAAAAAGTGTTAAAACTGACTAGAATGTTTAAACTCGAATTCAGCAGATGCGTATACAAATTTTCAGTTTAAATCTGTCCAGGCGTTTAAAAACGATCAGGCAAATACCTTTTTTGAAGTCAGTTAGTAAATACTAACAGAAATCCTCAGCAATAACAGATTAATAATTCCACTTACTCAATCTCCCTCTGTCTAGTTCCTAAGCTGACATAAAGCTTTGAACTCACTTTAGTTAAGGACGCGTAGACACAACCGATTGGCTCATATAACTTATTAAGTAAGACGCGCGAACTTAACACTAGGGTTGACCGCAATTACTAGACTATATTTTTAAAATTTTATACTAAGTGCAATCAAAGACCAAATTGTTTATGTTATGTAAAATCACATAGAACCAGGTTTTTTTTAAATATAAGTGATTACCGTTATTTTGACTTATTTCAGTTATTTTGACTTAAAAATCAAACCTCTGGACCGATTTTGATAAAAATTTTATGAGACCCTTGCGAAGTATAACTTTTCAAATAAAATAAGATTTTTTCAAAACGGTCATGTTTTAACTGTGACATCAGGTAACAAATATCAAAAAAAAAATGTTTAGTTGAGTACCTCGTTTTTGGGAAGTTGTATGAAAGAACGCAAGGAAACCTCCGAGTCGGGACTTTCGAAGATGATTTCCGTAAATTTTAGTTTTCTTAATATTTTGTCAAGCCATTCTTGAGAGATAGAGCAAACCAAACTAGGTATGCTCCATCTAGAGCCACAGTCGCTGATTTTCGTAAAATTTCCAACCCTAATCCGCAATTACGCATAATGTCGACCTTTGAGATCCGTCACTACCTTTAACGGAGAGACCTGAAAACGCTGTACTTAAGTTGATATGTTGCACGTATACATAAGTACGACCCTATAAGCGACAACCCTGGACACATTACAGCAAAGCCTAAGCTGAAATAAGCGGAAACGTTAGAATATTAGTCAGTATCGAACCCGAGCACAGATAATATAACTCCCGAGGGAGAGCAGCTTAATATCATGGAACCAGAAGTCTGACTTTATGTATTTATGCTTTTAAAAACTATTTTTATACATTAGTAAAACTGTAAAGGATGCCTATTGCTAATCTTTTGATGTAGCCTAAACGTATGTGCATACGTACATAATTGTAGAGTATCAATAAGTTTTTTAGCTCGTTTTTTATCTTATCAAATACTAGCTGTATTCCGTGGATCTCCATTTTTTTAGTACTAAATATAGCCTAGGTTACTCAGTCACAACATTACTTTCTAACAAAAATTTTTTTTTTAATTTTTAAAATAAATATTTCCTCCTTATAATATTTGTGTAGATAATAATATTAGAATTTACAAAGATTGCGAAAATACATAAAATATCTCGGTTCTGAATCACGGTGCTATCCGAATACAAAATATTTCAATGTTAAATTTTCCAAAGCATAATACTAACAAGTAACTTCCGTTTACTTCCCGCTGCTTACAACTTAAACATAACTTATTTATAGTTTGTAAGCAGATTTACTTACACATACTTCAAGTTAGACGTGCCAAAGTATTACAAATAGATGCGTAGTAGCTATTTTCCAGCGGCGATACGTGTTCCATCTAGAAAATAACGATACTCAATCTTCACCTGCCCAGCAGGATTAAAACCGGGTATAATTTAGACGGCCACCAAAAAATTAAGTTCCCAAATGGGCTTAACGGTAATCAAATTATGACATCCGAATACTTTTGGCTACAAGATCTGCAGGTTATTTTTTTGGTGACCATTTATCCATTTTGGTAACCGTTTAGAATTTTTTCGTAGTAAAATAGGACTTATTGGCGGTGTTCAAATACAAGCCTTTAAAATATGCGCCCTCGCGTTTAGCTGTCTCTTACATACCTGAATTAAGGTATTTTGGTTTAAAAGGGACTAAGCTGTTGGTTGCAGGCGACCTCGGACAGCTTCACCGGACGATTGGCAAGTGCAAGTGCGCTAGGTCTCGAGTTTTGGTTATGGGGCAACAAACGCAAGGTCGCCTCAGACAGCACGAACATTGGCTTGACCCGTCGCGTCGCCCAGAAAGTAGTCCCTTTCTGGGCGACGCGACGGGTCGAACTGCAAAGGTTTGACAGACAAATCAAAATTTTATATGGCTTGTACTTATGCCATTTTTACTTATGCGTCACTATTTTTAACATTGAGGGCGCATGCCTCCAATTTAGCGCATTACATAGCTTATGATGTTTTGACAAATAGCTTGCAGCTGCGTAGCATAAAACCAATACTTAATACTTAGCTTTGGGATAGCTCAGTTATTGTCGCTAAGTCTAGATACACTCGCGTACTTTATAGTCAGTTCGGCCGTGTGTGGACGTATTTTAATATCATATTATTTTGTTATTCATATGCCGTTAGAATCAACAGCAAGAATACTGAACCACTTTCTTAGAGTACCTATTGATACTTTATGTAATAGGGTTGACAGTAATTTTACGTCAAATAAAAATAAAGAATATAATATTATTAAATTGTCTCTTTTGACGTCTTCTGTCACCTGCGGCGTTGCCCGCGAAATAAAATTATAACTTCCATATACATTAACAATAATATCATAAATGCGACAATAACTCTATCTGTCTCGCTTTTACGCCAAAACCTCTAGACCTATCTGGATGATATTTAGTACACAGATAGATTGGACCCTGGGAAAGGAAACAGAATACTTTTTAACCGACTTCAAAAGAAGTAGTTCCCCATTTTGTTATCTCGATAATCCAATGGGGAACTACGCGGATGAAACCGCAGCGTAGATTATTAAGAAGTTTTAAACTTTGAATCGTCATCTGACCATCTAAGTGTCTAATTACCAAAAGAACCTTTTTAGTACACCCTATTTTGAATATATTCCCTGAATTCCATGTCACTAAGTTCAGCGGTATAGGCTCTGCGTTGATTCTTAGCGATAATCTCACGTTCCAAAAACATGATATTAGAAATTACATAATTACAAAACAAGAAGAAAAAAAAAAAGATAAAATTAAAGATACGTCGTGTTTAATCTACACTTATATTATAGTGAGGAAAGATTCTTATATTTGTGTGTAAAGAATAATCTTGAAAAGTCCTGGAAAGATTTCAAAAAAATCTTTAGGAGTAAGAAAGCTACTATGAAATCGGTAAAGTCGTTGTCAAGCGTGACCAGGAATAAATAGGAGTTAATTTTAATATACATAGATTATTATAATATTGGGGTTAGCAACCCAAATATGTACTTATGTAAGACTTACGCGTAGTTATTATATCAACATGCTGAAATAGTAGATCTGATACGGATGTGGTTTGCAAAATAATAAAGTTTATAATACATTTTGTAGGTAATCTGTATTATTATTATAAACGTTACACTTCTCATTTTCATGAAATATGTGATTAAGGTAGAAATTAATTAAATTTTGCCTTACATATATACTTACATGTTGCATATGGTTGGAATAAACTTACAGTCGGTTCATAATTTTTAAAACTTTGTGTACCACTTATAATCCTAAGGGTTTTTGGCCTATCTTGCCACGATAACATTGATTTACCATAGAATAGCAAACAGCTAACTCTACCACACATTCTCGATTTGAAAACACAGCTCTCGATCGAGTTAATTGCGAGCCTCGAGCGGTAATGAATTCTATTATCTCTCAGCGCCATCTTTTGATGGCCCTCATTCACTAAAGACTTACTACAGCATTAGAATAACGATCATTTTGTTAACAAATGTTCTCGATTGGTTCGCATCATTTATTTTAATAGATTAAATTAATTTGAGTTATGTTATTACAAATGGAATAGTTGTTATTAGCAGTCGTAATAATGAAAGCAGAACTGGTCTGCATTCATTCTGGTGGTCAAGTCTATTATTTGAATTGTCTCAGAATTACAATTGGATTGTGCCAAAATGGCCGATTCGACATAGAATAGACATAGAATTGATGACAGAGTTAGTATGAAAAGTTATGTTTTGGTTAATACTTGCTGTGTCCTATTCTATGTCAAAACGGCCATTTTGGCACAATCCAATTGTAATTCTGAGACATTCAAATAACAGACTTGACCACCTGGTCTGTATTGTTTAGAAGTACTATAAATCTAATAAAATGTATATAGCAAAATGTTATGTATTAAGTAGCTTACTCATACTGGTGGATCCGTAAAGGTTAAAATTTCATAAATGTGAATAAGCATGTATTATCTTTCAATATTGTAAGTATTGTTTGTAAATAGATACTTATTTATCAAATTAATTTCTAAACTCAGGGTTTGCAACAAATCAATTGTCAAAATCTCCTACCGGTAATCGCGATAAAACAGTACTTGCCTAAAATTAAATAATAAATAATTTTTGACTAAATAACAGGTTTATTTACCAAAGGAATAAGCTTATTATGTTATCTAATAGTAATAAACGACACAATATATAATACCTTGCCTCATACAGCCGGTAGAGAAAACAAGCATTTCGAGTTCGTAACACAATAGTTAACTAATTCAAATTCAAAACATTTATGCAGCAAATTGCTTTGCTACTTTCACATGTCAAATTAATCTGCAAACAAACGGACCCGACTTCAAACAACTGTCTCTAGCAAACACAGTAGTCTTATTAACTAGTATCAAGAATAACGAGCACGATTCGATTATGAAATGAGTTTTTGTAGTAGGGACTTTTGGTGCTTCTACACTGAATCGGTTATGTTTGAGGTACTCAAGAAAAAAGCGTCTTCAATTTGGCAGATGAATTTTACAACATTTAGATTTATAATTATAAAGAATCCGACAAACGGAACGTTCTTTGAGTTACTAAAAACAATGTCTTAATTCGAATACTAATCCTTTATCCATCGACGTTTATTACGATATATTGGGCGACAATCAATTATCTTTGACATAATCTTATCGCTCTGCTAATAATATATGCTACAGAGCTCCTATAGCATTGAGTTACGACAAATGAACCACTTTCGATTGTGATTTCAAATGATTTAATGCGTAAGCACTCTTAGTTAACAAGGAAGCGTATGAATGAATGGCAAAGCGTAGGCGAGCTCAGGATGTCATTAGAACTTAAACAATATTATAATTAAGATCAAATTCGATCTTTGTAGGTCTAGCTTGTAACTAAGATAACATTTTTAAGTTAACTTAGTTTGAACCATATTTGTAAGTAATACGAGTCAAACTGCAAGGACTAGTGTCGTGGTCTAAGGGTGTGCGTGCACTACGTAGCTTTTAGCCACGAGTATGAGAACTAAAGGACCCTAATTATGCAGATTAACTTGCTTTCAGTAGGAAACTAAGTGGTTATATTAAACTCGAATTACTGTTTCATAGTTATTTTTGTTTGCTTATGCATTTTAATTGAAATAATTATTTGCTTTTATGTTTTTATAGATATTGGCCTATTTAGCGAAATGAGGCTGAAGGCTGTTTAAAAACGTCATTAAATAAAGCTCATAAAATGAAAATTGAATATGGCTTTTTATAATAAACAACGTTTTATTGCTTATTTACACATTGTTCAGTGTAGGAAATACTAATTTTCAAAGTGTATAAAAAAATAATCACTTAATGTGTCGCTATAGCGACACATCAAGTGATTATTATAAACTATTTTGCTAATTCTTTTTTTAGAATATTCCTTGAAATACGAGGATGGTCCATACGGAGAGAAAAATTAAAAAAAAATACTGCAAAGGTCTAAAAACAACACTTTTCTATACTCTCATACAATCGATTGGTAATAATGCTTAAAAGTCAATTTGAACTTTAATACCATACCATAAAGTTTAAGTGTTAGTGGAGAGAGGAGAGGAACGTCACTCAATAATAAAGGCAAAACAATTATTATTGAGTGACGTTAGTATCGTATTAATATTAATCTCTATATTTGCTAACCCGGCGAATAGCAGAATAAGTATATAAAAAATTAAAAAATTAACTGTTAAGCGGTACGAAGTCCGCCGGGTCAGCTAGTCATAAAATAAAATAATTATTTTGCTACTTCATGCAGAATAACCCACTAAGCAGTTAATTTTGCGCTGTACTTAGCGTACACTTTATAATTATTTCAATTTTGAAAGTAACAATAATGTTGTAGAAATTTGTAAAAAAAAGTTTAATATTTTTTGTAAATAATTTGATTTATATCCATTTCCTTTCACGTCTTAACTAATCAAATATGTAGATGTAAGTTTGTTTATTTACTTGTATATTGAAATAAATATTAACGTTACATAGTACCAACGTTCAGAAAGTGTGCAAAGGGCACTTTCTCACAATTAACGGTACAAGATGTGTCAATAAATTATTTAAATAAAATCTAATAGCTTAGCGCTGAACGCTTACGGTGCAGGCTTTAAATCGTTGTTTACAATGAAACACAGTCGGTTAAAATATAGTGTTAGCTGCAGAGTTTCTTAAACAAATACCTGCTTGAGCTTTCATACGAGTTTACGGAGTTTATAAGCCAATATTTAACTATCTTTGAAATGTACAAGACTACTTCTGCTTTTGTTTTCGCCAAAAATAAGAACAACCTACAGTTCAAACGTCAAAGTACAAGTACATACTGAAAATGAAAGTTGTGGTCAGAAAATTACACGAGCGCTACTAGAATACTCATAGGGGGGATTAATGAAAATCACAAGAAACAAGAGAATTAATCTCTATCATACAAATATTAATAAAAACACAAAAGTATGTGTCTGTGTTACTTTATGTGTTCTTTCACAGTGTAACGGCCTCGTTTATTTAAATGACATTTTAAATGTAGATACCTGATAAACTGTTTTAAACTAAAGATTTAGTATTAAATACCGGTTTCTTCGCCCTAAAGTATTATTTTATTTTGTTTTTATAGAAAACGAGCTTGCGTTTGACCGCATCTTGACTAACGTAAAGCGACGATGCGGCGTAGAACGTAGCACGCTTGCCTAGAATAATGAATTCATTTGTGACTTGAAAGGTCCCAGATATCGACGAGGAAAAACATTTGGTATTATATGTAACCCTTATGTATACAATTTTATATTAGTGGTCCTAGATTATGTAATTGGATAATCAATCGCGCTGGCAGTGAGTGTCGCAATCTGCGCTGAGAAAACAATAATCATTATAAATGTCAAGAATTCACGTAAATTAGTTTCAGTATTAGCGTTATATTGACTAACTATCATCCTGATATCTTACGTATACCAATGATATTTATTTTCTCCGTATGGCACTTCTTCTACACTTCACTTCGCAAATTAAAAGTAGACACGATGCGTCATTAGCAAATGTATAGAACCTCTATCGTGTAATGTATGAATGAATGAATGAATGAACGAATGAATGTGTTGTGGCCTCACCACCAACACTATCACCTATCACTTAAGTGGAGAGATCTACGCTTTGTGGGCCCAACGATACTTTATGCTAATCGATTGTTAAATTTAACTGCGAGGCGCCCAAAGTTATGTATCAAACTACATAGTTTAGTGTTATTGGTTAGCGTGGTCGTATTGTTAAAGAAGATTTGCGCAGATATTGTCGTGAATGTTAACCGGAAATTAAGCTTAACAATTAAACTGCATTAAACCGACTAACGGAACTGTGAGTCATGGTTATAACAGAAAACAGAAATTATAAAGTTCTCACTGGGTTGTCATCGTCATAATTATTTAAATTCATTGGTCTTAAAAATCGACTGAATGACTTGTTTAGTCATTCAGTCGATGAGAATAGTCATTCAGAATGCTCAATCTGGGGCTACAGTCTGATCGCTGATTTTCGTGCTCGTGCGAACTTGTAGACAAATGCCTAGCTGTGTAGGATAAAAAAAACCGAGCATGCGAAGCGTTTCTTTTCTCTGTAAGATCGCATGTTCGTATGTCTCCTGAAATTTCGTACTCAAGTTACAGGTCGTAATTTCTAATCGATCTTGACGAAACTTGATGACTTGTATGAGTTACACAATTTTTTAGTTTCTTTGGGGTTTTTATTGGGGGGTTATTCTTCCCTAGAAAGGGGGGAAATTAACTACGGCGCCAGTCACTTTATCATACATGTTTTATATCATTTATTAACAAATATTTTAATCAATTACTTATTAATATAAAATTAACTAAGTTATTGTATAAGTCCAGTTATTTCATTACTACTCATTAAAATTAGTAATAAAATAAGGATAAGATTTGACTCGTTAAAATTTACTCGTAATATAACAATCGTATTATAAAATTATTATTATTATTAAGCCTTATATACAATGTATTTACATGACATACAAACATAAAAGGAATCGCTTTGCAATATCAATAAAATAATATTTTATTTATGTATATGTATAAATCTATATATGTATATAAGAGTAAGTCCTGACTGACTGAATGACTGATATTTGCTAATAATCAATGTAGAGCCTAAACAGCTGGACCTAGAGACATGAAAGTTGATTGGTGTATTGATAACAGGGTGTAAGGGAAAGAAATGTTTTTTGAAGTCCAACTCTTAATGGGGTCAGATGGGGATTCAAAGTCTGCAACTTCTTTATATTCTATTTTATATATCTCGGGCAACGCCGCGTGTTGCAGCTACTAATTTAGCGCATATTTATTAAGAAAACTAACGCGTGTTTGGTTCACATTGATTAAGAAGACGGGTTTTCACGCGTAACTACCTTATTGTTGGAAAGGTTCAACTATAGTTTCGTTCACAGTCGGTGAACTTCATCAGGTGTCATTCGTGTCAACGACGTGATAACACGTCTCGCACAGTCTTAAAAATTAAGGCATATTTTATATAACTACTAGCTCGCCCCGCGGTTTCACCGGCGTAGTTCTACTAAAACTAAAACAAACTAAAACTACTTTTTTTGAATCGGTTCAGCCGTTCTTGGTTTATAAATAGTGTAACTAACATGACTTGCTTTTATATGTATATATATATATATTTGTGATATCTAACAGTCGTTTAACTATTCATAAAGTTTTATGCCGCTATTGTTACAGTCACTTCAATTCCCAAAGCACTGTCAATAACTCAGACAACACGCCCAAGAATTTCATATCAAGTTTACGTTTACAGTTCACTTATCGCCATTGAAACCATCCCGCCATTTCCTGGCCCGACATGCAAAACGACCATTAGCCGCCGGTAGGGCCATAAAACAAGCGGTGATTTACACAATTTATTCAAATAGATCATGACTAGAACTAGATCGATTGGTGCTTACGCTCTGATACGATTTCGAATGGTTGTTTAGTTTACCATCAAATGTTGGAAAATCAAACAGAATTCGACCGTAATGCCAAGAGATTTCTAAATTTACTGAAAATATTTCTGTAACAGTTCATCGTGTTTGTGTAGACTTGAAAGAGGTTCATTTGAGTGTGATTTAGATGTTTTGAAGGTGGGAATGAAGTGTCAATGGCGAAATGTCACGTAGGCGTTGAGGTGCGGGTGACATGAACCTAGTTACGTGCATAACGAGGCTTTTTCATAATGACAAAAATGTACATACACAGATACTTATTTCTAACCTAGATGGCGCTAAACCTGAATAACATTCTACTTGAACACGACGCGATGAAAAATATCGGGGTGAAAAAATAATGTATTTTGTTGTATTTATTAAAGAATGATTAAAACAGTACCCATAGTATACTATGGGTACTGTTTTAATCATTCATAGTTCCGTGCACTGTTGTTGACCTAGCGACCTTCGCGACATTATTTGCGGCTTTAAAAAAAACTACAACCGCTTCATATTTTTTTTTATATTCAGGGATCCTAATTAATGTTGTGTATATATCTGTACCAAACACTATTGAAATCATCCAGTAAATGGCATCAAACTTCCCTCCCTCTTGGTAGGAATACCCTACCTCCAATGTAAAATCCTCGGCGACTAAAAAATTTGAATATCCGTAGAACACTAAGTTTGGCCAAAAGTGATAAGAAACTGCGACCTGTACGCGAATACAAAATTTCAAGAGACATAAACACACAAACATACGAACTATTCGTACGAAAAAAATGTGCCGGACTCGAAACAGAGATGCTTTGCTCGCTGGATCAATTAATATAATTAATATATTCAGCAACTATTGCTATTGTATAATATATAATAATACATATCATCTTTACCTACGAATAATAGTTATATATAGTTATCACAATAAATTTTGGTAAAAGTCATTAGTCTACCTAACTGAATCAACATAACTAAAAAGGTTGTACAGCACACGCACTAAAAATGGCAATATTTTATTGGCCATTAAATTAAACACACCAGCGTGTTACAAAACATGTCGCGTCTTAATCAACAGCAACATTAATATTCCACGCGAAATCCTTTTAAATATCTTTCTTTGGTAATTTATTTTCCCCGAAATAAGTTTAAGCGTGTAAGACACCTTGATATAGGTCTGGGTTTATTTTGGTCGACATTGTTTTAGTAAAAATACGAACATGTTGATTTAGACGTCAACGACGTGTCATTTAGTATGTCGCTTGTCGTAAACACGTGTTACTTATGAGATATTTTTGCGGAGTGTTACCAAACTGAATAAAACTTACTGCATGCCTTTCACTTTTTAGAAATGTAGAAAATATTTTAGAGACTCTGATTCTTGTACTAATCTGAAATAGAGCACGTTTTATAGGTAATTGAACTACACTAGCATATGCTATCATCGCTCTGCTTGATCGACAATTTTTTATCATAAAAAATGAGTTAAAAACAATATTGCATGTGGCCTGCAGTATTCAAAGTTGCGAGTTTGGAAAACGTTATACGGCTTTAACCAGGCGTCATATCGCGTAAAGTTAGCGATGAAAAGATTGAAACAAGTGAACGCAATCTTAGTTTATTTTTGACAGAGTGGAAGCGGCGAACTACTGAAATGATACTAAGATTATTTATTTCCTTTCTCTCATCGCTAACTCTATACGATACCTCCACAGTGATCACTAAAGTTGTTCATAAAGAATGAATATGTATGTGCTTGTTGTATACATTTGCCAAAATATGCCAATTTTAAATCTTGTTTATTTTATGGTAAACGCAATGAAAAATATTTTGTAAAATTTCGAGGTTTGGAAACACCATTTATTTGCGAGTTATCTCGCACGCGGGGTTCCCGATTTGGAATGATTCCAAATGGATGAATAACGATGCAATTTGTTACATTTTTAAGCGTATAACGTTTAATACAACAAATGTACGGTTATGATATCAAGGCTCGTACTTTACTTAATGGATACCCCTGTCGACATGAGTACTAACCTTCACATTCGGTCTAGAGGTTTGATATTTAAATCAAAATAACTCGTAATGGAAGTGAGTAATATCTTTTTTAAATAAACAGAACTTGTGGTCTTAAAAATATTAGTACTTACTTCTTAGTAAAGTTCACAAAGCAACAGTAAACCTTCAGATTAAATCAGGGCGTGCAGTCATGAAATTTCTTCTGTTAGTATTACCGCTCAATTCGTTATCTCGCGATTTTAATGGCCGTACAATTTCGCACCTGATTGGCTGATACCTTATTTGTTAAGGCGCTGGTGTGATATTTTCAGAATTCAGAAACAAATTTGATATGAAAAAGATATTAAGGAAAAATTATAATATGTAAATTTAGGTAAGGCATACATGCTGGGAATCAATATTTTATAGTGGAAATTGGTTGTCGTCATATTAACTTCCGCTGTCTTTCTTATCACATCAACCGTATAGGTTATATGATAGGGGGGGATATGATATTATAAACTAAGCCAAATGGGAGACACTCTACTCATCCTAAGGAACTACTTTCACTATATGACCAACTCTGAATTCGAGAAAAAAATCGGCTGTTTCGTACATTTGTCGTCGACCGTTTAACTTTTTGTGTGCAACAAGTGATTATTTCACAACGAAAGTTGTCCGTAATGATGACTATAATGATCCGCTTTCATCTTAGACTTAGACACTTATAACCGATAATCCTGTAAAGGCGTCTCATAATTATATTACGCCTAATTATCTACTGGTGGACCAGCGACTGATCTATGTTAATCAGCTCTTACTCAACAACAGTTAACTTATAATAACTACCATAGAAATTCGAATTTTCTTGTTCACTTTATATATACTCCGCCTGCTTTGCTCTGGTTGCCTGGAAGAGATCGCTTTTAGCGATAAGGGCGCCACTTGTAAGGCCGGCACTACATGTAAATTAATATTTTTGTATTGTTATTGTTTGTGTGTCTACAGTAAAGCGTTGATCTATCTATCTATCTATATTTACGTACCTACAGAGATTTTGAACTGTTTAAATTGCTTTTTTACCTACTAAGCTATTAAGCAGACTTCAGCCGTAAATAAAAATAATTTGATGTCCGTACTTACCTGAAAATAAATAAAATACAATAAAAATCTCCCCGGCTATAAAACTGTAAATACATAATTAAAAAATAAGTGATTTCATTTCATACAGGTTTTTAACGGTCTTTATAGTACGCGGCAAATAACTAGAACCAAGATGCCGTATCGTCCCTTTCACTCTCACGGGTAGTTTCGTAAGTGCGAATAGTAACAACACGTCTCGCGCAAGGTAAAGTTGTTTGCCGCGTACTATACACAATTCGAGGCAAGCAAGATGGTGGCATCGTCCCTTTCACTCTCAAGGGTGGTTTGGTAAGTGCGAACAGTACAACACGTCTCGGGCAAGGTCTAGTTGTTTGCCGCGTAATATTCCGCTCATCACATGGTTATTTTTGTTCTATCTCTTAATCCGGTTCAATATTTCTTTTAAGTAAAATAATAAAAAGTGTTGAACGGCATTAACAGTTATTAAAATACAATAAAGTCTATTTGCATTCCATCACAAGATATTGATGTGCATAGACGCAGATCGCATCTTTGATTTATAAAGATTTTAGAACAGCAGAATGAGGCCAATATACTTACTAAACGTTTCAGACATTTCAATTTTGTATTTAAGATAATTTGATTCATACAGATCAATTCTGAAATATTTTAAAATTGACAAAAATATTTTAGTTGATTTAACAATTTTTTTGGGGTTTACATAAGTAAATACATTTAATAAGCAGTTTAAGTTATAAAATTAAATCACTTTAATATTTTCTTTGCTTTATGCTAATGTAACAAACTGAAGTTATACTAGTTTTATCATGTAACAGAATTACAGGAGTTAAATACGGCAGCGTCGCTCTAAAGTGTTCAAAACTTCTGGAATGACAATTAGATGAATTACACGTGCCATATTTAGTATATTTTTTCAAAGTGACCACTTTAGTGTACTTTAGTGACCGAATTTCATTACGGCAAGCGCCGATAGAAAGGACTTGTTTTGTTTTCGGCTAGGACGGTGTACGTCTACCAAAAAATGCCTAAAGATGTGGTTAATACTGTGTATGAATGAAAAATGCATCAGTTGTCTCCTTTATCGTGCAAAAAAATATCTAAATTCTGTGAATTGTACAGGAATTATGTCATCCCTGAAAGATTTTTGTATCCTAGGTTAACTTTAATGGTCACATTAGTCTATAAATTATACCGCCCGTCACAAACGTCAAAACTGACACAATAAAAACCGCGTAAATTAATTTTTCGTGTAAGTAACATGGAAATATTTTGATTCGAAATTAATTTTATACACTGCGACAAGTAACGTTATTTTGAATTTGGTTGATAAATTGAACGTTATTAGTGCCTAACGTATTTATGGTATTTTGTACACTGTCCTGGCCGTAGCTCCATACATTTTTGAAACAACACATTTATCGTTATTTCAATTTAAAAATCAAACCACTGGACCGATTTTGTTAAATGAAACTAGGACCACACGGAAGCCTTTCAAACGAAATAGAACTTTAAACATCGGTCTACACATCTCCGAGAAATTAGGTAACAAACATAAAACAGTCTTATTGCGTACTTCATCTTTTTGGAAGTCAATAGTTTAATTTTAACAACAGTCATCTATTGTTATAGTGTTTGATGTTAGCTCCCTGCCTATGAACAATGCAACCTGTCCGTCCGAAGCGATCTAGTTACGTCTTTCGGCGAATTGATTTATCGTAGTACTTATTTAATAACGATCCCGTACTTTAAATCGATTGATAAGGAATGATAACCCAGAATGATTGATAAACTTAATGTAAAAAACTTTTTTATTTAAGGGCCTCCTAATTTGAGCTATTATTGCTGAGTTGTCATGTATACTATTTGTTTCCCACGGTTTTTATCGTGCAGATGAAATGATTACGCCCTTTTCAGAATTTCTGTTTTGTTAGAGATTTTAAGCTCTTACTTTATATCACTATTACAAAAATATAATATCATTGAATTCCAAATAAAACGGCTTTACGTCTTCAATTAAATATAATTGCAGAGGTTTTCCTATTACAATTATCAGAGTATTTATAAGTTTTCATGAGTACATGAAAGCTCTGATAATAATAAGTAATATGATGATTGTTGTACCATTTCTGTCCGTGAAACAAATCTAATTATGTGATTTTTTGTATAAACTTGTTTTATTATACAAAAAAAAAGATATTTTTATGATTTTAATAGTCTTTATTTCAATAAATAATCAGTACACGTGTATTAAATTCTGCACCTAAATGTTGTAATCAGGGCCAAATCTTCAGTATCGCGTGCTCTCCTTTAATAAATCAACCAATAACGTACACAATACAAATCACCTTATTTACTACCTCGTGTCTCCTTCAATATGGTAAATATTCATTTGCAATTCATAATACGATTTACACCAACGTAATTTACGACTAATAGACTTTGTTAAGTCGCGCTAACCATCGCACGGACGAGCTGCATGTCTCCTTATATCGTGTCATTCAAACCCTTGGCGCCTATTTATTATTAGTAATTAATTAATATTTTATATGGAGCTTGATAGAGTGGAGATAAATGCAGATATAATAACTTGCGAGAGTCATGTGTGCATGTTTCGCTTAGATAAAACATTTCAAAGCAATTGATACTTACGTTCTGGTATATCTACATGAAATTATGGATTGATTATTTTGAATTCTTGGCAGGCCTGTTAAACAGAACGAAAACTATTTTTGATTTCAAAGCATATCGGTCTTTAATCTCGATAGGTACATTCAATTCGCAAAGGAATCGGTTTCTTCTAGGCAAATGCACTGCATACTAGGCCGCATCGGTAGCTTTACAACAGGCGAGTTCCGGTTGATAAAACACAAGCCCAACTAAACCCTTATAAAAATATAAATAGTCCATAATACAATGAAATATTACTTTATTGTATACCAAAACAAAATATAAACAATAAAATACAAACAAGAAAAAAACATGGGTAATACACTGGGCGGCGTTATCGCCTAATGCGATTACTTCTAGGCAACCTTGGTATGGACCGGACTAAGTGAGAACAGTCACGTCTGTCGTGCATCATATCATTTTTATTTTAATGTACGCTTTGTGTCTATGACTGTACAATAACTGCAGTATGTATAACATGTAAGAGCGTATCGCGGAAGGCTGTGGTAAATGCAAATACTTATTGATATTGTAAAGATTGATAACAACAATTACTAAGTTTATTATGCATTTTATTATAATAACCATTTGTTGAACGGAGCAGCGGCGCCAATGTGTAAGACTTTAATAGCTCACTTAAAAATACATTAAAGCTTAGTCTGTTTGCGTGTTAATTAGCTTATATACCACTATTAACGAACAAGTGGTTAGAAGCAAGTTCGAAAAAAAACAGGCTGCTAAATCGTTAAACCTGTGTATCATCCCTAATTTTTTTGCAGTACCTACCCAATGTTACTCTCACGACTAAGGCGAATCTATTGACATCACTCACATAAAAATAAGACAAGCCGTTCAGGCTTTAGGGCGTGCCAAAGAAATAAACATATATGCATTAATACATATATACATACACTCGAAAAACATAACCTTCCTTCTTTCGCAGTTCTTGTGGGCTTGTGGAGGGCATTGTATCAGGATCTGACCATGCAATTGGTTGAAGTGGCAGATCTCAGGAATGATGGGTTTTATTTGGTTCAGAGATTTTGTCTTACTGGCAGATTCTTATACCAAGTTTTTGTTAAGTACCTATTACATTTTTTTAACGTGTGTGTTTTTGAAATTTTATATAAAAGCAGCCTATATCCATCGTCAAAATGTCACCTCTATGTTTGATGAGTTATAAATTATATTCAGCCGTTTAGTTGCGATAACGTAAAAACAACGGATGTCAGGCAAAAATAACTATTAAAAACAAAACTCAGGTCGGTAAAGCCACGAGCACGAGCTATATCTCTTTATGAGAAACATTAGTAACCTACGCATGATTGATAAAAACTGGTCTGAAATATGTATGCATGATTCAAAAACAAACAATAACTCGATTGTCGATTGATCATAATTGCCTTATTTTTTGTAATGTCCAAGCCTTGAGTACATTCCTTACCGAGTATTGGGTTGTTTCTATTAAATAGGAATTGTTGCATATTTATATACGTATTAGTACAGTATAGGCGTTTGAATTAAATATTATACTAGCTGTCCCGTTAAACTTCGTACCGCCTAACAGTCGATTCTTTAAGAGTAATGTTACGATCGTATAAATATTGACAAATATTGACATTCATTTATACGATACTAACGTCATTCAATTGTTTTTGCCTACCCTAAACTTTATGGTATGGTATTAAAGTTCAAATTGACTTTTAAGTATTATTACGAATCTATTTTTATGCGGGAAGAGAAAAATGTTGTTTTTAAACCCTTTCAGGCAATTTTTAATTTTTTTCTCAGTAAAAATCATCTTCCTACTTCAAGGAATATTCTATAAAAAGAATAAGCAAAATCGATTCAGCTGCTCTCGAGATATGCGCTTAGCAACAAATCCAGCAATTCATTTTTATATGTATTGTCGATACATTATTATATTCCTCGCTTCGAAAATCATCCACACTCTATCGATTCAACATCTCACTGCCACACAGTCGATAAATCTTTCAAACACGTAAAAAAATATCGCGTGCACGAGTTAAGGAAATGAAGCGAACGACGGGATTCGAACTGGTTACTCGATAATTGCGGCTGAGTGACACTCGTTTGCTGATAACACACATGAATATTGCTCGGACAACAACCACAATAACTATATAAAATAAGTTACCTAATTTGACAGTTAATTAATGGAATCAGTCTTAGGCCAGGAGTCGGGTAAGGAAATCTATCACACTAATGTTATAAAGACGAAAGTTTGTATATGTGTGTTTGTTTGTTTCTCCTCCACGCTCAAATGACTTAATGGATTTGGCTCGAAGATAGCTTATACCTTGAATTAACAAATAGGGTAATTTGATTCCAATAAATTTAAGAGTTCTTATGGGATGATCAGAAATCTACCGCGAGTAAAACCGCGGGAAGCAGCTAGTTGTTAATATACTTAGATGACTATACTTAACGCCCAATAAGTAATAGGACTGTCGACAAGGATATTCTTTGTGGAATACTTTAAAAATGTCAGGCTGGGTTCCTGCAGTATTAAAAAAAATATTAAAATACCTACCATTAAAAAAAGTGGAAACCCTACTCTGATTCGCAGATAATTTTTTCAGTTACTCTAATTTACAAGCTTTTCTAATAACATTTATATGAGACAAACGAAAATATAGACTTTCCGAAACAAATATTCAAGTCGATGTAGGCGTCTCTAAGTATCGGGGAATATACATAATAAATAAGATTTCGGCGAACTGAGAACCTCTAATGCAAAACGTCAGACAAGAGAGAAATCTAAATAGAACATATTTTTTCCTATTTGTTCCAATTGAAGTATGAGGTCGTGGTTTCTGTAGCGTAGCCAAAATATTTTGGAAAACTGGCAGACATAGCTTAGGGAGCCCTGCCACACGGTGGAGCAAAAGGTTGCAGGGATTAGAGACGAGAATCGAACGATCGAGCTAAGTGGCATGCCTTGGTTAACGTACAACGTACGTACGTAGGTAGCGTACTTTCTGTGGACACATTATTCATGTGCATATTGTCATTTGTCAAATCGAAAATAGCCAATTGTTTGTAAGTATGCAATAGCAATTCTTGTGCTTATATCAAAACTAGACCTTTCTGAGATGTTAACTTGTAAGTTACTACAAACTAAGACATGTTCTACGTTATTAAATTAATTATATTCGAAAATTGGCAGGCGCTGAGTGTCACGACACAGGTTATCCTAGTGTGAGGCGCAGAGAGACAATTACTTACTTGTAAAATAGTTACCTACATTGTATCCTATTATAAGCCCATAAACATAAGTTTTATTGTACTTACCGTTTCTTACTCAAATAAAAGAAAATTATTATTATCCTTATATTACCAAATTGCCCGCTTCTCAGTCTACGAGAACTTAAATCTCAGGCTCTTGAAAACATTACATCTTCACAAATCTATATTAATTGATCTAACTATAAAAAAGATATATATACTCGTACATAAAAAAGAGTAAATCCTGACTCACTGATATTTCCTAGGCCTCCAACGTAAGCCTGTTGAAATTAGATACATGAAATTTGGAAGGTGTATTCCTTGTAGGGTGGAGGAGTGTACTAAGGTGCTCTAAGGAAGTGATAGATTTGGTTTTTATTTTATAGACAGGCTTGCGTTCGACCAGAACTCGCCTGACGTGAAGCGACGATGCGGCCTATTACTAGGCACGCTTGCCTAAAAAACCAATTCCCTCGTGACTTCAAAATACGCAGATCCATACCTATAATCTAATTGGTCCTAGCCTTACTTAAAACATTAGTGTAACATTGCCCAACAGCGCAACGCAACTAAAATAGATGACGCCGGCACTCTACCGCCGCCCTATTTCATGAGCGTTTGTTTAGATTCCTGTTTATTATTAACGTATTAGCTAATTTGTTTTAGTTTGCAACTCTATTTGGCGCGTGGAAAGCTAACCGGGAACAGGTTTACATAGGCACACTGGGGAGGTGATTCCGGTATGATTTACAAATAAGCGGTAGTTAATTAAGTACTTATGTAGTTTTGTTTGTTTAGTTTACAGGGCAATCGGCTAGAGTTAGGAATTTAGGAAGTGGAAACAAGAGCCAGCAAATTTGGTTCGTTTTGACAGTTTGTCGCTTCAACGCTGACAAAACTAAAACTAAGATTGCTGTCACTTATTTCACTTCTTACACCGATAAACCTCGGGCAATTCGTTAGAGTCCTAACTCTAACTCATACCTATATGAAAGAGGTGAAAACAGTAGCAAGCAAACTTGGTTTTGTTATGACAGTTCTAAACTCCAACGCTGTCAAAATGAAACTAAGTTTGCTTGTACTTGTTTTCGTTTTACTTATAAGACGTAATGTAAACCCAATATTTTTACACTCTAACTTAATTTCAGTGGCTTGACTGCCTATAATAAACCTTGCGCCGATTTACATGCGGGTAGGCACACAAACCAGATCTAGAGCATCGATCAAGCCCTAATGACTTGTTATGGCACTAGAAGGCTGCTGTCAGTCTCACTTTACATTAATTACTATCGAATTGAGCTGTCATTGCATGTAACCGGCTGGAGCCCTATTTTTAATGCCGCCCTTTTTTGTGTTTGACCGTACATTAAAAAAAACGTATGGTTAGGAACAGTTAACGCGAGATTTTTTTTTTAAATAATAGATCCGGCAACTCATTAATTCAAGATTCACGTGAATTATTGTATTATTTATTCTTTTATATTAAAAACGAATTCACAAACCTAAAAAAAACATCGCGTAGGTAGTTGATAGACATGCCTATCAAATTAGTAGTGTTACCAGATAATCCCGGGAAGCTTCTTAATAAATGCACATTTTTAAAATAATGTAAATTTAATTTCTTGATATTAAGCCTTCGAAAATATTCATGAATTATCTGATGTAAGTCTGAGAAAATGTAAGTTTCATCTGTCGTATTAGAGGTATGAGTATTTATCAAAGTATGTTGATGCTCGCGTACAGATCTTAGTTTTCTACAATTGTTCAAAATCTGGTGTGCAAAGACTCGATTTTATTTTATTTTTAGCCAACGTGATTTAATTATTCGGGATTTATTAATTCAGAACTTTGTCTGTGGGAACACATTATTTTAATATTTGGCAGAAAAAACTTGTAGATAAAATAATACCCAGTAGTAAAGTCTATAGTTGTATAAATAACGAGTGGAAATTGGAACATCTAATATACCAATGCTCACAACTATTTCAAATACTTATACTGATTACTTGCCACATCTTCTAATAAATCACCAAAACTTATATTCAGATCTAAAGATCGACTCTATTACCCCAATGCAGACATCCACGGTTTTTACAAAAGGCTAATGATATGTAGTTTTACAATTCGTTTGATATAATTAGGAGAAAAAAGTAATATATAATATTAGCGTATCACCAATAGCCGAAGATTTGAAAATATATATCTTGTTATATGGGACAAGATTAAGTTATGGGACATTCGCGATTATATATGCAGTTTTATGTTATTTTTTTTTGGACCATGTGAAATATCTTTTTCGTATTACATCTTTTGTTCATCACATCTATAAGATTTTTGCTTTATGGTTATGTTATTTATGTAAGAAGTTGGGAGTCCTATCTCCGACAATTCTCAAGCCTAGAGGAAAAGAATATAATAATCTAGAAGTCCTTTTTATGGCATATTACGACCGAAGACCACCGGTATTCTAAGTCCTTTGTAAAAAGGACAAGGAGTTTTTTTTTATCCAACACAGCTAGGCATTTGGCCACAAGTTCGCACGACCACGGAAGTCAGCGATACTGTAGCCCTAGATGGAGCACGCCTAGTCTGGAATGCACTGGCTCTCAAGGAACGCTGCCAGAATACACCTAAGCTTTAATATATACTCGTAATAGCTTTAGGAATTTAAGCTAGCATAATAATTATAACCTTAGCATATTGTGCACTCGTTGTTAGTTAGGTCGCGTCTTTCAATTATTTGTTATAGAATTCCCTACATTTCAATGAATAATATTTTAATTTATTATTCGTTTTGCATAAATTTTATGTTAATTATGTTTGTTCTAAAAAAAAATTGTTCGACGCTACCACTTACTGATCAGATGGCATGTTATTATTCCCGCGTAAGCTTATGTCTTGTACCGTACTGTAGGGCCAGCAAAAACGGCCGCTAATCATAACACCCGACAGTGATCTCTCGGCGGCAACATGTTAAGGCGTAACGATTCAATCCTACAGATTAACTGCACCGTACAAAATAATGCAGTATGGGAAGTTCTGCGCATGTTATATCATTCGGCATATTTTTATATATTTAGCCAAAAAATAAGCGAATGAACGCCATTATTACTACTACTGAAATGCCATTCATCATACACTTATTCTTATTATTGATTATTGGTAATAAATATAGTTATTATTTTATTATTGGTTTACTTATTAACTCTTGGATTAAAATGTATAATCAACTTCAAAAACGAGTAGGTTAATTGGTCTGAATTTTTAAAGGTACTATGCTCAACCATTGATATTAGCGCCGGCCTTGTGTTTTGTTACCATTTCATATACTTTAGTAAAATATATCACTATAATCGATTAAATTGGTTGTGAATGATCAAATATTATTTTTATTAAATTACATTTTCTTATTATTATTATTTTTAGTGGGCAGACAAACATTTCAAGATATTTGAAATTTGCATAATAGTTACGAATTATCAAAGTGAAGTATTGTTAATAATATCTGAAGTACTATCTAAAGTACTAAAGTAATAATATCTGAATAATACCACTATTCCAAAACAATTTGAAGTCCACAGCAGTGGTGTTCAGTTAACGAAGCACATAATCATAATAAAATAAATAATCCAAGGCGTTATATAAATTCCGACTTCTATTTGAGCTAACTGTATCTTGATTAAACTTCTAACACTTGCTTATAATCATAATAAACAAGTTGAATGTGAATTAGCAATCTGTTTATAATAATGTTTCAATTTACTTTAAATTAGTAATAATAATATTTTTATCTAATATCATCAGAAAATTAGACGCCTTAGGTATATGTATTTCTGTTTTATTAGTGGTTATAACAAATCATATTCTTGTTTAAAAATGAAATTAGTTATAATAAAATAGATTATAATGACTTAAAAATAATTATCAAGTAGTAAAAATAATCTTCTAATTGTACTGTATATACTTCTTGTAAAGTTCTTGCATGATAAAAAACTTCGTTATAAGTGCAAATAAAAAAAACTGACACTTACAATTGTACCTACTTGTAACAAAAAACTAATTAATAAAAATATATTCTAGTATGAACGCTGTGCGAATGAATGTGAATTAGCATAATTAAAGACTTTATTTATAATCGAGAACTAGCCAATGACTGCTGCCAATAAATAACTGCAAATCAATACGAAATAGAATCTCATTAAATATGCACCAATCAGCAAACATTTGTTTTTGTTATCGGGCGTAAAATTCATTCAATGATAATAACGCACTTTATGAATAAATATTATAAGAATATTTATGTAAAATAAACACGATTTAAACTTACGCGTAATTCCTAGATCTAGTGTTTAACTACGTTTGTTTTTGTCATAACATAAAGTGTACCTACTTGGAATTAATATTTCTGATTTCGAATAAATATTTCTGTTCACAAATTGAAATAAGAGTGCAAATCAAAATCGATTTTCCTGTCAATTATGTTTCTGATCCTTACTTTATTATTGACTAAGTTTTAAGAATATACGTAAGTAAATAATACGAGTAGTACAATTCTATCTGTAACAATACTTTGCGCGGTTTGCTGTGAGTTGACCTTCTGCATTTTTTCTGTAAGTTTTTAGTTTTTACTGGCGGCTTGTTATGGAGTGCAAATCTCAACGTCTGGATTATGTAGGATTATCCTTTAGGAAGAACGACTTAAGTTCTTAACAGCAACTATATTTTGATGTTCTGTTGACCAGAATATTAAAAAATGCATTTATATTGTAAGAGTTGATATTAGAATGGCAAGTCACAAAGCGCATTTAGATTCATGCATTAGCAATCTGTCAGTTTTTTATGAATGTTTTCTCAACGGAAGCTTATATTTTTTTATAATTCTTTGAAATATAATTTAAATCTTTTGACTAGGTGCTAATTAAACTTTTGAATAATATAGAGATCGTCTCAAGTTGTGAGTAATTTATGAAATGGAGCATAAATCACTCGATAGAAACAAACTAGTTTTTTTTTGATGATAGGTTTTCATAATTATTTTAGTTCCACGATTAATCGAAATTATCAAATCTGTTTCTGTGGAGTTTACAACTAAGGCACCGCATTTATTCGTTTTTGACACTAAAGCAAAAGCTTTCATAGGCAAAAGCTTCTAATTGACGATATGATGTATGGAGCAATCGTTTTTTCGAATTTCGGGTTCACCCTTTGGTAAGAATTGTTTGTTATGACGAGAACAGCGACTCCCATTTGTCTTAGTACATTTCTAACCAATATAATAAACAATATAATCAAAAGTCACGATTTTTTTTTACTTTCTGTAGTAACTGATTTGAAGTTATAGATACTTATTATTGTAGCAACGAAAATATATGCCATAAACTATAAAATCGGGAATGTAAAGGTCGTCTTCATGCTAACGCATATCTATGAATAAAATTTTCCAGTTTTTACATAGCCAAGGTGATATGTTACGCAGATGTGAACATTTCTCTTTAAGTACAGTTTAATAACGCAATAGGTGCGATTTATTCATTACTATTGGCTGTATGCGGGAATTGAAAACAAATCATTTTCATAGCACATAATGCTTTTTACCTCTAGATAATTAGTCTACTCTATTGAGTCACTGATTTATGTATTATAACTTTTATATATATAAAAGTTATCTCGCCTGATCTTAAGCGACGATGCGGTCTAGGATGTGGTACGCTTGCCTAGAAGAAACCGATTCACTCGCGATTTGAAAAGACCGAGATTATATCTATCGGGAAATAGAGTACTCGACAGTGAATTCCACAACCTGGCAGTTCGCACAATAAAAGTTGACGCAAAGCGTTTAGTGAGAGTCCGTGGAATTTCTACCATATAGCAGTACCTATAGTTATGTACGTTAAGTACTGATATCTCTAGAAATAAGGTCTGGTGTATTATGAATATTCGTATTTTACTCGCTGACGCTAAAATTAACTTATGTTCGTACAGATTTCTAAAATATTATAGGTACTTAATGGGACTGCTTTATTTTTTTGTGACTTAATATCACAGAGACTACCGAATCGATAAGATTAATTTTTTGTTGAAAAGGTTATGTACTCTCTATGTGGATTTCATATAATTTACATTCATTCATAATCGATACAGTAGTTGGGTATTGAAATCAAAATAATGAAATATTTGTATCGTTTTTGTTTAGTTTGTAAGGCTTTTTTTCGTTCTTAGATGCGAACTCATTTCTGAATAAGTGGTATTTCCCCAGAGAGGGAAAGTTTTCTACGGCGCCATGTACCGATAATTTGGTAGAGAAATACGGTATTCAACGTAAATAGGTACCCTAATATAAATCTAGGACAAGAGGCTGTCAATGACCTACAAAATGTTTGTACTTGCAAGGTCACGGTATTCTTGCTTGCGCTGCGGGATCCATTGATAGAAGAGAATGAAGAGATTACGGCTGATTAGAATGGACTATAGAGATAACATACTGTGCCGACCCCACTAGTGGGATAAGGTCAGGAAAATCATGGTATTCACTGATAGTTAATACAATGGTGACTATGCTTAGGAATTTCCTATAATATAAAATAGGAAACTTAAATAGCATAAAGAGACGTGTTTCTATGGAAGTCAACAATGCTATCTATTAAAGGATTCGATGCGCGCGCTACCTGCGATATATGAGCATATAAACTTTCCTGCTATGTCATATTTTCTCTGAAGGTTTATACTTTATGGTATGGAAATTGTAAATCGGACAGGTTTGTTAACGTTTGTGGTTTTCTTTTTTGGCGATAAATAACCGATATTTTATGGTGACTTGATGTGACAGTCTTGCTGGTGTGGTTAGAGGTTGTTGAATTGAGTTGAAGTTGTTAGTGTAGTATTTCGATTATTTTTTATTTGACTTCGAAAACAGAAGGATGTTTTCAATTCAGAATGTTTCGTGTACCCGGATTACTTAAGATGCCTGGACCGCATCGACGAGAATTTATTTTAATGCTATCCTTTAACTAGTCTAGCAAATCTTTGCTTAGCTAGACTTATGTGGTAGACATAAACTTTTTATCGAAGTGGCGCGGTTTTTACACCTTAATCGTACTTATATCTAAAAAATTTAATTCATACATTCTTTCAATGTGGCTAAAGAATTGAAATGGTGTGAGTATTTTTTAAATTGTGATTTACTTATAGACAGGGTTATTGATTTACGTTTACTAAGCCGAAATGGGGTCAATATACTCATCATAACGTACAACTTTCTCTAAGATACGAACTTTCGAGAAAATTAATTTGAGAATAAAAACACCTTTTTCATACATTATGTTTACGACCGGTAAACTTTTTCCGTGGAACAGTTGATAATTTTTTTCGAATTCAGATTTGGTCTTATAGTAAAAGTTGTTCGTAATGATGAGTATAGCAACCCCCTTTGAGCTTCGTACACCCTTAACGGATCACCAAAGATACCGTACAAGCAATTATAATTACATATACACCTAAACGAGTTAGTCTATGAGTAATAGGCGGTAGATTAATATTCCCATTTCGTAGGAACAGGCCAATTTGCGTACAAATCGGGACAAATTGTCGGTAGGTGTGAAAATTACATGCTCAACCATATTTACGCACTCTAAAAGGAATGGACTAAGCTATTTACGTTTTACTATATAAGGAAATTGTAATATAGATTCCAACCCGCGGCGTTGCTTGCCAATTATACTGAGGATTTTTTTTTTGGATGGAAAATTGGCAGTTTGTGTAATAAAAGTAGGTGAAGAAGGCTTTTTATATGTGTTCATATAAAAAGCCTTCTTCACCTACATTACATTCCCGAAATGTATTCGATCTAAATTCATTACCTAGTCATATATAACATTACTATGGTG
Source organism: Ligdia adustata (assembly GCA_947049295.1). Classification (NCBI taxonomy): domain Eukaryota; kingdom Metazoa; phylum Arthropoda; class Insecta; order Lepidoptera; family Geometridae; genus Ligdia; species Ligdia adustata. The sequence goes on from OX346231.1 coordinate 10,313,261, forward strand.
GTAGGGCGTTTCCTATCGCTCGCCTGGCTAGCTACCACCCTCAAGTTGTAAAATCTATCGCCAAGCACCTAACGGTGTGTTCTGGCAGCCTTCCTTGAGAGCCAGTGTATTCCAGACTAGGCATGCTCCATCTTAGGCTACAATACTGTAGCTTCCGTGGTCGTGCCAACTTGTGGTCAAATGTCTAGCTGCGTATGATAAATATATATATATATATATATATATATATATATTACTTCTCTCCTATATCCAATATTAGTTCTTTCCATCCAAAGGTTGCCTGGAAGAAATTGCTTTAGGCGATAAGGCCGCTCAATGTACTACTAATGCATGGATTTGTCTTCGTGTATATTTTATTTTTGTTTGGTGTGTAATAAAGTTATATTCATTCATTGCAAGTAAGACGGCGATCGAGTTTTCGAATTTTTACGCTGGCGAGGTTGGTGAGGTATTTAAAAAATAGTTTATTACGTTCAATACTCAACTAGGACTGCTATATCGTAAAAATATAATATCCAGACAAATTAAATATATCGCCTCGGCCTAGATTGTTCATAACTGACAAACATACCTAAATATACATATATGTACATAATATAATTTTAATTTTGTCACCCATTATTTTGGTTTTAAGAGCAGGTAAATATATAATCATTAGTTATAAACCTTTAATCTTCAGTAATAAACCTTTTAAGAGTTTTTGATATTCTAATGAAGGGCTACTCAAGATGGTGAATTGAAACTCGAATACTATAGTAAAGAATCTATAGTACAAGAAATCAATTAAAAACTAACGGAGGTCTGTACTAACTATAAAATTGGGAGAGTTTTTGTTTCAGTAATTTTATAAAACTAGAAGGGTGTTAACTGTTCTACGAGTATGACGTCAAAGCTCCATAGAACTAATGGAAGTTATCGGAAGTGTGCAATGAAGGTAAATTGAATTAACAAGGGTCTTAAATTAACTTAATATAAAAAATGTGATACATACTTTAACTACTTTATAATGCTTATATATTAATAGTGCTCGTTCGTAGTTCACGAATTTAAGAGCTCCTTGTTTGTCACGGAACGTTATAAATGTCAATGAATAAAAAGGTTAAGATATCTTGGTAGAAAGCTAACATTACAGCATTGTAGGAATTGCGATCGGCCGCCAACTTCGCGGCCGCTATCAGATCGCGCTAAGTTACAGGAACATGGAATGCTTTGAGTAGACTTCAACTTTAATAAGAGATTAATTTATATAATTATTATGAGCACTACTCATTCATCTATTTGAAGTCAGTGGCTAAGACAAGTAGCTGGTGTATATATACTATGTATGTAGTACGTACCTGTAAGCAGTATCAATCTACCACCTATTAGACTTGGCTGGTACCAACTTCAAATAAATGAATGAGATGTGATTTCATGATCAGATGCTGACTGGATGGCATTAGAACCACCTAGGGAGTATACCTTTTTCGAAAAAATATTTTTTATCTGCTCACAACTGGCACAAAATAAACAGACACAAAAAAGCCAACAAACGAACATAGAACCTCTTCTTTTTTGAAAGTCTGTTGTAAATCAAAATTAACCATTATTAACATGGTTGCCTGGAAGAGATCGCTTTAAGCCATAAGGCCGCCATTAGAAAGCTAGCATGTTTTTTGTATTGTTTGTTTTTAAGTAGTGTTATAGGCTGTTTTTTTTAATAAAGAGTTGTCTTATCTTATTATAACTTTAATTAGCTAGTTTTTAATGTCCATATTATTTGGTATTCTTCAATTTACACCTGGTTGTGGGCATAAGATAAATATTTTTAAATTATTATATTTAGATATCGGTCTTCCCATGTCTTACCGTTTTGATTTTTGTTTTCCCATAGCTTCAGAGCTATACAAGGTTAAAAAAACAGTTCTCTGCTGAGCGCACGTCTAACTCCCACACAGACTAACGAAAAGATGAAGAAAAGACACCAAAAGGCCTTAGTGATAGTTTATTTTATAAGCAATGCTACCGACGACGGTTGATGCCGATAAAATAAACAGTTCAACGATTTCGCAGCTTTAGGTTAACTGTTAGCCTAATTGGTAAAAAAATAGTATGTCTAGTCACTTTTCAGTGAACCAGATTTGTAATATAATATTTGCCTAGGCTAAGCTTTTTCTAACGTGTAAGCGTTAGAAATTATAATAGTCTTTAACGGAATTTAAAGTGAGACATTCTAAATTGATTGTTTTTTTTCTTATTTTGTTTATAAGAAACCTGTTGCATGCTTTTAATAAGTTAAATGTGAAGAAACTATTGATTTACTAAGATTCTACTGAACCACATTTTTAGCAATTAATATATTTCATTTCTGCCGATTTCTCAACGACATTTGAAATTGAAAAAAAAAATTTGTTTGACATGTTACACTTAAATTACAAAAGTGCTCCCGTTAATATTGCTTCAGTAGTTTGGTTTACAGTTTATTGTAATCTTTAGTTACACATATAACTTAGACGTCTCACAGATTCTTTGTTCCTACCCGGCGAGCTGAACAATTAGGTGACACAATTGCGATGCGGTGGAGGCGCTCGCGCCGGCGGTTGCAAATTATTTGCTGTCGCTACTCGTAACTACTAATAAGGAATGCTTGTTGAAGTTTATTAACGAATTGCTTGGCATTGCGGACATGTAGCATATTATTGGTGCTGATTAAGTGTTGCTGTTCTATTGCGATATCTGCCAGACTACTTTTAAATTAAACGACACAGTTCAAAAAGTGGTTTCAGTGATTCCGACAAACAAAAAATATCTGTTTAGAAAACTGACGCGTGTTTGATGCATATTGTTTAAGAGGACGGGTTTCGTTAACATTCGGTGAACTACATCAGTGAGAGACGTGTCATCGTTGAAGTCACGAACGACTATTGAATGTTGCCAGCTTACTTCTTTTTTTAATTCAAGTTTACGATCAAATGGAGGTGCAAAAAAAAATCTTAACACTGGTTGTATTCCACATTTATTTTTATTTATTTCTACACGGCAGTATAAATTATATTAGTGTATGAAAAAGCGAAACCAACTCCCGTGAAAACAATGACATCTCCTTAGGCATAGACAGCGGGTCACAAACAAAAAAAAAACATGAATATAAATTATAATGTACACATATATAATATGTACCAACCTACTCGCAAGTTATATTATAACTTTTATAAGCAAAGTTTAATTGTTATATTTTATAGCAGTGTTTGATATACGTACATTTAATGAAATAGAACGATTGAGACTAGATGCCGCGACACAGGCTCGCCTAGTGCGGAATTTAGTGTTATATAAACTTATTATACCTACATATTTTTGTGAACAAATTTATTCTTATTCTGAAAGTAATTCTAACATTGTGATGTTGTGTGTCCTATAGGTATACAGTCGCAGGGTGATGACCACAGGTCAGGTATTGTTGGTGACTCGAGTTGTTTTATTTGTCAACCGATCTACAGTGATCGATCAGTCACGTAATTCGCGACCATACCAACGTAGAAATCCCATATATATATTTAGTTAAAATCGGTTCATTAGTTAAGTTTACATTTTGCCTGAGGAATTGTAGTCGATTGTCCGTTTCTATTCTTGTAATCTTTAATTACACATATAACTAAGACGTCTCAGAGATTCTCTGTTCCTACCCGGCGAGGTGACACAATATACCTACGGATTTATCTCAAAAATATTTTTTAACATAGTTTATACTATTGTTTTGCTAATAAATGTCGAAAAATTAAACTTGTGAAAAATACTACATATCGAATGTCAAAATTGGTTGTCAGGAGCTGCTTATATGATATTTTAGGGTTGCATAACGGGGTTTCTAATTAAAAAATATTAAAAATTATAGCTGCGGATTTGTTTTAAAGAAATGAACCAAAGAATCTGCATATATAAATATATGTTATAAGAACAATGAAAATGCTTAAATAACTTTTTTAAGTTAATTTTTTTAAGTAATTTTTAATTCAAATGTAACAAGACTTGCCTGTAACGAAAGTTATTCACAGGCCAATAAATATTTCATATTTTTATTCTGTTAGGGCACGGGTGTCCCGTACGAAGGGGTTGCAGCCATAGTCCATGATGACCATCTTGCAGATTAGGGACTTCTCTTATAGTCTGCGCACAAGGCTTCGTGCGCAGCTGAGATCCAGGACTAGAATCTCAGCAATGAATTGCATATGAGTCGACAAACTGAAATCAGCAGATTTCGTCGCGTTACGAAATTTACAACAACGAAAAAGTCAAAGATACTTTTGTATGTGCTTTTAGCGGATAGGTATATATTGTACACTTTATTAGTTTGTCGATCTGTTTATATATTGGCGAGGTGCCATGAATGATTTTCAACAGTGTTAAGGCGCAGCTATAGGTAGTCTCCTAATAAATTGTAAATGGACAGCTTTTTGAACGAAATACTTATTCAACAAAGCTTTTATAGCTTTAGCTTCATCTCACCCGTGATTTGTCTTGTTTGCTAAATTAGATCCACTTTCTGATGGACGATTCAAAGACCGAGGACTCAAATTTGGTGTGCCTATTATGTATCTTTTGTTAGTGTAGTCAAGTTGGTAAATTTTTTGCCTAACAAACGAAAAGGAGCCGGTTCAACCCCAGGTACAGGAATGCACCAATGAGTTTTTCTATCGTGTGCAAATTAAAATTAATTATCACGTGCTTAAACGGTGAAGAAAACATCGTGAAGAAACCTGCTTGTCTGCGAAGGTATGTGAAGTCCCCAGGCCACAATCTGGCCAGCGTGGTAGACTATGGCCACACCGCTTTCATAAGGGAGACCCGAGCCCAACAGCGGGACGTAATCGGTTGAAACCTATTCATCTTTGGTAGTAATACAAGAATATGGTACCATGGAACTGGTCTGATGATGAAGACAAACAATATTTGAAGCATCTCTTTTGAGGTCTGTGCAGACAAAGAACTGTGTTACAAATATCTAAACAGGTTATTTACTATAATACCTTCACCAATTCCTTCAAAACATATGAACCCTTAAAACATTAAGAATACCTTAATGTTTATAGGGTGTAAAAATATATGCAATGAGCATATTATTTATAAGAGTGAAAATAGTTTACACCTCTCCTTAATAAAATAACAAATAACCGTAAACAGTATGCGTGTGGCCTATTTAGACATTAATTTATGACATGTTTTAATGTTACAAACACCACATTTGCCGGACAATCCGTTACATTTCACAACCATTGTTTTAGTTTGTTACATCAAGCTGTTAATAAATAGAGTCAACATGACAGCTTACAAAAATGTGTTGAGCTACAGAGCGACAAGGTTTTATTGGCGTATAACTTTAGGGGTACATCGATTAGAGAATAAAAATTAAATAAAAGTTAGAACCACGTCAGGTTTATACGATTTCGTAAACAAAATGACAACCACTTGACCTATTTTTGTATATTTAGGTTAATAAAAGTTGTGTTTCGCCTTTTCGCACCATATTTTTTTTCAAATCTGTGAGTATGCCTTTCCAAACTTTTCCCTTTCTTGAGAGAAATATCCATATAGCAATCAAAATTAACTCATCCCGTGCAACGAGTTGACCTACACATTTAAATCACTCAACAGATCCGCTGTCAAATTTTGTAAGTTGTACAGTCACGAAGTATATCAAAAACTGAATAAAATAATATATCTGACCAAACGAGCTTTTTGCTCTGTTCTGATAATTCAAACAAAACCAAAAATGCTTCATTTATAAGGATGACATATCTTCATCTTTATGCATGTACGTACAGTAATAGAGTACCCAAGTCCTGACCGACTGATATTCGCTCTTAATTAACACAGAGCCCAAACCACTGAACTTAGAGACATGAAATTTAGAGGGTGTGTTCATTATGTATTAGGGGGCTCAAAACGGGGCTCAAAGTTTATATCTTTTTTATATTAAATCATATGTCACGGGCATTGACAGCTGGTAGTAGTAGTATAATAGAGTAATTCCTGACTGACTGATATTTGCTAGGAATCAAAGCTAAACCTTAACTGCTGAAACTAGAGACATGAAATTTTGAGGGTAAGTTCTACGTCGTAGGATGTAGACGTGCACTAAGGGTTTTTGAAAATTCAACCTCTAATGGGGTCAAATGAGAGTTAAAAGTTTGAATATTCTTTATATTCCAATTAATGTCGCGAGCAACGCCGAAGGAGATAGTTAGTAGTCAAAATACAAAGTGTTTTTCTTAGATTTAAAACTTTCCCGATTATCTATGAAGTCCCAGGAAGAAAATTGACACCAAGGTAGCTTTGTCAGTCTGTATAACTGTTCCGACATTTTTCATTCTGTGGAAACTATGAAGGTTCAATTTAATACAACAAGGTCTTACATTACTCATCAAAGTTCAGTGTGAAGTATAACTTCCGTATTTGTAAGTTTGTTTGTTTGTATGGCTGTGGTGACACTAGTATCAAAATTGATGTGAATTGACAACGTTTCAATGAAAATAATGCCTGTTACTATTTTAAGTGTGGTCTTCCTTTAGATCTATTTTTTACTCCCGACGCAATAACGATAGGGTGTTATAAGTTTGACGTGTCTGTCTGACTGTCTGTGGCATGGTACCACCCAAACGGATGGACCGATTTTGATTTGTTTTGTATGAAAAGTCGGTAGTGTTCTTAGCTATATTTGATGAAAATCGGTCCAAATGGCCGCAACAAAAAATGGCGAAGCACAATTTTTTTCACAACTCCTAGTAGACTAGCTGAATACTAAACATAATGTTTTGTATTGTATACTTTCAAATCTAAGATGGCTGCCACTACAAATATAGGTGTTCATAAAAAAAAAATTACTTGTCTGATAAAAATAGGCCGCATTGCGTTTGACCGCACCTCGTCTGTCGTAAATGTGACCATGGGGACTAAGATGAAGCACGTTTGCCTACAAGAAATTTATTCACTTGCTACTTGTAAAGACCTAGAATATAGCTATCGAGAAATAAAAAATCTGGTAGTTCGCATAAGAAAAGTTGATACAGAGCGGTGACTTCTTGGCACTTCCTTTTATCTGCTATTACAGTTCGGTTGATAAAATATTGATTAGTAAATTATATGATGTAAATTATAGAATTCCAAGGCACACTTCCGAAGTGTATTCGATAACAAAAGTGAAATTCTATAAATTACTAAATAGAATCTATATTACCAAATTTCATCGTGATTGGTTGGAAACTACGACCTGTGCGCGAGTATTAGGATACACACCGACATACAGACCGACAATTGAATGAAAACATTAGTAGACTAGAAGCAGAGCTAGGTTTGTTTAAGGTCAGTGTGAATTAGTATCTTCTAGGACTTCGTCCTTCACTTCGGTCACATTGTCATCTACACGTAGACGAGCTGGAGATCAAACGCAGCCCTATAGACAATAAAAAAGACGCGTCGTTCACTCGACCAATTAGTACAACGGCCTAATACGCCTTTCATAAAAAAGTGAACTTTTTAGAAATCAAAAAATAATATCATTATTTTTAGAAAATCTAAATAAAGCTATGCAAATAAAGGTCAATGTGGACAAGCTAGCTGTTCAGCCTAAATTTAGTTAGCTAAAATCTTTAAGACCTAGGATTTGGCAAGCGGCTCTACCGCTAATTCAGATGTCCCGATTTTTATTTATATATAGTCACACTTTCGAAAAATAGACGGAGTCTTGAGAAAGCATTGGCACTTTAGAACTTTTACCTACTTCAGATAAATATTTGTTCCCATTTTCATATTTTAATTTTTGCACGTGACTTTATAGTAGAACTATTTACATGTTTGTCCCTTGTAAAACAAATTAATGGACCGGTTTCAGCTTATAATAAATAAGTCATACACAGGTGACAGTTTTACTAAAAAACGTTATAACTTATAATGTAACGTAATATCTTAGCATTATATTTAACTTACAAACTGCAGATGTCGAAATCGGCATACGAACTTACCTGAAACAAATTAAAGTCATTAGCATTAATGGCATTAAAGTATAATACAGGTTTCGATGTATTTATTTATGTAGTTATTGCAAATGATTATTAAGAAAAATTAAATGAACTAACTTCAGCAAAAAAAAATATCATATCGATTATCTATATCTTATACTATTATTCAAAATCTAATCCCAAAGTGCTAACGGCATTACCATTATGAATGGCAATGCTTACTTGTAAACGTTGGACCATATCATATGGACTCACGGTCTTAGTCTCGACTCCAAATGGCTCAAATATGTAACCTCTTTCGAGGCTATTGTTAGATTGACTTAAGGTTAGAACATTTGATTTTATTATTTCGCAATTTCAAGGCTGCACGGTAAAATAAATAGGTAAGTATATTTTTTCAATATCTGCGTGTACACGCTCATGTAAAGTCTACCATTTTACTATAAATAAACAATTGGCATAGAATCTCCGTCTAACGCAACGCAACAGGTCAGACACCTGTTTGTAAAACGCATTAACCGAGCATCTTTCAGCAATACACTTGTCCCACTTTCACTTACTGATTTGTATAACTTTGTCTCTCTCTCACGGCCTTGCTGAAAAGGTGAATAGCCACATATACAGCTTGAAAATATTTCAAACACAAGACTATGTAGTTGTAGGATATAAAAGTAATTGTTTGTTTTATATAACATCTGGAAAAGCTTTGGATTTATATAAACATTTTCGCAGATACAAATGGCGTCATGAGTTACGCAAATAAAATAGTGCATTTGAGAGGTAAAGTTATTTATTTTAGATAAATTTGTCATTTAGTCGATGGATACTTAAATATTTGTATTTATGTTATTGTCGTTAATTCTTTACAATCATAAGAAGACAAGGACTCTCTGCTGTCTTCAGGTAGGCTTTTGATATTATCGATTCGCCAATAGCCTTGTTCAAAGCTATAACTATGCCGCTAACATACCGGGCACGTGCCCTCTGGGTTGGATCGTGGGTTGGAATATTTGTATGATCTGTAAATCTTAAGTTGTCTGTTATCTTAGTTAATCTATGCGCAATTATTTTGCTGTTGTTACTCGTTACATTTTTCTTAATAGCAAATGCCTGATTATGAAAAAACAACACTATACATAATTAAACGAATTCTCTATTACGTAACCTTTTCGAATTACTCTCTCCCGCGCTGATACTGAAAAATCTAACAGCTAAAATTAGGCCACGAACGTCTATTTAACTCGGTCAAGACCGCCATCCTTCCGATTATACAACACATTTGACATTTAACATACGTTTCTCATCAGATATTTTTCACCAGATTCTGTACCGAGTACAGAAATAATTTTAAGTGTGACTCTTTGGTCAGCTGCCAAAGTTTTTATAATAGTTCCGGTCAAATACCCCGTTTTACAGACATATAGTCTGTTGCATAAATAGATGGTATGGTATGACCATGGAATTTTTAAGGTGATCATTGATAGATTTAGAGGCAGTGGGCGAAGCTATATTGTATGGAAATGCTTAGTAATGTGTTGTAAAAAACGCTAGTATAATTAAAAAAGACAGAAGAAGGTATCCGATGAAGAACCGAAGGTTAGCTTTTCTTCGATGATCGAAACATTGGAGTTTAACTTTGGCTCGAGCACCATTGCGTATATAAATCTCTTACCTCGCCTTACAACAGACTTCAACGCTTCAAGCTGGTATTTCTCTAATATTATTCCATCCCAAAGATGCGAGCACCACCGAACTTGCTACATCCACTATCGAACTTATTTAAGCAGCCTCAAAATTTATGAAAGCAGATCGCTTATGTAAAATATTACAACCATTATACTAACAGAAAGATTTAATTATTACGTTGAACACAGATGGTTGTGTCGGCCTTGAAAATCACACATTCTGCAAACATCTGACGAGTAATTCCTAAACCAACAGCAAATAGTTCTGTACTCACGATTATACTTCTTATCTGATTGTAGGTGAACGACCCCTTATCACTGGGTTATCTTGACAGTAGTTCTACATAACAGTGTAATCTATTTTGTGGTTTTCCTTGTCGGATGTAATTTTTTTAATTGTTTGGAGAGATTTTATGAGGATTACAGTTACAATAATGCTCTCGGCTTTTCTATTTGGACGCCATATCTTAATTGTGTCATGGATTAAATATAAAATTCAATTAAATCTAGTTGATCGATTTACTCTTCTTTTACATTTTAACAACACTTAAGAATTTTTAACTTAACTTTTAATAAAACAGAAGACATCAGTTACGACGAGCAGAATTGTAAAAGTGATCTTGATAAAATATTAAGTGAATAGCATATTAGGGAAATAAAGCATAACTGCCCACCTCTTTTTTATACTTGCCGCTCTAGCAAAAATGCAAGTGACTCGACCAAAATTATAATCAAGTTTCTGCGAAATATTTTTTGCTTGTTGGATTTGATATAGATATATAGATAGATAAACCCAATACAGTAATCCAAATTTGGTCGAGTCACTTGCACTTTTGTTAGTGGAGCAAGTAGACAAAGGAGGTGGCCGTCTTGTTTATTGCTATATAATAAGCTATTTGGAGAATATTTTAGCAGTCAAAAATCTTACATTAGACAAATTACTAACGTTATATCATAATATTCTTGCCAAACAAGCATCAAGTTCTTCAAAGGTAGCGTGTTTGCCGCCGGTGTTGGCTCTCAAGTGGCATCACACTTAAGCAGGTGTCAAGAGCATACAGGTAACAAGTCACGGCTGTCATGTCAAGTGACAGCTCAAAGCTTGTGAGCACAAACAAGACGATGCTACTTGAAAGCTTGCGCGGCTTACATTTGTACCCCCTTACTTGTAGTGTTTTATTGAACGCCTTCTGTTTTGTTTTATCCGTAAAATAATGTTACATGGCAAAATGAGTAAAGATCTTGAGAGTTGAATAGAGTTAATAAGTGAGACCATTGATATTACTGAAGTTATGTGCATCTTAAACAGGTTATCTATACGTACTTTAGCTCTTTATCTCTTTATTTTAAGGCCTCTTTAATATAAGTCATTATCATTTACATGCGTGGTTGCCTGGATCGCTTTAAGCGATAAGGCCGCCATTTAAAAGCTGGTACACGTGTATAAGCTTTTCTTTAGTCATAATTTATGTGTTGTTGCTGGTTTTTAAATAAAGAGTTGTCTTGTCTTATCTACAGATTTTTAAATCTGCAAATAAAATGTTTTCATTATTTAGCATCATTTATTGTGTACGGAACTCGTCTAACATATTTCTAACGAATGGCCAGTAATGTTAGGTTCGCATGCGTTCCTAGCCCATCAGAGATTGAGTTACCTCGTCGGTTATAAGGTCATGGTGCGGTGATGAGCGACGCGGTTTATTCCTGTTTGTTACCTCAATATGTCCCCGCAAGGTGAGAAACAGGAATAAAAATTCCTTTCCGTCCCCTTTATAGTCTTGGGGGGACAGACCGGAACTTATTTCTTGTTTGTCCCTGTGTGATATTTAAAGGAGGAAACAAGTATTTTTATTCCTATTTGCCCCCTCAGAAGTATCGAATGGGGACAGATAAGAAAATTAATTCCCCTTGTACGGCGACTAAGAAACCAGATCACACATACTCTTGCGATATATTTATCATTGTCTTAGTTTACATTAAGTTTATTTTCCATAGTCATTTTAATAAAATCCTGACTTTTCTTTGACTGACTTTCTGTCAGTATATACGTTAATCTGGATGTTGCCGACTTTGCCTAAACTATGTCTTTTTGATATTTTTTATCACTGATTTTATTTGTCTCTTAATTTGGTGTGGAGTCTTTTTATCAGCCTTTACAAAAATATATGACAGCGAGCTTCAAATTATAATTCTATTAGGAGTCTATTCAGTGTAAATAGGAGGTAAACAATACTATATTTTACTGTAAATAAAATAAGTTGTATTTGATATCTTCATAAAACAACTAAGTACAGATGAAAAATATACAAATGAGACTACGTAAAAGTAAAATTTAAAAATATAAAACCACCGACATCTCCATATCGTGGCGGCGTCCATCTTGAACCGATTTTAATCAAACATAGCTAAATATACTCCAGCTTTTGCCTTTCAAACAAAAAAAACAAATCGACTCATCCGCGCGGGTATGATACAGACAGACACACACACATAAGTCAAACTTATAACACTCCGTCGTTTTTGCGTCGAGGGTAAAAAATAATATTAGCCTCAATGTATGGAATATTTTGTATGACGCGTTAAATTAATCCAAATCAATATATAGATAATTCAGTTACCGATAAGAATAGAAACATGTATCTAGTTAGAACTTGCGTCGTGACCTAGTGATCTAGCTGTCCACTAGGTTATCACTCTGTGATCAATCATCGAAGATTTGAATGTTCCGTTCATTCATCAAACGTTTTATTTGTTACTTGTATGCACTACCGGAAATAGACACAATCATTCTAGAACTTCTTCTTAGCATGCTAAATATCACATGATTAACCAACCGAGCGACGCGTCTGTGTGTCTGTTCTGATATAATTTGCTTTCCTCTGTCAGTAGCTACCTGTATTTAACCTAATTTTAAGAGACTACTAAATCTGTCAAAAAAGTCTATTACGACGCAGTGGAATTGTAATTCTGAAACAATTCAAATATTTTAACAGACTAGGGCCCCTGGTTTTAATGTGTCTGTGTAGGTAATTGTTTACAGCTAATCTAGTCAAACATTAAGAAACAGATCTTTCGTTTTAAAAAAATAAATAAATTAGTAATATACATAAGCTCCCAGATTTTTTTTGTCCTTCGTTATACAAAATAAATAAATTAGTTATCAGACTTCGCTCATTTTTCCCAAAAAAGGGCGAAGTCAGTACGATTTAATTTCAATTGAGTACGTAAAACATGATCAGTTCATCACAATCAATAAAAAGATAGTTAATATACGTAAGGGCAATATGGTGAAATATTACTTTTATTTATTATTTTATTTTATTTTATTATTATTTTAAATATAATATTTACAAATCGCCTCCGCTCTTCTTCTCTGTCCTACTTCCCATGTAACCCAACACTAGAGCAATGGCGATGCGACTAACGCGTCCGCATCTCACACTTTCACAGCCATCGTCCTCACGCGATGTGCAGTACTGCACTAATCACGTTTGACAAATTGACAGCAAAATATAATTAGATACATCGTGATATTATCGACGATAAAATAGTCTCGATTTCGAAGTTAATGTAAGCACTTTTGCATATAGAATAAAGTATGTCCTATAGCTTTGCGTAAACGGAGGCCTTGTTAAAATTACCTTCACGGATAAGCCTCATAACAGCTACTCTTAGCAAATTTTTATGTACCTAGGCCTCATATTGAATTTGTCAACAACCCAGTTGACCTTATAAACTCAATTACGAACCAGTATAAGACTTTCTAAGACTAATAAATAAGTTATAGTATGTTCTTAATTTAAACATTTCTAACTTTATCGTGCAATTTAAGTTATTGCCGACCCCCGACACCAATTACCCTACCTAGTTACAGAGTTAAGTTACTACTATAATTACAAGTTATATCTTCCTTCCGATGTTTTGTCATATGGAGGAGTACATTGATAAGTTTATTAGCTAACGGTTTCTAAGCAAGAGTGTTTGAAATCCATTAGATGACTAAGTGGTTTTAAATTGAATTAGACGTTATGCGACACATTACAATTACCTCTTATTCGTGATATCTTTCACTAGGTATATCGTATTAGGGAAAAAGTTAACTTAGTGCACGCTTCACCGATAATTTATAAACATTACGTATATAAAATAGTACATCCTGACTGACTGCCTGACCCAATGATATTTGCTAGGAATCAACGTAGAGCCTAAATCGCTAAACTTAGAGACATGAAATTTTGATGGTTTATTCATTATACGGTGTAGGGGTTGCACTATTTTTTTTGGCAATTCTACTCCTAAGAGGGTTAATCAAAGTTAAACACTTTATTTTTTATTTCATTTTATTTCGCGGGTGAAACCTACTATAGTCTAGTATATTTTTGACAGAGGCAATAATACTAGTAGATATATCATTAAAAAATATTTTATAATACACATTATCTATAATCATAGAATTAATTATCCTAAACTAGATCGAAGTACGCAACAATAACTATATGATACTAATTATATTTAATGGTAAGCTCCCTTCAATTTCCTTCATTATGAAAATTAAATGCCTAAAAAGGGCAGTAAGCCTCACGTAAGTTTAATATTTATGACAATATCAATGTATATTGTAAAAATAAATTAAACTTACTAATGATCCATTCTAATATTTACTAGCAATAATTTTCTCTTACTTTCTACTCATACAATTATATTGTAAGTAACTCTTTTTATAAATGCAACAGGCATGTGCTAGACTCAACTCGCCTGATGAAGTGAAGAAGTGGCCTAGGATGTAGCGCGCTTACCTAGAAGATACCGATTCAACCGCGACTAGAAAAGACAGATTATAACTATCGGGAAATAGAGAACTCGGCAGAGAAATCTACAACCTGGCAGTTCGTACAGTAAAAGTAGTTTTTAGTATTTATTTTATTATTTTAATATCGTACTAAGTACTCGTAATATTTTATAAAAGGCACTGAGCAAGAATCCTATTGTATAATCTATTGTACAGTATCGCTGACTTCCGTGGTCGTGCGAACTTGTGGTCAAATGCCTAGGTGAATAATATAAAAATATTTTTTTTACTTTCTTCCCTAAAAAGGAGGAGATACTCAGTTCGACTGACTATTTATTTATTCGGCTGATTTTTTTATGTTTGTCACCTGATATTTCAGAGATGGGTAAACTGGATCAAAAAAAAAACTACTCGATGTATATTCTCCAGATGTAAGTTAACTTACCTCACCACCCACCGCACATAAAAAGCATAACAATTTTAACGGCTTCCCAGCCTATCTGAAATCGTAGTCATTATCCCTAACATTAAAGCATTTCATAAAAAGCGTACCTACCTGTACATATAACGGACCCTGTACGCTGAATATAACAGTTATTAGAACACTGAAACAGCTGAAATTTTCAGTGAAAAGCGAAAGCACTTTGAAGTGGTAGGGTGCCCATATTAGAAGTTGATATGAGTTAAGTTGCTGGTATTCAATATTTAGCTCAATGATATTTTGGTTCTCTAAAAACCTTCGATTTCTATTCAAAAATATAAACAAAATATCAACAGTCCCTTTCGAAACTACTCTATCTTTCTTGGAATTTAAGTATATATGTGTTTGTAAAATGTATGAAATACTGAATACTGTTGTAGGTTGTACTGGCTATCGAAATAAAAATACAAAACACTTTATTAGTACCTACTAGATCTTAGTATCAACGTTAAAGTATAGCACTAAAGAGTAAGTCTCACACAAAATATTTCGACAATTCTATTGAGCATATGTTCCGATTCATTTTATCATATCAATTAAATTAAATTATTTTGACATTTCATCTCTAGCATATTTTCAACATAACTTAACAAAGTAATAGCTTAAACAATGTCCAAAAATATTTTCTGTGGTATGACTGCAAATGCCAAACGTTGTTCCACCCTAGTCGCGCCACATTTCAGTTTCATTGACCCTAAAACTCCGAAGGTCTGTTTGTCTAGGCCTCCTCTAAATTCATGAGTCTGGGCCTAAAACTGGGACCTAAAGCACTAAAATATTCAGTTTAATTCAGTGTATTTAGGCTTTACCCAGACGGGTTCAGTGACTGCAAAATGAAAAAAAGCTTAGCATTAAAACTCGCAGCGGCGGCGAAATTACCGCCAAATTACACTGGATAAACATACGTCTGCTTAGGTTTAAAAGAGTTGCCATATTTAACAAGAAAATAAACCTAATTCATATTTTTTTTAGTAATTATAAATTCTTGTTCATGGTTTTCGCTAAACAACTAGGTCACCGCGACATAACTATGGTGGTAATACCATTTTACCTAAATTAATTCATCATTTAATTACAATTCGCTTACTGAGTTTATAAGCTTATTTTAAATACACAATATTACGTAGCATAAATGCAGTGCGTAGACTGTAAATATTTAAAATTGTTTATATTTTTGGCTTACTCGATAACATTAATATGTGCGCTGATAAATAAAAAAATATTGACTAACTATAACTGACCTAAGTAAGCTGAAGAAGCATTGTGTCGTACATATACCGATGGGGTAGATGATTGCCTTTTATGTCAATTGATTAATTGATCCCTTTTGCTGTTGAGACAGCAGGTCTGTGGGGCTTTGAAGCGAAAAAGTTTGTTGCGGATCTGGGACATCGTTTGTGGAACTGTGGGCGCGATCCCCGTTCCGGTCAAGTTTACTGAGACACGGTCTCCATGTACGTGTTAAGTCTGTCTTTATTAAAATTCGGTCACCTACTTATTTCGATATCTTCCCGGACTTTGCGAGGCACGAAAAACTTCTCCCGCGCCAGGACTTTCGCTTTTGTTCTTTTGTACGTTTCTTTCAAGCGCAGTGCGAGACGTGTCATCGTGGACACGAACTACTTATTTAACCAAATGTGAACAAGGCTTTAGCTGGACTTTTCAAACAATCGCTTACTTTTTATATTACCCCTAATTTTAAAGCTGGCAACTTAATGTTCGGAAATCAAACGTGTTTTGGCTAAACGGCACGCGCCGCGGTGGTCCTTTCGTCGGTAGAGATACCGTATCATTAGGCAGATGAAGTTATTACTGTTTTCAAACACGCAAATCACTGTCTGAAATTTAGCTCTTTAGTACTAAAGGCCACCCAATGAATGCACATATTATTTAGCTGACCAGAACTACGTACATTTTGTGGTGCTTTATATTAGGATTCCTATTACTAACACTTCGGTGTCCGCTCGTCTATGTGTCCAGGCTCTATCTCATAAACCGTGATAGCTAGACAATTTTAATTTTTCTAGGCGATGCTTACATATTTCTGTTGCCTCTGTAACAACAAACACTAATGAAACCAAAATAAAATAAATATCAAAGCGGGGATTCCACACAACAAACTAGATTTTTGCCCTTTTTGTACTCAATATTACTCGTGGTAACGGCAATAGGTACGCGCCTAAAATACTCGTATTCACAGAATTTTAGTTTAACAATATATCAAAACATTTAAGGGGTCTCCCATACAACAAACGTATTTTTTGCCGTTATTTGCTCGATATAAATAACGACAACAGGTTGAAACTCGAACTAATGTTCAATAGAAAATGGTAACACATTGTGGTTGCGTGAATCCGACTTGCATTTGGCCGATTTTTCTAGTCTAATTCTACACGAGTGCCTTTCTACAAAGTGGAAAGAGCTGGAGACCGTGTACGGTCGCATCTATGGGGATTCAATTGGAATACATACTTAGGATTTTTTATTATTCTATGTAAGCTATTAATATTTACTTACTGCTGATATTGTTTTTTATAATTTTTAGATTTTTATATGAGTCAAAAAATCAAGCTGGTATTTATTATGAGAAATTTTATCAAAGGTTTAACCCTACATGCTACTGGTGAGAACCTATTTCCTCCTGAAACACGACTTCAAATTCAAATATAACTTTACTGCAGACCAAAAAATATATATTACTTACATACATCTTTAAAAAATTGGCAGTACATCTGGCGGTCTTATCGCCTAAAGCGATTTCTTCCAGGCAACCTTTGGGTGGATCGGACTTGATGAGAAAATCACGTCGGTGGTGTACCAATAAATACTAACAAAAAATACACAATAACCCTTTCACTACAACTATATATATATATATATATATAGACAAAATAAAAACAAAAAAGCAATAGAATAATATACAAAAACGCATATACCAACAATAAAAAATAATTGTACCATTGAAGAATGTTAAAAAAACATAGAAGATTCGATTAATAACTTATTGACTTCATTTATCATTAAAGGATTCTTTACTATGTTCATCTAACCTAGATTATTTTACCGATGATATTTTTTGTTTGTCTTGTGAATAATAACTTTTAACACGTTCCTGCCTATTCCATAGCAAATAGCTGCGAGAGTTCTGATAGCGTACTCTTCGCAAGGATGGGCATTAGTAATAAACTTGCGTGTACGTTTAGCATCTCTTTGCTTAACTCACGACCTCACAGGCCGTGGTCAAAGGTGATCTGATTGCGGTTTAGATTAGTCTATATTTTATAAATGGGAATATGTGAAAACGTACGTGCAACTGTATTATTACACAAGAATAGTTGCGTATAGGATAAGTATAGACGTAATGACATACTTGAGTAGTAAAATAAGGAAATCGAAATATGACTTATGTATTTTTGAGAAGTTTGTTCAGACAAAAGTAAATATCGCACCTATGTTGGTATTTATCTTGTTTTAATAACGTGCTCGTAATTAATAATGAACATTAAGTGGTTAGAAAAGAGTTCGAAAAAACCAGGCTGCTAAATAGTTAAACCTGTGTATCATCCTTAATTCTTTTTTTAGTGTTGATATACTCAGTGTGACTCTCACATCACAACCAAGAAGAATCTATTCAAACCACTCACATAAAAATACGACAGACCGTTTAGGCTCTAGAGCGTGACAAAGAAATATACATACATACGCTCGAAAAACATAACCCTAATTCTTACGCGGTCGGGTAAAAAATTAATTAATTTGATGAAAAGTATAAGATGAAAGTAATCTTCTTCAAATATTCAAATTGTTTCTACTCTAACAGTACTTAAAGGAATCCATTACAAACAAAAGCTGCACCCTTCCCAGCGCAAGCGCATTTGATTCAAATATCGATTACTCGTTATTTGTGTGCCCCCGCCCTAACGGTGCCGCGTGCCACCATAAACTACCTTAAACTGATTTTAATTTCTAACTAATGGCAACATTGGAATAGTGTGGACACGCCCTGTTGCCAGAGAAAGCGGCCAATTGAATGCGGTTATAAATTAGGTGGTAATTGTGCAGAATTTGCTCGGATTCAAACGTAAGCGGTAGTATTTACTGTAGACAAATCGGGCACGAAATGTAACTGAATGGAAACCGCTACTGCGCAATGAATTTGTTATGCTAGTAAGGGAAGTAAACTTGTAGGGTTTCTAAATTGGTATACGCAATGGGTATGAAGACTTTTTAATATTTAAGGCATTGAATACTGGCACATGTTGAAACTTAGTTTATTTTAAGTATTTAACACCAGCGCACTGACATTTAATATGTTACCTAGAAAAATTAAACTTATTATCAAATACGAGGTACTTTACATAATTTATTACGAAATATTTTTTTTTTAATATAACAACGTCGGCTATTTTTGATGCTCTTTTTTTAGGATTTCATGATGAGGTATACAATATTTCATAAACACAAGGAATATATGAATATGTTCAAAATTAAAGTCAGCATATAGATTTAGTCTGTTGCAGGTAAGATTAAAAAAAATCTCCTGTAGATAGATAAACTTTACTCAATATTAATTTTAATGCTATATTCTTATCCACACTAATCTCATCAGTATTATGCCCCCATTAAATCACAATAAATGAAAATATTTATATTTATTAGCGCATTACAACTATTTAGGGTGAATTATATTGTTATGGGGCCCATAAAGATGGTATTCAGTCATGTTAAGTGCATCATTTAGGCCACCCGGAAGCCACCCTTTTTGAAAAGAATTTTTATTTGTGGGTAGTACGACAATTGGTAAAAGAGACGTTATTTTTTAATGTATGATTATGTTATGAGCTTACTCATACATGCATAAATTTAAGTTTTTAAGTTCATTTTTGAAAAAAGTTATATTTCTCACGTGCTCAGTTACATTTTTATAGTGTGATTAATTCATACGAGCGGTTCAAAAATAGAGTCCCTGAGCATGTAAAGTAATATGGTAACCGCTATATCTTTATACATGTAGCACAACCGGCAGTCTTGTTATAAAAATAAGAAATAATTGATAAAGCAAAATTACTAGAGCGATTTTGATTATATCAAAATTGACCCAACTGGTGAGTAAGCTGTATCAAGCCAAAAAAATAATAACACCGGCTTAAGCGTTAGCGTCGCGGCAAAATCGGAAAAACTCATAGAAAAAGATAAAAATCTCCAGTTTCCAAAACGGGGAATAAGTAAAAATCAATAAGAAGTAATGGAGGCAACAAATTCACGTTTTACGATCATAATATTCTTACACGTACTTTGTAGTAACTGCATTTCATATTACATTCGAAGCTTAAACCTAAGGGCTTGCAAGAGTCGAATAAATATTAAGTTTTAAATTATCGTCGTTGATTCACACAACTCGCCACATAAATTCGTCAAATATGCGTTTGTGCCGTAAGGTTATAGGTTTATTGATAAGCGATAAGAAAAATCATTCAAACACGTAAATTTTTAATAAATAAAACGCTGTGTTTTGAAATTTCTATACATTAATCGCAAAAGAACCGCTGGTTCTAGCTTAATGCGCAGAAACGAACTGGGGCCTAATCAGCTAAAGTTAGGCATGAAAGATATGAAAACAAGAGCAAGCAATGGTGGCAAAATTTTACAGTTCGCCGCTTCAACGCTTTCAAATATCGAACGATTGCTTACTATTGTTTTCACCTCTTTCACGTTAAGCGATAAAATTTTTACCACACGTTTTTTTTTGCCCATTGTATTAAGTTTTGTTAATTGGTGAATAACCAGTTATTTTCTTTACAATTCGGAAAAAACTAACAATTCTAGTTTATTATCAATTATTATTATAGCGATTAATAGCTTTTTTATAAGAAAAATGGCTGTTAATCGCTCATCTCTTGTGCGTGTCCCCTACCTGAAGTTGTATCTAAGGCCCTGTATACACGAGCCGTGTCTCGCGGTGCCTTTACACACCGGCTGCCGGATAACAGTTCTGTTAATGGACTAACGAGGGTGTAGTGTAGATACGCCTTAGAAAGTCGAAACAATGCATACTTTCTTTTTAGAACCTAAGTCGAAAACTTTACTTTGACTTTGGAAATTATCAGTCGATTTTACAATTATAAGATCTTGCCGCATTACAGCCTTGGCAATTTTATAATGGAAGATGCCTTGTAGAAAGCGTAACATTTTGAGAAAGTCAGATATTAATAATAAGACTATTTAACTTTTACAGTCAGTGAAGCCTTTTTGTATGCAGGGTGATTCTAAATTGAGCGCGTATATTTAGTATACTGAAAGAATATTGAAAAATAAAATACCTATAATATATAAATATTCAGAAAACTTTAATATAAGTCAGGCAAAGTAAACGCGAATCTCATGGACACCCCAAGCCACGGTGCCACCCCGTTACAAAACTAGACCGTAGCGACGGGAAGCGTGTTCGCATGGCACAGATTTGTGTAATCGCGCTTAGGTGAACGCAATTCCTAGTTTTTTGTTAACAAAAAAGCAAATAGAAGTGTTTTTTAGCTAAATATATATATTAACGATGCTGACTGCGTGATATAAATATACGCAGTCAATTAAGAATGACCACGTATACGTTAATGGAAATATAAAACATTTTGTTAACATGGCGCAAACTATGGCATAAACCAACAAAAACTAATAATAAAACTCTAGTTAGAGCTAAAACATAAAGTGACGATAAAATTGTTTTGCTGTAATCGATGAAACCTAAGTTTTAGGACTTTATAAAAAGTTCAAGAGTCGCAAATAACGTGTGTTTTGTTGAGAAAATAATGCATTTTACGATTGTTAAGTAAATAGTTAAAGTTATTCTTGAAAAATCATTGAACGTGAAATTTGATTGGTCTGCTGGCGAAATACCACATGCTTTGTTCTTTATGATAATTTTAATGTGAGTTAAAACTAATGTGGGGAAGGGTCGGTTTTTTTATTTTATTTGTAGTCAGTACATATATATAAAATATATTCTGATTTTTATAAATATTGTATGGGGAACTATTAAGCACCATTCGAAAAGTATACCTTTTCAAATTAAACTTTTTATATTGGCCTGCGCGTCTTTCAATTTTGTCAAAAAAGTACTTTAAAAAACACAAGATTTTTAACCTCCTCCTTGTACAGCTGTGCTTTGCGGTCTCTCTTCACCCGCGCAGTTCACCCCCATTTTTTTGGGAACTACTTTTTTGAAGTCGGTTAAAAAGTATCCTATGTTCTCCAATCTACCTGTGTACCAAATTTCATCCTGATCGGTTCAGTACTTTTAGCGTGAAAGCGAGAGATAAAGACAGACAGAGTTACTTTCGAATTTATAATATTAGTTAAGATAACATAATCGATTTAAATTATACAGCTAAGTCAATAAATGTGCAGGTTATTAGAGTCTGTGCGGAAAATGAACCGTCGTAGATGTAGGGCGCCATTGAGTTAACTTAACGCATTTGCTATATTGACAAAACAGTTACATCATCATGGCGCGCCTCAATAAACTAGTTATTTATTATTTCTCGTGTTTAAACACCGCATCTAAATGGTTACCAAAAAGGACGAATGGTCACCAAAATTACGTTTCCTAAAACAGACCTTGTTGCCGCAAGTATTAGGGTTGTCATAAAAAAAATAACCTGAACATATTGCGGACCTTGCAAAAATTCGAAAGTGTCGTAATTTAATATCCGTTTTAAAGCCATTTTAGGAGCCAAAAATTAATATTTGGTAGTCGAATAAATTATACCCATTTATTATTTAAGTATTTTACTTATTTAATACTAATCGTTTATTGTGTACGAGGTTGAGGCTGTCATTTAAAATAATAATGTTTAAGTTTAATTTTTCCTTCCGTACAGATTCTACTAGAATTCCTAGCAAACCACAACTAGATCTGGGCTAGTAGGTAGGTACAGCTTCAACCGCGTATCTTGTTATTTTACCAATAACTCAATACTGTAGTGTTTGGCCTTAATTGGTTTTATTTACTACGACTGAGGTGATTGACATAACTCGTGTTGTAAAAAACGTTTGGATTTAAACGGTTTTTAGAAACGTAGTTTAGAATAGTTATGGTATTTTAATGATTGGAAATAAAAATCTTTAAAATGTAAAGAATTTGTGCTATTTAGACTAATCCGGATATTTTACCGGATGATTAATTTCATGCAAAGTATGTAAGATGTCCTCTAAATTTGAAATGTCACGTTTTCTAGTCTAAGTGAAGAAAAAAATTAATAAAGTAAATAAGATTAAAGATCATTCAATGCTTATAATTAGCTGTCATAATTTGATCGTTGATCGAGTCATACAACAGAATATAACCCCCAATTAGGAGTTGATTTAAAAAAAAATATTACACCCTTTCACCATGTAATGAATACAACGTTCAATTTTCATGTGTCTATGTTCCAGTGGTTTATACAGGCTCTACGTTGATTTCTAGAAAACATCAGACGGTTCGAAAATATCAGACAGATTTGGATTCAGAAGGTTAGATTATCCCAACAACAATCCTTACTAATATTATAAATGCGAAATTAACTCTGTCTGTCTGTGTGTCTGTCTGTCTCACTTTCAAAACCTCTGAACCGATCTGGATGAAATGTGATACACAGGTAGATTGGATCCCAGTGAAGAACATAGGATACTTTTTAACAGACTTCAAAAAGTAGTTCCACATTGGATTATCTCGAAAGTAAAATGGGGAACTACGCGGGTGAAACCGCGGAACACAGCTAGTAATGTATAATAATAAAGGTAGGATTTGCGTAAATTAATAATTAGTATCAGAATCAGTAAAATAATAATCTATGCAATAATAAATGCAATTTAAATAAGCTAGTAAAACACGAATATATGTATTTAATTGTTGTCAAACAAAAACAATATGCAATAGAAATAAATATGATCTTTGTTATCCCAGTGAGCATATCTTTATTTGTGATTGATTATGAAATATAGATTTTTATATTAACAAACATATATCAGTCACACATTTAATAAATTAAATATATCATTTAAACAATACTGTCATAAAATAAAATAAAATCACAATTAAATGCACGTCAATCAAATAGCCCGCCTTTGATTGTACCTGGTGCAAAAGTACCCATCACACTGGCTGCATTGCCCCTCTGGATAGCAATGGCAAGTCTTTGCACCAGGTACGACCCTGAGCGGGGGTCTCCAGATTTTTCCCTAATCCTGCGCCCCATTTCTGACACAAATCTTTTCGTTTCACTGCCCCAACTGCAAACTGCAATATTTGAGTCTTATCCAGATTATTCTTTCGAATTGCAAAAATGTATTTCGAAATTAGTTTGCTAAACATGTGAGTGCTTTATAGCCTTACATCACTGATAAAGGCCCGGAATCCTTTTTATTTACTGGATTGACACGCGAACCCCAAAAACTTTTTTTTTTACCTTACCGCTTTGTATCGCGCCTGTTTTGGTATTTAAATATTTAGATTTTAATTTCGGGCGGCATTTGTTTGAATGCTATTTTTATTTTTGAATTAATTTTCGAATACGTTGACGGTCACCTGGCGTTTTGTTTTTGGCATTATTTTATTGCATGGGTTTGACCTTTGAGATTTTGAGCTTAACTACGTTGGGTTCGACCACCAAGAAGCTGGATTGAATGGGCTTGAATAAACAAAATAGTATTACTTACCAATGTATGTAATTTAGACTCTCACCAAATATTACTTTTGTTTCCCAAAATGGCTTAACGTTCACCAAATTATGACACTCTGAATACTTCACAACAAGGTGCGCAGTAGGTTCAGGTCATTTTTTTTATGACAATCCGAATATTTTCTGCTACAAGGTGCGCAGTAGGTTCAGGTCATTTTTTTTAAGACAATCCGAATATTTTCGGCTACAAGGTGCGCAGTAGGTTCAGGTCATTTTTTTATGACATTCCGAATATTTTCGGCTACAAGGTGCGCAGTAGGTTCAGGTCATTTTTTTATGACAATCCGAATATTTTCGGCTACAATGTCCGCAGTAGGTTCAGGTTTTTTTATGGCTTTCTGAATACTTTCGTCAACAAGGCCGTTTTAGGAAACGTAATTTGGTGATCATTTATCCATTTTGGAAACCGTTTAGAATTTTATTGATAGTAAAATAGGTACTTTTTTGGGTGGTGTTTAAACACAAGCCCTTACTAATTTGACCTTTTTCAAATCAAATTTCTAATTGAAATGTACGTATAACTAGTAATTTAAGGGTATTTGTAGTAATTCATAAAAAATATTTTTTCATGTTTAATAAAGGCATTCGCTGATCAACTACTTTAGTACCTAAACGCGTTGTTAAATATCATAGAAGAGGTTAATTCTAAAATTCGCAGAAGCTACAAATAGAGGCTGTTAATACATTATCTTAAAAAGTTAATGTTTTATAAAATAGTTCAGTGTACTATCACGATAGTTATCACTGAGTTTTTCCAAATAAATAAATAATAGTAGCATCTTGTTTAGAGAAGAGTTAGAGTGAAAAAGAGACAAATGTTAGAATTTCGGCATCCATAAGAGATCGGGAGTATACAATAATCCTTATATAATCAAAAAATCAATGCCACTTTCCGTTGTAATTTTATAACTCAAGAACGGACTCACATATGCAATCCAAATGTATAGGCTTTTTCGGACTATCAAGGTTTATGTGAAGTTTGCACAAAATCTGTCGAGCAGTTCTTCTTTTATCAAATTTTTATTATTTCACTGTACACGTAGCGAAGCACATACCGGGCCGCTAGTACTATAATATAAATAATAAACCACTAATTTTAAGCAATTTTAAAAATCACCGAAACTTCCATCGAGGACCACCAAAACGGACATTTCGCCACCAACATTCACACACATTAAACCCGACATTAAAGGACATAAAAACGCAATTAATTCGCTATTAAAACAATATCTACATATTAAAAGCACCGACAGAAGAGCTGGGTGGCTGATAACGTTTAGTGCCTGTAATACACAGACCACGAAGTTCCTGAGTTGTCAGAGTGGACCTTTTATAAAAATGTATGAGCGTAATAAATAATAATAAAAGCGTTTCATCAACAAATTTAAACTATCTTGGTGTACTGTTGTGTTTACTTTTTTAAACGCATATTGCCTAAAACATAGCTAGTACCTAAATTTACCTAATATCAGTCAATCTGTTTAGGTTACATGGGATCATATTAATTGTAGAAGATAGAATCAATTAACTTGACTGTACTGAATTATGTAGGCACTTGTACATAAAAAATTGCAATAAACTTTCCTGCTGAATATTTCTGTACGACTTGATCAGACGTCTGGTCTGGTATTTATTGCCGATCTATCCCATTTCAAATCTGTTCTTTAACTGGCTGTGTATCAGAGTTTGGAGGGGAAGGCAATCAAAGTGGCAGTTAAATTTTAATGTGCACAGGCCCGATTTGAAGTTTTGCCTGGTTTCGCCGGGTCATCAAGGGCGCGAGAAAAGCTGACTGTTCATACTACGACTACATATTTTTGTACTCATGAATACTAATAAAATTGTCTGTGTTGTTTAATTTGTTTTAGGTGTTAATTTGAGTACGAATCATAAAATTATAACCTCAACTATTTTAACAAAAATGCTGAATTCATTTAAACAGGTTATGGTCGTAAAAGACTATTTTATTGACCAACGTCACTGTGAAAAATTTAAACCGCTGTAAAAATGTTCGTCAGCAAACTATTTCACATTTATATTTATAAAATAACAATTTAATATAATACGTTGCGGTCGTTAAAACGCTAACTTTAATTCTTCAGTGAGTCGGAGACTTGCTAATGTCAATCGCGTAGTGAATGTGCCGCTTTTGAGGGTATTAAATTTTTTACGAGAGCCGAAATAAAGGATAGATATTCAGGGCTTCGTCTATATTTTATCGACCTTTTCCCATCACTGTTTTAGTGTTGTGTGAAGAAAATAGTGATAAGTGGCAATAAAAAATATTTTGAGAGGAGGAAAATTTATTTATCGATAGAGGTAATGTATTTATGAGATATTCAAAGGAGTACCTATATTGTAAAGTATATAAACAATTATAAAGTTCAAATTATCGTGGTTTTTAACGTTTATGTGGTTCCCTTTTAATATCGTTTTATTTTTATTTTTTTGTGAATAGCTAAGTCATTGTGTTAGCGTATATCTTAAAATAGTTTAGGTAGTTCTTAAGAGAAAAAGTGAGTGTTATTCAATTATTATTTTCGAACGTTCATTTATTCAGTTCAGTTATTCTTATAGAATATAATAATTATTTATTTTATTGATTTAAAATTCATTAAAAATATGACTTGCACTAGGTTCAACCAGTTACACAGGTTTCAATAAATTTAACGAACTTTTAGGTTACCCTTTAAAGTAGTAAGTCGCAACTATTATATAACTAGGTATTTGATTATTTTTTCTATTTATCAATAGGCACATGTAATTAAATAAGAGATATATAGATAGAAAACTCTTTTCTTCTTAAGCACACATAAATAATACAGTAAACTTATGATTACGTGCAACAAGTATCGACCTTATCGCTAATAGCGAACTCTTCCAGGTAATATCTTCTTCTCTTCCAGAATAATATCCGAAAATGACTAATGTATCCAAATGTGTACATTATGACTATTAATATCGAATATACTGTTGAATTTCATTTAATGTTGTAAAAGAAAATAAACTATCAACTGAGCAAGACATTATATTTAACCGACGTTGACATGAACCATACGATTTCCCTAGAAAATGTTGAAATAGCGAATCGGAGCAGGTTGTTGAAGGTATATGATAAATTACTGTAGCCTTTATCCTACTTCCCACTAATATTGTGAATGCGGAAGTTTGTAAGAATGTATGGATATGTTTGTTACTTTTTCACACAAAACCTGCTGAAGCGATTTGAATGAAATCTAGTACGGAGATAGTTAAGAGCCTGGATAGCTGTCGTTAGTATATTGTTATGTAAAGTGGTTGTATATTTTTCGAAACGCATCCTTTATGAATTGTTAATGCTGGAATAGCTTTTAAAAAAATCAAGGCTTTCCATAAATCCACATGTTATTAAGTTTCGAAGTTAATAAGTATATGAACAATTAATTGCGCATCGCGGCAGATATTTAATCATCCCATGGGAACAATTCAGTTATAAAGGACAAAAAGTGTCCTATGTGTTAATTCTAGGTATAAGATATCTTCGTGCCAAATTTCATACAAATCTGTTGAGCCGTTTTAGCGTGAAAGAGGTACAAACAAACATACACACATAAAAACATTCGCCTTTATAATATTAGTGTGATTTAAGTATAAATGTTTACGAGTAGGTACACTACGTCCACTAAACAAAAAACCAAGAGAGGAAGAGAGAGAGACTGATCGTGTTGTTTTTTCAAAATAAAACTGGTCGTTAATTCAATTAATTCTTTATTGTACACGATCACACACAAACAGGAAATCCAAAAAAAAAAATATATATCCATCAGACCGCTATATCGAATCACGCTGCGAAAGTCTTCTAAAGAATTCTATTGCATTTTTTCTAAACCCTTTGATGCTTTTACTAAAACCATTAATGGGATTTGCAAAAGTAAAACAGCAAGTAAAGCTTTTTTAGAGCTTTTATATGTTTTATATTTTAACATTAAGTGAAAGTACATAAAAACCTCATTTTATAGGTTTAATGTTAATGTATGCAAACGCATCTAGTTGATCAAAGAAACATATCAATTCGTTACTATCAAAATAATA
Organism: Ligdia adustata; assembly: GCA_947049295.1. Classification (NCBI taxonomy): domain Eukaryota; kingdom Metazoa; phylum Arthropoda; class Insecta; order Lepidoptera; family Geometridae; genus Ligdia; species Ligdia adustata. The sequence goes on from OX346231.1 coordinate 10,342,000, forward strand.
AGTAAAGTAAAAAGCGTTTACAATATAATGCGGAAGTCATGCGCAACGGATGTACAAAACTAAACGCAAAGATTGATAGATCTAAGTACAGACAGCAGAAAAATCTGTCGTTATATAATATATTAAAATTTATTTAGTCGGACAACATACAATCCATGGGTTAGTAAAACTTAAAATAAAATCTATAGCTCTAGTGTTAGTATGAAGTATAACTAAATCAAAATATTTACATTAATTTTTATTTATGTCAGAGACATCCGGGCGAGAGGAAATATCCAAAGAAATTATTTGACCCCGATGAAATGCCTCAGCACAGGCGAACATAAATACATAAACACTTGAAAAGTGTATTTTACTATAAATGAGTGGTAAAGCTTTTATAGTGCCAAAAATGACGGCCTTATCATTACAAGCGGCCAATTCCAGTCGATATCTCGATTGTGTAAAATGACTTATTCGTGTTTGTGATTCTGGTTTAAAATACATGACAATCGCGACTAAAAAGACATAGTCATTAGAAAAATTAAATTTGTATGAAGTTTGCACTTAACTAAATTTTAAAATCGCATGGCTTAAATAACTTATATATTTTAACTTACAGTTTCTTCATAATTACATTACAATTTAATTCTCATGCTGCTTGTACCTACGCTATAGTTAAAGAGAAATGTACGAGTTACGAACTCATGCGCATATCTCTACATCGCTATAAAAGGGATGTGCACGAAAATCAAATTGATATACGATTTTAAGGTTCCGCCTTTACAGCGTCAAAGCTCACTGACGCCTATTTTTAATCGGGTGAAATTTATATGATACTTCCTTATTCTACTAGGAAATATTTCTAAATACTGTTATAGTAACACTGGTAAAAGTTTTAAGTAACAGTTCTAAATAACTAAAAAGATTGCGGACACCTTCTTTAAACAAGAGATGACAACTCGAGAACTATTGTGCTAGCGGCCTTACTAACGAGGGGATAAAATGCACAAGAACGATAAATTGTCCTTAGATAATGTAGATTAGTATCTGTCATTTGCAAAACTATTTCAAAACATAAACTATATTAGGCGCCAATCTTAAAATAATATTTTTACTCCCCAAATCTCCTAGAAACTAGCATTCCGCTGCCTATAAATTTTCGATAAAGCAAGTATAAAATTTAGAGATCGGTGACTCAATGAAATACGATGCAACTAACTCAGTCATCAACTCATCTCCGTTAATAGTATAATAAACACCTGTATTTTGGATTCCGCGTAATAAATATCTTTCATCTTGTTTTGGAGTGAGTGGGTAACACTATGATAGCGATTGATGAATGAGCCTTCTCATTTGAAGCATTAGATTTATGGTGAGCAACTATTGAGCTGCTAGCAAACAGGATTAATTGCTCGGCGACAGAACGTATCTGTAGCGATGTGGTAGAACGTAATAAGTCATGAATTAGCAAAATTAAACAATTTTGTTTTTTATGGCATTTTATTTTTAAAATAATTGGTAATGAGATCGCTTTTAACGGTAAAGCCACCGCTTGTGGCACTAGATGTAAGAATTCTCTTGTGTATTTGATATTTATGTGTCTGCAATTAAGAGTTGATTCATGTATTAATTTTACTAGCAGTTTTTATTTAATCTCATCGCAAACAACAACCGACTGATCTTTGAACAATTAAAACTGAACTTTTCCGATTATTCAGACTTTCTTTACTTCTTTGAACTAATATTTAACGTGAAGAAAATTGAAAGTTAAATTCAGTAAGAATACGAATACTAATAGCATAAATCGAGACGTTTGTCTATACAAACATTAAAACAGATGATAGACCAAAAAATAATTTGCCTAACTCAAAGCAATAAGCCTACCTTTACAGACAAAGAATCTCGTTAATATGAAACAATTGATTGGAAAAATCAAGAAGAAATCAACTCAGATCTATCAAAAATTTCACTTTTTAATACCCCAGAAGCAAAGCTCTAACGGTTTTCATAAAATAGTTTACGATAAATTAATATGAAAGTTACGTAACATGTCATCGGCCCATTGAATTGAGTTTTATGGTTCATATTTATTGTAATACTGTTACTTGTTATTACTTATAATACTCGTGGTAATAAAATTTAATATCGAGATAATTAAAATACATTAACAAGGTTTCTTTAAAGGTAACTTAAAACTTTTGGTAGTAATATTAAATTGTTATGAAAAAAAAATGATGTCCGTGTGGCCAAGAATGCTGGCCGTATGCATTGAAATACCGCTGAAATCCTTTGAGCAAGGAATGAGCCTGCTCTCTGTAGCTCTCTCATTCTCAGCCGTATAATTTGATTTTTTAAGGATGTGTACCGCCATTTCTGTTAGGTATTAATCTACGAGTTATTCAGATAAACAACAATAGAAAAAACAAACTTGCTAGTCTCGAAGAAGGGCCACTTCGCTTTCCCGAACCCAGTTCCATGATTCCAATGACAACCAACTCAGTGCCTATATCCATAAATCAAACAAATTTAATACAGTCCCTCGTATTATCCTAAAATATTTGTTTAATCCTATAAAAAGGTCGGCGCGACATGCTCCTAATTTTTTATAAATGAACTGTGATAAATGTTGATATCGATGATATAAACTTAATGAATAGTTAATTATGAGCAATATCAGTATATATTTAACAAATATGTAAAGGTTCAATTATTTAGTCAGAATTAAGGTAATACAGATTTTTATTGTAATACAAATTGCACACCTTAAATAAACTTACATCAAGAATTTCAGATTTCTAAGCAGTTTGGTCCATCTCTACTTCGCAAAAAAAAAGTGGTTAGAAGCGATTTCAAAAAAAGGGAATGCTAAGAAAACTTTAAACCTGTGTGTGTAATAAACTTAGCATTTCCTGTTCCAAACTCCAAGAAAACTGATAAACAGATAAACATTTTATAAATAATATGTAAGTTATGTATTATATTCGTAAACACGGCAAACAAATCTTTATTTTGATACCACACTCGATGTTTGAAAACATTTTTGTTTGAGGTTACTATTTGGCCCCAAAAATCCTTAATTTTATTTTTTTTATTTGTATGTACTCAGTGTCACTTTCACGACTAAGACGAATCTACTGACATCACTCACATTAAAATACGACAAGCTGTTTTTGTACATTTGTAGCCGTAGAGCTTAAGCTCTAGGATGTGCGTAAGAAATATACATCCATACATACATACACTCTAAAATCATAACCCTTCTTCTATCTTACTCAGGTAAAAACCCGTTTTTTATAACTTATTAAGTACCAATCCACACGTTTCCCACTGCTTGGCAAAGAGTTACGTAGGTACACTGCTTAAAATAAGCAAATTTCGCTGGCTATATTTATTTATAGATATACAATGACACCGATATCAAAAATTGACTCCTTCAAAAACAACTATATAAATTTCTATTAACTCTAATTCTGGAATGAAATGACTCTGTCGTAAAAATTCGGTACGCTTTGACTTTAAATCGGGACTCCAAAATGCTATAAGTACACCATTTTATTATTTGACACGTGACATTTTAATAAAACCCCGATTAAAGTAGGTTTTGTCATTATCGATAAAATAAGTAAAATATTATTTCAAAGGTAAAGTTAATTTGGGAAAGGATATGAACGGAAATAATTAGAATTGAAATGCATTACAACCACTATATGTTTCAATGGAATATGCGTCTTATTCAATAAATTCAAAAGTTTAAATTTGCATGTTTATGAGCTCGCTGCATATGGGACCGATGTGACTTGTCACCTTGATCGAGTTTTGAAGCAGTTAGCTTATGCAATAGGGTTGATGAACTCTTCTAGGGATGGCAAAATTAACATCGATTACTGCAATTTCATTTATCCTTATGCAATATGTCTGGTAAAGCGACGAGCATCTAAATAACAAGTTCAGCATTATTTTTTTATGTTTTCAACATAAAATATTAAAGTATGTGTTGATACTAAATTGATATTTAAATTAATGTGATTAGTGTAACCGCAATGATAAGCAGTACTGTTTAATATATTCATATAAGTTTAAAAAGTGGCATTTAAACTGTTAATTTCGTTGTTGCGTCTTTTATACTAATAAAAACAATATAACTGTATACATTATCGTAATGTGTTTCCACATCGACCACTGACCATCCCTAACGTGTTTGAAGTCGGTGCGAGAGCTAATTCACAAATATTTATATTTACGACTTACCTGCTTTTCGCTTCGGATGTGCGATCGCGGCACCCATTCCCGACAAACGACGACTATTTCTGAAGATAAACCGCTAACTCACGGGTGAATAAATTGCATATTTGGTTTGCGTCATTCTCTTCTTAGTTTTAAAATAATAAATGTTCCATAACTATATTTTAGTGTACGTTAATTTAAATGTTCCATAGTAGTCGCTGCTCTGCCTTGAATAAATATTGGAATTGAATTGTTTTAAATTTATATTGGAAAATATAGCTTAAACTCCTACAGTTTAAGCTAACGTCATTGTTGACATATTCGACCAAAGAAAGCTAGTAATAAGTGCTTAGAAACAACTTTAAAGAAACCCGACTGCTAAATCTTTCAACTTGTGCATTTCTTAATTCAAACACCAATAAAACATATCCTAAGTTATTAATATATTTTATTTTAATTATATTTTTATTTAATATATTTATGTTTTTAATATATATACCATATAGGTATATATGCGCCAGCGCTTTTTTATTAATTTTGTTATACCCAGTGTCACTCTCACGACAAAGATGAATCTATTGACATAAAAATACGACAAGCCGTTTAAGCTCTAGGGCGTGCTAAAGAAAATACATACATACATGCATACATACACTCGAAAAGCATAACACTCCTGATTCGCAGTCTGATAAAAAAAGACGTATAACTTGTGTATGTTTTGATAGATAATGTAAAACGTGCGAATTGCTTCTCTTAAGATAATATCACAAGGTTTTACAACACAAGATCTACTATTATTTTAATTATTGTCTGCTAGTGAATAAAATGCTTTATTCTACGGTTACGGTTCAGTTTACGGTTTCTTTGATATATCCAAAGTTATTGTTTACGCAGTTGCTGAGATATTTTTTGTAAGGTGAATGAAACCGCGATGTTCAAGTTTTTTTTTCAAATGGGCATGTGGATATGTAAAAGACTAAGGTGATAAATTTAACATTAGATGGTAATTAAAAAAAAAATCGATTCCATTGTAAAATATTTGTTTTTTATAACTAACAGGTTTGCGGGCTAGGATGTAGCATGTTTGCCTAGAAGAAACTGATTCGCTCGTGATTTGTATTCGTATAATTATGACATGTATACTATATATATATATATATATATATTATATAATGTTAGAGACTATCAATGTTTGGTTTTATAACAGCTGGTATGTTTCTAACTGATCAGCCATATTTAGCGTTCAGTCCGGTCAAGTCACTAGAGGATCGCGTTTGGCCTCTACTATGTCTCCCATCTCTCTATATCCTCTCTCACTAAAATATGAATAAGCGGCCCAAGATAAAGCACGCATTAGGATTCGGCTCTGGTTATAGTGGGAAAGACGTACTAGACACTGCTAATCCAAGTATTTGAATGAATTATGAAGTCTCTGTTAGTACACGCAGTTATTTGGTATACATTTTTTTTTCAAGAGAGGTCTATAATTTACACTCGGCTAATAATGTGCGATTGTAAAAACGGTTCAAAAAACTTAATTGCGAAACAATGCAATTACAATCATGTATGTTGTAATTACACAGCATTACGAATGTGTGCGAGCTTCTAATTACAAATTACTAATTACAAGTTACGCATCAAAGTAACGGTCATTAATTTAAGTGAGACAGGTAAGTTCGTCAGAAAATGATATATTTTCATGTCTAGTTAAGTATCTGGTAAATCCTATAGCCATGTAGTCGGGCCATAGGATTTACAATTTTTTTTTACATATTACACCCGCGGCTCTGCCTGCGGCAAAAAAAAGTAAATATAAAATAGTTTCAAATTTTGAACCCCATTTGACTCTCTCTTAGGAGTCGAATAATAATTTTTTTTCTTCTAAATCTGTAATTTATACACCCTCAAAATTTCATGTTTAGTTCAGCAATTTATGCTCTGCATGATTCCTAGCGAAAATTCCTACTATAATAATATTACATAATTATGCACTTTACATAGTTATAAAGTTTACCGTTTTATATATAATTTTTGTTATCACATGTTCGATTTAGCAATTGCGTTCTGGTTTATACTTAATTTTTCTGACCACTTACTGTCCACTACAGTAAAGATTCCTAATGTAAAAGTAGCTAAAACTAGCTACGAAAACACCGTAGAACTTATACATATCTACGGATAATTTAATGCCAACCTACTACCTACCACAGGTCAGCGTATCCAATATACTAGCAGTCTTATAGTGGCCAAGTGTCCACGGTAATGGGGCAGATGGGAATAATAATACACCCCACTAAGGGGCCGATGGGAATATAACCATTTATTAACACGTGATATACTCGCGTGGCATCGTCTCAATCAGATAAGTAACATCTCAATTCCGCCGACAAAAACGTACAAATCAATACATTATGAAGAGATTAGTAGTAAGGGTAAGACCACACCGTGATATACAAAACGCGGCCTAATCGGCTAACGCTTGAAAGAAGTAAAAATATGGCGTCGATATTTGACAGTTCGCCGCTTCAACATGTCAAATATCGACTCCATTTTGTGGTCTTGTTTTCAAATATTGTATACCTAACGTTAGCTAGGTTAGGCTTAGGTTTTTAGGTAAATTTGAATATTAACACATACATATAAAATAACGTTTTACATTCAAAACACATTCAGATCGAAAAAACATGTCTAATCGGACTCAAACTCATGGTTTCAACACCTTCTCTGGCCAGGAATCGAATCCAGAACCGCTGTTCGAATTAAGTAAGCTCACAGAAAGTATGCTAATCGCCACCTCGAAGGTATTTTACTTTTAATAAATATATTTAAACCAAAAAAAAAAATTTTGATTTGATATTTTTTTAGTTAATTTGATTTATACAAGTACAAGACCTATTTTGCTATCGTTGAAAATATTAACAGTTATTGCATTAAAATATTTTTTATTCAAAGTGATATTAGTATCGCTTTAGAGTAACCCTTAGTCGACCGTACGGGTGGAGTGATCTATCAGTACAAATGCCGACTTAAAGCTATCTCGATCGAGATCACACCGTATCGTATGTAGCAATCTGCATCGGACAGAATATGAGCTAATTTTATTTTATACATCTGATACTGAGAATATGCCGTTGGTTAGCATATTGTATGATAAACGTTTGTAAATCTGTATATATATATATATATATATATAAGTCCTGACTGGCTGACTGATATTTGTTAGAATTCAACGTAGAGACTACACCACTGAACCTAATTATGCAATAACTTGAAGAAACAAAACGTAACTTTCAAATTAAGAAAATGCAAACGGCATCAATGAGTTGCTCTGTATGTAATTCTACAGATCTCATTCAATAAATTTCTTTTCTCAGAACCATATTACTTATGATAGCTTTACACTGATTATAAACATCTTCCCGGTAGACCACAAAATGCTGCCCACATATAAAGGAATAAAATTAAATGGCGGCTTCTTGCCATTCAGTTCTAAGGATGAGATTTTAATAAAGTAACTGCGTTCTGCGGTACCATCTACTTGTTAATGCTATTTTTTCTGATTTTAGCTGTATTCAACGACCGAGCGATAAGTAATTGACCTATTCAGTATTTTGTAGCTACTTGTAAGTATAAAAAACGTATTTCTTTAACATACCTTGACGATGAACTTTTTGAAGTTTAAGTAATCTTATGTATTTTGTCCTACGGTTTTTCGACTTTGAATATTAGCAAAACGAGCGGCTTTAATTGGATAAATAGAACGATTATAAAAATATCGTAAAAAGAAATAAAAACAATAATAATTCATAACGCTGATGGATAGATTTCACCTTAGATAAATATATATGTAGATGAATGCTTTATTGTAGACACCCAAAATAAAAAAATATATAATTTTACATGTAGTGCCACAAGAGGCGGAACTATAAGCGCTAGGATACGCTTTATTAGAATAAATACAGAATTTATCACAAAAAATATTTTTCTGTAATAAATAATCATAAAAAAAAAACAATTATATAGAAACTGTCTCTTCTTGAATATCGGTTAAGTTCTGCAAATACAATTGTACATAAGTTTACCCTAACATCGGTAGACCACACAAGAGACGCGACAGTGAACTGCGTGCTTTTGTATAACGTCAACAGTTATTGCACATTTTGCGTGCAGAGAACGACAATAGCGCAACAGTTGGTGCCGGAAGATTGTAATGCGAAATAGTACTTTGTCGCAAACTTGGATCCACTTGAGACGGTTTACAACTGATAATGTCTCTTATTCTAGCTGAAGTATTTCTGACATCATCTTGGATGTGCGTCAATTACAATTCTCAAGGTCTCGTATAACTAAACTTCAGCGGCTCTAGGCAGGAAATGTGGCAAAATGTGGTGATTGCAGTTGGAGTAAGTCTTAGACGGGATGGTGTCCACGCGCTGGTGAACGAAATCACGCCAGACCGGTACATTTCGACAAGATTGGCTCACGATAGGGTAAATTGGCGTATGGGGGAAGAGGATTACGCCTTGCAGACGGCACACTGAGCTGCTTATGATAATTTAGGATGGCTTGTGACGATCATAATCAACAATTTTTGTTCTAGGATTTCTCATATTTTATATTTAACTAGCTGACCCGGCGAATCTTCTTTCTCTTTCATTTTAGGTATAGAGTATCAATTTGCATCTTCTTAAATTTGGCTTTTAACAAACACACGCAACAAATTTCGAAAACCGCAATCTTGGAAATTCGCAAGAAAAAAAACAGAAGTTCCATACATTTGGCTCGAGTCAAAGATCTTTTTGTATGGAACATATATTATATGTTTGCAAAAATATTGTATTTTTCGTATACGTTGACCATGGTTTCGAGCGCTAGTACAATTTTTTATAGTAAATATGCTTGATAATGACCACAATTCAAAACAAAGTTCAGAACGAGCGCTAATATCCGTTACTACGTGTATTAAGCAGCTTCTATCTGAGACAACTTAAGTTGTTCAAGGAGTCACATCGCGTTATGTTACACGGATCTTTTGAATTCAACATGTAGTGGAATGAGAGCGCCATCTTAGATTACCGTAAGTAAACTGAAACCTACTGAATATTTTCTTCGGACAATGGCTTTGTACGAACGTCACATATTTCAAATCTGGATGTACACAATGAGTGGTGTTGGCAGAATAGTGTCTATGCCTTATAAAGATTTGAATACACTTGAATTGAAGTTTATTTTATTTTGAATCTTGACCTCAAAATTATATCAAAGACTATTTGAGTACATGGATATTTATGAGTTTCTTATAATATTCAATGTTTTGTACTTTAAGATTAGGTAGGTACTTCAGTTAAATTGTTTTGAAAATAGGAGGCTCTCAATTCATCAGAATCGTTTTTTTACCGTTTCGATTTACGTTAGCCGATCATTCAAAGTTGGCTAGTACGATTTGAAAAGTTCGCCTTTAGTTTGAAGGGATATACTTCCCAGATAGAATGGACCGATCCTGGTAAAAAGAGCATTACTCTTTTGACCAGGATCGGTCCATTAGTTGCGTTTTTAAATAAAAATTAGAAGAGCACATAACTCATAAGACGCTAAAACTCACTTCGAGTCGATGCGCAAGAGAGCTTTTCAGTCTGTAATAAAAATGCTCAGGGGATTTACGATTTTTCACATTAGAAAGTGCAAAATAAAGATAATAATACTCGTTAATAATAGTTAATTGATAAAATGTACTAATTTCCTATATCATTTGAGATATTGAAATTCTAACGATGCGAGTTACATCTGAATCATTTCAGTCGTTCCGAAGATATGTGGAAACATTAAAACTCGTACATAGCTACATAGGGTAAAAATTAAATCTCCATTAATAATCTGTCTCATGTTGTCTGGTAACAATACTTAGTACTTATTTTTGAGAAAACATGATCACTTTTTTGTATGATTCTCGGACAGTCGTGTAAACCTAATAACATCAAAATAAAACTAGATAACAATTGAAACTAGAAATTCATTTAAGTGGAATTGAAACAGTTAGTCTGTATGTCAGTGTGTCATTCCACCAGTGTTTACACGACACTGCCATCAGTTGACATAACATTAATGTAAAGTAACGACCGGCGTGGCTTCAAGGAATCCTTGGATGCGAGGTTCTGTTACGCCGTTTATTATACGCAGGTGGGGCCAGAGATAAAGCTGTTGAAACTTCACGCGTTTCTTTGTGACCATTCATATGTCATGTAGATGTTATTATGGACGTCTTGATTTTTTCATTCGGTTCTTTTAATCCACGCGGTCCGAGAACAGTGGGTCAGCGACAGGATAGGCTAGACTTAAGAACATATAAAGTACCAGCAGTGCGAGTACGAGCTATCTTTTGGCAGCGAAAGCAAAATTGCTTGTAATATTTCGCATCCTGAGCTTATAAAGCGTGTGACAGATGCTTTTTTAATGTCATAGCTAAACTTTTTTGAACAAAATGAAGAACGTCAGCAAAACTTTTTAGGTACCTTATCAGTACCTAAGCAGTCATGCTTATAAAGAACTTGTGCTTGCCCTGAAGATCTCGGTGAAAATGTATTGCCAATACATACAGAACGTTTGGATTAAAGACAAGAGTTAGATTTTTTTTAGAATAACTTTTACAGTAGATTCGATATTATGCGATTTAGCATGACATATCTTGTTTAGATAAGATTATTTATGAAGATTGGTATGAAGCGATGTCTCATCGCTGAAAAGCGTAAAAATCATTTTTACCAAACAACCGTTGTGGAAATGGAAGTATAAATACAAATTAGAGTCTATCGCTTCCTCTTACGCAATATTTGTATTAATGGCCACACATTTATAAGCGCAGCACACACCACCTCCACGTATTGTTGATTTTGACGTCAAATGTTAGTCGGTGTGCACAGCCAAAGCTATTCGGTTACCTCCCTTATGGTAATTTATTGTTTTATGATGTCTGATAACAAGTATGTACGGAGCTTAATGAAATTAAGATGTTTCTGGACGTTTTTATAGCGGATTGTATGTCTTGTAGTTTTTATGGCTGAGAACTGGGGTACGAGTGTAAAGTTGGTGTGAAAATAAACTTTTTATGTAGGTTAACGCTCAAGGGCGCATTTTACAGGTGGTTTTATGTAGACTTCATTGTGAACGGCTTTGAAGTAAATTCTGAAGAAATTCAAAGAAACTGATATGACTCGCGCTCGAAGAAGTTAGCTTAGTTAGTTTAATTAAGTTATGATACAAACCAGCGCTTAGATCGTGAACTCTACGATGATGACATAAGTAATGCTAACAATTCGTCTACCAGCGAATACAATTCAATCAGATAAAGAGTACACTTTAGGGATTATTTATCGTCCGTTAAGGAAGCTACACTCTGGGTCCGTATTAATTAAAAAATTGCTAGACGCTAAAGTACGCTTTGCACTTCTTCATTACTTGATTATAAAAACTTGAAATAAAGAAATTTAAGTTGTGGCTGGCATAAACCTTTAGTTTTAAAATCTTTTAAAATATACAATAAAATTAAAATAAATATACAATTGAATAGTGGTCTTGATTGACATGTCTAATTAATTTGGTTTGAGTTATTTGCACCCTAACAATAATTAAGACGACGGATTGTGATGTTGTGTCGTCTTTTTTGGTGGTCAGTACAAAAGCAGCTTATCTCGTATGTATGTCAAAATCAAGATTTGGTTCATTTTTTTATGGCACTTAGCATTCGGCGATAGAACATTCAGGTGTCAGAAGTAAGCAAACACATCCGATTCAGATAAATAAAATACCTCAGCTTGTATTACCGGTAGAACAAGCAGGAGTGGAAAGACTTTAGAAGCTTAGGAAAAGACAGAAGGACTGCTATATACATGCAGGGTTACCTTTAGGGGTATACTAGGCCGTATATGTACAAACACTCGTGTATGTACTAATTTTTATAATAAATATTACTTTCACAATGGAGCCATATCGGAATTCTTGAAAAATAATAGCTCTTCTACACATTTTGAACGAGCTGTACTTATTTCTCAAATTTCGGTTTTGTCCAATAAGTTTGCGCACAGTATACTTAGCAGCATTTATAAAACAAAAAAAAATAGTTTCTTGTTTTTTTTTCTGACTTTATTACTTTATTGAAACTGTATGTTCATATCAAATCAAAAGTAACTTGATTGTATTCCAAAAGAGTAAAAACGATGAATACAGTTAATATAAAAAAAATGCAGTACAGTGGGCGGCCTTTTCGCCTAAAGCGATTTCTTCCAGGATAGTCACTTTTTATATTTTTCTTACCTTTTTACCTTATAACCTTTATCTTACAAAGCTTTTTACTTAATTAATACCTTTTCATTATTTTTTTACTGACAAATAACATAATATAAAGAAAGGAATACAGTATAATCAGTACAATAACACATGTCCCACCATTCCTTTCCAGCTAGGAGAACGTTTGTTTGCTCGCACACACTTGTGCACATATTAGGTTTTGTGATACGTAATGTTTTCAAGGCAAACGCGTAATAACCTCTACTTTAACGAATTATTACCGATCCGAATTAGAGCTGAAACTACGGATTTAATTAAATATGCAATTTTTAAACAACATTAAATGTTTACCAATATAAATATTAGATGAATATATGAGGAAACATTTAATGTAACTTGCAATCTCTGCTACGTACGAAATATTAAAAAATTTCAAGAGGTCAAATTTCAACAAAGTACCAAGCAGTTTAAAATCGCGTAAAAAAAATTATCAACTGCCTGCAGTAAAATCTTTCGGTCAGAGATGTTTTTTTGGGTAACACAAAGCCGGGCAACGTAAAATTGTACTTACATACTTTAGTTCTAAGGATAACTTGACAAGAAATAAGAACTTCTTCTCCTATGACGTGGCCTACGATTGCCATCATGGGACAGATATACTTGGAGCTTAATAGAGTTAATCTTAGTAGCAATACGAACACCGAAGCCCCAACTGGGCCAATACGGAAATACGCGGCCCGTGGCCGTATAAATCATAGCACATTTGACGGCTCAGAATTCTGTGACGAATCTGACGATTGTTGCTCTAGGTTATGCTTCAGCATACGCAAGAAAACTTCTATTACGGCAAGCAAGGTAAGGATTGCATAAAATCAATTATTATTAGGTTGGTTAAAATTAATTAAAATTGTCTAATTCTGTGCTATAAGTATTTTTCGTATCTCTGTTGTATTATTCGAGTTGTCTTTGACATTATAAAATATCAATATACGAAATCAGAAACGATATCATTGAAAATCATATGTATTTAATATTGTGTGAAAAACTTTGCTTGGTACCCTCTTTTTGATCTTTTAATACAATTTTAGACAAAGTAAAAAATAATCTACATTATTTTTTACTTTACACAGACAAAGTAAAAAATAATCTACATAAAACTTTCGTTTTTGAACATTTTTTCCCGAAAATGTTTGTGAATACATCTAGTTATCTCTAAGACGGGCTTCTGTTTTTCGTGTACAAGAAGTAGCATCAGTTTATGATATGTCCTAAGGCTTTTGACAAAGTCACTGATTGCTTCCATAGATAATACAACCTTTACAGCAAGTAAAATCCCAAAACCAAACAGCCGCATGATAAATCTTAGTTCAAGCAAGCGAATTCAAACTGGTCACTTGTAATAATCGGAAATCCTCTATCTCAACAGCGTTTAGTTTCAAATCGAGGGATATCTCCAATTACAGTGCACTCACAGAATAAACAATAGGTGGCAGTCAAGGATATGGTTGGTTCATTCATTTGAATTGGTCAACTGCAGTGCAACGACTCTGCAAAAATAGTATAATGGCATCTGGTTGCTAAGGATGCTTGTTTTCGTAGCAGCTCGTCCAGCGTCACACTGATGGCTGTAGATCTGTCTTTGAATCAACTCTCACCTTCAAAAACTCGTATTCCGAAAAGAGGTTTAGGACAGGTAATATTTCAAGATGTCTAACATAGGGTCGTTTGAAATTGCGGGTATTTTGCTTCAAGACGTTTTGTTCATGAACTGAACATGCACCCAGAGCATTTTCTATTATAGTCAATGTGCACTCAATAACATGTTGCCTCTAAAAACTTCTGATTCTAAATGTCTCTCATATTGATGGACTTTAGGTTTGAAATTTTTTTTGGAAGAAATTGGTAGTGCTTCTCTCCGCTCCTTCTCTAAGCAGGATTCTTTACATTTTTTACACCACATTTGTCCATCAAGGTCACCATTCACATATCGGATAGGACTTTCCCTTAAAAAGCAAAAATCCCACGCTCCATAAAAACAAGGTGTAAAACTAAATGTCCGTAAATCGCGCCCTATTACCCGAAGTGTTCAAATACAAATAAGAAGTTGTCCAGGTTTGTCCAAACAGTAAGCCTTTCACCGTAACAAACCTTCTTATTGTGTTAAACAGGGCTACCATTGTGTTCCTTAGGGCTGCTACTGTCAACTGTCAGTACGGTAGAAAGCCCACGCGCGCCAGTTGACATGCGATAGACTGGACAAGGCATAAGCGACAGCCCTAGAACATTATATTAAGATTAAGTACGTAAAGCTGTTCAAGTTAAATACCTGGTACGTGGTAAACATGCTATATCTTCGACTGCATCTTCACTTACCATAAGGGGAAATCATGGATAAAAACGAATTTCTAGTCAGCTATTAAAAACAAAACTAATATTTTCGTGATGTTTCTGATGGATCTTTTATGGCTTCTGGCAATTATCTTGCTTTTTGGTTTATGGTGATAATCAAAGGCCGGATATAAAGAATGCAGGCAGTCTTAAAAGATATTTCACTCTAACCTTGAACAAACTACTGATCTACAAGAGTATGAAGCGTTTCTTAAATATTTATGCGAGAAATAACCATAAGTAACTACTTAAAATGGATTTTAGCTAAAGAATTAAACGCTCTTACCATTTTAGCGGCAAGTGCGTAGTTAAGTAATTATAACTCAATAGTAGACAGCTTGAAACTTACCTGAAAAAGATAAGTTATCTGTTAAGAAATGATAACATGTACAAAGATTATCATTAGCTTTCTATCTTTATTAAATGTGTTTATATACTAGCGCATAAAATCATGTAAAATCTGTGAACCAGATGCTCAAGATACACAGGCTCTGCCTAGTTTGGAACCCGTTTTAAATAGGACAAATATATGTGTATCTTACATGTATTGTAATAACTCACGTTATGACGACAAACTATTACACCTTAATCTTTGTTTTTTAATTTGTGCGGATATTTAATTAGAACAGTTTTTTTTATCGCTACTTTTCGTTCCTTGGCCCATATCAGAAATTGACTCACCGTCGGCTAACATTGATATACGTCCGCGAGATACGTGCACAGATTCAGGAATTAGCTCCGGAGATTTATGTTCTACTTCCTAATAGATCTTCATCGGTTTATGTACGATTATTGATTTGATTAGTGAAGATGATACTGGAGATCCCGCTTGTACATATCGACAAGATATAATAGGAGTAAGTTCTACGAATTCCTGACCTCGCGAACACATTATTATGCATCGTTGTAAAAAAAATGTTCTTGAACGATATTTTTATAAAATTTAGAATGTAATAACTTAACTTACTTAGTACGAGTATTTAAAATAAATTTGCGTTCCGCATGCCACTACAAGATATTATAAAAATCCAAAGACACAGCAATTCTTTGAGAATATAAATAATTCCCTAATCAAAAATATCCGTACATTTACAAATCTATCCAAACATTCGTAGAACAGCAATAGGCACCAAGTTTCGTTAAGATTCGATGGAAATCACGACTTGTACGCTACTACGAAAAAAAATAAAAATTTCCAGAAAATCATCCATCCATACATAAAAACATTCAAACTAACATACGAAAAAAAAGCAGTGAAACCTAAACAATTTGACACTAAACGTTATATTATATAAATATATAGGAATATAAATAGTCACAATACAACTATAAATGAATTGCTACTTTCCGTATAGATAAATGGAACCCATAAAACGATGTTTTAGGTTAATACACCATTAAAAGATAGTCTGGAGCATATCATTAGATTCTCTATGCTACAGTGTAAACAGCTGATAAGTTTTACCAGTTTCCGAATATTTATGACTCCATAAAATAGTAATGGTAATAAATTTGGAACTGTTGAGATTGTAAGCAACTGGCGAAAATACTTTCTACACACTAATTTTAGACAAGTACATAATATTTATATACATGTCACTGAGACGTGGTCTTTTAGATAAGCTTAAAGTTGCTCAACGAGCAATGGAGATAACTCTGCTAGGAGTATGTTTTCGCGATTGAATCTGCAAAAATGATATTTGCCAAGGAACCAGAGTTACTGATTTGCAAGCTAAAATGACATTGGACTGGCTACATAGCTCGATAACCGATGGGAAAAAAAGGTTCTTGAGTGGCGACCACGAATCCTATGACGCAGCGTAGGTAGGCCTCCCACTAGGTGGATTTATGCAATTGGCAACTTGTCGAAATGGCGTTCTAAGAGGCAGTGGACGTCTTCTGGCTGATGGTGATTATGATATAATATATACACCCAGATCCGAAGAAACAAATACAAATTCCGCGTTTCAGATCATACCCTGACCGGGATACTTATGGGATTGACCCTAGAGGGGAGTATGCTAATCACCTAAGGCACGACGGTCATGTTAATGTATGGATAGACACGATATGATTATGTTCTTGAAGCTGCTCTATTCCATATAAAAACCTAACGGTTCAAATTAGTTTGATAGACCACGTATATGGCTAAGTGCAAGTATGAGTGCAGGACGTAGCTAGTGAACTAATAAAAGTAACAGCACAAGTTACACTGGTGATTCGCAGTGCAATCGTGTCGAATGTCTGCAGACGGACGTCAGACAGTGTAAAGTTACCGTGCCTTACATACGGGATACGATCACGGTCAGCCCGGAGCCACACGTTGAAACATACTCGTAATCGTTAAAACCGCAAAGAGGAGTCCAAAAATCTTCTTTTCTTTTTAGAATCTTTAAAATACCTGTTTACTTTCAATTTAGTTACATATAGTAGAGCGTCGATAAATCGAAACATCGGCCAACGTAATCGCCGCTCAACTGAGCTGCATCCTGATCTCGAGTATATCCGACCGGATTCGACAACTTTGCAACTTTAATTACGCAAAGCTTGCTAACTCGCCAACTCGTAAGAACAGTGGTTTCCAAACAATCTTGACCAAACTGTATATAAGGTTCAACAAATTTTAAGTGGTCGGGGGTAATTGATTAGGGTGTATTTCTACCAAAATGTGAAGAATCTTGCTGCAGTGAATTTATCGACTGATTGTATAATACCTATTTGAAAGAAGTACGCAAATACAACCATCAATACGAGTATGAAAACATTTGGTCCAGTGATTGTTTTTCCTAAGACATAGGCACAGATTTTCTGGGTCAAGTATCAAATAAATAGTAGCTTTAACGTGTTTCTTTAGTTTGATTAGCCTCATCATTGAGTTACATCAGGCTGGACGTGCGGTCAAACGCAAGCCTGACTACTACTATTACCAATAAAACTTTTATCTATGCTTTATATTGCTCGCAAATGCTAACGTGTAAAGTTGGGGTCTTATAAATATCGGCTGTCGTGGTAAGTTGCAGTAGAAATTACATGATTTGAAAGTAAATAGGGGATCAAATCCTCGAGTAATTGATCATTTTGCGTTCATTACTTGTAATTCAATAAACAATGCCAAGGGAACTTGGAGCAGACGATGACTTTTATTTAACCACATTCAATGTATACTTACAATAGCTGATTTACGTAGAGAAAGCCAACAAATGATTTCAAGAATTAAATACGAGTATGTGATGCAAATATATTTCTATAAGAAAGGAAGAAAAAAAAGAGAGAAAAAGTTTAGTTTTTTTTGTAGTTATTTGTACCTAAGAAGTTTCTGAGCCCCGGAGAAACAGAAAATAACATATACTACGGTATGTTTTCCTCTTCCACGAAGGAAACTCAACTATTATTGGGGCTATTATTTATTCTTCATCGTCTTCTTCCTGTCCTTATCTCGTTAGGGTCGGCACAGCATGTCGTTTTCTTGCATTCTACTCCATCAGCCGTCATCTCTTCATTTACTCCCCTTTCACACATATCCCTCTACGCACAATTCACCCACGGTTTTTAGGTAAGTCCCGGCACTACCACTTACTATATCTATACGTTACGTATTCATAAAACAACAAATATGTTCGCATGGAATTATTTATTCTATTCATAATCAATTTTCATTCATGAATAGTAGTAGTTATTATATTATCATAGAAAACATATCGAAGCTCATTGTGTATTCATTGATACACAATATAGCAATATCCTACTCAATGCCACCTACATGGCAAAACATTTTCAAATTTTAATAAGTAAATAAGTTATTTTGTTATTTACATTTACTTAAATTTATTCTCAAAATTGCTTTAAGCTCCCACTAGATTATTAAGCCGAATTGAAACTGTATAGTTTTGAATATAATCAAATTTTTGTATTGTAAAATGATCTGCTCTAACCAATTTGTTTTTATTGCTTATGATGGAAACAAAGGTTTTTATAGATCTTGACATATTTAAAAAACGTTATTAGGTGGCATTAAATGTTATTGAATTCTGTTCAGTAAATATTGGTTGGTAGCAATTGTGATTTGTAACATTATCTCATTACAACTTTCAGTTTCATCTTTGAAAGCCAGTAGGCGTAAAAAGGTCGCCTTCCGAGCGGAAGGCACAAAGTTATAAGCTAACTTTTGCTGTGTTCGCCAAATTAAATCAACGAAAACTAATAGAGACATTCAATAATTAGTAGCTGACACTTGTGGTGTTTCCCGCTTGTTCATAGAATGAAATACAAAAAAATCATTAACTCTAAATTTTAACCACCTTAATAGTCGAATTTTCATTAATTCTTTCTTAGAGCACCTCTACACCCTATACATTTCATGCTTCTAATCGAATGTGCACAGAACTACAGTTAAACCTTTCCAACAATAAGGTGCGCGTGAAAACCCGTCTTCGTAAACAAAATTCATGCTTGTAAGTTTAGCGGTTTAGGCCCTACGTTGATTCGAAACTGTCAATCAGGATTTACTCTTTTACATATATGACACTCACACTAATATTATAGACGCGCTTGTGTGCGCGTTTGTTTATTACACGCTCAAATGCTTGAACGGATTAGGATAAAATTTGGCATCAGGATAGCTCCTGTCTGCCTCTGCTGTTTATGCCCCTGATTAACACAGACTATTTTTTATCCCGACAAATTGCAATAATTCAATTAAATGCAGTCAGTATTTAGATAAGTGTAAATCAAAGTGGTTTTTATTATAGTGAGCTATAACGTGCCACTTCTATTAATCATCCAACAAGAAACCTTACACCTTATTTACTTACCTTATATGCATGTAGGCATTCGAGGTGCTATATCGCGTTGATGTGCGAATGAATGACTTATCGTGTGAATGAAACGATGAATGAATAGATTGCAAGGAACAATGAATGAGATTGCGGTTCGGCGCACGCGCATTGTAGATTTACGGATACGGATGAATGAATAAGTGTTAAATGGGATGAAATTTTACTCGCTTTTTTATGGATTTATACCGGTTTTAGATAGAAGGCTTCTTGTAGGTGAGTAATCTATTACAACGCTCGAATGATTAATTTCCTGCTTTTAAAGGTAAGACTTGTTTTGGTTATGGGTGAATATGCCGAAAGAGGGTCACTATACTGATCATTAATTACAACTTTAATTACGGTGATAACCCAAGAATTCAGAGCTACCATAAAACAAGTGACAATGTAGTGGAAAATATTAATTGCAAGTGGTCGTTAACGAAATGTTTACATCAACTGATTCTTTTCTAATTCATAAGATGTCCTGTACCTAGTATAAGTCGTCTCTTAAGGTTACTATAGATATTACTCTTTTCAGTATATTACACCTTCAGATGACAGGACAAATCTAAAAGACAACTTATACTATACTAAAAATATGACTTTTTTGCCAACTATTTAGTAACATTATCACACACAGGCGGCGGGTAGAGACAAAAGCGGGATAGGGCCGAGCGGCGTGCCATGGGAGAGGTTTATGTCTAGCTGTGGACTAAAGTAAGCTGATTATGATGATGATTTATATATATTGTAAAATATATACTACTCGTATCTACAAATCAACGAGCTAAATTGTTTTCGAATCAAACATGGAATTGCGAATATTTCTGTTTCAAATATTTTCTGTAACGATCGTCTTAGTTTCTCCCGAAAACTACTCAATTTCCAAAAGTATGTCGAAACTTTCACTTTTACGGAGTGTATGTGATACTAAGTTGCGAAAGGATGTCGTCATCCATCATGCACCAGCTCTGAGAACTGCGACTGTCACCTTACTGTCACTATGTGGGTTAACGCCGTCCGTCAACATGCATCGATGCTGATTGTTAGGGTTGACATTATTATTATATTTTATGAATATATGTTATATATTAGAAACGTTATTATATTCTCTAATATAATAACGTTTCTAATATATTGTTATTAATTATTTTTGAACTTTTTTTTGCTGAACCCGAGCCACCAAAGATCCACTTTGTGGTCAGAAAGTAGGTAAGTTTTTATTAACTCATTTCATAGAATAAACTAAACTCTTTATTTGTCGATATATTTTTGAAGTATTTTCTCCGATTTACTAAAGACGGCTGGATTGATTATTATATATTTTTTATTAAAAAAGCTATTAAAACAAATAAATATTTAAGAAATGAAATAACGGTAATAAATAATTTATGTTTAATGTTTTGTGACTGGTGTGCAATAACGCCAAACAGAAACATATTGCATATCCATTACTAATACAATACTAAAATTTATTCGAACTCTTCATGCAAGCACAACACAGAAATAATTTATTTATTTATTATAAACTTTCGTACTGAAAGTTTATTACCGCAATAGTATCAAAAATAACCGCTAAATAAAATTATATTAATTTGATGCTCACGCTTTCATATTCTATATAACAGAAACTAGAGCTACATACAATTTCACATCTCAATATTTCATTTCGTTATATAATTAATTAAAGCTCATTATGTCATTAAGCTACATGATGAAATCAGCAGCTTTCAAAAACTAAAATGACAAATTGCCCGAAAAATCCCTCAACGTCTTACAGTCGAGGCATAATCTAGCTAATGACTTTAAATATATCATCCCGGACTGGTCTTTATCAAAACAATCGTAGGTTGTTTATTTATAAGCCAACATTTCTGTAGGCCGTCCCAGTCTCATAAAACACACTGCAATTTTGTAACAATCTACTTTGTTGATTTATTTTGAACGTTTACTTCAACTTGACGGTTTATTTATGAATACGTGAACGTAATGAGATGTTCTAAATAAGTAGCAGTGGGATGGAATAAAACGATTTTGCATACCTATGTGTCGGTGAATTTAGCTTTTATTTAGATTGGAATTAATATTAAATTATAAATAATATATGCCGCTCAATAATTTGTAGTATATACTCGTACCTACTGCGAATTATTAAGCGGGCAAGTTAAAGTTGTATTTTAATTTTGTGTACATTTTATTACTAAAATTTAAGTTTTCATGTTATTTTATTATTATGTGGGCGATTTATTAGGTAATTAACAAAGTAATTCTCGTTCTCTTTTTTTTCTTATGCTTATTTATTTTTATTAAAAGTATAAAGAAAAGTAGTGACTAGAAAGTATCTAATGGAATCAATTGAGAACATGATTATTTCATACGAAGAGCACTAGAAAATAGTGCCTAATTTTAGTATTTTTGCATTCATTATATAATTGTTATAAATAATGTACCAATTAAGTGCTATTTCATAAATTGCCAATTAATTACTAAGGTTCATAATTCAAGTTTTAAATTATTGAATTTGACGCGTTTTTGACTACATTTCTATATAATTCGAGACTAGAAAATTGAAATAATTTTGTGATAACCCTAGACGCACGGGAGATTATTCAAGGGATTATCTTTATTATAACAAACATAGATAAGGTGATGGATACGCTGCTATAATATAGGGCAAATTATGCTTGTTGCTATTTTTAGAAGTTTAGAAATTTAATTTTGATGAACATCATCGATAATTAAAACGAAAATAGTATAAAAGCAAAAAAGTCTTTAGAGTATACTTTTAAACCTATGTAGTTACGAAATATACAAACTCTCTTAAGTAAGTATGTTTGTTACTCTTTCACGCAACAACTGCTAAACGGATTTGATTTGATGAAACGTGCCATCAAGATAGGTTATGTCCTGAATACTATTCATCCCGGAAAATAAGACCGCTGAGAACAGTACAAGCTAAGTCTCCAAATCATCATACTGTAGGTAATTTTTGTTATACATAATAACTATCATTCGTCTCATTAAATTCTCAAATTGTAATTTAAACTTGGATTACTTATCTCAATCCAAAATGAAATCTATGCAGGAAATACATAAAGTCTTATTTTGTTTGACTCAGTTAGACCACCCAGTATTTCACAGGCTGTCGGCTTAGCACCTAGCTGATAACATTACTGATAACCGTTATCATTATAGCACCAATACAGTTCTGCAACCACGTGTTCGTCTAAGATTTAAATACATTCTAGATTTAGACTGTTTATGTAAGAGCTGGAGAGATAGTAAACTTGCATGAATTACGACTATTAGGAGCCAAAAATAATATTTGCAGTGATGATGATCGAGATAGCGGGGTCGATTGCCGTGCAAGAGAAACGAAGTTAGGTCTATCGCACGTAATACGCAAAAAGAGCCAGAGCTACCGGTGAAGAAATCGTGAGTATACCATAGCATGGCGGTCGGGTGTTTTCTAACGCTCGTCTGGCTAGCTACCACCCTCAAGTTATAAAATCTGTTGCCAAGCACCTAACCGTGTGTTCCGGGAGAGTTCCTATTATATTATTGCTTCCTTGAGAGCCAGTGTATTCTAGACTAGGAATGCTACATCTAGGACCACAGTGTTACTGACTTCCATGGTCGTGCGGATAGGTGGTCAAATGCCTAGCTGTCATGGATTAAAAAAAATAGTGATTGTAGGTTCATAAGTCAGTGGATGTTTGACCATATAACCTGTTGCATACAAAATGCTTCCAGTTTTTGCTATCTACATCTACGATCTTCTTCTAGCTTTTTCCTTAATAGAAAGCCTAGGAGGTCTATCCAGGATTGCTCATCTAATTAAAAAGGCATTACTACCAGACCTGAGGTGGGCATAATAGCAATTACGATCCGTCAACGAAACGATGAAATATTTATTTATAAGGAGCTGTTGGTAAATGTCAACTGTAGGGGTTTTAACAACTCTTTTAGATTAAATATTGTAATTTTAAAAGTGACATTATCATTTTTTAGTTTCGGCTGTGTTAAAAAAACATTAAGTGTAAATCTTGGGGCAATGGAGACAGAATGTGGACAGTATATTTACTGAATCTTGTTAATAATTTTGTAGTTTCATTCGTGATATAAAAGTCACTAATTATATTTTGAGTAACAAGACCGAAATATTGAACAATGAAACACAATATGAAGCCTTCACTGACTCGGTCTTTGAGAGCTTAATTTGGAATCATCTAACATATTAGTTAGGACTAATATTATAAATGCGAAAGTAACTCTGTCTGTCTGTTTCGCTTTCACGCCAAAACCACTAAACCGATCTGGATGAAATTTGGTGCGCAGGTAGATTGGACCCCGGGAAAGGACATAGGATACTTTTTAACCGACTTCAAAAAAGTAGTTCCCCCATTATCTCGACAATCCAATGGGGAACTACGCGGGTGAAACCGCGGGGCACAGCTAGTCCTATATAAAACTAAAAAAAAAACTTAAAATTACCTTTTTTTTTCTTATTCTTATTTTTCTACCTGGAGAACTTTGTACCGCCTAAAAGTCAAGGAATGATGTCGTAAATGACGTGAATGATAGCTTGACGTAATTGTGGTCTCGCGATTTTTTTGGATATATTGATGTATTCTATAATATGTAGCACGTTTTTTTTGTTATCAATACTTTTCGCAACGCATGCGGTAAAAGACATTTTACGGCGATTTTTTTTACTATTAATTATTACATAATTAATACAGTCTGTGTTAATCAGCGATAATGTAGCTGTTCAAAAAAGTAAAAAGATTTTTTGATATCGGTCTGTAGTTATTGAGTTTATCGTTATATACAAAAATACTAATCTTTCCTCTTTATAATATTACTTTTAATTTACAATATGAGTGAAGGTGCCTATATCTAGCGATTTACATCGCGTGTGCATGTAGCCTTCTCACTACATGGTTCCGTACATGGAACCTTTGGATAATTAACGTTGGCTAAGATAATTTCTATTTACACGGGCTTCACTAGCGTGTCCTAAAGAAGCGTGTAGGGCATTCGAAAGTATAGACAAGGTTTTGTCGATACAAAATGTTATGGTAAAATTATGGAGAAAATATTACTGAATAGGTAACGTTAGGTAAGTTAGTGGTAGCCTAGTCGGTAAACCCGTTGCCTCACAAGAGTAAGGCCGCGGGTTCAAATCCAGGTACAGGCATGCACCTCTGAATTTTTCACTCATGTGCATATTATAATTAATTATCACATGGTTAAGCGGTGAAGGAGAACATCGTTAGGAAACCTGCTAATCGGTAAAGGTACTTACCTGCTAGTAGGTAATACTTTCAAAGATAAAGTCCCCCAACCCGCAATTTGGCTAGCATGGTAGACTTCATGGCCTTCACCTCTTCATAGGAGAGACCTGTGCCCAGCAGTGTGACGCTATGAGTTGATACGTAGGTAAGGTGTGAGTGGTATATAAGTAAATTATATATTCACTTTGTTCAACTGCTTGTTCAGTTTGTTGAACAAAGTAGATATAATCATATTGGTGGTGCAACTGATATTTTAACCAGCTTAAAAAAAGGAGGAGGTTTGACTGTATTATTTTACTTTGGCTGACTACGTTAGGCCCAGGGTCTAGGTCAAGTTAACCCGCGGGACTTTGCTTTGAACGTCGAGCCACTGGGGCGCGCGGTGCGTTGCTATGCCAACGCAGCCCAGTCCTTAAAACTTCTACGACAAGCTGATTTCCTTACAATCATCACCGTAAAAAAATAACTTTAAAAAAATGATTAAAAAATAAATCGTTTTTTTATTGAATCAAATAATACTGAGAAATAATTTAAAGAATTCATTCAACCATTTAACAAGTTTTGTAAGTCATTAAATACGTAAATTTACAACTTCTCAGTTTCTAATCTCAGTAATTAATCTTACGTTTTACTATTTAACGTCTTTTTCTATTTGAAGAATTCTAGATTGAAATGTATGTCATTAACTTCTAACATCGACACATTAATGACATTATTAAAGAAATATATTGCTAACAAATCCACAACTCCCCACTAGGATTGCTCATTAGCACCTAGACCCGGACACAATTGTCATGATTCATAGCCGAAATTTTATGTTATGTGACAGTTATCTACCGACTTTTAAATAGAAGGGGGTACATTTCCATTTCCAAATACAAGGAGGTGATTTTTTTTAATGTAAATTTTTTGTTTTTCTCCGTCAAAGCCCGCTATAAAATCTATGCAATAACGTAAAAAACACAACTCAACGTCACTTAGTCTATATAGCTGCAAAGAGAATACAAATGATCTCATTTGTGTTAACATGACATTTATATATTGACATATTTTTCAGAGATTTATTAGTTTTCCTTCGTTCATTGACTATTAAACGTCTAAATTAGGCATATTTTTGCATAAAAGAATTGTAAGTGTCTACGAGTTGGCATAATTTGAAGATAAAATCACACGAATAAGGTATTTAGGTCGTAAATCGATCGCCATTTGTTTTTATAGTTATATTGATATAGTTATATATGTCTAATAAATTTGGCTGATTTATCTATATATCTATATATATATAAATGAATCTCTATATCCCTCGGTCACGCCGTCACGCGTGAACGGCTGGACCGATTAGACCGAAAAAACTAATAATACTGTTTTGTCTTGTCAATGCTCGTAGAAAGTGTGGTCACATATCTTTTATATATTTTGCATCAGTGTCCTACTTGATAATATTATGTTATCTTTATCTCTTATCAAAATCTATAATTATATACTAATTAGTAAGTGTGGGTGCTGAGATTATAGTCTTATCTTAATATACTGAAAATGAACTAACCTAAATTTATCTTATGGGGCATTTGCTTTTTAGGGTTAAACACCTATAGAACAACGTGTAGCAACCCATAACGTCCCACTGCTGGGCACTGTTCTCCCCTATGAAGGGAATATATTATATAATTTGTATATTAACTTTAAATAACATAATTTTTTTTTTAACTAATTAGTCTTGCGTTTGACTGCAACTCGCCCGATGTAAAGCGACGATGCGGCCTAGGATGTGGGACACCTGCCTAGAAGAAACAGATTCATTTGGGATTTGATAAGAACGAGATTATACCCATCGGGAAACAGAGTACTCGAGGGCAATAGAGTATTTAAGGGCTCCTGTACATCATTTTTTGCCGTATTTTGCTCGTTCATCATAATGCTGTATATGTAATGAACTAGTATAGAACCCTTTGTGCGAGAATCCGACTCGTACTTAGGCAATTTTATTTTTATAGATCACACTAATTTCCGATACATTAAAAATAGGCAATGATTTTTTGATGAATAATAAATTAGTAATAATTGATTATTAATTACTTATCATTGTTTTTTTTATGTCAATTTAATTACAATCTTATCGTATAAATATTATTCGCAATTTCTGCGATATACAACCTTATCAAACTATCAATCGTAGAGGAGAGAGTGGCTAGTTATAACGGGGATACTTAGTAACAGTTTAGTAACTTAACCGGTAACAAATATCTTGTTTCGATTTTGCCATTTGACTACAAGTTCGCACGACCACAGAAGTCACCGATACTGTAACTCGAGATGGAGCACCCTAGTCTAGAATATACTTGCTCTCATGGCAGGCTGCTTAGAACACACATTTAGGTGCTTGGCACACGATGTATTCCTTTACCGGTAGCTCAAGCTTTTTGCATGTTTCGTGACCTCACTACCACTCGACCATCGTCGCTACAAATTATATGTGTTCAATAAGATATGGCCTACGGTGTAAGCACAGCCAGTACAGCTCGAGAAGACGCCGTGACCAGTCCTCAGCAAGAGTACTGTTTTAGTCTCATAGTAAAATTTGTTCTTTAGGATGATTATTGTGACCCCCTTTCGGCTTAGTACACCCCTAACCGATAACCCTGTATAGCTTCCATGTTATGATATATGTAATATTATATGCATAGTTTTATCCACAGTTATTAAGTCCATATTTCACAAATATGACCTCTTGAAATTAATTGAAATTCACAACTACTGGCCCGAAGGTTGTAATTATGTAATAAATAATAAACATGACAAAATAATACTTGTTACAACGGCAACACTGTGACAACATTGCAAATGTTAGTAATCGAGATGATATCTTTTAATATCATGCTGGCAACACTACAATTCTGTAATCAGTATGGACAAAGACTACAAAGGGAGTTTTCTCGCGTTTGCTGAAAATATGGCGTCTTTGTCTGTGCATATATTGCAAAACTAGTGATTTTTTAAGTATTATTGTGTAATAATGTAATATGTTTTAATGTTATTACTTGATATTTGGCTTCATAACTTGAATAATTAATTACTTAAAAACTTACTTAAAGAACAACTTAACAATGGCAAATATACAGATCGTATGGTGCCATATATCAAAAAGAAAAAAAAACTACAAACCGGTGTAGAAATAGCACAGTCTAGCCATTATTTTAAAAACTCTGTTACACCACGCTTCAACGGTGAGATTGAGTTAAGAAAACAACAACAAAATGTGAATTTGATATATAATATGAGCAAATAAACTCCGAAGATCTGAAGTTCACAACAATCCATACTGTTAGAACAGTGCTAATGGTTTCCTAGTAATCTCATGCTAATTTATCAGCGATGCATCTGAGTACTTAGTTAAGTATAACTGCATAGATTATTATCATAAGATACGCTGCCAAGTAGGAATGTCTAATGAGACGTTCACCCAGTTTTAATATTGTTAGATAATTTGATGTATTACATACTCAGCAATTATTTTATTAATTGGATGTTTAAATTTAAGCGTTTACGCAGACGCACCCAAAAGGATACAAAAATTTGAAGAATAGTAAATTCTTCAATAAGTATTGGTGACACTACGAAAACTATACAGACTGATTGATTAGATTAATTTATTATATAGATAGAAAAAATTATTAGATTCATCGAAATGTTTTCGGACAAAAATTTATTCAATTCATCGAAACGTCGAAATTGAAGTTAAAAATGTTATTGGTCAATTCCATATAATTTTTTTAACTGAAAAGAATTATAAATTATGACATCGCGTTCCTGCTTGTACACATTTTTACGTATTTCGATTTAATAATCATGATTTATAATTTTTAATTATTTTACTTTTACAATGGGTCATGACCCGTTTCAGAAGTCTAGCCCCTTATAAAAACTAAGTCTTGATAGTAAGAAAAACAAAACTGTCTACAATATATTTATATTATTTTACAATATATAGAACAGCAGTTACAAAATCTGTTTGCTAAGATCAACTAGACTCTATAAATTAACTCGAGTCTATAAATTATTTATTTTTAAAATCTACTTTATATTCAACGGGAATGGTAATATTTAAGCCCACATATTTATTGTGATGCTTAACATTGACATCGATAGTGTTTTGGAAATATGCCACTGTAATCATTGTGGTTTGTTTCTTCTGTAGTGACTGTACTTATAAGAGTGAAATAGTTTCTCGTATCAATTTAAAATTTATTTTTTTTATTTTTGTTTGAAATGGTATACACTTCTCGAGTGGTCCCTCGATGAAAATCGATCCAGATGTTGGATTTTTAAATCGAAATAACTGAATAAGTTCGCTTTTTAACGATAAGGCCGCCACTTGTTGCAGCATAATATTTTGTAAGAATTTTTCTTTTGTATTTAATTTTTTTATCTGTCTGCAATCAAAAAATTTGCTATCTATCTAAGGTTTATCCGCGCCTGATGTAATTGAATTCGGTAATCACCGTTTTTTTCTTTGTTCCACTAATTTTCTTTAGGCTATCATGTCCCGTCTCTAGACTTGTTGTAGTGAGACCACTTTCTCCGTAACAATGCTCAATCGACACGTCGAACTATCATTGTATGCACGATGCAAATGCATTATTCATTACCATATGTACTCGTATGTACACGTGTTACGTTACGTAATTCGTTCTGCTCCCGTGGCGTAGTGGTTAAGATAACGAAGTTTTGTATGTTCTATTAATTGTACCATAATTTTTAACTGAATGAAAAAACGAGGTTTTCTTTCATTACAAATATTTCCCGATTTCTCAGACACAACATTAACAAGAAAAAAAAATTTTTTTTGACCGAAGAGTATATTTTTCAGCTGGACGCATATAACTTATTAAAATCGATTGTTTTGGTTTATAAAACAAAGTAACTAAAAAAATTCAGTGGGTTTCCACTTCTTTTAGAGTACTATTTGTGTTTATAAGAAATTTTCATACTCAAAAAAATATGTTAAGATGTAAAAAGCAATTGTTCTATATCATTTTTAATAGGTCAATGGTTATGTGGTTATGTGGTGGCTTTATAAAACATATGCTTCTAAAGATCTGAGAAATGATTATGGAACATATTTTATCTTAATAAAAATTCAATAAATTATTAATGTGAAAAAAAAACTAACTCTTGTGTAATTGCGGTCAAACGCTAGCCTTTTCTCTAAAAAGAAAAAAAATCGAACACAACGAACTTACATCGCCTTAAGTAGTTTAAAGGAACAATTCGATTTTAAATTATGCATTTTTGTATAGAAAAATGTTTTAGAGAGGAGTAAGTATCGAGTCTTTCTCCTCCTACAAACCTTTAACATTGTCCAGGATAGTTAAAATACACGCCTAAAATTATATTCTACAGCGTTATGTTTTAACACAAAACTTAATTAAGACAAAACAAACAAAGGGACGCGTTTAAAGGCAGTCGATAGTAATAATGGGCGGAACACTCGCCTACTTTGCGGGACATACGAATTGAAACCCCGGCGCGCACTGAAAAACAGTTGTCATTTATTGAACCAGTCATTTTGTAAACTATTGACATATCTGGACTTAAAAAATATATCTTCTTGACCAATTTTGTTTAATATTCAGAATACTTGTAAAAACTCATTTTCCACATATTTGTGCCAAATATTACTGAGATCGGCCGGCAAATAACGCTGTAGCATAAATTCCTACTTTAGGACAAAAAAGCCATAAAAAACCATTTTCCATTTTATAGACTTATACGCGAGTACGCATCTGGACAATCATCCATACAACTGACAGACCAAAGAAAATCTTGTCAGACTCGAAACAGAGACGTTTCGCTCGGTCAAAGAAAGCAAAGCAAGCTGTCAGTCTCAACTAGACATTAGCATTACCATAACTAGCACCTTTCTTCAAACGACATCACCACGACAACTAACATCCTTAGCAAATACACTGTTCGGTAAATAAAGCCTGGATAAAGCATAGAAAAATGCCTCGGAAGCATAAATCATCATTTAAGCACATCGCTCACCGTCTGAAGCATGCAAATCGGCTAAACGCAGCCTTAATACACTTGAAATAACTTGTCCTACAGTACATAAGATCGCAATATTCTACGTCATCGTTCAGTTGTACCTATTCCATACAATCGTTTAATTAAATCGATTATCGTTTGATTGTATACGATTCCCATAGAATCACACTTTTAAAGTAAATTATCAAATAAAGGGGGTCTAAGAATCTTGAACTAATGTGAAAATATCGATAATAATAGTACGGAACCCTTACTGCGGGAGTCTGACTCGCACTTAGCAGATTTTTTTAATTCAAGAGCTAGGTTAGTCAACAAAAGTTAAACAATAAGGTCTACTCGTTCGTCTCTCTTGATAGGCTAGGGGCGGGATGACAAACGTGCCCTAGGTGCTCCCTGCGATCTTACCCATGGCGAAAATTCTAATCATTTGGTCATCCCGCGGGTCTACTGCATTTTTCCGGGACGAAAACGATCTAAGTTACCCTAGAACTAAAATTTATCTGAATGCGTTCTATCATTTGAACTTGAATGGACATACTCTGATTCTCAGACAGATTCGACAGCTGCGTATTTTTTTTTAGTTATTTTGTTTTAATTCCAAACTAATTTTCTTTTTGATAAAATTCCTAATAGACAACTTCCCAAGTATGATCAACCAACCCAAACCAAAAAACACCAAAACAATTGGCGGAATAAGAAACATACAAAAAAAAATTGGACCTGTCTGATTCATAAATACTCGTATGACGGACATGTCCCGCGTATCAAGCTATATTTGACAGACTATAGGTAAGTACTTATTTTATGAAGTCGTTTAAAAATAATTCACTAATATCAATAAGTGCATTATTTTTTAGTCTGTTGTGGCAATAAGTCATACGCCGTGATTGTGATCTAGAACTATCCAAGCAAGCTTAACTACTGTCTCATAATATTCAACTCAACCTTAATAAAGTTGCGGACACACCGACAAAGAGATCTCG
The DNA here is from genome assembly GCA_947049295.1 of Ligdia adustata. NCBI lineage: Eukaryota > Metazoa > Arthropoda > Insecta > Lepidoptera > Geometridae > Ligdia > Ligdia adustata. The sequence goes on from OX346231.1 coordinate 10,374,016, forward strand.
AGATAGACTTGAAACCAGCAGATAAGCCTCATGGCGATAAGGCCGGTGTGCAAAGTCGGAAGATATCGCGTAGGTGTCGCTAGTTGTCCAGATCTAGATTGTTTGTATGACTTAAATGGAAAGGTTGTACGGAGTGAGAAATTAAATGTCACATCGTGTTATTTATATGCGCTTGTAATGAAAACTTGGTCATAGCCCGGAATGCCAACTATTGAGATTTATGCGTTATTTATTTTGTATGAGCTTCGAAAGCCTTTGCGCTAACATAAGCTAATCAAATGAGTTATAAAAAAATATGACCTTTTTTAACGATAACAAAAAAAATTGCTTCTCAATACGTTTTTATTATGCGTGTCCCTGATTTCTCAAATACACCTAGAACGATTAAGAAAACTCTTGTTTTCTTAATCGTTCTTGTTAAAGTTGTCTCTTAAAGTAGATTATTACTTGTTTACTTATACTTATTTAACCGGGCCTTTATTAAGAAAAATAATACGATTAATGATTAACGACTAACAGATGGATTAACGATATATATACTACTTGAAATCTACAGATAATAATCCCAGTGCTCTAGCCCATCACCAGAGGACGGTGTGCCTAGAAAGCCTATAACTTTTTTTTATCCTACACAGTTAGGCATTCGACCACATGTTCGCACGATACTGTAGCCCTAGGTGAAGCATGCCTAGTCTGGACAACACTGGCTCTCAAGCAAGATTGCCGAAACATACCGATAGGTGCTTGGCGACAGATTTTACAACTTGAGGGTGGTATCTAGCCAGGCGAGCGACAGTAAACGCCCTAACGCCATGCAAAACTATCTACTAAATAGCTATCGGAAAACAAAGAACTCGGCAGTGTTTAAATTGATGTTCGTTTACAAATTTTTAGTTTTTTTACACGTATATTTTGTGTATGTGTTCTTACCCTTACATCGCCTACTGTGACAGAAGCCGCGTTCGTTAGTCCGCTCATACTATTGCCTATTCTGTGGCAATAGATTTGTAGTTTTAAATGCATGATGTACGGGAAATGTTGTTTATGGAGGCCATTTGAGTTATTGGGTGGTCGCCTTGCTTGAAATAATAAGGGATTTGTGGCTATTTGTTAGTCTTTTGATTTGGATTGGGCGTATTATGGCAAACCTCTGCTGTAATGCAAAAATATATATTGTCGATAAAAAATAAAGATATTTTTTTAACCAAGTCGATATTAAAAGCCCGGATTCTAATCCTACTAATTATTACAAACGCGAAAGTTTGTAAGAATGTATGGATGTGTGGATGTAATGTGTGTCTCTTTCACTCAAAAACTGCAGAACCGATTTGGATGAAATTTGGTATTCAAATATCTTAGACTCTGGATTAACACATATGCTATTTTTATCCTGTATTAACGCGGGTAACACCGAAGGGCACATCTAGTATGTTTATAAAATCGATGTTAACTGTAAACTTTGCCTTTTAGTTCAATCGGAGTTGCTTGCTATGATTCCTAAGACACTTAGCATGAACTAAAAGATATTAAACTAACGTAACTACGATTGTTTTAGCAATAATCCCAAAAAGTATCTACCTTTGTGAGTTTACGGGTCTCCCCATAGAAATTTATGTAACAACGTGAAATATATCTTACATTATTTTCGCTTAAATTAACTTGGGATAATATATAGTCATCGAAAATTAGTCATAGTCCTAATTTTCGAATGGTTTTTTAACTCTAACAAGCAGGGCACCTCACTAAGAAAAGAAAGGACATGTTTCATTTTCGGCCAGGAAGGTGTACGTCTACCAAAAAACGCCTAAAGATGTGGTTAATACTGTGTCTTAATGAATAATGCGTCAGTCGGCTCCTTCAAAGTGTACAAAAATATTAAAATTCTGTGAATTGTAGAAGAATTTGACATCCTTAGAAGATTTATGTATCCTTGGTTGATTCCAATTGTCACATTGGTCTATGAATTGCACCGCAAGTCACAATTGTTAAAATTGATACAATAAAAACGCGTAAATAACCTTTATGTGAAAATAAAATGACAAAATTTTGATTCGAAATTAATTTTGTACGTTATTTGGAATTTGGTTGATGTATTAATGTTTAATTGTCCCTAATGTATTTATGGTATCATGTACACTATTCTGGCCGGAGCACCATACATTTTTGAAACAACTCTTTTAGTCGTATTACTACAAATGAAACATGTAAAGGCAGTCATACAACTTCTTATTGATTAAGTAGTTAACATGTTTATACTAAAGTAGGCGATGGCACTCGCAATCCGATTACCGCTTGACTTATACGGTAACGGCATAATTACAGATAGCTAGCATGGCTAGCATATCTATGCGGATAGAATTAGCAAAGACACGTATAGATTTCTACAGCTGGGCACGGGTGTGCTCATATGAAGTGGGGTGTATGTATTTCAAAATATATTGTTTTGTTCAAAAACTACATAACCTCTAAAGTGGTCCAGAATTTAAATTTTCTCAGAACCTGCCCAGAGGTTTGATATTAAATTCGACATTTCGACATTCGACATTCGACAAACTAAAAAAGTATTTCGTCATGTCATCTAGAAAATTAAGCATCACATTATTATTATTATTATTAAAAACAACAACTTGTTAAAAAGGAATTTTCTAAAATTTGATACTAGAGTTACAAATATGTCCGTGTACCATATTTGAAAACAACACATGCATAATTATGTCTCCGTAAATCTATGTTTTTGTAATTAAAATTCGTTGTAAATGTAATACTTTACCAAAAAAAGGTTTAAAAAAAATAGTTTGTATATAACTACGTAACTGTTAGTTTTTACAAGCCCCAGTTTTTCCAATACTATTTAATGTGTAAAGCTGAACCGACGGACAGTTATTCTAATTAAAACATTTAACTGTTACACTAACTACTACTTAAATTCAACTTGAATTACGACGAAAGCACGAGCTTTCTAAGATAGATAACTTAGCAGTGCCGTAACGCGTTCTAAATAGGAATCATCCGATTTCCAAAAAAATATGCATTTCGAATATATGTAATTAATGCTAGTAGTTTTTTACAACTTTGACACTTGACTATATTCAAATATTTTAATGAATATTGTGTTCTGCATATTTGTTCTAAATATTCGGTCTTATTATGAAATCGGCCAGTAAATGGCACCGTTACAAATTTCCACCCGATTTGAGTGAAATACTCACCTCGGACCTCCACAATCAAACATCCCCGACGATTAAAATAACCTAAAAATTCATAAAACCCGTACATCAAGTTTCGTCAACATTGGTTGGAAACTACGAACTGCAAGCGAGTACTAAATTTCTAGTGGACAAACATACATACATACAAACTGACATTTAACTCAAAGCAGAGACGCTTTGCTAACTTTGCTCGCTCGATCAATCGTAAAAAGATAAAGAAACAAAAAAGTTACTTGGAAATTGGCTCGGCCCTAGAAACTTGCAATACAAATAAAGCTACAAAAAAAATATCTGTAATATAAATATCCAAATAATAAATAAATAGACCGAAAATATTTAGTGTTCGTCATTATATCGGAAATTTTTACTAGAAATCGGCTAATTTCATGGGGTTTTTGAGTCCGTACCAAAATAATAATTTTATTAATAACTACAATAACCTCATTAGATATGTTCTTTGTTCGTACAAATCAAATGCATAGTTTACTATCACTAACATAAGTACATCATGCAATGCTAGAGTCGACGTTACAGCTAAATCGAGCCATTTCATAAAAATAACTAATCAATCTCAATCAATCAGTTATAAATGTGTACAATTGATTGAGTGATTGCAATCAATTCATTACAAATCACGTAATTGTAAATGGCAATCAAAACTGGTGCTTGTTAGTGAACACTGATGATGCTTTAGGCAACGTATATGCATACAAGTTAGAGGCGTCGCTGTACTCATCATTATGAACAACTTTCATTATGGGACCAACTCTGAATTCGAGTTAGCTTAGTACACCCCTAACCGATATCCTGTGTAGGTAAGCATTGTCATTATATTTTTTTGTATTATCAATGTTATATTATAACCATATGCATCCAACTGCTGGATATGGGTCTCCACTAAGGGGTCATATTACATAGTTCACATTCCAACTGACAAAAAGTGAGTTGAAGGGTTATATTTTAAAGGTAACTCCTACTAACTTCAACATCAAGCAAATTTTTTAACGACTTTTTTATCAACCATATTCATGCAAGTAATAATCTGCACAGGCTCAGAGATTTTTGGCTTCATGCCTGAACCAGGGATCGAACCAACGGCATGAGGCACCTTCTCGCTTGAAAAGCAAGGGGTTTAACGACTATGTTACCACTCACTGCTTAAGGTTCAAAGCTAAATTAGTATTCACGAAATTGGAAAAAAAGTTCGGTGACACTACATACAAATTAAAAGACTGATCTACAAAAACGCGATTACTTTTATTAATAATTAAATAGATTTTTATTTTTGTAGTTTATGAAATAAGTAACTCATTAAACATAAAATAAAACTTTTATAAACTTATGGCCTTTTTCATTACTTTATTTTTAATAATCTTAGTAATTTGTTAAATATTTCTCTATCACGCTTCTGTAAACGTATATTTTTTTAACGTCATTCGATGTACTGGGTCTTATTTTTTTAATGTTTTATGACGCGTTTAAGCAGACGCGCACCTTTAATAAAGCTTAGCTTAAGATAACAGAGTAGGCATTGAATTAAATACGTAAGTTGTACCATGTTGTACATATTTAACTAATTCTTATCACCCAATTTTTGTTACCGAGTTGGCAACTTTGTTGACATTATCTTATAATACAAGTAAATAAGTTTAACGAAATTTTTTTATCAAATAATTAACAACTGTATGCATTTGATTTAATAAAATCATTTTTGCCGCAAAAAACAGCTATTAAGATTAAGAAAGTCAGAGTTCAGATATAATTGCTATTAATGGTTTCACACAATGTAAAGTAAATAATATAAATACTCTGATTCTTTAGTAACGCATACACTATTAAGTATTCTTGATGTTTGATAATATTGAACGAAAAATAATTCCATTTTCCTTATTATCTTAAAAGTAACGTTAGGTCTTGTGTGATGCCCTCGGAAGACGACAACAGTAGAAAATGAAAACATACAATAGGATGAAAGTTTATGCTCAATGCATGTACTTATTTGGGAAAGTTTTTCAAAACTTATTTGTTAAATGCTGAATGACGTAACTCTGCGGTTGAGACGTATGTGACGTAGCATCCTGGTTTCAACGGAAGATCAACGCTGGACGCTTCAGCCGGCACTGTGTTGAGTTGGGACCGGTTTGTGACAGAAAGCATTTAGTTGTAATAAACATCATATATGTTTTGAAAGGTTGTATTGTTATACAAATAAATGTATTTCTATTTCATTTCGGCGCTCTAGAAAGTTTTCACGAAAGTGACATACATGTTAAGGGACTTGTAAGCAAGTTACAATTACAACGTCACTTTTGCATCAGCAAGTAACTCTTACTGATCCAAATACTGAACTTTTCATTAGTAAAATCTGTAATTAATCTCTCTGTTTGGTGGTTTTATGATACACTAATTAAAGCTGTCATGTTGACACCTGAGATATCAATGCAATAATGAATAATTGTATAACGCATAATATTTTGTTTTGCGGTGGGTTTATCGGTGTTTGGTTACAACGAATTTGGGTTGAACGATCTGACTCGCTTATCGGCTTGCAGTTGTTGAATTGGGGAATTAATTGTATAATAGTGCGTATTTTATTTACAGAACGAGCGGGCGAGCGAACTTCTGTACTTCAAGACTGAAAGTTTCTTTCTCTGTCTGATAGTTTATATTCATCTGGAATTGTATGGTCGGTATGTGCGAGTATTCTACAGGTTACTGCTGGTTTATTTTGTTTTGTTAATTCAGTGTTGGTCCCATATTAAAAGTTGTTGTTGTTCCTTGTGACCACCTTTTGGCTTAGTACACCCTTAGCCGATGGCTTGTAAAATACTGACCACAGTAATAAACATACACTAGCAGAAAAAAAATCCTTTTTAACTTTTAACCGATAACCCTGTAGATCGTAGATTCATATTATGAATAAAAGAAGTTTTTGGGGGTAGAATAATTTTTGATATTTTTTGTGGCTTTCTTCTTTGAAGAACATTTTCACATTTTCGTATTTTTCTTCAAACTGTATAAACTAAAACTGAAACATCACACTAATATTATTAAACCAATGAATGTGTGCGTGCTTGTTAGTTACTCCTTTACGTTAAAAAGCTGAATGGATTTGGAGGAAATTAGGCATCAGTATTGTATATGCCCTTGATTACCACAGAGGCTACTGTCTTCTCAGAAAAATGCAGTATTCAGGTGGAACAATCAAATCTTCGAGAGTAACAGCGCGGGGCGTAGGTACTCTATTTATATGCTAGACTAGATGACATCACAAATCATCTCATATTCACACACATAGTCTCTAAACCCTCACCTTGGCACATTCTCTTGTCGAATCATAGCAACAAGTAGCCTTTCGTATTGAATACGCTTTAGTTTACAGTTGTTATTATGACAGAGGTTAGACTCGTGTCCGCGTATTTATTTATACGCTAGTTGTTTGATCTCACAGTTACGTGGCTTATATATTTATTTGTACTATTTTCAATAGAACGTCTTAGACCAGATGCGCAAGTGACTTTCTCTATTTTTTGTTTGACGGTTTTCTAAGTTCATGTTATAATCATTTTTATATTTTTTAGCTACAATCAAAATTAAATTAAATTACATTTATTTTATATCCACAGAATTATCTTAGAGCTCACAGCCTTAATATTAAATTTATAATAATAAAACTTTGATAGTAACACCAATATCACACGTAAAGTTAATTCATAGATAAGTTTTATTTTATATACTCGTCTATACATGTCATAATGGAGTTTGTTATTTTGTTATATATATATATATATTTGATATGAAAAAAAATAGTAAATATGAAAAATATATTTCTATAAACAAGTAACAGCAATCTTAGTTTCTTCCCTTCAACTCTGTCATAACGAAAACAGATTGCTGCCACTTATTTAACTTCTTTTGATGCTAACCTTAAGCGATAAAACCACTGGTTTATCATGAACCGTAGACATAGTATTACGAACATAAATACATAAGGCTCTATACAAAGCACTGTGATGTCTCTATTGCCAGAGAAAGGCCTTTCTTATCAGTGACCTCTGTATTTTATTCTGTAATGTTAGGTCTTCCTGAATGTTAAGAGGGGTAATATTTTCGCATCTCATTCACAATAGCTCGAGATTAATCTAGGCTAAACAAGCTTTAAGAAATTTAAGTAGATTTTATTAATGCAGGGACTGTGTACCCTAAACGAGAAAGTTTGCGGTATTTGAATATGAGAAATAGCGAAGCGGAAATATTTAATGCTCAATATCATTAAATATCTTATATATACTTTGAACGATTTGAATATTAAACAAACATCTGACAAAGAGCTAAAGTATAACGCTGAACTAAAATAACTCTGGAGCCTGTGGACAACTTAAGGTAGCGTTAGGACTCACTCTCACAACGAACTAAAGTTCCTGCCGTCTAGAAAAGGATGTTTTTGACTAGTGTGACAAATATTTTAGTGATGTATACTAAAATAACAATGAATTAATGCATGAATATAACTTTATTACACCCCAAATAAAAGATACAATACTAAAATATAAACATAACGACAATGCTAGTCTATGTAAAATTGTAAACTTTACCAGCATATTACATCAGCAAAAGTATATGAACAATAATAAAAATAAGATTTTCAACCGTAACCGCTTTTTGCCGTCTTCGGTCTTTCTGTTAATGGATTTCTAAGTTCAGTAGAAAGGTCAAAACCGTGTTACTAGATAGGACTTGAAGCTGGCAGTGACAAGGCAGGCGTGAGCTTACGCCTGTTATTCGCTAAGCTTTGATAGCATTAACACGAATGGCTTAGAAATGGGAAGACGGCATTCTCTTATCAAAATCAGGCAGAGAACCGTCGTAGTAGTCGTAGTCATTAGTAAGTAATTAAATAAATTTGTGACGTCTGAGATGATATTTTTATATGCTAGCGTATAGCTAAGTTATAATTTATACTCGTGTTTTTTTTAAATATATTTTTTATTGATAATGATCATAATTGTGAATGTCAGTTCCTATCTAAAAAGCCAAGTTTGTGATAAAATTTGTTTTAAATATTGGAATTCCTTGTTGTGATATACCTTATTATTTGTTTAACTCCTACTTGCCTGTTTATTGTCGGTATAATAAATATTAAATGCTTTTAAATACGCTCGCAAGCTTGAAAACGATTTGCTGGTAGATATAGTAAATGTATGGTAGGTATAACTAAATTAAATTATTTCTACTGTTTGTTACTCTGTGATTATATCACATTTGATAACGTCAATGTCACGACCAGTTAAATCAATTAAGAAATCGTTACACCGTTGATCGGTTTTGCGTAATATGACACCGGAGCGGTGCTAAATACTAAACTTTTGTTTCGCTTGGCTGGGTCGTATCAGTAAAAATTTGCATGGGAATAGATAGATATGTATTTTGAAGTATAATTATAAACATTTTTAAATCAAATTTAAAATACATAAATATACTATTTAAAAGTAATTTTGTTCCATCTTAAAACTTTCACATTATTTTAATTTTAATATTGTTTGGTCGATATATTTTTCAAATGTGTAGTATGTTATACATTTGATAAAAAGTCAAATTGTTAGTGATAAGTTAGTCTTCTCCCAAATTTGTACTGCTTGCTGCTTCTGCTTTGTCTGCGTCTGCTACTGATTTGTGCTTTAAAATTTGACATGTAATTTGCCGGCCCCACTTGCTTTACGTAATTATTTACGTTAGCATCGACTTATTATGGATTCAACGCATTATTTCTTCTGTGAATTTAATAAACCAAACTAAATCCTGAGCTACAACCAGTTTAATCCATTACAGCTTGAGAGATCGCTCATCGATTCTAAGTTAACATTAAGCCACCTTATTCGCCGGTTGCCTCACTTAGCTCTAAGCTCTTATCATAATTCAAGTGAAAAGTAATATTGATACCGGCTTACGTCACTGTTAACTTTGAACCGGTATAAACCGGTTAAGATTCACATGCACTTGAGAAATATTTGTCTGTTTTGACGCGTTGCTTTGCAATCTGATATCCTAATTTTGTGACGAGGAAGTAGAAAGTGGATGACAAGTTGTTAACTACAATGTTATGATTCCGTGCGATCATCCGTCAGAGGTAATGGAGACAACAAAATCTAATATTTTATCTCTGGAATGCAACTTGACTAAGTTTTAAAAATTAATATTTATTTAACTCCCAATAGTTTCTATGTCTTATGTTTGTATATATCAGACAGAACTGTGTTAGGATTCAGATGTAGTTTGATTAAAATTAGCTCTATAATTTTTTTAATAACTAGTTTTTTAAACCAATTTTTTAATAGGTAAAAGAGATTAAAGAATTGAATATGAGGTTCTACATTCTAACCAGTAGTAGCTGCTACCCACGGCATATGTACATCTATATCGAATAGTATCTTTATATACATTAGAAAATGGAATATAAATAAGTTTCAAATTTTGAACCCCCATTTTAGTTCCTTAGGGTTTGAGTTACCAAAAATTATACACCTACGCTCTACAGTGAATACATCCTCCAAATGTCATGTCTCTAGATTCAGCGGTCTAGACTCTCATTGATTCCTAGCAAATATCAGTCAGACATTCGTTCAGGACCTTACCCTTTTACACATTTACTTTACATAACCAATACATTCAAATATATTTAGTTAAATGGTTCTCGTAAAACAAAAATACTCAGACACGTACTAGCAACTAATTGCATAATTCTGCAGGCAGTCGTAAAATAACAAATTTGCTAACGCAAACCTTAACAAACTGAAAAAATATTAATTACATTTTTATTCAACACCATGAAGTTCAACCATGCCCCACGCCCCAACCTGAAATTCCATTGATCAACACCATCGCCAATCTCATTTAGTTTTTCCCATCACAACACGTAATAAATTCGAAGATGCTTAAAAGGAAGTTGTTAAAAGCGTAACAGGTGTAAATTGCTATATTAAAGGCGATGCGATCAATCTCGCTGTCGTCGATGCGCCCGCGCATACAACACGCATGCATATGTATGAAGTGAGCGACTGAAAATTTACTGGACGAGGCGAAGATGGTGCTAAGTGGTGAGTGTCTGATTTATCTAATCACAAGGCAGGGGTCATTATAAAGAACCAGTACTTCGTTACCGACTTTACGAAAATGTTTTTCAAATATGTTTGTCACCTGATTTTTGTTAGACGGATGCAAAGAACCGAAAAGTTCTTTTTTTTTAAATCGGCTCAGCAACAAACAATAAAAAAACAGACGAAATGGCTACCTCCTTCTTTTTGTGGAAGACGGAAAAAAATAATCACATACTACAACAAAAACAGCAGTTATGGAATCTCTAACCACATCATCTACAGTAAATCTATTTAGCATAGTATTTACTAGCGTGCTAAATAAAACATTAGAGTTTAATCTAATTTATAAACTTTGTAGAAACCAGTCTTTATAAGAGGAATTATACTAGATTAGGATGTATAGAAATTATGTAAAAAAAATGTTTGTGTATTATTACACGTTTAATGATTCATTTTTCAATTATGTATTTAAATTATTTAAAGAATACCAGTCTTTATAAGAGGAATTATACTAGATTAGGATGTACAGAAATTGTGTGAAAAAAATGTTTGTTTATTATTACACGTTTAATGATTCATTTTTCAATTATGTATTTAAATTATAGCAGTAGGAGATAGGTAGTTTAAAAAGACGTTGATACATAAAACATTAAAAAAATATTACCTACCTAATAAAAGCTATTATGTATTACTTTAAACATAATACAAGATATAAAAAGTGGTACCTACGTACGGCAACATAACTTTGTAGAGGCGAATCTAAAACAACAAAAATAGACTTCATCCACATAGTTCATACACCACTATGGCGCCAAACGATTTATTTGTCATAGAATCAATAAATCCGTCATCAGCGCAGATGTGGCATAAGATTGCTATAATAGTGCCTAATCTTTGATCTTTAGTGTGGGAAGAACAATACATGCTCTCCTGTGCGACCTCGGTGCCTTTTTTGTATGAAACAACACCCAGCATGTGAATTATGTAAGATATAGGTTTGAATAAATTTCTAGATCTTAGAAAAAACACCTTTTTAACAAGAAAATTGTACTAATCACTTAGATACTATATCTAATTTACTAAATTCTTTGTGCGAATCTACTAAATAAATCATTGTTATTAACTGTATGTAACGGATAGGGTTCGTTGTTATTGTTTCTTTAATTATTTTTTTAGTTTTTAAGATCCTTATATTCTGGTTTTATCATTTGTAAAGGGTCACACGCTATGCGCCTTATGATTCGCCAATTTTTCTGCACTGGATGTCACAGTCTTTCAAGGTCACAACAGACTGGATGTGGTTGTTCCATCGCCCTTATGCCTTCCACCAATCTACCACTCCCTGGACAACGAGACTAAATACTAAGACTGTGTTCTGAATTGAGACACCTCTGCCGAGTTGACGCGATATCCGCTTGCATATAATAAACCTTAGTAACAAGTTCGTATACAATAATTACTGTCTGTTCCAAGATGTTAACATTTGTTTAAATTTAAAATTATTATCGTAAGTAAAATATATTGTTTCCTCAATAAAGTTATGAAATATGTTCTAAAGCGATGAAAAATTTAAAATAAACGTATTAAAATTAGTTGCATGCCAACATCATCTACATGTGTTCTATTATGTTAATTTTTAGTTCGAAACAGAGTTCAAGGATTTCTTACACGTATGGCTGTTTCATTGGCTATGCTCCATATTCATATTTGCTATTTTTCAGTCTATTCAAACATATGCATGCCTGAAAAAAGTTCATCCACGTGGGAGTTGGACTCGCGCACCGAGGGTTTCGTACAAAAGGTATATATAGTTAAATATTATTAGAACAATATATACGATGGGAACTATAATTTTTTATCGCATTTTTTTCTTTATCTATGGTAAAAACCGCTGCTTTGTACTAAATTTCAAGATTATGAGTTCACAGGAAGTATCCTGTAGGTTTTAATTCCTTTGCGAGTGGCGAAAATTTGAAGCATAAACAGAGCTGTATCTCTTGGATTGCGTTGGCTTATAAGTATGATTTTTTCACAGCTCCAAGGGACAGTAGACCTAAGTATTTGATGTGAATTTGAACATGATATTTATATGAATCAGCTTGATACTTCCATGCGTTCCTTAGAAAAAGGGTCTTGACAGACAGACATACGGACAACACAGTGATCCTAAAAGGTTCAGTTTTATTCCTTTTGAATTACGGAACCCTAAAAATGATTTTAATTTACTATAGGCAATTAAAAATATAATAAACTCTTCAATATGTAACAGAAAGGTGTGACAATACTTAAGGGTGTTAGTCTACAAGTACCAATCACGTTGAACCCATTGAAGAAGAAATTTTGCGAAATTCGAGAAAAAAATATTACGTTCTCCATACAAAAAATTGTCACGTGATCGGAAAATTGGTCAAGTTGTATGGAGGACGCGATATTTTTACTCAAATTTCGCAAAATGATCTACAAAGGGTTTACTTTGATAAGTAGACTAACACCCTTAAATATTGTCACGCCTTTCTGTTACACATTGTAAATAAAAATTTGATATAAGAAGTTAATATATATTAATTACATGTTTTTTTATTTCACAATATTTAAATTTAATATTTCACAATATAAATAGACATTTCAAATATATCCATTATCGTTTCTTTCTATTGTTTCCTATCATTCATTACGTAATCAACAGCACTCAAAGTCTTATCTATCTCAATAATCATTTAATCTACGTCAATGATGAATCGGAAATCTATTAATAGGCCTCAATCACCGCGGTTTCGAACGTTAATCTTAAATCAACTTCAATTGTATCTGAGAATAAAGATCTTTACAATGAAGCGCAATCTAAAGTACAATCGCTGCCAAATCGTCGTCAATAAAGTAGTAATTGATATAATCGAAGCACCGGATTACAAGACAAGGTCTGCGGTATGCCAACATGATAATAGAAATCATAAAAGTAAAATACCCAATGAGATAAATCTTAATGTAATTCAATAAGGAACTGTTCTGCTTGTAGATAAAGTTTTGTGAAAGTAAATGGTTATTGGTAAAGCAACAGATGTAGAGGTACTATAACGGGTGCAGGCTTAAATACCGCAATCTGGGGAAATAGCAGAGGAAGTCAAGAAAGTTATGCATTTTTTTTGCAATTAACAAGTAAAATATTGAATAGGAATGCGGTTGTGGTCACAGCAACAAGTGGTAATTCAAAACCTGATTTAGAATTATACACAGATTTATTGGTAAATATTAGCACTATTTTGTTATAATAGCCAGGTGAAAGTATGTCCTAATCTAGTTATTCGCTAAATAATATTGTAAAAAAAGAAATATATCAAAAATATTTAATATTTAGTACATAACATTTTTTTAACCGCAAATTCCCCAAATTGCTATATTTAAGTGTATACTCCCTAATGAATACATATTATGAATATAGGTCGACATTTTAAACACCAAAAATAATCTAATTAATTTTTTTGATACTACCGTACTTATATATTATTTTTAATCATTTTAAACAAAAAATAAGCTGTATTATGTACTCGTATTTGAAGAGATAGGTACGTAGTACGTTAACCTTTCAACAGAAAAAAATGCATTTAAAACCTTGATCGAACTCCTTTTCCTCGAAAACATATCATGAATGCAATCAGGTGTCTTTACTGCCGATTTGCAATAATTTGAGCTCAACTTCTTAAACTATATTGGTTTTTGAAAGTTAAGCAGAGTTTAAAAGAAATTACGGCAAACATTTATACGTATTATATACATATTAATGTGTCTGATATTGCTATTGCCGCTCACTTGAGCCTAAATATTAGAACTCAAATTCATTAGTTATTAAGGTTGGTTTTGTTTCATTTATAAAATTCCATACGTTATCTTATATCATTTATAAACATAAATATAAACCAGTATCAAAATCCTAACATTCTGATTTAAAATCAACACTGCATACATTAAACGAACCGTTAACGTCAAATTACTTACTAACTATCAATAAATCTGTGTCCATATTAAGTTTCAAAGATGCAATATCAAGATAAATTATATTGACAGGAACAAATAGGGACAAACGATAAGTCTTTGGACCGAATTGACACAAATTGTGTGTTTAATTTGATGATGCGCTCTGCTCACTGGTCCGACATGGAGTGACGCGTGTATATGTAAAACAGATCAATTGAAAGTTAACAATTGTTTGTTCCAGTTTAATGAGAGCATGTGACGGATTGATGCTTCTAGCTTTTCCTAAATCAAAATGTTTAGATAATTGTTAAAAATCTAAAACAATTATTAATTTGTTTGAAGAAAGCCATGAATACTTCCACAACGCCTACAAAAATCGTTTGACACACTCAGAATTTCAGTTGTTTGCAATGTAGACGATCTGTTGCTGTGTGAAAAACCTCAAAAGTAAACTAAAGTGTTCTTGCACTTTCATATATTAATAAATATAAAGCAGTAATGTGTTAAAAGACGACAATCTTCATATTATCACAGATCTATTAATCTAAAAATGTCTGATCGTTTGGCCCTGATATCTGCCGATTATTTAAAAAATAGCGTTATATACACAAATTTCGTTCAGAATTTTTCCTGCAGCTTTTTATAGAACTCACTCGATATATTAGACCAAATCATAATTTTCCCAGGTGAATAGTCTCACAAATCAATGAACACAAACCCTACTTTGTTTAACACGTGTTTTTATATCACAAACGGTAGCTCTAAAGCTCATAACGGTTTTATTGGAATAGCGACTATCAGCTATCACAATACGAAATCTCACTTTACAGTTCATAAAGTTGTTATTAGACTTTTATGATCTCAATCTCTCTGAAGTGCTAGCGTTAGAGACCACCTTGAGAATAGCTTGCGGCTGTTAGAATCTTCCTATTGAGTCATTACGATACGATTCCACTTAGCTCATTGTGTGGTTATTTCACTAAATATATAATTATTTTCTAGATTAAGAGCACTGTTAACTGCCATGTAGTTATTATCGGTCAATTTACATGTCCGTGCAAGAAGATGGTAATCATTGTATCTCTATCGAACTACAAAAAATTATGTATCATAATTTATGTCACTGTATCAGAACCAGTTCAAATTATTATATAAGCAAGTCTAGCTATCGTCTGCTTATCATAAATATAGTGCACAAACGACACCGCTGTATCATTAAGCAAAAAGTGTGAATATATTTGACGCAAGACATGAACGATCTCCTTGATTAACGTAGATACATTTTACTTCTTTTTGAAATTGATAGCGTTTTTATATGGTTGTAAATTGGAGTTTTATAGTTTTCTCGCAATTACAATGTAAATGGCCAGTTTTATTTCGCACTGAAACGAGGTCGTGCAATTGCAGCCGCTACAACTCGCAATTACAAAATACCCACTTATATGATGCAAAATTACGTTTGTGCGATCATAAATATTGACATACATACTAATAATATGTTGTGAGCAGCTAATAATAGCAGTTATAATACCACTGGACGCGTGGATCGTTTTGATTTTTATGGATTAACTAATTATGAATTTATAATGCGTGAAGTCGTTAAAAGAGCATCGACATGCGAGATTTTCATTCATAAAATTTGTTAATAATGTTCAATGCCAAGGCGCATTCGGAAAGAGGGGTATAATTTGGTTTTTATCAAATTTGAATGAAATTAGATCATTTGATACACAGGAAGCTCATTCCACGAAAATCAGTGTAAGGAAAGTTCTGTGTTTCAATCACGCACTCGATGAGTGCTTTGTACATTGTAAAAAATTGTAAACGACGAAATTTATTAAATATTTTAAATTTATTTAATATATATATATATGTATACGATTATTATCTTTCTAGATTCTACCTTCCGTCTGTACATAACTATCTAACAACTATTCATAAATTCCGTCCCAGATTCAAAATCGTTGCTGACGACATTCTTTGGTAGATGCCGATGGTAATGGTGATCCAAATACGAAGTTGAGTTATCATTTACACTTATAAAAGCTTACTGATTTGTATAATACGACGAATATTTACTCACTGGCTCTACAATACATTATTTATCTTATTCAACCGCCTGATATTTTGTAATTTATCTAAAGACTATCTATCTATTTATCTAACTCATACATCAATTTATAGCATTCATAGTAAAATTGTGAAATGCTTACTGTAAACGCTGCTGCTTTCGGAGGTGCCGTTGACGGTGCCATCGGGCAGTAGCTGAAGATAGCGGTTCTTGAGGAATATCTGTATTGTGCGCGACGTGCCAGTTATATGACTGAGGTTGGCGGAGCGCTGCGCGCGCGGCTCCGGCGCAGGGGCGGCAGCGCACGAGGCCAGCGCCAGCGCAGCCAGCAGCAGCCGCAGCGGGCGCGTGCGCAGCGGACGCATGGCGCGCCGCGCCCATGGCAGCCGCCCGGCTGCCGTCACTGCACGACACCCCCCCGCATACCCCCCGCAAACCAACGGAAACTATCCTCCCAACTGTACGATCACTCGTCGCCAAACACTCTAAAATGGCGCCCACCGTGGGACTAACTACATTTAACGCATTGTTTATTTTAAACTATTGCATCATGTTTCGGTTTTGTCTCGGTATCGGTTTTGTCGGCGCCGCAACTGGATAGGTGTTTGCGGATTGTTCACACGATCTGTAACAAGTAATGGTATCAGGTTAATAATAGATTCTGGTGTACAAATTGGTAATCGATACGGTTTGTCGCACCGTGACCGCTCGTCGAGGACAATAGATTTTGATTTACTGATCAGAGGCTTACAATTTAAAATGTGCAATTTAAAGAATTGCACATTTTAAATTGTATCGACGAATCTATAGAATATTTTATTTAGTAAATTGTCGTTATACTTAAAATAAATTGACTATAATACTTATTAACTATAATTTTTTTAATATTTGCTTTGATAAATATAAAAGCAAAAATAACACGTTAATTACATGATGAATTTACCGTGTTATTAATACTATAACACATTATTTTCGTTTTAAATTTATAGTGTTCTCACGAATACTTAAATATGACTTAATCGACTCAAGTTTTCCGAAACACCATAAATATTGTTAACAAATATTCAGACATAGATGATATAATAACTGTAATACTTATTGCAAGGCGAAAGTATATACGTAAATATAATGTAGATATTGTTAATTTATATGCCATAAAGACTATAAACGCAGTAGCGTAACGACACCAAATTTAACAACCCAATAACTCTCGAGAATTCTACTCTAAATTTAAACCATGTGCACAACGAATGTAACTTTATTGACAAAACGATATTTCCAAAAATAACAAACGCTGCTTTGCAGTCCACACATGAATTCTCTCATTCCCGAACTAATGATCGTAATAAAATGTATGACAATGCCTACAAATTCTTTCTGAACTATATTTGTACGATATAAAATTATACACGGTCTGCTACTTTTTGGAACCGATCAAATATCAGATACATATATTCGATGTTCACACTTTCTACAGTATTTTAGTATCGTTGATTTGAATTTGAAGTGTATCTTGACCTTTGTGTTTTCACCTTATTAAGATTGACCTTGAAAAACATTGGTTGAATACGATAAGATTAGCATTTATATTTAGGTAAGTATAAGAAAGCGAGTTAAAATATCGCGAAGGGTAGGATTCGAACCAGCATTTGAGTACCATGCCCAATTCCAGATTTCAATATGTTCCCAGTGAAAAATGTATGGGTACTTATTACATTATCTTTATAACGAGTATCTTGTAAAAAGAATGGATGAATGACGGACGTAACATAAGAGGTCATTACGCAATGGACTCATCATTATTATCAAAATACTCATTCTTAATCAATTAATGAATTTTATTAGATTTTATTCGCTCTTTTGTCCACCTTATGTTTTTTTTTAGAAAAAAATCATGTCACACTCTCCGGATTTCAAACTTAATTAGTGCAAAGAATTAAATCAACAAGGACAAACAAACTAATATACAAACAAACATGCTTTCTCATTTATAATATGTGTGCGGATGTATATATATATATATAAGTATGTATTTATGTAAATAAGTATGTATATCAGTCGTCAGGTTACCATAGCACAGGCATTGCCTAGTTTGGGACCTGAAGACCTTTGTGTGGATGTTGTCACATATTATTATTATTATTTTAATATTGTACATAATTATTATATTTTAGAAAAGTGAAGTGAAATCAGAATGAATACATTTAACGAGATTTCACCGTTTAGAGTTATACAAGTAAAACAGACCAGAACCAGCCAAATTTTCCACGTCATGGTAATGCTTCTATATCTAATCTTCAAAACCGTATCTATTATCTATTTACGCTTTCCCCTTTCAAAAGGATTTTACGGCTGATTTCTTTGTAGAAAGGTTTTCGTGCACTATTTACTTAAATGTCCATTCGGCTAGTACGAGTGTAGCCAACTTTAGTAATAAAATAGATTTGAAACTTATTTCCAAGATGACTGCAGTATACAGAAATGCTGTTATCAAAATCTAACTAGAGCTTTCATTCTTTAGAGCGGCGTTTGGCCTACTCGTAGATTAGATGAGCAAAATATAAATAATTCAAGAATTTTGCGCCAACATGGTCGTTTTTGCTTCGTTTTTTGATGTTATCAAAATTTTAAATGTAGCAAATACTATCGTAATGGCTTGTCAATTTGAATATAATTCTGCCGCTGGAAGTAGTGTTATATGTTCTTTCGTGGCCCTGGTAACGAACTAAGATTCAATAACTTTAATATACACGTATATTTTACGACTATATAATGCTATCTGGTTCAATTGTCAAAGTGTGTGAACACATTTACAAATGTATAAAGCCTATAAATTCAGTTAAGAGTACAAAGTTCATAGAAAACACATAAAAGCGACAAAGCCGAAGTAAAAGTACTAAAAAAGCTTATTTGAGACGATTTTTACGTTCACATGTTATACAAGCTGATAAAATTAGATCGTACAAGATACATAACATTACAATAACCTTTCTATTTGAACAAGAATTCCTTGAGGCTAAGATTATTTAGATAAGAAATGGCTTTGAGACGAACAATCTGTTTTTATGACTCTAATATCGTGTAAGATCTGTTAGCATTTATTTAATTTATGGCGGTTTAAATATTGCGTAAGTTTTTTGACAATTTTATAAATATGTGGTATGTTGTGTGGTGTTGATCATGTTATAGTTAGGAGACGCAATTAGCCCAGATGTTACTAAATGATCATCGATGTTAGTAACGTTTAGCTCTTTCAGTTTTTGGAAGGTGATCGTGGATTCGCATTTACAACCGAGTGTTAACCTTGGCATGCAAAATTCCTCCTTATCAGTGCTAGTATAGCATCCGTAAGCCAATTTAGAGGTGTCCCAGAAACCGATTTCGATACAATTTATATGGGATCACATGAGTGGCCTATATACCCTTTCAAAAACAAATCTAATCGGTCTACCCGTCACGGAAAAATCAGGCCAAACACATAAACATATACAATCGAGTTAAGTATTGAGTATCTTTTTATTTTATTTTATTATATTATTCGAATCAGTGTCAATATAATTCACATAGGTTTGTACTCGTATTAACTCACATTATTATATTTGCTAAATTACTGGCTGTATTAATATTAATACAAAGATGTGCATTTATTATTAGCAAAAATTAACATACAAATTTATATTGAGACTAAGATCAGGTGTAAAACTTAATGCATGAAAAAAGTTTTAAATATCTTTGACCACTCAAAGTCAAGGTCACCGAAATATTTATAGGTTTATACTATAATTTATACTACATTTTATTCTAATTTTACGACCATATGCTTAATACCCGTGCATAATCTACCTACAACGATTCTAGTTTGCATGTGCTTATATATATTTATGTCGGTATATTTTCATAGTTGGTTTAATCTACTGGTTTATCTGTCAGATGTCACAGCTTTTGTACCATTTACATCATTTTAGATATCAGACCGATCGAATAGGGTAAGCAACATTACTTACAATTTTACGGTTAGTGTCTATAGAAGTTTCAACAGCATATAAAATTAAAAGTATGAGACTTCACTGAGAAAACTAGCCATCATAATAACTGGGGTATTTACTTACTACTTGGAGTAGCACTTTTTTTGAATCCTCATTCAAGTAAAGTGCGTAAAATACTGATACCACAAAATATAAGATGATAGTACCAATTTCTTTGGTGAATTGAGAATCTCTTCCTGTTTTAAAGTCGCTTTATCATAAGCCAGAAGACGAACATGGCCACTGCTGAACATAGCCTAATAGACTATGTCGCTTAGTAAGTCAACGCTTGTCACCGTAAAATTTAGTAGTATCATCTTATATTTTGGATATGTCAGTAACCATGCTTTACGTGAATTTACGTCGTAACTGATAGTCACTTTTCTCATAGCATCTATTTATTTTCATGTTTTTACCTTATGATGGAATCAATTATTAACATATTTCAGGTCATTTCGTATTTGCTCTGTAGAACTAACTGAATCCGCAGTAAATTCCCGCGTTCATAGCTTTGTAAAAAAATGGCATTATATTATAAAAATACTGGTTTAGCTCTTGTAGCATACGTAATAGCGTGGATAGTTCTTGTCAAATAACGAATTCCTAATTCTAAAACTAGGCAGTGCTGGAATTGGTGACTATGCATTAGATTACAAGAGAACTGAACGCTACCAAAGGCTACGAGAGACATAATTCTTTGTTATTTTAGGGTTTCAAATGCATGACAAGGCAAAAGTAGCGTTTAGACCAAAAAAGTCTGGGTTTTAAGGCGAGTCACTATGATAATATTATTATTTCATTACAATAATATTCGCTACGTCCTGGTTACGTTATCTAGCTAGGTATATTAAAATGTCATTAAACTATTAATATCCGCAGCAGATTGTTAACACCTACCACGGTTCCTAACTCAATCTATTGGTGAAAGTGACTGTGTTTTCAATACATTAGCAACATTGCATTACTCTTGTTTATCACCGTTGAAGGAAAACGTCTATCTGTGCTAGAAATGCGGTTTTCTCAGTTGTTAAGATATACCAAGATTGTAGGCTTGTTTATGTTCAGTTAGCCATTTATTTATCTCTGCCGTTCATAACAGTAACTTGGAACACAAATAATAGTAATTGATAATTGCAATGAGCATTGGTTGGGATTGAATTATACTTATATGTTTATAGGAAATCGGCAACTATATGTAACTGCTGCGTGAAATAGTGTCTACTAACTAATATTTTGATAAAATAATAACGTACCTAGGTACATATGTACCCTAACGGCCATACTAATTGTTTTACATTTTCTGATGTCTACAAAAATTAACCAAACACTTTACAACCAACTAAATCTTATTTCATTTTTTTCTTATTTGGGGACGAAAAAGAAGAAAATAACTTAAGTAAAACTAACTTAACGAAGGTTACTTACTAATCGTGATGAATATCACTATAAGACATACTCTGGACGTGATCACTATTACCGGAAATATTTTCGTAGTCTTTCCACGAAACCGCTAAAGTATTTTAGTAGGTACGCTAGAAGTATAGGACAAGTCGAAATCATCGAAAAGTGGCTAGTTTATTAGTATTTCGTAAATAATCAGGTTCAGCACGTGTCATTTTAGACCACCAATTTACAAATGCTTTTTTGAGCAGTACTCAGTTTCCTGAACACAGAACGGAGCAGGAACAAGCCCGTCAATACATCAAAGGGAAAACGTGAGCCCATTCTAAAACGGTAGACTCTTCGTGCCAAAACACTTGCTAAAAATGACATCTAGAAATAGTTCGCGCCTAATTGCTCAGGGCTGTCGAAGATGTAGGGGTGCTACCAATTATTATTATGTTTTACAAAAGCCTATGGTTCTAAAATCACTCGAATATCACAGCGTTGTTAATTTTTTATCATAATTATCGATAACTGTTTAAAGGGTCATCTTCTTCTTCTCATATGGTCCCATTTAAATATTATCAAAATTAGGTAAACGAAGTCAGCAAATACTTTTTTCTTAAAAGAACTTGTGAGCTGACTCAAATGAATTATAACGTATTTCAGCGGTGCCCGGTGAAAGAACACTGTGAAAAATATGCCTATCGGAGAAAGTTGGTGGCTATTATTAATGAAGTATGGTGGTGGCCTGCACTTCTTTCGTAATCGAGACCCATGTAAATCAATGGTACGCTATGGCTCGATTTGTGCGAGGTCACAAGTATATAAAAGCTAAGAAGCACAACTTTGGTTACCGTAATCGTCTTCTATATTCAACTGCTGACATATTCTCCAAATAAATAAAAAGCTTTCAGTTTAATCTTCCATTTGGCCACCCCTGTCTGCATTAGCTTAGACCATAGAGAACTGTATATAGTTTGCTGAGTATTTCTGTATGACGCGTCATAATAGGTCGACGACCTCACGTTATCTGCGGGCCTCATCAAGCTGATTACATTTTCTATGAATTTTCATACACGTGGGCCATGTTTTGTGTTTTTAAAAAACAAATGTCAATTAACACAGATTTGGAATAGGAATACATTTTTAGAGTACGTCATCTCAAATTATTATCCATATCGCAAAAAAGTAGGGATATTCCTTTGATTAAATAAATGAAAACGTCTATAGCGATCTCTTATCTCGCGAACTGAAATTTATACAATCGCTGAAATACAACCGATCGACTGAGAAAACCTATCTTTTTTATTTACTTTGAAAGTATCTTCGCGCGAGATTACATTAGGATTGCGCAAATGTTAAATAAAAAAGCTTGCTACCTTTATTTTCAGCAATATGCCTAAACGTATACCGCATCTAAATTGAAGTAAATGAGGTTAAGTTAGTGGTAGTCTAGGAAGTTAGGGGCCTTGGTAGGGGTTTAGGTAGCATAGTCCAGAAAACGTTGTTAGGATGAAACGATTGTCGGAGAAAGCTATCAATCGAAGATAAGTAAAATCTGTTTACTTCACTCCACTTAATGTACTATGGCCTACTCTTCATAGGAGAGACTCGTGCCCGGTACTGTAACGATACGAGTTGATTCTTGGTCAAAATAACGGTGAAATCGCTGAGATACATATTCATAATTTTAGAGTCCTGCACTTCTTTATACTTCTGCTTCGCTAATCTTCCATACTTTTTTAACTCTTCCAAATGCGCTTTTTTTCAATAGATGAAAAAGGGCGAGTGCGATAAAGATGTACCTAATTAAATCAATTATACAAGCCTCCCGCTGGCAATGTCACCGAAGCGCCTATAACAGCATGCTCTGTTGCTACAATAAGTTGATCAAGTATTGATGCGAAAGTGATAACGAACCGTCACAAGACAGACAGCTGTCATTGACAAGTAGGTAGGTAGATAACACGAGTTTATTGAATACCGTGCCCTCTCCCCGCGTCATAACTTACGGATTAAATTTATTATGTGTAAGTAATTGGTCTCCTGTCACGTACGTGCATTGAATATTGATGGTCATTAATACTATACAGCGTTTTGTTTGTCCCTATTGCAGAAGAGGTTAAATAGATTGAGTAACTTGAATGAGTAGGTACGTCAATATTTGGATGGGTTTTTACTACACCAAAAAACTCAGCTTTAGGTAAGAATGTGTTTCAAAATTCAAAGCTAAGTAACATAAATGTAAGTGATCGACGTTACATAGTTAGCTATGAGTACTAAATTTTTTTCAGTATCGGCTTCCAAATTATTTGTATTTGAAATATATGAGTCAATGTCATGGATTACAAAGTAAAAATGAAAATTTTAAAAAAATACAATGGTGGCAACCATCTTTGATTTAAAATTTATCAATCAAGCCCTGTTTGGGAGCTAGGTAAGTTTCGCTTCTATATATATATCTATATTAATATATAATGTTATTACAGTCTTCAACGTTGAAGACTGTAATAACATTATATACTGTAATAACGAGTTCGTTGCTCTGGCTGTAGAAACGATGGGCCCATGGTCGTCCGATATAAAAAAAAATTGTAAAGAATTATCTTTGAGACTGGTCCTCGTCTCGGGAGATCCCAGGGCTGGCACTTACTTTGCTCAAAAGTTAAGTTTGATTATTCAGCGTGGTAACGCTGCCAGCATCCTGGGAACATTGCCACAAGGCAGTGAGTTGAATGGGGTTTTTTAATTTAAGTGTTTAGGTTATTTTTTATATTTATGCTTCTGTTACTAAAGTGTGTTTAATTTTCAGTTCATTTTTTATACTTTCATGTATTTTTCAAAATGTATACAATTTACAGACGTACCTAATACGGAAACGGAAACTAATTTCATTCAAAATTGAATTTTAATAATATAATGTAATAATAACGAAATATACAACTTCTGTGAAAACAAGATCAAAGCTAAAGAATGTCACAACATTCCTTCACCGTGAAACTCTTCACCGTGAACACTCATAGTGAAATTAAATTTATCCCACTAATTATAATTACTGCAAAGATCTTCACATAAACGTCAGCATTGAATTTCTTTATTTACTTATACCTGGATTAAATGAGCGGCAATAGTGAAAATCCCTTATGACTTTTACGATGCAATTTACGGTTTGTCTTGACGACTATTTGTCGCTAGAAATGCTAGAACTGTTTCGTGAAACCGAAATAGTCCGATTCTTGGCCACCCGCAAGTTCTCTATGCCATTAAACCTATATAAAAAGTAACTAAATGGTCGATGAAAGTCGGCCAAGTGCGAGTCGGGCACGCGTACGAAGGGTTATGTAAACAACATTAGATAAAGACGCATGAATATCACGTTTGTCTTTCTAAGTTATGACACTTTTCTACAAGCAGCCTATGAAGTAGGCATTAAACAAAAGTATTAAAAAAATGTCTCTAACAGCATTTTTGGGTGATACCCTATAGTAACCACTACTTAATCTATGTGTTGCGTACGTGACTCCAAGCCCATTAGCTTAATAAAGTTTCCGTTATTCAAAAACTGGCAAAAATACACCCATTGAGTGTAGACTTTGTGGCCTTGACGTGTTTAGGGCCACAGAGACATAAATTAGACGGCATCTTGAATGAAAACTAGTCAATGAACTCTATTAGATATGATTCGGATTTTTCCCTTTGACTTATGGTGTATTGCTGAACAAAATGATACAATACTGATAATATATTTAAAATGTAGTTTTAATCTAGTTTTTGTCAATAAATAATAATAATTCCCACCTTTAAAGGCAGATTATAAGACTAAATAGGTTCCTTATAAAGCTAGGATTAAACATCTTGCTTGTCAGTTGTAAAGAAACTTTCACATGGCCAATACTAGTCACTTCTGCCTTAATTCTGTACTCATTAGCCCTAAAAGGTCGTAGTACTTAATAACGTCTTGTAGGGCGATGTCGATGTTCAAAGGAATTGGGATCCGCCCACCGATTCTAACGAACGACGACCTCAAGACTAAAACAGTGCACAATCATGTGATGGTAATAAATGTGATTTACTATAATTATAGAAGCAGCTGTTTATATTATATCAATAGTGGTGACCTAGAGCCGAGCGCAGAGCGAATTCGAGCACAATAGCATTAGATGGAAGAGTTTGGCAGCATTTGTTACGTAAGAGAGTTGAAGAATTACAATACGATATTTCTAAGGCGTTCATCACGAATAAAACGTTTTTACCTAAAATGAGATGCACTTGGTCGTATTCAACAAAACTTAGTTTTAAAACGTTCTAAGTCATTCAAGATCAGTTATCATATCGCGGTAACGTTAGCTTTAAAAGAAGTGAAACAAATGACGGTAACCTTGGTTTCGGTTTGACACAGTTGAATAGGCGACCACCATTGGTTGCTGTTCCTTACGGAAGTTATGTCCCGATCTATATTTAAATCAGTTTCCACAATTAACTATGTAAATAACGTAATAGCATTAAAATAACAGGTTGTCACGAAAATAACTTACCGATCGTTAGTCCAAAAACCAGAAGCGGTAGTGACAATGCATAACTTCGGTCTGCTGAGGACGGATTTAGATGCGATATTTTGCGCGGGCGCATGGCGAATAGTGCAGGGAGAGTATCGATAGATAGAACGTGCTTGTCGATACCGAATGAGAAGTAGTGCAGGAGGGCGCATAATAGCGCGATCATTAAAGCCTTTATCACACGTACTGAGTAAAGCAAGGAGTAAAATACTCCTAAATGAATATAGGGCCGAGCTATGGTCTTGTTTATTTCGTTGGCCGAGCACTGCTCGGCACTACGTTTATGTGCACCAAGTTCTCAAGCTCGTCTTCCGTAAGAGTTGTCATATACACTCAGGTAGTGTATATTTGAATTTAAAAATTATAATATTGACGTCCTCGATTTGCAAGTGCAGTTTCATTGCTGTGAGACGCTATGGGTTGAAATGTATACAGGTTTAGAGTAAAGGTAGATTATTAAAGCAAAGATAATTAAATTAGTAAAAAAGCATTATTAAAAATTATGTAATTTAAAGGCTGGCGCAGAAATGTCTAATTCTGTTTTTCTTGCGATCCAAGCAAAAAATATCTCAAGAAAGTTTTATTTTTAAAGCTTATCTTAGCGCACCACTAGAGAACTATTCTCGCGTACAGATCTCGCGCCCTCCCTACATGTTGAGAGCACGGTTCATTGAGAAATAAGAGATTGACAGATGTTTGTTAGCTAATCGAATACCGGAAATATCACCGAACAAAGCTTAGGAAGACGTTAACACAAGATAAACATCTTGTCTATCTATGTACTAGACAAATTAGTCCTTGCCTTTTTACTTTATATTGATTTGCTCGATCAGACTAGGCGGCCTATATATTAATTAATTATGAAATATAATTACTAATTTATTTTATTTATTTGTCAAAAGAACAGAGTGTCAACGCTTTTTTACTTTACAAAACCTTTTTACAATTGCATCAAAATGTGGCTACGTTTACATACAATACAAATCTATGGCCATCACTTGTTTAGGGATAAACACCCCTTAGCCAGATATATCACTTTATACAACTATATTACCTTGTTTAGCCAAATATATCATTCCGTTTCTAGCATTTTGTTTCAGTTTATTTTTTCAAGCATACTTAAATTTTTGATACTCATTAGAGAAATAAGAAATTAAACTATTACAAACATATTTAAGAGGTAAGAATGTGAAAAGTGCACTTATTTTGTTGGGAGATAAAAGTGCTGTTTGCTAAATACATTGTATTTGCAAACCGCAATACCTATTTGTCGCCAACTAAAGTCATAAAACGTAATGATCAGCATTTGACACCACGGTGACGATTGTAAAACACTTATATGGTACATGGTTAAACTCGTTGTAATTAAACAATAGTAGCATTCGAGAATTTCTTTAAGTATATTTACAGTAAATGTAAATAAAAAGCAGCCATTAATAATTATGATTATTTCCAATAAAAGCAACAAATGAACCTTAGCAAAGCGTTATTAAAGTTAGATTTATTTTGAAAATTTATTTAACTTGTCATTATTTCACAGTAAGAACATGTAGGTAAATGTCTTTAAATAATATATAAGTTATTACTAGCGCAGTCACGAAAACAGTTTCTCTCAGCAGAATTTGTTTTCCAGTTAAATAATGAAAGTCCAGAATTAATTAGCACTTTGTATAAATTACGTCTGAATGTAGGGCTAATAAATGAGGTAAGTAAATTTATTAGAAATCATAGTCAAATAGAAACATCTTAAGTTTAGTATACAATAATCTGGTTCATGAGATGTCCTCTACATTGCTAATTGATGTGGTCAAAAACGTCAAAAGTGTTAATAGTCAAACGTCTGATATTCAAAATGAAGTCGATGATACCAACTAATAGGTTCGTCAATAAAGTAATGAAAGCGTAGAACTAATTTGCGTATTCATGAATTTACGATGCATACACTCGCGGGGTCAAGTGTTTTAGATTTTTGACTCAATTGTTACCTACTAGTGGCATTGAAGACAATCTATTCAATTGATGTTGTATATTTGATCACCGTAGTTTGTTAGCGCTTTATCGCATTGGAATCTTGGAAAAAAATGACACCATCTAAGAATGTATCAAAAGTCTAGACAGAAAAAATAATCGAGATAAAACTGGTTTGTTTTATTTTGGTATCAAACTTATTGATCATAATACTCGTAGGTAATTATGGAACACATATGTAAATAATTATGAGCATATCCTTTAATAAATAGCTCACAAAATATATCCCTTTGTATGCGCGAAAATATTTTTTCTATTTAAAACATGTTTCAAGCTATCAAAAATCTTCAACATAGGCGTTGACGGATATCCTTCTTCCTATCCCACTTCCTACAAACGAGAAAGTTTGTAAGAATGTGTGGATGTATGTTTGTTACTCTTTCACGCAAAAACTGCTGAACCGATTTGGATGAAATTTGGGCAATAGGTTAATACTAGATTAGGACTACTTTTAATTCTGGTAACACCACAAGGCACAGCTAGCATTATTATATGACAGATTGTTAGTATGGAACATTCGTGTCTTTGCCAAGAAGCCACAGCATTTTGGAACTTATTTATATATATATGAACATGCTGTCTTAATGTCTGCTCCTAAAAAAAATCCCTACTCTTAAAAAATCCCCGACATAAAAAAATCTAAAAATTAGTAGTACCCATACTCAAAGTATAGTCAGGATTGATTGAAAACTACGACCTGTATGCGAGTACTAAACATCAAGAGTCATACAAACATATCAACTGACAGACGCAAGATAAATGCCGGATCCGAATCAGAGACACCTCGTTAAGTCGGTCAATTTAATTTTAATCCACGCCATAGCAAAATCGAGACATGAAAAATCAAATAAACACCAAAAACACCAAATAAATGTGCGAAAATTCACGTATAAATCACAAAGCGACCCGATTCTAGCCCAATAATCAGTTATAGGTATCTATATTTCGGATGAGTTTTCTATCATTACTGTAAAGCAAGCTAGTCATTATTATAAACCGTAACAAACATTTGCAAGAAGCAAATATATTTAGTGGTAACAAAGCGACATCGTCAAAATAACCAATTGGCATGAATTGAAATAAACCAGAACGCAGCAATCAGCACGGCTATAAAATACAATTGAAGTTTTTAAAAATGTGTTCGACTTTCCTTAAGTATTCTCGATACTAGGCCAAGCCTGCGGATCTACCTACTTATGTTTCAGTCACAAAATTCCTTTACGGATACTTAGTTTTTTTTTCTATTATTGACAAAAATAAACGGTTATTTTATTTTATTATCTGGGGTCGGTTTTTTATCTCGTCGACAACGCATGATAATAAATAGGTTTATTATAATTATTGCTTAAAGCTGACGTTAATACAATAGGGCGAGCCATTCGCTAAGTCTGCTCGACGAATAGAAACATTTATCATATATCAAATATCACATATCAAAATACATATCATAATTCGTGCCTCCATTCATTCTAATTTAAGTAGCTGTCTAAAGCTGTGCCAAAGAATATATATAAATCCACGTAGCTTATGAGACAATAAACAAACATTCTAACACATGCAGTAAATGTATTATAGATAACATCATGAAGTGGAACAAAAAAAATATTTTCTTGAAGTTGCTGAACTATTTAATTCCTTGATTAAGACAGACATGAATAGGTTTCTTGACTACATGTTTATTGTCAGGACGTTTCTAGAAAAAATAAACGTAGTGGCGGACGTTTTTCTATCCGAGTTATTAGCAAATATCAACATAAGTTTCCGCACAAGAAAAATCAATGCCTTTTGTTTTTCGCAGCGTAATAAATTTATTTTTACGTATAAATAGATCGATAATTATCGAAATGCGACCACATAAGCGAGTAATACATTCTACGTTTTTCTATGATAACGGGAAAGACTCGAATTTCATATCAAGAATTGGTATTCGTTTTTCAGTTTATTATTTAAAATTATTTTTGCAATAATAGCTTTTGTTTTAAAAAACCCATCTTTACTATACAAACTATAGGATCGTGAACTAGCTATATATAACTTCTCGCATACATACTTATTCATACAACATCATTAATAACGTTAACAATATCTTGTTATCTAACACATATGCAGCGAAGAAATTACATGTCTTTGTTTCTTATAATGAACGAAACATATTTTATTTCGTTGTTGCAACACACACATAAATCACGAATAATTAAGCATAACGAATTCGGACAAATTTTAACGAAGTCTTATGAAGTCATTTGGGTCTATTCAAAGGTTCTTTCATAAGTCAAATTGATCATAAATGTCTGCATATGAAAGGGTAAAGTTACTTTACTATCGATGTAGATAATATAATATACAAGTTTTCCATTTTGTAAACTGCGTAACGCAAAGAAAAAACCAAACGAGGACAAAACAAATGAATTACGGTTTTCGAAATACAAATGTATGAATAAATAGCTGTATAAATTTGAAATTGGAATCCCTAACCAAAGAAGAGATATTTGAGATCAAAGTGGCCAGTACGACAAAACGCCAATTTCATATGTAAGGACCTAATGTTTTCATTTTATAAGTAAATATTAGTTGATCAAGATCCATTTCGGCCTTTGACTACAATTCGCCTGAAGTAAACTTTATAGTGTATGTAAATTCGCAACGTGAAAAGACCCACATTTTATTCATCTGGAAATATAGTATAGTACTATATAGTACCGGGCAGTAAATCCCACAACCTGTTTTTTATTTACTGTTACATTTAAAAATACAAAGGACATAAATTTCGTTTCTGTCAAACTGCAAGGCAGTAGTTCTCTCTATTGTACACTCAATCTTATTGAGGTGCTTATTTACTATATTTTCAATATAGTGATTGTATTCTTATTTCAGTTTCCCGGTTTTTGACTTTTCGCACAATAAAAGTGGACGTTGACAGTTCGCCGCTTCTACGCTGTCAAAATGATTCCGAGTTGGCTTGCTCTTGCTCTTAGAGTTTCGTATTTATACATTTTTAGGAGATGTAACGATTATTAATCAAGCTATATAGATTTCAAAACCGATCGTCTTCCCCAGTATTACAAACCGACTCACTTTATAAAGAGCAGACAGAACAGCTACAATATAAGATCTATTTATAACATATGGGTAGACAAAATATAAACATCAGATGCAATCTTCGAGCACGAAGATATCGTTTACTGACAAATATCTATTTTACATGACTACCAACAAATTAAATGGATTTGAACCACCTGCTAGGACAAATTCGGATGTATGCTTTCGTTAGAATCGCCTTTAGTCATACCGCATTTGACTGCAATTAAAAAAAAATTATGACAGATAGTGTTTCAAATAGTGTTTTGGTAGTTGGATTGATAATACTTAAAACTATATCCTCGTTGAGACAATTTTTTGCCTTTGTATAATATCTTACACAAAAAAGAGAAATAGGTATACCTATTTCTCTATATTCTTCGTATTGGACGTAAAGCTTGCCAGAACCTATTTTAATAGTCATGAATCATATCAAAAAGCATCGATGATTCAAAAAATCTATTTTTATTTTCTTGGTCTTGATAAAAAGGCTAAGTTATTTTGTTATTATATTTATTTAATTCTCAAGACCCACGGCATACGGTACGGCACGGCATATGCGAAATTTGGACATAAAAGAGGTGAAAACAAGAGTAACCAAACTTGGTTTCGTTTTGACACTTCGCCGTTTCAACGCTGTCAAAATGATTCCAAATTGGTTGATCTTACTTTCACCTCTCTCATGCCTAACCCGACGCCGTTACACAAAGTCAAAATGTACTGCACATAACCAATTTACTTAATTACATATTGCAAAGCTTGATCAAACAAACCTGAGTTAAAATTTAGTAATCGAGTAAATTACAGGCGTAAAGATATTACGATGTTACCCAGAAAACCCGTTCGAAATACATTTCCTACCAAATGCATCAATAAAATTATACAAAATACTTATTTAATTTAAATAAATAATACATTAAATTAAGAAGTTAATTGGCATGAACGAGATTTATTGCTTTAGACATTCATTTATCCGGAGATAAGTGAATTAGTTGCAACTTCTAATTAAATTGGCGTTTGATATTAGGGCAAGATCACCACCCATCAATGTATTTGATTTTAATTATTTTAGCAAACGTATTAATTCTTAATTAACTAAAAAAAACTCATTTATTATTCAGTAAATACTTATATCTAAAAAAGCATTTAAATTCTCTACGATTTACTCATTTCCCAAAAAAGGAGATACTCAATTCGACTAGATTTTTTTAAAGACTTTTATTTTATATTTGTATTATGACATGTCCCATTTAAATTTAATCGAAATCGGTCAATTAGTTTCATATTGAAATCAAAATAACTCAGAAACTGATTACTTACGTACTTAATAAAATTGAACTCAGGACTCGCTTTTTTTAAATGATGGAGAGGGAATGCGTACATCAGATCTCTGCTGTATGTGTGATCATTAAAGCTCTCAACCTATTCGATAAACAATTAAAAGTGCATCAAATTTTACTGAACAGCTATCAGTTATAATTAAAAGATCATGGCTACTAATTGACTATTAAGCCTACACGTGAGAGCACGGAGAAATCAATAGTGTCTTAATTTTTGTTACAGATTTAGTAAGCACAGATAGATAACTTTTGAGCGATACATAAGACTATGATAGTCTAATTATTACAAATATTTTGATGTTAATCAAAGAGTAAGTGTGAAAAAAATTTAAATGTATTATTGCTTATTCGGTTAACTTTCGTGCTGACAAGTGATAGTTCAAAATGTTAAGGTATACATGCACTACCCAATGTGCTTGGTACAACTTTTGGATAGTAAGTACTCTGGTTTTTACTAATCCGACATTATTGAAAAGGAAAGCGCTATATTGCGCGAAGAAAATAGTTTTCTTTTGAAATACCTATCATATTTACATTTAGTATTTACTAAAGTTAGTATTTACTAAAGTTAGTATTTACTAAAGTAAAGTTAAATTAAAAATAATAAAATAAATTTTTGATATAGGTAAGCATTTATCTATATAACAGAAATTACAATAACTTACAACTTTTAAAATTCATTTAATTGTAATGTAATAGGAATCTCTATTAAGAAATTTTATAAAGATATAAATCCTCGTACTAAATATTACTTGCACACATCGAATCTTTAATTAATTACCTACTTCTCATAATCATACACACTCACTCAAATTATTTTTTATAATCGCCTAACTTTCGGCATAGATTAAGCAATGCAGAGGCGGTGCTCGAATAATGCCTACTTATAAGGAAATGGTCTCACGAGCTCATGTTACCGTCAACGGTAAATTGCGGTATATTGCAATACTTAGACGATAGCTCTATGGTTTATATTTAAATTATGTAAATTGAATTACCTCATTGTGATGAGTTATTAATCTTTGACTTAAGAATTAGAACGGTATATCTGATCATTACGTATACATAACCTCAATCGCATTTGACCTGATTATATTACCATTTTTTTAATTCAATGTATTCTATAGTAAATGTATATATATGTATTTTAAATGAAAATTAATATTAGCTGGTTATCAATTCTCGGCTCTGTAACTATGAATAAATTCTGACATTAAATCCTAATATTTTTCTTCTAAACATTCGAAGTGCGCTGCTTACACTGTCATCACTATAAGAAAGATGATCATTAAACACAAATCGTAGGCACAGTAATGTCAAGGTCACGTTCAAAGGATGTGCCCGTCTGCGTACCGTCTGCTAATCTATGCCGTTGCGTCACCATTAGTCAGTTGGCAATTAGCCGTGGCAAAGCGCTGATTACTATTTTCGAAACAAACACTGATAGGATGCCGGCCACGCGATGACTGAACTAAACCTAGGCGAACTGAACAATCAACGTCGCGCTAATAGTCAGAGCAGAGCACATGTAAAAATCAGTATTGGCTTTGCTAGCTCTTACTTTTAAGCCGTCGTACGTTTCAACAATAAGTCAACATCTTCTGAAAGTGACTCGTGTAAAAGCGAAACCCGTGTCGAGGTATATAGAAATCGATGACGCATTATTAGCTTTTTCTAATCAGATCCTAAAAGATTATTTGTCTATTTTTCAATATGAAACCAAGGTTAAGCGGAAATTAACAAACTAAAAGCGTTTTCGAATCATCGAACCAATCCCCTTATGGGCTAACGTTAGGCAAGCAATAGCGTTGATATTTGACAGTATGCCGGTTCAACGCTGTCAAATATTGACGCTATTGCTTGCTCTTGATTTGATCTCTTTGGTGAAGGTGCTTTGATTTATTGCAATCATCAAGACAGTCATATTATTAATATCTTTATTTCTTAATTTGATGTGATTTCTTTTCTATCCACCAAGTAGTTTCTTGATGTTTATCAAAATTGGAATTACATTTTTGATAGAAAAAGATCCACGCATAACGAACCTGTACAAAGTTATGAAGCATAATTATTTATATGGCACCTGATAATTGTTGTACAAAACATTTAAGATCTCTAACTATCACTGAAATCAAATTGCAGAGAATGAGTTACTCTGACTTCATTCTACTTAATCTTTCTCTACACAAGAACAAAGCTCTGTCTCTGAATTATCGCACAACATTCAAGCATTTAACATCTGACATCTATTTGAAGCTAGTAACAAATGATAACTAACAAAACCAAAGCAATCCAATGATTTCACGAGTTAAATCTGTCTTCGCATCAAAGCTTCAATACGGAAGCGTGAATGCGAGTAGGTAGCTTGTTGAAGTTGAGTGATATTGTCCAAGTATTTTCGTGAAACCAAGTGGTCTAGCTCAGGTGATCTAAAGCAGAGCGTCGGAATTCAAAACAAACTTTTGAATGTAACAGATGCAAGGGTCAAGGATGTACAAATGGTTTGTGAAAAGTTATACGAAAATATCATGTATTGACCGAAGCGAATTTAGGTTTGCTA
Organism: Ligdia adustata; assembly: GCA_947049295.1. Lineage (NCBI taxonomy): Eukaryota > Metazoa > Arthropoda > Insecta > Lepidoptera > Geometridae > Ligdia > Ligdia adustata. The sequence continues at coordinate 10,409,335 of OX346231.1, forward strand.
ATTATTTTGTTCAGTTTGGATGTTTGTATGTCTCCTGAAATTTCGAACTCGCTAACAGATGTTAGTTTTCAACTAATTTTGGCGAAACTTTGAGTATGGGTTTTAGGATTATTTTAGTCGTTGAGGATTTTTTATTGGAGGGACGGGGGTTCGCCTTTTCCTTACTAAATTCAGTAATATTGGCTATAAACATGCGGAACACAACATTAGCAAAGATTCCTGAATATGAAAAAAAAGGTCGAGGGGTTGTCGAGTTCTATCTATAAAGTCGCAAAAAACATCGTGGTCGCGAGGTGGACAGTTCGCTGAACTACTAGTTTATATTTAAGTATAAAATATAGTTTTACTAGAATCAACAAGTCTACCAGAATACAAAAATATGAATACTTTCGTTCATAAAACATATACCTAAGCAAAACAAGAATAAGAATAAGTGAACAGAAACACAACCGGCCTTGAATTATTCAAATAGTTTTCACATTGCGTCTTCTTAACAATTAGCACGGAGTTGCGTCAATATTGCCGTGCAGGCTAGTACTAGCACTATTGTTAATGAATCAGAAATATTTATTTATGTTTCTTGTATCTGTAAACGTGCAGTCTCGTGTAACAGATTTCCTATATATCTACAGTTGAAAGAGCGATCGAAGCGTTTCCGCTTCAAGTCTGTCAATTTATTTTCTTTCTGTACCATTACGTGGAACTGCCAAACATTGAATTTTCAATAAAATTAATACAGCCAAGTAGTTACATAGTAAGTCAACATAAATTTTACGTTAACTCTTTTTTCTTTAGTGAATTTAATAGCAGCTAATAAAATACGAAGAACCAGTCTAAAAAAATTGTTATCATCATTTCATCGTTGTAGTCTATCATACAAAATTTAGAATAGTTTTTATTCGTTTCAAAAGCTAGGCCATGAATTGTTAAGTATTCAAAGAAATATTACTTATTGATTTTCCTCTCGCACTCTGTTCAAAACTTCTGATAGACCGACAAAGTGCTACGCGTGAAAGGTGTAAATACACAGGCAAGTTTAACATGGACCATGAAATTCTGTACAAGCAATTGCTATGTAGGATTGGTATTGGTAATATTTGTATAATATGGAGCAACTTATCAAAAAGAAACTCATTGCAAGTTCCTAAGTTTTAAAATTGATGACATTGAGTTAAATCTTATCAGTATTGGATATGGATGGTACAGCAGCAGAGAATATATAATAATACTGACATATAAACAATACAGATAGCATAATACAAAGCCCCATAGGCATTATGCTATCCTTAGGCTTAGGTGGATGATGTTGACTAATTTACTGGTAATTAAGGGTGGCTTATACGACGACCATAAGCAACATATTTTGATACAATACTTCAGTACATAACCAAAAAAAAATCTTTTCCGAATAAATTAATCATTGACGCGCGGCCGGTAAGGAACATCATTTTTATTTTCAATTGTTACAAAAGGAAGGGAACAGAGGTTTTTGCTTATTTTCATCCATATGACTATGTATATGACTGGTATTTAGACGTAAAATTAGGAATAATTTTGTCGAAACAATTATTCTCTGTTTGATAACATAGCCTTTGTTTGATAACATATTGGTTCAATATTTCATACTTCTAACGACCTATTGCTGAGCAATTATTGACGGAAAAATTGCTAGTGTAATAAAATTATAAAACTATCTATAAGATAGTTTTATAAACATTCGTGCGTTTAGGTCAATAAACGAGTTCGGGTGTGCGTTAAACGTCTGCTTGATTGGTTCATAGTTAAGCAAATCATTAGATTGGCAAATACATTTTTTCCGTTTATTGCTGGATAGGTTTCTAAGCGATTAATTACTTGCTGAGTGTAGCTGTTCTATTCTGATTCACTATCTACGGCGCGCAGTAGTACTTGTGGTAAAAAGTGACGTGATGTGTTAGTCAAACTTTATCGAAAAACATTCTTCGTTCTTGTGTGTGTACGTAATGAAGAATCAATTTTCTTATATAAAATCGATTCTTCATAAATAAAATTAGGTGAAATTAGGTGAACGTTATATTTTATTCATATTCATATAAAATTGTTTTAGACAGATGATTAGTGAATTTTATTAATTTTGTGTTTTTAATTTCTATTAAAATAGGAGAATTTACTAAAGCTCTATTTTATCTCTAAAAACGTAGCAAATACTAGTCAATACATCGCTATCTACAATAAAAATAAAACGTAACAATAATCTTGCGATAAATGTACCTACTCAATACTTATACAATTAAAAACAAATTTAAAACTAATTACTAACCAATATTAGGATTTTCAATAGTCATCGTCGCTTTATGAGTAATTGTGCCTCCAATTTTTTTTGTCATTATAAAATATTATATACTATTTTTTGTGGCCATAGGCAATTTTGTAATCGATATCCGCTTCATCTAAGCCCGATTTCTATGAGTAGAGAGAATAAGTGAATTACAATTACAAGCAGCCTTCAATTTATTTACTTGCGGTATGCTTAAAAAAATAATTGCATTATCAGTTCTTAACGGTTCCATATTTTGTATAACTTTATTACACCTGTTATAATAAACCTAGCAAGTGCCTTTAATGAGAAAAAATAATGACTGACAATGTGCAATTAAATGACCTTAATCACATTTTTTCCACGCACTAGTGTCTATCACCAATTATAAAATATGGCAACCCTTTTCTTAGTAGGAGGATGATCTTAGATATTCACACTAAATGTGAATGAGACCTGAAGAAGCTTGCTTGTAGGCTATAACGAGAAAACAAATGAAGACCCATAGTGTGGTGAACTACGGCCTACACCTCTTCGGACCTTGCCCAGAAGTGGGGTGATGAAAGTATCGACTTCAATAAACCTCGACAATTAAGCCCCAACAATTAATACAAGAGGTCTTCTACTGCATGATTATAATGTCAAAAGTACTATGAAATTGCTGGGTATTTACCAAAACATTGCAAAAGAAAACTTTTTAGTAGCAAGTAGTTCTAAGAAGAGATCACATACGCCCATACGGAGCTTATCTCGTACGATAATGAAGGAGTAGCGACAATAAAAAGGTCGTTTTTTCCGACAACAATCCATTGAGATCGACAGACGACGGATGAGTAAATGGAGTTGATAATGTTTGTTACGTCTTGTTCGCAAATTATAGCAGATCAAAGCCCTTCGCGGTGTAGGTTTAAAATTTACTAGACATTATATACATACAAGATTAAAAAATGATGAGCATGCCATTATCAAAAAAGTGTTTAAATATCTCAAACATAATATTTTATCTTCAGTTGATTTACACATTGTATCCGACGGCCAATTTGTTTTTTCTATGAAATATCTCATTTTTTTCTGATTCTCCGAGTTTTTATTGCGAGAGAAACAATTATGATTTCAGTGAATTCCCTTCGGCTAAGTAAACCTCTAACCTACACACCTAACCAAATTACTGTCTCTGCTTGTTTACTTCTATCCTACTTGTCGTCTGCCACACAGATCTCAAAGAAAAATCTTGGTCAGTTATAAATATGTCTTTGTAATCCTTTCCATGACCAATGAATCATGAGCCCAGATTTAGGTAGATTCCATTAGGTCTAGCGCTTCTGTGGATACCTATAGTCCTTAATCAATCATTGATGGTACAAAATTATACGAAACTTGTAACAGTCAGATTCTGAGTATAATGCATGGAAGATGATTTCCCCTGTTGACATTGTCAAAACCTACCAATTTTGACACTTGAACATGGCATAATAATACCCAAGTAGAATACGAAACATAAATTTAAAATTTGTAATATGTCTTATCTGCTTCACGAATGCTTGTATATGTAATAGTACTGTATATGTACCTAAAGTCTAAACCTAGATTAGAAGGGCTTACTGCTCGCCTCTCTCCACATGTGACTGTTCTAGATAACGCACTAAACATAGACTAGTACCTTTTAGCTTTTGTTACAATTAGAATTTTGGAGTGAGATGTATTTAATTCGCCTTTCTCCATTTTAAATTTACGCAAACAGAGTTTACAGGAGAAAGTTTAATAAGAAGGCCTTGGATATTTTTATTTTTATAGGTTTTTAGATCTGGCTGGCGACAACCAATTCTTAACGCCACATAAATTTTAGAAGGTACCAAAGCTAAATTACTGCCACTATTTTTTTACACAGTTTTATAAAAACGCAATAAAATGGTGGCAACTAGATAGACAGAAACCTCGGATGAGTGCTATAGCGTACCCGTGTCCCGCCAGTTATCAGCAAGGATTGACATCGTGAAGTTTTAGAGGCTAAGAGTCCCACATAACCGTTCTGGCTCCCCTCGGTGGAACGGTATGAATGCAGCATTTCTCCACGTTAAAAAAAAGGTAGATAGATCTCGACAGAGATCTATCTACCTTACCTACCACATGAGATTTTGCTCACTTAGATGCTGAAAAATTAAAAATCTCTGAGACAAATGTAAAAGTATACAAAGTTTGGTCAACTTGACTGTACCTGTATACGATTACCAACAATTAGGGAAACATGCTTACTGAGAAATTAGGGTAATAGCGGTACAAAATTGTCGAACTAGTACCTACTGTTAGCATTCTTAAGGGTACAACGTGAGGGTTCTTGTCAAACACTTGGATTTTTTTGTTAGATTCGAAGCAAAGATGCGTAGTATTTCCATTTCCATTTCTAATTAAAATTAAAGATTCGCGCTCTAGGCGATGAATACATCAGCCTTCGCATCGGCTTTAGGCCACTTCCATAACATTGAATAATGACAGAAGCGTCTATTACAACTGTCTTGAAAACAATATTCTAGTACCGTTACCGCTTGACCTGACCTAACAAATCTTTATTTTATTATCGATGACATTGATAATTGAATGGCACACTTCTGGGTACAACATTACTAAATGTCCAAAACATCAAAGTATAAGACTTTTAGTTACCACATCTCCTTTCTACCATCTGACTACTGAAGATATACGAGAATACGTTTACGGTAACCGAGATTTCCACGGATTCGTACTAAACGCTTTGCGTCGACTTTTATTGTGCGAACAGCCAGTGGAATTCGCTGCCTAGTTCTTCTGCTGCTGCTGCCATTTTCGCTCAGCTATAATCTTTGTCTTTTCAAATCGCTGGTGAGTCGAGTTTCTTTTATGCGAGCCACATCCTAGGCTGCATCTTCTTTTTACGAGTTGCGGGCAAGTGCAAGCCTATTTACTTATTTTAATAATACATATATATAAGAATGTCACTGAATAACATAGTGACCTCCATTAACTTATCACATATCAAACTGAGAACCCTGTGAATTTCATCAACCATAAACATATCATGGACGTGTATAGTACTAACTTTACTGTCAAAACACTGGTTCCATTGCTCTGCTCAACTGAAGTTCAATTGCATTGAATAGAGCTTCGCTGACGGATGTGAATCCCGTTATGGTCTGAACCCTATTTTGATGTCATTTCTTATTTCTAAGTTGATGAAGATAATATCAGAGCGGTACTTTCTGTGCAGATTGCAGAACTGCAAAACTTCAACATAATTGGACATAATCATGGTTGCAACAGTTGCATCAAACTTGCACTCTTCAAATTTAAATACAAACCTCAATAAAAAGAATATGATATAGATATACGCTTGGCCACGATCTTAATTACCTTATGGTACGAGTAAGCGAAGGTGTGGTCGATAATAGAGCATTTACTTACATTGGGTAAAAATCCGCTCTTACTGAATGAATTATACAAGAATTATTATTTTGTATTGTTCACTGTTATATTTAAGGTTATTATGATTATGATATTTATTATTGTCCAAGAAACAGAGCAGCATGACAGTGTGTTCTGATGCTTTGCGGTACGGATTATGGAAGTGGACTAAGTCTGATCAAAAGTAATATTTAATAGTTGTAATACTTCTGTTAGAAGCGCCTTGAAGCTTTAATATGAAACTCAAATATTTTTCAATAGCTTAAGCATATAATAAAAAAACACTATAAAAGTCCTTACAGTCGTCACAAAAAACAGGAACAAAGATATAAATAATCGGTTGTTAAAGTGATTTCGCAACGGATGGATTATGAGATTGGTTATGCTTTTAGCTAGAAAACTAGCTCTAATCTATCCTTAAGCTTAATCTTGCTGAAAAAAATACTAGATTCGTCATCTGTAACGTAAGAATGTCTATTTTTAAAAGGCATACTTTCTAAACTAGACTTTGACGAAGCTTTGCGTCAAGGAACTTGCCTCGGTCCGATGAGAGATTATTTTGTTGTGTTGGCATGCTCGGTGTAATGTGGGAGGTATTTGTATGACTGTCATCATCTTCCTGCCTATATTCTTACAGTTTCTCAAACCCCTTCTGAAATGTCTCTACTGGATGGGAAATATGGAATTTTATTTCTCATATTAGGTACTACTAGAGCAAAATGTTTCTATTATTAAGGGTCTTCTTATAGTTTACATACTTCAATTACTCTACCTTATCCGTGTTCGTATGATTCTTCCGTGTATCCCTTTCTTGTAATATGACTCACAAGCTGGGTCACTGTTTTACTACATCGGAGCTTGAACGATATTCTAGACACATTTATTTTCCAAATTTCAGCAAGGTGCTGATATTGTTATTTTTTCGTATATTAAAAATCATATAGAAAAATTGTTATGTAAAATTAAGCAAATTTTTCAACTTTGTCATTCATGCGCTTAGTATTTTTTCCAAATTGTTTGTAGGTAAACTCAAACTTACTTATAGTTTCAGTATCATAAATATAAAATATGAATAGATTATGTTAGTTTTTAGAAGCTCGTTCTTCCAACAAGTATTTCATCGCTTCATTTCTAAGCAGCCATATTTACATCTCTACAACATTAACATAAGTTTTACCTTCAGCCCCTAGCTATGAAGCTTTTATTTTATGATCAAACACAGGCTTTAATATCTAAAATATCTAATTTAAATACGTCTCCATTTAAAAACCACGTCGAAATCAAATAATTCTGCATTCCTTGGCGTTGGGTATACATTAGTCCGTTGATTTTTTACTGTGACATGGTTGTATTTGAATGTAGTCTAGATATCGGTGTAAGAGATAGTGATTAGTGAAGCAATCAGCCGAGCTATTTACAATCGGTTTATAAATACTAACCGCTAGCCGTGACTGACTACCTACATGTATCAATAGGTAGGCTTTTGACACACTGAATGTGTAACGCTGACTACTTTAGTTTCGTCTGCGTTCGTCTTGTGACTATATTGTATGGTCGCGCATATTATAATCTTTATGTATATAGTTATATAGGAATAAGTCCTGACTGACTAAAATAACTGACAGCTGGACACAATCAATGCAGAGCCTAAACTGCTAAATCTTGAAAGAACTTTTCGAAATTCAACCCCTAAGTGAAACGTTTTTATATTCCATTGTATGTCGCGTGCATAGCATAATTATTTCGACACTGCGATAACTGCAAAATAACTAAAAAATATGCATAGGCGCCTGCGATATGAAGACGCTTTAAAGCATTGTTAGTCGCAAATATATATATATATATTTATCTTACTAATATTATAAACGCGAAAGTGTGTAAGAATGTATGTGTGTATGTTTGTTAGTCTTTCACACCAAAACTACAATACCGATTTGAATAAATATTAAATATAAAACATGCTTCCCTAATTTCTTTACAAAAAGTGCTTGTTGTTTTTTGGCTCAAATAAATTATATTCTATTCTATTTTAAAATTTGGTACGGAGATAGCTTAGACCCTGGATTAACACACAGGCTATTTTTTATCCTGAATTGACTCGGATAACACCGCAGCTAATATATGTATATATAAAGTCAATCATACAAAACAAATATATGTAAAGGGAGGCATATTGAAGCTTGATATAGGTAATGACACGAGGGCAGTCGTATCAGAGGGTCAACCTGTACCGAGTTACGCGAAACGCAAACCGGACGTGAAGGGATACCGCGAAATTAACTTTTACCGCAGAAGAATAACATTAAATCGTCGAATCCTTCTCTTCAACCTCCGTTGTCTGTACTGATGTTATGTTTCATTCGAAACTCATTTGTAAAAAGAATGTTGATTAAATAATTAACATTTTGTAAATTCTTTGCTAACTTATATATAAGTATCTCGACAATTTCCTAATTTATTTATTTGATATTTGGAATTCCTGTTGAACGTTGAATATACCGTATATGTCTCTACCAAATGTTATTGAAATCCTTCTATAAAATGAACGAAATCGTACTAAACTTCACTTTTTCTCGGCATAAATACTAGTTAAATGCCTAAAGAAATCGCTCGATATTAAAAAAATTTTGAACTTGCATAACAAGTTTCGGGTTCAATGAAAAATACGACTACGAGAGTACCAACAACCAGACAAGTATACATTAAACCACATACATATTGAAGAGAGAAAAAACGAGTCTAAGCATAGACAGACTCTTCGCTTTGCTGCATTATCATTATCAATAATCTCCATCCAAACGTTGCCTAGAAGAGATCGCTTTTAGCGATAAGGCCGCCACTTGTGGCACTACATGTAAAATTATATTTTTATGTTTTGTATGTCTACAAAAAAGCGTTCTATCTATCTATCTATCACAACGGATATTCACGCGAACCTGATTGTTGAAATATAATTGATATTTGCGTTACTTTCCTTTCGCAGTAGCACCGGCTCAGGCGATCTTTTTCGGCAGCCACCGGTTGTGAACCCGTTGCTCGAGTTATATCTCGTAAGCATTTCAGCGGCTTTTTTCACGCTCTCTTTTGGCTTGTGCCGAGAGCTTATTCGTGCTGATGGAGAAAAAGTTGATTAACTTCAGTCATTGTTGCAGTTCAAGTTCGCATTGTTTCATTCGGTTGGACTACAGAATACGATTTAATCAAAACAAGGAAAGTCGCTTTAGATATTTGGTTTTGGTATGCTAGCCGTAGACAGTTTGTTTTTCTTCTATTTATTTAATCGCATTAACAGTACAATTTAAAATATGGGTATAGTTTTACTGGTCCAGCAATAAATCTAGTGAGAATTCAGTTCAGCTGAAATATGCACTACTTCATGTTTTTTTTTTTACTTGTATGTTAATCAAATTTGAAACGCTATATAGGTATAGTTTTTGTAAGGAATCTGCCTTATTTATTTATTTAATAAAATTTGGTATGAATGTATGACAAGTTTCATAAGAGCCGCCGGGCATCTGACACCAAAGTCCTTCCAGGCTATACTTTTACGAATAAAAATGAACGTTAATAATTTTTAGCTGATATGCTATTTAGGTTATTTTTTTTATATTGCTTTTATTTCCTTATAGGTTTTTTTGTTAGTGTAGTTTTATCTTTATTTATTTTATGTATCGTATTTATTGCAGCTAGTTTGTTTATGTGTAAATCAAAGTAACTCTGTAAAAAACGAACAGTCAGGAACTCCAAATTTTTTAACTCATGAAAATATCACAAAACACCCGTGTAATATTTATTGCTCTCATTTCAAAATATATTAAATTGACTGCATATTATTCAGTTCATTACTGAATGAATGAATATAATGTTATATTAGTTTTATATTCTTACAGAAACAGTTATCTATTAATACATAGCGAAAGGGTTTTAGTTTTATATGTAATCTCGAGTCTTAATAATTCAAACTGCATTCTTGAGCGATAAAACAACCAACTCCGTTCCACATTCGGCACGTGCTTTTCCTCCATATAAAATTTTACTAACTTAAATGTAACAGACCCCGTACTATTGTATTTAGAGATCCTTGTGTATTTACTACTAGGCAATATTTGTTCGAAATTAGCCACAAAATATTTTTCATCGTTGTCATTTCGTACTAATACGATTAAGACTAATCTATGTTAAGCAGGATACGTTTTGCTAAATATTAATTTTATAAATAGATAAACTATTGTTATTGTATTAATGTTTAGAAATACTAATCAAATTCAAACTTCTTAAAGCCCTCAAAAGTTAATTGATGAACAATTTTGATATCATTATTATTTTTGAATAATAAAAATATAATAAAATAACAAACGTTGTACATATAGTGATTATTATTATATCTTCTTTAGTATAGTACAGTGATAATTATAAATCGAGTACAGAACCGTTTCTTGAACTTTCTTCTACCACAAACTTTTTACGTCTACTTTTCTAGATTAATAGAATCTTTAAACTAACAAGCGCTGCGGAACCCGTTCACCATTAATTTCCGACGAGCATTCTACCATTTTCTTTTTGTTTATTACCTACCTACATTCGTGTAACTTTCCTACGTTGTCTGTGACCGCGGCAACTTTTCGATATGCACGTGCATTCCACAACTACAACTTGGGACGCTACAAGCTCCGGCTCAACCGCGGAAAAAACCTGCAGTTTTAATTAGAAGGTGACACTGCTTGACCTACAAATGAGAATTTAGTGGTTTTATTTCTTATGCATTAGTGTCTAGAGTTGGAGTCGACCCTTTCTTGTAGAGACATTTAAAAATAGCGGTCAAATTATAAGATTGTAAGAATAAAGACATACTACGAGTATACCTAACATCAAAATATGAATTGTTACAAAAAAATAAAGGTTTTAAAATTAGATTGTGCAAAAGTATAATTGTACTACTTACACTTAATGCGAGTATAAAAAAAATAAAGAAAAAGTTGCAAAAAAAGAAAAAGTAGTTTTGTTCCAAATAAATATATTTCCATAAAAGACATATATTTGGCTAATTGTTACACGTAAAGAAATTACATTCTAGAGTTGGAAACTGAAGACGCCACTGTTGTTGTAATATAAGTATCAGGTGTCAAGATCACCATGTCAGAGAACAATTATTCAACACGCTATCAGTCCTAGCAAATAGGCTGTGACCCTTTCTCCGATACCCTTCAAACATATAAACAAGTAATTATGCATGTGCACACTGATCGTTAAACTAAAAAGGATACACACAAGCAGCTAACTATACGCCTAACGTTATTTTACTACTAAATAGTTGAACAAATCCAATTTTATAATCAAAAAGAAATTGGTAATAATAATTATGTTACATCAATTAACCAAACTATAGTATTTTATAACGTTGTATGCATTATTATATTATCTAGTCATTATTTTCCGATTGCAGGATAAAAATCTGTATTCCTTGTATCTTTATTCCAAAGTTCTGACGAAAAACTCAGCAAATAAAATAATGATAGATAAAGAAAGACTACAAAGTGTGTTGTATTTCTATGCTACAAAGTATTGAATACGATATGATGTATGTATTATCATCTTACATGCTAGATGATTCGCCTATCTCACACATCCATCGCTTCTCATTTACTATCCCCTTGAACTCGGTAGTTATTAGGAGTATTTTGGTGAGTTATAGTTAGAACGGTTTCGCAATGGGCATTCGACAACAGCTTTCCGGACTATTAAAGTCATTTGTAGTTTAAATATACTGGACATAACCAACTGGACTCGTAAATAGTTTACTTCACAAACATTAAACTTTCTGAGCCGTTACCTATAATACGATTAGATTTGTAATGACTTAAACATCAATTTAACTTCTTTTGAGTGATCCCATATACATGTTACTAATATCGGTCTTGAAGTTTAGTTCGTAAATCAAAATGCTAAAAATATTGACGGCGACTGCCGAATTAGGTGTACCTAATGTGTCTAAAATGCCTACGTGCAAAACTAGACGTACGCACTGCTATAATTCATGACGCAAAAATATAATCACATCTCAACGGCACAAATGACGTTAACCTTTACGATATTTGAGCTGCTACAGGCGTTAGTGATAAAAACCTGTATCCAGTCACATGGTATTTACTACGTTTACAAAATCTGCGCCGTTTTTAATAACCACCAATGGACCATTCAATTTGAAGTGGTCATAACGCTGGATTGCGTACTCATTTGTAGATTTTTGCTACGTGTTAGCATACTTAGATCATAGATTTATGCAGGTTTTAGTCTACTAGCATAGTAAATTCAAACCATTTATATTACAGATAGGCTGAATAAAATTTACTTAAACATTCACATAACTATCTTATATTATTATTGTTCATTGTTTCATTAATTTTATTTCCTAGCTGCTATAATTAGACATGCTGATTTGAATCACATGATTTCATATTTACACGCCCCATATTTTTAGAACTGTCTCACGTTAGTTTGTATAATTATAGTTTTTAACATCACACTGCACGTGATGTTGGAACTTTAAACCATAATTATTGTTTAAATTTCTCTAAATTAAGGTTAATTGACTCTTTGGTTTTGGTTATTGATTCTCGAATGTTTGTTTGTATATCCATTGGCATTAAACATTCTCACTACCAGCTGCTTAATTTGATATGTGCTCCATCAATCTTGAAGATAACTTAGAACCTTCTTCAGTTAGCAGGTAATAAAATTATATATTTTAGGTTAAACATATTCATGTGTTTCTAAGCCGATAGACTTGTTTATAACTTCAAGTAGAGACGTGTTATATTCATTTTAGATGATTGTAGCGATCATTTTAGGTCATATACAGTTCATAATGTTATATCTGCTTAGTTTCAGTAGTGTATATATTTAGAAAATTAATTTAGTTCAATACAAAATTCTTGCAGAATGTCAGCTTTTAACCCTTAGGAATACGGAAACTATTTTGCTGTGGGTTTGTCTTGACCACAATTCTCATTTAATTTTATAGCGTTTCCTGTGACATAACATATTTCATTCGTAGTAATATAATTTGAAAAACACTGTAAAATTTATTTAAGCAGTTGTAGAATGATACACATCTAGGATTAAAAGGTGACTTTGATTTGTAAATGTCGCTTTCAAACGTTTATCATCACTATCGATATTACGGAATATCTAGTTAGCTACAAGCGTTAAATTGTTTCAGATAATTCGGTATAGTATTGTGCACTAAAAAATATTAACAACAAAATACAGATAAATAAAAAAACATTGGTATTAGTAAAAAAACTGATATTTATTTAAATACTTTTTAGTCATCAAATGAGACTAAAATATATTAATATTTAAGTTATCGCAAATATTGTCAAAAAACGTTGTGCTTGTACTTCATCACCTCCCTTATTTAACTGATCTCTTCTAATCCCAAAGGACTCGACTCGACGGAGATCCGAGATAAGGCAAGAGATCTAATCAATCACACTTCAGTAACATGACTTCCGCCGCATTTTGGTTCAGATAACGCAAAACGGGGCAACAGATAAGTAATTTATACTTTATCGTTCGTTGTATACTTTCTTCGCTATCTTGTCATAATCAAATCAGTGCGGCGGAGTGGAGGTGTGAACTGTCGTACAGTTAAAACCTGTTACGCGACTCTAGACTTTGCAACGCACTTTTCCATCACGGCCAATTATTTTTAGGTGTAATGAAATTTTCTGCGAGGTCATTGTTTTAGCTTCATACTGTCTGTTTTACTACCAGCATAGTTACAATGTGTTTACTAAGTCGATGTAAATAGTTACAACGGTTTACATAACCTATGCCATTTCATTACAGGACAAGTGAATAAATGCAGACACTATTTAATAATGTAAACCAAAGAAGACCGCTTTATGCAAATATAAGTAATAATAGTTTAACTTGTAGCGATGATGGTCGAGTGGTTAGTGGGGTCGATAGTCGTGCAAAAGGTACGAGGTTCGACCCCACGAAACATGCAACAAGTTTAAGTATTCGATCGAACAGTTGCAAAATTGTACACAAACGTGTGGTAATATTGTAACCCAAAAATCAAAGATTTGGTTATTTAACTTATTGTGGTCTTCATTCCTAGGTTTTTTTCTAAGAGATCGGGATACGGCCACCAAATCTACGGGACTATATACTCGTATTAAATGTCCTTTATCTATTTTATTTTTGTCTGCAAAAAAGTTCAATTTTATAGAATTTACAAATTTATTCAATGAGTCATTTTATTGCAATAGATGTTTTTAGATCCGGTCAAAAGACACGAAATATTTTATAATTTTGTAGTTCGTATGCGAGTAGCGGCAAATATCAGCCTTTACTTTCGTTCTCAAATGGTATTCCAAATATTTACCAGATCTTGATTATCTATAGATAACCGTGACGGTTTCTAATGACGTTAGTTTAAGGTAGAGTTTGTTTAAATATGCATACAATTGTAGATATATAAAAATAAATATATCATTGATTACCATTTTCTTTATCTAACAATCAAATTTACTAAATATAATTAATATATTTACATTAGTTTCAAAAACAAATAAAAATACATGTATTTCAATTATCTATCCTTTCAGTGACGAACACGTGAGAATTTTAGTCATCCATTTTTTAACATACTTTATTAGTTTTATATCGTATGGATCTCCGTTTCGTTGTTTATCCTAGTCAGTAATAATCGGCATTGAAAAATAAATGCCACAATTTGAATTTTCCAAAAATACACTTATTTTCCAAATTTATTGCTCGGTGTAAAAGTAGCTACAAAAATTCCCAAGTACTAACTTCGATATCCGAAGAGTGCCAATAATAAATTTAACATAGATTTATTGAGACAGAAACGAACCTAAAATTTGCCAACATACTCTACATGACGAACGGACAAACTATCACTTCAAAATATATTAGGTACCTATACCATTAATAAAAAAAAAATACAGTAACTTTTGACACTTATATTTCTTTTTTTTTATCTGTTCCCTATTTTAGATGCCTAGATTTTATTGTAATGATATATATTATTTCAATTAGCTATTGGTGAGTAGCTCTTTATTTATGTGAATAATTATCAATTCGTTATTCTTTTATCATTGATGACCTTAATTAAAGTTAACGACATTAATATTTCTCGCCAAAATCACAATGATAAAACACGTGGTACTCCACCAAAAACGTGTTATTCGTCTGTTCTCAGACCAGTCTGTGACTGTCATTCTTTAGATTTAGGCAGCCCACCTAGATTCGCATTTCTGATATGGAATTCATTTACGCAAACATTATCTATCTTATCAATTAGAACGAAACTGTCGAAGTCCGCGCGTGAAAAAAAAAAGATAAAAACTGGTCCACAGACAAGCAACGGTCTAGCTCAGCATTAAATCTAAATATAAAATAACTATCACTCAAACTTACCTCAACTGTTCTAGCTGATGTCACCACACGTCGCACAATCAACAATTTTATTTAAACTCTACAAATAAAATGTGAATTCACACTGTAAAAGTTACACTTTCCTAGATATATGTAACAAACTTATGTCCGTCAAAACCGCGTGAGTTTCCCAACAGTGGTCGTCTCACTTTCGTACAGTCACTGGATCGTGTTCACTTGTGGTTGTCGTAACTCTAACTGGTCACTGGTATTGTAATCGACATCACACAGGGAAGTAATGGATACTAGATATTTCCCACCGACGTTACTCTGTGAACTAAAAATCACACGCGTAAGACACTGCTTACACTTTGCGACACTATAGTACTGGCCAAACCACCATACGACACACGAAAGTCGACGCAGAGAATGAGAAATTTAAGAGAATCGATAAAAGACGCGATAAGAAATTACTGCAAATGTTTGTACAAATAATTATACCACCGCGTTCGAACGCCGAACAACTTACATTGCGTTTCTGTGCCAAAAGAGATTTTGTCAAGCAATTAGCAGATAACTGTCGTCAGAAAAAAGAAAGAAAAACTTTTTTCGTCAGAAACTTTTTGGCCGTGAGCGTTTCGTAACAGGGCAGTCGCAGCGCACAAGTCATTACACTGAAAACGTCCTAATTCGGCGTCACGTACACACTCCGCGTGGAAACTCCAACTACGCGAAAAGAAAATTATTTAACGATAGCAAAAATGTCAAATCAACTTTTCCGAGCTGACCGGCCTCCGCTGCATTGTTATGCAATTGCAAGCCGGTGCTACTGCCAAATCGCTAAAACTAAGGCTTTAAAGTTGGAAAAACGTTAGCCGGAAAATTCCTAACCTCAAAGGAGAAAGCGGCGGGTGACGAATAAATTTGTTTCCGAGTGGCGTATGGTGTTTTGTTGGCGGGTCACATGGGGTGTATTACCGAGTCGAGTGATCGAGAATGGGATCGAGCGGGCGCTATGTGTGCGACGCGCGGCATTACGTGACCGCCCCGAGCGGGATCTCGCGCGATACTGAACGCGCCTGCTGCTATCGGAACTCATGCAGGAGCGATACACTTTACCACTTTAGTCGGTTTACGTCTTTGAAAAAGCTCGCGGTATCGTGCTAGCGGTACCATGCGAGATATTACGCATTTTTGGTCACGATCAGTTCTTTGAAGAACTTGGAGTCAATCCTTGTTGCGAGGCACGCACGACTTCGATTCGGTGATTTTTTGCATCAATGACTAATACTCTGCATTATTTTAATAATTTCTTCCTACGAAACACACGTAATTCTTTAATTTTAATTTAAATGTAAAACAGTTATTGAGCATATTTAACAATATGTATTATTCATTATTTACTCATGATGACTGTATTAATATTCTGTCTAGGTATTCTCATGGGTATGCAAATAATAAAATTTTGGACTTGTGCTACTTTGTTAGTTGGTGTCCAAAATAGTCCACTACGCCAACTACCAATTCGCAATTTAAAGTCGTAAAAGTCGTCATTGATCAGTTTCTTACAGGCAATCGTGCTATATCTTAGACCGCGTAGCTTTACATCAGACAAGATGAGGTCAACCGCAACTGTTATAAAAAAAAACTAATTGTTTGCTATTTTATCACATTTCGCTTTACAGGGGCGGCTGCTAGGGGCTCTAACCTCGAAGGCGCGCATATGCAGGCTCGACGTACTTTAACATCTACCAAACCCAATATTATATACAAATTATTCATACCTTTACACAAACACAAACATATATTTGCCGTAGGGAGACATTTTAAATAAATATATTGATGTGTCATTTAACTTCATTCATGATATCTATAATATAGGCAAAATCAAGTAAATTTAAAACCAGTGGTTAAAAGTGATTTATAAAATCTGACTGTAAAAACTTTAGACCCACGTATCAAAACAATTGAAATCGAGGGATGCAGAATAGCAGGATATAGCCTCGGACCATATGCAGGTGAAGACGAATCTATTGACACCACTCGCATAAACAATATAAAAATATGACAAGCTGTTTAGGCTCTGGGGTGCACGTGCCAAAGAAATATACATACATACCTACATACATACACTGGAATATTATAAACCTCCTTCTCAGTCAGGTAAAACGTGAAAATTGACTTCAATGACAAAAAACTTACGTTACAAGAATATCATCTAAGCCAAAGAAAATTATAAACAATAAAGTTATTTTTAAGGACCCATATCATAAATATAAACAAAATTACTAACTACAACAGCAAAACAAAATAGCAGAATGATTACCTGTAGACCATTTAAGATCACCAGATAATCCAAATGCTCTAACCCACTACCAGAGCAGCGTGTCAAGCGGTTTGGATTTATGTTAGTTTTAATTATTAGAAAGAAAGAAAGAAAGAATTTATCTGTACCAATAAACTACTAGCACAAACAGAGAGTTCACAAATAAATATATAAGTTTCTTGTCACAAACCGGCTCCAACTCAGCATAATGCTGGTTGTAAACAACCAGCGCTGGTCTTCCGTTGGTGACGGGCAGGTGATGAGGTATTAGGTATTGCTATTGTACTATATAAGAATAATTAGTCCTATATTTGGAGATTTTGTAGTAAAGGGTGACCAACAGTCGAATTGAGCACCTCCTTTTTTTAGGAAGTCGGTAGAGTGACACTCCAGGTGTGAGATTCATGACCACATTCAAAAAGGTGTCGACAATATTAACTGATTATATCATTTCAGACTATAGGGTAGTATTATTATACTCGTATGCTCTATACTAGCGCGAAATTTCGTTTATCCCACGGGAACTCATCTATAACTTGGTACTACATATATCCATACATACAAACCTTCGAAATATTAGTAGTATTCTCAGCTATAGGACAGAGTGCTCATTTTGCTTTAAATCAGCAGGCGCCTGATTTTTATTTTAATTACTAACTCTGATTTCTACTTCTGGTATGGTATAATGATTTCTATTGAACAATTAAATTAATAATTATTCCTATTTAACAAATTTTTGATAAAAACTAACTGGGATACAATGGTTGCCTGGAAGAAATCGCTTTAAGCGATACGGCCGCCATTAGAGATCTAGCATTTTTTATTGCATTGTTTTGTAAATAGTTGTTAAATACTGTTTTTTACCCACATCCTAGAAAATGAGAAGCTACTCAATTCGACGGATATGTTTCTTTACGTTTGTTGCCTGATAGATTCGGAGAACGCCGTTTGAATTTTTTTTATTTTGTATGAAAGGCGTATATACTTTTCGGTGGTCAAAATCGGTGTAGTGATTAGATTTTTAATCGAAATAACCGAAAAATCTAATAGACATATTGGACTTAACTTATCGGATGATAGGAAGTAGAAAATATTGTAGGTGTTTCCCATTTTGTGAAGGAATATCGTCTAGAAGGATATAATTTTCTTTATCAGGAAAACCTGAACTTGTGCGTGATGATTTTTTCTGTGCTCCAACGTGACTCGGATAGCAAATATAGTAATATGTTAATTTGACAGTTTACAGGAGGTTGCCATACATGTAGAAAATAGATAAAAAAAAGAAATATAATCTAACAATTTAGCCAGTATTTAACTTACCTTATCCTAACCTGACGCATAGTTGTAACGCAGCTAAGTAAAGTTCTTTTTTTTAATATTTTGTCATGCTGGCTTATTAGCTCGGCTTTGTATTGAGACCTTTTATTTGGTAGTCTACAAGGTGTAAATACGAGTATCTCACATATATATTAATCTGACACGCTCGAGTATATCACAAAATCCCGTCTTGGGCTTTCCTACTTTGACATCAAATAGGTACTAAACAGAATAAAATAAATATTTGAGGGGGCTCCCATACAACGATTTATTTTGCTCTATTTTAATATTTAATAAATAGACGCTTGAAATATTCAAAGAATATATAGGTGTATATTCAGTTTAAAAATAAATTGTAAATTTAATATTTGAGGGGGCTCTCATGCAACCAACATGATTTTTAGACTATTTTAACTTGATGTTAATTACGATAACAGGTAGAAACTTGAGCTAATGTTAAATAGATAATTACTTAAAGTACAGAACCCGCACTTTCGGATTTTGGATGCGATATCCATCTCCCGCACACTGGTGCGTCGGTCGGCGTATAATTTTAACAGACTTTCAGAATAGGAGGTTCTATGTTTGCTGGTATATATTTTTTGGTTTGCGTTGATTGATTATTGCATATGATATTGTCGCCAAATGTGAAACGAATAAAAATTATCATTTTAGTTTGTAGGAGTATAATTATATACTGTAGAGCTGTTCCCATAAAAATTTTAACAAAATCGTTCTAGAAAATTTTTATTTATTGAATATTACTTTTAATTTTCTAAGACGACAAGGTAGGTAACGTAAGTTATGCGTGCCGAATGAATGAAAGACGGTTTTCACTTTTTTGAAATATGTCTTGTTGTTTTTTAATTTCTTAATATCTTTTGTATTAAGAAATATATTCTCGAAGTTATCAACAGGTATTGAAACAGAATAAAATACGAAATAGTATATTTTCATAGGAATTAATATAAAGGTATAGATAGGCGTGATCTGAGTTTGATCGGCATTTCTATCAACTTTTAAAATGTATTAAAGTAGTTATAGTGACATAACTGCAATAATTTTTTGTAGATATTGATTTGTTCTATAATATTGTAGACCATGTTTTTGTTCTATCATCAATACATACCGCAGCGTACAACCCGGTCAATTTAGACGTTTGAAGGTAAATAAAGTCCCAACAAGCCGAAGATCAGTAAAATTGTTCAAAACATAATTATAAATAATATTTAAAAGTTCCCATCATTCTTATGTATGGAAAAATATATATTTAAAGATCAAAAAAATTTGGTTTTTGGTAATTTTCAGCAAAACGGTAAGTTTTATTATAAAAGGGCTTGAGATAAAATTGTAGATCATAAAATTATCCATAGAAAATGTTTCAATAGTTTTTTTCCTACGAGCCACCGTTTCTGATATAAAACGATTCAAAAAGTATAATGATAATATAAGAAGAAAATTAAAAATTTTCATTCTGATGTATTTCTGTAGTTATATGAAATATTTTATAACGATGATTCGACAAGCTGCATTAACATTATATTCACTGAGTTTATAAAAAGAATTTGTTTGAAAAAAGAAATTTATCATTTTATAATGAATTACGGTTTTGCATGTTGATATGGCTGACACAGCATGTTCGCAAGCTTCTCTGCCTATAAGGTTAGGAGGCTTGGGAGTCCGAAACAATTCTACAACAGTACAATACAATATATCTTTATTGCACACCAAAAACAAAATAAACAATAAGATACTGGTAAGAACAAAACATCGGTAGTAGATTGGGCGGCCTTATCGCCTAAAGCAATTTCTTCCAGGCAAGCTTGGGATGGATCGGACTAAGTCAGAACTGTCACGTCGGTGATGATCAATAGCTAAAATAGAAAAAAAATACAAGTACAAATATTGTACCGCAAAAAAAAACAAGTTTTTTTTTTAAATATACATAATTAATACATACCTATACATACTCGTACATTTCATACTCGCAATAATCATTCATAAATAAATGTTCCGTTTAATTTACGGAGAAATAATGATTTCTCAACAAATTTTTAAATATATATAGAGATTTAGCCTGCCTGATTGACAGGGGTAACATGTTCCATAGCAGGATAGCTTGCATAGTTAACGATGCTTGAAAAAAAGAGTTGGTTGAGGTGGAAGCTGGCAGCATAAGGCGAAGATCTCGTGAAATCTTAAAGAAATAGAATGAGAAGCAGTCACAAAGACAAAATTATCTTTTAAATATGAAGGAGTGGTGGGATTGAATATTATTTTATAAAGAAAAGACAGAATAAGAGAATTACGGCGAAGACGAATAGGTAACCATTTGAGGCTCTTACGGTATTCGGAGATGTGGTCATATTTGCGTTACCCAAATACAAACCTAATGCAAAAATTCTGTAAACGCTCAAGCTTGTTGAGCTGCTCTTCAGTTAAATCTAAATAGCAAGCGTCTGCGCAATCCAGTATGGGAAGAAGGAGCGATTTTACAAGTGTAGTTTTGGTAGTAATCGGAAGAAAATTACGCAGTCTTTTTAAGGAAGCTGCAGACGCAAAGATTTTGCGACTGACTTCTGCAAGCTGTGGATTCCAGGAAAGTGTTTCGTCCATGGTTATTCCAAGATTTTTGACTTTCTAGTCATTCTGGTTCTTTTTTGATTTTCTAGTATCGCGCTGCCCGCATTCTTGGCTGCATTACATGGCACGAATGATTTGGTAGGAAAAATCCACGAACCCTCTTTAGGCTATTCTAATGTAGTAGTAGCAAATTCTTCCGAAGCTAAGGATGCCTGGAAGTTTGCTTGCCTAAATACCGATTTTCCCAAATCACCATCTTGTCAGAGGCTGTGGGATCGACCGATCTGTGAACTAGCACGGAAATCTCTTCTAGGTACGTGTACTAGCGTCACGGATCGCGCTCGTTTACTTGCAGTCTCTGAATGGGAGTCGGGACTTTGGTTACAAGCTTTGCTTTCTTTCAATACAGGTTGTCTATTAGATCCGACTGCTTTTCGTCTCGCTATCAGCTTACGTTTGGGTGCGAGGTGTTATGAGGCCCATCGCTGCCAGTGTCATGGTCTGTCTTGTTCTAAAGTGCTGGCAGAATAGGTCGCCACGCTAGCCTGAATGATATCATTCGCCGGGCTTTGTTCACCGCCAATGTTGCAGCTATGCTCGAACCGAGCGGTCTTGCGCGTGACGATGGAAAAAGACCTGACGCAATGACGCTTGTGCCTTGGAACTTGGAAGTTGGGTAGGCCTCTTGTGTGGGACGCGACATGCGTTGACACATTAGCGCCATCTCATCTTCCTTTGACACAGAGTAGGGCAGGGGTGGAGGCTTATTCAGCCGAACAGCACAAACGGCGAAAATATGCTAGCCTCGGTAGAGGTTATATATTTGAGCCATTTGGAGTCGAAACTTTAGGGCCGTGTGGACCGGGTGCTCATCTTATTTTCTAAAACTTATCGGAGCGTTTGATCGATTCGACGCGTGACCAGAATGCCGGTTTTCATCTGGTCCAACGTATAAGCATTGCCGTTAAGCGTGGTAATGCGGCTAGCATGCCGGGCACGCTGCCCTCTGGTGGTGGGTTAGAGCATTTGGATTATCTGTAGATCCTAAATGGTCTATTGGTAATATTTCTGCTATAATTTTTTGTTGTAGTAGTTAGTCAGTTTGTTAATGTTAATAAAGGCACTTGCCCTATAAAAAAAAAAAACATGTTTGAATATTTTAAAATTGAGTTCCGTAATGCAATTTGGTATTTTATAGTACATAAATATTTTGGTGTAAAATCCCTGTTTCTTACACTCAGCTAATCTGTTTACAGGCCTGACCCGCCCTTTTTTATTATTGCGTGAAATTCTTTTTCCGGTTTAACATTTGGTTTAATCTTTGACCTATTCCTTGACAAATCGACCATTATGACGCAATTGCATTGTGTCATAATGGTCTATAATATAATATAATATCGTATAAAATTAATCAAATAACTACATAGGGTTCCTGGTTAATACTTGAATTAATATTGTGCAGGTAATGGTATGGTACCCTTAGTGCGCGAGTCCGACTTGAACTTGGTCGATTTTTTTTAATTATTCATTCGTCGGATTTATTTACGTATGTTCCCTGATTTCTCAGAAACGCTTGAACGATTTAAAAAACCTATTTATTTGGTCGAAAGGATGCACTATCGGATTGATCACATTTTATTCATGTTTCAGTAGTCATTCTGTGTTCTGAGGCCATAGAGCAACTCCGGGCGTGCGCGGAGGTCCGTGTTGATCTATGTCTGAGGCTATATCGTATAATCACAAGTCCTGTGGATACAATTTGATATAAACGCCTAGTTGATCCAATGTAAATATATCAAAATTGGTCCAGTAGTTTGTTTTGTATATCTCTCTAAAGGGTCACGCTGAAAATCAGCGCTGAGGAGCAATCCCAGCATCATGCTGAACCCTGACCTTTTTTGTCGCACGGGACACTGCAACTCGACCTACTTTATTATTTTAAATGTTTGTCTACTTTTAAGTAATTAGTTGTAGTAGTGGTGTCCTGCGTGTACAAAATAAATATGTTCTTTCTTTCTGTAGAAAAAGTAATTTTATCATTACTTAAATAGGTACTTACTTATTCTGATATATAAACCAAAGTACTGGACCGATTTTGATAAATTGTTTTTTTTGGACCGATAGATCCCTTGCTAGGTACCTTGACACAAGACACATGGAACACTTATCAGTAGGAGGTACCTATCCTTTTTATAATAAACAGACAAAACGGAAACATCATAAGAAAATAAAAATAATAACAACAAATCTTTATTGTAAAACTTGTGGTCAAGGTGGCAAAGGTCTCAAAAATAATAATTAATCATAAGTAAGTAAAGAAAAAATATGTAGACAAAATTCTATCTTTGTTGGCATGGTGTAGGTAAGGTTCAAAGAACAATATATCTGCGCGACATCCCTACCCTACTCGCGACATCTGTAAGCACTAGAACGAAACATTTTGACAACCGGTGCAGCCATAGACAAGACATGATCAACTTGTTTTTTATCCCAATCATAGATATTATAACCAAATTTTATTCTAATCGAATAATATCGAATCATTTGAACTATACTCAGCAGTCACGCTAAATGGCAATGCTTATTCCAGCAGGTCCAGCGTGGCATCAATCAAATAATATTTGGAAGATATAATTAGAAACCTGCAACCTGATTCAGGTAGCGTTCCCGACCAATTAGGAAAATACTACTCGAACTACGCAAAGCTTGTAATAAGATCGTAGACGGAGAAAATCAAAGCACTGGGATGTCTCATGTCAATTCAGTCACATTATGACTAGAAAAAGATATATATTTTCACGGGAACGAGACAGAGCAATCTAATTTTTGTTACGTACCATATGGTCAGTTTTTTATTGGTTAGCTCATTAAATTCATAGGCGCCGGCAGGGGGGTGCCAAGGGGTGCACTTGCACCCCTTGGGAATCTCGGGATCAACAGGAATTATTGAAATAAAAAGCCGTCTGTTGGAAATCATTTTTTTATTCACAATAATTAGTAGGCAGTAATTAAACAATTCTCATTTAAAAAGCAACTGCGGCCGGCGGGGTTTTTGACCGAACTTATTAATGACGTTTTCTATAAAGTTCCTATATTGAACTTCAGTCGAAAACTGACTGACTCGGAACGCGACCTAGCCCCCTTATATATTATCATGTAAGGAAGGTTCCAGATTCCCGAACGTTCTCCAACGTAGCTCTGTCCCTGTCATCTATAATCTATGTCTCTTTCACATTTATAATCTTTCTAGTTCATTCGCGATTGACTTTGACAAGAGTCGGCCTCTTTCGCACTGCTTAGAAACTGTATTGCGCTTTCTCTGTTAAGTACATCCCATTTATGCTGGTGCCAACTGCTGTGGAGTAGCGGTACTTTAAAGGGTGCGTTCGGAGAAGTAATGGAAATCGATTAATATCGATCCTGGTAAAACTGGCCCACCAACTTAGAATTTTTAAGTTTCGATCGTGGTGAACAAATAGGTGTCAGCCGTGACGACTGGGTACGTAAATAATAAATTCATAATGAATAGTCAGAAATTTGTAAATGTCTCGAACATTCATACTAAAATTTCATCTTTTTATTAACAACCATATACGGGAAAGATTGTAAGAAAACTAAAATCTGCACCACCTGGAAATTATTTCTGCCGGCGCCCATGCATCTGTCAAAACTTTTTATAGTGATTCGTGCGGTTTCATTGTAGTGACTGTGAAAATATAGGTAGAAAAAAGTAGTATTCCATTTATGCTATAATATATTGCCGCCTTTGTATCATAGTAGGGACCTATTTCATCTGCTGTACTCTTTACCAACTCGCTGGACAAGACTATGGAGTACTATAACTCTATGAAGAAGATCCTAAATTATGACAATGACAATCGATTGAAAAATCTGTCAGAAAAATACAGCATTTAATAGTATGAGATTTTGAAACGAGCTTTGCGTAACTCGTGATGCGAAGTCTTCGCATCCAGCCGAAGCTAACATATTCATTATATAATTATGGCACCGACCGCGGCCCAGCCCTACTTTGTGTCATAAAAAGATGAGATAGTGCTAATGTCGCATTCCACATAGAAGCTTACTCAACTTCCAAGGCAGAACATAAGTAAGATCTTATCCATCTTCACGCACAAGATCGCATGGCTTGAGCACAGTTGCAAAAAGTAAAACCGTGTCTTAAATTAAAAATTTAAATATCCCAGATATCACCATTTTGTGGTGGCAGCCATCTAGGATTTGAAATTTATCATAGTGGATGATTTAACTAGTCAAACCCTTTCATTTGATACTCGTATTCGGGGAATTGTACAAAAAATGTATATCTCCATTTTGTAGCACCAGCCTTCTTGGTTCGAATTTTATCCAACACACAATTTATAAAGGTAAAAGAAAAAAATGGCTTCATGATAAGTAAAAAAAATTGTACCCAGCTTTGTGTAATACGTGGTACAAAGTTTTCGAAACCAATCAGAAAGGCTACCTGAATCGCGGTGCTACAAAAAATTGCTCAAGTGATTGATTGAGCAATTTTTTTATACTCAGCAGACCGATTCATTTTTAGTGGCGCTAGTGAGTTGCGCCGCCGCGCCAAGTTAATGAGCCGTGTGACGTCACTACCTGATCCGCCATTTTAACATACCTCCTCGCGCCACTGTCAGCGGCCATAGAATATACGAAAACATCTGTTTCTACGTTTTGGCTTCATCCCGTAACAATATTATATACCTAAGTAAATAAATAAACTTGCAGAAAATATCGTTATCAAAAATCTATTATGCTCGATTGTCAACTCACGAATCGATACTAATCAGAATAGGTTGACAGAGTTGTGTCGCAGGTGTACTCTAATAAAAAATAAAACAATGATTGTTCATAGAGGAGTACTATTGGAGTCAACGAGGAAGGATATTTTAAGTCGTTGTGTAGGAGTACTGTATATATAAAAAAAAAAAAAAAAAAAAAAAATAAAGAGGCCACGGAAATCGCTTTTGTGTCAGTCTGACGCGGTCTGGAAGTCTGCCCCGAAACTAAATGCTCATTATGTGTGTGTATCAACTGTATCAGTAATTCATAAGTGTGCACTTTCTATCTACCTACATACATATAGGTATGTGTATAAAGTTATAGTTAAAATGTCATTTTTCATGTACAGTATAATAGCAAAGTGCAGTTCTGTAGGCTGGGCTGTCTTCAACTGCACTTTAATATTATACTGTGTAGCAATAAGAGGAACAGATAGGCAAATGTACTTAGAGTGTCACTAACACTAGATGCTATTAATGACAAACAAGACAATAATGATTTCGTTCTTACATTCGTAATATATATATCATCAATCAAAATTCTATCGACAGACTGACACGAAAACAATAGTTTTATCTATAAAACACTTATGTTTGTACACACACATTTTTCACATCTGTAATCTTTACACAACATAATATCTTCAGGCTGATTTTTATTTCAATATATGACATTGACCTATAGAAATAGTACGTAATAAAAATAACGCCATCTATGTGACACCTCTGGGGCAAGGTAACAGAGGGCGTTAGTATTAATAAAATGAAATTTTGAATATGTCGGTCAGTGCCCCAGTGATAGTCCGTCTATCTATGGTTTTCGTGTGTCATCTCGGCGGGCAGGAGTGTTTCTTTATATCACCTTACTGTAAGTAATAGTGATTTACCGTGTGATGTTATTGTTTAGTCTATTTACAAAGCGCATCAAAAGTCTTCACCGTGGTATTAGTGAATATAATAAATTATTCCATAATAAATACCATTCCAACAAAATGAAGGTAAAGATATGCGAACGGAGCGCCATGTTAAATCGTAATTCGTGAACGGAGAACGGCCATTGACGGTTTGTTTCTCAATTTTTACACGTGGTTATTTGTTAAATAAGTAGTTTAAATGTGCTTTTCTATCCAAACATGTTGTAGTAACTATTGGATGAGATAGGACAAAAAAAGTGAAAGCGTGCGGCACAGCACAACCTGTAGTTATTTACTATTCCATGCGCTACATAGATATGTGTAGGTAGCGTAGGGAATAAGCTTATTCGATACTTTGGGAAACAATAGTTAGAAACACCTTTTATTTCTGTTAAAGAATTTATTAATATTTTGCACAAAAGATTGCTTGATGCATTGAGCACTTTAGGAATCAGTCTGTAAAATAGCTTTTAAAGTATAATGAGATACTTTTGTGACCAAAGTCGATAAGGTTTTGATGTTTCAGATCAAAAATACCTTCTCAGGGGTTTGGGAGAAATTTACTTTTCTTTAATTTGTTCAATATTTACTGAAGTAAGCCTCCATAACTTACTAGGTGATGTCTTTGAAGGAAAGTTAGGTATATCTATATTTTTCTTATTTTAGCGCCACAAAATCTTTCTCTTATCTATCTCTTTTAGATTTAATAATTTTAGATTTATTTATTTAATAATAGGAGAGCAGCTTCAGGCCCATGTGCCTGCGTCATATTGTGTCGAATTCAAATTTTCCAATGTATTTTACAATTACATAATTGTCCTTAAAGTGAGTGAGTGTTCCTATTTAAACATTATTAAGTG
Source organism: Ligdia adustata (assembly GCA_947049295.1). Classification (NCBI taxonomy): domain Eukaryota; kingdom Metazoa; phylum Arthropoda; class Insecta; order Lepidoptera; family Geometridae; genus Ligdia; species Ligdia adustata. The sequence continues at coordinate 10,437,282 of OX346231.1, forward strand.
TCCATGAACCTAGATTTTATTTAATCCTATCCTATAGATACACAAAAGATATGAACAACATGAGATGTAATTAAAATTATTAATTTCAGATTGGAACACACGATGGAGTGTTTCATTGTGATGAAGTTCTCGCTTGCTACATGCTCAAGCGCCTTCCTCAATACAAAGACGCACAAATCATCAGAACTCGCGACACTGCCATACTGGCCGAATGTGACATAGTTGTTGATGTCGGAGCAGAATTTGATCATGAGAAGAAGAGGTACGACCATCACCAGAGAGAGTTCACTGAAACGCTCAGCTCTCTCAAGCCAGATTTGGGTGACAAGTATAAAATCAAGTAAGTTATTCATGAACATAATATTACTGACTTCCCAAAAAAGAATGAGGTTCTCAAAACCATGGTTTTCTTAAGGTTGTTTTTTTTTTTAAACCAGTTTGAGTAATTAGAAAAAAAATATTTATTCTCAAGTGGTACCATTTAAATTTTATCGAAATTGGTTCATAAGTTTGATTTTTAAATCATAATAATTGATAAAGTTCTATCAGGGCTGCAGTGAATGTTGGTAAACATCTTTTTTTTAATTGATGGAGTCGGGCGTTACTTTGTGGTAATCCATTTATAATAAGATGGTAAATAAAATACATTAAGCGTGTTTTCGCCTCTTCTTGATTAAAAAAAATTTTTTTTTTTAAATTTGTGTTTAGTGTGTCCCATGAATATGAAATGTCCCATGAATATGAAATGTCCCATGAATATTTTTTAGAAAGTACCTAATTAAGTAGGTTTTTGAGTTGTAAAGTCAAGTATCAAACATAACTCATAAAATAATATACAGTTTCACCATGATTATCATTGTCATAATGGCCTGCGATATTTTTTGTGTAACAAATTGTTGAATAAGCTTCAACATTCACTTCAGTGAATGTTACTCACATTATTCATGAATTATTAACTTTTATGATAAATAAGCTATATTTCCACAGTCAGCTACCTTGCTTGCACATTCCTATATTTTGAACTAGCCCTCAAGCCCTGTGGTTTCACCCATGGTGGATATTTGATCGTCCCAAGGGAACACTTACAATTTCCGAGATAAAAAGCTTATAAGCTATAATAAGTCATTGTCATTGTTATAAGATATAATAGGTTTATAAGCATGCCAAATACCATCCAAATTCCTGTTAGCTGTCTGAGCTTGTAGGAGCGCGTTTTAATATAGTTTGTGTTCTGATACTTTTCAATGGTGTGCCAGAATTTTATAACAGGTTATTTTTCTTCTCTAATCTTTGACACATACTCATTATTTAGCTCTAAATCTATATATGGCTGTGTGTTTGTCTCTCTAAAACTTGAGAACAGCTGGGCTGAATTAGCTGATTTAGGTTTTGAAATGTTTGTGAATGTTCAGGGAAGGTTTAAATGGTGATAAACACAAACTGTTAGATGGTAAATTTAAAGACTAGAGATTACTGTTATAAGTTACTTTTGTTGTCATTGCTTCAATTGGTCACGTAGCTGTATGTTTCCCATTGAGCAAATCATCTGTTAAGTTATCTATCTGTTCCATCACATTCCAAACTTTCTATAAGTCATCACTGTTAAAGCTATTTTGTTGTGGAACAGTCTTCCCATCGACATTTGGCATGCTCCTTCGTTGAATGTTTTTAAGCAGTCATAATACATTATCTATCACTATAGCACTAAAATTGGTTTCTTTTAATTATTAGTAGATTTAATTGTCTATTTATTTCCGTGCATAGTATTGTATATGTGTTTATACAGGGGTCGGCACTTGAAGTGTTACCAATTCAAATTGCTGTAATTTTGACAATTTTGTTTCTTTTTATTTATAAAATTAAAAAGAAAAAAATATTGTTTGATGTGGCCACCTTTAGCGCGGATAAGAGCAATGAGTCTGTCCGAGAAGGCTTCACACGCTGCACGAATGTGGTCTGCTGATATTTTGTTCCATTCTCGGCGAAGAGCAATCTTTAAGGCGTCGACTGTCTCATATTTTTTTGCTGACACTTTGGCCTCTAGAATTTACCATATGGAAAAATCCATTAGGTTAAGGTCCGGCGAATATGGTGGCCATTGTTGCGAAGAAATGAAGCTCGGAACTTTTACTTGCAAAAAATTTGGGTTTCACGGGCTTTGTGGGATGGTGCCGAGTCTTGCTGAAACGTCCAATGTTTTCTACCGAATTTCTTACGTGCCCAAGGTAACAAAGCATCGTTTAATATCTTTTCACGGTAGATTTGCTGGTTTATCTTTGCACCCTGCTAAATGAAAACGAGAGGTGAACGTCCCGTAGCAGTTACCGCGGCCCAAACCATGACTGATGCTGGTGCTTGCTTTCGCAGAGCAATTCGTTGGTCTTAATTGTCGTTTGATTTAGACTTTAACCATACGCGATCATTTTGTTTGTTCACATATTGCTGAACATTAAAAATTTTTTCATCGGAAAATACCAAATTTTCAAGCTTGCTATCAACATGCAACTGCTTTAACTCCTTAGCTCTTTCTAGGCGAACTGCCTTTTATTTTTACTGTATTTTGTAAGGCTTCAGTTGTAGTTTATTTTTTAATATGCGTCCTATACTCTGGGCAGATACATTAAGACTTTTCGCCAATTTAACTGCGCTTTGTCGTGGATTTCGTTCAATTCTGGCCTTTACGATTCGAACCATTTCTGATGATGTTGCTGTTGTTGGATGTCTCTTGATGATACCCGTATCATTGTAACGCGTGATGGTCCGATACACAAATATTTTATTCAGATGTAAATGTCGTAGCGCATTAACAATGGCTGGTTGCGATTTTCCAGCCAAATATAAAGTAATGATACTGTGGCGTTTGAATTCCATCTGGATAACTTTTTTTAGCAGCGACGAAAAACAATGAGCTTTTGTATGTTTACATAAATAGAGTTATAGACTGTGAAAAAATGGGCGCCATATTGTAAACAGTTTGGTTGCTATAGCAACTTAAAGTTGGTAACACTTCGAGTGCCTACCCCTGTATATATATATAAATATTGATTGTATTTATTATTATTTATTATAGCTGTTTAGTTGATAGTGTAATATTTTAAGGCCTCTTTAATATAAGTCATTATCATTTACGTGCATGGTTGCCTCGCTTTAAGCGATAAGGCAGCCATTTAAAAGCTTGTATATATGTGTATAACTCTTTTTTGTCATGTTTTATGTATTATTGCTGGTTTTTAAATAAAGATTTGTCTTATCATAAAAATTAATAATAAAAAAAGTGATTACAGCATGCATGCATACAACACAAATTTTAAATAATCCACTTGGGAAGTATAAGCTGTCAAATAGAAAACAGAATATTTCAAATTGGTTTTGCTATCTCTAAGGAAACATTAAAAAAACATCAAATTGAGTACCTCCTCTTTTTGGACGTTGGTAGATAAGTGAATACTCTTTCGCAGATTGAGTTCAGCTGGCCTAATATACACCTACTATGGGGAAGATGTCATACAGCAGCTAGCTCCTAAAGAAGTCCCATTAGCTCCTACAGACCTGAGAATAATTTATAAGAAAGTGTATGAAAGCTTTATTGAAGAGATAGACGCTATTGACAATGGAGTTCCAATGACGGTTGAAGAACCTAAGTACAAAATACGGACTCATTTGAGCTCTAGAGTTGGCAGGCTAAACCCTGAGTGGAATTCTAAACAAGAAGTTAAAATTGATGATGTAAGTTTTTTCTTGTTGTTTTTAAGCTAATTTACAAAACTGATATTTTATCTGAGCTATCCTTTTGTCTTTTTGTTGTCCCACAGCAAAAAGCAATCTTTTTTTCAATCTACATGTTTTAACATAGTTACAAGTGTGATTTTCACCATGTCTCTTTTAAGCTCACCGTGAGCTTCTGCAGAAGAGATAATGGTACAGCGACCATAGTAAGCGACTCAGCCACCTACTGAATGAGTCGGCAAGGAAGACTTCTTAAACTACCTTTTAATGACATAGGCAAACTATTATTATATTCAACCTAATAATAACGCGGCCTTAGCCGTTGCTTGTGATTATGATACAATAATTGGCTTTCCAGATATTCCACAAAGCAATGGCAATGGTCGGGGAAGAATTTGACTACACTGTCAACTACTTCATATCTGTATGGCTACCGGCCAGGGATTATGTCAAGTCAGCACTCGAAAGCAGACACGAAATCCACAAATCTGGGCAAATTATCGAATTTAAGGAAAGATTTCCTTGGAAAGAACATCTGTTTGATCTAGAGAGTGAAATGGCATTAGGGAATGAGATCAAATATGTTCTGTTCAATGACAAACCAAAGTCATGGAGGGTCCAAGCTGTGCCGATGAGTCCTACAAGCTTTGTGACTAGGTAAGAGCTAATTAACTCTATTGATATACAGGGATTAGATAAAGGCATACTAAGTCCAAAGCAAGTTACTACTCTAGTCTCATTATAATATCAAGCCATTGCTGTTAGCCAAAATGAAGAAACAAGCTGTGCCTTAAATTTTATTAACTGTTGATAGTCTTCTCTCTCGTAATAGCTGCCTTTTATAGTAGGACAAGCATATAGTAGCCTCTCAGCTTTTATAGTAGGACAAGCATATAGTAGCCTCTCAGCGTTTATAGTAGGACAAGCATATAGTAGCCTCTCAGCTTTTATAGTAGGACAAGCATATAGTAGCCTCTCAGCGTTTATAGTAGGACAAGCATATAGTAGCCTCTCAGCTTTTATAGTAGGACAAGCATATAGTAGCCTCTCAGCTTTTATAGTAGGACAAGCATATAGTAGCCTCTCAGCGTTTATAGTAGGACAAGCATATAGTAGCCTCTCAGCTTTTATAGTAGGACAAGCATATAGTAGCCTCTCAGCGTTTATAGTAGGACAAGCATATAGTAGCCTCTCAGCTTTTATAGTAGGACAAGCATATAGTAGCCTCTCAGCGTTTATAGTAGGACAAGCATATAGTAGCCTCACAGCTTTTATAGTAGGACAAGCATATAGTAGCCTCTCAGCTTTTATAGTAGGACAAGCATATAGTAGCCTCTCAGCTTTTAAAGTAGGACAAGCATATAGTAGCCACTCAGCTTTTATAGTAGGACAAGCATATAGTAGCCTCTCAGCTTTTATAGTAGGACAAGCATATAGTAGCCTTTCAGCTTTTAAAGTAGGACGAGCATATAGTGGCTTCTCAGCTTTTTCTTGACATATTAGACGTCATTTGTTTTTACATGATAGTTTTAACTTTTTACAGTAGCTCGTTTTGCTTATAATCGACCTACAAAAACATTGTACTAAATTGTTCTTCTGATACTAAATAATTTTAATTTTGACGAGAATTAAAAAAAAGGAACTTGTCTAACTCACATTACCTGTTAAGTAAACAAACATTGTGTTAATTACGATTAATTGATCAATTCTTTATTACTTGTACAGCCTATGTGCTATATTTTAACATTTTCATCTCACAATATGTCTCTTCGCTCAGTGTGCTTTTTGGCAAAGGTTTCGTCCAGCTGTTTCCATTGCACTCTATCTTTAGCTGTTTTTTTTATTATTTTGACATAAGGTATTGTTCTTATTTCCAGGAAGCCTATTCACAAGTCGTGGTGGGGAGTTCGCGATGAGATACTGAGCGAGGTGGCAGGAATAGCTGGCTGTATCTTCTGCCACAGCACAGGTTTCATCGCTGGGAACACTACAAGGGAGGGAGCCCTAAGCATGGCTGTCGCAAGCTTAGAAGCCGAGCCATGAGTGTCGTTACTAGGCTACAATAAAATCCAATAATTCGATAATTTACATTGAAATAAATACGAATATATATAATTTTCAATCGACATCAAAGCAGGAGGTTTTTATATCAGTTTTTTTTTGAGCGTATGTTCCCGGATTTATTACTCGTATTAAGTGGCGGCTGCTGGACCAATTCGGTTTTATTTTGTTTGCTGACACCTCAGCTCGTTTATCGAAATCAGTGACTTAACTTGGTTTTTAACTAAATAACAAATAAAGTTCTGAAGAATTGAAGTCAATTGTCACTTTTCTGAAGTATTAATTATTTTTACAGTATAATCACTCACATGGTTGGATAATGCATTAAAAAAAAACCGACAATAAATGAAAAAAAAAAACATTACGCATTTTGTGGTAGCAGCCATCCTGGATTTGAAATTTTTCATACATAGTATACTAGTCAATCCTTTTCATTTGATACCCATACTCTGGGAGTTTTGATAAAAAAAGGCATTCTGTGGCGGCGGCTATCTTGGACTGATTTTCATCAAACATGGAACATCCCCGACTATATCACCTTTCAATCAAAAAGAAAACATCAGTTCTTCTCCGGGAGCTACAATGACACACACACTCACTCACACTCAAAAGACACGTCACACTTATAAACTTCGTCGTTGTTGCGTCGGGGGCTAAAAAGGTTTTGATAATATATTCTCAATCGTAGCACAGGAAATCGCCATGCAGCAGGTGCAGTCTCGAAATGCTCATCAGATTTTTTACTCGTATCCACACCTACAAATATTCTTAATACAAATTCTAGGTCGATATTTAGTCTAAAGAATGAAATTGTATCACCTGGTTTTATATTCTAACCGGTTAATATAAGATTTATGGTCTATCTATCAAATTGATTATTGTGTTTACTTGTTGTTCTGATGATAAATCAAACACCTCTAAGTATTTTGTTACGCACCTTTTTGTTGCATCTTGCACTATAAACATTGGTTTAGTATAGACTCAGGAAACATGAAATATTGGCTGTTCTATTTTCATGTTGAAGTACTACATCATTAAAGGGGTTTGGAAATAATAGAAATAAAACTAACATTTTCAGTATTGTCTTTCGATTGATTGTTCTGTTCTGTTCTAGCAATATTTGAGTCCTCTTGTGACAACTCTCGTTGGTGTAATTTTTCTTTAAGTTTTTTTTTCTGATTACAAATTGGTGAAGTGGTTTGTGTAAAAAATATCTATTAAGTGTGACATTGATTATGACATTGACTGTAAATACGAGTATTCTGTCCAGCTGAGAAAATGGCCAGTTGCTACGGAGCTCCTAAACTTAGCCGACTTCTGAGTATTTTGAATTCTTGTTATCGATTGATCCATCGTATCGTGCTCAAAATATTGTTTTTATTTGTTTATACTTCTAAAATAGTTACCAATGTACGGGTTACTTCAGGATAAGCTTAATCTGGTGTACCAAAAATTCATATAAATATCTCAAAAAATATTGTAGGGCTATTCATTTACAGGTATGTTTCTCGGCTTCATCCAGTAAATTTTTTATATGTATTAATAAAAAAATGAGCGTACAAGTTCCTATAACTCATAAATTATCGGAATACAAATTGTAATCCTTTTCAAAATGTTAAGGTATTTGTAAAGGTCTACATTTTTTTTGTTTGTATGTGCATCTCCTTGATTTTGATGTGTTGAGAGATTCGTCGTATTTTATTTATACTTGACAAAAACGGTGTCATTTTTTTCTGATTTTGAGGTAAATAAATAATTAATCTACCCACATTACAGTCCACCAATTACTAAGTTATTGTGCCGAAAATATTGTTTCTTTTTCATCTTTTTGTGTTATTTGATAAAAGTTATTCTTATGAACTACATTTTTTCCTGTCGATTCTCGATTTATTGTTGTTGCAATATGTTGTAAGGTTTCATCTTTCGCCTGTTTTTTTTTGTTATGGAAGAAAAAAAACAAACGATCAGCAAAAAAAATAATGGATTGGTTTGATTGGTATCAGTCAAAATTCTCTTTGGTCTCATATGTTCAGTAACAATCACCGTCGTCTACCTGACCTTATCCCGCTAAGTAGGGTTGGTAAAACATTGTTATTTTCCTATTTTTTATATTCCTCGTGCTGTTATGGAAATTATTTAATTTATTATTGATTTAATATAGATTCATAAGTTTTTTATGTTCGAAATTTACATAAGGTAAGGTGGGGTAAGACTAACATAGTTTATTGCTAGAAATGAAAAATCGGTTCTTACACTGAAATTTCTCATCTTACTGTTAAATGACTAATTATACTAAATTAAGATTTCTTAACACTTTTACACGAGTATTTTGATTTTTACGCAAGTATACTATTATCCGGTTTATTTAGGGAATTCTAAAGACCATACGAACTGCTAGTCTTGCCCCAATAAACGGGGTAAGACTAACACTATTTTTTGTTCTCTAATTTATCATGCTTTTGTAACTTCGGACAGAAAAACCATTACATTAAAAATTGCCACATAAATATAAACTTTATGTATAACAGAATAAGTTCCAGTTCTCTACTTATTCAGTTTTTTCTTTATTTGGGGGAAGACTAACATATGACTAAAATCTGTGTAGAACCCAGGAAATATTGTAATAAAATTACCAAAAAGAGTAAGAATCATTTATTTTATACCAGACAAAGAAAAAGAAAACAATGTTGCATTGCAAATGCTAATGTTGTCATCAGAACAAAAGAAACGTTTTTCCAAAAAAGCAATCAATTAAGTAAGTAATTACATAATGAAAGTAAACAAACAAAATTAACGTTGCATTACGTTTTCGAAAAAACAATATTATGGCACATTTTTAAACCTTATTAAGTATTAACATTTATATTTATCACATAGTGTATTAGGAACTGTAGGTAGGTAGGTACTTCAATTTTGCTTTAAATGCTTTCACGAGAACTTAAAATATCTACTTAAGTAACATTATATCCTTTAAAGGAAATCTTAAAAAAGATATTTCCTCTTCGCCCAATTATAGGATTGGGTAACTTGCACTCAATGTCATCAAGATGTCTTAGCTCACAAACGTCAGGTACATCAGGGTATATAAATGCAGTATTATCCTCGCTGCCTCTGCAAGCACTTTTTCTGACGTACTTTACCGTTGGTATTTCCTCTTGGTTTACACTTGAAACTATTCCTACATAATGTTTTAGGCTTGATTTTGTAGTAAATTTTACTAAAATCCATTGGCCTGCAACAACAGTACTTGTGGGCGGATCATCGTAATTATCTGCATTATTTGTTTCTGTTTGTAAATCGACATTGTGATCATTTTCCTCATCACCTAACATTTCTTCGTAGTTTTCTATAGCCATTTCCTCATCATTTAACATTTCTTCTAAATTTTCGAGATCACTTTCATCCATTAGTTCTAAGTCAGCATCACTTTCGCTGGTTGAAGAATAGACTAGTTTTCTCTTTTTACTGTTTGCCGATGTTTGTCTCTTTACGTTTCTTATACATTTGTTAGTAGGTTCACTGTTTTTGTTGTCCTCGAAGATTTTTACTTTTGCAGTCTTTTTTCCGTCTCCTTTAATAATGGTATTTTTTATTGCTTTATTTTTCTCTTTACAAGATTTTACATTTATGTCTCTCTCTTATATTTATTTTTCTCCAATCTTTTTTTCATTCTCTCCTACTTACACTTTACTACACGATTTTCTATTATAGTAATTTTTTTTGCATTGTTATCAACAGACGGTGTAGTTTCAGCAGATTTAGCGTCAAAAAGGTGTTTGTCTTTTACAGATAAGATTTCTTTCCGATGATCATTTACTTTGTTCAAACAGAGGAAAATCAATGAAGGAAATGGCGATGGAACACTAATACGTATGTTGCTCACGGGCGAAATCTTAGTTTCATTCTTGTATAGATCTTTGGCCCATGAGGGGCCTGGAGTTTGCTGAGTACTTTGGTCTTGAGTTTGAGGTTTATTGGACTGGCCAAGCTGATTTTTATATTCCGCAAGTTGATCTGGGTGAAATTTTTCTTCTGGCACTGCATTATTATTAAAAGGAAAAATACCAGCCTTGCGAAACCCAGCAACACAAACTTTAGGATCTACTTGAGCCCAAATTTCGCCAATAAGTTTTGAGAAGTCTTTTTTAGGCAACACTTCACCCACATGCAATCTTTGCCACTTTACAAGGGCCTGATCCCACTTGTCCTTAAAAGACTTATTAACTGCCAAATCTAGTGGCTGCAGATTGTCGCTGGTGTGTGCTGGGATTTTTAAGATAGTGATATCCGCTTCACGTGCTTTTTCTATCATATCGCTCATTTGGTGCAACAATGGCGTAATTACACTTTAAGAATTTTTAAAGGAGATCCAATCAAAGATTTGTATTCGAGGTATGGCATTTTGGGGAGACTTATTATATTCCGAGTCATTTTTAAAAGAAGTTTAATTTGTGTTGTTTCTATTACAGTCCCAATCTTTTCTGTACATTATATATTACCTAAATTATAGGCATAAATAAAATGAGGTGTATGTAAATATGTCAATGTTTCTTCAGAATTCAGTTTAAGAAATAATGCGTGCGCTTAGTGGATTTTGCAGTTGTGACAAAATAAAACTAATTAGATTAAAAAATCAAATTCTACATTTATTTATGTATTTTTAAAATCAGTTCAAAACCAGGAGGTAATTTTTATTTACTAGGTACTTAAATATTTAAAAAAGGAAACATCTTACAAAAAACAACTAAATTTTTAATAATTAAAATCACAATTTGTAGGACATACCTAATGGCACAAAAATCACATTTATTTGCTAACCTACTTATGTCTTCTACTAATAATCTACTATTAAACGTATAATATTAATTTATAGAACGAAAATAATTAAAAAATACTTTCGTAAAAGGCGGAGTAATACCGAGGAATAATATTTTTCTGTAAAAGCTCTTTTAAATCATTTTTCTTGTTGGCAGGAATGTCTTTTTTTGAATTATATGCCGGAGTCACATTAATATCACGTATATCTTTAGTTATTCTTTGACTTGTAGATCTTTGGCTCTTTTTTTTTATTTCAGCTTCAGTCCAGTTATCTTCATACTTAACTTTATACTTGTATACTGCATCATTATCTTTTCTGAATTCAATCGCCTTTATATCCGAAGTCTTTATCGTATTCCCTTCCACATCTTTGGCAGTGTTGAGTTCAATTTCGTCCGTTAATTTTTTCACATCATAGAAATCATCGAAATTTTGTTCCTCAACAATATATTGGTTACCTTTTTTCTTTGCAGATCTTATTATTTGTACATACTGATCTGGCACGTAAATAGCACCAGATTTTTTAGCTTTTTTTATTGCCTTTTCAATTATGGAGTGAGCTGTATCCCCTTCGTTTTGAGTATGGCCTCTAATTAAAAATTTATGTGTAATTTTATTGATTGCAAGAGTTTTGACTGCATACAAATACATAGAAAATATGAATCTGAAAAATAAAACCACATATTAAACAAGACACCCATTACTACTGCATTGTTCGTAATAATAAATATAATACGAACCTGTTCTTTTGTTGACCACCACAATTGTCTGTATAAAATGTGATGTTACTGCCAGGGTGATTAACAGCTACTTGTTGTAGGTATTTCAGAATACATGAACCAATTTCCATTGCTCCTCTACCTCCCATAGCTTCATGCCAAAAGTAACAATAAGTTTGGTCTTCTTTCATATCTGTTACCTATAAAACAAGAATGTTATTAAACTCGTTGCGAAGTATAAAGTAATATTATTGAATTATAGCAGGTACATACTGTCAAGTTGAAGCAGTTCAATTTTGATTTATAATAAAAAGATGACGACTCGCCAACTGGCACCGGCATAACTGCTTGAAGATCATAAATTGCGACTATCTCATTACTGTCCCTATTTCTACTTAATTCTATGTCAGTTTTCTTTTCCATTCGACTAAGTAGTTTCTGCCGGCAATGTTCTGTGTAGTTAGGTTCTAGATTTTCTTTGTCCTCTCCAACAGCATTTTTATATTGTTCACAGACATCACATTGGTCTTTTTTTGGTGTAAAAAAAGAAATATTAAATTCAGTATTGAATATGCGAAAGTATGAATCGTAAGTTGCAGCCTCTTTGTTTTCTGATTCTCTTAATCTCTTATAGTCACGATGCAGATCAGCAATACTTAAGCCGCCATCAATAAATTCTCTACTGGTGTTAGCACGGAGATAGTGACTCTCAATTCTACTTATTGAATTAATATGAATTCGAACAGACTCTTGTACTTCAGAACAGGGTTTTTTTATGATTTTCATGACGACCGCGTTTGTCAATTGGTGCTACTCCTTTGGAATTATTATTGGTCTTTGCTTCAATTACTGTACGTAAAGTACGTTCAGAAATGCCCAAGGTATTCAACAAAAATAATTTGCATACTCTGACACTCACACCACTAGATATCAAAGAATAGTAAGTATTTGGTTTTCTGTTTTTTTCTACATTAGTTTTCAGACGTCTTTGTGCCAATTGTAGTACAGTTATTGTAGAATTCAAAAAATCACGCTGTCTTTGAAGCGAAGCTAAATCCCAATACATTTTGAAAATCTCATGTCTTTGGTCCTCTGAAATATGGTCCGAACATTTATATTTGCATTTGTTAGAACAAGGGGGCTTCATCTCTTTTGCCGAAATGATCTTGCCCGTCCGAGAAATATATTCCTGACCTGAATTCTTCAATTGAGCACGTTTGTTTTTCTTCCAAGACGATGGGTTTCTTTGCCTTTATTTTGTTTTCATAGGAGGGGATTCTCGGTTTAGATCCATGTTATTAGGTTCATTGTTTTGAATACTATTGATAGGTGAAATTTCAGCTGATGAATCCTGAAAATTGTTAATGTTTACAGCATTGGAACGGTTTTCTACATTTGAAATCAATGGTTGATTCTGCGACAAAATTGAATCACTGTTTCGTGTAGAGGTGTTCCCAGAAGATAAAGAACTTGATGATGAGGAAGAGCTGGAGGAAGAGCTCGATGACGAGCTGGAAGACGATGAAGAGCTGGAAGAAGAACTGGATGTCGATCTGTGCCTTCTTTCTATTATTGGGCGTTTTGATTTTTCAGGGCGGTATTCATCTCCACTGTCATCTGGAGAAAAATCTTCTTCCTTTTCCTGCATTTCCGGTATACTACAAATTGGTGGATCGGGAGTTTTGTCAACACAACATGGTGAAATAGGAGGCACATTCTGTTCTGGCGTATTATTGGTTTTAATTAATTTATTTTTCGGGTCTGTATTATGTTTTGATTTTTCAGGGCGGTATTCATCTCCACTGTCATCTGGAGAAAAATCTTCTTCCTTTTCCTGCATTTCCGGTATACTACAAATTGGTGGATCGGGAGTTTTGTCAACACAACATGGTGAAATAGGAGGCACATTCTGTTCTGGCGTATTATTGGTTTTAATTAATTTATTTTTCGGGTCTGTATTATGTTTTGATTTTTCAGGGCGGTATTCCTCTCCACTGTCATCTGGAAAAAAATCTTCTTCCTTTTCATGCATTTCCGGTATACTACAAATTGGTGGATCGGGAGTTTTGTCAACACAACATGGTGAAATAGGAGGCACATTCTGTTCTGGCGTATTATTGATTTTAATTAATTTATTTTTCGGTTCTGTATTATGTTTTGATTTTTCAGGGCGGTATTCATCTCCACTGTCATCTGGAGAAAAATCTTCTTCCTTTTCCTGCATTTCCGGTATACTACAAATTGGGGGATCGGGAGTTTTGTCAACACAACATGGTGAAATAGGAGGCACATTCTGTTCTGGCGTATTATTGATTTTAATTAATTTATTTTTCGGTTCTGTATTATGAATATCTGTAACAATGATATTTAAGTGGGTTTTAAAAAGTAAAATAATAATCCTGTAACGTAATGTCCCACTGCTGGGTAAAGGTCGTCGCATAGAATATATTTTTACAGTGAGGACGTGAATATACGATATATTTTTATATAATTTTAACAAGACGTATTCTCTTATCATAGGGAAATAAGCAGGCAAAAATCGAGGGCACAACTAATATCAGAATAAATGTTAATTTACATACTAAGTACTTACCATCATTACATCGTTTAATAGCATCGTTTTTTGCAAATGGGGGCACTTTTCTCTCTAATGTGCAATAATTCACCAATCTTCTTGCACGGTTATCCATCGTGCGTGAATTATAATTAGATTGTTATCTGAAACTTTAGGTGAGATTAAATACATCAATTCGATAAGTATCATTATAAAGCCCATAGAACTATTTATTTACTTCAATATGTCTACGGGTATTATAATGATATGAATATGATCAAACACACAATGACACATTTGTCTATGTACAAAATACATAAGTTCATTAATTGCAGCAACAACGACCTCATTACACAATTTTGACATTGTTTTTAATGTTTAATAATTAATCTGGAGAAAAAACGACGTAATTACTTTATTGTTTGTCATTAAACAATAAATAAATATTATTTGGAACTACAATGACATATTTACACAATCATGTCGTTGTTTCACCAAAAAAATGGCTTACTTTGACAAAAAATGACGTAATTACACAACTACGTCATTGTATCTCTAAAAAGATGCTAAATTTTGGTGCGACAACGGCGTAATTGACAATTACGCCATTGTTGCACCAATTTATATCAGTTTAAATGTCATAATTACCTTAACGACGTTGTAGCTCCCAAACACAACCACACTCAGCGGGGGGCCCCGCGCAACTGGCCGTCCGGACGATGTAGCATCAGAAATGGCGCCATTTCGTTCAATTCAACAATGACACTCGCGCCATCTAGCGGCAAATACCCAAAATAGCAATTCGGTCGATGTTTCTCCGGGTGTAAATAGAATTTTCGCACGTAATGACATAATTAAACGTATTTAAAAAAAATATGTAATTACGACATTGTTGCACCAAATGAGCGATATTTAATCCTACATGTGTAGCGTGGCCGTCATATATGAGCAATATGGGTCGTTTATCTCCCACTGTCGGCAAAAACACTTTCTCAAAAAAATTCTCAAAGACATCTGTTTCCATCCAACCATTCTTGGTCGCCGCATACCTAGTCCCAGGATAGTCATACTCAGACGTCCACTGGTCCCAAATGTCTTTTCCTTTGTAAACAATAAGTGGCGGAGTTTTGTCTCCAGCGGCACTAATTCCCAGTAAAACCGTAGTGTTGCTTTTGCCAGGTGATGCAATAGTTCTTGTAGAAGCGTATCCTTTCAAACCCACTACCTTCGTTTTACTGGGGTCTTTGCAAAAACTTGTCTCATCCAGGTTCCATATTTGTGAAGGTTTATTGTGTAATTCCAATAAATCCATTGTGTCTTTCAGCAAATCATAATAGGGGTATATAATCCACGGATTGCAGGCTTTTTTCCGAGAATTTTCCACGGCTTGTGGTTTTTTGACAGCCAGATTGTGGCGTTTTTTGAATGACAAAAACCAGTCTTCTCCTGGGATGCCGTTTTTAAACGGATTTTTATTTCGTTTTTTGTTACGTAGTGGCCAACAAGCTCCATAATTTCTGTTCTTGACAAACCGAATCCGTATATTTCCATTTGATGTAAGTTTTCTGCCAATTTTTTTTCTATTTCAATTGGAATGACTGTACATCTTCCTAAAGAATCAGATTTTTCGCCATATCTACCATATACTCGAGCTACTATTGTTGGTCTAGGAATATTATATGCAATAGAGGCTCTGTACGCCGTCAATTCACCACTTTTCACTTTTGTAATAGCTTCCAGCAAGTCATCACGCGTGTATTTAGATGCTCTATCTGTTTTTCGGACATAATTTCGAACCATCTTGCATTCATCTGAAATACAAACAACAAAATATTTAATACATACATAAGTATCTACAAACATATTTGTTGTATTATTTGGCGGCTAGCGTGTGGCCGACTGTATTCCCTCTTAGAATAATCATAAATATTTTGATTTACGTAAGTAATACATTTATTTACAAAAAAGAAGTTATTTTTTCCCAATGTACCTACAATTTACCTAGATAAATATATTTTTTTGGAAAAGTACTTACTAGTGTATAATTTTGCCGAGAGATAGCAATACCGTACGAGTAGGTAATAATTTTTATAATACAGATCCTCAAAAAAATGTTTCTAACACCTGACTTGGGGAAAGACTACCATATGTTTGTCTAGCCCCAGATGGACTGATAGTCTTACCCCACCTCGCTATTTTGAGGTTATATATTTGTTTTGATCAATATTGTTTAAATTAATTGGTTTTACGTTGGACCAATATCATTACTTAAAAGCTAGTATTATTTCAATAATACTTACGTATGTAACGTTTCAAACACACCACTTTTTTCCACCAAAACTTTTATTAAAACTCTAACCGGCGACCTCGTGTTTTGCTTCCTCAAATGTCAACTTAGAATTAAGTCATGTTCACCTTTTGTACGTAAAGTAGCGACATCTGTGTTTTGAGCCGAGAACTTTTTTAGTGTTTACCACTTTACCAGCGTGTCAAACTAGAGAATGAAGCTGCGTATAACGAGTTACTGCACTGTGATAGTCTTCCCCCCGTGATTGTCTTCCCCCACCTTACCTTGTACAAATGAAGGTTTAATTTACAAATTACAAACTGTATAAATATGAAAAATAAAATAACTACCATATAACTAAACGAACTTAAAACTACTCCTATATACACCGATCTGACGAGCGCTAAATTTAAACCGCCGGTCACAATACACTGGTGGCAGTTCACAGATGAGGGTGGCAGCTCGAAGATCCGAAGGTGGCAGCTCACAGTATCGGAATGATGAATATAATATTTCAAGGTTGCACCGACCTTAACTTTAAGGAATGCTCCATACATCCAAATGTATACGTGTCTATGTCACTTTATCCATGTCCTCTTTTAGTCCTTGGAACTGTCTGATAAAAAATTCACTTTAAAATAAAACTGGTCGCGCCAACAGAATTCCCAGGCCTGCCTGGCCCGGGTGTGGCCGTAGTACGTAGTTGAAAGAAAACTTGATCAGAACTGTCCTTGGGAATGCCTCGCGACGTCTTATATAGTCGCGAGCCCGTGTCCTAAAATCTATATTCAAAAATTTTAATATTATAAATGGCCAATACTAAAATAAGTAAAAGTAGACTATTTATCATAAAACCTTAGGCCGGGTTCCCACTACGCCGGACCGGCAGATCTGCCGGAAACCGGACACCGGACAGAAGACATCGGATCCCAGAAGAAATTCAGACAGTCAAGTACTTAACTCAGTTGAATTTGGACCTGCGCGCACAATGGACGACGAAATTGTTGTGTTGTGGTGGTATCTTAATAGAAGGCAAAATAAAAGAAAACATTGGGTACACCCTATTTTACGGGAAAGATTTTCACTTGGAACATTTGAAACATTAATGGGTGAACTTAGAAGAGACGAATCAAAGTTCTTCAATTATTTTCGAATGACAGCAACCACTTTTGACGATTTACTGGGACGACTAGACATAAGAGTACGTGATACAAGTTTCAGAGAATGTATTTGCCCAGAACAAAGATTAGCCATATGTCTAAGGTAAGATTATTTTATGCACTAGATTGCGTAATAATAGTTTTGACGTAGGTACCTACTTAAGACTGAATGAATGAATGAATGTTTGCTATGTATGTTTGTTTGATGAATGTGTATATATATAATGTGTGTGTGTGGGAGGGTGTATGTATTTGATAATCATTATGAATTAAAAATGCAAATAACTTATTTAAGTATTTATTTGTACTGAAACTTAAATCCCTTCAAAATCTAAGTAATCTGAGTCTTGGGAATGTATGGAATGATTACTAGATGCTGATGGCGAAGCTGGAATAGACGTGGTATAGACGTTGTTGCCTGTTGATTGCTACTATTATATTGCGTAGAGTATCCCAGGGTGGTATTGATCTTGCGTAGGTGTTGCCTGTTGATTGACGCTATTATGTGTGTAGTATCCAGAATACTGATCTGGTCCGGTCATCTGATTATATGAATCACGCCAATGTCCGTAATTTGGTCTCTCATAATTCCTACTTTTAATTTTTTGCAACATTGTCATGACGCTAGCTTGAAATTCTAAAGTCTCTTCGATAGTTAAAGTGTTCAAGATTGGTATAATGCCTTTGAAGAAAGACAGATGATGGTTTTCCTTTTCTGGGTTTATTCTGGAGTCCAAAAACTTTACAGTCCGCGAGGTATAAGCTGAGCTTTGCATTAGTGTGAGTGATCACCAAAAGTACAGTCAGACAACAAACTCTTAAAAATTAATATCATTAAAATAAAATAAAACTAAATTGATAAAATAAAGTCCAGCTGTGTATTTGACTGATGAGTACATATTATTGTGTGATTATTACTAAAAATTCAATTTGAAAGACAAAATAACTACACATCTTCTACACCAGACATTGCACCATAGTCACTTTCTTTATCACTCTCGTTATCATTTTCACTCTCGTCTGATGTGTCGTTTGTTTTAATAATGAATCTTTCCGTTATATTGTCAATAACGGCGTCGTATCCATGAAACTTTTTTTCTTCTTTTATTGCATGGTCACAAACATTTTTCCATTCCTGTACAGTGATACTTTCAATTTTTTCATTTGCTAACCTCATTATTGTATCCATATTCATTGACACGTTTTTTTTCGCGACGTATCCTTTTATCATTGCCCATATATTTTCAATCGGATTGAAATCTGGGTGATAGGGTGGTAGACGAAGGACGCTGTGACCATGTTCTCTTAATAAGGTGTCAATTTTATATTCAATAAATCGTTGTTTATTATGCAGTATCAATTGATAAAGTTGTGGTTTAAGCATGGATATTGAGTGATCGATATTGCGTAACTTGAGCCAGTCAATCATATCTTGTTTGCGACTATTTGAGTTGGGAGCGGGATTTTTTAACGAATTGTGGTAAGATGCGTTGTCAACTACAATAACGCTATTGGGCTTCAAATTGGGAATTAATTGCGTTTGTAACCATTTTGTATAGTTTTCTGTATTCATATTGTTATGATAATCACCACTTTTTTGATTAGCTTTAAACATCAGCAGCGCATTTGGTATGAAACCGTCCTCGCCGCCGGCATGAACGATTATCAATCGATTTTCTTTAGAAATAGGTTTCTTCAAACCAGAAGTGCTGCCATGTGAATATGATTTTGATGAAGTGTGAGTGGTGTCAATATATGTTTCATCGGTATAAACGATAGGCCTGCCCTGAATACGGTATTCGGAAATTTTAAGTAAATAAGTTATACGTAGGTGACGGATCTCATGCTTTTCCATTAAAATTTTTCTGTTATTCTCTGTCCTTGACCATTTGAATCCTAAAAGAGATACTTCTTTTCGCAATGACCATATTAATCCTGGATAGTTAATGTCAGCCTTTAATTTTTCATGAATTCTTTTCATTGTTGGCACCTCTTTGTCAGTAATGTGAAAATTATGAATTGTTCTACGGATTACTGCTTTATCAAAATCATCAATGATTATTATATTTTTCCTGCATCTGGTCTTTTTCGGAGATTTGAATTTGGTTCCATCTTTCAAAACATGTTTACCTTCAAATAAGACTCTTTTAACAGTTGACAGTGGAATTCCTGTCGATGTCGATACCAATTGGGCTGATGTAGTCACACTTGACATGTCTTTATCGTTCATGTCTTTAAAATAGCTATTTAAATTACACAAAATTTCTTTTACTTGGCTATTTAATGGTTTCCGTATTTTGCGCTTATTTGTGTTGGCATCCATTTTACTAACACTTATATCAAACAAAAACAAAATAATATTAAACACGTCACGCTGCAGTCTGTACAAGAGGTGAAGTGCGGCAGGAGCGCGGCGAGACAGAATGGCGCCGCGCCTCAGGCCGGTTACCCAAAATCAGTTTAAACCGGTTTTTACCGGGCGAAAATGGCGCCGCGCCTAAGACCGGTTATCACACCTACACTATCCATGTACACTCACACAAATGCAAAGCTCAGCTTATACCTCGCGGACTGTACCATCCTGTCATTTACCTCTTTATAATCAATTTTTCTTTTATCTTTAATTAAAGGTGAAAGAAAATCTGATTCCATGCCTACTTCAGTCTCGGTTCTTGCTTTTTTTGAAACTGACTCATGTGGTGGTCGAGGTTCGGAGACTTTTTTCAAAAACATTACTTGCTCGTTATATAAATAATTTCGTGTCTTTTTGGCCGAAGATCCAGATTAAGACTCATCTTTTTGTTTCTTTACTGTCTTAAGCCACGAATCTCGTATATTATTCCATTTAGTTGAAACCTGTTTTCCTCAAATCAATAAAAAAATATCATAAAACAATACAATTTGTTTCTTGGTGACGTATAAAGTAATAATGTATTAACAAAATATACTTTTTTTTCAGATATTTAGCTTCAGGATGTTCATTCAAAGAAATACATTATTCATACAGAGTAGGCGTTTCGACAATAAGTAAACTAATAAAAGAAATGACCCACGTCATTTGGGAAAACCTAAAGACAGATTTTCTTAAGCTGCCTGATACTGAGAGAGAATGGGAGGACATCGCTTCAGGATTCGAAAGAAAAACCAACTTTCCTCACTGTCTTGGAGCAGTAGATGGCAAGCATATCAGAATTTTGAAACCAGCCAAGAGTGGTTCTATGTTCTTTAATTACAAGGAGTATTATTCTTTTGTATTAATGGCAGTTGTCGATTCAGAGTACCGATTTATTTTATTAGTGTGGGCTCATATGGCAAGGAATGCGATTCTACAATATTAAAGGATAGTACATTTTGGCAAAAGATCAATGATGGTACTTTAAATGTACCAAAGCCTAGACCGCTTCATGAAAACTTGCACGTAGAATTACCGTTTATACTTGTTGGCGATGAAGGCTTTGCCTTAACACCTAATCTCCTACGTCCATGTGGAGGTACACATTTGAATACTGATAAAAAGATTTTTAACTATAGACTAAGTCGAGCAAGAAGGTATGTTGAGTGCGCTTTTGGTATTCTGGCAAATAAGTGGCGAATAATCCATCGAGCTATAGATCTGAACGTAGACACAGCTATTCAAGTAATTAAAGCTTGTACAGTCTTACATAATTTTGTAAGAGAAAAAGATGGTATAAATTTTGAAAGTTACCAAAATATAGAACATGGACAAGAACAAGAAACGACAACCATGAATCGGAATGTGTCGAGTCGAGGTGGCCCTAATGCCAACGCTATACGAACATCATTTACTAATTATTTTGTTTCGGATATTGGTTCCGTTCCGTGGCAGGCAGCAGCTATAAAATAAATTGTATCAATGCATTTACATTTTATCAATAAAACATTAAAAACCCACCGTACTGTTTTCTTTCTTTTTCATCCAGCTCATCGAAGTTTGGTTTCAGTATTAAACATACTTCACGCCATGCTGCTAACTTTAAGTTTTTGTCTTTATAGACGTCTTCGTTCTTATCCCACAGAACAGGTCTCTCTTGGACAAGCGTAATTAAAGTTTCTGCTTGAATATCCATGCTAAACGTCTACTTTTACCAGAAAATGCGAGCCGAATGACGTGAGTGGAACACGGGCGGGGCGAGGGGAGCACGAACGGGGCGAGCGGGGGACAGATACCGGCACAAACTCGTTCACATTACTCCGGGCCCGGTCGTTCTACCGGCAATTCGTAGTGACAAAACGCTCGGTAAAAATGCCGGGCTCTGCAAAAATGCCGGACCCGGGATAATGTGAATAGCTTCATATAAATTGTACAGCCACTAGCCCTTCCGGCAGATTTACCGGCGCGGCAGATCTGCCGGTCCGGCGTAGTGGGAACCCGGCCTTACACGTTCTCATAGAAAAAAATACAACTTTTGAAAGATATGCCGTGAAATGAAAATTATTGACGTTGTCAACAAAATGTAAACAAACAAATGTTGATATAAAAATGATAATTAATACATTTAAAAGTAATATTTTCAGCACCAAAAGTATAACGAAATCATCAGAAAATTATTGTGGATATATTGACCAGGTTTTGAGAAGATAAATGAGAAAATTATGAAGTATGAAAGACAACTCAAAACGTTAGTAAAAAGGGCTTTATAATATAATACAGTAGTATAATACAAATACTACAAACTCTATTAATAATTGAAATATGTTAGTTAAGTATTGAAGGTTAATTAACTGCAGTATAAAATCTACTGATTATTTTAGTTATGGGTGTTGGATCCCATATTGTGAGGCAGCTCTTCAAGCTTCCCTGTCGTGGTCCTAATGCTGTAGGAGTGTCCGAAGGAAACCACGATGAGTTAATACTATGTATTTATTAGTTGTTAATAACACTGAACACAGTTGTTAAGTCAATAATCAGGCTACTTAATACACAATGCCATTCTTCACTGATCGATGATCGTATCTCTAACCGCTAGGGACAAGTTCTAACTTGTTGCCGGGAACCGAGCACAGAGCTGTCAAAAAACTTAAGGCCGCGTTCGCGGTGCCATCTAAGGGCGCGTTCCGTACGCCACACCACCCCCCTACGGAGAAGGAGAATCCGCAGAAAGAAAGTATAAAAACTAAAGGTCGAAAGGTTTTGTAAAATGGACTCTACGACCTGAACGCGTGGTGTATGATGTGACCGGGAGAGGATATTCGGAGGGCACCGATGACGGAGAAGGATGATGAGTGAGATTAGGTTGCACTGGTTGAGGCACAGTAACACTTGGTGCTTGTGCCGGCGCAGAAGGTACCGGAAGGCCAGCATCCGAATGTTCAATGAAGGCTGGTTTCACCCTGTTAATACTCACGTTAAATTCTCTACCTTTGACTTCAATAAGCAAGGTTTTGCCATCCGCGGCTCTGGAAATCACTTTGTGAGGGCCGGAATATGGAGGCTGTAGAGAACGGCGAACCGTATCATCCCTAAGCATCACGTGCGAGGCAGTGGCGAGATCTTTAAATACGAAAGGAGATGGCCTATTATGGTGAGACGCCGGAGTATGTCTTATTCGAGACATTTGATGTCTTAGCTTGACGACAAAATCCGATGCCTCTTCGTAGACCGTAGATCCGGGAGATACTATGAATTCTCCGGGTAGCGTTAAAGACTCTCCATAAAGCAATTCTGCGACCGTCGCCTGCAAATCGTCTTTATAAGCAGAACGCATTCCTAATAGCACCAAAGGCAAAGCGTTCAACCACGACTCATCGTGGCACATTAAGGAAGCTTTTAATTGCCTGTGCATGCGCTCGACGAGCCCATTGGCACAAGGGTGATAGCTTGTGGTGCAAATGCGTTTGGTGCCGCAAAGATCGGTAAGTCGTCTGAAAAGGTCAGACTCAAACTGACGACCTTGATCAGTTGTAATTACGGCTGGTACGCCGAAACGTGAGATCCACCCTGAGACGAAGGTACTTGCTACCTCCTCCGCGGTTATCCCACGCATAGGCCATGCTTCGGGCCACCGAGTATAACGGTCAATAGCAGTAAGACAGTACTGGAAACCAGAACAAGATGGTAGAGGGCCTATTATGTCAATATGGGTATGTTTGAGCCGAGATGAGGGGCTGGATATGTGTCCGAGCGGAGATTGTGTATGCCGAGTAACTTTGCTTCGCTGACAAGGCAAGCAGGTTTGGCACCATAACCGGCAGTCCTTGGCAATGCCCGGCCAAACGAAACGCTCGGAGACTAGCCGAATAGTAAGTAGCCTTAGTCCCAGGATGACTCAAGTTATGTAACTGAGAAAAAATCTTTTTCCTCATGGGTTTCGGGACGAATGGTCTCGGTCGCCTAGTGGACATATCACACACCAAAGTAGTATTTGTGCCGGGAACATCGACATCCTCAAGTTTAAGGGAAGAATTTGTATCGTTTTGATATGCCTTCAATTCGTCGTCCAAATCTTGACAAGTGGCAAGGGCGCAATAGTCAGCTTCGAAGCTAATAGCTTCGATGCGGGACATTGTGTCCGCAACCGTATTATCTGCCCCTTTTATATGAACAATGTCCGTGGTAAATTGTGAAATAAACGAGAGTTGGTTTAGCTGGACCGGTCGCAATCGCTCGCGACGCTGTGCAAATGCGTACACCAATGGCTTGTGGTCAGTATATATCGTCACGTGTTGTGCAGCTAGGAAGTGACGATAATGCTGAACACTCTCGTATATTGCGAATAACTCTCTGTAATATGCTGGCCATTGAGACTGTCGGGGGTTCAGCTTTTTACTGAAGAAACCCAACGGTTCCCAAGCATCACCAACTTTCTGCTGAAGGCAGGCACCGACGTGAGAGCTCGAAGCGTCAGTGAAAAGCCCTAACTCAGCATTTGGTAATGGGTGGGCCAGCAGAGCAGCGGATGACAAGCTATCTTTACAAGCCTTGAAACATTCTTCGAGATTAGGCGTCCAAGTGACCGGTGTAGAACCTTTGCCTTGGGAAGCCACGATTGCATTGACAAGCGGTGCTTGCAATTCTGCAGCATTGCGCAAAAAACGGCGATAGTAATTGACCATCCCAAGAAAACGGCGGAGTCCTTGTACAGTCTTTGGAAGCGGGAAATCCTGCAGGGCCTGAATGCGATCGGTTGGAGGTCGCGTTCCTTCAGAAGAAATACGATTTTCGAGAAAAGTGACCTCAGAAGCACCAAAAACGCATTTTGCTGGGTTGATGACAACTCCATAGTCTTCGAGGCGCTTGAAGAGAATACGGAGGTGCTCAGCATGCTGGACAGTATCACGTGAATATAAAAGAATGTCATCAACGTATGCGAAACAAAAGTTGAAAAAAGACCTTGGACAACTTCGTCAATAAATCTTTGAAAAACTTGACCTGCGTTGCGCAGACCAAATGTCATGTAATTAAATTCGTACAATCCGAAAGGTGTTATGATAGCTGTCTTGCAAATATCCTCAGGCGCAACAGGAATTTGTTGATATGTCTTAACGAGGTCTAATGTACTGAATATAGTACAACCAGCTATGTTATGACCTACATCACCAATATGGCGGACAGGATACCTATCGGGAATTGTGCGTGAATTTAACGCGTGATAATCCCCGCATGGTCGCCAGGTACCGTCGCGTTTAGGGACCATATGGAGAGGTGAGGACCACGAACTTTTCGAAGGTCTAGCTGTTCCGCACTGAACCATATCGTCAAAAACCTTTTTAGCCTCTTGAAGCTTTTGAGGTGCCAAACGTCTAGGACGACAAGAAACAGGGGCACCCTCAGTAGTCAATATATGATGAACCGTGTTATGCTTCGGCTCCCTAACAAGTCCAGGTGGCTTAGTGATTGACGGAAATTCCGTAAGAAGCACACTAAACTCAGATGGGGGAGCAGAGACCAATTTGACACTGGTGTGGCCAGTATTTGCAACGGCGGCAACACAGGATAATCCGGTACTGCTATCGACGAGCCTTTTGTTGGCACAATCGGGCATAAGTCGATAATGTGCCAAAAAGTCGGAACAGATTATAGTGGTGTTGACATCGGCGATGATAAATTGCCACTGAAAGGCACGAGGCAGCCCTAGGTTGAGTGTCATTTGTATATGACCAAAAGTACGAATCTCACTACCATTGGCAGCAGCTAGTGTGTAGTTTGACCGTAGTGGCTTGTTAGCTAACCATTGATATGGGTAACAGGAGAGGTCTGAGCCTGTGTCAATTAAAAAGCGGCGCTTTGAAACACTTTCGGTGACAAAAAGTCGGCGACTCTCCGGTAGGCAGTCATAGGTCGCCGCTAAAGACTGCCGTCTTAAGGATAGATTAGGGGAGGTCAGCTCAAAACGGTCACCTTAACTTTGAATGTCATATTAGACGACTTAACGTATTATATCCTATGATAATTTTGAACCAATGGATAAAAAGTTGAATGTATTTTCGTGATATGATAGTCAAATTCTTAAATGTGTATGATGACAAGACATAACTTTGATTTGAAAAAAAATTGGATAAAAACCGCTTTGCCCGACAGGTCGCCCAAAGCGGCCATGTAGTACGGGCAATGTGGCCAGCCCTTTTTTTATCTATAAAAATAAACTTACAATGAATAATGTAATCATTGTAAGCCCTATTTATATAGATAATATTTATATAGATTTAATACACATATCATAGGAGTAAAATTCCAATAATATACAAATGTTAAGGTATTTGTTTATTTATTTACCAGTCTTTCATTGTCTTAATTACAATTAAAAACAAAATTAAAATCTTTTCTTCTCATAAAACATAAAAGGTTCATACTTAATCGGTTTATTTTAAATATCATGACAAAGTTCACAGTAGTAAGATCCAATTCCAGTGTATGAGGTGCAAGATTCGTGAGCCCATGATTGACAATCGCCACATTGAATCCAATCTTCCCTTGGCGGATCTTCAAAAGGTTCCATACAAAAGAGGCAACTGTAGGTTTTTTGTTGGTTCACGGCATTTATTCTAGTTTTAGAAATTTTGTGAGTTTTAGCACAAAAAAAGACTAAAACACGAGTTTTAGTCTTTTTTTGTATTCCTGATGACCCGGGCTTTTGAGATAAAGAATTTTTTAGATTTTTCACAACTCTTCTCTCTTTGTTAGCCTCAGTTTTTAGCTTTTTAGCTTGCTTTTGGATTTGCTCATCTTTAATGGGCGTGCTTGTTAAAACTTCAGCCCGCTGTGTTTTCCTACGTTGAGCGGTTTTATTGGTGGCCATTTTTGGCAGTGGTCTCAATGCCATAGGGCTTTTATAGCAGCTAGCGCTTGGATGGAAGACCAACGCTTTATGAGTGTTATCCAAATCAGTGTCCGTTGTTACTCCTTCTGCGTTACCAAAATCAGGCAAACTGGATCTATTGTCAGTCGAAGGGATCTTTTGTGAGTTTTCTTCAGGCGGTGCTTTGGAGCTATCTTTTTCTAATATCAAAAGATCAATAATCGAAGGTGATGGTGTTCTAGAATCATTTCGTTCTAATGGCAGAGCCTGTAGTTGATGTAGAGTACCAGGGTCATTTAGTTCTATAGGCATTGCATGTGAATACTGTTGTGTATCTTCCAAGTTTTTTTGTAACAGAACCTGTCTCAACATGCCTTCTTAAAGTTGTGCGAGGTATGTTGTATTTGAATGAAATTGATTTCAATGAACCTTTCTTCTGCCGTACTTCTTCTATTGTCCGTGCCATAGAATGTTCATCCCACGACGCTTGGGTTGTTTTTTATAATTGTTCACCATCTAAACATAACATACTGAATTAGTAAATTAATTTTAATAAGGGTAAAGCGGACAGTGGCCACTTTGCCCGGACCGCTTTGCCTTTTTCGGTTAGTTTGATTTCGAGTTAAATAACATAAACATTTTTTACCAACAGATATTACACAATCACTCA
Source organism: Ligdia adustata (assembly GCA_947049295.1). NCBI lineage: Eukaryota > Metazoa > Arthropoda > Insecta > Lepidoptera > Geometridae > Ligdia > Ligdia adustata. Next base: position 10,464,534 of record OX346231.1, read on the forward strand.
CAAGTACACAAAAAAGTAAGTATTATAATCAAAAACAAAGAAATATATTGAGATTTTGCCAAATCAATAAAAACTTACCTTGCATATTTTTAATAAATCGGTTGAAAATCGTCAGCGTGCCACCGCAGCCAAGTGCTCGCTCCGACTGCGGTATGCCGGGGGCCCCGTGAGGGGTGGGTGTTTGCCTACGCGCCCGGAGTGGCAACGTCGCGGTATTATTCACGATTACTGAGTAATAAATCGTATCGTGATTTCTTCTCACCCCCTTCTGGGGTGGGGATAGGGTTTTCAGGGCATAGCCCTCTTTGCCCTGGCACGTCTTCGCCCATGACAATGGGCGTGTCTATTGGGTTCTCCAGGTTTCTGTGAGGTTTTCTATTTCCCCCGACTCCACGTGTGGTACGGCGCGATCAAGCCCTGCCAGGTGAGATCCCTTGGGGGAAGGCCCAGCGAGCCGATCAGCAGCCGTACCGTGAAAGCTGGGGGGGGCGTCTTCTGTTGTTTCTTCTCACTTCTCCGTGACTACGAGTTCCCTGGAGAACCCTTTAGTCTTTCTTACTCCGGGCTGGTCTGGTGGTCTGGCGTGTAAGGGGGCTATGCCCTTCAGGTGATCAAAACGTGAGCTATCCGCTCGCGCGAACATTCCCGTCGCTAGTTTTCTTATAAAGGCTTCTAAGTTTCCATGCTTCAAGTCCTTCTGAATGGTGGCATTTCTCACATATCTCGGTGCGTTGACGATTTTCCGCAGCGTGACGTTTTCTTGTGCTTGTAGCTTCTTCCTATATGTCGGGCTGACGTACGGGTACCAGGCTGGCGCCGCGTACGTCAGTCTAGTCCTCAAATATGTCTTATATATCATCAATTTGGTCCTGATAGGAAGTTTCGAGTGTAGGATGGCGAGTAGTTTGGCGCGAGCTCCTTTCGCCATCCCAACAACTTGCTCAACGTGCTTTTGGAACGTTAGTCTGCGGTCAATCGTCACACCGAGATATTTAACGTCTGGCTGCCACGGGATGTCATGGTCCATCAGTTTCAGGGGATCTGGCAGGTTTGAGCTCCCGGTGATTATGGCCTGGGTCTTCGCCACGTTCACCGAGAGCCTCCATTTCTTAAGCCATTCTGGCAGGACGTCTAGTGTGGGCTGCAGTTTCTTCACTGCGAGGGCTGGTCTGAGTGATGAGGCGTAATAGGCTGCATCATCTGCGTATAGCGCCAGCTTCGCCTGCCCAACGACTGGGATGTCATTGGTATACCAGGCGTAGCATATGGGAGAGATGCAGCTGCCTTGGGGTACTCCGGCCCTCACAGTCTTCTCAGTGGACAGCACGTCTTCTACTGCCACCACAATTCTCCTATTCTTCAGGAAGCTCGTCAGGACATCTATTATCTGCCGTGGGGTGGATGTCTGCGTGAGCTTATATATCAGCCCCTCGTGCCATACGCGATCGAAGGCCTTTTCCATGTCTAGCAGGATCGCAACTACATACTCCTTCTTGTTATGGCTGGTGGCCATCTCGTTCACCATCTTCGTGATTTGTAGGGTGGTGGAGTGTTCGGCCCTAAACCCGAATTGTTCCTCCCTCGGTATCACGTGCGGCATCAAATGGAACAGCAGGATTCTTTCGAACAATTTCGAGGCTGTGCACAGCAACGTGATTGGTCTGTAACTACCGGGTTTTCTGGCGTCTTTGCCGGGTTTAGGTGAGTAATAAAGCATGGCCGCTTTGCCTCCTATGTCCGCTTTGAGCTGACCTCCCCTACACAGTGCGAGCAGCTGATATGACAGTAGACAGCTACTGTGCATGTGTACTCGTATGACAGTAGCTCGACTCGCCTCGCTCGGTCACACTATGCGAACTGCTGGCGTCGCAGGAAGACAGCTACTGCACCAGTGTACTCGCATAGTTCGTCTGTATCATGTCTCGTGCAATGTTGTCGCAAAATACACGTTTAATCACAGTGCATACCACTATAAAAGCAGTTACGAAAATACTTTGTGTTGAAATTGAAAGAGCTATACAAAAAAAGAAGAAGAAGAGAAGTGTTTGGGTCAGGACTTGGCTGCAAAGAAAAGGGGCAACGAATTCAATATTTAAAGAGCTATATGATGAAGATCCCCGAGAATATAAAGCGGTTATGAGATTGACAACTGAACAAGTGGAAATACTTTTAAATTTGATTGCTCCAAAAATTCAACGTGATGATACACTAATGAGGGATGCGATACCTGCGAGGGTGAAGTTGGAAATAACCCTAGTATACCTTTCTTCTGGGATATCGTATAGACTGTTGTCGGTATTTTTCAGAGTTTCAAAAGCATCCATCATTAAAATAATACCAGAAGTGTGTGCTGCTATCAATGAAAGTCTAAAAGATTATATCAAAGTAAGTATTTTTTTTATTCATAATCAAATTCACAATGGTTTTGTAAAGTTTTTGTACATATTAAACGTGAACTTTACATATTAATACTTAATAACTACAGTACTACATAGCTTAGTTCGTTATTTTTTAATATTAGAGATTGATATTGCTGCAGCAAGTACATCATTAGATTGGGGTATAGATTCAAATTGATCCAGCAGTGGCGCAGAGAATGCAGATGTTGTAGGTTCAACAGGTTGATAAGCTTCAGTAGCGACCTCAACAAGCTGGTAGGCTACAGGCTGTGGTGATAGCGTACATTCATTATGGAGTATATCTATACTTATCAATCTTGTGAAGATTGTTCCACTTGCATAGAGAGTGCAGACATATCATAATTTACTGTAGGCTGTGGTGATGGCGTACATTCGGAACTGTAATTAGAAGGTGTGTACACAATTCTACCACAGACGGCTCTCTTACGGTATCTAGAGAGTATCGCCTGTATTTCATCTGTCGCATCAATTCTATCAATCGAAGATAACTGTTTCAGCTGCAGTGCTACATGTCTTCCAATAACATCACATTCATCTTCTAATTCTCTTGTAATCGGGGCAGACACGTTTACTAAACTACTATTTAGTTCTTTGAGTTCATTTACGGCTGCTTGAATGTCAGACCGTTCTGATGATAATTTCGTCTTTAACTTTAGAGTTTTTGGTGGCTTTACCACTTTAATATGAGCAGCTTTGTTGCTATTGTCACTAGCATCAAGGTCCACGTTATTCGTGGCCTCCTCGCTTCCTGACGCTGATGCGACGTTGCTTCCTGACGTTGATGGATGATATGGTTCCTGAAATTAACATTACTCTTTTATTTTTCAGATACCGAATGTGGAAGAATGGCAAGATATCCAAATAGGATTCGCTTCGAGGTGGAATTTCCCTAATTGTTGTGGCTCTATCGATGGGAAGCATATAACAATTCAAGCACCACCAAATTGTGGCAGTGAATATTATAACTACAAAGGAACAAATAGTATAGTGCTCATGGCTGTTGTGGATCACGATTATACTTTCAGATATGTAGATATAGGCTCATATGGTCGTAACGCAGATGGTGGAGTATTCCAAAACTGCTCTTTGTATCCTTATCTATAAAACAATTTATTGTTGCCTGAAAATGGTATTCTAGTTGGAGATGATGCCTTCCCTTTAAAACCGTATTTACTAAAGCCCTACAAAAATACATTGACTACCGCAGAAAAGATTTTTAATTATAGGTTGAGCAGAGCAAGAAGGATTGTGGAGAATGGGTTCGGCATTCTAGCATCTCGTTTTCGTGTTTTGGGAAAGCCAATTCAAGTTACAGAGGAAACTACGATAAAGATCGTCTTATGTGCTTGTACATTACACAACTGGTTACGTACTACTGCATCAAATACTTATACACCACCAGGAACTACAGATTATGAAGACATCATAAACTTTCAAATCATTCAGGGCCAGTGGAGGTCCGAAATTAATGAATTACCGAGTATTCGTCGCTCGAGAATTAATAATAGATCGAAATTAATAGCAGAGAAAATGCGTGATAAATATAAAAATTATTTCAATGACGACGGAGCAGTTGCATGGCAAAATTATATGATTAGGTAATTATAATTACCTAGTAGTAATTAGAATATAAAAGGGAAGAGAAAAATAAAGGATAGTAAATTTTGTGGACCCTGACTGGTTTGGAATGTGCCTTGTGCCTTTGTAATTATAATTTGTAATAAAATACTTACCAAATTACTTGATGTTTCCTTTTCTTTAAGATTAATTATTTTCATAATATAATCCATAGAATCGAACCATTTGATAGATGGTTTATAGATCTCATCAGTGCCAGATCCACTTTTTTTGCTCTTTTCAATTTTCAATAACTCCTGGTTATACGTTGAGCGTAAATTTTTGATTTTTTTTGTAACTTCATTCATGTTTTGTAAATTTTATTCCAAGCGGATGTGTTCTAACGACGCTTTACGCAAATCTCTGTTCTTGTAATTAGGATCCAAACAATTCCATAAGTTCGTTTGATTCTTGTATAGCTCCACAAACTTTATATTTTGATCGGATGTCACCCTTTCCGCCATTTTGATGTCAACGCAAGAAACCTACAAAAACACTGCACCGGCGGCGTGGGCCCGAGCGTCCGAGCTACTGTCATTTCGCGAAATCATGCGGGTTGACGACCGAGCGACGTGCGTGTGGCGTGGTGGGGGAAGGCCAGTTGCGAGTAAAAACAAAAAATGTTGAAGTAACTCGCTTGCGAGCAACTGTCCCACTCGCACATAACAGTTACTCGTATGATGCGGTCACACAGTGCGAGCTATTGCACCTCAGTAACTGACACGGTCAGCTCGCATGCTAGCTCGCACCGTGTAACCTAGGCTTAAGTTTTCCGATGACGCTGGAGAAGTCCAAGTGCAAGATTTTACGCACTTGGCCGCTTTTGTCCCGTATTTTCTATGGTAGAAACACGTTTTTGATTTTCGCGGAGTTTGCGAACGATCGCGCTCATTGAAACCACCTCGTGTCTTGCTTCGACCACGGTCAACTGTCAATGCAGCTACCTGACGCGTAAGGTCATCTAAACGCTTCGATATGTCCTCGAGCGATAAAGGCGAGACAGCAGCACTCGTCGAGAAAACGCTGCGCGACATAGCCATGCCAGGCGAGACTTCCAGAATTTTGTCTGCCAATTCAGCTATTTTACCTAAAGACAGCTCAGATTGAGCAGCTAATATAGCTTGTAAATGCTGAGGTAGACGTCGCATCCACAGCTGACGAAGAAGATTTTCATCCGTCAAAACGTTACCCGACAAGGACCGGAGATGACGCAAGAACTGTGACGGGCGGCGGTCACCTAAGGGTCAATTTATACTAGCGCAGAGTCGAAGCGCATCGAAGCGTCAAATTCTTTATAAATAAAGCGAAACCGCACGAATGCGCGCGTATTCGCCAGAATTCGCTAGAATACGCGCGCACTCTTTTACGCGTAGTAATAGGCATCAACAGCAGTGCTATTGAATCACTTGCCAGTTGAATCTTGTAGCCGAAACGTGTGTAAAATGGTTGACATTGATCTTGCTATGATATTACTTATATCGGAAGTCGAAGAAGAAGAAAACGAAGAAAGAAAAAAAAGAAAGCGGAATTATAGTGTTCACAACTTGTGGAAGAAAAGACGTATTTGTGGTGAATTTTCTACTTTTTGCGTTGACTTATATAGATACCCGAGTTTTTTTTACGACTATTATAAAATGGACTACGATCAATTTACAAACTTAGTCAATATTTTGAAACCACACATTGAGAAACAAGAAACAAAATTAACGATACCCATAACCGTTGAAGAGCGAATATCAGTCTGCTTAAGGTAAGTAAATAAGTTTTACGCTTTCTTACGATTGTAGGACTTTGATTAACTTACACACAAGGTGTTAAATACTTCTAGGTTGTTCAACATAAATTTTATCAATGATCATCCCTTAAATAGATTAGCATAATTAAACCAGCATGTATTTCAAGACTCTTTATTTAAAAATTAGAAATAAGTAATTGTTCACCATCTAAAATCACAATTATTAAGGTCATTATTATCAGTCATTCATTATAAGTAAATTCTTCGAATTCGTCAAATTTCGATTGCCGCTGTTGCTGTGTTCTCGAAATAGGTAGTGGTATGTAAGGTGATGGTGGAGCAGAAGATGCTGTTGTGTTGGATATCGTGCCGTAATTTGTATGATTAGGTGGCGTGGTTGATGTAGGTGGTAGACAATAATTAGTGGGTGGGATGTAAGTTGAAGTTGATGGTAAGGAATAAATTTGCTGTTGTTGTGTTCCATAGCGGTTAATCATTGATGATGGAGTATCGATACTTTCGTCGGAGGCAAGTTTTACTTCTGCGTCAGTAACCAGGCCAAGTATTGCCCGTTTTAATTCAGCTTGAATTCGTATGGGCATCTTTTTTACTGATTTACTCATTGATAGAAAAAACGCATCTAATGGATCTTCTTCCTTGCCTTTGGCCTCGACATATTGTCTGAATAATTTCTGCGATAGAGGTAGTGTTTTATTTCTGATAGTATGATTTGATAATGCCGAATCAGAGCGTGAACTTTCCCCGACGTCAGATGTTTGTGACTCTATAATTGAGATGTCTTCCGTGTCTATGTCTAAACTATTATCAGAACAATCAAGGTTTGATGTCTGTGATCTGTCCTGTAGGTGTGGCTTTAAAAATTCTAACTCCTTCTCAAATTTAATTGGTTTTTCAGTTTTTCGCGCAGAACCGCTTTTATATTGTCTCAATCTAATAGCCTTTTTGTAACAGTCACGAAGTTTCTTCCATTGTTTCTGACATTCGGGCACTAGAAAAAAAAACAGTTTATTAAAAATATGTAGTACCTACCTAGTAAACTTTATTTAATTTGTTACAGATTTCTTACAACTGCTATCAGTTTCAAAGCACTAGCTCATACTTTTCGAATGGGCTATGCTACAGTTTGGATGATTGTACACGAAATTTGTGCCGCAATTTGGAAATACTTACGACCCATTGTTATGCCAAAACCAACGACAGAGTCATGGGTTAAAATCGAGGATGATTTTAGAAGGTTATGGAATTTTCCTAATTGTATAGGAGCAATTGACGGCAAACATGTCAATATTAGGGCACCCTGGAACAGCGGAAGTCTCTACTACAATTATAAAAAGTTTTTCAGCACTGTCTTGTTAGCTATTACTGACGCTAAATATAAATTTGTTGTAGTAGATATTGGAGCGTATGGGCGTAACAATGATAGCGGCATATTAAGCAGTTCCAAATTTGGACAACTATTACAAAATAATATGCTTGGTATACCGCCTAATAAATGCTTGCCAGGTACGACAAAACCAGTTCCTCATGTTTTTGTTGGGGACGAAGCATTCCCTCTGTGTGAACACATTATGAGACCTTATCCTGGAAGTCAGGTATTAAAGGATAGTGAGAAGAAAATCTTTAATTATCGTTTAAGTCGAGCAAGGCGTCTAGTGGAAAGTTCATTCGGAATATTACAACAGAAATTTGAAATTTTTCAAAAACGTATAAGAATGCAACCAAAGTTTTTAGATACGATGATTCTTGCATGCACGTGCCTGCATAATTATGCTTTGGGAGATTTTGGGTCTGAAGACGTTGCCCTGTCTAATAACAACATTTTACAAAATTATTCATTTGATAGCCAAGACATGGACATAACCGGTAATCAAAACATGGACTCGATGAACATCAGAGAGAACTTCAAAACTTATTTCATTTCTGAACATGGGGCAGTACCATGGCAAAATGAAATGATAACACGATGTTAAGCGAGAGATAATTGTCAAAAATATTTTTTTGCCACCACCCCGCGCCGCACCACAACGGCAGAAGAAGAGAAGAACGGCAGAAGAGAAGAAACTTATTAAATTAATTACCTAAATCTAACAAAATGTTTAAATAGGTACGGCAATTCAACTATACCTATAGGATAGAATTAATGAGAAGGTAGGTATTATATCTATCGAGAAATATTTTTTATAATTATACCTACGCCAATCACTAGTAATAATAAATACTTGTTTTACTTACCAGTTAATTTCATTTCCCCGCTAACTTTTTCCCAAGCATTATTTTTGGATTGTTTGTCACTATAATTTTTGGCTTTTGGATTAATAGACATTCATATTTTTGCACCAGGTAAATTAATTTTTCGTCCGAGTCCATCGTGAACATTCAACTCCGACGCATGCCAATTTCCGACTGATGACGCGTAGGTTCGCTAGTGGTCGCACGGATACGCGAGAATGCGCGCGCACCAATCAGCGTTAGTCACGCGCAGACGCGAGAATTCCGAAGAATGCGCGCGTCTTTTTAAAATGTCAGATATAATGTGAGCGTTACGCTGTGGAGTTAAGGGTGAATTTGTTATGTTCAGTTTTGGATAGATGCTTCGATGCGCTCTCGACTCTGCGCTAGTATAAATTGACCCTTAAGGCTAGCGTCCACTAGGGACGGATCGGGGCGGGTCGCATTGGAACGGGCCGCGGTTCTGTGATGCTCTTGCGTCCATCTGTACGGGGCGCGGCAGACCGCCTAAGCGGATTTGATCTTACCGACGTGTTTTCGTGCTTGGACTGACATCGCCACGGAACAGAAAAAACAAAACAAGGGAAGTGCCCTTATAACTACTCAGTACGGGTACCGGTGTAGCCAAACTCACACATAAGTAAATCAAAATATACATCACAACACATAAAAAGCAATAATATAATTGGCTGAACTATTGTTTTTCAAAATTAAGTCTTATAACAAAAACGTTAGGTTTGATATTTGATGAGTTATTTATTATAATAGCAAGTAGTAACGGGTTATGCCACTCATCACTAGATGGCGCTGTACACAATTTATTCCATTTAGTACGCAATTACTTAAAAAAATAAATGTCATATTGGTATGCACTTGTTGCTACTCAGATAAGGATGTGAATCAAGGGTCGATAATTTTAAATCGATGATTGTTATATACGGGTTTTTATTAATAAGGAACGGAAAATAATAACAGGAATTTTAAAATAAATAAAAACACGACATAATATGTATGTTACATATATTTATTGACCTTTAAACAAGACATATTTATTTAATAGTTGTCGTTTTGACTGCTGGATTTTTAACTTTAATAAATGATGCATGCGTATATTTATGTATTTACTTATGATGGCTTTCATGAGGTCTGTGATATGGTTTGATGCAGGAAATTCTCCTAACTGATGATAATTTATATCTTGAAATAATGACGTGCCAATGAATTGGCGCATTATTTTATTTATCACAATACATATTTTTATGCATTTGCAATCTTTTAAAAATAATTCTGATGTTTGGCATACTTTAATTACATCTCCCGAAGGATATAACAATCCTCCTTTACTTTTTGCAATTATAAACTTATGTAGTGACTGATTTTGCTCTGCTCCTAAGGCACTAACACATATATCACACTTAATTTTTTTTTATTAATTGTTTTACTATAAAACCAGCAATATGAGCTATAGATTGCTTACTGAAATCAGACAAATGCATATAATTCATCTCATCGGATTCTTCATCCTCCTCTTCAGCATTTTCCTGGCTAACGTCATATCGCATTGTGCTTAAATTAATCCTCTCCACTGCAGATGAACAGTTTAAAATAGAAATTTCTTCAAGTGCTGTGCAATTGCCTCTGTCTGAGTCCTTAATTTCTACGTGGACTAACATTTTTTTATAGGCAGACACAAATTGTCTCGCCGTGGGATTGTTATTTGATCCACCATGTGCTCTTATATTACAAAAGAATAGTTCTAGGTGGTCTTGGTTTAGTTTATAAAACGGTAGATAAATTAATGTTTTTGTCTCTATCAAAGATTTATATAAATATTTTATGGACTCTATGCAGCCAAGAAAGCCTAAATAACCGACTTTTCGAGGACTGTTTATTAAACAAGTGCCATTTTCAATTTTTAAATGTTTTATGTATTCTGCAGCTTTGTCCAAATAATCAAAAATTTGCACAGCGTTATTCATATTTAATGCTTTTTTAAATCCATGAAAATGTAAATTTCTTGAATTGAAAACATCAAAGATATTATTGACTAATCTTAAAAAAAATTCAGTGGGCTCACTATTTTGGAATAAATCAATTTCCAGATCTTTTCTGCAGAACATTATGGCGTCCGCAACACTTGTGCTGAAAAGTTGCGAAGCCAATTTCACTTTCATTCTTTCGTTTTTGAAGTTAATGTGTCGATCTTTTAATTTATTTGCTAAATGAAACGTTTCTTTTTTTTGAAGGTTATTTAAATCAACTAGATATTGCCACAAAACTTTGTTATCATCTTGGTCAATTAAAGTTTTATAATTTTCAAATGAGTTTCGTAATAATTTTAACATATGGCACGGGTCAACGGGCAACAATAGGATGTTTAGTGACAGGATGCTCAAATTTCATATTATTAGTCAAAAAAGAACAACCCAAATGGCCCGCCATAGATATATTTGCGGCACATCCATCAAACGTCAGCGCAACTACTTTAACTCCAGCTTCATGACACATTTCTAAACATTTTTTGACTAGTTCAGCGCGTTGCAGTCCAGTTACACCGTCAACTAGAAAATAAGCCACTGGAACTTTAAAGTTTTGGTTTATGGCCGTGACTAAAAAAACTAAAGCTTCTTTTGCTTCAGCTAAGTGGTCTCCATCTAATCCTGGTTCCATGTCTACGTACCCGTGTAGTTTACTGCCGTCCCATTCAATACGACGACGAATGTTCATTTCGTCTATGACTAAGGTAGCTAGAATTTCGTAGTTTACCGAATCTGCTTTACGTTTTAAAGCAGTAAAGGATTCATTGGTGAAACCAGGATCTCCCCCCACTTTTGAATACCATTTTTTTAATGTACGTGGATGAGGTAAGCACCTATTAAAAGTTTTTCGAACATATTCATAAGCTCGGGGAGAATAATAATTTAAGGTTAATGCGAAACTGCGTAGCGCCGGTGAATATTTTCGTACTTTAGGTGATTTGCCAGCCATGCGAGTAACCAGTTCGTTAACCTACGAAATAGAAATGATTGCACTATATATATTTTGGTACATAACAAAAATATTTAGTAAGAAAATATTGAAAACTGATATAAATCGAATGTAAAAAATTGCAAAACGCTAAGTTTTTGACAATAATAGTTAAATATAATTCTCAATTGTATTATGATAGATATGAGTTTGTGCATGTTTATATTTTATTATTAAAGATAACAAAGAATCAAACCTTTATATTTGTGTTTTTCAAGCTAAATATGTATTCACTTGACATGGTGAACTTCTTTTCTAAAGACTTTTGAATTTCTTCAATATTGTTGATTTTTCTTTTTAATCTACGATTCCGAGTTTGTAGGCGTTTGATTTTTAAATGTTGTTTCCTTATTTTACTTTGAGTCCATTGTAACATCATCTTTAATTATTTTTTCTTGGAGTTGAGCACGTAGGACTGTTAGTCAATGCGCAGTTTTTATCTTTACCGGTTTCCTTTGTCGGCGTCGTGTCCCGAAGCCGTTTCCTAGACGGCCCCGGCTCATTTTTGTCATCCTGTAAAATAATACAAACAAAGCTATAGCATAACGTAAATATAATAAAGTCAAATTGAAACCCTACTTCTTTTGGAGTTGGTTAATATAACATATTTTATACTTACTTGAAAAATTAAAATTTTATGTTCATTTAAATATCTGTAACCTTTTTTGGAAATCTGGAAATATGTTTCATCAAAATGTTCTGAACAGATGGTACTTGATTTAGAAGGCATCCAGTTTTGTTTGCCTGTAGCTTTAGTCCATTCTTCTGCCTTAGATGGATCTTGAGGAAATCTGAAATTTTAAGCCAATGTGCAATAAAAAATAATATATTGTTTTGTTTGATTGTATCGATATCGATAAACGATTGACATATAATGTCCCATCCCTAAATGAGTAGCGTCGTAGTTTCTAGAATTGCTGTCTGCCTAACTAAGTTTTGACTTGGACTTTAATACAATAGGTTTAAGGTTGATTTTCAGTTTTCAACCAAGTAATTATTGTGATGATTTGAAAAAAAATATTAAATTGAAATATATCAGTGATTTTAGCTTACCGGTGATACTCCTCCATTTGATAAATTTTTCGTCCTGCTTTCATTTTTACACGCAATAATTGCACAACAGGGCATGAATTATTTTTAAACAATTTTTTTGTGCGAGTGCGGAACGTCTTGTTAGCTCACGTAGCTAAGAACGACTAATCAAAGCCGCCGCGAATGTTGCGATATTCCGCTTAATTGTGACACAGGCAGGAGATACGAGTTACGAGGAGATACGACCACTTCCCTTGTTTTTTTCTGTTCCGTGGACATCGCGCTACCATGGACAGCTCAGACGAAGAGATGTTATGGTTTCAAATCCTTCTTGAGGAAGAGCAAAAAAATAAAAAACGACGACGAGTACACAAGGTGTGGGTGCATGATATATGCCAGAAAAGAAATGTATTTGGTGAATACCATCATTTGTTTAACGATTTGAAGAAAGATCCAGTCAAATTCTTCGAGTATTTTAGAATGTGTTTTGGAAAATTTGAAACATTGCTTAATATATTACGTGAAGATTTACAGAAACAAAATTTCGAAGGCCAATTGAACCAGAAGAACGACTTGCTATTTGTCTCAGGTAATTATGATTTTTTGACATCTGATAATAATTTTATTATAATTAATTATTGTTTACACAATGACATCGTGCTTTACCTCCAATCTAAGAATCTGTCCTATACCCGAATAGGGGCATAGGTAAACCACTATTGCTTGGCGGTAGTCTTTATAACTAGTATTATAAATACAAAAGTTTGGATGGATGGGTGTGTTACTCGATCACGCAAACAGGCTGAACAGATTTGGATGAAATTTGGCACTCAGATAGTTTATTAGCTGTATGAATACATCAACCACTTTATTTATGCGACAATAAAAAAAATTGAGTCATAATTAATCATATTTATTAGTAATTCCCAATAAAGTTAATATTATTATTACACAGTAACAATTATTTATTTTTTGGAAAATGCAGTAATTGTTCCATGTTTTTAGAACCTTGTACATCATGTTCTTGTACTTCATAAACTTGTCCTTCATATACTTGTTGTGGAGAGTTAGATAGCATTGATGCCGTAGTAGGTGATGCTTGAAATGATGCTTGTCCAGAGGTCCGTAACGGTTGAATGGACGTGAATTGATTATTTTGACTTAAAATCACGGCTGCAACTGGCTGTTGATTTATGGTTTGCATGTTTTGGGACTCTCTACTCGCATGCGATATATTATTTGTATCACATTGTCTGCAAAACAAATCAGCCTCAGCATCGTTCACAATTTTAAACACCACACCCTTAACCCGTATCTGAACATCTTTCGGGAATGTTGTGACTGTTTTCCCCAAGTTTGTCATAAAATCTACCATAGTATAATAGCCTTGGTTAAGCGATTGATACTTTTTTTCAAAGTATGATTGGAACAGAGTTTGTGTCGGTGGAGGCGACTGAGAGATTCTGTCTGTCTTCTTCTTTTTGGTGATCCTACTCGAATCAGTTTCACTGACTTGGGATCTACTTATAGGTGGTGGTGACATGACTGATGGTGAGTTTGATGATAGTGGTGACATGGCTTGTGAATCTGTTGCTGACCGTGGTGACAGGACTTGTTCATCATCACTCAAAGATGATATAAAGGGACATATAAAGGGAGAGAGAAAGCTCAGTTCTTTTTCAAATCGAATTGGTTTAATGTTAGTGGCTGCCTGGCCACTCTTCGTTAGACGTAGTTTTTTGGCGCGTCGATAATTATCACGAATTCTCTTCCATCTCTCTTTACAATTTACCGCTGGAACAAAATAAAAAGAATATCAGTCAACAAACATAGAAGTGACTTTAATGAACTCTACGCTTATGGCAATGGATGAAGTGAGGTGCTCCAACTGCGTTATTCGCGGAGAAATCGCGTAACATTCACACAAGAAAAAAATAGAATTGAATTGAGAACCTCCTCTTTTTATGGAAGTCGGTAAATAAAATATGCTTTTGTTTTAGGTTTTTGGCCACGGGGAATTCATTCAGGTCGCTGGCTTTTAATTGTCGACTCGGAAAAAAACAGTAAGATATATCGTTTATGAGACTTGCACGGCGATATGGACACTTTCCGAAGAGGATTGGAAACAGATAGCAAGAAAATATTGGAAAAAATGGAATTTTCCTAATTGTATTGGAGCGCTGGATGGCAAACATGTTGTTATCGTATGCCCCGCAAATAGTGGCTCAAAGTATTTTTGTTATAAAAAAACATTTTCAATTGTTTTGTTGGCCTTAGTGGATGCTGACTACAGATTTAGTGTGCGTCCATACTGAACGCGCGGTGACTAGGGCCAGTGGCGGGCGCGGCGAGCGGGGTCGTGCGGTGGCCACAGTGAGCCGCGAGCTCTTGTAGCGGTTCGACGTATTTCAGGTGTTACAAACCACAAAGGTGTTAAAAACTATGGACGAGGATTTGCTATTTTTACTAGACAGTCCAATCCTGAGATGGGAGGTGTTGAACACTAGAGATGGTGTGCACGAAATAAATAAAAATAGAGAAATAACTGGTGAATTTTCTAACTTATATGAAGAATTGAGATTATATCCTACGAAATTCTTTGAGTGTACTCGAATGCCCTTGTCGACTTTTGACTACATACTAAGTAAAATATCACCTAAAATCACCAAACAAGATACTAACTTTCGCAAAAGTATTAGAACTGAGGAGAAATTGTTCATAACTCTGAGGTAAGAATAAAACAAGATATTACTAAATTTTGTATTTATATGTAGATAAGTAGTAATCAAACAAATAGGTATCCAAGTAAAAAGTTGCAATAATCAATTATTATTAGGGTAGTTGCTAGTACAATAACCTCCATAATTTTCCTCGTATCTCGGTTGAGAAAACTGCATCCTTTCTGTCTCGTCTATTATGATTTGGGTAATTTTATTTCTAATGCGTAACTTTTGTAATTCACCAAATTTTTTCATTTGTGGCAAGAGACTCATAAAAAAATGATAATCATCACATTTCTCCGACTGGTCACTATTTGTCGCCATTTTCTGTTCAATTAGCAATATTTTTTTTCTCTAACATTCAATAAGTTCATTTCTATAATCTGATGCCGATTTCTTGCGCTTTGACGCGTTTGTGCGACTGCTGCAGGTTGACGTCCCTGGACTCATCACGTCATCGATGTTAGATTGCTCAGTTTGACAAGACTCGTTGAGGGATTCCGAATCACTGTCATGTAGATTTCCCGTCATGACTTCCGGTGTAATGTCATCATTTATGAATTGCATAACTTGAAAGTATGGCCACGTGCTCTCTATATCATCGCCACCGTCACCAGAGCGCGGCGTAGGGAATTTCTTTTTTTCTTTTCGAAACTGATCGCGCAGGTTCTTCCATTTCTTCCGCAGTTGTTTTTCTGTAACAATAACATATATTTTATTCTATTTTTTATTTCAGGTTTTTGTCAACAGGTACTGGATTTAGAGCACTGGCTTACAGTTTTCGTATGGGGAAAAGCACCATTGCGTCTGTAGTGCACGAAACATGCCGTGTTTTATGGACTGAGTTAGTTCCTATTCATATGCCGATACCAACAGAACAACGTCTGAAAGCTATTGCAGAAGACTTTGAAGCTACTTGGAAATTCCCACACTGCATCGGAGCAATTGATGGGAAACATTGCGAAATAAAAAAACCACCTAAATCTGGTTCGGCACACTGGTGCTATAAAAAAAGAAATAGCATTGTCATGCAAGCTGTGGCTGACGCAAAAAGGAAATTTGTAGCAGTCGAAGTAGGCGGTCGAGGAAAGCAAAGTGATGGTGGTACTTTTATTGCATCAACATTGTATAAGCTTATAGAAAAAAAATATATAAAATCCCTATGCCAAGGACTTACAAATTCTGACGTCATTGCACCCTACGTCCTAGTGGGTGATGAAGCTTATCCGTTAAAACATTATTTAATGCGTCCTTATCCCGAGCGAGTACTTAATAATGAAAGAAAATGTTTTGATATCAGATTGTCTACCGCTAGACAAACAATCGAATGTGCATTTGGGATTTTAACATGTAAATGGAGAATACTACTTAAACCTATCGAAACAAACAGAAAAAATGCCGTGTCCATAATAAAAGCTGCGTGTATACTGCACAATGTTATAATGGATTTAAACGGCGATCTCGATCTGGATGTCCAACGTATGCTATCTAACCCGCCATTATATGAAAATCATCACAGAAACCGCGGAGTCAATAATAATCCATCACGGAGAGCAAAAAATATTCGTATAAAATTCACAAACTATTTCTGGGAACAATATCAAAGAGTGTAATAACTGTAGATATATTATAATAAACTTACCTTCACTTCCAGGAAATTGTTCTTTTATTTCACTCCATAACTTTCTTATTATTGTGCGATTACTGTGGTGCGGATGTTTGCTTTGCCATATAGGTGGTTTAGATTGAATTGCACTTATAAACGATTCAGTAATTACCGCCATTTTACGACAATTACATTACAAACAAATTAAAAACAAGTGCAGACGCGCAAACGCCGAGCGGCAAGATCGAACTGGTTTGTTACCCCCGCCACCCGCGCATTGGGTCGCTTGCTGACTAGGCCCGTAGTGTGGCCATAACGCGCGGATAGGAACGTTTGAAAAATACGCACGCTATCTCGCTCGGGTTTATCGCACTAGGCGCCCGCCTTAGTCACTACACTATGGACGCAAACGGCGGTTTCATATGTTTGATACTTCGCGCCCGCTGTCGCAACCGCGCTAGGCTGGCAATGTGGACGCACACTTACACTACTCGATATAGGTGGCCTTGGAATGAATTCTGATGGCTGTTTATTTGCCAATTCTGTCGTGGGGAAATCATTGGCACAAAACAAATTAAATATACCTGATGACAAGGCACTGCCGGGTACCGAGGCAATTATGCCTCATGTTATAGTGTGAGACGCAGCCTTTCCGCTACAGCAACATTTAATGAGACCGTATCCTGGAAATCAATTAACGGACGAAGAAAACAAAATTTTCAACAACCGACTAAGTAGGGCCCGCCGAACCAGCGAAAATGCTTTTGGTATATTAGCTAGAAGGTTTAGAATTTATGAAAGGCGGTTATCTATGACTCCTGAACATGTCAACATTGTTGTAGCGGTAACATGCTGTTTACATAACTTTTTGACAAATAGCCCATCGTATTGGTCACAAGATGATCTAAGAGAAACTGTGAACGAGGGACTAGTAAATTTACCAATTATTGGAGGTAATTCATCTCAAGTCGCTTTCGCAATTCGCAACAAATTCAAAAGTTATTTCGTATCTCGTGCAGGCTCATGTCCATGGCAAATGACAGTTGTGAACAGAGAGACCCAGATATGCAAGCGCAAGAAGAATAAACATAATTATAAATTAATAATAAGTTACTTATTATTGCGTAAAGTTTGATATACTTATAATATTTTAAAAATGTTTGAATAAAAACATAAACCGACCTCAATGAAGTCTTCGCTTGGAGGTGCTTTGAGGTGCTCCGACTCCAGTGAAGTCTGTTTATGTTTTTTTATTTAAATATTTTTATTTCACCATTTTTTCATGTGAAAGACTAATTTAAGTACACTTAACTCTCTGTATGATAATTAATAAACCGATTTTGATGAAACTTACAAGTTTTCACTCAGTTGAATAATACCTAGTTTAACAAAAAAGCTTAAATAGACTAACATATCCCAAAAACTGGGCATTTCTGGAAATATTACATACCTACATACGGGTCGAAAACCTATAATTTAAATGAATAGGTACTTACGTGTTTCATTCAAAATCTGTGCTATTTCTTGCCATATATTCATGCGCCGCTGCTCATCGTGATATCTAGGGTCTCCTAGATCATACAGTTCTCTGTACTTTTGCACTAAAGAAATAAGCAGTTCTTCGTTCATTTTCGTTTATTTTTATTAGCACGGCACGTGCGCTCATATCCGCCTGCCTGCGTCGACTAGACGGATCGGGGCGGGTCGCAGCGCACCGCTACAGAAATACGCCTGCGAAACGATCCGCCAATGCGGTGCCGCCCGCCGCGCTCCGATCCGTCGCTAATAAACGATATTTCATACAAACATAGTATTTTTGCGTTGCGATGCGGCCCGACTCGATCCGCCTAGTGGACGCTAGCCTTTAGGCTGCCTGTACACCAGAGCGGAGCGAGGTAGCGGAGCGGAGAGACAGAGTAAAGCGGAGCGGAGTTGCGTACTGATTCTGTCCACCTGAGCGGAGCGAGGCTGCGGAGCTGAGCGAGAAAGTAACGCGGAGCAGAGTTGCAAACCACGTTTATCAATATGCGGAGCTAGGCCGCGAGTACGCGACGAGTCATTTCGAACTCCCGGCGCGGCGGCGGGCGACTGTTGCGAAATTGCAGTGACAGTAGACATGTTATCGATAAAGTTAATACATTATTACCTTACATTGCTTGAGGAAGAAGAGTTGGAGTCAGAAGAAACCGAATTACTTGCCATATACCATTTGAACAACTCTATGAGGAGACATAGATTTTGGTTTAGAAATCATATCAAACATCGTTCAGGACACAGTGAAAATTTTACTTTTTTCCAAACTGCTGATGAAAAACTTTCGAAAATTCTTATAGAGTTTCAAGATGTACTTTTCATGAACTTCACTCCCTGATTGAACCATATATTCGGAAACAAGACACAAATTACAGAAATTCAATAAGTAGCCGTGAAAGATAAGCAGTATGCTTAAAGTAAGTACACATTTTGAAATCAAAATAACTTTTATTTTTACACACAGTCAACACCATGTTATATTAATTTAAAAATCTGTCTCAAAGTTGTCCGCATTTTCATTGAGTCTTGTTGGCTCTGGTGCAGATGTTTCAATATCCTGAGTTGTTTGAATTTGTTAAGCGCTATTGTATTGTATTGTAGTATTGATACTAGTGTTGATATTATCTGGAGCAATAGGATTACTGATACTAATATTGATATCTTTTGGAGCACTTGAAGTGCTTTTATTTTAAATTGTATTTTTAACCGTTTCCGTGCGGAGGTCTTTTTAGCAATATGTAGTACCTGGAAGCATGGGGTGAGATACAATCCTGGGAATCCTGGGCAATCAGGACACCCATACAGAACTTGGTTGTTTTTCTTTGTTTTTTTGTAGCATATTCTACACCGTTTTCTACTAACCCTTCCGCCATGCCTTGGGAGTTGTATTGGCAAATGTATTCTTTCATTCGGAGATCGAGCAAGACAAGGGACATTTGGCAATAAATTTTCTAATATATCCTTTCTAAAATCATATGGTTCTACAGTTGAATTGTTAATTTTTCGATATAACAAGAAAGCGTTCACTAAGCATATTTGGATGATATGTATAATAACTTTTTTATACCAGCGCATCGTTTTGTGTTCGCATGAGTAATAACTTAAAAGTTGATCGTGCCTGTCTATTGCTCGCATATATTTGTTATATATACTCTACTTGCGGCGCAGGCTTATATTTTACACTGCGTATGCGGCGACTAGTAGTCTTTTTATAATTACTGTCATGTTCAGAGCTTAAAAACAAGATTTCTCGTTTATCCAACCATTTGGTAACAACAATATTTTTTATATTATGAATTATACAAGATTCCCCGGCTTTTAATTTATTGTGTATTAAATTAGGATTGCGAGCGCGTTTTGCTCGAAGAGTCCCTGTTACATATGTGTTTTTATTTAATAACTCCTCTGCTAATCCCACACTCGTATAAAAGTTGTCAACATAAAGTGAATGTCCCTTATTAATATATTTTCCAACAGTAACATTACCACTTTCTTCATGTGGTTTCTGCCACCCACCAATTGATCCCCAGAACCAGCATAAAGGTGTATTTTTGTGCAATCCCATGCATGTCAGGTAATATATATAATTTAATGCCATAACGATGTCTTTTCCCTTTTAGATATTGGCGGAAAGACAGGCGACCTTTCCATAATATTAAAGATTCATCAATCGCGATGTTTTTTGTCGGGTAATAAATGGAAGACATTGATTGGTTAAATAAATCAATCAAAGGTTTAACTTTAAAAATGCTTACGGGTCTTTCGTCAGTTTGGACGTTTAATGCCCTTAAAATTAAATAAAATCTGTCTCTTGACATTAATAAATGAGGGCTAAGCCGCATTAAGTAATTTGTTGACCAATAATCAGCCATTCTGTTTAATTTAACGGTACCCATAAACAATATTATGCCGATAAACACTTTTAATTCAGGTATTGTTAAGTCTTTCCATTTAGCAAACCTAGCGCGAGAAGTATTTACTTCGGTTTTTAATTTGTTGCCACACTTGTTTGTACACTCTCCAATTAAATTACATAAATGTATATTAAGAAATAAAAAGAAAAATCGATATAATTTTTACCATGCATGTTATGAGGCGGTAAAAGGCCTGGTGTACCCGTAAAAGGAATCTTAATCATACTGGAAGGATTACCAGCATACCAGGTATTCGGTGCTTCAGGCATGTTCTCGTGCGTCTGTGTTGGCAATTCTTCGTCATAGTCGCCTGTTTCGGCTTCTGGGTTTTCATTGACCCATTCGTCAAGGATATTGTCCATATTATCTGCTAAAATCCCGTAGAGATCAGCGTCACTTATTTCAACATTTAATCCTGATATTTCTTGCAAATCAATATTTTGGGGAGATATCATGCCAGACAACTCTGCAGGCAAGACATCCCAGTTTGACGGCCCAGGTTGAGGAGATGGTGGACTCGCAGCCATTTCCGTTAGGAACTGAAAAATAAATACCAGAATAAGGTACTACTAGGGGAGCAACACAAAATTCACTTAAATTTTCAACTCCGATAATTAGAACTGTTCAAAAGTTTCTTCTATTCTAACAATCTCAATTTCTAACTAGTAGGTACTCTATTTTTAATGTAATATAAAATGTACATAATAAATATTTCTAATGTAATAAATATTTTTCCGAATCATTCAACTTCATAATGTCGCAGTAAACAACTATTATACTATGGGCGACAGTGGCGGCTGTACCTTAAGTGCACTCGCGCGCTGCACCACTAATTCAAAAGATTAAAAAATCACAAAATAATACCTCGTCTTTATTTTTAAATAACCATTTTTAAACATACAAATATAAAATATTTATTTCCAATTACGACGAAACAATTTAAGCGCTTTGCTACATTATTACGACTGTACGCTTTGACGAGCGCATGAATACCGCCAATAAGCAACTTGTAAGAAGACACGAGCTAATAACGCCTAACGTGTAAAACAAAAGATAGTTAATAGAATTATCCAGTGATTAACTTTACAATATTCAAAAAAGTTAATTACGCGCTCCCGAAAGTTAACTGGCGCAGCCGGTAGGATAACCGGTTGTTATCATCCTAATTAGTGTACCTACGCGTAAAATTCGAGTATCTCGCGAGCAGTAACGACAGGCGATTACTTCACTTAAAATCAGTGACTTCGCTACGGTTATCCACGTACCAAAGAAATTCGTTAACAAGGAGCTGTATATGGCGATCGGACTGTGAGTACCAAGTAAAATCCTTATACTTCCTTCCTGTCCATATCCTCGAAAATTGTAATTAGTTTAGTCTGTGACGAAAATAGCACATATAGTTATTATAAGTAGGTTTAGGCACCTGAGTGAATGAAATTGCACTTAGAGGTATATTTTTAGAAATTGTTTTGTATTAAATATTGGAACTTATTACGTTACCCCTTCTTATCCAAAAAAGGGGCAAGGCTATAATAAATAAAAAAAAAGAAGTTAGCTCCTACCTGACCCTACCAGTGGGACCCTAACTTTGGAGGAAAAGAAAGAAGAAAATATGTACAAATGAAGGTTTAATTTACAAATTACAAACTGTATAAATATGAAAAATAAAATAACTACCATATAACTAAACGAACTTAAAACTACTCCTATATACACCGATCTGACGAGCGCTAAATTTAAACCGCCGGTCACAATACACTGGTGGCAGTTCACAGACGGAGGGGTAGTTCACAGATGAGGGTGGCAGCTCGAAGATCCGAAGGTGGCAGCTCACAGTATCGGAATGATGAATATAATATTTCAAGGTTGCACCGACCTTAACTTTAAGGAATGCTCCATACATCCAAATGTATACGTGTCTATGTCACATTATCCATGTCCTCTTTTAGTCCTTGGAACTGTCTGATGAAAAATTCACTTTAAAATAAAACTGGTCGCGCCAACAGAATTCCCAGGCCTGCCTGGCCCGGGTGTGGCCGTAGTACGTAGTTGAAAGAAAACTTGATCAGAACTGTCCTTGGGAATGCCTCGCGACGTCTTATATAGTCGCGAGCCCGTGTCCTAAAATCTATATTCAAAAATTTAAATATTATAAATGGCCAATACTAAAATAAGTAAAAGTAGACTATTTATCATAAAACCTTAGGCCGGGTTCCCACTACGCCGGACCGGCAGATCTGCCGGAAACCGGACACCGGACAGAGTGTTCACATTACATCGGATCCCGGAAGAAATTCAGACAGTCAAGTACTTACCTCAGTTGAATTTGGACCTGCGCGCACAATGGACGACGACATTGTTGTGTTGTGGTGGTATCTTAATAGAAGGCAAAATAAAAGAAAACATTGGGTACACCCTATTTTACGGGAAAGATTTTCACTTGGAACATTTGAAACATTAATGGGTGAACTTAGAAGAGACGAATCAAAGTTCTTCAATTATTTTCGAATGACAGCAACCACTTTTGACGATTTACTGGGACGACTAGACATAAGAGTACGTGATACAAGTTTCAGAGAATGTATTTGCCCAGAACAAAGATTAGCCATATGTCTAAGGTAAGATTATTTTATGCACTAGATTGCGTAATAATAGTTTTGACGTAGGTACCTACTTAAGACTGAATGAATGAATGAATGTTTGCTATGTATGTTTGTTTGATGAATGTGAATATATATAATGTGTGTGTGTGGGAGGGTGTATGTATTTGATAATCATTATGAATTAAAAATGCAAATAACTTATTTAAGTATTTATTTGTACTGAAACTTAAATCCCTTCAAAATCTAAGTAATGAGTCTTGGGAATGTATGGAATGATTACTAGATGCTGATGGCGAAGCTGGAATCGGATTCGATGTCTGAGATGAAGTTGGTGGTATAGACGTTGTTGCCTGTTGATTGCTACTATTATATTGCGTAGAGTATCCAGGGTGGTGTTGATCTTGCGTAGGTGTTGCCTGTTGATTGACGCTATTATGTGTGTAGTATCCAGAATACTGATCTGGTCGGGTCATCTCATTATATGAATCACGCCAATGTCCGTAATTTGGTCTCTCATAATTCCTACTTTTAATTTTTTGCAACATTGTCATGACGCTAGCTTGAAATTCTAAAGTCTCTTCGATAGTTAAAGTGTTCAAGATTGGTATAATGCCTTTGAAGAAAGACAGATGATGGTTTTCCTTTTCTGGGTTTATTCTGGAGTCCAAAAACTTTACAGTCCGCGAGGTATAAGCTGAGCTTTGCATTAGTGTGAGTGATCACCAAAAGTACAGTCAGACAACAAACTCTTAAAAATTAATATCATTAAAATAAAATAAAACTAAATTGATAAAATAAAGTCCAGCTGTGTATTTGACTGATGAGTACATATTATTGTGTGATTATTACTAAAAATTCAATTTGAAAGACAAAATAACTACACATCTTCTACACCAGACATTGCACCATAGTCACTTTCTTTATCACTCTCGTTATCATTTTCACTCTCGTCTGATGTGTCGTTTGTTTTAATAATGAATCTTTCCGTTATATTGTCAATGACGGCGTCGTATCCATAAAACTTTTTTTCTTCTTTTATTGCATGGTCACAAACATTTTTCCATTCCTGTACAGTGATACTTTCAATTTTTTCATTTGCTAACCCCATTATTGTATCCATATTCATTGACACGTTTTTTTTCGCGACGTATCCTTTTATCATTGCCCATATATTTTCAATCGGATTGAAATCTGGGTGATAGGGTGGTAGACGAAGGACGCTGTGACCATATTCTCTTAATAAGGTGCCAATTTTATATTCAATAAATCGTTGTTTATTATGCAGTATCAATTTATAAAGTTGTGGTTTAAGCATGGATATTGAGTGATCGATATTGCGTAACTTGAGCCAGTCAATCATATCTTGTTTGCGACTATTTGAGTTGGGAGCGGGATTTTTTAACGAATTGTGGTAAGATGCGTTGTCAACTACAATAACGCTATTGGGCTTCAAATTGGGAATTAATTGCGTTTGTAACCATTTTGTATAGCTTTCTGTAGGTATTCATATTGTTATGATAATCACCACTTTTTTGATTAGCTTTAAACATCAGCAGCGCATTTGGTATGAAACCGTCCTCGCCGCCGGCATGAACGATTATCAATCGATTTTCTTTAGAAATAGGTTTCTTCAAACCAGAAGTGCTGCCATCTGAATATGATTTTGATGAAGTGTGAGTGGTGTCAATATATGTTTCATCGGTATAAACGATAGGCCTGCCCTGAATACGGTATTCGGAAATTTTAAGTAAATAAGTTATACGTAGGTGACGGATCTCATGCTTTTCCATTAAAATTTTTCTGTTATTCTCTGTCCTTGACCATTTGAATCCTAAAAGAGATACTTCTTTTCGCAATGACCATATTGATCCTGGATAGTTAATGTCAGCCTTTAATTTTTCATGAATTACTGGCACCTCTTTGTCAGTAATGTGAAAATTATGAATTGTTCTACGGATTACTGCTTTATCAAAATCATCAATGATTATTATATTTTTCCTGCATCTGGTCTTTTTCGGAGATTTGAATTTGGTTCCATCTTTCAAAACACGTTTACCTTCAAATAAGACTCTTTTAACAGTTGACAGTGGAATTCCTGTCGATGTCGATACCAATTGGGCTGATGTAGTCACACTTGACATGTCTTTATCGTTCATGTCTTTAAAATAGCTATTTAAATTACACATAATTTCTTTTACTTGGCTATTTAATGGTTTCCGTATTTTGCGCTTATTTGTGTTGGCATCCATTTTACTAACAATTATATCAAACAAAAACAAAATAATATTAAACACGTCACGCTGCAGTCTGTACAAGAGGTGAAGTGCGGCAGGAGCGCGGCGAGACAGAATGGCGCCGCGCCTCAGGCCGGTTACCCAAAATCAGTTTAAACCGGTTTTTACCGGGCGAAAATGGCGCCGCGCCTAAGGCCGGTTATCACACCTACACTATCCATGTACACTCACAGAAATGCAAAGCTCAGCTTATACCTCGCGGACTGTACCATCCTGTCATTTACCTCTTTATTATCAATTTTTCTTTTATCTTTAATTAAAGGTGAACGAAAATCTGATTCCATGCCTACTTCAGTCTCGGTTCTTGCTTTTTTTGAAACTGACTCATGTGGTGGTCGAGGTTCGGAGACTTTTTTCAAAAACATTAATTGCTCGTTATATAAATAATTTCGTGTCTTTTTGGCGGAAGATCCAGATTTAGACTCATCTTTTTGTTTCTTTACTGTCTTAAGCCACGAATCTCGTATATTA
This sequence comes from Ligdia adustata, assembly GCA_947049295.1. NCBI lineage: Eukaryota > Metazoa > Arthropoda > Insecta > Lepidoptera > Geometridae > Ligdia > Ligdia adustata. Next base: position 10,490,256 of record OX346231.1, read on the forward strand.
TTCCATTTAGTTGAAACCTGTTTTCCTGAAATCAATAAAAAAATATCATAAAACAATACAATTTGTTTCTTGGTGACGTATAAAGTAATAATGTATTAACAAAAAATACTTTTTTTCAGATATTTAGCTTCAGGATGTTCATTCAAAGAAATACATTATTCATACAGAGTAGGCGTTTCGACAATAAGTAAACTAATAAAAGAAATGACCCACGTCATTTGGGAAAACTTAAAGACAGATTTTCTTAAGCTGTCTGATACTGAGAGAGAATGGGAGGACATTGCTTCAGGATTCGAAAGAAAAGCCAACTTTCCTCACTGTCTTGGAGCAGTAGATGGCAAGCATATCAGAATTTTGAAACCAGCCAAGAGTGGTTCTATGTTCTTTAATTACAAGGAGTATTATTATTTTGTATTAATGGCAGTTGTCGATTCAGAGTACCGATTTATTTTTATTAGTGTGGGCACATATGGCAAGGAATGCGATTCTACAATATTAAAGGATAGTACATTTTGGCAAAAGATCAATGATGGTACTTTAAATGTACCAAAGCCTAGACCGCTTCATGAAAACTTGCACGAAGAATTACCGTTTATACTTGTTGGCGATGAAGGCTTTGCCTTAACACCTAATCTCCTACGTCCATATGGAGGTACACATTTGAATACTGATAAAAAGATTTTTAACTATAGACTAAGTCGAGCAAGAAGGTATGTTGAGTGCGCTTTTGGTATTCTGGCAAATAAGTGGCGGATAATCCATCGAGCTATAGATCTGAACGTAGACACAGCTATTCAAGTAATTAAAGCTTGTACAGTCTTACATAATTTTGTAAGAGAAAAAGATGGTATAAATTTTGAAAGTTACCAAAATATAGAACATGGACAAGAACAAGAAACGACAACCATGAATCGGAATGTGTCGAGTCGAGGTGGCCCTAATGCCAACGCTATACGGACATCATTTACTAATTATTTTGTTTCGGATATTGGTTCCGTTCCGTGGCAGGCAGCAGCTATAAAATAAATTGTATCAATGCATTTACATTTTATCAATAAAACATTAAAAACTCACCGTACTGTTTTCTTTCTTTTTCATCCAGCTCATCGAAGTTTGGTTTCAGTATTAAACATACTTCACGCCATGCTGCTAACTTTAAGTTTTTGTCTTTATAGATGTCTTCGTTCTTATCCCACAGAACAGGTCTCTCTTGGACAAGCGTAATTAAAGTTTCTGCTTGAATATCCATGCTAAACGTCTACTTTTACCAGAAAATGCGAGCCGAATGACGTGAGTGGAACACGGGCGGGGCGAGGGGAGCACGAGCGGGGCGAGCGGGGGACAGATACCGGCACAAACTCGTTCACATTACTCCGGGCCCGGTCGTTCTACCGGCAATTCGTAGTGACAAAACGCTCGGTAAAAATGCCGGGCTCGGCAAAAATGCCGGACCCGGGATAATGTGAATAGCTTCATATAAATTGTACAGCCACTAGCCCTTCCGGCAGATTTACCGGCGCGGCAGATCTGCCGGTCCGGCGTAGTGGGAACCCGGCCTTACACGTTCTCATAGAAAAAAATACAACTTTTGAAAGATATGCCGTGAAATGAAAATTATTGACGTTGTCAACATGATATAAAAATGATAATTAATACATTTAAAAGTAATATTTTCAGCACCAAAAGTATAACGAAATCATCAGAAAATTATTGTGGATATATTGACCAGGTTTTTACAAAGATAAATGAGAAAATTATAAAGTATGAAAGACAACTCAAAACGTTAGTAAAAAGGGCTTTATAATATAATACAGTAGTATAATACAAATACTACAAACTCTATTAATAATTGAAATATGTTAGTTAAGTATTGAAGGTTAATTAACTGCAGTATAAAATCTACTGATTATTTTAGGTATGGGTGTTGGATCCCATATTGTGGGGCAGCTCTTCAAGCTTCCCTGTCGTGGTCCTAATGCTGTAGGAGTGTCCGAAGGAAACCACGACGAGTTAATACAATGTATTTATTAGTTGTTAATAACACTGAACACAGTTGTTAAGTCAATAATCAGGCTACTTAATACACAATGCCATTCTTCACTGATCGATGATCGTATCTCTAACCGCTAGGGACAAGTTCTAACTTGTTCCCGGGAACCGAGCGCAGAGCTGTCAAAAAACTTAAGGCCCGCGTTCGCGGTGCCATTTAAGGGCGCGTTCCGTACGCCACACCACCCCCCTACGGAGAAGGAGAATCCGCAGAAAGAAAGTATAAAAACTAAAGGTCGAAAGGTTTTGGAAAATTGGACTCTACGACCTGAACGCGTGGTGTATGATGTGACCGGGAGAGGATATTCGGAGGGCACCGATGACGGAGAAGGATGATGAGTGAGATTAGGTTGCACTGGTTGAGGCACAGTAACACTTGGTGCTTGTGCCGGCGCAGAAGGAACCGGAAGGCCAGCATCCGAATGTTCAATGAAGGCTGGTTTCACCCTGTTAATACTCACGTTAAATTCTATACCTTTGACTTCAATAAGCAAGGTTTTGCCATCCGCGGCTCTGGAAATCACTTTGTGAGGGCCGGAATATGGAGGCTGTAGAGAACGGCGAACCGTATCATCCCTAAGCATCACGTGCGAGGCAGTGGCGAGATCTTTAAATACGAAAGGAGATGGCCTATTATGGTGAGACGCCGGAGTAGGTCTTATTCGAGACATTTGATGTCTTAGCTTGACGACAAAATCCGATGCCTCTTCGTAGACCGTAGATCCGGGAGATACTATGAATTCTCCGGGTAGCGTTAAAGACTCTCCATAAAGCAATTCTGCGACCGTCGCCTGCAAATCGTCTTTATAAGCAGAACGCATTCCTAATAGCACCAAAGGCAAAGCGTTCAACCACGACTCATCGTGGCACATTAAGGAAGCTTTTAATTGCCTGTGCATGCGCTCGACGAGCCCATTGGCACAAGGGTGATAGCTTGTGGTGCGAATGCGTTTGGTGCCGCAAAGATCGGTAAGTCGTCTGAAAAGGTCAGACTCAAACTGACGACCTTGATCAGTTGTAATTACGGCTGGTACGCCGAAACGTGAGATCCACCCTGAGACGAAGGTACTTGCTACCTCCTCCGCGGTTATCCCACGCATAGGCCATGCTTCGGGCCACCGAGTATAACGGTCAATAGCAGTAAGACAGTACTGGAAACCAGAACAAGATGGTAGAGGGCCTATTATGTCAATATGGGTATGTTTGAGCCGAGATGAGGGGCTGGATATGTGTCCGAGCGGAGATTGTGTATGCCGAGTAACTTTGCTTCGCTGACAAGGCAAGCAGGTTTGGCACCATAACCGGCAGTCCTTGGCAATGCCCGGCCAAACGAAACGCTCGGAGACTAGCCGAATAGTAAGTAGCCTTAGTCCCAGGATGACTCAAGTTATGTAACTGAGAAAAAATCTTTTTCCTCATGGGTTTCGGGACGAATGGTCTCGGTCGCCTAGTGGACATATCACACACCAAAGTAGTATTTGTGCCGGGAACATCGACATCCTCAAGTTTAAGGGAAGAATTTGTATCGTTTTGATATGCCTTCAATTCGTCGTCCAAATCTTGACAAGTGGCAAGGGCGCAATAGTCAGCTTCGAAGCTAATAGCTTCGATGCGGGACATTGTGTCCGCAACCGTATTATCTGCCACGGACATTGTTCATATAAAAGGATATGAACAATGTCCGTGGTAAATTGTGAAATAAACGAGAGTTGGTTTAGCTGGACCGGTGGCAATCGCTCGCGACGCTGTGCAAATGCGTACACCAATGGCTTGTGGTCAGTATATATCGTCACGTGTTGTGCAGCTAGGAAGTGACGATAATGCTGAACACTCTCGTATATTGCGAATAACTCTCTGTAATATGCTGGCCATTGAGACTGTCGGGGGTTCAGCTTTTTACTGAAGAAACCCAACGGTTCCCAAGCATCACCAACTTTCTGCTGAAGGCAGGCACCGACGTGAGAGCTCGAAGCGTCAGTGAAAAGCCCTAACTCAGCATTTGGTAATGGGTGGGCCAGCAGAGCAGCGGATGACAAGCTATCTTTACAAGCCTTGAAACATTCTTCGAGATTAGGCGTCCAAGTGACCGGGAAGCCACGATCGCATTGACAAGCGGTGCTTGCAATTCTGCAGCATTGCGCAAAAAACGGCGATAGTAATTGACCATCCCAAGAAAACGGCGGAGTCCTTGTACAGTCTTTGGAAGCGGGAAATCCTGCAGGGCCTGAATGCGATCGGTTGGAGGTCGCGTTCCTTCAGAAGAAATGCGATTTCCGAGAAAAGTGACCTCAGAAGCACCAAAAACGCATTTTGCTGGGTTGATGACAATTCCATAGTCTTCGAGGCGCTTGAAGAGAATACGGAGGTGCTCAGCATGCTGGACAGCATCACGTGAATATAAAAGAATGTCATCAACGTATGCGAAACAAAAGTCAAGACCTTGGACAACTTCGTCAATAAATCTTTGAAAAGTTTGACCTGCGTTGCGCAGACCAAATGTCATGTAATTACATTCGTACAATCCGAAAGGTGTTATGATAGCTGTCTTGCAAATATCCTCAGGCGCAACAGGAATTTGTTGATATGCCTTAACGAGGTCTAATGTACTGAATATAGTACAACCAGCTATGTTATGACCTACATCACCAATATGGCGGACAGGATACCTATCGGGAATTGTGCGTGAATTTAACGCGCGATAATCCCCGCATTGTCGCCAGGTACCGTCGCGTTTAGGGACCATATGGAGAGGTGAGGACCACGAACTTTTCGAAGGTCTAGCTGTCCCGCACTGAACCATATCGTCAAAAACCTTTTTAGCCTCTTGAAGCTTTTGAGGTGCCAAACGTCTAGGACGACAAGAAACAGGGGCACCCTCAGTAGTCAATATGTGATGAACCGTGTTATGCTTCGGCTCCCTAACAAGTCCAGGTGGCTTAGTGATTGACGGAAATTCCGTAAGAAGCACACTAAACTCGGATGGGGGAGCAGAGACCAATTTGACACTGGTGTGGCCAGTATTTGCAACGGCGGCAACACAGGATAATCCGGTACTGCTATCGACGAGCCTTTTGTTGGCACAATCGGGCATAAGTCGATAATGTGCCAAAAAGTCGGAACCGATTATAGCGGTGTTGACATCGGCGATGATAAATTGCCACTGAAAGGCATGAGGCAGCCCTAGGTTGAGTGTCATTTGTATATGACCAAAAGTACGAATCTCACTACCATTGGCAGCAGCTAGTGTGTAGTTTGACCGTAGTGGCTTGTTAGCTAACCATTGATATGGGTAACAGGAGAGGTCTGAGCCTGTGTCAATTAAAAAGCGGCGCTTTGATACACTTTCGGTGACAAAAAGTCGGCGACTCTCCGGTAGGCAGTCATAGGTCGCCGCTAAAGACTGCCGTCTTAAGGATAGGTTAGGGGAGGTCAGCTCAAAACGGACACCTTAACTTTGAATGTCATATTAGACGACTTAACGTATTATATCCTATGATAATTTTGAACCAATGGATAAAAAGTTGAATGTATTTTCGTAATATGATAGTCAAATTCTTAAATGTGTATGATGACAAGACATAACTTTGATTTGAAAAAAAATTGGATGAAAACCGCTTTGCCCGACAGGTCGCCCAAAGCGGCAATGTAGTACGGGCAATGTGGCCAGCCCTTTTTTTATCTATAAAAATAAACTTACAATGAATAATGTAATCATTGTAAGCCCTATTTATATAGATAATATTTATATAGATTTAATACACATATCATAGGAGTAAAATTCCAATAATATACAAATGTTAAGGTATTTGTTTATTTATTTACCAGTCTTTCACTGTCTTAATTACAATTAAAAACAAAATTAAAATCTTTTCTTCTCATAAAACATAAAAGGTTCATACTTAATCGGTTTATTTTAAATATCATTAACTTTAAATATCATTATTTTAAATATCACCGATATTATCATAATATCGGTGTTGGACCCGAGACGGCTCAGTCCTTGTGCTGGGGGCCGATGACATCCGTCATCGAGTAAGCACAGTGGCAGAGTTGGAGAAGATCGCCGCACCAGTGGAGACCGCGCCAGTCGCTGCTGCCAATGTTCCCGCAGTTAAGGTGACCACGACAAGCGAACGTTCAAAGCGCCCGCAGTCGCAGAAAGCCAAGGTCAACGTTAAGTGAATCCTATTTATCATTACGGTGATTATCAGAGAGCATCATAGTCGAACCTTCTTTCAAATGAGTAACACTTAGTAATCTACTTCCTCTTATTTTATTGCCAAAAATGTAGGTATGCACCATTATTGTAAGCTAGTTTCTCTTCTTTTTGCTAGCCTACACCATTTTATTAATTATTTGCATTTACTTTTCTGCGTTTTTCTGTTTTTATAAAGCATCATACAATTAGTATTAATGTCAGTGTCAAGTCAAGCAAAATAGTGTTTTTTTTTTCTGTTGTATGTGACATGCCTGTTTGATGTCGCCATCGGTTTGTTTATTTAATTTTGAATATCACCTTATTAATGTTAAATCAGTCTTAGTATATTGTAGTGTTTTAGTGTATATTGTACAGAGCCAGCAGGTGTTTGTTGCTTATTTAACAAAATATTATATTTTTGTATAATTAATATAATACATATTTATACCTATTTTCTATATATTTAAAATAACTTATTGTATACGTATATTTATTTATTTTTATGCATAATATATTTCAAGATTCTAGTTCTGAAACTGATGAATATGTCTCGATTCCTTCTTCTGATTCTAGTAGTAACAGTAGTGATAGTTTTACCAGTATTCCATCGCTCACCGAATCGTTAGAAGCTGCATTCTCTGATGTACCTAAGAATTTAAATCTAATTCATATCAATGTCCAGAGCATTCCTGGCCATATTTCCGATATGCAAGCGTCGCTGGATGTAAACAATATTCACGGAATAGTGGTTTCCGAAACCTGGCTCCAAAATTTCTTACCATCTATGTCGTTTAGTCTTCCCGGCTTTAATCTCATCCGTAATGATCGCGTAGGGCGTGTTGGTGGAGGTGTAGCTATCTACTATTGAGATTCTTCTGTCCAACACCAAAATTCTTCTTGGAGTCTACTATAGCAACTCTTGTCACAATAATTACTTCTCTTCTTTCGAAAAGATTCTCGAGCATCTCATACCTTCATATAGTCACTCCATAATTATGGGTGATTTTAACACCTGCCTCCTTAAAAAAGATCACCGGTCTCGTAAGTTACATAGAGTTGTGCAGTCTGCCAACATGCATATACTCCCACTTGGTGCAACACACCACTTTCCTAACTCAACCCCATCTCTTCTTGATCTTACAATAGTATCCTCTCTGCAGCATGTTGAGAAGCATGGACAACTATCGGCTGATTTTTCTTATCATGATCTTATCTTCTTGTCTTACAAAGTCCGACCTCCTAAGTCTAAACCCACAGTTATTCTGCCGCGCAATTTTGGTGGTATGAATCAAGAAAAATTTTTGAGCGATGTTAATACTATAGACTGGACACCTGTTTTAAATGCAAGCGAAATCGACGAACAGGTTGCAATCTTTAACTGTCTCCTCACGAAACTGTACGACGTTCATGCGCCCTTGCGAGCCATTAAAATTAAACACGTCCCTGCACCTTGGCTCACTGACGATATAAAACTTTTAAAGCACAAAAAAGCGGTGGCTAGGACCAAGTACAGAGTTCATCCAAATGATCACAACAAGGCCAGATATATTAAACTTCGTAATCATTGCAATAAGGTGTGTAGAGATGCCCAACGACGCCATATTTTTGAATCTGTTCAGGATACTGACTCTGCAAGAGTCTGGAAATTCCTTCGGTCATTAGGAGTTGGTAAATCAAGACAAGAAACCATCCCTAAAACTTTAGATTTAGATGCACTAAATTTGCATTTCTCTTCGTCTCCTAACATGGATGCTTGCACTAAGACCAGCTCTCTGCTGCGCATCTCAAATTTTCCAACTTCAGACCTACTTCCTTTTGATTTTAGTGAATTTACCGCTTGTGATGTTAGGAAGAGCATTCTCTCAATATCTTCTAATGCTGTTGGACTAGACATGGTCAGTCGAAACATGATCACTCCTATCCTTGATTACCTGCTTCCTGTCCTATGCCATATTTTCAATTTTTCGATCTCCAATAGTATTTTTCCGCGATCATGGAAACAAGCGCAAGTTATTCCGTTGCCAAAAAAAGCTAATCCTAAATCCTATTCCGAATATCGCCCTATTTCTATATTACCTTTCCTTTCTAAAGCTCTTGAGCGCCTAGTCCACAACCAGTTAAATATGTTCCTTACAAGAAACGACTTGTTAAATCCTTTTCAGTCCGGCTTTCGTCCTGGGCACAGTACGGTTACTGCATTAGTAAAAATAACTGACGATGTACGTTTAGGGATGGACAATGGCCAGTTAACCGTTCTGACGCTTCTGGACTTCAGCAATGCTTTTAACTCAGTTGATTTTGATATTCTCCTATCTGTACTTCGCTCCAATAACATATCTCCAACGGTAATTGACTGGTTTCACAGTTACTTGTACGGTCGTCGGCAGAGAGTTCGATTTGAAGAGTCGTTCTCTTCTTGGTGTGACATATCTGCCGGTGTACCTCAAGGTGGCGTCTTATCACCTCTTCTTTTCGCTATTTTTATTAATTCAATTTCGCATCATCTTATTTCGTCCTACCACCTTTATGCAGATGATTTGCAATTATACAGCCAGGCTCCACTTAGTTGGTTAGCCGAAGCTGTAGAAGAAGTGAACTAAGATTTGAATCGGATATCTGACTGGAGTAAATCTTACGGCCTAGAAATAAATCCACTAAAAACTCAGGTTATCGTCATGGGAGGTTCCCGCCAAACCTGCCAAATAGATTGGGATACATTGCCCCGTGTAGTGTTTGATGGTGTTACCATCCCATATAGCCAAACCGTCAAAAATCTTGGCATTGTGTTTGATTGCAATCTGTCCTGGGATACGCAAATTTCAGAAGTGAGCCGCAAACTATTTGCTTCCGCAGGGTCTTTGCGTAGACTACGCAATTTTCTACCCATTACCACTAAAACTGCGCTGGCACAATCCCTTCTGTTACCTATTCTTGACTACGCTGACGTTTGTTATCTGAATCTCACTCAGGAGCAATTCGATAAACATGAGCGCCTTCAAAATTTCTGTATAAGGTTTATATTTGGTTTACGCAAGTATGACCATGTCTCCAAATATCGCACTAAGCTCAAGTGGCTCCCTATTCGCCGTCGCCGGGATGTTCACATACTTTGTCTGCTTCATAATGTCTTATTTAATCCTTCTTCTCCGCGGTACCTTCAGAGATGCTTTAAATTTTACCACACAACTCACTCGTATAACTTGAAATCATCGGAGAACCTCAAATTATCTATCCCTTCACATCACACTGTTTCTTACGGGTCCTCTTTCGCGGTGAAAGCTGTGTTATTGTGGAACAATCTTCCCACTGACATCAGACGTGCTCCTTCCCTAAACGTTTTCAAGCATCGAGTCATATCACATTACCTATCACTCTAACAATCGTGTTTTAGTTTATCAGTAATTCATATCTATATGTTTATAATCTGTTTTGTATTTATTGTATGTAGTTATATACGAGTAATAATAATATATCGTTGTGTATATATATATATATATTTTCTAAATCATGTTAACTACTTTATCTATTTAGTTATGTTTAGTACCTATATGTTATTATGTTTACCTCGCTAAGGCCGCTCTAATTTTTGTAATATCTTATACGTGCATGGTTGCCTGGAAGAGATCGCTTTAAGCGATAAGGCCGCCATTAGAAATCTAGCATGTTTTTAGTATTGTTTTTATTTTTTAAATAGTGTATAAGCTGGTTTTTAATAAAGAGTTGTCTTATGTTATCTTATCTTATCATGACAAAGTTCACAGTAGTAAGATCCAATTCCAGTGTATGAGGTGCAAGATTCGTGAGCCCATGATTGACAATCGCCACATTGAATCCAATCTTCCCTTGGCGGATCTTCAAAAGGTTCCATACAAAAGAGGCAACTGTAGGTTTTTTGTTGGTTCACGGCATTTATTCTAGTTTTAGAAATTTTGTGAGTTTTAGCACCGGTGACACGAGTTTTAGTCTTTTTTTGTATTCCTGATGACCCGGGCTTTTGAGATAAAGAATTTTTTAGATTTTTCACAACTCTTCTCTCTTTGTTAGCCTCAGTTTTTAGCTTGCTTTTGGATTTGCTCATCTTTAATGGGCGTGCTTGTTAAAACTTCAGCCCGCTGTGTTTTCCTACGTTGAGCGGTTTTATTGGTGGCCATTTTTGGCAGTGGTCTCAATGCCATAGGGCTTTTATAGCAGCTAGCGCTTGGATGGAAGACCAACGCTTTATGAGTGTTATCCAAATCAGTGTCCGTTGTTACTCCTTCTGCGTTACCAAAATCAGGCAAACTGGATCTATTGTCAGTCGAAGGGATCTTTTGTGAGTTTTCTTCAGGCGGTGCTTTGGAGCTATCTTTTTCTAATATCAAAAGATCAATAATCGAAGGTGATGGTGTTCTAGAATCATTTCGTTCTAATGGCAGAGCCTGTAGTTGATGTAGAGTACCAGGGTCATTTAGTTCTATAGGCATTGCATGCAGTTGCTGTGGATTATTAGGTGTTGTTTCATTTTCAGTGTAAATGGGTTCTCCATGGTTGTAGCTGGTAGAAAATCAGCATCATCGAAAATGAATCTATTTGGAGGCCACAGACCAGTTTTTTCGAAACCACTAACAGCATTATGCGTAGTCGCTGCTCGCATATAGGCAGGTCCAAATATACCGGCAACATCTTTTTGGTTGACTATGCGTCCTAAGTGCTTTTTCTGGAATGTTGCCAGACTTTGCTCGAAATAAGTCTTCAGGGGTCCATAAACGCAGAAGTCCAGCGGATGCATCCGGTGTGTTGTATGTGGAGCCAGTGATACAAAAATAACGTGGTTCTTGGATGCAAGCTCTAAGGCTGGTAAATATTTATGAGACTCATGATTATCCATGATAAGTAATACTTTCTTGTCTGCTGTCGGACGCACCGTGTCTATAAAAAAACGAAGCCACTCCAGGAATACTGGACCGTTAGTCCAGCCATTATCGCTGACAGTTGCCTGTGTGCCTGGTGGTGCTCCATCCAAAAGACAAGGCAGCATTCGTTTTCGAGCGAAAATCATCAACGGTGGAACGAATGATCCAGCAGCGTTACAGCAGCAGATAATCGTCGTCGTTCTTCCTCGCTCGGTACTAGCGATGTGACCCACTTGTTTTTTGCCCATTTTTGTTAGAACTCTTGGAGGTGTGTTGGATGAGGTCTGAATTCCTGTCTCATCCATGTTATATAGACGCATTGCATCTATTTGGTGCTTCTCAATTTCGCCCTCCAGTATATCAAAAAATCGATATACTTGAGGTCTATTAAAGCCTCTGGCTCTTGCAATTGAAGTAGGCTCAGGTCTTCTAAGGGTTATATCGGGATGACGCATTGAAAAACCTTTGTAAAAATCGTGTCCTGCTGCTCCATTTTTGAAAGGGTGTTGAATATTGTTTGCTTCAGCAAATTGGTATTATTCACGATTACTGAGTAATAAAGCATGGCCGCTTTGCCTTCTATGTCCGCTTTGAGCTGACCTCCCCTACACAGTGCGAGCAGCTGATATGACAGTAGACAGCTACTGTGCATGTGTACTCGTATGACAGTAGCTCGACTCGCCTCGCTCGGTCACACTATGCGAACTGCTGGCGTCGCAGGAAGACAGCTACTGCACCAGTGTACTCGCATAGTTCGTCTGTATCATGTCTCGTGCAATGTTGTCGCAAAATACACGTTTAATCACAGTGCATACCACTATAAAAGCAGTTACGAAAATACTTTGTGTTGAAATTGAAAGAGCTATACAAAAAAAGAAGAAGAAGAGAAGTGTTTGGGTCAGGACTTGGCTGCAAAGAAAAGGGGCAACAAATTCAATATTTAAAGAGCTATATGATGAAGATCCCCGAGAATATAAAGCGGTTATGAGATTGACAACTGAACAAGTGGTAATACTTTTAAATTTGATTGCTCCAAAAATTCAACGTGATGATACACTAATGAGGGATGCGATACCTGCGAGGGTGAAGTTGGAAATAACCCTAGTATACCTTTCTTCTGGGATATCGTATAGACTGTTGTCGGTATTTTTCAGAGTTTCAAAAGCATCCATCATTAAAATAATACCAGAAGTGTGTGCTGCTATCAATGAAAGTCTAAAAGATTATATCAAAGTAAGTATTTTTTTTATTCATAATCAAATTCACATTGGTTTTGTAAAGTTTTTGTACATATTAAACGTTAACTTTACATATTAATACTTAATAACTACAGTACTACATAGCTTAGTTCGTTATTTTTTAATATTAGAGATTGATATTGCTGCAGCAAGTACATCATTAGATTGGGGTATAGATTCAAATTGATCCAGCAGTGGCGCAGAGAATGCAGATGTTGTAGGTTCAACAGGTTGATAAGCTTCAGTAGCGACCTCTACAAGCTGGTAGGCTACAGGCTGTGGTGATAGCGTACATTCATTATGGAGTATAGATTGTGAAGATTGTTCCACTTGCATAGAGAGTGCAGACATTTCATAATTTACTGTAGGCTGTGGTGATGGCGTACATTCGGAACTGTAATTAGAAGGTGTGTACACAATTCTACCACAGAGGGCTCTCTTACGGTATCTAGAGAGTATCGCCTGTATTTCATCTGTCGCATCAATTCTATCAATCGAAGATAACTGTTTCAGCTGCAGTGCTACATGTCTTCCAATAACATCACATTCATCTTTTAATTCTCTTGTAATCGGGGCAGACACGTTTACTAAACTACTATTTAGTTCTTTGAGTTCATTTACGGCTGCTTGAATGTCAGACCGTTCTGATGATAATTTCGTCTTTAACTTTAGAGTTTTTGGTGGCTTTACCACTTTTATATGAGCAGCTTTGTTGCTATTGTCACTAGCATCAAGGTCCACGTTATTCGTGGCCTCCTCGCTTCCTGACGCTGATGCGACGTTGCTTCCTGACGTTGATGGATGATATGGTTCCTGAAATTAACATTACTCTTTCATTTTTCAGATACCGAATGTGGAAGAATGGCAAGATATCCAAATAGGATTCGCTTCGAGGTGGAATTTCCCTAATTGTTGTGGCTCTATCGATGGGAAGCATATAACAATTCAAGCACCACCTAATTGTGGCAGTGAATATTATAACTACAAAGGAACAAATAGTATAGTGCTCATGGCTGTTGTGGATCACGATTATACTTTCAGATATGTAGATATAGGCTCATATGGTCGTAACGCAGATGGTGGGGTATTCCAAAACTGCTCTTTGTATCCTTATCTAGAAAACAATTTATTGTTGCCTGAAAATGGTATTCTAGTTGGAGATGATGCCTTCCCTTTAAAACCGTATTTACTAAAGCCCTACAAAAACATTGACTACCGCAGAAAAGATTTTTAATTATAGGTTGAGCAGAGCAAGAAGGATTATCAGAACAATCAAGTTTTGATGTCTGTGATCTGTCCTGTAGGTGTGGCTTTAAAAATTCTAACTCCTTCTCAAATTTAATTGGTTTTTCAGTTTTTCGCGCAGAACCGCTTTTATATTGTCTCAATCTAATAGCCTTTTTGTAACAGTCACGAAGTTTCTTCCATTGTTTCTGACATTCGGGCACTAGAAAAAAAAACAGTTTATTAAAAATATGTAGTACCTACCTAGTAAACTTTATTTAATTTGTTACAGATTTCTTACAACTGCTATCAGTTTCAAAGCACTAGCTCATACTTTTCGAATGGGCTATGCTACAGTTTGGATGATTGTACACGAAATTTGTGCCGCAATTTGGAAATACTTACGACCCATTGTTATGCCAAAACCAACGACAGTCATGGGTTAAAATCGAGGATGATTTTAGAAGGTTATGGAATTTTCCTAATTGTATAGGAGCAATTGACGGCAAACATGTCAATATTAGGGCACCCTGGAACAGCGGAAGTCTCTACTACAATTATAAAAAGTTTTTCAGCACTGTCTTGTTAGCTATTACTGACGCTAAATATAAATTTGTTGTAGTAGATATTGGAGCGTATGGGCGTAACAATGATAGCGGCATATTAACAGGTTAGCTGTCCGATGAGGCACATGTGCCTCATGGGTGATTGCACTGGTACGTCCATGAGGCATATGTGCCTCATGGCCAATGATGTAGATAATGCAATCGATCTATCGATATTTTTTTTTAATAATTATATTATTTGTAGCATTAGTAAACTATACTACAACCAAATTCTACCTCTTCAATTTATTATTGAACTTAAACAAAAAATAAATTTCACTTAAAAATTAACATTAACCTTATTCAAACACAAAATGATTCTTTCACCGATGTTACTATTATTGTGAGACCCTTTGAACAAGGGTTGCCAACAAAAATTAGGAAACTAGCCTATTATCATCAAAACCGAAATGGCGATTGTAGACCTGCGATTATATTCCCTCGTGTATGTTTTTCTTTAAAACATAGCATACAATATGAAATGTTACATATTGTACACTCAGTTGATACCATTTTAGCCTTTTTTCCAGCATCTTTGGATGATAAATTTTCATTGCGTTTCTTTGCGTAACATCCACTGCAACGTTTTCTTTTTATTTTATTATTACGCTGTCGTGGCATAGTAGTCAAAAAATGACTTGTGGACGGATTTGCTGTTTTCATTAGTGATGACGATGACGTAGATATTTGCAATAATTCTTTGACAATTTGTTCTTGACCAGAAAGAATTGATAGTTTGTTACTGTCCTCACGAAACTCATTGTAAATCAGCACGGAATTTATAATCGAAATACAGAGAAGATCAGCTGCTATTTTTTTATACCAGATGATTGTTTTTCTTATGGGTGTATAATAGCTTGCCAGCTGATCAGATAAATCGATTCCCTTTTTGCCCTTATTATAGTCCAGTATCATGAGTGGTTTTGGTTTTGAATTTCGACCAGGCGTTATTGCCACATCGTGATTATGGCAGGTAGACAACATATGCACGTTTCGTCTGTCTTTCCATTTTAAAACTGTAATATTTCCTTTTTGTTGTGCAGCAATTTCACCTTGTTCGAGTTCTGCAGCCATTACGTCTTTAGGTAGACCTTTTCTATTTGTCCTTATTGTTCCACACAAATCTGTGCCTCGGCTCTTCATGTACATCGCCAAGGGAATACTAGTGTAAAAATTATCAGTTATTATAAGACGACCTTCATCCAGGAGATCATCGCTTAATTTTACTACAATGCTCCCTGAAACATCAAGATTGAAAAGTTTTTCACTTTCGCCGGAATAAATCAAATAACTCCATGTATACCCTTCGGATGTACAAAGTTTGTAAATTTTTAACTCATATTTATGAGCCTTCGTTGGTATATATTGTCGAAAAAACAACCTTCCTTGAAAAGGCACGATTGACTCGTCAACCACAACAACAGCATCTGGTGTGTAAATTTTCCGAAAGTTTGCTATAATGAGATCAACAAGAGGTTGAATTTTGTAGAGTCTATTATTTGGATCTCTGACCGCAAGATTATCACAAAAGTGCCAACATCTCAAGATATTTGTAAACCTGTTGTACGACATGTCAATATTGTGAAAAAGAGGATGATAATAGAGGGAGTCCTTTTTCCAATACGATTCTAATGACGGCATTACTATGATACCTGTTAATAAATAAATGCCAATGAATTTCAAAATTACGGTTTCATCAACATCAGTCCATCTATGTATGCGACTATGGGTGTTATGAGATCGATCTTCCTTTAAGTTTCTGGCATAATTATTTGTCTGTGTTATCATTAGCTGAATAACATCGTCATTTATAATATTTCGAAAAATAGTAAATATCGAAGTACTATGATTAAACAATTCTTGTTGTTTACGTTGTGGTGATACTTTAAACACTTCTCGTGTTATATCTTTTATTTGAGTAGACCATTGATCCTCATTTTCATTCACTCGCGGCCCACTTGAAGTTGCATTTGTTGATGACAATGCTATATATTCTGAAATATTTTGGATTGTCTCAACTTCACTATCATAACAATCATCTTGCTCTACGCGTAAAGTATAATTACGCTCTTCTATAAAGTCAAAATTTTCCTCTGTATCGGATTCTTCTAGAATTCTACGAAGAACTTCGTTATCCATATTCTCCTCCATTTTCAAATGAATGACAACAAACAATGACAGGAGCGGCTCGATGCATACTAATAACAAGTTTTACTAGTAAGGAGTATTTATTTTAAACAAAGAGGACTTTTTCAAGTACGTACGTACTTAGAACGATTCATTTCCTATTTTACGAATATGTTGAGTGGTTTTACGATAGGCTGTCAAGAAATTACATCGTTTCCCTATTACATACTTCACATTTCTACATCTTGAAAAATAAATCTCCTGCACAACAGCGGCAATATAATTGTCGCCACTCAACGATATCACTAGGTAGGTGGTAACAAAAATGGTTCACACATTCTTGGCACCTTTTTGCAGGAATCATTCCTTCATCCCTGAGCTAAATCGCTTCATCAGGGATTGTTCTAAAAAATAATTCTGTAAATATGGTTCTTGGTAAATTCAACCGGTATAAAAGTAATTTAATATTATCAGCCTGAAAACAAACACAAGTGTCAAGTAGTAGCGTAGACAGTAGGTACTATTTTAGTTATTAGAATTTTACTAGCCGACATTGACATGTTCCGTTTAAAAAATGTAATATTCAAGACTGCGTTTCGTATTCGTACAAATAGCATCCTCGTTGAGGATTTTTTCTAATAAATTAGTGTAGAACCGAACAAAGTTACCTAAACCAAATACATACATTTTCCAGATCTGACTTTGAATAATCCTCCAAACAATTGCCCACGCTGAATTTCATGAGATCCATGATATTCGACAGGCAAATTTCGTAAAGTGTTTTTGGTTTTTTTGAAAAGATCGATTTTATTATTATTGAAAGGTTATTCATTATTTTTATGAGCTGATAATAATTCAAAAGAAACAAATGGTACTGATGACACCACGGACTATTGAATAAATTCAATTAAGTGTCACTTTTGATAACTTTTTAAAAAAGATTTGATAACCTTTTCCAAGGAGATCGGTAATTTTTCCATCAATACAAGCCGTCCAGACAATAACGAAGCCAGCAAAGGAAATTAGCCTAATCGTAGGACCTTTCTCAAGTGAGGAACCGTCATAGATTTGATTTCTTTAAATTTTTTTCTTGTTTGGAAACTGGTGGCCGAAAGGGTACCTAATTGAATGGTGCAATTCAATAACAGAAGATTGTTTTCAAAAAGATATTTTTCAGATGTCTAAAGTGTTACGAACATAAACGTACATTTTATCATTAAACGCAAATAATTAATTTCTTATCATACTCATCTAACATTAGCAATTATCGATATAATTAATTTCAATCACTAGGACACATAAAGTATCATAAAATACTTGAAGAGAATGACGTAACTTAATACGAAACTTCATGAGCGTTAGCTGTCATTATTTACTACGAGGACGTGTACAAAGAAGATCGAAACTTGCTTCGGGACAGCTAACCTGTTAAGCAGTTCCAAATTTGGACAACTATTACAAAATAATATGCTTGGTATACCGCCTAATAAATGCTTGCCAGGTACGACAAAACCAGTTCCTCATGTTTTTGTTGGGGACGAAGCATTCCCTCTGTGTGAACACATTATGAGACCTTATCCTGGAAGTCAGGTATTAAACGATAGTGAGAAGAAAATCTTTAATTATCGTTTAAGTCGAGCAAGGCGTCTAGTGGAAAATTCATTCGGAATATTACAACAGAAATTTGAAATTTTTCAAAAACGTATAAGAATGCAACCAAAGTTTTTAGATACGATGATTCTTGCATGCACGTGCCTGCATAATTATGCTTTGGGAGATTTTGGGTCTGAAGACGTTGCCCTGCCTAATAACAACATTTTACAAAATTATTCATTTGATAGCCAAGACATGGACATAACCGGTAATCAAAACATGGACTCGATGAACATCAGAGAGAACTTCAAAACTTATTTCATTTCTGAACATGGGGCAGTACCATGGCAAAATGAAATGATAACACGATGTTAAGCGAGAGATAATTGTCAAAAATATTTTTTTGCCACCACCCCGCGCCGCACCACAACGGCAGAAGAAGAGAAGAACGGCAGAAGAGAAGAAACTTATTAAATTAATTACCTAAATCTAACAAAATGTTCAAATAGGTACGGCAATTCAACTATACCTATAGGATAGAATTAATGAGAAGGTAGGTATTATATCTATCGAGAAATATTTTTATAATTATACCTACGCCAATCACTAGTAATAATAAATACTTGTTTTACTTACCAGTTAATTTCATTTCCCCGCTAACTTTTTCCCAAGCATTATTTTTGGAATGTTTGTCACTATAATTTTTGGCTTTTGGATTAAATAGACATTCATATTTTTGCACCAGGTAAATTAATTTTTCGTCCGAGTCCATCGTGATCAACACATTCAACTCCGACGCATGCCAATTTCCGACTGATGACGCGTAGGTTCGCTAGTGGTCGCACGGATACGCGAGAATGCGCGCGCACCAATCAGCGTTAAGCCACGTATTCATTAGTAAACATTTGTTGATAAACTGTTTATGACTAGTTTACAATAAACACATGTTTCTGAAACTTGGCCGTCCACACTTGTCAGTTGTTCACAGGATGTCGCCCGAGGAGGTAGTGATGCTCTCTGCTGCTTACATAATAATTCACAGGAGCATTAATCGAAAAAAAAAGAAGAAAAGGTGGTGGATTCGTAACTATTTGTTGAATAGAAGTTATGTATTTAATGACCTCCGCGGATTTGATGGGTCATTTCAGAACTTCACCAGAATGTCACCAACTGATTTTGAAATGTTATTAAGATTGATTGGACCATCAATAAAAAAAAAGAAACGAAATTTCGGCATCCTATTGAGCCTCAGAGAAGATTACTTGTTACTTTAAGGTTTCTTGCAACAGGTGACTCATATGGCTCACTGTCATATACCTTTAAAATATCAAAGCAATTGATCAGCAAGATCATACCAGAAGTTTGTAAGGAATTGACTAATGTTTTAAAAGACTATGTAAAGGTGAGTAAAAAAGAAGTGTAATCACAAATCAGTATAATTATCAAATATCTAAATCATATTTATTTATTGTGTGTCATCTTCTAACTGGTTAACTATTTCTTCAATGTTGCTAAAGTGCAACTCGTCACCAGTTGCAGTATGGACTCCTGTTTGGGGTTCTGGTGTATGCGTTGGGGTAGATGCATCAGCATACGTAGATGTCGATGATGTGGTGCGGTATCCGCCGCCAAACTCTTGCCATCCATAGCCATGATATCCACTGAAACAACTATTATCGAAATTACCCATTCTCGCTTGAAGCAGTATATTATTTATATAATAGTTGGCCTGTAATACTGTTCTTTGATTTTTTACATTTTTTAATTCAGATGCCACATACTGGCCATTAACTACAAATTCGTCTTTTGATTCCTCCATCTTCTTTTTGGCACTTCTCATAATTTCATACACTTCATTTAGACTATCGTCACACTTCCTCTTGTTTGACTGTGAAAGCGGCGGCGGCGGTGGCAAGGTTGGAGGTGGTGTTGGCGCTGGCAGTTGTGATGTTGTAGATGACGGCGGCACAGACAGCGATGAATTCGACGGTTCCGTTGAGCCACTCCCATCCTGTAATTATTATTATTGTTTCATTTATTACAGGTCCCAAATACTGAACAAGAATGGAAAAATAAAGCCCGCCAGTTCGAATTATTATAGAATTTTCCTCATTGCATTGGATCTATTGATGGAAAACATATTGTTATTGAAGCACCGTGTAACTCTGGCAGTGACTTTTTCAACTATAAAGAACAATTCAGTATTGTACTACTGGCAATAGTCGATGCAGATTTCAACTTTATATATGCGAACTGTGGTGCTAAAGGCAGATCTTCCGACAGTGGAGTATTTCTGGAAACTCCATATTACGACGCATTGACTCAAAATAATTTAAATATTCCACAACCACAACCAATTACACCAAATGGTCCGAATCTACCTTATGTAATAATAGGGGACAGTGCATTTGCCTTATCTGAAAATATTATGAAGCCATATCCTGGTATTCACAATCGAGGAACTATAAAGCGCATTTACAACTACCGACTTTCCAGATCAAGAAGGATAGTAGAAAATGTGTTTGGCATACTAAGTACTGTCTTTCGCGTTGTCAGAAAAGCCATACCTCTTAAGCCTGCTACTTGTGAAATAGTAACAATGTCATGTGTATATTTGCATAACTTTTTACGACGCAATAAACTGTCTCGTGCTTTGTATACTCCACCAGGAACATTCGATTATGAAGACTCAGAATATAACATCATAGAAGGTACTTGGCGAAGAGATATTGGTACTCACAGCAATATGTTAGATTTACAAACTGTTGCAAGACACCCACCACTCGCTGTTACGGTCGTAAGAGACAAATTTGCTGAATATTTTATTAGTCCAGAAGGAAGTGTACCATGGCAAAATGCTCGTGCATAATAAAATAGTTCTCATTTGTATGTACCTACCTATACTTTTCCAAATAAAGTTAAGATTATAATATTCAGTATCGCTTCATTTAAAATTAACAAGACCCTAGTAGGAAGTTGATTAAAATAATTATATACAATATAGATACCTGACGAAGTTACTACATAAATAGGGTGACAGACCCAAATATCAGCACTTTAAGAGGTTGCCCTATTTCAAATTGATAATAAATATCGATAGCTATATCACGCAAATTATTGTAATTTTATTATGTCCTATTTATTAACTCTCATATTAGCATAATCTTTAAAATGTTAACTTAATATATAACTTAAAAAAATTAAAGAATGATCATATCCCTATTTGTTGGCATGCTTATTGCCAGTTGTTAGCACGGATTTACCTAGTTATCAGCACTAAGATTGGGGCGAATAAAAGTCGATTACAAACACAGTTTGAGTCATGTTTTTATTAAAATATCAGCTATATTTTATTTAAAAATATATTATTTTTAATCATGCAGTTACGTTATAACGTTATATATATATAGCGTATATATATATATATATATATATATATTGTATATATAACGTTAAAAGCAAAAGCAATCATCTGTTAGAAAAATTTCTTTGTAATTTCCGTATAAAATTTCTTCTTGATGCTTGTAACGTTTCTTTCAGGGTCACTCGTGTTTTTTGTAGCGCTTGGTCTTAATGGACTCTTTATCTGAACATCTGAAATAACTCTGATTTTGTTAACATTTTGTTTTCCATGTTTCGATTTATCATTTTAAATTTCAGTAGTTCAATTTTACTATTTATCTTTTCCGAGTATGAATGCTTATTTTTTCCTTCGTCTGTAAACATGATATTTGTTTGCTCTTTTTCTTTTGTGTTATGAATTTCAGCTTTTTGGGTAACTATCAGAACCTTAGGTAGGTCTTGGGAAAAGTTGTTGTTATTAAATGGTTGCAAAACATTCAATTTATAGTCTTTGTTTGATGAAGTGGTTTGTTTCTCATTACTAACCATAACGGTTTTAATTTCAGGCTTAAGTATTTGCTTATTTATTTTGACTTTATTGCTTTTTGTGTATTTTTTCTTTTCTTCTTGTTTTAGTAGTCTATTTTTTTTTCGGCTTTCAACTAACTATTCTTTTTGTTTTTTTTGCTATGCTTTTTTCTAGCTCTTCTTTATGCCACTCGTCGCAAGTTAACACAAATGGCAACCTAGCAGTGCTTCGTTGTCCTTTTCTTTGTGGAGTTTTTGGTTTCACTAAGATGTCTTGTATTTTAATTGGAGTGCATGGTGTATGTTGTGTATATAACGTATTTTCAGTTGTGGGTTGGTCTGGAGTTACGATTTTATTGACATTCAATGTAACTGGCAATTCATTTTGATTGATTTCATCACTTTTCGGGTTTAAATCATCAAAAAACAAAACCGGCAAATTAATAATGTTGATGTATCCAACTGGACTAGATGGTTTTTCTGACATTTGAATTGAACGCAAGTTCAATACATCCTGTGAACTTTCACAAATCGAATCCTCATTATTCTCAAAAATAAGGCAGATTTTTTTAAGAATTTTGTCACTATCCGAGATTGTATCAATTGAATCCCGTTCTAAGGTAGTCATCTTATCCTCACCAATCAGTTTATGCAAAATGTCCTTAGTCAAACTTTTTTCTGGATTGGCTTTCGGAAGTGCAGATGAATTATTAGTTTTTGTCATGTCAGTAGAATTTTTTCCGAGACATTTTTTGTAATTTATTGCATCTGGAGTCCATGGATATAATCCCGTTGCTCTAAAACCGTTTACTACCGTTGACGCTTGAATACCATTTTCCAACGCTTCCTTAAGCACAGGTACAAAGTTGTTTTGGTAAGCGTCTCCAGAGGATGATCGCGCCGCCATTTTAGTACGCTCTCCTTCCATGCTACTTTTAGCGGCCTAAAAGCTGCAACATTAGCGGGCTGTAACAGTCTTGTGGCATTTGGGTAAAGTGCTATAAGGATAATGTTGACACTCCTACAAAGATCGCTGACTTCGAGGCTAAGGTGGGTCTTATGTCCATCCACAAACAACACTACAGGAAATTTTCGCTGTGTTCGCTGGAGGTATGGGTAGAAAACATTTTTTATGTAATCATAAAATAGCTCTACTTTCATCCAACCTGAGTCACTTAGTCCGATACCCCAATCACCCGGGACAGTTGATGTGATCTCCTTTGGGAGTCTTTTATTTGGAAAAACCACTAGAGGTGTGATATCTCCATTGGCTCCAAAAGTGAAGAGAACGGTCAAAACTGTTTTCGCTGCTGCGTGATCGACTTCATAAATATCTTTTTCACCTCTTAATGCTAACACCTTTCCGTTCTTTGGACAAAGCTGGAAATTAGACTCATCACCATTAAAAATTCGGTTTGGGTCAGACATCACATCATACAAATCGTTTTCCTTTAGAAAAGTTTCAATTTTATGAAACCAACCTCTGATGTCTTGTTCGGAGACAGCTGCACTCGCAGAAGTCACAGCTTCAGGTGTTCTTTCGGTGAGGTCCGGATGACGCCGCATAAAGAGTTTATACCATTTTTTACCTGGAATTCCATTTTTAAAAGGGTTTTTACGCCCGGCTTTCTTTATAAAAGCTGCGACGCTGAGTTGCAGGTCTGTTTTTCTTTGAGGAAAACCCTTACGGCAGCAATCATTAATCCACTTCACAAGGGTTTTTTCTTCGTCTTTTAATAGTATGGGATTTGGACCTGGAAGATCCTTGCAGTCCGTCTTTATTCGACAATAAATAGTGCCTAACTTTTTTGACATTCCTTTTTTAACAGCTTCCAAAGCATTTTGTTAACTTTCTGCGCTATATTTTTTTCTTTTTGTTGCAATTTCTTTTGGGTTGGGCTTCATTTTTATACCTACAGCAGAGAAATATTTCAAATTAGATTTCTTTTGTGTGATGTACTTTCATTCAATGTACGTATGTGGCACCAATTATAGGCATGATTTTAACCCAATTATCAACACTGTGCTGATAAATGGTAAATATGATTTCAGCATAGTGCCAACATTTGGAAATTGAATGAATACAAACAAATTTATTTAAAACACATCTTTATTCCTCGATGACAATAAGATTGAGAATAAAAAAACACTAAATTAGTTGACAGATTTAAAACCCAATTATCAGCATGGGTGCCGATAAACTAGAAATATAAAAATCAAGTACCTACCCATTTGTTAGCACCCTGAGTTTTACCTTTATGTTATGTAAAACGTTAAGTATCCGATTTTAAAAATCGTCCTAATACATCTAATAAAACAATTAAAAACTACAAATTTGTGAAAACCATCTAATATACTAAGAATAGAATAATAAACTGAAGTGTGATCTTACCAACGTGAAGTCAAAATGGCCGAAAAATCACAAAAACAGCCGGCCGCTCTCTTGTAATTTCTTTGGAAACGCCATTTTGAATGTTTTCGTAAAAAAATGTTGCTATTAGTTAAAAAGGATATATTCTACCATGTTTTTCCATATGGCAATGTAAACATCTTAACTCGTTGTATTGTATTTTTAACTTTTCGGCAAAGGTGCTGATAACTCGTGCAGTGCTGGCGTTTGGATGCGTTACCCTACTTAGAATTATTAAACTGCGTTAGCTTTTAGACAACACTTCACAGACATTTTAAGACTTTTTGTATGGATTTGACAGATAATATAAAAACTACTCACTGTTCCCATTGTATCTGATGTTCTAGACGTTGTTGCACCACACAATAAACATTGCAGCGATTCAAACCACTGCCATTTGCTTTTAATCACTTCCTCGGAACCGCTTCCAGGCCTTTTTGATGTTTTAATTTTTTTCTTTTCACGACTAAATTGTGAGCGTAGAATATGCATCTTTGTTTCCACTTCTTTTTGCGATATATGCAATTCTGCAGCAATGTCAGTCCAAGCATCATTTTTTTTTAATTTATCTTTATAGTCTTTATTTGAGGCGTCCCAAAGAATACTACGTTGATGATAAAGCTCTATGAGCATCGAAATTTGGTTGTTGGACCACACTACCTCCATGTTTATAAACTCGCGCAAAACACGTCCACACCTGTTGACTTTTGTTTATGAACTAGATATTACGTCTTGCTCTCCACCCATAGTGGGGAGCACGGCAACACGTATCATAAACAATGTTTCATCACCTATGTTTATGAACTGTTTATAAACTGTTTACAGAGATGATGAAACATTATGAAACATTGTTTATGAACAGTTTATAAACAGTGTTTATTAACAAATGTTTACTAATGAATACGTGGCTTAAATCTAACAAAATGTTCAAATAGGTACGGCAATTCAACTATACCTAGTTATGCATCCTGGAACCCGTACCGAAACTATACAGATACCAGCGTAGGCGTAAGAACTGCTGAGTTACGTCTGGCTTCACGGTGGTCGTCCCGGACGCATAGCTGATAAGGAGAATGCTCTTGCTCAGTTTTAAGTTAGATTTAAGTTAGTTATAATTCAACTCGCCAATGTATCGGACATTAAATAATTATTAAACAATTTTTAATCTTTTTAAAAAACAAATCTCGCGTTCCCGAATCTTGACTGGCGCAGCCGGTAGGATTGCTGGGGTTCCGTACGTTCGCGAAAGTTACTATCGAAGTTCCTGCGATTCGTTCCTGTGAACCTAACAAGCCACGGTTTCTTAACTTAAGTGATCGTGTCTGACGGCAATCCATACGAACCAAATAAATCTGTCATTTGTGGTGCGCGGCGAGTTTTAAGAAGACGACCTAACTACAATAGAAGGATGAGGACGAGTGTTCTGTGAGTAAACCTTTTCACATTTCCGTTCCGTTCCCATCTATTTCCGTTTGTTAGACAAATAATCGTTATTTGATTTCCTTTAACGTACTAATATCGTCGTTAAATTTTTGTGTTAAATCTATTATTAAGTTAAGTACATTTAATTGATAATTATAAAAGTAACTAGTTATTAATAAGAAATGGCAATGGAGCAAAATATTAGGATAATACCAAAAGACCTTTTATGTTTAATACCAAAATTTGAAGGTGAAGAAAACCTTTTAAATTTATTCATTAGGAAAGCACAGTACATCTATAACTCCTATGCATCTCCTAATAACTTGGCGCAACAAACATATGTATTTCACGGAATTACAAGTAGGCTTCATGGTAAAGCCGCAGCGCTTCTAAGCGAGCGAGAAGATATTAACTCGTGGATAACACTTAAGGAGGTTCTAGTTCAACATTTTGGTGACCCACGTTCCGAAGAATGTATCGCGATAGAGCTAGAGCAAATGAAAATAAATTCTGGTGAGTCTTACATCAACTTCTGCCATCGCATCCAGCATATGCGTAGTACGCTTTTTGCTAAGGTCAATTTACTTACCGATGAAGGGGTAAAGGCCGCAAAAATGATAGTCTACAACAATATGGCACTGAATGTATTTTTATATAATCTGAGTGAGGACTTAATTCGCATAGTGCGTCTGAAAGGGTGCACTGTGTTAGAAAACGCTTTAGCTATAGTGACAGAAGAAGTAAATTTCATAACTCAATTTAATGCAAAACATAAGCAACGTCAGGCTCTGGCGCCTCATAAGCCACAAATTCCAATGGCTAATAATATTAGTAACAACAACTTTAAATTTGGAAATCCTTCTTTTAACCCACAAAATAAATTCGCAATGCCTAGTCATAACTTTAGGTTCGGCATACCACAGCAGCAGCAACAACAGCACCAACCGCAAGGTTTTAGATTTGGCCATCAGCCCCAAAATCCACCTACTGGATTCAGATTTAACCCAAGTCAGGGACAACAAAACTTTAGGTTTGGTATACCGCGACCACAACCAGGTTTTAATTTTGGTAATTACCAACAAGGTCAAGGTTTCAGACCTCCAATGAACCAAAATTTTGCTAGACCAGCCCTACCTTTTATGCAACCCCAACAAACATTCAAATTCGGCATCCCGAACCAAAATGTACAGCGACCTAAACCAATTGAGGATACTGACGTTTCAATGCGCACAGCCCGCCCGTTGAGACAGAACATGTTAAACGCTTCCCCTGATAGTGAAAACATGTTCTTTAACAACGAACTTGTTGAGGCTTCACCGGAACAAGCCTGTGAACAAAATTATGATTACTATGACGAAAATTATACTTACAACTTGGAAATGCCAGATTCCCAAAATTATGAAACAGTATCAGATGTTTATGACCAGGGACCGAATGCTGAAGAAAATTTTCATCTACCAGCCTCGAATCCCCATCCGAGCTAATAGAGCTAAATTGTGATTCTCTTTTGAAGCTACCTTACATAGAAATACCCGAAATTAAATCACGTTTTATGATTGACACCGGAAGTACAAGATCTTTTATAAGCCCCGCAAAGGCAGACGAATACTTCACCGCTTACAAATACCACGAGCCTTTCGAAGTAGTCAGCACTCATGCTCGCAGCCAACATAATGAAGCCATTCGGATACCACTACTGAAAACTTTCAAAAGTGTTGGAGAACATAAATTTTACATATATAATGTTGACAGCCGATATGACGGCTTGATAGGTTCCGACCTCTTATCTAAATTAAAAGCTAACATTGATATGCGAAACCGAATATTACAAACACCTAATACAGAAATACCGATTATATATAGTCCACCGTATGAAATAACTCTAGAACCAAGAACAGAGACACGTGTAAAAGTACCAACGGACTTACGAAATGGCGAAGCCATAATAGACTACGTAGATTTTGGTCAAGGTGTAAGGATGCCCAGCGCTTTAGTATCTTGCGTTGACTCGTATGCATGTATCGTTATTCAAAATGCATCCGAAGATAAAATAACCATGACCTTTGCAAAACCACTAAGAGTTACTAAGTATGAAAGAGAAGAATGTAAAGTGAATTTTACGACGAATGAATGTGAGATTGATGAATTGTTAAAAGAAAATTTGCGGAAACTGCGTCTAGACCACGCTAACAAGGAAGAAAAGGAAAGCATAAAAAAATTATGCTATGAGTATAGAGACATCTTTTATTGTGACGACATTCCCCTCTCTTTTACGAGCGGAGTAAAACATGAGATAAGAACTAAAAACGAAGACCCCATATATGTAAGACCATATAGACACCCTCCAGCGTACACAGCTGAAATTCAAAAACAAGTCGATAAATTACTACAAAACGACGTAATACGTGAATCGCATTCACCTTGGAGTGCGCCCGTCCATCTAGTCCCTAAAAAGGTTGACGCTTCCGGAGAGACAAAATTTAGAATGGTGATTGATTATAGACGTTTGAACGAAATTACCACCGACGACAAGTACCCTCTGCCTAACATTTCAGACTTGTTTGATAAACTAGGAAAGTCCGTGTATTTCAGCACCATTGATTTAGCGAGTGGTTACCATCAGATAGAAGTTAAGGAAGAGGATAGACAAAAGACAGCTTTTTCTACGCAATCAGGACTTTATGAGTTTACCCGTATGCCATTTGGCCTCAAGACAGCCCCCGCTACTTTCCAGAGGGCCATGGATAATGTCCTGAGAGGCTTACAAGGCCTGCATTGCCTAGTTTACCTTGACGACATAATTGTCTACTCAGCAAGCTTACAAGAACACATAGAAAAATTGCGCATGGTTTTCGACAGACTCAGAGCCACAAATTTGAAAGTAACCTTAGATAAATGCGAATTCTTCCGCAAAGAAGTCCTCTATCTTGGACACATGATAACAAAAGAAGGTCTAAAACCGAACAACGATAAAATTCAGGCAGTACTTAACTTCCCTATTCCAAAAACTACAACCGAAATAAAAAGTTTTTTAGGACTAGTCGGTTATTATCGCAAATTCATTAAAGATTTCGCCAAAATAACACGACCACTTACAAAATGCTTAAAAAAACGTTACAAGATAGAAATTACCGAAGAATACGTAGCAGCATTCGAGATGTGTAAGGAGTTATTAGTAAACGCTCCGATTCTACAGTTCCCGGATTTCGAAAAACAGTTCATCCTGACAACCGATGCTTCCGATTACGCTATCGGCGCTGTCATCTCACAAGGCCTTTTACACAGCGACAAACCAATTGCTTACGCTAGCAGGACTTTAAATGATGCGGAAACGCGATACAGCACTGTAGAAAAAGAATTACTCGCAATCGTTTGGGCAGTAAAACATTTCCGTCCGTACCTCTACGGCAGGCGTTTTACTATATATACAGACCATCGCCCACTCGCCTGGCTAAATAATATAAAAGAACACAATAGCAAACTGACGCGTTGGAAACTCAGACTTGCTGAATTCGATTACGACATTCAATACAAAAATGGAAAACAAAATGTAGTCGCAGACGCCCTGTCCCGAATAAAAGTGAACGCCATAGATAACGATGACGTATCTATGAAAGTAAACGTTGACGACAACAAATTACAAAGAGAAATAGACGAAGTAATGAAAGACATTGAAAGGCTACGAAAAAGTCAACAAATTCATAATGACGAGACCAATAGCACCATAATTCTGTCATCAGATTCAGAAAAAACTATGTCAATAATAGCTGCCGATGACCCAAGGTCACCTTATTCTATTCCATCCCCAAATAGTAGCACTTTAACAGCTTCAACGAATTCCCAAACTAAACATTCGGTATTCGAAACGGACACCACAGGAATTCCCATTTTACACGAGGCTATTGACACAAAACCTAACCAAATCCTAGTACACACTTGGTTTAGGAACGAACTGTCCGTAAAAGACACATCAAATCAGAAGCAGAAGATTTTAGAACTTCATCTACCACTAAATAGACCAGATTTAGTGAAAAAATTCCTGAAAGAATACATAAATCCAAAAACTAAGTATTTTATATATTTCGAAGATAAAACACACAGGAAACAGTTCGCTGAAGCAACCATAGCTCTGTTCAAAAAAGATACCGTTAAAATCATGGAATGTACAAAGAGAGTAGTTTATGTGGAAGATGAAAACGAGCAAAAAGAAATAATTACAAAATACCACATAGGAAAAACTTGTCATCGAGGAATTAAAGAGACGCTACTTCACATCAAGCGAATCTACTACTGGACTAATATGGAACTAACCATAGCAACAGTTATAAACTCTTGCGATGGATGCAAAAAAATGAAATACGACAGAAAACCACTTAAACCTGAACTACAGCTTACACAAACCCAGACAAAACCGTTTCAGGAACTCTTCATGGACATTTTCAGTATAGAAGGAAAAACCTACTTAACAATAGTAGACGCTTTTAGCAAGCTTGGACAGGCAATCGAAATTCATAGCAAAACAACACCAGAAGTCATCAGAGCCCTTATCAAGTATTTTTCGATTTATGGAGTACCACATAGAATTAGTGCCGATTCAGGGGCTGAGTTCAATAACGCCCTACTCAAGGAAACCTTAAATTTCTACAAAATAGATTTACACATTGGCACGCCCCACAATCCAAATTCCATGGGAATAGTTGAACGTTTCCACTCAACAATAATAGAAATTTATCGACTAGCTAGCTACGAACACAAATTCACCGATGCAGCATCCGTAATGACGTATGCCCTCATGTCTTATAATCAAACTATACATAATACAACTGGCTTAACTCCCTTCGAGGTTGTTTTTGGGCACACCGATGCCACAACCCCTTTCAATGTACAGTTTAATAAAGATTACAGTCAAAAACTAGTCCAAGACCATAAAAAACGAACAAAATACCTATATGAATATATAACAAACAGGACAATAGGTAGAAAAGAAAAGATCAAGGAAATGCATGGAGGCGAAAAACAGTTTAACGTACATGAAGGAGACGCAGTATATGTGAAAGGCGTGAATGAAAGAAGAAGTAAGGATAAACCCCGTTACAAGAAAGCTGAAGTAAAAGGAAATATAGTTAGAAATATAGTACCACTTAACATCAAAGGCCGCGAAACAAAAGCGCCAATTAAAGACATTAAACGTCCTTCACAGGTGCCTCCTGATCCTGGTACAGGCTACAGCTGTCCTGGCCCTTCTACTTCAGCGAATCAGGAACAATCCTGGAGTTCTCCCAATTAGAGAAGGCCAAGCCCTGATAAGTAGCGATAAGTGGTCTATTATTAAGATATTAGATTTAAGTTTAGTTAGAGACGATTTAGATTTTAACTTAAATAGATATTCAAACTTGAATAAACATTTATTAAACTACTTTGGAAAGAAACCCATTGACTCTGATGTCAGCGATTTGAGAACTCAAACAGATTTCATAAAAAATATAACAGTGCAAAAGTTGAGCCAATTATTACCGGTAAAAAGAAGTAAACGTGGAATTTTAAATCCTTTAGGTTCTATTATTAAGTTAGTCTCGGGTAATTTAGACAATAACGATGCCATTAAGTATGATGCGTTAATAAGTGACGTAAAGACAAAACAGAATGCAATGAATAAAAAGATAACTGTGGTCGCCGAAATGATGGAATCATTAATGAACATTACTAATAGTACTAAATACAATTTCATTCAATTGGATAAAGCAATTTGGGAAATCAGAAAACAACTAAATGACACAAATAAAATTCGAGAGATTTCTAAGATCATTAACGTTTATCACATATTCTTACACAACTTCCAAACTCTTTATACTAGATTGGACGAAATTGAAACCATTGTTGCGTTTAGTAAACTAGGAATGTTACATCAATCTATTTTAGACTCTAATGAATTATTATTGATACTGAAGGATATTGAACTACAAAATAAACTTATGTTTCCAGTAAATTCCGAAAATTTGTTAAAGTTAGAACTATGTATAGACATGAAAGCTTACGCTAAGGAAAATCAAATAACGTTTATCATGGATATACCCTTAGTTGAAGACGATATATACACATATTATAGAATTCTCCCCTTGCCTGTCACCAATACCCTTAACCAAACTCACATTATTTTACCCCAATTCCCTTACCTGTTAACGAAAAGGTTGAAAACAGTGTCACTCTTACGTCCCTGCAAGGAAATCGAAGACTCCCTGTTCCTTTGTGAAGAAGATTACGCACCCGCGCTGGTCAACGATGCCTGCGTCACCAACCTGATCAGCTTTGCCGCAGATATAACACAATGCCACCCAATCCTAGTGGATCTGGAAGACGTAAAAGTAGAGAAGATACAGAGCAACAGGTGGATAGTTTTCTCTAAAAACATCCTTATACTCACCCAAAACTGTAAGGACGACATAACTTATCACCATGTCCAGGGAACCTACATCGTAACAGCAGATGATGACTGTACTGCAGAAATTATAAAAATTACCATGAAAAGACAACGAAGAAGTTATGAACAAATGAGTTTGCCAAACTTACCGATAATAAACCTACCGGCGGTAATCCCATCGAAGACGGCGTATCCCGAAGTTCCAGTAAGCCTAAAAGGGGTGGACCTGACTAACCTGCAACATCTGGCTAATGTGCTAAGAAAAAGTGATAGTGATTTGGTCAAAAATAGTGAGAGTGCCGTAAATGTGAAAAGTATGAGTATCGGAACATTGATTTTATATGTAATTTTAGGGATAGTTTTTAGTTATCTTATGTTAAAATGTTATAATCGAAATTATCGGAGTCAGCATTCTTCTAATCCGTCCGCTAATTTCGATCTTGCGATGGGAGGAGTTATGCATCCTGGAACCCGTACCGAAACTATACAGATACCAGCGTAGGCGTAAGAACTGCTGAGTTACGTCTGGCTTCACGGTGGTCGTCCCGGACGCATAGCTGATAAGGAGAATGCTCTTGCTCAGTTTTAAGTTAGATTTAAGTTAGTTATAATTCAACTCGCCAATGTATCGGACATTAAATAATTATTAAACAATTTTTAATCTTTTTAAAAAACAAATCTCGCGTTCCCGAATCTTGACTACCTTTTTTTTCTACTTGATATCACTATATTGTATTTATTGATAATAAACGTGTTTAAACGCGAGTGCATGACTTCATTGCATTTTAACTTTTTTTACTATGTGTTTGCCTTGATTTTTATAAAATATCTTATCTGAGATGGGTATGTTTTATGAATGAGGAGGCTTGACGAAAAAAAAACGAATGTATTTATGTTTAAATTATAATATGTAAAAATAATTTTACCTAGATAACTGAGTAAAATTTTTCACCGCTTAAAGTATATAATTTTGTTAAATATAAGTTTTTATTTTTCACAATTATATGTTACTCAAATAAC
This sequence comes from Ligdia adustata, assembly GCA_947049295.1. Lineage (NCBI taxonomy): Eukaryota > Metazoa > Arthropoda > Insecta > Lepidoptera > Geometridae > Ligdia > Ligdia adustata. The sequence continues at coordinate 10,523,322 of OX346231.1, forward strand.
ATAACACTTCAACGTCATGTTAGTTTAGTAAACTACTTTTCTTATGAAATAACCTCATCTAGCTCATAACTCAAAAACACGATATGACTTCAATTTGTATGTATAGGTACTTCCCGTTTGAGGACCACCTCAAATGAGGTGGTACATCGTCCTACTTCATTTCTCAAAATGAGCAGCTCATACAAACTCATAGTATTTGTGTGTCCTACCCAACACTAGTAGCATGAGACAGATATACATTAACAGTCTTAGCAATAAAAATATATTACTCAAGCGTTCAACGCATGTATAGTTACACAGCGTATAAAGCCTGTATATGAGTTACACAGGGTTAATACAACATCGCTACCAATAAACGCAAAAGCAAGCTTGTGTAACTACACAGGCTGTATACGGCACGTCTCGTTCAAAAACTACTGTTAATAATTTCGTATTAATAGTTTAATTTTATTTTGTGGTTTATATAGCATTTTTCTACCTTAATTAAATATTAAAAGGCATTTTTTACTAAAAGTATCCCTTATTTATTAATTTTATGTACAAAAACTAAAGAATAATGGTTGTTATTTTTTGCAGAATAAATGTTTTGATTATACTCCTAGATTTTGAACATATCCACCGACAATGACATTGACATTCATACATTACATTTTGCGCGCTTTATCACTAGCAAAGTAACCTATATTTCGAAATAATTCATAGTTTCATCAAATATTTTGTTGATATAAAGTTAAAGTTAGATGAAGTTGTAAAAATGGAGCTTTCTGGAAGTGAACCGATTCCGCCTACACCGAAAAGGAAACGTTCTGCTAACTGGGAACTTGCAGAAAAGGTAAAATCATTATCTAAATTCGTGTTATTTATTTTTAAGAAAATATTATGTGAGCCTATATATAATGTGGTATTACAAATAATGTGGTGTTCTTTCAGGCTTTACTCAAGGAATGCATCAAGGACTACATTACCGACATTGAGAATAAGGCAGTTGATACCAACACTACAAAAAGTAAACAGAAAGCTTGGCAACTTTTACATAAAAGGTAATTTTTGGTACTGCATGTAGGTAATGATTTTAATAGATCACATAGATATTAACAGGTGCAAAACCATTGATCTAAGATTCCAAGTAAGGTATGGAATCTTAAATCTATGTTGTTTATGCCTGCTATTTTTGTTAGAAGCCATACTTGATAAGGTCGCAAGTTCAGATTGTGTATAGGTATAAATGATAAATAAATACCAATAAATTTCTTGGAAGGTTATTTATTTATTTATTAAGGTTACATCCCGTATTAGGCTATATGATACTTCAAGTTATCAATGAATAATAATGGGTGAAACCATTTAGTTATTGCAACTAGAACTTTATTATACATAATATACTAACAGCACTCTGTGGTTTCACCCTTATTAATTCTGAATAAGAAGTATCATATTTATAGCCTAATCTGGGATATAACCTTCCTTCATACCAAATTTCATAGGTATACATGTAATTAGATCCAGTAATTTCAAAACCTTTTCAATTCAAGCAAATAAACAGATTTTTCTTGTTTTTTATATTAGTCTAGAAAAATATATTTGTTTATTTCCTATTTTAGATTCAATGAACTCAACTTGAGGACACGTACACTGCCAGAAATGAAACAACAGTGGCGTACCATGAAATTAGAAGCTAAAAAATCTGTATCAGAGTACAAAAAGTCATGTAAGCTGACTGGTGGTGGAGAAAAACCACCTAGTCCAGACTATAACACTCAATTTATTTTAAGTTTGATTCCAGAGGAGTTCAAAGAAGACGAAAATGTATATGATAGTGATGGAAAGCTGACTGAGGTTAGCTATGTATTATCTATTTAATAATTTTGTATACTTATTAAAAACTATTTGACAAGTATTGATAACTTAACAAATTATTTCTGCAGGTCAAAAGTATTATAGAGCCAGAAATTAAACTGCCCCATCAAATGACAATGATGTCAAGATGAATGACAATGATGACAATGATGTTGAGCAGGTATGTACTTCACTTACATTTGTTTGTGTTCTATTTCTTCATACAAGTACTGAAGCTAAACAATATACCTACATTTAAATGACAGTAGCTGAGAAAAATGTTCCATATATGGACTATCTTCTTGATGTAGTTGCAAAATGATGTAAAACTAAATAAATGTGAAAACTACTTGCAGTTCAAAATTCCATTTTAGGTAAATTGATGCCAATCTGGTGAAAATATGATACATGCTCTCAGTGTTAATTTTGTTCAGGAAGATGTAAATATTAGTAGGTAAGCTATATAATATAAATAATTTGTCTAATTGGCTGTTTTTGTTGAATTTCCAGGGCTCACTATCAAACATTATGATGGATGAGCAAACCAAAGAGAAAAATGATGGAAAAGTTGTACAAAGAAATATTCGAAAGCTGAAATTCAGTGGAGTAAGTAGTATTATAACTACATAAGAATTGTAATAAGTGTAGTTATTAAATGTTAAATAGTGACCAATTTATTAAATAAACTGTTAAAGATATGTAAAATTCCTTTTATGTAAAAAGAATATTATTTCTTTTAATTTCAGAAAAAAAGAAGTCAAAAGTGAAATACCTGAGAGAGATTTGGTATTGATTAAATGCCTCAAGAAGGAGTCAGCATTAAAAGTTCAACATATGAGTGAAGCACACGAATGGGCACGAAGAGAACATTTGGTTCGCCTCCAAAATTTAGAGTTAGAAAATAAAATATTATTAAGTAAATTAGAAAAGTAATAATAAACACTAAAGTAGATATTATTGTGGTTTAATTAATTTATATTTGGCTTACAATTATTTATCTAGAAATATCTTTCCACAAAGACTCTTCGAGCGATGCGACCATGCTCATTGTTTTCTTGTCCATGTCTAAGTTCAGGCACTTGTGGTGAAGGTAATACATACGTTAGGTCTTCAAGTTCTTCCTCCATATCGATGGCTATATTATGTAGGACAGCCAAGGCAATTATGTATAATTTTACATTTTCAAGGGACACTGTGAAACCGATTAATAAGCACCGAAACCTTTGTTTCCAAAGGCCAAAGCACCGTTCTACTGTGTTTCTGGTATGAATGTGAGCACGGTTATATGCCTCTTCTTTCTGACTCGATGGAGATTGAAAAGGTGTAAATAGATAACTTTTTAAGGGATATCCCGAATCACCAAGTAGGATACCCTGAAAATGGCCAGATTCAAAACGTTCATTTAGTGAACTCTCTCTAAAAATTCTGGAATCATGTGTGCTTCCACGCCATCTTGCAACAATGTCTCTAATCCTTAAAGTGGAATCACAAACTACCTGAACGTTCATTGAATAATATCCTTTACGATTTACATAATATTGTCCAGCGTCACCTCCAACTTTCTTTATTTTTATGTGTGTGCAGTCAATAGCTCCAATGACATTTCTAAAACCACATATATTTCTGAAACCTTGTATTACTTCTTGTTGTTCTGATAAACTTGATGGCATGTGAATAAAATGGCAAGATTGACTAGCTAAAGATGTTGCTACTCTGCGACATATATTTGTAATAGATCGTTGACTAATCCCATGTAAGTCAGCTGTGTCATCTTGTATTTCCTGACGAGCCCAACAACTTAAAGCCGTTAAAACTTGTAATTCAGGTGTAATGGCACCCCCTCTTTTATCCTTTATGATGTCGTCTTTCACCAAATCGATAATTTTCCTTGCATAGGTTTTCGTGAATCTATATTTATATCTAAAACTTTCATCATCCAGATCAAATGGATCAATTCTATTTTTGTAGATTTTTTTCTTTCTTTGATTTTCTTGACTATCCTCACTATCGAAAATATCGAATAAACTGAAGTAATCAAAATAATCCATCGCAAAATAAAACTTTAAGCCGTACAAAAATATCTTCACAACTGATCCGCAAAGTGAAAACATCAGCTGATTAATAGCCGCCATTTTGCATTTTGACTTTATACAGTCCATAAACAAGGGTGAAAGCATGTGCAGAGCGTGTGTAACTTTTCATAGATATTTTGATCTCGAACGCCTGTAAACACGCCATCTGTCAAAAATGTTTTCATTAGTAGCGTTTTTTTACGCAATGCTTATAGACCCTGTATACACGGTGTCGTATTTTTTATTGCTAAGACTGCTAATAATTAAGAAACACACAGAACTACACACTAGGTATACATTTAAACTACTTATTCAGTAATTATTGTAAATGTGAATGCCCCTTACTTCTTTACGTCAAAATAAATTAATATAATTTCTAGCCTAAAAATACATAACGTAGAACATAGTCATGACTATAGGGCTTATTACACTATGCGGTATTCAGACAGTCTTACTAAGATTTAGCTTAATGTAATAAGAGCTAGCAAGTTAGCCTGTCTATTTAGACTGACCGAATGGGTTCGGCCGTGCTTACTCGCTTGCTTGCTGAATATCGCGTAGTGTAATAAGACTTGCACGCTTAGACCGTTCAGTCAGCGCGCGGCAGCCGCGGAGCAAAGACGGTCGTTTACGTTTGTTTGCTGTGGCCGCGTGCACCATGGCGTGTTCGAAAGAAAAAGAAGTACTTTTCAATGTTCTTGATTTGTACCGAGACATGCCATATTTATGGCTGAAAAGTCATAAAGATTATTCCAATCAACCACTTCGTACTGAAGGATTCCGGGTGTTGTTGGAAATTTATAAAACCTTCGATGAAAAGGCTACAGTCAAAACAATAAAAAAGAAGTTGATGAACATGCGCACCAATTACAATAAAGAATTGGCTAAGGTATGTACCTACTTAATTCCTTTGTTATGTGTTTTATTCGTCCCAATAAAAACAGGTACCTACCTACACATACGATAAAACGCCCCTGTATAACGAACGCTTTGGGAACCTTAGCTAAGCTATAAATCGGGCATTTTGAATTGATCTGAGCCTAAATCGTTTCAAGCTTCAAAATGCATAATTGTGTTTTTTTACAGGTAAATGCTTCCAAACAAACTGGCGCAGGGACAGATAAAATGTATGTACCAACTTTATGGTATTACGACGCGTTAAACTTTCTTGGGTCAAGGAGTGAACCATGTCGCATAACACCAGAGAGCATCGGAGATGAGGAGGTAAATTGTATTCAATTCTTTATACCAACTTCGAAATCGCGAATAAAAACAGCTGTTTCGTAGAAATAGTCAAAATTCAAGACCAATATCCCGATATGTATGGAACAGATGTTTTTTTTTTCGCGTATTTCGAAGTTGGATAGTTAAAGTTGTTAGTAGGTACAGTACATTGACCCTTTTCAATTTTTAGGGTATTATGAAACAGCCTGTATTTTGTATACTATACACGTGTAAGCGAAGCCGGGGCAGAAGTCCACGGCTTCGCTCACCTATACAGGGTGATTCCAAATTCATGTAATTCATTGATACTATGTAATCAGCTGCTGATATACAACAACTTTTACTATGGGAGTAACAACGACATCATGCAACAATATTTCGATGCTCCATACAAAAATCGTCTAGGTAGACGATTACTTTGTATGGGGATGTGAAAAATTTTCTAGCGATTTCGAAGTTGCTCCCATAGTAAAAATTGTTGTATACTACCAGCTGATTATATAGTTTTAAGGAATTACATGATTTCGGAATCACGCTGTAGACTTTATAGACAGCTGCGCCTAATGGGTTCGAGGGACAGTACAATGTCTGTCGGGTCCGCTAGTAAAAAGTATATTTCTTTTATTAAGCATTATTTAATCAGGTGAAATGGTAGATATAACAAATATTATGGTGGTACAACATCAATCATTCGGTCTTGGAAACTAACATGTCCAACAGAATTGAAATAGTCCATGAATTTATTGCGAACAGTATTGCCATCTTCATTACGCTGCCTATTTGAAGAACGCTGTAATGAAACTAAGGGTGCAGAGGTTTGTCTCCAATCTCCTTCGCGAAACGTACCCTGTCTTATATTTTCTGAATCAATATTAGAATGACATATGTAAGTTGGTACTCGTTTCCTCAGAAAGTTATGCAGAGCGCAACATGCCAACACTACAGCATCCACATTCTCCAGATCTAGATCAAGTGGTCTACGCAGTACTCTAAAACGGGAACTCAAAATGCCAAAGGCATTTTCAACCACTCTTCTGGCTCGCGATAATCTATAATTAAAAATCCTTTGCATCCGATTAATATTTTTAAAAGGAAATGGTTTCATGAAATTTTTATTCAATGCGAATGCACTATCCCCCAGAAACACGTATGGTACAATTTCATTTGTGCCTGGTAGTGGAGATGGCGATGGCAAATTTAAAGAATTGTTAATCATTTTCTTATGAAATTTTGTACATTTTAAAATTGCTCCATCTGCAACGGATCCATTGGTGCCTGTGTGTACATACATGAATTCGTAGTTAGCATTTACAACAGCAAACAGTACAATACTGAAGAATCCCTTATAATTGTAAAACAATGAGCCACTTTCGGGGGGTTTTTCTATAGCGATATGCTTCCCATCACATGATCCAACACAGTGACTGAAATTCCATTTTGTTTCGAATTCCTCAGCAATTTCTTTCCACTCTGTTTCATTTTCAGGTATCTGGAACAAAAAAAAATAATTTAACTGTATTTTTAGGGCTCCAATTCATCTGACGAAGACATTCCAAGCCAGCAAATCGGATCGATTGCTTCAACTTCTAGAGGACATAGCGTAAAGAAAAAAAAAGAAACACTTCTACAAAGACAAGAAAAAATGATGAAATCTGCTGAAGTAATGTTATCAAATAAAGAAGAAGAACACTGGGAAATATTAGGAAAGTCTGTAGGCTTGCAATTAAAGGATATAAGTGGAACACAACTGATATTTACTCAAAAAATTATATCCGATGTAATTTATAATGCTAAACTTGAACGACTCTCTGAAGATTCTTGTCTACTCGTTACACCATCGGAAATAAGACATACATTGAACAGATACAACTATCAGATACCCTTCATCCAATCACCAGTATCAAGTTATTCTTCCCCGTCCCCATACAACCGACAATCTCCTAACTTGCCACACAAACGTCCATCATCTCGCAATTATCCATCACCCACACCGAGTCCTTCATCATTATCTACAACACAGTATCATCCATCGCCTCACTATTCACAATCACCTCGTTACCAAAGCCAACTAGACCAATCGTCACAACACGCAATTCAGTTTTCACAACAAGAAGTCCAGTCTCCACAACAGACAATCCAATCTCCACAACACACAATTCAGTTTCCACAACAATCATTCCAGTTGCCACAACAGTCAATCCAATCGCCACAACACATAATTCAATCACCACAACAAGAAGTTCAGTCGCCACAACAGACAATCCAATCTCCACAACACACAATTCAGTTTCCACAACAATCATTCCAGTTGCCACAACAGTCAATCCAATCGCCACAACATATAATTCAATCACCACAACAAGAAGATCAGTCGCCACAACAGACAATCCAATCGCCACAACACACAATTCAGTTTCCACAACAAGCATTCCAGTCGTCACAACAAGCAATCCAATCGCCACAACAGACAATCCAATCGCCACAACACATAATTCAATCACCACAACAAGCAATCCAGTCAGCACAACATTCATTTCACAACAACCCTGAAGCTTTTCTAGAATACATTAAAAATGATCCAGGGTCTACTATTTCACCGTCTATAGTAGAAGGGAGTGCCAATTTAATGAAAGATTTTTTGATATTCAAGCCGACAAAAAAATAATTTTCTATTTAATTTACTCATTGCTTTTATATTAATGTCCTTGATTAGAAAAATAAATGTTAAATTGAAAAATAATATACAGTGTTTTACTCACCTTGATCAAATGTTTTAAGCATTTGTAGATAGCTCGGCACGTTTCTGGTATAATTGACGATAAAAGAGGTTGAGATATCAAAGAGCTAAACCTTAGGTCTTGATAGGAGTTGCCCGTTGCCAGGAATCTTAAAGTAACTACCAATCTTTGTTTAGCACTGACACTTTGTCTAAGAACCGTATCTTCTTTTTGAATGTATGGAGTAACTAATTTCAATAGACATTCAAACTCGGCAACTCCTACTCTAAGGTAGTTTCTTAAGTCACATGGTTCCAAAACACTCAGTATTTGCATATTTGATAATTTTTCTCGCAAAAGTAAATACTCTTTCACCCATATTTTTCTTTTCTTTTTTGTATTTAAATTAATAGACGTGGCAAGAGCTATGGCGATTTTCTGGTGCTTTGAAAGTTTTCCCATCGCGCGACAACCGTCACCGACTACGTACGCTTTGCAAATGAGTTGCATGCGGTATTCAGCCCAGTGTAATAGCGAGCTTGCCTAGTTAGATTTTAAGACAGTCGTACTAAGACTGTCTGAATACCGCATAGTGTAATAAGCCCTTTAGTTCTGTTATTACACAACCTTTGAACAATGACAGAAAGTTGTCGACGGCCATTTTGTAGCATCTGGGATTCATTCTGGTCCTCAACTTGATCCCTATGTTGTTCTTGCTGACTTCTTTCAGCTTGGGTGAGTGCAGTTGAAAACTCAGGTACAGGAAACCTATCTCTATTGGCCATGTTATGTAGGACACAGCATGCATTTATTATTTTTGCCACAGTATGGTCGTCATAATGCAGCACTCTTTGAACCAACAAACAACGCCAACGGGCTTTTAGTACTCCAATGCACCTTTCAAAGGTTGTTGAGTAGCAAAATTGGGTTTCGGTAAAAATTGATTACCAAACTTAAATGGTATTTGAGGCGTCTGAATATAGGTTTAGATATTGTAGAGTTATGATTACCTAGCATTTTTGATCTCATATTATATTGCTCCTGGAAGTTAACTTCTTCCATCACATACTTAAGCGCGTCTTCTTATGATTCCGGGTTTTTTAGTCGGATTAACCTCACCATTTGCTCAGGTAGATTATATAGGAAAACTTGTAAGGATGTATTTTCATGTATAATGCGTTTAGCTCGTTTTACTTCCTCATTGTTCCCTGGGTTTTGGTAAACTTTTGTAAAAAGAATTGCTCGGACATCCTGAATTCGACTGCAAAATTCTAAATATGATTCGGAGTGTTTTAATTTCAAGGTTTCTAGCTCTATAGCTACACATTCCTCGCTTCGAGGATCTCCGAAATGTTGGATTAACAATAATTTGAAATTTTCATAAGTTTCAAACTAATCCCTTTCACTCACAAGGGCCGCGGGTTTACCCGTAAGTTTACTAGTCAAACAGTGCATAAGAAATTCATTACGCTGAGGTGTTCCTTGAAACCTTCGAATAACATATTCGCATTTTCTTAAGTAATAGTTAAGTGTTGCGGCGTCCCCATTAAATTCAGGAATGAGTTTGAGCATATCCCTTAACAAAGGAGGAGCCAATGCGGCTGCAGCTGCGGCTGCGGCATTTGGTTCCGCCATTTTATTTTATTCTAATTTATTTTATTCTAAATACCTATGTGGCGTACGGAACGCGCCCTTAAATGGCACCGCGAACGCGGCCTTAAGTTTTTTGACAGCTCTGCGCTCGGTTCCCGGCAACAAGTTAGAACTTGTCCCTAGCGGTTAGAGATATGATCAACGATCAGTGAAGAATGGCATTGCGTATTAAGTAGCCTGATTATTGACTTAACAACTGTGTTCAGTGTTATTAACAACTAATAAATACATTGTATTAACTCGTCGTGGTTTCCTTCGGACACTCCTACAGCATTAGGACCACGACAGGGAAGCTTGAAGAGCTGCCCCACAATATGGGATCCAACACCCATATCCGGTGACCCTAATTGGCAGAACATCAGCCTATCTACGAGTCGTACTACGAGTCAATCGCATTCACCATCGTAACATCTTACCATTTATGTTTACGTCGTGTTACTACGTGTCGTACCTACCGTTTACCTGCATACGAGCTTCAGTGAGCCTACGTGGGAACCTTCATAGTTCTATACTCATCGCTCCATAAGTGTACATACTAAACGCAAGGTGTTGGTGCTTACAAAATAAACTGGTGGTGTAAACTGATGTGGTTAACTAATAGTGATTAAAGTGTTTTGTGCCTTAATTGCACGCCTCACAGTGAAAATAGCACAGGCTACATTCACCATTGCATGTAATATAACTCTAGCATAGTTACCTAGTTGTTTATTCTAAGTTGTTTATTCCTAGTTGTTTATTTATATATACTAAGGGCATTGCTCGCTATTGTGTTAAAATAAATTTTATATTTAATTAACTTTGAAGAGAGTGAAACACATATCTGTCTTGTATTTTAATATATTTTGTAAATTTTGGCAATGTGGTAAGCCAAATAATTTTATATTTTGTAGTATTTAAAGTTGTGTTTACATATAATTGGCTTGTCGGGGCCGCTCTTATGTTTGCTAAATTGTTCTGATTTAGTATATGTATTGTGTATTGTCTTGTCCGATTTATTGTTTCATTGTGTTTTATTCTGCTTATTTGAGTGTATATGTACTGCTAGTTATTTTGTAAAAATATTTTTAATACTATTTTTGCTATTAGTGGTGAACAGTTCTTGCTTGACATTTTAATTTTATGTTTTAAAATAATTGTAAGATGTCTAAAGAATCTAACACTGATCTGTTAAATGAGCAAAATGCTTTGCTGCAGCAGCAAAACGCCATGCTTGTAGCGGAGCTGCAAAAACTTAAAACCTCAGAAACTAAGACTGACACACTCCCCGCGGACCCCAATCCTTCTCAGTCCCCATCCATTTGCAGGGTAGCTGTTAAGCTTCCTCCTTTCTGGCCTGACCGTGTTGCAATTTGGTATGCACAGGTGGAGGCACAGTTTGCTATATCAGGTATTACTGCGGACCAAACTAAGTTCAACTATGTTGTTGCACAACTCGACACTCGAGTTATTGGTGAAGTCGAGGATATTATTCTCCAACCACCATCTGAGAACAAATATGTAAGGGTCAATTTATACTAGCGCAGAGTCGAAGCGCATCGAAGCGTCTATCCAAAACTGAACATAACAAATTCACCCTTAACTCCACAGCGTAAAGGCGCGTATAAATTAAGCGCGGCAAACCATCGAACATTGGCGCGCGCGGCGGCCGCGCTCTATGTAGACGGGATCGCCGCGCGCGGCGACGCGAACATTGCCGCGCTCGAACGTGCCGCGGGGCGATCCGCTCGCTGTCGGTTTTTGAGACCGCGTCAAAGGAGCTTCAGTCGTTCGCTCGCGCGCAGTGGGGACGGCTGTAGTAGTTTAGGTGATTTGGCTCGCGCGGCGAATACGTAAAAATGGACAACGAAAAGTGCCGTTTACTGATACAATTGTATAGCGCTAAAGAATTTTTGTGGAACAGCAAATCCTCCCAATACCACAATAAATCGCTGAGGTATGATGCGTGGGTAGAAATCAGTAAGAAAATGGATATACCTATTCCTGACTTGAAAAAGAAAATGACTACACTTTTGGCGTCCTACAGAAGAGAAAAATCTAGAATAGCTAAAAGTTGTCGTACTGGTTCTGGTAAGTACCTATTTATAATGCATTTACAACAAAAAATAAAAAACGCATTTTGTAATAACGTAAATAATTTTTATTTTTATTACAGCCGCAAATGAAGTTTACGTTTCCAAGTGGTTTGCTTTCGATGACTTTAATTTCATGAGGGATAAAGATCTACCCAATGAAACATTGGACACAATGTCAGAAAGTGTGAGTACAAGTTTCAATATCTATTTTGCCAAGATATTGCACCATTGGTAACAAAGTGATGGGCTAGGTGTGAACGTATTTGTTGTGCAAAATTTCCCGCTCTTCTTGGGATATAGTTAAGAGGCAGTAGTGATGTAGGGGCAGTTTCATTTCTCCAAGTTCCAGGTATAATTTGCCCCTCTTTTCCTTCACTATCTATACATCCTTGCGGCGTGTACTGTGATCTTGTAAGAGTTCTTTTTCTCAAATAATTATGCAAATGTATTGTTGCTAAAACAATTTTAGTAGCAATCTTTGGTTGTAGTAACATAGGTTTGCGTAGAACTCTAAAAACTGAGCTCAGAATCCCAAATGCATTTTCCACACATCTACGTGCTCGAGATAACCTGTAACTAAAGATTCTTTCCTCGGAACCCCTTTCTAGATCTCCTGGAAATGGTTTCATAGTATATTCATTTAAAGCAAAAGCTTTGTCAGCTAGAATCACATATGGTACTTTGAAGGAATAGGGCACTTGAAGAATGGATGGAGGAGGAAGTCTCATAGATTTTTCTTCTAGTTTTTTGTATAAGTTTGTATTTTTGAAAATACCGCCATCAGATAGTCTACCTTGACAGCCCACATTTACATACGTAAAACAGTAGTCTGCATCGACTAAAGCTAGTAATACTAAACTAAAAAACTGTTTGTAGTTGAAAAATTCTGTGCCACTATTTATAGGTGCTTGTAACACTACATGTTTGCCATCCAATGCACCTACTGCATGAGGAAAGTCCCATTTGTTTTCGGAATCATGTGCTATCTGCAACCATTCTTCTTCTGAGTCCGGTACCTGCAACAATTAATTAAACATTCGTATTTTTTTACAGTCGGCAACAGCACTAATTGCACAAAATAATGATACAGGACCAATTACACCTTCTGCTATGGAACAAGAAAAAGAACCACCAAGTGACATTATGAACGCTCCAGATAATCTGAGAGTAAAGAAAAAGAAAAAGGTTAACGCTGAAGAAGATTCCCCTATGCTGAAAAAAGCATTTCAGGTTCTAACTGAATCCGCTGCATCATCTGCTGACCCATATTTTTCTTACGGCCAGCACATTGCTAATGAACTGCGTAAATATGATCCACGCACATTAATTTACGTCAAGCAAGCAATTAACAATGTTATATTTGAAGCTGACCTAGGAAAATATTCAAGTTATGGGTATTGTACCCAAAATTATTCACAGTCACAGTACACCTCAACGCCGTCTCCTCAGGCGTCGACTCCGTCTTCTCAGTTTCCAGACACTACTCCTACTGCTGAACGTGAACCAACGCCATTACCTATGGACGATTTTTTCCCTTAATTAATAATAACAATTAATAATATCAATAAATAAATATAATAATAAAAGAAAACTAAGTAAATATTTTATTAACTCACCTTTACCCAGTCTTTTAGTGCATCGCAAAGAGCATCGCAAACTTCAGGAACAATTCTTGAAATTGACTGTTTTGATACTCGAAAAAGGTATTGCAGGCTAGTATAGGAGTCTCCAGTTGCCAGAAATCTTAAAGTTATTGCTAATCTTTCAGTAACTGATATTGCCTCTCGAAATTGTGTGTTCATTTTCATAACACTTGGTTCTATTAATGATTTTATTAATTCGAACTCTGTAGTTGACACTCGCGTAAAATTTTTTATAGTGTCTTCAACGGCTTCACATCTTATATCTTCCAGAAGTTTCACGCCATATAGCGATCTATTTAGATATAATTTTTTCATCCACCAACGCCTTTTTCTTTTCTTTTTTTTACAAATAAGATGGTGAATCACAATGAAAGCGGCAGCCGCCCGACCACGCGCGTCCATACTCGCAGGTTTACAAGAGTGAACTGGTCTGACTATCCGCCGCGGTCTGACGTCTGTTCGCGTTGGATCGCCTGCCGCGCGCGGCTGTCACGTCCAACTAAATTTATATCTACATAATGGCTCGCGCGGCAAATGAACGTCAACTCTGGTCGAACATTGGCTCGCGCGGCTGCCGCGCTTAATTTATACGCACCTTAACGCTCACATTATATCTGACATTTTAAAAAGACGCGCGCATTCTTCGGAATTCTCGCGTCTGCGCGTGACTAAAGCCCCGTATTCATGGGAAACATTTGTTGAGCAACAAAGTTGAATCAACGTGTTGCGGAGTTGCTGTCAACATGTTGCTGGCAACACTGCGTGTTGCAGAGTTGACAGCATCATGTTGACAAGCTCTCGCCCGACAAGCGTAAACATCAGTTTAGCGACAATTGTTGACGTGTGTGGACGAGTTTGCAACAGTTTATAAACATGGCAGTAGTGTGGAGCAATGATAAAATAATGCAATTAATAGAATTATTTCAATCAAAACCATTATTATGGGATTGTTCTATAAAACAATACAAAGATAGAAACAAAAAGAACGATGCATTCGAAGAAATTTCTCAAGTCCTAAATATACCCAAAAAAGACGTAGAAACTAAAATACATGTACTGCGTACTCAATTTACTAGAGAGAAAAAAAAAATGTCGGAAAAAAAAACTACAGGCAGCGGCGCAATAGAAAAATGTAAATGGATTTATTACGAGCCATTGGAATTTTTGTTATGTGGTGCAACTACTTCTGGTGAAACGGATACTATGAAGGGCCGAAACACATAAGCGCGTTGCGGCGCCGCGCCGCTGAAATCGGCAGTGCGCTATAGCGGTGCGGCGCCGCAACGCACGACGCGAATTCCAGCGTTATGACGTCATACTTGTTGACAAGGATGCAGTTTGTTTCTAACACTCTTGCAAACAACACGTGTCAACCGAGAAGCAGTTTTAAAATTAAAATGTCTGACGTTGACGTCGATCTGTTTATATCTTCGGTTCAGGAACACCGTTGTTTGTGGGATACTAGTGACGAAACCTATAAAGACAAATTTATAAAACAAGAAGCATGGAAAAGCATTTGTGAGATCGTTTATGTTGATTACAAGGAAAAAAACTCAACCGAAAAATCAAAACTGGGTAAGTAATAACATAGTATTGTCTTAGGTTTACGCGATCACTATTCACAATAAAACTACAATTTTTACTGTAGTAAAAACGTAAAAATCTGATCCGCGGTTTAAATTGTAAAAATTGTAGTTTAATGTAAGTAGCATGTATCTTTTTTTTTTTAATCATATGAAATACACCATTTATTTTAATGCCCTATGCAAAAGATTTTCTCTAAGTTAAAATTATATTTTTTCTCGCGCTCTTATTCAAAAAGGTAAACAAATACTATAAATAAAACCAAATTGCCATTTAAATTGTTTATTCGCAGTTCACAACATGTTAAATAGTTTGAATCAAATGTATTAAGGTATTATTTGTATTTTGAACTGAGTAGGTATACGAACATTCATATTTTGTTTAATTGCCAACTTAGGGCGCCAACATCACTGGAAAAGTAATTACAAAAATCATTCCGTATTAGATGTGGGCTTAAATTATTTTCATTTGCTGTGGGCAAATGCAACATTTGCAGATCAGAATCATCAAAGATAATGTCATCGGTCGCTTGTACTCCATCTCGATTCAAAACAAAGTTGTGCATTACACAACATGCCTTGATAATGTCTGTCGCAAATTCGTATTGCACATTCATAGATCGATGAAATATGCGCCATTTATTGGCTAGGATGCCAAAAGCGCACTCGACATATCTTCGGGCACGACTCAGTCGATAATTGTAAACTCTTTGTTGTACCGACAAATGTTTCCCTGAGTAAGGGCGCATGACGTTATTCGAAATTGAGAATGCTTCATCTCCTACAAAAACAAATGGAGTTTCATTTTGAGAACCTGGTAAAGGCTTTGGTACAGGAATAGGTAATTTGCGTGTCATAATCAAATCATAAAGTTTAGAGTTCTGGAAAACGGTGGAGTCACTTTCCTTGCCATACGCTCCTATATCGACAAAAATGAATCTATATCTAGAATCTACAAGAGCTAATAAAACTATTGAATTATAGCCCTTATAATTGTAAAACAGTGATCCACTGTGCGCAGGACATGTAATACGGACATGTTTACCATCAAGAGCTCCTATGCAGTTAGGAAAATTTGCTTTCTTGTCAAACTCAATAGCGACATCTTCTAGAACCTGTTTTGTTATAGGAGGTATATTTTGACTTGATAGATGTTTCCATATGGCGCGACAAACTGTCCTTACAATTTTTGCTATTGTACTTGCTCCTCGGAAGTAATTCGTATGCATGGTTTTAAAGTCACTGCCGGTTGCTAGAAATCTAAAATGAAATAATAATTAGTAGGCAAATAATAAAATAATACAAATGTAGGTATAATCAAACTCAAACTGCGCAGGTAATAGTGTTGCTAAAGGAATAGATTTTCAAAGATAGACAGGTAGTTTTTCAAAGAAGTACTCAAGAAATATTTTACATTATGGTTGTTCTAGGCAAAGTCAATCAGTTTTTAACTTGCCTAAGTCAAGAAAAAGCAGAAAATTGTTCTTTTTCGGCGGCCAGCCATTTATATGAAATTGGATGGACCGAAAGTACTTATGAAAGTTATATCAAATTTTATATGTAATTTTATATGTAGTATAAATGGAATCTAGGGAATTTTAGTCTTTATTACTATTTTTCACTTGTGAAGTTATTTGTTGCAGGTAATGATTTAGTCAAGAAGTGGAAGGCCATAAAAGATAATTTTGCTAAATATCAAAAAAAACTAAGATGCCAATCGATCAGGAGCTGGAGCTGCAAAAATTAAAGAATATCACTTGAATAAACAATTACAGTTTTTGAAAAAGGTTTCACAAAATGCAACTGATTCCAGTTTATGTGTAGCGGAAGGAGATATTGAGAATGAAATAACGGCATTGCCTCGTTATAAAAGTCAACCACGAAAACGAAAGGCAGATGATAAGGATGATATTGAAGAAGATTTATTGGCAATATTAAAAACACCGGAGAATAGACATTTGCATTTTTTCAAGGGGATTTTACCATCTCTACAATCGTTAAATGAGAATCAAACATTGATATTTCAAAGTCGGGTGCTTCAAATATTAACGGACATTCTTCAACCTTCAATTCATCAAAATACACATCACGGCTATAATCAAGAATATCAGCATCAGGGTTATAATCAAGGATATTCAACTATGAGATACGATAATACGGTTCAGAGTGGCTACCACACTTCTACTCCTGGAAGTTCGATTACTGAACAGAGGACTACCTCATCATCAAACCAACAACGTCCAATAAATTCACCATTTTTACTGGACGAAACGTCAGCTACTTCCTATGTTTCACAAGATGAGGAGTTTGATTTTTCTTAAATTGATCATTACATTTTTTAAGGCCTATTAAAGTATTCTTAAAGTAAGAAAATTGTATAATGCAAAAAGCTTAATTTGATTCTGTCTTGTTTCATTTGAACCTGGCTTTGTACCACTAGGTACCCCCAAACCATGAACACTAGTGATGCAAAATTTTTATCGACACCCCGCTAGTACCACAGGTGTATAAAGCCAGGGGTACAAATAAAACTAAACATTTGATTCCGAGTGTCATAAACATCAATAAAAAAAAAATAAGAAACCTATTTGTTTTACCTTAAAGTTAAGCCCAGCATTTCCAAAGCAGTAACTGGTTTCCTTCCTTTATTTTTTTTCTTCTGTATATATTTTGATAACTCGCTTAATAGCTCTTCAAATGATGATATACTCATTCTAAAGTAGGCAACAAATTTTTTTTCGTCTATCTTTAATGCTTCGTATTTTTTAGAAAAGAACTCGCCATTTGGATTCATACCCTTACTTAATGGATGTATCCAGTATCTTCTTTGCCGTATTTTTAAGATAGAATAATGTCTTCTTAATAACAAATAAGCAATAAGTTTATTACGATCCATCGCAGAGAGACGTCTATCCACACTCAAAAATCACGAGAAAATGGTTACCCTACCATAATGCCCTGTTTCGCGACGCCGCAACGCGGCAACGCAACTGCCGATTTTGGCGTTGCGGCGCCGCAAAAATAAGCAGTTTGCGTTATGTGTTTCGGCCCGAATAAAACAGTAAGTTGTTTTTGTATATTTGTCTGTAAAATTATTACAATTACGCTACATTATTTTGCCATGGAACTCTTCCCTCTGGAGTTATAAAGTAATCGGCAAACTGTTCTCTAATACAAAGAGCTGATTGTGATGCAGGCCTGCCCCGTCTTTGCAAATCAATCATAGGAAACGAACTTAGTTCCCTTCGCCAAGAACCTTCTAATAGGTTACCTTCAGAGTCTTCAAAATCAAAAGTTTGTGGAGGTGTATATATGGATCTGGAAACTGAGTTACGTCTTAAGAAGTTATGTAAATATACACAAGCAATTACCACGAGTTCACAATTGGCTGGTTTTAACGGAATAGGTTTAGTGAATACACGGAACACCACACATAAAATGCCAAAAACATTTTCTATAATCCTCCTAGCTCTTGATAGTCTGTAATTGAATATACGCTTTTTGTTCCCACGTTCATGAATGCCAGGATATGGTTTCATGATGTTCTCCGTTAGCGCGAAAGCACTGTCACCTACAATTACATACGGCATTTCTGTTCCGCCTTGTGTTATTGGTTCAGGCCGTGGCAGTTTAAGTGAGTTTTCTAACAATGCATTATAAAACGGTGTTTCTTGAAATATTCCACTGTCGGACGACCGACCCTTAGCTCCATAATTTGCGTAAATAAAGTTGTAATTGCCATCTGCAATTGCCATAAGTACCATGCTGAACTGATTTTTATAATTGTAGTATTCACTTCCAGAATTATTTGGCGCCACAATCATAACGTGTTTCCCATCAATGGCCCCAATGCAATGTGGAAAATTCCATCGTATTTCGAATTCACGACTTATTTGTTTCCATTCTTGTTCCGAACTTGGAACCTAAAAAAGAAATAAATATATAATAAGATAATAATTTACAGGTAGATGAAAACAATGCACTTGAAAGTGGTATGGAGTCAGAGCCATCTCAATCACCAAGGCCGAATGCTACAACATCTACATCTTCGAGGAAAAGAAATAAGACAGATGAATCAAATGAAATATTAGAGGTTTTGAAAAGTGCTAAAAAAAAGATGGATGAAAGGGAGAAGAAGGATCCATTTGATATATATGGTGAATATATTGCTGCTGAATTAAGAAGTGTTAAAGATGACCAAGCCGTGACACAGGCAAAGTACCATATTAATAATATACTGTATGAATTGAAAATGGGACGATATAATACATATGGATATCAAACGGCATCTTCTCATCCATCATCAACACCAAATAATGTTCAGGAAACTGAAATAAGGGAAATTGAGAGACACGAAACAAATAGACTAGATGCATTACGAGACGAAACAGAAGATTCGGCTATACTAAACTTAGTTAACTATCTCAGTGATGAATCAATGCAATAGCATACACTGTTTTTTTGTGTTTTTTAATTAATAAAATACTTGATTACACAAATAGTGTTCTTGTACCTTGACATATCCTGCTAGTGAGTTAATTAGTTCTTGACATACATCTGGTATAATTTTGCTAATCAATTGTTTTGATACTCTGAATGTGTATGAAAGAGAACTGTATGAATCTCCAGTTGCAAGATACCGTAATGTAATAGCCAGCCTCGTTTGAGGTGAAACTGGCTGACGAATATTTGTTTCCCTTTTGGCTATTGATGGACCAATCATTTCTAGAAGATGTTCGAAATCACTTTTCGACATTCTCGTAAAGTTACAAAATGATCCATCTGTCATTCTGAGGTCACTCATCAAATTTTCTCTTTGCAAAAGATAATTTCGAATCCACCATCTTTTTCTCTTTTTTTTATTAGAGATTCTATACATCTGATACAGAGAACACAACAACACTACCTCCTCGGGCAACATTTTAACGCAGACTGGCGTGTGGACAACCTGTATTGATTTAAACATAGTTGCTAGCAACATTCTCGCCGCTCACCAACAATGTTTAGCAACTGTTGCTAAACAAATGTTTACCATGAATACGGGGCTTAACGCTGATTGGTGCGCGCGCATTCTCGCGTATCCGTGCGACCACTAGCGAACCTACGCGTCATCAGTCGGAAATTGGCATGCGTCGGGGTTGAATGTGTTGAGCACGATGGACTCGGACGAAAAATTAATTTACCTGGTGCAAAAATATGAATGTCTATTTAATCCAATAGCCAAAAATTATAGTGACAAACATTCCAAAAATAATGCTTGGGAAAATGTTAGCGGGGAAATGAAATTAACTGGTAAGTAAAACAAGTATTTATTATTACTAGTGATTGGCGTAGGTATAATTATAAAAAATATTTCTCGATAGATATAATACCTACCTTCTCATTAATTCTATCCTATAGGTAGTCAAGATTCGGGAACGCGAGATTTGTTTTTTAAAAAGATTAAAAATTGTTTAATAATTATTTAATGTCCGATACATTGGCGAGTTGAATTATAACTAACTTAAATCTAACTTAAAACTGAGCAAGAGCATTCTCCTTATCAGCTATGCGTCCGGGACGACCACCGTGAAGCCAGACGTAACTCAGCAGTTCTTACGCCTACGCTGGTATCTGTATAGTTTCGGTACGGGTTCCAGGATGCATAACTCCTCCCATCGCAAGATCGAAATTAGCGGACGGATTAGAAGAATGCTGACTCCGATAATTTCGATTATAACATTTTAACATAAGATAACTAAAAACTATCCCTAAAATTACATATAAAATCAATGTTCCGATACTCATACTTTTCACATTTACGGCACTCTCACTATTTTTGACCAAATCACTATCACTTTTTCTTAGCACATTAGCCAGATGTTGCAGGTTAGTCAGGTCCACCCCTTTTAGGCTTACTGGAACTTCGGGATACGCCGTCTTCGATGGGATTACCGCCGGTAGGTTTATTATCGGTAAGTTTGGCAAACTCATTTGTTCATAACTTCTTCGTTGTCTTTTCATGGTAATTTTTATAATTTCTGCAGTACAGTCATCATCTGCTGTTACGATGTAGGTTCCCTGGACATGGTGATAAGTTATGTCGTCCTTACAGTTTTGGGTGAGTATAAGGATGTTTTTAGAGAAAACTATCCACCTGTTGCTCTGTATCTTCTCTACTTTTACGTCTTCCAGATCCACTAGGATTGGGTGGCATTGTGTTATATCTGCGGCAAAGCTGATCAGGTTGGTGACGCAGGCATCGTTGACCAGCGCGGGTGCGTAATCTTCTTCACAAAGGAACAGGGAGTCTTCGATTTCCTTGCAGGGACGTAAGAGTGACACTGTTTTCAACCTTTTCGTTAACAGGTAAGGGAATTGGGGTAAAATAATGTGAGTTTGGTTAAGGGTATTGGTGACAGGCAAGGGGAGAATTCTATAATATGTGTATATATCGTCTTCAACTAAGGGTATATCCATGATAAACGTTATTTGATTTTCCTTAGCGTAAGCTTTCATGTCTATACATAGTTCTAACTTTAACAAATTTTCGGAATTTACTGGAAACATAAGTTTATTTTGTAGTTCAATATCCTTCAGTATCAATAATAATTCATTAGAGTCTAAAATAGATTGATGTAACATTCCTAGTTTACTAAACGCAACAATGGTTTCAATTTCGTCCAATCTAGTATAAAGAGTTTGGAAGTTGTGTAAGAATATGTGATAAACGTTAATGATCTTAGAAATCTCTCGAATTTTATTTGTGTCATTTAGTTGTTTTCTGATTTCCCAAATTGCTTTATCCAATTGAATGAAATTGTATTTAGTACTATTAGTAATGTTCATTAATGATTCCATCATTTCGGCGACCACAGTTATCTTTTTATTCATTGCATTCTGTTTTGTCTTTACGTCACTTATTAACGCATCATACTTAATGGCATCGTTATTGTCTAAATTACCCGAGACTAACTTAATAATAGAACCTAAAGGATTTAAAATTCCACGTTTACTTCTTTTTACCGGTAATAATTGGCTCAACTTTTGCACTGTTATATTTTTTATGAAATCTGTTTGAGTTCTCAAATCGCTGACATCAGAGTCAATGGGTTTCTTTCCAAAGTAGTTTAATAAATGTTTATTCAAGTTTGAATATCTATTTAAGTTAAAATCTAAATCGTCTCTAACTAAACTTAAATCTAATATCTTAATAATAGACCACTTATCGCTACTTATCAGGGCTTGGCCTTCTCTAATTGGGAGAACTCCAGGATTGTTCCTGATTCGCTGAAGTAGAAGGGCCAGGACAGCTGTAGCCTGTACCAGGATCAGGAGGCACCTGTGAAGGACGTTTAATGTCTTTAATTGGCGCTTTTGTTTCGCGGCCTTTGATGTTAAGTGGTACTATATTTCTAACTATATTTCCTTTTACTTCAGCTTTCTTGTAACGGGGTTTATCCTTACTTCTTCTTTCATTCACGCCTTTCACATATACTGCGTCTCCTTCATGTACGTTAAACTGTTTTTCGCCTCCATGCATTTCCTTGATCTTTTCTTTTCTACCTATTGTCCTGTTTGTTATATATTCATATAGGTATTTTGTTCGTTTTTTATGGTCTTGGACTAGTTTTTGACTGTAATCTTTATTAAACTGTACATTGAAAGGGGTTGTGGCATCGGTGTGCCCAAAAACAACCTCGAAGGGAGTTAAGCCAGTTGTATTATGTATAGTTTGATTATAAGACATGAGGGCATACGTCATTACGGATGCTGCATCGGTGAATTTGTGTTCGTAGCTAGCTAGTCGATAAATTTCTATTATTGTTGAGTGGAAACGTTCAACTATTCCCATGGAATTTGGATTGTGGGGCGTGCCAATGTGTAAATCTATTTTGTAGAAATTTAAGGTTTCCTTGAGTAGGGCGTTATTGAACTCAGCCCCTGAATCGGCACTAATTCTATGTGGTACTCCATAAATCGAAAAATACTTGATAAGGGCTCTGATGACTTCTGGTGTTGTTTTGCTATGAATTTCGATTGCCTGTCCAAGCTTGCTAAAAGCGTCTACTATTGTTAAGTAGGTTTTTCCTTCTATACTGAAAATGTCCATGAAGAGTTCCTGAAACGGTTTTGTCTGGGTTTGTGTAAGCTGTAGTTCAGGTTTAAGTGGTTTTCTGTCGTATTTCATTTTTTTGCATCCATCGCAAGAGTTTATAACTGTTGCTATGGTTAGTTCCATATTAGTCCAGTAGTAGATTCGCTTGATGTGAAGTAGCGTCTCTTTAATTCCTCGATGACAAGTTTTTCCTATGTGGTATTTTGTAATTATTTCTTTTTGCTCGTTTTCATCTTCCACATAAACTACTCTCTTTGTACATTCCATGATTTTAACGGTATCTTTTTTGAACAGAGCTATGGTTGCTTCAGCGAACTGTTTCCTGTGTGTTTTATCTTCGAAATATATAAAATACTTAGTTTTTGGATTTATGTATTCTTTCAGGAATTTTTTCACTAAATCTGGTCTATTTAGTGGTAGATGAAGTTCTAAAATCTTCTGCTTCTGATTTGATGTGTCTTTTACGGACAGTTCGTTCCTAAACCAAGTGTGTACTAGGATTTGGTTAGGTTTTGTGTCAATAGCCTCGTGTAAAATGGGAATTCCTGTGGTGTCCGTTTCGAATACCGAATGTTTAGTTTGGGAATTCGTTGAAGCTGTTAAAGTGCTACTATTTGGGGATGGAATAGAATAAGGTGACCTTGGGTCATCGGCAGCTATTATTGACATAGTTTTTTCTGAATCTGATGACAGAATTATGGTGCTATTGGTCTCGTCATTATGAATTTGTTGACTTTTTCGTAGCCTTTCAATGTCTTTCATTACTTCGTCTATTTCTCTTTGTAATTTGTTGTCGTCAACGTTTACTTTCATAGATACGTCATCGTTATCTATGGCGTTCACTTTTATTCGGGACAGGGCGTCTGCGACTACATTTTGTTTTCCATTTTTGTATTGAATGTCGTAATCGAATTCAGCAAGTCTGAGTTTCCAACGCGTCAGTTTGCTATTGTGTTCTTTTATATTATTTAGCCAGGCGAGTGGGCGATGGTCTGTATATATAGTAAAACGCCTGCCGTAGAGGTACGGACGGAAATGTTTTACTGCCCAAACGATTGCGAGTAATTCTTTTTCTACAGTGCTGTATCGCGTTTCCGCATCATTTAAAGTCCTGCTAGCGTAAGCAATTGGTTTGTCGCTGTGTAAAAGGCCTTGTGAGATGACAGCGCCGATAGCGTAATCGGAAGCATCGGTTGTCAGGATGAACTGTTTTTCGAAATCCGGGAACTGTAGAATCGGAGCGTTTACTAATAACTCCTTACACATCTCGAATGCTGCTACGTATTCTTCGGTAATTTCTATCTTGTAACGTTTTTTTAAGCATTTTGTAAGTGGTCGTGTTATTTTGGCGAAATCTTTAATGAATTTGCGATAATAACCGACTAGTCCTAAAAAACTTTTTATTTCGGTTGTAGTTTTTGGAATAGGGAAGTTAAGTACTGCCTGAATTTTATCGTTGTTCGGTTTTAGACCTTCTTTTGTTATCATGTGTCCAAGATAGAGGACTTCTTTGCGGAAGAATTCGCATTTATCTAAGGTTACTTTCAAATTTGTGGCTCTGAGTCTGTCGAAAACCATGCGCAATTTTTCTATGTGTTCTTGTAAGCTTGCTGAGTAGACAATTATGTCGTCAAGGTAAACTAGGCAATGCAGGCCTTGTAAGCCTCTCAGGACATTATCCATGGCCCTCTGGAAAGTAGCGGGGGCTGTCTTGAGGCCAAATGGCATACGGGTAAACTCATAAAGTCCTGATTGCGTAGAAAAAGCTGTCTTTTGTCTATCCTCTTCCTTAACTTCTATCTGATGGTAACCACTCGCTAAATCAATGGTGCTGAAATACACGGACTTTCCTAGTTTATCAAACAAGTCTGAAATGTTAGGCAGAGGGTACTTGTCGTCGGTGGTAATTTCGTTCAAACGTCTATAATCAATCACCATTCTAAATTTTGTCTCTCCGGAAGCGTCAACCTTTTTAGGGACTAGATGGACGGGCGCACTCCAAGGTGAATGCGATTCACGTATTACGTCGTTTTGTAGTAATTTATCGACTTGTTTTTGAATTTCAGCTGTGTACGCTGGAGGGTGTCTATATGGTCTTACATATATGGGGTCTTCGTTTTTAGTTCTTATCTCATGTTTTACTCCGCTCGTAAAAGAGAGGGGAATGTCGTCACAATAAAAGATGTCTCTATACTCATAGCATAATTTTTTTATGCTTTCCTTTTCTTCCTTGTTAGCGTGGTCTAGACGCAGTTTCCGCAAATTTTCTTTTAACAATTCATCAATCTCACATTCATTCGTCGTAAAATTCACTTTACATTCTTCTCTTTCATACTTAGTAACTCTTAGTGGTTTTGCAAAGGTCATGGTTATTTTATCTTCGGATGCATTTTGAATAACGATACATGCATACGAGTCAACGCAAGATACTAAAGCGCTGGGCATCCTTACACCTTGACCAAAATCTACGTAGTCTATTATGGCTTCGCCATTTCGTAAGTCCGTTGGTACTTTTACACGTGTCTCTGTTCTTGGTTCTAGAGTTATTTCATACGGTGGACTATATATAATCGGTATTTCTGTATTAGGTGTTTGTAATATTCGGTTTCGCATATCAATGTTAGCTTTTAATTTAGATAAGAGGTCGGAACCTATCAAGCCGTCATATCGGCTGTCAACATTATATATGTAAAATTTATGTTCTCCAACACTTTTGAAAGTTTTCAGTAGTGGTATCCGAATGGCTTCATTATGTTGGCTGCGAGCATGAGTGCTGACTACTTCGAAAGGCTCGTGGTATTTGTAAGCGGTGAAGTATTCGTCTGCCTTTGCGGGGCTTATAAAAGATCTTGTACTTCCGGTGTCAATCATAAAACGTGATTTAATTTCGGGTATTTCTATGTAAGGTAGCTTCAAAAGAGAATCACAATTTAGCTCTATTAGCTCGGATGGGGATTCGAGGCTGGTAGATGAAAATTTTCTTCAGCATTCGGTCCCTGGTCATAAACATCTGATACTGTTTCATAATTTTGGGAATCTGGCATTTCCAAGTTGTAAGTATAATTTTCGTCATAGTAATCATAATTTTGTTCACAGGCTTGTTCCGGTGAAGCCTCAACAAGTTCGTTGTTAAAGAACATGTTTTCACTATCAGGGGAAGCGTTTAACATGTTCTGTCTCAACGGGCGGGCTGTGCGCATTGAAACGTCAGTATCCTCAATTGGTTTAGGTCGCTGTACATTTTGGTTCGGGATGCCGAATTTGAATGTTTGTTGGGGTTGCATAAAAGGTAGGGCTGGTCTAGCAAAATTTTGGTTCATTGGAGGTCTGAAACCTTGACCTTGTTGGTAATTACCAAAATTAAAACCTGGTTGTGGTCGCGGTATACCAAACCTAAAGTTTTGTTGTCCCTGACTTGGGTTAAATCTGAATCCAGTAGGTGGATTTTGGGGCTGATGGCCAAATCTAAAACCTTGCGGTTGGTGCTGTTGTTGCTGCTGCTGTGGTATGCCGAACCTAAAGTTATGACTAGGCATTGCGAATTTATTTTGTGGGTTAAAAGAAGGATTTCCAAATTTAAAGTTGTTGTTACTAATATTATTAGCCATTGGAATTTGTGGCTTATGAGGCGCCAGAGCCTGACGTTGCTTATGTTTTGCATTAAATTGAGTTATGAAATTTACTTCTTCTGTCACTATAGCTAAAGCGTTTTCTAACACAGTGCACCCTTTCAGACGCACTATGCGAATTAAGTCCTCACTCAGATTATATAAAAATACATTCAGTGCCATATTGTTGTAGACTATCATTTTTGCGGCCTTTACCCCTTCATCGGTAAGTAAATTGACCTTAGCAAAAAGCGTACTACGCATATGCTGGATGCGATGGCAGAAGTTGATGTAAGACTCACCAGAATTTATTTTCATTTGCTCTAGCTCTATCGCGATACATTCTTCGGAACGTGGGTCACCAAAATGTTGAACTAGAACCTCCTTAAGTGTTATCCACGAGTTAATATCTTCTCGCTCGCTTAGAAGCGCTGCGGCTTTACCATGAAGCCTACTTGTAATTCCGTGAAATACATATGTTTGTTGCGCCAAGTTATTAGGAGATGCATAGGAGTTATAGATGTACTGTGCTTTCCTAATGAATAAATTTAAAAGGTTTTCTTCACCTTCAAATTTTGGTATTAAACATAAAAGGTCTTTTGGTATTATCCTAATATTTTGCTCCATTGCCATTTCTTATTAATAACTAGTTACTTTTATAATTATCAATTAAATGTACTTAACTTAATAATAGATTTAACACAAAAATTTAACGACGATATTAGTACGTTAAAGGAAATCAAATAACGATTATTTGTCTAACAAACGGAAATAGATGGGAACGGAACGGAAATGTGAAAAGGTTTACTCACAGAACACTCGTCCTCATCCTTCTATTGTAGTTAGGTCGTCTTCTTAAAACTCGCCGCGCACCACAAATGACAGATTTATTTGGTTCGTATGGATTGCCGTCAGACACGATCACTTAAGTTAAGAAACCGTGGCTTGTTAGGTTCACAGGAACGAATCGCAGGAACTTCGATAGTAACTTTCGCGAACGTACGGAACCCCAGCAATCCTACCGGCTGCGCCAGTCAAGATTCGGGAACGCGAGATTTGTTTTTTAAAAAGATTAAAAATTGTTTAATAATTATTTAATGTCCGATACATTGGCGAGTTGAATTATAACTAACTTAAATCTAACTTAAAACTGAGCAAGAGCATTCTCCTTATCAGCTATGCGTCCGGGACGACCACCGTGAAGCCAGACGTAACTCAGCAGTTCTTACGCCTACGCTGGTATCTGTATAGTTTCGGTACGGGTTCCAGGATGCATAACTAGGTTAACAATATTTTTAAATAACAATTTATATCAACATTGAAAACACGCGTTGTTTTCAATGTTGATATAAATTGTTATTTAATTTACATTCAAACCACAAAACTTCAAAAATGTCACATATATCGTTTCATTCGCTTTTAGTCTTGTTCAAGCATGAAAAGTGTGAGCAGGACAAAATAGTTCAAAACCACGCTACTACGCAACACGCGCATTCCCTTACTCTTTCTTAGAAGCTACTCTTCTTTGAGCGTGAGTGAACAACTACACGCACTACGTCAAAGAGTTAGTAGCGGTACAAAGAGTTTGTAGCGGTACAAAATGTATGTTTGAGGCGATGGGACAATTTATTACTTTGCATGGGACATTTGAGGCGCCTCACGTATGAGTAACACAACTCTACATGCTACTACTGTGTAACCTACTGTGTAATGGCATCATATAAGTATAAATTAAAATTTCATATACTTAACCTCTTAAGATCTGGACTTACATAAAACGTTCAAGTAAATATTTTATGAGTTCTTTGTGTTCATTTGGGTCAAAATAAAACACATGATTTTTTTTAATTTTTTTATTGGACCTTAAGTTAAAAAAAGTTACATACACATATGTGCACCTAAGATTTCAGTATGGACCAAAGTTCTTGTTTGTGTGATAACTTGCGAAGCAGTTATTTTTTAATACACACAGGTACATATTGCATTTTACGCACATGGTGCGGCAGCGCGAGGAACATGTCGGGTGTCTGCATTTAGACGCGAATTTTGCTTCTACGTAACGGGGCAGGTGCCCTACATTGTCCAGCCTTACTTCTGCTACCGGTTGTGAGACGGTTTGCCGATTCTTTTTTGGAGGAGGTCCAGCATAGGTCTCTCTTTCAGCAGAGCTGGGGCTGGGCATATCTGCATAGCTGGCGTCGCACCTGGGTCTTGAGGTAGTGCCAGAGGTAATAAAATGAGGATCACATCGTCCACCATCATATTTCATCATCGCCTTGCCTAAATTGATCCTGTACTGCAGTAATCCCAGCTTATCCTTCGCCTGAACATTTTCTAACTTACAGCAGCGCGTGTACATAATCCAGCAGTTCACGACTACCAAATCTAAAAAGTGACAGAAGGCTCTCACAGTCCATTTCCTTGTACGCATTGCACTTCGATAGTAAGCTATCAATCTGTCGCACAAATCTATCCCACCCATGCAGGTGTTGTAATTTTTTACAACAGCTGGTTGATTAACATCAATTTTTCTTTTCTGGACTTTACACCAACGCTTGCAGGTGTCTGCAGGAGCACTTCCTACACATGTAGAGAGCATTGTAACTGCTTTGGTGTCCTTCCATTTTAGAACACATATATTTTCATCGCTTCTTACTTTTTCATCCCATTCACCTCTTGCTATAACTGCTTGTCTGTCTTCAACTTGTTTTTAACTGGTCCAATCCTATTCGACATGACTGTCCCCGTCAGATAAATTTCTTTTTCGTTTTGGTTCAGATATTCAGCAAGTTTCAGACTCGTGAAAAATCGATCAGTGTACAGGACACAGTTGTTGTTGATTGTGCGGCAAAGAGTTTGTACTATACCAGCACCCAATCCAAGAGTTTGCATGAGTTCTTGAGGTATAGTATCTTTACCAACATAAATTTCGAAGTCCAGGACCAAGCCATCCCGTGCAGCCAGAACAAAGTTTTTGAGACCAAGTGGATTGGGTTTAGATGGCACATGTATATTGGCGGTATTCGCATCGCCCAGAAAACGGAATCATCTGCTCATCTATTGACATATGTTTTGAGCGTGGTAATGTGTGACATTTTTTTAAGATTGACTCTAGGAGTGGTCGTATTTTCCATAGTTTATCAGAGGTTGGTTGTTCTGCAAAGTGAATATAATTTCGTAGTTCATAAAAGCGTTGCCGGGTGATTGCCTCGCGAATAATCGGCACGCACAGGTCTCTATTCCAGTAGAGCTTGCCCTGAGGATATTTTAGTGTTCCCATCATTAATAATACGCCTGAGAAGTAGTAGTAGTAAGTAGTAGAGAAGAGTCCTAGTTACAGTTGTCCTCGGGACACGGTTGCTGTTTGGTTTCTGGACCCTCGCATTCGTCGAGAAACTGGGCTTTCTGGAAACAACTAAATAATATTAATAGTGTATGTTGCACTTTAACACTTTATACAGATGTACCAATTCAACTTCCTGCCATATCAGTTTGAAAAAAATTGCTTTGAGTTAGTTATATAATATTAACATGAGAACCAAGTTAATAGTAATATGGAACTGTTTAAAACATATCAAATTAGTTATTTTCATAACCCACCAAGGATTTGCCTTGGTGTTGAAGGTCGTGGGCTGTCTTGAACTGCTGCACTGGCATCCATTGTATCTGAAAGTTATAGAATAAAAAATATTCACGCAGACACCACACCAAATAAGTTATAAAAGTGAGAAATTCAACTTACAAACTCTACTGGTATGCCCTCTGTTAGATGGAGACGTGATGCTTGCTGGTGGTGGTGATTCTGAGTGAAAATAAATATCACAAGATTATGAAAGAAACAGACAGTTGAACTACTAAATGAGCATAACTTTTTTTCTACAATGATTAAAATAAATATGAAAAAAATATGATGTTTTACCTGATGTTTTACCTGATGTACCACTTGATCATGGAAATCAATAGGGTTATTATTCTCCATATACAAAATACTTGTACTCATAGTACTTTTATTTTAAGTATGCAGAGTTTGAGATGGCTGAAATAGACAAGATTTTTTATATTATTAACCCTTCTTTGCATGATTTTTTTATTTTTGTGAAATAAATCAGGGTGATGTAGTTTAGGCTCTAGATTATGGGAAAAATATTTAAAAAAAATTCTAGTATGAATATTTTCATATAAAATGATAAAAAAACATTATGTAGGAAATATCCATCATCATGCAAATGGACATGTCAAGCTCAGTACAAATTAAATAAAAAAATATTATTTCTTAGTTTCATATTTATTGTTGATGATAATTTACAAAACAATTATTATTTTTATTAAGACATAAATTGACACCACATTTGCTGCAAGAGACGGTAGAATACCCCTTGCATTTGGGGTATTTGCATCGGAAGGTCCCACCTATTTTTGGCCAATGTTCTGAGCCATCTTTTCTTACGTCCTTTGGAGGTGGAAGAGCTGGCGAACTTCGTTTTCTTTTCAATATCAGTTCATATTCTATGGTACTGCTACTTGGCCGCCCTCTTTTAGATTTACTGCTGTCTTTGTTGCATAATACAAAGGCCAATTCATTTCTAAATTGAGCCGATGTAAGCAGACTCTTATTAGGTTCATTCCTTTTCTGAGCATTTTTTCTATAGATAATCCAAGAGTTTATCACTGCAAGATCCAGTAAATGAAAAAAAATACGGAGGTACCACTTTTTGGATCTCAAGGTGATGTGATTTCTGCCCAGAAAGCTATCCATGAGGTCGACTCCCCCCATATGTTTGTTATATTCTTGCACAATAAATGGACAAGTAATGTTAATTTTTTCTTTTTTGGACTTGTCATATCTAGAGATTTCAGTGATGGGCAATGCTCCAGCATATGTTGATAACAGAGTTACCACCTTATCATCTTTCCATGCTACACAACTCATATCAACACCATCTACCGTAGAAACTCTTTCTTTCAACTGCCTCTGGGGACTGATTTTTTCATGAATTCTTTTCTGTCCGGTAATTTATTTCTGGGAATTCTGTTTTGTTGGACAGTTCCCTCGGTGTGAACTCCTTGTTTGGCTAAAAAATATACTAATTGTAATGAGGTATAAAAATTGTCAAAGTAAATAATGTGGTTTACCATTCTTGGTACTCCCTGTCATGTTCTGGGTGGCAAACTGGCTTATGGTCTTCATAATTGTTGAAATGCAATGATAATTTTATCTTCTCAAATTTGTTCAATGGCATTGTTGAAGAAATCGGGTCATATCCAAATTTTGGAGACCAGTATGATCTAGTGCTGGGAAATTTCTGTACTGGCATGAATATAAGTATACCAAAGAAGTTATTCAAATCAGATTCAGTAAAAGATGTAGAAGAACTGCGATTGCACTGTATGTAATATAAATTTTGACGTATATCTGTGGTATTTTTTTATCTGTGCGTCTTTCTTGATTTGTTTGTATGGTTTGTTATTGTTGATGTTGCTTCGATATTCGGTATTTTTTATTATTATTGGTCTCACCATAGCAACATGAGTACCTACCATCAATGCACCCAAGAACCCCACGAAATCCAAATTTGTTGTAAAATCAATAATATATATTTACTATGATTTAATTATCAATGTTTGGTGATCGCTGTGCAGTGAACACATTAAATATAGAAATAACAAAAAGCACACCCATTTATTATTGTCTGCCTCTCTTCGCGTGTCTGTGGAAATATTACGTACTTCTGCAAAATGCTAAGACTATTCAGTGACTTGGTGACTTCTTTCACAGCATTTGAAACGTTTCGTTGACTCAGGCCATGAAGAAAGTTAATGCCAACTGGTTTTTGATATGATCCAGTGGCATAAAATGAGAGTGCCGTTAGAACCTTAAATCAAAAACAGTAGTTTTAGTATTTAACTATGTACTTACAATTCTCATTATGAACTTGTTTTATAATATAATCTAGCTTATCACAGAAATTGAATTTATGTAGTAAGCTAGATTTATTGATGCCATACCTTACATTTGTTCGTCTGCAGAGACGAACAAAAGTGACCTTGGAATTGCTTGCTTGCAGGCATATGTGGTGTGAGTTCATGGCACAGTTGTGTGTATAACTCTTTAGAGAGCCTATAATGTGATCTAAAATCAGTGTCTGACGATGACAACAGATTAGCCTGATCTCTGAGACTTCGCCGCAAACGAGCCCTCTCAAGAAGATCATCTCTTCTCTCTTCGCCATCCAGAGCCTCTATAAGTCAGACAGTGCGTGCCATATCTTTGAAGCTACAACAAACATACATTTATTTTAGTATATTGCACACATTATAGCACAATTTATATTTGCTTAACTTGATTAACTATAATTTAATGAAATGTATTTGTAATAAATTGCTAGGAACTGCAACTTACCTATATTTTTATCGTTTCACTGTAAAGTCAGAGTGTGTCAAGTAAAATTTTAGGGTTTTTATTATGTACTTGGACTCACACAGGCACAGGCATACTCACTTAACAAAAATCTAAATAACTTCTCTCAGCAACTTGTAAGCAATCGCCAAAAAACAGGTGCTGGGTTGTTGCTAATTGACATTTCAAATCGCTTTGCTGTCGCTGTCGTATTGCTGTCAAGATAAGCACTCTTCACGTTATACCAAATTGTACAAATAATGAAACCAGAATGCACTATTTAGTTCACCAATTGTCCAGCAGAGGGAGACCTAGTACTTGATTGCTGTTGTCGTTGTAGTTGTTGTTAGCTAATACAAAATTGACGTTTGACAGCGAAGATTGCGAGATTTACGCCTGTTGCAAACCTGTCTCGAGATACGTAATCAGCGCGCCGGTTTATTACACATTTGTCTTTTTTTGGTAAAATCATCTGTAAATATTTTTCTAAATACTCGTATTCTTTCACTCACGATGTCCACACCGGTTTTGATATACTTATGGAAGCAACATTTTTATTTTCATGTGTCAAATAAAGTTTTGTTGTATCATGTCGGCAGTAATGTGATGGTACTGCTGGTAAAGATTCAATGAAATTTTTAACTGATTCTTAATTTTTGCTGAGTTTTATTTGGAATGACGTATTTTCCCCGTAGATCTTACTGAGCGCAACCCGAAGTGGAGTTTTTTACTGTTTTATAAATGGATTTGGAGAACACATTCAGTGCTGTGCATACACCCTTTCCCTCTTCTTCGTTTATGTGATACTTAAAGCTTATCGAACGTATTCCCGTGTCCGATCTCTTACGTTTAACATCTTCCTTTTACTACCCAGTTTCTTCGACGCTCTGAATTATAGTTCCAAAAATGATTTAACACACTCATCCTCATTTTTTCACTAATAGTTTCACAATTATTACCGCACTTTTTCCCTATGCATGGATTTGGTTGAACAGCTTTTGTTTGTCTTGTCTTACCATCTGTTCGTACATATTCTTGTTCAGCTCTTATCTTTTGGGACCTTTTCTTTCTCGTGTCTGTTTTATTTTTTCTTAATCCTTCTTCTCCCTCAATTTCTTCCGGAATATCGGCCAAATTATCACCCAACCTTTTTCTGTCAGCTTTACCTTTGTTCTTTTTGGAGGCTCTTTTATTGTTGTCTATGACGTCTTCCTTGTGGAGTTTACCGATACTGAAGAGTATCGGTAAACTCCACAATTCCATCTGAATCTGCTCCATCACAGTCTATGAAAGATGAAAAATCTTTATCTGATAAGTAATCAATATACTTCTTATCAGTTTTACATTTCCGTTTACGACTTCTTTTGCAAGTTTGTGATTCAGTCGGTTGAGAATATTCTACAATGGTCAAGTTAGTATAATCCGCGCTTGCTTGGGCAGTACTTGCAATATTATCAAGTGTAGTTAAATTATCATTGGTGGTGATATCAGAATTAATATCCAAGTTTATTACAGGAGGTGATTTCGTAAGACTTGACTCACAGGTGCCCGCAGTAAGGGTTAAAAAAAATTCTTCATTATTTTTACCATAGCTGTTAATACTCGTAGTCCTCGATTGTTCATTGTAAGTCTGATCTTCCTCATTAACACCAATTTCTGTCATAATATAATCTGTCTGTCTGTAACTGTCTGCAAGAGGGCATTGATCTTCTTTCTCCCTGATTTTGTTGGATATTAATAGGTGAAGAAGGAGAGGATGGTTCGGCAACAACTTCAGGTGAAATTTTTTTTTCATAGGATATTGTTCAGTGACATAATTTGGATAGCTTACTTCCGATCATCAACAGGTGCATGTTTCAGTAGCCGTTTGCACTTTAGGAGACATTTCTTTTTAAATCTCATCGTCCTGAAAATAATAACGAATAAGGTTATCGTTATTATTTTCAGGATAATCGGATGTATACTGGGTTATTTTATGAACAATGAGCATACGTAAAATATTGTATCAGTGTCGATAATGGAACATATGAAGTACATTTTTTTTTCAATGATATTTTTATTTTATTCGCTTTAAAATATCTTAAAGCTCGGTGACATTGTGGAAGTAACAAACAAGGACGTTTGTAACAAAGTAAAAACCCAAATAAAAGAGGAGGCGGAGCTTAGCGAGGGGTGGAACCAAAAAACACGTTCTGTCTTAAATTCGATGAACTATATCTACATTCGAATAACCCTGTATATGTATATTATTTACATTTAACACTATGGTGGGTCAGCACTTTTGAACTTGTTCTGTTCTGTACAGTAAAAAAAATTGGATAAAAATAATAAATGCATTTTTACTTACAGAATCGATCGTGGCAGTAGGAGTATTCTTGTTTTGCTAAAAACTAAATGATTTATATGCAAATGTGGTTTGATAAACACAATCTGTACCGATACCCGACTTTTTTGAGTCAGTCACTTTTTCCTCTCTCTATAATACTAGCTTGTCAAGTTTTTAATTTTTCTTTCTATTTCTGATACATTTGTATTAAAATGGTTTCCTATTTCATTCAATGAGTCGAAACGCTTTGGTCGACTTTTACAGACTTCTCAAGCGGAGGTCCGCTGCGAAACTTCAGTTGCGAAACCGCTGTAGGAATTCCGCTGCGATATAGTGTAGTTGTGTAGTTGCGGAACGGGCGTCGGAACCTGCTAGTCATCAGTCAGCCATCGGAGCGAAATGTCGTCGTTGTCAGAGTCAGAGGAGGAGGAAATATTATTGTGGACTTTAACTTTGAAAAGCCGTAAATCTCGTAGAATTTGGGTGCACGAGATTAATGAAAAAAGGAAGAAATTAGGAGAAAACCTATTATGTAAAGAACTAGAGTCACATGAAGATCGTTTTTATACATATTTTAGAATGAGCCCAGGGAGTTTTGAAGATCTACATAATCTTTTGAAGCCACATATTACTAAACAAAATACAAGGTTTAGGGAAGCTATTTCTAGCAGAGAAAGATTAGCCTTAACTTTGAGGTAAGTAAATTATTTATTTATTAATCATTAATACAAAAAAAAATATTCGGTATGTTAATAACTCTACGATAAGTGAAACATGTTGATTTGTTCATGATCATTTTGATTTGAGGTTGTTAAATCAGTAGGTATAGCCGTATTGCCCTCTTGTGGAAGAATATAATAATTAGCATTGTCAGTAACTGTTGCGTCACTGATCATGGAGTAATTTCCTGGAGTAGCAGGAGAATGCGTGGTATCACTTAGAACAGAGTAGTTGAAACTACCCGTTGTAGTAGAGTTGCTGTTAGAAGTTACAGCCTCCAGATCACTTAATCCAGCCTCCATCAAAATTCGGGCGATATCAAATTTTGCTTTTATTTGTGTTCGCTTTGATAGTTTTTTGAAAGTATCAGCGTATCCCAAAAATAATAAATCTACTCCATCACATTTTACATCAACTTTATCTTCACTTCTGATGC
The DNA here is from genome assembly GCA_947049295.1 of Ligdia adustata. Lineage (NCBI taxonomy): Eukaryota > Metazoa > Arthropoda > Insecta > Lepidoptera > Geometridae > Ligdia > Ligdia adustata. The sequence continues at coordinate 10,559,707 of OX346231.1, forward strand.
GATCTCTTCTATTTTGTAAGTACTGGATCATTCTATCTGTTAAATCCGGATTCGGATTACTTCTCCAATGCCTTCTATAAATTTGTTGGGCGTTTTGAGTTTCTTGCGGGCGGGTATCTTGTGCAACGTCTTGTGTAGTTACGTCTCCCGTAGATTGAGAGTTAGTAGAATTAACTTCTTCAACATTCAGAGATGCCATACTACCTTGAGTCTCATTCAATGTAATTGCCGGATCAATGAAATTCATTTGATCTGCCCAAGTCCAATTTTGAAGCTTTTTTGCAGCTTGGCCACTTGTACTCTTTTTAGATAATTTGTACTTTTTGTAGGAGTCTTTTAAATTCTTCCACTTCGCTTTCAAAGTTACGACTGAAAAATAACAAAATAAGACAAAATTAATATTATTTTAAAATTAATATTATTTTCATTGCAGATTCCTAACTACTGGAGATTGCTATAAGACATTATCGTATTCATATTGTATAGGAAATTCAACAGTTTCAAAAATAGTGACCGAAGTATGTCAGGAAATATGGAATGTTTTACAACCATTAGCCATTCCACAACCTACACAAGAAATGTGGCTCAATATCGCAGAAGACTTTTTTGGGAAATGGGGATTTCCTCATTGCCTGGGTAGCGTGGATGGAAAGCATATTACCATTAAATGCCCTCCAGATAGCGGCTCAATGTTTTACTGTTACAAAAGTAAATTTTCTATTGTGTTATTGGCTGTTGTAGACGCTAATTACAAATTCATATATGTTGACATTGGATCGTTTGGAAAAGATTCTGATAGTACTATATTTGTTTACTTTTTTACAACTATTGCGAACTGGTCAACTTAATGTACCAAATGCCCAACCATTACAACAAGGCACAGATCCTTTGCCTTATGTTTTAATAGGGGATGGTGCCTTTAAGCTGGAAACGTTTTTGATGAGACCTTTTGTAAGAGAAGCGGCTATGCAAGATAGAGATAAAAAGAGATTTAATCAGGCGCTCAGTCGAGCACGTGTAGTTGTGGAATGTGCTTTTGGAATAATGGCACAGAAGTTTAGGATTTTCCTAATGCTAGGTTTACACGCGTGCCACGCAGCCCGGGAAGCATCTTGGCAAGCAGCACGGCGAGTAGCCCTGCGCGGGCGGGCTCGCCAAACAAGCTGCCAAGCATGGCGGACACCATGGACGTCGATATTGTGGCGGCTATTACAGTCGGCTTAACTTATTTTTATTGGAAAAAAAAAACAAAGTGATAGACAACGAACAGTGAGGAAAAGAAGAATGCGTAGAAGAAGGTGGTGGATGATAAAAATTCACCAAAATCGTACCAGGTACGTATTTTCCGATCGCAACTCAATGCCTGAGTGGTATTGACGAAAAATATTTTCTGTTACCTATCTACACATTTTTCCTTTTGCATAATGTTATTTTTTTTAATCAAGATGGATGATTGAATGCTGAATAAATGGTACCTATTTAATATTTTTTTATGTACAGTCAGCATCAAATTGTTTATTTTTCATATTAAAGAATTCATAAAAATAGAAAAGTGAAACTGTCCCTAGCTGTACTGAACTGTGTGATTTTGAATAAAGTTTTTTTTAATCAAGTTAGCCGATTGAACTAGTTGTTTTTTTACAGGGGCTTCATAGAACAAAAATTTGTTGAACTCCTTAATGAACCATCTGGACAGTTCGATAACTTCTGTCGGATGAGCTTTACAGATTTTGAAATTTTGCTGAGTAAAATTTCACCGATGATTTCTAAGCAAGACACGGATTTCAGAAAAGCTATTCCAGATAAATTTCGCCTTGCAATGACGCTAAGATATTTAGCATCTGGTGATAGCTACAGCAGTCTACACTATCTGTTTAAAGTCTCTAAATCAGCTATATCAGGAATCATACGGGAAGTCTCTAGAGCTCTTAATGAAGTTCTGAAGGATGAAGTAAAGGTAAAGTTTTATTTTAAGTTTTTTATTGATATTATTATTATCAGAGTATCACAAATTACTTATCATAGTTATAGACAATACAAAAATAAAGGTATTAAAGACGTAGCACAGTAACACCGATAAGATTAAAGAAGTAATTAAATAATAAAATAGAGTAATATCAACCATCATAAACTATTATGTTTATGTTTCACTTGCCTCAGATTCAAATTTTTCGAATGAATTCAATAATGCAATATTTATAATATTTGATTTCCGGATAGTTTCGGTTTCTGGCGAATTACAGGATTGCTCAGATGGAAGATGGGCTGAATACGTGTTTGCGGTTTGGACGGTGTTTGCGGATTCATCAGATGGAGGTTGGATTGAGAATTGAACAGGTTGCTTTGAAGCATAAACATATGTAATTGGTTCTGAATGTGACGTTAAAGCACTTGAAGGTCGGTAGGGGATATGAATATTAGCCTCTGATTGTGCATATGAAGTTGATGCTGTCGGTGGTCTAGAATATGGGCTTGAATATTGGGGAGATGGTGTATCACGTCTAGATAGAGCACTTGAAGATCGGTTTGTGATATGAATATTAGTATCTGACTGTGCATATGAAGTTGATGCTGTCGGTGGTCTGGAATATGGGTTTGAATATTGGTGAGATGGTGTCTCACGTCTAGATAGCCTACTTTTAATTTTATTAACAAATATGCCGTCTATTTCATACATAAATAATTTCCGTTCGTCTTTGGAAAGTTCGCGAAGTTTTGTAGCCAAAGTGCTCGTTCACGTTGGAACGCGCGGGCGCGGGCGCGGGTGCGGGCGCGGGTACGTGGCGAACTCATGTTCACATTGGCCGCCAGGCGTTTGCGCGAGTAAGACGTGTTGTCAGAGGTTGAAAACATGGACGACGATCTTTTATTTCTAACTGAAAATTCATACCTAAAGTGGGAGATGGGGATCAAAATTAGAATTGGTGTGCACGAAATTAATAAAGAAAGAGAACGATATAGCGAATTTCATACATTATATAGTAATTTGAGAGAACATCCTACAAGATTTTTTGGATATACCAGGATGACTGTCAACTGTTTTGATTACATACTGGATTCAATAAGGAGTGAGATTTCAAGACAAGACACAAATTTTCATAAAAGTATAAAGCCCGAAGAAAGACTATTTGTAACTATAAGGTGAGTTTATAAAATAAAGAATTTTCGTAGTAAATTTTAATTTTAATCACAAAGTTGAATTATATTCGTAAGTATTGTAACCATGATAAGCCTGAGTCCTGACACCATTCATTTCGTTCATAATAACTTCTGTAATTTGGTTTCTAGTACGCAGTTTTTGCATAGGAGTTAATTCTTTCATGTACGACAACAAACTTTTGAAAAATAACAGATCTTCGCAATCTTTTTCTTGGCTTTCACTGCTCTGCGACAGTTTAATTTGTAATAATTCCAACTTTTTCTTCTCCATTTCCATAAATTCTTGTCTTAGATCCTGTGCACATTTACGTTTGGTGCTCGTATATTATGTACTTGTAGATGAACCAGCTATTGACTGGGGAGTTGGGGACCGCTCATTATCATTACTGTTTCCATCAGGTCAGAGATAAATTCGTTCAATATTTTACACAAACGCAGAGAACTTAACGTTATCATAATATTATCTATAATAAGTACAAATAAATAATTATACATATAATACATAATGTTATCTTATAAGCAAAATAAACAAATACATTACAAATACAGTCTATTATTATTATAAAAAGACTACATACCTTCCTCATTTAATTCCCTCTGGATTTCTCTCCATGCCTGCAGTTTTTTCATATTATTTTTATAATCCGGATGATTTAATAAATAAAAAATAGGTCTATTTCTGACCTCTTGAATTAACAACGCGGCACCGCAACAAAATGGCGGCCGGAGCGCGGTAGTGTGGCTGGCGTCGGAGTATTATCGACGAAATCGCGCGGGGAAAGAGATAGAATATAGTTAAATCTATGCGTTAGAACAGGCAGTTCCGTGGCAGTTCCGCTTCTCCTACATACGGACAAAACACAGCGAAATTAATGCGGTTCCGCTGTTATGGTTTCGCAGCGGAGGTGAGCTACGGGCATCATGATCTGGGTGTTTTGGATTCCACAATACCTCCTTTTCATGATAAAGATTAATTAACGTAAGACATTTTTCGTCGTCCCACTCCATGTCGTAAGAAAATACAAGTACGTCACTACAGGTCGAGCAGGCGCATGTTGCCGACATGATTCTTTTCATACAGGCCGCCGGGTTGTGTCGCCGGGCCTGGTCGGCGGCCCGGCGGGCTAAGTGTGTATTGCGCTTAAGCAGAACCTATGACGCCGTATTACCCAAGCTGGATGAATGTATCATATTTTGTAAAGTCGCATTCACTAATTGGATCTGACCACCAGCCAGTCCGAAGGGCAGTCAGCGTAGGGGAGCGCGGCCTCTAAGAATGTTTACGGATGTTTATGTATTAAAATTGATGATTTTAAAGAGTTTATCATTATCGGGTGCTCCACTTATTGTAGTTTGACAGAACATTCACATAATTTGTGTGAAGTATTTTATAAAAATCCTAACAAATGCTCGCTTTGCCCGGAGATTAGCCTAAAGCGGGCACGGCTTGCGGGCAAAACGAGCACCCGAAGGGTAAAGCGAGCAACTCCGATTTTTCTGCGATAGTCACTCAGGTTTCTTAAATAATATCAAGGATCATACACGGATTCCATAAGCACAATGAGAAGGTGAATTTTAAAATAACTTATTTGCAAAATAATATTTTATTACTAAAAACAGAACATCAATCAACTGTCATTTTTATAATTGGTAAACATAACGATCTTACCGAAGTTAGTAAAGAAAATCAACAATTACTTTAAATATTTAAGAAACATTAGGGTTCTAATTAGTCATTACCTATGACGTCTTCATTTAGTAGTATAAATTTAATAATATAATTTTAATTAAACTAATCTTGACAATTTAAACAAACAAAAGATCCTAAAGATTGCTTGGGAAGATGGAAGGTGACATTCATTACACTGTATCCAGTCTTCGATGGGTGGATCTATATATGGCTCGTTGCTTTTGAGGCATACGTAGTTTTTCTTGCCATTTGTTACAATCTATTTCGATTTCTTTGATATTTTCTTTGTTTTCAATTCGTTCATAAAATTTTTCATGACTCCTTTTGCTTTTTCAGATTGAGATTTGTTTTTCTTAGTCATTTTGTCTTCTCTGTTCCTGTTTGATAGGAGTCCTTGTCATTATCTCAGCTCGTTGAGTTTTTCGTCGCCTGTTAGTTGTATTAGGTTCCTCTTTTGACACTGGTCTGATCATCAAAGGACTGTGGTGACTAGTGCTTGGCCCGATATCCATAGCAGCTACTTCAGATGCTTCTGGTATTTCTCCTATTATAATTGGGCTGTTTTGAGTCTTGTGTGTGTGGTGTGGGGGGCCAAAGACACAAATATCACATTGTTATGTGATTCAAATTCGGGTGCTGGAAGATATTTATGTGATTCGTGGTTGTCTAACACAAGAATAACTTTCTTTTCAGCAGAAGGGCGGACAGTCTCTACTAAAAATCTTAACCATTCTAAAAAGACAGGACCATTTATCCACCCATTATCAGAACAAGCACCTTGAGCACATGGTGGAGCTTCATTAAGCAAGCGAGCATTAATTTTCTTTCGAGCAAAAATGAAGAATGGGGGCTCAAATGATCCTACAGCATTGCAACAGCAGATTACTGTGGTATTTCTTCCTCTTTCTGCGCTAGCTATTAGTCCAACTTGTCGCTTTCCAGATTTTGACTCGGATGAAGACTCTTGTTGGTTTGTTTGAAGAGGTTTGGATTCCGGTCTCGTCCATATTGTATAGAAGAGTAGCATCTATGCCATGCTTCATTATATCTGCCTCTAACAAATCAAAAAACCTGTACATTTGGGGCTTGTTGAAGCCCCGAGCTCGGGCTATAGAGGTTGGTTCGGGTTTCCGAAGAGTTAGATCAGGATGCCGCAACACAAAAGCCTTGTACGAGTCCTCATCTGCAGCTTCGTTTTTAAAAGGGTGCGTAATCTTATTCAGTTCGGCATATTCATACACCATCTTTAAAATTTTTGTTTTCGATAGGCCGTAAAACAAGCCGTCCATGTGGAAGACATACTCTAAAAATTCCAACTCTTGTTGCAGAGTAAATACAGTCGTAAACCTTCCTAATTTTTTTTTTTTGGTCCCAGTTTTTCGGGACGCTGAAGGGTAGATCTAGGGATGCCATATTTTTTTTGCAGTACCTTTTATTGTATTTTTATCTACTTTTACTTCTTTTATGGCTTTTTGCATTACTTCCTTATTTCAGCTAGCTTGATGAGTTTATATTTATTGACCATCTAAAACCAATAAATTGTTAGCCACAATACTTATCAAATTACCACAACAAACTAACATTTCAATCAAAGAGGCAAAGTGGGCATGCCCGCTTTACCCATGCCCGCTTTTCCTTTTTGGAAGATTATACTTTTTCATCAAATTATCACCTCTAAATATATAAGCCTAAGTTAAGTAAAAGGACGAAAATACTACCGAATAGACACAATGTAGCATACGAAATTCAAAATTAGGACAACTCATTAACAAATTAAAAAATCACAGTCAACATATTGGATAACTTGCATATTTTTTTCAAAAACACCATTAAAAATATTTTGCAACAACGCGTGCGACTGCTCGGCCTCAAGTGGACGGGACGACTGCCGCGGGATGTGAGGGTTGGGGGAACTTGTTTACACGGTAAAAACCGCAGTGGCTATTAGATTTTGAACTTTATTAAGGGTGCCTGTTTTGAGAAGTATTAAGTTTGTCAAGTTAACACTTACGACTTACTTGCATGTTGTAAATAGATTTTTATATATATAGACCGTGAAGCCTAAACAATAAACGTTATTCGCTGAATCGCTGTATTTGAAACTAGTAAAATAAAGAAACATTAATTTAGTGGTTATATTCTCTTGGCATTAATTAGTGGATATTTTCCAAGTACAGAACATAGAGAATTTAATTTTATATTATAAATAACCCGTTGCTAGGAAACCTACTAAAGAGTTTGTCATAGAGACATACAGTCTTCACACTATTACATACCCTTGTGAAAATCATTTTGAAGTATTTTTAGTCGTCCGGGTATTTTTCCCAAAAAGGGCGAAACTTGCTACAGCACCATTTACTGGCCGATTTCAATAATATTTGGTATTACAAACATACAGAACTCAACATTATTTATATTAACAGATTCCAGATAGTGAAAAAATCACCAATTCAAAAAATCGGCCATTTTTTTATCCGACAGCGAAAGAAGGAGGGTTATGTTTTTCGAGTGTATGTATGTATGTAAGTATTTCTATTTCTTTGGCACGCCCTAGAGCCTAAACGGCTTGTCGTATTTTTATGTGATTAGATTTGTCTCAGTCGTGAGAGTGATTCTGGGTACAACCAAATTAAAAAAAAAAACTTAAGTAAGGATGATACACAGGATTAAAAATTTTGCAGTCGGGTTTTTTGCAGTCGCTACTTATCACTTGTTTACAGTTGTAAAATACCTACCTGTACAACGACACGTCGGTATATGTATATGATTAAATTAACAGAATAGGTTTCATATTTAATAAGTAGGTATTTTAGGTTAGGCACTAACCCGCCAACCTTAGAATATGGATACATACTCATAAGTAGGTACATAAATAACAAAACTTTACAAATTCATAGATTAACAATATAACCTGAAGAGATTTTATTATTTATTTATGGGTATCTTACTTATCGTATTTGTAATTTATTGCTTAAAAGACATGATTAGTTTAATTTTAATTCTACGTATTTCAGTAGCCGTAAAATACTTATTTTTAAAAATAAATATAGAGCTAAACTTCTCGTAGTGAAAACTTTGTTAATACTGCATGTATTTACGTTAAACAAAAATTCGTATAATTTACATAGTCTATACTTTAATGTTAGGTATATTTTAGTGTTACATTTTAACCCTTCTGTGTTCTCCATTGGTACTACTAGTCACTTGAATTGAAAATAATAGGATAAACATATCAGTAGTAAATACTTCTGAAATGCCCGTAACATTAAAATCAGATCTTAACTTACAACTGATCCCTATCAATCCGTCCGAGCTTAAGGAATACTCGTATTCACATGTGAACCACATAAACATTTTCTTCTTATCTTTCTTATTTTGGACTATGAATTCCAGTCCCTGCAAAGCTATCGCCTGAATGGAGCGAGTGTTAGAAAACTTCGTCACTAGTGCGTCTTGCTTTCCCACGTTGGAGAGGGCCATTAGCTTGGATAGGAGCTTAAGGTTACACGGCCGAATACGCATTAAGTCACTTAGAAGCTCTTCTCTCCGCATCTCTACTTCCGGACCAAACAAGGGCAAAAGCTCTCTATTCCTAATAAGAGATGGGAGACCCTCTGTTATTTTGTCCTTGATGTATTTCTCAGGCTGTCAAGGCATGCTTATTGGCAATGATAGGCGTTCCTGGACAAGCATCTTGGGATCTGAGTGCTTCATTACTGTTGTTGCAACCCTAAGAATGTGATCACGATGTCTAGGTGATTCAAGAAAGGTCTTTATTAAGCTGTGCTGACTTGTCAATGGATCCTGCACAGCCTATGTACAGAAGTTGGTAAATAGGGTAACAGGAAAACCCCCCAGGATTATTGTAGTTGAGAGGAGCGATGTAATATATTCCACAGGATATCTGGATAGCTGAGGGAACCTTTCCTGTAGTGCAAAGCTTGCCTCTAGGACAGTTGTGCAATAAGCAACCACAGGATTATGATCTTTCTGTGCTGCGGACATACCGGTGGAGAATACACCAGCTAAGTCCCCATTGATGGAGGGATGGTCTGATTTGCCTCACTTGCTATGCGGGATCTTCTTTTTAGAGAGGAGCTCACCTGTACTCCCTTGACAAAAAACTCCCTTCCATACTCCAAGAGGATACCTGATACCCATGTCTCCTCTAGTTTCATTACTATTCCTGCACCTGTGCACAAGTCTCTCAACACGGTCTGGAACCATGTTATATATTCTGATTTTGTCATTCTTAAATCTTCCAGGGTTATCAAAACAATCATGCCCATTTTAGGTTTGGTATCAGTTAACCATTTCTCTCTAATTTGAAGTGTATGTAAATATGCCAAACTCCACCTACGCCAATATCATTGTACAAGTTAATCTAAGAAAACATTTCTAGAGAGTAAATGTGTGCGCTCTTCTTCGACAGTAGCTGAAGGCAATGAAGCCAACCATGTGTAAAATATTAGCAGATGTTAAAGCTACAGGTTTCGCGGTATCAGGGGTAAGTGCTACATAGAACTGTTAGTAGCTCTGGATTGGTTAAGATTTGGGTACCAAAAGTCCTGTACAAATGTGCCTTAAACGCCTTTAAGCCTTTTGTTGCTTCCAACCCACCACCAAAGTGCGGTACATTGAGCGGAATCATTTGCCATTTTATGCGCTGGTTTGCCATTTCCTTACCCCATTTCTTTATATATTCTTCCGATTGCAAAAACACAAAGTTCTTTTAAATAAAATCGAGCTCCCACAAAGTTAGTACCATGATCGGACTTGAGTCTTTGTACTGGACCTCGTTGAGAAAGATATCGTTTTAGGGCGTTTAGAAAAGATAGTACTCATATCGGAAGAGACCTCTATGTGCAACGCTCGAGTAGTGAGACAAATGAAAACGCATACATATGCTTTTTGCGATCTTGTTCCACGTCTCCGATTTAATGTTATATTAATTGGCCCAAAATAATCAATGCCCAAGTGAGCAATGGGTTTTGTTACCTGGAGACGACAATCTGGGAGTCTAGACATGACAGGAGCGGAGCACAGTTTTGGACGAGTTTTAAAGCAACTATTACAAGTATAGACTCTAGATCAAAGTTTCGTCCTTAAAGAATCCAAAATGTCTGTCTCAAAATCGAGAGCAGCAAGTTAAAGCTACAGGCTGACAATGACGGCCATGTGTATCATCGACAATAATGTTGACAACGTATTCTTTTCGTGGCAATAATATCGGATGTCTGTGGTCGAAAGTTATGTCTGCTTGTTCTAATTTGCCTCCAACACGTAAGACACCATCTACAAAAATCAGTCGTAACCTTTTGTAAAGGCTTAGAATACACTTTATTTGTATGAATAGCCTTGATGAAATCGGCAAAATACATGTACCGCCCCAATAATAGCTGCCTGACATGTGTATTTAGCTTCTAATGGACCTTTGAAAGAAAGAAATATATTGATTCGAAACAGAAAACAAACTTGATTACACAATTTATAATCAGACTGAAGTTACAAATTACTGTTTTTTGTCCTAAACCGGTCCTAACTCAACATAATGCTGGTTGAAACAACCAGCGTTGATCTTCCGTTGGAACCGGATGGTGACGTCACGCACTTCACATTCGGCAGTTTTACTTCATTCAGTAGCCACATTATTACGTTAAGATATGTAGGTACACAATATCAAAAGTAAATAATAATATATAAAACTCACACAACATTTTAACAAGCATTAAAACAAAAAATCGAATTAAGCTGATGCAAAAAAAAATAGTATCATGAGACAACTTTTACAAAAATTGATTAAAGTAAAATTGACAAAATATTTTATGAGCAACAAATATACGAGGACAATAAAACGGAGACAAGGTTTAATACTTTTCGTAACTATACATAAAAAGAGTGATTTAATTCAACACTATGAAGTCAAATTTGTAAATTAGAAGGTAAGTGTTAAATTTTATTACACATAATATTAAATTGCACTTGTATTATAATTAGCAGTTCTTCATTTTTTGTTGTAAGAATATAAAATTTCGAAGGTTTATTTCTAAAATTATTCAGACTTTGCAGGTTCCATAACGGTGGTAGAATATTATTCCAGAATTTCGACGCAGCATAGCGGAAGCTACCCATAAAAGCAGCAGTAGCGTGTCTCTCTGTGAGGAGCTGCGAAGACTGCTGCTTTGGATGTTCGGAATTCAAATCTTCGCGCCACCTGCACCGCCCAACGAATACACATTTAAATTTTACATCCTACCTTTTTTGTCACTTCTTTTCTGTCGTTAAAAAACTGCAATACATGATCTCAGTTGAATTATCGTATTTTATTGAAAAACAATACCTGCCCCCCCCCCCCCCCCCCTACAAATAGTATGAAAAAAAAGCGAAAAATTTAAGAACGGCCTAGAAGAAGTTCCAACCACTGAAAGCTTTGACAGAATATATTTCAAATCATTCTCCTTTACAAGAGAAAGATCAGGATTATCTGGAATAAGGAAGTTTTGTGTGCCAGATTTGCGTCTTAAAAATGATATGTAGTATGTATTCTAGGTCATTGTTTCTTTCTTCTGTTACCTTCCCAATGTACAACGATCTCCGCGTTTTAGTTGTCAATTGAACTAAAACATATTCTAATTCCTTGGGCGGAAAGGTAATGGATTTTTTGAGTCTTCTTCCGTTATTATAATCTGGTTATCATCCTCATCCTCTTTCAGTGGTTCTAGCCAGTCATCGTCGTCATCAGAGTCAGCTAACTGAAATTCTTCACAGTTTTTTATTTGTTCGTCGCTATCTAATATCGTGCGGGTAGTAACTTTTTTTTTACTGTGTCAGCCTTTCTTTTGGTCGCATTCTTCTGTTGCTCTATCAAAGTCTTCTCTGGTGTATCGGTAGCTATCAATCTACGCCCAAGTTTTCTTCGTTTTCTGTTTGGTTTTTCTTAGTCCAGCTTTTATTGGATCTCTAAAACAAATGGCGATTTGAAAAACGGTTTTGTGGCTGACTTTGTCTGCGTGTTTATATTGTCAGATAGGTTTTTTTTTTAGTCGAACTTTGGTATTTTTGCGGCATTTGAAACACTTTCTGGCTGTTTCTGAGATTAGAATTTTTCAGAAAGCTCACCTGACTGATTAACGACTGGTTCAGTTAGTTCTTTTGCACCATCATTTGCTTGTTTAGGACTGTTAATTAAAGCTGTCATAATTGAATCAGATGGTCTGATAAGATTTAATTTAGGTGTTTCTGTGCGTTCGTCGAGAGCATACTCTTCCAGAATATATATATTCTGGACAAGCACGGTCGGTCACCAAACTGCGAAGAAAGTCTTCATCTGTAAAAACGTGTCGATCAACCGGATAAATACCACACTTCGCGAAGGAGTTTGTTATATTCCTTGGCGCCATCGCTTTTTGAAAGGCAGATAAAAGATAAAAGAAGTTTTTTATTGCATAATATTGTGTTTGGTATAGACATTTAGAGTAGGTAAAACAAATTAGTAGTGAAGATACAAAAATACCTTTTTGAAGCTCTGTGCTCCACACTAGGTCTCCTGGAAGCCTGTATTAATAATATTATTTCACCTAAGTCATATTTTTATTTATCACTAGCTGACCCGGCAGACTTCGTACTGCCTCATCGATAAATAAAAGACCTAATCTTTTGTATAAAATGATTTTAAAACAAACAAAATAATTATTAATGAAAAAGCATTTATTGAATAAAGCATGAAGTTTTATTATTATTTTCGATACATCATGTTGCTTACTTAGAAATCAGAGTTTTCCTGAAATACTGGCTATTTATAAGGTTTAAATTTGATATTCACAGACACACACTGTGAAAATACAGTCTGTTAATTAATTTAAAGCTTTCTCATAAACTATATTTTTTGTTTTGTTTTGTGGTGCGTAAATAAACAAAGAAGACGGTTTTCCGACGCGCGAACACGCGACGTATAATTGTCCATGCGCGAAACAGGGAAACTCCAAGTTGATTCCACAAACTTCTAAAGACTGTCCTTGCGATTTATTTATGGTCATCGCAAAGGCCAGACGTACTGGAAATTGTAAGCGTTTAAAATCGAATGGTAAGTCCGTTGGAATCATCGGTATCCGCGGGATCAAGACATCCTCTCCTTTGTATTTTCCTTTTATGATTGTCGCCTCAATGACGTTATTCATCAGTCTTTTCACAGCCAGTCTTGTTCCATTGCATAGTCGAGGTTGATTAATGTTACGCAGCATGATGACAACTGATCCTACTTTTAACTGCAAATTGTGAGGTGGTAATCCAGGCAATTCCAGTGAATTTAAAAACTCAGTGGGATAGTTGATTACGTCATCCTGGTTCATTACGGTGTCGACTGATTTGAAGGAAACCAACTGTCCTGGAAGAAAATTCTGAATGGTCGCATTAAGATCCTCTACATCATTATTTTTCGCTGCTAATATTGCTCGTTCACCCAGCCAATTATGGTTATTGAACTTTTGCGCTATATCTGGGAAAACTCGATGAATAAGCTCCACTTTTGAGTCTGTGATGTGACAGAAATCTGTAGGTAATGTGATGAATCCGGTCGAGGTGTCCACTGCAACTTTATTATTTCCAATGTCTAACAACTGCTTCGCAAACACATTAGCAGTTTCATCTTGTTGCAAAAATACTCGCATGTTAGTTGTTAAGTGGAGTGTCTTTACGTACTGCCACAAATTTGATGATTTTAGGCATGCATTTAGTTCATCAGCAACAGTTGATCGGGGAATAACTGGAAGAGTCTGACGAAAATCACCTGACAACAGAATCATGGCCCCACCGAAAATATTTTGGTTGTCACGAAGATCTTTCAACGTTCTGTCCAGTGCCTCCAGTGACCTCTTATGGGCCATTGTGCATTCATCCCAAACAATTAATTTGCATACCTGTAGGATCTTGGCCATTGCGCTATTTTTGGCGATGTTGCAAATTGGTGTTTCGGTGATTTGCATGTTTAGTGGTAATTTCAAGGCAGAATGTGCAGTTCGCCCGCCTTCGAGCAGAGTTGCAGCTATTCCAGATGAAGCCAACGCTAGAGCAACATCATTTCGCGATCTGATCCTCGCCAAAAGCAATGAAATTAAAAACGTTTTTCCGGTTCCTCCGGGAGCATCAAGGAAATAAATTCCACCAGATCCACTGTTCACAGCTTCTATCAAAGTGTCGTACGCAATTCTTTGTTGTTGATTTAATTGTGGAACATTTGTACGAACTGTTTCGGCCAATGCTTCAATGTCGTACTGATGTTCTCTTTGCAACTCGTGGTTTAATGCATCGTGCATATGACGATTGGGTGCTGTCATTCCCAAACACGACAATACTTTATTTGCCATCAATAAACACATATCTTCTATCATGATCAATGTGTCATTGTAAATTTCTTCAGTCATTTGTAGTGTAGGATTCAAAGTTTGACGGCGCACACGATACAAAACATCCTCAGACATGTCATCTCTATACTTAACCCACAAATCTTTTGGATTCGAGGGGAAACATGTCGATATGATAATCGCAAACAATGTACGAATTTGATGCGGCGACGAAGATATTACGGAATCCTTGAGCGTATCATCCCAGTGCGAATCGTTCTCAAGTAAATGTAATAGTTGACATGCCTCACGGTAAGTCGCACACAGCTGTCCATTAACTGTTCTCAGTTGTTTAAACGATGTCGGACCACGAACATTCACCAACAACAACCGCAAATAATAACATTCATCGTTATTTGGATGTACTGTGTAGATGCGACCCAGAGCATCTGAAGCAAATACATTTGGATGTCCTTCAACTGGTGTTCCTTGTTTTCGACGCTGAAACGATTTCGATGATGCGTTCCATGTGTAATAGCGTGGCATGTCAGCATACAGCAAAGTGCGAGCAAAATCATCAGTTTGACAAACTGTGAAGAAACTTGTTAATGTTGTCGACGGTGGATGTGCCGCCCTGTCTGCCGCGTTAGATTCATTAAAATAAACTCGTTGACCATTTTCTAAATGGACTGCCAAATGGACTACTGTAGGGTGTCTTTCATGGATCGCAAATGAAAAGATACGCCAAATAGCTTCGTTGCTACTTACATAGCGACCCATCTGGTACTGTGATATTTCATCATTTGCATTGGTTACACCGAAGACAGCCATATCACTACCTTTATTAACATATTTACATATGTACTTTATCGACTTCACAGAATTACAATATTCCACATTGATGTGAGTCTCAAAAGCTTTGGACAATATTGGCGAGTATGGCACAATCCAACGATTGTCTACATCAACATTTTGTCCTCTTACCTTCACAACTACCGATCGCCCACTGTCCGCAACTGATCGCCGACGATACAATGGGTATCCATCATTTCCCGTTATGGTTTCAGCAAGCAGGTCTCTTGGGTATCGTTTGGAACACCTACCGTCGACCATACAGGGTGAATTGTAGTTGAAATGTCCGCAAGGTCCATGTATCATGTGTTTGGTTACTACTGCATGCAATTTTGGGTCAACTATTTCATCTTGAATTTCAGCTGAAATTATAGAATCAATCTCATCTGGCCTTATTTTGTCCACTAACCAGACTAAAATGTGCGCATGTGGCAATCCACGCTTTTGCCATTCTACAGAGTACATCCAACAACGGACTCGGCCATACACACAATGCTTTATTAAAAAATTCATGAGAGATTTTAATTTTTGTTTAAAAACTCTGGCAGTTATGTCATGTCTATCAACTGGTGTTTGGCTATGTAGTAATTCCTTCTCGATTTCGGACCATTTTGGGTTACATGTGAATGTAACAAATAAATCTGGGCGGCCATAATGCCTAACATATGACATAGCATCCTGAGCATATTCATGCATGTGACGTGGGCTTCCTATATAAGTAGCTGGCAAAATTGTCATTCTTCCTACATTATTCACATTGCCATCAGCATTTATAGCATCGCGGAGATGGATGTATTCCTCTGACCGTAGCCGTCGTTGGTTCAAACGGATGTATGTCAATCGTTCAGTCTCAATTTTGACATACATGTCAACTGCAAACTGATGAAAAAGTCGTTGACACATCAAAATATGATTTACTTCACCTTGACGGATCATGAGTCTGTATGAATAGAAATTCATAGCACTAACTTTTTTGTTGGTTTCAGCACCTGCGATCAAAAATGATAAATGTTTAAATTGTTACTTAGATGTATTGAATTTAAAAATATTATTTAATCTTGTTCAATTCATTTACCTGTTACTTGATTTACCATTTTGATATTAAAATGGTATCCATCTTCCCCTTGCCAGAAGATCAAAGGATATTGTAGTGCATCATAACTCCTGTGTGTTTCAGATACACGTTTTAACTCACTATTCCGACGATGAAGCACAATATCTCTAGATTGTAAATTTTCGCCCACAATGACAACAGCCACTTCATCAATGGTAGGTGAATTGAACCTCCTTGTGTGTTCACCGGCAGGTGTTTTGTCAGCTCGAATAATAATATTATGGCTATCAGATGGCATCCGATCCAATGCTATTTTGAACATGTTTACTAAATTGTTATTCTGATGAAGAAATATTTGTAATTGTTGGACAATGGTTCTCTTCACTGTTGGATTGTGAGCACAACGATTATTAATTTCATAAAATAAATTTGTAAAAATTGATGATCTGCATCAGTTAGTGGTAACAGAGTTCCCAGTAAGTGATAAATTTGTCCTTGAATCTGTAATTTTTAAAAATTTGTCCATTAATAATTTCCGATATATATATTTTAGTACAAACTTGAATAATATAAAAAAATATTCTTATATAATACCTTGAAAGTGGGCATGAAATTGTCTTGTATAATATGTGTAGCACCGAATGATGTCATCTGGAAACAGTTGTTATATTTCTGAATGTTGGTCAAGAAGTGCTTAGAATCATTTCCAATCCCAGAAACCAAAGAGCGTAAAGGATCTGGTGGTGGGACCAATTGTGGCAATTTTACTTTGCCTTCAGCACAACATAATCCAGTAGATTCACCAGTGTATTTTAACGCCTTACAATATTTACAAATTGTTTTCATTTCCCCAATTGTTACCGATTTGTCGGCACAATAATCAATTGCCGGATCATAGTGGAATGCAGCTCGTTCAAGAATCACAGGAGCACTGCGTCTGCGGATTCGCTCAATTTCATTATGTCTAGCTTGCTGTTGTTGTGTTTGATGTGCACGAACTCGTTGCATTCTAAGCCTATCTCCTACATTGTCACTCACCAAAGAACGCAATTCTGACATAGCAATACGACTATTTTCTTGATCTGTCTGTCTCTGGTCATCAGTGCGGTTAGCACGTGAGGTAGCTCTTCGCACATTTGATTGACTACGACGACCTAAGTTAGGTCGTCTTCTCCTCGGCATCGTAAATTGTAATTAATCAAAGTGAGAAAATTTCCCGCTCATTTAGCAGTAAAGTGTCACTATCACAAAAAAGAACACATTACTTGGAATGTCACTATCACAAAGGATCACCAAAGTAAAGAAAGTTCTCGCGCACGTAGCCACAAAGATAGATATAACGATAATATAATTTTTTCCGTGCTCTGAATGCGACAGGATGGAATGACATATCAGTTGGTTGTCAAATCTAATGTCAAATACATATTGAGATTGCGTTCAGAATTTAACTTAAGATTTATAATTTAATTTGTCTTTATTATTATTGATTTATCTTTCGATTTCTATATAGTCTTATTAAAAAAATAATCGGACAGAGTAACAACTGAAGTTAGCTAAAATTGTGTTTTTGAGACTATGCAATTTTGTCGCGTTCGCGATTCACTTTCACTTTTGTTGAGTTTCAGAACGCGATATTAGGTCCTCCAACGCGCACGCGAATTTGAACTTTATGCAGCGGTAATAAATTACAAATTGACTCTCCATTTTATTTAGAAAACGTTTGTATGGGAAATAGAAAAATGCTGTTTTGAGGATTTTCCCGGCAATTATTCGAATTTTTCTCACCTTTTAAACCTTCCCTAGACCTCCACGAATAATTCAAGACCAAGATAAGATAAATCCGTTCAGCCGTTCTCGAGTTTTAGCGAGACTAACGAACAGCAATTGATTTTTATATATATAGATGAACTGCTAGGCATTCGACCACAAGTTCGCACGACCACGGAAGTCAACGACACTGTAGCCCTAGATGGAGCATGCCAAGTCTAGAATACAGTGGCTCTCAAGGAAGGCTGCCGGAACTCACCGTTAGGTTTAGGTAAATTGTTACTGGTTTTCCGGTATTCCGCAAAAGCCAGGAGTCAATGGTCGCGTTGTAATATATTTGGAATTGGCCATAGATACCAACGTCGAAGGGCTGCAGCTTGGCGGTTGTGTAGGAATGAAGAGTCAGAATATGCGCTCCTGCATTTTTGGCCAAATACCGGGCTTCCAGGCTCAAATGCGATTCATGGTTATCCATAATTAAAATACATGGATTGTCTTAAGAAGCATTTGTGTGCTTAATAAAATGTTTCATAACCTCTGGAAAGATCGCCGAATTCATCCACCCAGTAGGTGTCGCTAACCCTAAATTTTCAGGTGGCGTATTTTTAATCATGTGGTCTTTGAAATTCTTCCTAGGAAAGACCATCACTGGGGGTAAGAAATTACCACTCGCACTCACGATACAGCACGTCGTTACTAATGTACCTCTTTCTCCGCTTGTCACCTTGCCAATGATTTTACGACCTGTCAGTGCGAGCACTTTCTGTGGTTTTTGCACTATAGTTGTGGATGTTTCATCTAGATTAAAAATTCTGGTATAGTGTGAAATAAACCAAACCGTGACGTAACTTCGCAAAGTTTATCTATAACAATTTTATTCGTGTACTATAACCGAATGAGACATCAAAACATTCCACCCATTTAGAGTTGGCATCAACGATTATCAAATAAGTTCGGGGAACGGTCAGGGCGCTAGGGGTGCGCGGGGTGGTGAAGGCCACGCCATTGCACATACCTTGCACTGCGCGATGTAGGTATCGATGTCTGTCGACCGATTCGTGGCCACCAAAATCTGTTCCTAGCATCATTTCATTTTGTGCGAACCTATAGGTGAGCTATATGTAGCTCCTTTAAAATCTGACCGCGCCACACGGGAGAAATTACTAATTTATGGCAAACATGTTGCCTCAGTGAACATGACCTCTCGACTGTCTGATCTTGCCTACAGGAATGAAATGTCTTAATATTGTTATCTGTTAGCTTGCTTGGCCAACCATGCGTAACATATTTACGTACCTGCGATAACAAAGGGTCGAGGCGTTTTTTTCGAACACGAAGTTTATATAAGTAGAGTTATCGAGGCAAAGGTCATTGCCACCTGATGCAGTTAAAGGAGCTGACCTACTTTAAAAATCTTCAGTGTTCATTGAGCTCGTGATGTATTCGATTTCGAAGTTATACGAATATAGGTATATAGGTATATAGCGTACCGCTGTAAACTGTTAGCCGTCATTTCAGGCACGCCCTTTTTTGATTTGAATATTGACAAAAGAGGACGCGCGTCAGTTCTAAGTAGGAACGGGACCGAACGGCCATATTGGTGAAATTTACGTACACCAAATATAATAGCCGTGGCCTCTTTATGGATTTAGCTATAATTTCGTTCGGCTTTTGAAAGTAAACGTAGTGCATATGATATTGGTCTTTCTAAGCCGTTTTCTATTTGTGATAAAATGGCACCAAGTCCCGTGGGCGATACATCCACAATTTTAGCATCTGGATTGAAGTGTGCTAATTTTTCTTTCGAAGAAAAGACTCTTTTACTAAAAACGAATGCATTACTATGCTCGGCCGATCAATGCCAGACACATTTTTTTGCAATAGATTATGTAACGGGCTTACTTATATCAGGAACTGAGTACTACATATGGCCCAGTCATCGCCCCGGAAATCGATGTCAGTCGCACAAAAAATGCTTTCCAATGAAATATCGCACCTGCCGCTGCCTCGCTGCACTATGATGCGTTGCGATGACGATGGCGATACTATGGTCGCATTAGTTCTTAGTGCTGATAGCTTCGTGTTAAGTTCAGCGACATTGTTCTCGGATGCTTCCAGTTTATTCCGGATCTCACAGCCGCCTTCAGCAGCATAAACCGGGTCATGTTGACGTGTTAACACGTGACAGGCGGTTTGACAGCAAGTCGATGGATTTGCTTTATTCTCCTCGAAGACAAAGAGTTCTTGCACAATCTTAACATCGCAGGGCTTAGCTGTTTTATCCGCCCCAAGTTACGACAACACCGTTGAAGGGATTGAATTTCATTCTTACAAACCCTTTGTGACAAGTTCAATAGGAATGATGAAATTAGAATACCTATTAACCAACAAGATCTATACATATTACCTTCAGCAAGCACTCTGTACCTAGAACGAACTGTTATCGTTAAGAAACATGATTCCAAGGATATAGCAAGCAGTGTACAATTTACGAATAATGCTCTACTCTACTTATTCCAAGATATATGATACGAGTTGAATGGAGTGGAAATTGATAATATAAAAAATGGAGGCGTCAGTACTACAGTGAAATCATTATTTTCAATGAATGAAAATGAGTCAAAAATATCCCATGCTTGGGGTTGGAATATAGAGGGTATCAAAATTTTTGATACCCTAACATATTGTGGTAATTTTTCAGCTTCTATCCCTCTTGGCAATATTTTAGGCTTTGCCGAAGATTTCAAGAAGATCGTTATAAATTCTAGACATGAACTGATATTGCTTAGAAGCAATACTAATTTAAATTCTGTGAACCTTAACACTGGTGAAGTAGTAGAAGACGTTTACATTAATAACTGGAGTGTAGGGGGGCTATGCCCTTCAGGTGGTCAAAGCGCAAATTGTCCGCTCGCGCGAACATTTCCGTTGCTAGTTTTCTTACGAAGGCTTCGATGTCTTCATGTTTCAGGTCTTTATGTATGGTGGCATTTCTTTCGTATCTCGGTGCGTTGACGATTTTCCGCAGCGTGACGTTTTCTTGTGCTTGTAGCTTCTTCCTATGTGTCGGACTGATGTACGTCAGTCTAGTCCTCAAATATGTTTTATAAATCATTAATTTGGTCTTGATAGGAAGTTTCGAGTGTAGGATGGCGAGTAGTTTGGCGCGAGCTCCTTTCGCCATCCCAACAACTTGCTTAACGTGCTTTTGGAATGTTAGTCTGCGGTCAATCGTCACACCGAGATATTTAACATCTGGCTGCCACGGGATGTCTTGCTTCATCAGCTTCAGGGCATCTGGCAGGTTTGAGCTCCCGGTGATCATGGCCTGGGTCTTCGCCACGTTCACCGAGAGCCTCCATTTCTTGAGCCATTCTGGCAGGGCGTCTAAGCTAGGCTGCAGCTTCTTCACTGCTGGTCTGAGCGATGAGGCGTGATAGGCTGCATCATCTGCGTATAGCGCCAGCTTCGCCTGCCCAACGACTGGGATGTCATCAATGGAACACATACGAGTAGTTCTTATCGATCTATTTGCAGAATAACAATCCTAAATGACCTGCTCAGATAGTAAAAACAATAGTTTAATGTAAAAAGTTAGACAAAAGATTGAGAGTATCATTTAGTCGCTTGTAAGATAAATTACAAGTGAAATGATCTTAAAATATTTTTTTACCTGTGTAGTATTGCATTTTTTTCTTTCTTTTATTGATTAGCTTCATCCTGCTTTATTAATTTTTGCCTTTCAATGTCATTCCTTTCTTTTTGAATATGGATTTTATCTTCTATTTTAAGCAGTCTATTCTCTAAATTATCTAAAATTAAAACTGTTTTATATTTTCTGTACAGAAATATTTATGTATTATATCTGTGTGAAATATTATCTTTAGCATCATACCATGTCCAGTCACTACACGAGAGCGCTTGCGCTTGCGTGTTGAAGGTGTAATTAGGGGCTGGGCGGGCTGTGGTACAGGCTGGCAGGGTTTGTTTATAGGCTCAGAAGGCTCCATTTCAGCCTCAAATAACAGCACCGGTGAAGGTACTCCTTCGGCTTCAGGTTCAGGCTCTAGTTTAGAGCTGCCCGAGGGTCCTGGCCTGGCGAGGGTTCACTGGAGGCTTAAAAAATCAAAAAATAAGTGTCACATATACAGATTAAAGATAAATATTATTTATTGTAAGTATTATACACTGATACAACACATCAGAAATTTACCTCAGTTGTTATGACGTCTTCTATATCGAAGACAGCCACAGGACCCATTATGGAGTACACTGACTCCTCCACCTCTGTCAGTTCTTTAATGGTCGAAGGACCATTGCCAGTACTGGCGGGACCCCCTAAACTCCCTCTGATTATGAGACAATTTTTTTCATATTGTTTCTGAAGTTACGCCACGCTTAAAATAAGTAAAGAACAATTTTTTTTAAAAATTCCTTGGCTAACCTTTAAACTTATTTCACAAAACCAAGAACAATACAGTATTTACCTGTTTCCACTTAGCCACTGATTTGATAGCCCTTGCGAATTTAATGTAGTGGCCAAGCCATTCCATAAAGCCTCCTAGTTCGCCCGACCTCGGAGGCTTTGGCTGATCCCAGAAGCCATATTGGGATGGTCCTTCATGTGAGCCTCTAAATAACTAAGTTGGGCTGCTGTGGCTTTACTGCGGCTCATCTTGTAAACACTCAAATCACATTAAATATATTTACCATTTTCCCACATGTTTATAAAACTAAGTTTCATGTAAAAGTAATTTTATATCGTCACGCAATGTATTTCTATTTACCTTTAGTTAGTTATTAGGTCCTTACATATGAAATTGGCGTTTTGTCGTACTGGCCACGAAACATTACTTAACCGGCACAATAATGAAGGGATTTTAAATCGGATCTTTCGGATATTTCAAGTTTTCCATTTTGTAAACTGCGTGACGCAAAGAAAAAACCAAACGAGGACAAAACAAATGAATTACGGTTTTCGAAATACAAATGTATGAATAAATAGCTGTATAAATTTGAAATTGGAATCCCGAACCAAAGAAGAGATATTTGAGATCAAAGTGGCCAGTACGACAAAACGCCAATTTCATATTTAGTTTATTTATTACAATAATTTTACTGATAATATTGTTTATTTTCATCGAAACGATTAAAACGAAGCTCTAAGGCTTCGTTCACACGGCATTGTCCTGCACGTTTTTTTGCAGTATACGTCTTAACGTATAAATAGTGACCATACAACGTACATAGATCCATTCACAAGTCGATTGTACTGCAAAAAAACGTGTACCGCTTATACGTTTAAACGCATAGTCAACGGACTTGTCAAGCAAATCGAATGAACTTTAACGTATTCGGTTCGCAGTGGTATACGTTTTTTAACGAATAGCAACCGAAGAAGCGTTTAGTACCTAAGCGTCTTTTGGAGGGGTGGCACGTATTTTATGTTTGATTTGGTTTGATATACAAAATGGTTGAGGAATCTTCTATAGATAACGAACTATTAATTTCATTAGTGGAACAAAATCCCGTTTTATGGGATAAAACTTTGGAACTTTATAAAAATCGCGTCGCAACGCAAGTGGCTTGGAAGGGAATCATGGTAATAATTGATCCTAATTTTGAAACAAAGGAATAAAAAACAAGACAAGCCATAGGTATGTATCTTTTATTATTAATTATAAAAATTGCGTTACAACATATTTTAACTTGTTTTGCTTAGTTCTAAATATATTCGTTTTGCCACGGGACTGATCCTTCGTTTGATAAAAAATAGTGACTAAAAATGGACCTTACGCTGTTTGCTTGAACATTTCTAACTGACGTACTTTGAATATTTTCAAATAATGGAGGATTTGCCACATCTTCAAAATTGTGTCCATCATTTTCACGAACGTAATTGTGTAATACAATGCATGCTTTTATGATTTCTGTCAATAAAGTTGGTGAAACATCAATAGCCTTATGTAGAATTCTCCATTTTCCCGCTAAGATACCAAAAGCACACTCCAAGTATCTCCTTGCTCTGCTCAGGTGGTAATTAAAGATTTTTTTACGAAAATCTAAATGTGTTCTTCCAAAAGGGCGTAGTAAATTATTATGTAGAGCAAATCCCTCATCACCGATAAATACGTATTGTGCACTTTCTCCACCTTCTAATAATGGCATTGGTTTGGGTATATTCAGCGAACCATCATTAACTTTTTTCCATAAGACGGAATTTTTCAAAATGGATGAGTCACAATCTTTTCCGTATGATCCTATGTCTACATATATAAATCTGTATTCCGAATCAACCACCGCAAGTAGCACAATTGAAAAATAATCTTTATAATTGAAGTACATGGATCCACTATGAGGAGGCTTTAAGATTTTTATGTGTTTCCCGTCAATTGCACCTAAACAATGAGAGAAATTAGTCTTTCTTTCAAAACCTTCCACTATTTTCACCCATTCACTTTATGTAGAAGGCGTTTGAAGATATTCTCCTTGAAGGACATGCCACAGAGTCCAGCATACATCCCAGACGATACCACTTATAGTCGATACTCCAACTTTGTAAGAATAGTGTAAATCTTTCATGGAACACCCCGATGCTAAATACCTGAAAAAAAAAATGTATATGTACCGTATTACTTATCATGTTTGTCTTTTACAGCTAAAATTATTTATTCAACGGTGGACTCATATAAGAGATAATTATAAACGATCATATAAAAAGATGAAACATCAGAAAAGCTCAGGAAGTGGCGCTAAAACAGCAAAGCCTTATGTATATAGTAAACAGTTATCTTTTCTGCAGAAAGTAATACAACCTAAAGAGACAATAAATAATGTTAGTACCGAAAATAACAACACGGAATCCGATAATAACACAGAATCTTAAAACCAGAAAAATAATTCTGAGGGAGGAAATGAAACATTTAAAACAAACTCTATAGAGACACATGACACAATGGCGGCAAAGAGCCCAACACCTAATCGTGTACCTAAAAGATCTCTAAAGAGTAAGATTAGTCCTGTAGATGCGAAGATGATGAAATTTATGGATTCTTATTCAAATAACGAACCTAAAACAATGAATCGGCATCTTTCATTTTTTAATGGGATATTACCATCATTAGATAATTATGACGATGATGAAGTCCTCGAATTCCAAGTGGGTGTGCTATAATTAATGAAAAAAATTAAAAACAGACGCCAAATTCGTGAATCGTCGTCTTTCAATCTCTCATCAGTTCACAAAGGATATTTTACACAACAATACCAAAATAGTAATATTACACAAGAAGCTACAAATTCTATCATTACAAACATGACTACAACGACTTCTCTTCAAGGTCCAGCCTCTGTAGAATTAACTACAGCAGCTTCTCTTCAAAGTCCGTCCTCTGTCGAATCCTGCTATTCTAACTACACGGATATGGATTACAATGGCTTTTAATACGAAACACGAATATACTATAGTAAAATTGTTTTAATTTTAATATTTTTTAATTATAATAATTAACGTTAATAAAACTTAAATAATCACGACCTGCGTATTTTTATTTATATACTCACCTTAAACAGGTGGCTAATTTCATTTTAGTACTCATGCATTTCCGCATATTCGTATTTGATTTTGTTAGGCTTGAATTTTCCAGTCGAGTTAATAACTTTTCAAAACTTTCAATAGACATTCAAAAGTAATTAAAAAACATTTTTTCATTATTTCTAAGATTTTCGAATAATTTTTCAAATGTGATTGTACGCACAGATTCTTGATTAATAGGATGTACCCAAAACCGTCTGTTTTGTCGGCGGCGAGACCGTTGGCGCCTTCGATACTAATATAAAAGTACAACCAAGCGTGGATCCATCAGTGACGTCTACTCACTGTGACAACTGTGTAGAAACTGCGGCAATTCGTTTTTACACGAATGAAATTTGCCATATGAACACCCGGTTGACTAGGTATACGTTAAAACAACGATTACAAAAAAACGTGCAGGACAATGCCGTGTGAACGCGAAGCCTTACACGCCGGCAAGCAACACGTTAAATTGACAGCTGACAAACGAGGGTGTTCGTGCCACTGTACGATATAAAATTTGACATTGACTTCGTGAATGTTGTTCAAAGGTTTTACCACGAGCTTAACGTAACAAACCCGCGTTACGTGTTTATGTGGTCATCGCGAATCAGGCCCCAAGAGGGATGTAGAGGGGACTTCATTTCCCCAGTGGAGGTAGTTCAAGCAGTTCGCAGTCTGAAGCTGAGGAAGGCGCCGGATTACGACGGGTTCCCAGTAGCCGCCCTCAAGCAGATGCCCGCCAGAGGGCTGGTGTGTCTAATCCGGCTCTTCAACGGCATCCTCCGGACCGGATACTTCCCTTCTATATGGAAGAATGGCAAGGTGATCGTCCTGCATAAAGGTAGATTTATATCTACAGACATTGAGTGTGGCAGACACGTGCCGTGACAGACACTGAAAACTAGCAGTATGTCTCAGGTAAGATTTATTACAGAATTATTTATTATTGTGTAAACAAAGTGGAATACTATTCTAAGTGCCGATACACCCTTTCGTCAGTAAGGTCTGGCTGAAAACCTTGGTAAAAATCTTGTATTGTTATTTTCACGAACCTGTCCACTTTTCGTATCTTTTTTCTTTTTATGAGAACGTCTGAAGGCATCTCGCAACAGTGCCCATGCTTTTTTACATTATATACATTTTTTACATAATATCATAATGTTTTTCTTTGCAGATTTTTGGCTACTGGGGACTCCTTCGTTTCTATACCCTTTATAGAATAGGAGAGGCCGTTTGTTATAGACTAGGAGTAAGCACTGTACACAAGATAGTGAAAGAGGTTTGCAGTGCAATAATAGAACGGCTGGTGAGTGAAACAATGCCTGTCCCTACAAAAGAACAGTGGCAAAAATCGCAGAGAAGTTTTGGAATACTTGGAATTTTCCAAATTGTATAGAAGCCATTGATGGCAAGCACGTTCAAATAACTGCTCCAGCAAACTCTGGATCTCAGTTCTTTAACTATAAAAAAACTTTTTCAATCATGTTGATGGCAATTGTGGACGCTGACTACAAGTTTATATGTGTCGACGTCGGCGCTTATGAATGAAACAGTGACGGAGGTATTTTTTCATATTCAAACATCGGAAAAGCATTAATTTCAAACACATTTAACGTTCCAGAAAGCACAAATTTACCTGGCACTGAAATTACAGCGCCATATTTTATCATAGGAGATGAAGCATTCCCTTTGACAACTTATCTAATGAGACCATATCCTAAACCTCAACTAGGTGACCAAAGAAAAAATATATTCAACGATAGACTATCTCGTGCAAGAAAAGTTGTCGAAAATGCATTTGGGATTTTGTCTCAAAAATTTCGTATCTATAACAGGAGAACACAACTTGATCCAGATAATGCAGACAATGTTATTATGGCGACGTGTATCTTACATAATTATATAAAATCTGGTGGTTCTCAGCATTCACATAAATGAAGAAGACATTATTGCATCATATTCTTTGTCAAACCTACCTAGACAGGGTGGAAGTCATCAGATAGCCGCATTTAATGTCAGAGAGAATTTTGCTAGGTTTTTCGATTCACCCGAAGGAGCGTTAAACTACTAGGTGATTATATCGGTGTCCTGTCGTTTGACCAAAAGTAATTTGACAAAATTACACTTGACAAACAACGTTTGGTAAAACAATGGTTTCGCCGAATGATCGTTTTAGTAATAATCATTTTACAAATACACTTTTTACAAATATTAGTGTAAAATACATTATAAAAAAATAAAATATGTACTCACCATTACTATTAAGTTTTATTCCTATTTCGTTCCACGCCTGATCCTTTTTCTGATTGTCACTATGCCTATTATCACTTAAATCATAAAGGTATTTGTAATCTCGTACAAATTCTATGAGCTTTTCGTTATCCATTGTAAAAATGAAAAATAAAAAAGAAAGCACGTATACGCAGTTCCGATACTCTATTCACACTGCCCGGCAAGGAGCCACAGACATGAACCGCGCAGACAAAATATTCTTTCCGAAAATACTGGCCGGGCACGACACGTGTCTGTAAGCGTCTGTACGGCCGTGTTACGATAGATATAAATACGTTAATAGTTACTGTATGGAAGAATATCATTTTGACTGAGACGGCACGTGTCTGCCACACTCAATGTCTGTAGATATAAATCGACCTTAACTCAAAATGAAGATTGAAACACGTTAGTGAAATTTGTCAAAACATTGACTGGCCTCACAGCGCAGTGGATTGTACCCCAGACTTCGGCGCTGAAGGTCGTGGGTTCGATTCCCACTCTGGACAAACATTTGTGTGATGAACTCGGGTGTTTGTTCTGTGTCTGGGTGTTCATTATGTATAATAAGTATGTATTTAAAAATAGTATATGTAGTATATATCAACCATCTGGTTCCCATAGTACAAGCTCTGCTTAGTTTGGGGCTAGATGGCGCTGTGTGAAAAATGTCCGCCAATATTTATTTATTTATTTTATTTATAAATAAGGATTTCCGGGACAAATAATGCAAAACCAAGAAACCTTCTTTGTTTTGTTCTTGGCCCCATTTCTTCCATGCAACTAAAGATTTGCTTTGTAACAATCACGACAAAATTTTCTTGTTGACACACTGGGTCGTGGTGTGGCTAATCCTGTATTTTCTTGACTACCCTCAATCAACTGCTTTGCCAACAGTCGCCTAAAATCGACGACAGACATCTTCTTCTTGGTTGTACTCTCATATAGCACTCTTGCATTTACTACTGCAGTATTGAGCAATAATTCTTACCGACCTTCTTATACCACTTTAGTATCTTTCGCAGAGGACTCGAATGAGCACTCATTTGGTCAGACAAGTCAACGGCTGCCTTGGCTTTATTATAATCGATCACGATTTTTGGTTTAATTGTTTCAATCCCTCTTTTTTTCTTTTTTTTGTAAATCCAATAGAATGTTTGGTTGACAACAAACATACTTCCCTCTTATCCTTCCACTTCATAATCGTGATACCGTTTTTTTTTCTTTTGCCATAAATTCACCCGGTTTCAGATTTCCAGTCATGACATCCTTTGGTAAGCTTTTTCTGTTTTTGCGTATGGTCCCTACTCAATGAGTATCTTGTTGAACTAACTTTTCAGCTAGATCTAAGCTTGTATACCAATTATCTACGAACATGGAACATGGAACACGAACAC
Organism: Ligdia adustata; assembly: GCA_947049295.1. NCBI lineage: Eukaryota > Metazoa > Arthropoda > Insecta > Lepidoptera > Geometridae > Ligdia > Ligdia adustata. Next base: position 10,588,811 of record OX346231.1, read on the forward strand.
CTTTTCCAAAGTAGTTACGAGCCAGGTTCAAGACAATATTGGTTGGAGTATTATCCTGTGAATCTAATGTCTTTACTCCATATACCTCCACCTTTGTCGTATAGCCAGGAGTAGTACACAATTTAAATAGCTTGATGCCATATGTTTTTTTGACTTATTATATTGGCGGAAAATTATACGCCCACGAAATGGAATCATGCTTTCATCGACACATAAACATTCATCAGGTGTATAATGAATTGAAAATGTTTGATTAAATATTTCAAGTAATCTTCGTATTTTACCTAGGCTGTCATTTTTTGGAACATCTTCGTTGTTGGAGAAGTGGAGCATTCTGAGCAAAACTTCGAAGCGGTTGCGACTCATAGTCTTTTTTGCAAAAGATTGACCCAACATTTCATCATTTTGTAGCCTACCGGGTTGGATATAAAAGATTTTTATTTCTTCCAACTCTTTATTTGGTAGGTGAAGGAGTACATAGATAAGAAAAGGGGCAATGTTAGAACCATTCGCTTGTCTTAACTAATTTAATCTAATACAATATTAATTGGTGACTCCCGTTCTGGCTCTTTCTTGGTTCAAAGGTTGGCCATAGCCATACAGCGCGGTAATGCCGCCAGTGTTATGGGCACCTTTGCTCCAGGACTGAGTCAGAACGGGTAATTTAGTTAACATGCTTACCTATTTATGTAAGTTGTATTTCTATTTCATCATTTAACTTAATTTTATACAATATTAAATTATATAATTTTAATATTAAATACTTAAAGGAAATTAGGAAATGCCTTTGGCAAACCAGAATCCAGTGAGGAAAATTGAAACTCCCAGTTACAGCGCAAGGTGGAGGAGTAAGTCCTCCGGAAACTGGTTGGCAAGGGAAGGTGAGCCCCTCAGAAACACCTCCCGTCCAGGGAGGTAATGAAGCGTGTAGTGAGAATAAAAACGCGTACACCAATACAACCAGCAATCAACAATCAGCACAGCAGATCCAAGGAGTAATCAGCCTTGACACGCAAGGAGAATCGACGTCTCGACGACTCTGAAGATATATTCAGCCACAGACAGACACCAAAACAGACATGAGAACCAATATCCTGGTCAGCCACGTGGTGTTCCCACCCCGGTCAAAAGAAAAACATCCTCACATTTACCATAAATTATATCTAGGACTCGGCGTCCATCACCAAAAGACCAAGCAAAATGTCGCCGGAACCACAAATTCAATCCAGTTATTTCCAAAGACAAAACGTTTAAAAAGCACAGAACAATAAGTGAAAAAAAATCGACTTCTAAAGGGCCTTAGAAACAGAAAAACATTGCTCAGCCCAAAAAATACAATACATAAGATCGTCGTAATCGCCTAAATTAAACGATTATAAGAATAATTTGAATAGTGTTTACAATGTAATTTCAAACAGCAAAATATTGATTTATCCAAGAAGATCGGAAACAAAAACTAACGATAAAGATTTTACCTTAAAACTCATCGATCATTAATTAGACGATTTTAAACGAAACGTCATCTCCGATTTGACAGTTCTACGACAAAAGAAAAAAACTACATAATAACGTAAACTAATGGTTTGAAGCGAAAACACGATTTCAAGTGAATTGAAGGCTAAATATGTAAAATGAATCAAAATAAGGACACAAATTAGTCAGTGTATCAAGTAGGTAAGTCCAGCAAACAACGTTCAAATAGCAACAACAACAAACGCGAAAATACGCATAAACGAAGGCAATTTCAGACAGAGTGTTGACCTAAATAACTTGATGAAGAAACACCTTTCTAACTCAAAAAATAATGGCTTACAGTACTCCTCCGCCCACCAGAATTTTGCACACCAGTGAAAAATTCATGCTGGCCCCCCAGCATTCCAAAACAAAACTTAAGCATAATAGTAAAATAAAACAATTCAAACAATCTCTCAGCAAACACAAGAACTCTCCCAACAGCAACAGAAACTATTTACCTAACTAACTATCTAACATGCAAAAACAAGTTCCTAGTTGTAAATAAAGTGACCCTTTTAATGGTTTTTATGCTAACTAATAAAATATGACCCACCTGGCATTTTTTAAATATAGTAATATATACAATAATTAGCTAATGTTATTCCCCCAAAATCCCCAAATAATTATGATACTATTACATAAACACTTTAGCTAAAAAATATACGTGCTGTCCACTTTTGGGATAAGGTTAAGAGTTGACTGGTTCACTATCTCAGTACAACTCGGCCAAAATTCCAATAGTAGGATCTAGCTACCGACAAGGGTCTCTATTCAAACAGTAAAAAAAAGCGAAACAGGCTGGCAAACAAGCAGTCAATTCCAAAATTAAGTTATTAATATTAACCCTGTTGTTAATGGTAAAATAAAAATACAGTAATATACTATCCCCATATAACTTCTTCAGTGTTAAAGGTCGTGTTAAGGCTTATTGATAAAGAGGTTCACCACCGCCCCTGTCAGATTAGAAAGTTGAGTGTTTGGGCTTATTTTTAAGAAAGGAGTTCACACAACAGCTCCTCCGTCGTTAGGTTCTCACTAAGCCTAGGTAGACAGGACCGTGACGTATATATTGCGTTTAAGGCTTACTTAAAGAGTCCACAAAAAAATGAGTACATAAAATGAGTGTGTGCGTTATAAGCTTATTTATAGAGTGCGCGCAAACTGCTCTTTCAGAGGTTAAGGCACTAGCCAATGAAAATATTAATATACTTACATAATATTATGATAAACAAATCTAAGTAGGAATAAACGTAAATAAATGTATCATAAATATATACTATCTCGAAACACACATGCCAGGCTAATCATACACAATAACCAAAACAGTCCCTCAGACAGAAAACAAAATCAAAATTTTAACAGACCTAAAACTAATTGTGTGGCGGTCTATAGGACCCTTATAACTAAAAAAATAGTTATAGTCATAGATGAAAGAAGAAGAGAGAGGCAGAAAACAGAAGAAAGGAAATAAAACACCTTGGCATCGTTACAGAACAGACGACAGATTGGCCTACGGTGCAGAACACACTAGCCCTCTATTACACACGTTAGATAGAACATTTGATGTCTTTAATATGACATTCAGATCGCCTTCCATGAACATCCTCAAACAGATATACCAACTTAGACAGCTTCTTCACGACAGTACATTTCTCGTAGAGAGGAGCCAATTTATATGAAAAGTGTCGAGCAGCGTCACTACGAACATGAGTTCGCCTCCAGACTTCGTCACCGACCTGAAATTCTGCGAACCTTCTACGCCGATCATAGTATTTAGCGTTGCGGAAATGTGCTTTTTTCAGCGCCTGACCAACACTAGCATACACGTCTTTCAGCTCGTTTAGGCTTTGAACATATTCATTGCAAGATTTCACTTCGATTTCCTCCAGGTCTTCAGATTCTCCGTAGATCTTACCGTCTGCAATTGACTCACGGCCATGAACAACCATAAAAGGACTATAAGAGGTGGAATCGCTCACTGAAGAATTCAGGGCAAACTGAACTTGTGACAGCTTCGAATCCCAACCCCGTTGATCCTCACCGACAAGAGCAGCGATTGCAGTAACTAAGGTGCGGTTGTATCTCTCCACAGTATTAACTTGTGGGCAATACGTGGGAGTGTAGTGCACCTGAGTGACATGATATTTAGTGAACAGAGCCTTTACCTCACGACCAATAAACTGAGGTCCATTATCGGCAATGACCGTTTGAGGAACCCCATGCACCAAAAAGACACGTTCTTCCAAACGCTGAGCCACCGCAGCACTCGTAGCACGCCTTAAAGAAAAAAACAGACAGTACTTAGAAAAACAACAGACCACTACTCATTTTGCAGGCGAGACTTTGGCAGTGGACCAACTAAATCGATGCTGATACACTGGAACGGTCTACGACAAACCTTCGGGTTGCCTATCAATCCTTAAGTTGGCTGGTTAGGATGTTTGAAAGCCTTACACGTCGAACAGTCAGACACGTAGTTCACTACATCTTGGTATATCCCAGGCCAATAGAAATGAAGACGTAAACGCTTATACGTCTTTTCCACACCCAAGTGAGCAGCCATTGCAGAATCATGACGCTCTGAAATTAGAACAGGCCTCCTGTGACAAGGAACCAGCTCTTTCCAGTCGAAATCACTAGTCAAGGTATACTTACTCTTGGTGTAACGGTAGAGTCTACCATCAATTATTTGGTAAGTGGGACAAGTTGAGGTCTAGCTTGGCAACGAGAGAATAGGTTGTCAAACCACGGGTCAGCATCAACAGAAACAGTGAGAGCAGCAACAGAGACCAGTCGCGATAGAGCATCCGGAACAATGTTTTCAGAGCCCTTCCGATGCTCGACAACAAAATTATAGGGAGAAAGTCGACAACCCCAACGTTCCAATCGTCCAGTAGGGTTCTTCAAATTCAAGAACCACTTCAAACTAGCATGATCAGTAATAATCTTAAACGCTTTTGGACCTTCTAAATAAGGTCGAAAATGTTCCACAACATTCACAACAGCTAAGGCTTCTTTCTCAGTCGCAGAGTAATTACGTTCAGGTTTATTAAGTGACCGACTAAAATAAGCAACAGGGTGCTCCTCGCCATCAACTACCTGAGTCAACATTTCACCAACTCCCACATCAGAGGCATCCGTGTGGACAACGAATGGTAACCAAAAATCAGGACAAGCTAACACGGGAGCCGTAGTCAACGCTGTTTTCAGATCCAGAAAAGCAGATTCAGCTTCTGCCGTCCAGACAAAAGGAGGTCTACCCTTTCGAGTAGAGGTAAGAGCGTTTAAAGGTGCCGCAATCGTGCTAAAACCCTTAATAAAACGGCGCTAGTAAGAAGCGGTACCCAGAAAACTTTTCACTTCTTTAGGAGATGAGGGCACGGGGAAATCGATTATGGCCTTCACCTTGTCAGGGTCCGTTCTTAGGCCTGGTTCATCTACTACAAAACCCAGATACTTCAGTCGTTTTCGAAAGAAACAACACTTGCGCATATTTATAGTAAGGTTAGCTGAGCGCAGCTTCTCCAGGACTTTCAGCAGAAGGTCAATATGCCCCTCGAAGGCTTGCTGACCACGATGACGTCATCCAAATAAATAAAACCTTCCCACAGAATTCAGGCCCAAACAATCTATCCATTAGCCTCTGCTGAGTAGCGGGCGCTGAAGTTAAACCGAAACACATCACCTTAAATTGAAACAGTCCACGTGAAGGCACGGTGAACGCAGTTTTTTCCTTAGATTCAGGGGTGAGGGGAATCTGAAAAAATGCAGCTTTCAGGTCTAGAGAGGAGAGAAAACGCGCATCACGAAGCTGGTCTAAGATGCTATTAATATAAGGCAGAGGGTAAGCATCATGCTTTGACACCGCGTTCAGCTTACGACTATCCAAGCAGAACCGCATTTCGCCATTGTGCTTAGGAACCACAGTAATTGATTGGATTATTCCATGGGCTGGTACTGGGCTCGACCACATCCATAGCTAGCATCTCATCAAAATGACGATTCAACTCTTCCAACTTATGAGGTGACATAACAAAATAACGCTGTTTAATTGGAGCTGCAATTCCAGTATCAATATTATGGGATATTAGATGAGTCCTCCCCAAACCCCGTTTTTCAGCCGATACTTCCTCAAACAACTTACAGACATCATCAGCTAATTTCTTTTGGTCTTGCGACAAAGCAAGCGCAAAAGGGAGCAAGCGATTTGCTTGCGACACTATATTACAAGTAGGATCCTGATAAAAAAGAGTTTTATAACTATAAGAAGACTTTCAGCATTGTTTTAATGGCACTAGTAGATAGCAACTACAAATTTATATTTGCTGACATAGGAAGTCAAGGCAGAATAAGTGATGGTGGCGTTTTCAACAATTCATTATTATGGAAAAAAATCTGCAGAAACGAATTAAATTTACCCACGCCATGCCCTCTTCCCGGATCAAATGTTGATGTGCCATTCGTCTTTATAGGCGACGGTGCTTTTGCACTAAGCACACATGTAATGAAACCATACCCTGGCAACCATGATTTAGGTTCTTCAAAAAGGAGATTTAATCAGTGTCTGTCTAGATCACGGGTTGTGGTGGAAAACACATTCGGAATTTTAACTGCAGTATTTAGATTATTCCGACGACCAATTGATTTACATCCAGATATTGTGTCAGAATTAACGATGACATGTGTACTGCTACATAACTTTCTCAGAAGTAGTAAAAATTCTGCAGCAAGATATACTCCTCCAGGGACGTTTGATGAATATGATAGTAATGACAATCTGATAAGACCAGGATCGTGGCGAAGAAATGCAAATGATGAATATAACGCAATAAGAAATTTGCCACACATACCACGAAGACCGTCTCTGAATGCTACACAAATCAGGGAAGAATTTTCTTAAATTTTTGCAGGGCTATGAATACTCAATATTAATGCATGTATAATTAAATTATTTAGTTATATAAAGTGCATAATCTATTTTTAACTAATACTTCTTTATTAATAATAATTAAAGACAAAAAAAAAAAAAAAAAATTATGACATACGTGGTTTTTTTACATACATACCGTTTCCGTGTTTATTGTATTCCTAGTGGTATATACCGGCAGCAGAAACGATTCCATCGCCGCATACGCAAACCAAATGGGTTCGTATATGTCGTCACTCCCTGAAAAAAAAATCGGTCAGTGTAGGGTATTACTTACATAAATAACAACGTTTTTAAAATAACCGGCTCCAATCGCAACATCAATCACTCTGACAGTCCATATCATGAAACTACTGAACCGATTTTGATAAAACTGGCTTTGCACTCTAAGTAAAAAAAAATAATGCTATAAAAAAAACAATTCTTTTATTTAGATTTCTAGTTTCTTAAAACATGCAGTGAAAAATACGTGCAGGTACGAATTAATAACCTACCTACGGAGTACGGACTTACTTTTAGAACATATTAATATAAGCACTTAAAACATAAGTTCAAAAATTGACTTTCCAATTACATCTAAGTAGTGGTTTAAGTAAATAATGAACACATACCTGCACCAGATCGTGTAGACTCCTGCTTTTTTTAAGTGTCGTCGAAAGGTGCCCATGAGTATTTCTTTTTTTGTTTTGAGGTCTTTTATAGAAACATTTAATTTTGTGCCCAGCCTCCCCCAAGCATCGTTGATTTTCTTTTTATCCTTGTGATGTGTGTGATGCGGATCCCATATTATTGGTTCTGCCTGATAATACTCGAGAAAACGTAAAGTTTGATCGCATGACCGATCCGCCATCTTGTACGTCCAGTCGTCGCGAAGGTGCACGAGATACTGAAGCGATTGCGCGCGTGTGAACAGGCAATCGGGCGCAAGCACATTTATCCTTTGAAATGTGCCAAAAAAACCGACACTCGTCCCGTTCACGGCAAGCGCACGCACGTGCACATTCAAACAGTCGAACAGCCCGTTCTCATGCTTGTGCTTGTGTTTGTGCCCGTTGAATGTCGTATTGAACGCGAGCGTGTAAACCTAGCATAACACGTTAATTTACGTCTTGCAAGATTGTATAAAAGTAAGTAGTAATAACCTATATTTAAACATCTAGGTACGTTATAGTATTTGGTAATCACTAAATACTTGGATAATAATTATACTACCACTACTATGTATGTGTATTTTGCTGTTTGGTTTTGTAATAAATCCACTTTGATTTTGACTTGAAGTAAAACAAATAAAATAATATAATAATTTTTATTAATACAAGCGGTAGGTAATAAATTGAAGTCTTTATTTTAGTATATTCACAACTATTTGAAAGACTAAAAAAATTTGAAAAATCTTCTTTTGGAGTATACTCGGTATGTACGTCGGCTTCAATTGTTATAACATTAGAAGTTATATTATTATTTTGGTTATTTTCATTCAATATTGTATCTTGTGGACCATACTCAAACCGTTGCAATCGTGTCAGTGGAGGCCTTAATATTATTTGAGATGGAACACCAGTGAATACAATTGGTTGTCGGTGAATTAAAGTCTGCGGAGGTGTCTCAGTAATGGCCGTTCCCAATATATATCGGCGATTAAAGATAGATAGCTATCCCTAATCGTTAGTAAGCTGGTAATCTATCTTTCTAGTCGTCCCAATACTACAGATAAGTGTTAGCTATCTCTAGTTATCAGTGGATCGGCCGCCTATCTGCGCCCTCTCTTACGTTCCAAAGTACGCAGCATCACCCGCAGTCTAATAATTTCAAGTCGAATTTAAATTACATTTTGTGTTGAAATATTCAAAAATATTGTCAATAACATTTTATTAAATACGTATTGTAAATAATTATCAGTTAAATTTGTATTTAGATACATATTTTAAATTTCCATAATATTGGATCTTCAACTTTAAATTTTGAAACGGAACGTTTCATTTTGGACTAATGTCAATGTCATCGATCAAACCCGCGTCGCGCGTCCTGCCTGTTTGTTTTGTAGCGTTGGGTAGGACACACAAATATTATGAGTTTGTATGAGCTGCTCATTTTGAGAAATGAAGTAGGACGATGTACCACCTCATTTGAGGTGGTCCTCAAAACGGGAAGTACCTACATACAAATTGAAGTCATATCGTGTTTTTGAGTTATGAGCTAGATGAGGTTATTTCATAAGAAAAGTAGTTTACTGAACTAACATGACGTTGAAGTGTTATGTTATTTGAGTAACATATAATTGTGGAAAATAAAAACTTATATTTAACAAAATTATATACTTTAAGCGGTGCAAAAATATTCTCAGTTATCTAGGTAAAATTATTTTTACATATTATAATTTAAAAATAAATACATTAGTTTTTTTTCGTCAAGCCTCCTCATTCATAAAACATACCCATCTCAGATAAGATATTTTATAAAAATCAAGGCAAACACATAGTTAAAAAAGTTAAAATGCAATGAAGTTATGCACTCGCGATTAAACACGTTTATTATCAATAAATACAATATAGTGATATCAAAGTAGAAAAAAAAAAGGTTAACAATATTTTTAAATAACAATTTATATCAACATTGAAAACAGCGCGAACATTCAAACCACAAAACTTCAAAAATGTCACATATATCGTTTCATTCGCTTTTAGTCTTGTTCAAGCATGAAAAGTGTGAGCAAGACAAAATAGTTCAAAACCACGCTACTACGCAATACGCGCATTCCCTTACTCTTTCTTAGAAGCTACTCTTCTTTGAGCGTGAATGAACAACTACACGAACTACGTCAAAGAGTTAGTAGCGGTACAAAGAGTTTGTAGCGGTACAAAATGTATGTTTGAGGCGATGGGACAATTTATTACTTTGCATGGGACATTTGAGGCGCCTCACGTATGAGTAACACAACTCTATTGTTTTGGCTGCTTTCAGCTTTGGCTTTGTGCATTGTTTATTGTGTAAATTATTCTAGAATTCTATGTATATCGAGTTACAAAATTAGGAAAACTATTAAAAATGATTGGAGTAAGTGCCACAGTTGTAATTTTGCTAAGTATTATTGCATTTTACAAAGTTGATCACTAAAATGGAGAAACTTAAACGTCGTGTTATTTTCGTTTCAGACCAAAACTATACCATTGACGAAACAAGAAGTGATGTATCTTGTAGATTTAATAGAAGATAATCCTGTGCTATTTAGTAAAGCCACTAATGCCAGCAATAATCAGCTCAAGGAAGCAACATGGACCAAAATCACACAACAATTTAACTGTACCATAGCAAGTTGCCCACGAAAACCAGAACAACTGAGGCTGAAATGGGAAAATTTAAAAAAAACCGCACGAAAAAGGACTGCTAAAATAAGAATGAATAACCTAAAGGTACCTACATACAATATTAATGTTGCATGTGTTATTTTTTAATGACTATGCTTTTGGCCTCAAGTGGTCTCTACAACTTCACAAAATGTTTTATTCTATGTGTTATACCTACTATGTACTTACTGAGTGGATAAATAAAATTATTCGAATATTTTATAGGTAAATGTTTACTTAATATTTTATCTTCAAGTTTAGACTGGAGGTGGAAAGCCTGACTACATTCCTCCAGATGACACTTTGGATAACGTAGCAGCAATTTTAGGGCCTACATGTGGTGGTTACAGCGTATTATTTGGAGGTGATGCCGAGGCAGAGCTTGCAGGGCAATCTGTGTTGGAGGGTGCTGGGCATTCTGCGGCAGAGGCCACATGTGACAAGCAGGGGCTTCATGTGATTGAAATCACTGATCTAGAGAGTACTGAAGTGAAGGCCAGTACAGAAATTATTGTGCCATATAATGAAAAACCAATAGAGACCTCTCCTATGCGGAGCACCCCTCCTAAAACCACACGTCAAAAATTCTTTTTTTCCTCCACAACCAGCAAAGGTACAATTATTATTATAAATTTTTAATTAATTTAAGGATACAGTGATATTTATATGTGATATTATGGTTTTTTTATTTTACTCATTTTAGGTAAATTGAAGCGGCAATCTATGGCTGATGACCTCTAAGCATCCATCATTACCAGAAATTTGGCGATTGCAAGGCATTACGATGAAAAAAAAAGCGAGAAAAAGAAGTAGCTGCCTTAAAAAAAATTAAATTACAATTAGAAATTGAAGAATTGAAGAATAGACTGCCAAAATAATAATGTATTTTATTTAATTACTAGCCATTAGTTATAGTTATTCATTGTAAATTTTTTTATTGTGTAATTATAGTTAATTAAACAAAAAACTGTTTTATTCAATTTATTATTTATTAGGTATAATATATCATTGTTTGAACATAGACTCAGGATGTAAAATAATTATTAATTAACATTTGACGTTCCAGAGTTTGATTTGTGGCATGATTATCAGAAATGTTCTCATGTGCTATATTTATGTTATAATTGGGAATTGGTATTTCTGGCTCCATATCACTTAGATTAAGCTGTCTGCAAATATTATGCAACACAGATGTTGCGATCACCACTGCCTGTATAGTTTCCAGATACAGCCTCATTTTAAGTGATAAAACTGGAAATCTTCTTTTCCATACTCTGAAAGTTCTGCAATAAAAATCAATTTGAGACTATTAGATGAGTGAAAAGTATTAAAAGTTAACCAGTTTATTGATATTTTATATGATGACATGATACCTTTCAATAGGATTCCTAGTTTTTATCTGTGCTGTATTGTAATTAATTTCATTGTTTGTTTGTGGATTGAGTAGCGGTGTCAACAAGTATGATCTGCATGGGTATGCACTATCTCCAAGTAACCATCGATCTCCATACACACCACTTTCACACTGAGCTAGAAAATTGTTTAAAAATTTTAATATCTATATCTAAACTATTTTGGCAATTCTGGGAGTAAGCATTAAATTTAACAAACTAATACTATGAGTTAGAATTCCATGCCATGAAATATTATTATATAAAATAAATTACCTACCTCGTAACTCAGAGTTATTAAATATTGTAGCATCGTGTGTGGACCCTGGCCATCGAGCCACAACATTCATAAAATTGAGGTTGGCATCACACACTCCTTGGACATTTAAAGAAAATACAGATTTTCTATTTCTAAATTCTTCACCAATATTAGAGTCTGTTGAGAGAAGACATTTTTAAATAGCTGTTAATTATGTATTGTATTTGTTTTCAATTCATTTTTCATTCATCAACACACTTAAATTAATTTAATTACCTACTTGTAAGTATAGATAAGATGAAAACATAAAATATAATTATTATATGTACCTATAATAATAGCCAATAAATATGATACTTACTCGGTGATTGTATAAGAATAAATGTGCCATCGATTGCACCTAGTACTCGAGGAAATCCTGCAATTCTGTAAAAGTCTTCTTGAGTGTTGTTATGTACATACACATATTTTGGATACAGCCTGGCAATAGCCTGAGATATGTTTCTAGACAGACTGATCTATGGACGTGCAAAATGTATTCCACGCTTTACTACGTGCTTTTCGAATTGATCTTTGAGCTGAACTAACTTTATCTTGTAATATAGACAAATTGTAAGGAGTAGAATTCTTTCTGAAGTTGGCTAAGGCTAATCGTCTTTCTGCTACCGCCTTAGATAAGGCTGGCGTCCAATATGGCTTAGGTTTAAATTTACTACTTGGGTTCTGACTAATGTTATGGGTAGGTATACTGGCATCTGCAGCCCTGTTTAAAACATTCACAAATTCGTCATAGCTCTGTTGTAAATTGCTATTAGAGTCTGATAGTCAGCTGAACATTCGTCTACAAGTTTTTTATAGTTTTCCCAGTTGGCATGCTTAAAATTCCTTCTCCTTAGATTGTTATCAGACACATAAATCACCAAAGACAGTTTTATAATTAGATGGTTATTGCCTAATGATTCATTTGTCACCTTCCAATCTAATCTATAAGAGATATCTGAAGAGGCCACTGAGATGTCAGGAGCAGACTGCTGAAGTCTACCGTTTACCATTTTGATTCTAGTAGGTAAACCATCGTTAAGAGTCACATAATTATGGTCCGTCATAGCATCATAAATTTGTGAGTCTCTAGTATCTGTCTTATATGACCAGTTTGAATGGTGACCATTATAATCTCCAACAATTAAAGTTTTACTAGATGATAAAGAAAAAACAGAATCCCAATCACTTTGAGATGTGCTTACAGAACGTGGACAATAAATGGATATAACATATTCAATAAAATCACAATTATGTATGCTAACCATTAAAATTTGAATACCACTATTTGTCAATGTAACCGGGCACAATTGTGATTTTATCGATTTGTGAATTAATATGGCCACCCCACCATAGGCATCATCTCTATCCTGCCGGTATATAGTATAATCTCTTACAGAAAAATGACTGAATGGTTCCAGCCATGTCTCAGATATAGCAGCGACATGAATCTTATCCTGACACAAATATTGCTCAAATTCTAATAACTTAGGCCTAAGTTAGGGCCTAACTTGTGTTGCCAACTCTACTTGTCAAAAAGTCGTTAGCGCACGCTTGAAAAGTCGCTAGATGTCGCTAGCTACGGACAAAGATCCAAAGTCGCTAGAAGTCGCTAAATTATCCCAGTACACCGAGTGCTAGGAAAGAAAATTGAGCGCAATTCTTTCACGTACCTCTAATTCTATATTGTTTTACGTACGGTAGAATGGGCACAGTTTTTTGGTCTGTGGGAATAAAAGAAAACAATTTGATTTACTTACACAGAATATATTTGTAATCCGTATAAAACAAATAAAAATTATAAAAAAACAATTTTAACAAACGAAAAGTTAAAAAACGAAAACGAAACGAAAAGTTAACTAAAAATTATATATAACATAAAATATTATTTATTGCCACCAAATGAAAAAATAATTATTTCACAAATAAAAACTCAAAAACGTAATACTAAAAATGATGAAAAAGTTTCTTCATTCTTCATCAGAACTACTGCTGATAATCTGAAAATCTGAAATTGGTAATATATCCGTTCTGGAACTGGAATTAATACCTGAAGTAGATGGCTGGGGCTGCACTGTACGTTTGGTAAATGAATATGACTTATTGGTCCCAATATTCTTTAGCACATCAATTGGTATTTCGTAATCACAGCAGCTTTTATTGGTTCTTCTTAAACAGTATTTAATCATTAAAATAGAGTTTAATGTCTTTAGACTCATTCGATTTCGAAGCTTCGATTTTGTAATGTTCATCGCACTAAAAATCCAATTTCAGCATTCGAATGAGGTAACGATAATACAATTAATGCCAGATCACACAATTCTTTGAATGGTTTTTTGTCAGCAGGATCTTTATATTGATTGACTTCAGCCCAAAACTCTAGCGTGCTATTAATGTTTTGCCATTTAACAAAATTTATATTGCTCCACTGTAAATCAATTTTTTCCAATTTTTGTACGTCGTCAACCCCTAACTCTTTTGCCAAATCTATAATGTTATCGTTTTGATTCTTTGTTCGCAAAACTTCGCTGACGGATAATTTATTCATTTTGATCAATATTTCAATATTTGGAGGAAGCCTACTTTGCAATTCCCTTATCAACTTGACTGTAAAGTCAACGCACCTTTGTTTAACTATATTTGTGACATCTTCATTCAAATTAAGTTTTCGAGCACTAGTTTCAAAAGCATATCCAAGCGTAGTGTAGGGGTTTAGGTGATTTTCTTGAAATGTCGTAGTTAGTACATTTATATTTGTGTGAGAGTAAATGACTCTGTTACAAATTGATCGCAATAAAAAAGTCAGGGTCTCGAGCAATTTTGTGGGATCAGCATTTTCACTTTCAAATACTTTTAAAGCTGTTTGAACTTCTCCCAATATGCTTTGAATATATGTCATATATAGCAAATTACTACCATCTTCAAACATAGCATGCAGAAGTTCTGCTGTGTAACAATTTTCTTTGACCTTGCATAACGAAAAATGTAACTTTAATTCATCCCATTGTTGTAAAATGCGACTAACTGCTGGGAATATTGATAGCCATCGTGTAGTACACATTTTAAGAATTTTCAAAGGCTGTGATCCACAATTGATGGTCTCATATATTTGTCGGTATTCATCCTGTCGTTTGGGAGATAGAGAAAACCAATTATAAGTCTCCCTTATTATGTACTCAATATTACGTGGCAAAGTTTTTTCAGAAGCATGACTTACTGCTAGTTGCAATGAATGGCATACACATCGTACGAGTACTAGATTAGGTAATCCATGTTCTGCTTTCAAAATTTGATGCAAGCCATTATTCACACCAGTCATTACTGAGGCATTGTCTGTACCTATACCGACTAATTTTTTTAATTTTAAATTATTATCGTTCAATGTGTTTATGATTGCTTCAGCAAGCCCTTTTGCGTCAGCTTTTGTAATAGGTGATAATGCCAGAAATGTTGAATGAACTTTATTTTGTGAATTACTGAAATATCTTATTGCTATTCGTAAGTATTTCAGGACGCTGATGTCAGTTGACTCATCTAGAATGAGGCTATATTTTTGGTCGCCGATATCCAACATCAGCGATTCTTTGAAGTGTGGTCCCAGTACTTCATTAATTATTTCAGAACATTTAGTTCTATGTATATGTATATCGTGGCCGTATTTAGAATCGGAAAATAGTTTTTTACACATCTCTCCCAAATGTCTCTACTGTCACCATGGAACAGTGTTCGGCAATAAATAGTGCCATGGCTGCTTCTGCTCTACTTGAGGGCTTTATTTTATCAACTGGCAGGAACGGTGGCAAGGGCTTCTGTTTCGTTATTATTTCCGCTTTTGATTTATGTTTTTTAGACATTGAGTGTTTTTTTAAATCACTGATTTTAGCAAAAAATTCAGCTTGACACCAGCGACACATACCTTTTAAATCTGTTCCTTGAACCGGTGCCAACCATCCTTTGAAGTCTGGATTGTCTTCCCACTCTTTTCGATACTTCTGTGAGTAACTTTTTTTCTTTATAGGTATTTCCATTGTCCAACCAACGTAATCAGTCACTTACAATCTATTTTACGTAACTTTGGGTTTAGTACGTACGTACCTACGTAACGTACAGCAAATAAGTAATCGCTAATATTTTACAATTAGACAGCACAATATACTCCATCAACGAATGAAATGAATTCTTAAATATACTATACCTTTAAAAGATCACGCCGGGATTCCCCTGTACACAAGTACAGCATTGGGGGAATCCCGGCTAAGCATAAGATTTTATGGCAGCGTTCAGAAATTAGTTAATATTACTCTGACTCTTCTCACTTGTCAGAATGATATCCGATTTCGGAACGCAGTATCTTGCAGTACTTTATGAAGATAGTTAAAGTTAAAATATTAATTTTTTATTTAAATTTAAACTGTTAGAAGTCGTTAGAATAGTCGCTAGTTTTTTTTTGTCGCTAGACACATAATTTAAGCCGCTGTAGAAAGCGACATGTCGCTAGATCTAGCGACAAAGTCGCTAAATTGGCAACACTGGGCCTAACACTCTGTGCATTCCATTGTGCGAAGTTTATTTTATGTACTTTGTCCATAAGCATTAAAAATATTTAGCAAAAAAGACCAGTCTGGCATGTGTTGAATTAGCCATGACATTGTATATTCTATACAGGTTTGAACCGCATATTGAATTTTGTTTATAATAGGTTCTTCTCTCTGAAAAAAATATATTCTTAAGTTTTAACATCAAATCTTGTAGTGAAAAGTCTATTCTGCGCTTTTTTCTATTTTTGCTTGATTCAGACTGGTCTTTTTTGCTAGAATCACTATGATTTTCTACTTCACTGTCCTCTAACATCAAGAAAGAGTCGTCCAGACCAGATTTATTTGTTTTCTTACGAGTCCCTTTCTTCCTTGTGGGTCCTTTATGTAGATGACCATCTGTACCTCCCTTTGTATCCTGAGACCTAGCTACTGGAAGAGCAGCTGTAAAAGATTTTGCAACCATTTGTGCGAAGCTAAAGCTTTGTTGCTGAGCGGACGTAGGATGCCTTCCTGTAATCTCTTTGGATCGCAGCGATGGGAACAGCGGCGCTTTTCTAGTGGTATGAAAACCGGCAGCACGATCATCTTCTTCATCAGTGACCGCATCAGACACATGCATCGGAGTATGTAAAGCTAAGGCCTTTCTGTATGGATAATTAAACTCGGCCATAATATCTCTAATTTTCTTCTCTTTTCTGTAGACAGGGCATATTTTATTTAGAGCTGTATGATTTTCAGTACAGTTAATGCACCTGTAAGTAGTAGTTTCGCATGTTTCGTGTTTTCCAGAACATCTTAAACAATATTGCCTCTTAGATGGGCACATTTTGAGGGTATGACGGAACCTCCAACACTTTGAACACTGTGTTACAGGAAAAACATATTGTTCCACCTTCACTCTCATACCATATATGCAAACAAATTTAGGTAAAGTAGGTCCTGTAAAGCCAATCCTTATTGACTCGCTATCTGTCCAGGCTAATTCTCCAGATTCGTTTCTGACCCTGCGTTTTAAACGTCGAATATTGCAGACCTCTGCTGATCCCGTGATTGATTTTAATAGCTCTTCCTCAGATAAGTTCAACTCGATATCTCTAATAACTCCATAAGATAATGCCACTTCAAATGGTAGTTGAAACCTCCAGCCCATCATAGAGAAGTGATCATGGTTCATCAGTTTTTCGGAATTCACTTGATTCAATTCTAATATGATCTTATGAGGGTTAATATATCTCACTCTGCTTATATCAGTAATATTGTGTTGTTGAAACAATTTTGCGAGTGCAAATTGTTTGGGGAATGGTTCTTTGGATGTAATGCACAATTCAACGCTATTCCGGGATAATTTCATTCGTTTTTTGCGGTTCCTAACCTCACTCCATGATTCATCACTTTGTGAGTGTTGTATTTGTGTTCTCTTTCTAGAGGTTATAAATCTTCGATCTTGAGTATTTTCAAGTTCTACCTCGTTTTCTACATTATTTTGTTGAAACAGTGGTGTAAGGTCTTACATAGCTTGCATTTGTTCTTGGTTTAGATTCCTTTGTTTTTGTGTAAGTCCACAATCCTCGTCATCGTAATCTCGACACTCCGCCATCGCAAATAAAGCACAAATTTGTTAACGCTCGTAACCTCGGCCCGGCGCTGCGGCCGGACCTATCGTGATAAACAAAAAACTAGCGTTAAGACACGCGCGCACGTCTATTCGATCGGAGGTGCGAAACCGAACATTTCCCTTTATTTAAACCAAGCAAAGGATTCACCATCAGTCAGTATAACTAATCTATAGTCTACTCAAAATAGAAATGCAACTATAAATGCTAAAATAATAAGAGACTATTATTGTCAGTACTTTTGCAGTTTAAATACCTAATATAAGTTTTTTGTACTAACCTACGGAGAGTACTATTAATAAACTTATCAAAATATAATACAAACCTCTATTGTTTTCTTTTCTAGTTGTCTTACTGGTTGCTCATCATTTGATAAAAACAGCAATTCATAATACGTCCAGGCAGACGGGACGTAAACCTCATCGGTACCCTTTCCCGATGATTTCGATTTGTGAATCTTCTTTAATTCTTTCCGAAAATTTGTTCGTAGGGAATTAATTTTTTTCTTTACGTCTTCTCTTGTACTACTTGTTTTGAATTTTTTATTAATATCGAGCAACTTATCAAGCGCATTGTTTTTCTTAACTGTATCGCGATATGCTTTGCAGGATGTATTCCATAATTCTGGATAAGTTTCCCATGTTTTAATAAACACTGACAAATAGTGTTTTTCCGTAAGGGTACTATCATCAACAGTATCAACACTATTTTCGCTTTGGATACTGTTTTTGTCAGTCCATTTTGAACAAATAACACGAGCGTCCGCCTGCCTTGAAATCTTTTCCTCAACTAAAATATTGCCGCGCGCCCGCACACGTCAATATGATTGACAATACCCCTGCCTCCCCCCTAAATTGACGTGACAAAATCAGAATTTCTGGATAATCTACAATATTATTGAACAATACCGCAATACAGGCCGTACACACACAATATTATTGACAATAAATAGGTACGTACTTGATTGACAATATTATTGAGTGTGTGCGGTTAGCCATAGATACGTGTTACCTAGAAAAAAAACAGCGGAGCGTTTTAATATCGCTTTGACACCTTACTGTCGATAATCAGAGGATTTGGTCGTATGTTAAATAAAATTTAACAATAAAGAATAAAAAGTAGGTACCTACCTACCTATAATGGAGTTGTTCAGTGATGATAGTGATAGTGAACTTAACGAGGCTGGTGTATTTGATACTGACTATAGTGTTGCAGAATTGCAAAATCGCAGAATTAACGCTCGAATAAATTATACGAGTGAACTTTCAGAAGCAGAATTTATATATAGATTTAGACTTAATAAAACGTCGGTGACTGAGTTATTGTTGAAAATAACTCCAGCTTTGAGAGTAACTTCCTCCCGGTAAGTATATTTGCCAATATCTTTTTAGGTTATGTTACGTCGTTTTTAGAACAAAGTAAGGGTAGATAGATATACATTGGTCTAAAGATAATTCTAACATTTCAGGAATAATGGTATATCACCATTACACTAATTGCTACTGACCTTAAGATTTTACGCACTGGGAACAATGCTCTTATCAGTAGCAGACTTTATTGGTGTATCAAAAGCTTCAGCCAGCCGAATTGTTTCTGATGTATCACAAGCAATAGCAGGGTTGTACTCTCAGTATGTGAAGCCATTGGATAACACTCAAAGTGGTTTTCATGAAATAGCTGGATTTCCGAGGATTTTTGGTGCAATTGACTGCACACATGTTCCTATACAGTCGCCTGGTTAGTGCGTATTTGCAATATTTATTGTGTAACTGTAGTCATTTTTCTTTCCATCCTGCTATCAATATTATATCTATAGATTTTTTAGATTTAACTTTATCTACAATTAACTGTAGGTAAGTTATTGAGACCAGCTGTTAATCAGGCTCATATATGCAATCCTCTTCTTTTTTACATGCAAGACAATACTACTGTTTTTTATCTTCAGTTGTTTTTTTTTTAATCGTACGTTTCTTGTTTTGTTTGTACTTTTGTTTATAGGTTTCTTTTCTTTCTTTGTGTTATTAGAATTATTCTTTTTTGGTTTTTTATCTGTATTAAATAAATCTTTCGTTACTCTTTAACCTTTATAATTCAAAGCTTTTCTAAGTGGACGTTTTTAATAACACTGTAGTCAGGTGTACGTATATTTTTTTGGAAATCAGTCTTCTTATTTCTAGCAATTTTAGCCAAAAGTTCGCCATCTTCAGTATCTTCTGCATCACTTAGGTAAAGTAACGTTTTTGGGATTTAAATTTTCGATGTCACAATTGGTGTCTGAAGAATATATTCTTAGGCGGTTAAACCTTTTTTATAAAAGCGTAAATATTGTCTTCTTCAGACGTTATGCTGTCCTGCTTATTTTCTGAACTATCACTATGTTCTACTATTCGGTGGGTAATTTGTAAACCGCTTGGCCCAGGAAGATTTTCAAGACAACTGTGGTCATAAATATTTTTTCGAGGTAGTGTACTGTGTTCTATGGGGGAGGCAGATAAAAATACTCGAAGATCAGGTGTGGCTGGAGATAATGGTAAGACATTTTCGGCATCGATCAGATTTTGCAAATGCTGAATGGTTCCGATGGGTGAGGACTGACGTGAGTCAGTAATATCTGTTTCAATATTTGTATCGGATCCTGTCAAATTTTCGTGAAGTTTTCATACATTAGCATTCATTAGTTTTAAAGATTGACCACAGTCATTTGAATTACTTTCACTGATACAACGCTCTGTCAAGATGGAAGGAGCGAAAGCAGTTCGGGTATTGCATCAGTGTTCAATGGATAAAGTCCAGTAGCTTTGAATCCACTCGTAATGTTTGCATAGGTCATGGTCTTTGACCAAAATTTAGATAAAATTACATTAAATCGAGTTTTAGTGATCTGTTTGGCATGTGTCTTTCGTACATATACACATACATGCTTTGACAAGTGGCTGTAATTCATGCATCGTGTTATGCCTCATTTACATTCAGCTGTAGTGAGCAGGGAAGTGGGCAGGACGAGTATGTAAACGTATACTTCTCTTGCCACTGCTTAATGCCACTCGCGCTGCCCAGCGCGAAAAAAAGTCCCTAATGGCTACATTCAGGCCCCTTTTGAAAAAGAAAAATAATTCGATGAGATCGGGTGTAGGTGTAGAGGATATATTCAAACCAATATGGTTTGCATTTGATACCATGGAAAGGTTTTTGGGGCCCACTTTTAATGTAGATGATACAGTAAATACGGAAGGAGAGGTAAGCTGATTTTAAACACTTTATTTTATATTATGTCACTATACTCGATCAGTTTAGGAAGTTAACAAAAGGTAAACAATCTTGGTAGGTATGACTTTTTATTTAAAAACTCAGTTTAGAAATAAAATGCAGCTAAAAATTAATGTAAATATAACAACTAAATAATCAATTAAACTATTATTTTAAGCAGTTGTTTATTTGTTTCATGTGTATTTGTATAAAAAGTTCTACTAAGATTGTTTACCTTTAGTTAACTACCTAAACCGATGGAGTATAGTTTATGTAGGATTGCACTAGGTGATTAAAACATATATTTTCTAATAAGTATTTATTATGTTATGTAACTATTTATTTATTGTATACTTAAATATATATATATATACAGAAACCATTACAAATTCAAATTTAAGCATTTTTAATATTTATGATACAACAAGGCATTAACCGGTTATTTAATTTTTGCATGATAGCTAATAAACCGAACAACCAGAAAATGCCGTCTATTTGCTGTACCTACAGTGTAGTTTTTTAACTGATGATGTTATGAAAATAATTTCCAAAATCTGATCGGATTTCCGTAATGTTTCTTGGAGCACGTCTACCAATGAGTGGTAGTGACCTTATAGCTGATGCTGAAATATCTGTAACGTTTTGTCTCCAACTGCCTTCAACATATTGCCCATTTCTGATGGAATCTAAAGTTCCTGGAGGTGTGTAAAAGTTCTGAGAAGATTTGCTTTTTCCTAAAAAATTGTGTAACAAAATACATGTCATAACAATATGTGGTACCGTTTCTACTTTGAGTTCTATTGGTTTCTTAAAAAGTCTAAATACAGACGATAACACACCAAAAGCATTTTCAACGATTACACGAGTGCTAGAAAGTTTATAATTAAATGTGCGCTCTACAGTGCCAATATCGTGACAACCAGGAAAAGGCTTCAATATATTTTTATGTAAAGCAAAAGCTCCATCACCGACAAACACATATGGAACATTTATTTCTCTTCCCGGTAGTGGAGAATCTGGTGGCAAGTTAAGAGTGTCTTTTTCTATTTTTTTGCCAAAGAAAGCTATGTTGAAAAATTCCTCCATCGCTTATACGTTCTTGTCCACCGATATCGGCAAAAACAAAATTATAATTACAATGTACTAAAGCCATTAGTACAATACTATATGCACTTTTGTAGTTATAATACTTCGATTCGCTATGTGATGGACATTTTATTATGATATGTTTACCGTCGAGTGCTCCAACACATCTTGGGAATTTTCTTCTAAATCCCTCTTCAATAGCTAACCATTCCTCCGGTGTTTGTGGTAACTGCAAATAATATAACATATTCAATTAGTATATCTTGTTTCAGGATAATATTTCAAAGAATGAAGTAACACAAAATGATACTACACAAACAACACCAGATTACAATGAGGAGGAAGCCATAACCCCCAATCCACCACAAAAGAAAAAAACCAAGAAAATACACATGGATCATATTATCAGTGAAGCTGATAAAAAAATTAATGACAGTTTTGCAACTATAAGCAACGTACTGCAGCAAAAAAAAAATAGAGGCAGACGAGTGTGATTTATATGCTTCATTGTTAGCGAAAAAGTTAAGGAAATATCCAGAAAGAATGCGGAACAGTATCATGTACAAAATTGACGGTCTTCTTCTGGACAACCCTTATCCTGATGAGCGACCATCAAGTGCCTCTGCATTCTATTCAGTGCCATATCAATATACCCCAACTCCATCTCGGCAATACACCCCAACTCCATCTCCGCAATACGCTCCCAACTTCATCTCCGCAATACGATCCAACTCCATCTCCGCAATACGCAACTAAAAAAAAAAAGTTAAAACTGATCAGTTTTGACTGAACAGTTCAACTGTTCAGTCATAACGTATGTGTGTAGGCAAAACTGAGAGCTGTACAGTTGAACTGATGATCTAATCAAAAAATCATTAGATATAACTGTACAGTTAAAACTGATCAGTTAAAACTGAAGGTGTGTAGAAAAAAAACTGCGCAGTCGTCAGTTTTACCACAGACTAGATAGGAGATACTACGTATAGTTTTGCCATACGCTAGTAACTTCTATGTAGTCTGTGGTTTTAGTAGTCTGTGGTTTTACCAAAGCGTCGTTGGTGTGAGCACGAGTTTTGTAGCAAATAAACAATAATAAATAAAAGTAACCATGCCAAATCAACGCGAATGGTTAGGAGAATTCATAGAAATATATTATTCTGAACCTTGCTTATGGAAAATTTAATCTAAGGAGTACCAAGACCGTGGAAAAAAAGATGCAGCCTACGGAAAGTTAGTGGCGAAACTTCAAGAGGTTGAGCCGGCAAGTGACAAAGAATCCCTTCGGTCTCTTAGGTCCAGTTCCTGTTACGTCTAGTTTAATCTTATGTCTATTTCTTCGAACGTCTGTTCTTTCGTTAAGTAATAAAAAAAATCAATAATTTACGTTCTTATAAGAAAGAGCACAAAAAGGTCGTGGATTCAACAAAATCAGGTTCAAGCGCTGATGATTTATACGAACCGAAACTATGGTATTACCCTCTATTGAGATTTTTGGACGATCAAAATATACCCCGACAGTCACGCTCGAATTTGGATGGCGAGGTATGTATGTAATAAAAACTAATATTTATTATTTATATGCAGTACTTTAATTTACTTAAATAAAATTATTTTGCCAGGGAACTTGACCTTCATTGTTAAAATAATTTATGAATTCCTGTCTAATCATTTTCGGTGTTCGGGCCGTGTTTCCTAAATTTCTTCGTTGTAAAGGTTCCATGGCAGAATCATTTGCATTGTACCCGGGTATGACCTCTCCAATATCAGTTTGTTCGCGATCAAAACACTCTGGACTGATATAAGAATTTGGTAACTTGTTAATCAAAAAATTGTGTAATGCGCAACATGCCATCACAATTGATTCAATTTTACTTGGCTGTACATTAATATCTGTATGAAATATTCGGAATCGCGTAGCTAAATTCCAAAAGCATTTTCCACAATTCGTCTCGCTCGTGAAACACGGTAGTTATATTTTTTTTTCCATAGAATCCAATTCAGCTTGTCTAAATGGTTTCATCATATCAGTCCTTAATGGAAAAGCGTCGTCAGCAACAAAGACGTATGGCAAAGATCTTGAGCTATTCGTTACGATTTCTTCATTCGGAATGTTCAAATCATCATTCTGAAGCTTTTGAAAGAATTTTGTATTTTGTAACACTCCACCGTCTGATATACGTCCGTTTGTTCCAAAATCACATAAAATGAACTGATATTGGGCATCGACTAAAGCCATTAAGACCATGCTGTGTTTTTTTTATAGTTGAAATATTTTGATCCACTTCCTTTTGGTGGGTTTATTGAGATATGCTTCCCATTAATCGCCCCAAGCAGATGCGGAAAATTCCATCTTTATTCAAATAGTTTAGCTTTGGCCTTCCATTCCACTTGTGATCGAGGAAACTGAAAGAAAACAAAATATTACAGAATAATTCACTGGAGTCTGCATCATCGGCATCAGCAGTGCAGGAAACACAAGGTGTTGAGGACTCAAGTGCATCTACTCAGCATACTCCCGGAACTACCCATACATCAGAAAATAGAAAAAGAAACTCTGAAGCGGCTCTTACATAGGACGTTTTGGTATCTGTTAGACAACTTGATGTAGAGTTTCGCCTGTTCAGCTGTACTTGCTAAACGGAGATAATTGATGGAGTCAGGCGTTACTTTCCGGAAATCCATTTATAATAAGATGGTATATACAAAATATTTAGTGTTTTTCCGCTTCGTCTTGATGTCAGCTGACATAATATTTAGTGTTTTTCCGCCTCGTCATGTCAGCTGACATCAAGACGAGGCGGAAAAACACTAAATATTTTGTATATACCATCTTATTATAAATGGATTTCCGCAAAGTAACGCCTGACTCCATCAATTATCTCCGTATCTGTTAGAAATCATTTTAAACGTCCGCTTCCATCTCCTCCATCACCGAAACTACCCGACGATCGTTTCGACATTTTCGGTAAAGCTGTAGCATTTAAACTTAGAGATGTGAATAAAACGCAACGTATTCTATCAGAAAAAATTATCAATGAGACGCTTGCGGCAGCTAAATTGAATAGTTTAACAACATCACATACAGTTATGGCCCCTTTTTGTTCAAATTCACCCTTCCAACAAAGTTTTTCAAATCAATCATACTCACCTATATCCAGTCGCTCTATTCACAATACTTCTCCATACTCAAATCAACAAAATCCTCCAAATCAGTCGCTAAATTATGAACAACATCTTTTGCGCAATCAGTCACAGACTCAACCTTCACCAGTTGTTTTATTATCTATACCAGATCCGGAAATATTGGATAATAATGCATACAGTCAGTTTACTCACAATATTGTACCAAATCAACGAAGTGCTACGATTCAGTCGCAAGTCTATCAACAAAGCACAAATTCAGCTGCCGACTACGTATCTAACTTCGACCTTTCATAAAATAATTACATTCACTCTGATCTGTATCTAACACTTAATATAAACCATAGTTTTAAATATTAAAATGTCTTTTATTTCTCACGTACATTTGAGTAATCCTTGTGTAAAACACTATATAATGCTTCACACGTTTCTGGTATGATACTGGAAAGTGACTGGGGAGATATTATTGTTGAAAATTTTAGGTCTTCGTAGGTTCTCCCTGTCGCTAAAAATCGAAGTGTTGCTGTTAATCTTTCATATGGTGATATAGCACTTCTCATAACTGTATCCTATTTCATGATAATAGGTGTGACTAAATCAAGCAGATGCAAGTACGTTTTTTCATCCATTCTTAAATAGTTATTATAGTCTTATGGAGTAATTCTAAGCTCTTCCAGTAAATTATTATGTGTATATTGTTTTCTTTGTAATAACCAATGCTTACACCACAATACAATACAATACAATACAATATATCTTTATTGCACACCAAGAAAAATATGTACAGCAAATATAATTATTATAAACAAAACATTGGTAGTACATTGGGCGGCCTTATCGCCTAAAGCGATTTCTTCCAGGCAACCTTTGGATGGATCGGACTAACTGCAAATAGAAACGTCGGTGGTGTACCAATAAAAAAAGGAAAAAAAAAGAGATGGTACAAATACTGTACCATAAAAAAAAAAAAAAACAGAAAATACATACATATATATATATATATATTTAGTAATATTAAGCACATACAACAGCTACATACGTCATACTCGTAATAATAATAATACCACACAAGATGTTCCACTTAATTAAGAGAAAGATAATGAATGTTCAGCAAGTTTTTGAATATAAAAAGGGATTTAGCCTGTCTGATTGACAAAGGCAGCGCGTTCCATAGAAGGATAGCTTGCACAGTAAATGATGCACGAAAGAAAGAGTTCGTTGAGGTAGAAGTAGGCAGCACAAGACGAAGGTCACGTGATGGCCGCAAAGAAATAGAGTGGGAAGCTGTTAAAAAAACAAAATTGTCTTTTAAGTAAGAGGGAGTGGTAGGATTAAATAATATTTTATAAAGAAAAGACAGAATATGAGAATTACGGCGAAGACGAATAGGTAACCAATTGAGCCTTTTACGGTATTCAGAGATATGGTCATACTTGCGTAATCCAAATACAAACCGAATGCAGAAATTTTGTAGACGCTCGAGCTTGTCGAGTTGCTCTTCGGTTAAGTCTAAATAGCAAGCGTCTGCGTAATCTAATATCGGGAGAAGGAGAGATTTCACAAGTGCAGTTTTAGTAGTAATCGGAAGGAAATTACGCAGTCTTCTTAGGGAAGCTGCAGACGCAAAGATTCTACGACTGACTTCTGCAAGCTGGGGACTCCAGGAAAGCGTTCTATCCATGATTATACCCAGGTTTTTTACGGTCTCGCTTATACTAATAGGAACTCCATCAAAAATCAGTTTTTTCACCACCACAGTTTTTTCTTTCTTTGTTTTCTTTTTTTTTAAATGCACAGTAGTCCAATAATTGCCACAGCGTCATCCGATGAATCAATGTGATTCCGTGAACGTGTTACTTCAAGCGTAATGAGATTAAAACTGAAAAAACTCAACGTGTGTAAACACTAGGGAAGTCAGTTAAAACTGATCAGTTAAAACTGATGGTCTGTAGCCCGCATAATTCATCTCCGCAATACGTCCCTAATCAAAATACTACTGTTACATCTGAGCCTCCGATTTATATACGTATCCCAGAAAAAAATATAAGAGTACAAGAAGATCTTGGAAACCAAATACATATTTTATCAGAAGAAGTTATCAAGCCTGCTAAAATTAGCAATATAATTACAAACGCATACAATGATTCATGAATGTCTTTTAATTTCTATAGTAATAAATGTGTGTCAATAAAACATTTATTATTATTATTAGCTTAGCATATACCTATATATAGCTTTCTCTGCTTAATTGAACTTAATAAATATTATCCTTACTTAAAACATAATATTTTCTTACCATTATTTCGTTTTTTAAAACTGTGTTAAGAGCTTTGCATACTTCTGGGACAATAAGTGAAATGGCCGGGGTTGAAACCTTGAATAAATAGTGTAGACTGCGATAACTATCTCCAGTCGCTAGATATTTAAGGGTTATTGCTAGCCGTATTTGTGGTGAAATAGGTATTCTTAGTCTTGTCTATTTCTTTATCAGAGGTTCAATTCTGTTCAACCGAAAATTAAAATCTGTACGAGACATTCTGCAAAAGTTAGTAAATTCCCCAGATTCTTCACTATTCATCTCATTGAAAAAGTTTTTCATTACGTCTCTGAAAAAAAAGACAAATATAATGCCTCGTAGAATTCTTCTGCATTATAAAATATTATCTTAAGCAGGTTGGTAGGTACTTACAAAGTTCTATTACGATGAATAGATATCATCCACCATCTTCTACGACGTCTTTCTTTTTTTTCATTTGATTTATTTTTAACCGACGCACATAATTATGTATCGCTAAAAGACACAGCGCGGACGCTGCAAAAATTTTAACGTCTGCCATTGCCGGAACTTGAAAGCGAAGTGAGAGGAAGGGCAGTATGTAAAAACACATATCCCTCGATCCTGCCACAGTAGTATTAAGGGAATTATTGCCGGCAGCGCGAGGAGCAGCGATAGGGGCTGAATGTAAATGAGGCATTATTGGATGGTAAACAATAAAATGTAAATCGTTTATTTTCATCCACAATTTTTAAAGTTCAAATTGATACATAAGTAATAAGTGCAGTTAATGAAGACGACATTATGATTTAAAATTATGAGTTCAGATTATACAATACTTTATTATAACTAGATTAAACATTTAGATGTTCTGTCCGCTAGCTACCGCGGTAGGATTCCCTGTGTTGCGGTAGCTAGTGCTCTTCAAGGAACTAAGTAAATTGGAATCAGTCTAATTGTTTTACCAGGTATCATAAAAACAAAAATTAGGTTTTCGTTATAATATTTACAATTAAACTAATTAATTAATTATCATCCTGTTATTTTTTTATATTAGTAGTATTCTAAGAAATAAAAATTAGATAGGTATATTAATTAAATATTAATATTAATTAAATTATTAGGTATTAGTTTTATACTTTGCTAAACGTTTAATAAAAACAGTAAACAATTCCGTTGTCATACTCTTTTTTTGTGCCATGAGGACAATGAATCCTGCAGGCAAATTATCGTTAACCTCCGGCTTCTTCCTTTTCCCTTAAAAAGAATCATGGGTGGTACTGGATTCCCTATTGCATTAACAGAACCAACCACCGTGATGTTCATACCATGCTCAGACCCTAACATGTGCACCCTTTTAACACCCTTCTGAGCAATTACTGTTTGTTGATGATGTAATGTGAGCCGACAAGCCTTCTCGCCCATATTATAATTTTTTTCAGGAAGTGAAGATCTAAGTCATCCTAAAGTTTACGAACTTCATTAAAATGATGAGCGACAATAGTTTTATTTAGTTTCTGTGCTCGAGCTGAGTTTAGGAACTGTGCTTTCTGTTTTGATAAGTTAGGGTTTCGTTGTAAAAATAATCTCAACCAGCCTTTACCTGCAAGTCCTGTTTCATTGTTGAAATTATTGACAATATCATATTTGTCACAAAAAGCAAATGCTTGAATGCGAATCATTTTTGGGGTAAGAGGTATGCCTATTTCAGAAAATTTATACGGTTGACGAAATCTTTTTCTTGCTCTTTCGTATTATAGCGTTTCTTCCTAAGCTCTTGTGTAAAATACCACTTTTTAGATAGTTTCTAATAGTTCTTCTCGGAACGCCATATTGCGCCGAAGCTTTATAAGTCGACAATCGCCCACAACGTACATCATCAACTGCCGCTCTCAAGCTTTCTTCAGACCACGTAGCCCGTTTTCACCTTGGAAGAGACATCTTCAGATAAATAATCTGTAAATAAACACAATAAACTTAAAATTCAACAGGATTCCTATTAAGGCCTACGATCAGCAAAAAGGCCTATTTTAAAAGTAGGCTTTATTAAGTACACTTTATTTCATAAGTATTACTATAAGCAGTATATAATTTGCATATTCTAAAAGTAATAATTTAAAGTCCTATTTTCTTTTCTGGTGATCCGTATACATTACTTGAAACTCTCCTAAGAACAACGTATTAAAATTCGATAAAAATCTCGACAAATTAACAACGCGTTCTGAAACTGCCCGTCCGTTACAAATGATCGGCCACTACTGTCGCCGTAAGCGCGAACGAGCCTCTCGTGCTCCGTTTGCCGAGTCGTAGGGCTGTCTTCTTTGTGTGTGAAGTATTTTTGATGTAAATATATTTTAACGGACTTTTTCGCACTATAGGCCTAATTTGAGCATAGGCACTATTTGTATCAGGTACCTTATTTGATGACATTGAGGTAGACTGCGTGTGGGCGCGGGCGGGGTGGTCGCCCACGGCGAGTAGACACGTTCCACCGCGCTCCGCAGCGTGGCGTCTCTTTACGAAACGAGGGTCGTACTTCTACGATATTACGATGCGCCTCGCGACGTTGCGATGCTTCTCGCGGCGTCACGCAGCAGCGCGAAACCATTGGCTTCTTCGTGGGTCGTCACGTCGCGTCTCGTTGTGATATGGCCGCCAGCGCGTGATGAATAAGGGTCCTCAACTCTTGGGCCAATAATGCCGGATTCGTCTCCAAGAGTACTATATGTAGGTTCATCGTCATTCAAAGCCGAGAAAGGGCACGCCCTGAGGTGTCCCCTGGGAACACCGCAATTTCATTATAGCGTCGCAATGTCTCTTTAAGATTTTCGATAAAGTCTGGTGGTACGAGTAGAATGTCGTTTACTCTTTCCTGTCTATTTTTTTTTACCTCAATAATCAAATCAGGATGAGGGCTGAAGAGACGTTCTTCTGATGAATTAGGGTCCTAAACTCTTGGGCAAATAATAATGGATTTGTCCGCATGAGTTCTATGTGTAGGTTCATCGTCATCAAAGCCGAGAAAAGGCACACCCAGAGCTGACCCTTGAAACACACCATTTTCCGATTAGCGTCGCAATGTCTCTTTAAGATTTTCCATAAAGTCTGGTGGTAGAATGTCGTATACTCTTTCCTGTCTATCCTGTTTTACCTCAATGACCATATCAGGAAGAGGGCTGAAGGTACGTTCTTCTGATAAATTAGAGTCCTCAACTCTTGGGCCATTAATAATGGATTTGTCCGCAAGAGTTCTAAATGTAGGTTCATCGTCATTGAAAGCCGAGAAAAGGCACGCCCAGAGGTGACCCTGGAAACACACCATTTTCTGATTAGCGTCGCAATGTCCCTTTAGCATTTTCGATTAAGTCTGGTGGTAGAATGTCGTAAACTCTTTCCTGTCTATCCTGTTTTACCTCAATGACCATATCAGGATGAGGGCTGAACAGAAGTTCTCCTGATTAATTAGGGTCCTAAACCCCTGGGACTTTAGATGAGATGGGTATGCAGGTAATCAACGACGGCGATACCTCTACATTCTTTACAGTTAGAGGAGGACAAATTTACTCAAGCTTTCTTGATATAACGGCAAGCACAACGGAGCAGTTAAACCTGGTGGAAGATTGGGGCCTCGACAAAGGCATGAAAAGTTCGGACCACAACACTATTGTTTTCAAAATTAGAGCAAAAGGATTAAATCACATTTGATGAGGATAGGTCACCAGGCAGCATTATACTAGCGATGCTACGGTACCTATGTTCACTGATGATGGCGGGAGAGCAGGTGTGGTACGGACTAGGTCTAGCGAGCGAAATAAAGTAGTCGGTTCCAAATTCCGTGATTTATTTTCAAAACAGATTACTAATATGATATTTTTAACCTATGACTTATGCTACCTAGTACACAGCTGCAATTTATCCCTACCATCTAAACAAAACAAGTACCTCTCTATATTACATCTACAACTAAATCTATTTGCTACTTAATCTACCTGACCCTAGCCTAAAACCTATAATTGAAACAAAGGACGGACAACACCCTTTAATAATCAAAATTCTTAAATCTAAGACATAAACTTATTCTAATACCTAAAAACCTAAATAATTATACCGCGCGTGCGCTCCATATAAATATAGCCGCGGCCCCCGCTTCCTCAGTCAGCGACTGGCCGCGGTCTCGCGCGCACGTCGCTGGCGCGAGATTGGCGCACTTTATGCGTCTTGACCTTGGACCTTCACCACTCAACAACTCGGCATTCCTCCTCTCTTGTCTTTTCGCAAAACGAATTGATCTTGGTGTTAGTTTAGATGCAGATTGTTCGGGCTGTGGTATAGCAAAACTATTCTTTGCACTTCTCGTCACCATACGTTTACCTTCCTGTGATTCAGGTTCTAGAAGGTTAACATCTGTTTTTTTTTGGAAGCTTCACTGAAGCCGACCTTGTTACCTTTTTGACTGGGGTCTTTCGGTTCTTCTGAGAGATCGGACTCAGTGGTGTTTTAGGATCATGAGATTCAACCACTTAAACCTGCGGTTCATCAGCATCATTAAAGGTTATTCTGAATGCAGCATGGCTTCTAGTTTTAGGTAGTACAAGATAGTATAGTATATAGATAATTTCCAGAACACTAAGGAGCCAAGGGTGGATAACATTAAACTACCACTCGCTGTGTTGAAAAGTCTGAATGATATTTATTCCCACAGAATTATATCAAATTCTTGTAGCAAACGCTTGCGCGATCTAATTATTGGTTCTCGTTTAGTCACGCCATCTAGTTTGGTTGAGTGAAACTAAATATGTATAGGAGATTGGACATACCGCCCACCAAGAACGACAATGATCGTTCTTCAGAACTTACAATTGCAATTACACTTACCACCATGGAGTGGTGTTGCTAAAATACATATTTATTTGATAGTTAGTCTGTATACAAAGCAAGTTGATGGCGCAACAGAAATTTGTATAGATTTAGGTGCTACTTAACCACACAATACTTAAACATTGGGTGTACAGTAAGTGTTTAGACTGTGACTGGCAATACACATAATTTAGATGTGGGTCGTTTAAGGAGAGTGCCGTTACATTTTAAAGTTACAACTCTAGTAATTTGGTCCAAACCAGGGTGCTTGGTAACCACTCTGCCTAACAACCAACGCGCTGGAGGTAAGTTGTCCTCCTTTATAAGAACCACATCTCCAAAATTTGGTTCTAGATTAAACTTTGACCACTCGTATCTCTGCAAACAGTGCACGAGATATTCATCTGACCACCTACGCCAGAAATCTTGCAACATCCGTTGTGTCAGTTGCCATCGTGTCAGCGTTCCGATATTGCTCTGTTCATAATTACGTTCGGGAACTACTACTAGAGGGTCCCCGATAAGAAAATGTCCCGGTGTGAGCGGAGAAGGATCGGTATGATCATTAGGTAGTATTGAAAGTGGCCTGGAATTGAGGCACGCCTCAATTTGTGTTAGAACTGTCGTCATCTCTTCAAATGTGAGTGTTAAGTTACTAATGACGCGTTTGAGATGAAACTTTGTGGCTTTTACACCAGCTTCCCACAAGCCACCAAAATTCGGTGCATGGAGCGGTATAAAATGCCACGTGACGCTCTTGGTACTCAACCACTCCCGAATCTCCGTAGCAACGGAGGATTGTTCTGCAGCGACCAATTGACGAAGATCTATGGCCGCTTCAACGAAGTTCGTGCCGTTATCGCTCCAGATATCGCTAACATGACCCCTTCTGGCCATAAAGCGCTTAAAACCTGCTATGAAGCCTTGAGAAGACAAGTCGCTAATGGCTTCCAAATGAATGGCTTTGGTGACCGTGCAAACAAAAAGATAAATGTATTCTTTGTAGCTCTTGTTGCCGCGTCCTTTGGATACTCGTATATAGATGGGCCCTGCGAAGTCTACTCCACAGTGGCGAAATGATCTTACAGGAGTCACTCTAGCAGGTGGTACTTGTCCCATCAATTGTTGTTTGGAAGCAGCTGCATGACGTACACAAGTAACACACTTGTGAACGTGTTTCTTGACTAGCCCCTTAGCTGATATTATCCAATATTTAGTGCGTAGATAATTCATCATCAGTAAAGGGCCACCATGCATCGTTCTTTTGTGAGCGTCGTCAATTATTAAGTCTGTTAAATGACTTTTGTGAGGAAGAATGATTGGGTGTTTGGCGTCTTCGGAGAGATTTGCATGCTGGAGTCTACCCTGAACTCGGAGAATTCCATTTTTGTCTTTGTATGGGTTCAGTGGTTTTAACTTGCTCTTGCTATCTTCCAATTCTTTGTCCTGACATTGCCTTATGCAACTGTCTAGAGCATCATTGAGTTCTGAACTGTCGAGGTAAGGCTGAAATTGATGACGGTTCGCTCTGACATCTTTCACTTTCAAGAATCTTCGGCAGAATGCTGTAACGCGAATGAGTCTCTGCAACGATGAAAATCTTGTCCAGATAGGTTCATCTACACTCACTACTACGTGCGCTTTTACTTGACGCTCTTCTAAATCCGTGGATATTGATTTTGGTCTTTGGTATTCCAGAGTAGGATTCTTCAACCAGGCTGGACCCTGAAACCACATTGCATTTTGCGCTAATTCTGCTGGTGTGCAGCCCCTAGAAGCAATATCTGCTGGGTTTTGCTGAGACTGAACGTGAGACCACTGGGAATTGTCTAATCTCGTTAAGATTTCATAAGTTCTGTTGGCAATGAAAGTTTTCCACCGACTCGGATGACTCAGTAGTCATCCGAGTCGATCTCGACTGACTCGATCGTAGTGTTAGCCTGGCTCAGTAGCCAGGCTAACACTACGATCGAGTCAGTCATTTGAACATTTGCTTTGTCGATGTTTAAAACTTTAGATACTTCAGTGATTAATTTGGCTACTAAGACGGCTCCCATTAATTCAAGGCGCGGTATCGATACCTGCATTGTCGGAGCAACCTTTGTTTTGGCCACAATAAGGTTGACGTGTACAGTACCGGCTGCATCCATGGTTTTTACATATACGACAGCGGCGTATGCAGTGTTTGAGGCGTCGCAGAAGCCATGAATCTCTCGGTAAATGTCATCATTCTTCGTTTCTATCCATCTAGGTATAGAGAAGGTGCAGATGCTGGTCAATTCTGAGCGGTAGGATAACCATTCCGCTAGAAAACTTTCAGGTAACTCGTCGTCCCATTCGATCCCTGCTAACCATAACTTTTGGATCATCACCTTTGCAACCATCACACAAGGCGCTGCCCAACCTAAGGGATCAAACAAACGTGAGATGTCTGAAATAACCTTTCTCTTTGTTACAGAATCTTGCAGAATAGGAAGTTGTACAGTGTAATGAAAGGAATCTGATTCCATATCCCAGGAGAGTCCAAGTATCTTGACCAAATCGTCAATTTTTATGTTTAACTTTTCATCCTAATTGCCTTCTCTATCTGTTATTACTTCTGCCAACTCCTTGTTATTCGTAATCCATTTCTGCAATTCGAATCCTCCTTTCCTCAACACTTTTGTCATATTCTTGTGTATCTCCTTTCCTTCTTCTACAGTTTGACAACCTGTAAGCAAATCATCTACATAATAATCCGATTTTATTATTTCAGATGTTCCGGGTCCAGATTCTTCACCTTCATCAATTGCAAGCTGCTGCAGTGTCTTCACAGCCAGGTAAGGAGCTGATGCCGTGCCAAAAGTGTCTCGCAATAACCTAAGTTCTTCTATTTCAGATTCCGGATCATCTCTCCAAAGAAGCCGCTGGAAGCCTGCGTCCTTCGGGGTCACGAACACTTGACGGTACATTTTCACAATATCTGCGCTCAGACAAATCGGATGAGTCCTCCATCTCGTTACAATGTGTCGCAGATCTTGCTGCAAGGTAGGTCCTACCATCAATGTGTCGTTAAGAGATACTCCGTTAGTTCCCTTACATGATGCGTCAAATACAACACGAACCTTGCTCGTAGTCTTGGACTCGCGTATAACTGCAAGATGTGGCAAATAGACACATCTGGTGTTGTCAGTTGTGCTGCTCACACGCTCCATGTGACCAAAGTTCAGATATTCGTGCATCACTTCAGTATACCTCTCCTTGAGCTCTGGATCCTTCTTGAATCGATGTTCAAGAATGTGAAATCGTTTGAGGGTAATATCTCTTGAGTTCCCGTACTTGCACTGAGGATCCTCTTCTTTAAAAGGAAGTTGTACGATATAACGTCCGGAAGAATCTCTTTTAGTTGTCCGTTTATAAAATTCCTCACAACTTTGTTCTTCTTGGGTGAACATTTTCTCTTCAAATTTATGTGATTCTATTTCCCAAAATCTTTTCAGTTGATCTTCCGCATCTACATAAGCATGCATGCTCTTTATCACGTTGTGATGGCTCTGAGCGCTAACAGTTTGTTTATGCTGATTAGTGGGGCCTGATATCACCCATCCTAAAGCTGTGTGTTGTGCAATCAATGTGTTATTAGGACCTTTGATCAATCCCTCTTTTAAAACTTTGCCATAAGCGTCTGCACCAAGCAAAATGTCAATTTTGTTGGGAGTTTTAAATTGAGGATCAGCTAAACTATGTTTTACTAGCTCAGGCCACTTTATGTATCCTATCTTCTTCGATGGAAGCAAGCTTGTGATAGAACCCAAAACGTGAGCTTGCACTTCCATTTTGAATTTGGGATCATAGCGTGATAGGATTGTGATTATCACAATATGCTTAGAGGCTAAGCTGCCCTTATCACCGCCCAGGCCGGAGATAGTGCTTCTACTTGGTATCTTCTTTAGACCAAGCAGCTGAACGACTGCTTCCCCGATGATGATGATTGATGAATGATGAACCCGCATGATTGAGCAGTGTGATTTTTGGATTGATATACACAAGCAAGTGATTCTACCGGAGCCTGTGCAGGAGCTGGTGTTTGTTGCTGTGGGTCAGGCGCGACTGCTGATGTGCTGATCAGAGATGTGATCGCAGCCGCCCGTAAGGCGATAAAGCAGTCACAACAGCCGCCATTGGCCGAGATGGGGGTTTACTTAGCGTGCGCTCCCCGGCCCGCTTCCCCGGCACGCCCGCGCTACGTGACCGCAGCAGTCTTCTGAAACAGAGCTGTGATATCCATGAGATATCCAGCGAGGCGCATTCAGCATCCACTTCCAAGGAACGCGCTTCGGACACGATGGTGCGCGCCGCGTCGTGCTGCAAGTGCGCCGACACCGTCTTGTGCGGCGTCAGTCCTTTTCCGGAAACACCTTTATCCAAGCTCTTCGCGGCTCCTGGCACCAGTATACAACAAACGCAGGAACCTTCCGCCGAAACGAACACGCAAATACCACAAGTCAACTACTCTACAAACAAACCGAATGCTAAAAATGCAGATAATATAGAAGACCAACATAATCTTCTGCAAGAAGGATCTAATGATGAGACAGAAAATCGGTGTATAACCCTTATATACTATACTATCTTGTACTACCTAAAACTAGAAGCCATGCTGCATTCAGAATAACCTTTAATGATGCTGATGAACCGCAGGTTCAAGTGGTTGAATCTAATGATCCTAAAACACCACTGAGTCCGATCTCTCAGAAGAACCGAAAGACCCCAGTCAAAAAGGTAACAAGGTCGGCTTCAGTAAAGCTTCCATAAAAAAACAGATGTTAACCTTCTATAACCTGAATCACAGGAAGGTAAACGTATGGTGACGAGAAGTACAAAGAAAAGTCTTGCTATACCACAGCTCGAACAATCTGCATTTAAACTAATACCAAAATCAATTCGTTTTGCGAAAAGACAAGAGAAGAGGAATGCCGAGTTATTGAGTGGTGAAGGTCCAAGGTCAAGACGCAGAAAGTGCGCCAATCTCGCGCCAGCGACGTGCGCGCGAGACCGCGGCCAGTCGCTGACTGAGGAAGCGGGGGCCGCGGCTATATTTATATGGAGCGCACGCGCGGTATAATTATTTAGGTTTTTAGGTATTAGAATAAGTTTATGTCTTAGATTTAAGGATTTTGATTATTAAAGGGTGTTGTCCGTCCTTTGTTTCAATTATAGGTTTTAGGCTAGGGTCAGGTAGATTAAGTAGCAAATAGATTTAGTTGTAGATGTAATATAGAGAGGTACTTGTTTTGTTTAGATGGTAGGGATAAATTGCAGCTGTGTACTAGGTAGCATAAGTCATAGGTTAAAAATATCATATTAGTAATCTGTTTTGAAAATAAATCACGGAATTTGGAACCGACTACTTTATTTCGCTCGCTAGACCTAGTGCGTACCACACCTGCTCTCCCGCCATCATCAGTGAACATAGGTACCGTAGCATCGCTAGCATAGTGCATCCTGGTGACCTATCCTGTGGGAGCCACAGGATAGGTGATCTCCACAGTGGTGACTTGCCGTCGTTATTAGAAGAGCGCCAGGAGGAGTTTTGTTAGTTCGCCGTCGTCGAGTACGGGTCATGCGTCGTGTACCGCCGTGACCGCTGCCTCATCGAGCTCTTCGAATATGGCACGAGTTGAGCTTTTGAAGCTACAAATCGAGAAGTTAAGACTGGAAGTTTCCGAGCTGCGAGAACTTCGCGCTGCCAAAGTCAAAGTCAAATCATTTATTGGGCTTATAACTGCGATTGTTACACTAGGCAAGTCAATACGTACAATAATGAATTATAATATTATGACGAAACGAGTTAAAATTTCAAGAAAAATTAGAAATAAAAAATGCGTCTAGATAATAATGTTAAATTTAATATTGATGTCAGATTACTATATACATAATACTTAGGTATCAGTCCGGTAACATTACAAGTCAAGTATTGTTTAATGTCAATATCCATTTTAATTAATAATTCGAGTATGAATATTCAGTCAGATCAGTTTGTAAGAATTCTTTTACTGAGTATAAAGCAGTGGACTCGAAGATTTTTTTTAATTTACACCTAAAATCATTGCCATGTAAGTTAGCCACAGCACGAGGTAATTTATTGAACATACATATCTTAATCCAGATGCCTTGTTTCTTTACTTTGGCTAATCGAACTTTTGGTTTTGTTAGAAGTACGACCGGTCTATTACGATCTCAGATTGTATGGTATGTGATTCGGTTTTATCATTAGATTTTCTTTCTCGTCAAAAATTCGTGCTGACGTGCGTTTTTTTAATCCAAATACTATTCTTATGGCCTTCTTCTGGGCTCTTTGGACTTTAATCATATCGGCCCCGTTGCCCCATACAGTTATCGCATATCTTATCATGGAATGTACGTATGCATAATACACTGACAACATATCATTCACATCTAATACAGATCTTAGTTTAATGAGCGCATAGTTAGCACTTGCTAACTTTTTTCACAGTTTACCTATGTGGTTTGTATGACTAATAGTGTGATCAACAGTATATCCTAAGAAGACATTTTCTTTTACTGCAGGATTCTTGATCACACCTTTGCGAGATTGATATTGCATAACGATGCTTTTATCCGCATTTAATATAATTCCATTATCATTGAACCACTGTTTGAGAATATTTTTTGCCTCTAAAATTTTTATTTCTTGTTTCTCGTTGTGCTCATCCTTTATTCCTACATGGGTATCATCGGCAAATAAACTAATATAAGTCCAATCAGGCATGGCACAGACAAGGTCATTAATATATATGAGGAAAAGAACAGGTCCTAATACTGATCCTTGTGGTACCCCTATATCTATAGTAGCAACTTTAGAATTGAAATGAAATGAAATGAAATGAAATGAAATGAAATTATTTATTGGCCTTATAACCACTTATGTTATACTAGGCAAGTCACATTACAATATTTCACACAATACTTAATTTAGTAAATTTTAAAATGTACCTATGTCAAAAACTTTACAATTCACTTAATTACAAAATTTAAATAAGATTATGTAGTATTGATTAATAGATATATTACTGATATAATAATACTTCTAAAATAGTTTACATTAATGTGAGTAGAATTTAATAAAGTCATTATATAATAACATACTTTAATGTCATTATTAGTTTGTGAGTTTTGACTATAATTGTTTAGTTAGATTTGACAATATGTTATATAAATTAAGTATAAGTTAAGTATTAAATTAAAATTATTAGAAAGAAAAAAAAAATGACGAAAGTCTTATTAAAAATTTAGCTATCACCTACTTATAAAATTATGATTGCTCACTCACGAACGAAGATTCAGTCAGCTTCATGTTCATAAATTCTTTGACCGAGTACATTGGGGTAGACTCAAAAAACCGCTTTATTTTTTGTTTAAAATCGTTCGCGTGAAGATTAACTACGGCATGGGGCAACTTGTTGAACATACATATCTTAATATAAATTCCTTGTTTTCTAACTTTGGCTAGGCGTGTTTTAGGCTTACATAGTATCTCTTTTCGTCTTTCATCCATTCTTAGATTATGCGCATATGGTTGTTTCTGTAAAATATCCTTATCTTCATAGATCTCTAGGAGGCAATTATAAATATACAAAGATATAACCGTCATGATTCTATTATTCTTAAAATAATTTCTAGCTGACGCCCGTTTACGCAATCCAAATATAATTCTTATAGCTTTTTTTTGGGCTCTTAGTACTTTTATTACATCTGTACCATTTCCCCAGACAGTTATTGCGTATCTAATAATAGAATGTGTGTAAGCGTAATACACGGACAACATTGCATGCTTATCTAATAATGGCTTTAATTTCACCAATGCATAATTGGCACTTGACATCTTTTTACACAATTTAGCAATATGCTTTGAATGAGTAATTGTGTAATCTATTGTGTATCCCAAGAATATATTTTCTTCTAAGACGAAATTACTATCAACACCTTTCCTGGATTGGTATGTCATTACAACACTTTTATCTGCGTTTAGTATGATACCGTTAGCATCAAACCACTGTTTCAATATACTTTTAGCTTTGTTTATTTTTGTATTTAGCTTGTCTTTGCTTTTATCATTGATTCCTACGTGCGTGTCGTCAGCAAATAAACTAGTATATGCCCAATAGAATTTACTCCATGTAAAGAAACAATCTGACTACGATTACACAAGTACGTATGCATAATATTCAGTTCAGAGTCACAAAAA
This sequence comes from Ligdia adustata, assembly GCA_947049295.1. Classification (NCBI taxonomy): domain Eukaryota; kingdom Metazoa; phylum Arthropoda; class Insecta; order Lepidoptera; family Geometridae; genus Ligdia; species Ligdia adustata. The sequence continues at coordinate 10,629,290 of OX346231.1, forward strand.
CGCCGAGACGTGTGACCGCGGCCGTCGAGAGCGACGCAACTCGCTGCACGCATTGGGCCAATAATGCCGGAGTCGTCCGCAAGAGTTCTGTATATAGGTTTATCGTCATTCAAAGCCGAGAAAGGGCACGCGAAGAGGTGACCCTGGGAACACACCATTTTCCGATTAGCGTCGCAATGTCTCTATAAGATTTTCGATAAAGTCTGGTGGTAGAATGTCGTATACTCTTTCCTGTCTATCCTGTTTTACTTCAATGATCAGATCAGGAAGAGGGCTGAAGAGACGTTCTTCTGATGTATGAGGGTCCTCAACTCTTGGGCCAATAATGCCGGATTCGTCTGCAAGAGTACTATATGTAGGTTCTACGTGATAGAAAGCCGAGAGAGGGCACGCCCTGAGGTATCCCCTGGGAACACCGCAGTTTCATTATAGCGTCGCAATGTCTTTAAGATTTTTGATAAAGTCTGGTGGTAAGAGTAGAATCACCACATTTGAGTTAGTTCCACATTTAAAACAGATTATAAATCGCTCTTGCTTACGCGCGTATGCGTACGCGCATCATCTCGGGACGTCCGCTCACCCCCGCGCGCGCCGCTTGCCCCCGACTCATTAGACATACCGTCGACCCGTCGTCGAGTAAAGCGTTCGCGTCAACTATGCTGTGATAGGTATGTATACGCACAGGTAAGGCTTTTAATAGCACTGTTGATCGCGTTTATATGCGTAACCGTATGTTTACTGTTTTCAGGTGGCGTCGGAAATATCGTCGGAGTCTTCTCGGGCGGCGACTTCGGTTCCTGGAGCAGCGGTGATTCGACCCTCGGCTTGTCGAGGTCGTAATGCAGGAGTCGGTGATGTAGCCCGCCACAATTATCCTTATCGCAGGCAGGCGCAGAACATGAGTCACGCGGATGCCGAGATAATAAACTTCGATAACAAATCCCGTTACGTTTGACGTGTTGCCATCTAGTCTTGCGTAATGCCTTCTTGAATTGTTTGCAATCGGTTAACTTATGTTTACTGATGCGACAAAATAAACATTAGCAATATCGGTGGGAATTTAGACAATATTATCGAAACAATGCTCATACCTTGCAAGTACTCTTCGTGTCCGATCGCTCGCACGGCCGCTGTCAGATTTTGCACTTTCACTGAAAATTGCACAATATCTTTGTGATAATCATGTGACATCGGTTGTAACTTCTCGATATCCTGAATGATTCTGGATATGATATAATCCGGGCTGCCATATAATCGTAGTTCCAAGGTCGACATGACCTTGCTTGGTGAATTCGCAGAAAGAAATAAGGCCGCGGCAGCATCCTTCGCCGCGCCGCGGAGACACTTCCGTAGTCTCCATAGGTTGTCTTTAGGGCTGAAGTTACACACTTCCGTAGACTCGTCGTATGCCTGCTTAAACTGCAACCATTTTAGTGGATCTCCAGAAAACTCGGGTAAATCTTGTCTTGATGCTCGAAGCAACTGGCGTCTGGAATTTTTTACTGGTACTCGGTGTGATCCATGCTTAGCACTTTTTACGTTAGTTTTTGTAGTAAATTGCTCGATCGATCAGTGCGAGACCCGCTCTCGACCGAGTCCGCCATTTTCGCTGGTGTACGTAGGATGATCTGGCTCGAAGGACCACTTTATAAGGTGTAGGGGTGGTCTTCGAGCAGGTTGACGGATCAAAAACACACGAATACGGCACTAGAAATGTTTTATTACTTATTACAGTACATTGAAAGGCAGTACGATACAAAATTTGGCGCGGTGCGTCGATGCGCACCCGCTCGCGTTCGTTCGTTTGGACCGACTGATTCTCCGACCCTCAACATACAGAAAAATTAAAAAATATTTAAATAATGATAAAAATATAGGTAAATAAAACTTAATTTGAGCGCGTCGCTAACAGTTATGTTATTTACGTACGTTAAAGTTCAATGATGATTTTAGTATAAAGAATAAATTACAATGCAATGATAGTTTAAAAATAAAAATGTAAGGTATAATAGTGTTGGAGATGAACGACGAAGCGGGAGGGGAGGAAGGCCGAACAGTATAAAACCCACTGCAGTCATGGCACGGGCCTTTTTTCGCTGGGCGGCGCTCGTACTGTGCGGACGAACCTTTACCATCTACCTTCATTTATCATTAAAATTACTTTGTGTTATTTGTGGTTAGGTATTAAATTGTGTATTTTTTAAATAAGCGTTTTCACTTCTGATTTCCAAAAATAGTATTAAATAGTTAGAAGAATGGTTATGTTATACAGTTCTATGATGATTTTAGTATAAAGAAAAAATTACAACGCAAAGATAGTTTTAAAATAAAAATGTAATGTACGTACCAGTTCGCTGAGTGGAATCACCGCTTCGTTCACAGGATCACTAATCACGGCCGAACTAAACTGCAAGTTATTATCAGTGAAACGAATGATAGGCAAAACAATAAACCACGATAAGAGGCGCCACTGCGGCGTTGGTTGCCACAGATTAGTTTCACTGATTAAACAGAAGGTAGGTGAAAGGTTACGTCCTTTGGCCGACGCTCGCACGACCCCGTTGACGACGACTCGCAGGCTTCTGACTGGCGGACGTAAGACTCCAGCACAGGACAGGAAGCGGCGAGGTGTTCCCGGAGGTAGGTAAATGTCCACGGGACTTCAGCTCGTTGGTATTAGTTTTAGCTGAACGTCTATTCGTGACAGCGTTCGGTAGTAAAAAGAAAGCACGAGGTCCGGTTAGCCGTTGCGAAATGTCGCTACTAAAATTTTTAGCCTATAAAAGCAATTTCACATGCAATTACCCACATGGTTTTCATAACGAAGTCCACTGTCCATAATTAGTCCTAGATTGCGAGCTTCATATACACGTTCGACAGGCTTACCCATTAACATAACACATTTTGATGGATTTAATCTGGCTAGCTGATGCTTACCACCAAAGATAATGTACTTGGATTTTAAAGGATTCAGTAACAGACAGTTGCTTGCAGACCACGCAGCAATATCAGACAGATCACTATTTAACTTAATTATAGTCTCATCAATATCACTTGGTTTGCATGAAATATATATCTGCGTATCATCGGCATATATATGAAATCTACTGTGCTTTATAGACGATGTGATATCCGCCGAGAATAAGATAAATAAGAATTAAATTAAAAATAAGCATTGGGGAATCAAAAGCGAGATCGTGGCACGAGCTGCTAGAGGCGTTGGAGCGGGATCCTTGGGGGCGGCCGTATTTACTGGCGAGACGGAAATTGCGGCTATAACCAGTTCTCTAGATGTGGTGGTGCTGCGACGAGTAGTTGAGGGATTGTTTCCTTGCGCTCCGGGAAACGGATTCGTTCCTTCTACCAGGGCAACAGAAATAACTGTCAACGATGTTCCAGACGCTCCCAAGGATGTATCAGAGGCTGAACTCTGGGCAGCTGTTTCAAAAATGAGGGCCAAGAACACGGCACCTGGGCCCGATGGCATACCAGGTCGTGCTTGGGCTCTCGCTCAAAGTACGTAAAGTGAAATTCGACTTATTTGATGTACCCAGTACAAGGATGTACTGGGTACATCGAATTTTTAACGCTAACTGCTGTGATGAAATGCAATTTTTTTTCGTTTTTCTCGTCTTTTCGCATCGGGTTCGACGAGGGAGCACAGGATAGATGCATCGGTTGCTTCGGGGCGTCCTAGGCCCATCCTCTTCAAGGTCACAGATGTTTCCTTGCGAACAAAGATTTGACTCTCGTCAAGGGCTTTGGTAGGACACTGTCAGAGTTTCTGACGAAGATTCGGAACGATACATTCATGGCGGCGCGGCAGCGATTCGGTGTGGCTAAATGCTGGACGCGCGACGGTTCAGTCTACGTGCATGGAGCTGATGGTACTCGTCATCGAGTTAGCAAGGTAGCGGAGTTGGACAGGATTGCCGCACCCGCAGAGATCACGCCCGTTGCAGCTGCCAATCATCCCACAGTCGAGGAGTCAGCGTCCCGTCGCTCAAAGCGTCCGCAGACCCAAAAGCAGAAGCTCCAGATCCCAAAGTAGCTTGGTTGTGCTGTTATCGCAATGTGGTATAGTGGGCGGTATATCGTCTCTTTTGTTAACAGTACTGGAATGTAGGTAAGCCATAGGTAACTTTTTTATTTAGAGTTAAATCTAAAATCACAAGATACCTACATTATTTTTATGCGTTGGACATTGGACGTTTGGACTAAATATATATTTTTTTTACTGGTTTCCAGTGATTGTGCACATTTGCCATCCGTTTTTGTGAATCTCGGCATATACAATAATACTATCATATTAGTAAAATAGGCATGTAATTTCATTTTTTTTGTATATTTAGTGCTAATAGCTAAGGTTATCAGTAACAAGCTTGTTACTGATAACTTTAGCTATTATCTTAGTTCATTATATCGCTGTATTTAATTAGTTCTGAATAGCTATAAATAGCAAAAAATTTGTCGTTTAGTGTTTATCGTTAAAATGCTAGTGCCAGCAGGTGTCTGTCACTTATTATTTTTGTTTTGTTTTAGTATAATTTTATCATTATTTTGTTATATATATTTATCATATTTAGCATTTAATAAACTTAATATTTATTAAATGCTAAATATTTGTCACGACTGTAGTTCTGATAGTCACTATCATTCTATCACATCTATTATCATTTGAGGCTCAGTTTTCCGATGTACCTAGGAACTTAAATCTTATCCATATTAACGTTCAGAGCATTCCCGGACATATTACCGATATGCAAGCGTCACTAGATGTAAACAATAGTCATGGTATAGTAGTCTCCGAAACCTGGCTCCAAAATTCCTTACCGTCTATTTCTTTCGGCATTCCTGGCTTTCATCTTATCCGCAATGATCGCGTAGGACGTATTGGTGGAGGTGTAGCTGTCTACCTCTCATATTCCTTTCTCTGTATTTAGCACATCTTCGCAACCGCCTCCCAAACATGCTGGTGAACATCTTTTTATTGAAATCATTTTATCAAACACTAAAATTCTTCTTGGAGTCTACTACATAAATTCTTGCCATAATAATTACTTCTCTTCTTTCGAAAAAAATCTCGAAGAACTTACTCCCTCCTACAACCATTTTATAGTTATGGGCGACTTTAACACGTGTTTCCTCAGTTTCGCCCGGTGCCCTAACGAGGCAGGTCGTGTGCCAGTACAACGAGTGTATATTTGTTTAGTTTGTTGCGGAATAATACGCAGTCACGCTTGGGACGCGTTTTCGAGATGGAGAATGAGCGAGTTTTGGATGAAATTACGTTAGAAAATGAGGAGGAAATGAATGAAATTACTAGTTTGCCTAGCATTCAAGTTCAGATCCACGCCCTAGATGAAGGGAGAAGAATTGAGAAAAGGGACCGTGAAGAGATCGCTTCTGATGAGGATTGATCAGGCAGGGTAAAGGTCGCAAGGTCATCAAGAGTACCGGGCCGGCTCAGCCTGAAGATGAAGTTGAGGTAGTAGTAACTTCAGACGAAGCGCTACCAAAACAATTTGCGTTGGTACGACTTCTAAAAGACTCATAAAATAAGAGCAATTAGCCGCGTAAAATATGTCCACTTTTATAAGATTTTGTTGACATTTGATGCGAAAGAATGTGCGGATTCATTTATTAACTGCCAAACGTTTACTGCCTTGGGTTGGCGATGCCAAATGACCTCTGAAGTGAGTCTTTCATAGAGTGTTATAAAAGATGTCGAGATGGGATTACCTGAAGTGGACATAAAAATGATCTCGTGTCAGATGAAGAGATCGTATCTGTAAAAAGATTAAAAAAGAGAAACCAAGATAAATCTTCCAAGGATGCCTGGGTAAACTCTGAATCCGTGCGCCTCGGATTCAAAAGGTCCCGTCTTCCGCCATACGTCACTATATTCGGCTTAAAGGTGAAGGTGGAACCATATGTATTCCCAGTCACACAGTGTAGTCGCTGCTGGAAATTCGGACATAATGCCATACGTTGTCCCTCGAAGAAAGGTTATTTCGGTGCCAAAAGGTAAATTATGTATTTTAAAAAAAGGAGGATTTAGACCAGATGTGGAATTTCGCATAAATGAGACTCCATTGGCATTGGTTAATAGTTTTAAGTATCTAGGTCTCTGATTGGATAGTCCTTTGAGATGGGGCAAACACATTAGAAATATTGTACAAAAAACTTCGAAATTGATTAACATATTAAAGATGCTTGCTGGATCACGGTGGGGTGTCATCATCAAACATCTCAGGTGTTTGTATACATATATCTGTCATAAGGAATATAATTGACTACGCTAGTTTCTTGTATGACAATAGCGCTAAAACTAATGTATCAAAGTTAGATAAGATTCAGAACCAAGCTTTACGAATTGTTGGTGGTTAAATACATAGTACTCCAATACATGTGGTGGAAAGCGATGTATGTATTCCACCACTTGAGTTGCGAAGAAAATATCTAGCAGCAAAGTTCTGGTTAAAAGCAAAGTCATTTTCACCTAACAAAACTTTCAAAATACTTTAAGAACTTTCACTCTACATTCGATTACGGCACTGGCGTAACAAAAAATAATATAATAATAATATGGGACAACATCCACACAAAAGTCTTCCAGCCCCAAACTAGGCAAATCCTGTGCTATGGTAACCTGATGACTGATATTCATACTTAGAAATACATATATATTTAATAAACACCCAGACACAAAAAAATACCTTTACAGTTCAACTCTTTTTAGTAAGTTATATTTTGATTCTACTACTGATGTTTGATTTTTCCAAAGCAGTGCCAAATGTTTTTGATTTTTCCTTATTAGGTTTATGTCTTGCTCATATTGTTGTGTCAAGTACTCCAATCAAACTATGTGCTAGGTAACCAATTCCGTTGATAAAGCCGCGGCGGCGTCTTCTTACGGCGCGTGCCTTCTGCTTACCGAACATTAAGCTGTTATAGTAGTCTAATTCTTGGAGCCGGTGACGTAACTGTAGTAAGACCACGTCACAGTGAGTGTTTTGACGTCGTTGAACATATGCTTTCAAGGTGATTAATATATTTGCTGTATAGTTTCATTCATTGCCAGTAGGGGTCCATGTCATAATAAACAACAAGTTTCCACTCATCTCGGACAAGGTGTATGTTTGATAATTTATCGAAATAAATGCTCTGATTGTTATTGATATTTGATAGTTTAGAGTCACATTGAACGGACGATATTATTAACATCATTGTCATCATCATTAGCCTCACAAAACTGACTGCTTTAGATTTTATTGATTTAGATTTTTTATTAGACGTTTCTTGATCTTCTTGTGCTGCTTCCTTTTGCTTTGGCTGTTCTTCTCTTGTTGAAGGCTCATCAGTTGGTAGCTTTGATAATTTCGCTATTGGTCTTTTCATAGTTCCGTTTTTCGTCTTGAGCGTGACTACACAAACATATCCATCTTTTCCGGGATGGAGTTCTACCACTCTTCCCATAGCCCTCTTTCCGGCGGGTACGTTCGCGTCATGAATGATTACGATGTCATTTACTGCGATGTTCGTTTCTGCAAGCTGCTATTTGCTACGATTTGATAATTGACATAAATACTCTGCTTGCCATCTTTTCCAAATGTCTTTGAAAGTTTTCTGTACTAATTGCCATCTTATGCGTTGATCTGTTTTGGTTTCCACAATAGTAAGAACCGGGCCGCTCGACAAAAAGTGAGATGGTGTAAGGCAATTTATGTCGTCTGGATCCTCTCTCAATGCGCATAAGGGCCTGGTGTTTAAGCATCCCTCAATCTGTGCAAAAAGTGTTGACACCTCTTCGAATGTTAGTTTTTGCTCTCCAATCACTCTACGAAAATGATATTTCAGGCTCTTGACGGCTCCTTCCCACAGTCCCCCAGCACTGGGCCAGGAAGGAGCATTGAAATGCCACTATATCTGCATTTCAGCTACTGTTGAGAAAAATTCGTCATCTAACGTGCTTTTTAGATTTATGATTTCTTGCTCTAGACGTTTGTTGGCTCCGACGAAGTTGGTTCCGTTGTCACTGTAGAGATGACGTGGGGTACCTCGCCGCGCTACCATTCGCCGGAGTGCTAATAAAAAAGCTATTGAGCTTAGATCTGACACAAGCTCTAAGTGTATGGCTTCCGTGGCCATGCACACGAAGACTACCACATAACCTTTCATGGTTTTTATGCCTCGACCTATGTTTGCCTTTACGTTAATGAATCCTGTTAGATCAACGCCAGTGTGATAAAAAGGGCGCGTCGGGTTGCATCTTGCTGATGGTAAGTCTCCCATGATATGTTTCAGATTGATAGGTTCATGCTTTCTGCACGTGATACAGTTGTGAACACGTTTCTTGACCGCTCTTATTCCTCCTATAATCCACACTTCGTGCCTTGGATAAGTTAGAGTTAACCGTGCCCCTCCATGTAGCGTCACCTTGTGGGCATGGTCGATTAATAAATCTGTGAAGTGATGGTTGTTTGGAATTATGAAGGGATGTTTCATGTTTTCAGTAATGTTGGCGTTTGTGATTCTGCCACCAACTCTTAATAATCCATCTTGGTCCAGAAACGGGTTCAACGAGAGAAGTTTGATAGTTGATTTTTATCTCTTTTGCTGTTGTAGTGCATTTATTTCTTCTGTAAATGATTCTTGTTGCAAGAATTTAATTAACTTGATTTTTGCTGAATTGATTTCTTATGCGGGCTTGCGTCGGTGGCGATTTAATCTTGATATACGATATATCCACGCGACAATGCGCGTCACGAGTTGAACAGCTGTGTTTGTTGATAAGCTCTCGGATGACGTCACCGCCTCGACACTGTGTAGAGACGTTTGTTTGATAGAATTTTTTCACTTCTTGATTAGTGTCGTAGATCATGGTTTGATCGTTTTTTGGTGGGTTGAATATTATCGCAGGTCCTTTCCACCAAAGTTTATGCTCTTTAAGTTGTGATGCAGAGATTCTATGACTTGCGCAGCCTGCGGGGTTCTCCGCAGATTTTACGTACTGCCAGTGTTTTGCTGGAATGATATCGTTGATCTTTTGTACTCGATTCGATACAAATGGCTTCCAACGGTTAGAATCGCCGTTAATCCAACTCAGGACCGCTGTTGAGTCTGACTATCCGTAAGTTTTGATGTTGTATGCTGATAGGTTTTGTTGGACTATTTTCATTAGATTTGATAGTAGAAGTGCCGCGCAGAGCTCGAGTCTCGGGTGAGTTACGCTTTTCTTCTTCGGCACTAATCTTGATTTTGCTGCTATAATCACAGTGTTTTGAGTGAGTTTTGATATTGCTGTAGATAACACAGGCGTACGCACTCTCTGAAGCATCGCAGAATCCGTGCAGCTCTATGTTATCGTTTTCCTGCCCTTCAAGCCATCTTTGGATCTGAAGGGTATTGATTTCCGCCAGGTTTGACATTGACCCATTCGTCGTTGAGTGATGCTGGAATTTGTTCATCCCATTGAATGTTTTGTTGCCATACTAACTGAAATAATAATTTCAGGTTGGTAGTTACAGGACACAGCCAACCTAGTGGATCAAAGATATTTGATATTTCTGATAAAAGAGATCGTTTGGTGGCTGGTTTTAAAGATGCTGTGTTTATGTTCAGTTTGAATGTGAAAACATCCTTTTGTTGATCCCAATGAAGACCGAGTGCTTTCGTTGATTCTTGATGCTTAAAGTCAAACGCTGATGATGGTGATGTTATCTGCTCGACACTTTCTTGTTGATCTAATAATTCCCTCTCATTAGATGACCACTTCCTAAGATTGAAGCCTCCCGACTTTAAGAGTTTAATCAGATTTGATATGATATTTTTTGCTGATTGGAGGTTGTGTGCGCCACTGATTAGGTCATTCATGTAGAAATCCCTATCCAAAATGTTTGCTGCTTCTGGATATCTTTGGCATTCATCAAGTGATAATTGTTTGAGTCAGGGTAGTCAGGGCCCAATCCTGCAATGATTGATTTTCGTCATCTCTCCATATTAGTTTTTGATATTTTTGATCGTCTTCACGGCAAAGAATTTGCCTGAACATTTTTTCGATGTCGGCGGTGAATGCTTTGTATTGCCTCCATCTTAGAATCAGTGATAACAGATCTGCTTGTAGATTAGGTCCACTGTACATGAGGTCGTTTAGACTATAACCTGATGACGTTTTTCATGACGCGTTGAATACACGTAATTTAGTAGTGGTGGACTCCGCGCGCTGCACACAGTGATGCGGTAAATAATATTTTGGTGTTGAGTTACTTCCGCTTGACCTCATGTGACGTAACTGCTGATATTCATAGATAAATTAATTATAATCGTTTGCTATTTTTTCGTGCTTTTGGAATTTTTTCTCCAGTTGATAAAACTGTACTACAGCTTTCTGCTTAGATTCACCCAGTTTTTCTTTGATTTCAGATTTTAGAGGCAGTCGGATGACGTAGCGACCATCTACCTGACGTTTAGTTTCTGTCTTATACTGCTGGAGACAGAGATGATCTTCCGTAGACATATTTATGGTGGAGCTTTCTGAGATGTTTTCTATCTCCCAGAATTTACTTATTTCGTCGATGTTATTGATGACCTGATATTGCACTGATATGATTTTATATTTCCGCAAATAATCTATCCAAGGCGACTTTGTTGTATGATAGGTTTGGAATCGTCTTCTCTGATGAGGCCACCAAGGATGATGTTCGAGTAAATTTCAGCGCCAAGTAAAATGTCTACGGGGCGACTAACGTTGAAGTCTGGGTCTGCTAATTGAATACCTTCAAGGTTGGACCAAGTCGGTTTTTCGAATGTTCTATTTGGCAAGTTATTGATTAAGTTGTTCATGATTAGTACGTCAGTGCTAAATTTGTAGTTGCTGTACATTGATTTTGCTGTGCTCTTGATAATTCCCTTGCAGTTATTTTCTTTTGTCCCGATTCCAAAAATAACACCTTTGCAACGTTGTCGTGCCAACCCTAAGCGTTGTGCAGCATTTTCTGTAATCAGAGACGTCTGTGACTCTTGATCAATAAGCGCACGCATCTTGATTATTGATCCATCATCAGCCTCTACCTGGATCTGTGCTGTAGCTAAAATGATCTCAGCGAGATTGTCTCGAAAAACATGTGTTCGAGTAAATTAGTGTCACTCGGAAAAACTAGATGGCGTTAGCATGCAAAATAGCTGGCGGTGGTGTTATTTTCTGAGTGGCCCTAATAATAAAAATGTTTCCGCTGGTTGTTGTCTTCGGTCGGAATAAAGTATTGAGACAGTCGATACTACAAGACCTTTCATTTGTACCCTGGGTGTACAAATTGATCCTTCTGAAGTCGGATCAGTTATCCGCGGATTTCGGACTATTCGCCCTGTGGACTGCTGCTTGTGCGGAAGCGGCAGAGGACGGACGGCAGCCGGTGCAAGGAGCCAGCGGAGGGGACCGGCAGCGAGGAGAAGCACGGCGGCGGGAGGAGCACGGAGGCGGTGAGGAGCACGTCGGCGGGGAGGAACACAGGCGTCGGCGCGAGAGAAGTTCGGCAGACGACGGCAGCGGAAACCGCCATTGCGGGGGGAAATCTGCATCTGACAGCGGTACTGCAAGAATCTACGCGGGGGGAGCTCCGCAGGCCACAGGTGACAACGCGGACGGCAAGAATCAGCACGGGGGGAGCTTCGCAGGCCACAGGTAACAAAGCGGACGGCAAGAATCAGCGCGGGGGGAGCCCTTCAGGTGACGTCAGGACGCAATCTAGTGTGAGTGCATTCCATACCGTGAGTACATTCAAAATTGTTAAAAAGTGAATTAGGTTAAGTATAGTTTAAAGGCTCATTTAGACGGTACCATTTTCTTGTACATTCAAGTGCAATAATTGTATGCAATTAATTAATCGCAATAATTGAATTCAAGAATGGTAAGCAATTGTTTACACACAGATTGAAATTGTAAAATTGTACGCAACTATTGCATGCAATTCTTAATAACAAATAATTCCTAGTGTCTTTTGTTTACACCAATACAATTATGTTAAGGACATTATTGCTTTCAAGTCTTGACTTGTCTAAACACAGACTTGTATGAACCTGTACCATTTTCTGGCGCGTTGCTTCAAGTATTGCACATATTTGCGTTGGCAAATACATCATTCAATTGTTGAAGGTTTTAGAAGAAAGGTGTTATTTAAAATGAGTCAAAAGTGGTTAAATTCGGTTCTGCTGACTTAATAAAGTTTATAGAGATTTATCGCAGTCATGAGTGTTTGTGGGATACAGAAAACGTGAATTACAAAAATCGTGATGCCCGTAGAGTCCCTAAATGCTCAAACACTTGTAAAATTTTCGCGATTATGTTTGGACTTGTAAAATTTTTACACTTGAAAATATATTCTGTTCATAATATCACTTTCAAATAATAGGCCATCATGCAAAAATATATCATTTTACAACGGGATATTCAGGATAAAATTAATAAAGCCCATATTAATTTTAAAAATCCTCTAAAGATCGGTTAGCGTCAGAGGGTTACGTACAAACAAGACTTGAAATACTAGAAGGTTTATGGGCCAAATTTACGAAGGTGCATGAGGAAATTATTGGTAATATTGATGATTGGGCTGAATATGAAGCAAGCAATTACGCCACTCATAAAATATACGAGAGCACGGAGGACTCGTATATTAATTGTAAATCGGATATTTTAAAATATAAACCCAAGCCGGCTCCAACGTCAAGGGCTCAATGCACCGGAAATGGTGGTGGCGCCACGTCAGTTTTGAAACTTCCGAAAATAACGATTCCCACGTTCTCAGGGAAGTATGAGGAATGGGTAACATATAGAGACATGTTCGTCTCGTTGATACATTTAAATCAATCCATCGATGACGTGCAGCGCTTACATTACCTGAAGGGTTATTTAACCGGTGAAGCCGAGCAGCTGATACGACAGCTTCCTATCACTGCCGAAAATTACACAGAATGTTGGAGTGAGCTGGAGGCAAGATACAATAACAAAATTTATCTCGCGAATTGTATCTTGAAGCGGTTAATGAAGCAAAAAGGAGCAGCAAAGGAGTCCTCTATGCTCTAGCTAGCAGCATTTCACTTAAGCACAATCGGCGTTCAATATCTCTCTGCTTTAATTTGTACGGAACCCAATTTCCTTGTTTATGAATCATTCTTAATGATTTTAAACAATGTGAGACTGCTTGCTGAGTGACTTCTAATGTGAGAGCAAGTTCTTTTTGTGTTTGAGATGAATCTTCCTCCAATTCTGCATCCTCGTAAATTTTTGGCCTTCCACTGCGATCTTTGTCTTCTACGTCGAAATCACCGTTTTTAAACTTTTGACATCACTCTCGACACGTTCTCTCACTCAAAGCACCATATGCTTCTACGAGCAATTGATGCGCCTCAGCAGCAGATTTCTTTAAATTAAAGAAGTAAACTAATATTTCCCGCTAATGACGCTTACTTGGTTCAAATTTTGACATTTTCAACTTATAAAAATTATATTTTACCAATGTAAAATCAATAATATTAATGGTTATGTTGTTCTTGAATGTCCAAACTATTTTTAAGCTGGTTATCATCTGCGAAAGCTAACCGAAACTCCGTGCCGCGCCATCTACAATAAAACGGTGGAAACTTATTTGTACTCCTTTATAGTTCCCATGAAAGACGGGAATTTCCATTGCTGGAGTTGATTTCTCACGATGCCGAACTGACCACATGCTACTGTTGATAGTTTTCTTGACATCGTTATATTTTTCTTTATACTCGTAATAAGTTTTCTCATATTCAGGGTTATCATTGATAAGTTCGCTGTCTATCTCCCAGTGTAAAGTGTCAACAACGGACCAACGACCCTTAATAGTGTTAAGTGCGTCTTCGAACTCCCATTTTTCTGACAACGAAGACACATTGATGCTATCTATTGCTCTTGCTAATGCTTTAAAGTTACTCTTCTGTTTTCTTAACATTTCGTCTAATTTGGAAGTGTTACCTATATCGGCCCTGCTAGCTGACGACTGTCCAGAAGTACCTGCTTGATATTGATCGGTGTTCGCTGTGCGCTGCGGTGTTTGAGGCGTTCCTGTTCCAGCGACAGACGACCATTCGAAGGAGCGTGCTAAACCTGGGCTGGCCGGCTTTAGGAACGGCTTGTCCTCTCCTACAAGGTAAGGTTGGATTTTACCTTGAAACTCCATGGCCATTTTCTTGAATCCCTCGTAGTAATTGTCCTAGAAGTAGGCGTGATCCGACTCATACTGACACAACCTCTTATGATTGTTTTCAAACTCTGTATAGAGAGCCGTAAGAGTTTCTAGCTTCTTCTTAGCATACTGCGGGGTTTTCCTTTCAGGTCCGTCCTTCCCGAAGTTGGTTGACAACCTCTCTACTTCGTTGATGATTTGCTGTTGATTTGCTAATAGGTCTTCCATTCTCTAACCGGTGAGACCCGCTGGTGGGAGGCCGATTAAACCGATTAGCTATCGCACTCGAGACGCCCAAGAAAGTTACCTTGATTCTGCTACTTCACGAAGGTTTCAATACTACCTTACGCGGTAATCCAAATAAAGTCACTCACACAAAGGCACAAAACACTTTTCACGAATGATTGTTTTTGATAATTAATGATAATTTCCTTGATAGTCACTTTGATTGCTAGTGAATGTCACACGGCAAATTCACAGGAAACGCGTGATTTCGTAACTAGGTCACTGCACCGCGTGGTCCTGAGTTTAATCTTTACCGCGCGCTGGGACTAAATCTCGAAGGGCCTTAAAGATGTAAGGTTTCCCTACAACTTTAAATGATATGATAATTGATAGAGAGATGAAATGCTAACTGATTTATTTATATAATACACGGGACGGCGGTCGAACGCGTACTGATTGCTTAATGCTTATGTAGTATAAAAATGCACCGCATGCAAAGGTGCTAAATGTGCAATTTACATAAATTGTACATAATAAATATGGTTTCAGAATGTCAACAAGAAAAGTGAATTTAGCTAGTCATGCCACCAGCGTCTGTCACTCGACCCTTGTTTATATCTCAGTAATAGATACATTGTCAGCATGTTTAGTCTACGCGCCCACGCAATAACATACGATGGGAATTACTGGAACGCTGAGATGACAAATCTCCTCGTTAACTTAGCTCTAGCCTTAAGGACATTTACTCACTCTATATTCAGACTTCATTGAGGTCACATGTATTAATTAAATAATTTAAATCGATTAAATTGTTTTTAAAAAACATCATCACGCGCTTCCCGAACAAGTCTGGCGCAGCCGGTAGGATTTTTCACAATTTTCGCGAGTTACTACGTGTCGCGATCGCCCCTAAATCTGTGACACGAACTAGCAGCTTTTCGAAAACCGACTTTACGCGGAAGTAGAAATCTCGGACCAAATAAATTCGACTCCAGTGGAAGAGCGTGAATCAAGAAGCTGAAGTAGAGTCAGGAGGTCATGGGATCGAGCAGATTGTGAGTAAACCTTTTCACATCCTGTATTCATATTCCTGTGTCTTTTCCGATTTTTCCTCTCGATCACAAATTATCGGGTGGAATAGTTATAGTTTATCTGATTTTGGTTTACACTAAAATAGGTAACGTTCAGATTAGTTTAAGAATAATTTATCGCGATCAACATTATTGTGATAAATAATTAATTATATTTACATTCTTTTTACACGTAAGTTGGTAAATTGAATCAAATGAGTTTAAATAATAACACCATTATTTTGTTATTATTAGTTATAGATTCTTTTTACACTAAATCGGTAAATTGAATAAATTGATTTTAAGAAATATTAGGTAAATTTATAAATAAAGAAAAATGGAGTACAGACCAATTCCTAAGGAAATTTTGGCAGTAATTCCTAAATATGACGGAGACGAACAACAACTAAATCTCTTTTTGTCAAAATGTGATTATGTGGTTAACGGGAGCAGAATTGCGGGAAGAAACTTATATTTTTCATTCAATTACTAGCAGATTGACTGGTAGAGCCGCAACTCTCCTCAGTGATAACCCTAATATAAATACTTACGAAATTGATATACTGACCCAACACTTTGGTGATCCGCGATCGGAAGAATGCATAGCTATAGAACTAGAGTCACTTAAATTAAAACCCAGCGAAACATATATCCAATTTTGCCATCGTATCCAAAGTGTAAAAAGCTCACTATTCTTTAAAGTAAATAGACTAGTTGATGAGGGAATCAAAGCAGCAAAAATGATCGTTTACAATCTACCGGAAGAAATGATCCGCATAGTTCGATTAACCCTTGATTAACTTCCTGAGTCCCTGGGACTCACATCAAAATTTCAAACTTCCATAATTGTAACATTTGAGCGGCTAGATTCCCGCCCGTCTCAGTACCTTCCTGCAGTGTCGCGGGCTACGCGGAGGCGAGAGGACGTGTGCCGGCACTGCGTATATACGTGAGTTATTGCGTCGAGTGAGTCCCAAGGACTCATACAAGTGAATTGTGCTATATATTTTTTTATTTGTTTCAATTTTCGAATGTTGCTTATTTGTCGTTATTATTGATATAAATTATATTTTTTATATGCTTATAACATATATCTTTTTGGTTTGCAGAATGAATCCAGAACAAGATAAATTCGTTAGTATGAATGAAGATGGGGCGGATTCCGTTTTGGAATCTTAACTGCAAGATGTTTTGAATGACGAGAGTGACGATGAACAAGGTACTGGTCAGTCGATGAACGCAAATGAAGACTTATTCAACTCGGATAATGAAGATGGTGAGTACATTCTCAGTGAACACGATACTGATTCGGAGCATTCTGATTCCGAGGAGCCACCTAGAGCCGAGGAAGCTGGGATCGATGATGATGAGTCGTCATCGAGTGAGATCAACTTACCGCTATCGGAGTTATCTCGTAGATTACGCAATAATGCACTAGCCCAGGAAAATTCATCTGACCTAAGTGATGACGATCCATCAACACCTGCACAAAGAGGAAGTCAGAACTACTACTACGGAAAAGATCGATTTAAGTGGTCGCGATTACCTCCGGCCCGAAATGTGCGTACTGCTACACATAATATGGTTCAAGTTCCTAGAGTCAGGCCTGCAACTGAAGGACCTCTTTCTCCAATTGATACATTCCAGCTAATTTTTGACCAAAGGATGCTCAATACCGTGATGATTTGGACAAATAAAAAGCTTGAGGAGTTTCAGAGGACACACCCAGAAGAATCCGCTTTCAGACAGACTAATTCTGTCGAATTGAAAGGTTTTTTGGCCCTGCTTATTTATTCCGCTATTTTCAAATCTAACAGAGAAAGTATCACGTCATTATTTGCAACTGACGGCACCGGGCGTGATATATTCAGAGCATCTATGGCCAAAAACAGATTCTTGGCATTGCTACTGGCCCTCCGCTTTGATGATGCTTCTGAGCGTGAAACCCGTAGAGAAGTTGATCCTGCTTGTCTTATCACTGACATATTACAAGCATTTGTAGAAAACAGTCAAAACAATTACTCAATGGGCACTAACGCGATGGTTGATGAAATGCTCATAGAATTCAGAGGACGATCCAGATTCAAAATGTACATGCCCAATAAGCCGGGGAAATATGGTTTGAAGATGCAGTGTCTAGTAGATTCTGAAACAGCCTATGTTTACAACATCTACTTATATACCGGAAAAGGTTCCGACGGATTTGGTTTGACAGAAGAAGAGAAAAAGAAGTCGGTACCAACACAGGCCACGCTTCGCTTGTGTAAGCCAATTGTCAACACAAACATCAATGTCACCACAGGCAACTGGTACTCTTCAATGGAACTTCTTCAAGAATTGAAGGCAAGAGGCTTGACAACAGTGGGTACTCTAAAGAAAAACAAGAGAGTAATTCCAAACGAATTTTTCCCACACAAACACCGGCCAGTGGAATCTTCTGTGTTTGGGTTTACCAAAGAGTGTACTCTGGTCAGCTATGTCCCAAAGAAAAATAGGTCTGTAGTGCTCTACTCCTCCATGCACCATGACAACAAAATTGATGCCAATACTGGAAAGCCTGAAATAATAATATACTCCAATTCAACCAAAGGAGGTGTTGATTTGGTTGACCAGAAGTGTTCCGTGTACTCGTGCAATAGACGAACGCAGCGTTGGCCTATGGTTGTGTTCTTCAGGGTCATTGATATGTCATGTTGCAATGCACAAGTCATCTATGAGAGCAAAAGTGACGTGCCAAAACTGACAAGAATGAATTTTCTGAAATGCATTGCTGAAAAATTAAACGAAGCCAATCTGATGACACGTCTGCTCGCTCTCACAATACTCGCCTGCCACGCAAAGTTCGCTGCTCGGTTTCATCTATATTGAAAAAAGACATTCCTGAAGATGCGAACCACCCTGAAACTGAAGACAAGCTACCTAGGAATGAAAGAAAATACTGCTATATGTGCCACTACAAAAAAAGAACAAAGACTGCATATCTATGCACCAAATGTCTGAAACCAATATGTTTGACCTGCTCGAAAAAGATATGCCGTCGTTGCCTGTAAGCAGTGCCAAAACCCATTGCACGTTTTATTTTTTTGTATTGGAGCATACATTTTTGTTTTATTATTATTAATTTGTATATCTTTGAGAGTCCAATAACATAAAACATATATAAGTTACGAATATTTCATAGTTTTGTAGAGGTTTTAAAATACCTTTGTTTTTTGAGACTGATAAAATTAGTTTCTTTAATTTTTAAGAAGATCTCTGAAATCTCTCTCTCTCTCTGTCCAGTTTTGATACTTTTGCCTTAATAAATATTTAATATGAATAATAAAAAAAAAAAATTTAAAAAATTGTTTTATTTGAGAATATCACGCTTAGAAAATATATGAGTCCCACTGACTCATACAAGTTAATTACGTTAGTAAATTTCACGAAGTTAATCAAGGGTTAAAAGGTTGCTCAAATTTGGAAGCTACACTGAGCATTGTAACTGAAGAAGTAAATTTAAAATTTCAATATGACGCTAAAAATAAAATACTTAAGCAAACCTCACTACAGTTACCAAACATGAGTTCGCAAAGTACATTAAAACCAGTTATTTCGCCTCAAGGTTTTAAACCATATTTTAACCCTAACCAACAATTTAAATTCGGCATTAATCAACGTCAAGGTTTTAAACCGAATTTCATGCAGCAAGTACGATTCTCTCCACCTGCACAAAATTTTAAATTTGGAACGCTCCAAAATTTGCTGTTTTTGTGCAAATATTCTGTTGTTGGGGAATACAAATTCGGTATTCCCCAACAACAGAATTTCAGATTTGGAATTCCTAACCAGCACGCAAATCGATTTAGATTGCCTGCACCTCAAGTACAAGCACCTCGACTCCATGAGACGGATGTAACCATGCGTACTGCCCCTGTAAGACAAAATTAAACTATGAATGAACCCTTCTATGATATTGAAAATCCAACAAGATTATACACAAGATTATGAAAATGACGCGCAAGATAATGACTACGCTAATTATTGTAATTTAATGGAAAATTTTGACGATATGCATTCAGCATTTCCCGAAAACGCCTATCCGGAAAATATGTACCCTGATACACCCGAACATCCGGAAAATTTTCAGGTTACAGCCTCAGCGGATGTGGTGAAGTAATAAGCCTTAATTACTGTGACAGTATATTGATATCACCACACGGGAAGTAGTCGTTCCTTTATAAGCCCCGCTAAAGCTAATGAATTTTTCGGTGCCTATAAATACTACGAACCTTTTAAAGTAATTAGTACACACGCTCAGAGCGTACATGACGAAGCTATATTTAAACTTTTGATAAAACTTTCAAAATCACACTTCGCCAAAAATTCTATGTATATGACGTAGACAATCGCTATGACGGATTGATAGGATCAGATCTTCTATCAAAATTGGGAGCCAACATCGACATGCGCAACCAAATGTTGCTGACGCATAATGCATGCATCCCCATTTTATACAACCCACCTTACGAGGTTGAGGTACCACCACGATCAGAAATGAGAGTAAGAATTCCCACCGATTTACAACAAGGTGATGCAATAGTAGATTACGTACAGTTCCAAAATGGTGTCCGTATGCTTAGCGCTCTTGTTAGGTGTGAAAACTATTTTGCGGAAACTGTAATCCAAAATACATGTGAAGTAAAAGCTATTATAACCTTTAAAGAACCTTTTCGTATAACTGTATTTGAAAATGAAGAATGCAAGGTGAACTTTACGAAAGATGATTGTATGATTGATGAGTTGCTGAAAGAAAATCTAAAGAAAATTCGATTAGATCACGCAAACTCAGAAGAACGCGAATGTATTTCTAAATTATGCTACGAATATCGCGACATATTTTATTGAGACAAAATACCGTTGTCTTTTACTAACCAAGTAAAACACAACATCAGGACAACTAATGAAGACCCGATTTATATAAGACCTTATCGACACCCACCTGTCACTAATCAGGAAATTAAAAAACAAGTCGATAAACTTTTAACAGATAACGTAATATCCAACTCACACTCACCTTGGAGTGCACCTGTCCACCTGGTACCCAAGAAAATAGATGCATCTGGAGAAAAGAAATTTAGGATGGTAATTGACTATCGCCGCCTTAATGAAATCACAGTTGATGACAAGTACCCGCTACCTAATATTACTGACCTTTTCGATAAGATAGGTAAAGCACAGTATTTTAGCACGATAGACCTTGCTAGCGGCTATCATCAAATCGAAGTAAATCCAGCAGATAGAGCAAAAACGGCATTTACCACACAATCTGGTCATTTTGAGTTCAAAAGAATGCCGTTTGGTTTAAAAACTGCACCGGCTACCTTTCAGAGAGCAATGGACAATGTTCTGCGTGGTCTCCAAGGTACCCATTGCCTGGTATATCTTGACGATATTATAGTGTTTTCCTCGAGCTTACAAGAACACGTCGAAAAACTGAGGAAAGTTTTCGATAGACTCAGAGAAACCAATTTAAAAGTCACCCTTGACAAATGCGAGTTCCTAAGAAAAGAAGTTTTGTACTAAGGACACACCATCACTAAAAATGGCCTTATGCCAAATAACGACAAAATAAAAGCAGTAATGAATTTTCCACTGCCACGAACATCTACGGAAATCAAAAGTTTTCTTGGTTTCGTAGGTTATTACAGAAAATTCGTTAAAGACTTTGCTAAACTGACACAACCTTTAACTGACACAACCTTTAAGTTTAAAAAAGAAAAATTAAATTGATTGCACAAAACCAGAATATGTAGGCGCATTTGAAAAGTGCAAAGAATTGTTAATTAATGCACCACTCCTACAGTTTCCCGATTTAGATAAACCGTTCGTCCTTACGACGGATGCATCCAACTTTGCCGTAGGCGCTGTCATTTCACAGGGACCTATTATTGGTAGCGATAAACCGATAGCGTATGCAAGCCGTACATTAAACGATGCCGAAACACGATATAGTACAATTGAAAAAGAACTGTTAGCTATTGTTTGGGCTACAAAGCATTTCCGACCATATCTATACGGGAAAAAGTTTACAATTTATACGGATCATAGACCCCTTATTTGGGCCAAATCAATAACTGAACCAAACAGTAAACTCACGCGATGGAAACTGCGTTTAGCGGAATTCGATTACGACATCAAACACAAAGCAGGAAAGCAAAATTGTAACGCAGACGCTCTATCACGAATACGTATCAATGCTTTAGGCGAAAAAGACGATGTATCAATGAAAGTTAATATTGATAAAATCGAGCAAAAACTCAAACAACACATCAAGGACGTGACCAATGAAATCGAACGATTAAGTAAAAATAAGACCGGTTCTCCTCGCGATTCTACATCTCGCGAACGCACACAATCCCCGATTGTTATTTCCTCTGATTCAGAGAAAACTCTATCTATTAGTAATGGAGGTAGAAAATCACCTTACTCATATCCATCCCTAAGCAGTGTCACTGCATCTGCATCAGAAGGACGAGACGATATAAGTACTATAGGCACAATCCATTCAGCACAAGATCTCGATACGGATGGTAAGCACATATTACAGGATTCTATAGACACAAAGTCAAACCAAATACTTGTATACACTTGGAACAGAGACCAACTATCTGTCAAAGACTTATCTAGGGATAAACAAAAGGTATTGGAAGTGCATTTACCTCTTAAAAATCCGGAATTAGTGAAACGATTTCTAAAAAACTATATCGATGGTTTCCAGCCAAAAGGTGATAAGCGACATTTTTTGGCAAATGAACTTATTTATATATGGTTGGAATCGTCTTTTTTTTCTGCGTCGAATGGTCTAAGTGACATGTCTCTACGAGCTACTTTGATGTCGCTTAGGTGGTAGAAAAATCAGCGATTTTAGCATTTTTTTTCGTTATAAACGCCAGAAATTTTTGAGTTTTTCCTTTTTTGGGGGTTAAACAAATGTTTTTTTTAAAGAAAAGATACTTACGCTTTTTGAGCTCTCTGTTACGTTTTATTGTTTGTACCTTAACTAATTTTAGCTGGAAGTAAACATTCACAAATTTGCGTTTACGTTTATTAGCCTCTCAATGACTTGTTGTAGAATTCCGTTTAGTACTCTTTGCATAATATTTTGAAAATTATATTTGTCGTTTATAGTGATTCAGCCGTATTTTTAAGCCTTTATTTGGTGTTTAGGGTGTTATTCCCCGATAATAAATAACTAGCCAATTGGCAATTACTACATATTGCACCTACAAATATTTCACAATAGTTCGTCGCTTATCCCTTTTTTCCCTCCCGATACTTAAATAATTTTGGCGCTTAGATAAAAAAGTAGGACTAACAGTTATCGGCATTTGTCGGTTACCTATTCAAAAATAATTTAGAATGTCAGGTACCAACATCGGTTCCTCGGAACTACCTGCGCAAGCGGCAACGCGACAACTTCAGTAGCCAGGTGACCGCGGATCAAGCGCCACGCGCTCTCGCGAGCCATTTTGCCGCGTTTTTTTTTTTGTTGTTTTGTGATAGATTTGTCATCAGGTAAGTGAAATTAATGTTTATTTATACATTATTACCAAAGTTTTTAGAGAGAGAGTTGTTTAATAAAGTATATACTTACAAAAATATTAGCTTGATTACGAATAGACATGTAACTGAAAATCGATAAGTATTTAACTATTATATCTTATTGTATTTTAGGTTGTCAACATTGCAGCTCAAAATCCGGCAATGGATATCCTTGACAAAGCTCTACAGAATTCAGATATCAAGTTTCAAGAAAGCTAAATTTTGATATATCCGAGTCTGATGAGGTAAGAATACTAATAATTTAAACATTTACATAAACATGCATATTTTGAAGTTACCCGAAACTTAAGGGCGCCTAGGGCTCTTACCTTACATTCGAGTTTATAAACTCTTGTGTTAATTAGCCTCTAAAAGACATACTATGCCATGTTATGAATGTTTACAAAGTACCTTTTTTTACTTACTTTACACTAATTAACACGTTAATCTACTCTTGAGTGGACGATTTAATCGAGTTAATTTTTATAATGTTTCACTGTGCTCAGTTACTCCGATAGTTGGTACATAAGAAGTTAGTTGTCCTTCAGGATATATTCCTGCAATAAAATTTAAAGAGATTGTTTTATTTATCTTATTCGGCTTCTGATCAGACAGTTGAAGCAGAATATACTCTTCCTGAAGAGGTTGTGATGTGTGAAGACCGAAATTTTTATGATGCAGGATTACCAGAAAAGACAAATGAGGAAGCAGAAAAAAATTCCACATCTCCACCTCGTGCTTCAGCTCAAATGACAAATGTTAAACCATTAGGTGATAACGACGAGGTCTCGCTTTTGTCTGATATCTACGCTGAAAACTTCAACAACTAACCGTTGTCAGCACCACGTGAAATATCACCATCATCTACACAGCCTGGAACCAGCGCACAACAAAAAGTAAATAACAACGAAACATCAGGTTGTAAAAGAAAACGTGAAGCGAAACAAAACAAGCAATATTTTGATTATTATTTGCCATATGAGGAAGATTTTACTACCATTTTTGAAGGTGAAATTGACTCGGATAATTATATACATAACTCAGATTCTTCAGATTCAGATAATGCAAAAGACAACTCTGACAAGAAAAAACGTAAAAAGACTGGCAAAGAGACTGCAAATTTAGCGTCGTCAATAGATCAATCAAACTCTAATGTAGTGGGAGAGAACGCAAACAAACGAGAGCGCAAGAATAAAAAGAAAGAGAGACTAAAACTGAAGCAATCTGGTCAAGCATATGTGAGGCACGATGGAACTGAAGTGCCTGCTAAAGAAATCAAACCAAATCCATGTACAGGGAAAGCGTGTGGGAATGATTGTGGTTCTGTAACTGACGAGAAACGAAAAAGTATACATACGCATTTCTGGAAGCTGCCCCTCATACGCCGTAAAGATTGGATTGTATCTATGACGCAGAAAGTAGCAATAAAACGAAAGCGAGACAAAGATTCAGATAAGCGTTCTGTTACTTTTAAATATTCTATAAATGAAGGTGAAGGAAAGCGATTAGTTTACTAGTTAGTACGTTATAATTTATAATAGCAATAAGAGCTTTTGTTACGATTGTTATTTTTAGCAATTAATATATTAGATTTAATTAGCATGTGCCAAACGTCAATTAATAATGACTGATTCAATTCCTAAAAGTCTATTGTTTTAATCTTTAATTACTCCGGGACAAACCTGAAATCACAACACGTAATTTTGTAATTATGAAGAATCACTGAAAATACACTGCAGACAAAGTAATTCTCAATAAAAATTGAACTTGATACAATTTTGCACTTTGTAAATTTTTATTCAATAGTTGGTTGTACCACATTTCTCTGATTTTATTTTTCTAAATTTAAACTCATGCCATTTTTCTTTAATTTAAATGTTACATAAAATGCAGTTAAGCAATTTTTGCTGGAAATGCCTAATCATGTATATTGATTTATGAAATTTTGGCTGTTTGTAAAATTAAGACCTTTTGGGATAAGCGACAGAAAATAACGTTTGCAGGCTGAATTTCAAAAAAGTAATGATGCCATTCAATAGAAAGTGTATTAAATACTATATAGACACATTTCCAGCTTTTCGGAAGCAAAACTCAGTTTTTTATAACCATTTTTATTTTTTTTATATCTTTAAATCACTCTTCTGTAAAGTTTGTACAGTGGCGCTTATCACCTTTTGGCTGGAAACCATCGATATTAAGCCGAAAATAAAATATTTCTTTTATTTCGAGGATCCGTTACATCGTAAGCAATTTTCGGAAGCAACTATTTTCCTTTTTCAGAAAGGAACTGTTAAATTTTACGAGTGCACAAATAGAGTAATTTATGTAGAAGATGAAAAAGAACAACGTAGTATAGTGCTGAAATATCATGTAGGAAAAATAGTCATAGAGGAATTAAAGAAACATTAGTACATTTGAGACGGACATTTTACTGGAACAAAATGGATGTGACTGTATCCAGCATTATAAATTCATGTGAAATTTGCCGAAAAATGAAATACTATCGTAAACCCTTAAAACCTGAATTACAACTAACGCAAACACAAATACGACCATTCCAAGAGTTGTTTATCGATACATTTTCCATTGATGGAAAATACTATCTTACAATAGTAGATGCCTTCAGCAAATTAGGACAAGCGTTTGAGATAAGTTCTAAGTCAACCCCAGAAGTAGTCAGAGCACTGATAAGTTACTTCTCATTATATGGTACACCTAATAGAATCAGTTCGGACCCTGGTACCGAATTTAATAATACACTACTGAAAGAAATGTTATCTTTTTATAAAATAGATATTCATATCGGTAAACCTGATAACCCCAACTCCATGGGTGTAGTTGAAAGATTCCATTCAACAATTATCGAAATATACAGTGTAGTGACATACGATGTGAGTATCGGCAGTCGACATTGGAGCGGAGAGAGACGCGCGCCGGACCGAGCGGCGGGCGCCGAGTGCTGTTTTTTTTTTTTTTTACAGCTCGGACAGCTTGACCGGACGTTTGGCAAGCGCTAGTGCGCTGGGCCGCGGTTTTGGTTTTGGGGCGACAAGCACAAGGGCGCCTCAGACGGCACGAACCTCGGCTTGAGCCGTCGCCCAGAGTTGGACTAACGAACTGCCCTGTCAACCCAGACGGGGAGTGCCTAGGGCCCTAGCCACTGGTGGCATCCTAGCTAAAACTTTTTAGAGCGAATTTGCCCAGATCTCCCTGAGGGGAAGGACAAATGAGCCCTATAAATCTGAGTGAGTATTTGACCTGATTGTCCTGGAGCTCTGAGGCCAGAGTTCACGAGGACCCTACACTTGATTGGCATCTGAAGGACGCTTTTTGGAGAGAGGTGCCCTGGTCCGCGCCAGAGCCCTATCATTAGATCAATATCCATGGCATCCCGGGGAGAGGCCTGGACCCTAAACCTAGCTAATTTAGGCAACTGATTTGATTATTTGACCGAATTGCCCTGGCCTCCCAGACGGGGAAAGACCTAGGGCCCTATCAATCAACTGGGTGACCCTAAGGGTCGTAAGAGACCACGTCCTCGCCGGCGAGGACGCATTCTGTATCGTCGGAATGGATGTCGAATCTGGTGGCCCGGACCAGTACCAAAAACGGAATGTGTGTTAGGAGACGAGTCAGGTGGGCCGGGCGACCCCAGGGCGGCCGATACAACGGCTGCAATGGCGTCGTCCGGATCATCCAAGAAGTGTCTAGGACGCCTATGCAAGGGGGGCGGACCGTTCGGGTCAGTCGAGTAGTCCGCCGCTTGAACCACGAGCGGGTTCGGGTGGTGGGGAGCAGAGTCGAAGTACCTACGCGAGGCATCCTTCATAAATTGACGGATGGAGGGGAGCTCGAGGTCGCAGTGGAGGTCCGCGTTGCGCATATACCATTGCGCGTCTACCGCTCTACGGATGAAGCGGTTTTGAATGACTTGGAGTTTATCCAGTTGATAAGAGGGCGCGTGTGCGAAGACAACAGAGGCGTAGGTCATGACGGGGCGGATCACGGTCTTGTAAAGTGACACCTTATTTCTAAGGGACATTTTACTTCTCGCGCACAGGAGGGGGGAGAGACGGGCTAGAAAGAAGGCCGCGCGGTTACGCACCGTGGTGATGTGTTTTTTGAAGTTGAGCCTATTATCCAGGGTAACACCTAGGTATTTGGTCGAGGAGGCCCAAGAGATGGGCTGGCCATGGAGGCGTAGGGACCTATTCGGGAGTTTTTTACGCGGAGTGAAGTACACGGCTGCACTTTTCTCTGGATTAACGGTAATGGCACATGCGGAACCATTTACCCAAGGAGAGGAGCGCTCGGTTGACGAGAGCTATTTGTCGAGTCACGTGCCGCCCTCTGGCGTAGAGGGCGGTGTCGTCGGCGAAAAGGGAGAGCTCTACCCCCGGGTATCGCTCGTGTAGAGTGAGAAGAGCAGCGGGGACAGGGCTGAGCCCTGGGGGACCCCCGCTCTGATGGGGTATGGAGGTGAACGTTCACCCTCGAGTTTGAAGCGGAAGCTTCTGTCGCGGAGAAAGTCCTGGATGATGTGGACAAGACGGTCTGGCAGACCGAATTGATACAACTTGTATATCAACCCGTTATGCCAGACTTTGTCGAAGGCTTTGGCCACGTCCAAGAAGACCGCTACGGTCCCCTGGGGGTTGCCAAAGTGTTTGGGTTTCGTGTTGAAACCTTCTAGGATGTACTCCGTGAGGCGGTGTACTTGTTGGACGCAAGAGTGTCGAGCTCTGAAGCCGAACTGCTCGTTGGGAAGGAGGTTGTTGGCCGTGACGTGGGCCCACATGCGATTCAGTAGAAGTCGCTCGTAAATTTTCCTCTGGGAACTAAGGAGACTAATGGGGCGGTAGCTAGAGGGCTCTGACGCCTTCTTGCCCGGTTTGTGTATGCCGATGACATCGGCAGTTTTCCAAGCGGATGGGAACATGCCGTTGCTTATGGCAGCATTAAAAATGCTAACTAGGAGGTGGATCAGGGCGGGGGGAAGGTGCTTGAGCACTTTGTTACTGATGCCGTCGGCACCGGGAGCTTTCCTATCGCGGAGGCGGTGGATAATAAGCGCAACTTCCCTAGTCGTGACAGGGTCGAGGGGGATCGAGGGGGGAATGGTGCTACGATGTTCGATCTCTCTGTCCACCATAGTAAGATGGGAAGCGGGGACCGAACTGAGCGACGGAGCGCATTGAGCCTCGAGACTCTCTGCTAGGCACTCTGCCTTCTCGTCGTCATCGAACGGGGGGCTGACCGGGGCGGTTCAGGGGGGGCATGGTGACCGTTTTGTCTGTCTTTAAGTTGCGCGCCAGCTGCCAGTAAGCCTGGTGCGTAGGCGCGAGATCTGCGAGTGTGTCATCCCACTTCTGATCCCGGAGCTCCTAGATGCGGGCCTTTATGAGACACTCGTAACGCCGCAAGGTAGCTCTGTTCTCATCGGTGGGGCATCTACCGAATGCCCTAGTGGCTCTGTGTTTCTCTCTCAGTAACTCCCTCGCGTCCTCGGGCAAGACCAGCCGACGGGAATCTTCGACTGGTACTTGCCGCGACGACTTGCCTATGGCGGTGCGAAGGTGGTTAGTGAGAGAGTCGATCGATCTTTCGACGTCCTGGGGGGATTGGATATCATCCGGTATCGGGTCGAGTTCGGGTGAGCTGATGTCGTTAAGGGCTGTCCCTAGATGGTTCCAGTTCACTACTGTCCTAGTCGCGGTCGGTCTGTCCGTCGGGTCGGGGCCTAGATGCATGAGCACTGGTCTGTGGTCGGAAGTAAGTTCGTCGAGCACTTCTAAAGAGCGCAACTGGAGTGTTACGCCTTTTAGGAGTGCTATGTCAAGTACGTCGGAGCGGTAGCCTAACTTAGGAGGGAAGTAAGTGTGCGTGGAGGGCGAAATGACATCAAAATTAATGTCATCCGCTAAACTAAATAGTTTGCTGCCGTGGCTATTCGTTTCGTTGCAACCCCACTCGAGGGTCTTGGCGTTGAAGTCGCCGGCGAGGATGACGGATCCCCCTAAGGCGAATAGTTTCTCGTAGTCATTCTGATCGAAACGCCTGTTACCAGAGTGGTAGCAGGCAGCGAGTGTGATAGGCTGATGGCCAGTTAAAGCGATCCGGCAGACGGAAGCTTCGAGATAACGAAGCGAAGGCGTGTCGAGAGGAATGCAGTGGAGGGATCTTCTGTAATAGATAAGCGTCCCCCCTTTGGCAGAGTGGAGCCTATCATTACGGACCAGACAAAAGTTGGCGATCCTGGGATCCCTTTTGCCCGGTTTTAAGAAGGTCTCGTTTACTAGTAGGACGTCGATTTGGTGGTCGTAGAGGAATTGTTCGATGAGTGGCACTTGGCTTCCTCCGTCACTCGTTTCCTTAAGGAGTCCGTTGGCATTAAACCATGCCAGTTTGGTCGATCGGGGCCTAATACGTTTGATTGAACTATCCATGACGGGTCGGGTTCGCGGCGAGGAAGGCCTGGATGGCCGCGACGGTGGCCTGATTTTGCGCAAGAATGCGTAAAATCGCCACCGGTTCGCGGTTGCTCAGGATCTGACGACCTAAGTTGATGCAATCGCCCAGTGGGAGTTGGGCGGAGATATCTAGGACTGCGTTATTGCATTCATCGTCCGCAAAGTGCGAACGATGAAGGGATACCTGACGGGGAGCAGGAGGGGAAGCGAAATGACGCGGCTGGGATGTAGCCGTAACATAAGAGGTCGGGCGGGTTGAGGGAGTGATCGGCTGTGAGACAGGTGTGGGTAGGACGGGTGGTTGCGGGATCAATGAAGGTAGGACAGGTGCCGGCTTCGACCTAGCCCCGGAGGGTTTGGCCTTAGCTTGCTTAGGTTTAGGGTGGGAGGCCTGGCCGGAGGGCCTGGAGGCGGAGGTTTTAGGGAAACGGGGGTTTGGGGGCAGCCGCGATAGTTCACGGTATGCCCGACGGTTCCGCACAGGGTGCAGGAGGGCGGGGTGGGATCGTCCTTCTGCCTAGTGCAGTCGGCGGTCCCGTGGTCACCCGTGCACTTGACGCAACGGGGACGGGAGTTGCAGTGACGGGCTGCGTGCCCGTAGCACTGGCAGCGGTGACATTGCGAAGGTCCTGTCCTCTTGTGTGGAGTCTCGACCGTAACTCCCGACAGGGCGCAGACCGTCTTCACCTGGAAGATGGCTTTGCCAGCGGGGGTCCGCTCGAGCACCACAAGGACGAGGTCAAAAGGGGTTTTGGTCCTGCCGCCGGTGAGGCGGTGGACTTCGAGAACGGGGAGGTTCTGACGGAGGAGATCCTCCTTGACCTCAGTCGCGGGGATCTCCTTGGGGACATTGCGTATTACTACGCGGAGCAATTTCTCCTCTTCCAAGGCGAAGGTGTGGAAGCTCACGCCCCGGTCGCGGAGGTACTGAGTGATGGCGCGGTAGCCGTCGGTGGATTTGATGACCACCTTAATGCCCTGCTGGGTACTGCGGGCGGAGAAATCAATGCCTCTGTCTGCGAAAGACTTGGCAAGGGCGTTCCACCTTTCCTTTGTCTTTGACAAAGATTGGTGGGGGAGGCTCGATACCAGGGATGGTACGGGATGAGAGGGCGTCGGTGCCTGCCTCGGGGCAAGCGGTCTTGGCGGGAGGTTTAGGAGGCTCGGAAGCCGCCGGGCGTTTGCGGGTGACGACGATGAAGCCGTCGTCATCCATGGATAGTGGGACGCCTGCCTGGTCGGCAGGTGCGGGGGACATGGGAGAGTCGGGTATGGCGGAAGAGGAAGGGAGTGGGGAGCGCTGGCGCATGTGGCCCGATGCCGATGGTGAGCGCGAGCGTGCAAAGGCCGGAGTGAGGGCAGATACCGGGGATCTGTCCCTTGTAGGGTAGGGAGATTTGGAGCGGTTGGAGCGCGATTTGCGCTGGGACATGGCGACCAGCTTAGAGGGCTTGGTCGCCGGGCGGAGGGAGGTCGAAGGTGTAGGAGCGGGTGGAGGTGGCGGGATGCTTAAAAGGGCGTTCTTGTCGGCAGAGGAGAGGTTTGCACCCGCGGGGGTGCGGAAGAACTGCTCGAGCAGTTCTCCCTTCGTCGCGGCAATTTTAGCGGAGATGAAGGCGTTGAACGCCTCGGCCATCGTGTGATGGAGGCGGGCAACTGGCGGAGAAAGAGGTGATGGTTGGAGGGGGACACCTCCAACCAAAAGGTTACGAAAAAGCGCGGTCCCCCTGCCGGGTATAGGCAGGAGGGTGAGTGCCTAGGTGAGCCCTAAGCGATGTACCGTCGCCAATCTTAATGTGCGACGGGTGAGTACCTACAGTCCCTAGCTGCCTGCGGGGAAGAGACAGAGAGTCCGGGCAAGTCCGATCCTCCAAGCCAAACACACACCCGAGGAATAGGAAAAGGGTAAGGGTAGGGTGGGAGGGAGACACCTGGCGTCGACTAGGAGCACTCCCCAAGGTCGGTGGTACCAGGCCCGTCCGGATTGCGCGTTCCTCTGAGGGAGGAAAGCGGACGCTCCGGGTCTGCGTCGATCGGCTTCGTTGGCACCGTAGGTTTCCACCGATCTCCACTGAAGGTGGCAAGTCACTTTGTGTGCCCTCTACGGAAAAGCGCTCTCTTGCGAGAACGCCTTTCGAAGAACTAGAGCGCTCTGAGAATAGCGGTTTTGCGAATCCACGCACTCGCAGCGTGCACGACTGTATGCAGTTATGTGTATAAAACACGCAACTAACTTTACAATCGGCCCGTGAACGATGTGCAAGATCCCCGTGTGCAATTACGTATAAAATACACGTAACTAACTTTACAGTCGTCCCACGTACGGAATGCGGGTTGCCACGCAGGTGGCCGGCTAGCAGGTAGCCGTTTAACTTCTTGGAAGAAGCGTCCTAAGTGGAGCGGCGCTCGACACAAATGAAACCCAGTGGAGCAAGCTCAAACACAATGGGAAAAGGACGGCTTAGAGAGCCAAGCGGACATCTGTTCTGAACGAAAGTTCGGAGCAGAATCCCGCCGAGTGCTGCCGCGCAGCGATCGTTTTGTATATTTATGTTTGTGCGAGAGAGAGGTGGGACACTCCGTCGCTCTCGCACATCAGCTGTTTTGTGTTGTGATTTGCGTTTTGATGTTTAAGTTGCGGAGTACAATATGTACTAGTTAAATTGTAAGTATTAGATTATAGGAAATTAGAAATTATATCGACATGACAGTTTTACCAAATCGTGAGTTTTAATAAGCCCCCTCAGTCAGAAGCAACTACAATGGCGACCCTGCCAGGATTTTGTCCTCAGTCAGAAGCAACTACAACAGAATAGCTAAATATGAACAAAAAATAACTGACGCTTCATCTGTTATGACATATGCGATAATGTCTTATAACCACACTATTCATTCGACTACAGGGCTTACCCCATTCGAAGTAGTTTTTGGTCATACTGAGTCCAAGAACGCTTTTCATGTAGATTTTAATAAACAATATACCCAACAACTAGTTAAGGAACACGTTAAACGCACAAAGCACTTGTACGAATATCTGACCGACAAAATTATTAAATAAGTATACGCGAGTTCTATTAAACCCTATTTGTTCTTGATTTAAACTATTATCGGCAATCTTGATAATGATGATGTCAAAACGAAACGTTTTAGATAATTAAATGACAATTGTTACCGAAATGTTGGGTACGTACACAAAGAATACTAACTCTACCAAAAGCAATTTTATACAGATTGAGGAAAGTATCGAAGATATTAACCGCAATCTAATTGAGTCCAAATTAACACATTATACACATCTATAACGCGTTTATACATAACTTTCAAACCCTCTACATGAAGTTAAATGAAATTGAAACAGCCATTGCTTTTGCTAAAGTTCACTTATTACACCAATCTATTATAGACACAGACGACTTAATATTGTTATTAAAGGAAATCGAAACAACTGAACAACTCGTTTTTCCAGCAAACCTAGAAAACATAGTTAACATTGAACAATGTATAGAAATAGAAACTTATATAAAACAAAATCAGATAAAACTTATAATGCATATTCCTCTTGTTAGAAACGAAGTTTACAACTACTTTAAATTGATTCCTTTACCATTATATAACTAATCCAATGACCTTACCTCTCTTATTATTCCTAAACATCCTTATATCCTTGTGAAAGAGTTGAAAGCAAAACCGCTTTCTCAATCATGTCGAGAAGTAGACGAAGATCGTTTCCTGAGCTTCGAAAACGAAATTTCACCGATAACTGATGATGATTGCATTATTGACCTTATGCAATTTACTACAAATATAACAAGTTGCCACCCAGTTCCTGTTGTAATTGATGACGTAAAGGCTGATCTTATTCAACCTAACCGATGGATTATTTATGCAAAAATGGAAACTATACTTACCAAGAACTGCGAAGACGAGATAACGCAGGAAACCCTTTCCGGTACATACATTTTAACCATGGACGATGACTGTTATGTCGGAATAAAGGAATTGAAGCTGAAAAGACATTTAAGCCAAGGAAAGGCCGAATTTGGCAGGAAGTTTCCGGTAATCAAGTTACCAGCAACACTGACGAGCACGTCAGGTCGTATGCAGCGAAAACCTGTCAACCTCAACGGAGTCGATCTTTCCGATACTCGATTCCTGAATTATTTATTGCAGAAAAGTGGAAGTGAGATTAGTGATAGTGAAAGCCAATATAGTGCTATAGCATATAAGAGTGTTAGTATAGGAAACGTAGTATTTTGTGTAATCATAGGTATTTGTATAACCTTAATAATGTGTAAAAGTAAAATTAAGAAATTTTGTATTCGAGATAATCCTCATCCTTCGGATAATCTCGAACTTGCGGAGGGAGGAGTCATGCCACCAGCGTCTGTCACTCGACCCTTGTTTATATCTCTGGTGCATTTGGAGAACTTACAAAAAATCATAAGATATGCGGTTCACCCTGTGTGGCAAGCAGGACAGGAGCATAGATTTTCATTCAAATGGAAAATTTAATACGCTATCCAGATCGTTTTTACGACGTGTATAAGATGTCCCCGCAATGTTTTAATACAATTATGTCCAAAGTAAGAGATGACCTAGAAAAAAAACTACGCATCGGAAAATACCAATTCCTCCAGAAGAGCGACTACTGATAATTTTAAGGTAAGTTAAACAAATGTGCTATGTTAACCATAACAGTTTTTTTTTTTTTTAATATTACAATTTAAACAAATCCAAATTATCGTTGTTTTGAGTCGGCTGAGAAGAGATTGAGCTAGGTAATTACAGAATACTGTGGGAGAAAATAACAATTTTGGACTTCTGTTGTCCTAGGTGTGTTTGTGGATTGGAACCACATTTGCGTCTTGATTAGTTGCAGTTTCGGAATTTTGCTGAATAGTCTCAGTATGAATTGGCGTGCAACTATTGGAATATGTGCTACTTCCAGAATACGGTCTACTAAATGGCGATTCGCTTCTTGTGCTGGTAGTTTTAATATTCTCATTTTCTGCCAAAATGTTAAAAAACTAATTCAGTATCCCGATTTTAAATCGTCGTTCTTGCAGCGGAGTCATGGCCATCATGTCCGGCAACACACTTTTGAGGAAACAAAGATCTAATTCAGTTTGTATCTTCCGGTGTTTTAATATTACTTTTAGAAGATCGAGATTTCATAAAATTGACCAGGAATCGTAAATGTGACCTTAGATAATATTCCTTGATTTTAGTTGTTGCTGATCCCGATGGCAGAACCTGTGCTTTGAGTAGGGGAAAAAGGGGCAATGGGAGTTAGCGGGTAATGGTGGTCAGTGTAACCACACCCAAACGAAAGAAATTAAACAAGCGAATGTAGACTTAAACGACGCGTCACGTGACACCTAGCGGCCGCCCGATCGCCCGTTCAGTGCGCATCGGTCGTTTGCGGAGGCAGGCTGTTACACGTTTTGGCGCGCTTTCGATGTAATTTTACGAGTGCACAAAATAACCGGTGAGTACATTATTACGACAAATCTGACTATTTAATGTAGCATATTGAGTAACTGTAATCTTAAATTATATATTTTGAAATCGTTGAAGGTGTTCTAACGTCAGGTTATTTTTTTACGATTCGTTTTTTCGCAGTAGGTAAAATCGGGCAATGAGAGTCACTGCGATTCGGGTAATGAGAGTTGACTCCCATTGCCCGCAAATTTCATGATAGAGTCGATTGCTTACGAATTGCATTTTTATTTCAGAGATGCCAAAAATACGACCCAGAAACACCAATAAGGCGCAATGGACGTCTGAAAGTTTAGAAAAAGCCAAAGAACTGGTGAACCAAAACCAGGCTATTAGGTCTGCGGCTAAAGCCATGGGTATTCCTTTTTCCACCCTCCAAAAACGGCTAAAGCAACAAAATCAATCAGAACCACGTCTCGGAAGACTTCCTGTTTTTACACAGGATGCAGAAAAGATCTTGGCAGACCGCATTAAATACTTATCTTCATTTTTTATGGAGTCACAGCTATACAAGTAAGAAAGGCAGCATACCGATATGCAGAAGAGCTTCAAATCCAACACACATTTGACCAGAGTGCCCAAATGGCTGGACGTGATTGGCTGGAAGGATTTCTGAAAAGAAATAATATATCTATTCGCAAACCAGAAGCCACAAGTATCAACAGAATAACTGCTTTTAATAAGGAAGAAGTCCAACTTTTCTATAAACTATTGAGAGATCTAATGGACAAACATAAATTCACCCCAAAAAATATCTATAACTGCGAAACCGGCATATCTACAGTACAAGATCCTGGTAAGATATTAGCTCCCAAAGGCATGAAAAGGATCGGTTCCATAACAAGTTGGGAAAGAGGTAAAAATATTACACTATTATGTGCCATGAATGCTGTTGGTGGTTTTGTTCCTCCTATGTTCATCTTCCCTCGAAAGAGGATGACTCCGCAGCTCGAAAAAGATGGTCCAGCAGGAGCTATATACAAATGCTTAGATAATGGATGGATTAACGAAAATCTATTCTTTGAGTGGCTGCAACACTTCGCTAATCACGCCACACGTCTTTAATGGCTTATGATTTCTGTAAACAAAATCACATTAATATGCTATCATTGCCTCCGCACACATCTTACAGGATGCAGCCCTTAGATCTCACATTTTTCGGGCCGCTCAAAGCTACATACAAAAAAGAATGTGATTTATTTTTAAAGCATCGCCTAGTAGAAAAAATAACTCCATATGACGTAGCTGCAATATTCAACAGAGCATATTCAACTGTGGCTTCTATCAATAAAGGTGAATCAGGATTCCGAGCGGCAGGCATTGTCCCATATAACCCCGACCATTTCACTGAAGAAGATTTTACCGCAGCTGAAGTGTTAGCTCAACCTGCTGTTATAGTTCAAGATTCATCCATGGTTATACCTGTATCTACTTCAGTTAATCCAATGACAGCCACATCATCTGATGCAATTATTCCAGCGCCATCGACATCATCTGCTACCATAGATCCTGTGCCATCGACATCATCTGCTACCATAGATCCTGTGCCATCGACGCCACCTGCTTCCATAAACCTTGTGCCATCAACATCATCTGCTACCATAGATCCTGTGCCATTGACATCATCTGCTACAAAAGATACAAGGCTGCTTACATCTCCCACAGTAATGAATGCAACGCCATCCACCTCGTCCGGAAATATACAATCAAACATCGCAAATCTGCTTCTATTTCCGACCCAAACAACTCGTGAAAGACTCGTAAGGAAAGGACAAATGAAGCAACACGCAAAGATTTTAACATCAACACCCGTTAAAGATAGTCTCATAGAAAAAGAAAATAAGAAAGCAACAAAAGCAGCAAAAACTGTAAAAACTTCTAAACCATCAAAAGACAAAAATGCAGCACCGAAAGCTAAAGAAAAACAGAAAAAACAAGTGGCAAATAAGGCCAAAAGACGCGTGCTGCAGGAGTCAAACAGCTCTTCGGAATCAGACATCAGTCTTAACAGGATTTGCGATGACGACGAAGACGATGATTTAAATAAATGCCTCGTATGCGATGAATTTGGTCGCAATAACGAACTATGGTACAGGTGCACCTCTTGCGGATTGTGGGCACACCAAGACTGCACTGGGTGGGAATCACCACGTGGATATGTATGTGATAATTGTTAGGGGGTGGTCTGACTACCATTGTCCGCATAGTGACTATAATTACCCTCATGTGCGGACAATTGTAGTCAAAGCTGATTTTTTAAAAAAGTTTGATTGCTAGTAATTTATCATTCCAAAGGTAATGAAACTAATTGAGACTGATAGTTTAATAATAATGCTATCTTAAGTCTTGATTTTCATAAAGTTTATACAAAAATTTTGTGTTTTAATTTAATTTCTTGCTTAAGTGACTCCCATTACCCCTCTTTCCTTTTGCATATCTGCCGCGGATATTCTTCCATTGTTCCTTGCAGTCAGTAGCTGAGAAATTAAACATGATGTGGTTATTAATTCATAAAATAACAAATAATGCTTTATATTTATATTAAATACTTATTATTGAGCCGGATAAAAAGGAGAAACGGTTCGAAAATGCTCATCAGTAGTATACACTATGGAATTTACCAAATTGTGTTGGAAGTGTAGATGGGAAACACATTCGGATTAAAAAACCATCAAACTCAGGGTCAGAGGGTTAGTTCCGCTATGGTATGGTCCCGGTATGGCACCCTTGCAAAATACCTACCAAAAAGTCCCGCTATGGTACCCATCTTTTAGTTCTACGCCAAACAATAGAATGTACAATTGAGAAGAAAAGTGCAAGTATAACTTTTTAGTCTCTACTGAACTTTTAGGAGTACTTATAAATAAAATGTCTGTTTGCAATATTAAATCCGTCTTGTATTCATTCAAAATTATTTATAAATAATACAAACAATTAACAACTAAAAAGAAATATTAATGGAAAATCAAATCAAATCGTTTATTTCACACAAAAAATATTACAAATAATGTCACAAAAATATTAATATCGTCCTTTAACAGTATTTATATGTTGTAATAATACAAAATGTTTATGACGCGCAGCACCTACACTAAGATTATAAATCTTGTATCGTGGGTGACTGCGTCCCTTCAGGGTGTTCATTTAATGTGAACTTAGTGAACTACATTAACATGGGTAAGTAAATTTTATGATATTTAACACTACTACAAATTTATTTTAAACATTAATTTGTATATTAACTATTGACTATTAGTGTGTATAATTTTTTTTACATTTCACACGTTATTGTATTTATTTATTTTGTATATCGCAGACGTAGTCATTGTCATTTTTATTATCTAAACTTAGGTGTATGTGTATGTGTGTGTGTGTGTACGCGTGTGTTACTGTATGTATATATGAGGGTGTGTTGTGTGTGATGTGTGTGTGTTGTGTGTGATGTGTGTGTGTGTGTAATAGAAAGAGATGGTGTGTATGTGTGTGTGTGTCCGTGTGTGTGGTTTGTATGAGTGCATATGTCATCGTCTTATATTCGCTTCTAAGTATAAGTACGTTTCTTTGATTAAGTATATATAAATTAATGTATTTGTTTTCATTAATAATATATTTTTTTATCCCAACTTTACCACCGCTATTAATTTCTCTGTGTCATCGTAATTAAGTTACCTAACCTAACCATTTATCAAGGACAACTTTAGCGTTTCTATTATTTAGCTCGATTAACTTTGGTATGTATTTATTAGCTAGGTAGCTAGGACTAGGTAGCATACAGAATCTATCTTTTCTCCTCTGAAACCTGTAGTTGGGTTTTTGTAAGTCTAGACTCGTTTTGTGTTGGGCCATCAACAGGTTTTTTATATACAGCTGGCGCACAGTTAAGACCTCACAAGCTTTGTAGAGTTCTTCGGTACTAAATCTGAAGTGTTTGAAAGTGGCCACCTTCAGAACCGCTCGCTGTGTTACAGTACGTTAGGATCGACTTGCAGAGAGCGTTGTAGACTGAAAAAGTAAGATTTCTATCTGCGACATCACGCAAATATATAAAAATAAATATAAATTTACGGACTCTTTTGCTAAGTGACAGTATGTGAGGCTTCCATGACATATTTTTATCTATAATGATGCCCAAATATTTCATGCTGGCCACGTTTTCCAAAACAGGACAATTGCAATCATTACTCGACCGACATTGTGAATGTACCTTTAGGCCAATTTTTAGAGGTTTGCGTCGTGAGTTACTAAATTGGATGATCTTAGTTTTGTCGACATTTAAGGTAAGTAAGTTATCCCGCAGCCAATTTGCAACCCTTTGCAGACCCGCATCAGCATATTTGTGTGCCTCTTCCCAACTTTTACCGACGAAGATAAGAGCCGTATCATCTGCATAAAAGAAGATTTTGCCGTTTTCCAGCTCCATTATGCACAAATCGTTAACATAAGCCAAAAAAAGGCTTGGGCCCAATACACTTCCCTGGGGTATCCCGTATGTAACAGAGTTTTCGTGACTTATTACATGGCCAATCTTAGTTTTTTGCATTCTCCCACTAAGGTAGCTTTCCATCAATTGAGAGGCGGTATGACGGATGCCAAGCAACTCCAGCTTTTTCACAAGAATGGGAATAGAGACAGTGTCAAAGGCCTTAGCTAGATCTAAAAACACGCCAATGACTTTAGATTTTCTATCTAGTTGGTGAACAATAAACTTTGTAAGCTCACACACAGCATCTCCGGTGGACTTTCCTACTCTAAAACCAACCTTTTATTTATAATTTTTTCTAATATTATTGACATGGATGTCAGCACTGGGATAGGTCTATAATTTCCAGCACTATGTAAGCTTTATAAAAATAATCAACTGGCAAAAAATATATTAATCACAAATAGAAGTAATAATCAACTACTGAAAAAAACATTTATTACATACAATCAGCAATTGCAAAAAAATATTAATGGAAAATGTAAGCTTTATAAAAATAATCAACTGGCAAAAAATATATTAATTACAAATAGAAATAATCAACTACTGAAAAAAACATTAGTTAAAAATAATCAACAACTGAAAAATTGTAGACATTCATGATGTTTTGAAACATTTAACCCATATTTTTATAGCTCTAAATATTCAGAATAGGAATTATTTGTGCTATTTTGTTCAAGAAGTCAATGTAGATATCTTTCTTTTCGAAATGTGTAGTTAATTTTGGAATTTGGCGGTCGGTTTCTATGCTTGCTTTTTTCATTGAATTTATGTTTTGTTTTTTGAGTCGAAAGCTGTAACAAAAAATATTATTTATTTAATAAATAGCTCTTCTATCATATTTGCTGCCAATTTCTCTGTATTGAAAGGCGACAACCAACAATTCCTCCATAATAAAGAAAAAAAATAGATATTTATTAATTTTTTAATCACTCGTATTCCAAAAATTTTAGTGCTATAGAAAATTAAGTAAAAAAAAAACAACTTGGCTTGTTTAATATCATAGTGACATGTGTCATTGGCGATTGTTTGCAGAAACAATAAAAAGCTTGGGTTTCTTCCACTGACCTTGATTCTGCCAGGTTAGTTGTTCTATGTCGTTCAGAATGGCAACACCAAATGAGGTCCGAATATTCCAGCCACTGCTTGACAAAATAGTCATTGAATTTGGTCGTTGCTTCATCGTCAAAACTGAAATAAAAAGCTCCATTAAACCCTGTTACGTTTGTTCTTGTAATGCAATGTTAGATATTGATAGGGCCTAATATGACAGATTTAGTTGTATCTTTACTTTTTATAGGTTTAATAGAATCACAGATGCTCAAAATAGTATTTTGTGAAAGAAACCTAGGTATATTCAAGTGAAATAAGTATTTTCTCTACAGGTACCTGTTTTCCATCACATGCCATCTTCAATATCTTGTTTCGGCAAATATGCGAAGCCTAAGCATTGCTTAACGTGTGTTGCGGACTCTTCGTGTTCCATGAGATTGAAGGATTTAGCTTTTTTGACAACATTCTTCAGGAAATGTACGTTACATCCATTGATTTTGATGCCAGGAAAAACATTCGCTGCTGCATTTATTGCTCCCATTTCGTAATCAAATGTAAATTTTGATGGACACCATTCGGGTAAAGCTTTTTTAATTAATCCGAAAACTTTTACATACGTTTTTCTTCTTTGTTTTTCAAAAGAATATAGAAGAAAGGAGCCACATTCCTTGATACATTGGTGCTTTCGATGTCTCCGTGAATGACGTTAACTTGTATAAATGGTTTTGGGCAACCGTCGAAAGTGCTATCACCAAAATAATGAGTTACACATTTTATGTGTTCCTTTATTTCCGTCGAAGTGGGAATAATTATTCGATCACCACCGTCTTCACTGCAATAATCCGCCAATAAATATTTGTGAAATTTTTCTAGTATTATTATTTCATCCACATTGTTAAATTGCGTTTTCGGCACGTTCAGTGACTTATTTCGGTGTCTGTATAATTTACTTTTTAATGTTTTGTAGTCAGGTACATTTCCTGTAAGGTGGTAGCCTTTGTCTTTTAGGCTTCGCATATGTCGAAGGTCTTCTGAATCGATATGTAATTTGAACTAACTTCTTCTTTGCATTCACTTAAGGCTATTTGAACTTCATTTTCTACAAAATTTGGCATGCACTTATTACTATGTTTATCTTCTTTAAGTATTATATGATTTTTACTGTCCAGAGTCACATAAACACTGCATTTCATACTGTTTCTTCTATTTACACAATGCCAAGTACTTGAATTTTTATTTTCTCTCCGTTTAATATATTTATATCCGGCACGTAATAATGTTTTTCCACCGCGTCTACTGTCGATAATTGTTAGATTTTGCACCGGACCACGTGAACTACTTGCCCTCGACATTGCAATAGATTAACTAACAAACAAAGGAATATAATAATGATGTCAATATATAACAAACTAAAAGCTAAAAAATAATACGTCAAATCGTGGGACGTACCTACTTAATGTTATTTAAGATCTCACGATATTAAAGTCGAAAAAAAATATTATCTATTTTATCTTTTGACTAAACGGCTAGATAGATTTTAAATTGTAAGGTGTCGTTATAATTTGTTATTGAATACGAAATTTAAATTAACTAATTAATATTTTTCATTCAGAAGTTGGTAATGCGGTCGAGAAATCGGGCATGGTCTTCTAGTATTATCTATGATATGCAATTTAAACATGTATACTTTGTTTTAGGTATTCTGCTCAAACTCTTCCCAAAAGAGTGTTGTGCCGCCACAAGAAAACTTTTTACTGCATGTCTATCTCAATGATAGATCTTAAAAAGTATTTTGACAATTTTTATGCAGAGCCTGACAAATCAAAACAGGATGCATTTATATTAAAACATTGCAAAGCGGTGAAAGTAAAACGTAGGCGTTCTTCGAGCTAAAAATATTCCAAGTAAGAGTTTCAAACGAAGTACTT
This sequence comes from Ligdia adustata, assembly GCA_947049295.1. Classification (NCBI taxonomy): domain Eukaryota; kingdom Metazoa; phylum Arthropoda; class Insecta; order Lepidoptera; family Geometridae; genus Ligdia; species Ligdia adustata. Next base: position 10,671,806 of record OX346231.1, read on the forward strand.
CATTTACGCCCATTCTATGAAGAAAAATGTGCAAGTTTGTCAACAATACTTCTTGACAATTTTACAAATTACGAAATATAGAGTCCAAGCAGTAATGAAAACATACTATGAAACTGGGAAACTTTTAACTGAAAAGAGAGGAGGTGATAGGATTTCTGTCAAATACCAACACAAACGAGAAGCAATAAAAAATTTTATAAACAAAATTCCATGCCAAGAATCACATTACTGCAGAGGAAACACTAAAAGGTTCTATTTAGCATCAGATTTATCTACTACTGTGGAGGCAGTACAACTCTGAAGTTAGCCATGATTTCAAAGTAAAAAAGGCCTACTTTCGATTAATTTTCAACACAAACTACAATCTTGGCTTTGGTACTCCCAGAACAGACGTTTGTGCAACTTGTTTGAGATTTTCTACTGAAATCGCCCGCGAAAATGATACTGAAGCACGAAATCAGCTAATCCTAGCTCAAAGAGTTCACAAACTAAGAGCTAAAGCTTTTTTTTTAAAGTTAGAGAAGAACACCCTACTCTAAAGACATTTTCATTTGACTGCCAAAAAAATTTGAACTTGCTAAAAGTCCCGGACCAAGTTGCTTACTACTTGCGAAATGTTTACCTGTACAACTTTACAATAGTTGAAGGTTCATCAAAAAGTAAGTTGTCACTTGAAAACGTTAACGCTTATCGTAGGACAGAAAATGTTTACCCTAAAGGGGCAACCAAATTGCTTCAGCCGTGTACCACTGCCTTAAGAAAAGTGATTTTTCTTATTGTCAAAAAGTACGACTTGCAATGCTTTCAAAATGGATGACGGAAGCTCCACCAAACATCAAGCAAATCGAGATGGTATTTCCTGTAATAGGGCATTTCTACATACCACCAGACAGGGTATTCGCTAAAATTGAGAAAGAAGTGCGCCTTCATGAAGTTTTGGACGGCCCTCAAAAATACTTGGATATTATTTCCAAATTTAGTACTGTAATCGAGTTGGGAATACCAGAATGTCAAGTATTCGACTGGAAAGCTGCTTCGCAGCAAGTTTTTAAGCCAGTGGGTAACTGGCACTTCCCATTCAAACAATGCAAACGATTCATTTTGAAACGTTCTAGGATACCTGGAAATATTTTGGTTGAAGGTCACCTTTACTACATAAGCGACGACAAAGGAGTATTAAAAAATGTTAACAAACCAGGAAAAATATCAGAAATGATAAAACCAGAAACATTAAAGTCCTCAAATAATATAACCGCTGCCAAGAAGAAAGATATTTTGACGCTGTTAAACAGCCACTGGGGCAATGAATGGAGAAAACTTGAACAACTAACATATTTCAAAGAATTATTAGAAGAAACTAACCAACAGGCTGAACTGGAGGTGATGGACGATGATTATTGTGAGCCTCAAGAAGAAATCGAAGATTTGCAAGTCTGAAATACAGGATGTTGAACACACACATATCTGAAAATCCCTGGATTGTGCAAAACAACGCATTCGTACGTTTTAGATTATTGGAAGTAATGTAAAAATTGTAGTGATTGGAATAATAAAAATATAAGTAAAAATATATTTCTATGTAGTAATATTATTTTGTTCCCTATTTCGTACTAATAAATCATACAACATGCATATTTCCATAAACGATACTTATAGTGTAATTCGATATAAATTAGGCCCATATTTTTTTCTAACCTCAGGATCAAGATTATTTACATCCGTACGACAACATATTCGGTCACAGCAAAACTAGAAACATCCAGCTAAGAACGGCGCATAACCAGCAATATCCACGTGTTACACGCAAAAACAGCATTATCCAAATTCAATTAGCTATTTTAAGGGAATAACTCATTTATAGCGAAATTTCTTTTCACAATTTGTGTTCCTAACATAATTTTTAATTTGCGCACATAATTAATTTTATATGAAAGTTACTATAAGCAATGTAAGATAATAAAAACATCTACTGCACATTAAGCAAGTGTAAGATAACACACCACTTTAAAGGATTAAATTACTTTTATTTAAATTTAGCTCGACATGTTAATCACTAATTTCTAATCCCATTAGCCTAGTATATACTCATACTACATATCTATACAAACAGGTACTTACACTTTAAAACAGAAGTTGTCAGCACGACGGTCGAAAACCAAAGAGCCCCGGTACGACACGCCCAGCGCTTTTATATGAGCTGGTAAACAACAAGATGGCGGCGATGTCGGGCGATGTTGTACCGGTATTCGTTTAGTGACTTACAAAACTAATTACAAAATATAAAATCACTAAAAATCCTAATTTAAATTCTTGTAAAATAGTTAGTAATTATAGTAAATATTTTTGACAGATATAAAATTATTTTCAAACAAAGGCACTGACATCACTACCGACTATGTACGTTTCAACAGAGTATTGACCGTAATTATTTACAATAGTTTTAATCCATATCTAAAATCAAGTTATTCAATTATGTTAGATAGGTATAATTTGACAATTAAGATAACGATATACAAAAATAGCAGCCAATCGAAACATGAATTTTACGGAACCTTACACTCGGCCATTCTGATATCGTGCATGTCCTCATGTACGTTTCTGTTGAAAACCTGATAATCAGCCAAACCTTACACTCGTTAAACGGGATATAAAATTCTAGCGAAATAAAAATTGGTAATTCCTAAGTACCTACATATTAAATACATCATAATACACACAAGTATATACAAAAACGATTTCAATTCTATTCTATTCCAAGTACAATATTGAAAAATATTGACCTAGAGAAAACGTTACTAATTCAATTTTGATGATACGAGGCCAGGTCATGAATCAATCTATTCTATACCCGACAAATCCTATAAATATTCTCTTCCAGATCTTTAGTGATACCCGGAATCGTTTTCGCTTTTGGTGCTAACGACGCCAAGTCAGTCAACCGAGCCAGTCCAATCTCGGTCTTGGCATTCGCTGCAGTCCCATTTTGCAAGATTGTGTTAACCGGACTCGTCCCTCGCTGTTGATGCAGGCGAAACCAAGTCAATCAACCGAACCAATCAATTCTCGGTCTTGGAATTCGCCTATAATTCAGCTCTAGCATCCCAGCGAGTCAGTCCGTGGCCACCAATCTAAAACAAATTTAAATCATCTAAAAAGTAAAACTATATTTTAAAATTTCATCATTAATCATCGTATTCCTCATCAATATTGTCATCTATGTTCGTGGGTTCATCATCGTTACCCAGTTCTAAGGATGTTATATGAATCCAAGGCTTCATTCGATCAGTAGCAACTGTAGTTTTGCGTTTATTTTTCATGCCTTCAAAACCTTGGATTGGAGCTATTTTATATCTATCGTTATCAAGTACTTTGATGACTTTATATGGACCTTCATATGATGGCAAAAGTTTTGTTCTTTTGCCATCATTTTGAAAAGCTGTCTTAGTTATTTTTACTAAGTCTCCTCTTTTGTAAATGGGTGCCGGTTTACGCCCTCTATCATAATTTTCCTTTTGTTTGAGTTGTTCCCTATCAATTCGGTTCTTAACTTCTTTGCGCATTGTGGATAATTCACGCGTTTCGCGGGTAGCATTGGTAAGTTCATTTAAAACGGGATTTCGCTCACTGTTCATTATTGTGCCAAACATAACTTCAGCTGGGGTTCTACCTATAGTCTTTTGAAGAGTATTGTTGAGACCCCATTGTATTCTCCCTAACTTATTGTCCCAATCTCTCTCATCATCTCTAAGGTTCTGAGCAGTTAATGAGTCCAAGATGGTCCTGTTATATCGTTCTACTTGACCATTTGATCTTGGGCTGGCTACAGCATTGAGCACATGCTTTGTACCCCTATCTAGGCAGAATTTCTTAAAAGCATGTGAAAAGAAACAACTACCGCGATCGCTGATAATTCTGTCTGGGGTCCTAAATGTATCAAATTTTTATAACGTTCACCGATTTCGTATTCTTTACTGGTTTGATAAACACAAATTTAGTGAAGGAATCTACTATTACCAGCATGTGGGTATGACCCCGCTTAGTCCTCACAAAAGGCCCAAGGTGGTCAATGTGTAAGGTATGCAACGGTGTCTCTATCTTGGGAATAGGATGTAATAGACCCTCTCCTACAGTTGAGCTTTTTTTAGCATATGAGCAATCAATACAAGATTTAACGTATTTCTTAACAAAGCGCGCCATTTTTGAAAACCAATAAGTCTTCCTAATGCGATCAAGGGTTTTTTCATATCCTACATGCCCAATATCGTCATGGTTAAGCTTGCATACCTGCCATCTGGCACCCTTGGGTACTACCCACCTAACATTAGACCTGTCACCATCTAAATATTTGAACAACTTATTGTTCTGGATGATATAGTTTTCCCTAATATAATCGAGACTTTTTGAGTCTATTTCACTACTAAGAACATCGCGAATTCTTCCTAACTCTGAATCTCCTAGTTGTAGAGTGAGGAGCCAATCTTCGTCGCTTATAGCCATGACTGTTAAATACTCTATCGTGTCTGAGGTGTCCCTTATTGGATTCCTGGACAGTGCATCAGCATGAGCCATTTTGGAACCAGCTCTATATTCTACAGAGCAGTCGAATTCTTGAAGTGTTAACCACCAACGTGCTATTCTGGGTATGAGATCACGCTTCAGGAATGTTGACCGAAGAGCACTACAGTCGGTGACGATCTTGAAATCTTTTCCAAGAAGGTAAACTCTAAATTTTCTAAGGGAACATACCACGGCTAAGGTCTCGAGTTCATATGAATGAAAGTTTTTTTCTTCGGGAGTCGTCTGTCGGCTGTAATACGCGACTGGTTTGAAAGATTCAGTACTACCTTGTGTGCGCTGCAACAATATCCCTTCGATGCCCACTCTGCTTGCATCTGTATGGAGCTCTGTCTCTGCCTTGTAATCGTAAATGGCTAGAACTGGTCTACTTACTAGTTTGTCTTTAAGAGATGTGTAAGATTGTTCTTGTGCGTCCGTCCACTCCCACACTGCATCTTTCTTCAAAAGCTTCGTAAGAGGTGCAGCAATCTCAGCGAAACCTTGAATGAACTTTTGGAAGTAACTTTCTAGTCCAAGAAACTGCCGAACGGAGTGCACGTTGTCGGGTCGGGGAAAATCCGATACGCTACGAATTTTAGTTGTTCCTGGCCTCACTCCTGACTCGCTGATCTCATAACCCAAATAGTCTATTTTATTCTGCAGAAAGCTACATTTAGCCAAATTTAGTTTAAGGTTTGCTTCGTTAAGTAGTTCTAATACTTCTTCTAGTCTACTTAATGCCTTATCTACGTCCTTGCCGTATATTAATACATCGTCAATATAAACGGTGGCCTTGTTGAATCGTGCTGATCCTAACACGCGGTTCATCATGCGTTGGAAGACAGCGGGAGCATTTGCCAGACCAAACGGCATGCGATTGAACTCATATTGTCCGTCTGGTGTGACAAATGCTGTCAGATGCTTGTGTTCCTCTGCAATTGGAACCTGGTAATACCCTGACATCAAATCCAAGGTAATGTACCAAGCCTAACCAGACAATCGCGACACTTCATCATCAATTATTGGCATAGGGTACCGTTCTTTTACCGTTATAGAATTTAGCATTCGGTAGTCAATGCAAAGTCTTGTCTGTCCGTCTTTCTTGCGTACCAAGATAATGGGGCTTGCGTAATTAGATGTGGATTCCCTAACGACTCCCGCCTGAATCATTTCATTAACCATAGAACATACTGTATCTCGTTCATTATGTGAAAGTCTGTATGGACGGTATATCACGGGACGAGTACTGGTGAGTTCTATCTTCATTTCGGTGACATTAGTACATCCAACGTCGCGCAATTCAAAAGCAAAACAGTGTTCAAAGCGCTGTAATAAGTCAATTAACCTAGTTTTTTGGCTTTTGGTCACCAAACTACCTATTTGCAAGTGTTTCTCGTCCAGTTTATCAAGTCGAGGTCGTTCTTTGGTTAAGTCAGATTCTAAAGGGGCTGTGGCAATTCTATTGACGAGTTCAATCATTTCAGCGCGAGCAAAGACAAAATTTTCCTGAATCTGGCATGGCATTGAACAAGGGGACACCGTAACGTACAAAAATCCATTCTCAACCTGATGTATGCCACCTAGCACTACATACTGTTAATTAGGCTTTCCTGCGATATTGGTGCTGATCATGACGTTACCACTAAATATATTCTCGGTTGCTGCCTTTATACTTGCAATTCCGTAAAGGACACTGTGCTTTAATAACTCGTATCGGTGGTTTCTCTGTGTCACTTAAGGTAGGTATCTCAGCACCTATATCGAGGAATTGTAACTTAGATGCATCCTTTACAATAACTATATGAGGCTGTTCTGAATAAGATTGGCCAATGAGCATTGGTTTGTTAAGCAGGTGATTTTCTACTATCTTGCAAACTACTGTAGCTCCTACCCCGTCTATTGTTATGTTAAGGGATACTGAACCTTTTGACTGAACTAATTCATTACCGAAACCTTTCATGACTGTGGGAGCATCATCATGAGGTATACCAAAACCTGCAGCATTAGACTCTCTAATAAGCGTTACTTCACTGCCCAAATCCACGAATGCTTCTAGACATACACCGTTAACTGTGACATCTTTGTTATACTTGTCATTTGGGTTTGAACTCGTTATACACATTGTTTTCTGCACTGTAGGAGCCTTCGTGGATTGAGAGCTTGATTTTTTTCGGCAGTTTTCAGCCACGTGACCTATCATACGACAGCTATCACACCTCATCAGAGTTTTCGGACATTTCAAGAAACTGTGACCTTTTTCCTTACAATTGAAGCAAACTAAACCTGCTTGCCTTGGGTTTGACCTATTCAATTGGCTGTAGCTTGAAGTAGAACTATCGGCACTACCTTTAGGCGGAGGTTGAGCAGAAGGCTCCGAATTGCTCAGTAGAAATTGTAGCAGTTTATCAGGTTCTGAACATCGCATAGCTAAAGCACTAGACTTAATAGTTTTGTCGCTTAACCCATGAATGAGGCAATCTACAGCACGTTTACCCGATATCTCGCACTGATTGATCAATGCGAGCTTCTCGTAAAAGTAATTTTCAATCGGCTCGCTGTTTTTGCTTTTTCGCTTTAGCATATCCTCCAAGGACTGGGCATAGTTTTGCTCACAAGGGAATGCTTTTAAAAGTTTATCTTGCCACTCAGACCACGAAAAGAGTATAGTGGTCCGACTTTCGTACCATGTCTTTGCCAGTCCTTGCAGTTTCTGCATTGCGAAATGAATAGTTGTCCTATCTTCCCAGCCATAAACCGATGCGCACTCATTAACTTTATTAAGCCAAATATCCATGCGTTGATTCTTAGCGCTTGGATTAAACTCTGGTAATATGTTTTTATAGTCTAGTTTATTACTTGAGTAAGCATTGGATGGCTGGGTTGAAGGATTGTCTTTAAACGATTGCACTAATTTAGCTACATCTTTAGACGAAAATAAAGGACTACGTGACCTTGTTTGACGTGAATGACGCCCGATGTTGCTCCCGTGTTGATCGTCTCGACGAGGCCCATGCTGCTCGTCACCTAGGTGGCACCCACGCTGCTCGTCGCTTGGGTGGCGCCCACGTTGTTCGTCGCCTAGGTGGCGCCCACGCTGCTCGTCGCTTGGATGGCGCCCACGTTGCTCGTCGCCTGGGTGACGCCCATGCGGGGCACCGCCTGGGTGAACCCCATGCTGCTCGTCGCCTCGGGGCCGAGGCACGAGGTGCAGTGCAGATTGTTCTTGGCTGGGTTGCAGTCTCTCGAGGCATGGACCAGCAGGTTCCAGTCTGCGGCTCGCCTCCCGGTCTCGATTGCGGCTGTGTGCACGCTCATGGCTTCGTATGCGCACCGGGCTGTAGCTCAGTTCTCGCACACTGCGACGGCTGGGCTCGCGGTGGCGGGTATGGCGGCTCCGACTCCGATCATCTGGTGTCCTCAACCGTCGTGAACGGGATGATTCTTCACTTTTACGTGGCATATTTTGAAAACAGAAGATAAAAAACAAGGCGTTATATCGTTTCAAACAGGTTATATCGAAAACGGTGCGTCGTAGTTCAAAAATAACAAAAATTTCACGCCCCCTTGAACCCGCAGTCCACAGAAACTGAGCTCCTTAGTAAAGTACTTAACAAAATTAAAATATTATATTATTAAGCAGTAATTAAAACCAGGCCTGCACGCGGTCATCCCACTTCTGATTTGTAAGATAACACACCACTTTAAAGGATTAAATTACTTTTATTTAAATTTAGCTCGACATGTTAATCACTAATTTCTAATCCCAATAGCCTAGTATATACTCATACTACATATCTATACAAACAGGTACTTACACTTTAAAACACAAGTTGTCAGGACGACGGTCGAAAACCAAAGAGCCCCGGTACGCCCAGCGCTTTTATATGAGCTGGTAAACAACAAGATGGCGGCGATGTCGGGCGATGTTGTACCGGTATTCGTTTAGTGACTTACAAAACTAATTACAAAATATAAAATCACTAAAAATCCTAATTTAAATTCTTGTAAAATAGTTAGTAATTATAGTAAATATTTTTGACAAATATAAAATTATTTTCAAACAAAGGCACTGACATCACTACCGACTATGTACGTTTCAACAGAGTATTGACCGTAATTATTTACAGTAGTTTTAATCCATATCTAAAATCAAGTTATTCAATTATGTTAGATAGGTATAATTTGACAATTAAGATAACGATATACAAAAATAGCAGCCAATCGAAACATGAATTTTACGGAACCTTACACAAGCATTGATGTTGCTAACTTTGCGTTTATATGACTCATTATTGACAAAAATATATACCTACATACCTATATCTGTAAGTATTGTGCATTATTCTCGGATGGATCAATAATTAGTAGTTCTGCGAGCTGTAGGTAGACCTCGCGAGCAGAAAATCGACCGGTAAAGAACTTATCGACGAACAAGTAATGATAATGATTGAAGGTAGGTAAAAACTTACCGAAAAAGACGATATATTGTTGATGTTACTGCCCGTTGGCGAAAACTCTTTCTTCCAGATACGCCAACACCTTGTAAATAAAACCCTCGGTCCTGCTTGGGGTATTAAATCTTTTAGGTCTTCGTGTGTAAGAGCCGCTAAAGCCTGAATTGTTATCTGCTGTTCTAAAAAATAAATGAAAAATCTTTCGTACATACCTACATAAACGGATTGTGATTCTAGAACACAGTTCCATAAACACATGCACGCTAAGTAAAAGAAAAGCTAAAAGTAGGTATTTGTAAATAGGTAGATTTGCTAAACTAGCCTGATCAAATAACAAATTTATTTGTATGTTGTACTTACCAGCAAATACAGGTATAAGGTTGGGAAGTTCCCAAGTTTTTAAAAGTTCTTCTACATCGGCCATATTAGTAAACGTCCTCACAATATTTTCAGGGTATCTATTTACTCACTACAACAACTTTTTAAAATAACAATCCACCGTCCAATCAGTGCGCCATCGCATATAATCAATTAATTTTACTTAAGCAAAAGTAATTAATTATATTATTATAACTAACTAACAACAGTCGACAAGTCAGAACTCGACAATCGTCCATCAAATTGAATATTCGAAGCGGCGGCGGCGGGCGCGCGGGGGTGTACTTAGTCGCGTGGATGATCATCGTACTTCGATCAAATTTATGCCATATTCAATCGACTAAGAAACTTGTTTAGTACAACGTTAATTTCATTGCAATTGTTAGTTCAAATGTATAAAAACAACTTTAAACATTTGTTAATGGTATCATTATAATTATAGAAACAAAAACTTAATGTTTATATATTTTACAAACATTATTAACTAAGGAAAAACACTACTTGGTTGGAGTCTATTTTTTTAAGTGCAGTTAAAGATTACTCGATATTTTGTAAGTTTTTTTTTGCAAAACCTTTAAACCAATGGGGAAGCGTGGTTTTTCGCTGCCCTCAGGTTTACTGGGCCGCCCCCTATTTAGCGTCTTTTCTGAGTTGCTGGTGCGGGGCTGGCCCGGATTCTCTTTGCTCGGTTTACGCGGTACCATAGTGCGTCACAGACGGTGAAGATGCTTTATGGTGCTATCTTTAGATAGCCAACGAAAAAAACATTTGCAAAACCGTGTGTGATTGCTCATAATGATTGTATGGCGAGTGATATTTTGTCATAAGATATTTATTCATAAAATTAACCTAAAGAAAATAATACAGTTATAATTGCTTATAATACATGAAAATTTAAATTAAAAATACACATTTACTAACAAATAAAAGCTAGACATAAAACTAAGATACTAAAACTTAATTACATCTAAAAAAGCCTTAAAAACTACGAAGATTAAGATTGAATATTATTGTATCTTCACCGTCTGTGAAGCCCATTAAGCTGAGGTTTGGAGGGGAAGGGTAGATGTGTGTTGAGCGCCCGCGCCATAATCCATTCCGTCCGCGTTCGTCAGTCTGCGTCAGTCTGTTCGCTTGATTACACATAGCGTCGTCGGCTAAAGGTGCCCATACACGGGACAATTATCGTAACGATTCGTCGCTCGATTTTAAAATCGAACGACATTGTACGTGTGTGGCAATATCGCATCCGATTTTATGGTCGAACGATCGATTGGAGATCTCAACAGGCAACCCCGAAAATATCGATTGCGATCTGAACATCGTTCGATATATCGCACGTGTATGGCGTGATCGGATGCGATCATCGTCAGTCTGCCCCTATCTTACTGTAGTAGGATTTGGTAATTTTAAGGAACTATTTAAGAGGTTTTTGTAGAAGTCCGTTTCATTTATAGCACCACCATCCGAGACTCTGCCGTTTGTACCAAAATGAAAATAAATAAACTCATAATTGGCGTTAGCAATGGCCATTAGGACTTGACTATGAAAATGTTTATAATTACAAAAATAAGATCCAGCTCCTGGAGGAGGTCTTATCCTTATATGTTTCCCGTCTACAGCGCCCAAACTGTTAGGAAAATCCCATCTATTTTCAAAGTTTTTCCCAATTTCGATCCATTCGTTCTCGCTTCTTGGAAACTGCAACAAATAAATAATTATCTTTTATTAATTGTTTCAGCAATCTGATGACGACAGTATTGAAATAACCAGAGATGAAGTCGCTTCACCGAGATCAGACATCGCATCAGTTGAAAGGTTTAGTGAGTCTCAACAAGATCGTAGTTTTAAACGCCGGAAAAACCTGTTAGATTCCCAAAATGTTGATCGAACTATTGAAACTATAGGCAAGAAAATATGTGATATAGCAGAGGATGACAAGTTTGATGCCTTCGGTAAAAACGTGGCACATAAGTTGCGATCTTTGCCTACAAATCAACGCTTATTTGCGGAAAAAATTATAATTGATGCTCTGTTTGAAGCCGAAATGGGTAATTTAAACAGACAGTGTTTCTTACACCTTCCCCCTCAATCCTTTCCTATTTGTCACTCACAAAAATTACAACCACTCTCTTCACAAGTACTCAATTTTCAAGCACGTGAGCCACTCATACTACAGCCACCCACACAAAGATTCGTTAACACAACTCAACCATCCACACAACAGGAACTTAACTTTCATACACGCGAGCCCGAAAAAGAATCTCCAGTCCATGTTCACATACCAGATGACGCGCAAACATTTTATAATACTTTTTCCGTTGAATGAAAGTAATTTAAGCCAAATGTTAAGATATACTATTATGTTAGATGTAAAACAATAATTTGTCGATAATATAATGTTTTAAATATATTTATATTTCATTATACCTAATTATCATCACTAACAGCGCATAATAATCAACTGCTATGGTAAATTATATTTGCCTTACAGTAATCCTTTAATGCATTGCAAATGGCTTCGCACGTTTCTGGAATGATCTTTCCCAAAGACTGTGGCGAAATCAACGTTGTAAATTTTAAATCTTCGTAAGTCCTTCCAGTAGCCAGGAAACGCAATGTTGCAGTTAGACGTTCGTGAGGAGAAATAAATAGCTTGCCTCATATTATGGTATCAGTTTTTATTATTCTGGAAGATACCTTATGTAAAAGCTCTAAGTATGTTTCCTCTGTCATCCTAAGGTAGTTATGCCAATCTTTAAGCGCCCTGTAAACGATCAAATTTGTTTGACAAATATACGTGTTTGTCAAATTATTTGATCGTTTGCAGCTTTGTTTGAAGCGTTTGTCAAACAATCTACGTGTATGTCGCGTTTGCAGAAAATCTGGATTGATGTCGTGTTTAGGCTCCTCCACACGCTTGGCAAACAATGGCAAACAGCTAACAGCAAACAGCAAACACGGATGTGTGGATGGGTGTTTGTCGTTGTTTGCCTGTTTGTGTTTGTGTTGGGCAGTGTTCGGCATCGGTGTCGGTTTTTCTTGCCAGATCAAAGGCTGTTTGGCAAACAGTTTGCTACGTATCCACACATTTGACAGCGATCAGTAATGCGCGCGAGCTTGCGGGAGGCGGACGTATTTACTTGCTACACTTTTTCGTTGGCGCGCAAAGCGTAAATAATGTCTGATTGGTCAGCACCTACGATTCTGACATTTTTGGAGGCATATCAAAATGAGCCATGCCTCTGGAATTCCAAAGATGCCAATTACAAAAATCAGCAAAAGGTTCATGATGCATGGACTCGCCTCAGTATTACAATGAATAAAAGTGTCAAGGAATTGAAGACCAAAAAAGAAATACTGATGGCTACGTTTCGCAGACATCTGAAGAAAAAAAACGATTCTATTCGGTCTGGTGCAGGTAAGTTTAAATAATCAATAAATATTTGTCTAAAAACCCTTACTATGTTCGTTGCGAATAAAACTTTATTTTAGTTTTAATTTTTCAGGATCCGATGATGTTTACAAACCGATCTGGTTTGCTTATGACCTAATGGAGTAATTTTTAGGTCCGGTATATACCTGCTCAAATAATGTAAATTCAGAGGAAGTAAGTAAAACGACTATTTTTCATAATGGTTTATTCGTTCTTAATTAAATTTAAACTATCATATATAAAGATTGAATCAGACAAAGTTTTGATTATCTATTTGCAAGAATAGCTACACAGTCTGTATCAAAAAGGTGCAGTATAACTTTAAAAGGTGATTTAAATATTAGAATGACCTCTTGGCACCTTTTTGTTACATCCTGTGTGACCTTACTAATCCTTTCTATATCACTTACTACTTACTTATCCTTTGTCTATTAAGGGATCATTTTTAAAAATAATGTAGAATGCTAAGTTAATCTATTACTTACAAAAATATAACGTAAATTCTTCCCTTATCTGTTTGGCATGCATGGGTGACCTACGGGGTACGTTTGACATATTCTGAATTGCATTATATTCATTTTCGTATTTTCGCCAAGATCCAGGTGTTATTATTTCACCATTTCTGTCAATCGTATCAAACGTTCCTGGGGGGGTACATCTCTCTGGGGAGTTTTTTCGAAGGAAGTTATGTAGTAGTACACAAGTCATTGTTATTTTTGATACTGTAATGGGGTCTAAATTAATTGGACGACGGTAATTACGAAACACTGAACTTAAAACTCCAAATGTGTTTTCGACTACTACCCGAGCTCTAGATAAACATTGATTGAATATTCTTTTTGGTGAACCGATGTTATGCTGTCCTGGGTAGGGTTTCATAACATGCATGCTCAATGCAAAAGCACCATCTCCTACGAAAACGTATGGAACGTTAACGTCCGATCCAGGAAGTGGGCATGGTATAGGAAAATCAATTTCATTTCTACAGATTTTTTTCCACAGTAATGAATTGTTAAAAACGCCACCATCGCTAATCCTCCCTTGGCATCCTATATCAACAAATATAAATTTGTAGTGGGCATCAACTAATGCCAATAGAACGATGCTAAACGTTTTCTTATAATTGAAATATTCAGTTCCGCTATGAGGTGGACTTTCTATATTAATATGCTTGCCGTCTATGGAACCGAGACAGTGTGGAAATTTTCTTCTATACCCTCTTTCTATATTCATCCAAGCATCAGCCGTTGATGGCATCTGAAAACAATGAAAATGAAGCAAATAATAATTATTTATTTATTTCAGAGTGCGTTGTCAGAAAAAACTGCAGCTATAGAAGACGAAGAAGTTGTTGACAATAATGATTTAGAGCAGCCTCTCCCTACACCAAAACCAGTGCGCCGTCGTCCAGCTACCGACACAGCGGAACGGCAAATGTCGTCTGCATTTGGACAGTTGACCAATATTTTAAGCAAAAGACAGAAGGATAATTCACCACCATCACCAAGAGAAGATGACGACTGCGAACTTTATGGAAAATTACTAGCGAAAAAACTGCGTGAACTTTCACCGGATGAGAGGAAACTATTTCTGTATAATATAGACACATTGTTTATAAATAGAATTAAAGAGAGGCTCTTTAAGCGACAAACCCCATTTTCATCTCCCCACTCAGCCTCTTATCAGTCATATTCTGTGCCATTACCAAAAACTTCACCGATTTCAATGCGACCATCAACTTCCCAAACATCATATTCCGAACCTTTGCCAAATAATTCACCATCGGCTCCATACCGACCGTCATCTTCCGAAACCTCGTATTCTGAACCTTTGCCAAATACTTTAGTTACAGGTCCAAACCAGCCATCAACCGCCCAAACGTCACAGTATGTACCAATGCTAATCAATTCCCCCCAACCATTCACTTCTCGAAATCACGTTTATTTTAACCAATCGGGCTGTCTGTGAAACTCATGCGGCAGAAGTTATGAAACTCCCCTGATGGTTCGTAAAGAAGCTCATTAAATTTATCTTCTATAAATTGTCTGAAACGAATAAAAACTTTTAAGTAAAATTAAATAACACGGCAAATTAAAGCCCAAATAATAGGTCTAAAGTAGTACCTTGTGCGATTTCTATGTATTTTAATCATCCACCATCGTCTTCGCTTTCTTCTTTTTTTTCTTTTTTCTTTCTCTTGCTTTAATTTATAATAAAAATATGTCAACCCGAAACTAATAGCTGCCCCAAGCTCTTCGTCCGCCATGTTTGCCGATTCGGAATGTAATGAACGTTCGCCTAGCATGTGGATGGCTGTTTGTGTTTGGTGATTGTAGTTGGTGTTTGGGACTTTGTTTGCTGTTTGCGGTATTTGTGAAAAACAGCCAGCGTGTAGATGCGGCTCTAGGTTTACACGCTCGCGTTCAATACGACATTCAACGGGCACAAACACAAGCTTAAGCATGAGAACGGGCTGTTCGACTGTTTGAATGTGCACGTGCGTGCGCTTGCCGTGAACGGGACGAGTGTCGGTTTTTTTGGCACATTTCAAAGGATAAATGTGCTTGCGCCCGATTGCATCTCCCCAATATTCAAGCCCATATTCTAGACCACCGACAGCATCAACTTCATATGCACAATCAGAGGCTAATATTCATATCCCTAACCGACCTTCAAGTGCTTTAACGTCACATTCAGAACCAATTACATATGTTTATGCTTCAAAGCAACCTGTTCAATTCTCAATCCAACCTCCATCTGATGAATCCGCAAACACCGTCCAAACCGCAAACACGTATTCAGCCCATCTTCCACCTGAGCAATCCTGTAATTCGCCAGAAACCGAAACTATCCGGAAATCAAATATTATAAATATTGCATTATTGAATTCATTCGAAAAATTTGAATCTGAGGCAAGTGAAACATAAACATAATAGTTTATGATGGTTGATTTTACTCTATTTTATTATTTAATTACTTCTTTAATCTTATCGGTGTTACTGTGCTACGTCTTTAATACCTTTATTTTTGTATTGTCTATAACTATGATAAGTAATTTGTGATACTCTGATAATAATAATATCAATAAAAAACTTAAAATAAAACTTTACCTTTACTTCATCCTTCAGAACTTCATTAAGAGCTCTAGAGACATCCCGTATGATTCCTGATATAGCTGATTTAGAGACTTTAAACAGATAGTGTAGACTGCTGTAGCTATCACCAGATGCTAAATATCTTAGCGTCATTGCAAGGCGAAATTTATCTGGAATAGCTTTTCTGAAATCCGTGGCTTGCTTCATCATCGGTGAAATTTTACTCAGCAAAATTTCAAAATCTGTAAAGCTCATCCGACAGAAGTTATCGAACTGTCCAGATGGTTCATTAAGGAGTTCAACAAATTTTTGTTCTATGAAGCCCCTGTAAAAAAACAACTAGTTCAATCGGCTAACTTGATTAAAAAAAACTTTATTCAAAATCACACAGTTCAGTACAGCTAGGGACAGTTTCACTTTTCTATTTTTATGAATTCTTTAATAAAAAATAAATAAATTTTAAAATAAACAATTTGATGCTGACTGTACATAAAAAATTATTAAATAGGTACCATTTATTCAGCATTCAATCATCCATCTTGATTAAAAAAATAACATTATGCAAAAGATAAAAAATGTGTAGATAGGTAACAGAAAATATTTTTCGTCAATACCACTCAGGCATTGAGTTGCGATCGGAAAATACGTACCTGGTACGATTTTGGTGAATTTTTATCATCCACCACCTTCTTCTACGCATTCTTCTTTTCCTCACTGTTCGTTGTCTATCACATTTTTTTTCCAATAATAATAAGTTAAGCCGACTGTAATAGCCGCCACAATATCGACGTCCATGGTGTCCGCCATGCTTGGCATCGACTGGCGCATCGCCACGCGTGTGTACAGCTTGTTTGGCGAGCCCGCCCGCGCAGGGCTACTCGCCGTGCTGCTTTGCCAAGATGCTTCCCGGGCTGCGTGGCACGCGTGTAAACCTAGCATGAACGTGAACGGCGGTGTTTGTCAAACATGATCTCAGTCGTTGGTTTGGCATCATGGAGGACGCTACGCCCAGTGACGACAACAGCGTGGAGTATCTTCCGGACAAATAATTTACGTTGCATTTCATATCTATTAATCGTGACATGCCGATGTTATGGAAAATAAAATCGAAAGATTATATGGACAAAAACAAGACGAGCGCAGCAGTAAAAAAAAATGACAAATTTACTGAAGATTTGTCGCCGGAACATTACGGAGGAAAAAGTGAAAAAAAAAAAAATATACTACGTACAAGTTTCAAGCGCGAAAACAACAAAGTGAAAAAGTCTATGCTTTCTGGTTCATGTACCGATGATCTGTATGTACCGACATTATGGTATTACAAAGAATTAGAATTTCTGCAAGATCAAATGGAGGAAAAATCAGGAATTAGCACAGTAACAGAAACACAGGTAAACTAGTAATACAGTTTATTGTGAGATATTTTTTACACGTTCAACTTATAAAATTACTCTAAACATTTGTTTTGCCATGGAACAGCACCCGTTGTGTTAAAATATTCACAAAAATCATCTCTTACTTGTTTTGCTAGTGCAGCGCTATTTCCAGCTCGAGTACGCTCAATGCTTAACAACATTGGCTCATTTCTCCAAGTACCATGCATGACAGTCCCCGTAACACAGTCTTCTATGTCTACTTCTCCATGGCGAATGTAATTATTTTGTTTCATAAGTAAATTATGTAGATGACAACACGCCATAACAACAATTTTTGCTTTTGTAGGAGATAATTTAGTAGGCTTTTGGAAAATCTTAAAACGAGTCGTGAGAATGCCAAATACATTTTCAATAATTCGTCGAGCACGAGATAATCGATAGTTGAATATCCTTCTGTTATCATTTAACACTTGTTTGTTGTAAGGTTTCATGAAATTTGGAAGTAATTGGAAAGCTTCATCGCCCACAAACACATAGGGCATTATTTTCTTAGTATTCGGCAATTCATCTGGCTCTGGAATTTGCAACTGATTATTCTCAAAGTATTGCCAAAATTTTGTATTTTTAATTACTCCTCCATCTGACACTCTGCCATTTGTACCGACATCAACCATGATGAGTTCATAATTTGCATTAGCTATACCCATAAGTACTATGCTGTATGTTCCTTTGTAGTTATAATAGTAGGAACCGGAATGCTCAGGTTTTTCTAAAGTGACATGCTTCCCATCTACAGCTCCAATGCAATGATCAAAGTTCCATCTATTTCCAAATTGTCGTGCCAACATCTTCCAATTTTCCGGTGTTCTGGGTACCTAAAACAGAAAATATTTATCACACTTTTATTTTAATTTCTAGCAATCATCATCATCACAATCATCAATTGCAACACCTTCGTCGGCATCTACGAATCCAGTGCAACCAAAGAAGAAGAAAAAGGAGGACTTACAACATGACTTAATAACATTAGCCAGGGATCATTTCAAAAGACCTGAAAATGAATATCAAGCAATGTCAAGAAACTGGGCCTTTATATTAGAACGGATGTCTGCTGAACAAAGACGACTGGCAGAAAAGTTCATTAACGAAATACTCTTTGAAGGGGAAGAAGGAAATCTTCGCAGACATTCAGTTATAATTAATCCGAGCAGTCAATCTCCCGTTCCATACATTCAATCTCCTATCTCTCACACTCAGTCTCCTGTTCCACAAACTCCATCTCCCGTTCCATACATTCAATCTCCTATCTCTCACACTCAGTCTCCTGTTCCACAAACTCCGTCTTCCATTCCGCACATTCAATCTCCTATCGCTCACACTCAGGCTCCTGTTCCCCAAGCATCACAATTAATTCCAATAGAACAAACATATTTGTTGGATACGGAGCAGCCAGTGATGATTCATATTCCAAATACGCAAACAAACGAAAATACTGAAGTTGATACAGCAGCAAAATACTTAGAAAGTTTTTATGCATTTTAATTAATATTAATATGTCTTTTTCTTCAAATTAAAACCTTACCTGAATATTGTTCCTTAGTTTTTCATTTATTGCTTCACACGTTTCAATGATAATGTCGCTTAATGTACGAGGTGCAATGCAGCCTGTAAATTTTAAATCTTCGAAATCAGCGCCACTGGCTAGGTACCTCAAAGTAATTAATAATCTTTGAGAAGCTGGTATAGATTTGCGCATAACGGTGTCCATCTTTTCAATGCGAGGACGGAGTAATGTTAGTAATTCTTCAAAAGTTTTATGAGCAAATTTTCGTGAGTAAATTTTTCTCTTAATTTCAACCATTCTCTACTCCATCGCCTTCTTTTTTTTCTTTTCATACACAAAGCTAGAGTCAATGCCAAAAATGCGTCATCTGTATTACTCATTAAATTTAAGCGATCAGCACGTTACGTCACGACAAGGAGAAAACTGAATCTGCAAGTTAGTTTGACAAATTTGTTTGAAGTGTTGTTTGACCGTTTGCGTTGATGTTTGATGAAAACGTAAAATTTGACAAACAAGTTTGTCAAACAAATTTGATCGTTTACAGGGCGCTTTAGGATGAAAACGTAATTCCTCAAGAAGATTGATGTGAGAATATTGATGTCTTTTTAGAAGCCATCTCTTAGTCCATTCTCTCCTAGTCTTCCTTTTATTTATTGTAGAAAGTCTCTTTTTATATAAAATGAGCGCCAATGCGCTTAAGCAAAGTAGTTGCGACTTCATCGCTCACCCACGTACGTGCTAAACGTTTTCACTCCGCACAGAGACTGAGAATCGTACGATCACATCGTTCGTGTGTGACGGACGGAAATCGAAAGATAAAATAGTACGATTTTCTTGACGATCAATCGAAACGACAAATTGTCCCGTGTATGGGCATCTTAACATGCGCTCCGCGTAAACGATAATAGGTATTACGCGATCATCACTAGATTGTATGATTTCATTAGTTTTTTTGTTAAATATAAATATTTTGTAGTTGATCATATATGTGGAATAACATTGATAGTATTGTTTTCAAAAAAATAAAAATGCCGTTCATAATTGTCAAAACCATAGAAAAAAGCAGAGAAAAACTATCGATCATACCAAGTTACTGGGGAGAGGAAGGATGGCTTAGTTGGCCTAGTAAAAAATATGGCTATTAGTAGTTGGGATTCGAGAGTTCTGGCTCACCCAAAAAAAAAAAAGTTCTAACTCCCTTAAAGTCGAGTCAGGGCAACCTCAACGACAAAAAAAAAAAAAAAAGTTTGGTGTCGTTTTAGTGGTTTTTGGGGTCACCCGATCGATTGCTGCTATCCGTTTTTTGATATCTCTTCAGGTTCGCAAGTTAGGATTTTTAATTGTAACGCTGTAGTACAGGTAATTAGCTAATTAATGACCCTGCGCTCGAACTCCAGCTCGCACTCCATTGTTCATGTTACGTGCTGATAAGGCTCATTAACGACTCTGGGATGCCTACTCAATAATAACAACTTCAACTTTGTTTACATAAGCTTCATTTAAAATTATTTCGAAATATAACATGTAATAATATATCATTTATGATTGTATCATTTGTTTCAAATAAATTGGTAAAATCTAACAAGCTTCTACCCTGGAACTTATAATATAACTACACCACACAGTACTCGCCACATACTGAAGTCCAATCATTTTGAATTCGCTTGTCATTGTAATCCCACATCCTACAGTTTCTATTCAGGAAGATTGTATGAAACCCTGCAGGTGGGCGACCAAACGAGTCAAAATATTGTCCGATGTTGTTATTATCTATATGGATTGCAACCCAATGCGATCCAGGTTGTGTATCAGAATCGAGATTGCTTATTAAAAACGTAGGCGCTTCGATGTGAACAGGTAATCGGTTCGCGGCATAAACGTTATTTTGTAAACTCCAGTGAATTTTATACAGGCATTTTCTGATCTCTATGGTGTTCATATTTGCATGTATCACTTGTGTCACCTTCAGAAAGTAACTCTTGTGAATGTTCTGTGCTAAATTAACTATACAATATTTATATACATCTCGAAATGGAACAAGGTATGTGTTATACATGTTATTATTATTGTTACAAACATAAGGTACAACTAAATAATAAACAATAGTTATTCTACCTTAACTACTATAGTCTACAATGACGTTCCGGTTCTTATCTATTTCAATAACATTATCAAACTCTGCGTATACAATGCAGTTGATTGTCTGGGAAAAAGCAGATTCGAAGCGTACCTCTAATCTCACACTTCCGTTTCTAACTAAAGACCAATGACTGGAATTCGCTGATAAATCTGGAGTCAGATCAAACGCTAAGAGACAATAACCTTTGGAATAACTCTCTCTAGATATTCCATTACCGTCGTTGAGAAAATGTATTCCTGTCCCAGAGAATAATGTGTGGTAAGATGTGGTAAATATATTACTCTCGAATGAAGGCTGCAATGCTTTAGAAGGTATTTGCTGACCATCAATGTACAAACAAAATAAACTCATATCATAATTCTCGAAATTAAATGGATTTTTAGTAAGACTTCCATTGAATGCTGCATTATTAACAAACCCAACAATACACCTTTTGGGTACTTGTCCCAGAAAAATATTGTCAAGTGTTTTTCCCTGAACCCCCGATGGTATCGTCAAAACTTTCACTTCGGCTCGAGTAATGGGGTATTTAGCCGTCGAAGATGCTAAAACCTTTTGATGTGCAAGTAAAACAGTGGGATTGATTCGAGCTCTACGAATAATTAGAGTTGCATCTGTTATGCACACCTTTAACTTTAAATCATTCGAAGCAGCCATTAAGTTAAAAGACTCTCTGGATCGAACTAACTTTACAGACATGTCAACGCCGTTTATCAGAAACTTTTCTTGATTGAATAAGTCACCATGTAAATGTCCTATCATTTCGATTTCTTTACTTTCAGTAGCAAACGCTTGTCGTTTTACGAATCCTTTGTTACTCTTTTTACCAAATGGAGAAAATTCATCAAAAAATTGGTTCGGTCAAACAGTCCCCAATGATAAGTTACAATTTGATAACTTCCAAAAAACCATGAAGATTCCGTTTGTTATATATGCAGATTTTGAAGCACTTTTAAATCCAGAGTCAAGTCGCACAGATACAAGTGATTGTTCAACACCATTTACCACCAACGTTCAAAAACATGTACCTTACAGTTTTGGATATTACATCAAATGTTCTTTTGATAATCATTTGTCCAAATATGTTTCATATAGTGGTCCTAACTGTGCTCAAGAGTTTATGAAATGTTTAAATGAAGATTTGAAGGAAATATGTAGACAAAATCATCGTCAAAAACCTCACTAACCCTTATCAAACGAAGAAAATGATCAAATAGCTACGTCTAAAATTGTCATATTTGTGAAACTAATTTGAATGATGAAAAAGTTTTAACTTTTGATTGGCAAACTGGGAATTTCATTGGTGTCGCTCATGAAATATGTGAAAAGAAGTACCGTGCACCACAATACATTCCCATTTTTTTACATAACTTAAGCAATTACGACGCACATTTTAGTGTACATGCTCTTAACTCATATGAGGGTGAAATTGATCTTATACCTCAAAATAAAGAAAAGTATATATCTTTCACAAAACATATGATAGTAAACAATCAAAAAGTAAGTTTGAGATTTCTAGATTCTTATAAGTTCCTTTCGTGTAGTCTCGACCAATTGGCTAAAAACTTAAAAGATGATGAATTTCATGAACTCAAACTAAATTTTTCTGACAAAACTGATTTTGATCGTCTTCGTAAAAAAGGTGTTTATCCTTACGAATTTATGACATCTTTCCACTCTTTGGAGCTCAATTCATTGCTGAGTAAAGAAAAGTTTTATAGTTCACTGACTGACTCACATATTTCCGATGACGATTACAGTCGTGCTCAAGATGTTTGGCAACATTTTGGTTGCCAAAACATGTTGGATTATTCTAACTTATATCTTAAAACTGATGTTTTGTTACTAACAGATGTTTTCGAAAAATTCCGCAATCTCTGTTTAAAAACCTATGGGTTAGATCCTGCCCACTAGTATACAGCACCTGGGCTAAGTTGGGATACTATGATGAAACAAACAAAGATCAAATTACAATTGTTGACAGACATTGATCAAATTGCGTTCATTAAATCAGGAATCAGAGGTGGTGTCTCTCAATGTAGTCATCGATATGCTAAGGCTAACAATAAATTTCTAGATGATTTTGATGAAAACTTACCCTCATTTTATTTGACTTACTTTGATGCTAATAGCTTATACGGTTGGGCTATGCCACAATTTTTACCAGAAAACGGTTTTGAGTGGGTGAATCCTAATACAAATTACAATGTTGAAGATACTTCTGATCATGGATTTGTATTAGAAGTTGATTTGGAATACCCCAATGAACTTCATGATTTGCATTCAGACTTGCCATTATGTCCGGAAAATATAAAAGCAGGAGAATCAAACGAAATTAAACTGATACCAAATTTAAACAACAAAAATAAATACACAATTCATTATATACATTTAAAACAATGTTTAAAAATGGGTCTTAAAGTCACAAAAATTCATAGAATACTAAAATTTCGTCAAAGTCCATGGCTAAAACAATACATCCTTAAGAACAAAAGCAACATCAGATTTCAAAAAGATTTTTTCAAACTGATGAATAATTCTGTATTCGGAAAAACTATGGAAAACGTTGAAAAAAGAGTAAATGTTAAATTACTCAATCACTCGGATAATTGTGGAAAATGTTTAGGTGTACAAGATTTGATCTCAAAACCAGAATTCAAAGGTCTTTCGATTTTCTCTGAAAATTTAGTTGCAGTTCAGTTAAACAAAACAAAAGTGTGTTATGATAAACCAATTTACTTAGGATTTTCTATTTTGGACATAAGCAAAACTTTGATGTACGAATTCCATTACGATTACATGTTGAGTAAATATGACAAAAAATGTAAATAATTGTATACCGACACAGACAGTTTGATCTATCAAGTTTTTACTGACAATTTCTATGACGATATTAAACCTGACCTTTCCCAACGCTTCGATACTTCCGACTATGCACCTGATAATATGTTTCAATATCCCCAAATTAATAAAAAAGGTTAGGTTTTTTTAAAGATGAAAATAATGGAAAAATTGTAAAAGAATTCGTTGGACTTAGATCTAAAATGTATGCAATTCAAACTGAAGATAAATTGACAGAAAAAGCCAAAGGAATTAATAAATGTGTCACAAAAAAGATGTCTATGATGAACTATAAAACATGTCTATTTACAAAAAATATACAATATGATACTATGTACCGGTTCAGATCAATAAAACACACCATTTTTACACAAAAAAATAACAAAATTAGTTTATCTTCTACTGATACAAAAAGGTACATACTACCCGACAATGTCACCACTTTAGCATGGGGGCACTACAAATTAAGGGATATGTAGATATTTTTATGTAGTAAAATATGT
This sequence comes from Ligdia adustata, assembly GCA_947049295.1. Classification (NCBI taxonomy): domain Eukaryota; kingdom Metazoa; phylum Arthropoda; class Insecta; order Lepidoptera; family Geometridae; genus Ligdia; species Ligdia adustata. The sequence goes on from OX346231.1 coordinate 10,696,150, forward strand.
TAACGTTGTATTTATGTTAAATGTATAAGATGTATCTAGTAATTAATATATTTTATTGTTTTTTATTGTAAATATAGTCATGTAAGAGTTTCATAGTATTATTGTAAATAAGTTTTGTAATTCAGATTAAGTTAGTTATAAGAAGGCTAATTTTAGCTTTAAGTTAGGTATATTGTACTCAAGTGATTGAAATAAAATTGGATGTATCTTACAATACTTTTTTATTTATTCGCCTTACCCTCTAGCACGTTTACTGCGTAACAGGCCGATATCGGCCTGCCGCGGTACTTGAACTGGTGCGGACGAAGAAAACTATGTCCTTCTCGCTTGTGCGAAACGATTATCTCAGGTGTTTGTAAAAATTCGACAGAGACAAATATATATTTCATCTTGCGGTAAATGCCGTAGTTGTTCCCCATCAAAACATAACGGCAGGCTTTTATTGACCTACCACGCACTGACGGTGAAAAAACATCCGCGAGTGCGGCAGTGGGCCTATTTCCAGGCAGCTGGCGACCCGATACCGCACAGAGCGCGCGCCCCGCCAGTTAGTGTTGTGCTATCTAACAGATCTGTTGTAGCGTCCGATATTATCAACAATGGCAAGCAATAAAAGAAAAATACAAATTTTGGAAAATAGAGTAATTCGCCCTGCAGTTATTGACAGTAATTGACAGTGATAGTGACTGCAGTGAAGAAATATTTTCCACTAAGAAAACTAAAAAGGATTTGGAAACAAATGTGCACGGAAAACAAAGCACAAGCGGTAAGTTTTATTTACTACCTACACATATCAACATATCAGCCTTAGACGCATAATGACGCAGGGATTTTTTATGTAATACCATCCTTTATGAAAAAGATTATTCTTAACACTTTCATTGCATTTTAATGATTTATTTTCAACAGTTGATGTCGAGAAAATTTAGTTTTTTTGAACATCTTTTCAATTGAACCGTAATCCGTCCGCTTTTACCCCAACACTCCTTTTTCTCGCTAAATAAGACACAATAAGAGTCACAGTAAACTTTTTTTGTCAACAGCGGACGTTTTCAGTAGCCCCAGTGGAAGAAAATTTCATATTCTTAAACCAGTCTCGTTTTCACATGTGACTAAAACAGGTATGTCTTAATTTAAATAATTTATTTGCTTTTAGTGTTATAGTTTCTGCTGAGCATCTATTGACAGATATCTCTCTCTCTCTATCTCTCAAAATTTCATATTTTATTTAATTTTTTACTTATATTACTGTAAAGTTTCATCTAAATCCGTTCAGTAGTTTTTGCGTGAAAGAGTAGCAAACATCCATACATCTAAACTTTCACATTTATAATATTAGTGTAGATTAATTTTATTCCACTTACCTTTTTTTGCATTACAGAATGTAAAAATAAACCTACACCACAGACATCAAAAGGATTGTCTTCGCCTAGCTCATCGTCATTGGAACGATTTAGTATGTATAGCTCAAGAGGATGCAGTCCTTCGCTAAACAATATATCAGCTTCTAAGCTTATGCACGGCATCAAAATAGATGAAAGCGAATATCATGACTTGATAAATCTAAGAAACGATAGTAAAAAGATAAAAAAGAAAAATGAAATAGAAAGGAAAGATCCAAAGACAAAACTTACATTCACTTATTCTTTTGAAGACAGTATGTCGCAAGGGTTAACTGAAAGTAATGAAAATTGTGGTTTTTATGACGAAGAACGTAATAAACAGTTTGAAGAAAATGAAAGACAGAAAGAAACACTTAATGACGAAGCAGAGAGAGAGAAAGAAACAGAAAATGTTGATGTAGAAGATGTAGAAGAGAGAGAGGAAGAAACAGGAAATGCTGAAGAGGAAGATGAAGATGCAGAGAGAGAGGAAGAAACGGAAAATACTGAGGAGGAAGATGAAGAGCAGGAAAGTGGTGACACAGGCGATGATGAGAGTGATGAATATTCTGCAAGTGAAGTTGTATCGGATATAGATAATGATGTTTCAGAGGAAGAGGAAGATGCACAGGATAATAGTGTCAATTAATGGGATGCTGTCACAGATTTGACACCTGAGTTGGATGCGTGTACTTTAAATGAAAGCACTTTTAATATTCCTATAGAAGATATATCTCCTGCAGGTATTTTTTCCTTATTTGTAACTGATGAAATAATAGATAAAATGGTTACAGAAACTAATAAATATGCGTTAAAACACATCGCAGAAAAGCAAAATAATAACGAAATAAAAACAAAATCTCGGTTATTATCATGGAAAGCTACGAATAATATAGAAATGCGGAAGTTTCTAGGGGTACTACTCGCAATGGGTCTGAACAAAGTGCCTCATATAAATGACTATTGGTCAAAAAAATCAATATATCGAAACGAATATATTGTATCTGTAATGACTCGGGATAGATTTCTGCTATTACTGAAATTCTGGCATTTTTGTGATGATTCGTCAGCCATCCACAATACAAATAAGTTGAAGAAAATTCATGATTTGGCTAATATGCTCAACAGCAGATTCCAAGAAGTATTAACGCCAGGTAAATTCATTGTTATAGATGAATCAATGATACCATGGCGTGGCAGGCTGAAATTCAAACAATACATTAAAAACAAATCACACAAGTATGGTGTTAAAATTTACAAGTTATGCACTCCAGAAGGGTATATATATAATTCAATAATTTATTCAGGAAAGGGAGAAAATGGCCGTGAACAAAATCATGGTAAAGTCACCGTACTGAAACTCATTCAAGGGCTGGAGAACAAATGTCGTGTAGTAATTGCAGACAATTTCTACTCTTCAATTGAATTGGCGGAAGAACTCTTATCTCAAAAAACCCGTTATTGCGGTACCCTAAATTCGAAGCGAAGGGGGCTACCTAAGGAGATAGTGTTACTAAAGTTGAAGAAGGGTGAAATCAAAGGAGCTATGAATAAAAATGGCGTTAAAGTTATTAAATGGGTTGACAAAAGGCAACTTCTAATGATATCTACTCTCAAAGAGGACAAAGATGTGCTTGTCAACACTGGCAAAAAAAATAGGAAGACGAATGAAGATATAAAAAAGCCTACATGTGTCTTAACGTATAATAACAGCAAAAAAGGAGTTGACTTCAGCGACCAAATGTCTTCATACTATTCTACATTAAAAAGAGGGCTCAAATGGTTCAGAGAAGTGGGTATGGAATATTTGTTAGGCATGGCGTTAGTAAACGCGTGGATCACATCGATACCGGAAATTTCAATTGTCGTAAAGGACATTTTGACGAAAATGAGTTATATATATATTCGGAATCAGCGTCACGAGCTCTATCAATTGGTTTACTTCCAAAAATTCTATCTTCGAAAAAAAGTCTTTTACGACCCTGATCTTCAACAGCCATAGCACGTATTTTTTTATGATTTGGGATGTATCGTGTAAGGTTTTCTAATAATTACCCTAAATTTAAGGTAGCTTTACCGGGTAAATGATTTTTCATCAACTGGCCACACTGGTGGCTACTTGGTGGGGCGCGGCATTCAGAACGGGGGTTGGACGAACGCTCGAAGCGTGCGGACGCATTTAGTTACCGACTGGTATTTCAAGAAATATAGTCTTTGCCAGTTAAATATTTGAGTTTAATTATAATCTTCGTCGACACCTGCAGTAACGAAAAGGCCGTTTACATCTCAGAAGCCAGGGATAAACCAATAAAAATGTAAGTACACGCCTACAACTTAATTATGACCTATACAGTCCGATTGTTAAGTGTGGTAGTTTGTTTTATCGATTAAAAGTATATTATAGTGATCCTAACCTAACGTTATAGCAAAAAAATGTTGAAGCCGTCTTGTAACGTGAATCTGTAAATAGACTACCTACATTGAATGCACGATGATTCACGAAATACCACCTACCTTCGAAGTTCGAGCTGATGTCATACTTCCCAAGTAATTTTGAATAGTTTTATCGTATAAACTAAGAAAAGTTTATATTGAGGGTAGAAAAAAAAACAATATTGGGTATCCTGACTGTGGGGACTGGGGGTTTATCGGGTCAAAATTTCATTATTTTTTTGCGTAGGACGTATAGTTTTCAAGATATTAGGGATTTTGCCCGATTTTGTATCTAATGCACACAATTTCTGTCTACGAGTTTTAGATGATGGAATCAAACGATGTTGGACGGAGAACAGAAACTCCCCGACGCAGCCGATCGCGCTCCAGGCGTAGCCTCACTCGCGGGCGTGATCGCGACTCCAGTCGACGCAGCCGCAGTTACTGCCGTCGGCTACAGGATCGCGAAGAGGCCCTGAAGCAAGAACAGAAGCGGGTTCGCCAGCTGGAGCTCGAGCTGCAACGAGAACGAGAAGCGGAGCAACGTTGTCAGCGGAGCGTGCGCCGCAGGTCACCACAAGGGACGACGCGTGGCAGCCACAGCCGTAGCCGCAGCCGCAGCCGTAGCCGCAGCCGTGGTCGCAGCCGTGGCCACAAACGCGGCCGACACCGCAGCAGCAGTCGTGTGCCTGATGGGTACTACCGAGGAGATTCTAAAAAGTTACGTAGTCCATCCTTTTCTACTAAAGACGTAACTCAAATAATTAAGTCTATTAAAGATGTCTTTCCGTCACAGCCGAGCCATAGCTCACAAATTTCGAATAGAGATAGTAAAAATATTATACCTGAGTTTAATCCTTCAGAGAAAAACCAGCGAATGGATATTTGGCTTAAAAAGGTTAATGAATGTGCAATGGTCTACGGCTGGGACGAGAGGAGCACTGTACATTTTGCTATGCAAAAACTGTCTGGATTAGCTAAAATATGGTATGAAAGTCAGAGCTCGATTTTGTATAGCTGGTCGGAATGGCAAACCAAATTGTTAAACGCCTTTCCTTGCGAACAAAATTATGGGCAGTTGCTAGAAGACATGTTAAAGCGCAAAAGTAGAATTAATGAACCCATACAAAACTATTTTTACGAAAAACTTTCCCTACTTAACCAATGCGGCATAAGCGGCAAGCGTGCCGTCGACTGCGTTATCCACGGCATAAGTGATAGGACCACGAGATCTAGCGCATTAGCACTACGGTGCGATGAACCTGACGATCTATTGAAGTTCTTAATTAGCAATAATAGGGATCCTTACACTCCTCAACAATTATTTTTGAAGGATCGTAATTTAAATACAAATGACGATAAAGTAAATAATCGCTCTAATATAAAAACCAATCCTGGGTTGTTTTGCTACAATTGCAAAGAGAAAGGGCATCCGTTTTCCAGATGCCCAAAGCCTCTAGTGAAATGCAGTAGTTGTAACAAAGTAGGACATAAAGCTGAACTTTGTCGTTCCAAACAAGAGTCGGGATCGAGGAAATCCGACGAGGTGGCGAAAACTATGCTCATAAGTAGTTCAAAGCCTAACAATAAATTTACAAAAGAAGTAATTGTAGAAGACATGCCGTACCAAGCGTACATTGACCTGGGCAGTGAGGTTACATTAATTGCACAGTCGTGCTTGGCGAAACTCGGGTTGTCTCACGACCAGATTGCATCCACTATGAAAGGTTTCGGCAATAACCTTGTGGGCTCACTGGGCTCTGTAAGGCTAAACGTATCTATAGATGGTGTGGAGGCGACTGTCTGTTGCCGCGTAGTAGAAGACCAGTTCTTAGAGAAGGACTTGCTTATAGGGCAAACCTTCACTGAACAACCTCACGTAGTTGTATATAAAGACGTGAATAGGCTACAATTTATACGCGTTGACTCGGAACTACCTAACTTTATTCAAAATGAAGACGATGAACGGCTTCACAAGGTCATTATTGTAGCACACTGTAACCTTCAAGGAACTGCTAGCGTCAAGGTCAAAACTGAAACTTTATTTACCGGCAGTGTAATAGTTGATACGAAGGTAGTAGGCAAGCTAGGTGAGCAATACATTATTTACGGCGGGGTTTACGAAGTCAAAAACGGTTCATTCTACGTCACAGTGCAACCATGCGCCGTTCCATGTCAGCTTCAGGAAAGCTCGGTGGTCGCCAGGGCCGAAAGAGTAGAATCGGTTTATAGACTAGTGAGCGGGAAAATTTCTACAACTATGGGCACTCGCACCGATTCTACCTCAGCTAAGAAATTCGACGAAAGTCTAATACAAATAGGTGAGACTGTTTCCAATGAAGCCAAAACCAAGCTTCTAGACGTGCTACGGCGCCATGAACAGTGTTTTGCGCATGGCTTGGCAGACCTTGGATGTACGAACGCAGCAGAAATGAACATAGAGTTGAGCAGCCAGCGCCCCGTAGTTTATAGACCGTATCGCCTGTCTTACCATGAAAGAGAGAAGGTACGTGAAATGGTCGACGAAATGCTTGAGGCGGGAATTATCCGAGAGTCAACTTCTAACTACGCTAGCCCGATAATACTCGTGCGGAAAAAGAACGGTGGCATACGACTATGCGTAGATTATAGGCTGCTCAATTCCCAGACCATAAAAGAGAGATACCCTATCCCGATAATAGAGGACGAAGTGGCGAGGTTATCGGGACAAGCGTGGTTCATTACACTTGATCTTATGTCAGGTTATTATCAAGTACCGATTGCGGAAGAGAGCAAGCATTTGACTGCTTTTGTGACCCCCGACGGTCACTACGAATATAATCGTATGCCGTTCGGACTAGCAAATGCTCCAGCTGTCTTCCAAAGGATGATGAATCACGTTCTGGGACAGGCTCGATTCAATAAAGCCACAGTGTATTTAGATGATTTGCTAATTTTTGGTGAAACTCCGTTTGAATGTATAACTCGTTTAGAAGAGGTCTTAATATTGTTAGAAAAAGCGCAGTTGAAACTGAATTTATCTAAATGCAGTTTCTTACAAACCAAGATCGACTTCTTGGGGTACGAAATTAGCGCGGCTGGTATGCGCCCAGGTTCTGCCAAAATTCAGAGCGTAGTGGATTTTCCCTTGCCACAAAATGTGCACAACGTGCGCCAGTTTTTAGGACTTGTGAGTTATTTCCGGAAATTTATACAGTCATTTGCCCAGATAGCATACCCACTAACTAAGTTGTTAAAGAAGAATGCAACGTGGGAGTGGACGACTGAGCAGGAAAACTCATTTGGTGTCCTGAAGTCCAAACTGATAGAAAGGCCCGTCTTGGCATTGTATGATCCTACAGCCGAGACAGAGCTCCACACAGATGCTAGCAAGGTAGGTATCGGAGGGATATTGCTCCAGCGTCCAATGGGAAGTCAAGACCCATTTCATCCCGTGGCGTATTACAGCCGCCAAACGACCCCAGAAGAAAGAAACTTTCACTCGTATGAGTTAGAAACTCTTGCAGTTATATGCGCTTTGAAGAAGTTTCGGGTGTACCTCTTAGGGAAGCCGTTCAAAGTGGTTACTGATTGCAGCGCGCTGCGCTCTACGTTTGAGAAACGTGACCTCATACCCCGGATTGCCCGCTGGTGGATTGCCTTGCAGGAGTTTGACTGTCATATCGAGTATAGGCCAGGTACAAGAATGGGCCATGTGGATGCCCTTTCCAGGAATCCTACATACGATACGGACACTACAGACCACGTAAGATATCCACCAATACTAGTAATTTCCGACGAGGATTGGTTGCTAACTTTACAACTAGGAGACCCTGACTTGTGTAGGATTAGGGATATTGTCGGCAGTAACCTAGATCCCAAAGAATTAGCTTACATAAGAGACAATTATGTATTAAAGGACAACAAATTGTTTAGGTGCCTTGGGGGTGATAAGGAGAACGTCAGATGGGTGGTTCCGAAGGGTGCAAGGTGGCAGCTGTGCAAGATGAATCACGATGACATAGGTCACGTAGGTTATGAGAAAACCCTGGAACGCATGAAGAAAAGTTATTGGTTTTCAAAAATGAAACGGTTTACGAAAAAGTACGTTAGTGCATGTATAAATTGTGCCTATGCTAAAAAGGCTGCCAATAGGCGTGAGGGATTGCTACACCCCATAGAAAAAGTTGCGATTCCATTTCACACGTTGCACGTTGACCACCTTGGACCCTTTGTGAAGTCGAAGAGGGGGGTTTACACATACGCTAAATGTCGTGGACTCCTTCACTAAGTTCTTGTTTATCAAGCCTGTACGGAGTACTAGTACTCAAAATGTGATAAAAGCATTGCAAGACATTTTCGACATATTTCGAGCACCTGATAGATTGGTTAGCGATCGAGGTTCTTGCTTCACTGCTCATGCATTCCGAAGGTTCTGCCTTGAGCGAGGCATAAAACACGTGTTGAACGCGGTGGCAAGTCCTAGGGCCAACGGTCAAATAATACGCTACAACAGGACCATACTTGACTGTTTGACAGCCCAAAATTTACGCGACAATGAGAAGGAATGGGACAGTAAAATTGGGAAAATACAATGGGGCTTGAACAACACGATACAAAAAACTACAGGAAAGACACCAGCTGAAATCATGTTCGGTACAGCAATGAATAGTGAAGTCAACACAGCTTTAAACGCGGTCGTGAATGATACTCGCGAGGTCACTGACTTATCTGATCTCCGTACTGAAGTCAAGGAAAAGATCGATGAAGCCCAAGCTGTGCAAAAGGAGCAGTACGATCGGAATAGGCATGCTGCTCGTATATATAAAAAGGGCGATCTAGTTAAAATAACTAAGGTTGCGTTCCAAGGTAAAGGTCAAAGTACAAAACTAATGCCTTCTTACGAGGGCCCTTTTAGAGTCATTAAGGTTATAGGGAACGATCGTTACAGGGTTGCTCCAATCGCGGGTTTCGAGGGAATAAAAGGGAAGCGCAAAACCACGGTTGCCGCAGATAGAATGAAACCATGGTGTCATGTAGCCTCGTTATGTTTAGATGAAACAGACGATGAACAAAGTGATACTGAATCAATTAACTAATTATGCTCTCAAGTTTTCAAATCCCTTCCGGCCAGCACCAAATTACCCAGAACATAAATGTGATTTTAGCTTATATTAAGCTAAAAAAATGTACGTTGTGATTAAATTGAAATGTAATGCGAGGATGTTGTTTTGTGTTGTGCATGTCGGGCGCGAGCTGCAGATACATTCGTGCCTGGCCTGATGCCGCACAAAACAATAGCAAGAATTTATATTCAGAATTTAGATAGCAGGATATTGTGATTTTAGCCCTGTCTGACTGTTGTTTTAAATACATGTTCATGAATTTGAGATAAAATGTGTAAATATCACTTCGAGTTTTGCTAAACAACATAATATGCTTTAGTATAAAATGATTAAACTGAATGATTCCGATTTTAAGATGACTTTACGATTACAAGGATAGTTATAAGTGGTTATAAGGTTACAAGGTTACAAGGATAGTTATAAGTGGTTACAAGGTTACAAGGTTACAAGGATAGTTATAAGTGGTTACAAGGTTACAAGGTTACAAGGATAGTTATAAGTGGTTACAAGGTTACAAGGATAGTTATAAGTGTCTCTTTGGTTACAAAGATAAAAATAAGCTATTGTTGAATTGTGTAACGAATTTATTAGTTAATTTACACACACTATGTCTCTTGCTAATTTGTTGATGATGAATAAATTGTAATTAACGGTTTGTTTTATATATTTGCAAATACAACAAAAATACTGTCATTGTTATAACGAGTACTATAAAATTTAATATTGTATAGTATATTAATTGAATGCCTCGTTCTGCCAAGTGTAAGGTTTTATATGGTTCCACCTGGTGCATGCATGAGGACATGCATGTCATCAGGATGGTCGAGTGTAAGTTTTTCTAATAATTACCCTAAATTTAAGGTAGCTTTACCGGGTAAATGATTTTTCATCAACTGGCCACACTGGTGGCTGCTTGGTGGGGCGCGGCATTCAGAACGGGGGTTGGACGAACGCTCAAAGCGTGCGGTCGCATTTAGTTACCGACTGGTATTTCAAGAAATATAGTCTTTGCCAGTTAAATATTTGAGTTTAATTATAATCTTCGTCGACACCTGCAGTAACGAAAAAGCCGTTTACAATCGTAAAATTATTTTCCTTACAAGAGACGTAAAGTCATGTTTTTATTATGTATGAGGTCGTAATTACCACCTTTCATAGAACGATTTATACGACATTAAAACTTTTACTAACTATTACGAATAAAAAGGGCGTAAACATAGTATTTGAAAATCGAAACCTTTACGACCTAATCCATGGTTTTCTTTATCTAACATAATTAGGGCGTAAAGGTCTTTTGTTTTTGTACTGTCCTTTACAACCCTCGAAAAAGTTATTTATACTTTTTGTCTCGCTCATAAACCTAACAACGCATTTTGCTTGCGACAGGTTACGACATGTTACGACAAGATGATCGGAGTTACGAACCTAGGGCAACGGGGGTGTAAGTAGCGGGGAGGGAGGACCGCGACTCATACGATCCACTTCGCGACGCCACTGTGAGCGATACCGCCATAGGTTATTGACGTGTTGTGTGATGAATATTAACGATGGCAGAAAGAAAAACACAAAATCATTTGAATTCTTTAGAATCAAGAAAAAGAAAAGTTGATTCAATATCACGGCACCAAAACAAGATGTTACGGTAAGTGATTTATTTAACATATTTTAGGTCTTTTAAGTAAGTAATTTAAACTAAAGTGAACCAATGAAAAAATAAGGTTGGTAGGTAGGTATTACGATGATTTATATTATGTTTTCGTCTGTAATCTAGTATTATAACAAAGTTAATGAGAATAAATAGGTAGGTATGTGTAAATCCTAGGATGGTAACGATTATATATCAAAATAAAAACCCTTTACTAAGACTTCACTGTCCGTCTGTCTGTTACGGTATATACTTATCTCCTGAACCGTGATGTACTTAGATTTGGTTAAATCTGATCTAGTCGTATGTAAGTAAAGCGGTTAAAGTATTGCTTGTCACACTAATATTATAAAAGCGAAAGTTTGTGAGTATGTAAGTATGTAAGTGTGTAAGTATGTTTGTTACTCCTTCACGCTCTAACGGCTGGACCGATTTTGATGAAATTTGGTATGGAGATAGATTAGACCCTGGAATAGGACATAGGCTACTTTTTATCCCGGATTAACGCAGGTAACACCGCGGGGCGCAGCTAGTAAAGAATAATCTTAGCAAGATTTTGTTTGATGATGTCCTTTACGACGTCAATCTGCTACATATTATGTACCAGACTACGTCGTAAAGGACATCATCGCGAACCACTACCTACTAATTTACGGGTAGTGTTTCGCGCGCATTTTGCTACTTGGGATTCCCATAATCTTCAAAATCCCTAAGTCGATTTAGCTCATCTTAAAACTTGCTAATTTTATAAAACCAAAATCAACAAACCTGCAAAATTTCACGCATATTGGATAAACTGCCTCGATAGGCTTACCTACGGTTCGTTATAAATTCACTGCCTATATTGTTTTCTTACTATTTTAGAGTCGATGCTGAGCAATATTGTGACCCTGACCAAAGCAGTTCAAGTATTGAAAATCCGTCCATAAAGCGTTCAATTCTTGAAGAAATATTGGTGGAAGATAAATATGAATGCGATAATAATAATGTCACGTAAGTCTCATTTTTCCAATTAATATCACACTATAATATAAAGCAAAATTGTGTGCTAAATCTCACTTATATAGGTATGTAGTGCTTACGTATTTGAATGTCATTTGTGCTAATGATAATTTTGATGGTAGGTACTTGGTATTAACAAATTCTACATCTGATTGGACACTTGGTTTGACACAGACTACTTTTTGACAAGCTTTATTTAGTTTCGGTTGTAGGTATTCAAATTCAAATTCATTTATTCTAATTAAAACCGTACACGAATTACACTAATGATAAAAGGTAGGATGTATGTACGTGAACGTATCTGGCTATGTCACGAAATCTTTGACCATTATTTTGACCTACTTAGAAACGTCGGATTCATTAGAAACTTTTCGTACCTATCATGGTGTGCAGTCATTGCAATAATTTTTATAGTTTGTCCCGATGTCCATACCAAGATTTTGATCTTTTTACTTACTTACTAAATTTATGTTTTATTTTTTCAGCGACATACAGCGCTCCAGTGAGAACTCTCTTCCATCTTCTGCTAATAGTAGTGATAATATTATAATAGATGATACAGATGAAGAAAATTGTTGTGAAAATGCGACCTCAACATTATCTAATATAAATCGACTACAAAGCAAAGTAAATATTAAACTAAACAAAAAAGTTTCCAAAAGGGAGTTAAAAAGATATTTACGATCCGCTAAGTTTGGTGAAAATTCGGTAGTTTCCTCTAATAATAGCATATTATTAGCACCACCTGATCCTGAAATAAATATTACTCAGATTACTCCTGTTGATGAGACCCTTATCGCTGACGTTATTCAAGGCATTCCTCTGGCTGATGTTGTCTTTACACCAGAACCTGAAGTAAAGGAGATGACTCAGACTACTACTCCTGATGAGGTACTTACCGCTGACGTTATCCTGGGCATAACTAAGTGTGATGTTGTCTATACGCCCGAACCTGAAATAAAAACAACTCCTATCGACGAGGCACTTATCGATAGTGTTTTTCAAGACATTTCATCGGATGATGTGGTGTTTGCACCTGAACCTGAAATAAAGAAGATCACTAAGTCTACTCCTTCCGAAGTTACACATGAACCACGAGCGCATCATTCTCGTAACATTTTTTCTACTGAAATAGTAACAGACAATGTTGACCAATCTACATTACTTCAACAACCTCAGGTGTATACTTCTCTGAAAACAGTGGTATTTGAGCACGAACCTAAGGACATAGGAGAGGATAAGGGTTCTTGTTAGGGCCTTATGCTAAAATGAGAGACTAGGTGGACTGTAACTGAATGATTATAATGCGCTGATAATACAAGAAAAGTTGACGTCTATTTTAGGTTAGGAGTGCGAAATCGATAGAATTGCGAATGCTCCCTTGTCTTCGCCGCGTTAGCCTTATATATGGCAGCCGCGGGGGTTCGCGGGCTGCGGGCGGGTAAGGCGCCTCCCTGCACCTTATGTTGTCTCCGACATGCCTCCCCGGATTGCCTGGTCCACTGGAAGAGGGCAAATATTATTCCAGCCCCTACGTATAGTACCCTTGGCCGTGCGGACGTCTACCACACGTGGAATGTTGTCATGGCCAGGATGCACCTGAACCACCCTACCCAATAGCCATAGTAGTGGTGGCTGCGTCTTATCTTTCACCACTACTAATGAACCCAACTGTAACTGAGTAGGACTGGCGGTGGTCCATTTGGTTCTTTGTTGAAGAGTGTGAATGTATTCATTTGAAAATCTTCTCCAGAAATGATCTTTGATGAGGGCGACTCTCTTGTACCGCTGTATGCATGTTATGTTCGCGTTGGCCTGTACAAGCGGGTGACAAATGGATGTAAGTGGTCGACCGATAAGGAAGTGACCGGGAGTTAAGGCTGAGAAGTCGGAAGGGGAAGGAGAGAGTGGAGTTATTGTCCTGCTATTTAAAATAGATTCTATTTGAGCGAGGCAAGTGCTCATTTCTTCAAATGTGAAATGAGTCAAATTTAAAATTCTACGGAGATGATGTTTGGTGGAGCGGACAGCTGCTTCAGCTAATCCATTCATATGTGGTGAGTACGCTGGTACAAAATTAAACTTAATTCCTTCTAGGGATGGCAGGTGACTGATTTCGTTACTCAAACCTACAAAATTGGTGCCATTATCCGATGTCAATGAAGCTGGCTTTCCGCGTCGAGCAATAAATCGGTGTAAGGCTGATAAATAACTTTGACTTGATAGACTTTCTACAAGCTCAAGGTGAACGCATTTTACTGCAGCGCAGACAAAAATGGCCAGGTAAGACTTCAATAATTTACAACCTCTTCCTTTTCTGTCAGCTATCATAACCGGCCCTGCATAATCTACGTATGTGTGCAAAAATGGATACTCGAGGGAAGCTCTGGATTCTGGAACATGCCCTATGATGGGCTGTACAGTCTTCGCCTTATACCTAACGCATTTATAACAGTGATGTACCACATGCTTAGCAAGGTTACGACCACCCAGAGGCCAATACCTTTGACGAATATTTGCTAACAGTAAGAGTGGGCTTGCGTGAAATAACAATAAATGCTCAGCGCGAAAAATAAGCTTAGTTAGATGGTGTTTGCCGCATAACAAAATAGGATGCCTTTCATCATAACTGTAAGGAGAATTGTCGAGTCTACCTCTGACTCTAATAAGTTCATCATTAGAATCAAAAAATGGAGACCATGAAATAAGTCTATTTTTAGGAGGCAGGGGTTTTTCTACTGCGAGCAATGAATACTCTAAAGGAAACATTTCCGACTGTGCTTGCTTTAGTATGACATTTTGGGGAATTAAGAATTTCATCATTTGTAAGGTTACCTAATGTCTTATTTTGTTTGTTCCGGCAGTTAAATATGAACCTTAAAACGTAGGCAACTGCGTGTAATAAACGGTAATATTTACTGTGTTTATGAATAACTACAGAAATTGGATGCGTGCTTGGTGTAGGTGTGTCGTGTTGAGTGGCGTGGCATTGTATATCTGGCAAATCTTTTGTCTCATCAGAGTTAGGCATTTTAGGCCACAATTCTTCGCTATTTTGTAGAAACTGGGTCCGTGCCACCAGAGGGCGCCGCTGACAACGTCAGCCTTCCCCGGGCGAGTCAAAAGATCAGCGGGATTGATAGTTCCTGGCACAAAGCTCCACTGCGACCCGGTAGTGGTTTCATTAATTTCATTGACGCGATTGCGAACGAATTGTTTTAAGGTAGGTACCGGTGTCGCTAGCCAGCCGAGTACTATCATGGAATCGCACCAGTATCTACAACTGACAGCTAAGGTCATTGAACTTAGCACTTTAGCACACAGTCTTGTACCTAATAGGGCACCTAATAATTCTTTCCGCGGAATCGTCAGGGTGGGGTTCATAGGGCAAACTCTATTTTTCGACACTAGAAGTCTAGTGTGTATAGAACCATTGCTATTTATAGATCTAGCATATATGCAACTTCCATATAAACACTCTGAAGCGTCCGTAAATATATGGAGCTCAATTACTTTATAGTCGTCTTGTAAAACCCACCGCGGAATTTTAATGTTGTTTAATTGTGTAAGTTTTGATATAAATATCGACCATTGTTTTTTCATACTATCTGGTACTTCTGTATCCCAATTAAATTCGTAAAAGCCATAGGTTTTGCATGATTATCTTTGCCTCGATAATCCATATTGAAAGAAGGCCGAGAGGGTCAAATATTTGATTAATGGCAGATAGAATTTGTCTTTTCGTGATATTCTCATGCAATTCGATGTCTATTGAAAACGACAATGTATCTGAATCGCATAACCAATGTAGACCAAGTGTTTTTGAGTTGGACGGGTCTGAGAGATCTTTGAGATTGTGTTTGTTTGTTTCAAAGATCTCACTCAACACCTCCGGACAGTTTGACTGAAATTTTCTTAAATTGAATTGTGCTGACGACAATATCGACAACACACCCTTACATGTGTCAATGACCTCCTCTTTACTACACCCACCACTAAGAAAATCGTCAACGTAGAAATCTCGCGATATGGCGAATTTTACCTTCTCGTCGTTAGTGTCGTTCGCGAGACTTGTGAGGCATTTAGTAGCAAGATAAGGCGCGGAAGCCATTCCATATGTAACGGTATTTAAGGTATATGTTTTAAGTGGTTCCGACTTGTCGTGTCTAAATATTATTTGTTGTAGAGGGCGCTGCGCAGGGTTCAAATTTATTGCTCTATACATTTTTTCGATGTCTGCTGAGACTACCACTTTATGTTGTCGGAAACGTAAAAGTATAGAGAGTAAGTCGTCTTGGACAGTAGGACCTACCATCTGCAGATTATTGAGCGATATCTTTGTTGAGGTAGGTGCAGATGCGTCAAAAACGGTTCGTAAAGACACCGAAGTATTAGTTTTTCGAATGACCGCATGATGGGGAAGTTAATAATTTACTAACCCGTTATCGCTTGAATTAACTAGAGGTTTAATTACCTTGTTCTCGGTCATATGGCCTAGCTGTTCATATTCTTTTATAAAATCTACGTACATTTGTTTATATGCAGGGTCTCGTTGAAACCTTTGTTCTAGTGATAGGAAACGACGCTTGGCCATATTGTTCGAGTCACCTAACTCGTCGGGATCTCTTTTCAGAGGCATCGTGACGACAAACCGACCGTCACTATCGCGGTATGTATTTTCAGAAAAACTTTCTTCACAAGCGCGTTCTTCAAATGATAGCGAGTGAGTAGATGGGATAGTATCGAGATCCCAAAATCTTGTCAAGCTTTCTTCTAGATTGAGAAAATGACAATGATGCACAGAGTTGTAAGCATGCTTTGGCATTGAAATTTGTCCAGAGACTAACCACCCAAGCTTTGTTTCATATAATTTGGGTTGGTTTTTACCTAAATCGATAGAATTGCTACCAATAATACTCCAAAATGTTTCCGCGCCTACCAAAATCTGAATCGCCGACGGTACATTGTACTTCGGATCGGCAAGCTCGAGACCGGTAGGTATATTAATGTGGTCGACATTAACGTACCGAGAAGGTAATGCTTTCGTTATTTGTTTCAGAGTTAAACATTGGAGATCGACCTTATAGTCATTATATAATGATTGTATTGTAAGAGGGCAAGACTGTGAACTAAAGCTAGCTTGGTTGCAGATACCAGATATCGTGGAGTGAGTACTGCGTGTCAATAGTCCCAGCCTGTCGCATAGCTCCTGCGTCACGAAATTGGCCGTGCTGCCATTATCCAGAAGGATTCTGGCGGTGTGTGTGTTGCCCTTGTCGTCGTAGACCTTCACCAACGCTGTCGATAGAAATATATGGGAGGATGTAGTGTGCTGATTGATGTCAGATGACAGAGCGACTTGATTGTTTAGTTGAGATGTATCTACGGGTAATGCCACTCTCTCGACTATAGGTGGTACTTTAACATCTTGTTTGTCCAAGTGCAAAAGAGTATTATGCTTAAATTTGCAGTATCTGCAATGTGACAGTTTGCACTTGGCTGCTAAATGCCCAATTTTGAGACAATTGGAGCAGACCTTCAGATTTTTAACCTTTGCTATACGATTCTCTATCGATAAACCTTTAAACTTTTCACAGTTATGTAGGGCGTGCGCACCTTTACACATAGGACATTGCTGTGGTTTATCATTCGTCACAGTTAGATATGTAGATTTGCCTTGACTTGACTTGACCTCGGGGATCGATTTGTTATTGAGTTCCTCGAGTGTCTCTAAGAGGTCTGCTCGACTTTGCAAAAATGAACAAAATATTTTTAATATGGGAGCATCGGGTAATTTATTCCGTTCTTCCTCCCAGTGGCGGAATGTAACCGAATCTAATTTAGATGCCATCATATGAATAATAAGTGTGTCCCAATGCTCAGTAGGTTGTTTAAGAGTTGTCAGAGCTCTGATGTTTTTGTTTGTAGTATCTAAAAGTGTACGAATTGATTTACTAGGCTCTTGAACAATAGGTTGCACATTAAATAGCATTTGAACGTGGTTATTGACCAGTAATCTATTGTTGTCATACCTTTCGCATAACGAATTCCACGCTGTGATATAATTTGCGGACGTAAAATCAATGTTAGCTACTACCACAGCGGCGCTGCCGACCAGAGCCGAACGTAAGTAGTGGAATTTACTCACATTATCTAATGCCTCGTCTAAGTGTATAAGAGAACGAAATGTATCCCTAAACTCGAGCCAGTTTTGATAGCTACCATCGAAGATCGAAATTTGAATTTTCGGAAGAGCAATTCGGTTGTTTTTATTGTGTTTGCACGTCTCACCTTCTGATTCCGATACAGAACCTGATCGACCATCCTTGTCTGAGCTTACAGCAAGAAGCTGGCGGGCACCTGCCACCAAAGAGAAGTACTGGTTCTCGTAATGAGCTCGTTCTGTGTATTGCTCGTCAGGCGGTTCGGACAACAACTCCAATTCGGTCTGTAAGGTATCGAAATCATTATATAGCTTCTCGATAACTGATAAGCGACAATCGAGCTCAGATGTATGTAATTTACTTAGGGATTCATAGCTTTGGGCTGTATTTAGATATATTTGGAACTGAGTAAGCTTAGCTTTCATGGACGCTCGAGTACGCTTTAGCTGCGTAATTCGTTTTACCGTTTCTTCTGCCATAGTAACTAATTTGAACAAAAACTAGGAGTACAAATGAAATCTGAATTGGTAATGTGTTTTTAATCCGATAAAACTGATGTAAAATAGTCGTAAAAGTTAAATTATTACAGAGATAACCTCACGTTCACGTCCACGTTGCAACAAAGGAATGTTAGGTACTGGCTAACCGCATTCAACCCATTCAATAGGCGTCGATATTTACTGTTGAAGCCACACACTCTGAACACTTAATGAGTAAATAATGTTATAATAACCCAAATAAGTTTCAATCAGACGAAAAGAACACTTGCTTTCGCTCAAACTCACTGAAAATATGTAATTGCACGTGGGTCAGAAAAGGCAAATGGCGGGATAGTGATAGGATGGTCAAACTCACGGTCCCGATGGCAAACCACACATATTATAAGCACACGAAGTGAAGCCGGCGATTCTCCTTATCTACGATCGTTGTAGGTACAAAGCCTCGAGTGCATTCACCAGTCGACCTTGATCTTGACTTGCATGCGTTCCTTTCAATGCGCCTGCGCACATGTCCTTGGGTGGCGTAAATCTTTCCTTGTAGTTTCCTGAAGGACCACTTGTTAGGGCCTTATGCTAAAATGAGAGACTAGGTGGACTGTAACTGAATGATTATAATGCGCTGTAACTGAATGATTATAACTGAATGATTAAAAATAATAATGAAATACAAGAAAAGTTGACGTCTATTTTAGGTTAGGAGTGCGAAATCGATAGAATTGCGAATGCTCCCTTGTCTTTTTTTTTTTTTTTTTTAGAAAGGACTGAGCTGCTGGTCGAACACGACCTCGGACAGCTTGACCGGACGTTTGGCAAGCGCTAGTGCGCTGGGCCGCGGTTTTGGTTTTTGGGGCGACAAGCACAAGGACGCCTCAGACGGCACGAACCTCGGCTTGAGCCGTCGCCCAGAGTTGGACTAACGAACTGCCCTGGCAACCCAGACGGGGAGTGCCTAGGGCCCTAGCCACTGGTGGCATCCTAGCTAAAACTTTTTAGAGCGAATTTGCCCAGACCTCCCTGAGGGGAAGGACAAATGAGCCCTATGAATCTGAGTGACTATTTGACCTGATTGTCCTGGAGCTCTGAGGCCAGAGTTCACGAGGACCCTACACTTGATTGGCATCTGAAGGACACTTTTTGGAGAGAGGTGCCCTGGCCCGCGCCAGAGCCCTATCATTAGATCGACTTGTGTCCATGGCATCCCGGGGAGAGGCCTGGAGCATCCCGGGGAGAGGCCTGGGCTCCCTTGTCTTCGCCGCGTTAGCCTTATATATGGCAGCCGCGGGGGTTCGCGGGCTGCGGGCGGGTAAGGCGCCTCCCTGCACCTTATGTTGTCTCCGACAGTTCTCCTTCCATTATACATACTTTTGATGATACATCTTATGTTGATCCAACAACTGACACCAGTGATCACGATATGAATTCTGAACACCCTAAAAAGAGTAAAAAGTTTCGTAAAATGATTTCAAAATCCTACGTTGATTTTCTTTCTGATAATGAAGACTTTTCAGCGGGTAGTTCCGATCTTTGGAGCATGAATGAGTCCGAGAGTTCAATAAATAGTGAAAAAAAGAAAAAGTGCTCCAAAACGAAACAAAAAAATAAAGTTAATAACGAAAAGAGCGCTAATACCACTGAAATGTAAATTAAACAAAAACCCAAAAAAGAAAATAAAAGTAAGCTTAGGAAAAAACGAAAAAATGCTGGGGAGTCGTATGAAACAAGATCAAACGAAATAAAAGAAGAGAAATCAATGAAGAAAAACCCATGCTTACCTGGCGTATGTGCTAGAAAATGTTATGAAGTGTCAGAGGACAGAAGAACGAGCTTATTTAAATATTTCTGGACTCTGGATGTTCAACGTCGAAAAGATTGGATCGTAAGAAGTGCACAACCAATCCCGATCAAAAGAAAAAAAACTAAATGTGTGAAAAGCAGAAGAAGCCGAACGTTTGAATACCTTATAAACGAAGGTGAAGGATCTAGACCAGTTTGTCAAAAGTTTTTGATTAACACATTAGATATCACCCAAAAGTTCATTTTATATACAGTGAACAATGCACACGAAAGTATGGCAAGCGTAGAAAAGAGAACATGTCATGCAGATAAGTATAGTGATGAAGATAAAGCCTACGCAAAAGCTTTTATAGAAAAGCTTCCAGCTGTTCCCTCCCACTATTGTCGTAAAAAGAGTACATGTCTATATTTACCTCAAGAATTCAAAAATGCTACAAATCTGTATAGAATTTATCTTAAACACTGCCAAGACCATTCTAAATTATACATGAGTGAAAAAGTTTTTATAAAAATATTTAATGAGGATTACAATATCCGATTCCATACGCCGAAAAAATACAAATGTGTAACCTGTACAAAAGCTGAAAATACAGCAGAATTATTATCAGAAAAAGAAATCAAGGACATGTCTGTTCATCTTGAAGAAAAAAAGGCAAGCTACAAGAGATTTAATGTTCATCAGAAGTTAACTTCCAACGATACGCTCACTGTTAGCTTCGACCTGCAAAAAGTGCTTAATACTCCTCACGGAGAGAGTATGTTGTTATATTACTCAAGGAAATACGCAGTTTATAACTGTACATTCTATGAAAGCCAAACCAAAATAGGACATTGTTATGTATGGGGAGAGAGCGATGGAAAAAGGGGTGGCAATGAAATAGCAACCTGTATTTATAAATTCCTGCAAGAAATTGATAAACGACCTGTTAAAAATGTTCTACTTTATTGTGACTCTTGTCCAGGGCAGAACAAAAACAAGATAGTTCTCACAGCTGTACACCACTTTTTACAGAACGCCAAAAACATAGAAGTGATCCAAATAAATTACTTGCTACCTGGGCATACTTATATGCCCGTCGATTCAATGCATGCGGTCATTGAACGCGAAGTTAGGCGAATTATCGTTTGGAGTCTGAGTCAATGGCCAACTTACATGGAATCTGCAAGAAAACGTCCTGAACCATACAAAATCAATGTTTTAGAGTACTCTGATTTTATCGATTGGGACAGTTTGGTAACTGAAAAATTTACGAATACTACTCAAAAGCAAATACAGCTTAAAGCAATGCGCATTGTTACGTTTAAGAAAAAAAACTTTAAAAGTTTAGAAGTAAAATATTCAATGAACGAAAACGAAGATGCTCAAGTAGTGATATTGTATGATGAATTTAAAGGAAGAGGATCAAAAGGAAAAGGCAAAGGAAAAAAACCAAAAAGAGAAAACCAAGATCTACCATCACTTTATGACAAACCTAACTGTATACCAGTCGCTAAATACAATGATTTAAAGCGTTTGTGTATGAATGGTACTATACCAAAGCGTTTCCATAAGGAGTATTTAGATCTACCGGCTTTAGGAACTGTTAAAGACAGTCTTCCTGAAACTGACGAAGAAGACGAAAACGACATTGATTAAAACTAAAAGTCATCCACATCAGTTACAGAAAGAGTCTTCATTAAACGACATTATTGATTAACCGCCGCACGCAGATACGTCACTTAAGCCTTAATCATCCGTTAGCGTTTTTGTTACTTTCTGTCACCTTTTGTTTGACATATGAGAGAAAGAGACGAAAGCGCTAAGGGATCATTAAGGCTTAAGTGACATATCTGCGTGCGGCGGTTAGTCTTTAAGATTAGAAAACAATAATTAATAGTGATAGTGATAAGAATTTTGAATGTCTGACATTATAGTTTTTTCTATCGAAAACTTTTAATTAATAAATAGAAAATAGTAAAACATGTTGTATTTCATTCAGTTTAGAAACCCCTATTGTAGGTAGGTACATATTTCTCACTAGATATTTAGTTCTTTGTTCCTTTTACCCCCATAATCTCTGATTTAATTGATAAGTACTACCCATTTATGATGAAGATTAGTCCTTTAATACACATCCGATTTTATCACAACCAATTTTTCGTGGTCGTAAAGGACATTCAGGTCTATTTTTATGGGTTGTAAAGGACACTCATTTTCATTATTTATAAAGTTAGGTTTATTTAAATGAATAGAACACGATAAAATAGTTAGGGCACCCTTTGACACTATTAATATATTGCTTTGTTTAAAAAAATATAAGCCAAAAAATTTATTGTTTTTCGTTTTTTGGCTCTCCTGAAAAGTCGTGTTTTGTCCTTTACGACAATTGAAATTTCCGGTATCGACATACAACGTGAAATGTGATAAGAAGGTTTCAAAAAAAGAATTTACAGAGGCATTAATGCAATCATTAACTGGAAAAAGTATATGCGCTGATAGTAAGTATAATGACGTGTAACATCACTGTAGGCATATGTAGATTATTGTTGAAGGCGATTCCTACATTTCCGTGTTTCAACATCGTCAGACGTTCTACATCTGCAACAGGTAACTATTGTCATTATTTTGAACATATTACCAGTGTTACGGTGGCTGCGCATGGTCTTCGTGCATGAGCTTTGTGCTGACTCTGCTATTTTCTGCGAGCAATGTTTGGCGTTGTTTGCACTACTGTTCTATTATGGTATGTTATGGCACTGTTTACTTACTCAATAACACATAATGCGAGTTCTTATTTCGGGGCACTCAGCTGCATTTATCATAAAAATAACGCTTTAAGTGGTCTACTTGATTGCACAAAATAGACATTAGGTCCTGTTACCACTATATTATACACCATATACATAATTTGATACCTATATATACAGGCTGTTAGGGTTATCACCGCTGTCCTTCAAGGAGGTAACTCAGTATCGTTTATACAACAAATTTCCCTATGGAACTCATGTCGTAAACTCGAAAAAAAATTTTTGGCTTCCCATACTAACCGATCCGATCAACTGATTAAAAATTGTATTTGAGGAATAAACTATCTGATTTTTTTGTATGAAAAGTGAGAATATTTTTTTAAGATTTCAACATGGGTCCCATAAGGAAAGTTGTTGTATAAGCGATACTGAGTTATCTCCTTGAAGGACAACGGTGATTACCCTACACCTATACAACATGTAATTCCAAATGCGCAAAACCTCTCGTGGGGTAACTCAGCCCATGATAAAGAACAATTTTTGTTCTGAGATTCGCATAAAATATTTTCACTTAATTTAAAATGACCTTATACACCGTGTAACGGAAGGGGGGTATCAACCCTGAAGGAGGTGAATGTGCTCATGAAACTGAACAACTTTCCCCAAAGAATATAGGTCGAAGTATGAAAAAAAATGTTGGACCTCCCATAGTAGTAAATCAATCAGCTGGTTGTCAATTTTGTAAGGGAAGGCCAATTTTTTTTTTCATATTTCGACATATGTTCTCTGGGGAAAGTTGTTCAATTTCGCGAGTTCTGTGGTAAAACTCAATGTTTAATAAATCACACGGAATTAAGCAAAAAATTCATTTCAGAAAATCAAGTGAAATGAGCGCTAAACGAAGAAATTGTGCAGGGTGCTACGACAGACTGCGGAAAACCTTTAATAGTACCGAAGCAAAAAAAAAAGTAAAGAAAATAAAGAAATATTGCAGGAAATGCAACCAAAACCTTTGCGTAACGTGTTTCCAAGATAGGCATAAGTAAATAAAAACATTTTACAGTTCTTTTACGATAATTCTGTTTTATTTTCGATATCCCCTTATTTTTCTCTGTCCCGTCACTACTAAAAATACTTTCTAGTGCGGTTCAGGTCGATATCAGCCTGCCGCTTTTCCTGCTTTATTTCTTATTTCTTGTTTGGCAGATCCCGGGGCGAATCAAACCTATGGACGTTGGGTTCAAGCTCATTCTAACAATATAAAAAAAAAAAATGTATACATTATGTTTCCACAAAGTTATAGCAATTTAATCTATCCTAGTGCTGGTGGGTCTAGATCGACCACTCACGCACTGGCGGAAACATCATTGGGGGCGCATTTTGGCCCGCCGCCGCACTAGATGAAGTATTATGATTTTACTTGCCGCAGTAAACGTGCTAGACATAACACGTGTTAGGATGTTTCATTTTATTCACCCATTCACTTGCATAGTAGCAGGCCCCAGTGGATGTGGAAAATCAAATTTTGTTACAAATTTTATTAATAATGTTCGAGATATTTGTAGTAGTACCTTTGCTCAAATAACATGGTGTTTTGATGAAATGCAACCATTGTATAACTTACCAAGTGTAAATTATCATCAGGGATTGCCAGATTTTTGTATGTTTGATGGTAAAAAGCCTAGTCTCATAATTATTGATGATCTTATGAGAGAATCTGATGGACGCATTGTAGATATTTTTACAAAAGGAAGTCATCATAGGAACTTAAGTGTTTTTTACATTACACAAAACCTGTTTCATCAAGGAAAGGGACAAAGAGATATTTCGTTGAACTCAAGTTATATAGTCTACTTTAAAAACCCACGTGACAAAACACAAATTCGATACTTGTCACGTCAAGTTTCACCAGAAAATCCAAAGTACATAGAGGATGCGTACAAAGATGCAACCAAGGAAGCACATGGGTATTTAATGGTCGATTTGAAACAAAATACTAATGATTTATGTCGAATCAAATCTAATATTTTTCCTAAGATGGTTATTTATAGCTTTGTATATGTACCCACAAAGGGGTTTAAATATGCTAAGAGTCAACAAATTCCTATCATTTACAAAAAATGTCGCGTAGTCTAAACACGCATAAGGAGCTACTATCAGCACTCTCTAAACTTAAACCGAAGTATAGAACTGCTCTTTTAAAATCTTGTGGTGAAGAAGAATTAAATTGTATTTGTGAATGCATTCACAACGTTTTGCAAGGGCGAGTACCGATTGAAGAAAAAGATAAACATAAATTAAGAAAATATAAGACTGTACTTCGTAGATTACTTAAAAAAGGGTGGAATAAGTTAAGAAAAAATATAATCATACAACAAGGTGGTGCATTTTTACCTATAATACTGGGTTCAATTTTCAGTAAATTACTTGGGTTGCTCAGTTATAACCGAAAATAACAATGGAAAATGCTAAAAAAATGCTACTCATTGAGCCTGGGTTAATAGAAAAAATAAATCAACGACAAAATAATTCTGAAAATCCATTATCTAGATTAGATACTGAAATGCAAGATATCCTAAACAGCAACATAGAAGATAGAAAGAAATGTATTTTATACCTACAAATATTGCAAAGGTACTTACACTTTAATGAAGAGAGTCGACAACCTATTGAACTTTCTTTAATACAACAAAATGAAGATATCACTCCAACAAATAAAAAAGACGAAACGCTTGAACAAGATCCAGTCTCTACTCAGACTCTGAAGAACGAAGCTAAAACAGTAATACATAGTGATTTTCCCTACACAACAAATAATATTCTGAAATCAATACCTAAAACTTATTTAAAAAAAAGGTGAATCCTTATTAAGTTTGCTTTCATTAAGTAAAAACAAAATTCACTGGAACGATAGTGATGGTGTTGTTGTTATTGATGATAAAACTATTCCTGGAACCAACATTAATGATTTGATAAACGACTTACTTAGACCACTAAAGAGAAGCGACCCTATCGGTTGGGAAGCATTCGCTAAAGCATTAAAAAATATCAAAATACCACTCATTTATTTGGGTAACCCAAAACGAGTTGAGTATATAAAAAACTTAACATTGAAAGAACTTGGTGAAATTTCGACTGACGAAGAATATTCCACACCTTCTAATACGTGAAAAAGTATCGCAAAAAACTTCATTGGACCCCGTATTAAATGACGATGATAATGTAATAGATCACTTGGAACGTATTAATGAAATATACTATGATGCACGTCATCCAGCTGGATATAGTAGTATAGACAAATTAACAAAGGCTTTGAAAGGTGATATGAACAAAAGTGAGGTTAAGAAATGGCTGCAATCTCAAGAAACTTATACACTTCATAGGCCTGCACGCAAAAAGTTTCCTAGAAATAAGTACGTTTTATCTAATTTTAACGAACTGTGGCAGGTTGATTTAAGCGATATGAGAACATGTTCTCAATATAATGATGGTTATAACTATATACTATGCGTTATTGATGTATTTTCTAAATATGCTTATGTTCGAACTTTGAAATATAAAAATTCTGAAACAGTTAAACATTGTTTTGAAAGTATATTTAACGAAGCTAATGCTACTCCAACTCATATACAATCGGACAAGGGTACTGAATTTGTTTCTAAAGATGTACAGAAATACTTTAGGAGTAAAAATATCAACTACTATACTACTAACAATCCTGATATTAAAGCAAGTATTGTAGAGAGATTTCAAAGAACTTTGAAAATGAGGATGTGATGATGATGATATTTTACACACAAAAACACTTATAGGTATGTTGACGTTCTCCAAGATTTACTATATGGGTACAACCACAGCTATCATTCTAGTATAAAAATGTGTCCAAGTGATTTTAACTCAAGCAATATCAAGACTGTTTGGGATAACTTATACGATCAACAGACAAAAGACAAACTTTCACCAACTTTACCCCCAAAACTGCATATAGGAGACCATGTAAGAATCACAAAATACAAACATATATTTCAAAAGGGGTACGAGTCTAACTGGAGTGATGAAATATTTATAGTAACATCAATAATAGAACGCTCTCCATGGGTTCTCTATACTTTAAAAGATTTGCAAGATGAGCCAATCGTTGGTACGTTTTATGAAAAAAAATTACAAAAAGTCAGTTACGATCCAAGTTCATCATATAAAATAGATAAAATAATGCGATCTCATCGATCTGGTCCCAGAAAAGAAGTGTTAGTCAAGTGGAAAGGTTATCCAGACAAATTCAACAGTTGGGTTTTAGCATCTAGTTTAAATCAAATATGATGAAAGAAAGCTTTTATTTAACGTTGCTGAGCAACAGCTTAATGGAATATTTTCCTGATAACTAAACCACTAGATTTTCTACAAAACTACCCAAATCAATAATACTAGAAGGAATATGGCATGTTGGTGTGGTTGAATTTCAGTATCCGTGTACAATGTACACTGTTCAAGAACATGAAAATATCATATATGTGACTAAATTAATGAATATGCCCAATGAAAACAAACCATCTACTGTGTACTACAAAACCCACATTCCGGCTACAAATTACGACAATATCAATCATATTCTAAGCGCCTTAAACAATATCAAAGAAAAAATAAAATTTCGTTATGATGAATTATCTAAATTTGTGAATGTTTCAGTAATAGATACTAATATAAAAGCAATAACATTGTCACCTCAGTTGTCTCTTCAACTTGGATTTGAACCAAACAGGAACCTTGTGGAAAAAGGTTTCGGAATATGTCCAGCTAATTTACATTTAGGACTTCCACCGAAATTGTTTGTCTACTGTGATATTATTGAACCGCAAATCGTTGGAGATGTGATGACTCCGTTGCTGAGAATAATACCATTAGACCCTTCTAAGTACATTTATGGGGCTAATAAAATGCATGTTTTCTCTCCACCTCACTATTTGCCAATAATGCGAAGAGAGTTTGATACGATTGAAATAGATATAAGATCAAGCACTGGTCAAAAAATACCATTCCAATTTGGAACAGTGTGTATTAAACTACACTTTAAAAAAATCCAACAATGTATTTTAAACATATTAATACAAATTGTCCTTATGAACATTATTATTCACGACAAGCTGGGTCTGGTATAGGAGTCATATACAAAGGAGTCCCATACCAACGTGGACATGGTATTGGAAGTTTTTTAGAAGGATTATTTAGATCTATTTTACCTCATTTATCAAGTGGAGCTCAAGTAATTGGAAAAGAAGCTTTGAATGCAGGAGTTGGTCTTTTATCTGATATGGTTGGTTCGCGTCCTATGGAGCAATCTATTAAGTCCCGTCTCAAAGAAGCAAGCTCAAATTTAAAAAGGAAAGCAGATGATAAAATTGATCGTATCAATATGTCTGGTTCAGGATATATAAAAAAGAACAAACGCCAATATTCACTCATTTCTCAATCGGCCGCTAAACTGAAAGCTGCTGCAAAGAAATCAAAATTAAATAAAAACAATATAAAAGATATATTTTCATAAACAGAGCCATAATGTCATTTTAACATAGCCATTCTTGTGAGTGCATTAAGTCAGAACTAGATTTATTTGCTTTACCATCAACACAAACTAGTATTGAAAGTGGAATATGGATACACTATAAACCAATTTCATCTCTTGCTGATGATGGACCAATAGAATTTCATATCCCAGGAGCGGGTGACGACTACATTGATTTATCACACACATTGTTGCATGTAAAAGCAAAAATATTGAATCAGGATTCATCAAGATTAAATGCAGCGGCTGTGGTAGTCCCTGTAAATAACTGGCTACATTCACTATTCAACCAACTTGATGTTTATTTGAATCAAAAACTCATGTCACCTCCAAATAATACTTACGCATATCGCGCATACATCGAATCTCTACTCAAATATGCCCCTGCAGCCAAGGATTCCCACCTTACCTGTAGTCTGTGGTATGAAGATACATCAGGAAAAATGGATTCATCTGACGAGAGTAACAAAGGCTTCGTAAAACGACAAGCGTTTGCTACTGAAAGTAAAGAAATCGAAATGATAGGACATTTACATGGTGACTTATTCAATCAAGAAAAGTTTCTGATAAACGGCGTTGACATGTCTGTAAAGTTAGTTCGATCCAGAGAGTCTTTTAACTTAATGGCTGCTTCGAATGATTTAAAGTTAAAGGTGTGCATAACAGATGCAACTCTAATTATTCGTAGAGCTCGAATCAATCCCACTGTTTTACTTGCACATCAAAAGGTTTTAGCATCTTCGACGGCTAAATACCCCATTACTCGAGCCGAAGTGAAAGTTTTGACGATACCATCGGGGGTTCAGGGAAAAACACTTGACAATATTTTTCTGGGACAAGTACCCAAAAGGTGTATTGTTGGGTTTGTTAACAATGCAGCATTCAATGGAAGTCTTACTAAAAATCCATTTAATTTCGAGAATTATGATAGAGTTTATTTTGTTTGTACATTGATGGTCAGCAAATACCTTCTAAAGCATTGCAGCCTTCATTCGAGAGTAATATATTTACCACATCTTACCACACATTATTCTCTGGGACAGGAATACATTTTCTCAACGACGGTAATGGAATATCTAGAGAGAGTTATTCCAAAGGTTATTGTCTCTTAGCGTTTGATCTGACTCCAGATTTATCAGCGAATTCCAGTCATTGGTCTTCAGTTAGAAACGGAAGTGTGAGATTAGAGGTACGCTTCGAATCTGCTCTTTCCCAGACTATCAACTGCATTGTATACGCAGAGTTTGATAATGTTATTGAAATAGATAAGAACCGGAACGTCATTGTAGACTATAGTAGTTAAGGTAGAATAACTATTGTTTATTATTTAGTTGTACCTTATGTTTGTAACAATAATAATAACATGTATAACACATACCTTGTTCCATTTCGAGATGTATATAAATAGTGTATAGTTAATTTAGCACAGAACATTCACAAGAGTTACTTTCTGAAGGTGACACAATGATACATGCAAATATGAACACCATAGAGATCAGAGAATGCCTGTATAAAATTCACTGGAGTTTACAAAATAACGTTTATGCCGCGAACCGATTACCTGTTCACATCGAAGCGCCTACGTTTTTAATAAGCAATCTCGATTCTGATACACAACCTGGATCGCATTGGGTTGCAATTCATATAGATAATAACAACATCGGACAATATTTTGACTCGTTTGGTCGCCCACCTGCAGGGTTTAATAGAATCTTCCTGAATAGAAACTGTAGGATGTGGGATTACAATGACAAGCGAATTCAAAATGATTGGACTTCAGTACCTATGTGGCGAGTACTGTGTGGTGTATTTATATTATAAGTTCCAGGGTAGAAGCTTGTTAGATTTTACCAATTTATTTGAAACAAATGATACAATCATGAATGATATATTATTACATGTTATATTTCGAAATAATTTTAAATGAAGCTTATGTAAACAAAGTTGAAGTTGTTATTATTGAGTAGGCATCCCAGAGTCGTTAATGAGCCTTATCAGCACGTAACATGAACAATGGAGTGCGAGCTGGAGTTCGAGCGCAGGGTCATTAATTAGCTAATTACCTGTACTACAGCGTTACAATTAAAAATCCTAACTTGCGAACCTGAAGAGATATCAAAAAACGGATAGCAGCAATCGATCGGGCGACCCCAAAAACCACTAAAACGAAACCAAACTTTTTTTTTTTTTTTAGTCTTTGAGGTTGCCCTGACTCGACTTTAGGGGTGTGAGTTAGAACTTTTTTTTTTGGGTGAGCCAGAACCTTAGAATCCCAACTACTGCTATTCAAAATTGGTCAAGCTTGAAGATTAGATACCCCAATTAGATT
Organism: Ligdia adustata; assembly: GCA_947049295.1. Taxonomy (NCBI): domain Eukaryota; kingdom Metazoa; phylum Arthropoda; class Insecta; order Lepidoptera; family Geometridae; genus Ligdia; species Ligdia adustata. The sequence goes on from OX346231.1 coordinate 10,726,791, forward strand.
GGACAAAAATGCAATGCATAGTAAAACGATCGTCCATTCCGACTTATGAAAAAGCAGAAGAAGAATTAAATGTAATGCTAAACAATAGTGACACGGCAGATAACGTCGATGAAGTTGAAAGAACTAATTCCAACACTACTGATTATAATGCTATGGCAACTAGTTTAGTAAGTACCTACATTATACCTAGTTATGGGGCCTTTATACCTAGTTATGGGGGCCTATTGCAAACGTTACCGCTCAACTGCAACAGCGCTGCTTTAGAACTTATTACGCTGAGTTTGTATGTAAGCAATTCTTAATAAGTTCTAAAGCAGCGCTGTTGCAGTTGAGCGGTAACGTTTGCAGTAGCCCCCAAGGATCAGAATTTAGCGCGTGACACTCTCGCTCGCGCTTCTTGACATTCTTTTTTAAAAACTAATTTATCCATAGACATTTTATTATAAAAATTGAGTAGGTATATAATTATTTAATATTGGAAAAAAAATTGAAGTAGCGCGAGTAAGAGAGTCACGAGCAGAATTTATAATCTTTTTTATACATATCGCGGTATCTGCCGCTGCCGCGTATATGTTTATTCTTATGAAACTTGGGCTAGACACTGTATCTTAATGGTAGATCGTCCAGAGTCCTGCTGACTTTTCGGACTACCGGTAGGACGCAAAGTTTTTGGTTATATGAGGCTTTCTAAGCCTGCTAGAAGGACGCAATTAACTTAGATGCATAGTGCGTCTCTTTCTGATTCAGGGAGTTTTTGAATGGTGTTTCTACGATCAGTCTCGTCAAAATGGCGGCGAGTATAAGACGTGGCGTCCGCGTTCGTGTCAAAGCAACATATTTTGACGGAAATGATGGCCAGCATACCTGGAGCCGTCAACATTTTGGCGATAACTACGATGATAGTTATTGCTGGGGTATTGTAAGAAAGGTAGAAAACAACTATGCAAGGGTATACTGGGAAATCGACAAAAAAAAATCATTGGTGCCCGTTGAAGTTCTGACTGCCGATGTCGAAAACGATGATATGGTGGAAGCAAATGATGATAAAGAAAATTGTAAGTACTAATTATTATTTTCATTTATAGCGACTAAAATTATAGCCATTTCGTTTACGTAATTGCATGGGTTGAAAACATTTTTTGGAAATTTCTTCACATGTGTGTGTGTGTGTTGTATGAGTTAGTGTGTGTATGTATGTATGTAGAACTTAGTAACGTTTATAGTTTGACCTTGAAATCTAAATAATGAAACTAACCTCTCCTCTATTTTTAATTAGCTTGTATAACAGTAACGGTTTTCAATATGTGTGTAGGTATGTTTTGTTTTTGATATTATTAATAAATAAAATAAATTAATGAGTATTTTCATGTGTTGAGTTTGTTTCAAGAATATATGGACGAGGCCGTAACAATAATGTGCAAATCAGATTTTGAAGTGAAAGTTGTTCAGTTTGATGAGTTTATTCACGTTTTCACGTATCATAGACTAATCATCATTACCAATGACTACATATCGCAGTTTTTATATACGTAATTGATTGATTGAGTGTACCGTTTACCCTTTTGCTTCTTTTGATCACTAATATAATTTTTTGTTTCAGCATCATCTGAATCAAGTTCTTCATCTTCAAGTGAAGATAACGAGACTGATTCAGTCCGTCCTACTCCGAGTACGAGCAGCGTAACAAATTCTTCTGCGGGAAATACAACCGTTGTAAAGGGAGTCACCTGGACTTTTCATGAAGCAACCCGTGTCGATCAACGACAACAAGGTTATTTTAAAGCTTCGCTGCTAGTGCCACCGGAACCCACAAGAAGTGTAAAGGATGCATTTTTTATGGTATTTCCAAGAGAGAAACTTAATTACATAGTCCAGTGTACCAACTCTTCGTTTCCCCCAAAACAGAAACTGTTGAACGAGAAGGAGTTGTTAGTTTACTTTGGAATATTATATGCTATGACTCTTCAAGAACTGCCAGACCGAAGATCCTACTGGAATACGACCTCCGATGGAATATTTCCTCCTGCAAATTTTGGACAAAGATTTGGAATGAGTCGCCAAAGATTTGAGATTATTCTGATGGCACTGCGCTTCACACAACCATCAAACCTTGATGATTCTGACAAATGGCGTAACACCAGAACACTAGTAATGATGGTGAATGATAAACTAGCAGATACCATCCGTCCAGGTTCAAAAATAACTGTAGATGAATCCATGTTCGCCTGGTATGGAAGAGGTGCATATTTCAAAGATGGGATGCCAGCAGTTATGAAAATTAAAAGAAAACCAAAAGGAGTGGGTTGTGAAGTAAAAACAGCTTGTGATAGTAATACAAAGATTATGCTCAGATTGGAAATTAATGAGGGTAAAGAAGCAATGAGTACAAAGAAATGGCAAAGAGAATTTGGCGCTGGAACTGCAACTACATTGAGATTGACAGAGCCCTGGCATGGTTCTGGAAGAGTTGTAGTTGGAGACTCATGGTTTGCTTCGGTCAAAACAGCTGTGGAGTTATTCAAAGTTGGATTATATTTCATTGGACTGGTAAAGACAGCACACAGTTTCTACCCTGTGTCAGAGATGACCGCAAAGTGTCCAACGCACAAAGGGGCATCTGTTGTTAGTACAGCGGAAAAAGACTCAGTGCATCTCATTGCCTGTGCCTGGAGAGACAAAAAAAATCACACATTTGTTGCCACTTGTGAAACGACACTGCCAGGCACGCCATCACGCAAAAGAAGGTGGGACGATGAAGGGAATCTTTTTTTCAGAGAAGTGCCTAGGCCTAAATTAGTCCAGCAATATTTTGATGGTGCTGCAGCTATCGATATTCACAACCACATCAGGCAAGACGGATTGGCATTAGAAAAAGCTTGGGGCACACAAAAATGGGAACATAGAATATATGCCTCAGTTCTGGGCATTGTAGAAACAAATGCGTACTTGGTGTTTAATAATTTCTTCCGCGCTGAACATGACCAGGTGAGTCACAGGTGGTTTACTACCAATCTGGTATTATCTCTGACTAAAAATGACGCTGATAACCTGCAAGAGAATGAGCCGCCACAACATGAGAACATCGGTCATAGCGGAGAACACATTCTTGAAGCTTTGTCAAAATCAGATAACAGAAAGAGAGTGCAACGCAAGTGTATAGTCTGTTCTAGAGTCCACAAAAAACAGCAGAAAGCGAGCTATTTTTGCAAAACATGTGGTCCGCGATGTGTTCTATGCTCTCCGATGACAGGAAGAAATTGCTTCACCTATCACATCACGAATGGGATTCCTGCGTAACGTTTCCTTTTAAATAAATAAAGTGATTACATATTTTTTTCATATTCTTATTTTTTTTCTACCCTGTCCGTAATCTCAAGAAGGGCTAAAGACTGTTTTCTAGATAGAAGTGTTCTAACTTGAAATGAAACATCTCTCCCATTTTGCAAACATTTTACATTTGTTTGTAGGCGAAATGTGGGAGAGGGGCGCGTCATTTCAAATTAGCAAAGCTCTTTCTACATATACTATTATAAAATAGGTACCGAATGTTGGTCACTCCTGCCTAATTTTAATACGCATGAATATCAAGTACTGCTAGAAGGACAGCCTCTGATATCGATAGAAAAATTACGAAATATTGCGTACTGCTAGCAGGACGTACGTCCTTAGGATTGTCCTTCCAGAAGGTTCTTCCAGCAGGACCAGGACTTGGACGTTCTATCATTAAGCCCAGCTTTATAGTACGCTTACTTTGAATTTAATCATTTCATTTCTAATTTCAGACCTTAAATCAAACAATAATTCAGGATCAAGAACATGTACTAATTGAATCTTCTGCTGTCGGAAATAACGTAAATAAAAGTGATAGCTTTTCTTATCTGCTTCTTGCAATTATATCGACATAGAACATCAGAACTGTAAATATAAAACCAGTGTTTTTTTGTATATTAGGTATTTTTGAAAACATTGATAATACAATATGGCTAGCATTTGAACGTCTAGCAATATAATACCTTATTAGCGAGCTAAATATTCCAATGTTATGTAAAATCCTAGGTTTCTAGCCAAAATTTGCTAACTAAAAATATTAAATTTAAAAGCTACTTAATTTATCGAGCTAGCTAAAAAATTAACCTAAAATCACACTAAATATTTCAATATATTTAAGCTTAACTTAAAATTACCTTTTTCTAACAAAATAAACAGGATTGCTATATTAATACGTACCACTATTTTTATAAAAATTAACGACTATTTGCTTTAACATCTTTCTATTCTAAAACCATATCTGCTTTTTTATCGAAATTTTATTATTATCGAATGTCTATCGGTCGGTCGGTCGATCAGTCTGTAATAAAATTTTGCAAGCTTAAGTAGGCCCAGTTCCCAATGTCCGATGTCACAAAAAAAAACAATATTCCATTACTTCTAAACTAAAATATAATTTCTTACTTTTTAGTACTATGGGTATAGTGTTGAAGTCGGTTTTCGTTATACCATAAATGTATATTTACTTTCTTGTCTAGCTTAATTTTTTTTTCATTGCCATTTTCCAACTCTGAGAAATCATTGAATTAAAACTGAGAAATTAAATTGAAACTGAGAAAAATTGAATTAGTCATTGACATCGTATTTTGGTAACAATAGGTATATTTTAGCGTGGCAAGTTTAGCTTAGAGTTTTTAAATTTTTAGTTGAACATATTTAGCTATACAAGAAGGATTTTAGACGTGAAATTATTTATTTGGTAGGCAGTTAGTTATTTAGCTGATTAATTTAGCTCGCTAGAAAGATTTTTAGATTTGCTACTAAATATTTCCCATACAAAATTTAATAAATTTTAAAAATTGTGTTTTTTTTTTGTTGTAGGTACATATACCCGAATGTGAAGTGACAAATGAAGAAACTATTATTGAAATACCTAACAATTTTGAAGTTATTGAAAATCAGAAATTAATTCTTGAAAACCAAAAAAACATTTTGAACAATCAAACAATAATTCATGAAACACTAAAGCTAATTATTGATAGGGAGGAAAAGAATTCCAGACAAATGACAAATCTGCTTGTGTTCATTGAAGATAGCTTTACAAGATTCAATAACCAACCGTCAACAGTCCAACTAGCTGCAACAGTAAACTCTGTAGTGAAAGAAAACGATCAAGAAAACAAAGTTGCTGAAAAACTTCACTTAAGCCTTAATGATCCGTTAGCGTTTTTGTCACTTTCTGTCACATTTTGTTTGACAAATGAGAGAAAGAGACGGAAGCGCTAACGGATCATTAAGGCTTAAGTGACGAATCTGCGTGCGGCGGTTAGTCACAAAGGCTCATTAGAAGTATTTTAGTTTTAACTAATCTTGACTCAATATACTCGTACCTATACAGTTATAGGTTCAGGCTAGATATGCAGGCTGTAAGTATAGTTGTATTTATTTTTGTTAAGGCGTCATTTATGTTTTATTTAATTAGGCGAATAAATTAGGACAATTCACTCGCTTCTTAAAACATTATACTTTACACTGTATGTTGAAGTGGTATGAAATATGAATCATCTTTGTTTTTGATACATACGTATTTAAATTTCACATCACAAGACAAGAAAGTTCTCGTTTGGACAAAGGGATTGCTCAGTAGTATAGTTTTATATAAATGAAAACATGACGATTTGATGGAGTAGTCGTAAAAGTCTTTGTAATGCTCAACAAAGTATTGAAGAAGCTTTGTTGCTAATGGCAATAAGTGCTTATATTTTTCACTTGAGCAAATCGTGATGCACAATATAAAAATAAAAAGTGTGCTATAACGTTCTTCGCTAATACATTTGGAAGAACTATGGGGCTCAAATAAAAGAAAAAAGACCTGAACTCCGTCGCTTTCCAATGTGCAAGACAATCTAAACCCCTAACACACCTATGTATTTCGGAAGGTAACTTACAGCTTCTCAAGAAATTATTGACAATATCTATATCTTTAGCAGACCATTTTGTAATATATTTGCCAAAGTTACCATCCCTCCATCCAATAAGTAGTCTCTTCATGACGCCTAAATCTATCAAGTGCAAGGAATCAGCCACTGGAAAATCATTTACCATATCGATGGGAAGCTGCAGCAGAGGTGAATCGGATTTGTGATGTTGTCCATACAGCTTCGTGCGAAATCCTTCATCTGTCTTTTTGGCGCATTCCGTTGCAGAGAATACCACAGTGTGAGATTTATGTGAATATTCCCCCACAGTCACACACTTTAAGCATCCGTGTTTGCCATTAAAATTGCAGACTCCTAAAAAAACATTATAAATAATTGGCACTATCTAAAGTAAGAATACCTTACCATTGTGTAAATTGCAAAAAAAATGGTAAAGTTTGTTAAACTAGAAAAAAAAAATGTTCCTTTTATGAAAGCCCTTGCAGGTGAATCGCAGATAAAACATCTTATCTTGACTGCTACATTTTTTCCGGTCGATAGACATATGCCATCATTCAACGCCTGTTTCATTTCTGTTACAAAATCTTCTAGATAAATGTCAAGGTTTTTTGGTTTTCCGATGCCATTATAAACACCAATAATGAATGGCTGAGCATTAGTTATCTCAAAAATATTACACAAAATCGGCCAAAATTCATATTTAGAACTTTTAGCTGTAGGCAAGCCATCAAAGTTTATATTCAAACTGATTTCCATGGTACTTTCTAAAACATCTAGACAGTTATTTTATTCTTTTGTAAGCGGTTCAATGAGTCCATTGTGCCAATATTCACCACCAGATTCGATAAGTTTTATAGAAATTTCCCGGGCTGGGATTTTTTGGTAATATATCCGGAAATCTATTATTCACAATTGCCATCAGTTTTTTTAGCGTGTCTTGGGCTATATTTCTCTTTATAGCCCATTCTTTTATATTTTCTTGAAACAATATATTTTTAATTGCAATACTTTCCCCTTCTTCCTCTTCAGTCTTATACGAATCAACACTTTCACTATCAGATGCACATGGAATAATATCTTTTATAGAATCATCAATAATAAAATCTGTTGATTTTATGGAACCCTCACACAACTTTTGGGATATAAAATTTTCGCTGCAGCTTGCTTGTACAGAAATTTTATGAATATTAATTATTTGCAAATTACTATTTATCTGTATGTGTTCGGAAGCCTCTGACTTTGAAATTGACTCTACCACTTGACTACTGCTAGAAGTATGAATGATATTTTCATTGTTAATTCTTAGTTGCTTATTGTATTCCTTAGAAAGTTTTCTTCCATGGTTGTAATTTATTCATTTTACTTTTAATTTATTTTAAGATCTACGCACTACATGTTTTGTTGAAAAGTATTAAAAACTACTGTACAGCTTTAAGAGTTACTAGGGAGGGAATATGGTGTTGTAAAACTAATATGGGGTTAGATAAACCTACACATACTCTTTATTAGTTCCAAATGCAGTATAATAGATTTAATATACACTTTATGCTTTTACATAAAAATGGAGTTAGACTACACTGTTTCACTGCTTGAACAGATTTTTGGTGCTGCTTACGGCATTTATACATACCCAATAATTTCTTTTAATCAGCTGCTATCAAGTTCATAAAACAAGCATTATAATAGAATGCATGTAGATTCCATAAAAGCTAATTGCAATATTGGATCTAACTAATCAGGTTGCAGCATTAAAGGAGTCGTAACTTTATCGTATTGTGCAGCCGTCTACAAGCTTTGGGCTTCTTAGCCAGCCACAAGTGACTGATAACGACGAAGGCTGAATAACAGTGGTTTTGAATTCTTCTAAAATGCTTTTTGTCCTAAATTTCTCTATTATACGGTCATAAATCAGCGTAGCTGTATAACATAATGAAGTACAAACCCTAATACAGTCTCAAGACTCCTTCTATTCCTTAATAAATCTACATAGAAGCCTTTGGCTATAAAATTGCTTTTACATGGATATTATTTTTGCTAATGTGCTACTTGGGGAGGAAATGATTTTGTCAACAGTACGAAAGCAATGTATCAAATTGGCAAAACGACAGACTTCAACTCAACAAATTAGCCTTCCAGCTTCATCCTCGGAACCCGAACCTTTGCTTCAACCAGTGGTACCAGTGGTGTAATAACAGACAACGAGTATTTTCATGATGAGAACTACGACGTACTCGCACGGGCTGTAGCAAGCATTCAGGATGCTTCTATGCCGGAGTCCGAATTGAGTTATAAACAATATTAGTTTTTTTAAATACTCTAAGTTGTTGATTGTAGTTCCTAACCAAATAAAAAAAAAAATTTTTGCTTACCTCAATAAAAATTTTCAATTCTTCGTAGACTGCATCCAGGATCTCAGGCACAAATTTCGATATACTACATGATGGCACCCTGAGTTCGTATGATAAAGACTTAAAACTATTTCCAGTTGCTAAAAAGCGCAGAGTAATTTGAAGTTTAAGTTTTGCTGGTAACGCTTCTCGACATATCGTATCTTGTTTAGATATTTTGCTGGACACTCTTTTCAGTAAAAAAAAAATAAAATTATCTTCACTCATTCGGAAATAGTTTTTATAGCTCTAAGGATCTTCATTTGTTTATTCAGAGACTAACTTCATTTTACCCAAATGTTTTCTTGTTTACCATCCTCGAATCCACCTACGTCTTTTTTTTGATAGTCTTTTATAAGTTTATATAGAAAGATGACTTTAACTACATTGAATATAGAAAAATATAGCTTTGATGCTGATGGGGCCATGGTTACTGCGATACTGTGGATTTCACGACACTTTATATTTTACGAAATTACTTTCGCATATATCGAAACTACTTTCGTGAAACTGATTCAAACATGAATGACATTAATTTCGTAATGTAATTCCGGCATTAAGTTATTACTCATGCGAACACAAAACGATACGCTGGTATAAAAAAGTTATTATACATATCATCCAAATATGCTTAGTGAACGCTTTCTTGTTATATCGAAAAATTAACAATTCAACTGTAGAACCATATGATTTTAGAAAGGGTATATTAGAAAATTTATGGCCAAATGTCCTTTGTCTTGCTCGATCTCCGAATGAAAGAATACATTTGCCAATACAACTCCCAAGGCATGGCGGAAGAGTTAATAGAAAACGGTGTAGAATTTGCTACAAAAAATAAAGAAAAACAACCAAGTTCCCAGGATTGTGTCTCACCTCATGCTTCCGGGAATACCATAAATATTAAATAAATTATATGGCTTTGTGAGTAATGGTTTGCTAAAAATTACTACAATGTTGGTAAATGATTATTTCAGAAGTTCTATAGCATAATTTTATATCTTTCATTTATACTAAATCGTAGCAATTCGTTGGACACGAATTGTCCAAAATATTTGCAACCATGCAAACCAATAGAATTGCTAGAATCCGTTCATCTATTCCTTCCAGGGTCTTTTCGGTGCTCATTAAATTATCTTTTGTTAATTTTTCTGCGCATGTTGCACAATCCTTCGTTGTTTTTTTATAGTTCCACTATCCTTATTCACTTCAGATTCCCAATCGTCATAAGTTTGTGAATTCTCATAAAATACGTCGTCGTCGTCGCATTGTGTTTCAACTTCTGTCTGAGGAATATATTTCATTTTTTTTCTGGGCAACTCTACAACAAAATAAAAATACATTTACATTCTTAACCAAATAAAATACTTCCTAATTATGTAAATGTTTGTAGGTACGAGTAGAATATTTTAGATTCATTAGAATCGGACTTCCCATTCAGTTATATGTTCTTCTCAGTGTTTTGTAGACAAACAATTTTACCATTAAAAATAGCGGATTTAAAATTGTTTCCCTACAAAACACTGGGTAATAAGTATCACCTTGCTGCAAACTAAAATGGTACGTGAACAAATTATATTTAATAATGCAAAAAGGTTTACAATACCTGATAGAAATTAGTCACCTTCCATATCCATAAAAACACGCAGATTGTCACTTTTAAACGCACTGAACGAATTTACTGACCGCTTACGTTCGATATACAATCACAAATTACTCTTTAACAAGTGGAAACACGAGAAAAAGCTAAAACTTACAATTCATGGCGGACGATTCCCCAGGGGAATCATCAAAGTCTCTGGCGCTTGGTGCCCCAGAGGTATCACGGAATTGTTGTTTGACGCGAGGTACTACAGATTGCTAAACAGACCTCCGCACGGAAACGGTTAATCGATTGAGTGTGTGGCTAAAATGAATAGCACTGATAAATTAAGTATTTTATTATTTGATGAAATGGCTGTAACACCACATTTTGACTACTCAAAGAGAAAAGACGAGAAATGTGGATTCGTAGATAATGGGGACACTAAAAAAAATTGCTGACCATGTCCTTGTTTTCATGATCAAAGGAGTTAGGAAAAATTACAAGCAGCCTCTTGCATATTCCTTCTGTACAGGAACAACGCCAAAGTTGGATTTTGCTAGACAAATCAAAAACATCATAAATGAATTGAACAATATTGGTTTCAAAGTTATTGCAACAGTGTTATAGCTGCAACTAATGTTGCAGCTATAAATTGACTGATTGAGGAAACACAACGAGAAAATGTAAAAAAAGGAAAAGAATAAAAAAACAAAATTTTTGAAGTCAATGGACAAGCGATTGTACCTCTGTAATGTACCACATTTAATGAAAGGTATAAGAAATAATTTGCTAAATAAAGATTTACAAGCTGTTCTGAACGGTAGAGATATAGTAGCAAAATGGGAACATATTATTCAGTTATACAATGAAGACCCTGCATATCAGGGAATAAGGCTTATGCCTAAACTTACTGACCAACATGTGCTGCCGCAAAAAATATCGAAAATGAAGGTTAAATGTGCTAAGCAAGTTTTTAGTCGTTCGGTAGCTGCTACAATGGGATATCTTGCAAGTGAGTAAATATTGTTTGGAAATTATTACATCTGTAATCGTATAGCTATTGAACTCTTGTAAACCTGTCCTTCTACTACAACTAACTAAATGTACTAACTGAAACTGATCTATTTGAAATGAGCTAGCTATATAATGAAATTGAGCTATTTTTATTTCTCAACAGTAAAACATTTGGTCGTATTTTTTGGTTACTTATATTTATTCAAACTGAATAATTTATTTTGGGGCAGTGAAACGAAAAGATTTGTGACAGAAATGGGGCGCAGGATTAGGGAAAAATCTGGAGACCCCCGCTCAGGGTCGTACCTGGTGCAAAGACTTGCCATTGCTATCCAGAGGGGCAATGCAGCCAGTGTGATGGGTACTTTTGCACCAGGTACAATCAAAGGCGGGCTATTTGATTGACGTGCATTTAATTGTGATTTTATTTTATTTTATGACAGTATTATTTTAATATTAATATAGCTGTATTTCTATTTATATGAATACTTTGTTTATTAGGAAATTGGATTAACTTATAATGAGAATTGATATTTAAATAAAACTATTTTGTCGGATCGAATGTAAAGTATTTATTTTAAGTAATTTATAATTTCAGAATATGTCATAATTACTTATTTTTCAGGTATTGGTGTCATACTAAAAGAAAGCAAAGATACAGCGGATTTAACCCTTAGTTGCATGATATTTTTTTTTTGTAAAAAAAATCGTATGAATGTATTAAGACCTCTAGGTAATGGGAAAAATAATAAAAAAAATATTTGACTATTATAAGTATTTTTTTTTAATTGAAAATGCTTTGATGTAAATTTCCATCATTATGCAGAATGAACTGATGAGCTTAGTGCAAAATTAAAATAATGTGTAAGGTAATGAATAATTTTAATTTTGGTGAAAATTAACAAAACAATTATTATTTTTGTTAAGACATAAGTTAACCCTACATTTGTTGCAGCTTATTGTGGAGTATCCTTTACACTGTGGGTATTTGCATCGCAGAGAAACACCAACTTGTGGCCAATGGTCACTACCATCTCTTCTTATGTCTTTTGGTGGATGAACAACCGTAGGCCCTCTCTTTTTGCTTGGATTTCATTTTCCAAAGAGCTGGAACTTGGGCGTCCTCTTCTGACCTCTGTGTTGGATCCTATTCAGCATAAAACTTGGGCTAATTCATTACGAAATTGTCCCATGGAAAGTATATCTTTGACCTCAAAGGAATATGGAATCTCCCCAAAAAACTGTCCATTAAATCCACCCCCCCCCCCCCATATGTTTGTTATACTCATGAACTATTTTTGGACATGAAATTTCTACTTTTTCCTTCTTTGCTTTGTCATATCTTGTGACACTAGATACTGGTGTTGACTCAACATATGTAGATAAAAGTGTCACCATTTTGTTGTCTTTCCAGGTGACACAAGACATATCAATACCATCAAATGTAGATGTCCTTTCTACATGACTTCCTCTTGGTACTGACTTTTTCATAAACTCCCTTTTGTCTGGTAATTTTGAGTTTGGAATCCGATTTTGTTGTACAGTACCCACAGATTTAATTCCTTGCTTGGCTAAATAATGAACCAGGGGCAACGATGTGTAGAAATTATCAAAGTAAATTATGTAATTTTGATATCTTGGCACACCTCTTAGCAAACGAATGACAACATTCCCTGTAGCTCCTATATCAGGTTCTCCTTCTAGTCTTCCTGTATTTTCCTGTCCAGAATACAATTCAAATGTATGAGCATATCCAGATAAATCACAGAGTATATAAAATTTAAACCCCCATTTGTGGGGTTTATTAGGCAGGTATTGTTTTAAGAAATGTGCAACTTTTGTGGCACACATCTGCTCATCTACTGACAATCTTTGTTCCTTAGGTATGGTAGAAAATTTAGTTTTGAGGTGCTCAATAACTGGACGTATTTTAAATAACCTGTCATGATTGGCATGGCCAACAGGCTTGTGATTTTCATTATTTTGAAAGTGCAATGAAAGCTTGATTCTTTCAAATTTGTTGACTGGCATTGTGGATGAAACTGGACCATAACCAAAAGCAGGAGACCAATATGATCTGGTATTTTGGAATCTTTGCACAGACATAAATAGTAATATTCCAAAAAACTTTTTGATGTCTGAAGCTGTATAAATTATTCTGTTATTAGTATCTTTTTGCATGATATATAAATTCGTTTGATCAACAATTTCCTGAATAAAATCTTCATCAAAAAAGTATTTGGAACATTGGTAAGGAGTTTCAAGCTGAGATATTTCTAATGGAAAATCTGAGCTGCCTAAGAAAGTAATTTTATCCTCATTATAGTCCATGTTTCTCTTTTTCCAAATAAGTTTTCTTTTGTCCAATAATGTATTGAAAATATCACCACAAGGAACTCTGTTTTGGTTTTGTGGTTCTTCCACAAGTTCTTCAACAAGAGGAGGGTCATTTTCATTTTCTTCCTGACAGTCTTCATCGTCATTTTCATCATCTAATATACTTAGAAGTTCGTCTCTACAATAGTGAAGATATGGTGGGTCATCATCATCAGAATCTTCTTCCTCCAGTCCGTCTTCTGACAGCCAACCATCCTCCAGCTGTGCTAGATAGTTTTCTATGTCTTTATCTTTCATAATATTCTGAAACAGCAAAAAAATACGTAAGCAAAGTGAAATTAAATCAACCAAAATACCTCCATACTTCAAGGATGACAATACTTCATAATGATGTAAATTTCCATCATACCTATTTTGTTGGAATATTGAACCAGCTATATATCGGTACACCATTCAACTTGTCTATGAGACTGAGATTAGAGTAAGGATTTATAATTAAATCAATGCTTTAGATCTGTCAATGTTGTCTCGATGACACTGACAGTACTCACCTCTCACTTCCTGTTCTGAAAAGCCCACCAACATGTCCGCGTCTTGCTATTTTCTGTAATCCCTTATTTATGTGTTAATCATAATGTGTAGTGCCTAATTGTTTTTCACTGGACAATAATAACTATTGAACTAGTGACTCTGTTCGTTTATTTTCTCTCGCCGCCTGCATTCACCAACCTATCTTCATAACTGTGCATCCACTGCGTAGGACGTCCGACATAGCCAAAGCTAGGCCTCCTCACCTCCTGGCTGGCTCTCTGCTCTACAGGTTATGGGCCCAGTATTATACTCTACTGATTACGGGCACGATTTTGAAGAAAAGGAAGACAATCTACACTTTGGTGCAGGCGAGCAAACGAACACGAGGAAGCGGATTTTATATCGTGTGCAATGTCACAGCAGCCGCAAGAAGGTACCGTTGGCGGGCACACGCCTCATGTGTCGTCAGCAGGTCTGTACACTTTCGATAAATTGGATGGGATTGGCTCGTACCACAACTGGAAGTTCCAGATGCGGATGGCGCTTATTATGGAAGGCTTATGGTCATATATTGATGGTTCCGAGACTAGCAGCAGCACGGATCAGAAAGCTTTGGCTAGAATATGCTTGGCAGTTAAACCGAATTGCATTCAGTATTTGCGCGATGCCACAAGCGCAAAGCAAGCTTGTAAGAAGCTGCAGGATGCATTTGAGGATAAAGGACTTTATCGGACTTTATCGGTTGTACTTCTAAGAAAACTTCATAGATCCGACTACCATGAATATAATTCAATGGGAGCTTATATCGAAGGAATAATGACCCTAGTTCAACAACTCGCAGACATCGGAAGAGTCATCGATGACAATGAAGTTGCAGAAATTTTACTCAGCGGTCTACCATCGGATTATGATGCTTTGGTTTCTGGTTTGGAAACAGCAAACCTCTCCGAAACTCTCACGAGCGAAGCAGTGCGAGCTCGACTACTTCAAGAGGAGTTCCGGAAATCCACTAATAATGGCAAATCAAATGATGATGTGGTTTTATTTACGAAGAGGAAACCACTTAAGTGCCATTACTGCCAGAAGCAAGGGCATATCAAATCAAAATGTTTCAAGTTGAAGAATGATTTGAAGAAGCAAAGCGGTAGCGATGTCAACTTAGCTGCGGGGTCTGCGGACACACTGTTGGTTGCAGCAGTGTCACTCTTATCTGTTTACGGAAGCGTGGACTGGATAGTGGACTCCGGGTGTACTTCGCACATGTGCTGTGATATGGACCTTTTTAGAGACATTGACATAAATTTTAAGTCAAAAGTCACAGTTGCTAATGGAGATGCACTGAAATGTCAGGGTCTTGGTGCCGTCTCTTTGAATCTCAATAATAGTAGTGATCTAAAGATTTTGCCAAAAGTAATGTTTGTTCCTAAATTGACTACCAATCTCATATCGGTTAGTCAACTGACAAATTCAGGTTTTAGAGTGATATTTGAACAAAATAATTGCAAAATAATTGATCCTAAAGGCCAGCCTTTTGCTAATGCAACATGTTTCAGGGGTATTATAAACTTGATTGTGTTTCTAACCTAAATTGTATTTCAGAATGTAATGTTGCTACCACAAGTGCTTGTAAGCAAGCAGAACAAAGTTCTTTAGCAGCTATTTCTAGTGTGCCATTGGAAGTACGGCACAAACGACTTGGGCATTTGAGCTTGCATGGTTTGTATGGGATACGGAGTCTTGCAGATGATGTTGTTTTTGAAGATGACTGTCATGGTAAGTTGAAAAATTGTATCTCATGTATTAAGGGGAAGCTTACAATGAAATCTTTCTCTAAGGGCCAAGCAAGATCTCATGAAGAGAGCTCATGATCTTTTAGAGTTAGTACACTCAGATGTTTGTGGGCCTATGTCAATCAATAGCTGGGGTGGTGCACGTTATTTAGTTACATTTACTGATGACTTCTCTAGGAAAAGTTTTGGTTATCTTATGGGTCATAAGAATGAAGTCATGACATGTTTTATACAATTTAAAAATTTAGTTGAGAAACAAGTGGGTAAAACAATCAAGCGTTTCAGAACAGATAATGGAGGGGAATACTGTAGTAAAATCTTTGAAAAGTTTCTGTCTAACGAGGGCATTATTCATGCAACTAGTATTCCCTACAGTCCTCAGCAGAACGGCGTATCTGAACGCCTTAATAGAACCCTTATGGAAAAAGCCAGGTGTATGCTCTCTGAGGCCTGCCTCGACAAGCGTTTTTGGGGAGAGGCTATTGCTACAGCAATATACCTAAAGAATCGAAGCCCCACGGCAGCTTTGTCCGGCGGTATTCCTGAACAGGTGTGGACAGGATCCAAAGTGACCCTAAGCCACTTGAGAGTATTTGGTTGTAAAGCTTTTTCATTGATTCCAGAACATAACCGTCACAAGCTCGATGCAAAGTCTAAGGAGTGTATTTTTGTGGGTTATTGTGAAATGTCCAAGGGTTATAGATTAGTAGATCTAACTGAACCAAAGAAAATAATTAAATCTAGAAATCTCCATTTTATTGAATTGACGTACTCTAATGTAAAAACTAATATGATGAACTGTGATATTAATTCTAATAAGTTGGATTGTGACATAAATACTAATGATATTATTGAATCTAAAATGATGAATAATAATAACATTATTGAATCTAAAATGATGAATAATAATAGTAATAATTTTAATATGAATGACAAAGTTTGTGTTCCAATGTTGAACTGTGATAATGGTAATTTTAGTGAATTGATACCTCCTTCTGCAATTTCAGGTGGTGAAATGGAGAGTGGAAGTGTTGGGACTGAGGCCCCCAGCACAAACACGTCTGCCAGTGCTGATAGGTCAGCATCGCCATTATTCGTCGACTGCGACCAAGTGGAAGAAAATGAGCAGTCTTGGGCAGAGAAAGGTGATCCTATGGTGGAGTCTGAGCGCAACTCTATGCTGGATACTGAATGCAGACCGAGCAATATCGAGTTGCCAAGTCAACGTCCTATACGGAGTACAAGGGGTATGCCACCTAAAAGGTATGGTGACTGCGAGTATGATTATTCTCTCTACTCTCATGGGCAGATTGCGTTTGACGAACCTTCGTCATATGAATATGCTATGGCCAGCCCTTTTCGCGGGAAGTGGCTAGCAGCCATGCAAGCCGAGTATGATTCTTTGTTAAGCAATGGTGTCTGGAAGTTAGTTAAGAGACCACTGGATAAAAACATTGTTAAATGTAAGTGGGTATTTAGAGTCAAGCAAGATACTTCTGGAAATTTTAACAAGTATAAGGCTCGCCTAGTAGCTCGCGGTTTTAGTCAAAAACCTGGTATCGATTACGATGAGACTTTTTCTTCAGTAGTCAGACACTAAACAATGCGAATATTGTTTAATTTGGCAAATGAGTTAGACATGGACATAGAGCACATAGATGTAACTACTGCTTTCCTTCATAGTCAATTAAAAGAGGAAATATTTATGGAACAACCTATAGGTTTTATGAATGATAATAATAAAGTGTGTTTGTTACAGAAAAGCATCTATGGGTTGAAACAAGCAAGTAGGGTGTGAAATGATACTGTAAATAAATTGCTACTTACTAATGGTTATTCTCAAACAAAATGTGAACCTTGTGTGTATGTTAAGAGAAACTCTAGCAATTTAACTATTTTGGCTCTATATGTTGATGATTTTTTTTTATTCAGTAATGATAATGTAGAGAAAAAGCAATTGTTGTCCATTCTAAGTAATAATTTTAATATTAAAAATTTAGGCCAAATTAAAAATTGTCTTGGAATAAATATTGTTAGAAATAGAGAAAAGGGTACTATAATGTTGAGTCAAAAAGATTATATTAAAAGACTGTTATGTCGTTTTGGAATGTCAGACTGCAAAGGTATTTCAACACCAATGCAATTGAATGAAAATTTTTATAAATGTGATAATAATGTGTCTGACAATGAGTATAATTTTAGAGAATTGATAGGTAGTTTAATGTACCTGAGTGTCTGTACTAGGCCAGATATAACTTATGCATGTAATGTTTTAAGTCAATTTAATAATTGTTATGATAAGACTCATTGGTTAGCAGGAAAAGGATCCTTCGCTATTTAGCTAAAACTATTGATTATGGTTAGGTTTTAGTAAATGTAATAATTTAGATCTTGTAGCTTATGCTGATGCTGATTGGGCGAATGATCCTATTGACCGAAAATCTTATACTGGTTTTGTAATTAAGTTAGGGTCTAATACTGTTAACTGGGAGAGTAGAAAACAGCGCTGCGTCGCTATGTCAAGTACTGAAGCAGAGTACCTATCCATAAGTGACGCCTGTAAGGACATTCTGTTTACCAAACAGTTTTGGTTTGAGGTAATGAATAGGAATATTGTGTGTAACTTATTTAATGATAATCAGAGTGCCCAGAATATCTTGAAATCTATTCAATGTCATAAAAGGATAAAGCACATTGATGTAAGCTATCACTTTGTAAGAGATTTGATTTCTAAAAATTGTATTTCTATTTCATACATGCCTACTACGGAAATGATAGCTGACATTCTAACAAAAGCTTTGTCTTCCTGTAAACATAATGACTTTAGGTTTCATTTAAATGTAAGAACTCCATGAAGTTGTATTGTATAACTGTAATGAGGGGTGGAGTTCCGTTGTATGGTGTAAGGGGAAGTGTTGGAATATTGAACCAGCTATATATCGGTACACCATTCAACTTGTCTATGAGACTGAGATTACAGTAAGGATTTATGATTAAATCAATGCTTTAGATCTGTCAATGTTGTCTCGATGACACTGACAAAACTCACCTCTAAATAAAAAAAAACCCACCAACATGTCCGCGCCTTGCTATTTTCTGTAATCCTTTATTTATGTGTTAATCATAATGTGTAGTGCCTAATTGTTTTTCACTGGACAATAATAACTATTGAATTAGTGACTCTGTTCGTTTCTTTTCTCTCGCCGCCTGCATTCACCAACCTAACCTATCTTCATAACTGTGCATCCACTGCGTAGGACGTCCGACATAGCCAAAGCTAGGCCTCCTCACCTACTGGCTGGCTCTCTGCTCAACAAATTTTGAGCTATTCTTCTTTTTTTTTTGTTTATGTGGACATTTTTGTATAACTCGCATTTAGAAATAAATATTAGTAAATATCAACCTCTCGGCGGATCAAAATTTGTTAATTTGCCTAAATATATAAAAACAAAAAAGCTTGTTTGAATATACAGAATTAAGATAATTATTGCTTATTATGGTGTATTGTGGCAGCTCTGTATCCTACAAATAGACATCCTGAGAGAGTACCATCATATCCGCATTTTCGAGATGTTTAATGAATTGTCTTATACTATATTATAATATCGATAATCACATTTTCCGATATAGCAGTGTTTGAGAAAAATAATCAGTCTTTGAAAAAAAAAAAAAAAATTTGTTTGAAAAATTATAAGACAATAATCGGACCTTTGTATAAATCAGCAAATAAAAAAGCTAAAAGCGTTCATCTTCTATATTTAGAAAATAACACTGATTCGCATTACTGTTTTCGTCAAATAACTAAACATCATGCTAAATTATACTTTTGCGAAACCTGCTTATTATTTTTTCCGATTTTACATCAATACGAATCTCATTTGTGTGGTTGCTACAGTTTTGATACAACAGGGTACAATTTTAAAATTCAAACATGAACGAAATTAAGACATTCCATTCGCAATTTATGCCGATTTCGAAACATTGCTTGAGTCTATCGATGACCTAAATTTAAAAACCAATCATACCAATGCCAATAAATCATACTCGAAAAGACACGTGCCGGCCGCGTTTGCTTATAATATTGTTGCAACATCTAATAATGCAATTCAAGGTTTTAAAAGTTATCGTGGTGAAGACTGTGTTTCTGTAAAATTTGTAAATTATCTAATTGAAGATGTAAAAAAAATCACAAAACAAACTTCTCGTACGATTTCTGCTATAGTGCTTACTCCAATTTTGAATGTATAATGTAGTTCCGTGAATGTACAACCTGTTGCAAAATATCTGAAACAAACATTTTATTATTATTACATGTTTTATTGAATTCAATGTACCTATGTACATTCTTTATTGTTGTAATTCGTGTGATATCACACGAATTACAACAAATCTATTACTTTATGACTAAATCATTAACTTGTTTGTTGTACCTATTGTTCTAGGAAAAGAATTACAAAAGAAATGGAAGAACATTAGGGATAATTTCGTGAAAGCTCTAAAGGACAATGTTACCAGGAGTGGGTCAGCGGCTAAGAAAAAGACTCACTACATATTTTACAATAATTTAATGTGTTTAAAGGACACAGTATCTATCAATGAAACTGATTCAAGCATGCAAAGGCAAGAAAATGAAAGAAATGAAACATAAAACGTAGCTGACCCAGTCGTAGTACCACCGCCAAAACGAAAAAAAAAGTTAAATAAAGAAGATGTTATAGGAGTTGAATTCGTAACGTCTTAAATAAGAATGTAGAGTTGAAAAAGGAGGAAGAAGATGAAGATAGACTTTTCTTTTTGTCGTTGGTTAGTAAAATAAAAAAAGTGCCTGAACATATACGCCTACGTACAAAATCTCAAATAATGCAAGTCATTACTGAAGCACAAACGTCTGGATACAACTACTGTAACTCTACTTGGGATTACGTACGACCATTTAACTACAATCAGACACCATCATTTGCTAGAAATAATAACCCACCACCGCCCTCAGTTCCACCTAAACACCGTGGAACATGTAATGAAGAACAATCTGTAATCTCTCCTGAATCAACATATTCACAGACATCTCAAGAATCTGATTATCTTGATCTTTTTAATGATAATAATTCTCAGTAATAGTTATAGTTTACTTCTTTTTTTATTCAATTATGAACCCACATTGCGATTAAAATTAAAACATAATAAATATTAAAACTTTTTTATTTATCATACTTACCTTAATGTTATTACTAATTTCTCTTCGGGTTGGATACAATCACGAAATTTAGTATTTTGTCCTTAGATGGTGTCATATAAAACTGTTAATAGTTCTTCAAATGACGAAACACTCATTCTAACATAGCCGAAAAATTTATCTTGGTGCTTCTTCAGTTCTTGAAAACAACCTGCGAACTGGCCAAATTCGTTGCGTGTTTCTAGTAAAGGATGAATTCAGTATCTTTTTTTATTTTTCTTTCGTTCGGGAGTAAAATAAATAACACAAGCTATCTCGACGGCGTCCATTTTGCTTATGGGCCACGCGCCTTCGTGCGGTCTACAGCTGAACGCTGTTTCATAGCGGCTGACCGCTATGGCGGCTAACCGCGAAGAAAAACGCGAAGAAACCGCATTAAGCGGTTGGACCGCTCAAACAAACCGTCTGAGGCCCAATCGCGCTAATTTATTACAACTGAATCGTAACTGAACCTCGATCGTTCGTCAATTATTTGCATATTTTGTATCGCGCTAATGGTAAACCAACGTTTGAGACGGTGTATGAACGGAACTGGAACGTAACCGCTGTCAAACGAACGGTTGTGAAAAAGTTAGTAAATCTCGACTATTTGTGGAACGTTCCGCAATGTTTGATTGTTTTTGTTGTGATTTTCTTGTAAAACTACAGTCAAAATGTATGCATACATGGACTTAATGGAAATATCCCATGAATTTGATGTAGCGGCAACACGGACTAAAGGAAAGAAGAAAAATTCAACTGCAAGACTTGAGTGTGGAGCTTTTGATATGAGCGATCGTCAGTTTGTAAAAAGATATAGACTTTCTAAGGAGTTAACTCGTCGATTAATAACGGAGTTGACTCCTCACAAGCCAGCTACGCTTCGTTCTGATGCTTTGAATGTTGAAACCAAGGTAAATTTAAACCTATTATGTTTCTCTGATGATTTCTTAATGAAGCCAGCCACATACCTAACTACCGTAGAATGGGGCTATTTAAGATTCGAGGTTTATTCGGGACACTGTCCCATTTTTAGTTTCATCATGCCATAATTCCTACTATAAAAATAGTAGAAAAAACATTTAATTACCTGGCAACACAGCATCTAATGGCAATTTAATACTGTCACTGTCAAGGTTATATTGCAGCATGTGTGAGAGTGAAGTGTTTTCTTGCTAAAGTCTAAAATATAGTGATCTAAAATTGCCGTCCAACTAAGATTCGTGGGTCAAAAAGTTTTATAGTAAGTACCAATTGTGATTTTTATGAAACATCTTTGTTTTCTCATAATTATATTTGATAATTCTAATATTGAAATCATCGAATTGTTGTTTGTTTTTTTGTGGAATATTTCGAATGGGGCTATTATAGACAGCATTTGGGGGCTACTTTGGACAAAAAATAATCCATATTTTGGGGGCTATTTTGGACAGACTGACCAAATAGCCCCCATATTTTGAAGATATTACTTTTGGATGCTAAAATGGGAGGGTGTGTTCAAAAACTTGCTTTTTTTAATAAGAACTTTTTTTGAGGTCTGGAAAAAAAAATGGTTCGTGAATACAAGAGAACGTATCGGCACGTAAGACTTGGAAAAACATTCTTACCTTATGTGTCTTATACCACAGAAGACCTAGAAAATGCTGTGCGTGAAGTGAGAGAAGGAGACAGTTCAGTCCGACAAGCAGCAACCAAATATAATATACCTGGATACGATGAAATCCAAATACTTGTTGTGATTTTGAATTGATATAATATTCGTAAAAAGATTCACAATAGTTAGGTTAATAAATATACACGCGTTGTCATTGAGCTCGTAGATGGCCGATTCGCGACGCGCGCGCCACGAGCCTCGGTCCGCGGCGACGTCCCTTCTCGGTGAGAGGCACCCCCTGCGCCTGGACCGGTTCGCCGCGCGAACATCCTCGGAAGAAGAAAAATCTTATGTTTGTTGTGTTTCCTCGGAAGACGAAGATTTCAGTAGGCACAATTTGTTGACAGCTCGTCTGATTATTCCTTTGGGCACGTAGACATCCGCCACTCTGGAAATGCCATCTCGTCCAGGATATAGATTTGTGATTCTCCCCATTTTCCATTGCAGCGGCATGATATGATCTTCTTTTACGATTACGAGATCTCCTACTTCAACAGGCGGGCAGTTCTTTCTCCATTTATTTCGTTGCTGGAGTTCGGCCATATACTCCCGGCGCCAACGCTCCCAAAATCGTTGCCTGATTTGCTCAATCAGTTGGTATCTGTTTGGTTTCTTAGTATTGAGAGACGGTGACGGCAGTGATGTAAATGGTCTACCAATCAGAAAGTGCCCTGGAGTCAGAGGATTGATATCAGTAGGATCGGATGAAAGTGGGGTAAGAGGACGAGAATTGAGGATGGCTTCTATTTGTGCAAAAAGTGTAGTCAACTCTTCAAATGTGAGAAAAGCATTGCCAGCCACACGTTTTAAAAGATTCTTGGAAGAACGGACTCCGCTTTCCCAAATGCCTCCAAAGTGAGGTGAGTAAGCCGGGCTAAATATGAATTTAATTCCTTCATTCGCTGCAAAATCTGAGACTGACTGACGACTGGATTGTAACATCTTGCCCAATTCATTATTAGCGCCTACAAAATTCTTGCCATTGTCGCAATAGATAACATAAGGCTTGCCACGACGTGATATGAACCTGCGTAGACACAAAATGAATGCTGCGGTTGAAAGGTCACTGACGACCTCAAGATGTACGGCTTTGACTGCCAGGCAAACAAAAATGCATAAGTATGCTTTTGTGACGCGATTGCCTTTGCCTTTTTTGGAAGAGATCATAAATGGACCTGCTAGGTCAGTCCCACACGAATGAAAAGGGAAATTTTCAGTGACTCTTACACCAGGTAAATTTGCCATAATAGGCTGTATTGGTTTGCTGCGTAAACGAGTACAGAGTGTGCATTGTTTGGTAATAGTGCGAACTAAGTTTCTGCCTCCTAAAGGCCAGAACTGTTCACGAAAGGATGAAAGGACAAGCTGAGGCCCTGCATGGAATAGTCGGCTGTGCTCATATCGCAACATTAATTTAGTTAAGTGATGCCTTGCATCAAGTACGATTGGATGTTTTTTATTGTAGTCAAAGGCAGACTGCTCTAACCTACCTCCTACCCGAATAAGCCCGCTGTCATCAACAAACGGATTCAAAGGTAATAATCGACTTTTGTTTTGCAGTGGTTTACGTTGTTTAAGATGTGCTAAGTCATTTGAGAAAGATGCTAATTGACTAAATTTAATTAATATCGTTTGTGAAGATTCTAACTCTTCTGTAGTTAATGGGCCGCTTTGATTTTCTTTGCAGGGTGTGGTGTTATTTATAAATCGTAGAACGTACGCAAAGGTTCTTTTTAATTTCAGGTAGTTGGAGTGATCTTCGAAAGTTATTAGAGTCTGTTCATCAACCGACAAATGGACTGTTACTTCAGGTAAGTTATTTGGACTAAGATGAGGTTGAGTGGGCCACTCCGAAGTACCTTTCTTTAAGAAGGAAGGACCCTCCCACCACAGCAAGGACGAGCGCAGGTGTTGTGGTTCAACTCCC
Organism: Ligdia adustata; assembly: GCA_947049295.1. Classification (NCBI taxonomy): domain Eukaryota; kingdom Metazoa; phylum Arthropoda; class Insecta; order Lepidoptera; family Geometridae; genus Ligdia; species Ligdia adustata. Next base: position 10,751,152 of record OX346231.1, read on the forward strand.
CTCGACCCCAAATCAGCTGGATTCAAATTAGTAGGAGTATGCTTCCATTGAAACCCCTGAGTAAGTGAATTGATTTTATTTACTCTATTACGTACAAAAATAGGCAGTGTTTTGCTTTGCGACTTTAGCCAGCAAAGAACTACTGTAGAATCTGTCCAAAGATAGGTATGCCTGACGCAGCATGGTAATGATTCTAATACCTTTGAGCATAGTTGACTGCCAAGCAACGCCGCGCACAGCTCTAAGCGTGGAATCGTAAGTGTTTTAATCGGTGCTACTTTAGTTTTGGCACAAAGTAACCTGACATTGACGCTGTTATCTGCATCATCCGATTGCATGTAGCAACAAGCAGCATAGGCGCTTTGAGATGCATCGACAAATATATGTAGGTCAATTGTTTTTGAATTTAAGCTGTCACTCAACACATGGCGAGGTAAAGATAATTGTGAAATGTGATGCAAGTTATTTATAAAATTGAACCATTGCTTTATAAATTGTTGTGGAACTGGATCATCCCAGCCTAACTTTGCATTCCACAAGCTTTGCAAAAGAATTTTACCTAATACGATAGTACATGACACCAAGCCCAAGGGATCAAACAGCTTGCATATAGTCGAAATAATTATTCTCTTAGTGACCTTTGGATTTACTTCAATATTGCTGGGAAATTGGAGACTGTCTTGCTTAGGCGCCCATTTCAGACCCAACACATTAGCTTCAGTACTAAAATTGAGCGGTACTGAGTTATTTTTAGCATAAGAGTTTGATGAGTCATTTGACTCATCGAAAATTTGTGGGCAGTTAGTTTTAAACTTTCTCAATGGAAACCCTGCTGATTCCAAAATCTTGGTGACGTTTATGTAAATGTGTTTTAGGTCTTGCTCAGTGAAACTACCGGTATTAAGATCGTCGATATAAAAATGTGAGTGAATAGTATTAGCCACAATGGGATCGTCGCATTCGAGTGCAAGCTGAACCAAACACCTTGTGCTTAAGAACGGTGCAGATGCCGTGCCGTATGTAACTGTGTTTAATTGTTTAATTTTTAGAGGCTCATGTTCATGCTCTCTCCATAATATGAGTTGTAAATGGCGCTGCGATTCATTGAGATTGATTTGTCGATACATCTTCTCAATGTCTGCAGTCAGCACAAATTTGAAAACACGAAACCGAATAAGAATTGAAAACAAGTCACTTTGTATAACTGGGCCAACTGCCTGAATATCGTTTAAAGATTTTGATGTAGTAGTCTTAGCAGAGGCATCAAAAACTACACGCAACTTGGTTGTTTCGTGGTTTTCCCTGATAACCCCATGATGAGGTAAGTAATAACCGAATTGTGGTTTGTTAATTTCGCGTAAATGACCTAAGTCTTCGTACTCTTTTATAAAGTCAGTGTACTGTTGTTTTAGAATAGGGTTTTTGTTTAACTTCTTTTCTAGTGCGTGAAAACGCTTTAAAGCTAAATGATAGGAGTCGCCTAAAGTTTCCTCGGCAGACTCTTTGAGTGGCATCATGACCACAAATCGACCATCTGGTAAGCGATGGGTATTGTTAACAAAATCGGTTTCACAAAATTGATCTTCCGTCGAAGAAATAATGGTTTCTGGGGGCAACTCTTCTACCTCCCAAAATTTTTGAATAGACTCATGAATGTCTTGAAGTGACACTGACGAAGTGGGTTGGGTTTGTACAAAATTGCATTGTATATTATTGTAATGAGAAGTGTGCCCAATTGGTCCAGCTACTAGCCAGCCAAAGGCACTCTCAAGCAAAATAGGTTTACTTGGGCCAAGTGTTATTTTGTTAGGCATGACAATATCGAAAAAGTGATCGGCACCCAACAAAATATCAATCTCCGAAGGATCGTGAAACATTGGATCAGCTAAAGTTATATTAGGGGGCAGCCCTAATTTGCCAACATCAACTCTAACATTAGGTAAGTTACCAGTTACCTTTGGTACAACAAAACAATTGATGTTTCTTGTAAACGAGCTAGTGCATGATTGAATGTTTAATTGACATCGCTCCGTTATAGGACAAGCTACTCCGTTAATACCAGATACGTTCATATCTATATTTTCAGTTAATAGACCTAATTTTTCTTTCAGATTCGTCGTAACAAAGGATGACTGGCTGGCTGTGTCCAACAACGCTCGCGCAAGGTAAGTTGACTGAGTTTGTACATTCATAACCTTTATTTTTGCAGTACACAAGAGGACTTGTCCAGCAGACACCGCAGCTAAGCTGACAGGAAGACTAGAAGGCTCGCTACACTCGGTCACGGTAAGTACATTATTTGTGTCACCTTTATGTAAATAGGTATTGTGCTTATTCCCACAGGAACGACAGGATCCCTTTAAAGTACATTGAGAACTATTGGAATGTCCACTTCGCAAACAATTGGAACATAATTTGTGTTTTGATACTTCGCTTAGCCTATCATCAACACTCATTGCTTTGAATTTATTGCATTGATGCACGAGGTGAGCCTGGTTACAAACGGGGCAAGACTTAAAAGCCTGTGTGCCTCTAGCGTTTGTAAAAGTGGTAGCAAACGACTTAGTGGTGCGGTTATCTCTGAAGTTATTGCTTTGTGTAGGTCTATTATTGTCCGAATTGCGACTATTTGCGGTTTCTAAAACATTAGCCCTATTTTCTAGAAAGCCTTTAAAATCATCTAGTGTAGGTAGGTTAGTCAATCTGCCTTTGTATTCTTCCCACTTGTTACTAGTGCTGGAATCCAGCTTTGCTGAAACCAAGAATATCACAAGCGGATCCCAACCACTGGTCGAAATATCAAGCGTGTTTAAAGCATTTAAGTTTTTAGTCACCTGATCAATCAAATACCTCAAAGCCTTGAACGATTCTCTTTGAATATTGTTACAATTTACTAAAGCGCTTAAGTGATTATTTATCAAAATATTTTTGTTGTTGTATCTATTGCATAATGTATCCCACGCAAGTTCATAATTCCTCGCGACAAATTAAAGAGACCTTATTACGACACTGGCACCTGATTGTAACGAATTTCTCAAATAATGAAATTTATTGATTGGTGCAATCGAGTTGTTGTCATGTATTAATGTTTGAAAAGTCTCTCTAAACTCCAACCATTTCGTATAGCTACCATCAAAGGTAGGTAGGTTAATGATTGGAAGTCTGATAGTGTCATTGTGTTGTGTATGACCATGACAACAACCAGAAGTTGCTTCTTTAGAGCCGTGACTTTGTATATTTTTAGCGGTAAATGAATCGACCAACTCTTGAGCAAAAGCAATTTGTGTATAGAACTCAGTTTCTGTAATATCTCGTTCTGATATTTGCTCATCTAGATTTTCAGAATATTGTTCAAACTCTGTTTGTACGCGATCAAAATTTGACATTAATTCTTTTAGTTGAATTAATCTTAAAGAAATTTCTTTTATCTCTAAGCTAGATATATTAGCAATGTCAGGAATTTTATATTTTTGCATAAAATTCTTTAATACAGTTAGCCTACTTCTAAAGCCCGCACGTTTCTTTACTAATGATTTTAAATATTCATTAATATCGGGTTTACCAGAAGAATCTATTTTTAATAACGGAAGCGGACTTTTAGGTTTAGTGGTCGTTTCATCTACCGGCATTTTAAGGAATGAATGGAGCAAAATAAAAATAAAACACAAATAATTTTACAAACAATCCAGTTGTAGACAGTACCAACCTCGCAGCTGCTGCCGAGCTCGTCAACAGGGAGCAGCGCACGAAAATAGGCGCGGAGCGCAAGCGCAGGCTGCAGCGCCGAGCGCGCCCACCGCACGGGCAGTGAAGGAGCCGCGCGAAGAGGCGCGGTAGCAACACAGGCGGGGAAGATACGAAGTTACGGTCGATCGATAATATCGACAGTAGAAAAAAAAACTTCGAAATAAATAAGAACAGGATTAAATATACTAAAGAATTAACTTAATCTTATTACTTATTAATTAATCTACACAATAGTTATAATATAACGGGGTATACGAGTAGGTACCAAAATCTCTAATTTATGTTTCGTAAAGCAAAAAGAGCGATAAGTACGATAGGGTAACATAAATTAAATAACGCTAAGTTGAATAACGTAGGCTGACAAATATTCAACAAACGTATATAGGTAGAAATATAATAGATCGGAAAGATAAGCTCGATAGCAATTAGGCAAGCTATTTTCTGCAAAATAGGCGCAGTTAAAATTATATGGATAGATTTGTTTCACAAAGAAATGTTTGTGCAACAAAATGGAGTGCGAATACGAGTATGAATCGGCCAAGCGTGTGATTTATGCAAATAATTTAGCTAGGTAGCTGTTTGATAGGCGTGAATTACCGTTAAAATAATATGCACATAGTGAAGATACGCATTAAGCTAGATACCTTCAAACAATTTAAACAGTTAGCATTCACTTAGCACAGCAAATAGAAGTTGAAAATAGTAAGTAGGTAGGAAACGTTGGAAGGAATGTAAGTGTTTAAAGGAACGGGCTTACTTCCTTTGGTGATGACCTTTGATGCACTGCAGGTCCTCGATGTCCGGGTCTTGACACTGGTCGCCAATTTGGATACGATGAAATCCAAATACTTGTTGTGATTTTGAATTGATATAATATTCGTAAAAAGATTCACAATAGTTAGGTTAATAAATATACACGCGTTGTCATTGAGCTCGTAGATGGCCGATTCGCGACGCGCGCGCCACGAGCCTCGGTCCGCGGCGACGTCCCTTCTCGGTGAGAGGCACCCCCTGCGCCTGGACCGGTTCGCCGCGCGAACAATACCCAAAAGCACACTTGCCCGTAAATGTAAAAAAGACACGATTTATGAAAGTGCAGGTCACCCTACTTTATTTAATGCTAATGAAGAGAATGCCTTTCTGTCATATTGCGAAGTATTAGGCGAGTGGGGTTTTCCATTAGATGCTTTCGATTTAAGAGTCTTAGCACAGAAATACTTAAACAGAATTGGGAGGACCGTTCACATCCTTAAAGATAATCTTCCAGGGCGTGACTGGGCTCTGAGTTTCATGGAACGACATAAAAATAGATTATCTCACAAATTTGCGACTAACATTTCTACTGAGAGAGCAAAGGTGTCACCTGAAACAATTGATGCCTTTTTTGAGAATTATATAACCACTATTTCAGGAGTTCCTCCTGAAAACATAATAAATTTTGATGAAACTAATCTTTGTGATGATCCTGGAGCTAAGAAGTATGTATATATGTATTGGCAGTGAGCTTAATGTTTACCGGAACGGCAGATGGCCAAATGTTACCCATATACGTTGTGTACAAAGCAGAACGCGTATGGCAGCCATGGATAGAGGGCGGACCTCCCGACACTAGGTACAATAGGTCAAAATCCGGCTGGTTTGACATGACATGCTTTGAAGATTGGTTCGAACAGTAATTGTTCCATTCGCAAAAAAAAAATTGGAAAAAAAGTCATTATTGGCGATAATTTATCGTCGAATTTTTCAGAGAAAATTCTAGAATCTTGCGAGTCACTAAACATTTCATTCGTCTGCTTGCCGTCCAAGTCCACACACTTGATGCAACCGTTAGATGTCGCCTTTTATGGGCCGTTAAAGAAATACTGGAAGAACATTCTAACAAACTGGAAAACGACAGCAGATGGTAGAAAATATAAAACAATGGCAAAGTCTTGTTTTCCAAAGCTTCTAGCTCAATTATGTGATTTAATGATTGAGAAAGACGTGATATCAGCCAATTTAAAAGCGGGTTTTGAAAAGAGCGGTCTATTCCCTGTAAACCCTGAAAGACCGAAATCAAGACTACCAAGGGCACTGGTTACAGCTGCAGAAGTTAACCTAGCTACTTCTGAAGTTGTGATTGATATATTACAAGACATGAGAGGCTTTAAGGACACTGCTCCAAGCAAAAGAAGGAAGCGGTGCGATGTAGAACCAGGGAAAAGCATATGTGCAAAAGATTTAACTCCAAAACCAACAACGAGCACTAAAGGCAAAGGACAAGGAAAAAAAACCAAAACTCATGTAAACAAAAAAATTACAACGTCATCTCAGAATATCAACAAAAGTAGGAGAAATCCAACAAAAAAGAGACTGAAGAAAGAAAAAGAAATCCAACGAAAAAGAGACTGAACAAAGCTCAACATGATTTAGACGAATCAACCAGTGTGTCTGATAATATGAGCCAGCACAGTGATTCTGATTTGATGGATTTAGATTTGAGAAAAGAGTATGGCAGTGATGATACCAACTGTTCTGAAGAACAAGCTTTTTCGATATCCTATTTTGAAAATAGAGTTCTATCAGCAGAGCCCGAACCAGGCCCTAGTGGAGAATCATCACGACGTCGAGCAGTGAAACCAAGACCAGAGCCTTGTGAGAATACATTGCCAGACTATGAAGAGGAGTTAATATTAGGTTCTAATGAAAAGGCAGCACGTAGTCGTAATGAGGCGTCAATGGCAAGCCCGAACGAAGAGGAGCTAGCACAAAAGCTAGGGTATGGCTCTAACCTGGAGTCAGTACAACACCATAGTGGTCAGCTAGCTCAGAACTGTGAGGAAGAGATAATAGCATGTCCACTAGCACAAGGCTCTAATGAGCAGCCAGCACCAGGCCCAATTAATCAGCTAGAACCAGAAAATAATGAGGAGGTAGCAGGTTATTCAAATGAAAATTTACCACCAGATTCTAATATTTATAACGTAAATGATACGGTCTTAGTGAGGTACTACATTAAAAAGTCTTGGAAATATTATGTTGGCGTGATAGAACATTTTGAAAACTATTCTTACACCATTTCATTCTACAAAACTGTACGGCAAAATGATTCAGACATAATGCTTATGAAACCTAAAAGAGTCGACCGAGATATTTTAACAGAAGTTTCATTGGTTAAACATATTAATATAAAACAAATTTCATCCAAACATGAAAAATATTTGGTTGAAAATGAAGATGACAAGATTTATTTTGATTGTTACATATGTTAGGTTAGGTTATAACCTAACCTAACATATTTAACAATCTAAGTTTTTAGTTTTAAGATTACCTTTTCTTAATAATGTGCCATAATAATAAATGCTAAATGCTAAATGCTAGAATAAAAAGATGGCACCTTTTTTGTGATTTTTGTAAGTTTATTTTGTAGAACGAGTTAAATTTTGTAAAAATTGTATTTCTTTATCACCTTGTGCCATTGAGGAGGCCAAATACTGCGAATTTGTAGACTTTTTTTATGTTTTTTTAAGTTGATTCATAATTATGCATGAAAATAAAAAAATACTTTGCAAAAAGTTTTTTTTTATAAAAAAAAATAAAAATTGTGTTTGTGAGGTTTTAAACGCAACTTTATTCCTGTCCCAAATAGAACCCGAGTCGTCTAAATCGATAAATCAGACACAAGTACTACAAAACCTCTTTTGAATGTGGAGATCTTGATTAGCCCCATCGAAGGGGCTATTTTGGACTCGGGCATTAAAAAAAAAATATTCGTTTGTTACGCATCTAGACTAATATGAACTACGTAATAATGTAGACAAACATCAGACTTATTTAAAAAAAAATTGGGTTGGATGTGATTTCATACAAAAGTTTTATGGCCATTTTTTTAGAAAATATGTCCCGAATAGCCCCATTCTACGGTACATCTAACGTTGATGATGCCACCCTTTGTCTGGTAGAGGCGATATATTTGCCAGCGTGTTTTTGTTGCTCTTAAAAAATTCCTGTCTACCAATGTCACCTAACAACCATTTTGGGACATTGAGAACAGACTGACTAGTGAGAAAAAAAATATAAACCATGTGACATTAATTTGACATTTGACAGATATTTTTGAAATCAGTTGAGATTTGCGTTTATTTTGATAGGTGCGAGAAATCCAACTAAATCTCAAAAAATTTCGGATATTGCGGTAAGTTTTCTTTTACGGTAGCTTGATTAGCGTATGTAAGTGTAATTGAGATAAATATTTTAGTTTTATTAGAACCCCCATTCGAGAAATCGAAAAAATAACTGACGGCAATATATTTGCCAGTACCAGTAGAAGACCACTCACCAAACTAATTTCTTTTCTGCGGTTTACATTATATATCTGATTGTCTTAGGCTAAAATATGGAGAAAAATAGAATATTGACTGATCGTGAAATAGAAAAAGAGTTGGAGGCCATGTTTGGTATCCAAGATGGTGAAGATTCAGAAGATGGATTGGAAGATTCTGATGGCGAAGAAAATCTTTTAGATTTATTATCTGCAAAAGATACGTCTTTTGCGCCTTTTATCGAAACTAGTTTTATAGATACATTGTTGACGAGCACTTGTAGTAGCAGGAGAAGGCTCGGAAAGCATGGTCCAGAACAAGCTATGGATGAATGGAAAGAAGTCGAAGATGAAGGTGAAAGCGACGGATCTAATAGAGGAATTTCTGAAGTACGGAAAGCGACAGATGAAGATATAACAGATTGTGAGAGTGAAAAGGAGACTGACGAAACTAGAGATATGCCTTTGGATTCTACATCCTCGGCTAATACTGCTCAGCCTGTAACATCTGCAGCCCACATCAATGCTCCTGAAAAGGAAGGTTCCGATTTGGAAGAAGAGACTGATTCTGATAATGATGAAATAGATTGGGCGAAAACCAGTTGGACCAATAATCCAGATATTCATTCTTTTGATGATAACCTGCAATCTCGAAACAATTTTTCAAATAGGGTAGGACATATTTCAATGCATTTTTTGACCAAGAGGTGTTTGATAACATACTTGTACAAACGAATTTATTCGCCAATCAATCTAATGTTAGGAATTTTGTCCCAGTCACACTAGACGAGCTAAAGGCATATCTCGGAATGCTTATACAAATGGCAATACATCAATTGCCATCAGTAGAAGATTACTGGTCAAGTGATCCGATATTATGTGTGCCTGAAATAGCAGAAACAATGACACTGCAAAGATTTCAGAGAATTACCAAGTGTCTGCACGTCAATGACAATGAAAAAATGCCGAAAAGAGGCGAAAGTGGACATGACAAATTGTACAAAATTCGACCACTGCTGGATCAGATAAACCACAGATGTCAGATAAATGCAAAAAATACAAAATCTCAAGCGATTGATGAATCAATGGTGAAATTCAAGGGCCGCAGTGCCCTAAAACAATATATGCCCCTCAAGCCAGTCAAACGCGGTTTTAAAATTTGGGCTAGGGCAGATAGCAAAACTGGATATTTATTCCAATTTCAAGTATATACTGGCAAAGGTGATACAGTGGAGACTGGCCTGGGCAGTAGTGTTGTGAAAACGTTAGCCCAACCACTCATCGATGAAGGTGTCCCAATGCATCTTTCCTTTGACAACTTTTTTAGCAATTATGAACAGCTTCAATACCTTTACGTTCACGGTATATACAGTACGGCCACAAATGATAGAATAGGAATGCCAGCTCTTGTGAAAAAGCCTTCTGCTGTGAGGAATGTAGAAAATATTATGAAACGGCAAAATATAAAACTAAAGAGATTACAAAAAGGCGAATACAAAAGGAAAAACCGGAATAATGTTGGATTTGTCATCTGGAAGGACACCAAATTAGTGACTGTGCTGAGCACAGCTTTTCATCCTAAGGAGAAGGGCACATGTCAACGTACACAAAAAGATGGGAACAAGAAACCTTATCCTTGTCCACGCTCAGTACTTGAATATTCTAAGCGAATGGGCGGTGTTGATAGATTCGACCAGCAAAAAGCTGCTTACGATGTCGCTCGTCGAAGCAAGAAATGGTGGAAAAGACTGTTCTATTTCTTGCTAGATGTAGCTATCACAAATGCGTACATCTTGTACTCAAACAATTCACGAGTGCACAATCCCATGAGACAAAAGATGTTCAGGCTTACGCTTGCCAGAGAACTTGTCAACAATCTTACATTTAGAAAGCGCAAATTTTCGGCTGGCCCCAAATTCTTGGCAAAGAAAAAGAAACCTAGAACAGAAATTGATTCTCATCAAAAAAAAGTGTATGGTGTACCTGAAGAGATACGATTTTCCAATCTCGGAGAACACTTCCCAGAGGCGATATCGACATATAGACGCTGTCGACTGTGCAGCAGTGCAACAAATAACAAACGGTCCAATATTCAATGCGACAGATGCGAGGTTCCACTCTGTGCTATTCCTTGTTTCAAAGAATTTCACACGAATCAGCCTAGTGCCAGCCAGTAGTGGCAACCATATTGCCACCATAGTTTCTTTTTAAGAAAAAATTTTTTTTTTGATGTCAATCTTTTTTAATAAAGTATATCTCTAGCCTCTTTGAGTTTCATTACATTCGGATGGCTGGTTCCTTCTACCAGTTAAAGGGTTAATTGGTTATGCTGGAAATTGTTAGGTACTGCAGTAAACAAATTGATTAACAAAATTCATGATTTTTTTAGGTTTTAATTGCTTTGGCATTTTATGCAACTGGTTCCTATCAGACCATTGTAGGAGACAACCGAAAGCACTGTGTGTCACAAGCTAGTGTCTCAAAAGCAATCCGGCAAGTTACGAAGGCCCTGAATAACCAAGCTGTATTGAACAAATATATAGCTTTCTCTTTTCAGCAGCTTGAGAGAGAACGGGTTAAAATGGAGTAAGTGAAAAAAAAAATATTTTGCCCTTTATCAACCCAAAACATTGCTAACATGACCCTGCATTCTCAGGATAAATATCTCCCTCTGGCAGACGGTGCCAGGATGTAGGTTTTGTCCTGTTAGGCTGTTACTTTTTCTTAATTATAGCTCATATATAATTGTTTTATATGTAATGAACAAAAAACATTTGTTTTTAGGTTTTATAGTAAGTTCAAAATGCCTGGATTGCTGGTATGTATTGATGGGACTCACATTGCAATTGTTTGTCCAGTTGATACTGAAGAAAGGTTTTTTAATAGAAAAGGATACCATTCCCTTAATGTTCTGATAGTAAGTAATGTTCATAAATTTTGCTATATTGTGGCTTTAGGTTTTGTTATGATTCTAAAAAGTTTTTATTTTCAGATATGTGATTCTAATTTAAACATATTATGTGTAGATTCCAGTTACCCTGGGTCTACACATGACAGTGTTGTATGGGCTAATCATTCCTTGTGTGCCTATCTTGAGAGGCTCCACACTATAAATGGAGAGGATGTGTATCTTTTGGGTATGAAACTATATCCTTATTTCATATTATGATATGTCCCTTATAGTATTTTGTATTATTAATTTATTAGCTTTTTTTTGTTGATTCAGGTTATCCTTTGAGACCTACTATGATGACACCTCTCAGACCCAGAGTCAGATACTCCTGAGAGTCACTATCAAGAAAAGCACTTAACAACTAGGAATGTTGTAGAACGTTGTATAAGTGTTTTAAAAGCTTGTTTCAGGTATATTTTTACTAAAACATTAAGGATCAATTCATAGGTCAAGCGTCCAATAGGCTTTTTTAAATTGTATACAAACTGTCACCTAACTTTTAAACTAAAACCACCGTTGTATAAGAATAAGAATAAGAAATATTTATTGGCCTTTAAATAACATTCGTTACAGGCAAGTCTTGTTACATTTTAATTATTAATTACTTTAAAAAGAAACTTAACTTATAAATACTTTTATAGTTCTAAGAACAAATAGTTATTATATTATACATTTACATTGTCATTTATTTCTTTACCTATTACTAACATTTTGTAATTGTTGTTCATCACACAAGAACGATGATTCCACAAGCTGCATTGACATATATTCACTGAGTTTATAAAAAGGATTTCTTTCAAAAAAATATTTTAATTTTTGTTTAAATATTTTAAAATTGAGTTCCATCACGCTATTTGGTAATTTATTGTACATTAATATTTTGGTGTAAAGTCCGTTTCTTACACTTAGATAATCTGTTGACAGGCAGGACTCGCCCTTTTTTATTATTACGTGAAATTCTTTTTTCCGGTATTTCCGTATCCTCGTGTACCTCTAATAAACTACTATAAATATGCAGTGATATAACTGTCATTATTTTATCATTTCTAAAGTGTATTCTCGCAGGACTACGTTTTTTCAAACCATTCATTGTTCTTATAGATTGTTTCTGACATTTTAAAACTTTTATGATATCTTTAGCGTTTCCCCAAACAGTTATAGCGTATCTTATTATAGAATGAACGTATGCATAATAGACAGAGATGAGTGACTTTTATCTAATAATGGCTTGAGTTTAAATAAGGCATAATTACCACTTGCCATTTTGTTGCAAATTTTATCGATGTGAGATTTATGACTTATTGTGTTATCAATTGTATAACCTAGAAATATATTTGTTTTAGTAATAGAATTCCCAAAAATACCCAACCTTGACTGATACTGCATTGATATGGTTTTATCAGAGTTAAGAATAATACCATTTGCGTCAAACCATTCCTTTAACAATTCCATAACTGCATTAACTATAGCGGTGTATGAAATATAATACTTGATTAAAGTCCTATCTGAAATAAGTTTTTAATTACAGGTGCTTATTGGTGGACCGAAAGCTACATTATTCACCAGTAGCAGCAGCTAGAATCACTAATGCATGCTGTGTGCTACATAATATAGCTCATGCAGCGCGTATCCCGTTTAGTCCATGGACGGCAGAGGAGGCGGAAAGGGAACGCAGGCTTACCAAAGGCGCAAGTGGCTTTGGGGGTGGTGGCGCAGCCGCTGGACGAGGGCGGGGTGGCGTGCGAGCCCTTACCGACCTACAGCTGGGACGTGCTCGCCAGCAAGCACTCATACAGCGCTTGTGGGTAGACAGGGCAGTACATCAAATGTAGTGCATTATTATTTTTATAAAATTTTCCAAATTTTAGGTTATATATTTTATACACTCATAGTAAATTGTTAAAGATCAAATGCAATGCATTATGTTTAACTATGTTTTCTAAATGTTGAGTTAACTTTTTACTTTGTAAAATGATAAATTTAAAATGTTGTTGTGCTTTATGTATCTACCAATATACTAATTGTAACTTCAGAATAATTAACTTTAATACAAGAACTCAATATAAATAAATTTCATGCAACTATTCAATAGTAAATAGTTAAATATGAAATGCAGTGCATTATATTATTTACCTTTATTAAAACTTATTTTCTATATTTTAGGTTTTACTTTTATAAATTTTTAGAACATAAGTAAAAATGAAATGAAGACAATAAAAATAATTTATATTTTATTTTCAGAGTTTAAATTTGACATAAGTTACACTACATTCTACATAAAAGTTTACATTATATAATATATTCCTATTTCCTATTTACATTAGAGTTAGTGTTAGAGATTACAAACTTTCGGAGAAGAGATACAAAAGTATTATTAGTAGCTAGGTATGGGTATTCTTATCCTCTCATTACTGTGCTGGTGGCTGCGGGCTTTGTGGTCGGTAATACTGAAACAACAATATAATAATTGAATCTCATTTAGTATAAAAAATATTTACTAAACTATTTATTAGTAGTCTTTAAGTGTTTTTTATTCCTAAACTACTCCTACTGTAACTCTTGTCAGAAGAACAAAGCTTGATTTTTATTACCAAGTTCATAGAGGTATATGTATTCTCACTCAGTGCTAACTTTCCCTTTTTGCACTGCAAGCTACAATCCTTAACACACTTGTGGCTCATACAATCTTTATTTATGATATTCATCTTGCACTAGAAATAGTGCAAGATGAATATCATACGAGTATATCTTTAAAAGTTAGTGACATTGACCAATTAGTGCGATTGGGGTCCAGGTTAGGTTGTGGTCAAAAGTTACCTAATCTGTTCTAAAATAAAATCTAACAAAGAGAAAAAACTTTGGCTAAACTTGTCAATGCTCTCGGCAATGAGCTTAAATGATTCAGCAAAGCTGCAGATGGCTTGGGCATTGGGCACCTATACTAACTAACTTTGCCCTTACTCTACATTTATGATCATTCCATACCTGAAAGATAAATGTTCAAATTTGAAGACGGTGACAAATAGATTATCAATGCCTTAAAGTATGTATAAATACTAAAAACCTTAGTCCATTCTTTGCCTGTTCTGGCTGGTCCTTCCGCATTAAGGGTGTCGGCGATATCACGCCATAAGCGCGTCGTAACTGCACGAGCCTCTTTAGACCTTACCCGTCCAAGGGCAAGATCTCGGTGTCCCTCTACGAACTCTACCATGAGCTCCAACTGAGGTACGGTAGTACATCTGCGGCGATCTTCCGTGTCTTAAAAGATTTCACAACTAAAGGTTACAAACAAAATTGAAACACTGCTATTACAAAACACGACTATTATAAAAGTAAACTTACTCTGACGATCATATAGGGTAAACCATACTATTGTTGGCACCCCCCCAGTGATTGGCACTCTGGTTTAAAAATTCAAATAATAAGAGCCAATTCCTGTTTATTTACTGTTGCAATACTTTATTTGGTAGAATATCTAATAATCTCTAGTGGCAATACTGTTGTCAGCCATCTTTCTTTCACAGCTGTTTGTGAGCTTCTATGGAAATCAAGTCGTCGCGAGCGTGTTGTTTTTTTATAAAAAAGTTTAGTACTGGAGGATAGAAGTGCATGTGAAAAGTTGATTTTTGGGTAAGTTTCTACAATAATTTATATTTGATTATGTTAAATTAGTGTAAATCTTGCTATTTTTATCGTTTTTAGAGTTGAAAAATAAGCGTACCGGTTTCATTGGTGCCAATCACTGTATTTTTTTTTGTTTTGTGGTACAGTGATTGGCTTGGATGCCAATGATTGTACATATAATTTTTTGGTGGTATGTGTTAAATTTCATAGTTAAATGACATTTCCATCAATATAGTAGACCGTATTGGGTTGTTAAATAAGGCTGTTTTTGCTTATATTACAATTCATGGCACTGCCAATCATTATACATTTTTTGTGTGCCAATGACTATACCCAGCTAAGGTTTCCTCTTCTTCTTCTCTTTCAGGTACCTACCTACCCGGCTCTAAGATGCCGAAGGTTACGGATGGAAAAAAATATACAAAAACATATACAGAAGAAGATATAGAAAAAGCCTTGCAAGCCATAAAAAATGGAATGGGTAAGAAAACTGCTGCAAATAAATTTAATATCCCACGAGCAACTTTGCAGTTTCGCTTATCCAACCAATTTGTCAAAAGTCGACCTGGTCCAGATACAGTTCTGTCTAATGCAGAAGAACAAGAGATAGTTAAATGGATAATTGCAGCTTGTAGTAAAGGATTTCCACGGCGTAAAGAGGATGTCATAAAGAGCGTCAAACTGTATTTAGATGAACATCCCAGACCAAACAATTTTATAGATAATACACCAGGCGAGGGATGGTATAAACTGTTTTTGAAGAGGCATCCTGAGCTTTCTATACGAACATCAGAGGCTGTAACTTCAGCAAGCTCAAAGTTGTCAGAAAAGAGCATTAGAAACTGGTTTACACAAGTAGAAGAATATCTGAAAGAAAATGATCTCTTTCATATTTTGAGTGATCCATCTAGAGTTTATAATGGGGATGAAACAAATTTTATTTTATGCCCAAAGAACACCAAAGTTATCGCTTTAAAGGGAACCAAAAATGTGTATGAGGTTGATCACGCTCAGGCTAAATCATGTGTTACTGTAATGTTCACATTTTCAGCGGATGGTGTAACAACACCACCTATGATTATTTACCCCTTAAAAAGAATGCGACCTGAGATTCAAAAGTCTGTGCCTAGCGATTGGGGTATTGGCTTGTCAGATAATGGATGGATGAAGGCCGAGCTCTTCATCCAGTACATACAAAATGTTCTGCATCCAGCGCTGGTGAAGATGAATATCACTTTTCCAGTAATTCTTTTTTTGGATGGACATAAAAGCCACACAACACTTCAGCTTACTCAACTTTGTCAGAATCTTGGTATAATACTTATAGCTCTATACCCTAACGCGACACGGATTTTACAACCAGCAGACGTAGCGGCGTTTCGCCCAATAAAAGTAATGTGGCGTAAAGCAGTCCTAGAATGGCGAACAGACAACTTAACAAAATCCTTACTAAAAACAGATGTTACACCTATATTGGAAAAGCTTTTACCCAAATTAAATAAGACGACGTTGAAGAACGGCTTTGAAGCTTGTGGTTTATGCCCATTTAATCCAGATCACGTAGACTACACAAAATGTTTAATGCCATATAAACCAGTCCAAGAAAGTTTGGATGACAACTGTTCTACAAGTCTTAACTATCAGACATTTGAAGAAATAGTTGGAGCACAGTTAATCAGAAAGATGAAAAATCAGGTGTTAGGAAAATCAATAGAAGCTAAAAAGCTTCACGACTTGTATAAATATCTCGTACCAAAAATTTCAACACACGAGTCATCGTCGCAAACAATAGAAACAACTTCTGAGGAACTAATGCAACACAAGGACAGGAGCAATTTAAATGAACAAAACGACGACGGTTCAGAAGATTTGACCACAATGGCAGCCCTCAATGAATTAACGACAATGCCAACAGAAGTAGAACATTTGCCAAATGAACCAGAACTGTCAACTCATGAATCTCAATCCAAAGACACTGACACTTCTAAAACAAACACGATGGTTGACAATTATTCAGGAACCACAGGATCAGGACACGAAAAACTTCTGAATGTTGAACTTCAGCATCAGGGGGTTGAGGAATTACCTTTGGCATCCTGTATAAATCTTACATCGACAAACGATTCAGTATCAGAAGCTGTACAAACGGTTGAGGTTATTTCTGAGTGTGAAAGGGAAAAACAAACACCAATATATGTAATACCTATTCCATCCACCAGTCGTCAAAGTGTAGAGCTGATTGGAGACAAATGGGTACTATTGGATGACATGCCAACCAAAGTCCCTTCAAAGAGTCCAATAAAGAAACAAAATATAAAAGATTTTTTAAAGTTGCCAAAGACTCCAATTAAAACACAAAAAGCTGGTATAGAACATCGCTCTTTTGTTTTAACGAGTAAAGATTGGGAAGCTGTAGAACTAGAAAAACAACAAAAAAAGATGAAAGAGATACAAGAAAAGGAGAACAAACGAATAACAAGACTAGAAAAAGCCAAAGAGAAACGCTTACTCAAAGAAAAATAAAACAAGCTGAAACTATTAATAAAAAGAACAAAGCCAAAAATTTTAATATAATTAAGAAAAGTAAACCAAATTCTGATAATATCAAATCAAAAATTGTTATCCAATCAAACATCTTAATTAAACCAGCAAATAGAATCTCAAGTGATATTGAAGAAGAAAGAGAATATACAAAGGAAATAAAAAAAGAACCTATGAACGAAGTTAAACCTGCAAATATTACTGCCCTGAAGGAAATAAAAAACAGACCAATTTTAGATGCAGTTGAAAGAACCTTTAAAGAATCTGAACAAGTACAGATGGTAAAAAAAGAATTGAAGAAGGGACCAATTTTAGATGAACTTAAACCTCCGAACATAACTTTCCGAGATTCAAGGGAAACTGGAAATGATAAGAAGATAAAAGTTAAAGTAAATAGATTGAGACCAATGACAGATGAAGAACTACTACTGAAATGGCGATAAGGAAAGTAATTTACTACATACTGGACTCTTTGGACAAATCACAGAAATGTGCAAGTATATATTGTGATTTGTCTAAAGCATTTGATTGTTTGAGGCACGACATACTATTAATGAAATTAGAGTACTATGGATTTCAGGGCCCCGAACTAAACATGATGCGTACTTACTTACAGAATCGGAAACAGGCTGTGTATGTTAACGATACAAGCTCTAAGATTACAAATGTAGATATAGGAGTGCCCCAAGGCTCTATATTAGGACCATTACTGTTTCTTATATATATAAATGACTTATCTAATGCTATGCCTGATTGGGCATATACTAGTTTATTTGCTGACGACACGCACGTAGGAATCAATGATAAAAGCAAAGACAAGCTAAATACAAAAATAAACAAAGCTAAAAGTATATTGAAACAGTGGTTTGATGCTAACGGTATCATACTAAACGCAGATAAAAGTGTTGTAATGACATACCAATCCAGGAAAGGTGTTGATAGTAATTTCGTCTTAGAAGAAAATATATTCTTGGGATACACAATAGATTACACAATTACTCATTCAAAGCATATTGCTAAATTGTGTAAAAAGATGTCAAGTGCCAATTATGCATTGGTGAAATTAAAGCCATTATTAGATAAGCATGCAATGTTGTCCGTGTATTACGCTTACACACATTCTATTATTAGATACGCAATAACTGTCTGGGGAAATGGTACAGATGTAATAAAAGTACTAAGAGCCCAAAAAAAAGCTATAAGAATTATATTTGGACTGCGTAAACGGGCGTCAGCTAGAAATTATTTTAAGAATAATAGAATCATGACGGTTATATCTTTGTATATTTATAATTGCCTCCTAGAGATCTATGAAGATAAGGATATTTTACAGAAACAACCTTATGCGCATAATCTAAGAATGGATGAAAGACGAAAAGAGATACTATGTAAGCCTAAAACACGCCTAGCCAAAGTTAGAAAACAAGGAATTTATATTAAGATATGTATGTTCAACAAGTTGCCCCATGCCGTAGTTAATCTTCACGCGAACGATTTTAAACGAAAAATAAAGCGGTTTTTTGAGTCTACCCCAATTTACTCGGTCAAAGAATTTATGAGCATGAAGCTGACTGAATCTTCGTTCGTGAGTGAGCAATCATAATTTTATAAGTAGGTGATAGCTAAATTTTTAATAAGACTTTCGTCATTGTTTTTTCTTACTAATAATTTTAATTTAATACTTAACTTAAACTTAATTTATATAACATATTGTCAAATCTAACTAAACAATTATAGTCAAAACTCACAAACTAATAATGACATTAAAGTATCTTACTATATAATGACTTTATTAAATTCTACTCACATTAATGTAAACTATTTTAGAAGTATTATTATATCAGTAATATATCTATTAATCGATACTACATAATCTTATTTAAATTTTGTAATTAAGTAAATTGTAAAGTTTTGACATAGGTACATTTGAAATTTACTAAATTAAGTATTGTGTGAAATATTGTAATGTGACTTGCCTAGTATAACATAAGTGGTTATAAGGCCAATAAATAATTTCATTTCATTTCATTTCAAGAATTGTTAAAAATGTTGGAAGATGATTAAGCGCGTAGAGGGCTCCCTCTACGATCAAGCGAGATTATTAATGGACCTAGGCACGAAGGTGTCCCTACATTTGTAAATACCGTAAATACAACTGCCAATCGTTATACCAAATTCACTGTGCCAATAATTATACTTCAGTGCCAATGATTGTGCAATAGCATAGAATCAAGTTTTATGTTATTTTTTAAGGAATAAAGCAATTTTTTAAAAATGCCAATGTGAATCATTGTAATCTATACTTATATACCTTTTATTTGAAAACATTAGATATATAAAAAATATTAATATAACAAAGAATTTACTACTTATATGTTGTAGGTCATCTTAGAGTGCCAATCACTGTACTGTTTACCCTACCTACAATAGGTCAGCATTGTCACAAACAACCACTTCACACCACACATTGTATCACCAAAACGCTGCAAATCCACTTAAAACACTTGAAAAGGTTTTCAGTTTTAGCTGATTAGGTATTTATTTTCTTTTGTATGTTGACATCATGGTAGGTAAGAAACCAATGGAGATGCCCTTTCATTTTATACTTATATTTACTTATGGCTGGTTTACACGGGCTTAGTAGCTAAGCGCTTAGTAGTAGTCACTAATACTAAGTCCTCGTGTGTAAACACGATGATTAGTGCTTAGTATTAGTGTTTGTGAATAGTGCAAGTGAATAGAGATCGATCCTATTTACTAAGCGACAAGTCGATACCCCCACTACGATTTACTAAGCACTTGTCGCGTGCTGACCGCATGTAATGGCCGGTTTACACTTTGTTAAGTTAACACTGCAGGTGATTAGTGCAGGTGTTTAGTAATCAAGGTGTGAACGGAAGCGTGAAGTGATTAGTGTTAAGTGTAAAGTGCAATTAGTGCTTATTGATTAGTGCGAGTGAATAGAATCAAGGTCTATTTTTGCTGTTAAGTGACCTCCCACCTTGTACTGTTTCACTCCCCTCTCTCGCAGTTCGCCTGTACTAATCAGTGTGTAAACACGTGTGTGTTAAGTGCGCAGTGTCAAATTCAAAGCGAAAATGAAGGGGACGGAACAACATACTTTAAAATTCGTACAAGAATACTTAAAGTATGAATGTCTATACAATGTAAAGTGCGCAGAATTTAAAATCAAACAGTTGAGAGATGCGGCCCTATTAAAACTGAGTGAAGCGATGGAAATTCCCGACTTCGGTCCCAAAGAAGCGTACAACAAAATACGAAGCTTGAAATCGACCTTCTCCCAAGAGCATAAAAAAGTAAAAGATTCTATTAAATCGGGTGCAGGGCTTGATGATATATATGTGCCAAATATCAAATGGTACAAAGTGATGGATGATGCCCTAAAGGCAGTAAATGTTGGAGAATGCAGAGAGACATCGAGTAATATGGTGAGTATTCCATAAGTACTGTGTTTTTTTTTCACCGCACTACGGGTAGGCAAAGAAAGCTTACGGTCTTATTCATAAACCCATTATAAAAAGTTATAGAACGCATTTTTAATAATCTTATGGATTTAGTTTATTTAAGCTGTCAAAATGTTGTTGTTCTAGTTGTAAATGTCATGAAATGTCAAAGCCTACCGATAATTTGCGTGCTTGACGTTGGTTTGATGGTGTAATCAGATTTCATGTTTCTTTTACAGTGGACTGGCAACATCTATTGGTTTATTAATAATAGGGTTATAATACGTTTATGAATATGAATACAAACTGCATTATAACGGCTGTATAAGCTAAAATGGGTTTTAGAAGCGTTTTAACTAAAACGTTTTAAGTAATTTTTATGAATAAGACCGTTTAAATTTATAGTAACTTCAATAGGCAGGGGCCGACCGATAGCGAGAGAGTGAAAGAAAACACAAAATTATTTAGAGTACATTTATTTATAGTATTTTACATGTTAACTTACTAGGTAGGAAATTGTATTGAAACTAATTGCTATTAATGTACCATTCTTGCCTGCCAAGGTACTGAGCCTTCACCAACAAAATAATCTGCATAGCGATCTCGTACATTATGAGCTTGTTGTGATGATCTATTTTGCAAACTTCTTTCAATGTTTACTATACCTGCTGGTAGAAACTCTCTCCAGGAACCAGGTGTGATGTTCCCCGTTTCGATGTTTTCTGTATCAACTGTTACACTTTGAATAGTACCTTGCGTTTTTCTAAGCCAATTGTGCAAAGCAACACACGTTCTAACTATTTTATCAGCTTTAGCGGGAGCATATGGGAGGGGTTTCAGAAATATTCTAAATTTACACACTAATATTCCGAAGGCATTTTCAACTATCCGTCTGGCCCGTGATAATCTCTAGTTGAACACTTTTTGCTTGAGAGATAAATTATTTCCTCCGTATGGTTTCATAAGGTACGTTTTCAATGGGAAAGCATTATCTGCAACAATCACACGGTTTGGTGGTAGAAAATTATTCTCTAGAGCGTGGCTCAAGCTGCAGTTTCGGAAAACTCCTCCATCACTGATTCGTCCATTGCATCCAATATCAAAATAAATAAAACAATAATCATGGTCTACTAATGCCATAAGAACGATGCTGTGCTGGTTCTTGTAATTGTAATAATAACTTCCAGAATCATCCGGTTCATTCAGTACGACGTGTTTACCGTCTAATGCACCACAGCAACCGGGAAAGTTCAATTTTTGACTGAATCCTTCTTCAATACTTTTCCATTCTTCTGTACTTCTAGGAATCTGCAACAATAATAAATATATTTACTAATGCCATGTTATGTATTTACAGAACCTGGAGTCTCAAGATAAAATCAATGAAGATAATGTTGAGACAAGAGACACTGAAGGCAAGAAGGCTATTGAAAATACTTCAGGAGTTGGAACCTCAAGCAATGACTTGGGCCAGTCATTCAAAGGGAAAAATCCTCGGAAAAGGACGATGCTACGAGACTATGACAACTTACTGACAAAGGCCCAAAATGTAGCCAACAGTGTCAACAGCTCTGTTGTATCAGAGAATGAATTCGACTTATTTGGACGAATGGTTGCAGTTTAATTGAAAAATTTACCAATGGATTCAGCAATTGAAGCACAACAGTATATTCAAAATTATCTTTCTGGTTTGCGCTTGAAACATATCCGCCGTCAGTCTCAAACATCCAATTTCATTTATGAAATGGAAGAAAACAGAACACAACCATATTTTATGTCGTCTCCCCCAACTTCAACCATTTCTAGAAATTCATATTATTCGAGCAACGATGATACGATACATACAATGAAAATGCCACATTGAGTTATGGAAATCTTGACAATACAAATACAACTGTTGTGACAAATCAGTCAAATTCTGAAAATGCATTTACTTCTGTTGTTGATAGAAATTATGTGTTAACCCAAGCTTGGGAATCTGCATAAAGAATTTACAACATTCCAATACAATTTTTAGTTTGCAATTTTATTTCTAAAAATAAAACCGATATAAAATATTTGTTAATGTGTTTTACTAACCTTATATATGTGTTTTATTAACCTTATATAATCTTTTAAGGCGTTGTATACAGCATCGCAGACTATCGGTATCATTAAACTTATTGCTGGTTTAGATACTCTGAATAAATGTGACAAAGTAAGCAGACTACAACCAGTGGCAAGAAAATACAACACTATCTGAAGTTTTATTTTTGGCGTGAGTGCACTCCTCATAAAAGTATCTGTTTTTTTTATGGCGGGCTCAACGTGCGTCAGCAACTCTTTAAATTGCGTTTCTGTCATTCGCATTGATCTTTAAAATTCAGCAGGATCTTCCTTAGCAATTTCTTCAAAAAGTTTATTGCTGGCTCCATACTGAGAACGTCTGGTAATCCATTTTCTTTGCCATAATCTTTTAGGCCTATTGATTTCAAAATTGAGTTCATTTTCTATATCAGATACCACAACAGATACAATCTCTTTAATTATTTGTCTCAATATTAAGCGCTGTTCATCTTCCATTTCTAGAGACACTATGCACAACGGACAGTACCACTACTTTGAGCTTCTTCCTAAACACTGTGTAAACAGAGATGGAAAAGACTACTTAACACTTGACATTTATCGCGTTAAGTTAACGCTTAACACTTATCACTTCACACTTCGCAAAGTGTAAACCGGCCTTAAACAGCTCGACAAGTTAGTTAATGACAAGTTGTACCGGGAAGTGAAAACACGTGTTTATTTACTTACGTATTTTTTTGTGAATATGGCTGCGGAAAGGTGGAATTCGGAAAAAAACAATCAAGTTCATTCAGGAATTTAAATCCTATGAATGTTTATGGAACCACAAATCGGCTTTATATAAAAATAAACTCGCAAAAGATGCTGCTTATCAGAAAATCGTTGAAGAGATGAATATTGCTGGTTTCGGAGTGCCTGAGGCAAAAAAGAAAATGAGAACACTTCGGTCAACCTATTACCAGGAAAAGAAAAAAATTCAAAATTCAATGCGATCAGGAAGTGGGACTGATACTGTCTATGTGCCAAATCTGCATTGGTACAAAGAAATGCATAGTTTGTTGAAAGATATAGACGAAAGGCGCACAACTATAGAAAATGTAAGTAATAAAACAACATTTTTCATAGGGTAGGTATTAGATTTATTTTGAAGTAGGTATTATATTCAATAATAATAAGTCTCGAACCATGATTATTTATCATATACTTGCAGGTATATGTTTTGTGGGAGACTGAAGCCTAAGCTAGGTTATAAACCTGTGTTATAATATAACACAGGTATTAGTAGGTATGTACTTATTTAACAATAGATTTAATTTAATTAATAAAGTTGTACATTTTAAACTAATAGATCATTCTAGATTGCCATGATACGGCACCTTCGTTTACGAAGTAATTCGTATATCTTTCTCTCAATTGTCGGGCCATTCTTGACGAGTGATTACTACCCACTGGCTGAACATTTTGCAAATCAAAGTTGGCGTCCCTCCATAATCCTGGAATAATTTCCCCAGTTTCCAAATTTTCATAGTCAACACATCTCGTGGTTAGGTATGTCCATGAAGTTTTTCTGAGCCAGTTATGTATAGTGCATGTTGTACGAACAATGCGATCAGTAACTGTGATATTCGTAGATATAGATGTTCTAAAAATTCTAAAACGACTGGCTAAGATGCAAAAGCATTCTCGACGATTCTTCGGGCCCTTGACAATCTATAATTAAAAATTTTCTGTTCGTAGGTCAAAGGACTATGCTTGTAAGGTTTCAATAAATATGATTTCAGGGGAAATGCGTCATCTCCAACAAAAAATCCATTGTTTGGCAACATATTGTTTTCGAGATCACGAAAAATCGAACAGTTCTAAAAAACACCACCATCTGAGCACCGGCCGTTTGCGCCAATATTAGCATATATAAAACAGTAATCATCATCTACGACGGCCATTAGCACGATGCTGTTGCTTCCTTTATAATTAAAATAATCACTGCCACAGTCAGGAGGTGCTTGAATACATATATGCTTGCCATCTATAGCACCGTGAGCCCCTTTGTACATAGGTTTCAATACACGTTGGAAAGTTCCAACGTGTATTGAAACCTCTTTCTATTTTCTTCCATTCATCCTCTGTAGCAGGAACCTGAAATGCAATTTTATTTTTCAGGATAGCGGATCTACAAGCAGCGAGCAACATAATCCTATAAGTAGCGAGCAAGATATCTCTATGGCTTTCACTTCAGAGGTTGAATCTATTTCGGAACCAAGGGGGGAACAACGTCAAAGTACCTCCAGTAAAAATATGTCACAGCGGAAAGGAATATTTCGTGCGATTGGAGAACTAAAAAAATTACAAGAAGCTGTCAATAGGGATGTACCTGAAAAAGAAGACAAGATTAGATGTGTTTGCAAAGAACGTAGCAGTGCAGTTAAGAGAATTATCATTCGAGAGAAGTATGATTGCACAAACAAGAATACAAAATATTTTGAGTGAACTAGCGATCGAGAACTACATGTACAATAATACATCTGCTTCCATTGAAACATTGGAAACCATCTCATCTGCGGGATCGTTACGTAATGCATCCACACCTGCTTTAATTTCTGATGAAAATATCCTATCACAGGCCATAACAATGACACTTGACGGTGAAGACTTCACATAATAATATTTCGTGTACTTATGTTATTTCAAATGATTACACTAATGATAACAATAAACAAACATATTGTTTTTTTTTTACCTTCATGTAATCCGAAAGTTGATTATAAATTTCATCCAAGACTTCGGGTATGAATTTTGAAATCGCTGGTTTAGAAACTCTGAACACGTGTGATAACATGCGGTAGCTGCTTCCTGTTGCCAAAAATGACAAAGTAACCTCCAATTTTATTTTAGCTGGTATGGCACTCCTCATATTTGTGTCTTGTCTTTGAATTGCTGGTTCAACTTTTTCTAATAAAATATCAAATTGTGCCGTTGACATTCTCATAGTTACTCTATATTCTCCTGGATCTTCGGTTGCTAGCTCTTTTAATAGAAGAGCAGAATGGCCCCGTTCATCTCTGCGCAGTAACCACTGTCTTGTCCACAAACGTTTTCTTTTTAATGTTTGTCTTTCAAGCTCTTCGATCATGCTTGAAATAATAATGTTTGAATATTGTTTAAACACACTGCGCAAAATCAGGCGGCGTCGTTCCATTTCGAATGTCTGGTCACTTATGACTTCTACTGGCTCCAACGTGTAAACGGTTACTTTTCACTTGTCATATTGAGGCTTAGTATAGTGACAAGTACTAAGCGCTTAGCTACTAAGCCCGTGTAAACCAGCCATTATACAAATATGATTAAAATACGACAGATAGAGAGAAATATAAACTTGTCTCTTTTTTTCTTATGTACCTTTCTATTTGTAAGAAAGAAATCATAATATTTTACTTTTTGCTTATTATGGCAATATTTTCTCGTGACGTAGTAAAAGAATAGGTGAGTGCCATGTTCGCCATTTTAAGCGACAAGTTTCATTGTAGTTTCGTTGACGAGTGGATGTAATTTTTTTGCATTAACTAACATTACGAGAAAATTACAAGGCATTTCCGTGAAATATTGTGTGTGAGTGTTTTAAAACTGTAAATCAATATGCCTTTGTGTTGTATAAAGAAATGCGGAGCAAGAAAGAGCAAAAATCAAGCTCAAATGTCTCTGCACAGGTTAGTTCTTGTTTTTCGAGCAAAAGAACATTTAATCCATTAAAATACCAACGAATGTTGATTAATTTACGTGAAGTTAGTGTAAAGTATAGGTATTTTGATTTATTTCCGGATTGTAGTTCAATATTAACATGTTTCCAAAAGATTATTTGTTTACAATCTACGTCATAGCAGAATAGTGATGTACCGTTGCCATATCGTACTTACACTATGTGATACTACTATGTTTTATATCAGAAGTCTTGACTAAACCGAATATGAAGAAACTTATACTATTTCCAAATTACAAATTAAATGCTATTTTTTCTGTAGGTGATTATAACTACATTACTTAACATAACGTATATAGATGATTGAATTTATTATTAATTTCTTTTCAGGATGTCCAATTAGAAAAGTTTAGGGGCTTAAAAGAAAAATGCCTCAAACAAGAGCGAAAAATCAAACGCCTTAAGGAAAGGATTCATAAAAGAAATAAAAAATTGCTAATTTAAAGGACATCATAGATGATCTACGAAAGCAAAATTAAATCAACACGAAACATTGACTTTTGATGGACTTGGACTTTTTAGAAGGACCACAAGACTTCTTAAAAAGACAAATTAATAAGAGGTTTCCATGTACCTAGGAAATACTCCGAAGAAGTTATGAAGTTTGCCTTGACGTTACATTTCCTATCGCCTAAGGCCTATAATTATATAAGACGAAGTTACAACATATGTTTACTTCATACAAGAACTTTGTGCAAATGTTACCAACATTTAAACTGCGAACCAGGATTTACAAAAGAGATACTTTTGATCATGGTAAATTAAAGAGTTCCTGTGAGATAATTAAAAACTGTAATTAATTATAAAATGACAATAAATACCTCGAGGACGAAGTCGCTGCCATCAGCTAGTATGTAATATATGTATGAAATATTCAAGCTATAATTGTATGTATAACTAGTCGATATACATTACCTTTACCTCGTTTATATGTCGATATTTTTGTGTGAAAAAATTGCCATAACTTTAAACGTTTTCTCTTGGTGGTGGATTTTATATTATTCAAATGTTTAGTATTCGCATGAGAAAAAATACATTAGTATTAACCTGTGACTTCTTTTTTCTATGTTCTAAGCAACGATATTATTATACTATGAAAAATAAATAATAAGCAAAGTAAAAACTAATTTATAAATTATTTTCCTTCATTCATTCCACTTCCCTCCAAATATCCTGCTTTTATAATTAGTACAAGTAACTTATATTTGATGATCGTCGTATTCTTCTATTAGTTCTATGTATTTCCCTTTAACGCACCAAACGCTGAACAAATTTTGATGCAATTTGGCACGGAGGTAGCTTAAACCCTTTATTAACACAGGCTACTTTTTACTAATATAAAGAATTTATAATTCATCCAAAGCGATTCGAACGTGAAAGAGCAACAATCATACATACTTATAAATTTTAATGTTTTAAAATTTAATTAAATCGACCGTACAAACAAAAGTTGGTCATGTTTGTATTACAATGTTAATCCTTACCCATTTTTTTTTCATTAATGATGTTTATTTGGAAGCAAAATACTTTTTAATTAATTCGAATCGGACATTTAGTTTAGATTTTATGAGTATATAAATCAACAACCGGTTCTAAGCAACAAAATGTTAGTTATAGTTTAGAAGTGGATCGCAAAGCAGGAACTCTAGTAGTAATGGTGGCCGGGTATCTAAGCAGGTACATTTACCCTAAATTATTCTTATAATAACCCGTGCGAAGCCGGGGCAGGAGTCTAGTAACTTATATAGCTATATCTAGTATGACCAAATATATACGACTCTCGTATAGTATCGATACTGATCGAACCAATATTATACAGCACTAGCAATGCCAACCATCTTGTGCGTCAAAATTTACTATAGGTATGCACCCATATTTTGTAGGTATTTCAAGTCCATATATAGATGTCAATGGTTGACATACTTATTATGTCAATGTCAAAAACGTACAAATGTCAAGAATAAAATGCTAATAATAATGCTATTTTTAGCACAAATAGCGTGCTAATAACTGTTTATCAATGAATCCATCTCTAGTAGTGTTGCAACAGAACTCTGCTTCCGCTTCCGCAACTGCAGAAGTTCCGCATGTTTTTTCACTTCTGTTTCTGCTTCTGGTTCCGCAAACTTTATAACAGAACTCTTAACGGAAGCGGGGAGAGAGCGGTGCAGCAGACGCGACGGCGGCACGGCGCGGACGGTTGCGGGGGCCGCGCGTGGATGATTCATAAATTTGACGAACAATTCATAAATTAAATAACAAAATTACGCGATGAATTGAATTTAAGTGTAAGATTTGGAAACCTGGTCGAAGACGACAAATACACTATTGCGACGTATTTGGATCCGCGATACAAATCGCTTTTTTTCACCAGCGTCATTGCAGAGCAGGTTGAATCTAAATTACTTAATATGACGATTAACACTATTAGAACCAGACAATACAATTCCATCCATGATGATGACTGCGAACCTTCCACCATAAGAAGCCGAACTCAAATTGCAATTGAAGACATTGAAGTGCAGCCTTCTACTTCCAAATCATCAGCATCATTGCAAATATTGGAATTGATGTTAAGTGTAAATGAAGACCAGGAGGAGGACTCTTCTACTGCTGACGATGGTGACAATTTACTTTTAAAGATACAGTCACACCTTCGGGAGTACAAGAAAGAAAAAAGACTACCTCTTCATGAGGATCCTCTTATGTGGTGGAATGGAAATGCGCACAAATACCCCCATATTTGCCAATAGTTCGCCAATACTTATCAGCTCCCCCCAGCAGTGTAGGCAGCGAGCAATTATTTAGCGCAGCTGGTTTAATATATGAAGAACATCGAAATAGTCTGAAAGGTGAAAAAGCGGCCAAGTTACTCTTTATTAAATATAACTCGCCGCTGTTTAATTTTGACTACTACTAAAGTACAAATTTAATTTAAAAAAATTAAAAGTAAAATTTTGCTTTTTTTTTTCATAGTGTTAGTGTTAGTTAACACTTCCGTTTCCGCTTCCGTTAAGATTTACTTTTGACATCTGTTTTCGTTTCTGCTTCCGTTATGCCAGTTCCGTTGCATCACTAATCTCTATTAATAGGAACGGCTGAGATGCGGTTACGTTCCAACTCTAACTGAACATCGACTAGCGTTTCAACCGTTGAGAACATTACCGCGATACCGAATTTTGCAAAGCACAATTGTAAACAAATCATTTCCGCCTCGGAGTAAATATCAAGATGGAGGGAGCCATAGAGACGTTGCCACTCTTGCGTCTGTGTGTAAAGCACTTGCGTGTGTCTTTGTCTTACCTTCAGAACGAAGCTACGAGTAAAAGAGATAGCAAATTTACAGGCTGGCAACGCCGCATGTGTTCTGTTTATGACCGACTATTAGGCCAAGGGCAAGAACGTCAAAAGTTGTACATGGTACTTTTTTACATGTCCCCGAATGATATTATACTGTTTCGCTGCTTTCAAGGTTTTCACGACAATTGTCACCCGGTTATTTGATTTTAGATGAAATAGGCATGCTATATTTGTTAAAATATTACGCATAAAACTATATTTCAATAAAGAAAATTTAGTTTAAAAATTTGCAATTTTAGTGTGTAGTACTGTCCCCAAAAAAAAAACCAGCATTTGGCGGCAGTTTCTTATAAAAAAATATACTACAGTGGCAAATTTCTGGTTGTGTATTTGAAATTTGGCGGGATTTTAATTATTATTTTAATTTACTGCCAGAGCTAGAATTTCTACTAAATAAGTAAATTTTAAACCTGTCCCCGGCATATGCACCTGCAGGACATGTCCGGGCACCGTTACCGCATTTTTGTATCAAATTTAAGATTTTTTATTCGGCGCGGTAGTTATTTTTTAATTTAAATAGCAACACTCCAATATGACAATAAAAAAAGTAAAAGGGATGTCTATGGTTGAATCAACCATATTGTTTAAAACAGCTGTTCTTTTTTGTGCGTTTGGCGAGAGGAGTGTTTTTGCGGGCGCTGTCCGGTGAGTAAATTTGTGTTATTTTTAATGTTAAAACGTGTCTCCAAGCAATATTTTATGTTATTTACGTAAATTGACTATTCTAGATTACTTTAGTGTGAAGAAATGTGTGATAAATATCAGCAATTGTAGAAATAATATAATTTCGTATAGGAATACCCGATTCCGTGACTATAGCGGTAGTAACGTATAGGCCGGACTTGAAAGTAACGGACATGACCACGTAAAACAACGTTTACATGGTGCAAACTCGCCTTTTTTACTTTTTATTTAGACTCATTATTTACTATTAGACATTTTTACTACTCATAATTTAAATGTATACTGTTTCATTTTAGTTCCGTTTTCCGGAGTAAAATTTTTTGATTGATCATTAAACTACAGAAAAAAATTACATTAGTGTTTAAAATAATAAATATTCTAAATGGAATTTCAGATTTTAAGATGGCGCTAACGCCAGCTGAAAAAATGCGCCGTTATCGCCAAAAAATAAAAGATAACCCCGAAAAATATGAAGAACAGAAGAAAAAAGACAAAGAACGCATACAAATCAAAAGAAAGAAAATTTCACAGGTCGATAATGAAAAAAAAAGTAAAATAAGACAACAATGGAGAGATCAAAAAAAAGGCAAAGGAAAAAAAAACAGGAAATGAAAATCAAAACGAAGACAATATTGATGGAGTTGCGCTAAGAACAGGTTCTAATAGCTCAACAATGAACAACAGAAAAAGTCAAGACTCGGATTCAGGTTTGAAGTCCAAATTAAATTACATGAAAAGAAGGTGTTACATATTATCAAAAAAACTTGAACAATATCAGCAAAATGAAAAATTACTGCAAAAAATAAGACAGAAGTTGAAAAAAAGATGGTATAGACAAAAAAAAGCTAGTGAAACTGAAATTAAAAATCTTAAATTAACTATCGATAAAATGAAAGCACGCGAAGAAATTTTAGAAGTTTCTTTGAAAACGACATATAAGAACTGTAAGAAACAAGCAGAAGAGAAGGTTCTAAAGGGCATCGTAGAAAACGCTAAAGTTAAAACTTTCGTATCAAAATTAATGGGATTATCAGGAAGAACCAAGTACAAGAAAAAGACATCATCTAAAAGCAAAATATAAGAAATAGAATTGTTTTTCAACAGAGATGATGTGAGCCGGTGCACTGCTGGAAAGAAAGAATGTCGATCCAAAAACAAGAAAAAATATCAAATCCGATATTTAACTGACACCTTCAACAACTTGTACCAAAAATACAGGAGCGAAGGAGGCAGGTACAAATTAACAAATTTTCGAAAATATAAACCATTTTTTGTATTGGCTCCTCATCTCGCATCACGTGACATTTGTCTCTGTGTAAAACACGATAATATCCAACTAAAATTTAAAGCTTTGAAACAGAGTGGTTTGATTGAACACCGACAAATAAAGGATGTCCTCCAAGAAGTAGCTTGCGACGTCAAATGTCCTTTGTGCATGCATGGAAAATGCAGAGACTGCAAAAATAAGCCTCTTCAATTTAAACCCAATGTCGATTTAGATCAAACAATTACCTGGAATCAGTGGGAGAGAAAACGACATGAATATTTGAAGAAAGACGGGACTGAAAATACAACTTGTGTTTGTATTAAAACAGAAAAAGTCAAAAACACTTGCTCATTGGGTGAACTTCTGCGCATATTTGAGGCAGACTTAAAAAAATTCAAAATACATCATTATAATGTTCACCATCAGCAACAAAAATACCAAGAGGGTGTTACGGATCTAAAAGACAATGAAGCTTTGGTCATTTGTGACTTTTCACAGAATTATGAAGCGACACTAAGCTCAGAAATTCAAAGTATGCACTTTGGTGGATCAAAATCTCAGATTTCGCTTCATACTGGGATGGTCTATTTCAAAAACGTAGCCCAGTCATTTTGCACTGTGTCACCGAGCACTTTCCATCAACCCCAAGCGATCTGGGCGCATTTGAAACCCGTACTTGATTTAATTCACGAAATTCAGCCTCAAGTTACTACCGTTCACTTCTTTTCCGATGGCCCTACATCACAATATCGCCAAAAAAACAACTTCTATCTGCTCAGCGTTTTGAGACCAAAACTGAATTTGGAGTATTGTACGTGGTCATTTTTTGAAAGTGGCCACGGAAAAGGCGTGGCAGATGGCATAGGAAGCACAGTAAAAAGACTATTAGACAGGAATGTTTGTTTCGGAAGAGACATTGCAAATGCTTCGGACGCTTTCCAAATTTTGAAGAATACTCTAAACACAATCAAGGTTTGGTATATTTCAGAAAAAGACGTTGAAGAAATTAATGCTGCTTTATTACCACAAAAGCTTACAACAGTAGTAGGAACGATGCATCTTCATCAGATTTCGACTCAAATGCCCGGAACTATTGCTTACCGAGACTTGGGATGCTTTTGTGGGCCACAAAGAGGTCTGTGTACATGCCACGAGCCAAAAATACACAAATTTTTAGAGACTCAAGAGAAAGAAGAAGTAGGACCACAAGAGAAAGAAGTAGGACCACAAGAGAAAGAAGAAGTAGGACCACAAGAAAAAGAAGAAGTAGGACCACAAGAGAAAGAAGAAGTAGGACTACAAGCCCCTTCCAGTAAAAACACCGATGAGCCCAACATTGGTCAAAGCGACTTAGAGATGGACGACGTGAACCAAACTAATGAAGGCACTGGTAAAGTCAATAATATTTGCCAAGGTGATTCACTGATGGATGACGTGGACTCTTCTGCGATCGGAAATATAATAATGCTCAATAATGACGAAACCCTAATTGAAATCACGGATAACACAATGACTCTAAATAATGAAATGTGCATTAAAGAGTCAACGGCGATGAATAGTCAAAAAAATTCATACAAGCATTCTACCGCTGATACAAAGCCTAATGTTTTAGAAACTGACACAATATTGGACCAATCTACCGTAAGTGATGAGACAAGTATTGAAAAAAAAAACACAGATGAATAATTTTCACATTCCACCTACACATCCGGCACCTAATAAACAGACAAATGTTACCCAAGCTGATTTATTTACAGACAAATTAACTACTACGAGGAAAAACCCATGTACTGTCGATTTAACCATTGATCCTTTGGAAATGAAACTTACTAAGTCTAACAAAAGATCTTATGGTAGCGTGTTAACTTTTTCGCAACCAAAAGTAAAGAAAACTACTGAAGAAGCAATAAACTCGAAAAATTATAACGATCCATGCTGTTCTAAAAGCTTGTCCAAAACTTCAGTTTCGATTTTGAGTAACGTTTCTATAAATTTAAATCCAAAAACCCGACAAACGAGTCAGAAACAATCAAAAGGATTAAAGACAGTTGTGAAACGCGCATTTACATGTAACAATTGCAATGGTCCTCTCCTCTCGAATTGTATTACTAAATGTATAACTTGTTGTAACCGATTTTGTTTGGATTGTTGCACGGGAGAAGTTATCAAAGATTATATATGCGATAATTGCCGTATGTAAATAATTTGATCACTTACATGAGTACATAGCATTTTTTCTCTTCGGTGAGCTTAATTGCGAGCCTTTTGTATTTTTTTTTGTTTTCATTTCAAGATCCTTCCTCCAGGATCATATTATGTACGCTCTTTATAATTTCATTCAAATGCTTCAAAATAATTCTTATTTTTATGTTGCACCTTATGTGTGACATGTAAAAGAAGACTGAACATATAATAAGTTTGTGAGTCTGCGATACTTACTGCGATTTAGAGCGATCTCATTATTAAAATGTTAATTATATAAGTAAGTACAATATATTTTTATGAACAAAATATTGAAGTTACACACTAGTTGCCTTAGTAATTTGTTTGTTTGTTGATTAATAAGAAAGAACGACTATAGTTTGTAAGTTAATTAAAAACTGTTATTGAAACATGCATCGACGACATGAATGTCTTATTTCAAATTTTACAACAAGACTGTTAGTGTATTAGGCTAAATAAATAATGATAACGATTTCGGTCCATGTTTCAAGCTTTTTATATTATTTTAGTTTTTCCTACTTTTAAGCGTCATGTAAACCTAACCCTACAATGTCCTGTTCGTTATGAACATGTCCTGTTACGAGACTGTCCCTAAACTAAAGTTCCTAAAATGTTGATTATATTAAAAAATATTTAAAATACGTTTATATATTATTTAAAGAAATAATTTTACTCCTTAAAATACAATACATTTAAATAGGTTATTATGTAAACGGTCAATATTGAGAATTTTATGATAAACTTTGTGATACATTTTATACTATGAGTAACGTACTGGACAGGAAATGTAGATAAATCTGGTGTGTTTCTATGTTAATAAACTGATTATTACATTTAAAATGTAAAAAAACATGTTTCCTTTCGTTTAATAAATAATATTTTCACATATTTATGTATTTTACTATCCTAATGAACCAAAAACAGTCGGTAACGAACAGGATTCAAATGAATGCCTACTGTTAGAAAATTGATAATTTCTCACAAAAAAACGATTTTACAAGAAAACTTTTAAGATTTTCAGAAAAAAGAATTATTAGAGATCATTCATAAGAAATATCACAGGATATTCTGCCAAAAAAAAAAATTAAGCAAAATTTTTAAACAGTGTACAACTTTTGACGTTCTTGCCCAAAACATTGCGTGTAGTGCTTTAGATTTTAAATAATTTCAAGTGATTTAGCGGTGTTACAAGTTTGCGTGAAGTTTAATGTAAAACTATGTCGTGCTCAGCAGTGTCCTGTTCATCAAGAACTACAAAAGGAGGAGTAAAAGACCCGGATTTGTCATTTCATTCGTAAGTTGATGACAATGTTTACGTCATTGTAAATGCTAAATTGATGATGTTTTTAGCCAAAATGCTATTGTACCATAATATTAACAATCTAGTTTATATACGTCCATGTGATTTGGGTCAAGAAAATGTCTAAAACTGTCTTAAAACAGCAAAAGTGTTAAGAGATAATTTGAGCATCAATTCTAGTGATGCCCTTACCATCGATTTTAGTTTTATCGATATATCGATAAAAAGCGACATGCATGGGTTTACCAATCTTGATAAAAAAATTGTACTTAGGCGTAATGTCATACCTATGTGTAATTGTTTTTTACACCAAATATGTACCTACATCTCGTTTCCATTTTCTTTTAACGTGTAACTAATTTTTAGGTTTCCAAAATGTCCAGAAATAAGAAGTGAGTGGATTAAAGCTGTTAGACGTGATAATTGGGAGCCCACAATATATTCCAGAATGTGTTCGAAGCATTTTGAAGAAACCAGTTTCATCACCGGATTACGCATAAAAAAACTCAAAAGTGATGCAACCTACCATTTTTATAGAATGCCCATCATATTATCAACCGGTAAGTTTTTGATGACACTTTATTGCTAATTTTAGTTACCTCTCCTGAATCGTATTCCTCATTACTGAGGGTTGTGACTCCCCCGCAGAATTAATTCATTAGGGGAGTTCTCTTGGGCAGATACATCGTGGTGGGTGCCCAGCCTTCCACGAAGTTCCTTTAGTTACCTACACATAAAATATATATAAGTATATATTGGTTCTTCACTACAGAAATAATACTTGTATATATGTGACGACCTCAGTGGCGCAGTGGCAGCGCCGGTGGTACCCTCAAATGTACCTACGTTAATCTTTTATATGATGTCAGATTTTTTTATTCCCTGTATTATTGTCCAAGGTTGTGAAGAAGAGAAAAGCGCCTCAACACAGAGATGAAATTCAATGTCCTATTACTCCTAGGAAACGAAAGAAATTTGAAGAAAGTGGTGTGAATATGGAAGACATGCCTACAACACCCAGGCGTGCAGTGAAAGTGTTGGCATCTTTAGCACGATCTCGGACGGTTGCTTTGAGAAGATTGAGGACAGTTAAAAAGTTGCGAGAGAAAAAACGAAGACTTGAAAAAAAGAATGCTAATTTATTAAATATCATAAGTGATTTAACAGACAAAAATCTCATTGAAACGGAGTCTTCCGATTTGTTGCGTAGCATAGGCGGCAACAATCAAGATTTGCTTGTGAGGTTAAAGCGCAAACATAGCAAAGAACCACTTCCACAAAAATATTCACCTAAACTGCGAAAATTTGCCCTCACATTACATTTTCTTTCGCCTCGTGCTTACAAATATGTGTGTGAAAATTTTGACTCTTGCCTACCCCATCCAAAAACAATCAGCAAATGGTACCAGGCAGTTGACTGCAACCCAGGATTTACCAAAAAATCATTCGATGCCCTAAAAATAAAGTCAGAAAAACAACCAGTAATAGGCGCTTTATGTATGGATGAAATGTGTATTAGGAAATGTGTCGAGTGGGATGGACATAGTTCCCACGGTTACGTAAATGTAGGTAACAATGTAGACGACGAAAGTGTTCCCCTAGCCACTGAAGTGCTTACATTTATGGTGACGGCTTTGAATGGATCTTTCAAAATTCCAGTGGGATATTTTTTTATTGACGGTGTGTCAGGTACGCAAAAAGCTGAACTTGTACGTACTTGCCTGAATTTTTTGGTTGAATCAGGTGTTACCATAGTAACATTAACTTTTGACGGTGCACCAAACAATATTGGGATGGCTAAGCTACTTGGTTGTAATTTCGATAATAGTGATAATTTCAAAACAGAATTTGACAATAATGGCCAGAAAATTTCAGTACTTCTGGATCCTTGTCATTGCCTAAAATTAGTCCGCAATACACTTGGAGATAAAGGTATTATTTATAATAAAGGAAAAGAAATATCTTTTAAATACTTTCAGCTGGTTTACAAGCTGCAAACTGAAGCTCACATTGATTACTTGAAACAAAAAATGAAAGTAAAGTTGGCAGCCCAAATGTTGAGTCAGTAAGTGTCAGATGCACTCATGTTTTGCCGCGATGAAATAAAATTAAAAGCGTTTGCAGATTGTGAAGCAACTTGTGAATTTATTAGTATGTTCA
Source organism: Ligdia adustata (assembly GCA_947049295.1). Lineage (NCBI taxonomy): Eukaryota > Metazoa > Arthropoda > Insecta > Lepidoptera > Geometridae > Ligdia > Ligdia adustata. Next base: position 10,788,596 of record OX346231.1, read on the forward strand.
ATAATATATTTGATCTACTGAATTCCCGAAATCTTAATTCATACGGATACAAGCAAGCAATTCTGCCAAGAAACATCGAAAAAACATACCAACTTATAGAGGATGGCATAGAGTACATAAGAAATCTTAAATTCAATGGAAATGATTTGGTTTTCAATTCACCAAGAAAAACCGGGTTTTTGGGATTTATAATTTGCCTACAGTCACTCAAAAATCTCTGTGAAAATTTACTTGTACCAGACCCACCGAAACTCAATTTTATATGTACATACAAATTGTCTCAAGACCACATAGAGTTGTTTTTTGGTGCAATCCGATCCATGGGCGGCTCAAATAACAATCCTTCTGCAAAGCAGTTTAGAGCAGCCTATAAGAAATTGCTTATACACGCTGAATTTAAAGTTGCAGAAGGAAATTGTGTACCTTTGGAAAACATACCAATATTAAATGTCACCAAAATAGCCAACTATGTAGACAAAATAAATAAATCCGTAGCTAAACGTCGGTTGATAGAAGAGTTGGACGAAATTACTCATAAAGAGTCTTTAAATAACGATGATCACTGTTATCTCAATGACCCTAGTCGGCTTACAGAATATGTTTCTGAGGTAATATATTATATTTCGGGATTTGTGGTAAAAAAAAATTAAAAAAACTTTGGTTTGTGAGGACTGCTTGTCAGCGTTAGAAGGACCCAAAAGAAACTCACTGACGTCTATCAAAGACAAAGGAGGGCTAATTTATCCTAGCGATGACGTATATTATATATGCAAAATAAGTGAAAAAGTTTTACGCAAAACTTTGATAACAACGCATCACAGCAAAATCAAAAGCAAAGATGTACATGAAATTATCAGAGACGTAATCTTGCAGCTTATGGATTCCTCAAAACATCAAAATATTTTCCGATGTTTAAATACACATGTCCTAGATTTTAGCTTATTAGAAGATCATATACTACTTCTAATAAAAACGATATGTGACAAATATTTTCAGCTCCGCATACATTTCGTGATGAAAATGCTGTCACTGAAACCAGTGTCAGAAACATGTACACAAAATTAATACTGTTTAAGGGTCATTAGGATATTAATAAACTCAAAAGAAGATGATGCTAAATTAAAATGTTTATTAAAGAATTTATATAAAATATAAGCTTTTTTATTCACTTCACCAATATTCTATCGATAGACTTGATGGGAAAGTCAATCACTAGTCACGCACACTAATGCGCATCTGTAACTGCACACTAGCAAAAACTGGCCACGCTTAAAATCTATGTGACTCCGTCCAGTGTGATTATTTATCCAAGATTTCCGCAATCGAACCATTGCTGAACTTCAGACGTTATTGACATTGACCAATTAGCGCGATTGGGGGGCTGGTGGCCAATCGCTGGTGCGTATGAGCGCTTAAGGAGCGTTTCCATTATGCAAGTGATTTGCATACTAGTTGCAAGTTGCATGCAAATTGTATAGTGGAAACAACAACTTGCAAACAAGTTGCAACTTGTATGCAATTAGGTTTAAACTTGTACGCACAATAATCAAGTCGGCACATTTGCACGCAAGTTGCAAGCGCATGCGGTCGTGCATAGAGGATTACTTTGTTTATGACTTTATCACTTTGTAAAAATGACTGCTAAATGGGATACGGAGAAAACAATAATGTTTATTGAGGAATATCATAGACATGATTGTCTTTGGGAACCAAAAAACAATCTTTACAAAAATCGAGACGCACGCGAATCAGCATATAGAAAACTAATCGAAGTGATGAACCTTAATGGTATTGTTATGACCGTAAAAGAAGTGAAAAATAAAATACGATCACTGCGTACCACATTTTTTGCTGAATTAGCAAAAATCGAAAAATCCAAAACAACCGGTAGTGGAACAAGTAACATATACACACCAAAATTAAGCTGGTTTAACACAATGAATTTTTTGCTGACGTCAACCGAATTAAGAAGGAATGAAGAAAGCACCACTGTAAGTATCAATTCTTTTATTTTTTTAAAAAATCATTCTTTCTTGCCATGTTACAGCACCATCTGTAGCAAAGTAGTTAGCAAAGTCATCTCTTATTTCGACCGCTGTTTTGGGACTGCTTGACGGTTGTGCCGGGCGTAATTGCTGAAATGCTCTCATATTCACGTCATTGAACATGCCTTCACTATGTCCTGTTATTGAATTTTCTCGATCAACAAAATTAGGTGTAATATATGTACTAGAAGTATGTCTCAACCAATTGTGCAGTGCACAGCATGCTTTTATTATTTTATCGACTGTATTCACCTCAACAGCAATAGGTCGCTCAAAAATTCTCCACTTCGATACCAATAAACCAAACGCATTTTCAACCACTCGTCTTGCTCTCGACAGTCGGTAGTTAAATATTTTCTTTTCTTTAGTTAATCCTTGAGTTCGAGGATATGGCTTCATTAAATATTTTTTAAGTGGAAATGCTTCATCTCCTAATACCACTGAATTAGGCGGTATATTTGAGCTACCATTTTCTAATATTGACTGAAGAGTTGAATGAGAGAATATTGTTCCGTCTGATGTTTTCCCATAATGTCCAACATTAATGTATCGAAAGTTTAAGTAACTATCGCATAATGCAAACAAGACTATGCTAAAATGTCCTTTATAGTCATAATATAAAGAACCACTCCCATTTGGGCATCTCAAGATGACATGCTTTCCATCAATTGCTCCAATGCATCGTGGAAAATTGCAACGTTCTTCGAATCCTTTACAAATTTCATTCCACTCTTCACTAGTATTCGGCAACTGAAAGAAATAAAAAACATTAAAGAAATGTTTTATTATATTTATTTTTAAATTTATTGAATGAATTATGTTTTAGGTTGAATCAGAAAATACTTCAACAGATAGCAGAGAAAATACGCCAGCCAGAGCCAGTGGTTGTCGAAGCTCATCTCAAACACAGAGTCAATCCTCATCCAATTTTCGACAATCGATTCGAAATGCAAGATATGATCCCATAGATACCGCACTTCAAGAATTGAGAAAAATAAATAAGAGCGTAAATCGGAAAATGAATTTGATGTTTTTGGTCAAAACGTTAGTCTTCAACTTCAAAAACTGCCGTTAGAGTACGCTCTAGAAACTCAAGAACTTATTATGAAAGTTTTAAAAGAGCAGCGAATAAAATCCTTAAAAGAAAAGGCACAACAAGAAGCACTTGTAATGTCTATACCTGATGATATAAATCTTGATTTAGTGGATTACATTGACACCGAGAGTAAGCGTGATGAACCAGGATCATCGGACAATAGCAAAGAAGATTTATTAGTGCTATTCGCGCTATGGGTTCATTGGAATCTGATGACGATGATTAGGATTTGAGTTTTCGACCCACTAACTTTCGTGATTTCGTGATTCGTGAGTTTAAAGTTGTTTCACAGATTGAAAATAGCCGCCGATCAGTCCTCTTTAATGTTAAGATTAATCATAATAAAAATATGTTGAACATTGATCTAATGCATTGTTTTACTTGCCTTTATATATTCTTGAAGTGACTCATAAATTGCATCGCAGACATGGGGCAGGAATTTAGAAATACTACATTTAGGCACACGATACAATTCTTCCAATGTTCCAAGACTAGTACCCAATGCCAGATATTTAAGCGTCACTTGCAATTTCAATTTTGCAGGCAGAGCGGGTTTAAAAATAGTGTCTTGCTTAGATATTCTGGACGAAATCTTATCCAATAAATTTAAAAATAGTTCTTCGTTCATTCTGAGATGAGTATGGTACCGTTTAGGATCTTCTGTAGCCAATTCTGTTAACAGATTATTCGACGTACCGTAAGCATCTCTTCTGTGAATCCATTTTCTAACCCACTGAACTGGTCGACGTCGATGCTTTTTTTTGTTATTTAATACGTGTATAATTATTGCGTATACAACTCTGCATGCAGCGACAAGTACAGCACGTCTTCTACCCATGATAAAAACTGTACAACTAGAACTAACTTGTATACCACTAAAATCTTGTATGCAAGCTGCAAGTTGAACAAAATCGTGTTTCCAATTCAAATCACTTGCACACAAGTCTGACGTCATACATGTATGCAAACACTTGCATAATGGAAACGCCCCTTGTCAGTAACATAAATGGCAGACGGTTAGAGATTTCACCTATATCTCAATTTCGGAGGATAATTGCCTGGTTACGCGGACATTTTCCAGTGAAATTATTATTTTTTAACGTTTTAACTAAAAAGATGGAATTATTTTGCGATGAAAGTGACAATGAACTATACGAAGCTGGTGAATTCGATTCACGAAGTCCGAATTCAAGTGAGGAAGAAAACCGCCGATACAATATTCGTATTAACCATTATTCAGAACTCCGTCAGTTCTGAATAATGGTCATCTACAGAATTCGTGATACTAAAACGACTGCGCAAGAGTTGTTATTGGAAATAACTCCAGCTTTAAAAGTGCGTTCGTCCAGGTATTTCACTTGTACATACAAATCATCTACACTTAATCCTGAATTTGTTACATACTTGACTTTATTATACTACAAGCAACAGCCTACAAATACAACCTCTACAATTCCAGAAATCATGGAGTACCTACATTGCACCAATTGTTACTAGCATTGAGATTCTATGCACTAGGAAGAATGTTAATATCGGTGGCAGATTTCGTAGGAGTCTCGATCCCTACAGCTAGCCGCATAGTGAGAGATGTATCTCGTGCTTTAGCGGGCCTATACAACAAATATGTTATGATACGACCGAATACCCAAACTGGATTCCATGCAATTGCAGGATTCCCACGAGTCTTGGGAGCGTTGGATTGTACACACATTCTCATTCAGTCTCCAAATTAGTACCTTACTATATTTATTTAACTGTGTTAAATTGGTATATTAACTGTAAATACATACATCATTTTCAGATTCAAAGGTTGGTGAAGAATTTAGGAACAGAAAAGGAACTTTCTCTTTAAATGTCCAAGGAGTCAGTGATGCAGACTTCTTACTTATGAATGTTGTTGCTTGCTGGCCTGGTTCGGTACATGATGCCACTATCTTTAACAAATCTACTCTTAAAGGTGCCTTCTTTACTGAATAATAATTTTATCCTACTATCCCATTCATACCTATTATGTGTAACATGAATCTAGAGTTGTCAGAGGAGCGTCGGAACAAAAACCGATAAATGACATTCATTCATATTTTTTTCTATGATGCCTAATTGATTGGTCTCGTACATATTTTGGTCTATACTTAATGTAACCTGGTCAAAAAGTGATAAATCCACTCTAAATCCGTCCACGAAATACCCGGATCTGAACATAAACCGATAATTCCATCGTACTAAACCAGCGATCAGCGTACAGCGAACTAAAACCGATAAATCCCTAACATTAATTAGTGTTGACTCTTTTGATTCAGTCAAAAACCGATATATCTAATTTTTTTATTTTTTTTTAGTATTGGCGTCACACTCTTCGCGTATTTGTATATCTAATTTAGTGTCTCAATATAATAAATTTGACATTGACGTTAGTCATTGATTGAGCTTGACATTGACAACTTGTAGATTTTTTTAACCATAACATGACCATAACCTTAAAAATTTAATTGAACTTATAACGATTTTTTGTTATTGTGTTGGTCGTCTATAAAACGTAACACATTGTTTAAATGATTTTAAATTTTGTCTTTATTTTTCGCAAGTAAAATACTGTTCAAATGATGGAAGATTTAGGTAATCCTGTTGTAGCAGACATTAATCAAGGAGCTCGAAAAAAAATGAAGGGCAAGCGTAGAACTGCTTTGGAACGGGAGAATAAGTAAGTATCACCTTTGTTTTATTATTTTAAGTAAAGCCGTTATTAACAAAACTGCACGTTCGTGTAGTCTAAATATCTGAAATCGGTAAACCACATTTTGTATTTCATTCTTTAAGGTACCGTGATCCTGATCCATTGGCAATAGATTTTGAGTGGCCATGTTCGCACAATACCGCTAAACTTCAATGCAAAAGGATATCTATCCGCTATATTTTAAAAAACAGGCAAATATTTTTTAAAAAGCGAAATAAAATCGATCAGGACGTTTATTTGACACGCCTTATCGCACCGTACATTCCAGAACGACGTCGGCAGAGCAAAGTAGAACCTTCAAAACGCAGGACTCGCCTCATTAGCACGACGTATTTTCTTAAAGACAAGGGTAATAAAAACAGACCAGTTTGTAAGGCTATGTTTATGAAAACTTTCTCTTTGAAAAAAGACCGCCTGCATCATATAGCTAAAACGGTGTTTGAGGGAAATATTCCCAAAGAAAATCGCGGTGGCGACCGGAAGTCAGCAAAATCAGCTGCTAAAAAGGAAAGTCTGCGTCAGTTTATACGAAAATTACCTGCAAGCGAAAGTCACTATAATAGAACGAAGTCTCGAAGAATTTATTTATCGTGTGACTTGAATCAAAGAAAATTAAGGCAAATGTACAATGATTCGGTTCCTCAAGACCTCCGTGTGACAATGACCATGTTCCAGAAGGTATTTTCTGAAGATTTTAACATCGGATTTAAAAGTCCTGCTTCTGACGCCTGTAGCACATGTATCTTATTAAGTAATAAAATTAAAACAGCTACTGACCCTGACAATAAACGCATTCTGATGATGCAAAAAAGGGTTCACAATTTACGGGCCAAAGCGTTCTATAAGCTATGCAGAAATGATGATCCTGATTCGGAAAATTTTTGTTTCGACCTACAACAAGTCCAACCTTTGCCTCGGACACCCATTCAGGAGTCTTTTTATTCTTGACAGATTAGCTATTACAACCTGTGTTTCGTGGGTATGGACTCGAGAAATCCGCGTTTCTACCAATGGTCTGAAGATCAAGGCGGAAGAGGAGCCACTGAAGTTGGGTCGGCACTCTTGCATCACTTAAATTCTTTGGATTTAGCGGGCAAAATAATGTTGCGTTTATTTTGTGATGGCAGTGGCGGCCAAAACAAAAATTCACATATAGTCCACTGTCTGATGTTTTGGCTCGTCAATGAATCCCCAGAAAATATTAAAGAAATATATTTGACATTTCCCGTACGTGATCATAGTTTTCTACCTGCCGATCGTGTTTTCGGCAGAGTAGAAAAGGAGGTTAAAACGGTCCCGGTAATTACACAAAAGGAAGAATATCAAACGATTTATAAGAAACATGGGGATGTTTTACTGCTGGGTAACGATTGGGGCTTGAAAGATGTCAAATCTTTGGAAACCTATTATAAAAAACTTGAAGGAATGAGGGACTTAAAACGTGTTCATTTGAAAAAATATAATGTTATTCAGGGAAGAGGAACAAGGCGACAAACTAAAACTCTATATGAGGTGAGAACCTTCCAAAATTTTGTTAACGAGTCTGATCTGGAAAAAAAAACGGTTTAGCATCTTAAAATCAAGAAAGGCACATCCTCAGTCAATGGCACCACTTACCGTAAATAAAAGTCTAAGTGCTCAGAAGAAAGCAGATGTAAAGTCTCTCATGGTAAAACAATTTGGTGACAACTGGGAAGAAGATGAAACTTTTTCTTGGTACAAAAAAATATTGAGTGCAAATGCCACTGAACCTGTTGATGCCGAAGCAGATGTTCCTGACAACCATGAACCACATGATCATGATGCTTATTGCGATTGTCTGGAACCAGAAATAGCCCCAATAGTTTAAGTTTTTCATTTAACCTAAATAGCCATTAAGGTTTTAGTTGATAAAAGTATTACCTATGTGATTTTAAATAAAGTTGTTTGATTGGAAACCACCTATTTTAGCATTTTATCGAGTTCTCATATTCCGATCAAATACCGATATATCCTACAATACTTTATCAAAAACCGATAAATCCAATTGGTTTGGTCAAAAACCGATATATCCATTTTTTTTATTTTTATAACTTGGTACCACAGCTACTAATGCCGAATTTAGGATTCCAAACAGTGATTCTAACACCAATAAATTGATAGAATTCGATTAACTCTAAATTAGAAAACCATGAACTTAGCCATATTTTTACATTTTCTGACAAAAAACACAAATGTGATTTATCGCTTTTTGTTCTGACGCTCCTCTAATAATATTAAATTTTGTGACAATTTTATTTTCAGTGCAATGTGAAGATGGTGTTTTTGGTAACAGATGGCTCATTGGTGACAGTGCATATCCTTGCAATTCTTATTTACTGACACCAGTGCTGAATCCTTCTATTCCTAATGAAGATTGTTATAATTATGCCCATGTACTGACAAGAAACTCCATAGAAAGGTAAAATAAAATACCACATAGTTATTGTATTTAAAAGGGGCACCTTAGCTTATATGGTTAATATATTAATATCCATTTGTTTTCTTGTTACCACTATTCTACTCCATTCGTTATACTCAATTCGTTTAAATGAAATATATTAAAGAAAACTACTTTGACGTTAGATTGAAGTATCTATTACCCATTCATATAATTTTTTTAATTTACAGATGTTTTGGAGTATGGTTCCCAGTATAGTCTCTAAAAATTCGATTGGCTTTAGATACAGTACAAGCTGTCATTATAGCAACATCTGTATTGCATAATGTATGCAGAATGCAAGGAGTTGCTGAAGTGGAACCTGAAATTGATGTCTATCCGGACTCATCAAACAGTCATATTATTGAGGAAGACTTTATCTACACTGCAAGTGTGGGTCAGCATCACTCCACACGACAGCATCTCATTGACATCTACAGTTTTAGTATCTAATTGGTTTTTTGATATGTCAAGACTTTTTATAGAGATCAATGTTGTCATATCACTGGTCGATATCGAGGCGCAGCACATCTTCATTGTAACTGCAATATAAAATACTCATATTTGTAGAGATCAATGTTGTCATATCACTGGTCGATATCGAGGCGCAGCACATCTTCATTGTAACTGCAATATAAAATACTCATATTTGTAGAGATCAATGTTGTCATATCACTGGTCGATATCGAGGCGCAGCACATCTTCATTGTAACTGCAATATAAAATACTCATATTTGTAGAGATCAATGTTGTCATATCACTGGTCGATATCGAGGCGCAGCACATCTTCATTGTAACTGCAATATAAAATACTCATATTTGTTCCCATATTCTTTCATAATTTATGTGGATATGACTGCCATTTATTCATAAAAAAGTTAGCTGAATTGCCCGGTTAAATTAAAATTATTCCTAAGACTAAAGAAAAATATACAACATTCACAAAGTTTATCCCTATTAATAATAATGAGTTTATACAATTGATATTTTTAGATTCTTTCAATTTTTTTGCATCAAGTTTAGATAAGTTAGCTAGAACTATGCAGATGGATAATTTTATTTATCTACATTCCCATTTTCCTAACAAAAAACAATTAAGTTTATTAACCCGAAAAGGGGTATATCCGTATGATTTCATGTCGCATTGGGCAAGCTACGATGAAAGATCATTACCGTCTAAGAATCATTTTCGTAACTCTCTGACTAACGAACACATTTCAGATGATGACTATAAACATGCTATAACTGTTTGGAATGAATACAACATCACAGATATGGGCGAATACACAGATTTATATTTAAAAACAAACGTGCTCTTACTGATTGATATTTTTTAAAATTGACGAAAATCCTGGTAACAACATTACAACCTCGACGCCGCGTTTTATGTATCTGTGCCTAGTTTATCTTTCGATGCCATGTTACCTATAACAAGTGTTGAGTTAGAACTCATATCTGATTTAGCTGTCGTGAGGATGATTCAAAGTGGTATTTGCGGAGGTTTGTGCGTGTGTTCCCATCGTTATGCAGAAGCCAATCATAAATACATGCCAGATTATGATGAGACACGCAGATTGCTGCAATTTGCACAGATATTCGCTTTGTCAGCATTTACCATACTCTAGCTTTAGATTTCTTAGCGATAATGAAATAGATAACTTAGATAATAATACAATTGAGAGCAATGCCGAATGGGGCTTGATATTAGAAGTAGATCTTTTGTACCCTGACTACTTACATAAGCATCACAACGACTTACCCTTTTGTCCCGAAAAATGTGTACCCCCTGGTGGTAAAACAAAAAAAATTGTCGCTAATTTGTACAATAAGTATTACTACGTAATACACTACGTTCATTTAAAAAAATGCCTAGAACACGGTTTAATTTTACGAAAAGTTCACCGTGTTATTACATTTAGACAGTACAGACAGTCCTTTTTAAAAAAAATATATAGATATAAACATGTTACTACGGCAAAATGCGAAAACTTCCTTCGAACAAGACTTTTTCAAATTATTAAATAAGAGCGTCTTCGGAAAGACATTAGAGAATACCGAAAATAGAGTATGTCTACATTTAGTTAATAATAAGTGGTGTGATCGAACTAATACAACAAAAAAACAATATCCGCTGAACTACTCATAGCTAATCCCTATTTTTAGAGTATTTTTTCAAAAAAAATTGTGGCATTACAAATGAAGCCAGTTCAGATAATTTTAGATAAACCTATTTATATAGAATTCACAGTATTAGAGCTTTCTAAATCTCATATGTATGATTTTCAGTATGTTTTGAAACCATATTATGAAGATCGAGTGAAACTTTGTTACACAGATACCGACTCGTTCCTCTACAAAATATACACAAACGATTTTTATTACGATTTGAAATAAGGTCAGGCGGGGCAAGTGCGCCGACGGGGTAAGCGCACCTACCATAAAAATATCGAAAACTACAGATATAATACAACTAATGACATCTTACATCCATGCAACAAACTAAAACACAGTTCTATTTCAGAATCACAGATGTCTCTGTTCACCATAACTTGATGTATCCGCCATTTTAGTTTTAGTGTCATTTAAACCTGTTACCAGAGATGAGCACATGTTACTAATCCCCTTAAATCTTAAAATATTTTACGTGTTGCGGCAAATCAATGAGGTGAGTACAGAATTTAGTTGTTTTTCTTTAAATCTATGTCTGTATTTTAGTCCTAGATAGTGAAATTAATATTTATTTTATAGAATTTAAAATCTTAACCTCAAAATAGTCAAGTGAGGCAAGTGCGCCTAAGTTTTTAGTAGTATGGCGCACTTTCCCCGAGCCAGAAGTCGTCAACTTTTATGATTCAGATATTTTCTTACCCGACGGCCTCTGAATAAGGGTAATGTTTTTCTGTATTGAGAAGTTACTGTCTAGATGTGCTTCAGGTCTTGTGATGAGAAGGCGTTGAGTGATGGGTTTACAGTAAAAGCCTCGTATTAAGTCTATAAACTATTTTTAAATAAGTAATTTATTTATTTAAATAAGTAAGTTATTTGTATTTTCTTGAAATTTGCTTTTGGGATGCTATAATTATATAACTCGTTGATCTTTAGTGCTAAGTGCTTACAGTAAGACCAACGTACGTGTCATTTCCTTTGTTCGTTACTCTCTGTGCGCTTAGGTGTGCCTAAGCTCGTAAATCGGAAGCGATAATCGAAGTCAAGCTACTTTGGATGGGTGGCTGGTAAACTATCGATCCGGCTGTTAGCATTCAACATCAGTATTTAAACCATGTCAGAGCCCTTTGGGCTTCCTGAACAACTCTGACACTAGGTTGCCCACCGATCTCTCGACAAGAAGAAGCAGTTGGATACTTACTACACCTGGTTCTAAAATTATTGTTTTTTTACAGATGGTTCGTACTTATCAAAGAAAAACCGTTAAGCCTTCTTGGTCTAGAGAAACATTATGTCAGGCAGTTGACGCTGTCCGATCAGGCCTATCTGGATATGAAGCAGCTAAAACATATGGTATACCACGTAAAACAATCATGGATCACGTGACGGGTCGAAGAGGCCAAAAATCATCCACGCAAGGTAGACCACCAGCCTTGTCAGCTGAAATTGAAATAGAGTTAGCTAACTGTCTACATATTATGGAAAGGTATGGCTTCGGGTTAAGTCGGAAAGAGGTATTAGAACTGGTTGGCGAGTACGTTAAAAAAAATAACATAAATACACCATTTACCAATGACATCCCTGGAAACGATTGGTTTACTAATTTTATGACTCGACATAGGTTGTCAATAAAAAAACCTCAAGCAGTTGAGATAGCCCGTAAAAAAGCGGCTGACCCTTTCATCATATAAGAATATTACGACCTTGTCGAAAAAGTTATTAAACAGCTAGGGCTTAAAAATAAGCCAGAAAGAATATTTAATATTGACGAAACAAGCTACTGCAGTGACCCTCAAAAAACCAAAGTGGTCGGCTTAAAGGGATATCCTTCAACTAGAACAACATCATCAGCTGGTAAAGCAAACACAACCGTCTTGGTTGGAAGCAATGCAGCTGGAGGTAAAGGGCCTCCATTTATAATTTTCAAAGGTAAGCATGTGTGGAGTGGATGGACATCTGAGGAAGCATATCCTGGCACTTTGTACACTGCGACATCCAATGGTTGGATTGAATCCGAAGCTTTTGCAGAGTTCATGGCAGAAAGTTTCATTCCCATGGTCAAAGATGAGAAAGAGCCAACGCACCTAATCTATGATGGTCTTAGCACGCACGTGCAACTAGCTGTTGTTGAAATGGCAAAACAAAATAATATCACCATCATAAAATTGCCACCACACACAAGTCACCTTCTTCAACCACTTGATCTAAGCGTATTCAAACCTTATAAAGACGCTTGGGATCAGGAAATGGTTAAATGGCAACGCACACATAAAGGCGAAAAGTTACCTAAGGATCAGTTTTCAGCGACAATAGGAAGAGTTTGGAAAAATCTTAATTGCAATGTTATAAAAAAAGGGTTTGAAAAAAGTGGAATTTACCCTTTTAACAGAAATACGGTACCGGAACACAAACTAGACCCAGAAGCCGTAAAAAGATGGAAAAAACACCAAGAAAATTTATCGAAGGAACAAACACTCGCTCGTAGCTCACCAGTAACCTTAAGCAAATTATGTCTAAATAAATTTAACTCTTCAATTAAATTAAACTCAATTCATATCACCAATTTGCCAAAGTCGTCGGAGAAGATATCTTTTGAAGATTTATTAATACAATCTACCAAACAATCACAAACTGGCAATGTCAAGAAAAAGAAAGTTAAAATTTCCGCAAGTGCAGAGGTGATAACGCATCAGGACGTCATTGAAAGATTGAAACAGAAGGAAGACGAAAAATCCAAAAAAGAACAAGAAAAAGAAGAAAAATGAAAGCAACGAGAGCAAAAAAAGAAAGATATAATAAGTAAACAAAATGAGTAAATTGATAAAGTAAAAGTAAAGAAAATTGTCGTAAAAAGTGAAAATATAAGACAGGCGAAAAACAAACAATCGCATGTTACTGACCCATCAAGTTCAGAAGCAACTCTTTCTGAAATAATATCACTTAATTCAGAGTTGAACGTCCGTGACCCAATTCATCAATACTTGATTGCCTTGCAAGCTCCTCAAAATCACCACTGCCACTGACTTCAAAACCGAAAATTGCTATTTTAGAAGACAGATATTTGAAAGTTGGTGAAAAACTGACCAAAGATATTTTTACAGCACATAAAATGAAACGACCTGCAGACTTTACTTTACAGGGTACTGATGAAATACAGACTATTAAAAAAATAAAACATGAAAGACAAAACAACCCCATCAAAATAAAAACGAAAAATAAGCAAAAGAAAATTAAGATCGAAGAAGATTTAGAAGAAGACAGTGACTTTACGATTCATGATTCAGATGGTTCGGATATGGACCTAGAAAGTTACCGTAATATTTACCTAACAGAACATACATCAGATGATGAAGAAAACGTATATACGGATTTTGGGCTCACCGATATAGAGTATTATGAAAAAACGTCAAATAAATTAAAGAAAGGTGATTGGGTTCTAGTCAAGTTTTCGGCAAAAAAAAGTGTTAAACATTATGTAGGGCAAATTATTAATATGAATGATGATATTCCAGTAATAAAATACGTACGAAAAACTCAAACAAAACAAAGAGGTTTGCTTTTTGTCTATCCTAATGTGGACGATATATGTTGGAGATGTTGTGTCAGTTTTGCCGAAACCCACAATAACTCGTCGTGGCCAAATATCCTTCAGTATTAATATCGGTAAATTTAATTTACAGTAAGTTCTTACTATTTATTTAATTAAGATTTTTGGAGATATTTGTTTCATATTTTTTGTTTAGTCTTTTAAGTGATTGATGATTCCCAGATGCTTGTAAACTTTTGTTAAGTATATTTATCTTGTTTTACGTTTTTTGTATAGCAAGCAACAACCTATTGTCGGGCCTACGCTGTCCCCCATACCTAAGGAGGTACTTATGCTGTAACTTAATAATATTGTAATACCTACCAAATGATTTGAAAAGAGTAATCATGGAATTTCTTGCCGGTTCTTCTCCATGGAAACGACCAACCCGAACCTTGCACCTTTTTCAACGTTTTTAAGTGCCCATCTAAGCCTATGTGAAATAAAATATTTTGATTTTGAGATGATACTCCTAATTATAATTAGGACCAAAGTGAACAAAGATTTACACGATTTTACTAAGTATTTAAGTACCTAAATTACTGACATTAGATAATTTGTTGTTATTTTTGCTTGATTGTAACGTGTCATGTTGTTTAAATACTTAAGCCTAACAAAGACTGAAATGTTTTCTACTTTACCATGTAAGTTCTTGCGTGCCATCCACTAGATTATTATGTGTTTGCGTCCTATCGCGTCAAAGGAAAATTTGTTACCTACTTTTGTATTTTTTTATTACATAGACGTAAGTAAGTAATGCATAAAATAAAAGTTTAATTTGATTTAAAGATATCTATTATTCCAGCCAAACCTGCAAATATTTTTATTTAAATACAGCAGTTTTACTTTTTATAAAAAAAAAACACCAGTAAAGGTTTAGAGCCCCTGATGACTAGTCTATGGCGCGCTTGCCCCAAATTTGTTATGGAAGCTGCAGTAGCCTATAGGACGAGTAAATTAAAAAGAAACCAAGAGTAATGCATTTATTTGTAAATGTTCTATTATATAAATAATCTGTTTTTCTGGTAACGTACGATTTTAGCGTTTTTATTTATATAGGCGCACTTGCCCCGTTTCCAGGGGCAAGTGCGCCTATAGCCATGTTTTACAATTTAATAGAATATATCGTAAAAATATTGATAGATTTGATTGAATCCACGTTTTTTGCAGCTACAAAAGTTCAAATATTGACAATTTAATAAATGTTCACTCATAAGTCAACAATAAAAATAAAAAAATTGCATCGAAATCATCTATGCAAAAACTATGGCGCCCTTGCCCCGCCTGATACAATTTTTTACAATATTTTGAAACCAGTAATTATACTCCTGAAAACGTATTTGGCATACCACTAACAAGCAAAAAGATTCCTGGATTATTTAAAGACCGGGAGGTCAGTTTATAACTTTACTCAATAAAAACCACCGATATGGTCATCAAAAAAGCAAAGGGAGTAAAATCATGTGTAGTAAGGGATTTAAACATGGAAACGTATTATTTGATGATGAAATAATTATTAAAATAAATATAATATTTAAGTCAATTAAGCATGAGATATATACTCAGTGTATCAATAAAATTGCTTTATCAAGCAACGACGACAAACGAGCGATATCTGTAAATAAAATATCCACACCAGGCTGGCGGCATTCGTATTTAACCACTCACACGTCCGTGGATAGCATAGTATTAAAAAAAAGGGGTGGTCTTACGTCCGTGGATACTTTAGTTTCCACGTGCTGTGGTTTTAATTTTTGCCAAATAGCGGCATCTAGCGATTTAGATTTGAAATAAATCTTCTTTTAGGTCGTTACCAAAATAACAGGTTCACTAAAAACCGCAAGATGTCAGTGTCACATGTTTAGCAACCGAAGAAAAAAAATGAGAACTTCAGTCGGCTCATCAACCGTTTGTGTTTGGGTGAACATTTTGAAGTTCCGGCAATAATGTCGTAAGTACTTTAATTATAGTGTTTATTTCTATGATTGTTATGTATTAAAGTAATTTTGAAAATCAGTGCTCCACGATGATGATAATGTATGAATAATTAAAGCAATAAATCGATCTAAAAATCGACTTTAAATATTGGTTCACAGGAGAGTCCAAACCGGTTTTCGTGTATTGTACAGTTTTGTGTTTATTTTCATTTTATTGTACGTTTTGTCTCGTAAAATATTGAATAATAATTCATGTTAATCATCGTTAAGCACTCTCTAAATTGAATTTTATGCGTTAATATGAGGATTTATCTAATTTATTAACGTATCCCTCAGGTTTTCCGTCAAGGATATTTATGCGTCCATGGACGTTACAACAAACATCACAATAAGGGTCTGTACAGACGTTAAAACGATAAACATTATTGCTTACTGGTTTGGTGGCGTGGATTTTTTAAATATTATTTTTAAAATGTTTGTCAAAAGATGCTATTTTCAATATGTTATGATAAATGCTTTTTCTGCTAACATTTATTTTATCATGTGAATTTCATCGGGTGTGGTATGCAACTGCAACACATTTTTGTTTACTTTATTATGCATGGCAATGTTTTCTGTTTTCTATTAAACAATTACATTAACATTTCTTTAATTAACGATTACTTTGTTGGAAGCGCCATTACTTAATAATATATAATATATTTTGAGCTTTGTCTTGGTACTTATGTGTAATATTCCATATTTAAATGTTTTTATGATTTTTTTTACTATACTTTACTAACACAATTTAAATATTATTCTCCACCTTATAGTTCATCCACTGAATGGAATCGAAACCGTGGAAGTCGTGGGGGTCGTGGGAACCGTGGGGGAATCAGAGGCCGTAAAAGTGGTGATGACCACAGTCAAATCCCTTCCCAAGAAAACATGTGAGTATCGACTGTATAAATGCATAATAATATTGGCATGTTAAAATAATTGTGTTGTAAATATTTTTTTACCGAACTCTTTACATTGATTCCAAAACTAATTCAGATCACCAACCGAAGCTGATGAAGCCTCTATAGCTCGTGGACGTCGTGGAGGCCGTAGAAGAAGTACGGGACGTAGAGGACCTCGCGGCCGCGGTAGAGGAAGTGGTTTATCTCAAATAGAGAGGTATATATTTTTAGAAGTTGTGTATAAATTGGTGTAGTTAGCAAATAATTTATACCTTCTGGACGTACATTTTATGCAAGTAAAAAAAACTTTTTTCGATTATTATAGCAGTGAACTAGACTTGGTTCGTACTCAACGCCAAGTTACACAAAAGCGAGTAGCAGCGTTGCCACCAGATACAAGACAAGAACTACTAACCCGCAAGCGAGAATCTATTATTAAATCAAGAATTGTCAAATACTTTGAAAAAAATAATTTATTTACAATGTCACAGTTTGGATTCAGAAAAGGCCGCTCCACAGAAATGGCTATAAGAAAAGTGGTATATTATATTCTTGAATCCTTGGATAAGTCAAATAAATGTGCCAGTGTCTTTTGTGATCTTTCAAAAGCTTTTGATTGTTTGAGGCATGATATATTGATTTTAAAAATGAAATATTACGGATTTCAAGGCCCTGCATTAAATATGATGATAACTTATTTACAGAACCGTAGTCAAATTGTCTCTGTAAATGAAGAAACTTCTACAGAGGGTACGATGTAAATTGGTGTACCACAGGGCTCTATTTTAGGGCCAGTCTTGTTTTTGATTTATATTAATGATATAACCAACGCATTGCCGAGTTGGGCTCATATAAATTTATTTGCAGATGATACACATGTGGGTACCAGAGACAAATGTAAATTTAATTTAGACGATAAAGTTAATGCAGTTATGGAATTGTTAAAGGAATGGTTTAACGCAAATGGTATTATTCTTAACTCTGATAAAACCATATCAATGCAGTATCAGTCAAGGTTGGGTATTTTTGGGAATTCTATTACTAAAACAAATATATCTCTAGGTTATACAATTGATAACACAATAAGTCATAAATCTCACATCGATAAAATTTACAACAAAATGGCAAGTGGTAATTATGCTTTATTTAAACTCAAGCCATTATTAGATAAAAAGTCACTCATCTCTGTCTATAATGCATACGTTCATTTTATAATAAGATACGCTATAACTGTTTGGGGAAACGCTAAAGATATCATAAAAGTTTTAAAATTTCAGAAACAATCTATAAGAACAATGAATGGTTTGAAAAAACGTAGTCCTGCGAGAATACACTTTAGAAATGATAAAATAATGACAGTTATATCACTTTATATTTATAGTAGTTTATTAGAGATACACGAGGATACGGAAATACTGGAAACAAGAATTTCACGTAATAATAAAAAAGGGCGAGTCCTGCCTGTCAACAGATTATCTAAGTGTAAGAAACAGGGACTTTACACCAAAATATTAATGTACAATAAATTACTAAATAGCGTAATGGAACTCAATTTTAAAATAATAAAACAAAAATTAAAATATTTTTTTGAAAGAAATCCTTTTTATTAACTCAGTGAATATATGTCAATGCAGCTTGTGGAATCATCGTTCTTGTGTGATGAACAACAATTACAAAATGTTAGTAAAAGGTAAAGAAATAAATGACAATGTAAATGTATAATATAATAACTATTTGTTCTTAGAACTATAAAAGTATTTATAAGTTAAGTTTATTTTTAAAGTAATTAATAATTAAAATGTAACAAGACTTGCCTGTAACGAATGTTATTTAAAGGCCAATAAATATTTCTTATTCTTATTCAGCTTCAAAGAGTACTTCTGCCGGATGCGCCACCGCGCAAAAGACGAGCGCAGTATGTTTTTTTCTTTACGTTTTTCATTCGCTGATAAGATTATGTAAAATACCATCTGCGTCTCGCGGTTAGTTTGGTAATAAAGGTAGCTTATGTCGTGCATCGCGATTCTAGTTACACCAAGTTTTATTAAGTTCGGTACAGCGGTTATATCGTGAATTGTTAATAAAAACAGATAGCAATTTGTGATAATAATTAATAATAATTAATAGGAATAGTCAGTACTACTACTGACAATATTTTTTAATGTTTTTTTTTTTCTTTTTTAGAAGGCTTTTCATCTCCTGAGCGGCAACAGTGTGAGTATGTACCGGAGCAAGAACCGGGACGAATACGAATTTTAGGTATTTTTTTAATATGTAAACAACTAAAAATAACAGTATGTGATAGTATATTTGTAATAATATGAAATACTTTTTTTGTTACAGAGGATATACAATTAGTGCCGCCACACAATGAAATCCCAATACATTTGTAAATTCGTAAGTTTTCATTACACTTAAGCAATAGAAAACACTAAACTTTACAAAATAGTTTAATTTCAATGTAACTTTTTTTGTTGCAGTGGACTACCAGCTGCCTGTAGCAGGCGAAATCGAGATAGAGCCAAATGCTGAAATTCGTAAGCAAATCTATTTACTTATAAAATAATCTTTATTAAACACTTTGTGAATCTGCTAAGCTATTTTTTTATTATACAGAGAACGTAGAAATGGAGGTCCAGCAGGATGGGGGAATGTTTAGAATCGGTACGCCTGAAGCTGATACTGTCCCCAACTCTCCCAGCTCGTTGGATAGTGATCCACCTGTCTACTATCTGTAGCCTGGCGTTAATGACAAAAACACCTAGAAAAAGAACTCGAATCAGTTTATCAAATTCAGAAGAAGAATATTTTTTTAATTCGTGAGTTTTGTTAAAACGTTGCGCTCATTATATTAGTATGTTTTTTGCAGAAAATGACATAGTTGTGGAAGAGACTAGCATGGTAGAGAAAGAGGCGATTGAAGTGGCACCTTCCACTAGTATAGGTACTTCAATTGGTATCTTAAATTTTATAAATTCTACCAGAAGTCTAAGGTATAAGACAATGTGCACAGAGTTATTTGTAGTAGAGATAGTTGTTTCTTTCAGATGTTAATAACCCACAGTTTGAGGCGACTATCGATGATTGGTTGAGACTGAC
Organism: Ligdia adustata; assembly: GCA_947049295.1. NCBI lineage: Eukaryota > Metazoa > Arthropoda > Insecta > Lepidoptera > Geometridae > Ligdia > Ligdia adustata. The sequence continues at coordinate 10,808,658 of OX346231.1, forward strand.
AGATGATTTAAGCGATTGTGACATGGATATGGATGACGACCCAATTAACACCACAGTAACACGCGATGCTTCTGGGGAGCCTGCTGTAACGATTGACATGACTTTTTTTCAGGCAGATGTCCTGACATCGGAAGACCGACGAAATGATCTTGCTTTAAGAGACATCGCACCGACTGATTCTTACAATTTTGACTGGACCAAAAATAGACAGATATTTACAAGACAGCGAGAAATCTTTACAGGGACTCCAGGGCCGACTTTTCCAGTGACAGACGACACTCGCACCATTGACGTATTTTATAAAATGTTTGACACTGACTTTGTGGACATGCTTTGTATAGAGACCAATCGATATGCCAGCCAGAAGATAGATAAATTAAAAAGTGAAAACAAGTTTCTTCAAAGTTCGCGCATTTTTCGATGGACTCCGACTAACAGAGACGAAATGTTGAGTTTTTTAGCTTTGACTATCTTACAAGGATTGTACCCTCTCCCGGAAGAAGAGTCTTACTTTTCTTTTAACGGATTTGGTACTATGCCGTATTTTTGTAGGATTATGTCTTATAATAGGTACCTACTTTTGAAGTCATTACTCCATTTCGTCGATAACGACTCTTTGATACAACAGACTAAACTCTGTAAAATACGCCCGATAACTGACTACTTCAACAAAAAAAATTCCGGATTATATTATCCTTCCCAAGAAATCGCCATTGACGAATCTCTTCTTAAATGGCTTTGCCCAAAAGATCTTGTCGAAGGCCGCACAAGTTGGTGTGAAGACATACGAGAGTACGCTAGCATCGCGGACCCTTGGAATGATACGTCTACAAGATGTTTGTGAGCAAATAACAGAATACTGCAACCTTTCAATGGATACTTCAGAACAACATATTGATTACCGAGATTCACGCGTACAACGTGACAATGAAGATCTTGAAAAAGTCGATAATTGGTTCGCAACTCATGACTATCCTAGATCGCTCGGAATTAATTTGCATTGCTAACGGTATAGTTGCTTCAGATAATATTAATTGTCAACGTGCCTTTAAGATAGGAGAAGATTTGATTACTAATATCACAGGATCTGATTTTCAACGGCTATCATTTCAGAGTAAAAATAAGGTTCTTCCTTTCAGCGCTATGACAAGTACTATTGAAGTTGATAAATCTCGTGTCGTCATTAATCCATTACTCTTATTTCAACGAATGTGTATTTCAAGAGAAACTGTCGGTGATGTCAAAGCATACTTAGGGTATGAATTAGCACCTTTCCCATTGTCATTATTCGCGGAGGATGGCATGAGAAAAGGTATTAAGTCATCTTTGTTTAATGCCTTTACACCAGTGGAACGATCCTCTAACATCAGCGCCAGGAGTCATTTTGTCATTGACGGTGGTTTGCTTTTACATAAAGTAGTTTGGGATCGAAATTCATCGTTCAATGATATAACTACTAAATATGTCAAATATGTACAAGAACACTTCGGGCTCTCTGCAAGCATTGTGTTTGACGGTTACTCAGACGACCCTGATGTCGCAGGAACAAAGTCTTGGGAGCGTTTGCGCCGCACGAAAAAACACCAGTCGACTGAAGTTAAATTTGACAAGAACACCATACCAACGTTATCACAAGAGAAATTTCTTGGTAATGAGAAGAACAAATCTAACTTTATTATACTTCTTAAAACTGTATTCTCGGAAATAGGTTTCACTGTTGACCAAGCAGAATCAGATGCAGACAATCTTATCGTTCGCTCTGCTCTTGCTGCATCTCCATTATTCAATACCGTTACTGTTGTAGCTGAAGATATTGATATACTGATATTGCTCACAGCACTTGGTAGAGAACAAACAAATGTATTTTTTTTAAAACCATCAAAAGTACGAACAGCAGAACAATTATATAGTGCGTCAGGTTTTATATACGGAGATGTCATTGCGGATAACTTGCTGTTTCTTCATGCTTTTTCGGGATGTGACACAACTTCATCTCCTTACAATATCGGTAAAATGAAATTTGTAAAAACCCTGGAAAAACATATAGAGTTTGCAAGTGGAACGGCTTTGTTTCTCAACAAGAGAGTTGACCCTGCTTTGCTCACTGTAATTGGTGAACGTTTTTTTATCTCTTTATACGGCTGTCAAGAGAATTATCATCTTTATTACCAAAAGATGATAATTCTCTTGACAGCCTAAGATACAAACAATTCGCCAAGGCAGTGACAAAAAGTGCATTTAACTTATCTTCACTTCCTCCAACACAAGACACAGCTTGCTTTCATACTTTCCGAGTCTACCATCAGGTCCAGTCGTGGCTTGGTAATAATAATGATCCTGAAGACTGGGGCTGGAAAAAATGTGGAAAATTATTGATGCCAGTGCAGAGCTTTAAACCTCCAGCACCCCCTGAGCTTCTAAAATTGATCTTTTGCAAATGCAAAGGAAACTGTGGAGCGATGTGTGGATGTCGAAAAGCAGGGCTAAAATGTTCCGCAGTGTGCTTCCATTGTTCTGGAGAGACTTGCAGCAACGTAATGGAACTCTCAGAATTAATAAATGAAAATGACTTTGATGATGAACCGCCGACATTGACACCCCTTCCTTCTCCAGTTCTCCCACTGATATTTGATTCAGAAAACCGATCAGATGCTGAGCCGCAGCCTGGTCCATCGAAAAGACCGAGGACGGAGTAGTTCAAATTTATAAAATCACCGTGGATTAGGCCTATTGGGGATACCACGTAAAAAAAAAACGCGCCTCCAGACTCTACCTCGTGGGTGGTGAGGAAAAGAGTCAATAATTAATTATTAATAACATTGCAAAATTACTAATTAAAAGAATTATAATAACAAAATAAAAAAAATATATAACTGATGACACATTATTAGTACCCACGTATAAAATATGTATAGTTAAGAGTACTGAAAAATAGTACTCACTTCGGAGCGCTGTAAAACCTTAGCTATTGACTTAACCCTAGACACCTAACCTTCGTCGAATCGACGAGTATAGAACAGAAATATCTTAGCGTCGTCGTTTGTCAACTCAGTGTTCGCCGAGCTCTCTCGGGAAGCGACGGAGTCCGGCGCGTAAGTACCTTATTTCTCGACATATTACAAAAACAGTCGTCGTTTCGACGAATGATTAGGGTTTGTGTGTATTTTTTTACAACTAGTGTTTATACTTTATTGCAGCTTTTACTATGGCTTCTCAACGATTGCTGTCTGATGAAAATATAACGAGTTTATTATTGGGCGCGGAAGATATTGGTGAATCGGAGGAGTTAACCGACAGCGAAACAGAAGATAATGTGGAGGTGGATGATGTAGAAAGCGACACTCAAGACGACCCTTCCGATCACGAAGATACTCAAGGTCGTTCTTCATCTGCTTTACGAGACAATTTGTGGGAGCCACAAATACCTCCAGTATCATCAGCTGAAAGCTCAGGTAGTAATTCCAGTATATTGACCTTCTCACAAAGCAATATCCGTAGTCGGACCCGTCATGTTTGGGCTACCAGCAAAGGGCGCACTTCAAGTAGAGCAGCTGCGATAAATATTGTTCGTGTTGCCAGAGGACCTACGCGTACGGTAAGGAATATAGTGGATCCAATGCTATTATTGGAACAATTCATCACTGATCAGATACTAGAAGAAATTTTGAAATGGACCAACGCTGAGATTGCGATAAAAAAGCAAAACTATGACCAAAGTACATCGACGCAAAATGACACTAGCAAAGAAGAGATCAGAGCTCTTATTGGTATCCTAGTGTTAACTGCAGCTCTGAAAGATAATCATCTGACCCTCGATGAATTATTCAACACGGAGAACTCTGGTACGAGATATGTGTCATGTATGAGCAAAGAGAGATGCGACTTCCTTCTGCGATGCCTACGTTTCGATGACAAAACATTCCGCCTACAACGACAAAAGGACGATCCTTTTACACCCATAAGAGACATATGGGAAATGCTTATGGTTCAGTGCCGCCAAAACTATGTCCCTGGAACAAATGTAACCATTGATGAACAGCTATTGGCATTTCGAGGGAGGTGTAAGTTCAGGATGTATATTCCAAATAAGCCTGCAAAATATGGGGTCAAGTTGGAAATGATGTGTGATAGTGGCACAAGATATATGATCGATAGTATGCCATATCTCGGAAAAGGGACCGACACAGGAGGTATGCCTTTGGGGGAGTACTTCGCAAAGGAACTTACTCGCAGTATCCATGGTACAAACAGAAACGTTACCATGGACAATTGGTTCACGTGAGTACCCCTAGCGAAGCAGTTACTGCAGCAGCCTTATAAATTGACGCTTGTAGGGACTTTGCGAGCTAATAAAAGGGAAATCCCAGATGAAATGAAGAACCATCGATCCCGAAACGTCAATACATCGATGTTCTGTTATGATGGCCCTCTCACACTTCTGTCATACAAGCCAAAACCATCAAAAATGGTATTCTTACTATCTTCTTGCGATGAGGAGGGCTCAGTCAACCCCGAAACAAAAAAGCCACGCATGATTGAGTTCTATAATGGCACAAAAGGTGGCGTGGACACGTTTGACCAAATGTGCTCAGTAATGTCATGCAGCAGAAAAACTAATCGCTGGCCAATGTGTGTCTTCTACGGCATGATAAATATGTCGTGTATCAACAGCTACGTGATTTACTGCCCAATGCTTCTGTGATGGGTCAGAAAGTAATGATTCGTCGTGATTTTATGAAGAAGATGCATTCGCAGTTAGTAGAGCCCTGGCTCAAAATCCGATTGGAAAAACGTACTATGCCCACGCACGTAAAAAATAAAATCAAAGACATTTTAGGAGCAAAGACTGATGAAGGCCAAGGTGAAGGTCAAGTTGATGGTCAAGGTGAAGGTCAGTCATCATCCAGCAATGACCTTCAACCAGTCGAGGTCCCAAATGTAAGGAAAAGATAAGTCTGTGGTCTCTGTTCCTATAAAAAAGGCGCATGACAAAGTCATATTGCTCAAAATGTACCACTGCAATTTGTGGTGAACACAAAGTTGATTTATGCATAAAATGCGTTTCAAAATTATAGTTATTATAAGTTTTTTTTAATGATAAGACTGTTCTAATTTATGTTCGCCAAATGAGAAAAGGCTTTTTTGTGTTTCTTTTTTTTAATTTTAATTTGTCTAAGTGTTCAATGTGTCATTCGATCTCAAAAAACTAGTGCAGTATAATATAAGGTATAAAATAAATATATCTAAGTTTTTATCTATTTTACAAAAATTGATTGTTTTATTTACTAAAACAATACTTGGTTTATATATTATATACGTAATAAAAATAACGGCAAAATTAAATAATAGATAAAAAAATAAGCGCTAAAGATTGCTCATCGAATCGACGTATGGTTAGGTTTAAAGGAGTATATGCGAAGGTTAGGTGTCTAGGGTTAATGAAAAAATGTTGCATATAAAAGTTGTTCCTTTTAAAACGATCTACAAAAATGGTCTGAAATCGTTTTTTCGTAAAATGATAAAAAAAAGTTATATCGAAAAATATAATTTTTTTTTCTCGAATTTCTGAACATTTTCACTTATAACTTTTTTATTTATAGTTTTACGACAAAAAATTACTGGACCAAAGTTATAGAGAATTAAATTAGCAACAAAAAAAGTTAAATTTTTGTTTATCAGATAAATAGTTTAAGAGATATATCGTAAAAACCGTTTCAACCCCTATTTTCAAGATGGCGACCCCACAAACTTGATTTTAGCTTTACACTTACCCCCCCTACACATCAAAAAAAAAAAAATTGCGTCCTCTAAAAAACGCAAGGTAAGGCCTAAAAAATGTAACATTTCAATGGACTAGTATTGACTCCACACTCGCACGTTTCTCAGTAGCGCGCGAGCCGCCGACTTGAACGGTTGTATGTTGTGTACCTACCACGTGTCAATATGAGCGTAACTTGGACAAACGAACTTGAGTTGAAATTTTTAGAATATTTCCAAGCGGAACCCGTGCTATGGAATACAAATTTAAAAGACTATAAAAATAAACTAAAAAACCATGATGCGTGGTGTCGTCTCAGTGAATTGATGGGAGTACCCATTGATGACTTAAAAAACAAAAAACTTCGTTATTTGCAAGCTACAGAGGGTACAAAAATAAAGTTAAGAAATCAGAAAACTCTGGAGCAGGTGTCGACGATGTTTACAAGCCGATATGGTTTGCATACGAAATAATAGACTCTTTTTTTGGGGATACTACGAAATGTAAGAAGACAATAAATACGGTAAGCAGCAACTTTTATTACTTATAATTATTATTACAAATAGGAAAGTACGAAAGCGACTTATTCGACGATACAGCAAGTTTTCCTTTATTAGTAAGTACAATCAACTTATGTCTGTTGACAACCAGTACATAACCTATCTACTGAAATATTTAGCGAATTCGTCTCTTATTTCTGTTGCGTGATGAGCCGCTCGGCGTGGAATATGTCGCGGATTTCGAATAGCACAGGTGCTCTCCACTTCTCCTCTCCAAGAACCGGGCTCTATTAATAAATTATTGTTATCATAAGTATCTATAGTTCCGGAAGGTGTATAGATGTGTGATGATGTAGTGCTTCGTCTCAAGAAATTATGTAAGAGTATGCATGTCAACGTTATCAAGGCGGCTTTTTTGGGTTGTAAATTTATTGGCTTCTTGAAAATCCTAAATTTTGTTACCAAAATGCCGAAAGTATTTTCAACTACTACTCGTGCTCCAGACAAAATCTAATTAAACTTTCGTTTTGGGGATCCCAAGTTGTGATTTCCCGAATAGAGTTTCATAATGTTTTCCGAAAGAGCAAAAGCGCCGTCTCCCAAAAAAATTTACGGCACGTCGATGTTTGAACCAGGCAGCGGATGTGGTTGTGGTAAATTTAAATCATTTGTCTGCATTTTTGACCATAAAACTGTGTTAGTGAAAACTCCGCCATCACTTATTCTGCCTTGAAAGCCAATGTCTGCGAAAATAAAATTGTACTATCAACCAACGCCATCAAAACTATACTGAATGTTCTTTTATAGTTATAATATTCCGATCCGGAATTTATGGGACATTCTAAGACAATATGTTTTCCGTCGATTGATCCAACAGCACGCGTGTATTTCAATGCAAAATCTTTTTCGATTTGTAGCCATTCTTCGGGACACGTTGGTAACTGCAACAATAAAAATAATCATTTTAATTTATTTCAATTTTAGGAGGAGCAGTCTACTAGTAGCGGAGGAAATGAAGAACTTAAAGAAAATCAAAATCCGCAAGCTGATGATCAAAGTCAAACAGTTAATACAAATGCAACTGAAGTATCAACAATTCGTCGGCGAAAACACCCCACCGAACTCTTTCAAGCAGAAAAAGTTATGAAGGAAGCCTTGTCTACGTTTAATGCAACTGTTAAAAGAAATACACTTCAACCAATTCCAAAAGAAGACGATGATTGTGACTTGTATGCAAAGCTTTTGGCTACAAAGTTGAGAAAATTACCGGAAAGAAAAAGATTAAGATTTATGCATGATATAGATGGCATGTATATGCAATATGCAGTATAATCTGAATCCTCATCACCAGTACCAACACCGTCACCACAGCCACAACATGCCAGTTAATTTATTCTATCACGCAAATAATCTCACGATCAATATCAACAGAGACCTGGAACCTCGTCATCCTCACATTCCGAGCCGAACATTAATTACTCACCAGTACCAACACCGTCACCACAGCCACAACATGCCAGTCAATTTATTCTATCACGCAAATCATCTCACGATCAATATCAACAGAGACCTGGAACTTCGTCATCATCACATTCCGAGCCGATCATTTATTACTCGCCAAATTCAAATATTAATTTTCCGTCGAATGACGTCATTTACCCACCAGTTATTCACATTCCTGATTCAAACACTAGTGCAGAAATAGGTACTGTGACCTATGAAGGTTTAATTTCGCCAAATTCACTTATGCAGGAAAATAACAGGGCTGCATCTAATATCATCAATGAAGCCTTTCAATTGTGTGATAAATAAAACAATTTGTTTGACACCTAAAAAAATTGTAATTCGGTCGTAAGTACCTAAGTCCGCATCCTTTGGTAAAATTTAACTTGTATCTTTTAAAAATTGTTGTAATACTTTTAATTTTATTTCAAATTACGTTGGAATTTAAAAATGTTGTAATACTCAATAAGTTTTTTCTTAATAAAAAATCATAAAATGTCATATTGTATTTTTTTACAGATGACAACAGCCATTCACACATACCTTTATATTATGTTCCTTTAACGCTTCATTTAGGGCTTGACAAACTTCTGGTATTATCTGCGAAATCACTTGTGGGGATATTTTAAATAAAAAATGGAGACTTTGGTAGTCATCTCCTGTGGCCAAGTATCTTAGTTCTACTGCAAGACGTGTCCGAGCTGGAATGGCTTCCCTTAATTGAGTATTTTCCTTAGAAATCTGTGTTGACACTTTATTCAATAAATATTCAAAATCCACTGAAGACATTCGAGTAAACTTTTTAAATTCTTTTGATGGTTCGGCCACTAATTCATGCAACTGCTGATCCATAGTTAAGCTGTAAACAGAGAAAGTTATTTCATTAGCATGATTATTATAAAGTGTTGATCATTTTTGGTTTATGCATTAATAAATCATCAACGTGATTAATGTTTTACATTAGACATAAAAATTATAAAATAACAACCTACATAGTCGTTCAAAAAGTACTTACCTTGTTCTATTACGATGAATACTTGTCATCCACCATCTTCTTTTTCGCCACTTCTTTTTAATAACTTTTTTCTCTTTAGCAAACGCATAATTATAATATGCGAATGCGCATAACAATAAACTTGTCGCAGCGGTTACTTCTGCGTCCATCGTCATCGAGCGCGAGAACTGTAGTGAGAACTATTTGAGAACTTTGTGAGAGTGTGTACCCAAAGAAGTTCTCGCTACAGTTCTCGCTGAGAATCTCCGGAGATTCTCGCGTGAATGTCTCGCGAGAATATGGAGCGGCCTAAAGGATCTCGTTGACTCTTACGAGGTAAACGAGACCGAGCATGTACACACTCGTTCATTTAGTTGCCCGCTGACGATATTTATGAACGCATGTGTTTCACTATGTGGTCTAATGAACGAGAATTACAGTTTTTGGAGTGCTATCAAACAGATTTTACAAACCTGTTTTTGGAACTCGAAGGATGTGAAACACAAGGATAAACAATGTATCCATGACGCTTGGGTGCGAATAAGCGAGCACATGGGAATCCCGGTCGCAGAGTTGAAAAAGAAGCGGGACTCACATATGGCTACCTATCGTAGTCATAAAAGAAGGGTTATTGCCTCCATCCAGTCTGGAGCTGCAGCTGATTCAGTTTATAAACCAATATGCTTCGCCTACGAGTTAATGGACTCATTCTTAAATAAAATTGTTCAGTGTAGAAATACTTTGAACACATTTACACAGGTAAGAAAACATTATTTATATCAATTAAAAATGTATTTATTACAACATTTACAACAGGTAGGTAATAGATATTATTGGCGCTGATTATTAAAGGAATATGTTGTAAAATCTTCTTTAATCTGACATGCAACCTGTGCTGGTCTTCTCGGTATTTGTTGCAAAGGTCTGATGGCTCATGTGTCTTCAATTTCATTCCTCCATAAACCTAGTGTGACCAGCTCATTGTTGCTGTCATATACGTCAACTGTACCTGAAGGTGCATAAATTGCCGATGACGTTCTACTTTTCCTCAAGAAATTGTGTAGAAATACACAAGTCATTGCAATAATAATGGTTTTCTCTGGGTTTAGTAGTATGGGTTTCCAAAATATTCTGGATCTTGAGGCTAGTATCCCAAATAAATTTTCAACGACCACACGTGACGAAGATAGTTTCTTATTAAATATACGTTTCGGCGTCCATTCATTGTGACTTCCTGGATACGGCTTCATCACATGTGCTGTCAAATGCTCCATCTCCCAGAAAAACATACGGAACTTCTCTTCTACCCCCTGGTAGCGGTCGTGGCATTGGGAAATTTAAATTATTTGAGCAGGTTCTTTGCCATAGTTGACTACTACGAAAGACACCACCATCACTAATTCTTCCCTGGCTTCCAATTTCAGCAAAAATAAAATTGTGATTACTGTCAATTAAAGCAAGAAGAACAATACTGAAACTTTTTATAGTTATAGTACTCTGAACCACTATGCTATTGGAGATTGGATAATGTCGCTTATGACTTTCTTCATCCGGAGAAAATACGATGACGTCATCGATGTATGCGAAGGTGACGTCATCTAAACCACGAAGTACTTGATGCATGAAGCGTTGGAAGGTCTGCGCGGCGTTACGTAACCCAAACGTCATAGATGTGAACTCGAACAAGCCAAATGGTGTAGTAACGGCTGTTTTCTGCGAATCTTCGTTGCTTGCCATCCTTATCCAGTAATAAGCCTTCTTAATATCAATTTTCGAAAATATCTTCATGCCATGTAGTCTGAATGTGAAGTCTTGTATCCGTGGTATTGAATATCGATCCGGTGTCGTCATCGCATTGAGTAAGCGATAATCGCCGCATATTCGAAGCGTTCCGTCCTTCTTCTTAACGATGTGCAGTGGATTGGCCCAGGCACTGCTTGATGGGCGACAAATTCCCATTTCCATCAGCCGTTCGAATTATTTTTTTGCTTCAATGTATTTTTCAGGCGTTAACGGCCGGGGTCGAACGAAGACTGGCGGTCCGGTCGTTTCCAAGTGATGCGTGACGTCATGCTACGGTGGCTTCTTGAGCGACATCGGCCTCTGAATGTCTGGATACTGCTTCAGTATGTCGCTGTAAGGATGACTCATGTTGACGATGAATACAGCTGCATCGTCGCTGCGCGTCGAAAATGACTTGACTGAGAGCTTTGTCAGCCCGTCAATCAATCGTTGTCCTTTTAGGTCCACCAAAATGTTGTGATGACGTAGAAAATCAGCGCCAATGATCGATCTCTTGACATCTGCGATTATGAATGTCCATGAGTAGTTGCGTCGTAGTCCCAAGTTCAATCGCAAAGTTTTCTCGCCGTATGTTCGTATTGTACTGCCGTTCGCTGCGTACAATTTGTAGTCCGTCGGTGAATGTCGCTGGTTCAACTTCACAGCTAATACAGAGATTTCAGCGCCGGTATCGATCAGGTAACGTTCACCGCTTTGGCGATCCGTGATGCTGAGGCGGTTGTTATTAGAGATGGCTTCGACACCGGGGCCCGCCGCATCCGATGTCTGTTCTAGTTTCTCGAATTCTGTGGCTTCTCCTTCCATGAACAAGGCGTTTCGCATCTTCTTGCTCGGTTACGGTATCTGAAGTGGTAGCGACACAACCAATCTGCATCGCCGGGCTTCCTTGATTTTGACTTCGATCTCGAACGGTTTCGCGTGCGAACGGGATGACTATATGTTTCTCTGCCCCTCAAGTCTGCAACTTCTCGCGTGAGCTTCTCGATTTGTTTTGTTAGCAAGTCCATCTTCGAGTCGCCTGTGGAGATCTTCCGTACTTCTCCAAATGCTGCTCCGATACGGTCCAGATCTGCGTCCTGAGTCGGGGTCACCATTGTAGTTTATATCAACATGACAGTTTTACCAAATCGTGAGTTTTAATAAGCCCCCTCAGTTAGAAAAAACTACAATGGTGCTCGCACAAACATAAATATACAAAACGATCGCTGCGCGGCAGCACTCGGCGCCCGCCGCCGCGCCGCTCGGTCCGGCGCGCGTCTCTCTCCGCTCCAATGTCGGACGCCGATGCTCACATCCTATGTCACTACACTACAATTCATCAATGAATATCAGCGACACGAGTGTCTCTGGGACCCGAAACACCCACAATATAAAAATAGGGATGCCCGAGATGCGGCCTACAAAATAATTGTGGAAGCCATGGAGATGCAAAATGTCAAAGAAGTTGTTGGTAAAATACGATCACTTCGAAATAGTTACAACAATGAGTTGTTAAAGGCAAAATAATCTAATACCACGGATGTGGCAGCTAATGAACTGTATATTTCTAAAATTCCTTGGCTATCTCATTTGGATTTTTTGAAAAATATTGACAGCTACACGAGAGAAAATACAGAAAATATGATAAGTAGGAGAATGGGTCTCAGTGAATCATGGAACACAGTGAATATTCCTTCGTTGGTATTAAGGGGGGTTTACACGGGTGACTAAAGCCGCACGATTTTTGCCGCGCGGCGTAAATCGACCATCTAAATGGCAATTCGGCTAAGTTGCAAGTGACTAAAGCCGCAAGCCCCAAAGTTGGGTAGCATCCGACTTTGGCCGCGCGGCAACCGGCCGCATGCGACTGGTGACTAAAGATGCCCATACACGGGACAATTATCGTAACGATTCGTCGCTCGATGTTAAAATCGAACGACAAATTGTACGTGTGTGGCAATATCGCATCCGATTTTGTGGTCGAACGATCGATTGGAGATCTCAACAGGCAACCCCGAAAATATCGATTGCGATCTGAACATCGTTCGATATATCGCACGTGTATGGCGTGATCGGATGCGATCATCGTCAGTCTGCCTCTATCTTTCGCGCGACTAGCACGTACGGTACCTGTAAGTTTTTTGCGATGTCGTGGAGCAAGGATTTTCTGTTGGAATTTATAGAGTTACTCCGAGAACACGAGGTTTTATGGAAAATAAAACACAAGGACTACCATAATCAGATGAAACGAACTGGATGTTATGAGGTATTACTTAGAAAAATGAAGGAAGTAGATCCTAGTGCAGACATAAGTGCAAAAGAAAATTAACAACCTGCGCACTGTTTTTCGTAAGGAGCTTAAAAAAGTGGAGTCTTCTCGTGCATCGGGAAGTGGTACTGACAACATTTATGTACCAAAGTTGTGGTACTATGAGAAATTAATGTTTTTAAAAGATTAGAGCAGCCATATGGAGCGACAAGTAGTTCAATGGATACAGTAAGTACACAATATTTTTATTATTTTTATATATTTCTTATTATGTTTATACATTTATAAAAATATTTATTTATTATTTCTAAAATCATTAATAAAGTCCTATGAAGTTGTTCGGTGGTAACCTCGACCAATATCGAGACCTCAGGTTGCCAGGCCCCCACCCCTTGAGTCTGTGGTGCATGGAGCCCCACTACATTACCAAACTGGGACAGCAGAGGCGCACACTCACTGCTCACAACCGAGACAACAGAGGCGCGGACTAAACCAGGGGCAATACCAACCTGCCCCCCAGCCAACACAAGCCACAGGTCCACCTCCAGGCTTTCAAGGAGGACCAAACAATACCCCCGACCAACGGGACTAACAGCAAACGCCCCATAGAAGGAACCGATCACTGCATTGGTGGGAGCTTTGGTGGGGCTGTTCACTGCCATTGCTGCGGGGGAAAACCTCCAACAAGCGGCAATGAGGGGACTGGCCATACTACACCAAGTCTTCCATGGATAGTGGCCAGACCCGCATTATGTACTGGAACTGCGGAGGAGATCTCCAGCAGAAGAGGACCAGCCTTATGCAGCTGGCCCAAGAACAAAACCTGCATTTCATTTTGCTGGGCGAAACAAAGCTGAAACCAGCCTCGGAGTTCCGCCTACCCAACTACCACATCTACCGACACGACGAGACCACTCCGCAAGGACGAGCCTACAGAAGCACGGCCGTCCTAGTGAGGAGAGACGTCGTGCACGAGGAACTAGATCGGCTGGAGTTCGTCGACACGCGGACCGTGGGGGTCCGGACCGGGAGAGAAACGTGCATCTACGCTGGCTACAGACCCCCGCAGGCCAACGCGTTTTTTCTTGGGAAACAAATTTATTTTGTTTTTTGTGATATAAAGTGATCAGATAAGTAGGATTGCGTAATATTATAAATAGTTTATGTACATATTTTGTTTTTAGTGTAAATTAAGCCTCGGTAAGTCTTTTTTTGTTGTTATCGCTATGGAAGAACCTCCTGACCCGGGGGACCCTGTCCCTCCGGCTGTTTGTTTTATTACAATAGATGAAACAGAAAGTAATATGCGCTCCCCCAGTGATGTTATGGATATTACTAACACACTAGTAGAATCATCTGATACTTCAAACTCTTTGAAGACTAAAAGAAAGAGGAAAAATCATTCAGACATAAATTTTGATAGTCACAACGATGTACTTAGTAAAAACACCACGACTCCAACTTCAATATTGCAAAACAATATTGAATTACCTACGGCTAGGCCTAATTTTGTTCCAGTAGGCAGAAATCAATATAACAGTACAGACAGCGCTCCGTATACTGTACATGTAGTCAGAGAACACAATGAGATGAATGATGGTTCTACATTGCACCCGATCACTTTCGGCAGATTCCTTAAAAAGTATAATATTGGTAATATAATTAATGGCAGTGTTAAACGTATTGGTCGTAATAGGATCTGTCTCTCATTTTCAAACCACAATGACGCAAATCTGTTTATCAACAACAACAACCTAACAAATGAGAAACTCAAGGCATTTATACCAACATTTAGTATAACGCGCATGGGGCTTGTTCGTGGAATTCCGGTAGACTGGTGTGATAAAGAAATTATTGATAATGTCAACGTTCCACATGGATGTGGTAAAGTATTAAAAGTTCGCCGAATGAACTACAAAGTGAATGTAGATGGTTCACCAATATGGAAGCCATCACAAACGGTGGTTTTAACTTTTGATGGAAAGATTCTTCCAAAGCATATCTTTGTTTGTTATAATGCAATTGCCGTTGAATTATACACATTTCCGACCATACTCTGCTACGGCTGCTGTCATTACGGCCATACAAAAACACAGTGCCGTTCTAAGGTAAGGTGTTATAAGTGTGGACAAGAGCACTCTGGAGACTCATGCCAAAGGGAGGAAGATTGCGCCATATGTTGCAATTGTTCTGGGTCTCATTTTGCGACTAACAAATCATGTCCTGAATTCGTTCGACAGAAAAATATTAAATTGTCTATGGCGCAAAATTCAATTTCATATGCCGAAGCTACAAAGCTTCATGCGCCCGTAGGAAAGTCGTACGCTGAGGTAGTAACATCAATTAAACCAACAATAATTGAACGACCTTTCTTACTCCGAACCCCAAGTCCAACATCTTCCGTGGGGTCTTCTCGTGGCAAGATTGTTATGTCTAAACCAAGACCACCACCTAAATTAATAAAAGGCTATGACCGATCAGCCCATCAACAGGTAATTAAAGATTATAATATGCCGTCTAGTTCTGTTGGATGTGGTTATGCCAAACCCATCGTCATCGAAGAAGATAACTTTTTGTCACAACAAAATTTGAAAGAAATTATTTCATCTTTAATAGAAACTTTGACACAGAATAACATTCTACTACCGTCCAACGTTGCCCCTTTACTAGATGCTCTCAAAAGATCCCCACCTAATCTTCCAAATACCACATTTCGGCCAAGTTCCCCTGGACAACCTATTCAGGATTGTCCAGTGGAACTGTCGCAGCGCGGAACATAAAAAAACTGAAATACTTTACTTAATTTACAAATATGATCCATTTATTATTGCGCTGTCAGAGTCATGGTTAAAACCTGGCTCTGTCCTAAAAATTAAAAATTACTTCTGTCTTAGCGAAGATAGAAATGACAACCATAGTGGTGTCGTACTTCTTATTCACACTTCGTTTACTTTCACTTGCATATCTTTTCCAGCTCATAGTGATGGCTTTTCCATTGTAGGTGCAATAGTTGAAAATATTAGCTTCATATCAATTTACATTCTTCACCCTTCTGTATCCATCTTTCAAGAAGTAAATAGTATTATTTCATCCATTCCTAAACCTTTTATTTTACTTGGTGATTTTAATTGTCACCAACAGTCATGGGGAAGCTCTGACAGTACATGCTACGGGAATACACTAATGGATATCATAGATCACCACAATTTATGTGTATTAAATAAAGGATGTCCAACAAAAAGAACTAAACCTGGTGAAAGGCTTAGTGCTGTCGATTTATCGATTTGCACACCAAGTCTTGCTTCTATGTTAGACTGGTATATACATCCCTATGCCCATGGAAGTGATCATTTTCCGATTATTATTAATTATTTGGCTAAAAGTATACCTCGACCTCCACCAACCTCAAAGAAACCTCGATTAAAGTGCCGTTTAGCTGGTGCTGACTGGGCATCTTATAGCTCTCGAGTAGAGAAAGTTATTTCTAGTCTTACTCAACCAAATATATACAATGAAGATACATGTGTTAAAGAATTTATAGAAGTAGTGACAGCAGTAGCAGACGAAATATTGCCTCTTAAGAATGGCACTCTTAATAGAATGCCTTCTCCTGCTTGGTGGGATGGAGAATGTTCTGATGCAATAAAGAAAAGAAAAAAAGCTGAAAAAGAGTATAATAAAAATATGACACCGTATAATTATCAAATGTTAGTTAACGTAATGGCAGAAACTAAAAAAATCCTTAAGGACAAACGAGTGGCTGGTTGGAAGAGGTATTGCACGTCAATATCTCCTCATACTCCGTCCTCAGTTGTTTGGCAAAATATCAGAAAATTCAAGTCAGCTTTTACGCCTTCTACAGTCTCTATTCCGTATCAATTGTGTGGTCCATATTTAGATTATTTAGCTCCTCCTTATGTTTCTCAAAAAGATATAACTGAACGAATATCTCTGGGTAATACAGATTTTACTGGTCTTAACTCACCTTTCACTCTTTATGAATTAAAGGGTGTTTTATCAAATACAACTGTTTCTGCTCCAGGTGAAGATGGTATCCCTTATTCTTTTTATAGCCACCTTGAGGATAAAGCTTTATTTTATTTGTTGGACGTTATAAATACCATTATGATCTCGGGTAACGTTCCTCTTTCTTGGAAATCGCAAACGATTTTGCCCATTTTAAAGCCTAATAAACCACCAGGAGACGTTACTTCATATCGTCCCATTGCATTGTCAAATGTAATGGCTAAAATTGCGGAACATTTGGTAAAAAACAGACTTGAATGGTACATAGAGTCAAATAACCTCATGGCTAAAACACAATACGGATTTAGAAAAGGTAGAAGCACTATGGATAGTATAAGTATTTTCGTAACAGATATTCGTTTAGGTTTTACATACGATAAATCGACTGTTGGCGTCTTTTTGGATATAAAATCAGCTTACGACAGCGTTATTTTGCCAGTTCTCGAAAAAAAATTAAATGAACTTAATGTACCCTCATTACTGACTAGATTTATAATTAACATTTTAAATGGAAGATCCGTGAAGCTTGACTTTTCAGATGAGTACAGAATTCTGTGGAAAGGTCTACCACAGGGATCTGTATTAAGTCCGCTTCTTTACAATATTTATACGTACGACTTAGAGATGTCTATTAAGGATTCTGTTAAAGTTTTGCAGTATGCAGACGATTTACTTATTTATTGTACCAATAAGTCTACAGCGGATGCGTGCGATCAAATTACAATTACATTAAACTGTCTAAATACGTGGTTCATTAATCACGGATTAGAACTATCTGTTGACAAGAGTGTCGCAGTTTTATTTTCAAGGTCACGTAATCCTCCCCCACTAAATATTTTCTACGATGGTTTACTAATCCCTCAAAAAGAAGCAGCTAAGTTCTTAGGAATAGTACTAGACTCTAAACTTACCGGCATCCCTCATTGTGATTTTGTAACCTCTAAATGCGAGCAGCGCATTAATATGCTTAGATGTCTTGCGGGGGTCTGGTGGGGTGCACACCCATTTTCCCTCAAACTAGCATACAATGCTCTAATACGAAGTGTAATGGATTATGGCAGCTTTCTCCTTGAACCTTGTAGAGTCACCGTCGCTAAAAGATTCAATAGTATTCAAACTAAATCACTCAGAATAATATCAGGTGCCATGAAATCTAGTCCTTTAAATGCGTTGCAGATTGAATGCGAAGAACCGCCACTGGATATTCGTCGCCAATATCTTGCTGATCGGTTCTTTTATCGAACTGTACAATTCATCGATCATCCACTAGTACGAAAACTATTAGAACTGGTAAATCTTTGTTCATCATGTCCTTACTGGAAACACAAAACAAAACCACATCTTGTATTAAGTATGAAACATTTTCTATCCTTGTCGGCTCACACTTATCGCTCAATAAACCTCCCTATTTTTGACACCGCATATGAAACATTACTAGTCTCTCCCAACATCGAATTAAATTTAGACATCAGAAAAAACGATTTTAACGCGAATAATGAATTCAACTCCCTTATTAATGAATGTTGGAAGGGATGGCATCACATTTATTGTGATGCGTCCAAACATGGTGATAATCAAGCTGTTGGAGTAGGTGTTTATCATCGGGAATACAAAATCGTTCAAAAAGTTAAGCTACCACCAGAATCATCTACCTTTACCGGAGAATGCTTTGCAATCCTAAAAAGTTTAGAATATATCTTTTTAGCAAAACTTAAACATACTCTTATCATTTCCGACTCTAAAAGTGCTCTTCAAGCTTTAGAAAGGTTCCCATTTAAATCTAAATCAACTATACCTGTTATTATAAATGCTAGAGACAAATTACATAAATGTATGGAATATGGTCTTTCTGTTAAATTCTTGTGGATACCTAGCCACTGTGGTATTAAAGGAAATGAGAAGGCAGATCAACTTGCCAATGAAGCTGTTCAATGTGGAGATCTGTACCCTTATATTAATTACTGCCATGACTTAGCAACTTTACCCAGAATATCTATCCAAGACTCTTGGAATAAAGCTTGGAACGAGTCATCTAAAACTAAAGGAAAGTATTACTGGTCCCTACAACCCACAATTAAACTTAAGCCATGGTTTTCTAAGACTAAACTTGGTAAGATGGCGACGTCATCCCTGATAAGGTTACGTTTGGGCCATGTTTGTTCCCCAGCACATCTTGCTAGGTTCAATATTGTTGACGATCCTTCATGCGAATGTGGTCATCCTTTTGCTGACGTCAATCATATACTACTTGGATGTCCCTTGAATGATTATTCTTCTTTCTATGAAACGCTTGTATCAATTGATACTCCGTTTCCGATTAATGTTTCTTTTCTTCTTGCCTCTGAAAAACAACCAATTTATGAAGCTATTTCTGATTTATTAATTTTAAATAGCATTAAGTTGTAACATTTATGAAAATATATTAGCTTGTAAATAATTTTGTGTAAATATGATTTTGTCAACTTATCTGATCCGAAATAGTTATTAGTTATATCTCGTCGTTATATTTGGGTATTAAAAGTTTCCCCGTTTTTACTATAAAACAAACAAAAAATACATCTCAACAAGAAAGTTCACAATAACAATTAACGAAGCAAATAATGTGTAGAAGAATTAAATCTTTGAAGACGCAAAACTGGAAGTTCAACAGGAAGCTCTTGACAAACTTGAGAAATGGCACAATACACAGAACGTGTGATGGCCGAGTAACAAAAAAAAAAAAGAGTTTTAGTTTAGACGTCACTGTCATTACTGTCAGCAATGTCAGACGCCAAAGATATTTCCCAATATTTGACATACAAAAGCGCGCGTGTTATTTTCTTGTGTTGTTTTGTTTTGTGTGCATCATTCGAATTCGGTGTAAATTATTAAAAACAAGTTGTAAAAGTAAGTAATATGTCCAAGAGTATCAATATTGAAGCCAGCACCTCTGTGAAAAGAGAAAGAAGTGCGAACTTTAGCATAGAAGAACGAGACATTTTAATTCAACTCGTCAATAAATATAAAGATATAATCGAAAACAAGCAGAGCGATGTCTCGACGTGGAAAAAAAAAGAATCGGCGTGGGTCAGCATCGAAAATGAATATAATTCCAGGTCCGGGGGGCACCCTAGGACTAGCAAAACATTGCGCATTAAATATGAAGGCTTAAAAAGGACAGTTCGTAAAAAATGTGCAGCTCTACGATCTGAACTCTACCGTACTGGCGGTGGAAGCAACACGGCTGTACCGTTGGATATCACGGAGGAGAAAATAAAAAGCCTCATCATATTGAGCGCTACAGGCATGCAAAGCAACTACGATTCTGATGTTTTGCCTCAAGTACAAGATAACCAAGGTAAACTCGTAAAATGTATGATGCCTAAATGTATTTAAAAATAATTTTTAATGAATTTACTTTTGAATAAAGCATATATTTTTTTTAGATGGTCTTGAAGATGTGGAACAATATATAGTTATTCCTGAAATGTCAACAAAAACTCATCCTTATTTGAATGAAAGTTGCAGCATTTTACAAGGTAAAGTTTTTTAATGGTTTTATATTTTAACAGATATATGTTTTTTACACTTCACAGTCAGGTATTTGACCACTAGCTCACATAAAGCGACACCCGCACAAGTGACACTGGCCCAAGTTTTATTGTCTATTGTTACAATACCTATATGATCTAATCTTTTTACTAAACAAAGCAAAACCCAGGGTTATTTACATATCTATTTATCTGATTTCTGTAGTGTATGTCATAAATAATTTTGTGTTGTTCAATAGGAGGACAGGAGGACAATCAAAATAAAAAAGAAATAAAATTTAAAATAAAACCACCTACTCCAATAATGAATCAACATCATTCACTGAGATACAGCCAATGCCATCTACATCTCAGCAAACTGCAGATGTAGTATCATTCAACCATGTTCATGGTGTGTATAAAACAAATTATCTATATCATGAGAGTGCCAAAAATTAAAAGAATCATATCAGCTTTAAAGTCCATTAGCTCTATATACGAAAAGTTTGTTTGTACATTATTACATCGATCTACTTTATTTTAAATGAATAGCATAATATGACATTAGCTATGTTACTGATTTATTACTGTTATAGAAAATAATGGAGATACTACACCGAACAGAAAAAAATATGATTCTTCCACCCCATCATTAAAGTGGGATGTTACTAGCAGAAGGAATTTGAAAACCAAGAAGCATCCTGCCCTACAAGGTAATATGTTTTCTTCAGTTTATTTAAACAGATAATCTTATGCTTGATGTCAAGCCATATTGCAATATATGTTAAAGTGTACTTGTCTTGAAAAATAATGAAATGTGGAAATTGCTAGATGGTAGAAATGTGATGCTTGGTGTGGGTTATGGGCATGTCCACTATAAATTGGTGTATGTTACCCTGTTATACATATGTTTGTAATGTACCTGTATGGTGGAAAAAATTGCCTACCAAAGCAATAAATCACAATATAATTATTTATTTTATAAGTACATCAGTCAAAAATAAGGTGGATGAATTTACTCAAGCTAAGTTGGAACTAGTGGAACTACAAATAAAATTAGCTCAAGCAGAACTCATAGAAAAAAGTAAGGAGGCTATTTTCCGTGCAAAGCAGCGGGAGTTGTTCGAGGAAGAACTGAAGTTAAAAATACAATTATTAAGAAAATAATTAGATAAATAAATTTATTACTACATTTAATTAATAACAATAAAACATGGTTTCATTTATATCTTCATTTACTTAAGAAAGTATATAGCACAAAAAAATTACAAAATAATTATTTATATACAAGAACAATTAAATATTATATTTAAGTATAGCCCTCCCCGTTGCATATGTAATTTGCTTTTGACAAGAGACATCAATAATTTTAATCAGGGAAAACTAAATTTACATATGACTAAGATGTTTCTATAATTAAATTACTTCAATCTTAGAAATACTAATTTTACACATCACTACAAAAACTTAGTTATATCTATATAGTGTGATTTAGCAGAGGCAAAAAATATTGTTGTAATAATCTGTCTCTAGTATCATTACTGTCCAAATGTAATGCTTGTATGCCTGCTTCTTGCTGTAGGATATTAGAGTCATGGTGATCTCCAAAATTTTCATCATTGCTGTCTATGGCAATATTATGCAATACAAAACAAGCCACTATTATGGCTTGGGTACGCTTCAAACTCAGTGTTATTTGGCGCCTTAGCACAGGGAATCTATTTTTACAAACACCAAAACATCTCTCTATAGTGTTTCTAGTTCTTATATGTGCTTCATTGTATAGGTTCTCTACTGGGGTGTTAGGATTTAAAATTGATGTTAACAAGTACTTTTTGGACTCATATCCGCTATCTCCAAGAAGCAGGCTATTACCAAAGTGACCACTTTCAAATTTTTGTTTTAGTGCAGAATTATTAAATATTGTTTGGTCATGAACAGACCCTGGCCACCTTGCAAAAATATTTAAACATTTCAGTTGGCTGTCGCAAGCGACTTGTACATTAATAGAAAAATTAGATTTCCTGTTTCTAAATGTTTCTGCTGTTTCGCCTCCTGGTGATTTTATTGTGACATGTGTACAGTCGATAGCAGCTACCACTCGGGGAAATCTTGCAATGTTATAAAAGCCTTCTTGTAACATGCTAAAATTTTCAGGAAATTTTATTATTTCTGGATGCAATAGTGCAATAGCTTCAGTAGTTTTCTTTACTATACGACTTGCTGTTGGTGGACTAACACCAGAGAAATCAGCTGCAGTTCTTAGATAAGATCCGGTAGCTAAATATCTCAGTGTTAGTAAAAGTCTGATTTCCGTTGGTACTGCGCGATTCCTGGAATAAAAAATATATTATTCACATTATGAATTATTGGATCCCAGTATTCCCAGACCCATCACAACATTTGCAACTAATTATTCTGCGCTGTTATATTGTGAGCGAGCTATGAAGAGTCAACTATTATTCCAATAATTTCTTTAGTTTTGTAATAACATTATTAACACTCACCTTGGCGTTTTAGTCCTTATTTTGTTTTTGATTAAATCATGAACACAGTTTGCGGCTTTTTTCGATAATCGAAATCTAGCAAAAAATTCACACTCATCCAGGTCGGCGAAATAATTGACACGGATCTTAAAAACACGATTTCTCGGAATTCTTGGAACCGAATCATTATTTAATTCTTCAAATTGATCTTCAATAAACTCAAATAAGTCCATTTCGTTGTATGATAAGCAAAACAAAACAACGCGCAAAATCAAGTAACTGACAGATAGGACAGCAATGGCCGCTTACTCGCCGATTAACTCCGCTACTGGGCAGTTGATGGGGCAAGTAAGTTGCGGGCTAGTTTACGGGGTGGTTAGCGCTACTCGGACATGACGAAATCCGTTCGCGCGGTACTTGTCACATTAATCGGCGAGTAGCTTACTTGGGACTTTACTTGGAGATGATGAAATAGGCCCTTAGTTTTATATCGTAGTAGTAATCATTGCATAATTTTAAATTATAGGAGCTGATGAAGTATACCAGTCTTCTTGGTTCGCTTTCAAATATTTGCAATTTCTGATGGACAGAAACAAGCCTCGCCCGAGAATTAATACTGTGAGTATCTTCAGCACAACCACATTATTACGTTTAACTTTAACTATTTTGATTAAAAAAAAAACATTTTTTTTATTAGGAGACACCATGTGGTTGCCGCGGCGGCATATGCTACGGCCTTTAAGTCTAATTCATATGATCTTGCCATGATAATTTTCCGACTGTACAGCAATATTCAGCAATTTTATCCCTCATAACCTGGGCCGACAAAGAAGGTCTGCGTGGGGTATTCGTGATAGGCAATAATGAAGTTATATCGTTCGAGATGCCATCTTCCCATTGTTACTGACCCTTCTACTTCACTATCAATACTACCTGGTGGTGCATAAATTTTAGCAGAATTAGTACTTTTTATTACCCTTTATTTGATCTTGTACGCTGTGACGGACACTAACTTTGAAAAAATCCTGCGGCCTAGGGAAACATTTAATTTAAATATAATTTCTACCAAAACTCTTCAAAAATATATAATATTTGGTAGAAAAATATTCTACGGTGGTGGCAACATTGAATCTGTCATTCGTCAACAAAATGTCAGCGAATCGCAAGCCATCTGTTTTGATGAAGGTAAATAATTAATTTTTCTATGGTTTTTATACATAACACCTGGTGGTTTTGGGGGTTTTCGCTTCAAAATAAAATCAATGAAAGGATAGAATAATTATTTTATTGAATTATGCACCGATTTTGTTTTTTTTGTGTGCCAAAGAATTCATGAAAAATTAAAGGCTGACATTAACTATCCAGGATCAATATGGTCATTGCGAAAAGAAGTATCTCTTTTAGGATTCAAATGGTCAAGGACAGAGAATAACAGAAAAAATTTAATGGAAAAGCATGAGATCCGTCACCTACGTCTTATTTACTTAAAATTTCCGAATACCGTATTCAGGGCAGGCCTATCGTTTATACCGATGAAACATATATTGACACCACTCACACTTCATCAAAATCATATTCAGATGGCAGCACTTCTGGTTTGAAGAAACCTATTTCTAAAGGAAATCGATTGATAATCGTTCATGCCGGCGGCGAGGACGGTTTCATACCAAATGCGCTGCTGATGTTTAAAGCTAATCAAAAAAGTGGTGATTATCATAACAATATGAATACAGAAAACTATACAAAATGGTTACAAACGCAATTAATTCCCAATTTGAAGCCCAATAGCGTTATTGTAGTTGACAACGCATCTTACCACAATTCGTAAAAAAATCCCGGTCCCAACTCAAATAGTCGCAAACAAGATATGATTGACTGGCTCAAGTTACGCAATATCGATCACTCAATATCCACGCTTAAACCACAACTTTATCAATTGATACTGCATAATAAACAACGATTTATTGAATATAAAATTAACACCTTATTAAGAGAACATGGTCACAGCGTCCTTCGTCTACCACCCTATCACCCAGATTTCAATCCGATTGAAAATATATGGGCAATGATAAAAGGATACGTCGCGAAAAAAAACGTGTCAATGAATATGGATACAATAATGAGGTTAGCAAATGAAAAAATTGAAAGTATCACTGTACAGGAATGGAAAAATGTTTGTGACCATGCAATAAAAGAAGAAAAAAAGTTTCATGGATACGACGCCGTTATTGACAATATAACGGAAAGATTCATTATTAAAACAAACGACACATCAGACGAGAGTGAAAATGATAACGAGAGTGATAAAGAAAGTGACTATGGTGCAATGTCTGGTGTAGAAGATGTGTAGTTATTTTGTCTTTCAAATTGAATTTTTAGTAATATTCACACAATAATATGTACTCATCAGTCAAATACACAGCTGGACTTTATTTTATCAATTTAGTTTTATTTTATTTTAATGATATTAATTTTTAAGAGTTTGTTGTCTGACTGTACTTTTGGTGATCACTCACACTAATGCAAAGCTCAGCTTATACCTCGCGGACTGTACTCTTATGTCTAGTCGTCCCAGTAAATCGTCAAAAGTGGTTGCTGTCATTCGAAAATAATTGAAGAACTTTGATTCGTCTCTTCTAAGTTCACCCATTAATGTTTCAAATGTTCCAAGTGAAAATCTTTCCCGTAAAATAGGGTGTACCCAATGTTTTCTTTTATTTTGCCTTCTATTAAGATACCACCACAACACAACAATTTCGTCGTCCATTGTGCGCGCAGGTCCAAATTCAACTGAGGTAAATACTTGACTGTCTGAATTTCTTCCGGGATCCGATGTAATGTGAACACTCTGTCCGGTGTCCGGTTTCCGGCAGATCTGCCGGTCCGGCGTAGTGGGAACGCTGCTTAAAGGTTTATTGTTATGTATTTGACACTGTCCGCTACGGCGGACTTCGGTTTTATCCAGAATGGAAAAACCTAGATTTTTTTTTCTTGTTTTCTAGGGCTCCAGGGCTATCACTGAGGATAGGCAAACAACATTTTTTTTTAAATTGTAATTTTTTTTTTTGCCAAATAAAGAGTTTAGGCCGTGCGCTGCGTTAAGTGCGGGTGCACGGCACGGGCACCCGCGCGGCGTGATGTTTCATGTAAAGGGCTTATTACACTATGCGGTATTCAGACAGTCTTACTAAGATTTAGCTTAATGTAATAAGAGCTAGCAAGTTAGCCTGTCTATTTAGACTGACCGAATGGGTTCGGCCGTGCTTACTCGCTTGCTTGCTGAATATCGCGTAGTGTAATAAGACTTGCACGCTTAGACCGTTCAGTCAGCGCGCGGCAGCCGCGGAGCAAAGACGGTCGTTTACGTTTGTTTGCTGTGGCCGCGTGCACCATGGCGTGTTCGAAAGAAAAAGAAGTACTTTTCAATGTTCTTGATTTGTACCGAGACATGCCATATTTATGGCTGAAAAGTCATAAAGATTATTCCAATCAACCACTTCGTACTGAAGGATTCCGGGTGTTGTTGGAAATTTATAAAACCTTCGATGAAAAGGCTACAGTCAAAACAATAAAAAAGAAGTTGATGAACATGCGCACCAATTACAATAAAGAATTGGCTAAGGTATGTACCTACTTAATTCCTTTGTTATGTGTTTTATTCGTCCCAATAAAAACAGGTACCTACCTACACATACGATAAAACGCCCCTGTATAACGAACGCTTTGGGAACCTTAGCTAAGCTATAAATCGGGCATTTTGAATTGATCTGAGCCTAAATCGTTTCAAGCTTCAAAATGCATAATTGTGTTTTTTTACAGGTAAATGCTTCCAAACAAACTGGCGCAGGGACAGATAAAATGTATGTACCAACTTTATGGTATTACGACGCGTTAAACTTTCTTGGGTCAAGGAGTGAACCATGTCGCATAACACCAGAGAGCATCGGAGATGAGGAGGTAAATTGTATTCAATTCTTTATACCAACTTCGAAATCGCGAATAAAAACAGCTGTTTCGTAGAAATAGTCAAAATTCAAGACCAATATCCCGATATGTATGGAACAGATGTTTTTTTTTTCGCGTATTTCGAAGTTGGATAGTTAAAGTTGTTAGTAGGTACAGTACATTGACCCTTTTCAATTTTTAGGGTATTATGAAACAGCCTGTATTTTGTATACTATACACGTGTAAGCGAAGCCGGGGCAGAAGTCCACGGCTTCGCTCACCTATACAGGGTGATTCCAAATTCATGTAATTCATTGATACTATGTAATCAGCTGCTGATATACAACAACTTTTACTATGGGAGTAACAACGACATCATGCAACAATATTTCGATGCTCCATACAAAAATCGTCTAGGTAGACGATTACTTTGTATGGGGATGTGAAAAATTTTCTAGCGATTTCGAAGTTGCTCCCATAGTAAAAATTGTTGTATACTACCAGCTGATTATATAGTTTTAAGGAATTACATGATTTCGGAATCACGCTGTAGACTTTATAGACAGCTGCGCCTAATGGGTTCGAGGGACAGTACAATGTCTGTCGGGTCCGCTAGTAAAAAGTATATTTCTTTTATTAAGCATTATTTAATCAGGTGAAATGGTAGATATAACAAATATTATGGTGGTACAACATCAATCATTCGGTCTTGGAAACTAACATGTCCAACAGAATTGAAATAGTCCATGAATTTATTGCGAACAGTATTGCCATCTTCATTACGCTGCCTATTTGAAGAACGCTGTAATGAAACTAAGGGTGCAGAGGTTTGTCTCCAATCTCCTTCGCGAAACGTACCCTGTCTTATATTTTCTGAATCAATATTAGAATGACATATGTAAGTTGGTACTCGTTTCCTCAGAAAGTTATGCAGAGCGCAACATGCCAACACTACAGCATCCACATTCTCCAGATCTAGATCAAGTGGTCTACGCAGTACTCTAAAACGGGAACTCAAAATGCCAAAGGCATTTTCAACCACTCTTCTGGCTCGCGATAATCTATAATTAAAAATCCTTTGCATCCGATTAATATTTTTAAAAGGAAATGGTTTCATGAAATTTTTATTCAATGCGAATGCACTATCCCCCAGAAACACGTATGGTACAATTTCATTTGTGCCTGGTAGTGGAGATGGCGATGGCAAATTTAAAGAATTGTTAATCATTTTCTTATGAAATTTTGTACATTTTAAAATTGCTCCATCTGCAACGGATCCATTGGTGCCTGTGTGTACATACATGAATTCGTAGTTAGCATTTACAACAGCAAACAGTACAATACTGAAGAATCCCTTATAATTGTAAAACAATGAGCCACTTTCGGGGGGTTTTTCTATAGCGATATGCTTCCCATCACATGATCCAACACAGTGACTGAAATTCCATTTTGTTTCGAATTCCTCAGCAATTTCTTTCCACTCTGTTTCATTTTCAGGTATCTGGAACAAAAAAAAATAATTTAACTGTATTTTTAGGGCTCCAATTCATCTGACGAAGACATTCCAAGCCAGCAAATCGGATCGATTGCTTCAACTTCTAGAGGACATAGCGTAAAGAAAAAAAAAGAAACACTTCTACAAAGACAAGAAAAAATGATGAAATCTGCTGAAGTAATGTTATCAAATAAAGAAGAAGAACACTGGGAAATATTAGGAAAGTCTGTAGGCTTGCAATTAAAGGATATAAGTGGAACACAACTGATATTTACTCAAAAAATTATATCCGATGTAATTTATAATGCTAAACTTGAACGACTCTCTGAAGATTCTTGTCTACTCGTTACACCATCGGAAATAAGACATACATTGAACAGATACAACTATCAGATACCCTTCATCCAATCACCAGTATCAAGTTATTCTTCCCCGTCCCCATACAACCGACAATCTCCTAACTTGCCACACAAACGTCCATCATCTCGCAATTATCCATCACCCACACCGAGTCCTTCATCATTATCTACAACACAGTATCATCCATCGCCTCACTATTCACAATCACCTCGTTACCAAAGCCAACTAGACCAATCGTCACAACACGCAATTCAGTTTTCACAACAAGAAGTCCAGTCTCCACAACAGACAATCCAATCTCCACAACACACAATTCAGTTTCCACAACAATCATTCCAGTTGCCACAACAGTCAATCCAATCGCCACAACATATAATTCAATCACCACAACAAGAAGATCAGTCGCCACAACAGACAATCCAATCGCCACAACACACAATTCAGTTTCCACAACAAGCATTCCAGTCGTCACAACAAGCAATCCAATCGCCACAACAGACAATCCAATCGCCACAACACATAATTCAATCACCACAACAAGCAATCCAGTCAGCACAACATTCATTTCACAACAACCCTGAAGCTTTTCTAGAATACATTAAAAATGATCCAGGGTCTACTATTTCACCGTCTATAGTAGAAGGGAGTGCCAATTTAATGAAAGATTTTTTGATATTCAAGCCGACAAAAAAATAATTTTCTATTTAATTTACTCATTGCTTTTATATTAATGTCCTTGATTAGAAAAATAAATGTTAAATTGAAAAATAATATACAGTGTTTTACTCACCTTGATCAAATGTTTTAAGCATTTGTAGATAGCTCGGCACGTTTCTGGTATAATTGACGATAAAAGAGGTTGAGATATCAAAGAGCTAAACCTTAGGTCTTGATAGGAGTTGCCCGTTGCCAGGAATCTTAAAGTAACTACCAATCTTTGTTTAGCACTGACACTTTGTCTAAGAACCGTATCTTCTTTTTGAATGTATGGAGTAACTAATTTCAATAGACATTCAAACTCGGCAACTCCTACTCTAAGGTAGTTTCTTAAGTCACATGGTTCCAAAACACTCAGTATTTGCATATTTGATAATTTTTCTCGCAAAAGTAAATACTCTTTCACCCATATTTTTCTTTTCTTTTTTGTATTTAAATTAATAGACGTGGCAAGAGCTATGGCGATTTTCTGGTGCTTTGAAAGTTTTCCCATCGCGCGACAACCGTCACCGACTACGTACGCTTTGCAAATGAGTTGCATGCGGTATTCAGCCCAGTGTAATAGCGAGCTTGCCTAGTTAGATTTTAAGACAGTCGTACTAAGACTGTCTGAATACCGCATAGTGTAATAAGCCCTTAAATTCATACGATCCGTCGCACGGACAATGTAAATTCACATTGTCCGTGCGACGGAGCACGCGAGCGGAGATGTTTCTAGAAAATCAGTGAGCGCCGCTGCGTTATCCGTGTCGCACGCGCCGTGCTTGTACAATCAAGTTGATAAACATGAGTGATATTGATACGGAACGTGTTATTTTAGAAGTGCAATGTCGCCCCGCTTTATGGGTTCTGTCTAACAACTTGTATAAAGACAGGGATGCGCGTCAAGCTGCATGGCTCGAGATTTGTAAAGAATTATACGAAAATTATGAGGACTTCAGTGACACAGAAAAAAAGTCAACAGGTAAATTCTTTCATGTTAAAATAACATGTAATATGTTACATAGTCTGTACCCACCTTTAGGCTTAGTAAACATTTTGTATTTACTTATGTTAATTGTTATTTAACTATTGTATTGTGACCTCTTCACGAGCAAATTTTTTTTAACTTAAGTAAATAATCAATAAATACAGCGATCTTGCCACGATACCTTACCGTTTGTGGCAAAGTAATCAGCGAACTGATCTCGTATTGTATACGAGTTTCTTTGAACTAGCCCAAATCCATTTGTGATATCGCGGATATGGCGGGGTGTTATGACAACATCGCTGATATTACCGAGTCCGTCTCTTTTTCGTACAAAATTATGCATTATACAAATTGCTTTTATGAAGCAAATGGCATGTTCTCTAGAAACGTTAAGTGGACGATGAAGTATTCGAAACTTATTGGCCATTATTCCAAAGGTTGATTCAATGTAACGTCTAGCTCTTGACAATCTATAATTAAATATTTTCTTTCTATGATCCATTGCAATAGCCCGCGCATATGGTCGCATAAGATGTGTAGACAGTCCAAACGCTTCATCCCCAACTATGACGTATGGCACTGGTGTGGTAGCTGCAGTATTGGTTGGTTTATTATTTTGTAGCACTGGCAATGATTTTGGAGGAGGAATATCTAATAGCTCATCCTGCATCTGTTGAAATAAAGTGCTGTTGGTGAAAACTGAAGAGTCAGATTCTTTACCTTTTATTCCAACATTTATGTAGGTGAATTCATAGTTTGCGTTACACATTGCAAGCAAGACAATGGAATAGTAATGTTTGTAATTGTAGTAAAGTGATCCGCTGTGAGGTGGTCTTATAATCGGTATATGTTTTCCATCTACAGCACCTAAACAGTTAGGAAAATTTGTGTTGCTTAAAAAGCCTTCTGCTATATCTTCCCATCGCATACGTGTAAATAGTGGTATACATTCTTATTTCAGTCTTTGCCATATAATTTGACAGACATCATTAACAATTTTTCGGATGGTAGATTGTCCCGCATGGTACGCCAAGTGCATATCCACGAAAGTATGTCTACTTACTAAGCACCTGTGAAAAATACAAAATTATTTTTTAAGTATGTATTATTTTTCATTTTTCAGAAAAAAAAATACAAGCGCGATGGAAAACCGCGAGAGATTGCTATACGAAAGTCAAAGCTAGTAACAAGAAACTTAAGTCTGGTTCTGGTGCTAAAAAAGGAAAAGGGTACAGCTATTATAATATTATGACTTTTCTGGACTCTAACAAAAGAGTAGAAGGACAAGAATCTTTGGAAAATTCTCAGGACGACTCTTCGGGTCATACAAGTACACTTGAATTGTCCCAACACCCAATAGTTGACACTAGTGAGGTGTTAATACCTGAGACCAGTACATCTGGAAATGAAAATGACACAGCAAGCAGAGAAACGCAAAAACAATCAAAGCGTAAAAAGGCGTCGTCGCCGACTCCTTTTGAAATACAATTATTACAATCCATACAACACAAAAAGGACGAAGAAAATGATGAAGACTTGTCATTTTTTAAATCTATTATGCCAAACATAAAAAAATTGTCTACATATCAAAAATTATTGTTTCGATCAAAGGTATTAAACTTATTAATTGACATTGAAAGAGACAATGTTATTACATTGGAGGATTTATCGAACATCGTAGTGACAAATGACACTCAAGCAGAACATTAATCCTATTATCAATTATTTACTGCATTTATACTCTATTTGAAGAAAGACAAAGATTGGAAGTAGCCTTATAATATTGTTAATTATGATAATTACAATGACTGTGATTTTGATTTACTTTACGTATGTACCTACACTACCAAATTGTTATACTTAGTTCTCATTAAAGTAATTGTAGATTAAAATATTGTTAATTATAATAAGTGATAAATCCAATCACTGTGATTTTACTGTTACTTATGATTATAATAAGTCCAATAACTGATTTGGTTGTATACATGCGTGATCTTGACTGACAAAAAATATTTTATATCAAGAAAAACATTTTATTTACTTACGTTGCCGTTATTGCCAACCTCTCTATTGGTAATATAATTGATACACTTCTTACTTTTAGAGTATTAGCACTATGTTTCAAATATGGTTCAAGTTTCGAAAATAATTCACCAAATGTAGACGTTGACATTTTAAAATACTTAAAAAATCTCCTCTCATCTTCTCTTAATAGCGTAAACTTGGTTACAAATTCTCCACACAACAATCTGGACGAGACATATGGGCTGATTGGCTGCCGCTGTTGTCTACGTCGTCTTTTGGCTAGGTAGTATATCAACAAATAATCCATTATGAATCGACTGTAAAAACACTAGCTGAAATGCCAAAAGCATTTTCAACCACTCGTCGAACTCTTGATAATCGATAATCATATGTTTTTTTTAATGATCCTTTATATGGCTATACACCTGGATATGGCTTCATAATATGGATACCTAACGGGAATGCACTGTCTGCTACAAAATAGTATGGTATAATGCTATGCGTTCCTTCTAATAATTTCGGAGATGGAAGATTTAATGAGTTGTTTGAAATTTTTTCCTTGAGAATGGAATCATTAAATACACCTCCATCAGAAATTCTCCCTTGACACCCTACATCGACAAATATAAATTTATATGAAGCATCAACTAAAGCGAACATAACAATACTAAAAAATTGTTTATAATTATAAAACTCCGATCCGCTATTGAAAGGTGCCTGCAACATGATGTGTTTCCCGTCCATAGCACCAACCACGTGTGGAAGATCCCAACAGTTTTGAAACTCGGAACTAATTTCCTCCCATTTTTGATGCGATGTAGGCATCTGTAACAAATATATTATAATTATTTAATTTTCATTTTCAGGAAGGCCAAGACCGCGCTTTGAAGGATAATACATCTGAAAATGAGGAAAATGACGACATAGGTGAAGATCATGATCAGTCACAACATAAACAACCCCGTTCCACCGCGAGCACTGAATCGGACCAAACAACCGATAATGCAAAGAATTCATCAAAATCGCAATTCAAATCTCCACTTCCGAAAAAGAGAAAATACGTCGCGAATAGGGCTTCCAATACGTAATTACGGAATTACGCAAATACGTAATTATGGAGATTTCATAGACCTTTTAAAATTACGTAACTAAAGGGGTAATTTCCGTTGTTACGTAAGTACCTGTAGTAAAAATCGATTTTTATTTTATTAACAATATAACCCTTTTTCACTTTTATTACGGCCGTTCCCAATATCATGCCTATCTTTAGTTTTGCCCTACTAGAGATAGAAAAATCTATCTATCTTTAATTTTTTCGTCCCTATAAACATATCGGCGATAGGCAACTCTATCCCCGGTTCCTATCTATCGATGGGAGGACGGATAGCCAACCAGAGATAAGTATTTGTATGAAAATGACGTTTGGCGCGTCCCAATATTGTTTTGAGTGCTATCTGTCAGTGAGGTTGTCTATCTCTAGTAACGTAATGTTTAATCGCCAGATTTTCAGGGATTACCAAATTTCATACAGCGATTTAGGAAGATTTTGTTTAATATATTACATAAGAGTAATGTCTGACTCAAGTTCAAGTAGTTCTAGTGATATTGCTCTTTTGGAGCAATTAAGTGATTGGGAATCGGACGATGACAACATTCAAACCCGGTGTTATCAAGAGCGTGTTAATTATATAGAAAAATACAATGATTATGATTTTGAATATAGGTTTAGATTGAGTAAATTTGCAGTAAACGATTTGCTAATGGAAATATATCCATTTATTAAAGTAACCTGTAAACGGTAAGTGCTTCATAATAATACTTAAACAGTTCAATACATTTCCTACCTATATAAAATAAATTGCATGATATTATTTTCATATCATTGTTACAGCAACCACGGAATCTCACCTCTACATCAGCTGCTACTGACATTGAGATTTTATGCATTGGGAACAATGTTGATATCAGTAGGTGACTATGTTGGAGTCTCAAAATCTTCTGCATCTCGTATAGTGAGAAACATATCTCAGGCTATTGCCAGGCTGTATCCAAAATATGTGTATGTGCATAACAACACTCAAGAAGACTTTTATAGAATTGCAGGATTTCCTCGAGTACTAGGTGCAATCGATGGCACATTTATTCTTATACAATCACGGAGTAAGTATCATATTTATTGGCTATTATTATAGGTACATATAATAATTATATTTTATGTTTTCATCTTATCTATACTTACAAGTAGGTAATTAAATTAATTTAAGTGTGTTGATGAATGAAAAATGAATTGAAAACAAATACAATACATAATTAACAGCTATTTAAAAATGTCTTCTCTCAACAGACTCTAATATTGGTGAAGAATTTAGAAATAGAAAATCTGTATTTTCTTTAAATGTCCAAGGAGTGTGTGATGCCAACCTCAAATTTATGAATGTTGTGGCTCGATGGCCAGGGTCCACACACGAAGCTACAATATTTAATAACTCTGAGTTACGAGGTAGGTAATTTATTTTATATAATAATATTTCATGGCATGGAATTCTAACTCATAGTATTAGTTTCTTAAATTTAATGCTTACTCCCAGAATTGCCAAAATAGTTTAGATATAGATGTGTTGATATTAAAATTTTTAAACAATTTTCTAGCTCAGTGTGAAAGTGGTGTGTATGGAGATCGATGGTTACTTGGAGATAGTGCATACCCATGCAGATCATACTTGTTGACACCGCTACTCAATCCACAAACAAACAATGAAATTAATTACAATACAGCACAGATAAAAACTAGGAATCCTATTGAAAGATATCATGTCATCATATAAAATATCAATAAACTGGTTAACTTTTAATACTTTTCACTCATCTAATAGTCTCAAATTGATTTTTATTGCAGAACTTTCGGAGTATGGAAAAGAAGATTTCCAGTTTTATCACTTAAAATGAGGCTGTATCTGGAAACTATACAGGCAGTGGTGATCGCAACATCTGTGTTGCATAATATTTGCAGACAGCTTAATCTAAGTGATATGGAGCCAGAAATACCAATTCCCAATTATAACATAAATATTTCGACGGGACCAGCTGCAATTTCGTCAGAATTTGCGGTTATTATGAAAATTCTTCAGGAGCAGACCAGGAAACAAGAGGAGCAGGCCAGGAAACAAGAGCAGCAGGCCAGGAAACAAGAAGAGCAGGCCAGGAAACAAGAGGAGCAGGCCAGGAAACAAGAGGAGCAGGCCAGGAAAAAAGAAGAGCAGGCCAGGAAACAAGAGGAGCAGGCCAGGAAACAGCAAGAAAAGATTATGGCATTACTCCAGGAACAGTCCCAGGAACAAGCCCGTAAACAAGAAGAACAGACCGGTAAGCAAGAAAAGATTATGGCATTACTCCAGGAACAAGCCCGTAAACAAGAAGAACAGACTCTTCTCTTACAAGATCTGCACAAGGGTTTCAGAATAGAGTTGAAGGATTTCAAGGATCAGGTCGAGGGTCGCGTTGCGCAAGCAGAAACCCAGATCGCTGATATAAGAAAAGATCTGCACGTTCTTAAGACGTCCGGTGTAACTGCAGCTTCTACTACTATTACGCCTTCGACATCGGATTTTAAAGTGCCACCATTCGACGGAAGCTCTTCCTGGCCAGCATACAGAATGCAGTTTGAAGCCGTCGTCAAAGCCAATAGATGGGGTAGTACGCAGGCTATGACGGCACTTACGTTGGGCCTCCGGGACCAGGCTTTAGATGTGCTCGAGTCGTTGAAAAAGGATGTCACCTACGAGAAGCTTCTAGAAGCTTTAGAATCTCGATACGGTGACGCACATCTTGAGCATGTCTACCGAGCTCAGTTAAGAGACAGGGTCCAGCGTAGTGCCGAGAATCTGCAACAGTGGGCCTTAGAGATAGAGAAGCTGGTAAGGAAGGCCTATCAATCTTCAACCGCGCTCATCGACGAAAATATAGTCCAGGCGTTTGTCGATGGAATACGTTATATGGAGGTCCGGGCTGCTGTGAGGTTGGGTCATCACACAACTCTTAAAGACGCTTTGGCCCATGCTTTGGAAGTCGAAGCTGTACGGCAAGACCATCGAGTTCATCGCATCAGAGAAGTGATGGAGCAGGCAGCTCGAGTCAGTCGCCCGAAGTTCAGCCCTAGATGCTACCGGTGCGGAGAAAGAGGGCATCTGCGATCTAATTGCCCGAATGACAACAATAGGCAGGAACGACGTCAGGAAGAACGGGTGGCTGATGCCGTTACACAGAAACAGGGAAACGAGTAAACGCCAGGACCAGGGGGCGGGTGCTGGCCGGTGCAGTTACAGCCCCAAGAGTTTTGATCTCACAAGTGCACGATGGAAACAGTCTGGTCATCAAAGGTGAAATCAATGGAGAACCTTGTAAATTTACATTGGACACTGGAGCTTCTCGAACTATCGTTAGCGCTTTTCTTGCTAATCGTTTAATTGGGACTTTCCAACGAAATTACGACCATATTCGACTTCTGTCAGCAACCGGGCAGCACATATCCGTCCGAGGTAAAAAGTGGGTAGAGATGAAGTTGGGTGAGAGAACATTCCGGCATAAAGTCATAGTGGCTGATATAGTAGATGACTGCATCTTGGGTTTGGACTTTATGCGAGAACATCATTGTGAAATAGACGTGAAGCAAGGGATTTTGAAGTGTGGCACGGATGAGATCTTTACGGAAGGTGGAACTCCCGGAAAAGTGTTCGCTTTGAAGAGGACCGTCCTTCCCCCGATGTCTGAAACCATTGTACCAGTAAGCCTTCCACAAAATCCAAGACCCGGACGAAGATGCGTGCTAATTGAAAAATTTGACGGTGATCAACCATGGGTAATGGCACGTACTTTGGTGAGGGCTACAAATACTTCGTCTGTGAGAGTTCTGAACTTGAGTAAGGAAGAACATCTCATCGAAAAAGGAATGTTAATGGGCACCTGTGATGGAGTAGCCTGGTTGCGTGAATGCCAAGAAAAACCTAGTAGTTGTAGATTTGAATGGACGAACCATCTGAAACTGCTAGAAGCCTGCCGTAAAGACCTAACCAAGGCAGAATTTACAAAGGCAAAGGACATGCTACTACGATATGCTGATGTTTTCTCCAAGAGTGAAGCGGATATTGGAAAAACTGGACTAGTAAAGCACAGGATAAATACTGGAGACGAGTTACCAATCCGTCAGCGACCAAGGAGGTTGCCAATCGCTCGAGAAAAGGAGGTTGACACAATGATTAAGGATATGGTAAAGAATAACGTAATCGAACCGT
Source organism: Ligdia adustata (assembly GCA_947049295.1). Taxonomy (NCBI): domain Eukaryota; kingdom Metazoa; phylum Arthropoda; class Insecta; order Lepidoptera; family Geometridae; genus Ligdia; species Ligdia adustata. The sequence continues at coordinate 10,846,285 of OX346231.1, forward strand.
CTTCAAGTCCATGGTGTTCTCCTGTAGTTTTAGTGAAAAAGAAGGACGGAACCATGCGTTTCTGTGTGGATTATCGTCGACTCAATGAAGTGACTAAGAAGGACAGTTATCCCTTGCCAAGGATTGATGACACGCTGGACATGTTGACAGGGATGAAGTGGTTCTCAACCCTAGATTTAAAAAGCGGTTACTGGCAGGTGGAAATTGACCCTAAGGATAAGGAAAAAACTGCATTCTCCGCTGGGAGAGGTTTGTGGCAATTTAAAGTGATGCCTTTCGGATTGTGCAACGCCCCAGCCACTTTTGAAAGAATAATGGAGCTAGTACTCTCTGGGTTGATTGGAGAATCCTGTTTGGTCTATTTGGATGACATCATTATTGTGGGCCGCACTTTTGAAGACCACCTAAAGAACTTAAAAAGAGTTTTAGCAAAAATCCGTAAGGCGAATTTAAAATTGAGTCCTAAAAAATGCTCACTGTTTAAGCGTGAAGTGAACTTTTTGGGTCATGTAGTATCGGCAGAGGGTGTACGTACAGACCCGGAGAAGATCAACGCAGTTAAGGATTGGCCGATTCCAAAAGACAAGATGGAAGTGAGAGCATTTCTGGGGTTATGCTCGTATTACTGACGGTTTGTAAGGAGCTTTGCCGATATTGCCCGGCCGTTACACAAACTCACTGAAGATAAACGACAGTTTACCTGGGACGAATACTGCGAAGGTGCTTTCCAGGAGTTGAAGAATCGTCTCTGCAAATCGCCTATTCTTGGTTATCCTGACGACGAGAACCAATTTGTCGTAGACACAGACGCAAGTAATATTGGAATAGGTGGGGTTCTTTCTCAGAGGAAAGGAGACCAAGAAGTTGTGATTGCTTACTTCAGCAAGTCATTATCAAAGCCAGAAAGAAATTACTGTGTGACAAGGAAAGAACTGCTGGCCGAAGTGAAAACTTTGCAGCATTTTAACAAGTACCTGCTTGGACGCAAATTTCTTTTGAGAACTGATCATGCTGCGTTGAAGTGGCTGTTACAGTTTAAAAACCCCGAAGGACAAGTGGCAAGATGGATTGAACAGCTACAAGAGTTTAACTTCGAAACGGAGCACCGCAGTGGAAAATCTCACGGGAACGCCGATGCCCTGTCAAGAAGACCTTGTCCTGATGCTTGCAAACATTGTACTAGACAAGAAACCAAGGAAACAGTGCCTGTCAGAATGATAAGAACGGATATTAGCGATGAGTGGAAGGAAACTCTTTATGAAGCTCAACGAGATGACAGAGACATAAAGCCGATTTTGGAATGGATAGAGACTGATGCTTCTAAGCCCGATTGGAGTAATGTTGCTGGAATGAGTACTGCAACCAAAAGTTATTGGGCACAATGGGAAAGTCTACTAATTCACGATGGAGTATTATGTCGCAAATGGGAGAATGCTCGTGGAAATCAGTGTCATTTACAGATGATTGTACCCAAAGCCAAAATAGTGGACGTTTTACGGCTGTACCATGACGGATGTTCCGGAGGGCATTTGGGAGTTAAACGGACTCTGTTGAAGATACGAGAGCGTTTTTACTGGATCCACTGCCGAGATGATGTGGAGAATTGGTGCCGGAAATGTACTAGTTGCGCTTCGGTAAAAGGACCACATACGCGTAGCAGGGGAACATTAAAGCTATATGACGTCGGAGCTCCATGGGAACGTATAGCGCTGGACATCGCAGGACCGTTCCCACCCACTGAAAATGGCAACAAGTTTGTGATGGTTGTAATGGATTATTTTACCAAGTGGCCGGAGGTCTTTGCAATTCCAAATCAGGAAGCTCTTACTGTAGCGGATAAATTAGTCCACGAAGTTTTCTGCCGGATGGAGTACCATTAGAAATCCACAGCGATCAAGGGCGGAATTTCGAGTCGCAGTTGTTCCAGGAGACATGTCGAGTGATGGGCACCCACAAGACCAGAACTACTTCGTATCACCCTCAATCTGATGGAATGGTGGAACGTTTCAACCAAACCTTGGAAAGGTATCTGGCAAAGGTGGTGGAAAGCAGGCAACGGGATTGGGACACACATATACAGCCGTTTTTATTGTCTTATCGAAGTGCAGTTCATGAGAGCACGAATGTTACTCCAGCATTCGCGAATTTTGGCCGAGAACTACGGTTGCCTGCGGATTTAAGTATTCCACCAGATTCCCCACGCAGCATAACAGATTATGCTAGTGATCTTCGGAACAAGATGGACGATATTTACGATTACATCAGAAGATATGGCCAACAAATGTCTACAAAGATGAAGACTCGTTATGACCGAAAATCAAATAATTGTCAATTTGCAGAAGGATCACTGGTTTGGCTACATAATCCCGTACGCAGTAAAGGAAAATGTCCCAAGTTGCAACCCAAATGGGACGGACCTTATTGCATTATGACAAAGATTAATGACGTCACGTACCGTATACGAAAGGGACAGCGAGGTGCACCTAAGGTTGTACATGTCGATCGGCTGGCACGGTACTACGGGAGTAATGATGCTCGGGACGAGCATGTCTAAGGAGGGGGTAGTGTTACGACCATACCCTATGTACCACAGAATACGCAGTAGTTGTGAACCGGCGCCCGTATGCACAGAATAAGACATAGTAAGCGTCGCCCGCGCTATTGTTTATCACGCATAGAAAAAAGGGGATCTCTCTCGAATTCAAGTACCTTCTTATTTGTAAACATCTATTGTTCTCGGTGTCCAGTAATTAGACGAATATTCTGGATCATTACAGAATTACGGCTCTCAGGTATATAAAGGGACCGACTGTGGGTCCGGGGAGTCAGTTATTCGGAAGCTATAACCGCGAACAGTTCTAGTGCGAACCTAGTGCGAATCGAAGTGCTCAGTGTAGTGTGATTGTGAGTGAAAGTGTTGTGTAGTGTTTTTGTGTGACAGTTTCTGAGTGTTTGGAGGAATAAATCGTCATTGGTGTGAATTGGCATTTTTCTATTTTTATCCCGAACCCGTAGCTCGTAACAATACCTAATAAATAATAAATTGAATAAAACAGTTTTTTGTTTAATTAACTATAATTACACAATAAAATTTTTTACAATGAATAACTATAACTAATGGCTAGTAATTAAATAAAATACATTATTATTTTGGCAGTCTATTCTTCAATTCTTCAATTTCTAATTGTAATTTAATTTTTTTTAAGGCAGCTACTTCTTCATCTCGCTTTCTTTTTTCATCGTAATGCCTTGCAATCGCCAAATTTCTGGTAATGATGGATGCTTGGAGGTCATCAGCCATAGATTGCCGCTTCAATTTACCTAAAATGAGTAAAATAAAAAAACCATAATATCACATATAAATATCACTGTATCCTTAAATTAATAAAAAAAATTAAAAATAATTGTACCTTTGCTGGTTGTGGAGGAAAAAAAGAATTTTTGACGTGTGGTTTTAGGAGGGGTGCTCCGCATAGGAGAGGTCTCTATTGGTTTTTCATTATATGGCACAATAATTTCTGTACTGGCCTTCACTTCAGTACTCTCTAGATCAGTGATTTCAATCACATGTGGCCTCTACCGCAGAATGCCCAGCACCCTCCAACACAGATTGCCCTGCAAGCTCTGCCTCGGCATCACCTCCAAATAATACGCTGTAACCACCACATGTAGGCCCTAAAATTGCTGCTACTTTATCCAAAGTGTCATCTGGAGGAATGTAGTCAGGCTTTCCACCTCCAGTCTAAAATTGAAGATAAAATATTAAGTAAACATTTACCTATAAAATATTCGAATAATTTTATTTATCCACTCAGTAAGTACATAGTAGGTATAACACATAGAATAAAACATTTTGTGAAGTTGTAGAGACCACTTGAGGCCAAAAGCATAGTCATTAAAAAATAACACATGCAACATTAATATTGTATGTAGGTACCTTTAGGTTATTCATTCTTATTTTAGCAGTCCTTTTTCGTGCGGTTTTTTTTTTTTAATTTTCCCATTTTAGCCTCAGTTGTTCTGGTTTTCGTGGGCAACTTGCTATGGTACTGTTAAATTGTTGTGTGATTTTGGTCCATGTTGCTTCCTTCAGCTGATTATTGCTGGCATTAGTGGCTTTACTAAATAGCACAGGATTATCTTCTATTAAATCTACAAGATACATCACTTCTTGTTTCGTCAATGGTATAGTTTTGGTCTGAAACGAAAATAACACGACGTTTCAGTTTCTCCATTTTAGTGATCAACTTTGTAAAATGCAATAATACTTAGCAAAATTACAACCGGGGCACTTACTCCACTCATTTTTTAATAGTTTTCCTAATTTTGTAACTCGATATACATAGAATTCTAGAATAATTTACACAATAAACAATGCACAAAGCCAAAGCTGAAAGCAGCCAAGACAAACAGGCAGGACGCGCGACGCGGGTTTGATCGATGACATTGACATTAGTCCAAAATGAAACGTTCCGTTTCAAAATTTAAAGTTGAAGATTCAATATTATGGAAATTTAAAATATGTATCTAAATACAAATTTAACTGATAATTATTTACAATACGTGTTTAATAAAATGTTATTGACAATATTTTTGAATATTTCAACACAAAATGTAATTTAAATTCGACTTGAAATTATTAGACTGCGGGTGATGCTGCGTACTTTGGAACGTAAGAGAGGGCGCAGATAGGCGGCCGATCCACTGATAACTAGAGATAGCTAACACTTATCTGTAGTATTGGGACGACTAGAAAGATAGATTACCAGCTTACTAACGATTAGGGATAGCTATCTATCTTTAATCGCCGATATATATTGGGAACGGCCATTAGAGAGCAACACTAAACTAACGTTCTATGTATGAAAACCCCACATTTTTAAAGGGGAAATCCCTTTTCTTGCTATACGTTATCTCACTGCGGGAAATAGGAAACGACATTGAATCGTATTCTAAACGAAATAAAGTTCCATTTCGACTTTCGACATGATGCAAGAAATGGGAGCCCCAAATTTTTAAAATTTTTCACGTCTATCTGTATTTATTTGGTTTCAATTCATATAATAATTCCGTTCGAAGGAAGTCGGTCGCTCAATCGCTTCATTACGAAAAACTCAAATAGCTATAATTATTGTTTATTGTGCTTATTACTGACTTGCGGCGATGCCAACGGTGTACTGGGTGTATTAAGCTACTACTTAAAAATGTAAGTGTTATATGTTTTACTATTTATTCGTGGATATTTTTTGTTTCTACCATCGTTGCCATCATATGTTATGTTTCTTAATAATTATAAAAATGAGTGTTTGTCTGTAGTAATATGTACTATTCTGCAGAACGCGGGCAAAGCCGCAGAGCACAGCTACTAGTATATAAAATAAATGCTTAACAATACCACCAGGCTCTATTAATGCGAATAATTAATGTCTGGCAGGTAATGATATTGGTCTGTGTTATACGCTTGTTATTAAATTTGATAACAATGTTGGTTTTTTTAGGTCGGCGCCAAAGAAGACTATTTACAAAGAATTTATGAACAGTCGAACACAGACATCTGTATGGAAACATTTTTTGAGGGCTGAAGATGGACAAAGTGTTGAAATAAACATTGCAAAAAGATTTTAAAAACTCCTGGTGGGGCAACTGGTGCATTGCATACCCACATACGTGCTAAACACACTAACAAAACATCACAAGATCAAGATATTCAAACAGCTTCAACTTCTAATAGTAAGTCAAGTCAATTACACGACAAGGATATTATCGACCAAACTCCTACAAAGAAGATAAAACTTACAGATTTTTTTTTAGTGACTCTTCCATGGAGGTTCGTGTAACTAGAATGGCGGCAGTAGATGGAATTCCTTTAAACAAATTTTGTACTTCTGAAGACCTGAGATATGTTTTTAAGAAAGCGGGATATGAGCTCCCAAAATCCCCATCGACAATTACAAAGATAGTTCAAGAACAGGCTGTTGCAATCAAAAACAAAGTAAAAAATAAGCTCAATGAAATGAAATCTCAAAAAGAAAGATTTGCCATAACACTCGATGAATGGACCTCAACGCGAAATCGAAGATATATGAACATCAATATTCATAGTACAAATCTAAAGCCCGCTATGTACATAAATTTAGGGCTAGTTAGAATTAAAAGCTCCATGCCAGCTGAAGTAGGATTGGAATTGTTGAGACAACACCTGATAGAGTTCGATTTGAATTTGGAAGACATAATTTCTTTAACCACAGACGGAGCAAGTGTGATGGTTAAAATGGGAAAATTATTTGGCGGTCTACATCAGCTGTGTTTGGCACATGGAATTCAGCTTGCAGTATTCAATGTGTTAACAAGAAGACGTCAACAGCAACACATGTGATAAATCATGATGAATCATCAGATACTGACGACGATGGGATCGTAGAAGACAGTGACGGTTTTTATTTAGAAGTGCCTAAGATTTCAGAGCCCGAAATTATGTACAAAGATGCAATAGATAAAATCAGGAGTTTAGTAAAATCTTTCAAAAAGTCTCCTATGAAAAATTACTTGCTTCAAAAATATTCTGCTGAAGAATTTGGTTTGAGTCTGGACCTGATCCTTGATTGCAAAACGCGCTGGAACAGTTTATCTGATATGGTTGAAAGGTTTTTGAAACTAAAGTCAAGCGTTTTTAAAACAGCTGTAGATTTGAAATTGATAATAAACATAACAGAAAAAGATATACAACAGTTAGAGAATATTCACTGCAGCTTAGAAGTCATCAAAGTTACCGTAATGGCATTGTGTCGCCGTGACACTAACCTGCTGACAGCGGATACAGCGATTCATTTTATGTTACAAAAATTACATAGTCAGCCCAACGAATTGAGCAGAAATCTAGCTGTTTCTCTCAGACAAAAAATAAAAGAAAGGCGTACAATTGCGTCAAGCTTTTGCAGTATTTGCATAATAACGAAGGATTTTTCAACGCAGCAGAAACAGAAACATTTACAAAACCTTCTGCAGATGAGATACGAACTTTCATCACAAGTTTACTAGAACGGATAAACTTTAATACATCTGGCTCTGAGCCTAATTTTAGAAATGAAGCTCAATCCCTAAAAGAAACAAATTCTAAGTCTATAGATAAAAAATCTTGTGGTGGGAAAGATCCTACTATGGCTAATCAATTGCATGAAGAGATGATGAAAACCATGACCAGGACCCAAGTAGAGACACCTGCAATAAACACAGATATTGACTCTATCGTACGTGTCGAAATGTACATTTATGACAGCGCTGGTGGTGGCCGCGGCGTTTTCCTGACAGCTGCCTATAATTATTTAATGCAGATCACGCCGACAAGTGTAGAAGCTGAGCGGGCTTTTTCTTCAGCTGGTTACTTATGTACCAAAGTAAGAAGCTCTCTCAGCGATATTTCCTTGAACTCTTTATTGTTTATGAGATCATATTATCAGAAAAATATATAATTTATCAATATTCATATGACTTTGTTTTTCATATCTCTGTAGAATATGTAATTAAATGAAAAAATTAATATAGGCATATGAATTCCGTAATTATGTACGTAATTACGTTATCAGAGCTAAAAATGCGTAATCAGTTACGTAATTAAGTAATCCGTAATTTTGGAAGCCCTAGTCGCGAACCAGAACCCAATGTTGCAATCGGCATTTGATTTGCTGAAATCATCAGCTTCGGCTGCTAAAGCGGTAGCTACTGCTTCGACTGCACCCGCTACTGGATTAGACCAGTATCAGCTATACGCTATTTGGCAGGCAAATTTAGGGGTTATTCCAAGCAAACCTACATGACTGTGGAACATCAAATAAACAACATCCTATATAACGCTGATTGTGGACAATATGAATATCAGCGCGGTACTCCACTCCGGCATCTACATATCCCATGGCTGAGACTACAACTCCACAAATGTCTGTAAATTCATCTTATTCAAACAGAGCACAAAGTTTAGCCCCGTACATGACTGAAAATCAAGCACATTCACACCAGTGACTCAAGTGGATGATTCGTCGATGGATTCCGAAGATTCTTTTCGTGATTTGATCCATGACATCAAATTTTAGTAATAAACAATATTTTTTTATAAACTTACAAATAATTGATGACATGGATCAATAATTATTTCTATAATAAAAAATATCCTACCTTGATGTTGTCTTTTAATGCCTCCACGATAGCTTGGCAGGTCTCTGGCACTATAACACTTATCGATTGTTTCGAAACTCTGAATAAATATTGTAGGCTTGTATAGGAATCTCCGTTGGCTAAAAATCTTAAAGTGATACTTAATCTTTCTTCAACAGAAATTGCTTTCCTGTACGTAGTATCCGTTTTTTTAATTTTGTGGCCAATCAAATTTATCAAATATTCGAAGTCACTAGGTGCCATACGGGTGAAGTTTTTGTATTTACCACTTATGTGTTGAAATATGAAGCTCTTCCTCCAAGTCTGTTTCTGTTTCTAAATAGTTCCGTTTGCCACCATCGTCTCTGTTTTGGTTTTGAGGTTAGAATATTGTGAATGACAATAAAACAGGCACATGAAATTGCTAAATTCTCGTACATTTCAACCAACTGCGACGACATGTTTGATCGAGAGCAGAAACTGAACTGGGCAATTTGATACGCGATCATGACTATTGTGAAGATACGGATACGGAGCAAATCGGAGGCGTCCACAACTTGATACGGGGCTTGATACAATACGCAGAAACAGATACGGTGATAGGATCGGGTAAATGATACATGTCTGGACCCGGCCTTAAGTGTGTAAATAGTGTATGGGCAATAAAGTGAAGTCCCGGTGTTGACGGGCCGTGTTTAACATGCAGTGATTCAATCATTACAGTGCGCAACGCACAATGTATAGTAGATTATATTGTATTATATTGTAATTGTATTGTAAATCCTGTGTCATAATCCATTCATGTATGTCAATTGTAATTGTATATAAATCTGAACCCTGTAAATGTTAAATTAAATTAAATGTACCATATATATACAATGTGTTTGTCTACCCGTGTCGGAGCCTGAAATGGCAAAATATATGATTAATTTTATCGACAAATCAATTTTTTTTTCCTTCTCATGGTGGAATGGCAGCCATTTTGTTATTTTTGACACCAACCCTTGGGCGCTTGTATTAATTTAGTCATAACTTATTATGTAAAGGGCATATCATTTGATAGCTGAATATATGGGCAATAAAATGAGGTTAAACATTTGCAATATTTTATTCAATAAAGGAGAAAATAAATCAAAACAAAAAAAAATATAACTTTTTCAGGGAAAAAATCTTAAAAGTAAAAATCTTTTTACGAAAAAACATGGGAGTAAGTTTTAAATTTGTTTCTTCCGTAATGTAGTACTACAGGATGTAAGCTTTCTAAAAGATCCAAACAGTATTGATGTGACTAACATACTTTAGTAGATATGTTTGGTTGAATAGGACCCAAGTTTACTAATCATGTTGAAATAAAACAAGATAAAATTAAAAGCCACTTCATTTATTTGTGCAAAAATGTTCAATTATTCTCTTAACATACTTATTACAGCCACTGCTCAAAATGACCACTCTGGTGCTGCAAACAGGCAGTTGCCCTAAAGGTGCGATTCCACCAGTGTGCTGAACTGTGCGGCACTGCAATGCACAGTGTGCGACACAAATGTTTATCCTGGTCGACTCACTAAAGCAAACAATAACAAATTGTGCGCGAACATTGTAGAAATGTTCGCGCACATCTGTATACATTTGTGCGCGCACACATGCAGGCAGTGGACTCGCGGCGACGTGTACAAACCTGTTGTGCGCGAACTCAGTCTTGCTTCCGCCACCGGAGTGAAAACATTTATTTGTGCGCGTACATTGTTAATTAACCAAGCTAAATATGGATTGGACGAATGATAAAATTATCAATTTTATTCAAGCTATTGAAACTTATCCTGTATTATGGGATTCTAGTCACAGTGATTATAAAAATAAAAACAAAAAACACGACGCCACTCAAGAGTTGGCGCAAAGTTTCAATTGTGACTCGACTGAGGTAATGAGAAAATGGAAGATTATTTTGGCTCAATACCGAAGAGAAAAGAAGAAAATCGCGGACTCAAAATCTTCAGGTTCTGGGATTTTAGATATATATAAGCCGAAATGGTTTGCTTATGCATATTTGAATTTCTTTCATGGAAGGGATGAGCCGAACGTCAGCTTGAACTCACACGACGAAATAAATGAACAGGTAGGTACGTTTTAAATGTTTATTTTCTTAGTTCTAATATTATTACTTAGATACCTATACTATTTACGCCAGTGTTTCTTGCCATGGCACCATTCCGATGTCAGTTTGGAAATAATGTGCAAATTCTTCTCTTATGTTTTTCGCATCGCCAGGGGGTCTTCTTGCAACATGTCTTAAAGGCAATAAGTTTGCCATGGCTGCATCACGCCGCCAACTTCCATCGATAGTGCAATGAGTAATTTGGTTCTCAGTATCAAAACAGCCAGCAGAAGTATTAAGTTGTGAAGACGATTTTTGTGTTATCAAAAAATTATGCAAGTAACAACATGTCAGTGTTATCAATTGTGTCTTTTCTGGAGCTAACAGAATAGGTTTCCTGAGTACGCGAAATACACCGGACATAATGCCGAATACGTTTTCCACAATACGTCTCGCTCTGCTCAACCGATAATTAAATATTCTCTCTTTTGACCTTTTGTCATGTTGACCGGGATATGGTTTCATTAAATTTATATCTAACCCAAAAGCATCATCTGCCACAATGACATGTGGAATTGGTTTGTTCCTTCCGGGTAACGGGTAAGGTTCAGGCAAATTTAATTTTCCTTGCTGAAGATTAGCATAGAAACCAGTATTTTTGAAAACACCACCATCCGATATTCTTCCTTTACAACCGACATCTACGTACATAAACTTATAATTTGCATCAACCAGTGCTAAAAAGCACAATGCTGAAATCACCTTTGTAATTGAAAAAGTCGCTTCCAGTATTACTTGGAGCTTGAATAACAACGTGTTGCCATCCATAGCCCCAATGCAATGAGGGAAATTCCAAAGATGGTCAAATTGGCGCTCTAAGATCATCCATTCTTCTAAAGTGTTAGGCATCTGAAAAAGGAAATTTTATTACTATTTCAGGTATCACAAGATATTATTATCCAGAATGACACAGTAAATGAAGATCAAGAGTCTCTTCATGAAAGGCCAGTTGAAAAGTTTAAGGCTCCGAAGAACTCGCTTAAACGCCGTATTGTCGAAGAAGACCCGAGAATCGCCCAAGCTTTGTCCATTATGAATAACGTAAACAAGCAGATGGAAGCAAAAAAACCTGATGACGAAGACATTTTTGCTGCAGCCGTCGCAACAAAATTAAGGAAAATTAGAGATGAGCGAACCAAGATTTTAGTACAAAGGGATATAGATAATTTATTGTATGACGCTATTATTGGTACTGGAAAATATGTTACAACTCCAATGCCTTCACCGTATTCAGATTCGTCAAATTGTCAGAGTCAAGGACCGGCTTCAAGTTTTCAGGTCCGCGATAATGATTATTCAGATCTTTTACGTCAGAATGATGGCGAAACATTATCTTGGCATGAAATGTAATGCAATAAAAGTGACTAAAATAAAATGGTATATTATTTTAATTTTCTTACCTTTATATTTTCTTTCAACACGCTTATCAACGCCTTACAAGTCTCAGGTACAATCCGAGCAATAAGCTCTTTTGAAACTTTAAATAAGAACATTAAACTTGCAAAAGAATCTCCAGTAGCAAGATATCTTAAGGTGATTGCAAGCCTTATTGAAACAGGGACACATTTTCTGTAGTTGGTATCTTGCTTAGCAATAAAAGGACCAGTTACATTAACCAGCAACTCAAAATCTTCGCAAGATATACGTGTGAAGTTTTTAAATCCACTCAATGGATTTATTTTTATTTCTTCTAGAAATTTATTCGTTTCTTCATTCCGTCGCTGTAGTAACGGCCTCACCCAACATCGCGGTTTCTTCCTTCGTTTCTTTTTAAGGAGACTGCATAGTAATACACATGCTGCAGCACAAAGCACTACGTTTTCCTGCCCGTTCATATTAACTACTGAACTGTCTCGGCAGAAACTCTGCTCAGTGAACATGTTCGCGCACAAGTGTGCTGAACTGTGCGCTTACAAAAGTTACGAACAGCCTTACCAGTGGAGACGGAAGCCAAATGCGACTCCAGCTTAGTACCTGCACTGTTGGAGTTTTGCACAAAATGTTTGCAAGCAAATGTGCTGCACACTATTTTGGTGGAATCGCACCTTAATACCAACATGTTGTGTTGCGCGCCGGATCATATCTTTATCCTCGCGCAACTCATTTCCGACATGCAGTATTTTTTCTAACAACTCTTCCCGAGTATTCGGAACGTCTTTATAAACCCTCTGTTTCATCGTACCTCACAAAAAAAAAATCAAGTCAATTACCATCATGTTACATTGTGCAGTGATACATACAGTGTACTAAGTAGTCGAGTGCAGTGTCCTGATGTGTTATAGTGCAGTGTAATAATCAGTGCGGACCTGTTGATGTTTAACTCCTCGACTCGGAATCCGTATGAATGTATACGCGTGACAGTTGGTAACGGTAGACTCGGAACGCGTATTAATGTATACGGACACCCTACCAATTCAAAAAGATCTTCGAAACGTATGGGTGTTACCAGACCATTCGATCGATCGTCGATCGACGGCATCGATCGATGGTAGAATGGAATAGTCGACGTCGATCGATAGTTTCTACCAGACAAATCGATCGATCGTCAATCAACGGCATCGATTGATGGTAGTAGAGTGGGATAGTCGACATCGATCGAGCCCCACCGCGCTCCCCATTTGTCACCCGCTGCCCGCCCGCGCCCCACGCTTCCTACCTGGCCTGCTTGTGTTTATGTGTTCAGTTGTGTGAAGCTCGCAGTCGTGAATACTGGTTCTTTCGTGACGCGCAAAATGGCGGCAACCGCGTGGACGAATGAAAGAACTTTGGAATTTATCGAGCAATACAAAAACAAACCATTACTATGGGACATTATTCACAATTATTACCGTAATAAAATAAAACGTCATGATGCACTGCTCGAATTAGCCAACTCATTTGAAATTACTAAGGAGGAAGTAGAAAAGAAGATAAAAAAATTACAAACAACATTTTCGAAAGAAAATAAAAAAGTGAAAGATAGTTTAAGAAGCGGTGCCGGACGAGACGAAATATACGTTTCTAAATGGTATGCATTTCAAGCTATGATGTTCATACAAGAAAGGAATCGCCCACGATCTACTGTGTCTACAGAGGATCGGCCTCATTCGAGCATGTCAACTGATGTAAGTACCAACATAATATTTATATCTTTTACGGCCAATATGGCTCTGTCTTCTCTGCAATTAAACAATTCTTTATAGCTATACTGAATCAGCCGAACCTTTGTAGATCTAACAAAATAATAGAATAATATTAAGCACATTAAAACATTTTCTAGTAGTGTTGTCATTAAAATAATAATACAATTTTACAAGTACATACTTATAACCTTTATTGATACAGATTACACAGTAGCTGTCACTTGTGTACAGAGTATTAGTCCAAAACGAAACTAGAAATGAAATTACTTACTAAAATAATAATATACTCCCGACATGCCGAAAGTCGTTTATTTAACAATACTTGCATTGCCATGTAATCATACCATCTTTAGAACAAAAATATTCAGCGAATTCTTCTCTCACTAGTTCAGCTGGAGTTGGTAAGCTGTAGAATTGTACAGATGACTGAATTTCTGGCGGCTGTATTATTTCGGAATCTGCACTCTGATATATGTTATTTGAATAGCGCAATTCTAAAGACCTATAACTCGCACAATTTCGTCTTAAATAGTTGTGAAGATAAGTCGTAGCTAACACTATGTTTTCCACGTTTTTCGGTTGAAGATGAAAAGGCCTTCGGAGACAGCGAAATACTGCACTTAAAATCCCGAACGTGCTTTCTACCATTCGGCGAGCCCTACTCAACCTATAATTAAAAATTCGCACCTTTGATCCTTTTTGCCCTAATTCGAGAAATGGCTTCATTAAATTTTCAGAAATAGGAAAGGCATTGTCACCTATAAAAACATATGGTGTAAGACAACTTCTTCCAGGCAATTCACTTTCTTTTGGGATTCCTCGTAGATTCATGGAATTCAAAATAGTATTTCCAAATACACCACCGTCAGAAATACGACCTTGGCACCCAATATCGCAGTACATAAAATTGTAGTTCGCATCCACTACAGCCATTAGGACAATACTGTGAACTCCCTTGTAGTTAAAGTATATGCTCCCACCACTGTTACTTGGAGCTCGCATATTTATATGTTTCCCATCTATTGCACCCAGACAGTGGGGAAAATTCCACAGCAGTTCAAAATCTTTTGCAATGTTGAGCCATCCTTCTTCCGTGCTTGGGATCTGTAAAATAAATATATATACAATGTAAATATATTGAATATGAGCTACCATTTGCGGCTATGCTCGCGTAACTTCAATCTGTTCATAAATTTTTTTTTAAATTATATATTTTTAAAATATTTGTATATAATTTTGTTTCAGATAAATTCACAAGCATCTGAGTCGGGGATAGACAGTTCCGTTGATAGTGAAGGTAGTCGTAAAAAGCGCCTCAAACCAAATGATGCCGCAATAGAAAAAACGTTGGAGATGGTTGATTCTTTGATTCGCAATAGAAAAGATGTTGATGAGTATACATTGTTTGGAGAACAAATAGCATTAAAATTGAGAACACTAAAAACGGACTACGCGCGTATTACCGTACAACATCATATAAATAACCTAATTTACGAAGCTCAACTTGGTAAATATGACTATCCAGAAACTCAAAATCAAGGCTACTACAGCACGCTGTATTCTACAAATGCACAATCTTCAAATCAATCCAACCTTCCATCCACTTCTCAATACGCAAGAGATTCAACTGGATATAGCTTGTCGCTGGATAATATCAACCTTCCATCCACAAGTGGAAATAATATAACAGTGGAGTCATTGGATAATTTCGAAGATGTCTCATCTCACTTACAAGAAAATAACTTAACTTACGATTACAAGTCCAAGAATACTTACTTGTATGTAATCCCTGAGAGAACATATAAGCGCATTGCACACTTCTGGAATTATACAAGAAATACTTTGTTGTGAAATTTTAAATGTTAGCACTAGACTTTGATATGAATCACCACTGGCTAGAAATCTGAGTGTTATAAGTAACCGATTTTTAGGGGAAATTGATTGTCTGTAATTGGTATCCGATTTTGCAATTAAAGGAGCCACCATATTTAAGAGATTTTCAGTATCACTGTTACTCATTCGAAAAGCATCAAAAAAACCGCTATTTAAAATGTCATTTGGATAAGATAAGCGATCTTTGGCTTTAAAAAATGGTCGCATCCAGAGTCTTCTGCGTTTGCGTCTCCGTAATAATAGTACGAGCAACATCGTACTGGCCAACAACAACGCGTCCTCTTGTGAATACATTTTGAAAGAAACTGATGGAATATAGCCGGAGTTAATCGATCAACGTCAACCGGTGCCAGTAGTCGAACAGTATCTGTCGATCAATTAAAGTTACCAGACCAGTCGATCAACATCGATCGACGTTGATCGTTGCCATCGACCGGTAATCGATCGATTGGTTAGTCGAACAGTATCTGTCGATCAATTAAAGTTACTAGACCAGTCGATCAACTTCGATCGATTGGTCTGGTAACACCCTATCTTTTTTAATCTGTAGGCGAATAGTTTGTATAGAAACAAAAGAGTAGAATACACCCTCTTTATTTTGGTGTATCATAATGGCTCATTTAGACGGTACCATTTTCTTGTACATTCAAGTGCAATAATTGTATGCAATTAATTAATCGCAATAATTGAATTCAAGAATGGTAAGCAATTGTTTACACACAGATTGAAATTGTAAAATTGTACGCAACTATTGCATGCAATTCTTAATAACAAATAATTCCTAGTGTCTTTTGTTTACACCAATACAATTATGTTAAGGACATTATTGCTTTCAAGTCTTGACTTGTCTAAACACAGACTTGTATGAACCTGTACCATTTTCTGGCGCGTTGCGTCAAGTATTGCACATATTTGCGTTGGCAAATACATCATTCAATTGTTGAAGGTTTTAGAAGAAAGGTTTTATTTAAAATGAGTCAAAAAGTGGTTAAATTCGGTTCTGCTGACTTAATAAAGTTTATAGAGATTTATCGCAGTCATGAGTGTTTGTGGGATACAGAAAACGTGAATTACAAAAATCGTGATGCCCGTAGTGCTGCACTAGCAGCATTTGGACAGGAATTTGGAGTTGAAGGTTTTGGCCCAAAGGAAATCACAAATAAAATAAAAAATTTAAGGACGCAATATCATGGGGAAAAGAAGAAAATTAAAGATTCAATGGGTACCGGTTCCGGTACTGTTGATATTTACAAATCCAAACTATCTTGGTATAATTTAATGGATTCTTTTTTAAGGAAACCGTCTGAACACAGGGAAACGACATCAAATATGGTAAGTAATATGTATTTCACGTTGAAGTATAGTTAGGTGCAAATATATATAAAGTGTTTCGAAATGTTAGGTACATTTCGAAACACTGCGAATGTTTTGGGGGGTCATTGCACTCATGAAAACAAACAACTTTTCCCAATAAACATAGATCGAAATCTCAAAAAAAAGGTTTCAACTATAATATCTAATTATATATATTTATTGTTTTCTACGTATATAGCCGTGTAAATGACGGCAGAGCAAAATACAAATTGTCACCACCTTTCTCTTCCCGCGGGGGTCGTAAGAGACGACTAATTCGAGATTTCGACCTGTTTTTATGAGTGCAAAGTGTTTGCTGTACATTTTGAAATAACTTATATATAACTATGACTTAATAAAAAATATGAATACTTAAGAAAAAAAATAGCTGTAGGTATTTAAAATGTGTCCTTAAAAAATGGCGTTGTTTTGCCAGGGTACAGCACCATCATTATTAAAGTAATGACAATAATTATCACGGATTCTTATAGCTTCTCTTGTACTATTCCTATTGTTCTGTGAAGTTATATCTTCGAAAGCTCCACTTGAAACATTTTCTCTCCAAGTACCAAGACGTAAACCACTCTCTGGACATTCTTCGTCTATAAAACCTGGGGGCGTGTAAGAAGCAGGAGAAGTTTTCCTCAGCCAGTTGTGTAATGCGCACGATGTTTTAACTATAACGTCTACTTTGTTTATACTTGTAATAATTGGCTTTTCGAAAACTCTAAATCGAGCTGTTAAAATGCCAAAAGCATTTTCAACGATCCTTCTGCATCTACACAATCTGTAGTTAAAAATTTTTTGTGCTCTTGATAAATCGATACGGCGAGGATATGGTTTCATCAAATAAGGTTTTAAGGGAAACGCTTCATCTCCGACCATTACTGAATTACTTGGCAAATGTATGGTGTTCTCTTCAATAGCCTTCTTTAGAGAACAGTTATTAAATATTCCACCATCTGAGTTTCTACCCTTCGCCCCCACGTCAATATATGTGAAACAATAATCGTCATCAACACAAGCCAGTAAAACAATACTAAATGTACTTTTATAGTTAAAAAAATCGGATCCTGTGCCAGGGGGACATTTTATATTTATATGCTTTCCATCAATGGCACCAATGCAATTTGGGAAATTCCATCTTATTGAAAATCCTCTTCTTATTTTATTCCACTCCTCTTCCGAACTTAGTACCTGTAAAATAATGAAAAAAAAACGATTTCAGAATGTCGCTTCGCTTGCATCACAAGATGTTGTTGTTGTTGAGAACGACACTCTCGCAAGGCAAAACGACGTTTTATTAGAATATATGAATGAAGATAATGCGGAAAATATCGAAAACATGGAAAATTTAACAAACTCACAAGTTCTCGACAACTCCATATCTCCAATGCCCAAAAGAACAACTAAAAAAACATCGGGTTACATACAATCTGCTTTAAATAAATTGGATAATATTGAGAAACGAGCGAGACTAGAGAAAAACGACGATGAATTTGATAATTTCGGAAAATATGATTCCTCCTCATTGCGGATTTTAAATGCTGAAAATAGCGTACATGCTGAGGATGAAATACAAGCCATATTATCTAAATATAAACTGCGGGATCTTAAAGACAAAGAACGACTTAACTCGACTCCTATGCCAGATTCACCATATTCGAAACCAGGCAGTGAAGATACGTGGTGGAACTTGTAATTTATTTTGATTTAATTCTATTTTACTTACTAAAAATAAATGATTCTATTCTAAAATTAGTTTAATTTATTACGTACCTTTATAAAATCTTCTAATGCTGAGTAAATAGCTTCAAGTACTTCAACTAAAAAAGTACTTATAGTACACTTAGGTACCCTGAATAATTCTGACAGTGTACCCAATGAATCTCCAGTAGCCAAATATTTTAATGTTATTTCTAGTTTGGTTCGAGCTGGAATAGCATTACGCATTGTTGTATTTTGCCTTTGTATAGAAGAACCAATTTTATCTAATTAATAATAAAACTGGGCTCTGTTCACACGAAACATCTTCTTAAAGTCATCTTCATTTTTTGTTTGTAACTCCACACAAAGATTGTAAGATGCTCCGAGAACCTCTCTTCTTGCTATCCATTTTTTGACCCAACACCTTCTTTTACGACGTTTTCTCAATATTTCTTGCCTTAGTAGAGCAGCAACAATCAATACACCCTCACTAACTGCACTCATATTTGCAAATGAGAACGTAAAATCCAGTTGAATGCGAAAATTGCATAAGAAATTATTGCATGTGCTGTTTAAACCAAGAACAGTTTTGAATGGAAAACTTGCATCCTGCTTGCTTTACTAGCAATAATGTGACGTGTTGTTCAGACGATGCAAGTCATTTATTTCTAGGCAATTATTGTATTCAACAGGCAAGGAACTTGTATCGTGTAAATGAGCCTTAACAATGGTCTTTTGTTATTGGTTCTTAGCATAGCCATTTTGAAAGTTGGCAGTTTTGTGGAAGTGAAGCCAAGTGTTTGTGCGTGTTTAAAAATTGTTTTCTCGTAATAGGTGAGTAAAAGCTATCATAATTCTGATCATGGCATATGTGGTGACCTTTACACTACAATAATGAAGCACTGAATACAATATTTAGTTAGTTTTTCGTCTAAAAATAAAGACGCGTCGAAATTGTTTCGTGCTTTGAGTATTTTGACGGGTGGGTGATTTTGAAGTCAAAATGTATTAGTGCATGATTTATGTACCGGAAAAATTGGAAATAACAATCACATAATTGTATTATTGACTATATTTCAGTTCAAGAAGTTTTAAAAAAGCTAAAAATACCATTTATTTTTGTCAATGTTCAAAATATCGGTTTTCTGTCCGCCATTTTGATTTGTTTGGTCTTAGAGCTGGCTATCGATCAATATGGCCTATATCGATAAAAATGTCGAAAAATTTTGAAGAAAAAAAGTTTTTTATTATTTTTGTCTTGTTAACCCACTTCAAAGAAAGGAAGATGTTTTCAATTCGTTAGGGTCTTATTCTAATTTTTTTATTTTTCGTGGTTTAGATGTGCAATTCCTCGACCTTCTCAATGAAGAATATTTAGACCCGGATGACGACGTCATTGAAGAAGTCGAGGATGAGGGCAACGATTTGACGACGGAACTGGAAAGCTTGAATGTTAGTTAAATTTTAAGGTTTTTTATATAATTTTATTCAAGATATTTTAAGATCACTTTAATCAAGTTTAAAAAGTACCTTTTATTCTTTAAGTTTATTTTATTTAGTCTAAATGACACTTGTTCCCATTCAAATTGGTTCAGTTGATTACATTTTGTCATCAGTTAATTTTTTTATACTTACTACTTGTTTATATTGCAGCTAGCCCCGGGGTCTGAATTATTTTTAGTTCAAAGAGATGGTTCTCTGGCGCCTGTGACGATACCAGATAATGAAAGTCGCATTGAGTAAGTATTAATTTGTATTGTAACTAGATGCACTTTGTGGTTTTTCCTGCTTTTATAATGATGATGACGATGAAAAGTAGTCTATTTTCATCCATGGGGTAGTTATGTCACTTTTGAATTTATAACTTTTGAATTTATAATAAGTAATCATAATTTTTTTCACAGTGTTGTTTATTGTTACAGGTCTAGTGATAGTGAAGATGATGACCATGCGGCGCTTTTGCAGTCCATAAGTCCCATGTAATTTTTTTTTATTTTATATTCGTATCGTATTTCACTAAGATTACTTTATACGTCTCAAATACAAAAATAAATACATGCACATGTAGCTCAATATAATAATAGGAAATAAGTTCAGTTATTAAAAAACATATATGTGGTTGTGTGATGTGGCGACGAATAATTAAAAAAATTCTATTTATTTTACAGTACTCCGCCCTTTAATTCACCGCTACCGGAACTAAGCGATGAGGAAGCCATACAGGAATCATCTTCAAGCGGTTCTGGACGCGGTAGTTACAGGGTCGGTAGGCGTGGGCGCGGCGGAATAGGAAGAAGAGGAAGAGGTCGCGGGCATTTTGTAAGTGGAAATGAGAGACGAAGACTGAGAGAAAGAAATGCTTGGTCGCGTGGTCAGCCACTTGTAGAGCGTTATTTATCTGACGAGGAGTTGTCCACGCAAGTGCGAGAAGAAATTGAGCCAGTGACAGGTCAGCGTGAAGGGCGAGAGAGAGCGAGGCATGCAAGAAGAGCGGGGAATGTCGAGTTAGAAGAGGACGTGAACGATGCAGAAAGTGAGTTTTATGAAAGCCAGGAATTTGTTTGGACGTCGATGGATGGATAGTCTGGAGCAAAAGAGCTATTTCACGATGAAGTTTCTGGGCCGTCTCGATTAGTTGAAAACGTCTATGATGCTTTTCGGTCGTACTGGGATGATTCACTTTTATCCCACATAGTAGTTGAAACTAATCGGTATGCCCAGGGGATTCAGAGTGAAAGATTTAAAAAGGATTGGTATGCAACAAACATCGACGAACTCCTAATTCTGTTCGCATTCTGGATGATGCTGGGCATTATTAAAATGCCAAGCATAAAATCGTGCTTCACCAAAATTTCCATTTTGCGGACAGAAATATTCCGGTCCATGTTTTCTGAAGACAGGTACTGGAATTTGAATCGGGCTTTCCATCTTGCCAACGGATCACGAGACCAAAATGATCCTGATAATATTTTGTACCCTAAGGGACCCGTACTTGAACAGTTAAATTTAAAATTTCAACAAAATTACATTTTGCATCAGGACATTTGCATCGATGAATCCTTGACACTTTGGAAAGGACCAGTAGGTTTCAGGCAATATATCAAGACGAAATCTGCCCGGTTTGGAATAAAAACATATCAATTATGTGAATCGGAAACTGGGTATCTATGGTCATTCTTCGTATATATAGGCCGCCGAACGAGCACCTCCACTCTTCCATCAAGCGTTTCCACAGTTTTAAAACTCTTACAGCCTCTTCTGAATTTGGGTCACGTGTTGTACATGGATAATTGGTTCAACTCCCCGATGCTCGCGAGGTACCTCAAACGCAGGCACACAGATTGTGTTGAAACACTCCGGGCAAATCGAAAACATGTGCCTGCTGTTATCCAGAGGGCCCCTCTTGCTGAAGGTGAGTTCGTAGTAAGACACTCTGGAGATGTCATGGTTCTGGCACTCTAAGATCGGAAGCGCCTTACGTGCATCTCAACGTTCCATGACGTGTCCCAAGTTCAGAAAGAGGGTAGTCCTGGACGACATTCCCAATTCAAGCTAAAATTAATTGATGACTACAATCACGGGATGGGTGGGGTTGATCGTTTGGATCAAATGCTGGAACCCTACTTGGTTGAAAGGAAACAATGTGCCAAATGGACAAAAAACTTTTCAAACGCCTATTAAATATCTCAATTCAGAACTCCAGAATTTTACTAGAAAAATCGACAAATACAAAAGTCAGTGCTTATGCATTTCGCTTGGAACTGGTCCAATCTATCATGAGTCGTCACCGCAATAATGTTCCGATACGAAATCCCGAAAATCTTCCTCCGCAACCTCGTATTTCTTATAACCAATTTCCAGCAGAAAGTCTAACAGAGCGGCACTTTATACGGCGCATTCCAATAACCGATGAGATGCGCGCTGCAGTTCGGCACCGTGCTAACCTTGGACGACGACAACGCACATGGTGCACGGTTAATGGCCGCAAACAAAGCAGAACAGCTTACGAATGTCCACAATGTAAAGTTCCTCTCTGTTTAGACTTTTGTTTTGAACAATTCCATACTGTCCCTTAATTTTTTTGTTCTTTGTCCGTTTGACACAATGTTATTGATGTAAATAGAGAGTACTGAAAACAGTAAAATTTAGGTAGTGGAAGGTTTTGCTAGCGACATCTCAGGAGCATATTAATAAATATCTATTATTTTATCGTTTACAGGTAAATATTACAGTAAACATGTATGTAAGTCGTTAATCGAATTTCGGTGTGGTATTAGTGCTATTTTTTGTTAATGTTTTTGGTTTTGGTTTTTTATAATTTGTCATTTAGTATCTTCTATGGTTTTGGTATGTCTATCTTGTTATCATTATGAATTGTCTATTTTTTTATAGTTACGAGTGCTGTGTTATTTACTTTGGTTGTTGTAAGCAATTTGTGTCTGTGGTGTGGTTTCTGTTGTTTTTTTCCGTAATATTTTCACCTAAAAACTTCACTTAAAATTCCATTTTATCGATATTTTGCTGTCGCACTTTTCTACGCATAATAATAACAATATTATATCGACATTTGTATGCGGTACTATTTTTTTCATTACACTTGCGAAATTTATCGATAGCATGGTACATCACTATTGGGCTTTGGTTTTTTCATAGAAATTTACTGTGGTTTTGGTTACAATTATCTTTTATTTTTTGTTAGGCATAAAAGAATAAAATTGAAATAAATATACATATTTAGCTATAATTTCCTTGTTTTATTTTATCTAAATATCCTTCCCATCATGAATAAATGGCAAATAGGATATCGAATACGAAGTTGATAGAACTTCCGGTAAATACCTATTACATCATGAATGTTGTATATTTTTGCAAAACAATGCATGTTATCACAAAATAAATAGATATCTTTTTGAAATAATTAATCATTTGTAAATTTCGGCCAAAGATTATTGACTTATTGAGTATATAAATCTACATTCAATACGGCGGCAGCCGCAGCAGAGCTGACATATTGTAACGATATTATACCAGTTTTATCGTTTGATAAACAAAAACCTATTTTTGTAGGAGTATAACAATATATTAAATAATACATAAAACATCCAATCGCTTGTAAAAGTTACCTGCAATTTTGATAAAAAAAATAAAATTTCCACCAAGATACCTTTTTTTTACCATATCTCCATTTTTTCCTAGAAACTAAGATTGTTTAAGATGTTATACGATGTTGAGTTTGAAAGAAAAATGTAACAGCGTTATCATATAATCGACTGTTTTTTACATCAATTAATAAAATTTGATAGTTTCTGAATAATCGTAATTTTTCTAAACGTCTGCTATGACAGCCGCCATTATGCGTGCGAGGTTACGGGTGTAGAGTTTGACAGGCGTCAATCGAGTCGAAGGGTTAAGAGTGTTGGATGTACAGTCGATCACGTGGCGGGTGCGCAAGCGCTCGCCGTTTAAATAAATTCCCCGAGGCCAAATGGCCCCGGCGCCCAGCCCGGGGATAGAGCGCAAGCTCGGACCCCGTACCTTGTGCCCTCCCCTAAGGGGGGCATAAGACGCCTGTGATTAATTTGAATAATACTCCTTGTTTACTGTTAGTTTAGTTGTCCTTCGCCACGCGTCGTGATCGCTACTTTTCATATTCTCGCATACTTTCTCATTGACATTGTTAAACGAGTGATTTGTGTTACTTCTTTTAACAACTATGGATAGTCGTCGCTGTGCCTATTCTAATCAGCATATTGCTGATATCTTGTTTGTGTACGGCTTTTCGAACGGAAACGCCTGCCTGAACATTCGCGTTAGCTTTTTCGAGATTAGCTGAAAATGGAATACATAGAAGAGTAAACGAGCGTTCCCTGGTGGTAACCGCAGAAAATGAACAGGAGATACTAGATATGATAACACGAGATCCACGACTTAGTGTGCGACGAATTGACACGAGGCTGCAGTTATCCAGTTGGGCTGTTTGGAGAGTGTTAAAGAAAGAAGGTTTACACCCGTACCATTTTCGGCGAGTCCAAGACATCATTGAGCCTGACTATGCAGTCAGAGCAACGTTTTGTTCATGGCTTCTGCGACAGCAAAGGCTAGATAGCAGCTTTTTAATAAAATTCTGTGGACGGATGAGGCGAAATTTACAAGACAAGGCATCATCAATCATAGGAATGACCATCTATCTAGCTGAAAATCCGTACGCAGTGCGACCGAGTACGTTTCGACACGAATTTAGCGTAAATATGTGGGCTGTCCTAGTGGACCCAATTGAGTTACCTCCAAGGCTAAACGGGCCAAGGTTCTTAGAATTTCTCCAAACGGATTTTTTTGAGTTATTGATGGAGCTGCCATTAAATTATCGCAGGAATATGTGGCTGCAGCTTGATGGTGCTCCTGCATACTTTGCGCGTGCTGTGAGAGATCACTTAAACAGCAACCACGCGCCGTGAATTGGTCGCAGAGGTGAACAATGAAACAAAAAGTATACTACAATGTGTCGTCGACAAGAGAGGAACTGGTTGATAAAATACAGATGGTACGCCGTTCTACAGCGCAAATCGCTGTGAGAGCGACTGTTTGTCTTCAAAACAACGGAGGTCATTTTGAGCAACTACTGTAAAATCTACTGTATGCTTACAATACGCATTAAATTTGGTATTTCTGCCTAATAATAATAAAATTAAAACATTGAAATATTTTTCTTTAATATTTTGAACCTTTTAGGGGTCTTGTTAAAATGACGGTTGCCCTTAAACTAAATCCATTAGGGCAGCAAATTTGGTGTCATTTTGTAGATAAGATAACTGGCTATAAGCATAAAATAAAAAATAGGCAGGTCAACACACTAGTTTTTGTGTTATGTTGGTAAAAAACAAAAAAAAAATTTTTCATTTGATTAATTTTCCCAAAATATTTTTGTCGTTGGTACCTTTAATACCCATTAAAACTGAATTAGAAATACAGTCCGAACATCTTTAACACCCCCCGAACAAGAAGAACCGCAACCACAAAGGCCGCCCAAAAAACGTACGTTCCTAGAGCTTCCACAAGCACCTACGTTGAGACAGCAACGGGAAATCAAAATGAGGACATAGAAAGAGGCCAAGAATACCCCGACCAAGCCAACGACGACGACTCGCTGGATTGCTCAATGGGTCAAAAGACAACATCACCCAACAAGAAATCAACAATCTCCTTGGAAAGTCGTCGCTAGACATAGCAGAACAAGGAGAGTTCATTACACATAATTTACATCTCCACCGCTAAAAACTGGGGGCATAATAGTAAACTTGGCAAAGCTATTAGATTCCAAGATCATAAATGTAGTCAGATTGCATGTATTCAGTGCCTTCTGGAGTACATTACTAACGGCGATGATCGTGTTACACTTAAACAAATTTTGTCCGAGCGTGATAAAAAAGTTGCAATGTGCGTCGCTCATTCGTTGGGAATTACGCCTCAACAAAACGAGTATCACGCTCGAAATACCAAAAGGCGAAATAGTTTATTTCCCATACAAAGCCCAACATGGAAGCCAATTCCAATACCAATTAGCTGGATTTTGGCTCTCTTACACCCCACGAAGACCTACCTGAAGATGCCCTAGCTAGACTTTGAACAGCAACTTAATCAGCGTCAGAGACATTGTGTGCCATATGGTGTGACACAGGGGAAAGTAACGAAATGTGTAAAATTGTAATCATAAAGAAACTAACGGTAGCAGGGATAAATGATTTCCATGTTCCCAACCTATGGTAATATAATTTTCTGTTGTCCATATTTGAGAGAAAAGATGATGATGCAACCTACACAGTTGTCAAATTGCCATTGTTCTTAAAAAGATTTTTCATTCAATCATCGCCGTCACCACCCCCACTACACATTCAGTCATCACCATCATCACAACACATACAGGCGTCACCACTAGCTCAAAACAGTTTGCTGTTTACTTCAATCCAAACGTAGTTACCAGCTAATGAGGAAAATTAAAATATCGTATATATGTCAAATGACACAAACAATATAATATACGATGGACCCGCTAGTGGTATGAGTGATTTTATAAAAAAAAATTTAAGTATAAGTAAATTTTAAAGCCTTGTATATCGCCCAACCAGTCTCAGGTATAGTTTTAGAAAGCAATTGAAATGATGTAATTGTACGGAATCTAAGATCTTTATCCCATAGCCAGAAATCTCAATGTAGCTATTAACTGTTCTTCAGCAGACACAGCCTGATGCATAACTGTATTTTTCTTTGTAATCATTGGACGCACCATTTCAAGTAATTCAGTAAAAGTGTCTTGATCCATTCTTATAATATTCAGAAAGTCATCTGAGTCAAGAATCCGTACAATATTAAGGTGTTCAAAGTAATTCGCTCCTTGCGACTGTTTCGTCCATTTTCTTTTTTTCATCTTCACTCAAGCATAAAAGGTATTGCCAAACCGATCTTTTGTTGCTTAGAAAAGCAAGGAGCTATCGCGTTTCTTCGAATACCGAAGAACTTGCAAGTTGAGTCAACCACCGACCGTGTAGAACAAATACAAAAATTGGTTGACCCGACCAAGGACACGATGGTTGGCAATTGGTCCCGACATTGGCCCGTGTAGAAGGCCCTTTAAAAGGAAAATTTCCCAAGACAATCATATTTAAAATTGTTGCTCAGTACAAAAAGCAAAATGTATTAAAAAATAAAGCAAACGAACAAAGGCTATAAAATACTACATTTTAGGGAACAGAGGTGCCTAAGTTCCAGAGTGTCAGAAAACATTCATGGTTGCTCTGTTTAAATTATCCATAAAAGGAATAAACAGGTAATTAAATATTTTTCTTGTGTTAAATATTCTTACTCGTATTATTTTAAATCGATTTCTTAACTTATGTAGACTCTTAAAGAAATCATCTCATATATAAAATAAATCAAAATATTTTGTGATACATAAATAATATGCATTATAACCAGAGGCGGATTATCCGTAAGGCAAACTAGGCACGTGACTAGAGGCGTGTAGTTACAAGTTTCAAAACCAAAAAGTGATGATTCGGAATTGTCCAAGGCAATTATTATTCACAGTATGTCTGCTGCCGACCCTGTTCCTCCTACTAGTTCTACACAGCCACAAGATTTGTTCGTGCCCACGCCGTCTACTTCGTCAGTAGTAGATGTTGTGCAGCAGTCGCAAAATACAATAATTATAATGGATTGTGACCCAGCCAAGTGGAGTATCAATAATGAAACACAAGAATATATTGCACTAAATGGTTTCAATCAAAATATAAACGTAGATTTTTCAATTAAAATTAAAACATTAGATTTGCTTGAAATTTATATATTAGACTGTAGAGACCAGTCGTATGATCACGCTGCAAATATGTCTGGCATGTAGAATGGATTACAGGCGAAAATAAAAGAACTATGTCCCCTAGCAGATTATATACCCTGCTCCTCACATTCACTGAACCTAGTGGGTGAATGTGCCGCTGAAGAAGCTTCAAGAAGCTTGTTGGTTATTTGGTCTCCTTCAAGAAATTTACACATTTTTTACAGCTTCAACTCAAAGATGGGAATCTCTACAATCACAAATACGTCTAGGTAATGATCAGAAAAATTAACCTACTGTCAAAAATTCATCTTACACACGCTGGTCAGCTCGAGCAGATGCTTGTAAAAGCTTAAAAGAGTCATTTTCAGAAATTCACGATGCCTTGATTGCTATCGAAAGGAATCCTGCGCAAAAGCGTTCTGTATGTGAAGCTAAAGGTATAAGGTTCAAATTAGAACGGCTAGAAACTGCTTTCATTACCGTGTTTTGGAGTTTTATTTTGGTTCACATGAACAAAATCAACGAGACAGAGAAATAGGGACGGAAATCTTTATCCGACTCTAAAGTTTATTTTCTACGCTCCACTTTGTTATACCTCCCATATTCCAGCGCTGTAGTAGAAGGGATATTTTCTTCGATAAATTAACATTTAGGTAATGACACAACTGAGAGAGGCTACAAACGAACCATTGTAGGTAAGTAGGACAATAATTAATAATATATACATTATACCTACATATATATAATTTCTTTTTGCTAGCTTAATATTTTATTAGTACTATATGTGGTTTTTTATATTTTATACACACCGAGCGAATTCGAATAATGGACAACGAGCACACTTTGTTGACACATTCATGACGCAGATATTTTAGAAAATGAAGCTCAACTATTCAGTCTCTTAACAAATTGCACGCATCTTGATTACATCACCAAAGCTAAGTGATAGGGAAACATTACCTCTCATAAAAACAGTGACAGGACTCAATTTAGCCAATTGGAGACTAAAATAAGTGCTATCACTCACAATTACATTATGAATGAATGGAAAAAAACCAAGGGAAATAACGTCGAATTAAATTTCCAGCTCGCAGTTAATTTTGTATACAAATGAGTGCTATCGAGATGTTTTTTTTATTGTGCATCGCCAAATAGCTTGGTGTGAATGTTAATATAGGAAGTATTAAAAAAAAAGCTCGTCAGTAAAAGTGTGTTATTGATCAGTTGGACAATATTAAGAGTGACAGGACCCGATTTAGCCAATTTGAGACTAAAATAAGTGCCATCACTCACATTTCTATTAAATTTCGATAATTTAATTTCGAAGTCACAATATGGCTTCATATGCCATATTGTGACTTAGAAACCAGCTGAGCCACAAACAGACTACAGCTGATTTAATTTTTAAAAAGAATGCCATTACACACGTCAAGCTTTCATTTCTTACTCTAGATGTTTTTCAGTGACTGAGAAAAACACTTTCACCAAACAATAGTCAGAGTGACAGGACCTGAATTTGCCAATTTGAGACTAAAACAAGTGCCATTTACTCACATTTATGTTTCTAATTGATGTATTTTTTGCAAAGAAAATAATTTATGGCAAATTTGAATATGAAGAGAAGAATGAAGCCATACACCGACGAAAAACAGAACCTGTTTAGTAAGAAAACATAAGAATACCAAAGTAAAAATGACGTTTCCCAAAACTAGTAAAACTAAAAAGGAATAGGTAGTGATTTAGCCAATTTGACACAACATTGAGTGCCATCACGCACATTTATATTGTAAATTGATTTCCAGATTTCTCCAAACGAAATAACGTCTGACAACATTTCTAACTCGTAATTACAAATATCAAGGGCACTCTTGATGAGAACAAACTTGTTTGAAAATGTTTAATACAGATATGCTTTTTATCACTCATGTCAGTGCTGTATTTCATTACTAAAAATAATTTTAGCATGACCTGATATCTCTTCACACAATCCAAAAACAAATAGTCTCAAATTTTAAAATTTAAGAGTTTTAAGGCCTATATAGGCAGTATATATATATATGTCTTTTATTATATTCGATGATAACTTATTATCAAACCGACATCTGAAATATAATGCTATAAAAAGACAAAATACCAATTGGACTCGAATGTCTCCCTAAATCAAGAGTGACAGGACTTCATTTAGCCAATTTGAGACTAAAATAGGTGCCATCGCTCACAATTACACTCTAATTATAAATATGTGTGCAGTTTTTGCCAACATTTTACAAAATTACAAACCGTGAACAAAATATGAAGTCAATTGTTTACATGTAATTTTTTTTCATAAGTCTATAATTGTATAATCTGATTTGACATAGAAATGAGTGCCGCCACGCACGTTAGTGCTTAATTTTAAATTTGTCAAAAATTATATGTTTCCTCTGTAGTTGTGGTAAAAAGTTAATGAGTATGCAGTTTTACAAAATTAACAGTGACAGGACTTGTTTAGCCAATTTGAGACTAAATTAAGTGCCATCACTAACATTAAAACAACATGTATACCTACAAGTCTTTTAACCCTTCATTCGAATTAGATTACCGGAGTGGACACTTACTTAAAAAAAATCACATCAGCCCTGTCAATTACTCGTTGGTTTATTTTTATTATAACACTGGCAATTATTATTTAGTTTTTAGTAGAAATTTTATTTATTGTGCTACACTCAAATGTCACACAATATAATCCACTAATATGTCAGTGAGACGAAGGCCGGCGTTTTCTGACAAATTAATAATACCTTGTATTTTATATTTTATGTATAAATTATTTTTTGTTGTCATGGTGTTAGGTGTTTGTTTGCAAGAACTCTGTATTTTTATAACACGTATTGGGTGTACAAGCCATTTTATTTGAGACGTAAGTTGTTCGTATATCGCAGTGTTCATTGCGAAAATACCAACAGAGTAGGTACTGTGAATTTGGTTTGTTCCATAGCAGTAAACATTGCTAAAAGCTCTTGAGTTTATTTTATTTTTGTGCATATTACGCTTATTTTTATATATTTCTGGTTTTGGTTGTTAGCAGCTTGGCAACGCATACGCTACGCAGAATATTATCGCTTGTCCCAAAAGAAAATGCACCTTTTGACACTGGTGACAAATCTAACACCAATTCTGACGATGAGGAACCATTCCTCAAGAAATCGCTTTAGGCGATAAGGACGCCCAATGTACTACCAATGTTTTGTTTATAATATATATGCTGTATATAAATAAAGATATATTTTATGGCATGCCTACTCTGAACGGCATTGCTTGAACCCCACCTCGTAACATCAACACGAGATTTGAATGCCTCCATAAACCCAGCGATTCCACATAAACATCTGATGACACTCTACAGCAACATAACCAGCAGTAAGCATATGAAAGCGTCAGATTGACACGTATTTTTCAAAATGTATGCCTCAACTCCCTAACTATGATAATATTCCGTCGGCTTTTTCAAAACCGTCACTACCGTACGAAATAATACCAACAACAATATCTGAGACTCGCATGCAAAGAAAACTAGACCTTTAAAACAAAATTGCCAACCTCCAGCTAAGAAACAGAATAAAAATTCAAAAGTTTTCTTTGGTTCATACACATGGAAAAAAGGTGATTTCCGATACAGTCACATATTTATATTCACATGATAATTTGATCAAACAAAGGAGCAGACCTCAATGGTCCTCTTATTGTAATACACGAAGAAAACTGTGTATATTTTGAATCAGTATCTAGGTCATGTATACAGGTTATCGGTTAGGGGTGTACTAAGCCGAAAGAGATTCACTATAACTTATTCTAAGGAACAACTTTTACTAAAAGAGAACTCGGAATTTGAAAAAATCAGCTGTTCCAAACATTTTGGCGACCACCAAAAAACTTTTACTATAGAACAGTTTTTTTTCTTGAATTTGTTGTTCCCGTAGATGTTCTTTAGGATGAGTATATTGACGCCCTTTTTCGGCTTAGTACACCCCTAACCGATAAAACCTTACACTGATTCTGTAAGAATATGTAAATTGTATGATACGGTCACTTACCATCAGGCTAAGTTAAGACGACAATTTACCGTATTTTCAGTATTAAAAATAAAGATGAAAAAAGAGATTATTTATGAGCCCTCGTTATTTTTCTAACTTTAATTTCAATTAATATAATATTAGCGATCGTATACAATGCAAAATTAATATAAGTTAAAAGACATAGCTTTTCATCTGAGATACGTTATTTGTATTATGACAAAACGAATCTTGATATAATATCTATCTACACAATATGGGAACTCATCTAGCGTTCAAGGAATTAAGGGATTCGATTGCAAAAGACCAGAAATAGTAACTAAGATTTAAAAATATGTTTTGGCTACACTACATGAAACTTTTTGTTCAATTGTTTAATAAGTTAGTCAACAAATACATCCTGATATTTGTAATGTCTTTTTTCTTGACAGAAAGAATAATTGATAAAAAAAAAACAATAATTCTATGTTTTTCTTCTAAAATAAAGAAATAAATTAAATTTAAAAATATCACGCGGCGTATGTGTACTTACTTACACTTATCTTTTTTTTTTGTCGTGTCAATTATGAAGTTAATATCTTCCCTTTTTAAATCATATGGCCGTGTTTCAGCTGAGGTGCTAATTAAGTTTTTCTTTAATTTATTGCTACTGAAGTACCTTTACTTAGGTAGTATTACCGCTGTTAGTCTCAGTAACTTAAGACTTAACAGGACTTCTGAGTGCTGTCACTTAACACAGTCGAACTAACGTCCTCGCTTTTCACTTCCCCATGAGTGTTAACACTGTCTATAGTTGTATCACTATTAGAAACACTGTCATCGGGCTTAGTGATGACGTCATCGGCGTTAGTGACGACGTCATTGGATTCAGTGACGACGTCACCGAATTTAGTGCTGCCATCATTATCATCGTCGGCGTCATCATCGCCACCACCTTCGCACTTATCCCCTGTAACAATAATATTAAAAATAAAAAATTTATAATAAATAAATAAAAAAACCTAAAAATGCTTAAAATTATCTTTTTTTTTTATTAAAATGCTTGTCAAGTAGCTACTATAATTATAATGTTAAGATTTCCTTCTAGAGTTATGATCATTCTGCATGTTGTGTTTATCTTAATAGATAATGTAATTGTTTATTAGTTGGTAATGAATTTGGTGTCTTTAACAGTGCAACGATAAGCCTAAATGAATAAATATACTGTCAGTTGTAAAACAGATATTCAATGAAGGAATCATAGGAACGCAGTATGGACTAGATGCTGTATGGAACCTAATGATCCACTGCTTTCATAAATCGAAAGAAGATAAGAGTTCGATGCTTCGCTGTCCAATTGAAGTAAGACGCATGTTTTCGTAGTACTAAAAGGAAATACTACTTATTTAGAAAACTAACGCGTGTTTGATTCATATTTTTTAAGAGTAAGACGGATTTTCACTTGTACCTGATTGTTGGAAAGGTCCAACTATAGTTTCGTTCACATTCAGTAAACTTTATCAGGGATGAAATGAGTCGTTCGTGTCTTCAAAGGTGATACGTTTCGCATCATAGTTAGACCTTTCCAACAATCAGGTACGCACGAAAACCCGTCTTAAACAATGAAATGCCACTTTGTGAAGTCTGTGGGACACCTACCATATATCGGTGGTGTCTCATTGTATCGCTTATTTAGTACTAGTAGAATGCTGATGTTTATTATGGCAATAAGGTTGCGCTTAACTGCAACTCGTCTGATGCAAAGCGACCATGCAGCCTAGGATGTAGCATGCTTGCCTAGAAGAAACTGTTTCACTCTCGCCCGGAAAATAATAGATTATAAATAATGAGAAATAAAGAACTCCGCAGCGTTTCCAACAAATTCCACAAACTGGCAATTCACACAATAGAAGTGATGCGAATCGTTTTTTCCGTGTCCGTGGAACCTCAAGCACTGACTCTTGGTTATCAGTTAGGAGTATACTGGTTTAGTATACTCCTAACTGATAACTGTATAAAGAATAAAGAGGACTTGTTTCAGTTTCAGCCAGGACCTTGTATGTCTACCAAAAAATGCCTTAAGATGTGGTTATTATCTTGTACTAATGTATCTTGCATCAGTAGTTTGCTTGTGTACAAAAGTATCTAAATTCTGTAAATTTAAACGGAATTATGGCATCCCTGGAAATTTTTTGTATCTTAGGTTGAGTTCAATGGTCACATTGTTCTATAAATTGTCCCACCCGCGTTTTTGATGTGCCGATTTTGACATTAGTCAAACGCGTTAATCGCTTTTTTGCATAAAGAACATGGAAATATATTGATTCGATATAAATTTTGTACACTGTGATAAGTTACGTTATTTTGAATTTGGATAGATTAAAGATTAATAATCCTTAACGTATTTATGATATCATGTACTCTCCTGGCCGGAGCTCCATACATTTCTGAACCTTCACTTTTGAAATTAAATGACTTACCGGTTTGAGTTTCCGGTTTATCGTCGCTGGGCTCGAAGGAATGCCCGGCAAGTTTTTCCAACCAAGTAGCCATGCTGCCTTCCATCTCTCCCTTGACAATGCTCGGGTATATGTGTTCCTGTTTGAACTGTTGCACCGACGGCTCCACCTCATCCCAGGACAAGCTGTCGTGGCTGTCTTTGAACTTGGCGTCGTACCTTTCATAGTGTACCTGATGACCATTTTCGTACAAATAACTGAATATAGTTTAGTGGTAGCCTAGTATAGTTAGTGGTGACCTAATCCGTAATCCCCTTCTCACAAGCTAGAGTGATGGCGCCATATGAGTCACTTGCTCTTTTGCAAGTGGGGGTAAGTAGCTAAAGAAGTAGGTTGCTCTTTTATTGACTAAAAAGCGAACAGAACGAATATTTTTAGCAATGAAAAACGGGCTGTGATAAACTATTTCTTGTTACTTTGTATTTACCTTATCTAATACCAAGCCTAGGCCGGGTGCTGTGGGTATCATAACCTTCTCCTTGCCAAACGCTCGCTCTATGATGGTAGCATCAGTTAGTCCTCTCAGCACTGCTATCATGAGTCCCACCATTTTTCTTATCTGATGTAGCATGAAGCTCTGACCCTGGTTGAACAAGGCAACAAGTTCTAAAGACACTGAAAAACTATCATCGGCAAACAATTTGAATCAATCATTTTGGCTCTGCAATAAACATACAAGCTTTGGGCGGAGGGGCGAGTCGGATTAGTCAGTTTCAGCGCGAACGACAGAGCTAAGAGAATCCTATACTAACAACGCAACGCACAATAACGGCAAAAAGAACACTTCGTCAGTGCCTCGCGTCGCTTTTTTTACAGTTTATGACAGCTATAGTCCACCAACTTGTCCATACAATAAGATATAGCTATTTTCTACCTTTTAATGCTGTCCGATTGCAATGTTTTTTTTCACATAGCTAACGCATTATTTACTAGGATTTAATCCTGTTTGTCACCCCAGTCTGTCCACAAACAGGAAAAAAAATCCATTCTGTCACCTTTTTAGTCACAAAAAGGAATTTTTATTCCGGTTTGTCACCTTGCGGGGACAGATTGGGGTGACAAACAAAAATAAATCTTTACAGTTACAAGCTTCCTAGCAGTCATATTTTGCGCTGATACAATGCCTATTAAAAGCCTTTATTATGCTGAATTCAATAACTTTTTTCATATTAATAAAATGTGTATACCTAAAATACATCATAGTGAAGGGATTGACACTAATGACAAAAAGTTACGTTACAATTAAGGGGGTGAAAAAAGGTACGCCCCGAAACGAAAATTCTATCAGAAACACAAAAACAGTGAAGGATCGGTGATACTCTTAAGTTTACAGTCTTGCAGTTTGTGCAATGAATGTTGGCACAAAGGTTTTTTTTTTACCTTAACTAATAGAACGGCAAACTCCATATCAGAGTGGACAAACACTCTTTCCACACTGAACCCCATCATGAACCTCAAAGATGATGGATCTTGATAATGTCTGAAACAAAAGATTACTGTTTAAACAGAACTAGTATATCTGCCAGCAGCAGACATTACAGCCACATTTTATTTATACCTAAAAACTGAACACCCAACTTCAATTTTTTTATTAATAAACCAAAGAATTGGACCAATTTTGGTAAGATTTTTATAGGACCACTGGAAAGTATAATATATTGAATAAAAAATAACCGTTTATATGGGACCGGATGTCTAAGCAAAATCGGTAAAAATAGATAACCTTCGGTTAACCTTTTCCCTTTTGACAACATACATTTTTTCGATAAACAACTATCAGTATTCAATGACCATAATTGAAAAAAAAACAGCCATTCTACACCAATACTTTAAAAAAATATATAATTAATATTTTATCTATTTCGATACTGAACACATTACTGAAGAAAAAATATATAAATATAAAATTTAAAAAAATTGCACCCAATCTCAATACTTTGGTAATACATTTGTCAATTATCATTTTCTGTTTGACAAGCTGTCAAATTTTAATTCTATCCAGTTACTAATTATATTGCGAAGAGAGATCTTTTTCAGTCCTTTCACCTCTAATACTTATAATGTTTATTTAATTAATATTTCAAGTTATTTATGAAATACATTCACACTTACTTTTTCTCCGTAAAGTTATGATAACTCTTTGTCCCCTTATACAATCCTAACACTTCATTGACTTTTTGCAATTTTTCTTCACTTATCCTGTATTGCTTTCTCTCTTCCTCTGTCACCAAACTGGGCTCAAACACGAAAGTGGGAAGAGTGTAGCTATATGTTCTAGCATTGCACTTTGATTTCGAATTAAATTTGTTTGTGACTCTTTTGATGCCAAACACCTTGATGCATTCCGGCAGTCTCTTGTTTATTTCTTCAATATTTGCTTCTAGAGCTGAAATAGAAAATTTAAAACAAGTTTAGTCGCATTGTAAGTCTTTTTTGTATTATCGAATCACAAACATATCTGGATAATTACATAATTATTTACAAATAGAAAAATTAATTTACTTGTTAAAACTAACACGCAACTCTTAATTAGCAATATATTAATACTAGCTGTGCCCCGCGGTTTCACTCGCGTAGTTCCCCATTGAATTCGGTTAAAAAGTATCCTATGTCCTTTCCCGAGGTCCAAACTACCTGTGCACCAAATTTCATCCAGATCGGTTTAGTGGTTTTGGCGTGAAAGCGAAACAGACAGACAGACAGAGTTACTTTCGCATTTATAATATTAGTTAGGATTAGGATTTGGAGTATGAAACAACTGCAGTTAACTACATGTTGCATTTAAACAAGCAATATTAAAATTCAATAAACAACAACTCATTTATAAATTATTTTGTAATGGCTGCCATCCACACTTATTCACCTTTAGAAGAAAAGGGAAGAAAATCAAAATGGGTTTAACAATTAGGAAGCTATGATGCAACAGATAGACAGACAGACACACAGACACAGATACATCAAACTTATAACCCATTGTTTGCATTTCAACAAAGTAAAGAGATAAAAGTAAGAAATTCACTTAGTTATTGTTACTTGATAATGTAACAAAAGCTAGCTACTTACGTAGCTTGAGAGACACAACCTGCCGCGCCGCTGAGACTCCCTTGTCAGTCCGAGAGCTTCGTTGGAACTGAGCATTTTGCTGGTTTACAAAGTCCTCTTCTTTGATATATTTAGCTTCTAACATTGCCTTCAGCAGCTCTTCTTCTATTGTAGGCACACCAGGATTTCTGTAAAGTGATAATTAAATCAGAAACTTCCAGAAGTCTATTACATCAAATAGGTTTACATTTCTCATAACTCATGAAAGCTAGCATAAAACAATATTTTTTTAATTATACCTTTGCATACCATAATAGTTTACACCAGAATAACCAAGCAGCATAGCCATCTTCTTCCGCTTTATCCTTTCGCATGGTACTTTAGGATCGGTTTCACCATTCTCTCTTCGGTTTGGGTTGGGTTCATCCCATTTCCGCTTCCCACGTTGCTTGTACCTAGTCATGTTTTTGTTGATAATAATTTCAGGCTCGGGTTTAACAGGTGTAGTATCAACGGACGCCATATCTACAGCAGTTATTAGTCTAATTTGTATGCCTGAAACAAAAAAATATTCCAAATGCAGAAAACATCCAAACCTAAATCCTTTTCTGAAGTAGGATTGTCTCCCTGTATAGTGGTTTAACTCTTTAAACCAGTCGCTTCTTTGGGAGTTAGAATGAGGGAAGGATGGGCCACCCCACTTATTTGATCCCAGCATTTTGGTTTCGTACTACAATGGCTATTATGCTAAAATAGTACTGTGTATGTATCTATATCTATAAGGATGAATGTATGTACGTATATTTCTTTGGTACGCCCAGAGCCTAAACGGCTTGCCGTATTTTTATGTGAGTGATGTCAATAGATTCAACTTAGTCGTAAGATTGACACTGGGTGAATCGAAACAAAAAAAAAACAAATTTTATAGATTTAGTATCCAGGTTTTGTGGAATCTCTTCTAATTACATGTTTATCACGTAAACACAATTTAGATACAGTAGTGGGCAAATTACAAAACTATAGACACTCACAGACTATCGATTCGAAGCAGAGAACTTATGGGAATACATACTGCTTGAATTAAATATCGACTAAACCATACAATAGTAAGAAGTTTCAGTCTTTACAGTAGAACAAAAAGGGATTACTATCTATACAATAAAACCACGACACAATCTTAACCTCCTAAAATTACCTACCTGATTTCATGTGTTGCCACGGTATATTACATCGCAATGTTCTAACAAATGAGCTGAATAATTGTACTGACATACCTACCTATTTTTTCAAACCTTCTATGCTTAGATGTAATAGGTAAAATTAATCAACTCAATACAGACATTTATTACAAGCACAGCCTGACCACCACCATTAATCACCATTTTGTTTTTTTTTTTAAAGATTGAATTTGTTGCCTTGTTAAATTAAATATTCAGAAATGGGAGACGGGAGATTTTTGATCGGAGGGGTAGATCGCGTTCCGAGCGTCAGGGTAAAGTTGTTACGTTGTTTTTTACCCTGCTCGTAGATACGGAAAACATAACTAGAATATTGACATTGAATGTTACTTAACCGCTGACTTCGAGGGAAAATAGCCTTTGTTGCTATAGCCATGTATTTAAATCAAACTACTAGTATGCGTTTCGTGCCAACACTCTAGATGCAACTATTCGCTCTTCATTCGTTCGCGGCCTCAGTGTAAATAACAACTGACATACAACCACAGCAAAAGTTCTGAGCATCAGTTCGGTGCAACTATTTTACGATCAAATTAACTTGGTAAAAAACACACTGACGTAAATCTGACAGTTGACTTCAATTCAATATTTGTTTTATGGCCTCTGCGGTATACATAACCGCAATATTGCCAATGTCGCGTGACTAGAAAGACAAACGCAGATACGAGTGTCCGTCGAACGAGTCGATTCCGGATACAGGCAGATAAGGGCAGGGGTCCCCCAAGGAAGTTGCCTTTCACCAATCCTCTACGCCGCTTATACAGATGACATCCCAATGCTCCAAAAACTTCCATTCAGATGAATCGGGTGTCATGTTAGCCCTCTTTGCAAATGACAGCGCGTACTTCGCGTCGTCTCGAAAAGCCACCATCGCCATTGGGAGAATACAGAAAGTCATCGACATTCTCCCCTGCTGGTTGGACAAATGGCGCATGGTCGTGAACGTGACTAAGACGACCGCGCTATTGACTAGCCAGCAAGACACAAACAGATTACCCTCACTACAGCCTAGAGGTCAGAACGTCGGGTGGGAACGCACCTGCAAGTACCTTGGCGTCACCAACGACCGGACACTGAATATGGGCGCGCACGTAGACAACACCATCAACTTAGCCAAGGCTGCGCGCTCAATGCTGCATCCGGTTCTAAGAGGTAAGCTGCCACTCCGGACCAAGCTGGGATTTTACAAGACGTACATACGGATGAGGTTGACCTATACTGCGCCGGCATGGTACGCGCTGTGCTCGGCTTATCAACGCAAAAGAATTTAACTGGTGTAGAATGTTACCCTCAGAGTGATCACGGGGTCGGGTTGGTACGTACTGTTACAACCCTGCAAATGCTGACTTTGCAGACTCACGTCTATCCGATTGATGTCAATCGATATTGGCGACTCTGCAGTATTATTACCTATATAAAGTGCAGTATTTTCGTTGACGACGCCCAGTCAGTCTTGGAAGGTTACTCTGCCTCTCAGCCTACGGACCTGGTTTCTGCCTGCCGGAACTGAGAACAGCCTAATCTGAAGAGTCTCGCGCGCGGTTATTCTGTCCGAATAATTCGTAGAACAAAGGCACATTAATCAGTGTAAAGTTAAAAGTAAAATAATAAAATCGTAAAGAATGAAAATTGTTTTTTTTTTATTAAGTCGGAGAGTTCTAACATTGGTGTCAGAAGAAAAGGGATAGTTCATCCCTGGTTGCTCACTCCCGACATTCACGTTGGAAAAACACTGTGCCATAGAGTGGCTCATCCGTTGGCTCGCCCCGTTCCAGTCCTTAAAGGACCAGCCACCAACCAGTCACCTAAACCACCACCATCGCCGAGACACCAAGCCCGTCAGCCGCTGTGCACTACTATACCGCACTGCCACTAGCTGACCACTGGCCTGCTTCAGAGGGAAGCCTCTCCGCTGCTCCACTGTGCCCTGAGTTTTATACTCAGTGCGCCGAGCTGCCTAAAAAGAAGACTGCTTGCCACCGCCAGCTCCACCTGCGTCAAAGACTTTCTGTCTTATTGTCCTCATCGTGCATCGATAATACCTACAGACCGGACTAGAGTTGCATAATCGCACCGCCGGTCCAACTGCTGAATTGACACGTGCTGAAATCCGACTCTCCGCCGCCCGCGCCGTGCCTCAATGACTTATATGGTACTAATCATATCGCTGTAAGTGACTAATTTCAAGTAATTATTTTGCTGCTTTGCTATTTCTCGTAGTTGTACTTACTATATTTATAAACTCAAAACATGGTTAATGAAAGTTTTAAATCCGAGAAGAAGGGTGCTTCTACTAGCTCAATCGTGACGGTCGAAGTGAGATTCGGTGTACTCACCAAATTTATTAAACCCTTCGATGGCGATAAAAATAAATTAACATCCTTTTTGCGGAATTGCGAGAATGCGCTATCACTGGCTTCCAGTTCCCAACAAGACCTTTTATTTAAATACATTTTGTCGCAATTAGAGGGCAAAGCTGAATCAACTTGTTCATTAAAGTTATTTGATAACTGGTCTGAGTTGAAAGCGTATTTAAGAACCACGTTTGGGGAAACCAAACATAGAGACCATATTCTTTTCTTAGAGCTACAGCAGTGTAAACAAAAATCAAACGAAACTGTAACTCATTATAGTTTGCGTTTAGAAACCTGCCTTACTCGGTTACAGACTGATATAACGCATTCGACTAAGGATCATAGCGAATTAAAGGGCCGTACCTATTTCCAATACTGAGGATTTAGCTCTTCACACCTTTTTATTAGGGTTACCTAGCCAGATCTCCACCATCATAAGATGAAGAACTACCGAAAAATTATTCAATTATGTCAATCAAACCAGAAGAAATACTGAAGAGAGACCTAAATGCCGGATTTGTGCTAAAATAGGACACTCTGAGCGTAATTGCCACAGCCGCCCTCGTGAACGTTCTGTACACAATCTAAACCCTGCACAATCGCCATTAAATCCTAGTAACTCAAAAACCTGCCGCTATTTACTAAATCGATCCCTATCACTAAATCGTGTCTATCTGACAACCTTAAACCAGATACACCTTCGCGATTTAATACACCTGCCGAATTTTATGATACACAGGATCAATGTAAGGTCAATTATGAGATAAAAATAAATCATAAAACTCATCTGCCTCACATATACGTCAAAAGCCGGTATTCTAATATACACTTAGTTTTCTTGGTAGACTCTGGTTCTTCTATATCCTTGATCAAGAAATCTTCTCTAGAAGTTCAGCCCATCCTAGATCCCAAGGTAATCAAGTTTAAAGGAATTGACAACGACTCTAACTATTCAACTAGCCTAGGTAATTTTCAACTTGATCTAAACGTCTAATAAATGTACAATATATAGTAAATTATTGTTACGAGCTACGGGTTCGGGATAAAAATAGAAAAATGCCAATTCACACCAATGACGATTTATTCCTCCAAACACTCAGAAACTGTCACACAAAAACACTACACAACACTTTCACTCACAATCACACTACACTGAGCACTTCGATTCGCACTAGGTTCGCACTAGAACTGTTCGCGGTTATAGCTTCCGAATAACTGACTCCCCGGACCTTTTTTTTTTATGAAGGACTGAGCTGCTGGTCGAACGCGACCTCGGACAGCTTGACCGGACGTTTGGCAAGCGCTAGTGCGCTGGGCCGCGGTTTTGGTTTTGGGGCGACAAGCACAAGGGCGCCTCAGACGGCACGAACCTCGGCTTGAGCCGTCGCCCAGAGTTGGACTAACGAACTGCCCTGGCAACCCAGACGGGGAGTGCCTAGGGCCCTAGCCACTGGTGGCATCCTAGCTAAAACTTTTTAGAGCGAATTTGCCCAGACCTCCCTGAGGGGGAGGACAAATGAGCCCTATGAATCTGAGTGACTATTTGACCTGATTGTCCTGGAGCTCTGAGGCCAGAGTTCGCGAGGACCCTACACTTGATTGGCATCTGAAGGACGCTTTTTGGAGAGAGGTGCCCTGGCCCGCGCCAGAGCCCTATCATTAGATCGACTTGTGTCCATGGCATCCCGGGGAGAGGCCTGGACCCTAAACCTAGCTAATTTAGGCAACTGATTTGATTATTTGACCGAATTGCCCTGGCCTCCCAGACGGGGAAAGACCTAGGGCCCTATCAATCAACTGGGTGACCCTAAGGGTCGTAAGAGACCACGTCCTCGCCGGCGAGGACGCATTCTGTATCGTCGGAATGGATGTCGAATCTGGTGGCCCGGACCAGTACCAAAAACGGAATGTGTGTTAGGAGACGAGTCAGGTGGGCCGGGCGACCCCAGGGCGGCCGATACTACGGCTGCAATGGGGTCGTCCGGATCATCCAAGAAGTGTCTAGGACGCCTATGCAAGGGGGGCGGACCGTTCGGGTCAGTCGAGTAGTCCGCCGCTTGAACCACGAGCGGGTTCGGGTGGTGGGGAGCAGAGTCGAAGTACCTACGCGAGGCAACCTTCATAAATTGACGGATGGAGGGGAGCTCGAGGTCGCAGTGGAGGTCCGCGTTGCGCATATACCATTGCGCGTCTACCGCTCTACGGATGAAGCGGTTTTGAATGACTTGGAGTTTATCCAGTTGATAAGAGGGCGCGTGTGCGAAGACAACAGAGGCAAAGGTCATGACGGGGCGGATCACGGTCTTGTAAAGTGTCACCTTATTTCTAAGGGACATTTTACTTCTCGCGCACAGGAGGGAAGACTCCTCGGACCCACAGTCGGTCCCTTTATATACCTCAGCGCCGTAATTCTGTAATGATCGAGAATATTCGTCTAATTACTGGACACCGAGAACAATAGATGTTTACAAGTAAGAAGGTACTCGAGTTCGAGAGAGATCTTTTTTTTATGCGTTACAAACAATAGCGCGTGCGATAATTACTATGTCTTATTCTGTACATAGGGTACCGGTGCACTAACTACTGCGTATTCTGTGAGACATAGGGCACGGCCGTAACATTATTTAATTTTGATGGTATTGCAGGAAATGATTTTTTAAAGCTCTACAACTGTAAGTTTGACTACAGAAAAAACCAGCTTACAGTCGGCGATCGTCAGATCAGCCTTTCATCAGATTTTAGTATACTGTACCAGCACGATCAGATATGATTATTGAATTTAGTCTTAACGTGGTTTTATCTAAAAGTGCGAAATTAAAAATGGCGTTTATTTAGCTAGCTGCCTTGTCGAAATTAAATCAAATAGACATGCAAATGTATCTATCCCTAATACTACCGATGAAGACGCAATCATTAAATCACTATTAGTTGAAATTAATCCTTGTGACACTCTTATTGAAGTGCAAAACCAGGTGCAACCAATCCATACAGTTAATTCAGATTATTCCAATTCTTCTATTCTTCGAATTGATGCAGTGAAAAAACAAATACGGACATCTCACCTTAATGCAGAAGAGTCAACCTAACTTTTAAGTCTTTGCTCAGAGTTCTGTGACTTATTACACCTCGAAGGTGGCATTCTCACTCATACTGATACCTTGAAGCATGAAATTAAGGCTACTTCTTTTCAACCAATCCAAACTAAGACTTACCGATATCCCCAAGTCCATAAGGCAGAGGTCGATAAACAAATTCGAAAGATGTTAGATCAAAAAAATATCAGACCCTCTGACTCACCTTGGTCATCTCCTATATGTGTTGTCCCCAAAAAACTAGATGCCTCCGGCCAGAAGAAATGGCGAATCGTAGTAGATTATCGAAAGTTAAATGACATCACTATTAGTGATGCTTATCCAATTCCTAACATCACTGATATCCTGGACAAATTAAGTCACTGCAAATACTTCTCGACTCTTGATTTGGCCTCCGGATTCCATCAGATCAGAATGAATGAAACCGACGCACCTAAAACAACTTTCTCTGTTACTAATGGACATTTCGAATATATGAGAACGCCATATGGTTTAAAAAAAATTAACTTAGCTTAGCTCCCGCTACTTTTCAGAGACTAATGAATACTGTTATCTCAGGCTTACAAGGTCTACACTGATATCTATCTCGATGACGTCATCATTTACTCACACGACCTATCCTCCCACATACAGAAACTCGGACTTGTCTTTGATGCTTTGAAACGTCACAATCTCAAGCTACAACCAGATAAATGCGATTTTCTAAAAAAGGAAGTAGCTTATCTCGGTCACACAATAACCGATAAAGGTGTGTCTCCTAATCCTGATAAAGTCAAAGCTGTATTGGCTTACCCTACTCCCAAA
Source organism: Ligdia adustata (assembly GCA_947049295.1). Classification (NCBI taxonomy): domain Eukaryota; kingdom Metazoa; phylum Arthropoda; class Insecta; order Lepidoptera; family Geometridae; genus Ligdia; species Ligdia adustata. The sequence continues at coordinate 10,891,071 of OX346231.1, forward strand.
AGTCTAAAACATATTAAAAGCTTCCTTGGTTTGGTTGGTTACTATCAAAAGTTCATAAAAGATTTCGCTAAAATTGCTAAACCTTTAACTTCTCTACTCAAAAAAGACATTGATTTTATCTGGAGTCAGGCTCAGGAAGACTCTTTCAATACATTGAAAAACTTGCTTGCCAATGCTCCAATTCTACAGTATCCAGATTTCTCTGAAGATTTTATACTTACAACTGATGCTTCTAACTACGTAGGCGCAGTTCTATCTCAAGGATATATGAGATAGGTAAAGATCTACCAATTGACTATGCTTCTAGAATGCTCAACACAACAAACAACAAGGCAATTATAGCACTACAGAAAAGGAGCTTTTAGCTATTATCTTCGGGATATAAACTTTCAGAACCTATTTATATATAGAAAATTCAAAATACATAATCACAGACCACCGTCAACTTACTTGGCTTTTCAATTGTAAAAACCCTAGTAGCAAACTAGTCCGCTGGAGACTAATGCTTGAGGAATATGACTACAAAATTGAGTATAAGCCTCGCACAGTCAACTCAAACGCTGATGGCTTATCACGTCCACCAATCCATAATATTACAGACAACATTGAAACTGATCACATGACCTATCAACAATTTATGAAATCTCGTTCAAGCCCAATTCTACATGATACAATTATTCACGAGCATAATAAAAGTCTACTAGACACACACTGTTCTAATATTGCGTATTCTACCTCTATTGATTTAGATACTTCTAACCACTACTGTGAAAATGTCCTCAACCTACTTAATGATAAAAATGCTTTTGAAATGTCAGAGAAAGAACTTTATACAGTGAAAGTTTCTAAGGTGAGAGATAAACTATACTTTCACATGTTTACAAAAGTACATCATTTTGAATCTGTAACCTATTAGGCAATTTTCAAAGTCCTTAAGGACCTACGAAATAATCTTATCGATCTATATCCGGAAGTCAAGGAAATTGCTATATCTGATTTTTTTAGCCCTTTTGACAAACTTAACTTTTTACTTATTCACGAAATATTTTCTTTTCTATGTCATGGAACAGGTATTGAAATTCATGTTTACCATTGTCAAATGATTTATCCAAAGCCCAACGATATCCCAACTTTCTCTTTAAAAATCATGACTGTCCTACATGAGGACATATTGGTTCGACCAGGATGTATAATAATTTTTTTTTAAATTTATTATACATCTACTATTGGAAAGGCATGAAAAGCGATATCGAAAGATATGTCGCGATCGAAAATTGTTCATCGTGTCAAAAAAAAAAAGCTCTAAGAGCAATCAATAAAGCACCTATGGACATAACCTCTACATCCTCCGAACCATTTCAAAGAATATTTATTGACATTGTTGGTCCCGAAAAAAAACCGAAAGTTCAATTAACAGTCCTAAACTAGTGGGAGACCGACGAGTGTATTACAGCAAATGTTAGCGCAAAGCCAGATGCCCCTACATAGTAAAAACAGTAATTTATTGCAGGTAGATGTTGTCCTCTAAAGGTAAGAACAACAGTTTGGTTGGTTTCCATTCACTGAGGAGTCATTCCGAACCTTTCTATTTAGTCGCCTAGCTTTAACTACATAGGCTGAGCTGTTTGGAATCTCAATGCAGTTGGCAAATTATTCCATTAACCAGTCCACCGGGACCCCTCGTACTACACCCATTCTTGTAACATTACTGTGGATAAAAGCTTCATACTATTGCGATGTCATGGCGTTATTTAGGAAGTTATTGGCAACTTCGTAAGACTTATACTGGACAGCCATTTTATTTCTGTCTACTCTTTTGATCCCATCTCGGCATATGGCCTCTATTTTGTTAGAGTACAAAAATTGGCCAAACTTAATGGGTCGGAAGCTTGTGCGAACAGTTGGGTCAGACTCCTCCTTAGAAACAATATATGGACCTGCGTCCGTCTTCTCGTACTCTTTGATGCCTACATTAGTTAGTGAAGGGTAGGTGTAGACAGTTTGAATTAAAGGCATCACTGCATCCCTATTAGTAATATGAAGCTTACCAGGTGGACCGCCAGGACCTTCATCCATGGGTTCTCTTGATCTTTTATTACCGGCCGTTAGCGCTGAATCAGTTGACTTTGTCGGTATAACCACCGGAGGAAGGTTCGGCGGCTCGGCCGGTTCAGGGGAAATAGACTCCATTTCCCCCGAACAAATAAACAAATAACACTTACCGACCCCGAGTTAGTATAAAAAATAAGCTGTAGAATGAGAACACAGCTAAATTTCTTATTAAAAGCACAATCACTACAACACGTGTGTCCCCTAGCCCTAAAAAAAGAGATTCTGACAGTAGACTTGTTGACATGGCTATAGAAATAAAGGCTATTTTCCCGTGAGGTGCGAGGTTGAGTGAGTTACTGTCAGTGTAAATATTCCAATTACGCGTTCCGTAACTACGAGCAGGGTAAAAAACAACCAAACAACTACAACACCAAATTATGTCCGGTTGGTATACTGCTTTGTTGTTTTTTATATATGGCACCATACGAATCGTGCCATGCCAGCGTTAAGTAATAGGTCATCGTGGTCAAGTTTTAAAGTCACATCATGTATCCTCGTGAAGCGGCAAAGACTTTACCAGGGGCCTTAAACAACAATTTAAACAACTACGTTTCAACTTGTTACATTTTAACAACGATGTCTCGTCGAACATTCGATACCTACGAGGAATTTTCACTTACCGTTCGATACATATAACAATTATTTCTTCAAATGTTTTATAGGACTAACATTTAAATAGGTATTTAATGTATGAATGTACTCATTGATGTTTTTGTCAGTGTCAAATTTATCAGCATCCCCAACTTCTCCCATGCACTAATTTGCTCTTGGCAAGCTATTTTGCGCCAGCTATTTCGCATGTTTTTAATACTGATATCTTCGTAAAATGAGAAATTTTGATACTCGGTATCATTAGTAGTTACCTACATAACTTAGAATATAGAAAATGGATCTGCAGATTCCCGAGAAACCGACTTTCTATACTTGTTAAGTTGTTCTCGCCATATCTTGTTGCTATTTATGTAAAAAAAAAAATGTTTCAATTTATAATTTTACGTATATTTTTATTAATGGCACCATACGATTTTTATATGTACCAGCATCAAGTTTATCGGTTTTCGAGTTATTAATCAATAAAGTTAAGTCAAATATCAAGTAATAAGTCATCGTGGTCAAGTTAAAGTCATATCATGTACACTCGTATAGCGGTGGAGACTTTACCAGTGTTTCTATGGAGATTTCCCGCGAACACGAAAACCACGTTATTCCGTTAATGTCAAATTACGTGAATATTTTACTGTCATAACGTAGTTCTAAATTTCGTTCAAAACTTCAATAAGTCTCGTTTCATTTAAAAAAAGTAAAGTTTTTTCGTTTTAATACTCCGAATTGGCGTTCGATTACATACGTATATTCTAAAAAATATGCTAAAAGACGTGTTTGATTCGCAAGCATCATATTACGTCACACGTTTTCAGCATGGAATCTCGTAGTCGATAGAGAATCAGGGCCCAGAGCTTCTATGGAGATTTCACTCGAACACGAAAACCAAGTTATCCAGTATTTATTTACGCTTACCCACACAAATATTTAAACTTACACATTAAAACTTGCAGAATCACCAGTTTTGTTATAAATACACAGACAGAGACGCCATTTTTTTCAGCGAACGCGGGAAAACAGCATTGATTTCCTTCCGCTAGTGTCGTACAAAACAAGTCCTAAGTCATTCGATGGAGGTTATCGATCACTCGATCATAATAATGGATTATGTGAGAGATGAAGTAAGTTTGTTTGAACATAATATAGTATAATTTTAGTAGGTTTTCTTCCTAATATCAACGTATGTTACCTATTTATGATATTCCTTTATGAAAAGTATAGAACTCTAGACTAATAAGCATCAATACCACGCGCAGGCTTGATATTAGCGCATGCGCGAATTACTAGATAAATTATTTTGCATTTAGTACAAGGCTTACTAATCGGCATGGGTTGACGCAGTGCCCTAAATATGAGGGGTGGCAGCTCGGAACGTTTGGTCGTGCGACCCAAACGTCGAAGAGGTGAAACGCGCGCAAAACTTACGCGTTACATTACAGTACTTTTGGCTACATTGCTTGGAGGAGGTGGCTCAGCTCTTCTTTTTCTTGTACCTCTTTATGCTGACCCGGCCTTGAGCGCTTTGGCTGCAGATTTTGACCCAGTTCCTGCTGAATGTGTGACTGAAAGGCGTGACGACCGCCTCGGATTAGATAACTGCACATGGGCTTCGTGCAGGGAAGGTTGTACCAGTGATGCTTATAAGTGCACGCAGCTTCACGTAAAATATAAAGCTCATTCTGAACCGTGGCGTCCAGCAGTTTTATTTGTCAATATTAAAGGATGTGGCTATCCTCCTATAGTTGATTGTGAAAACTTTACGACGAACTACGGTTACGTCGGAGCGAAATATCCATGCTATTGGTCACGAGCAGACATCAACGTCGTGGTGCCTCGGTGGTCTCGTGGAGAACAAGTTGCAACGGTGACAAGAACCCTGGCACTACCGTTGTTCTTATCTGGATGTGCTGGAATTGGTTTGTGTGCTTTGCACTGTGAATGCAGACCCCGCAGACGGCGACGTCCACCACGGCGCCCTCCACGAGTTCCCACTCTTTCTCCCGATGAAACATCAGTTTACAGATTGCCATGATTGAATACAACTCAGATATTCAGCGTTCAAGCAAGCGACTGTAAATCACTGTACTCCAGTAGCACAAACGGAAATTATCTATTTTTATTTCTAACATAAACATATTTTAAATACAAAAAAATGTGTAAATAAAAGTGTGTAAATAAAAAATTGTCTTTTATTAGGATTAGGATATTGAGGAGGTATCTAGTATTTGTGTGGACATTTCTTTAATCAAGGTCTTAACTTCTCTTTGATTTGCTCTATTATGATATTACGTAGTAATGATTTATTTCACGATCGTTATTGTGGACATCCCTTCGATCACAATAAAATATGTATATTTTTTATTCTACGAGTATGGCTTTGCACCCTGGTACGATTCATACATTTTGCCAATCAAGTACAATGAGGATGGAATCTCTACTAATTAAATAATCATTGAATTAATTGGTCGAACAAATCGATTGTTGATTACTTCGCATATGATCAATAATCGAGAAGATATATTGCATAGTAGTAGATAACAGATCTCACCTGCGGCGTATCCCGCGACATACAATGAAGCACAAATTTCAAACTGAACCCCTTAGGGGTTGAATTTCTAAAAATTCTTTTTTGGTCCACACACTTCGAATTTCATATCCTTAGGTTCAGCGGTTAAGGCTCCACGTTGCTTCTTAGAGAAATCAAAAGAAGATCGCTCACTATACACACCCTAATAAACAACTTTCTCACTGGAACCAACTCCGGATTTAAGAAAAAAAAACAGATGTTTCATTCATTTTATAGACAAATAGATAAACGTTTTCTATTGAACAGCTGATTTTTTTTTCTCAAACTGTAGGGTATTATTACAGTGTAGGTGAACTAAAAAAACTTTAATTAGAAAACCTAAGGAACTCCTGCAACACAAGTGCAAGCACTCGTATACAATAAAAAACAAATATTTTCAAAATGCTATATTTCTGCTCGATACAAGGGATACATGAAAATCGTCTTTTCAAAATTAACAGTTAATTAACGTATGTTGCCAGTAATAACTATGACATAGAATAAAAAATATACCAGCTATAGGTATTTGATAGTAAGTTACTGAAGATAAATTTATCAGGTATGCCTGCTTATTTTGCAAATTTAAATTCCATTAGCTATAATCTAACAAATAATACGTTCATTGAAATGATATTTCTGGCAACATTTACAAAACAAAAAAAAAAACAAAGTATTAACAATTTGTACAACTAAGTACCTGCCTACTTACATGAAACAGTATGAAACCTTAACATAGTCAAAAAATACAGTGATATGAAACACGCCTCAAATATTGGTCATATCTTGGACATTTGTGCACAGATTATTGTATGTAATTTTGATTAAAAAAAAACTCAATTCAAGGTCAGTACTTAGCGTTACAAAAAAAAAACAATAATAAATATTAAATAAAAAAATAAACGAACATTCATCACAACCACTCCTCTTTGCACTATAGAATATAATTACAATCGGTCTATGTTGTCTATGATTTCAAAATATACATACACTCACTCATGTTTAATAATAACTGACATAAGAATTTGATCAAATGTTCTGAATAGTTTGTAAAATAAACAACTGCCGACACTTTTTGAATGCCAGACAAATAATAAGATAAACAAAAGTTTTTTTAATGTTAAGTACAGCGAAACGTACCTAAGTAATGATTTAAATCCATGGTTGATTGCAATTATTCCAATTTATGCTGTAACTTTTTCCGGGTTTTTGTAATTTCTAGAACACTTATCAACAAGAAAACAGTCTTTTAAGCTTTACAAACAATTCCATTGACCGAGTGCATTTTACAACTGCATCTTTGAAGCTAATTCTAAACTATTTTTGATAATGTACAAAAATATACTAAATCGAAGCGAGCATGGCAGTAAGTCGTATACAAAAGTCGGCCAACATTAAAGGGTATTCTTCTCTGATGCCGCAAAATATTTTGGCTAGTTACCTCATTGATTTGCCGACCTTTTTGATAGCGCATCCGCATTATACGCAAGCCGAGCTTCATATAACGTCAAAGTACAAAAATAACTAATGTTGGTAATAAACGAAAATGATCGACATTTTAATTGGCAACCATTCTAATGACGTCTAATGAAATATGTTTTTTATTTATTTATAATGCTACTCGAACAGTTCTAATCGCCGTACTTTTGATATTCCGGTAAATATCTAATGAATTTATGTACGGAATAAAACAAATTCCTCGTTTAGGCACGTAAGTATTCATAAATAATTTCCTATGTAAAGGAAGCAAAAATACTGATACGAGCGGATGTCAAACATCAACACGATTTATTATCGATAATCGATAGTAATGAGTTGACTGTCTCAACTCAACTCTAGCTAGCCTTATTTTAAGTTCAATCAGAGCTAAGTTGTTAGTTTACAGCTTTAGCACTACATCGAGGAATTTGTATTTTTGGGCCCGTGTTTAGGGGTTTTAAATGTTTATAAAATAGTAAAAGCTCTGATAATATACAATTACTAAATTAATTTTTTTTTAATAATATAATTTTCGTTAACTGATTACAAAGGATAGGTAAGTTAGTACAGTCAGAATGCTTAGTGCCAGTTTGTCACCCATTCGATAGCGCCCGCCGGCGTAAACTAAGTTGTTTTATGGAATAAAAACACCGCCACCTAGCGCCAATGTCTTGGTTAAATACCAATTGCTTATAAAACTGGCCTCAAAACCTGCCAACGCTATCGAGCAAATGAGAAAACTTGCACTAAGCACAATGAGCGTCGAAACCAGAATCTACTCCACGTATTATTGAGAGTAAAAATATAGTTATGACAAAAGCTTAGTTTCTTTCGTGTGCCATAGGGAGACAAGTTAACTAAGTTCAGAGTTTGAGATATTGAGATGGTTAGTTAGTTTATTACTGTCTGTATTTAAATCTTCCGATTTGGTCCCATTATATCAGTAAATTATATATAGGTAAAGCCGTTACGTTCGAATAGCATAATTCCAAACTAATAAGTGATTTCTATCCAAATATTATATGAACTATAGAAATCACTCATATATAGATATTTAATTTCAAAAACATATTTCACACCAAATACTACAACAGTCTACTCACACAGTTTAGTGTGAATAAAGCCTTACATAAGGCTGTTGTCAAACGAACACCGACACAACACTAATCTTAGCACTAAGGAATAGTAGAATATTATCGACCTATATGCTTGTCACAGCTGCGCACGAGTCTCCACTGAGTTGTGGAATTATCTACCAGTCTGGCTTAACTCATTGTACGAATCAATAAATCGAATGGTTATTCTACTATTCATTACTACATTATAAGATCTTGTTCCGATGTTGTGCAGGCGTTCATATTGTTAATAATTTATGAGCTAATTGCCGAGGTCAGTATCAAAGTTAATATTTATATTTGGCTATGTGTTAATTACCTAAAAATATACCATGAGTATGTATATGTTTAATATATGGCAGGGTAAAGCCGGAAGGCGATCTCTGTGTCTATCATCTTGAACTTTCGTTTAGTCCGTGCTTCAAGCCGTTATTCGAGAAAAACATACGTAGCTGAAGGTAGTTACGTCATCGATACAGATACATCGATGTCTATGACGATAATAATTTTTAGCATTGATAAAACTTGCTTCGAATATAAAAAAAGCATCAATCCCGAAACTAACCAATTTGTTAAGAAACTTTTCATGATAATGAGACAAATATTTAACTAATAGACTAAAAAAAAAACATACAGTCTGAATAGTGAGTATAGTATACCCGGCAATTTTATCCGCCTTCAAGGCCATTGGTGCAAGTTGTTAAGTTGTTGTGCCTTTAATTTCAATGATACTGACCTCTAATTTGTTACTATCTATGATAATTTTATTACATTAGTGAACAATCGAGAAGTCCACACGATATATATTGACTTTTGATTAATTCTAAACATTGTCGTTTTTCATACGCACAGCCTTTTTAGCCTTGAATTTGAGCTCCCTTCGTGAGTTTTATTTTTAATTTTAGTTCAGTTCTCGACACGTAAATTGAAAGTATAAGTAATACCGATTTCGACTGCAATTGTAGAATCCGCTATCGGTTTTTAGGTAGGTCATGAAGTATTCAGGGCTCCGAGGGTCCCGCAAGCTTTTGACCTGGGGGTCCAAGTGAACAGTACTGCCTATTCTTTCGGAAACTACGGCACATGATAACTTAGGGCCCCGCCAAAGTTGCAATACAATAGAAGTAATTAAATCGAAATGAAATTGAAATATTTCTTTTCACGTGACACTCAAATCAAATGCACGATGACACAATATGTATTTGTATATATTTTTTAGTTATTTTTTACGTGTCGTGACGTGTTCAATACTTTTTTTTGTTTCACTCCAGGAAGCCATTGCTAAATTCATTTAACTTCTCAATTGTTTATTTATTGCTAAAGAAAACTATGCTAATAAAATTTAGTTGTCAGCATAAATAGGAGTAGTGAAAATAGTATAAGTACATAGTTCACTTCTGTAAACATATTTCATTTGGCTCTATGTTCTGCACGGCAAATAAATAGGATTTAAAATTGCTGAATTCATATAAAAGAAGGAAAAAATTATAACTTCAGTATCAGTTTTCTTATATTTTTTACTATACTCTCGCTTTGCAAATCGTTTGTCAAAAGGTAAAAGTATTTCAGTAAGAGAGGTACACAAGAACCAATAAATAGTTCACAAATATATTAAATTCAGTATGTCTTACAGTATCGAGACATTTTAACGAAATCTAGTATATTTTGTGTGTTTCACTTATTCTGGTGTCCTTTTCTTGGTTAAATATTTAATAAAATCAGTCAGTAATTACAAAACAAACAAAAAAAAAAACACAAACAAATTGCTGTCAATATTTGTAACAAATCGTGTAGGTAGAAAAATAACAAGATTGTCTTGTATTTTTGAGAGTTAATTAGGAAAAAAATGATGCTACCCTATTTATATGCTTTTTCATAAAAACTGAGTTCATCAACTCCTATTTACTTAACATCATTGATTATTATCATTAGCATATTAAACATGTTTTACAACGCATAATAAATAACGTATAAACATTAAATTGGAATATAAGTCCTAACTATTCTAATCATCGGTCTATATTGGTGGATACATTTTATCACATTTAAACAAACTTTTACAAGTCGTACGGGTTTAGGTTATAGCTGAAAACAGTGGATATACATATTATGTTAGTCTTCGGAAAATAAAAAATAAGTCCGTTCGTAAAAACAACAAAATAATAATAAGATATAAATATTTTATTTTGGGATTCAATATTGCGTTAAAATTAAAGAATGTTTTACTATTGAAACACGTATATAGTTAAAATTACATCACATTTTATATCAATGTTCAAACTTAGAATATAAAATGATTTCTTATTTTATATTTTTTAATTATAAAAAATAAAAATTTTATTTATTTATTGTCACAAAAAAATTTGCTGTACGATATATTTTGCAACATACGAGTAACTCAAAGATTATATCGGTAAAGAGTAAATAAATAGCCTTGTACCGCGTTATATATCTCACTTAGTTATTCAGAAAATGTTTAACTAAAGAGGTTTTATTACAGTCATAAGAAAAAGGACACAAAAAGGACAAAAAGCAGATAAAAAATAATATCTAAATTAAACAGCTGCATCAGCGTATCACCTACCCAAGTCACATCCACAAACATAGACCTCATTAAAGACTAGACCCAATCAAAGAACCACCTGAGACATCTGCGAGGCAAGCCTGTAACGTTTCCTATCCAGCTCACCGCTCTCATTCAGACCACGTTTAACTCCCATACTAGTAGACGGTACGGGATCAAAGCTAGCATCTAACAGTCTTCTAGATTTACAATACCTGTAATCCGCAGCTGAGTCCACCCGTTGAAGTGTCATATCCACCGTTGGCAAGTAATAACTCTGTGTCACGGTTGGCACCGTTGTTTCACTCAAGTCTAACATGGAGAAGCTGCTGTCCGGTCTGGTCTCCACGGGCATCTGACGGTAGGATGGTTCCGTTCTACTTGAACTGCAGGAGCTCACCGGAGAGACTTGGTACGTTGGTGATGTGCAAGGAGTTTGGTTGGGGGATGTTCTAGCGCTTCCGTACCCTTGGTCGATTTCCTCCGTGCTGTCACGGGATTTCAGCATGTTCATCATTCTGGAAGTTATTAATTTGTGCTTATATTTCGTAGTTCGTTGATGAGTTTTGTGAGTTAGTGTGGGAGGGTGTGTTCAGATAAAATCGCTTCGGTGGTATAACCACGATGGGATATCAACCAAGATGGGATATCAACCGTCTTTTCGGCCTTTTTATCATCATATAGTCTGCTAACTATTGCACATCACAATAAAGATACAAAAATGTATTGTAAATGAAACTTCATACCAGGCCAGCCCGAGCTTGCCACTATACACTATACAACCTAATGAATAAGGTCTACTATGGGGTCAACTATCAGATTTTATTGCTTTTATGAGTCATACAGATGTTAAAAATACATAAAATAATAGCTCAATGGATCCCGTCGGGTGCAGCAAATAAGTATGAGAGAGGAGGATATTTAATTCAAAATATATATTAAAGATTAAATTTGAATATTACCTAATATCTGGAATTTTATTTAAGTATTCGCCAATTGAGTAGCAGGCTTCGTTAATTAAAAACTGCTTCTGAGAACGATTTTTATGTCATTTTCTATATATTTTATATCGCCAGGTAGTTTATTGTATATATTTAGAGCCATAACCAAAGTAGCAGACTTTTCTTGGGTTGGGTTTCACACATTTTTTCGACGCTGAGAAACTTTTTCCGTGTCCATATAGTTAGTATAACTCTATATATATATAGAGTTATATAAAGTCTATATATATAGTAGATACCTCTGCAGTAGTCTGGCGAGCGGCTGCAGCGCTGGCGGCGAGCGGCGCGCGGCGGCAGCCAGCCACGGCGGCCACGCGGCCAGCCCGAGCTCGGCGCGCGCGCACGCCACGCACGCGCAACCCACCTCCACGCTGCTCACAGCCTTCAGCCGGACATCTGGAATAAGTTACGTGCTATTTAATAGAGATGCGCCGAGTAACGAGTACCGAGTTTTATTCAGAAAACTAACGCGTTTTTGTGTGTGATTCATATTGTTTAAGAAAACGGGTCTTCACGTGTACCCGATTGTTAGAGAGGTCCAACTATAGTTGGTTGTGCGAGACGTGTCATCGTTGAAGACACGAACGACTCATTTCATCTCTGATGAAGTTTGCCGAATGTGAACGAAACTCTAGTTGAACCTTTCCAACAATCAGGTACGCGTGAAATTTATTTCATCATCATCATCATAATCATTTATTTCCTTAAACAATATGAGTACTCGGCTCAATTTTTTTCTAACCGAGTACTCGGCCCAGTAACTCGGTTCAATCAAATTCTCATTTCGCGCGCGTAAACAAGTACAAACAGGTTAGCGCCGGACGTTACTACTCATTTATCACTTAGTATAATTTTGATTTTATTAATTGAGATTGACAAAGATTTCCTAAATTAGTAATAAATACTTAAGATGGTATATACAAAATATTTAGTGTTTTTCCGCCTCGTCTTGATGTCAGCGTGAGAAATCGAAAAATATTTTTGTTTTTATGGTGTGGTTCCTCCTCACCACCGCCACACCTCACCTTATTATTTCTCTTTCTCTCAGTATCCGACTTCCTCGACACGTGTTTCGCCTTAGCACAAGGCATCCTCAGGAGATGTTGACTCTTCAAGCGCTCGCTCGAAAGCGAGCGAGCTTTCGAGCGAGCGCTTGAAGAGTCAACATCAATCAATATTTCTCTTTCTCTCAGTTCAACTCTGAGAGAAAGAGAAATAATAAGGTGAGGTGTGGCGGTGGTGAGGAGGAACCACACCATAAAAACAAAAATATTTTTCGATTTCTCACGCTGACATCAAGACGAGGCGGAAAAACACTAAATATTTTGTATATACCATCTTATTATAAATGGATTTCCGCAAAGTAACGCCTGACTCCATCAATTAATAAATACTTTTTGATTAACACTGTTATTTTTATTACATATTGCTTTTCTTAAACAAAGTACCCGCCGAGTACGGAGTATCAACCGATTACTCGGCCCATCTCTACTATTTAAATACAATAAAGCACCAATAACCCTCTTCTTGGCTGATAACTCTTGTCAGAGGTCTTGTAGTCATACTTCAGCTAGTGTAATAAGAAATCTTTATTGTAAAACTGTGTACAGAGGTCTTTAAATATAATATAGTTCCAACAGTTTTGTTCATAGCACATACAATAGGTAATACGAGTATAGTTAGTAATACACCTTAATTTAAGCTAATATGTACATATTATCTAAAATATTAACAATAGAGGGCTAAATATTTTAAATTAAATTTCAATTGTTTATAATATTTTAAAAACTGTTCATAACAAATAAATACTTAAATGTCAAACATCTTTTCATCAAGTTTATTCTAATAATTTAATAAATATCTGACCTATATTGAATCTATTTGGTGGTATTGTGGCCAGCCATGCGTTGCGTCTTTATCCGACTCTATATTGGGTACACATATCTTAATGTTACGAGCTTGTGACGAATGTGATGAATTATAAACATCTCTTATGAGAATGTCTACAGAGTCTCCTTCTCCCATTTTTGCCTATTTTGTACTATAAAATATTCCATGGAATCTTTATGGCGGATGATCTGCCATTAAGAATAACTAAATGCCTTAATAAAGACCTATGGTCTAAACTCCCTTCTAGAGCAGACCTGTGCCCAGCAGTGGGACATTATGGGTTAATATGACGACGACGACGACCACTATTAAACATTCTACGGAATCTTAATTTGGGTAGTAACCTAAGTAATCTGCTATTAAAAATTCGTACATGCCTTAACAAAGACCTATAAACAAAGCGATCCCGCCAAAATAAATTAACCAAAAATAAAAAAATAGCAGTTCAGTCACTCGACACCGCGAGGAGCCACTCTGCATATGCAAATACGGGAAGAATACGTAATTTATTAAGGAGTAACAAAGAACACAAAACATAAACAACAGGAACGAATAAAATAAGACAAGTTGTCAGTATCCTGTGCATCAAAAAAGGTCAGCATGATGCTGGGGATTGCTCTTCAGTGCTGGTTTTCAGCGTTAACCTTTTGAAACTCACGGGGTGTTGCATCGCTTACCTGACAATGTCAAGTCTAAATAAGCCTCCAACAGCTTGGCACCATCCCGTTTGATCCGCCTCACAAACTTGGGATGCCTCGTGGTGAGATCCGCATCGGTGACCACGTATTTAGCCAGAAGTGCTGCGAAGGTGACCGGTGTGGGTGCGAGCAGCCTCCACCGGACATGCTGGCCGACCATCCATTCTAACTGCCTGAAAGTCCTCCCGCAGAGTTGTACACCGCTGATCTTTGACAGGGTTTTCAGCGTGGGCGCTCGGCTGATCTTCTCTTCGCTTTTGGCTGTTGGCAATAGAGAGTAAATGTGATGAGAATTGACTGATATCGCCAATGGAATTATAACGCACTTATTCTTTTTCAATAATTTATAATACATTATTCTAGCTGCCCTCATATTAGTAATTGTTATCTACATATGTAACATAACATTTCTTTAACGCAACGTGCGTCAGTCGATCCGCTTTTAGTATATGCGCGTCCATAAGCAAGCATGATGCAGCGCCACGGACGAGTGAAGTGTGCCCAAAGTCAGACCAAGGTTTTTAATGATGTCACAAAGTATTCAAGTTCTAGATGATTCTAAATATTCTACATTACCTGCAAAACTAAGGCAGGCCAGCGCGACGTGCGTCAGTCGATCCACTCTTAGGCTATGCGCGTCCATAAACAAGTCTAGCAGCGCCACGGACGAGTGAAGTGTGCCCAAAGTCAGACCAAGGTTTTTAATGATGTCACAAAGTATTCAAGTTCTAGATGATTCTAAATAGGTCCAAAATATTCTACATTGCCTGCTAAACTATGGCAGGCCAGCGCGACGTGCGTCAGTCGATCCACTCTTAGTCTATGCGCGTCCATAAACAAGTCTAGCAGCGCCACGGACGAGTGAAGTGTGCCCAATGTCAGACCAAGGTTTTTAATGATGTCACAAAGTATTCAAGTTCTAGATAATTCTAAATAGGTCCAAAATATTCTACATTACCTGCAAAACTAAGGCAGGCCAGCGCGACGTGCGTCAGTCGATCCACTCTTAGTCTATGCGCGTCCATAAACAAGTCTAGCAGCGCCACGGACGAGTGAAGTGTGCCCAATGTCAGACCAAGGTTTTTAATGATGTCACAAAGTATTCAAGTTCTAGATGATTCTAAATAGGTCCAAAATATTCTACATTGCCTGCTAAACTATGGCAGGCCAGCGCGACGTGCGTCAGTCGATCCACTCTTAGTCTATGCGCGTCCATAAACAAGTCTAGCAGCGCCACGGACGAGTGAAGTGTGCCCAATGTCAGACCAAGGTTTTTAATGATGTCACAAAGTATTCAAGTTCTAGATAATTCTAAATAGGTCCAAAATATTCTACATTACCTACTAAACTAGGGCAGGCCAGCGCGACGTGCGTCAGTCGATCCACTCTTAGTCTATGCGCGTCCATAAACAAGTCTAGCAGCGCCACGGACGAGTGAAGTGTGCCCAAAGTCAGACCGAGCTTTTTAATGATGTCACAAAGTATTCAAGTTCTAGATGATTCTAAATAGGTCCAAAATATTCTACATTGCCTGCTAAACTATGGCAGGCCAGCGCGACGTGCGTCATTCGATCCACTCTTAGTCTATGCGCGTCCATAAACAAGTCTAGCAGCGCCACGGACGAGTGAAGTGTGCCCAAAGTCAGACCGAGCTTTTTAATGATGTCACAAAGTATTCAAGTTCTAGATGATTCTAAATAGGTCCAAAATATTCTACATTACCTGCTAAGCTAAGGCAGGCGAGCGCAACGTGCGTCAGTCGATCCGCTCTTAGTCTATGCGCGTCCATAAACAAGTCTAGCAGCGCCACGGCCGAGTGAAGTGTGCCCAAAGTCAGACCGAGCTTCTTGGTAACATCACGAAGTTGCTGGACCAGCGTGCCTCGGAACTCCAACTAGGGAATACATTTTTTATTAAATACAAGTTCTTTTCAAAAATAAAGTGACTACTGACTGCAGACGACGATAGAAATTTTCAGTAATATCGATTTTATAATAAAAAGTCTGGAACGATTTTGATAAAATATAAAAGAATACACTCGCAGGACTACAACTAAAATAATTTTTTTTTATTGTTCCGTCTCCGAAAAATCAGGTAAGAAACATTTAAGAAAAACCCGTCGAATCACCAATAGCACCACCTCCTTTTGGAAAGTCGGTATACAAAATACAGGCCAAACATTTGTGTGCATGAACATGTATGTTTGACCTATGTCCGGGTGTTTATCCTAACTAATATTATAAATGCGAAAGTAACTCTGTCTGTCTGTCTGTTTCGCTTTCACGCCAAAACCACTAAACCGATCTGGATGAAATTTGGTGCACAGGTAGATTGGACCCCGGGAAAGGACATAGGATACTTTTTAACCGACTTCAAAAAAGTAGTTCCTCCATTATCTCGACAATCCAAAGGGAAACTACGCGGGTGCAACCGCGAGGTACAGCTAGTTATATATATATATAAGTACATACTAATATATATAATAAACACCCGGACACAGGTCAAACATACCAGTTATCAGATTACCATAGTTCATACTTATATATATAATAAACACCAGGACACAGGTCAAACATACCAGTTATCAGGTTACCATATTACATACTTATATATATAATAAACACCAGGACACAGGTCAAACATATCAGTTATCAGGTTACCATAGTACATACTTAT
Source organism: Ligdia adustata (assembly GCA_947049295.1). Classification (NCBI taxonomy): domain Eukaryota; kingdom Metazoa; phylum Arthropoda; class Insecta; order Lepidoptera; family Geometridae; genus Ligdia; species Ligdia adustata. Next base: position 10,907,771 of record OX346231.1, read on the forward strand.
ATATATAATAAACACCAGGACACAGGTCAAACATACCAGTTATCAGATTACCATAGTTCATACTTATATATATAATAAACACCAGGACACAGGTCAAACATACCAGTTATCAGATTACCATAGTTCATACTTATATATATAATAAACACCAGGACACAGGTCAAACATACCAGTTATCAGGTTACCATATTACATACTTATATATATAATAAACACCAGGACACAGGTCAAACATATCAGTTATCAGGTTACCATAGTACATACTTATATATATAATAAACACCAGGACACAGGTCAAACATACCAGTTATCAGATTACCATAGTTCATACTTATATATATAATAAACACCAGGACACAGGTCAAACATACCAGTTATCAGGTTACCATATTACATACTTATATATATAATAAACACCAGGACACAGGTCAAACATATCAGTTATCAGGTTACCATAGTACATACTTATATATATAATAAACACCAGGACACAGGTCAAACATATCAGTTATCAGGTTACCATAGTACATACTTATATATATAATAAACACCAGGACACAGGTCAAACATATCAGTTATCAGGTTACCATAGTACATACTTATATATATAATAAACACCAGGACACAGGTCAAACATATCAGTTATCAGGTTACCATAGTACATACTTATATATATAATAAACACCAGGACACAGGTCAAACATACCAGTTATCAGGTTACCATAGTACATACTTATATATATAATAAACACCAGGACACAGGTCAAACATATCAGTTATCAGGTTACCATAGTACATACTTATATATATAATAAACACCAGGACACAGGTCAAACATATCAGTTATCAGGTTACCATAGCACATACTTATATACATAATAAACACCAGGACACAGGTCAAACATATCAGTTATCAGGTTACCATAGTACATACTTATATATATAATAAACACCAGGACACAGGTCAAACATACCAGTTATCAGGTTACCATAGCACTGGCTTTGCCTAGACTGGGACCTGAAAACCTTTATGTGGATGTTGTCCCATATTATATATTAGGTATATGTATGTTTAGAAATATTGATCCGAAGGTTTGGGCGTTCTTTTAAGATAATTTTGTTAGCGGCAAACGCAACTTAAAACAACTCACTGCTTGAGGAAAAGTTATTTATTGATTATTTATTTACTAGCTGATGCCCGCGTCTTTATTATTCCTCCTCTTTAATTTACCGAGATTAAAAGTATTCTATATGTTAACCAGGCACATAAACTATAACTATACAAAATTTCATTTAAATAGGTTCAGTCGTTTCGGAGATTAGCCTGAGACAGACAAACAGAGAGACAAAAAATTCAAATAAATCTAAATTACTTTCATTTCACTTTTTACTTCCACTTGGCTTGGTTTTTAAATATTATTTTCACAGTATAGGCCTTGGACCTCTATTGTTCTATTATATGTATAGATTTCTAAGACGTTTAACAGCTATTTAAATAAACGTTCATGGAAAATATGACGTCATGGACAACAAATATTTATACAAATATAAATTAGAAAGCGATTGTAAATTGAAATAAAAAAAAAACGCAAAGTTTAATTATATAAACACTAGCTGATCCACCGAACTTCGAACCGCATAACAGTTATGTATGTTTCTCATCTTTTAAACCTTCCCTGGAGTATGACAATCATTTCAAGACCAAAATCAGCTATATCGGCCCAGCTGTTCTCGAGTTTTAGTGAAACATTCATTTTTATATATATATATATTATTTAATTTTTTTTGTCAAACAAAAAATATAGTGAAATCGGTCCAGCCGTTCACGCGTGATGGCGTGACCAACGGATATAGGGATTCATTTAGATATATATATATATTTCAATTTTGATACAGTTTTGGGTTCTATTTTATAAGCAAATATTCAATTTCAGATATTCAAATGCTATGCAGAGCAGAAAAACACGTCTAGAGAGTATTCTACTTTATCATATGCAGTTTGGTTAGAGTACAGACTAAATAGAATAATGTACTTCCAAATAATTAAAAAATGCCGCCGATTGTGGATCTTCCTGTTTACAAGGTTAATTTTGTGCCGTTGACCTTAATATTCACCTATGACTAATATGGTATGCCATAACAAATGGCAACAATGTTGATGCATTTCATCAGCAATGTATGTAACAAAGACTGCAATATTTCATACAATATTCGTCTTTATTGATTAACAAGATGGTCGAATGTTGCAATGCCACATTATGTGATGCAATAAAAATGTATACATACTGACATTAGATATAACATAATATCGCTTTGTTTTGTTTTTAATATCATTAAAAATAAAGAAGAAACAAAAACATTTTTCAAATACTCTTTTACCGTCCAGTCAGTTTTCATTGGAATGCTTTAACTCTGGATATAAGAAAAGCACCATTATTGAGTAGCTTCAAGGATAAAGTGAATAACTTTCATTTGTCATCTGTGTTATCATTAGGGTCAGTTCACACCGAGACGCGACGCTGCGCGCACATTTTAATAGAGCGACTCAAAATATACTTTATTTACTATACGAAAGAAACACATTTCATTGTGAGAATTCAGAATACCTTGCACCACGTAGTACTGCGCCTCGAGATGCCTCGCGGCGTAGCGTGACGTGCAGCAGTACGCGCGGCGTGACACTAGAAGAGGCCAATGATTTCGCGGTGCGCTGCGTGCCGCCGCGAGAAGCATCGAAACGTCGCGAGGCGCATCGTAAAATCATAGAAGCACAACGCCTCGCTGAGTAACGACACGCCGCGGGGCGCAGCAGAACGTTTCTACTCGCTGCTGGCGACCGCTAACGAAAAAACGAAGTCTGAACGGAAATAAGTCTCGGTGTGATCTGACCCTTAGTGTCTGCTGTATGTATTATTGCTTGCTTATTTGTTTTAATATATTATGATATATTATTATACTATTCTACTATTTATTAAATGTACTGTTTAAAACATTTTGTGTAATAAGTATATTATTATTTGTATAACCTGTCCTATTTTATTTTTCACTATTGTCTCCATAATAAGGTTGCATGGAAAAGATCGCTTTTTAGCGATAAGGCCGCTACTTGTAGCACAAAATTTTGTAAGAATTGTTCTCTTGCATTTAATTTTTTGTGTGTCTGCAATAAAGAATTGATCTATCTATCATGGTTTATTAAATTTTATTATATTTAAGACTGGTGGAGTAATTTCCCCAAAAGAGGAAACTGTTACAGCGCCATTTACTTCGTGACTTTCATAATTTATTCCAGGCCAGAGGAGAGTCCTTCTTTAAAATGCTAACACCATTTTAAACAAGAACTCTGAATATGAAAAACATTTGTCATGTAAATGTGTTTTTTTTTTGTAAAATCGGTAACAAGTTTGTTGTTTATTTTTGTGAAAGTGAAAACAAATTTGTTGTTCCAATGTCTACGAGTACAGTTCAGGTATCATAAATGAGAAGGTCTACTCATTCAGACCCCACGTCATCAAATGAGAACATAAAAATTTATGTTTACTTCTTTAGATACATCATATTCCAGAACAAAAAAATATAATAGTGATATTCAGGTCTGAAAGGGTCAATGAGTTTGGTAGTTCTTCGAACCAATACACCTATACAGTTTTTACTCTTTATAAACCACCAAAAAACATCACAGCACAGCTCCATAGTAGTTTAAGTAAGTTAAGTAGCAGTAAGTACTTACTTTTATACTTAGTATAAAATGTATGCAGTGAAGTGCAATGTTTACTGCTAACTTTCAGTCAGACAGTCTATTTATTTAGCTGCTTCTTAATGCAATAACAATTAATAATATGAGCTGTACGAGTCTGCAAATAATTTAGACAAGTAATATTTTTACATGAACGTGACCCAAATAGATAATTATGTTTTTAGGCTAATAGTTCGTAAAGATTTTTATGAGTGGTATATAAACAGTGGTGATGGAATCATCACTGTTTGCATGGCACAGTTACTTATCAACCTACATATTGTCTTGCTGCTGGACAATTAAGAGTAACAAACTGAAAATGTATTTATTTATTTATTTAATAATATTTATTTAATAATAAATAAATAAATCAATCAGCTTAAAGCTTATGTGACTATATCATATTGCATTTAATTCATTAATTGTCCAATGCATCGCACAAATTGCCTTTATAGGTTTGCAAGAGATAGTTTATTGTTGTTAAGCCATTTGTCCAGTTGATTTTTTAAAGTATTTCTTTAGAATTAATAGCTATTCTCTTGTTGCTTCTTTGTGCTGGATTTTTGTTTAGTAACAAACATAATTTTGTTTGGCACTATGGGATTTTACTCCTGATTGTTGGATAGGTCCAACTATTGTTTTGCTCACATTTTTGAACTTCATTTGAAATGAGTTATTTGAGTCCATGTCTCGCACTCATGTGGATTTTTCTATATTTCCACAAATACTTACTCCTTAGAACTGATTTAAGAACTTATTTTTTTGGATTACATTACTTACTTATAAAATGCAACAAACCACCCTACTTACAGAAGACTAGCACACTGGCAATTACAATTTAAAAACACCGTCTTAGAAGTTTGTATTAGAAGATATAGCTACATAACATTTTGTCATAAAACCTTAAAATAAACTGCTGCTGCCAATACAGCTTAACTACCAATGTAACAGACTTTTTTACTAGTTGGGTAAAAAAACCATTACATCGGAAATTAAGCAGTATTGGCCTAAAGAAGGGTAATGTTTATTAGAGTATGTTTGTATATTTATATGTATGTATGTCTAACTCTCTGTGACCCTCAGCCTGAACTGGTGGACCGATATTGATGTGCAGCCAAGTCATATATTAATTGCATCGAGTGGTTTCACTTGTTTCAATGCTGTGATCTAAAGATCTTGCAGTTGGGTTTCTGAAGTCACTTCTGACCACTTGTTTGATATAGCAGTATGTAAATAAGTTGTTCCCATGAGGATATGAGCCCTATACTGTCAAATTACAGAACAATCATACCTGTGGTGACTGGAGATGGATGGTGGGCTTTTCTGCCTCCTGTTCCAGCAGAGTATGCCAAATATCTTCATGATATTCAATTTGGCAATCAACATCCTCTGTCAGCGCCTGAAACCAATTTACAAAAGGCAAAATTAATGATGGGCATAAAACAGGTAATGAGAAGTTCTACTGTTTATGACTTTATGGTGAAAGATTTGAAGAAAAACAGGATTATATTAACATGAAAGTTTTAAGAAAAACATGAATACATTAAATGAAGCAACAGATTATTTTGCAATACTATCAGTTTTTGACAATAGATTCAAATTGAACTGATAATTTGAATATTTTTATTACCTATATTATAATTTCACTAACATAGAAAGTTTACATTTATTTATAACTAACTCTTTTAAATATCATAAAAATTCTGAGGTGGTAATTTTCTTTAGATTTATATATAGATAGACAATATAAAAAATATCTTGAAAAAGCTTTCAGCGACATCACTTTTTATTAAACCAGTAAATATATACTTCAACTAATACAACAATGGTTTCTATTAAATAGTGTAAATTATAATAAGTAAAAATAATAATATTATGGCAACATATCTTAGTTTCTTATATTTTGAAATTAACCAGTTTTCACCATATGCATGGATTTTTATTAACCATTGCATGAGCTATTTTTGTATAAGTAAAATTATGAAAGGAATAATTTTCCAAAATCTCGCGTAGATATTACGCATACTTGTGTAATGCGATATGTTATACGAATATTTTCAAATGTAAGTGACTATAGAAGGCATTGAAAAATGATCTTTCCCTATGCATTTTTTGTGACACGCATGACTTAAATTATGTGGACATATGGCTACAATTTCTTAAATTTGATTATTTGATCTACATTATTGAAGTGTAGGGTTCTTAGTAGGATGCAATAAACTAAATTAATGTAGCTATTTGTCGTAGGTATGTAGTGCCTTACATGACTGTTTAGTTTGGCTTCCATTTCCACTTTGGGAACAATTTCTTTCGACGTGTGGCTCCTTACACTCGACAAGTTCAACTTCGATATATTCAAGGACTCCATTTCATTTACAATAACGCGATTAGAAACTTGAAATTATGATAAAAACTTTACACGTCGACCGTCTATGACGTTCACCACGTGGAAACTAGTGTCAAATTTAAACGCCGATTACTCGTAAAAAATCACTGCTGCTAGAATATTTTATAAGCCCATGCGCTAGCATCACTAGTCTTTTCTTAATATAACACAGGTTATCACATGAAAAACAACAATATATAATTTTAAATTAAAATTTTATCACATGACACAGCAAACCCGACTGTACCATTTTGATAAAAAAAGACTTGGATTGAGTTAGGACAAGACGTGCAATTATGAGTTTGACTTTTGAAAAAAAATTGACATTGACATTCATACTAAAATAGATAGATTGTATCGTTCAAAAACGATTATTAGGGTATCGTTATTGTGTTACATTATAAACGTATTAATATATATATGGTATTTCAATTTTAATGTACTATTGACCTACATATTTACACAGAAAGCGTAACATGCACAAGGTTCACAGAAAAATGTATCGTGCAGAAACTGGCACAGTTATGCCCATTTTTGGGCATGTCAAAATCGCGACAACAATGCTGCCAACATTGCAAAAGAATCCATACGTCATTTTTTTGGAAGACTAGCGGCTGATTGTGTATTTCTAAAATAATTTAAAAGTACTGAGTAATTAGTAGTTTTAGAGTAATCCTACTAGTTTTTAGTTAGTAAACTGTAAGATAAATATGTCTTATTCTAATAGTAAGTGTTCGTTTCAATACTAACTCTGAAAGCATGGTGTCGGTGGTCGTCGACACAATTTTAGTGTTACCCCTTTTACTTTGCGCTTACAGTGGTGATCAGTGATATGAAACGGTACTCGTTTGTTTGCAGAATATACTTTTGCGGCTTTGCCGAGGACGGCGCGCGGAACACCTTTAGTCCTGGGTGGTGATCCTAAAGGCAGGAATTTCCTCTACACGAACGGGAACTCTGTAATTATAAGAGATATTGAGAACCCGGCTATCGCAGACGTGTACACAGAGCATTCCTGTCAGGTCAACGTTGCTAAATACTCGCCCAGCGGCTTCTACATTGCGTCTGGAGGTAAGTTCTAACAGTTATTCCTTATCAGTACAGCAATTATTGTGATAGTGACTCATTGTTTGTTAAGATTTAAGTGTTTTCATTGCAGAATTTAGCAAATGATTCACTAGGTTTGTAAATATTCGTCTGATATTATTTATACGCTATTTATTGTCTTTTGTAACATACATTTTTCCTTAATGAGTCCCATTGATATGTCATGTCTAATAACTAAATAATCATCATTACAAATTGAACTTACATTGTAGAATAACTGTCAGGAATGTTTTATATGAGGAATGTACTATAAACTTACAATATAACCCTTTAATGGAAGAGTATTTTGGCAGCTACATATCTGGTTGTAAATACACATGTCTGAATCAGGGTCAGAGAAGGAAGTAGAACAGTTAAACTACAGACTAAGAATTAAACTGAGATTAAAAAAAGGAGCCAAATTTTATCTTTATGTCTCTTATTAAAAGCCACTTATAGTACATAGTAGTAGTCATTATAATTAAAAATATTTGGAAGATTATGTCAGATAACAATCTGAATCCAATCCATTAAAATTTATGTCAGATAACAATCTGTTCCTTCTTCTTCTTCTTAAAACTTCCAATTTTTTTAATTATAATGACTACTACTAGAAGTGGATTTTGAATAAAAGACACAAAGATAACATTTGACTGCTTTTTTTCTTGACTTATAATTCTACACACCAGGAAGAAAAATGTTTGAAATACCGTTGTTAATAATACTATACTACATGCGCCCCTCAATGTAACCTGTGGAAATTTTATTATCCCATGGAACATTGCATTTTTCTGAGACGAATAGTATGTGTGTTAATTAATTCAGGACATAAGCTATCTTGTTGCAAAATTTGATCCAAATCCATTCAGCAGTTTTTGCATGAAAAAGTAACAAACATTCACATTTCTAATATTAAATAAAATAAAAACTACCTTTATTCAATTACGCATTGTATGAGTGGGGTCACATGCATAAGGATTCAATTTCATGCTACTTCACTATTTTATTTAATAATAATAAGTCACTTGAATTAATTAGTAATGTTCAGTAACTAAATTTAAAAAATTATAATGTCATGTGTATTATAAGATTATGTCAAGGGTCTGTGCAGTTGTACTGCCTCTTTGGCGTAGGCCTCCCTCAGTGACGACCAAAGCTTCTGATCTCCAGCTAGTGTTTGCCACATGTCCATGTCTCTGTGTGAACACATCTTCCCATGGTCTGTGTGGTCTACCTCTGCTCCGTGCGTCAGCTCTGGGGATCCACTCTATTATCTTAGTCCATCTCTCGTTATCCATTCTGATTATCTTAGTCCATCTCTCGTTATCCATTCTGCAGATGTGTCCTGCCCAGTTCCATTTCAACAATCTTATGGTTTTTACAATGTCCCTTTTTTCTCTTCTGTTTTATGGTCTTGTTACACATACGGTCTGATAACCTTATGCCGAGCATGCTTCTCTCCATTTTTCTTTGGCATATGGCGAGCCTGTCTATCAACTTTCCGCAGATGTTGATTTTTAGTAACTACAAAATATAGTAAGTAATTTATAATTACGCGTGAAATGTGATGCCTGAAGCTTTATGGTGTCTTTTGGAGTAGTTTTTGCATATTGGGAAAGCACAAGAAGGCATTATTTCGGCAGTTATCCGCTCTCATCGAATTTTGACGTGCGAGTCGCAAGTTCGGTAGACAGGGACCGAATGAAGCATAAGTGATATAATGTATATCACTTTGTTCAAAAAATGGACGCTTACCAAATCATGAGCTTAGGCTGAAATAATTTCAAATTGTCTTTCAAACAACATTCCTATTTGGTGACTATGAAAACTTGGATCTTGGATTTTCTTTTGTTTCATAACCATATTGAGGGAGTTATGAAGAAATATATCTATTTGGCCACTTTGTGGCGACGGACGTTGGACCGATTTTATTCAATCACAACTAAGAACACTCCCGACTCATTCACCTTTCAAAATTAGTTAGTTCATCCGTTCAGGAGCTATAATGCCAAAGACACACACACACTGACACGTCAAATGTATAACACCTCGTCGTTTTTACAGCGGTCTGTATACTCGGACATGCTGAGCGATTGGCGCGAATAATCGCCCTCGACACTCACTCACTCGCTTAACAAGCGAGCCTAGCAAGACAACTTTAGAAACTACACACTTGCTTCTCTCTGATCGCCAACTCGTTTGTAGTTTCTGCTGGTGGTGAGACTAGTGCCTTACTGAAGATAGACTGGTGTACACCAGGTCTGTTTCCAGGAAGTTTTATGTAATGTTATTTGTTAAAAACCTAACCATAAATCAAACACATAGGTATCCTCCATTACTGCGAGTTGGATAATAAATTTGTCTGTCACTTCTTTTCTAAAGGATTTTAGCACAGCACAAATAATTTATTTAAACACAAAATAAAAACATTTTCTCGTCAACTATGAAAGGACTTTTTGGAAATTCAACCCCAAGACGGTCAGCTGAAGGTTCTAAGTTTGAAACTTTTTCGTATTCCAATTTGGTTGTCTATCTAATAAGGTTCTAAGTTTGAAACTTTTTCGTATTCCAATTTGGTTGTCTATCTAATAAGGTTCTAAGTTTGAAACTTTTTCGTATTCCAATTTGGTTGTCTATCTAATAAGGTTCTAAGTTTGAAACTTTTTCGTATTCCAATTTGGTTGTCTATCTAATAAGGTTCTAAGTTTGAAACTTTTTCGTATTCCAATTTGGTTGTCTATCTAATAAGGTTCTAAGTTTGAAACTTTTTCGTATTCCAATTTGGTTGTCTATCTAATAAGGTTCTAAGTTTGAAACTTTTTCGTATTCCAATTTGGTTGTCTATCTAATAAGGTTCTAAGTTTGAAACTTTTTCGTATTCCAATTTGGTTGTCTATCTAATAAGGTTCTAAGTTTGAAACTTTTTCGTATTCCAATTTGGTTGTCTATCTAATAAGGTTCTAAGTTTGAAACTTTTTCGTATTCCAATTTGGTTGTCTATCTAATAAGGTTCTAAGTTTGAAACTTTTTCGTATTCCAATTTGGTTGTCTATCTAATAAGGTTCTAAGTTTGAAACTTTTTCGTATTCCAATTTGGTAATCTAACGAAACGAAATCCCTGTCGCGTGCCAGAGACCTGAAAATCGTCACTTTGCAGATAACAATAGTTCATCAATCATTTTACTATTGATACTTTTTACAAGGGCAAGTTGCAAGTTATGAGTTACAGGTTTACAGTACAGGCCAAGACCCTGATTTTTGTTTGCCAATGGTTGTAAAATGCTTGCAAGTTAAAACCACATTAGAAATATTTTTGGATACTGATTTAAAGAGTCATTGAACTGAAACATTGGCTAATGATATACGTGTAGCCGATCTGTTAACACTTGCTACTAGCCAATATTTGTTTTAAAGTGCCTTTTTCCGTTAAAAACAATAGTTACATAGCTAATTGTTTTTAAATTAATTATTTTTTGATAATTTATCTTTCTTGGTGCCATTAGACACTCACTCAAACACGTCAAAATTATAAGTAATATCCAGTCGTTTTTGCAACGAAAAAGATCAGAATTTATCCGAATCCGATCAGCGACAAGGAGTAACAAACATACATACTAACTTTCGCTTTTACAATAAGGAAGTGTGATTATCAGTTGCAATTTTAAAATTTGTTTCATTCAAAGTTTGTGAATCATTTGTCATCACGTACTATCAAAAGCGCTACAGTATTGTGTAATGTCTGCTAATATCGTCGGCCATTTATTATGATTTCGTGTGAACGATCTCTGGCCGGCCGCCAACCACCGACTTGCACTCCAGAATTAAACTCATGTTTCTAGATACGATATTACCTACTCGTGTAAAACCATCTTCTTGTACTTTCCAAATATTCCAGTTACTAAATAATGAAAACAAAAGTGGTGGACTATAGCCTTTATCCATTCTTAGGAGAGATCCGAGCCTAGTAGTGGCTATTTGTTGGTACGAAAACGAACATGAACGCTATGTGCGTCGTTGATTCGATTGTAGTCATAACAATGACAGCCCAAGTCAGCGGCTTTCAGTCTGTTGAGAGACACAGTACACTCTGAGAAAAATACTTCATACTATAAAATACAGGCGACGACGCTAACTGATATTGCCACTTGTGATATTAATAATTGAAGATATTAATTAAATAAAGAAGAACAATCAGTTGCAATTTTTAACCAACTTCAAAAATGGAGGCGGCTAGCTAATTGCCTGAATCTAATTGATGGAGTCATTCGTTACTCCATTTATAATAAGATGGTATATACAAGATATTTGGTGTTTTTCCGCCTCGTCTTGATGTCAGCGTGAGAAATCGAAAAATATTTTTGTTTTTATGGTGTGGTTCCTCTTCACTACCGCCACACCGTATTTTTAGATTTCTCACGCTAACATCAAGACGAGGCGGAAAAACACTAAATATCTCGTATATACCATCTTATTGCCTGAATCTATTTTTTTTTTGTGTATGTTTCTCGATGTCTATGAGAAGCCCGGACCGATTACCCATTATAAAGTGTATATATATCGAATATTTTGGTTTTTACATCAGGACAACTTAGAAAATTGTGTATGCGCCTGCCCATTTATTATTGAGTGTTACTTGTTTCAAAGTGATATTGTATTGTTTGACAGACGCGTCGGGCAAGGTTCGCATATGGGACACGGTGAACAAGGAGCACATCCTCAAGAATGAGTTCCAACCGATCGGCGGACCGATTAAGGACATCGCCTGGAGCGCTGACAGCCAGCGGATGGTGGTCGTCGGAGAGGGCAGGGAGAGGTCTGTTCTATATACTCTATTGCTTTCTATTCTTTTGACATCGTACGTTAAGCACATTTAGCCAGTTGCAAATATTGACGAATTCTAAAAAAGATGACACAATATAAAATACGTGGAAAATTAAAACTTGATTTTCATTATTCCACTTGCATGTACATATGTTGTGTATATTTCTTCATTGCTCGAATTTTGCAAAAGGACTTGTTTCAGTTTCGGCCAAGACGGTGTACGTCTATTAAAAAATGCCTAAATATGTGGTTAATATTGTGTATTAATGTAAAATGCGTCAGTCGTCTCCTTCATTGTGTACAATGATATCTCAATTCTGTGAATTGTAGTGAAATTATGTTTACCTTGGAAGATTTATGTATCCTCGGTCGACTCGGTCATATTGGTCTATGATTTGTACCGCTTGTCACGAATGTCAAAATTAACAATAAAAACGCGTAAATCACCTTTTTGCGTAAATAATGCGGGAATATTGTTTCGAAATTAATTTTGTACCCTGCGATAATTTACGCTTATTTGAAATTTCGTTGATAAATTAAAGATTAATAGCCCCTAACGTATTTATGGTATCATGTACACTGTCTTGGCCGGAGCTCCATACATTTTTGAAACATCACTTTTCTACTACAATGGGTTCACTTTAATGGGTAGACTGATACCCTTAAGTATTGTTACAGCTTTCTGTTACACGTTGTATATTATGTATTTTACATTGACAGATTCGGTCACGTATTCATGGCAGAGACCGGTACGTCTGTCGGTGAGATCAGCGGCCAGTCGAAGCCGATCAACTCCGTAGACTTCCGTCCGTCGAGGCCGTTCCGCATTGTTACTGCGTCAGAGGATAACACGCTGGCCGTGTTCGAGGGACCGCCCTTCAAGTTCAAATGTACTAAACAGGTTAGTTTATTTTCTGTCTGTCAATGTAGCCGAAGATGTAGGTGAAATGATTGTAGATGGTAGCGCCGGGAGCGGGCGACCGCCCTTCAAGTGCAAGTGACCTAAACAGTCCCTCTGTAGACCAGAGTTAGGTATGAAAAAGGTGAAAACAAGAGCAAGCAAACATGGTTTAATTTTGATAGCGTAAACTCTAGCCCTATAAGAGTAAGAATAGAATAGAAAATATTTATTGACCTTTAAATAACGTTCGTTACGGGCAAGTATTGTTACATTTAAATTATTAATTTCTTTAAAAAATTAAGCTTAAAAAACTTATTCAAATACTTTTATAGTTCTTATAACATATATTTGTATATTTGCAATGTGATTTATTTCTCTAGTTGTTCTAATATTATGTAATGCTTGTTCGTTACACAAGAACTGAACATTAAAGGCTCGTTTAGTATGTGATGTTTTTTTATGTGGGTAAATAGTAATTCTTTTTTATGAAGGCAAGTAAGCTATTTGTTATGAATTCTTTAGTTTTGTTTTTGTGGTAAATGATATAAAGCATTATTGAATTCTTCGCTTCGCTCGCAGGAGCACACTCGCTTCGCTCAGGCCGTCCGCTACAGTCCTGATGGCAGTTTGTTCGCGTCCGCTGGGTTCGATGGAAAGATATTCCTGTTCGACGGAGCAACGTCCGAGCTGAAAGGAGAGGTATGTATTCATTTTCATATACATAGGGTTATCGGCTAGGGGTGTACTAAGCGGAAAGGGGGTCACTGTACCCATCCTAAGGAACAACTCGCTATGGCACCTACTCTGAATTCGAGAAAAAAATGTGCTGTTTCATACAAAAAATTGATCGGTCGTCAACATAATGTATGGAACAGCTGTTTTTTTTCTTCCATCAGTCCGGTTTAAAGTGACCAGCGGCTTCAATTAACAACATTCCTAATTTTTGACCCCCATTTTTATCACCATCATGGAAAAAAAAATTATTAATTTTTAAAGAGTTTTGAAAATCTAAGATAAGTTCCGAATAATGTTATTCTTGTCAAAAGCTCGTAAAAAATCATGTCATAAGTATTAATATTGTTATATACTCAGAATTCAAAAAAAATATCTGCTGATTCATACATTTTGTCGATGACAGAAAGACTTATTTTGTACGGTTTTTTTTTCTCTCGAATTCAGTGTTGGTCCCATAGTGAAAGTTGTTCGTAAAGATGAGTAAAGTGACCCTCTTTCGGTTTAGTACACCCCTTACCAATAATCCTGTATATTATTATACTCTAATTCAGAAACCTAGATAATTTTTGTAAACAAAGGTGTTACCATATCAAAAAAAAATGTTTCGAAATAGAAGTTAATAGAAGATTTCTCAAATTTTCTAAAAACTTAAGGTACGGCTTATTTTCTAATAAATATCCATAGAATGGAATGTAGCAATGGTTTTGTGCTATAAATTATATTTTATTTCATTTTATTAACAAAAATATAAAATGTTGAAGAAATATTAGCAGAAAATATTTTACGACACTGGTATCATCGGAGTAAAATGGGAGCAAATCACAGAAGTTCGAAACAATTTTTGCATTTTGACAATAAGCGCCATTTTATTTCGTGTATTTCATTCGTCTCTCGCTCATCGAAGTCGAATGTGGTTTTTACAATATTAACAACATGCAATAAAAACATGTAATTATAATATATTGTTTTATTTGTATTTCGTGATGGACACAGGGAAAGCCGCAACGATGCGGGGTATAAATATCATAGACGTTTCAGTGTTCTGCAGGGGTATTTTACTTCATTCGATTCGTTTCCTATTGAAAACCTTCGGATTCGAATTCGATTCCGTCGAATGCTTATAACGCTATTTTGATTTTTGTATCTATCGCGCAAGCAAAACCACGCGCCATTACTAATAATTAGTGATCCATGGTAAAAATTAAATTCTACCCCTGACTTGTAATTATGACAGTGACATATCATGACATTTCTTTGTTTACATACATTATCCAGGTTTCTGAATTATTGTATAGATACCTAAAACTTTTTAAAAGGTGTTCTAAATAAGTAGTATTTCCTTTTAGTACTAGGCATACACGTTGTCTTACTTCAATAAGATCGCGAAGCATTCAACACATAACAGACTTTAGATTTATGAAAGCAGGGCATCATTAGGTCCATACGGTATCTAGTATATTCTGCGTTCCTATTACTTCATTGAATGACATAAAACTTTATAAATAAATGTTTCACACTCATAGCTGCTCACTAGGATTTCTCCTGTGTCAGGGATGCCATGTAACATTCACAAACACACGCACAAAGACACCCAGACCCGAAGACAAATGTTCAAACTCATCATTCGTACATCTGCCCCGACCGGGAATTGAACCTGGCACTGTCGGATCTCGAGGCAAGCATACTAACCACGGCGGCCGTCAAAGTGACAGTATATTTATATAATAAAACTCCAATAATTATATTGTATCTTCTTAGATTGGTTCCCCGGCCCACAAGGGTGGTGTGTACAGTATATCCTGGTCTCCGGATGGCAAACAGCTGCTGTCCTGCTCTGGAGACAAGACCTGTGCCATCTGGGACGTGGAGACCAGGGAACGGGTCACTCTCTTCAATATGGGAAACGCTGTGGAGAACCAACAGGTATGTGCTCATTATCACTCTTCATAACAAAGGTCAAAGTTCTGTCCAAAGGTCAAAGGTAGGAGTATCCAAAAGTTTCCATGAAAAAAAGTGTATTTATTAATCAATACATTCACAGTAACGCCAAGGCATGTGCCGTGTTGTAATATAAATTAAAAACATGATTATTTTGGTGAAAATTAAAATATTAAAATAAACAGAAAATAAAAGTAAAAACAATGAAATTGTGAGCTTTTTTGGTGTAATTTATTTTCATAATTTATTAAATAAATAACATCAAAAACAACAAACATAAAATATATACAATTTACTTTTACTAAGCAACCAGTGCGTTAAACAGAGAGGCGGCGATAATGCCTTCAAGGGCTTTGAGCGATAAGACCGCCCAATGTACTTCAGGCATAAATAGTCAACTGAATATATCTCCGAAAGATATCCAAAAAGATGGTAGTAATTATCACCTGCCAAAATGTATAGAAATTTCAAACTTTGAATCCTGTAGAGGTTGAATTTCCAAAAATCCATCTGCCATCTTAAACTCTATTATAAATACACCTTCCACATTTCATGTCAGCTATGTTCAGTGGTTTAGGCTCTGGATTGATTTCTATCAAAAAATCTTTATATATATAAAATACTAGCTGTCCCGACGAATTTCGTACCGCCTAACAGTTATATATGTTTAAACCTGCCCTGAGCTATCACAAACATTTCAAAACTAAAATCGTCTCGGCCCAGCCGTTCTCGAGTTTTAGCGAGACAAACCAACAGCAAAAATATATTTAAAAAAATCTTATATATAAAAATTTGTATATAAGTTTTTTAAATATGTTTTATCTACTCACGCTTGCGATTGCGAAAACCAATCTTTTTCCTAGGTATCTTGCCTGTGGCAAGGCAAGCACCTGCTCTCTGTGTCGCTATCCGGCGTCATCAACTACTTAGACGTGGACGCTCCCGACACACCGCGCCAAGTGCTGATGGGTCACAACAAACCCATCACCTGCCTCGCGCCGCTCCCGCCGCGTACTGTCTACACAGCCAGCCACGACGGTGTCATTACCCAGTGGGACTGCGGGACAGGTAGGCCTAAATGATAACAGCGCCATCTAGCTGAATAGCCGTGAACTATCAGAGCGCTAGGCTAGCTATTTAATACACAGGCGCCACCTATACAGATTCGCGCACCCGAGATTCAGCTCGCGGCCTATATCATAGCGCTGGGCCTGCAACGCGAGACGGAGGTCCGCAATTGACAACATTTAATTTTTGCAAAGTGATGGAAATTCGAAAACTATTTCGAGATAGTGTAATGAAGAGTTCATACTAAAAATACCAGATTTTTACATCCACTTTTTTCCGAGTTATTTACAACAAAAAAAAAATTAAAAATATTCTCGTATTTATGTTAAGACCGTCAGATGCCACCAATGATAAATAATTTAGTATCATATAATATTGGGTCAAAAAATTTGAAATGTTGTCAATATTTAATAATTTTTCGACAGAAGTGAACGACTGTTTATGCTTTCACTTATTTTACTTTGCCTTTAGGCAGGATAACAGGTCACTAGAAATAGCCAAACTTTTAACGTAGTTTACAAACTATTCTATCTATTTCCAGGCGAAGGTCGTCACGTGTTGGGCCTGGGCCACGGCAACCAGGTGAACGGCATGCGAGCCAGCAAGGACGGAGCTCTGCTCACCATCGGCATAGACGATACGCTGCGACGGGCACAGCCGGGCGCGGAAGGTAATACTTTCTTCATTATCTTTTCGTTATAAACAAAGTTTTACACAGATAAAGAAACAAAAACAACAAGTAGTAATCAATCATTATTACAGCGAAACTTGGTTAAGTGGGACCTGGATAAATGAGAAACCTCCATAACTGGAACTCATGCTGAGGTCCCAACACTTTGGCACTTAATTACCTCTGTTAGTGGGACGAGGTAAGCCTCTATATCTGGGATTTGTTCTTTCGATATATCATCATAGTTACCTCTATAACTGAGACAGCGAGTAAATTTTATATGCATAATCCTCTGTAACTGAGATAACATTGTTTGGTTACTTATTCTTATTCTACCCACAAATTCCACACGTAATTCCAAGTACGTAAGTAATTGAGCTTCAATTACCTTCAGTTTTAGTTTCGCTTTACTATCATACAGATGTTTATTTGAAAAATGCCAAAACGAAAGCTACAATCGTTATCATTACGTGAAAAACTGAAGTTAATATCCGTTTATGAAAGTGGGAAGACACGCGAAGAAGTTTGTGCCGAATTTAATGTGCCAAAATCTACTCTTTGTAGAATAATTCAGAGTCAACATGAAATTGAATCGCAATGTTCTGAAGGACAAGGAAAACTTAACTTAATGAAAGCGACATTGTTCATGCCTTCTCGTCTTCTTCATTGAAAAATGAAGAAGACGATGAAATGAGCGCGGAAGTAAATTTAGTAAAAAATTCTAAACGCGAAGCAGTAAAAGCACTAGAAACTTTGCACAGTTATTTTGAAATGTCATCAATTGGTGACCAAAGCATATTTGATAAAATTTATAACATCGAAAAACATGTGATGGCTGATACTTCCAAACGACAAACTAAAATGACAGATTTTTATAATTGATACATTCTGTTTCCATATTCGTACATATTACGTGTAAAAACGTGCTTGAATATTTTTGTTGATTACATTTGTATGATTACCTTTAAGTACTATTTTTTTTTTATTAAAACTCATTTACATACATAACACGTTATTTTATTTAATGATCGCACCTCTATAACTGAAATAACCTGTATTCTCACCTCTATTAATGGAACCCTCTGTAAATGAGACAGATATTTATTTATACCTGTATATCTGAGACACTAGGTAAGTGGAATACCTCTATAAGTGAAACGACATTGCAGGTCCCTTGATGTCTCACTTAACCAGGTTTCACTTATTTATTAGTTAATTATTATTATTTTTTATTATTATTCTTTAGTAATTAATTTTATTACCAATTAATTATTTATTAAGTACTAGCTGACCCAGTGAACTTCGTACCGCCCAACAGTTATTCATGTTTCTCACCTTTTAAACCTTCCCTGGAGTACGACAAATATTTGAAGATCAAAATCATCTAAATCGGCCCAGCCGTTTTCGAGTTCTAGCGAGACCAACGAACAACAATTGATTATTATGTATAAGATTAATTAAAGTTAATTAATAATAATAAAATTAATTGTTGTTCAGTTTTTGTTTTCTACAAAAAAAAGCAGCGATCGAACTTACAATACAATACAAAAATCTTTTATCTCAACAAAACAGTATTAAAGAAATAACTCCAGCAAAAACTTATTTATTCGGTTAATCGCATTTTAAAATCAAACCTCTGAACCGAATTTGATTTTGATTTGAAAATTTCAATGCTCGAGAAAAATAACCTATTAAACAAAAAACATACAGCGACCTCCGACAGTTAGTATCTCCTCTTTTTGAAAATCGGTAGATAATAAAAAAAACGCTAGTTATTGAAGTTAGCTAAGAAGAAGCGTTATAGAATTTGTCGAAATTTTAATTTCTCTTTTTATGACAATGTTTTGCTCCTTGATTTCTGAGAGACGTGTGGAGAGAATTGGAAACAAGCTTTTTTGTCGAATGCGGTTCCAGACGATCACATACAAAATTTATATATGATATAAATTTTGTAAAAATCAACTCAGTCCTTTGGTTTATGAATCTAAAATATATGAAATGAATGAAGGTGGCTTTCACTTTTAACCGAAAGAAGGAGGGTTATAATGTATTTATGTATATTTCTTTGGCACGCTCTAGAGCCTAAACGGCTTGTCGTATTATTGTTAGAGTGGTGTCAATAGATTGGTCTTAGTCGTTTGGATCTTTGTTTTAAACTATGACTTTTAATTCAAGAAGATTGCAGAGTACTTTGTTTAGTAATGATAAATATTTTTTTTGTTTATATTCATGCATTGTTTTATATTTTCAGGAGAAGGTTTAACGTACACGGATGCCGCGGTGCCGCTCGGCTCTCAGCCGCGCGGCATGGACCACATCGTTGAAGACGACACCACCATCATAGCTACCGTTAAAGAGGTGAGGTTTTAGTAGGAAACATTTTTAGTTTTTATTCCATCTGGGAAGTTCTTTCAAACATCAAGTGCCTTCGACTTCGAAAAAACTCGACTGCTAAATCGTTAAACTTGTGTATCATCCTTAATTTAATTTTATTTTGATATACCCAGTTTCACTCTCACGACTAAGACGAGTCTATTGACACCACTCACATAAAAATACGACAAGCCGTTTAGGCTCTGGGGCGTAGAAATATACATATATACAACTTTCGCAGTCGGGTAAGAAAGGCTCGTGTTGAAACACTACCCAAAAAAGTTCTATCAAAAAAAATTTCTAAACCGCTACCAAAATGGATGAATGATCACCAAATTACGTTTCCTAAAACGGACCTTGTTGCCGAAAGTATTCAGAACGTCATAATTTTTTTTTACCTGAACCTTCTCGGATTTGTTGCCGAAATTCGGAGTGTCGTAATTTGGTGACCATTATATAATTATATTTAGGAACCAAAAATAATATTTGGTGACCGTCTATATTTTACCCAAAAAAAAAACCTTATGCCTCTAATAATATATTTGAAATGATTAATTTTGCCGTCCACAGTTGTTGGTTGTGATCGGTGGCAGCAAGCAGTCGAGTCTTCCTATCAACTACGAACCTACTTGCGTCGCCATCGACCCCAAGTCGAGGCACGTCGCCGTCGGAGGTACCCTACCTTTTGATCTCCTTTTATAAATATGGCGTCATACGATTAGTGTACTTGTATCCGTGAACTTCGTACCGCCTAGCAGTTATATTACGTTTAAACCTTCCATGAACATTCACAAATATTTCAAAACCAAAATCAGCTAAATCGGCCCAGCCGTTCTCAAGTTGTTGCGAGACAAACGAACAGCAATCGATTTTTATATATAAGAAGATGATTTGGTGTTATAGTGACAATTCACCTCTAATGTACTACTGGTAAATAAATACGAGTAAATTATTGATTGATGGAAGAAAAAGAATTAAAATCGAATTTGACATTGTTTACACTTGCTTCGTCCATGTTAATCTTCCGTCTATCTGCTAATGGTCTGTAGGGATGCGACCGACCGACTCGTCGTAAATATTCGATTAATATAACATTACCATTGTACCAGTTTAATCGATACATTTGTAAAAAAAATTACCCTAAAGAGCACTAGCTACCTTAATACAGGGAATCCTAGCGCGGTAGCTAAGGGCATGAATATTTTAAAGGAAATACTTATAGTGTATTTTGTGGCAAATAAATAAATTGTTATTTATTGATTATTATAACATTACGAATAATCAGGTGCGGACAACAAAGTCCACCTCTACACTCTCGACATCCGCACCCTCACACCCGGCGTGGAGCTGACTCACCTCGGCGCGGTGACTGACGTCAAGTTCAGCCCCGACTCGGCGTACCTCGTCGCCACCGACAGCAACAGGAAGGTGATACTATACTCGACTGATGACTACAAGGTACGTACAACTGACTCACCTCGTCAAGACGTCACTGACGTCATGTTCAGCCCCGACTCGGCGTACCTCGTCGCCACCGACAGCAACAGGAAGGTGATACTGTACTCGACTGATGACTACAAGGCACGTATAACCGACTCACCTCGTCAAGACGTCACTGAAGTCATGTTCAACCACTGACAGCAGCAATGAACTTTATCAGAAAAATAAAATCCCAATTGAGATTATCTGGCAAAAAATTAAAGTAACCGACATAGCTCAAAAGGCGTAAGCAGCTGAGAGACTTAGGATGACGTAACGCTAAATGTCGTCACGTTGTCGACACTAGGGTTGCGCCACGACTCGTAAACGTCGCAATCAACCCAATCGCAGGTAATCGATACACGTAGACGATGTATGACGCTGAATAATGACGATGTTTAATTCCATTCCAGTTGGCGCACAACAAGGAGTGGGGCTTCCACACGGGGCGAGTGAACTGCTGTGCGTGGAGCCCCGACTGTAGGCGCGTGGCGTCCGGCTCGCTCGACACCTCGCTCATAGTGTGGAGCGTCGCGCAGCCGGGGAAGCACACCGTCATCAAGAGTCAGTACTGCACTATGTCACATACATATATTCTTTTTTTTGGGAAGGCATTTGTCCACAAGTTCGCACGACCTAGGAAGTCAGCGATGCTGTAGCCCTTGATGGGGCATGCCTAGCCTGGAATATTTTTTTGAAATAATTTCGTGTATTAATACTTTCATCTCCATTTATACAATCGGACAAGTAGAGATACTGTAAGGCGCCACCGGTTCATGGTAGAGGTTCCACGGACTCGCACAAAACGCTTCGGCAGTTGCACAGTAAAAGTAGACACTTACTGTTTGGACTGCCAGGTCGTTTAATTCGCTGCCAAGTTCTCTATTTCCCGATAGCTATAATCTCGGTCTCTTCAAATCGCTAGTGAACCGGTTTCTTCTAGGCAAGCGCGCTACATCCTAGACCGCATCGTCAAGCAAGCAAGCAAGCCTATTGACTAAAAAAAACATGACTTCTTTTTTTCTTTCTTATCCAGAACTAGAGTCAAGTTTATCAATTTTCAAGTTATTAATCCATCATGTCAAGTCAAATATCAAGTGATGAGTCAACGTGATCAATTTAAAGTCACATCAGAGTTTCTATAGAGATTTCCCGCGAGCACGAAAACCACGTTGTTCCGTCTTTATATCGCTCGCCCACACTTGTGTATGTGAACAAGACATTAATAAATAATTATCCGCTAATATTAGCCATTATAACTTGCAGAATCACTAGTTTTGCATTAAATATTCCAACAGGGACGCCATTTTTTCAGCGAACGCGGTAAATAACGACATGTGTCCTTACAGCTGACAAAATAAATATAATATTATATATGACAACATAAACACTAAGTGTTCAGGTCCCAATCTAGGCAAAGCCTGTGCTATGGTAACCTGATTACTGATACATATCTAAATACATACCTATATATATAATAAACACCCTTAATAAACTTTTATTTTTTTTATTGATTGGCCACCACATTCAGTGTATTTGTGCCAGTTCTCAACTTATATGTATTTGCAAGTTACAAGTTGTTAAGTCGAATAGCACCAGAAAACAAACCTTGGCTGCTCAGTTGCGATCCTTAGTTGTTCATGGGCGATCGGTTTATTGTGTCAGCGAGAATTTTATCAACATGGAACCGATGAGTCGTCAAACAGAAGGCGAAATGCATAGGCTCGATGTTTCCTTCACTATTTTAACTAATTTTATACCAGACATTACGTTTCAACCCACAACGTCCCACTGCTGAGTATAGGTCTCCCCTAGAAGGGGCACGCTGGCCAAATTGTGGGTTGGGGACTTCACTTATGTTTGAAAGCTATGAACCTTTAACAACAAGCAGGTTTCCTCACGATGTTTTCCTTCACCATTTAGACTTGTGGTAATTAATAATAATATGCGCATGAAAGAAAACACAGAGGTGCATGCCTGTACCTGGAATTGAACCCGCGCCATTTCGCTTGTAAGGCAAGGGGTTTACCTATTACTAGGGGGCTACTACTATTATGTCGTCATATTTTGACTAGCCGGTTAGCGCAGTTGGTAGCAACCCTGCCTTCTGCGCCGCTGATCCCGGGTTCGATCCCCGGACATGTAAAACATTTGTTCGCATGATGAACTTGTCTGTTTGACCTGTGTCTGGGTGTTTATTATATATATAAGTACGTATATCAGTCATCATGTTACCATAGCACAGGTTTTGCCTAGTTCGGGACCTGAAGACCTTTGTGTGGAAATTGTCCCATAAAAATAATTAAAAGCCCTCGTAACTCAATAATGATTTTCCTACTTCCAGACGCACACCCCCAAAACCAAGTGACAGGTTTGACGTGGCTGGACGACGAGACGCTCGTGTCTGTCGGTCAGGACGCCAACACTCGCGTGTGGACCGTGCCTAAAGCTTGAGCGTGTCGGGAACGCTTTACACACGCACCAACAACATTGTCTGTGGATGAACGTCGGGTGACGTTGACAGTTCGCTTGGTAAGATGATTGGAGCGAAAATAAGAATTGTAGTGTTTTAATTCACTATTTGGAGTCGTTTTTAAATTATTAATCTACTGAAAAGCTTACTTTATTTCAAGATATCAAAATGAGAGAGAGCTTAGGATACACTAATTGGCAGAATGTAAAAACCGGCATTAAGCTAAAAATAAAAATCATCGCTTTGTCTTTTTACTGTTTTAGTGTGACGGAACAACTATATATCTGGAGTTTATAGTTTTCTTTGTCTACGTTTTACTAGATATATAAAAAATCAGAAGAAAAAATGAGAAACAAAATATTCTTCCCCATAGTGGGGCAGATTTGTGATTAAAACGTTTTTTATAATGTAGTGTATAACACCTTGAAAACCAGAGAGAACACGATTTCGGGGTTGATCCCATAGTACAACTTGTTCGTATTGATAAGTAGAATGAACGCATTTAGAAAGTTCATTAAAACAACCCGTGAAAAATGTGATCAATAAATATTTTTTAACATAAACAATTCTTATTTTCGTTCAACTAAATTTTTTTTGCTAACAGTAAAGGTAGTATAAATTTTGACTTCAAAAAGTTTTATTTTTATGATTTAGTTTTTTTTTAAATAATTGTGTATAAAAAAATTACAATGAATAGATTTTAAGGTGCTCATTTTATATACCTTGCTGATTTTTATACGCTATTTATATTTATTGCTCAGAAAAATACGGGTTTCTATGGGCATTTAATAATAAGCAAAACGTATTGTTAAGCAATGTTTGCTTTTAGTTATAATTTTTGTATTAAAATTTTGATTTGATATGTAAAGATTTGAACGTGAAGTCATAATATATATTACCTTATTATTAAGTATGAAGTAATATTAATTTTAACAATGCAGATAAATTATGGAATTTAACTACTTATAAAGAAATGTACTAACGTATTTATTTTGCTTCGTTTTTAAGTCATTAAAATATTATTATTTGATATTGCTCTCAGTTATTTAAAAAAAATAAGTTTTTTTTATTAACAAGAGTGCTGTATGTATAGAACGAGTAAACTGTTTGATGGCCGACATTTTTAATGCCGAAAAAATCAACATAATAGCATAGATTAAAATACCTCAAGTAGATCAGCAGTTACGAACCAAAAATCGTACATGGCAAAAAGCTCGGAATTACGTATTATTACTAGATGGCGCTGCTAAATAGCCCGGGAATATATATTTCGACACAGAACACCGATAAAAATAAATTATTATTATGCTATTACAGCTCAAAAGTCCTATAGTAATTTTTAGATTCATTAATATTGGTCTAAATGTATTTTGCTTTTTATAATTAAATTAAGAGTTTGGTCAAATTTTCCCAAGCTATTGAAGGATGGCGTTGCGATCGAATGAAAGATTGGATTCGAATTATCGCGTCCTTATTACGCTAGATGACGCTTAAAACCAAATTATTTTCTTGATGACATCATAGACGAATATACCTCAAGATGACATTGACAGCTTATACCAATGTTTTTTTTATTCGTTGGCTTTGATAGCTAAGTCTATTATACTTCACTTCTTGACTTGACGTCGTAATAAGTTCAAATTGAAGGTAAATTATAGCAATAGGTACATATTTAAATTTAATAAATCCTTAAATCTGTGGCATCGTAGCTCCCAAACTGGTTGACCGATTTTGATTTAGTTTGATAGTTGATCGATGGTTTTTAGCTGTGTTTCATTAAAATTGATTCGGCCGTTAAGGAAGTTAACAGCTCTTTCTTAGCTGATGAAAACAATATAATCAATTTTATTAATAGGCTTCATCGATTCGATTATTCGTATTTTTTGGGTTTAAAACATATTGTCTACATTTGGTAACCAAAGCCTGATAATTCTGCATCATCAGATACCTGCTGCATTATCAGGAATCTATAGGATACCAAAGAACTTACCAAATTACAATAGACATTTTGTCGTATTTGGGCTCAATGTAACGGTTTCAATGAAAGGGATAGGTATAAAAAGAAAGTGAACCGACATTTCTGGCTAAGTACACTCGCAATGTAGTGGACATTGAAAGTGTACTCAGCCATAACTCAGTCAGATGTCGGGGGTATTTTTATTGTTAAAAAGTTATATCAAATCTAAGATACAGGGCTGTAGTAGGTACAGTGTGAATTTTATTAAGGCGATTACATGGGCAAAATCTTGAATTTACGGTTTGATCGTTTGAAATCATATGCAATGCCCTTTGTAAAAAAACAGATAGATGATATAGGAACCTAATAATGTAGGTATGCTCAATCAGTTCACATAGAGCACATGTGATCGAAAAGCTCATTCCGCGCTAAGTCACCTCAAAAAAGCGCCATATTCACATGATTTTTCATTCTATAAAAATAAAGCACACTTTATTTTGTTTTTCTTTTTGCACTCAGAAATCGCATCATTACAACGTTAAGGATAACGTATTTTTCAACCATTATGCAATACATTTTCGGTTTGGTATGACTTAATTATCATATTATTTTATGTCAGATTATAGTAGTTTTTGACAAGTAAGTTAAAATTAATACTACTATGAAAAATATAAATATCAGGCATTTCGTTTCTAACTGGGTATGTCAAAATAACGCTAGATTTGGCGCTAAGCGCTAAAATTCGCTTCTGCACACTGAATCTTCCAAAAAGTGCTAGATCTAGCGCGAGAGATAAAATGAGAGCATTGGTAGGCACATCGCGGTATCTGCTCCACACTAACGATGTCCTGAGATCTGAGACGAAGCTGTAAGAGCGGCAACGCATCCCAAAGACTACACAGCTGCACGAGCTGGCAACGTATCATTCATGTGTCATTTTAAATATCTTATCTTTGATGAAGCTACGGTTACTTATAATAGCGCCATCTAACAATTTTGCACTGTACTGCTTCGAGGCTAGGATTCACTCTCGAACCAACACTCACCTAATTTTAAAATAATTTTGGATCTGCCTCCATTCGATACATGTAGTGACAGCTAGTGATCTAGATTGGAACTAATTATCGGCGTACGCTTTAATGTACTGCAATTGCTGATCTGCTTGAGGTATTTTAATCTATGATAATAGTAATTCTTGTTCAATTCAGAAGTGTCGGATCGAGTTTTAGACGTGTATGCGTGAATAGCGTGATCAGCAAGTAAAATATTGATTTGTTTCGTTGATGGCAACGGATCACGGTATCCGTGGACACTGGACACTAACTCATTGGAAGTGTAAAACGAATTTTAAAAACTATATTTTTTTTAGCGTATCGTATTTCAGAACTAAAAGTTTTGTTATTTTGTTATGTAGAATTATCGATTTTCTTTAAAGTGAAAAAAGTGGTTAAATACAATATATAATATTTTTTCAAATTTTTCTGGACTTTAAAAGTTGCTCCTCAAAAGGTTTACTCGTAATCAACAAAATGTGATTTATTTTTATACTGAATCTGGCCGATGTTTTTTAAGTCATTTTGGTAACAAAAGAGTGAAAATGCATTTGTTTTTCTGTCAGTTGATATCAACGGAGACTTCTTTGTGTAAATCTTAATTCATATTTTAATTTTATTAAATTTCGTCTTTACTTAGAATAAGACAGTGCAGTGTAAGAGTTAGAGTTAAAATGTATCTAAAAAAAGTATTAATTTTTTGGAAATAAATAATATTAAGTGGTAAATATTGCATTGTGTTTAGACAGGAAATAAAGGAGTCTCGCAAAAATGTTCATAAACAGTATTTTTATACTAATTTCTTACATATTTCGTCCTAGTTGTATGCTGTTTCTACTAAAATGTATGTAACTACATATATAAATAAATTGTATACAATTGTATAATTTTGACTTTTATTTATTCATAATTATAATATGTTATTGTTTTTTGAAAATAGTGACAACCGACTTCAGTTTACTCTCTCAGGTTGGGTGCGAGATTGCTTTTAATTAGTTTTTTAAGTGTGTTTACGCTTAAATAAAAACTGTAGCTTAGAAACAAGAACAGAACAGGTGGAAGTAAACGGTTTCTATTAATATCACTAATAAGTAAACAAAGCAATCATAATTTAAACATTTGCCATGAGAACTATTCAACTAACAACTAATATTAACTAATCATATTAGATTAATACGATTAGTTAATATTAGTTAAGAACTAATATAATAAATAAGTTAATTACGAACTAATAAGATTTTTAAGTAATTATTAATTCAAATGTAATAAGACTTGCCTGCAACGAACGTTATTTAAAGGTTAATAAATATTAGGTACTTTACTTAAACTAAATGAGGAGTAGACACACAAAATGATGTTTTAATAACATATTTGAACGAATTTCGTTATATTATTAACAAGTTATTTTGAATTGAAAAAGTGGGTTACCGGTGTTTACGAAACTATAACATTGAAATATATCAATATTACAATGTTATAGTTTCGTTTATTTTTTATTTCGTTTCGTAATTTAAAAAGGCAAGTTTGCTAAATTTGTTAATATTTTAATGGTTACTTATCAATTATGATGTCATTGTTATATAATTACTTGTAATTTTCAATCGTTTTCAGTAAAATACATAATAAATAGGTGGTGACTTTACTAACCACTGCGTCTGTAGGACAGGGACATTGTAGGCCTTGACATGAACATTGAGTTTACTTGTAACTATAAAATATGTAATTTTTTTCCCAGAATGACAAATTATCTTCCTAATGTAGACGTAAAAAAATGTCTGGTGAAGGGCCTATAGATTGTTAGAGCATTTGTATTACGAAATCTGTTGACCAGCATATTTACCAACCACCTTCCATAGTATTGGGGGATATACTGCCAGAATTTCTACAAGAATATGTGCATGAGTTTCATACCGGCGACAAAATGCCGTTGTCTAATTTAGCTGGTAGCTCAAACCAACCTAGACGTATAAATTTGGAGAACTACATCAGCATCAACGGTAGACACCGTTGATGCTGATATATCTTCAAACTGGAGGAAACTCAGAATAGAATTACCTGGTGTGTTTACAGGATAACGTGGTTGGTGGTTTACCTGACCATATTCTGGAGCTTAAAAATGCAACACTCATACAGGAATTCCGTTTAATTTAGAAAACATTTATCCAGGATAATGAGCTTCCAAACAAATTTTTATGCTTCTCAGAAGGAAAAAGCATAAATGGTGGCATAGAAACTTCTTTCATATTTTCTGGACTGCTCAGTTACCAATTCTTTCATGTACTGTATGTATATACATATATAAAGTAAAAGTAGTATTATGTTTTTTTTGTTAGTATTTATTGGTACACCACCGACGTGTTTTTCTCATCAAGTTCGATCCATCCAAAGGTTGCCTGGAAGAAATCGCTTTAGGCGATAAGGCCGCCCAATGTACTGCCAATGTTTTATGATATCTGTTTGAAATGTATATGTATATTTTTGGTGTACAATAAAGTTGTATTTGAATTTGAATTTTTGAATCTCTGGTTCTGGGTGATGATATTTTTGTAGCTCTTTATACAAATGCCAAGAAAGAATTGGCCAGCTTGAAGTGTATGGCAGTGCCATATCTGCGAAGTACCTATATAGATTACTTTAGGGTACGTACATGCTTCCAAGATTACTACAAAAATAGTTAAGACTGATAGAGCTACTTAATAATTTGGTGAAATAAACAATACGAAAAATATTTTATCTTTGACTTTGATATACTAACCGCCACGGTGGTTAGCATACCTACTAACCGCCACGGTGTGGTTAGCAAACTGACCACCTCGTATCCTTCCAAGCCTTAATATTTTATTTTTTCATAACTGGGTAAGTTTTTTACCTATATTAATAACATCCCCGCATAAATGTTATTAAAATGTAAGGTATGAAAAAGCGTGGCTGAATGAGTTAAGGCAGGCGCCGATAGTACTTTTTCAGTTATTCTAATTCAAAAGTCGAACTTCTAGACTGATTTAAAAAAATGGGAGGTATATATACCCTTTCAAACAAAAGATGTACTTATGTGTCAAATTAGTCAAGCGGTTTCCGAGGAATATAATAAAAAAAAACAATACAAAACGAAACGAATTTAACTTTCTGATAAGCTTACAATAAATTTAATGGTTAATTCTTAACCAATTAGAAAATTGTGTTGTCTGATTCGAAGTTCGTTCGGTCATGTTTATTTATAATCAATTACCTATTTTTCTTAAGCTAAAATAAAACAAAAAATTATATAACAAGTAATAACAATTTAATACAAAACTTAATATTGTCTTTTAACTAATGTCTTTTTAGATTTATTATTCTAGAATTGTGTTAATATAATAAATAGGTAACTAGAAGAATATAATGACAGATTTACGATGTTACTATTCGTAAAACCGTACATAAAATGTCTTTAATAAGATATAAGAAAAGTACATTTTGCTACTTAAATTAAATATGGTAGAAAGTTACGAACAATTTTTATATTATTTATAAGTTAGTTAACACTTAGTAATAAAACTGAAACTGATATGATTTTTCTAAAACTTTCTAAATTCAGTCTTTGGACATCTGCAGCCTGATTCAGGTAGCGTTTCCGATCGGATCGAAAATTTGCACATAACTCGGTACAAAATGGTAAACTTTTATATGCGATTATGCTTTTTGCATCGTTCTACGATTGATTTTCATTGTCATAATTTAGGATCTTCTAACTAGCTTTGCGTAATTCGTGTTGCAAAGTTTTCGAATCGGTTGGTTAGAAACGCACCTGAATCAAGCAACTGAGAACTGAAATGAGTTGCCGAAAATGAATGCAAGCGCAAACTAGAATTTTCTTGATGCGCATTATAGTCTTATAAATAGAGGAGAAGGAAAAAGTTTTAATCATTCAGAATTATAACAAGTAAGGTATGTTGTTTTAATTCTCAATACTATAAATATAAAATTGTATATTATAAAATACAAAACAACACAAAAATGTTTATATGACATTCCGTAACGTCTTATTTTTCAAGTTTATCTTCTCGGTGGGTGTTAGGTCGATTTTAGTAAATATTGTGCTTAATATGTTGTAGTTAAACAAACGTGACAAGTAAAAATATACGCTTTATAACATGTGTCTTGCAAAGTTAACGATCAGAAGATATATTACGCTCTCCATAAATGAAAGTAAACGATAATATCCTAAATTAAATTAGCCAGCACTCGCGACACGCGTGCTTCCGCCACGCATGAGTGAAGGTACATGTGCTCGCCTAAGTTGTATCAGTTGCATATTACTTTACGTGGATAGTCAGTAGGCTGACACAAGCACAATGTACGAGTAGATCAATAGATTATTTTCAAGTGTATAAGGTACTGTGTTATTATTGTGAATTATGCGTTTTTCAAAGGTTACTGATTACTATTGTTAATATTGTTTAAGATTCAAACCTTAGTTTTGTAAGCATCTTTCACATAGCTACAGGCTACAGTGGTACAAGCAACACGTAGTGTGACGTTATACGTCGGCCGCGTATTTCGTATGTCGGTAGGCGACGTGTTTTAAAATTGTATAATATAATCTGTTAGAGTTTATAGTTCTTATTCATGTTTAAGACAGACACTGTTGGTAATTTTCTTACAAAATAGCTTGGATTTTCAATAAACATAGTGAAACAAGGCTGTTTTGTTACCAATTACACGTCAGCCGCGTGTCTCTTATGTCGGTAGGCGACGTGTTTCCTGAGCGCGTCCCGCGAGCGCGACACGTGTCCGCACGCGCGACATGCGTGCCGCCGGCCCGCGTGAGTGTCCATGTGCACGCGTAAGTTGTACTGGTTGCTCAGTACCTTGTTGCAGATGCTACAGACAGAGTTAGCAGGACGGTAGTTACGGTCGTACGGTGATGGGGCGTCTGGAATTGAAGGTTGGAAACCTTGGTAAGTAACTAAACGATAAGGGCTCTTTTCCAAAGTCTAGCTCAAGACCCACTTCATACTTTTACTTCGTAATTAATATAGAATAGAATAGAATCTTTTTTATTTCGGAACCAGTGTATAGTCACACGTACAAAATTATATAAATTAAAACAAAATAATATACTCAATTAAACATAAATATATCACAATTTTGATTATGGTATAAAGGTTTACTCTTGAGCAAAGAGTAGGTACAAACTCTGCATGTCAAATTGTCAATCGAAACAAAAGAATCAGAATTACTAGTATTTACCAGTTAGATCTGCAAATATTCTTACTGGTTTGTTATCAAGAAATATATCATCACACATCTAATAACTGAATTTTGATGCTGTAGTAGGTAGGTATTTATTTTTGCTATAAATAGTAATAGTCAATCTTCATGAAAGAAAACACTTACCAGTATTCGGCAAAGACGGCGCGACATTCGGAGTTCCAATCTTATGCGTGCTGTACAAATTCTGCACAATCTGGTCGAGTTTACTCAGTCTATCCTTTTCGCTCTTTGCCAAAAAGTCGTAGCTTTCCTTGTCTAACGTCGGCGAGAGTATTTCGTCGTATAGTTTGGAGCTGTTGGAGTTGTCGTTGAGAGGAGTGGTGGGGGCATCGTGTTTCGTTTCTAA
The DNA here is from genome assembly GCA_947049295.1 of Ligdia adustata. Lineage (NCBI taxonomy): Eukaryota > Metazoa > Arthropoda > Insecta > Lepidoptera > Geometridae > Ligdia > Ligdia adustata. The sequence goes on from OX346231.1 coordinate 10,940,048, forward strand.
GTTGATAGGGGAAGGTACGTCTTCAGGCGTTTCAGGCTCGTTTGGGGTTACGGTCGAATTCTGAAATTAGAAAAGTGTAAGAGCTTAAGGAATCGATTAAGCGAGAGAAGCGTTTGCTTCAATTAAAAAAAACCGCTGTCGGTAAGTATGTTTTTAGAGCCTTCTTGGAGGCGGTCACGTCTCCCGTGTACATGAAAGTGAGGAGTCTTACCGTGTCAGCGTCAGTGAGCCCGGAGACCTTGAGAGTCTGAGCCAGCCGCAGCAGCGAGGGCAGAACCTTCTTGGAGGCGGTCACGTCTCCCGTGTACATGAAAGTGAGGAGTCTTACCGTGTCAGCGTCAGTGAGACCGGACACCTTGAGAGTCTGAGCCAGCCGCAGCAGCGAGGGCAAAACCTTCTTGGAGGCGGTCACGTCTCCCGTGTACATGAAAGTGAGGAGTCTTACCGTGTCAGCGTCAGTGAGCCCGGACACCTTGAGAGTCTGAGCCAGCCGCAGCAGCGAGGGCAAAACCTTCTTGGAGGCGGTCACCTCTCCCGTGTACATGAAGGTAAGGAGTAGCCTCAGCTCAGTCACGTCGCAGCCGAGAACCACCACCAGTGTGCTGTTCTCACCCTCCACTTCCTGGAACGTACGGTGGGGAATCCATTTAATTTGTAACACTTTAATGTACATACTAGACGAGTATATATTTAATATAGTAATTATCAATCGCGCCTTTATTAAAAATAATAGCAGTTTAAAAACCACGCTTTTGTTGATAAACGAAATTATAATAATGAATAATACTAAATAATAAGCTACTTCAAAAACCTTGACTGCAAAATCCTTAAACCGCTGTATCTTAAGACAGCTATAGTCCGCCAACTTGTCCATACAATAAGATATAGCTCTTTTCTACCTTTTAATGTAGTTCGATTCCAGTTTTTTTTACATAGCCAACACATTATTTACTAGGATTTACCGTTTTATTTTATTCTGTTTTAATCACTTTAAAGTTACAAGCTTCCAAAACAGACATATTATTGCGCTGATACAATGCCTATTAAAAGCCTTTATTATGCAGAATTCAATAACTTTTTTCAAAATAATAAAACGTGTAGGCCTAAAATACATTTTAGTGAAGTGATTGCCACCAATAACAAAAAATTACGCTTAGAATTTAGGGGTGAAAAGAGTCAGGCCCCGGAACGAAAATTCCGTTCCGAGCGTTCCGATAATTCCAGTCTCTAAAGTCTTGAAAAAATATTTTAATTTGGCTAGCAACTGACGGCCAGACTTATGGATTAAAATAAAACAACTTGGGTGATTTTTAATGAAATTTAACTTACCTTGAAAAGTTGGGCGAAGTATTGGCTGCATGCTGCTAATACAAGTTTGTGAGCCTTTACCGAAGAACCGTTTGCGCTGAGGATGACGTCACTTAGGGCTCCAGAGCTAAGCATGCGCCCTAGCGCGCCGATAACGCTGTTCTAAATTTGAAAAGATTCCGTTAGTTGGGGGTAGGAGCAGCTTTTAGAAACATCCGGCTTTTTTCTTTTCTGTAAGGTTAGCTTAGCAAAAAAATTATGTTAGCTAACGAAAAGTGTGTTCCAATAAATGGAAAGTAAGCAGCACCCTGAAAGGAACCCCAAATAAAAAAAAACATAACAACTTCTCGACATACATCTACGTGAAATTCCTGTTAATTATCCTTAGTATGAAAAATGTTAAATACTTGTATGTTTGTTTGACTTTCATCTTGTTCAATTTATTTACCGCAGATGCATTCAAGAAAGCGATTTTCTTATAAATAACAAATTAATCATCCCACTTATACATGAGATCCACTTGCTCTACTTTTTTATGTCGTTTAAAACGAATGCCGGATGTTTCTAAACAGCTGCTGAATATACGAGTAAAAAATACGCAATATGTGAGTGTGCTATTTTGGCAGTAGGCGATTAGTGTGTGATGGATTTAAAAGATCTAATACAGTACACTACTCTAGTGTTGAAACTTTAACTACACATAGGGTTAAATCATTTAAATAAAAATATATATTACAACATGCGATTAAGTAAATGTCTAAGCAATCCTCAGTTTAATAATGTACCTATTGCGGCAATCGCATTCGTTGATTTCTATCTATATAGTTCAAAATTAATTTCGACGTAAATTTGAATTCAATCTATTCTTCAATTGTCAACAAAATGGTGTTAGTTCACTTACTGTTTACACTGCTACAACTTATAAATACTCTAATAATATTATATCTATCTTAGTTTTGTGTAGTGGGTGTGTCTGGCAGATCGTGTGCCTAATTATTCATAACGTAGAAATGATTCGAACAACTGTTAAATTTACGTTTGAAAATAAATAAATAATATAGTGTAAAAATGAAAAAAATGGTCGGATGCTGTTCACTACATTTGCCTTAAAAGACCTGCTATGCGGTTCGCTGAACGTAAAACTCTGATCGGAATAGGCAAGCAACGCATATGTTATTCAGCCCGAAGCTAAACCGTGTAAAATAATCGTAAAGTGTGTACCTGAGCGGCCCATGGGTGTGTACGAAAAAAATAACTACTCACCTACCTGGTGGTTATGCCAGCGCAAGGAAAACTGCTGAATACCATCCTCATCCATAGCGACACAAATATAAAAAAAAATAAACAGGACAAAAGCGCAAAGCAAAAGCGATCGGACTCACTATCGGTTCCACGCACGCACTCGGCAAGACAATAATATTGTTAACGAATCCAGGCTACTTTATTTTAGTCGGTACGCCTGGAAAACCTGTAGCCACCTATTTCTGGAGCTGATTGTATTTATAAATCCAATGACATTCAGTCAGTGACGCGTCTCACATACCAAAACTCATCCAAAAACAGATTTAGTACGCTCGCCGTGTGATTGGCATTGTTCGACTATTTGAACTAATTAACAGTCGATTGATTTTTGAGATGGAAACTTTAACAAAATTACGCACTTAGTATTTTCTTACAGATGCTTTTAACTAATATAGGTAATTAATATACTCGGATAATAATTTAGATATTCTGTTAACACTTCAAACTAAACTTTAATTATTTTTAAATACAGTAGCTATAACCGAATCACGTTACATTACGTTATGAAGAATCACGACATTTTTGTTGGTTCACGGGGTTCACCGTTGTGTATAAAATCCGATATACAAACTTTTTCGTTCGAAAACATTTGCATGGCTGTATGTTAGGCGCGTTTGTAGCGCCGTATCGTTACAATAAAAAAAAACTTTCCGTTAACAAATGTCAAAGTTTCCCGCCGTTTTTTATTTTATTTTTTACATACTTTTCTATCCGAAATTTTTCTGCGAATATAGGTATCAACTGTTAAAATGGAGACTGCGATTAATCGATTAGAAGAATTCGAAGATTATATCGACATAATCAATGATATAAAAAACAATATTGAAAAAGAGCTATCAAATATGAAGATGATCGTGAACGACATCAATCAGCTCCGAGGTAGGTACAAAATTACTTAATTTTTAATCCTATTATCTTTACAACTGCAGTTGAACAGATACGGTACCATGCATTAAAATACTATATAACTATAAACCAAGTTTCCACGCATGTACCTACACATTCTAGAACTCCAGTAATTTAGGTAATTCAGTACAAAAATCATCATCGCCATATTAGTATTGTATTATATGTTCAGTATGTATTTATTAATTCATTTGAGTAGGGTATCATCTAACTGGTAACATTTAGCTATGCAGCAGTTGTGGTGCGGACTCTAGTTCCACAGTTGTTTAGAAATCTATGTAAGATAAGTAATTGCTTTGAGTGCCTTTCGGCTTAGCCGGCTTAACTATCCATCAAGTAGTTAGGTATCATGTTAAAGTTTACCGCTGACGCTGTCATGAAGTAATTTGTACAAACAATAGTCCAGTTACATCTGGTGAAAAGAGTGCATAAAATTGCATCTAGGCATTCACTGTATTACCTATCAATAAACGCATTATCACGCATCGCACGCATATGGGTGTCATACTTTCGATTGGTATGAACTTTGTCCAATAGTCAAACCAGTGAAATGTTTTTTTTTATTATTAACTAATCATATCCTGGACTGAAATTTGATAGGCAACCCATATGCAATATACTTTTTGGCATATTAAATTGAATATAAAATATGTTTTATTAAATAATCATCTCGGTGAAGGTCGTTAGTATATCGGGATCTTAGACTACTAATTTCGCCACATTTTCTTATGTTACGATAAATTTACAGTGATTCTCTACGAATCCACTATTTAGTAAATCTTGCCTGAAAAACATCAGGTTTATAAATATTCTCTGCATCTACGCCTATTCTTTCACAGCCAACAAAATAAACTCCCATAAAATAGGCTAAAGAAAAAATATATTGCAAAAGTTTTGGAACCATTCTTCGACCTCGTCTGCTTTTCATCAAGTTATCAAAGATGGCTTTTATAAGTTTAAACCTAATAAAATATTCTTTACTTAGATTCATAGTTACCGTGTCGCAGTAAATTTCTTAAACCTTTGTATCAACCCATAGAGTCCCACAGCTGGGTTTCTCCTATGTAGGGGGTGTAGGCCATAGTCCACCACGCTGGCCAAGTTGTGAGTTGGGCACTTCACTTATCTTCGAAAGCTGGTTTTTCTACTAATATGTACTCTTAAGTAGATGAGTGATAACCTCTGAAAAGAATCATTTTTTGTGCATACATACCTTGCAAATATGCGCTAAACTCATCGATGCCACTGGGGACAAGAGAGCTGGCTCATTCCTTGCTAGTTTTAGCTAGCTTCAACTAGTTTATAACTTGTTACTTGCTAATTTTACAGTGGAGGCGGCAGACTTGGAGTCTGGCCTGCTGCAGACCATCGACTCGAACAGCTGGCAGCAAATCTCCGAATTCACCGGCCTCGGGACAATGGGTCTGGCAACACAAAACATACCCAAATAAACGTGCAAAACGAATCGTGGACTTATTTTCTCTAAGTTTTTTTCCACAAGCGAAGGATAACCAAGGACCTTACTCGCCTGCCTCTCTTTATTTCACGGCTGTCATCAAGCTAATTTCTTACATTAGAATTAATTTTGAATACGGTAATAATCTTATTGCAATGACATGTTTATGTGTCTAACTACAAAATAGAGGGTAACATAATAATGAACTGGTCAATGGATCCGCTAGGTTCTCTAAAAAAGTAAGGAGCAACAGACCAGATTTCAAAACTTTGTACCATTTAACACGCAAAGAACGTTACAAAAACTAAAATTTTCAATTGCGATTATATTTTTTGTATAGATTTACAATCGATTTTCAACGTCGTCATTTTGAATCTCCTAACTAGCTTTGAGTAGGAATTTCAGGTAGAGGTTTTTCGGTCAGAAACGATACCTGAATCAAGCTGCAGGGCCAGTCGACTCTGCTTTTTATTTTTTGATAGAAATAAATTACAAAGTTACCCGAATGCGAAAAAAGGAAGGGTTATGTTATTCGAGTGTATGTTTGTAGGTATACTGTCGTGTGAATCCAAAACACTAACTCGAGATACAGTTTTTTGAATTAACAACGCTCAAACGCTTTCATTTTACTTCCTCTACCCACCTATGGTACTAACTTTTATCTACATTGAATTTAAAATTTAATTAATTTTAAACTTTAAAATGACATATCACTGTAATTGAAGTTACAGTATTTTGGTTTAATAATAATCGCGTGCGTTATATCTCGCCGAGATACAGTGTTTTACTATATTAAAGAATTTAGGCATCCGCTTTTGAGTTTCTGAAATTTGGATTTTGAAACTACCTCTCTATATTTTCTTCGAAAATATTGCAGGGATCAGAAGAGTATTAATTTTTTCCTTAACAATTGTTACGCACAAAACAAATTTTTTTAATAAATACTTTTAATGAAAAAATTAAAAAACAAACACGAATAAAAAAAAAACTCACGGCTTTTTGGACGAAATTCCTAAGGAAAATGGTCCTAATGGCATCATAAAATTAAAATCAATACTTTGTAAGTATAATACTTATAGACACAGTGTTTCGGCGTTACACACGTCACAGTTCTTGATGAGATACGTTGTGATAATACACGTTTTAGCGTTTATCTTCCTTAATTTATAATATAGATGAACGTAAGGAACATGGCTTGACAGATATTAAAAAAACCTTTACACCCATACCAGACACACAATGTTTTTAAATCATACAAAATCAATCGTACGAAATCCAAAAAAACTTCTCGAAACAGCATCTCTTCACATAGTGTTTTGGCTTTATCCGGCAGTATGTGTCTTTCTTTTGGCACGCCCTAGAGCCTAAACGGCTTGTCGTATATTTATATTGTCAATAGATTCGTCTTCACCTGCAGATGGTCATAGGCTATCCTAGCTGCATCCTGCGATTTCACTTGTTGCGATGCGTGGGTTTAAAAATCCTTGCTTTTTTGAAGTTACTTGTACCTGTACTTAACAATACTCATAGACTTTATGTTATAGATTATAGTTTCATCAGCGAGTTGCCGTTGAACGCAAACCAAACCAATTTCCATTAAAAAGAAAAACTCACATAGATGCGCGTTATAAGTTTTTAGGTATCGTAACTTCATTACTCGAAGCACCTACGAGCTAGTTAACCTAAAAGAACCTATGAATACAGATTGCTTTACATAAAATCTAGATTTTGGCGAGTCAGCGAAAACTGTAAGCCAATCTAGGACCAAATCTTATATTGATATTCAATAGAGATTTTATCGTAGTTCCATCTCTTCTGTTTTTTTCTAATGCTGGGTGACCTTTGCGGTCTAGCTATCTTGAAAATATAGATTCTTAAATAAGCTTCTATAATATGAATAGGTTCTATAAACAGCGAGATGCAATTTATGCCTAAGTTAACGGGAGGTTTGACCGGGTAGCACTTGTGTCAGTAGGTTCTTATGTTTGTCTGGATTTTTATTGGCCTATAGGATTTGCCTAAACCAGACTTAACATACGTTTAACCTGTATTCTAATTTTCTTAAATATACTATAAACTTTATAATATAAATATTATGTTTATATATGTTGAAGGAAAACATCGCGAGGAAACCATAGCATGGTGGTAGGACATTTCCTATCGCTCGCCTGGCCAGCTACCACCCTCAAGTTGTAAAATCTATCGCCAAGCACCTAACAGTGTGTTCCAGCAGCCTTCCTTGAGAGCGAGTGTATTCCAAACTAGGCATGCTTCATCTAGGGCTACAGTATCGCTGACTTCCGTGGTAGTGCTAACTTGTTATTAAATGCCTATCTGTATAATAAAAAAAAGTGGGGAGGCAGTTCCCCAAAAAAATAGACAAGCTACGGTGGCAATCGGTATAATAATTTAACTACCTGAAATTTTTGGCAGAAACATCCGTTACACAATTTGATACAACAACAGCAAACAACAAAATTAGTTAAACGGTTGTTGAGATAATATTATAATGTCTTAGAAGACTTCACTGCTGCGCATAACAAGATTTTCAACAGCTAATTAGCGAGATCTTCCATTTGCAGAACCACTAGTTTATATTATATCGATCAAATAATGTTCAGCATAAATCGCGAACAACATGACTAAGTGCACAGTTGCATCTAAACAGAATTCAATTCGATTTTAGTCGCACGAGGCGGAAAGAATTTCGTTTCGAAACATCATAAAATACCTACAACTCGACCGGCCGGGCACTACGGAACGCTGTGAGGCAAATAATTCACGATTGCGCTGAACAATGTTACATTTACATTCCACTAGCACTTTAGACCCAGGGCATAAAGGTCATTTTACGATGCAAAAGTATGTCGTAAGTTAGCAGATACGAGCTCTGCCACTCGGCCGCATAGAAAATCCTTTTAAAGAATCGAGCGTCCCTAGGGACATAACAGATAAGAGTTGCATTATAGTTGTAGCCTACTTATTTGTTAAATAGTTGACGAGTAATCTTAATGATTGCTTTGAAATATAGAATGTGACCGCATTTTAGCACAGTTCCGGAAAGGATGGCGCGTAAGAGAAGACCTATACTCAGCAGTAGGTAAGTAAAAGTTAATGATAATGATGGTGTAACTATTTCTAGGTTTCTGACGGGAATAATGGGACTACCCTCTTCCCACCACCAGAGCAGAGAGCATCATAGAATTAGATGAAAGAGCGTCAGAAATCGGTCGCGCTTTCTTTAGTTCCACTCTAGAGTGTACCAAACGCAAAACACACTCGTGGAAAGTCTCCGAAAATAAAGTAGGTTTACTCAGATAGCGTAAATAACACGTCACTCAGAGCGGAATTGAAAATTTATACATTTATGCCGTTTGCTGAATAATTCGCTTATTCTTCATGATTACGTGCGCTCCTCGGACCGCTTTCTGCCACTGAAAATATTACAGTTATACCTACTTTATTTATATCTAGTAGCGATATATAGGTAAAGCGAGCGAAGCGTATCTGTTTAGTAAATAAATAGATAAATATTCAAGTAGTTTTAAGTTGAATATGCCGTATACTGTGTACTATAAATTACATTTGCACATATACATTATAGGTAGGTAGGTACACCTATAGGTAGGTAGGTACTCAGATTGTCTTTAAAGCTTAGTAGAGTAGGTAGGTACCTAATAATAATTATTCTTTAATTTTTTTTTTGTAAAGTGTCTACCGACTTTTATTACGGTAGGCGCCGAAAGAAATTTATCAGTTTTTTCGATTTAATATCAGACCACTGACTGCACAGATTTACACAGGAAATATACATAAAAAATACAGTCGAATTAAGTACGTCTTTATTTTTACCCGGCTGCCCAAAGGGAGGATAATGTTTTTTGAGTGTATGTTTGTAAAATATGTATGTTTGACTCTTTGTGACTGTAGTCTAAACCCGTAGTTTTGGTGTGCGATGTGTCATTACATGTTAGTTGCATCCCACGGCTTCCCTCGTTACATTGATCTAAAGTTTTAACCGTCGGGTTTATTTGAAGTTGCTTCTAACCACTCGCTGCAAGTGTTGAACAACGCTGAAGTTTTAATAATACTTACATGAGAAAAGAAATCCGTTGATTGCGAGTCGGAGTCGCGCACGAAGGGTTTTGTAGGTACAACATTAGTTCAAGTTTCTAACTATTGCCGTTACTTACTTATTATAGGCAAAAAACGGCAAAATACAATACAATACAATATTTCTTTATTGCACACCAAAAACAAAATATACAATAAGATATAAACAAGAACAAAACATAGGTAGAACATTGTGCGGTCTTATCGCCTAAAGCAATTTCTAAAATATTACATTTGTTTTTGCCTTGCGAGGTCACCGGTTCACAAAACTACTCCTAGTCTTTGCTGTTATAGCTGCAACAGAAATACATCATCTGTAAAAAATTTAGCTGTCTAGCTATCACGAATCATAAAATACGCAGGTAGACAAACGGACAGTGAAGTCTTAGTAATAAGGTCCCGTTTCTAAATAGGAAAACAGAAAGGATACATTAAGGTACGATTCCACTAGTGTGCGGTACTGTGCGGCACTGCAATACACATTGTGCGACACAAATGTTTATTCTGGTCTACTCACTGAAGCAAATAATAAGAAATTGTGCGCGAACATCCTAATGCTTTTGTGCACAAACACATGCAGGCGGTGGACTCGCGTCGACGCCCATAAACCAGTTGTTCGCGAACTCAATCTTGCTTCCGTTACCGGAGTGAAAACATTTACTTGTGCGCGCACATTGTAAATTAACCAAGTTAAATATGGATTGGATGAATGATAAAATTATTAAATTGATTCAAGCTATTGAAATTTATCCTGTACTATGGGATTCTAGTCACAGTAATTATAAATAAAACACATGCTGCAGCATAAAACACTACGTTTTTCTACCCGTCCATAATAACTACTGGACTGTCTGCGGCAGAAACTCTGTTCAGTGAATATGTTCGCGCACAGGTGTGGTGGACTGTGCACTTACAAAAGTCACGCACAGCCTGACCGGTGGAGACGGAAGTCAAACGCGATACCAGCTTAGTACCTACACTGCTGGAGTTTTGTACAAAATGTTTGTAAGCAAATGTGCTGCACACGATTTTGGTGGAATCGCACCTTAATATATCACTGCAGTGCTGTTATTTTCATTACTTCCCTTATAAGGAATCTTAAACTGTACATACCAAATAGTAGGTATACCTTGCGATATAAAAGATAGAAAACTCAGATAAGGGAATCCGCAACTCGAAATCCAGCGATTATCGTAATTTCCCAGCTTTCCCTCCGAATGGTTACAAAAGAGGTTATTCCCCGAGGAAGGCTTACATTGTGACCAAATGCAATATTTTACTGCGCCGGTAATATGGGGAGACGAGAGTTTTATAGCTTGAAAAATGGATTTTGTTTTCGTTATTTGATTCGTTTGTTGTAGAGGAGAGGTGGTGAAGCGTCTAAGTAGGATCTTATAGATATATTCTTTTAGTATTATTATTCCGTTATATATTTATTTACATAAACTTAAATAACATTTTAAAATATAATAACTAAAACTAAATTAAAATCTAAACTAAACTAAAAAATTAATCTAAAAGGCCTATTGAGGTGGAGGGAAAGGTGCCCAGAATGCTGGCAGCATTGCCACGTTGAATGGCAATGCTAAATTTTTGGCCGAAATAAATGCCAGCACTCTGTACACCTGACGCCTCCACCAAACGCTTTGCCAGGTCTTTATAAAAAGACATGGCGGATGGCCCCTACGAACCTAGTGTCTACACTCCAAACGGCACAAATATATAGGTCTAGACTAGATCTAGACCCATATATTTGCGCCGCTTAAGGGCTTCGGCTTTAGCCGCGGCAGCGCCAGCTTCAATCGTGGTCGTCGGAAGGTGGGACGGAGTCAGTGTGTCTACACAGGTAGCATCCCACACTAGGGGCCGTCCCACTCTCCAAGGGATAAGGGTCATACCGTCAGGTCTCTTACCGTCGTCTCGCATCAGTCCATTAGGTTCTAGGACCGACGGGACGCCAGCACTGACTAGAGCCCGAAGGATGATACCATTCAAGTCGGCGTGTCGCGGAATGCGCCCAGCACTTTTGACACAAGATAGTGCGTGGTGGCCATATTGGTCTGCCATGTCACCGCAGCTGCACCTGTGCGAGACCTGGCATACGGCTCCTACTCTAACTGATACAGCCACGCGGAATGTGTTATCTTCTAATAGGGTGCCAATATTTTTTGATGGTAGTGTGTGTAGCCAAAGTCCGGATTCCCAACGGGCAGCCGAAAGAAGACGGGCACGCTCTGCCAAAGTGCTTGATGAACTTAAAAGATTTTCATACTCCAATAGACAGAGCGGCCCATCCCACTGACGTTAGGAAGACGTATTCTTTGGTAGGGATCCGCTTGGGCAAATTGTTTGCCAGCTTTCCATAGCCTCAGCAAGAAAACTAAACTGAAAATTTGGAATTGAAGAAGCTAAAATGTCTCTAAAAAGTTTTTGCGAGCTATGGGCTGCTGAAAGGAAAGCTGGCAAAGACACACTGGAGATTTTGCGAATACCTAAGCCTCCCAACCTTACAGGCAGGGAGGCCTGGCGCCATGATCGGTCATCGAAATATATATTGAGAATGGCGGTGAGCGCATCCCTTTGAATGCAGTCAAGCTGTTGTAAAAGTATCGTATTGTTACGACCGTACCACAGAATACGCAGTAGTTGTGAACCGGCGCCCCTATGCACAGAATAAGACATAGTAAGCATCGCCCGCGCTATTATCACGCATAGAAAAAAGGGGATCTCTCTCGAATTCAAGTACCTTCTTATTTGTAAACATCTATTGTTCTCGGTGTCCAGCAATTAGAGGAATATTCTGGATAATTACAGAATTACGGCTCTGAGGTATATAAAGGGACCGACTGTAGGCCCGGGGAGTCAGTTTATCGGAAGCTATAACCGCGAACAGTTCTAGAGCGAACCAAGTGCGAATCGAAGTGCTCAGTGTAGTGTGATTGTGAGTGAAAGTGTTGTGTAGTGTTTTTTTTGTGTGTCAGTTTCTGAGTTTTGTGAGGAATAAATCGTCATTGGTGTGAATTGGCATATTTCTATTTTTATCCCGAACCCGTAGCTCGTAACAGTATGTTTCCAAAGCTGACTGCATCTAAGGGAATATTTAACAATTTAACGTGACGACATTTCAAATTCTCGACTCTCTTTAATTACTACAATAATGGAATTTTTAGAGATTTTTGAATATCTAAGAAAATTTTATTCTCAAAGTCAAAGTCAAATCATTTATTGGCGTTATAACTGCGTTTGTTACACTAGGCAAGTCAATACGTACAATAATGAATTATAATATTATGACGAACAAAAGAGTTAAAATTTAAAGAAAAATTAGAAATAAAAAATGCGTCTAGATAATAATGTTAAATTTAATATTGATGTCAGATTACTATATACATAATACTTAGGTATCAGTCCGGTAACATTACAAGTCAAGTATTGTTTAATGTCAATATCCATTTTTAATTAATTCGAGAATGAATATTCAGTCAGATCAGTTTGTAAGAATTCTTTTACTGAGTAAATAGCAGTGGATTCGAAGAATTTTTTTAATTTACTCCTAAAATCATTGCCATATAAGTTAGCTACAGGACGAGGTAATTTATTGAACATATCTTAATCCAGATGCCTTGTTTCTTTACTTTGGCTAATCGAACTTTTGGTTTTTTTAGAAGTACGTCCGGTCTATTGCGATCTCTAAGATTGTATGGTATGTGATTCGGTATTATAAGTATTCTTGTGAAAAGCTCGTTTTTTGAAGCTCTTGATGAGAATAACATTTATTAAATTTTTAAAAATCTTGGTAAATGTAATAATTACATTCTGAATAAAATAAATAAAATAAGAGTATGTACGTTATTTTTCATTTATCTTTCCATTATGGTAATAAAGGGGAATCAAAATTTTAAATGTTGCCAGTTACACTAGAAATTCTTAAAACAAACTCATTCTGAAGTGTCGCATAATGACGTTGACGGTATCTTCTTATTACTTCTCTCTCGACTCATGGTGTCAGACTTCCGCGCCCGAATCCGTCACGGCCAATCAATTAGCCTAATAGATTAGACTTTTATGCAATAGATAGATGGCAATGAGCGTTGGACTTCTTGTATGATAAACTTCTTTCTTTTACCCAAGAAGGTTTTTATTTTGAGTAAGATAGAAAACACTATAATGTATAAACGCTATAGAAATCCAGTAAACATTACTAATAGCAATAAGAGGCGACCATATCGCTAAAAGCGATCTCTTCCAGGCAACCTTTTGGATGGAGAGAAAATATAATAAATAAATAAAATTAATAACGCTTCATTTTTGGTAAGTACAGAATTGTTGCATTTAATTTACCATATTCTCTTTGGTTAAGCATAAGGCAAGATACCGGTGAGTTTAAGTAAACAAATGGACAAGATTTGAATTAACAAAATTTTTAAATGAAAATTACACTTCACTGACCGCGTGGTCCACGACTAGAACAGAATAGAACAGAACGGAACGAGACGGAACGGAACGGAACGGAACGGAATGGAACGGAATGGAACGGAACGGAACGGAACGGAACGGAACGGAACGGAACGGAACGGAACGGAACGGAACGGAACGGAACACAACAGAACAGAACAGAGCAGAACATTACTTTATAGTACTTGTTAAAACTAAATATAGGATATTTTACAACAATACTATACTATTGGTAGTAACATAAATTTAAAAAAAACTTGAGAGGTGTCAAGGGACACCCGGATGAACGAAGTTCCTTTCGATTAATTAGTAAAGGAAATGTAATTTTTTTTTACATATAAAGACGAAATAGAAAGACGAAACGAAAATAACTGCCTTGCTTTCTATGGGAGAGAGAGAGAGAGAGACAGACGGAGAAACACGCGCACGCCGCAAGGCTTACAACTATAGCAAAAAGTTACAACTTTTGGTCTTCATTTTTTACGTCTAGTCCCCATTCACAACGCGCGATAAAGAACTTCGTTCCAAAACTTTTTCCTAAAAAATACAGCTTATAATTACTAATCGAGAATCATACGTACTAACATGCTTATATATTATATATAATTGTTTGTTACATTTCTTTGATTTCTAAGCTTTAGATATATGAATAACTACTTACCCATTTAAGCATTACTTATTCATTAAGCACTCTTATTTGTTGTATTCAGTGAGTGGTAGCCTAGGCGGTAAACACCTTACTTCACAAGCGAGAGGGCTCGTTCGATCCCAGGTTTAGGCATGCACCTATGGGGTTTTGCTTAAGTGCATATTAGAATTACTCACTTCTAGTTTATACGGCGAAAGATAAAGGATCAAGTTTTAAATACCTTTCGAAGATGAGTTAAGTCACCAACCCGTAATTTGACCAGAGTACTTAACCGTGGTGGTCTATGGCCTACGCCCCCTTCCTAAGGGAGACCCGTGTCCAGTAGTGGGAAGCTGTAAGTTGAAAAGCTGTAAGTTGAAACGTACATACTCATTATGGTATCCAGCTCTTGGCACATACCTGTTTGTCAAATGCTCAGGTTTACGAGCGTTGACGTCCTGCTTTTCAATTCGATTTTTTATTATTTACTTTCCGGAGAGGAAACGTAACGTTTTCTTTGTTTGTGCCTCCCTTGTGAGGCGAGAGGGACAACTTTACCCTCTTACTTGTAAATATTTTAAAGAGCTTTGCAAAATTTTTTTTACTTGTCTATTTGTGAATATTTTCTGACCAGTGTAATAACACGTATTGTTACTTCTTTAATAATTATTTATTTTATTCTAGAATTAAAACTGTCACTGAGTTGTCTTTGGCACCTACAGATGCCAAAGACAACTTTTACATTAATTTTCGGTAAAGTTGCAACTACTGCCATAGATTATTTTATAACGATAACCTGGCCACACTTACGTTTGACGCGGACTAATCTGTTTTTGACCGGTCGGCCATCATTCGAGAACGAGCCGTCTTGCTGAAAGGTACATAAGTAAGATCGAGATATTATATTGTAATGTAGTTGATTGTGATTAAAATAATGGGTAATATCGCACAATAGTTGTTTGAATTGATGCCTTCTTTCTGAGGTGTTTTACACCAGATTAAATTGATATTGGTTTTTAGTGAATAGACTTTCAATTAATTCTACAATTTTATAATTTAAATTTTTATGGATACTTATTTAATAGTTGCATAGTTACTGAATAATTTTTTATAGTAAATAAATCGATATTTAATAAAAACAACAACATCAAAAGAATAGGCAGATAGAATAATAACAAATTCAATAATTCTTTTAACATAAAGTGACGGCTTACAGATTTCCATCCGACGCCATGTGGAAGGCGCCGATAGAACCATTTCAGTAATATCGATTTAAAAACCAACTTCTTGAGCGATTTTGAAAAAGTGAATAGGTCACACGGAGGGAGTATACTCTATCAAACTAAAAGAAGATTTGTTCATCATTTTTCGAATTGATCCACGCGTCTCTGAGAAATGACGTAACACACTAAAAATATACGGTCGAATTTAGTACCTCCTTTTTTGTTTAAAAGTCGGTAGAAAAACGGTAGGTCACTGTTATTTTTTTATTTTTTTCGAAAGAAAAAAAACAGTTTAATTTGCGGGTAACAAACGTAAATATTTTTTTTTAAATTTAATAAGCATAAATAAAATCGGCGTAGTGCGAGTTGGACTCGAACATTAAGGGTTCCGTATTATTCTATCAGGTTCAAATTTCTTGGGTATGAAACCCTAAAATAATACTGTTTTTTTTAAGTATGCGCAAAAGGCAGTTTTATGCAAGATCTTAAAATATAGAAATATAGTTCCTAAAAAAACAGAGACTCAGAGTTATTTATATTCTTCATGAGTAATGTAAGAGAGATCATAATTAAGTGTTCGTTTTCTATTATCATCACGAGTAAATGTATAATTTCCGCCACATTAAAGATTTTACAGAAGCTTCCGCCTCCGGTTCAGATTAAAAATGTTAATTTACCCTCATGATTATTTAGCACGCACTCAAAGTTTTCGTAAAACAACGTGGATGGTTTTTGGGACAGCAAAAATAATTTTTGCAGAAATGAGTTGAATGTTTTGAATTTTCATTGACTTTTTATTAACAAAAGTATATAAAACGGTCTAAGATGTAGCACGCTTACCTAAAAGAAACCTATTTACTCGCGTTTGGAAAATACACATATTACAGATATCGGGAAATAGAGAAACGGGTTAGAAGTTCCACAAACCCCATATGCTTTGTAACTTATATTATGTCCGTTACACTGATTATACAGGTTTATCGGCTAGGGGTGTACTAAGCCGAAAGGGAGTCACTATACTCACCTTCACTCTATACTCAGCGATCTCTTCCAGGCAAACTTAGGATGGAGACAAATAACAAAATAAATATAGTATAGGAAGTAGGTTAGTAAGAGACAGTTGCGTCACTCAACACTTATTTCCTGCCGCTATTTTTGACACATCTCCCCCGTGCCTCCTCTGTAAGTCATTAGACTTACAATTACATAGATAAAGTTCAGCAAACAAGTATATTGGATCCGTGACTTATCTCCGCCATTGATCGACCTCCGTCACCGGCCTAAACACCGGATAAGTCCGGATAAAGCCGGATTGAATCGGCAACTTACCGGATATCGCACCAAAGTTTAACTCGAAGCCCAGTTTATTGGCTGTATTGGTGTAGCTGTAGGTACTTATAATAAGCAGTGTCGTTAAAAAATAGAAAAATATTTTATTGTGTTTTTCTTTGGATTCATAGTGGACCTATGATACAAAATGCGGTGTTGTTCAATATATACGTGATAATACTCCAAGATAAAATAAAATAATATAAAGAAATGTATGACTTTCTGTTATTTTTATTTCCGAACGAAATAATTTATATAATTTTTATACCCATACCGTATATATCAAGAGTAAAAATACTAAGGAAAAGTGTCAAAGTATAAAAATTAGGACCGTTTTCCTCCCGAAGGGTAGAAAACGGATATTTAAGTTTCAGCCGTAGTTTGAACCACATTTGAGATTACCCTTCCAATATTCGTCGTAAGTATCTTCTATCTCTTTCTATATTAGGGTAGATTACCGGTATCGCCTTCTATACCTGTCCTTGTCTAACAGAACTTAGGCAGTGCACGGCGGCCATTGCTTCAGTACCTTAGAGCCGGCAAGGCCCTTAAGGTGTGGTTCAAGCTACGGCTGAAACCTAAATATCCGTTTTCTACCCTTTGGGGGGAAAACGGTCATATTTATGTGTTCGAGCCTATGCTTGAACCACATTTGAGACGTGTTTACTATCTGCCGGCGCTGCCTAAGAAAAGCGTACTGTGAGATTACTATAAACCATTACCTAAAGATGTGTTGGTAAGTATCTACTTGGAAAAATAAAATAAAAAACAACCATAATAAATGAAACAAGTATTTCTTTTTAAATTATAGGTACCAATCGGTAGGTATTCTAACTCAAATTAAAATCTGAACATAAAGTTAAAGACTTCTACAAAACAATTAAATAATTAAACTTGAAAGTAGATCTGAACCTTTCCAACAGAAATCATAACACTTATAAGGATAAGAAGCTGGTAGTAAGAACATTAGAATTTGATTTAGGGACGGGGACATCTTTTAGCTCCTTGAAGTAGTGATTGAAAAAAGTATTCTTCGATTTCCAATTTCCTCTTTGTAGGATTTCATCAATATTATGTCGATTATTAATCCAATTGTCTGACGCCACAGCTGCTCTAAAGCTACCAGCCGATGCTGAAATGCCTGCGTCTTTAAACAAAGTCCTGATCCAGCCTCCGATGACAGTACGAGAGGCATTTTTTGTAACGCCTCTAGTTGCAATGAATAGGTTTTTAAGGTTCCGTGCTTTGCGTCTGTCTTTTGAGATGGCAATTAATCTCTTGACCCAAAACACCATATTAAGCTGTCTGTTAACGATTTCTGGTGTTTTCTTAAACAGCCAGCCGGACTGCCTATATGAATGAGAATCTGTTTTGGATCCGAATTTAGGCCAGAAAATTATCTCTTCATCTTTGTCCTCAAAGGCACCATTTTCGATGCTGAGTAGTGTAACGTCATGAACCCTTCTACCTGTTGCTAGAAGTAGGAGGATGTACGTGTGCCTAGACACTGCAAAAATGCTATCTTCATTAAAGGTATAGGACTTCAGGTATGAAAGAAGATCTTTGATCTTCCAAGGTAAAAACTTTTTTACAGGAGGTTTCTCTTTGAAGGCCCCTTTAACAATCCGTTTTACTGTTGGATGCGAGCTGAGTTCTTCTGCTCGTAGTGGATTGCTAAAATTAGATTTATGTAGAGCTATCGTCCTGGGTGCTAGTTTCGCTTCCGTATGAAGTTAGCATAGGTACTTGGCCAGATCTTGAGGCTCGGGGTTATCTGCTGGGATACTCTTTGTTATACCCCATTTGCACCACCGTATCCAAATCGGTTTATAGGTCTTTAAGGTTGATGGCCTCCAGGAGGATTTTAACAATCTTATTTCGAGATCAGACCAGTCTTTCACCTGTTTGGCCCAGCCTGAACCCTCCAGGCCGCCAACTGTAGGCTCTCTACTCCTGGAGGTGGAAGATTCGTGCGTAGGTCGATTAAATTCTTGTGAAGGTCTGGGATTATAAACGGAGGTTCTTTCATTCCTTGCTGGAGATCTGGTTTCCAAAAAGCTATGTCCCATATAGGGGCAATCATGATGTACTGTCCCTCCGACATCTCCAAGTGCCGTAACACGCGCGGAATTAATGCAGGTGGAGGAAAAATCCATCCCAGCCTGTAACGCCATATCTTGCTGAAAGCATCCGTGAATTGACTCTGAGGATCGCCTACATCTTCGCTGACGTAATCTGGTACTACAGCAGACCTTATTGAAGCAAACAGATCTATCTGCGGTGTACCGAATTTTTTGAATAATATGGATACGATCAACCTGCTGAGATGCCATTCTGGCAAGGTTTTCTCTCGCGATAGGCTGTCTGCTAAACCATTGTATACTCCTGGTATAAGTCGGGCAACCAGATGACATTGCATCTTCTCGCAATGTAGAAGGATTTTCATTGATGCTCGCAGCAATGTCATTGATTTTGTTCCACATTGTTTGCTGATGTACGCCACAGTCGTGCGATTGTCGGACTGTAATATCACTGTTTTCCCAAATACTTCGCGTCCTAAGCATTGAAGGACTTCGAAAACAGCCCACAGTTCTTTCATGTTGCTGTGCCAGTTCTTCTGCGCAAGTGTCGATTTGTTCCATAGATGACGACTGTTCGCTATGGCACCCCAACCCTCGTCGGCTGCGTCCGTGGTGATGAATATGGTTGGGTTGGCAAAGTGAATAGGTGTGTTTCGGTGAGCGTTCTTCAACCACCAGACTAATTCTGTCTTTGCTGAGATTGCTATCGGAAATTTCCGGTGGGGGCGTCCCCGAAGCAAGCGTTTCAAGGCGCGTTGTAGCATCCGACAATGGAGTCTTCCCAGCGGAACCGCTAAAGATGCGAAGTTCAGCTTGCCCAGAATGACCTTCGCATCCATCTAACTCCATCTCATTTTGTCCAGAAGATCTAATATGCAGTTCTTTAACTGAAAAACCTTGACCTCCGACAAACCTTTGATGTTCTCCTTCGTATCCCATATTATTCCCAAATACTCTAGCTTGGTCGCGGCAATTGTTGATGTCTTCGAGTAATTTATTTGCCATCCCAATTCTGTCATGAAGCCTAACGCCAACTTCGCTTGGCTCTCTAGGGTTATGGGATCTTCGTGAATGATTAGAAAATCGTCTAGATAGACGATCACCCGTAGATGCTGTTGCCTCAGTTGCTGTGCGACCCAATTCGCCACCTTTGCGAATGCGGACGGTGCGCTTGCCAAGCCGAATGGTAGACATGTCATTTCGTTAGTCTTTCCTTGGTAAGCCAGGCAGAGGAACCGACGGTGACTTTGCGCTATTGGAATGTGAAAATAAGCCTGCGAAATATCTATTTTCATCATGTAGTCTCCCTTGTTTATGTGTGAAGGGATTTGTTGCTGATTTACGAGACGAAATCCTGGGGTGAAGACATAATCGTTCAGCCTTTTCAAATTGAATATGGGACGATACTCTCCGTTTGTTTTCTTCCTCAAAAACAGAGATGAAATGAAGCCCGTCTGATAAACGGTTGGCTGAATGGCTTTGGATTCTAGGAGGTTCCTTATTTCTACTGTCATTTCTGAGGACAACTTTGTTTGGAATCTGAGGGTAGTTGTCCTTGAAAGTTGTTGTTGTAGCACTTCGGCCCTACGCCCACACACATATTGTATTAATGCGTCGGAAGATTTCCGGAAGTTGGAATCTGCAGCAACAAAATCGTTCCCCACCTTCTTTTTGATTTCCTTTGGTAAACTGTCCAAAAGACTCTGGAAGATTATTCTTTGTTGCAATAATCCGTTAGTGATTGCTCCCAGAACGAGGTCAGATCGTTCAAGTATGGCCGATGATATCCATTCGGGGGCAACGCCCGCTAGGAGGTTATTCGGTTTCAGGGCGCTGAAAGCAGGAGTGGCCTGGAACTGTTTCTGTGTTTCGGTGTAGTGAACATTACGCCACTCGGTATCACGAAATCTTTGACATTTAAGACCGTGCTCTAATGCCGTCGGATCAGCTTTAGCAACTTTTGGTTCTTGTGCTACTGTAGTTGGCATAAAGTCGAATATTGGTTCGGTTTCGGAGTCATCCGATTCTTGCATCTCTGCTAGCTTCCTTTGGGCGTTGGCAATTTTAACCCGCAGATCGGCTTCCTTCGACTGTTTTGAAGAGCAGGCCTCTTCTGGCATGGTGCTATCTGGTTGAGACTCGAAAGAGCTGTTTAGGTCCTGTTCTGCCATATGAGGTGTTGTGGCCCTGTCTGGCGATACAGATCTTTGTTGAAGCAATTTCTTAATATTGTCATTTTGTTCCGACTGCATTTTGCAACATTGAGCTAAAAAGGTCGCTTGTTGGTTTAGAACAGAAGCAAGTAGGTGCTTTCCGGACCCTTGTGCTAGATTTTGAGGACGTTAAATGTTTGAGGATGGAGACACAGCCACGCGTTTACGGGGGTGAATTTCAGCTTCGACCTCTATTGATCTATTCGTTCTCTCCAGCTGATCACCGATTTCTATCGCCGCTTCAGATCGCTTTAACAGCCTAGGCTTGAGGGCAGCTACCGTGTCCATGAATAAGCTATATGACGGCCCGTGAAGTTTTTCCATTATTTTTTGCGGGGAGTACAGGAGTGCTCTACCTAAGGGCCATTTCATGATAGTAGACCTGATTGATCTGTAACTGCGCTCCGACAAAGTTTTTGTTGTTGGGTCAAAAGCAAGCGCCATATCAACCGTAGGTATTGTGAATCTGAGTTTCACGTCGACTGCAGGAGGAACTTGGTTATCCCCAAACAAGTCGTGAAACGAGTAGTTGTACACTCGCCAGTCTCGCCAACCATCAGGGTAATTTTTGTCCAAAGACGCGACAATGGCTTTGAAAGGTAACTTTTCTGCCGGATATCTGAAAATAAACAAACCATTGGTTGTTGTAAGGAAGGGGTGATGTGCCGCCTTAAGTTCTGAGTAGATGACGTCTCATTTATTTAGTTGAGAAAACACGGAATAGTCAAGGTGACTGCGTCACTTCAACCAAGGCACGTAACATAGGTACGTGTTGCCACGCCAGAGGGCGCGTGCCGCCTTGGTGATGTCGTCTCGGTAAGAAGACGTGTCGTATCAAAGTTGGACTGATTTGCATGACTTGACCTATAATGGCCTTGATGGTGTCGTCTCAGTCAGACGACAGACGCGTCGTCTCAAAGCCGGACTAATTTGCATGACTCGTCGACCTATGGTCTTGACGATGTCGTCTTAGTCAGACGACGGACGCGTCGTCTCAAAGTAGGAAGACTTACGAGTCTCGACTTGTCGTCGCTGGGCCTGAGGCGCCGAGCGGAAAATATCGTCACTGGGCCCAAAGGCGCCGAGTGGTATTGTTGATTGAGGATAAAATGTAGCCTCAAATCTTACCTTCGTTAGTTGTATTCACATCAAAATCAACGTTTTTCACTCTCATTATTACTTAGATGTTCACTGGACGAATATTGAAAGCGTACTGAAGCAATGGCCGCCGTGCACTGCCTAAGTACTGTAAGACAAGGACAGGTATAGAAGGCGATACCGGTAATCTACCCTAATATAGAAAGAGATAGAAGATACTTACGACGAATATTGGAAGAGTAATCTCAAACGTGGTTCAAGCATAGGCTCGAACACCTAAATATATAAATATTAGGTCATTACATATGAAATTGGCGTTTTGTAAGGGAGGAACATAAAGTCTTTTTTTTGTAATAATTTATTTATTTAATCAAAGTATGTACCATTGCTATCTATGCACTTTTGCCATCTCATAGGTAGTTCATTGATCCCTTTACTAAAAAAACAATTAGGACGAGAATCAATGAAATCTTTGAAGGCGCTTTGGACTGCCCCATCGGAGTTGAATTTTTTCCCTTGCAAGAAGTTATCTAAATTTCGAATAAAATGGTATTCTGTTGGAGCCAGGTCCGGGGAGTACGGTGGATGTCTTAGACATTCCAATTAAAGCTCCTCTAATTTGGCAGCCGTCGATTGTGCAGTGTGTGGTCTAGCGTTGTCCTGAAGTAGCAGTGGCCTAGAGCGCTTGACCTACCTCGGTTGTTTAGCAGCTAGCTTTTCCATCAGTTGCTGACAAAAGATATCTTTTGTAATCGTCTGGCCAGATTTAAGAAAGCTGTAGTGAACGACACCGGCACTAGTCCACCAAACGCTCAGAAGTAACTTTTTTTGAGTCAATTTTCGCTTGGGGCAGGGTTTGGCTGGTTCGCCAGGATTCAGCCATTGCGATGAGCGTTTCCGATTATCGTACAGGATCCACTTTTCATCACAGGTAATGATCCGATTTAAAATGCCTTCATTATTGTGCCGGTTGAGTAATGTAACGCAGCAGTTGACACGCGTTTGTCGGTTTGCTGCGCTCAATTCATGAGGTACCCACCTTTCAAGCTTTTTCACCTTTCCAATTGGTTCAAGTGGATTAAAACAGTTTTATCACTAACACCGCAGCCTGCAGCTAACTCGGACGTGGTTTGCGATGGATCTGCTTCCACAATAGCTTTCAATTCTTCATTAGCAACTTTAGTCTCCGGCCGTCCACGGGGCTTGTTCTGCAGGTCGACATTTCCAGAACGAAAACGTTGGAACCAAAAACGCACTGTGTTTTCTTTTGCGACACCGCCGCCATACACATCATTAATCCTTCGAGCCGTTTCTGCAGCACTGGTACTACGGTGGAAGTCGTACTCGTAAATAACGCGATATTTCAAGTTTTCCATTTTGTAAACTGCGTGACGCAAAGAAAAAACCAAACGAGGACAAAACAAATGAATTACGGTTTTCGAAATACAAATGTATGAATAAGCTGTATAAATTTGAAATTGGAATCCCTAACCAAAGAAGAGATATTTGAGATCAAAGTGGCCAGTACGACAAAACGCCAATTTCATATGTAAGGACCTAATATAATCTTGTATACAAGATCAAAATAATAGTAAAAAATATCAAACAAGAAAATCGGGAAACATACTTTAAAAAAATATCAATCAAATTGAGAACCTCTTCTTTTTTCAAGTCGTATAAAATTAAATAAAACGAAAAACATCTCTATTTTCTGTCTACTCAATCTGCAAAAATAATAAAATGTATAATTGCCTTTATAATAGCATTAAACAGGCATCATACCACAGGGCTCCATTTTAGGCCCAGTCTTATTTTTGATAGATATTGATGATATTACCAATACGTTTCCAAGTTGGGCTCATATAAATTTTTTTGCAGATGACACACATGTAGGTATCAGAGACAAATGTATACATAATTTAGAAAATAAAGTTAGTATCGTTATGGGATTGTTAAAGAGATGGTTTGACGAAAATGGCATTATTCTTAACTCTGATAATGCCATCTCTATGCAGTATCAGTCAAGGTTAGGTATTTTCGGGAATCCCATTAGTACTACATTTTTAGGTTATACAATTATACAAATAGTCCTAATGCGCAAATTTGCAAGAAAATGGCAAGTGGATTTATTTGATTATACCTAAGCCATTACTATATAAAAAGTCGCTCATCTTTATCTATTATGCCTACGTGCATTTTATTATAAGATACGCTATTACTGTTTGGGGAAATGTTAAAGATATCATAAACGTCTTAAAATGTCAAAAACAGTCTATATGAACAATTAACATAAAATAATGACAGTATTATCACTTCATATTTATAGTTATTTATTAGATGTACACGAGGATAGGGAAATACCGGAAAAAAATCACGCAATAATAAAAAAGAGCGAATCCTACCAATAAATAGATTAGCTGAATGTAAAAAGCAGGGGATTTATACCAAAATACTGATGTACAATAAATTACCTAATAGTATAATGTATCTCAATTTTATTACATTCAAACTTGAAGATTTTTTTTGAAAGCAATCCTTTTTATAAACTCAGCGAATATATGTCAATGCAGCTTGTAGAATCATCGTTCTTGTGTAACGAACAACCATAATAAAATATCACTAATAACTAAACAAAGCAAGTAAATATTTGTCATGAGCAAGCAAATGTAAATATTTGTCAAGAGAACTATTCAACTAATAACTAATATTAACTAATCGTATATAAATGAGATTTGTAAGTTACATTTTTTAAGTAATTCTTAATTCAAATGTAATAAGACTTGCCTGTAACGAAGGTTATTTAAAGGCAATAAATTTTGCTTTCCTTTACTTTACTATACATTCGAGTACATGACTAACTCTTTATTACGAATAATTGTCATCACAAAAGAAATAGAACATCAGATAATAAATATAACAGAAAACAAGCACATGAGAAGCGTTATATTCCAGAGATTTTTTTTTAAGAATTAGCGTAGATGGTGAAAAAAAAAAACCAAACAAAAACCCCAAAACAACAAGTGATTAGTAGCAACTTCAAAAAAACCCGACTGATAAATCATTAATCCTGTGTATCATACTTACATTTTTAAATTAGTTGTACCCAGTGTCACTCTCACGACTAAAACGAATCTTTTGACACCATTCGATAACAATGCGACAAGCCGTTTAGACTCCAGGGCGTGCCAAACAAATATACATACATACCTACATACATAAACTCGGAAAATACTCCTTCTTTTGCAGTCGGGTATAAAAGAACAGGAGCAATACATCTGAAATAGTAACACCGCACCCAGCAGTATGCACATTTTCAAGTCGTCACAGCGCAGGTTAAAGTTTAAACAAATCGGAACATATTAAGGCGAAGTTGTAAGGCATAGTTTGGGAAGTGGCCTGAGCAATTATAATAAATTTAACCGGAACGTAGGTGGCGGCAAGTTTTAGAATAAGTTGGCTGCACACGACTTATGTACGGTTCCCGTGGGCGCCGGGTTAACCGTACGTACAGACGCGCTCGTAATTGCTTTATATAAATAAATCTAGAAGCACGATGTTCATTCAAAACGCTGTCTGTAAGTGAAATACGTCGTATGATTAGTAACTCTATGATCAAGTCTATCGACGTCAAAAAGCGTTGGACTCTTTAAAATAAACTCTTTAAATCGATACCAAGGTTATTATTGAGAAGCATAAAGTTTTGATTGGTCTTAAGGTCTCTGTTTTTTTTTGGTTCATGGTTAGGTACGCGATCTATCACCAAGTCCAATACCATCCCAAATGTGTCTAACCATTCGGTGCTCAGTTCCAACTTTTATTCATATAAAATATCTAGCACAATTTGCCCCTATTTGGCTTTGTTATTGGTTTTTTCCCATCGAGTTACTCACCTCACTCTCAACTCTCCCACATTACCTCGATGGGAAAAATAAAAAAAAAACAGGAACACTAACATATAATTTTATTGGGATAACTCTTTACGTAATTCTCAACGAGTCATAGTCAGGGAAGTGAAATCAAACTGCTTTCAATTTAGCCAAATGAAACTAGTTACGAAACTTCTATAACAAAAAACTCCCCATAATTACAACTACTTTGTTTTTTTTTAAATTAAAATGTATTTAGGATAAATACATTTAAATAGGATAAAATAAATATTTAGGATCAAATACCCTTTTAATAGGTCTATGACATCTAGGCGAGTCACGCAAAATAATCAAAAAGAAAAATAATACATAAAACTGCGCTTGCCAATCTTATACTTTCCTCGAAATGCTTTTGTCGCCGCCTGTACTGCCACGTTCAACTTAAATTAAACTCCGACATATCAGGTGTACAGTTAATCTGACGACTCCGAGAGACATGTCAATGGAGATACCTCAGTCTACATCTCCTTAACGTCTGTTCTACAAGTATTTATACAGAAACCTCCCGCCATTTCTCTAGTTTATGAGCACATAAATTGCTGCTCTTTTCGATAGTTTTAGTTGAATTAATATTAGTTTTCAGGGTATTCAGTTTTATGTTTAATGTCACATAAGGATGTATTATAAGTATAGATTGTCATCCATAAAAATATATTAAAATTATTAACATACTTCGATTCGGCAGGCACATTATAAACCAAGTTAGCAAAGCAGCTTTGATATATACATGGAACCAACTAGAAAATTTAATATTTCAAATATGAACATTATTTTCTACCATTCTCCAAAAAAAGAGGGAGGTACTCAATTTGACTGTATTTTTGGACTGGGTGGACTTATTAAAAATTCTTCTTTGTTTGTTTCTCGAATCGTCCCATTTGAAATATCGTCGAATTGAGTACATACACAAACTAAACCCGTCCTACTTGATGATAAAAATATTCTGCCTAATTGAGAACCTTTCCTTTCGCCATCAAAACGTTATGAAGCTATCGAATAGTAATTGTTTTAGACTAATGATAATAATATTACAACTGTCGTTGATCAAAAACAAATACTTTACGATTTACGAGACGTTTTAATTTCGAACCTGAAAAACAGAGCTTCACTATTTCAGATTTAAAATAAGAAAAAAAGAAAAAAAATTACGGTATTAAGCTTGGAAAGGGGTACTTTATTTTGTCTTTGGAATTTATTGCAATTAACTTTTTTGTTTCTAAGTCTATTGACGGCCCAACTGTGATGGCTGGCACGCTTAGGTTCAGCTTTAGGTCCGAAGTAACTGTAGATAGATAGATAGAAAACTCTTTATTGTATGCACTCATAAACAATACAATAAACTTATGATTACGCAACAAGCGGCGACCTAAACGCTAAGAGCGATCTCTTCCAGGCAACCTTTGGATGGAGAGAACTAAAGCATAAGTAATGACTTAGAAGCTAAACATAAAAACTAACTTGAATTTAAATAGCAATTAATAATCATGTCTCTACTCCCTCCATAGAGTGCTTAAGTAAATATTCTGTAGTATACTAGCTATTCTTGCTTTACATGTATAAATAAGCTTAACATATCCCGTGGAAAGCTCGTCGTGTTTAGAATATAGCAGTTTATAGTTTCAGTTGTAATATGTTGTAAAATAGTTTCTTCACTCAACGTTTGAATTACGTGGTTTGGGATGGTTTAAGCGTTCTCGGACTTCATTAAATTAGTATTAGTAAATGATTGCTTCTATCCTCAGTTTTTTAACACGATACAGAATTTTATTTGGAATACTAAAATTGGCACACAATTTGTTTTTGAGTTAAATGACTAACTTATTTTATATTTTTTATAGCTAATATGCTTGCGCTAGACCGCAACTCGCTTGATATAAAGCGACTATACGACAAAGGCTTCTCCTTAAAAAATCAGCTAAGTGCGAGTCGGACGAAGGGTTCCGTACCATTATCAATACAACATTACTTCAAAATATTACTGTTGTCGTTATTAACGAGCAAAAAACGACAAAAAACAACACGTTTGTTAGATTCCTCAAATATTTATTTTATTCTGTTTTAGTACAGCGGCAACAGTAATACAACATTTGTGAACATTTCTACTGTCTAGCTATTACGGTTCATGAGATACAGCCTGGTGATAAACATACGGACAGTAAAGCCGTACTAATAAGGCACCGTTCTTACCCTTTGGTTACGGAACCCTAAAAACACAAGTAGGTACATTGATATAATTGAGCAGAGTTCAAAAAGGGAGTATTTACCCTACTTTGAAAGAAGGATGGTTATGTTTTTCGAGTGTATGTATGTAAATTTCTTTGGCACGCCTTAGAGCCTAAACAGCTTGTTGTATTTTATATGAGTGGTTTCTATTCGGCTTCACCTGCAGATGTTCATAGGCTATACTATCTGCAGCCCGCGGTTTAACTTGTAAAGATACGTGTGCTTAAAGTTCTTACAGTCAAGTTTTTTGAAGTCACATTTAACCACTTGTTTACTGAATCTTTTTTTGAGGGCAACCTACCTGTCCTACCTCAGTGACGGTCCTGCGGAAAACTGTACTAATAGTTGCATGCATAGAATGTGTCGACGACGACGCCGACGTAGCATTGGACGGAGCGACCTGCGACTAAATTATGCGATCGGTCTCGAATACTGCGGGGTCGGTGCAGTCTGAGTTCGAACATACGCTACGCTTCCCACTAGGGTGGATATGGGTTGAGATCTCTGTGGATTTTGGTAAAAAAATGTTTTTTTTTCTACAATCTTTTTAACGGTCGGAACCGCAGTGACAGGTTCTACTAACAAAGGAAATGACAATCGGTTTTAATTACACTAAATCCTATAGACTTCTTTTAAAAACTGCCGGACCGATTATGATCAATATTATTAGGGACCAGTCCAGTCCAGTCCAGAAAATTAAAAAAATATAAACCAAATCGGTCCAAGCGTCGTGTCGCTGAGAAAAGTACGGAAAAATAAAATGCCATTTTATTTTTCCGTACGTTTGTCAAAATTCCTATTTTATTACCAAAAAAATTTCTAAACGGTTATCAAAATGGATAAAAAGTCACCAAATGTGTCACGAAAATTGTATCAGTACTTTAAGAATTATAGCAATTCAAAGTTCCTTAATTTTGTCACTGATTCACTGACTCACTGACACACTTGACTCACCGATCGTCAGTATTCTAAGGTACTTCTATCAAACCTACAAGTTCCACATTTTGAACACAGTTATAGTTTAGCCTGTATAGCAAGGAAAAAATCAAACATTTTAATTCTTTATAACCGTTTCCGAGATACACACGGCTTAATAATGTCTATTGTTATACAAATTGAAACTATGTAATATTGGAGCTTTGAATCTATATCAATTTTAATGTACCCATACGGACGGCTATTTAGATTAGCTTGTAGATTACGTTGCTGTGTACGTTTGCCGAGTCACTATATTTATAACAGATATAAATATCAATAATATTGATACAGTTACTATAAAATGTTGTTGGCTTACAAGTAGGATATTATTTATGACAAATTAGTTGGAAAGTTTCTGCCATAGATAAACAGATAATTAGTTAACCGACTTGGTTTACATTCGATTGCACAACTTCCTAAGCCAGAAAAAGTGCGCAGCGCATTTTTGTACATGTAATGTTTTTGACTGGATAACGTTTTCTAAAACGTAACTTGTAGCCGAAAGTATTCAGAATGTCTTAGAAAAAATTACCTGTACCTACTGCGGACCTTGTTGCCGGAAATTCGGACCGTCTAAATTATATACAATTACGGATTTGGGAAATTAATTTTGTTTGTAAGTGTCCTTGCTTTGGCCATAACAAATGTATCAAAGTAATTCTAGTAGCTTAGTCTGAAACAAAATTACTGATGCCTGCCGAATTGTCCGCCTTTGACTATTTTCAATTTTTTTGTACATGATACTATCCCAGATCGTGGTGCTAATAGCGAAGAACGTTCTCCGGCATCGTAGAACTGCGTCTGATTGG
Source organism: Ligdia adustata (assembly GCA_947049295.1). Classification (NCBI taxonomy): domain Eukaryota; kingdom Metazoa; phylum Arthropoda; class Insecta; order Lepidoptera; family Geometridae; genus Ligdia; species Ligdia adustata. The sequence goes on from OX346231.1 coordinate 10,970,096, forward strand.
CCGGAATCCTCGGGACTGAGGCTGCGGCCGCGAGCGCTGACTCGACGGATCCATACGTGTGGACAAAGGATAAGCTATCAGCGGGACAGGCTACAGCACCACTATTATTCAGAAAACTAACGCGTGTTAGATTCATATTGTTTAAGAAGGTCTTCACCATACCTAATTATTGTCTCGCACTCAATCTCATGTGCGAGACGCGTCATCATTAAAGACACGAACGACTCATTTCATCCCTGATGAAACTGACCGAATGTCAACGAAACTTTGATTGGACCTTTCCAACAATCAGGTTACGCGTGAAACCCGTCTAAAACAATAGTATTTAACAAACTTTTAAGTAGCTATGTAGTTTCTGGTCTTCTTGTTTCTTTTCCTATAAATCTTAAAAATACATAAATTGAACATCTATGAGTTTTGAACAGAGTATGACGCTCGAACTACGGATCTGTCTGAAGTATATTTTTTAATAACTAGATGAATCCCGCGGTTTTACTAGCAGTGAATATTCGATCATCCCATGGGATCACTTCAGTTTTCCGGTATTAGAAGTAGCCTATGTTTTTACACAGGGCTATAATAAGCTATCCTGGTACAAAAATTCAAACAAATTCTTTCAGCCGTTTGAGCGTGAAGGAGTGTAACAAACATATGCACATTAGTGCGATTAAAGAATATTGTACTTTAGGATCTATGTACTTAGGGCAAAGACTGTTTCATAAAGTTTTAGCAAACTAGGTCTCGAACAACCAGTTCGTCAGAGAGAGGCTTCTGACCTAAAGCAATTCCTACCAAAACGTGCCAAAGTACAATTAAGCCTTTAGCTGGCTTACTAACCAAAATAAACCTTTTAAATCGGTAATAACAAAGACCATCTTGTTCAGCTTAAGAGTTAGAACGTTACATGTTTACATCTATAGAATTGTTGTTAGTTTAAAGTCACAGGGGTTATTGCGAGTTTTCTTACTGATTCGATCGCGTTGGCGTAAACTCAGTTTTCAGTGACATCTATTTAAACATTGACGCTAGATGGCGCTGTTTCTATTCCATACAAAAATACAATCTAGTAATTAAGAAAACTCTCACTAAGCACTGTACCTTTTCTACTGGCTATTTATTAGTGTCGTAACGTTACTGACTGATTCTCGGTTCCTTGTAATTGTTACACAAGAGGTGCGTCTGCGTCGAAGTTCAATAACTATTATTAAATAATTAAGTATTTAAAATTTGTAAATTTTAAAGACTTCACTGGACTGACTGACACTATATGTAAAATATATATATAATTGCTAAAAAGACTGATGTACGAAAAAGGATTGCGTTTTTAAAATAGAAAAATTATAAAAATAGGTACTTCAATAATGTCTAATAAGAACTTTTAGAAAATGTCAATTTCAAGATAAGAGTATTTGTAGATTAATCTGTTTCCTAACTGTTTATATTTTTGTAACGTCATTCGACGTACCAAGTCTTATATTTTTTAAGTTCTGAGACGCGTTTGGCTCTTCCTGATTGTAGTAATATGGTTGTAACAACTTTCAACTACAATAGTAAAAATGGTAATTCATCTGCTGTTCTTATTAGGTACTTGTAGAATCTGTACGGAAATATAACAGTCATAAAGTTTGATAGCGCTACTGTGATTATTTAAAGAATTTGTAATGTTTTCAACACTGTTCCATCATCAAAGCGGGACTCAATTAAAGAGCTGGGAGATCTTATTTTGCAAAACTTAATGGAGCGTTTGATCGATTTGACGCGTGACCAGAATGCCGGTTTTTATCTGGCCCAACGTATAAGCATTACCATTCAGCGTGGTAATGCGGCTAGTATTCTGGGCACCTCTGGTTGTGGGTTGGAGCATTTGGATTATATGTAGATTTTAAATAGTCTATAAGTAGTCTTTCTGCTGTATTTTTTATTGTAGTTAGTCATTTTTTTTAGTTCAGTTTAGTTTAGTTAGTCGTAGTCCGGTAGTCTTTAGTATTTAAAAGATATTCATTTTATGTACTAGATTAGGGCTGCCTTATAAAAAAATCATAATGTTAGATTCATTTTACGTCACGACGGTTCTCTTTCCGCACAGACTCCAGACTCGTAAGATTGGTGGTAACACTGGTAGTACACATTTCGGCAGAGGCGCCCCTTCAATCTTATTAACTTGGTTAGCCTGTGTCTTGTCCCCTACGTGAACGAATTAGCGAACAATAGGGCGCTGTTTACTTGGAAAGTTTCCGTCTCGAATAATGCGCGTTTTATAAAGTGCGCATTCGCGTAGAAGTGTCCGTAATTGATGTGCCGACATAATGCTGCCAGCTCCTCTTGTACTTTTCCCCTTTTTTTGTATGTTTGGTCTTTAACTTTGGTCTAATGTATGTTTATTAATTGTTTGTTTATTTATTGCTTTAGCGTAATCTAGACTCGAGTCATAAATTATTTAGTTTTATTTTAAATTAATAAATAACAATAAAGAAACAAATTACATATTATAAATATTATAATATAGACAAAAGTTATAAAAAAATAGTCACTTAAATAATTTTGAATTTCGGGCAAAGTGCCCAAAACGCTGGCTGCGTTGCCCCACTGAATGGCTAGACTTATTTTTTGAGCAACATATAAGCCAGCATTTCTGTCTAACGCAGAGTCCTTCTGACAATATTATATATTTATTTTCTATTTTAACCGATTAAATACGAATACCAGCTAGTTTTGTATTTACCCTTTACTAACCCCCGGTACAGAAACTATATTTTATTAATATCAGTGCATGACGGCCGCCGCAATAACATAGCGAAGTGTGATTTGTTATTTTATTTATTCTTTTATTTGGTAACATAAACTGATCGTGCTGAAACATTCAGTTTTTACGGATTTTTAGTGTGTGATAATTATCTTTTTCTCAGTGATGACGCCTAGACCGATTTGGAAAGTTCTGTTTTGATCGAATGAGAATATTCATTTTTCTTGTAGTCCCGTATCAATTTTAAAAAGTCAGTCAAGTATTTTGGTTTTGAAATCTAAATAAATGAAATTCAATGGTCCCGTTTTACTCGACTGCTCAAAAGAAGGGTACTTAATGTTTTTCGGGTGTATGTTTGTATATTTGTAAGTCTATAAGTAAGTCTAACTCTTTGTGACCTTCCAGAGACAACTGCACTGGTCACATGCCGCGTCTTAACATTTTTTTTTATCAACCTAGCTCGCACAATAAAAGTAGACGCAAAACGTTTAATGCGTGGAATCTTCAATTCGGTGAAACCATGTTTGTGGCTCGATAAGATACAGTCCAGTTCTATAAGCCTAAAAATCCAAAATAAGTAGATTAAATTCACAAATTAATTTATAAGTTCATAAAAGGCACGGACCATAGAGTCTGTGAAGGGTAATGATATATCAATATATATATATTAGTCGGATTACCACCACTCTCAAGTTGTGACATCTGTCGCCAAGCCGGCCGCCTTCCTTGAGAGTCAGTGTATTTCAGACTAGGCATGCTCCCTCTAGGGCTATCGCTGAATTCCGTGCTCGTGCGAACATGTGGTCCATTTGACCACATGTTCGCATACACATATCCTAGCTGCGTAGGATATTAAAAATAACATCTTTGTAAGTCGACCACAACCCAAATACTCCTCTAGAAGTACTATTACTCATTCTGTGTGTATGCCAACAATTTGCCCAGCACAGCGCTCAACGAGCCGGCTAACTAATGTAATGTAAGGTCTGTCCTGCTCCGTTTGTTGTAACTAATAATCTTTCTAAATACAATTGCTTGTGACTATAAATTTATCTATATTTATTACTTTATTAGGATGAACGAAATATCTAACTACTTACAAAAAAGAGCAAATGGATTACCTATAGACCATTTACTCGTAAGATCGTCTTCTCTCTTTTTTGACTTCCGTGGTCGTGCGTCGTGCGAATATGTCGTCAAATGCCTAGCTGTGTAGGAAAAAAAAGATCTACCAAATCCAAATGCTCTAACTTATTACTCATAATATACAGAAATAAAGTTTGTGAGTTTGATTGTTGGGAAGTAGAGTCACATCCTGGGGAGAGCCAGAAAAAATAATTCCTTTAACATTGTTTGTTATAGTATTAAACGGTATATTCTTTTCCACTTCATCCCAGGAAATATGAGCAACTTTTTAAAAATATTTTGATGGACTTTAACTACACTCATACAACAACCGACGGTCTACTACAACAAGTTGAAAGCCATAAAATCAAAGCATCCTTAACCCTTTCAGATCTGAATATTTTTTTGGTCTTGTATCACAGTTATATTTTTTTCTTGTAGACCAAGTAAAATATGTCACATAAGAAAAACATTTTTTTTTCGTTTGGGGTCTGAAAGGTTATCATGTAAACCAAATTATTTTGTGTACCTAATATAAAAATACACAACGTGTAAAAGATAGGTGTGACTATACTTAGGGGTGTTAGTATACCCATCAAAGTGAACCCATTACTGAAAAAAAAATTTCAAAAATCAAAAAAATATATATTAAGTTCTCCATACAAAAATCGGTCACGTGATCTCGGCCAAGTCGTGTGGAGGACTCAAAATTTTTTTTAGATGCAATATTTTGTTCTTTTGGTTCACTTTGATTGGTAGACTAACACCGTTAAGTATTGTCACACCTTTCTATTACTCGTTGTATGAAGAACCAAAAATACAAAAAAAAATTAACACATTCAGCAAAAAAAAAAAACATCTGATATGTGGGCGATATTACCCAGGCGAGATGATTCCATGGTGAGATAAGGACACTTAAATTTCCATTTCTCAGGTACTCAATTCGTCGGTTATTTGTTTGGTTACCTAATTTGTCGGAGACGGCTGGGCCTATTCAAAATAGGTACTTTTTTGTTTGAAAGGGTATATATAAGTGGTCTCCATGTGGTCCAATTTTAATTTTATTAAAAACGGCCCAAGGATTTAATTTTAAATAGAATTAACTGAAAAAGTTCTGAGTTAGTTTAGTTAGTAACTTGGTTTTAAAAGAATATCTCTTTATAATTAAATCAAGTAGGTAAACCTGTCTTGGATAGTAATCTTGAATAGAAACCCCACTCTAAACGCGGCTATGATTATTATCGGAATTGAAATAGCCAATTAAAGCATCGTATAACTTTCAAGCTCGGAAAAGTTTCGTTAAAGTTTTCTTGCAATTTCCTTGGTATAGGTAATTCGAAACTTGCTACTCTCTTCATGGCAGTGTAACAGTATAAAATGAAGGAATGCCTTTTAACGTATTCAGAGTTGAATGAGGATATTCAAATGAAAAGAGTGTATCTATGGGTACGTTTTTTTGTATGACAAACTCAAAATAGTTATTAATGCAACGGTTGTATTGTGAGAGGTATGAAGACACGAATTATGACATAGGTGATAATATCTTATGTATATAAATATATATAATAAACACAAAAGCAAAAAAACCTTTACAGTTTAGAAAAAACTAATCAATTGATAAACCCCTAGTGGAAAGGAACCATCCCAGTATGCTGGCTGCACTGCCACGTTGAATGCTGGCTCATATTTTGCAAAATATGAGCCAGCATTCTGGTCACGTGTTGCTTCCACCAGACGTTCAACGTGCAACTGTTTATAATAGATATTTAGAAATATTTTGATATTTACACTTAAGGCTTTATCTAAATCCATGATATAAATTCTTTTTTAAAAGCTTCCTGTTAATTTACCTAATTTTGTAAAGAAAAGTGATACTTATGAACGCTCTAGCCCACATTATATGAGTGTAGTCATCTACGTGACCAATTTATTGTTAATCTAAGTTTTGCTGCTGATACTGGCTTAACGTTTTGCTTGCGTACTGCACATACATTTTACAGTCTTTGAACAGACTACTTTGATCGAGGTTTAAGTATTTCTTTTGATTTCACTTTCGTTATTACGTTAGGCGCGACCTTGAATTATCATACTCGTATAACTTATATAATTTTAGTCGGCCTACGTCAACAACTGTAGTCAACAATTGTTAACGTAGGCATAAAGCCGCTATACTCACATGCGGTACAAACGAAGTTGAGTTTTCTATGTCAATGCTCAAATGGGATGGAGCGGGTCACGTGATGCGGTGGAAGCCTAATGGAAATGACGGCCTAGAACTCTTTGGCGTCGCGATCTCGACTTATTTAAACAGGACTGGCGGGAGGTGGCCCAAGTTTGTGAATTGTAGAAGGATATGGGGGAGACTTTGCCCAGAAGCGGGACAGTATAGAATAAAAAAAATGTTAGCTATTAGAAAGAGTTAGATTATTTACCATCTGCATAACAGTATCACGTGAAAATAATCTTAATAATATTTCACTAAGAAAATATTCACGCAACAAGCCTACATATTTCATGAAAATGTTTAGGTTCCTCGGTAAAACTCTCAAGGTGAGTGGTTTTTATGATCGTCTTAAGGCTCCAATCGATTGCGGATGTATTCGACGCACGTACCGACCGTCTGCGAGACCCTTAATATAAATAACGACATTACATCGCATTCTATTAGGGTTGTCAGCGATGTGGAGGAAAATGCGGAGGACAATGCTGACGCGGGTTTAGAAAATGATTGCTGTCAACTGAGAGGGCTAAGGATATATTTTTTCTGCAAAGTAAACTGGCATTCGAGTATCAGTTTATCACAAATTTATAACGATTACAAATGATTTTCCGTCTTTTAATTTTCTAGAAAAATAATAAAATTTATAGTTAATGGTGATAAATTAGGTAAATAATTAAGGTTTAAATTGCATTTAGCTTATCAATTATTTCATTGACACCCGAATAAAAAAAAATAACACACAATTTTATGGATAGACATCCTAAATTAATAAGGTATAGAGCGTAGTATTTTGATACATTTCACTTCATGTGGAAGGATAAGAAGTCAATATAAGAGACTAAATACGTATGCGACAGCCGAAGGACTTAAAAAAAACCAAAATGGTTCCAACTAATTTATTACTAAAAATTAATATTACAATAAAAATATTCTAAGTCTAAAAATGTCTTTCTCCAACTGAAGTAAAGTTAAGAGTGACTCGCGTCGAAGCTCGAGGCATCGGGTAACCTCCGATGGTTAGGTGGCCAGCAGTGGCGTGGTGCTGATGCAGCAACTCGTGGTGCGCCAACGTGACTCGCATGTAGGTCGTCGAATGCTCTGCGTCATCGGTTTCCATATAGTAGGAATATGTAATTCCTCCACCCGCAGATCAGCAACTATTTTCCTACTTTCAGAGAAAATGTTGCTGGAAAACTTCCAGATTTTTCGATGTCTTCGTAGGCGTGTTGCTTAGGAGATGGCTTCTGTTTCTGTTCATAATTCGGAGATCCATCGGACTTCGTGATGCAAGTAGTCGGGTAGTAACGTCGAATTACTATAGCTGCAGCAAGTGCAAATGCACTAAGTAGTACCACGTAAAATGGGATAGTGGTATGGTACAGTGTGTCGGATGTACTTGATTCTCGTTCCAGATTCGGTTGCAACATGCTTTGACTATAAATTTCATGAATCTTGGTCAGGTCGATAGATTTTAATGTCATTCTCCTTGAAGATAGAGCCTTGTCTTTGAAGTCGAAAGGGATGTCAGCTATTAGCAGAGGCTGTCCGGATACTTTGTTGTCTTCGTTGGCTATTGTGAATTCTGACGTCATCAAGGTGCAGTTGATAGGTAGGGTGATAAGGTAGCTTCCTTGAAGTTGCTTGTGTTCTTCTCTACCACATTGCATGTGAATTTTCGTAGGGCGAGGAAAAGTAGCAACGTAGCTTTTGTCGTCCAGTTGCTCCATTGCTTCGGTGTCCAGGGTCACGGTGGTCAGGTTACAGGCTGCTCCTAGTGAGTGATGCATGACTAGCTCTCGTGCGCAATCATGCTGGTACTTGATCCGGTTGATGGTGTCTTCCACGCAGAGGTACTGCTTGTCTACCTTCGGGCATTCAGCCTCCATGTACGCATAAGCATCCTCATTGGTTGCTAGGAATAGTGCGGGAGGAATGAGGACTTGGTTATGCCTGTTCGGTGTGACCGAGAGCTTATATAAATCGAACGCGCTAATGCTAACTATAGGTATTTGAAAAACTATAACTACTTGCCTACGAGTGAAGTATGACCCGGGCTTTATTATACTATAATAATCACGTAAATCTAAGTTTAATACTCTAGTGTCTCCGTAGATCAATCGGAGTCTATCTACCATTTTCCTTAATGTTTCTATGTCTATCATAGAATGATGCGTGCTTAAGGCGCGCACAAAAGCTAAAGTATTTTCTAATCTACCTATTTCACTAAATAAATCGTCTACATTTTCTGCAATAATAGTCAGCAATTGACCAAATCGAGCATATTTAATAAGGCTAGTATCCTTGTATGCGTCGTTATTAAGTAAAAGTTCTAGTGTTGAGTTAATTAGCTGCTGATTTTTTACTAACTGTTCCACGACATCATTATGTTGCGTCATCCAGTCTTTGCTAAGACTGATATGAGAATTGAATTCAGAAATTATTTTATTTTCATTACTTTCTAAAGCTTTTATTGCGTTATCAAATTTTATTGCATCTTGATAGTCTAAATTGCCAGTGAGACTTTTAATCACGGAACCTAACCCGTCGAAGAGACCTCTTTTTACCCGGCTAGGCTCAAAACTTTGTAAGCGATTCAAAACTTTATCAGTTTTGTGCGACAAATAATTAATTTGAAGTTCATAGAGCGCAAACGTGTCGTTATTCAATATACGTTCAAAACTTAAAAGTTGAGTTTGTACCGCCATAGCTTTGTTCTCTAGGTTGTCTATCTGGATATACTGCAAAAAACTATGGTAGTGAGTAATGAGTCGGGTTGGTCCTAGCTTAAATGGTAGAAGCCCAGGACCGTCGTCAAGGCTGTCAAGTTTGATTTCCTGTGCTTGTGTTCTGTGAACAAGCAGCGCCATCACCATCAGCAGGTTTCTGCAACAATTTTGCGCTATTAGGCACTCGCTTAAGGCGAGCTTTAGCTATTGGTCCACGTTTCTTTGAAGTGTATATATGAATGGGTAAATTAGCAAGGACCGTGTCATTAGTATATCTCGAAGCTAATTTTTGTCGGCTAGCTAATGGATTTTTTACTAAAATCTGCTGGTCTGGCTCATACTCGATTTCTGGTTCCCTATCCTTGTTTCGGTTTTCAATAAGAGTAGTTCGGTTTTGTAGGGACGATTCGTTGATTACCTGATATACTAGATTCATCTGATCCCGGTGATTTTGTGTGTACTGCTGTAAAAGGTGTTGAGTTATATCTATTCCTACGGGATCTCTAGGGTCAAAATGTCCTGTTATTATATCGAAAGGCCTGCATTTGGTGAAGCTGTGAACTGAGCTATTATAGGCTATAATGGCGTACGGCACCAAATTCACTACAGGTTCGTCCTTGCGCTGTAACTTTAGGAGTCTGAGATGTTCCAGTAATGTAGAATGAAATCGCTCTATGTTACCGTTATCGTTAGGTGAGTGCGGGAGAACTTTATGGTGATTTACGTTATGAGTTCGTAGAAATTCCGAGAACAATTGATTGCTAAATTCTGTTCCGTTATCTGTCACGATCGTTAGTGGCAAACCATGGTGTGTGGAGTATTTTAGTAATGCCTGTAAGACACTGATGGCAGTGCCATCGCGGAGGTGATAAGCTTGTCCGTATTTAGAGAAAACATCCATGAAAGTGACGTACTTTTCGCTATCTACTGTGAACAAATCCATGTGAACTATTTCCATTGGCTTACTAGGTGGTGGAACGACATTAAATCGCGGTTTAACGGGATTACGGTCATATTTTCCTTGGCCACATATAGTACACTCATTGATAAATTTAGTAATGTGATCTTTCATCTTGGGCCAAAAAAATTTTTTCGAAAGTGAGAGGTAACATTCGTTGATACCTCTATGATTGGTCTTTCCATCGTGGTAATGTCTAATTATTTCCTGCTGTCTGAGATATGGTTTAACGTTTTCGAGTTCGACTTTGGTTAGGACGAGATTCATCGCGGAGCTCTTGAAGTTACTCTGGATGATTGGAATAATCGAATAGAGGCCTAAAGGAGGGTTAATTAAAAGACCTGTCTTAACCTTAGGGCTGACATATTCTTTTATCGCATTTACAACATCCTGTTCTAAGTTGCCTTCAGTGACTTGCACGGAAACTCGAGTGTGCGTCTCGAAGGGTTTCGATACAACTGGCCGCTTTTTGACGTCACCGACAATCGTGAAAACTAACTGGCGGTGGAACTTATTTAAGGGATCGTCAGTTATTGGGACCTCTAGAATAGGATCTTCCTGGCTAGTGTGTACCGTTGCTGTCGCAGACTCATCATCAGGTATGGGGTGTTCTGAGGGATTTACCATGACTGAACTAGTTTCTTCATTATGAATCTCTATTCGGGACAACGCGTCGGCGTTTTTGTTCGCTATTCCTTTCTTGTACTCAACAGTGTAGTCGTACTCACTAAGCTTTAGACGCCATCGAGTAAGGCGTGAATTAGGCTCTTTTAAGCTCATAATCCACTGAAGGGGCTTATGATCTGTTAGAATTTTAAACCTTCTTCCAAAAAGATAAGGCCTAAAATATTTTGTCGCCCATACTATCGCTAAGAGTTCCTTCTCGATTGTGCTGTAATTCAGTTCACTATCGTTAAGTGTACGTGAAGCATAGGAAATGGGTTTGTCCGATCCTACGGGTCCTTGGGACAGGACAGCTCCAATTGCAAAATTGGAAGCATCTGTCGTGAGTAAAAACTCCCTATTGAAGTCTGGGTACCTTAAAATAGGATCATTGGTTAGGAGTGTTTTACATTTTTCAAAACTAGTGACGTATTCCGGGTCAAAGGTGATTTTTTTACCTTTTTTTAGACACTGCGTCAATGGTTTTGTAATGCGTGCAAAGTCCGGTATAAACTTGCGATAGTAGCCTAATAGACCTAAAAATTGCTTAATTTCTTTAGGCGTTTTTGGCATGGGATATTTTACTATCGCTGCTATTTTATCGGGGTTGGGTTTCACCCCTTCATTGCTGATGACATGACCCAGGTAGGCTGTTTCTAGCTTCAAGAACTCAGATTTGTCCATCTGTACCTTGAAGTTAGACTCCCTAAGTCTTTGGAAAACTTTTTCCAAATTAGTCATGTGCTCCTGCAATGAGGTGCTGAAGACGATAATATCGTCGAGGTATACCAGGCAGATCTGGTTCTGGAGACCTCTGAGGATATTATCCATCACTCTTTGGAAGGTCGAAGGTGAATTTTTAAGTCCCATAGGCATTCTTAAAAATTCAAAATGGCCATGTTCCACATTGAATGCTGTCTTGTGGACATCAGATGGGTCCATTTCCACTTGGTAAAACCCGCTTGCTAAATCCAGGGTCGTAAAGTACTGACATTTCCCTAACTTATCCAGTACGTCGGATATGTTCGGGATAGGGTATTTGTCGTCTATGGTTTTTTCGTTAACCTTGCGAAAATCAACAACTAGACGCCACTTCTGCTTCCCTGACGCGTCTGCCTTTTTGGGAACAACCCAAATTGGTGAGCTCCACGCAGACTCAGAAGGTCGTATAATACCTTGTGTCAACATTTTATTAATTTGGTCACTAACCTCTTGACGGTGTACGAAAGGGTACCGATAACTTTTGGTGTACACCGGTGATTCGTCGGTGGTACGTATGCGATGTTTAATTTTATTAGTGAAGGTTAAATTTTCACCGTCTAGATAAAAGACATCCGCGTATTTTGAACAAAGAGCCATTAGGTTAGCTTTTTCTTCTTCGTTTAGATGGTCCGTGCGAAGCCGCGATAGTACCTCTTTAGCGCGCGCGGATACATGTTCAGTGCGTACGCTTTCGATGTTAAATAATTCTGCGTAAGCAGGACGATCAAGAGAGAATACTACGTCATTGTTGTCCGGGTTTTCTATTTCAAGAATACCTCTGTTCTGAACAACGCTAGTTACGCATTCATGAATAATACAATTACACAGTACTTGTTCGGGAATATAGACTTCGCTGTCCGGAGCGTTAATCGGGAGTCGAACTAGCTTCTTGCTGTTCGCTGGAATTATATCTTCATATAAATTCACGTTTCGGGAATTATACAAGGAGATTGGGGTTACTGCGGACCTCGTGGTTAAACTCAGCTGTTTTAAATCAATTTTAGCTTCCCATTTAGTTAGCAAATCGAGTCCTATTAAGCCATCAAAATGATTATGGAATTTATATATGAAAAACTTTACGGGGTCACGGTCGTTGAATTCCGGAAAACAGGGTACTGTAATCGAGTAATTGTTTTGGCTAACTGCATGAACATTTGTTACCTCAAAGGAGTCGTAATCTAACTGTATATAGGAGTAAAATCTTTCTACAGCATCCGGGCTAAGAAATGATTGATTCGCGCCGGTGTCTATTAAAAGTTTTAATGGTGGATTTGAAGTCTGTATATATGGTAATTGTCGCTGGGTTTGTAGGTTAACCTCTATTTTAGTTTTTCTGATATAGGAGCCTCCTGAAAATTTTCGTGGTGGCTCGTGGAAGCTTGAGGTTCAGACATTTCGTTGACCTCATCAATTTCATTAACCTCTACGCCGTAGTTTCCCTGGTCAAAATAACCAGTGTTATAGTCTAGATCATACGAAGGGTAATCGTTGTAATCATAGCTGTAGTCGTAGTAATAGTCCGCATAACCATCATGACATTCGTTAAAATTCATCTCCCTACTTTTAAAATAATTGGTAGGAGGAGGATTACCATGTTTACTCCAATCGTGACCAGCAAGTCTTGGTACGGTAGGAGGTAGTACCTTAGGTGTGTAGTGCTGCACACCGCTCATAGGCTTGGGACCTTGGTTCTGCGGCTGAAAACGCGGTTGTAGACGGAATGCATTACTCCTCGCATTATAATTTGGCGGTGGTGCACTGAACATCTGTTGAGTGCGTGTGGGCATGCGAAATGGTGAGGTTTGTGGTACAGTATTTGGTCTGTACTGTGGGTGTGGATGTAACTGCTGCTGCGGCTGATTAAACCTAAAACCTTGAGGTGGCATAGGCATAGGCATGGGCATAGGCCTCTGCATGGCTGGTGCAAACGCAGGGGGTGTCGGCTGATAAATCGGTACGCGTTGAGGAGCCATTAGAATTTGGCCCTGAGATTTTAAAACTTTTGTCGGAGCTTCGTTCCGTTGTTGAAGGTACATAACGTTGAGCTCTTCTTGAACAAATTGCAAAGCCTGCTCTATGGTACTTGGTCTCATGCACCTAATCCGGGATCCTAGTGGTTCCTGGAGACCACGTACGAAAGCTTGCATGGTAAGCTTCTTGTATAATGTGCGTTTAGATTCAATGGTAGTATCGAGTGTTTCGTGTAAGCTTACGTAAGTCATAATAGTACTACACAAAGTTTGGCAGTAGTCATAAAATTCTTGAGGACTCCGATGCCCTTGTGCGGCTAAAGAGAGGTCATTGTATAAAGCTGTCTCGTCGCGTTGGTCGGCAAAGTTATTGACTAAGGCTTCGCGAATTCCTAACCACGTGTCCGGGACGCCATTAGAATTAATGATAGTTGCCGCTGGCCCGGTTATCTTGTTAAGTATGCCGTTCAATAAACATAAGTTGCCTAACTGTCCACCGGGTTCATTTGTCATATAGGTACTAACTAGCGTATCACATATTTTAATAAAACGTGTTAAGACATTAGGGTTCCCGTCAAAGTCCGGGACAGGCCGTAGGGCTTTAAAAATCGCATCAGGCTGGTGAGCCATATTATCTCTAATTACAAATAACTGTTCTAAATTTAACTCGGAATCGTCTAAATCACTATCTATTTCCCTAATAGTATCTAACTCTCTATAACGGCGAGACTGTCGAGCTGCAGCCTCCCGGTCACCCCGATCTTTGGGATAAAAAATCTTGAAGGATTAAGGGTACACAGTAAGGAATAAGGAAGGAACACAAAAAAGAAGTTTTGCGTACTTACAGTTGCATTTTGGTCCTCTGCGTATCAATGTCTGGATACTTGTCCAAAGCTGCCGCCTCACGTAGATTCGGATCTTAGAAGATGGACTTAAGAGCCCGCCAGCGACTACCGGAGCCAACCCGTTCGATCGATGATTGATGCTGGAGACCACCGTGCACTGACTCTAAGATCCTACCGACTGCGCCAAATACGTATGCGACAGCCGAAGGACTTAAAAAAAACCAAAATGGTTCCAACTAATTTATTACTAAAAATTAATATTACAATAAAAATATTCTAAGTCTAAAAATGTCTTTCTCCAACTGAAGTAAAGTTAAGAGTGACTCGCGTCGAAGCTCGAGGCATCGGGTAACCTCCGATGGTTAGGTGGCCAGCAGTGGCGTGGTGCTGATGCAGCAACTCGTGGTGCGCCAACGTGACTCGCATGTAGGTCGTCGAATGCTCTGCGTCATCGGTTTCCATATAGTAGGAATATGTAATTGACTAATAAACACAGTTTTCTAATAACAAGAATACTAAAATTACCGCGCAATTTTAACTTTGTAAGTATTGCGTAATGCGTAATGCGTAATCTAATGCGTAAGATTTTTAGTAAATAGTAAAGAAATGCAATATCATAGCATTGAATCTTTGTTTTTTAAACTATCTATATTATATAAAAGAGTAAATCCTGACTGACTGACATCCACTAGAGAGCCTTAATCACTGAACCTAAAGACGAATTTTTCGTTTTGGATGTAAACTAAGAAACATTTTTGGAAATTCGACCGCTAAATGGTCAAATGGGGGTTCAAAGTGTACAACTTTCTTATATTTTATTTAATGTCGCGTGCAACGCCGCTTGTGACAGCTAACTAGCTGCGATATGAGGTACTTATATGGTACAGTGTAAGAGACGATACAGATATGCAGACGCGCTTTAAATGATGATATCCATAAGTATCCTAAAGTATATTGAAATTATAAAACTAGTATAATTTCAATATACTCTAGGTTTAGAGCAGAAAATGGAGAATATGTATAATAAAAGAAACATACCCGTACCCTCCCAAAATCTCAAAACAAATTAATTACCCAAACAAAAGCTTGTTCTTATCTTAATCAAAAACATGTTGCTTGTAGAAATAACCGTACAGTGGCAGCCCTAACAATCCCGGCAATAATTCGTTCCGGAAGTAGGTGTAACTCGTAACTAGTGTAAAAACAAAAGCTAATTAAACTGGGATCCGTATCAGGCGAAGATTTGCAGTTGCTCTCTTGCCTTTGTGGGCAATAACATAAAGCTTTGGGAAAGGAAGAATGGCTTTGGGACTTTATTTTGGAAAACTGTTTTAAGCATTAGTGAATGTTTGCGATGATAATGCACTAAATAATATTCAGAATAGTTTGTAACAACTGTAAACACAAAAAATAATTACTAGAATCTCAATCTGGCGAAGATTTAGTTACCCTCGACAGTGAGGGCTATATATAATGCGGAAGTGTGGGAAAGACTTACGACATACTTTAAAAATATATATAAAATGTCTTTAAAATATCGTAATGGTTATTTAATTTATGGTTTTAGTTGCAATTGATTTTTATACTCTAGTTTTTCTACTATAAAGTTAGGAATGCTTAACAGCTTGCTCTTGGATGGATGTATGCAGTGTCATTCTCTAATAAAAAGAGAAATACATTTGTTTACGCCTGTTTCTTAGATCTCTCTCAAGCATTTGATTTGGTAGCACAGGTGATACAGGTTGTGGCAAAAGTTTTCGAATGATATGGACGTTCTTGCTGAGTATGTGTGTTTACTGTTATATATGGGAAGGCAATCAGATCAATATCTTAAGTTGGACGGTGCGTTTGCGTGGGGAGTGTGGTGTAAGACAAGGTGGTTTAACGTCACCGAGTCTCTTCAAACTGTGCGCTGGCGGTGTGGTATATGAGCTTATGAAGCTATGTCGTTTGCCTTAAGACAGCGGTACAATGACACTGACAATTAATTTTATCGGCAATGAACAGACTAATGCTAATTTAAGCCACTTAATTTTGTAAGACAAACATAAATTATTTTCAAATATTCTATAGCTATGGGCCATAGACAATATACTCAATATTTAAACGAATACTAGAAATGTATCTTTATTCACCATAGGCACCTTCTATCGAATTAAATTGAAATAGCAAGTAAAGTAGTTTATTTCAAAGATGGTTACTACGATCTTATGCATAGTCATTTAATTCATGGAAACCCTACTTGATTGTCATGTTTTATTTTTGGTTTATTTTTTATGGCTACTCTTTCCCACAAGATGTTTACTATACCTACGTTCACGTGTTAATTACGTTGGAGCTACGTTAGGTTTACTATATAACGTTTAAAGAGTTCAAAACAGTAGGTATTTCAAGAATAAGACGAATTAAATCAGTTCTTTTTGCAGTAAAATTGTAATTTTAGGGCCTCATCTAGAAAACGTCTATAAAAAATAATCGGTCAAGTGCGAGTCAAATTCGCTTACAAAGGGTTACATACAACATTATTTTTATCTTTTGTTATTAATATCGAGCAAAAAATGGCAAAAACACGTTTGTTGTGTTGTGTGGGGGAGTCCCACGAAATATTTATTTTATTAAATTTTTAGTGTTTCTTGTTACAGTGGCAACAGATATACATAATTTATGAAAAGTTCAGCTCTCTAGCTATCACAGTTTTAGGTACAGGCATATCTGAGAAATCGGGAAAATATACAAAAAAAAAACAACTTTTTGAGATCTTTTTTCTAAAGCCAGTTAATAAATATTCCGACTCGCTTTTTTTTACACATTAAATTGAAAACCAGAGACTAAAATGAAGAGACCGAGCGCTTATTTTGTACGCTATCGCAATCGCAATCCTTATCGTGCGTCCCGCTCGGATGAACAACATTTCCTACTAGTGCAAGCGGGATGGCATGATTACAATTGTAACGGCTGGGGTAGCACAATAAGGCCTCACGGCTCCTTTTGCTCTATTCAGAGAATTAGGAAGCAGAATATGAATTAAATATTGTGGTTTTGAAAGCAAGTCAAATAAAATTGTATTAATAAAGTTCTTTACTAAGTACTGTGAAGTTTTCCTTACCTCAAGGGTGCCCGCTGAGCCCTATATAATTTAAGGGTTTTGATTCCTTTCTCCTTTGAGTTCTCTAAAATAATAATATTATAATACTTAGATAATTTAAAGACAGAGACTAGAGTCTTCTCTTTAGAAAAGCTAGTATTATTAATATCTATTACAAAGTAGATTTTATGAGGATTTGATCTGACACAGCATACTTACACAATGTTTGTAGTAGAATTTGTGTTTCTGACTTAACTTCAAAAAATACGGGTTCTTAATATAGCCTACTAATATTACAAAGGCGAAAGTTTCTATGTATGTTTGTTGCTCTTTCACGGTAAAACTAAAAACTAATTCTTTAGAATGTAGCTTGCTCTCTTGATTAACACATAAACTAACTTTGATCCTTTGGTCGTATGGGGTTAGAAGATGATCACCGCGGGTGAAACCGCAGGCGCAGCTAGTAAATAAATTAAAGTACAGGCATTAATGTTTATTGTCACTTTTCCAAAGTTAAACTTAAACTCATACAGCCTAATTAAAAAACGTCGTAACTTTAATTAAAATTTGTCTTGCTTTGGCGCGTGACTTTCTGTATTGGATAAAACATGACAAAAGATGCTCTAAGATAATACGTATTTATTAATAAAACAGAATTAACAATCCCTACTACTACTACTACACCACTAAGTTACTACGCTCTACTTATCAATTGCAAATTACATTAATTTTTTGAATATTTTTCTCTCATGCCAAAATCAAACAAAGTGATAAGGTTCATCAGTTTAATAGCGTGATTAATGATTATGATCTCGCGAACGATCAATCCACAAGTTAACGGTTAGTGAAATTAAACAGTAGCGGTTAACTGGATGGATGGCTCGTCGACTCACGGCGGACGCCTGGCCGACAGATTACTGTAAGAGCAGATGTACAATCACAGACAACTAGATATACAGATAAACTAGCTGTGCCCCGCGCTGGCGCTTGATCATCCCATGGGAACACTCCAATTATTATCCGGGATAAAAAGTAGTCTATGTGTTAATCCAAGGATTAAGGTATTTACGTGCCAATTTCATTAAAATCCATTAAGCCGTTTAAGCATGAAGGAGGAAAAAACAAACAAACACACACACTTACATCCTGCCGCCTTTATAATATTAGTGTGATAGATAGACGACTAATTTATTGTAGACTCACAAAATATAAAAATACAAAAAATACTTTTAAATGTAGTGCCAAAAGCGGCGGCCTTACTACTTACAGCGATTTCTTCAGTTTGAATCATTTTACATTACATTTTGCTTCCAAAACCTTTTCAAATTTCTGTTTCAAATTTTTTGGGTCTCTTTAGCGCGGATTAGGGTGCGACAAGATCGGTTACAGTCATTAAAAAGTGTACATGTGAGTGTTGTAAAATCAAAATAATGTTCAGTGGCTAACTAATTACGTAATACGTCAAAGCGGGCCCACCTTCAGCGCACCAATTCTCTATGAATATTTCAACTCGAAATGCGGCAGTGTTATGCTAAGCGTGTAGAATTCACGTGGAACGGTATTTGCTAAACCAATTTATATTTGTATATCGTGCAGTGACATGGAACGCGCTTGTTTTGCATCATCAACACAACGTTAAACACGTCAGGCGTTTTAAGCAAAGAATCTCGTTGTTGCGATTTTAAATTATAAGACATATATATATATATATATATATATATATATATATATATATAAACTTATATTTTTTTAGTTGAACGGTGGAAAAAGAGAGAAAGTAAAGAAAAAATAACTTTTTTCTTTGAGCGAAACATGACAATAACTTTTTAAGTATTAAAAAAACATATTAAAAATTAAATCCTAAAACAAAAATATGTATGAAGTCAAGTTATAGTGTACAAATAAGCTCGGATATAGCTAGTAAGCTCAACACTTAACAATACGTGTGTCTTGAAATGTACCTGATAATTTTTCATTTCGTATTATTTTATAAATTATCAGTTTATAAAAGAAACTCATTCTTTTTGAAGTAGGTAAAAGAAAGGAGGAGCTTCACAATTCGTCAGAATCTCGTTTTACCCGACTACGAAATAAAGAGGGTTATGTTTTTCGAGTGTATGTATGTGTGTATGTGGGCGTGCCAAAGAAATATACATACGCATATGTGTAGAGCCTAAACGGGTTGTCTTAATTTTTATGTGAGTGATATCAAGAGATTCATCTTAGTCATGAAAGTGACACATGGTTTATCAAAATTAACAAAATAAAATGATGATTTAGCAGTTGAGATGGCTGGTGCGATAGTTATATCCAATTTTTGTTAAGGGGCTTTAAAATTGGCCCCATATAATAATAATATTTAAGTATTGCATGTTGAATGAAAATTTGCTTTTTCTTTTTTAAAGTGTTACTTATTCCTATTTGAAGTTATCCATCTGTGCGTTTCCCTAATCAGCGATGTCGGTGTAACAGAGACTAACTTGGGAGTTATTAATCAAATTTAACTCCGCAACTTAAATAGGTAAATTTGCTCAGCGGTCTGTCGCTGCATAAACGTTTGATAGATATCTTTGGACCTTGTTTTGAGACAAATTTAAGTCACAAAAGCTCCGACTTACATTATATATGACTTATAGGACGACCTAAACCTGTGATTTAAGTTGTGTCTTAATTTTGTAACGTTTTTGTCAGATTTATGTGTTTACCGACAAAGCCTATATCTTTGAACCTTGTTTTGAGACAATTTAAGTCACATAGATAGCTCGACGTGACTTAAATTATGACTTAAAATAAGAGTAGCATAAGAAGCCCGATTTCTCAGAAAAGCCTGTGCTGATTTAGGATTTTTTTTGAAACCTTGTTATAATCATTTCCTTCCATTTCGTCCTTGTTTCATCATTCGCATGGAGCTTTTACTTGTGTTCACATTATTGTGAGCTTGTTTAAAAGAATAGATGTAACTCAAATAAAAATAACAATTTCATTCATTTTATTTCAACTAGTTTACGTGAGCATCTGTTAGGAACATTTTGATTATCTAAAGGTCAATATTGATCTATGCGGGTTTTCCTTTTAACAATTTTTATCATTTTTTATCATTTTTAGATGGAGAGTTATATTTTTAGCTGTACTTAATTTTTCTTAATAATGACCTTTCAACTGAATATTTTATTTAACTGCGACATTTTTATATATATTACATGTGTTTCATATACAATATATAAAAGAGTAAGTCGTGACTGACTGATTTTTAACCACAACAACATCCCATCCCCCATGCAATACCACTAATTACATCCCCACATTAACTTCCCCATCGAATCATGTGAACTCTAAGCAAGAGAGTACAAAGAATCTGAGCAATAACACAGAGTAATGCGGTCAGAGAGTACGAGTCAGAGATTACAGAGTCCATCATGAGAATGCGGTGGGCAGTGTTTACTCGAACAACCTAACAACTGGCGATATTACTTCAATTTCTTCAACGGCTCTTATCTACGGATGGAGTCTACTGACACACTGTCGGAGAGATTCGACAACAATTATAGCACAAGTAATAATGAAGAAAAATTAAAGCAAATAAAAATGACATTAATTGGGCAAACTAATTCTTTACCAATTTTTGATAAAATGTATACGGAAGCAACCAGAAAGTGACTCTTTTAAACAATCTATTAAATAAATTTAATCGGTCCTGCAGCCTGCTTCAGGTAGCGTTTCCGACCGGATTCGAATATTTTGCAACTTGCATTACGCAAAGTTTGTTTGAAGATTCTTAATAAATGATATTGTAGATCTATACAAATAAATTAATCACATTTAAAAATTGTGGTTTTATACCTTTGCGTATTTCGTGGTGCAATTTATCGAATCCAGCTGGAAGCGCCATCTGTATCAGGCTACTGATGTCGATGAGCAAAAAGCAAATAAAAGTAAAGTGGGAAGCTCTTGGAAGAAGATTCCAACGAATTTAGAACGCCATCCCTTTAAGATAGTTAGAATTGCCATTCAACGCGGCAATGCAGCCAGCATTCTTGAAACGTCGCCTTCTACTAGGAGTTTATTATTATATTAGTTTTTATAACTGTGAATGTTTTTTTTGTTTGCTTCTGTGTTTTAATAAAATGCATTCCTACATTCCTCTAAAATAGTATGTTAATAACTTTAGTATCTACAGATAATACAAATGCTCAACCAGTGGCGTTCTTCACTTGCAAAAGCTCCATTACTTATGTGTCTATGTGTCAGACAAGCAAGGGTAATCTCAAAGAAGGGATGCGATACGGCAGCCCAAGGGACCGTCCGCAGATATACGAGTACAGCCTGCCTCGAGCCTCCAGCCTCCATCCTCGGGCCTCGACCAAGGAATATTAACATGCCTACAGAATTAGGACCGAGGAGACGATATCTGACTAGCAAATGTATGTAATAATTTATACTACTACCAGCCCCCATGGTAGATATGTGATCATTCCATGGGAACACTTCAATTTTACGGGTTAAGAAGTAACCTATGTGTTAATCCAAGGTATAAGCTATCTTCGTGCCAAATTTCATCGGAATCCGCTAAGGCGTTTGAGCGTGAAGGAGTAATAAACAAACATACACACATACAAACTTTCGCTTTTATAATATTAGTGTGATGGGGTGAAATTTATTGTTTTGGTCAAATATAAGCTTAAAAACTGATTTCAAGAAATGAAACTTTAGGGAAAGTAAAACACCTAATATTTTATTTTATTTATTTTGATTTATAAACTATACTACGGGACTGATTTCGATAAAGGTAAGATAACGATTTATGTAAAAACCATAAATAATTGTAACAACTAATAAACACAAACTATTTTTTAATATGGCGGCCTTATCACTTAAAGCGTTGTTATAGGATTAAATTAGATTTTGTAACTCGGTCCAGGCATCGTGGGAAAATACATAAAATTATTTTGAAATCGGTTTAATAGGTATCGATTTTAAATTCTTGAAATATTTCGAAATATATACAGGGTTATCGGCTAGGGGTGTACTAAGTAAAAGGGGGTCACTATGCCCGTTTTAAGGAACAACTTTTACTATGGGACGAACTCTGGATTCGAAAAAAGAACAGCCTAAAATCGGTACAGTGGTTAGATATCTATATGAAAATTACTTATAGGCCCCTGCCGAATGGAAGCCTTCCATCCGACTAGCGCCTTATTACATGTCTGAAAATACCACTATTTCAAGCCTTTATTCACAAATTAGTCTAACAACCTCTGTAAATCTACGCAAACGTCTTCAGAAGGAAAACATAAGCAACTCCTCATTGTAAAGCTCCGAAACCTTTCCAATCCCATTTATTCCCCACAACCGCTTACCCGAAGTATTTCCAAACAATACATTGTGATAAACACTCCAATCTTCACGCTTGAGGAAAATTGTGGAGGAAGGAGACGAGTATAGAGGTGCGACTACATTGATGCGATTGCTGCAGCGCTCGTAATGTGGTCAAGCTGATGCCATGGATTTATTAGCCACTCCAATTTTACGACTGAAACTATAAGGTCTACTACTAGTGTAGATTTTTGTATATGTGTAATTATTAGTAGATTTCGAATTTTTTCGAATATAGAAGTTCTGGCCGGAGCTCCGTACATTTTTGAAACATCTCTTTTAAAGTAGTGTATAAGATTCTACTAGGCAAGCCCTTTCATTAAATATCCATATTGAGGTAGTTTTGAAAAAATATGTTAGCCGTCATTCAGCCGGCGGCTTATTTTTGTCAAACGTAGCTAAGAACACTCGAGACTAATTCAGCGCAAAAATCAAAAAATAAACATAATTACAATTGGTTTATCAGAGACACACGTTACATTTTTAACAAACCGTCGTTTTTGTGTCAATAAAATTAATAAACTGGCAGTAGTTTTATACAAAAAAGTCGTCAATTAACACAAATAAACATTTTATTTTCTCATCTTGTTAGACGTGCGACGCGTGTGTGTAGAACCGCCTTTATGCGAGAACTTCCAAAATGGCAAGGAGTAGAACCCTAGTGTACAGATCTGAATCATGTATAAGCCTTCAAATGATCATGCTCAGTCCCGAATGTGGCAATCCTGTTATGGGTTTACTATACGATTGCTTAAATTCTAAACCGAGATTTTCACAGAAAATTTCCTTTAGACGACAAAGACGACAAACGAAGCAACTACGTTATACATTATTTTTTTCGAGTGTATGTATGTATGTATATTTCTTTGGCTCGCCCTAGAGCCTAAACAGCTTGTCGTTTATTTATGTGAATGGTGTCAACAGATTTGTTTTATAATAAGATGGTATATACAAAATATTTAGTGTTTTTCCGCCTCGTCTTGATGTCAGCGTGAGAAATCGAAAAATATTTTTTTTTTTATGGTGTGGTTCCTCCTCACCACCGCCACACCTCACCTTATTATTTCTCTTTCTCTCAGTATCCGACTTCCTCGACACGTGTTTCGCCTTAGCACAAGGCATCCTCAGGAGATGTTGACTCTTCAAGCGCTCGCTCGAAAGGATAAAAGTAGATTTGTTTTAGTCGAGAGAGTGAACTGGGTACATCAAATTAAAATAATAATAATTAAGGAATATAGAAATTACACATGTTTAAAAATTAAGCAGTCGGATCTTTTCGAACTCGCCTGTAACCACTTGTTTCTGTGGTTATTTAAGTAGGTAGGTTTTTTAGGAATGTACTTACTCGAAAACGGATCATCGCACCCATCATGACAAACTAATTTCAGCGTGGGACCAAACCGGGATTCGAAATTTTTATATTATTCTATTAAGAAAAGAATCAAATCAATCAAGAAAAGAAAAATTTCATGTGTTGTATCAAAGACTGGATTTTGGCACATTTTTGGAAAAAAATCTATGAGTACATCACAGTAAAAGTTGTTCTTTATGATGTGTTCAGTGACCTTCTTTCGGCTTAGTACACCCCTAACCGATAACTCTGTATTAAACTTGGACAGAAATGTAAAAAAAATTCACGCAAGTAGCTGTGTGGGCGTTAAAATTAATTACCAAGGAAAACATATCGTAGTCCAAATTAATCTAAATCCGTAGTTAATTAGATTTTCCCACGCGTTGTGCCTACGATTTTGGATTAAGAAAAATGGGTATTATGTATTCGATTAATTAATAATTCGCTTGCTCAGTCGCGCCGAGCGTCGTCTGAAAATTTAATGAGTTCCGCCCGCGTCGGGAACAGAGGACGGCGGTATTCTGGTTTCGCCTTTATACGAGGTAAGGTATAGGTGAGGCTGCAATCTGATAAACACGAGATTATCGGAAATTTACGCTGGATCGGTATAGAATTACTTAGGTACATATTCGATAGTAATGTGTAGAGATTTAGAAAACATAGTATCAAAATATAGATTTTAGCTCAAATATCGCCAATTCATATCGCCTAAAGTAATCAGGCAGCTTTCGGATAGATAGGATTGGTTTCTTTAGGTACTAGAAGGATTTGCGTGAGAATGAATCAAACACAGCTTAGTTTTTTTAAAATAATAATTAAAAATAGTTTACATAAAATATTGGTATTCAGATTTTATCAAGTAAATAACCTACCATCATAATATATATATATTTAAATATATATTATGTAGATTTCTTAATTCATTATATTTGACACTTAAAATATAATTTATATTTTTATACATTCGATTTCATACTACGCGTTATTTATCAGTGCAATTGTATGCGACAATATTTATTTAATATATTTTTTTTTGTGGCAGGCCAAATAGTAATAACTACTGGGCCATAGGGCAAATCCGTGGCTGATAACAAGTACAAGATATAATTTAAGAACTCGCTGCTTTTGTTCTTTAATCTACCATTTTATTAATTTATTTGGACCCAACAATAATGAATGATTAGCCAGAATAGGTCCGAAGGCCGCTCGGTCGCCCCTGTTTCCAACTCACACGAGTTGCCAGATACGAGTAGATACAGAATTAACGGCATTTCGAAAGGAATTAGAGGATTCTAAAGGCTGGTACATATTTCAGATGAGTAAGTACTTCTGGTACATTATCATTTTGATTTTCATATTACACAGGGCTATTGGATAGAGGTGTACTGAGCCGAAAGGAGATCACTGAGTGCATCATGATATTAAACTATCACTATAGGGTCACGGGGACGGAATTCAGGATAAAATTAGACTTTCTTGTTAGATCACAAATACCTATAATGTGTACCTACCTATACGTGACGGTGCTCTTTTGCTGACAATATTCTGCGTTATGAGTAGGCTATATTATTATTCTGTTATTTACCTACTTGTTAAGTTACAATTCTCATGCATTGTTTGGTAGAAAATGACTAAATCATTTCAAACTGGCTAGTCTGTCGATAAGTATTATAAAAGTATGGTCGAATTCGTCGGATTTCGCAAGCGCGTTTGCGGTTCATTGCGAGGATGAGGGAGCAGAATCCTCTGCGAGGTATTGCTTTGAACATAATTAAGCCATATCAACTAACAAAAAATAATTAGGAGGTGAGTCTAGTACGTTTGAAATAAATAAATAAATATTTTCTGCCAATGCTCGCATAAATCTTCAAATCGGTCTTCCTAAATCACCTTCTGCATAATTTGTAGTTTTGCAGATGCAAGGTTTCAGCAGATAATGTACCTAGATGATTCGTCGCTGAATTGGTACCCTAGCGGTTTCCGCTAGCTCCAATCGAGTCTATCGAAACAAGATTGCCGCTCGGCTACCAAGGACAACATAGAATCAAGAATCTCTAACGAGGCTGACACTGTCAGTGTCACTTTTATCATGACGTTGACACAGCCATCAAGCACTCACTGTTAAACTTTATAGAATTATACACATACACATGGTCCATTTCTGGGATTAGTTTCGTATCGCAAGCACCGTTAATCCGATAATCTGCGGCGTGGTCCGCGGCGCGGGCGGCTGCATGTATGTATGAGTATCTCTTGGAATCTAATTAAAAGTTTTGCTTTTGATAAACAGAGTGTGTTACCCGCAGATAGAGCTACACCGGAAGCCTTATTTGACATCTCAGTTGAGTTGTCGATTTCATATTCTTGACTGTGAAACGAGGTAATTCTCACCAAAGAGCATAATATTTCTTTGAATAATAAAATGATTCTTGAATGTAAATTCTTTACATAAGACGAGTTATAGGTACTTTAGCATAATACTTTTTAGCGATTTCCCAAAAAACAAACATGGCAACCCAAAGATTGCTGCGACCATCTTGGATTTTGACGGTAATATGTAAAAATGTGTGACTGACGAATTTGTAGTAATAATACTACAAATTCCTTGCAGGGTTCCTTAGTAGCGGGAACAATTATTGACTCTTTATTGACACAACAAGAATAGAATATCAGACATTAAATACAATAAAAAATGGCCCAAAGGCGGCATTATCCCTAAAAAGCGAATAAGAGCACATTCTTTCAAAAATGTGCCCTTATTGTTACTTTAAGCCCTCCTATTCTCCTTGTTACTTACGGTGAAACCTTTATAGTTTGACTTTGTCCGTTCATATGTCCCGTAGATTTACAATGTCGTTTTTTTTTATTCTTTATGATCAGTCCATCCGTTCTACCGTCTTTCTTTAACTTCTACAGTTATGGTCCAAAATGCGCGACCAAAATGGCAAAGTACACCTTGTGTAAATATATTTACTTATAGGGAATTCTATTTTGATAATTACTACAATCTTTTGCATAGTAATAAAAATATAACTATAATATTATGTAAGCAAATATATAAAAGAAAATCTTTATATGTATACGAGTGTACCAATTTTTTTTTAAAACTAAGAGCGCTGTATGCGATACTCTATATTGTTCTCTTTTGAAGTCTGTACATTGTGCTTTTATACAATAACAAATATAAAACAGTACCTATTTCCATATTGCGAATGAATAAAGGCCAGCATCAGGAAGAGTCAAACTCCTAATTGTTGTCTGGCAACTCTAATTAATATAACAGTTTCACAACCTTGTGTGTCACCAACTCACTTATTTTGCAGGCGTTGGATATGGTAATATTTTTTTTAAACAAGTTCTAAATAGGTACTTTTGAATAATGTTATTTAGCGAATTCCCAAAAAAACAGGATAGGTACTTCATTGACTGAATTTTTTTATGTATCTTACCTGAATTCTTAGATACGGCTCAACCGATTTGTTTTTTTTTTGTTTTATAAGATAAACTTTCGAAATGATCGCATTGAAATTAGCAATAACCTGTCTTCTGTTGTAATTCTTCATCATCATCATCAGCCAGAAGACGTCTACTGCTGAACATAGGCTTCCCCCTTAGAACACCATTCCGAACGACAAGCTGCCAATTGCATCCACTGGTTACTTGTGACTTTTATTATGTTGTCGGTCCATGTAGTGGAAGGCCTACCTACGTCTTCCAGTTCGTGGTCGCCACTAGCGATGAGGCCAGCCCATTGCCACTACAGCTTGCAAATCCTACGAGCTATGTCGATTTCATCTTCAATTATCCGATGTCCAGCTGCAATTATCAGTATCATAATTACGTGCGAAAACTTAGGCGGAGTGGCTCGCCTTGGTGTCAGAATTAGGTCGGTAGTCAAAGCCCTGAACGGCTAGTCCGTTCAGGGCTTTGACTTGATGTGTGGATAGGAGCTGTATTATCTGTATATATATATATATACTAGCTGTGCTCCGTTCCCCATTTTACTATCGAGATAATCCAATAGGGAACTACTTTTTTTGAAGTCGGTTCAGTGGTTTTGGTGTGAAAGCGAGACAGACAGACAGAGTTACTTTCGCATTTATAATATTAGTAAGGATTTAGCGGTCTACAAGTAACTTGAATGCGTATAAAATATAGTTATATTTTTTATTATTAACATGTCTGTTAATTTTAACAGAAAAACACCACATCTGATATGCTTCGTACCTTCTTTAAACTTTAGCTCAAAGTGAGTAACAAGAAAATTAACTAGGAACTAATTCATTTATTGACAGAAGATGCACTTTCTAGACCAGCGTACATTTTACTCAGAATATGAAGCAAAGTTTCTCTAATTAGTATTTACACGGCGCAAGTCAAAAGTCGCTTGGATAGGATTGGATAGAACTATCTTAATAACTTTTGAGTTACCTATAAATTCGGTTTTCGGTTTATGTTAGTAATAGATACGAGTATGTTATATGTGGGCTAAGCACATTGATATACTCGTATCATGCAACTTCGTGAAATACTTTGATCTACTCAATTCGACTGTATTTTTTGAATGTATGTTTACGGGTAGGCCGATCTGAAAAAAAAATTTTTTTTTGGTTTTTATCTCCCGTGTGGTTTCATTTTATTTTAATCAATATCACTCAAGATGTTTTATTTTTAAATTGGAATAACTAAATGGAATTAGAGTTTCGTTTTACGTCCGATAGAGTTGCCACTCGATTTTACCATACGTTTACCTGAGAATAGATATAAATAGATATCAAGCTGCATTTGGTAAAAAATAAATTTAAAAAAGGCAAAAAATATAAGAAAAAAGAAGTAAATAAACAGCCTAAAAGTTGTGCTTTAAAGTCTCTAGACACAAACCCTCTTTCAGCTAGTTCTAAAAGTGTTATTATCATAATAGCTTTATTTTGAACTTTCCGCGATCTTGACTCGAAGCTTCCTCGAAATTATTTTACACAAAAAGGTCAAACGTTATGAAAGGAGACCGGTTTTTTGTAGGAATAATCTTACTTAAAGCTTTGAGGTCCATATTAATAAAGAGATCTCTGGTTCGATTTCACTCAAGATTCCTTCTAAACGGTATCCTTTACAATTCAAAAGTTTTTATCTGTAGGCAGTACCATCCCCTATCAAGGGTATAAGAAAATTTGAACAGTAAGGGCACAGAAAAAGTTTCATGAACCAGTTTAATAACGAAATCGTATTTATATAAAATAATTTATTACTATTTATTTACTAGTTAGCTCGTAGAATAGCAAAGCGTATTTAAAAAAACTCTGGTATTTTTTTTTTTCGACTGGATGGTCGTATATATTTGTGTTTATCTCGAATTTTTGTATTCGCGCATAATCGCAATTTCTAACCAAATTTGTTGATTCTACTACGAATTTTTTGAATTTATTAGACGTTGTTTTTCGATTGAATAAAATGCGAAAATCACGAAAGTCTCAATAGTACGCAACGTTATAATAATAAGTTTTAACATAAGTTATATTTTTTCTAACCGTTACATATACGTCTACAAATGAAGTGGTGTGTTTCCCCAGTCTTACGCTAACAAGTTTTTATTTCACGATAACTCGAGTAGAGCGACCAGTATCGAGAATTTTACATATTATGTAAAAATTTACGTACTTACTTGACTAATAAAAGAAGATATAACATAAAAATAGTCTTTATATAGATGAATATTCTCGAATTATCACGAAACAAACATAAAAATATTGCCAAATTCAATTGAGTTCTTTCCTTTTTTTTAAATCTGATGAATAATTGCACGAATTTTTCAGCCATTTTCATAGAGCTCAAATTCTATGTAAACTATCAATAAAACATATGTTCTCACCTAGTCTCACAGACATATAAATTTCATATCATTTTATTTCTTTTCATAGATTTACGACAACCAAAAAAAGTGGTACTGAATTCAAAAACCGCTGAAGTAAAATTACAAAATCTCTTTTGTTATTGACCTGCACCATGGCCCTTATTCACTAAGCACATTTCAACACATATCGCGGCCGTGTTATTTTTAACGCATACAATTTTTACGTGGAACGGAATTCACTAAGTCAATGTCAAATTTTATATCGTGTTAGAGCACGTAATGCGCTCCTTTTGCATCATCAGAACAAAGTGTTGCGTCAACATAAAGCTAAATGCGTATGGCATGGGATCTCGTTGTCCGTTAGAGAGTATGTAAGGGCCCAGTTTCTTGTAAGTTTCCTTACTGTCTTTATGTCTCATTGCAATAGTACAGCATTTCGGATTTGGATTCTGCACAATATTTAGGAACCGAGGTTCAGTTTGAACTTTCAACTGATAAAATTGAAGTTAGCACAAAGGACAATTCTTGCTGATAGGAAACTTTGCTATCAGCTAATAGTTTGGAAGCTCAGAGACAGATGGAAAGGACAAATGGCTCAAGGTATATATATTTATGGTATATTTATATTACATATACATCTCATGATGTTTTACTAAGGGCTTAAAAGCAAAAAGGCACGCGCTAGCAATTTTAAATTGTATATCTATATATTTATAGGAGTAAAGATTTTCGCTTGGAATAAACGCAGAGCCTAAACAGTTGAACCTGGGGACATAAATATGAAGAGTGTATTTATTAAAAACTTCTTTAAGTACCATTTTATGTCGCGGGTAACGCAGCTACTCGTAGCTACTAGCCATATTCTAAATCTGTAATCTGGTTTAAAATAAAAGGAGGTTACCTAGTCATTCGTTAGAATCTTTTTAAGTTTGCACTTCTAAGAATTCTATATACATTTTATGAAAATAGATTCAGCTTGGTTCTTAAATCGAAATAACTGTATATTTGTAAATAGCCAGCCAAACTGAAGTCGTTGATTAATTTTAAGTATTTCTTGCGAAATTTTTCTCTTAAAATAACTCTTAAAATAGAAAATTTTGATGAATTGAGAACATTCTCTCTTTAAATTATTTACCTGAAACCGGAATTTCTTTAGTAAACATTTCTAAAAAAAAAATTAATATGGTATATAATTTTCGCCCTGCGGTGTTAATACAGGATAAAAAGTAGCCTATGTGAATCCAGGGTCTACGCTATCTCCGTGAAAAATTTCATCCAAATCGTATCTGCATGTTTTGCGTGACAGAGTAACAAACATACGTCCATACATTTTTACAAACTTTCGCGTTTATAATATTAGTAGGATAGAAAGATCGATTCACGTTAATAATCCCTAGTATCATTATAGCAACTCTCAATCTCTACCATTTAACTAAAGCTGTACGTATATTTGTCTGAATAAATCCTGCCCGCATGGATTGAACCAGAGAGGTTGGATTCTCTATAAATCCCAGATAGCCTCATTAGAACGACTATTATGTTTGCTTTCATACTACTAAGATCATTAACGGCGCGGCCAAATGTATAGGAAAGCTATTTTTTATTTTTTGCGATTTTTATAAATTCGTAGTACAAAAGTCGTTGCTTTTGGTCATCAAAAGCCACTTTTAAGAGTATGCAAGTTGATTACCTGTATTGTATTGTATTAGTTGTATGTACTACAGGGTGACAGTTGAGTTTGACCGAAGCTCACCAGTTCCTCTTTGTGGAGTGATGATGCGGCCTAAGGGGCAAACTTATCAGAAAAATATTATTATTAGTAATTCTGAGAACTGTCGACCTCGAAAACAGTAAAAAATAAAATAAAAAAACACATTATATCTATCCAGGTCTCATTATCCCTGACAGTCTGATCGTCGAGGATACGAGTAAAACCCTGAATGTTTTATCCCCGACGGAATCACGCTAGGAACAGTGTGTACGCTAAATATGGTTATTGTTCCGGGTCTCAATCTGAACTGAGTGTTTTAGAGTATATGTTTCATGGCTTCCTCGTTTCAAGAGAAATCGTAGTAGTGGGAGTGGGAAATGTATTCCTTGCGATACAAATGTGAATGAATGGCTTGCTTGCAAATATTGCTGTGTCGAAGATAACCAAACGTTTGTGGATATTACTCGTATCAGATAAGATACGAACATAATCTCTCTTTGTTCGATAAATATTGCTAATGTACTCGTATTTATTATCGATTTCATATTTTCATTTGAAACGCGTTCTTATTTCTGTATTATTTATTTTTTATTATATTTAAATAGAGTAAACAAACAAATTTTGTATCCAACAATCGTGTGAAGTTTCAGAAAGGTAAGTTTAATATGTTCAATTTATTTAGGAAAGCAAAACAAACTAGTGCGGACTTGTGTTGGTATTCGTATATATCGTTTAAATAAATTAATATCTGCAAAAGATCTAGAGATAGTATGATAGATTTTAATAAAAATATATACATTTATCTGCTTTAATTACAGGTATAGTTATGTAAAAATAGCAAAATAATTTGAAAAAGATTAACAAAAGCAACATTGAAAATGGACAAGAAAAATTTATCAAATTCTAATGTACAGCAAACAGCTGCATCTGGCAGTAAAGTTGCTGAGAGGAAAATCTTAAAAAAACATACTTACAAGAAAAGATCCGGCACTTCTGGAGTAACTGGACAACTGTACGAAACAAAAATACTTAGTTTAGTTTTATTTAGAGCACTAAAAGATAAAGAAATCAAAGAATTTTGTCTCGGAACAAATTTAGATGACATAGGTGCCTTTGATGATATATGCTTTAAATTCAAGCTAGGTAATAAAAGCGTAGCAGCATTTATACAAGCTAAACATAGAGATGAACCTCGAAAGGGTGGCATTACAGACATTGACTTAACAAATGATAAAAGTGACTTTTATTTAAAGAAATATTTTGAAAGCTACATTAAAATCAAACAAAAATTTGAAGTAAAAAATCAAACCGATTTGATGTTCGTAAATAATCATGAAGAGACTGAATTTTGTCTGATAATTTACACGCCTGCTGCTAATAAAGTTACAAGAAAGAAATACGCTCGTGAAAACATGGAAAAACAAAAAATACGAGATATTCTTTCAACTCGTGCCGACGATGACGTATTTCAAATTCAGTACAATGACGATGATATCTATGCTCTATCTACACCTCTAATTGAGGAACAAATGACTCTGGTTGCAAAAGTCATGGTAAAGTGTATACTTAACACAGAGGAAACAGGTAATGAAATGAACGTGGATATTATTAAAAAATATATGCCATTTTTGATACCAAATGTAATACGTACTTGTGAGAATAAACAAGATGAATGGAAAATAAATGAAAACATATTGGTAAGTAACAATCACTTATTAATAATGTTTAGAGATATTTTTTGTCAACAATTACTATTATTGAAACCAAAAGGAACAGAAAAACAAATCGAATTAAGTATAATAAATTTGATCACAACCGATAACTTTTGTGTGAAAAATCTTTGCAATGTAGTTGGAAATATAGTATTTTTTGATAAGCAAACAAACAAACTTGACTTGGTTGACAAATTGGCAAAAAGTTTGGAAAAATACAGGAAAAAAATAAATAATCTTCGAGTATCACAAGCTGTTGTACGAGAAGCATTTTATGAAGAAGGCAAAATGATAATGATGTCAGTAAGATTTAAATTGCCTGAAATGATATTTCAAAATATGTATGGTTCTGAGAAACATTATGATTTAACAGCCCCCGCTGAATTTTCAAACAATTTTGAGGAACAAAAAAATATCTCAAAAAAGTTTTTAGACAACTTATTCTTCTATACAAAACAATCAAAACAAAACGAAATAGAAAATATATTGACAAACGAAATACACAGATCTCAAGCAGACAATTTTAAGTTAAAAAATATGTGCAAAGCTCATTCAGATGCAGTGTTTTTGAAGTTTCATGATAGAATACAGAAATGGTCTATGCTTCAAGGTAATGTGTATTATGTCACGGAACATTGCGACTTTTTGGAGGAGTCACAAAATTTATTTATTGATACTCCTTACCTCACCACCTTGAAATTCAAATGTACAAATTATTTGAAAAAATACAAAATTGAATTTACCAGTAAAACAATGAATGATTTTCAGTTGCAGTTAAAGAGTTCACCTTCAAAATTAATATCAATTATTTATACTAATGTTTTAATACTGACAAGCATTAAATTAATGCAATGTTTAAGAAAAGAAAATTGCATGATTCTAAATATTGAATCTGTGATAAATTTAAATTTTGATGAAAATGAAACAGTGATCAAGGAAATAGGTACTGCAGAGTTGGATGTATTGGCGATTATAGTAAAGCAAAAATCAGAATTCACCATAAGATTTTTTTTGTATAAAGTTATAGCTGTATTTAAAAAACGATTAATAATTATAACTGACAATACATCGTTAATATCTAGTTTAAATTTAAGCCAAAATTATACTGAAAGTTACGATAATGCAATCAATTTTATTGATTTCAATGAGGAATGCCAAAATCATTTGCTGTCTAGTTGTAAAATTACAACACAGGGGCAAGAAGTACAATTAAAAAATATTTTAGACGTTAAATGTAAACATTATATTAGCGCAGATATTATTAAAATGCTTTTGAAAAACGAAGAAATCATTATTGGGAAAAATTTGACTGATAAAAAATATGCGGACATTAATGACTTTTACATACCCCGATTCCTTAAAAAAGAAGGCAATAAATATGATTTGAATAACTTTAAAGAAGTAGTAAAGCCGCTCGTGGTACTCACCGCCGAACCTGGAATGGGAAAATCAACACTGCTTTCTCATTTATCCATAGAAACCAAGATTCATCATCCCTACATCTGGATAGCTCGAATTAACTTGTTAGACCATTGCACGGATTTTTTGAGATTCCAAAATGACCGAAAAGAAATCACTTTAATTGATACAATGACTCTAGTATGTAAAACAGAAATTAATGTCGAAGGAAATTTCGAGCTACAAGTTTCAGAAGGTGTTTTAGAAATAAAAAATTGTGATATTAAGGGTCCTGCATTACTACAACTTCAACTCATTATTTATAGCTACAATAACGGCACCATAATTTTTTTATTCGATGGTTTTGACGAAATTTGCCCTCATTATATGAAAGAAGCCGTGGCATTTATTAAAAATGTTGTAAATAACAAACCCAAAATAAACAAAAACGAAGACATTAACATTGATGATGACAATCCCCTTTCAATAATCAAACAATGTCTGGTACCTCTTGATCAGGCACTTGATGATACATATGGTGATAAAAATGCTTTACGGGCAAGCCCGTGGTTATCGGCAAAATCGCAAAATGTAAATAAAGTTAAAGTCTGGATAGCCAGTCGTCCATACAATTCTATAAAACTAACGTTAGAAGAAGAATTCGAAGAAGCATATTGCCTTGAACCATGGACTTCTGGTGATCAGAGAATATTCTGTCACATATATTTTGAGTCATATATTAACCTTAATAATTTTAGTCGAGAACAATTCAAAAACATCGAAAGCTTTTTTGAATTCATGTCACAATTTCGGCGAATATACAGGCAAGATTACAAAGTGTTGCATGTAAACAATATCCCATTATATTACGTATATGAGTTTGCTGTAGATTATTTCCGAAACGCTATTTTGCAAGTATCAATAGACATCGACAAAGAAAAATTGAGAAACGAATGGGTTACCAAAAAAGATTTACTAACTGTTTTAGAACGTTGCATAGGTAACTGGTTTCAAATCGGTAAATCAATGGCATTAGCTGGCATTCCACTTCACATGTATATAGCGGCAAACTGTTTTGTAAACGATATAATCAAAACTACAGACCCAAAAAGCGCTCAGGAAAAGTGGGATTTAAGCGTTAATACATTTGAATATTACGAAAGATTTCTAGAAACGAAATTTAAAACAATACGACTAGAAGAAAAAAATCAAAGATATACTAGGTGCCCTGATGAAATAATAGCTTACGAGAAAGAAAAAAGAGATTTTACGGACAGTCACAAAAAATTAGCATTCTACGCTGTATTCCATGATAAAATATATTTACAAAAAATTATTCCAAAAAAAGAAAAAGCATTTATAAAAGAACGAATACGACAAATAGAAAAAGGCGAAGAAAAAACTGGACTTATACACGGTATACATAATAACGTGCCCAGATTTATACACTTAGTTTTCGCAGAGTATTTTGCTTTTGAATATATATCTGAAAAGATCAAAAGCGGTAACAGAGAATTGAAAAGAAAGTGGTTGAACTTTATTGTACATAATTTGCTTTTGTATGGTTCTGTGGGAATAATGACCGTTTTTGATCATAAATTAAAGCACGATCAAGGATTGATATCAGCTATATCGGACCCCGAGAGTATAAAATACGTTTTTCAACTTTTTATGGAACAGAACGAAATGACTGAGACTGATATGGATGAAGACGATTACTTTTATAACCAATACCGCGAGAAAAAAATTCAATCATCTCTAACCAAAGCTCTATCAAACTGTTTAGCAAATAGTGCGATGTTTCTGCTGAGCGGTATAGAAAACCATCTTAGTAAAGATAACTTGGAGTCGTTTATAGAGTTGCTTGGAAAAAACTTTTTTATACATGCTGGTCTGTTTAACCTAGATGGTATAATAGTATTTGTATTGAACAAAATAAGGTCTTTAGATACCAATG
Source organism: Ligdia adustata (assembly GCA_947049295.1). Taxonomy (NCBI): domain Eukaryota; kingdom Metazoa; phylum Arthropoda; class Insecta; order Lepidoptera; family Geometridae; genus Ligdia; species Ligdia adustata. The sequence continues at coordinate 11,006,544 of OX346231.1, forward strand.
TTGTCAGTGAGTCATTGTACAGATTTGATCTACCTTTCTCTTTAACAACACATTCAGGAGGGATGAAGACCAATGAAGAAATACTAAAAGAGGTTCGTGATGAGGTACGGCAACTAACAACACCATATTTGTATTACGATACGGATGACCACGCTTTCCATCCTTATAATTTTTAGTTTTATCGAATAAAATAGTTTCCAAAAGTAACGATTTTGAAATTGTCTTTGTCATAAATTGTTTTGATTAATATGATCAATTTTGAATAGTTAATTACATAAATTATAGCCTAATAGATTTTATATTAAATGTATACGTACGTATCAACCCGTAACGGCACGGGTCTGCCCAATGAAGGGGTTGTAGGCTACTAGGTCTAGCACGCTGACCAAGTTGCAGGTTGGGCACTTCACATATTTTTGAAAATTGTTAATCTACACTGACGCGGGTGGAATCTGAAGCGGGTTTTCTCACGATGTTTTTCCTTCACCGTTTAAGCATGTGGCAATTAATTCTAATATGCACATGAGTGGAAAACTCAGAGATGCATGCCTGAATCTGGATTTTAACCCGCGCTTTTTCGTTTGTGAGGCAAGGGGTTTACCGACTAGGCTACCTACCACTAACTTATTAATTTTATACGTTACGCTAATTCAATAATCTTTTAAGTAACTAATACGTAGTGCCGATTTCTTTGCTAGATTATATCAAACATCGGACTATATAGGACTTGGAATTTGGACAACTTGGGACACTAGACCATTATAGATATTAGACGACTTTGTGCGTTACACATATATGGACACTAGTCATAAACAGTCACTAGACTTAATCAGACTTTACACACTTGAAATGGGACTGTTTAACACACTGGACCTTTCCGAACGCTGGACATTCTCTGCCAAAACGGATTCAAAAAGAGTGAGAGGTGCCCATGTCCATTGATTTTATACCTACATTATTTATTTTATTAATGCGTTAAATCGGCAGGTTATCTTAGTGAAACTTTTATTCAGTAGTCAGTTAATCATCCCGCTGCCTCTTAGTTTGTATGTATGTTTGTTTGTTTGTCCGTGGAAAACACTGAACATTTATAAGAAGCAGCTTAAGATATTTTTTAAACAACTAAACTCTGCCAAGAGCTTGTCGTAAATGAGGTGCAGGTCTCGATGATTTATTAGTTTTGACATAAATCCTTGTCGGATGTTACATATAATCAAATGACATGAAACATCCCAAAAAGTCGTATCAAAACTAGAAGTTACTTTACCTGTCCATGTAATACAAGTTTAGCTCTAACCACGCTGCTAAACTTTATACGATAATCTCCCGTCAAATTTGCTTCATGATATCATCACGATGTACTGAGTGCCGTGGTCAAAGATAGCGAGAGCTCGATTTTGTTCACTGTCGTCATTCTAGAATGAATGATTACCAAAATCATTCATTGAGCACACACACTGTGTATAATAAGTAATACATTATATAAGTGATAACTGACGTTAATTTTCCAAAAGTTATGTAACAAAGAGTGTAGTAAGTATATGGAATAAAAAACCCTTACGACGAAAATTACATGAAAAAATGGAAAAAAGATTCCGAGGAATTAAGAATCTTCTTTTGGATTCGGTTGAAACGATATAATATAAGATACTAATCTATGCCATTGATAGTACGCGTTTTCCGTTTCATTAGGCGGAGTCGCTAGCTGACCCTAGAGAATGAATTAATGATAGAATGAATAAATGAACTCTTTATTACAGATACACATAAAAAGAGAATTTTTTTCTTGTATTTTTATTTTATTTGTGTCTGCAATAAAGAATTGATCTATCTATCACACAAACATCCATTATACGGGAAAGTTAGTTCTAATGTTAGTTTCTTAGCTGCCTGAAGGCCTTCAACGTGATTTGCGATCCCTATTCTGAGACAAACACTCATTACTGAATTTAAACGTGTCATCCAAACTAGAGTAGCGCTCCGTTGTTGATGCTTCTCCACAGTCAGTCATCCAAGATCCGACAAGGGTAATGTGATACCTAAATTTGCTACGGGTGTATTTCCCTTAACTTTGATGATCGGTTAGAAACATCTGACTTTCTATGCTACGAGCCCTACTAGTGTACGCTGACCGATTGTGAATCGTATTCAACTGTAATAAGATGCGAGAAGTGAGCTTTGATTGGCATCTTCGACACAGGAGAAATCATAGTGTGAAGTTATGAATGCGAAACGTTTATATCCCATAAAAAGGGAGGGTTAAAGATATCTTTGATTTGAGCTCAGGGACTGCTTGAGCTTGACTTTTTTCTGTTTGAAAGTGTTCTGTCATATGGCCTCATTCAATTTCATCAAAAACGGTCCAGTACCTTGGTTTTAACTCAAAATAACTGAAAAAAATTAATCAGTATTTGTCTGGCATAAGAGACGCTATTATAGGACGAGTGGTTAGAGACGACTTCAAAAAAATCCAACTGCTAAATTTATAAACCTGTGTTTAGATGCAAGTAAGTTTTTATGTTTAGCTTCTAAGTCATTACTTATGCTTTAGTTCTCTCCAACCAAAGGTTGCCTGGAAGAGATCACTATTAGCGTTAAGGCCGCCGCTTGTTGCACGTAATCATAAGTTAGTAAGTTAATTGTACAAATTCTACATGCATATTAGAAAGATTTTTCTATCTATCTATAATCCTAGGTTTTTTATGTTTCCAGGGTGAACGTTGTGAAAAGATTTGTTCATCGCCATTTTGTGGTGGCGACCTACCTGGACCATTTTCTTCAAATATAGCTAAGAACACTCTTAGCTAATACACCTTTCATACAAAAAATTAATCAAAATTGGTCCATCCTTATAAGAGCTAAGCTGACACACACAGACAGCCACATACACACAGACACGTCAAACTTATAACACCCCGTCGTTTTGCGTCGGAGGCTACAAATGCGACAAGCCATTTAGGCTCTAGGGCGTGCCAAAAATACACATAGCTACGAGTACATATGAAAAAGCCCTCTTCCTTTCGCAGACTAGTAAAAATGATATAGACTCCGCATTATCTTTACGCTAACTCTAAGCATATTCGTTCCACTCCAATCATAACATTACAAATTGTTTCACCATATCAACCACCCCCACCCCCCACCCCCGCTACCCCCTGAAACTCATACATCTAACAGCTTTGCGATATAATTGAGTTATACCCCCGCAACACTCCTAATTCCTATTTGCAATTATATTTTCCAAATTAATTTTCCACTTTTGTTACGCTCTTAATGTATTTGGGGATCGTGTTGGGTCTGATGCTGATATTGATACTGGTAAGGTTTTGAATTAATTGGATGGTTACCCATCAGATGCTTAGTTATCACGAAATTAAATAAAAGGCAAAGGTAAAAAGATGCTTAGTTATCACGAATAGGTACCATATTGGTAATAAACTATGTTTTTTAAAAGATTTTGAACAAGGAGGTTTTCAATTCGTGAAAACCCTTTTTTCTTTAACGTATTTTGTATATTCATTTCATATAAAAATATTGAGGATATTTTAATTGCATTTTGTTCAAACAGGTAAACAAAACAAAAATATAAGTTAGTCAAGAGGAAAAGAAATCCTTTTAATTGAAAATAAATGTTTAAAGTTTATACTTCGAATGTATTTCTATATCCACAGTATAACTGAAGTCTTTAGATACCAATGTTGTCAGTGAGTCATTGTACAGATTTGATCTACCTTTCTCTTTAACAACACATTCAGGAGGGATGAAGACCAATGAAGAAATACTAAAAGAGGTTCGTGATGAGGTACGGCAACTAACAACACCATATTTGTATTACGATACGGATGACCACGCTTTCCATCCTTATAATTTTTAGTTTTATCGAATAAAATAGTTTCCAAAAGTAACGATTTTGAAATTGTCTTTGTCATAAATTGTTTTGATTAATATGATCAATTTTGAATAGTTAATTACATAAATTATAGCCTAATAGATTTTATATTAAATGTATACGTACGTATCAACCCGTAACGGCACGGGTCTGCCCAATGAAGGGGTTGTAGGCTACTAGGTCTAGCACGCTGACCAAGTTGCAGGTTGGGCACTTCACATATTTTTGAAAATTGTTAATCTACACTGACGCGGGTGGAATCTGAAGCGGGTTTTCTCACGATGTTTTTCCTTCACCGTTTAAGCATGTGGCAATTAATTCTAATATGCACATGAGTGGAAAACTCAGAGATGCATGCCTGAATCTGGATTTTAACCCGCGCTTTTTCGTTTGTGAGGCAAGGGGTTTACCGACTAGGCTACCTACCACTAACTTATTAATTTTATACGTTACGCTAATTCAATAATCTTTTAAGTAACTAATACGTAGTGCCGATTTCTTTGCTAGATTATATCAAACATCGGACTATATAGGACTTGGAATTTGGACAACTTGGGACACTAGACCATTATAGATATTAGACGACTTTGTGCGTTACACATATATGGACACTAGTCATAAACAGTCACTAGACTTAATCAGACTTTACACACTTGAAATGGGACTGTTTAACACACTGGACCTTTCCGAACGCTGGACATTCTCTGCCAAAACGGATTCAAAAAGAGTGAGAGGTGCCCATGTCCATTGATTTTATACCTACATTATTTATTTTATTAATGCGTTAAATCGGCAGGTTATCTTAGTGAAACTTTTATTCAGTAGTCAGTTAATCATCCCGCTGCCTCTTAGTTTGTATGTATGTTTGTTTGTTTGTCCGTGGAAAACACTGAACATTTATAAGAAGCAGCTTAAGATATTTTTTAAACAACTAAACTCTGCCAAGAGCTTGTCGTAAATGAGGTGCAGGTCTCGATGATTTATTAGTTTTGACATAAATCCTTGTCGGATGTTACATATAATCAAATGACATGAAACATCCCAAAAAGTCGTATCAAAACTAGAAGTTACTTTACCTGTCCATGTAATACAAGTTTAGCTCTAACCACGCTGCTAAACTTTATACGATAATCTCCCGTCAAATTTGCTTCATGATATCATCACGATGTACTGAGTGCCGTGGTCAAAGATAGCGAGAGCTCGATTTTGTTCACTGTCGTCATTCTAGAATGAATGATTACCAAAATCATTCATTGAGCACACACACTGTGTATAATAAGTAATACATTATATAAGTGATAACTGACGTTAATTTTCCAAAAGTTATGTAACAAAGAGTGTAGTAAGTATATGGAATAAAAAACCCTTACGACGAAAATTACATGAAAAAATGGAAAAAAGATTCCGAGGAATTAAGAATCTTCTTTTGGATTCGGTTGAAACGATATAATATAAGATACTAATCTATGCCATTGATAGTACGCGTTTTCCGTTTCATTAGGCGGAGTCGCTAGCTGACCCTAGAGAATGAATTAATGATAGAATGAATAAATGAACTCTTTATTACAGATACACATAAAAAGAGAATTTTTTTCTTGTATTTTTATTTTATTTGTGTCTGCAATAAAGAATTGATCTATCTATCACACAAACATCCATTATACGGGAAAGTTAGTTCTAATGTTAGTTTCTTAGCTGCCTGAAGGCCTTCAACGTGATTTGCGATCCCTATTCTGAGACAAACACTCATTACTGAATTTAAACGTGTCATCCAAACTAGAGTAGCGCTCCGTTGTTGATGCTTCTCCACAGTCAGTCATCCAAGATCCGACAAGGGTAATGTGATACCTAAATTTGCTACGGGTGTATTTCCCTTAACTTTGATGATCGGTTAGAAACATCTGACTTTCTATGCTACGAGCCCTACTAGTGTACGCTGACCGATTGTGAATCGTATTCAACTGTAATAAGATGCGAGAAGTGAGCTTTGATTGGCATCTTCGACACAGGAGAAATCATAGTGTGAAGTTATGAATGCGAAACGTTTATATCCCATAAAAAGGGAGGGTTAAAGATATCTTTGATTTGAGCTCAGGGACTGCTTGAGCTTGACTTTTTTCTGTTTGAAAGTGTTCTGTCATATGGCCTCATTCAATTTCATCAAAAACGGTCCAGTACCTTGGTTTTAACTCAAAATAACTGAAAAAAATTAATCAGTATTTGTCTGGCATAAGAGACGCTATTATAGGACGAGTGGTTAGAGACGACTTCAAAAAAATCCAACTGCTAAATTTATAAACCTGTGTTTAGATGCAAGTAAGTTTTTATGTTTAGCTTCTAAGTCATTACTTATGCTTTAGTTCTCTCCAACCAAAGGTTGCCTGGAAGAGATCACTATTAGCGTTAAGGCCGCCGCTTGTTGCACGTAATCATAAGTTAGTAAGTTAATTGTACAAATTCTACATGCATATTAGAAAGATTTTTCTATCTATCTATAATCCTAGGTTTTTTATGTTTCCAGGGTGAACGTTGTGAAAAGATTTGTTCATCGCCATTTTGTGGTGGCGACCTACCTGGACCATTTTCTTCAAATATAGCTAAGAACACTCTTAGCTAATACACCTTTCATACAAAAAATTAATCAAAATTGGTCCATCCTTATAAGAGCTAAGCTGACACACACAGACAGCCACATACACACAGACACGTCAAACTTATAACACCCCGTCGTTTTGCGTCGGAGGCTACAAATGCGACAAGCCATTTAGGCTCTAGGGCGTGCCAAAAATACACATAGCTACGAGTACATATGAAAAAGCCCTCTTCCTTTCGCAGACTAGTAAAAATGATATAGACTCCGCATTATCTTTACGCTAACTCTAAGCATATTCGTTCCACTCCAATCATAACATTACAAATTGTTTCACCATATCAACCACCCCCACCCCCCACCCCCGCTACCCCCTGAAACTCATACATCTAACAGCTTTGCGATATAATTGAGTTATACCCCCGCAACACTCCTAATTCCTATTTGCAATTATATTTTCCAAATTAATTTTCCACTTTTGTTACGCTCTTAATGTATTTGGGGATCGTGTTGGGTCTGATGCTGATATTGATACTGGTAAGGTTTTGAATTAATTGGATGGTTACCCATCAGATGCTTAGTTATCACGAAATTAAATAAAAGGCAAAGGTAAAAAGATGCTTAGTTATCACGAATAGGTACCATATTGGTAATAAACTATGTTTTTTAAAAGATTTTGAACAAGGAGGTTTTCAATTCGTGAAAACCCTTTTTTCTTTAACGTATATTCATTTCATATAAAAATATTGAGGATATTTTAATTGCATTTTGTTCAAACAGGTAAACAAAACAAAAATATAAGTTAGTCAAGAGGAAAAGAAATCCTTTTAATTGAAAATAAATGTTTAAAGTTTATACTTCGAATGTATTTCTATATCCACAGTATAACTGAAGGTAGTCAGATAATTATTATCTGAATTAGTCTAGTATTTAGTTTTACCGGCTTCAAATAAGAAGGAGGTTCCTTTAAATCTCCTTTAAAGCTAATGTTACTCGTACGTACCCTATAGTAATAAAATAAAATATTTTACACATAAATCAGACGCTGTTTAATGTCTTGAAAAAATAACTATGAAAGGCAAATCCATGTTTTGTGTAAAGTCCTTGCTAAATTTAGTAAACACCTACCCCAAGAACAAGTCCTAAAATAATTCATAGTGACTCGTGATTAACTGATCCTTTTATGGTAAGAAAAATTTGGGCACAGTAGTCTTTTGAGTGTTAATATGTGTATCCTTTTAGACCAGTTTATCCTAATTAAATACTTTTATCATTTTCTGAGAGGAAATATTGCAAAGTAAACATGATCGAATGTATAAGGCACTGGACATATAACTTCAAAAAAATAAACTATTGTCTGTGACTCCTTTTAATTTTTTTCTTATAATTCCATCATATCATAACATGTTGCTTCATATATTTTAATATCATCTACACTTACAACAGGTCAAATTGTGTACATTGAATATATTTTAAAAATTTCCTTCGCAGAGGATGTTATATTAATAATGATATATTTCATTTTTGTCTGTCTGTTTCTGGAATTTCCATAACTCCGAAACTGCTACATGGATTTTAATGAAACTTGTTATACTTAAGGATCATACTATGATGACGCGTACATTGATTTGGATCTTTTTTTTTTCTTTGAAAGGACTGACGGAAATCAATCATTTAGGTGTTCGAGCCTATGCTTGAACCACATTTGAGATTACCCTTCCAATATTCGTCGTAAGTATCTTCTATCTCTTTCTATATTAGGGTAGATTACCGGTATCGCCTTCTATACCTGTCCTTGTCTAACAGAACTTAGGCAGTGCACGGCGGCCATTGCTTCAGTACGCTTTCAATATTCGTCCAGTGAACATCTAAGTAATAATGAGAGTGAAAAACGTTGATTTTGAAGTGAATACAACTAACGAAGGTAAGATTTGAGGCTACATTTTATCCTCAATCAACAATACTCGGCGCCTTTGGGCCCAGTGACGATATTTTCCGCTCGGCGCCTCAGGCCCAGCGACGACAAGTCGAGACACGTAAGTCTTCCAACTTTGAGACAACGCGTCCGTCGTCTGACTGAGACGACATCGTCAAGACCATAGGTCGGCGAGTCATGCAAATTAGTCCGACTTTGAGACGACGCGTCTGTCGTCTGACTGAGACGACACCGTCAAGTCCATAGGTCAAGTCATGCAAATCAGTCCAACTTTGAGACGATACGTCTTCTTACCAAGACGACATCACCAAAAAAGGTACGTGTTGCCTCGCCAGAGGGCGGCACGCGCCCTCTGGCGAGGCAACACGTACCTATTTTACGTGCTTTGGTTGAGGTGACGCAGTTACCTTGACTATTCCGTGTTTTCTCAACTAAATATATGAGACGTCATCTACTCAGAACTTAAGGCGGCACATCACCCCTTCCTTACAACAACCAATGGTTTGTTTATTTTCAGATATGCCTGACCTAGTTACTCTGGGAGATCTCGCATCCGTTTATCCGGCAGAAAAGTTACCTTTCAAATCCATTGTCGCGTCTTTGGACAAAAATTACCTTGATGGTTGGCGAGACTGGCGAGTGTACAACTACTCGTTTCACGACTTGTTTGGGGATAACCAAGTTCCTCCTGCAGTCGACGTGAAACTCAGATTCGCAATACCTACGGTTGTTATGGCGCTAGCTTTTGACCCAACAACAAAAACTTTGTCGGAGCGCAGTTACAGATCAATCAGGTCTACTATCATGAAATGGCCCTTAGGTAGAGCACTCCTGTACTCCCCGCACAAAATAATGGAAAAACTTCACGGGCCGTCATACAGCTTATTCATGGACACGGTAGCTGCCCTCAAGCCTAGGCTGTTAAAGCGATCTGAAGCGGCGATTGAAATCGTTGATCAGCTGGAGAGAACAAAGAGATCAATAGAGGTCGAAGCTGAAATTCACCCCCGTAAACGCGTGGCTGTGTCTCCACCCTCAAGCATTGAACGTCCTCAAAATCCAGCACAAGGGTCCGGAGAGCACCTACTTGCTTCTATTCTAAACCAACAAGTGACCTTTTTTAGCTCAATGTTGAAAATGCAGTCGGAACAAAATGACAATATTAAGAAATTGCTTCAACAAAGATATGTATCACCGGACAGGGCCACAACACCTCATATGGCAGAACAGAACCTAAACAGCTCTTTCGAGTCTCAACCAGATAGCACTATGTCAGAAGAAGCCTGCTCTTCAAAACAGTCGAAGGAAGCCGATCTGCGGGTTAAAATTGCCAACGCCCAAAGGAAGCTAGCAGAGATGCATGAATCAGATGACTCCGAAACCCTGTTTAACTACAGTACAAACCCTGTTTTTTGTGTAACTACAGTAGCACAAGAACCAAAAGTTGCTAAAGCTGATCCGACGGCATTAGAGCACGGTCTAAAATGTCAGAGATTTCGTGATACCGAGTTGTGTAATGTTCGGTACGCCGAAACACAGAAACAGTTCCAGGCCACTCCTGCTTTCAGCGCCCTGAAACCGAATAACCTCCTAGCGGGCGTTGCCCCCGAGTGGAAATCATCGGCCATACTTGAACGATCTGACCTCGTTCTGGGAGCAATCACTAACGGATTATTGCAACAAAGAATAATCTTCCAGAGTCTTTTGGACAGTTTACCAAAGGAAATCAAAAAGAAGGTGGGGAACGATTTTGTTGCTGCAGATTCCAACTTCCGGAAATCTTCCGACGCATTAATACAATATGTGTGTGGGCGTAGGGCCGAAGTGCTACAACAACGTAGAGAGATTTACAAGCCTACAGACAAGACGCTTAGAAATATCTTGCACGAGATTCCACCTTCTGAAACCCACCACTTTGAGGAGAAAGCTTTCACTGAAGCTGTGAAAGAACAAGGTAATTCATAAGTTTTTTCCTACCAAAAAGACGACGGCAAAAACCTCCACCGCAACAAGACCGCATCCAAACCACAGCTACTCATCACGGGGCCAAAGCAACTTTCAAAGTTCGCGGTACCAGAATCGTGACACATGAAATCCAAAACGGCCTTCCTACAATACCAACTTTGCACAGAACAAAAGAAACGAGTCAAATGACCGCGCGAAGAGACCCCAATACTAAATCAAGGGGGAAAAAGTGGGGGGAGGGCCAAAAATGACTCCTTCGCAGTGGGACGTCTGGCAGCATACACAATGAAATGGGAAAAGGCTCCCGCAAGCATCTTAAAAATTATAAGCGGTTATCGAATTCCATTCAAAAGATTGCCTCCTCTCACAAAACTTTCAAGGACAACTACCCTCAGATTCCAAACAAAGTTGTCTTCAGAAATGACAGTAGAAATAAGGAACCTCCTAGAATCCAAAGCCATTCAGCCAACCGTTTATCAGACGGGCTTCATTTCATCTCTGTTTTTGAGGAAGAAAACAAACGGAGAGTATCGTCCCATATTCAATTTGAAAAGGCTGAACGATTATGTCTTCACCCCAGGATTTCGTCTCGTAAATCAGCAACAAATCCCTTCACACATAAACAAGGGAGACTATATGATGAAAATAGATATTTCGCAGGCTTATTTTCACATTCCAATAGCGCAAAGTCACCGTCGATTCCTCTGCCTGGCTTACCAAGGAACGACTTACGAAATGACATGTCTACCATTCGGCTTGGCAAGCGCACCGTCCGCATTCGCACAGCAACTGAGGCAACAGCATCTACGGGTGATCGTCTATCTAGACGATTTTCTAATCATTCACGAAGATCCCATAACCCTAGAGAGCCAAGCGAAGTTGGCGTTAGGCTTCATGACAGAATTGGGATGGCAAATAAATTACTCGAAGACATCAACAACTGCCGCGACCAAGCTAGAGTATTTAGGAATAATATGGGATACGAAGGAGAACATCAAAGGTTTATCGGAGGTCAAGGTTCTTCAGTTAAAGAACTGCATATTAGATCTTCTGGACAAAATGAGATGGAGTTGGATGGATGCGAAGGTCATTCTGGGCAAGCTGAACTTCGCATCTTTAGCGGTTCCGCTGGGAAGACTCCATTGTCGGATGCTACAACGCGCTTCGAAACGCTTGCTTCGGGGACGCCCCCACCGGAAATTTCCGATAGCAATCTCAGCAAAGACAGAATTAGTCTGGTGGTTGAAGAACGCTCACCGAAACACACCTATTCACTTTGCCAACCCAACCATATTCATCACCACGGACGCAGCCGACGAGGGTTGGGGTGCCATAGCGAACAATCGTCATCTATGGAACAAATGGACACTTGCGCAGAGGAACTGGCACAGAAACATGAAAGAACTGTGGGCTGTTTTCGAAGTCCTTCAATGCTTAGGACGCGAAGTATTTGGGAAAACAGTGATATTACAGTCCGACAATCGCACGACTGTGGCGTACATCAACAAACAAGGTGGGACGAAATCAATGATATTACTGCGAGCATCGATGAAGATCTTTCTACATTGCGAGGAGATGCAATGTCATCTGGTTGCCTGACATATACCGGGAGTATACAATGGTTTAGCAGACAGCCTATCGCGAGAGAAAACCTTGCCAGAATGGCATCTCAGCAGGTTGATCGTATCCATGTTATTCAAAAAATTCGGTACACCGCAGATAGATCTGTTTGCTTCAATAAGGGTTGCTGTAGTACCAGATTAAGTCAGCGAAGATGTAGGCGATCCTCAGAGTCAATTCACGGATGCTCTCAGCAAGATATGGCGTTATAGGCTGAGTTGGATTTTTCCTCCACCTGCATCAATTCCGCGCGTGTTACGGCACTTGGAGATGTCGGAGGGAGAGTACATCATGATTGCCCCGATGTGGGACAAAGCTTTTTGGAAACCAGATCTCCAGCAACGAACGAAAGAACCTCCGTTTATGATCCCAGACCTTCACAAGAATTTAATCGACCTACGCACGAATCTTCCACCTCCAGGATTAAAGAGCCTACAGTTGGCGGCCTGGAGGGTTCAGGCAGGGCCAAACAGGTGAAAGACTGGTGTGATCTCGAAATAAGATTGTTAGAATCCTCCTGGAGGCCATCCACCTTAAAGACCTATAAACCGATTTGGATACGGTGGTGCAAATGGGCTATAACAAAGAGTATCCCAGCAGATAACCCCGAGCCGTAAGATCTGGCCAAGTACCTATGCTACCTTCATACGGAAGCGAAACTAGCACCCAAGACGATAGCTCTACATAAATCAGTGGTAGCTAATTTTAGCAATCCACTACGAGCAGAAGAACTCAGCTCGCATCCAACAGTAAAACAGATTGTTAAAGGGGCGTTCACAGAGAAACCTCCTGTAAAAAAGTTTTTACCTTGGAAGATCGAAGATCTTCTTTCATACCTGAAGTCCTATACCTTTAATGAAGATAGCATTTTTGCAGTGTCTAGGCACACGTGCATCCTCCTACTTTTAGCAACAGATAGAGGTTCATGACCTTACACTACTCAGCATCGAAAATTGTGCCTTTGAGGACAAAGATGAAGAGATAATTTTCTGGCCTAAATTCGGATCCAAAACAAATTCTCGGACTGCCTATATGAATATATAGGCAGTCCGGCTGGCTGTTAAAGAAAACACCAGAAATCGTTAACAGACAGCTTGATATGGTGTTTTAGGTCAAGAGATTAATTGCCATCTCAAAAGACAGAGGCAAAGCACGGAACCTTAAAAACCTATTCATTACAACTAGAGGCGATACAAAAAATGCCTCTCGTACTGTCATCGGGGGCTGGATCAGGACTTTGTTTAAAGACGCAGGCATTTCAGCATCGGCTGGTAGCTTTAGAGCAGCTGTGGCCTCAGATAATTGGATTAATAATCGACATAATATTGATGAAATCCTACAAAGAGGAAATTGGAAATCGAAGAATACTTTCTTCAATCACTACTTCAAGGAGCTAAAAGATGTCCCCGTCCCCAAATCAAATTCTAATGTTCTTACTACCAGCTTCTTATCCTTATAAGTGTTATGATTTCTGTTGGAAAGGTTCAGATCTACTTTCAAGTTTAATTATTTAATTGTTTTGTAGAAGTCTTTAACTTTATGTTCAGATTTTAATTTGAGTTAGAATACCTACCGATTGGTACCTATAATTTAAAAAGAAATACTTGTTTCATTTATTATGTTTTTTTTTATTATTTTTTTCCAAGTAGACACTTACCAACACATCTTTAGATAATGGTTTATAGTAATCTCACAGTACGCTTTTCTTAGGCAGCGCCGGCAGAGAGTAAACACGTCTCAAATGTGGTTCAAGCATAGGCTCGAATACCTAAATGGGACCGTTTTCCCCCCGAAGGGTAGAAAACGGATATTTAGGTTTCAGCCGTAGCTTGAACCACACCTTAAGGGCCTTGCCGGCTCTAAGGTACTGAAGCAATGGCCGCCGTGCACTGCCTAAGTTCTGTTAGACAAGGACAGGTATAGAAGGCGATACCGGTAATCTACCCTAATATAGAAAGAGATAGAAGATACTTACGACGAATATTGGAAGGGTAATCTCAAATGTGGTTCAAGCTACGGCTGAAACCTAAATATCCGTTTTCTACCCTTCGGGGGGAAAACGGTCCTATTTTATTCCATAAAATAGTGGAGGGTTACCGTGACTGGGGGGATGACAGTAGTATTTAACAATAACTCGGTAACGCGGGTTTGGATTTGCATTGATTCTTTTTTTGTTAGAAAGGACTAACTGAAATGTTTCGATGATTTTTTATTCGTTATGTACTTCATAATGAATACGTTAGTTTAGACGTTAGTCACAAAAGTACCGCATAAAAACGTAAAAAAGTCAATAAAAGTTAATTTCATTAAAAAGGAGCTATTGGAAAAAAAAATATAAAATGGAAATGAGATTTTTAAAAGTATATAATGGAGCACCCGGACTTGCAGGATTTTTAGGAACCGTGACGTCAGCTTAGCTTCACTATCCTCACCAACAGACTCACTCATCGCAAATAAGAAACACTTTTATCTGAACACGTTTTATTATTTGTCTAAAACAATATTAAAACCTAAAATTATAATTTAAATTGTACTCAAGATATTTCACGCAAATTTACCAAACGAATGTGTCTCGCAACGTTGTTTTTTTTTTTTTTTTTTTAGATAGGACTGACCTGCTGGTCGAACGCGACCTCGGACAGCTTGACCGGACGTTTGGCAAGCGCTAGTGCGCTGGGCTGCGAAGTCTCGCAACGGCACGCTTCTGCTTTTATAACCAGCTAAGATGGCGTCGCCGTTGCAAAGTCAAATCACTTTATGTTACACATTTTAAATTACACCAATTAATAAAACAGTATAGTTAGATAATTCCTTAAACTATTATTAGAACTCGGTTTAAGCATTGAAACGATTTATTTCGATTAAAACATTGAAATAATACAGAGCGCTACTCGCTTTTTGACTTTAGTTATTAGTCCAACTAATCGTCTTTTTTCTATTTGAAACCTAACCAAAAACGATTTTAAATGTAATGCAACTAGTTTATTAATCAAGACATGATTTTAGCAATAGATGATTGGACTTAAAACTAAAGTTGATGAATATAAGAGTCGTTGCTTTGTTGCCAAGAACGACTACAACACTCTACTCAAATATCACACTTCCAAGTTAGAAAACTAACAACAGTATTAAATCAAAGAAAAATTAAACCTTTACGGTTATAATAACCATTCTCATTACTCTTAAAACTATTAAAAGTAATTTAGATCGAGCTTGCGCCGACGTATACATTTTAAAAATAAATCTAATAGGTCCAGCCGTTATATCTCTGATAAATCGAGAAACATATATTAGAAAAAAATTGAGGAATTGGGAGGTTCCTTTTTGAAGAGGGTTAACATGTGTGCTATATTCGAAAAGTCAAATAGGCGTTAATGCTATGCAGAATCTGTAGCTCTTCAGAATTGTCTACTCATGCTGAGCGTAATTACGAGAAGGAACTCCTCTGTACCGCTGTAATTACTCAAATTACAATTCAAAACACTTATATTAAAATAATCTTATTAGTGGATATCTTTCACAATTATAAGACTTTCAGAAGTCACAGTTATAAGACGTACACTCAAATTGATTCAATATTTTTTTAAGTCACATTGACATAATTGACAACATTTCAAGTTTATTCATCCCCCATTTTTATTACCATAATGGAAAGATCAAGTGAAAATAACGTATGCCCTTTTTACTTTACTCAGAATGTAATAACTATGTTTTTATGAGATAAGTTCGATAAATGTTATTCTCGTACAAAGCTCGTATAAAAATAACAAACAAAGAACAAAAACACATGTAATTGATGACAACATTATGAGCTTTGTACGAGAATAACATTTTTCGAATTTTACTTAGATTTTCAAAAATCTCTAGTAACATAATTATTACATTCTGAGTAAAATAAAAAAAAACAGGGTTACGTTATTTTTCTTTTATCTTTCCATTATGGTAGTAAAAATGCGGGGTCAAAAATTTGAATAGTTGTCAATTATGCAAAGTTAGCAACCGCGAACGAAGTCGCGTGTGTGAAGTTGACAAATTAAGTTTTTGACTTTTATAGGATATGATTATGATCATAAAGTTATTTAACGAATGCCTGCATAATCGGTACAGCTAGTGCTCATGTAAAAACGATTCCCGGATATCGAGATAAGGTTTAATCTAACCTAGTACAAAATGTGTTAAATATTATTTTAAAGATTTAATGGTTAGTATTTATTTTATTCGTATTTACTTAAAATGCAATTTTAGAGGGCTGAATGATAATGTCGATGAAAGAGTTGCATACTATATCGGTTATTGTTTTGATAGTCAAATAAAAAATGGGTGCTAAGCATCGAGAGACTTACGGGTCTAGTAAATAATTGGTCCATTAGCATATGTATATATATGAAGGTACTGATGCTTAACATTACCATCGCCCAAGTTGTTGGGAAGAGTTTTTCTGCTCCATTCCTCATACATTTGTGTACATTTTTGACGAAATTGGTAAAGTTTGAAGTAACAAGTAAAAAGTACTCTTAGTTTGAGCAGTCTTTTTGTGAAGGTAAACACTTAAAGTTATTTGAGATTTCGAAGGTGAATTCTAAACAAAAATAAGAGTTTGGGCTTACTTTAAATTAACTTTGGTATACAGAGATAGAATGGTAGACATTTTAGAAATATATTAGGAGACACGGCAAGGTGATATAGCGAGGCTGGTATACACTTAATTCGGACTAGGTGATATCAACTTTTGATCAAGGAATATCGTTTTAATTAATAAGGGCTCGGTAGTTTTATGAGAATAGTAGGTAGGTTAGTTAGCATAGAAAAACACCAAGGAACAGAGACATTTGGTTCAGAACTAGGCGGTTAATTTTATAGTCTTGAAATGGTACCTTCCTTACCTGGGCTGTGATATGGCTATTCAAGCAGATAAAGGAGCCAGCACAATAGACTAATTCAATAGATAATTAAAGGTACCATGGCCAGGTAAAGCGAAATTAGTCAGGCACAGAAGAACAACTGTTTCAATTCTGGCACTAGAAACTACATAACTTTAAAATAAAATTTGTTTGATATTTTTAAATAGTGTTAAAATACATTTGATTGATCTATTTAATGACTTTTGAAGACAATTTATTTCAAAGCGGAATTCAATCGATTATCGGTCGAATGCCATCGCTTATTTGACGGATGAATAACTGTCTTAGATTTGATGATTAGCTGAATGATCAAGGTCTTATTTTTTATGTATTTAATAGCACATGCCGACTGTGCCTACTGTCTCTTGGACAACCCGCACAGCAAGCCAACATAAAAATCATATCTAACAGATTACATAAAACGTCACTTATAATATCGAAATCATCACATTTAAAAGCGGCGGTATTTGTCACTAAAAATAATACAGTGAGCTAGGAAGGACTTAAATTTACAGGCAAAGATCTACCTCCGGTTTCTGAGCAACCAGGTTGACCACTGAGTAGATTAAAGGCTTGTACTATGGGAGTGTATAACGCTATAGGTCTTTGATCTTGTTCTTGAGTATTCGCTTTGTACTTATTATTCAAAGGTCAGTATTATAACTGACCTTAGAATAATAGGTACAAAGGTTTCTCATCTGCATATTTCTCTTCTCAACAATCAGTGGGTAGGGTAGGTATACTAGGGTAAGGATCGATTGACGCCGATCTATATTAAGATCTCGTTTAGCGCGGCACATCGGTGGACAGGTAGCTTTTATCACAAGTTTTGGGAGAGCAAGGAAGACGGAGCTAAAATGACACTAGAATTTTTTGGGCAAATATTTTAAAATGCAAGGATTAGAAAAACTAGAAGAAAAGACACGTGGATAGATGAAACAATAAAAATTAGGACGTTTATTTAGTAAAGTTGTCGATTGCAGGTCCCAAAAAGTTTTGGACATAACACACAAAGATTAAAAAAAACAAATTATAACATAAACTTATAAAACATAATGAACTCTAAAATTTAACTGAAACTTACACTTTACAAATCTTTTATTATTATACTAGACTATTCATATGTATTATTATCTAGATAGGCAGACACCAAAATTATAAGATGCCTGCAAAGTCACAACTAAATAAGCGTTTCTAGTACCTACGCATTAAGGAAATAAGTGTATATAATATGGCAATATCACGATAAATAACATCAGTAAACTACAAAACAATGTTTACAAACTGTCATTAGTACGTTTTCTGAGAGTTAGATAAAGTTAACAAAGTTTAAGCGTCATTTTAGCGTCCTCCCATAGAATAGAGATTTCACTCATTAGCAATTTAGCCTCGGCTAATCACCGATAAGGATTAAGATATTTAGGACAGATCGTTCAATTAGTCCCTTTTGTACCGGAATTATTGTTTTTTCAAGGTTTTTATTGTTATTATGGACCATAAAAAAGGGAAGCATGGGGGATTTTATTCTGTTTTATTGTTGGACTAAACGTGGCACTGTTTATCTTTTCTGTGACTGCCATCATAGAAATAATGATAATAGCCCTGAAATGATCAAATCACACCAAAACAAGACTAACAAATATAATTTATTTTCTTTCTGGTATCATTTTATGTAAGTGAAATTTTGTATACAATTAAAGGAGTTAGAAGCTGTCACTTATTAGTATAATTTTCTTTGAAATACACACATGTAAAACTGCTTAGACTACACGTACGAAACCTGAGAGCAAGTAACTGTTTACAAAATAAACCGATTTTATCAGGCGCCATACAAACTTTTCAGTTATTTGTTTTTTTTTTGTAATAGAAATCTATATAGGACCCGGGATTTAAACCCCATTACGTAATGATAGTTCTTCTATGCACTTTTAAACAAAAGGCCCATGACGTAAGCTACGACATAGTCGTGAATTAGTCATTTCTTCTTTATCTATCACAGTCAGTGTATTGTGCCAGTTCTCAAGTTGTTTCCATTTTAAGTTATAAAATAAACAATTGAAAAGCCAAACATCAAGTCATAAGTCGTCGTGGTCATGTAAATAAAGCAAAGCAGTGGTGACTTTACTAGGGGTTCTATGGAGATTTCCCGCGAACACACAAAGCACGTTATTCCGAATTTATATCTCTTGCCTATATTTTTGCAAATAAACAAAACATTAATCCACCAGTATTACACGTGCGAAAATTGAAGAATCACTAACTATTCCATAAATACGCAGACAAAGACGCCGCGCCACACAATCCCACTAGTATAATTGAGCCCTTAAAATAAGTCATAGATTTGTTAAAAGTTTCAAACACTATAAGCTTGAGCCTGATATTACAGAATGTATCGCACGCGATCCTCAATAATACACGATAGAAATTAATAATACATTCGAGATAAGGCGAGTTATTGTAGTGTTATAGTCCCTAGAGGCGATGTCACGTGCGAGAGGAATCCTGGGGCGGTGCGCGGCCACATTGTCGCAAGACATTTATTGACCGAGCTAGCGCAGCGAGCGAAGCGACGCTGATTGTCTCAGATGATGGTAGGTAAGGATTTAGCACTTTTGCGGTAGTTCATCGAACTGCGGTTGTTTTGCTGTATTTTTGTTTTTGGTATATACGGACATCCTTATTAAACAATGTCCAAAAAGAAGGAGGTTCTATTTTTGTCTGTTTGTATTTTTTGCTTAAAGTCATTGATATTTTATCAATGATCATACACAAAAAATATTACATTACGCCAATTTTGCAGTAACGTATTTACTAATTAGAGGTACCATATGCTTTCAAAGGAGTATCTATTTACTTATTATTTTTGAAGGAAATGCACTGAATCGTCGGTCCATACTTATTACTTATGTCAATGCTTTCACCTCGTATTTTCAAATTCAGCATACAACAATGAAAACCCACCTTGCTATAGAATAGTAAACAAGACATCCAATATAGCTGAGACAGACGCAAATTATATAGCAATTACTGGTTTACATGTACCAGGAGCAAATACAAACATGGAGCTTTGTATTCGACAGGCGTCCGAGGAAGTTCGACTACCAACAGTTTCTTGCATGTTGTAAAGTTTTATTGATTACTGTCACACGTCGCGACGTCGCGGTCGTTATCAGATTATCGCTTGTCTCCTTTGGAGTGAGGAACATCTGGATACATAAAGTTTATGTATGACGTCACAATATTAAGCAGCGTCATAGTCAGCACAAGGCCAGAAATTATCAAACCTTGTACGATTGTTTAATTTATTTTGCGATAAAGTCATGGGTGAGCCCAACCTCTTATAAAAGTATCAGAGATCTCCTATTAGCTAAGGAGACGCAAATTTGATAGCTATTACTGATTTACATATACCAGGAGTACATATGAACATGAAGGTTTGTATTTGACAGGCACAAAAGGAAATATCAAAGCAAGTTATATAGACTATCAACACTTTGTAAGTATGTTGTAAAATCGCCGACGCACGATGAACTGGTCTTTATGTGAAGAAAAGCTGGATACAATCTTAGTTGTCAAAAAAAATATTAAAAAGTGTTGAAAAAGCTCATAGTAAGCAAGATCTACTAAGATTAAGTTCCGTTTTTTAAAGTCAATTTGTAAGCTACAGGTCAACTTCAAACAGTTGAGCAATCTAGTCGAGCAGTGGGGAAGAAGTGTTTCTACCATCTTAAACAAGTGGTTAGAAGCGACTTCGAAAAAACCCGACTGCTAAATGAAGCCTGTGTATTATCCATAATTTCTTTTTTTAAATTTTTATGTACCCAGTGTCACTCTCACGACTAAGACGAATCTATTGACACTACTCACATAAAAATACGACAAGCCGTTTAGGTTCTAGGGCGTGACAAAAAAAATACATACATACTTATATACATACAATACATACATATTCAAAAACATAACCCTCCTTCTTTCGCAGTCGGGTAAAAACGAGTATAGTAAAAAATTCTGTTTCAATTTAATCAGAATACAACTTAGATATACGAAGGCTACGCCTGCAATATTCTCGCATGTATACGGTAAAATAAAGTAAGCTAAGTAAATAGTATGTATATATATGATAGTAGTGTAGGTAAATGTAGTACGAATGGATCCGCTATGTTAATCCGGTGTTGCTGACTCTACTAATGGTCTGATTCCCTTAATTTATAGTCATCGTATCGCTTAGCTGATTCTTTGCTCGGATTTCAGGTAAAGCTGAGCGCCCACTTGTATGATTTTTTTTTTATAAAAATAGGTAAACACAATACAGACAAATTACCTCTATCCTAAGTGGCATAAGATTTTTATTTAGCT
The DNA here is from genome assembly GCA_947049295.1 of Ligdia adustata. Classification (NCBI taxonomy): domain Eukaryota; kingdom Metazoa; phylum Arthropoda; class Insecta; order Lepidoptera; family Geometridae; genus Ligdia; species Ligdia adustata. The sequence goes on from OX346231.1 coordinate 11,027,801, forward strand.
TGTCAAGAAAGAGTAGTTAAAGCGTGTTTCAGATGACGCGCTGTCAATTAGCGTTAGGTTGGCGATCAGTAGGTACTCACCACAACGAACATTTTTAAGACTAACTCGAAATTCAAGGACGAAATAGCTACCTTCACTTATCTTCAGAAGCTCGTATCCACAATTTTTATTAAAGTACTTTGCTTCAGCTAAAGCAATTAGTTATTGAGATGTTGAATAAAAGACAGACTACCGCAGAATGATTTATTACTGGGCAATATAATGTGGGTACTTTTAGATAAATTAAGTACCGCAAACTAAAGGGTAGGTATGCAATACATTACATTTTCCTCCTTCTAAACTTAACTATGGTGAAGATAGATAGCTTACACACGACAAACTGGTTTGTAATGGAGAACAAATATTGTTACAGATAATCTGAACTTAATACCATAAGAACTAATAGTAGCTAGTTTATATACAGTGGACGTATATAATTATATGTAGGTAATATTGATAACACGACCTATTTTCATGATTTATTTAAAAATTACTCATCTATTTTTAAATAATTCCTCATACGGCGAGGTCTTAGGTTCATACGGTAGGGTTGGCGCGCTATGTCCCTTTGCTGAGTAACCGGTAATGATGATTCAGTCGGTGCCGCGGGTAAGACGCGCGCGGGTGACGCCGCGGCACTCTGCTCGCCACTACTCACTACTGGCACCGCTCCACTACTGCTCCCGGCTGGAGATTGCACTTTAGGGGTGGACTGACCATTTTCGGTACGCGCTTCTTCCAACTCTTCCCCTCCTGCCTGCGCCAATGATTTTTGCACACATGCAAATGAGTGACGCGATTTTCGCGAATGCTTTTGCAGCAATTGATCCACATGTTTACGAACAATTCGATCATTACTAGTTTTAACTACAAAAGAAACCGGTCCTGTCTGATTGACTACTACGCCATCGTTCCACTTAACATCTTTGTCGTTATAATTGCGTACGAGCACATTATCCCCGGGCGCGATGTCACGATGCACTCCGCCGTGGCGCTCCTCCTGCGCGCGCTGCTTGTCCCGCACAAGGTCGCCGGTGTTGGGTCGCAGCAGGTCGAGTCTGCCTCGCAACCGACGGCCCAATAACGCCACGGCTGGCTCCTTCTGCGTCGTGCAATGTTCCGTATTTCTATACGTGAAAAGAAATTTACACAGGGCAGTGTCGTAATCTTCGTTTTCTGACGTCGCTTTTTTAAGTACCTGTTTAACCGAACGAACCGCATTCTCGGCGGCGCCGTTACTCGACGGATGATAAGGTGCTATCAGAATGCGTTTGATTCCATTCTTTTCGAGGTATGTCAAATATTGCTGTGAAGAATACGGTGGTCCGTTGTCGCTCACCACACATTTAGGCAATCCAAATCGGGAAAATATTTTCCTAAACACGGCAATCACGGCAGTCGCCGACGTAGTCGGGACGCGTTCTACTTCTAACCACTTTGTGTGAGCATCTAAAATTACTAAATAATATTTATTCTTATATGGACCCAGGAAGTCGACATTGAGTCGAGTCCACGGCTCCGCGGGCCACGGCCAAGAGTGAAGCGGCGCGGGCGGCGGCTGGTCGCGCTGTGACGAGCACGCGCCACACTCGCGACATAGTTTCTCTATGTCCGCGTCTAAACCTTCCCACCATAAATAATTTCTAGCGACCTGTTTCATTTTAACAACCCCTAAGTGACCGCTGTGCAATTCTCTCAATACAGTCGCCCTGAGACCGGTAGGTATGACCACGCGATAGCCCCAAACGAGACAACCGTGCTCTAAAAACATATTATCCTTTTTTGGGAAGAAAGCTCGGTCCCTCTCGTCCTGTGAACGTTCCGGCCACCCGAATTTAATGTAACCGACTATCTTATTGAGTTGTGAATCTTTAAGAGTCTCGGCTCTGACTTCATTAAAAGTCACTGGCATGTTATCTTCTATGAAGTTTAAATAACTTCCTTCTAGCGTCTCGCTATCGTGTTCTTTAGTAACTTTCTGTTCTAACGGTAATCGCGATAATGCGTCCGCGAATACATTCCTAGACGACGGAATAAACTCGATGTCAAAATCGTATGCGGCTAGACGAACCGCATATCTCTGTAATCGACTCGCGGCTGTTTGCGGAATGCCTTTGTTTTTACCTAGTATGTAGCTTAGCGCGATGATCGCTGCGAAGTAAGAAATGTCTACCGAATAGATATTGGTGATGTTTGATGACTCCGAACACTATTGCGAGAGCCTCCTTATCTAATTGCGAGTAATTGAGCTCATGCGAGTTGAGCGTGCGCGACGCACAGCTGACCGGGCGCTCCGAACCGTCCGGATATCGGTGCCAGAGCACCGCGCCCAGCCCGTACGCGGAGCTGTCCACGGACAGGATCAACGGGAGATTAGGCTCATAGTGCGCCAACACCGGCCCGCCGCTTAGTACATTTTTAATTTTATTAAACGCTAACTCACATTGTTCGGTCCAATACCACTTAACGTTCTTTTTTAGCAACTCATACAAAGGTTTCAGTATATCGCTTATGTTAGCACAGAACTTAGCGTAAAAATTTACGAGCCCCAAAAAGCTTCTCAGTTGAGTGATGTCCTTCGGCGCCGGCGCCGCTACTATGGCCTCAATTTTCTTATCATCTGCGTGCAATCCGTTCTTATCTATGCGATATCCTAGGTAGGTGACGCTGTGCTTAAAAAACTCGCACTTAGACAAATTGACCCTTAGACCGGCATCTCTCAAACGGCTTAAAACGGCTCGCAAATTTTCGAGGTTATCGGCCTTATCTTTGCCGGCACAACAAATGTCGTCTTGAAAAACAACCGTGGACGGCAAGCCACTCAATATTTCTTCTATAATTTTTTGAAAATTTTCTGGAATACATTTTATACCGAACGGCACGCGTTTGTAAACAAAAGTTCCAACATGAGTGGTGATCGCAGTCATCGGTTGTGACTCATTTGTCAAAAGTATTTGTTGATAAGCGTGAGACAAATCTAATTTTGAGAATAAAACTCCCCCGGCGAGCGTGGCAAATATCTCTTCTATACGCGGGAGAGGATAATGATAATCCTTTAATTTCGGGTTTATTGTTATTTTATAATCCCCGCATATGCGGATATCGCCGTTTTTCTTGACGACGACTACTATAGGCGTGCCATAATCTGAGCGATCTACTTTGTAAACAACACCTTCACGCTGTAGCCGCTCTAACTCGGACTCGACCGGCGCACGCATTGCGAGCGGCAAAGGGCGCGCTTTCACAAAAACCGGCGTATCATCCGACAAATGAAGCTGCATGCGCACTGAACACGTCCCAAGCCCATCAGCGAATACTTTCGGGAATTCTTTACGCAAACTTTCTACAGATTCTTCACAAATATCCGTCAAACTATAACAATTGTTCACATTTACGCCTAACATTCTAATCCACATACGGCCCATTAATGGAGGGCCGCCGTTTTCAATAACAAATAGCTGCAATTTTTTTGAAAGTGAAGCGTACGCAACTTCTACCTCAATAAAACCAATCGGCTTGATAACCTCACCGGTATAAGATTTCAAGGTCAATGCCTTTTTATGTAAGGGTAAGTGAGAAAATAGCTTATCATAACACGCTTTCGAAATTGCAGAAAACTTGCAACCAGTGTCTACTTCAAATCGCAATGAATGTTTCTCGACCGACAAATTGATATAATACGGATCATTTGCCTATAGGCATGATAACAATTCCTGATTTGCGTAAATTCGAAATAAAATACGACTGCGCCAAATGAGATGTTGAATAAAAGACAGACTACCGCAGAATGATTTATTACTGGGCAATATAATGTGGGTACTTTTAGATAAATTAAGTACCGCAAACTAAAGGGTAGGTATGCAATACATTACAGTTATTAATTTGAAAGTAATATAATTTGGTCAGCGTGGCGGACTATGCATATTGGCCTACATCCCTTTCATTGGGGAGACTTTTACCTAGCAGTGGACGAATTATTAATCTTACTAAGATTGATACGATGATGGGGTTAGTTTTCACTACCCTCGAGCAGTGAGAGAATCTTCGTGCAATCCATGATTCCACGATCTAGTTTTACCCTTCAGAGCACAGCCCCATATATCGTAATAGAATCGAGCCTATCTGTAGATTTATTGTCAGGCTATTAGCGCGTGTATCTCTTCTCAGGATATACATTATTATACCTTGTGTAGCTGTAACTAAGTATGTTATCCTTGAAGATACAGATTAGGAAATTAACGTGATTTAATTTGTTATGGCTTTAAGGAGCATGCAAGGAAAAATAATTTCTTATAATTGGATTACCTAAAGATGTCCAAAACATATGTTGAGTTTAGATTTCGTAAGTCCGTTTCAGCTGATATAATGTGAAAATAAAAACATTTAAATATATAAATATTTTCACGTTTGACGCAATCGATTTGAATGTTTTATTGGTGAAAAAACTCTTCTACGCATTACCATTAACATTTGTTTGAATGAGTAAATGAATTAACTCTTTATTGCAGACACACAAACATCAAATATACATAAAAAATCTTACATCTAGTGTCACAAGTGGCGGCCTTATCGCTAAAAGCGATCTCTTCCAGGCAACCGTAGGATGGAGGCAAGTTACAAAATAATACAGTATAGGATGGGATATATAAAAAATATTAACTAGTCAAATTTATAATACTATGAACGACTAATAGCGGAAGAGAGAGAGAGAAAAAGAATTAACGTATATAAATTTTGATTGTTTGATGTCCCATGTGAAAACTATGACAAGACCTTCGAGCAAGAAAGTAGGCTGTCACTTTGTAGGTAGGTACTCGTATTTCTTAACTTCCAACAGAAAAAGAGGCGCAAGCTATAATTAGTGAAAACTAGACCGTGTTATGCTGTCCTAGGAAAAGTAACAGTAGCTGACAAAGCTAAACGTTTATAAAAGTACTACTAGCTGACCCCTGCGGCGTTGCCCGCGACAAAATAACGTAATAATAAGTTTCGAATTTTGAACCCCCAGAGGTTGAATTTCTAAAAATCCTTTCTTAGTAAACTATTATAATGAAGATATTTATTGTGGCTAAAACTTAAAGATCAGTAGGTACTTAAAACAATAACTAAACTAAATCTACTTACAACTAAAAAGTAAACAACAAAAGAAGACTAGTCAAAAAGTCCGTTAGTTGAGGGAAAGGTGGCAAAAATGCTGGCAGCATTGCCATGTTGGATGGCAATGGAGATCGATTAATTGACCCAAAAAAAACCCGCATTTTGTCACCTGTACCTACCGTCTACCGAGCGCTTGGTTAAATCTCTATAAAGGCTGAGAGCGTTATAAATACACCTTCCAAATATAATATCTCTAAGTTCGGCAGTTTAGACTCTACGTTGATTCCTAGCAATTCCTGTCAGCTTTACTCTTTTGTATGTATATGATATATCTAGGCTACGATAAAACCTAAACACATTACATTACAAACATCACCATCTTGATAACAATACTTATAACTATATAACCACCTTATTGTATTGTATTATGTAAATGGTATTATATCATAGCATACGTGTTATTTGAAGGAGTACAATAGAAGGAAACATGAAAAGTCGGCGAGAAAATCTAATTACATGATCGCGGGTCGGACTCTAATGTGTTTTGATATAATGCCGCGTTTGCAGCTACTGCTCTGGAAACGACTTAGAAATAAGTAGTATCTATCTAGTTTTATATTTTCTAGTCTTTATAAAATCGCGTCAAGTTGCTTGTAAACCTTCTTTTATTGTTTGTGATCTTTGACGAGCGAAACTTAGTGTAAAGGTTCTAAGAATATTTTTAAATTTTGTAGTCGTTGGGATGTTTGATTATTTCTCTCAATAACTTTTTACTGGTGATGCCAACAAAATAATGAATATTTCAGAAATGCGTTTAAACTCACTTTAATAATAACGACATCTATAAAAGTACATAATAATGGACAATATTTTATTTTTGAAATGTATCACTTATTATTTAATGTTCAATTTAATATCCACTTGTTTTTGAGTTATGTACAAAAATGTATATTTGAAAACCATACAAAGTTTTATAACCACATGGAAAAATACTATGGAATATTTGTTTCAATTTTTTACATACAATTGAATTGTATACACTTAACTAAAATAAAAAATAAATAAACAAAGGACTTAAGCTGTAAATAAAATCAAAAGTCTGACATAAATTGATGCCCGTGTGGCAAGGTCCCAAGAACGCTGGCAGTATCCTGCCTTGAATTGCCACTGAAATTTGAGCCATTTGAGCAAGGAATGAATAATGCCAGCTTTCTTGTCCCCAGTAGCATCGATAAGTTTAGGGCAAATATTTTTTAAGAAACTTTTGGTCCTAGTCCTAAGGACTAAAAGTTTCTACGCCAAGCGATACGTAAACATAGTCTCCTGAAAGAAACGTATATTTTCGCCTCTTGGCATCTTCAGCATCCTCCACTGTGGGTCCAGCCTTTTATACAGTTCCACTGAGGCGGGAAGGGGCAAACGTATCAACATAAGTTGCGTCTCATACGAGAGCCCTACTCCCCCTAGAGGGAATCAAAGTCATGACATCATGGCTCTTGCCATCATCACGCGTCATTCTAAGGCGAGCACGCCACCTATCTGAAGAAGCGCCGGCACCGGTTGATGGTGGCAAGCGTTCTGTTGATGATGTCGTTATTGGAGCAGTGACGAGAAAACCTACCTGCACTGCGTTGGCAGAAAATTCCATGTAGTCTTTCTTCTCCTATCGACATCACTGCCACACGGACATCGGTGACTTTCGACAATTGCAGCATCCAAACGGAGGCCGACGACAACAGGGAAGCTGCCATTGTTGAAAAGTGTTCCTAGGTTAGAAAACGGAAGTGTGAAAAATTGCCCCGACTCGTGTTCTGAGACAGCAAAAAACCTTGAGCGGTCATTATCACTGATTGAATTTTAATCTAAAACTTCGGGGGTATTCTGAAATAATGAAAAATCTCAAAGTTTCTTACGATTTGGTTCTTTGAGGGTATTTTCATTAAATAAGAGTCTCTACTGCTTCAGATGCAGAATGAATCGCATTGAATTTGTACGCAGTAACGAGAGCAAAGTTTGAAAAAAAAAAGATGTACTAGTGAGTAATTGTGCGGTCAATTCTATTTTTAATATATCAAAAATTTTCTTCTGTCTTAAAAACTCAAGAACGGTTTTACCGATATAGCTGATTTTAAAATGATTGTGAAAGTTCAGGGAAGGTTTAAAGGTGAGAAACATAAATAATTGTTATAAAGGCGGTACGAAGTTCGCCGGGTCACCTAGTTTAATAAATATTTATTTTAGAAACGATAAGGTATCTTTAGATAAAAAATGTAGCAAGAAATTGCCATATTCTGTATGCGTCTGTCGTATAAGTAGAAGAGAAGAAAAATATCTACTGATTATATATTTTTTGTGCTCACCTCTAACCGCTGCGGGCCAATTAGCCTCCCCGGCATCTTCTCCTTATCTAATATTATGATAACCGCACCAAAAACTTAGTTAAGGCTAGAGGTGTAAATAGGATCCGGCCATAAAATACCTGGGCTTGTGTACGCTTACTGGACGGAATCTTTAGCCTTTAATCTGGACTGGAGGTTTTCGAAATAGAATATAATATATCTCCAAATGGTTATTTTGAATTGAAAAGTGTATGAACAGCTTTCTATTAACTTTTCTGATTTTCAAGATATCACCTGCGGTGCATACATACATTCAAATGTTTTTTATTCTGTGGTTGTAGGCACTAGTATTCATCACAATGGCGTCGGACAGTTTTAATTTAAATATGTCAGTTTTCACAAAAATATTCAGTAGGCATATTCCTGTGTTCAACTGTGTGAACAAAGTAGAAATTAAGGTGTCCTAACAAAAACTATATAAAGTTATAAACTATATGTTCAAAAGCAATATCCAAAAATTAAAACTAACTTAAACCTAAACCACTGCCAGTTGGTAGAGTACCCAAAATGCTGGCCCCATTGCTTCGTTGAATGGCAATACTTATGCGCTGACCCAGGTCGAGGCCAGCATTTTGGTCTCGAGTAGCGTCAACTAGTCGCTTTGTTAGGGCTTTATATAATAATTTTGCTCCTGGTCCCCAAGGTGTCCTAATTTTTTATCTGACTTGTGCATAGATAATTTGTGTCGAAATAGAGAGCAGAATTGTGGGTAAACCTTGAAATTAAATAACCTTGGTGAATTGTCAAGTCGTCCTGTAAGATTGTTTCATTATTCCGTTGTCATTGCAAAAGAGTAAAAATACTCGCTAAAGATGTTTTTTACTATTTTTAAAATTACTTAGGATCCTAATTACTTATAGACGCGCATTTATTCAATAAGTAATACTCTAAACTGTCAGTCCCACGGAAGATCAGCGCGGGTTGTTTACAATCGGGATCATGCTGAGCTGGGATCGGCTTGTGACAAAAAACATGCTTCTCTACTATTGCATTTTCAATTTTTGTTCAAAATTGCTTGTTGTGTTTGGTCCCAAATAAACCATATTGTATTCTATTCTAAAATTTTATAACGGTTCGGCCAAATCACACTATAAACAAATTTAAGCCGGAAAAACAGCGCCATGTCTGTTTAGAGGCTTGAACTTGTCAAATGAGCGACGGATCCTAACGAGAAAAGTTTTTTGATCAGCTCGCCAGATACTGTCGTAATCATAAGTTTGATCGACCGTAAAGATTGAGTTATGTGTGGGCTAATATAAAGTTGGAGACAGCTCCAGAGTTAGCTCTTTACGTCAAACAGCGTTTGTAACGAGTTGAACGAACCATAGATGTTCGGGACAAACGATTTTAATTTTCGTTCGTACTAAATGAACAGGACTGTAAGGCTTCAGCTAACAGATAATAACAAATAAATTTCTTAGTAGAACTAAAGAAGTCTTAGTAATAGGATCCCATTTTTACCTTAAGAACGGATAGTAGTATAAATAGTCATGAAGTAGATAGTCATTAAAAGGCGTTACCGATTTTATGGATTCTTATTATTTGAGAACTGTCTCGATTAAATTACATTAATTCTTCATCGCACCATTTCCTACAGGTAATTACTCATGACAGTTTAATAATATTTCTCGTATAAGGTAATTTCGTCCTTTGTGTCATAAATTACTTCCCAACAAAAAAAGAAAAACAATACTTCGTATTCATCGATCGTTTCAGTTCTTTTGTACAATACTACTGACATAAAATATGTGCTACAAACACATTTATAACATCCCCTAAATGTGTAACTTAAATTCTCCGTAAATAAAACAGGTAGTAAATATAAGAATAAGTGATATAGTATATTCACTATTATTATATATATATATATATATAAAATATATACCCAAAATATATATTCAATATATATTGTAATATAGTGAATATAAGACCGCATTTTTGTCTATTTTCCGTTGTATTTATTATCTGATGATCAATTTTTGTGTAGACAATAGGAGATTTGCAGATATCTACAACTGCAAGCATCTACACAGTACAGCTCTGCTATTACAGCTAGGTACCAACCTAGCTGTAATAGCAGAGTTCAATTATGTGGCTTCTGCCTTTGACAGGTAAATCGTGCTCACCAAATTGTCAGCTCATCGCAAAACGTGGATTATCTACCTGAAAATCTAGCCTAATAACCAACAGGCGAGCGGAGCTTCTCTGCTTCAAGTAGGTATAACAAATATTTTTCGCCTGTCAGTTTACAGCCTATATTTGTATGTTTATTTAAAAATGTATCCTGGTGAACTGTTGTCAAGAATCTGAGACGCTATGACCATAAAACGACGAACTTATTGAACTGCTTTAAGTTAATAGATAACTGAAATGGTACGTTAGAAACGCTTGTGCAAAGTTATTGTATACAGGTATGTAACTTTACTCGTGTTATGGGAACTAAATAAAATAAGAAACTAAATGGTAAAGGGCTTATTACACTATGCGGTATTCAGACAGTCTTACTAAGATTTAGCTTAATGTAATAAGAGCTAGCAAGTTAGCCTGTCTATTTAGACTGACCGAATGGGTTCGGCCGTGCTTACTCGCTTGCTTGCTGAATATCGCGTAGTGTAATAAGACTTGCACGCTTAGACCGTTCAGTCAGCGCGCGGCAGCCGCGGAGCAAAGACGGTCGTTTACGTTTGTTTGCTGTGGCCGCGTGCACCATGGCGTGTTCGAAAGAAAAAGAAGTACTTTTCAATGTTCTTGATTTGTACCGAGACATGCCATATTTATGGCTGAAAAGTCATAAAGATTATTCCAATCAACCACTTCGTACTGAAGGATTCCGGGTGTTGTTGGAAATTTATAAAACCTTCGATGAAAAGGCTACAGTCAAAACAATAAAAAAGAAGTTGATGAACATGCGCACCAATTACAATAAAGAATTGGCTAAGGTATGTACCTACTTAATTCCTTTGTTATGTGTTTTATTCGTCCCAATAAAAACAGGTACCTACCTACACATACGATAAAACGCCCCTGTATAACGAACGCTTTGGGAACCTTAGCTAAGCTATAAATCGGGCATTTTGAATTGATCTGAGCCTAAATCGTTTCAAGCTTCAAAATGCATAATTGTGTTTTTTTACAGGTAAATGCTTCCAAACAAACTGGCGCAGGGACAGATAAAATGTATGTACCAACTTTATGGTATTACGACGCGTTAAACTTTCTTGGGTCAAGGAGTGAACCATGTCGCATAACACCAGAGAGCATCGGAGATGAGGAGGTAAATTGTATTCAATTCTTTATACCAACTTCGAAATCGCGAATAAAAACAGCTGTTTCGTAGAAATAGTCAAAATTCAAGACCAATATCCCGATATGTATGGAACAGATGTTTTTTTTTTCGCGTATTTCGAAGTTGGATAGTTAAAGTTGTTAGTAGGTACAGTACATTGACCCTTTTCAATTTTTAGGGTATTATGAAACAGCCTGTATTTTGTATACTATACACGTGTAAGCGAAGCCGGGGCAGAAGTCCACGGCTTCGCTCACCTATACAGGGTGATTCCAAATTCATGTAATTCATTGATACTATGTAATCAGCTGCTGATATACAACAACTTTTACTATGGGAGTAACAACGACATCATGCAACAATATTTCGATGCTCCATACAAAAATCGTCTAGGTAGACGATTACTTTGTATGGGGATGTGAAAAATTTTCTAGCGATTTCGAAGTTGCTCCCATAGTAAAAATTGTTGTATACTACCAGCTGATTATATAGTTTTAAGGAATTACATGATTTCGGAATCACGCTGTAGACTTTATAGACAGCTGCGCCTAATGGGTTCGAGGGACAGTACAATGTCTGTCGGGTCCGCTAGTAAAAAGTATATTTCTTTTATTAAGCATTATTTAATCAGGTGAAATGGTAGATATAACAAATATTATGGTGGTACAACATCAATCATTCGGTCTTGGAAACTAACATGTCCAACAGAATTGAAATAGTCCATGAATTTATTGCGAACAGTATTGCCATCTTCATTACGCTGCCTATTTGAAGAACGCTGTAATGAAACTAAGGGTGCAGAGGTTTGTCTCCAATCTCCTTCGCGAAACGTACCCTGTCTTATATTTTCTGAATCAATATTAGAATGACATATGTAAGTTGGTACTCGTTTCCTCAGAAAGTTATGCAGAGCGCAACATGCCAACACTACAGCATCCACATTCTCCAGATCTAGATCAAGTGGTCTACGCAGTACTCTAAAACGGGAACTCAAAATGCCAAAGGCATTTTCAACCACTCTTCTGGCTCGCGATAATCTATAATTAAAAATCCTTTGCATCCGATTAATATTTTTAAAAGGAAATGGTTTCATGAAATTTTTATTCAATGCGAATGCACTATCCCCCAGAAACACGTATGGTACAATTTCATTTGTGCCTGGTAGTGGAGATGGCGATGGCAAATTTAAAGAATTGTTAATCATTTTCTTATGAAATTTTGTACATTTTAAAATTGCTCCATCTGCAACGGATCCATTGGTGCCTGTGTGTACATACATGAATTCGTAGTTAGCATTTACAACAGCAAACAGTACAATACTGAAGAATCCCTTATAATTGTAAAACAATGAGCCACTTTCGGGGGGTTTTTCTATAGCGATATGCTTCCCATCACATGATCCAACACAGTGACTGAAATTCCATTTTGTTTCGAATTCCTCAGCAATTTCTTTCCACTCTGTTTCATTTTCAGGTATCTGGAACAAAAAAAAATAATTTAACTGTATTTTTAGGGCTCCAATTCATCTGACGAAGACATTCCAAGCCAGCAAATCGGATCGATTGCTTCAACTTCTAGAGGACATAGCGTAAAGAAAAAAAAAGAAACACTTCTACAAAGACAAGAAAAAATGATGAAATCTGCTGAAGTAATGTTATCAAATAAAGAAGAAGAACACTGGGAAATATTAGGAAAGTCTGTAGGCTTGCAATTAAAGGATATAAGTGGAACACAACTGATATTTACTCAAAAAATTATATCCGATGTAATTTATAATGCTAAACTTGAACGACTCTCTGAAGATTCTTGTCTACTCGTTACACCATCGGAAATAAGACATACATTGAACAGATACAACTATCAGATACCCTTCATCCAATCACCAGTATCAAGTTATTCTTCCCCGTCCCCATACAACCGACAATCTCCTAACTTGCCACACAAACGTCCATCATCTCGCAATTATCCATCACCCACACCGAGTCCTTCATCATTATCTACAACACAGTATCATCCATCGCCTCACTATTCACAATCACCTCGTTACCAAAGCCAACTAGACCAATCGTCACAACACGCAATTCAGTTTTCACAACAAGAAGTCCAGTCTCCACAACAGACAATCCAATCTCCACAACACACAATTCAGTTTCCACAACAATCATTCCAGTTGCCACAACAGTCAATCCAATCGCCACAACACATAATTCAATCACCACAACAAGAAGTTCAGTCGCCACAACAGACAATCCAATCTCCACAACACACAATTCAGTTTCCACAACAATCATTCCAGTTGCCACAACAGTCAATCCAATCGCCACAACATATAATTCAATCACCACAACAAGAAGATCAGTCGCCACAACAGACAATCCAATCGCCACAACACACAATTCAGTTTCCACAACAAGCATTCCAGTCGTCACAACAAGCAATCCAATCGCCACAACAGACAATCCAATCGCCACAACACATAATTCAATCACCACAACAAGCAATCCAGTCAGCACAACATTCATTTCACAACAACCCTGAAGCTTTTCTAGAATACATTAAAAATGATCCAGGGTCTACTATTTCACCGTCTATAGTAGAAGGGAGTGCCAATTTAATGAAAGATTTTTTGATATTCAAGCCGACAAAAAAATAATTTTCTATTTAATTTACTCATTGCTTTTATATTAATGTCCTTGATTAGAAAAATAAATGTTAAATTGAAAAATAATATACAGTGTTTTACTCACCTTGATCAAATGTTTTAAGCATTTGTAGATAGCTCGGCACGTTTCTGGTATAATTGACGATAAAAGAGGTTGAGATATCAAAGAGCTAAACCTTAGGTCTTGATAGGAGTTGCCCGTTGCCAGGAATCTTAAAGTAACTACCAATCTTTGTTTAGCACTGACACTTTGTCTAAGAACCGTATCTTCTTTTTGAATGTATGGAGTAACTAATTTCAATAGACATTCAAACTCGGCAACTCCTACTCTAAGGTAGTTTCTTAAGTCACATGGTTCCAAAACACTCAGTATTTGCATATTTGATAATTTTTCTCGCAAAAGTAAATACTCTTTCACCCATATTTTTCTTTTCTTTTTTGTATTTAAATTAATAGACGTGGCAAGAGCTATGGCGATTTTCTGGTGCTTTGAAAGTTTTCCCATCGCGCGACAACCGTCACCGACTACGTACGCTTTGCAAATGAGTTGCATGCGGTATTCAGCCCAGTGTAATAGCGAGCTTGCCTAGTTAGATTTTAAGACAGTCGTACTAAGACTGTCTGAATACCGCATAGTGTAATAAGCCCTTAAGTCTATAGTAGGGATTTAGTAAGTTTAATCTATTTAAAACTTTCTTTACATTATTATCATCATCCAAAGCCTTCCTTGTCCCACTGCTGAGTATTGCCTCTTTCATATCGATGCAAGAAAACGTATTTGCTGTAAGTGGCCAAAACCCTAGTTTTTGCACCAGAGCCAACAAACTTTTAAAATGTTAGGAAAAATAAACATCATTTTTTAATTATCAGTGGCAGAATAGATTTTTGAGACACACATTTGCTAAAACAATATTTATAAACAGCAATGAAAGTATTTTTGCTAAAGTTATTAGCAGTATTCTATTCACTACTTACAGATATTTACTTTCCATTTTAAAGACCTTAAGAACGTCGTAGCTAGTTTAGTGACTTCTATGGAGATAGCTATGTTCCGTATACTTTTGTAGCGATGATGGTCGAGTGGTTAGTGGGGTCGATTGCCGTGTAAAAGGTAAAAAAAAAATGCATAAAGAACCTGAGCTACCGCTGAAGGAAAACATCGTGAGAAAACCATAGCATGGTGATTGGGCGTTTCTTATCGCTCGCCTGGCTAGCTACCACCCTCAAGTTGTAAAATCTGTCGCCAAGCCCCTGACGGTGTGTTCCGGCAGCCTTCCTTGTGAGCCAGTGTATTTCAGACTAGGCATGCTCCATCTACAGTGTCGCTGACTTCCGTGGTCGTGCGAAATTGTGGTCAAATGCCTAGTTGTTCATAATAAAAAAAAAACTTCTGACATATAAAATGCGGTACGACTTACTCTAAAAAGTTACTAATTCCACTTAATTAGTGTATATAATAAATTGTTCGTATGTGTGGAATGAAATGCTGTAAGTTTATTATTTTGTAAATATCTATGTTGCTACCTAGGAACATTCATAATAACATTTCAATTATTAGTAAAAGAGTGTTAACGCAGTTTTAGTGCCTTACAGCAAACTGAACTCGTCAATTTTTCAAAATTATACCCTATTTTTTTTTTTTTTGTAAGCGTAGCAATCTGAGACTCAGACCATTCCACGCAGAATTTTTTTTTCTGAATCTAGCTGTGTATTCAGTCTACTTACGGCATACTTGCTACTTACAGCAAATACGTTTTCTTATGTCGATATGCTGCCATCCTGTTTCTTATATCAATCGTGTCCAGGCTGAACCCACGATAGTTCTTATGTCGTTGACTCGTCTTGATATCGGTCGATCAACGCGCCTCTTCCCGACTTTCTTTTCTCACATGCTAAATTGCCAATTCAGTCATCGAAAAATTTACTCACAAATTCAGTCACAATACACCGAACATTGGTATCAGTATCAACAACAATATCCGCTATATAATAAATTCCTTTGTCACCACTAACAATAATCAGGAACTCATCATCAGTTCCTTAGATCATATCTCAAGTTATACCTACTCACCGTTGAGAAACCACACTATTTTGTACTTTATATATTTTGTGTTAAAGATGAGATTAGGTTGAAGTTTATAATGTTAACTGATGTACATAGAGCTATAAAGTACAAATGCAATAGACGTATGCAAGGCACAGGCCAACCTTGCGTCGTGTACAGAATGCTAAGGCGCAAGCAAACGGACAAAGACTTCTCGTTTAGGGCAAACACCTAGATGCCCGGTACATGGATTGTGGAGACTTTATTTTAATAACGCTTTGTCAATACAAACCATTAGAATTGGATCTGTATGGTTGAATTCAGGACCTGACCAAAGCAAATAGGTACAACCCTCACAAGCCCCACAACTTCCTAGGAATCCAATACGGACACACATACTGCTTTTGTCGGATCTGTCCCACTAGTTCCATTGGGTTGTCCCATAATGGGTCAAATGAGACTTTTGTATACCTACTCCTATGGGACAAGCGAAACCAGTATTTTTGTCTCACGAGTCCCATTGTCTTCAATAAATAAATTTACAACATATACATTTGGATAAATAAGACAGCGTAATCAAACGAGCATCCAATAAAAATGTACATAGCTAAATAAACTGCGTGGTTTAGAATAAAAAATGTAATGTCTTTGGAAATTTACTTTACTTTATTACTTGCCAAATAAGAGTGTATTCTTTTTGGTTATTAGCTTTCTTCGACACTCATGTTGTCTCGGGATGTTCTCATCTCTAGTTTACTTGATTATGGCATTAATTTTACGTTTTTATTTTGATGCAAATTGTTCAGATGATCTCTTTGTTTATAAAGATATTTTATACAAACCAGTCGGACAGCTAGACGCGTGCGTAGAACTAGTATTACAGGATTACTCAACGTTACCCAATAATTAACTACTTGTTATAGTATACTCGTTGCCAGCACTACACTACAGCCATACTTGTATATAGACTAAGATAGACTTATAACGATCATCATCATCATCATCATAGGTAGCTGATGATGATGATGAATGAGCAATTAACCACTGCAGGACATAAGCCTCCTCCCTCTCACGCCAATAAAGAAAAAAAGGAAAGAATTAATGCTTAACTAAATTTAAATTAATTAGGTATATAATAATAGGTATTAGGTTGATTAGCTATTTTACCGAAATCTTCAATAATTGGAGTTCGGGAATTTGCCTACTTATTTTTTAATCAATGTAAGGTAGACTTATAAGATTGAACAAATACTTTTCATTAAAATATACATCAACCACGTCAGACCGTTTTATTGTTGAACAGAAGAAAACGAAAGACGTATGATGTATTTTTCTCATTTTCTGTTTTTTTTTTCTATGTTATAAACGTTTATTTTATCACCAAAGTAAACCGGCTCGATGTAGTGTGGGTTGAAATTATACGTTTTTATATAAACACTATAATATATATTTTTTGAAATTTTACATGAATAACACTTGCAGATTCTGTTTTAGGAATATTTTTTGGCGTTACTTGTAGCTCGAATTAAATTATGACTGAACTGAATTCCCTTATTTATTTGTTTTAAGGAATTGTACTACTACTTTTGTACCGTGTAATAATACAGACCACAGTGACTGCATTGGGAAAAGACCATTTTAGTGTTTATTTTCCTTTCCCAAAATGGGATTAAGTATAACAGATGAAGGGTTTTCCTATAACGATTAGGATGATTAGCAAAAAGCGTCTATATATAGGCGCTAAATAGCCACAAAAATATTTTTTTGTGATATTTTTATCACAAAAAAATATTTTTTGGTGCTCTTGTATAATATTTTATTGAAAAACACTTTTTTACAAATAGACGATCTAATTTAGAAAACAAATTAGGTACACATAAATATCAGTTCCTAGTTTGTCTGACACATGTCGCTTCTTAGCGTGAGGCTGCCTATTGTACAAGTTTGTGTGTCTGACTGACAACAAAGAAAAAGGAGGTTCTCAATTTGACTGTATTTTTTTTTGCGTGTAATCCGATTTGAACAGACATCTAAATCAATTTTAGTTTTTTTTTGTTTGAAAGACTTTTCTTGTTTCCATGTAAATTGTATCAAAATGACTACAGTATATGACTATAATGACTTAATGTTCATACAAATGAATCTGATAAAAACCCTTAATTCGAGTTTCAACCTCGAGCGAATGATGTTTGAAAACGGTTACAATTAGCTAAAGTTTACCTTCTTTGATTGCTTCATCTGTGGTAGGGACGTTCCTACGCGATAGCAATATTAATTCCCTGATTCGCGAATCGTAAAACTGTTACGTTTTCCTGGCACAGCACTATTGTACTAACGCCAGTGGCGGGAGGTGCGCTCGCGCAGCCCGCTAGAGCGAATAGGAGTGTTCCAATTTTGAATTTACGCGGCGAAAACGTGTGTTCCTATTACGAATTAATTGCGCGATACAGTGTTCATATTTCGAATTTACGTTGGTAAATACGATTTTAAAGAGACTGTGCAGTTTTGCTGGATCTTTACAATATTGTAAGAATTAATTTTTATTTTTCAAATGTTATTGACAATAATTATGCCTGAGAGATATGATTTAAAAAGTAGAGCAATGAAAGTAACCAATAGTACGAACGAGCAAACGATTTAAATTGAAATATAATTATCTATCGTGTTCTTATTGTTCGCATTCATTCTACAGTTATTCAAAGAACAAAGGCAATTGGTTGATTGTACTGTACCTACAGAGCACAGTTCGACGACGTATGGTTGATTAAGTATGACAGTGGAGATATCTAAAAAGAAAGCGGTGCGTTTTCTACTGACTCCCAAATTCGACTCAATTCGACTGTATTTTTTTAATGTTTGTTACCTGAATTCTCGGTGACGGAATTCTTTTCTTGGTTAATAAGGCGGTCATTACCTCCCATATGTCTCGTTGTGAATTTTAGCAAAATCAGTCTAAAGGTCTTATTTTTAAATCGAAATAACTGAAAAGGTTATCTATCATACCGTAGTGGAAGTTGGTAGTCACCTTATTCTATCAACTCGTACTAATTTCGTAAGTAATCTCCAGTGTCATCTACGTAAACACTGAAAAATCAAGTTCTTTTCACTGAACGCAAATTTAAATTGCGCAATCCCTGAACCGTTTCATTCAAGATTCAAAAATGGAACTAAGTACATACGCTCTTTGTTTCACCGTTATTCTTTACCGTTATTTTGTCCCTTTGAAAATCGAGCGCACGATACTTTTAATCCTTTTGCTGTCCTTTTATAAAATGTTATAGTAATTTGTGCTTTACTTATGTGAAATTAAAGTGTAGCGATTTTTGATGAGTGTATTTATGTTATGCAAGTGCAGTTAACGATCGATAATAAATACAATTTGACCTCGAATATCTGTTGGCATTAATTAATTGGATGATTTCGGTTGCTTGTTTACATTTTGAGTGTGAACTGTAATATTAACCAGTTTGTAGGTTAGGTAATGTGGTGCAGTAGGACAGAAATGCATGTTTAATATTTTTTTGATACATACATTTCTGCATCAGAATCAATATTGAATAATGTTGATCAATGCTTGAATAGGCTGATTATGAACTTTAACATTTAGAGAGGGATACTGCTCCTCTTTGCCCGCTTTAGGAAAAGGCTGTTTACTAAAATCATAGTTTTAGGCTGTCTTAAGCAATGAGATTGATAATACCTACATGTTACGTTATAGATATGGTTATATACTCAAAAACAATGAAAAACGTACCTCAAATCGGCAGGCATTTTTATTTGCTTTTTCACACATACCTAAACCAAATTACTGGAGTAGTTTAAATATTCTCATCAAAAAAAGGTTGAATTTAGATGCCTTTGAGTAATTGGGGAATACAAAAAAATTGTCAAAATTCGTTATTCCCTTTCAGTCTGGTAAAAAGTACCTAATATTTTTTTTATATTTAAGTTAAAAATATAAATGAGCCGTATCTCCTGATCCCAAAAAGGCATCGTTTTATCTATTTATTTAGCACCTGTATTGACTTATATTTTACGGTTGTGTAGTTTTTTTACCAATTAAATTTTAGGTACCTTGCTATTTATTTCGTAATTGTATGTACCTACATATTCTGCGTACGTACGTTTAACTGTAGTGCAACGACCGTGCATTGTCAATGTAATGTACAGTATGTACACTACATAATTTTGCTTAATTTATGCTCTGATATTTCTTAGGGTTCCGTACCCAAAGGGTATAAACGGGACCCTGTTACTAAGACTTGGCTCTCCGCCCGTCTGTCTGTTACCAGGCTGTTTCGTATACCGTGATGGCTAGACAGTTGACATTTCTAAAGAGATATGTATTTCTGTTGCCGCTATAACTATGACGGGGGGCTCCCATACAACAAACGTATTTTTATGTCGTTTTTTCAGCGTTATTTATTATATTGTATGGATAATGGTACAAAACACTTAACGAGCAAGCCCGACTCGCAGTTGGCCGGTTTTATTTATGTCTCTTACATGTTTCGGGCCACTTTAAATTCAAACCGCACTGTTGCCTCGGCAATGTATTTTTCACGTTACATTTTTGATCGTCACAATATTTTTAACGCTGATTAGCTTTTGTGAATTTTTAAGTAGATAATCGTAAACCAAACTTTTTAATAGCATTGTTATTATTATATTTTATTTATTGATACAAGAGCGAACGAAAAATTTAAAGACTGTCAACATCTTCTGGGTTCCAGGCTCTGATGCCTTGATCAATTGGCCAAAGTCGATATTCTGTTATACGCGAATTCGAGTTCCCGACCGGTGGCCTAATAACGGTTAAGGCCTCTGGGCGTGTTACCCAGAAGTTGCAAGTTCGAATCTTACTTGTCAAGAAATTTTAGTTCAGTTTTTTACAGCCTTATTAATAAATACGTCGTAACTTTTAACGGCTTTTGTCTTGTTTTGGCGCATGATGTTCTCCATTGGATAAAACAAGACAAAAGATGGCGGGAGTTACGACGCCTTTATTAATTAGGCTGTTAATTATAATACTTTGTATGGCATATACAGCCGGGAATCAAACCCGGAACCGACGGATCTCGAAGCAAGCATGCCAGCCAGTAGACCACGGCGGTCATCATTGTTTGCAATGTCCAAGTAAAAACCGAGGCGATAAAAGATCTCTAAAAGCTCGGTGTTAAAAGCTAGTTAAAGACAGAGCCTCTCTGCCTCCTTCTATGGTATATTTTCTCATACTCTTAAAAAAACCCTTTCCTGGTATTCTATCTATATATTATAATTTAAAAAAATAGTCACTTAAATAATTTTGAATTCCAAAATGCTGGCTGCGTTAGCACGCTGAATCACAAGACTTATTTTTTGGGCAAATTCAAATGATTCCGGTTTTTCTAGACAAGTGTAAAACACACTTACCTAGAGAAACCTAAATCATCTTAGGCCGCATCGTCGATCCACACCAGGCGAGTAGAGATCAATCGCAAACCTTATTTATTATTAAGGTCTATACTCGTATATCGTACCTTTAGAGGAAGTGGTTTGCTCTGAAATCATAGTTAGTAGGCCGCCCGAAGACCTCTGACATGGACTCCAATTAGAAATAACTAGCATGGCTTACGACTTAAAACAAAATATTCGAAACTAGGATATTTATATTAAAAAACCTGATGAACATCATAATTATTTTATTCATTTGAAACATTAAAATATCAAAGAATTAATTGCCACTGCAAGGGTTGTAACGCTACATTAATGATAAAAACCTTAAAGCTCAATTTTTTCCAGCGTGGTGAATTATAACCTATATCTCATTCATACGGAAGACCCTTGGCAGCAGTGAGACGCAATAATACGAGTAATAAATAAACGTATTAGTTTTTAATAAGGTTTCAATAGTTGTTTAGCATACAATATTTATTACAACGAAAGAGGATACACCGAGAATGCAATACAATAAATAATTTAATCTCAAATGGCAGGGACGCTATGGAATTAGTAACCTTTTGAACGGCGCACACTTTGAATTGTATGTATCTGTGGTTTTGTATACTAATTAGGCACGAATATGTACTTGTTGCTATATTAAATAGCATATCTAATATAGCATCAGCGTTTAGAACGTCTTTAAAAAATCAGGAAGTTCACAATTCGACGGATTGTTTTTTTACCAGACTGCGAAAGAAGGAGGGTTATGGTTTTCGGGTGTATGTATGTATATTTGTTAGGCATGCCCTTAGACGCCACTGACACCATGCATTGTGTCAGTGGCGTCTCAGTCGACACTGGGTACATTAAAATTAATAATTAAGGATACTGGTTTAAGGATTTAGCAGTCGTGTCTTTTTAAAGTCACTTGTTTCGACGTATCTATACCTTTTTGATTTCTTATGAGGACATTTTTGTTTCAAAAGAATGCCTACTTCATAGATTGTCTTATGTACTTATTTTAAATCGGTTTAGTAGTTTGGTTTGTTAATTAAATCAAATGAATATTTGCACGAAGAATTGAAGACTGATATCACATTGTTTAGTAATACATCTAAACATTTTATAATTTAGTGATTTATCTTAATATATTTAAAATATATTAGTATATTAATATATTCTTAATCTTTCATAGAAAAAACGGTTAATTTATTGATTGATCTAAATATAACTGTTATATCTAGCCACTTAGCGGCACTGATTCATAAAGATAACAATTATAAGACAATAACGCCATTATTGCCATCAAGAGTGTTGCATTTTATTACTAATTGATTAAATCCACGTGTACCTAAGAAGTGTTGATGAATGTCACAAGCATTTAATCTCATCAGCTTATATTTATCTGTGTAGGCAAATAACAAGTGATTTTATTACGATAAACGTAATGACTAACTACAACAACAAAAAATATAGCAGATAGATTACCTATAGACTATTTTAAATCTACAGATAATCCAAATGCTTCAACCCACCATTACAGGGTAGCGTGCCCAGTCTGCTAGCCGCATTATTACGCTGAATGGCAATGCTTTTACGTTGAGTAAGCCAGATAAAAACCGGCATTCTGGTCACACGTCGAATCGATCAAACGTTCCGATAAGTTTTGGAAAATAAGATGAGTTATAAATTTTTTAGCAATTAACTACAATAGATAGTGGCAAACTATCGAAGCACGCAATTGCAATATATCTTTAGTCTGTGAGTTAGTATGTGTCATGTTTACACCATTCGTAGTTTAAATCCAATCTTGACAAAACTTGGAGTATTGGTTCTACGATTTCTTTAGTCGCCGTGGATTTTTGATGGGTGGAGTATTTAAATGGTAAATTTTTGAATATATAACATAATATATAACAAGTGTTTAGAAGCAACTTCAAAAAGAACCTGACTGCTAAATCTTTAAGCCGTGTTACCACTTAGCATTTCGAATTATAAACTCCAATAAAACATATAAAGTGATTACGAATATATATATAATATAATATATATATTAAATTAAAAAAGTCATTTATTTAAAAAAATAATTTAATAACTGACTGAATAATTTAAAAATATTTAAATATATATATATATATATTCGTAATCACCGTTAAAAATGCTTAATTTTGATACCCGATTCGATGTATTTAGAAAACATTATATTTAGAAATTAATTTTTGGGAGCCAAAAATCTTTAACGTGCCAAAGAAATATACAATACATACATGCATACATACACTCGACAAAACATAACCCTCCTTCTTTCGCAGTTTGGTAAATATAGAATTTATTACTCGGTAAAAAAGGTTACCTCTGCTTCAGTAACCAGCTTTTTAAGTTTTCCGGTTTTCACGATTTTTAAATGAGTTATTAAATATAACTTTATAGCACATAAATCCAAAGACAAAATAAAAAAATCAACACATCAACCCAAAGCCATGAATAGAAATGAGGCGATAACAACTCGACATTTGTCTTTATTCAGCTAGTTTTGAGTTCTAACTCCAAACACTAATCTGCATATTCATAATATACTGTGTCTGATTTGAATGACTGGGAGTATGTTCTAGTTTTGACTATGCCGATTTTTAGCGTTCCATACACATAGGACAAAAACGGGAACCTATTACCAAGGCTCTACTATACGTCAGCCTGTTTGTCACCAAGATGTATCTCGGGTTCATTGGTAGCTATAGTTGAAGTTTTCACAGATGCTGTATTTCTGTTGCCGCTATAACAACAAAATTAATAAAAACAACATAAAATACATATTTATAGGAAGCTTTCATACAACAAAAATGATATTTTTGCGGTTTTTTCCTCGATATTAATTAAGGTAACAGGTAGAAACTTGAACTCATGTTGTACGGAACCCTTCGTGCGCGAATCCGACTCGCACTTGGCCGATTCATTCATAACTTTCTTTCCTAACCTTAGCCTTGCAAGATGACCTCGATTCTTTAGGTCGATGACATCCAATTACCATTGTATGCAAATACAACGTCACGAATCATTTTTTAACACTCTGTCTTATTAAGAAATAAGGAATTTCTTTTGATTACCAGAACAATTGTTTAAAATTTTGCAACTACATAGTTCTGTGTGATATTTTGCATATAAGTTGAGCTTTAGTTCATGTGATGACACATTCTGTCTTTGCCACTGAAATAGGCTGTTTTTTAGTCCCTTTTCCTCGTTATTGTGTGTCATTTTTGATTTTGAAAGACATTGATTGTTGTTAATATGACAATGCAGTGAATCAAGGTATTTTCGTAGAAAACAATTTAATGCATTGTTCATGCACATATCTACTTCATTATTAAATACATTCCGTGTACAGAAAAGCTATGGTACTTTGAAGCATGATTAGAAAGACGATTCTTATGAATTTATAAAATAAGGCTGATAATATTGTGATTGGATAATTTAGTTGTTTAATTTTATCTTTTTCTCTCTAGTAAACGGAAAACATATAATGTACTTACCTATATTTTGTAGCCTTTATTAATGTTTATTTCATCGTATAATTTTTAGTTCAGTATTTAGTAATAGCTAACTATTAGTGAAGTTTAATAAGTGAAAACCACTAAATAATACTATTTAATGAATGAAAACCCAAATATTGATAAATTATCTGTTTTTGTAACCTCGGGTTGATCGTATGTCATTTACCACATATTTAATTAATGTAAATGACATTAATTAAATATGTGGTAAATATTATAATATATACAAAAGTTATTAAAAAAATGACACACTTAAAATTTTTTGAATCTCCCTTTAATTATACAATAACTATTTAATGTAATCTGTGAAGAGGATTTATCGAGATTTTGATCGATTTGATGCGATTAGTTATCAGTCGTCTGTCTTATATTCACTTCGAGCTTTTAATTATTTAATTCTATTCTTCTTACTAACTTATTAAAAACTCATTATCAAATAAAAATCACTCCGCTCACAGATCAAACTAATTTGGTTAGCATTATTCGACATGTACTAGATAATACTTTAAAAAAAGCGAATACCGACAACAAATATTATTTCAACAAGGAAAACTTACGTTAGAAAACAAAATGACATAAGTCAAATACAAATCAAAGATAAATTAAAACTATTAGACTGATCGTTTTAAAATATATATGTTAGAACCAATTGGAAAGGACAAATTGAAACAGTATTGAACAAAAATAAAATAAAATGGTCCATCCGTCTCAGAGAAACCGGGGACATAAAAAAGGAAAAAAAAACATTTTGAATTATTATTAAGTTAAGACAAAGTAAGATAAGACAACTCTTTATTAAAAAAAATCTTATAACACTATTTAAAAACAAACAATACAAAAAACAAGTGAGCTTTCTAATGGCGGCCTTATCACTTAAAGCGATCTCTAGTTGATACGATATGATGGATTGAAGGCAATTCTTTATATTAATTTAAATAGTAATTTAATTAACTAATATATTCTGCACCTCTGATTGTGCTTTCGTATGTGATTAGAAAGAAAGAAATTAAGATTTTGAAAAACATCGTGGAGAAACCCGCTTGTCGGACAAGGTTGAACTTTTCCTATATTTTTCTATTAGTTATATTTGTTCTGTGTGAGTACAACAACAGTTTACCTGTAAACCTATATTGCGACATATTGTCCTTAGAAACATTACACTCCTTTTCGGTAATGCGCGTAAAAACATTCCATTGTTTCAACCAATAAGCGTCTACTTACGATTCCCTTATCATGGGAATTCTTTCAATCGTGTCGCTGTCATAATGTGTATATGAATTGTCAAGCAATTATGATTACAATGTTCATAATTACAGTTCAATGCGGGCCTGATATAGGTTCAAAAAACCTACATATACAGGCTCACTTGTGAAGAAGTACGAACCTATTAAGGCACAGAACCAGAGGCCCTCTTTCTCACAATATCTCAGTTTTATTAAAATGCAAATTTATTGATTTTCTTTTGAATAACCGGCTTTCAATTCTTCACTTCACCACACTGCGGTAATTCTGACCTTTAGTAGGTAAAATAATAATATTAATATGGGACAACATCCACACAAACTAGACAAAGCCTGTGCTATGGTAACCTGATGACTGATATACATACTTATTACTTATATATATAATAAACACCCAGACACAAGTCAAACAGACATGTTCGTGCACACAAATGTTTGACCTATCCGGAGATCGAACCCGGGACCAGCGGCGCAGAAGGCAGGTTGCTACCAGCTGCGCCAACCGGCCAGAAAAATAGTTTTTATCTATCTTCCAATAACAAAAATAGAAGTAGGTTATCAAAAATTAAAGTTCTAAATTGTATGTAAATCATCATTATCAAGATCATTACAGCAAACAGCAAATGTCGTTTTGTCATTTCAAATCGGGCGTATTCTATTTTGTCTTTCCCGGCGGTCTCAGATTTGATTACCGGCCGGGACAGTGGTTTGAATGATGACTTTAGTCTTCAAGCTTGAGTGTGTTCTGATTGTAAATTTGCGTGAAATCCGTAGTATCCTAAATTTTAGGTTATACTTGTGTACTGATATTACAAAGAGGAAAGATTTGTATTTTTGTATGTAACGAATAAACTCAAAAACTTCTGGACCAATTACAAAAATTATATCTCTTTATTTAGCTCTTTATAAAGGTTTATTTTCAATGTTGTTGCTATTTTTGTAACATAGGCTGTAAAAAATAAGAATCCTCGAGCAACAGCGCCGAATGCAGCTTGTGTATTATATTAATATTATAGAATAAATTATTGTACTTTACATTCGCGGTCTTATTAATAAACGCGTCTTAAATTTAAACGTCTTTTGTTTTGCTTTATCCGATGGAGAACGTCACGCGTTAAATAAAGACAAAAGACGTTTAAAGTTAAAACGCGTTTATTAATAAGACCATCAAAGCGCGAAATTACTTGAATTTGAATTAATGATCAGTCAGGAAAGCTACTAACGTAATACCAATAGCCCTGTATAGTAGTGAAGTGGTATTACCATGTCAGCATATGCTAATATTTGATTTGAACGCATAAAAGTTTTTAATTTATGGAAATATCCATGGAAATTATATAAAAAAAAAACTTATTGGGGACAAGTCATTACGACTAGATGAAACATAAAGTAGCTATCTATTGAAATATTATACTGAGTAATTTTATCATTTTCAATAGATTCTACAAAATTAATATGATTTTAAATGTCTCATGTTACCTCTTGTAAAGAGGCTACCCGATGCTTATTACGAGGCGTGAGCCTTTTAGAACAATTCATATGAAGTCAAGAATTATTTGATATAGGCAGATAATACAAATAGGTATTGGAAAATAAATATTTTCTATTGAGTATTTACCTGAATCCGAAAAAAAAAATTAAAAACATTCTGATGTAGAAGGCTTGAGTTTCACTGACACAAGGCCTTCAAATGGTGTTTTTTTATATATTAATGCTTTACTATACCAGTAGTACATAGATATTTATAATCTAAAATGAAAACCTGTTATATTTTCTATATCTATAACATTGTATTATTCTATGAGAAGTTACGAAAACAATCCATCAACCCCTCGTGGAACAGTTAATACAAACAAGAAAAGAAATTATAAAACGCGCTCGGAAAGTAACACAATAACTCGGCACTGACAACAAAAATCCTCGCTTTCTAACAAACGAAGATAACATCGTTACCTCATCCCTTAGTCATAAGGGGCACGGCCTCAAAGCAAAGATAAACAATTTAAAAACAATTAAAATCGTCACCTTGACCGACCTACTGACCGGGATAGATGCAAACTGGGGTAACGACGCATAATACCTATCTCAAAATCATTCCAATATCGGCATTTAGTACATACAATGCGGGCTCCTCCGTGCTAGCGGTTGCCCTACTATACCAAAGGTATATAAAAGATACGGCTCGGAAGCATCTCCAGTCTCTGCCCGACATTTAAATGTGAGACTTGTGTCCAACTTTCGCGTTTTTATTTTTTTAGAACCGGTCATGGGAGCCATGCTGTTAGCGGTAGTCGCCTGCCTGGCGCTGGTGCAAGCCGTTCCTCCTGGGAAGCCTAACCTCGGCTGGGGTGAGAGGACCTTCGCTATCATCGAAGTCAACCAAGCAGCCACCGCCTACAATCAACTAGTCACCAAGAGGGACGCCGCAGATGTCTCCGTAACTTGGAACACCTGGACCGGTGATCCGGCTGACAAGTCCAGAGTCACGCTTAATGATAACGAAGTCTGGTCCGGTGCAGGAAGTGCGACCTCGGCTTCTTTCAAAATCAAGAAGGGAGGCAGGTACCAGATGAAGATTGAGCTCTGCAATAAAGACGGATGCAGCTATAGTGATGCGACAGAAATTGTCGTGGCAGACACAGATGGCAGCCACTTACCGCCTTTAGAGTTCTCGATAGGAGAGAGGAATAAGCCATTTAAGCAGACTTCCGGGAAGGTAGTTGGAGCCTACTTTGTAGAATGGGGTGTATACCCCCGAAAGTTTCCCGTTGACCGCATCCCTGTACCTAATTTGACTCATCTTCTGTACGGTTTCATTCCAATTTGTGGTGGAGATGGTATCAACGATAGTTTGAAAGAAATCGAAGGCAGTTTCCAAGCTCTGCAGAGATCTTGCAGCGGCCGAGAGGACTTCAAAGTATCCATCCATGATCCTTGGGCTGCCCTGCAAAAGCCGCAAAAAGGCTTATCATCCTGGAACGAACCTTACAAGGGAAACTTTGGCCAGCTGATGATGCTGAAACAAGCTAAGCCTGACTTGAAAATTCTTCCATCAGTCGGTGGCTGGACCTTGGCCGATCCTTTCTTCTTCTTTACTGATAAAACCAAGAGAGACAGATTTGTAGCTTCAGTTAAGGACTTCCTTCAGACTTGGAAATTCTTCGATGGAGTGGACATCGACTGGGAGTTTCCCGGAGGCAAGGGTGCCAACCCCGACCTGGGTGGTCCTGAAGACGGCAGAGTCTACGTACAGCTCATGAAAGAGCTCCGCGAAATGTTGAACGAGCTATCTGCTGAAACCGGTAAGAAATACGAACTGACTTCCGCTATTAGCGCCGGTTGGGACAAGATTCAGGTGGTCGACTACAGCGAAGCGCAGAAATACATGGACCACATTTTCTTGATGAGCTACGACTTCAAAGGAGCGTGGTCAAATGACACTCTCGGACACCAGACATCTCTGTACGCGCCTGCATGGAGGCCCAAAGAGACGTACACCACTGATTTCGGGACCAAATTCTTACTAGCTCAAGGCGTGAACCCTAAGAAAATCGTCGTGGGTGTCGCTATGTACGGACGAGGTTGGACCGGAGTGCACAACTATGAAGGAGACAATCCATTTACCGGCAACGCTACGGGGCCTGTCAAGGGAACATGGCAAGACGGTGTAGTTGACTATAGAGAGATTGCCACAGAAATCGCACAAGGCAAATGGGAATATCACTATGACAGTGTCGCGGAAGCGCCCTATGTATTCAGAAAGGCTACCGGCGATTTGATAACTTACGATGATGCAAGATCCACCATTGCCAAAGGGAAGTATGTGAGGAACAACAAACTTGGCGGACTGTTTGCATGGGAAATAGACGCTGACAATGGTGACATACTAAACGCAATGAACATGGGACTCGGTAATAGTTCGTGATTGAATCGATTGGTATTTGAACTGAAATGTGATCGTAACTGTAAGTTTAGTATTAGATGAGAGGTTTTAAAAGAAAAAAAAAATACATATTGTGCGACTGAATTATTTAATTGATAAGTATTAAAAATTATAAATATCATATGTTGTACATTTATCAACCCCGAAATACTAAAACATTTATTCTCGGTGCAAGGATTATAGATAATAATTATTAAGATTGAGATTAGAGAATTTTGTTATTTGCGATATTTGACGAGAGTAGCGATATTTTTTTACAATTCTGAGCTCTCGTATGGCATTGTTTTGGGTTGATAGTAAGCATCACACTTGCACAAAGCAGTAGCAATTAATACCTTTAGTTTCGAACATGAAAGCCACTGCGCTCGACATACCTACTAAGATATTAGTTGCTGGAATTAAAAACTAATAGGCAATGATGTAGCAGAGTCTAAAGCAATACCACAAAAGAGAAATACACTAATGCAGTTCTTCAGCAAAAAAGTTTTTTTTTGAAGAAGAAAATCTTTAGATGTTTAACCTAAAAACCTAGTCTTAAATAAAAATAGCACTGCGAACGAGTTCAGTTATGCGAAAGCGTGTCAATCAAAGCAATCACTAACTTTTTTTTTTTTGAGTATACCTACATACCTGAATGACATTTTTGTAACGTAAGATTTGTGTGCCTAACTGAAGTAAGTTTTGAGTTTAAAAAAATAAAATGTTGTGTATTCTGTATGACGCTTACTTATTTATTTCTTAAACTATCTTCTAAACAAAAATTTGAGTGATTGTAAAGTGAAAACTATTTCCTAAGGTGCCGGCAAAACAGAGCTTGAGATATTCCACAAAAAATATTATAACAACCCCAGGCACATGATTTCGATCACTAAATTACGTATTACAAAAATAAATAAATAATTAAAATGTAACCACGCCTCACGACAAAGATAATTCTTCATTAAAAAAACACAAATAATTTAACAAATTTGAATACGAATACACATATGAAAACCCATTTTTTATTTTTTCAAAAGATATACTCAATTTGAACGGTTTTTTAAATTTATTTTTATATTTGTTACCTGATTTCTTAGAGATGCGCGACCAATTTGAAAAAATATTTTATTTTTGTTAATTAAATTTTTAAAATAAATATTTGTCAAAATTTACACATAAGGTATGTTCCACCTACATTTTGAGACGTTTATATATTGCCTCCTAAAACTATGGTAAGCTAAAGAAAAGGATGCTAGATATGTTTTTTATTGAACGAAACTATGTCAATCGTTTGCGATGACATCTTATCAAAACAATCTTGAAAGCCACTAGATGGCATGATGGGCCACTAAACTTGATTTAAGAAGAAAAAGTATTTTGATTGATAAGTACGGTTAAGTAAAATTTCACGCGTACCTGATTGTTGGAAAGGTCCAACTATTGTGCGAGACTTGCCATCGTTGTGGTCACGAACGACTCATTTCATCCCTGATGAAGTTCACAGAATGTAAACGAAGCTATAGTTGGACCTTTCCAATAATCAAGTATAAGTGAAAACTCGTTTTATTTTACAAAATGAAACAAACACCCGTTAGTTTTCTAAAGAAATTAACATTTCATTATTGATTTAGTACAGTCTCTGTTACGCCGCTGTTGGTTTGGGGTTTTGGCTAATCGTCACGACGGAAAATTGAAGTACTGGGTCCTACTAACACATGAAATACATCATTTATTTTATAGAATTATTAATAGGCAAGTGCTTTTATTAAGATGAAAAGAAAATTAAATGACAAACTACAATTCCAAAAATAGTAGATGAATTACCAATTTGAATAGACCATTCAAAGTCTCCAGATAATCCAAATTCTCCAAGCTACCACCAGAGCACCAGGCATTGCTTATATGTTGGACAAGATGAACACCGGTATCCTGGTCACTCATCGCATCGATCAAATATTCCGAATTTTTTTTGACAATAATATTAAATAATATTTAGAAAATCATAATAATATTAGCTCCAAGTAGGTATGACACTGTTGCTTATTATATTTGGAATTCGGGGTAGGTATCATATTAAAAGTAATTAACATTCTATGACTACAGTGAATTTTTTGCGGCTTTATATCACCGATGTAGGTTTGCAAATGCAATCAGAATTTAATCATATATGAATATCAAATAAATTAAAAATTAATGTTCTGAACTGCTTTGTTCTTGGTTAGATTGGAGCTGTTTCCTTCACGCTTTATTTAATGATTATTTTATGCATTAGCCAGGTATTAAATAGTTTTCTCTGTAGAAAACTTCACGTATTAAATTAAAATCAGAAGAAGCGAAAGGCTGGATAGTACGATCATAAATAGAACGCCTAACCTATACAAAGAATGGTAAAGATAAAACGCCTGATGATAATAATAGTCTCTGGTTTAATTATTAACTCTTTCTGCCGATGTACCATTTGCTTTCTACTCATATATAAACCAATTAACAAAGGCCAGATCTTGAGTGAAATTTTAATTTGAAAATGGATTTTTAATTGCGAACTGTCGAATTTCATAAAGTGCACTATACTCGGTGAACGAAAATCTTCGTTGTTTACTACATATATACGAGTATGTTATATTTATAACCATTTGACAATACAAACAATGTGTTCTTGCTTACAAAATCACCGATATTTCAAAATTAAGTGAAATACAATAGTCCTAGATCTTAAAAAAAACACTAATGCATCTAAACTATAATATGATGCTAAAATTTATAATAAGTCCATAACATCACATTACGAATGACACGGAAATTCTGTTGTTATTTTGACGTTAGGACAGACTGTAATTTTAGGTATTAGTTACGGGGAAAAAGAAAGTAAAAAGTTCCAATTCCTTTTTAGTCTCATAAAAAAATATTTGTGGTGAGAAATACCGTAATTTTTTGGTAACGGCTGAACCGAATTTATAAATGAATTCGCGACCATTTAAATTTGATTAAAGTCGGTCCAGTTTCATAATCGAAATAACTGAAAAAAGCTTGACATAGATTTTGTCGTAGATTTTTTTGCATTCATAGTTTTTCAATGCCAAAGACTTAAGAATCTGTAATATTCTCTTCACTGCACTGCTTCAAGACACATCGTGAGATGATATAATAAAAAAATATTTTTTTAAATTTAAAAACAATCCTATGTAACCGTTAACATGTTAACAAAAACTAAAATAAAATAACTAAAATGTTACTGATTTAAATAAATTATTCCAACGAGATATCAGGTAACAAAGATTAAAAAATGGTTGAATCGAGCACCTCCTACATTTTAGGAAATCGGTATAAATAACGATATCGGGACCCTTTTACACGGTCTCGATAACGGAGTTGCGAACGGTCCCAAATCGCGGATTCGCTAGCCGCAACCGATGCAACAAGTGTGAGCGGCAACCGGTATGTCAACCGGAATAACGGCACCCTTGTATTGTCGACCAAATGTTCTGTACTCGACTGACCCCATTCTACACTCATTTGAATAATCTTTATTATTTTTTCATCTTTACGAGTGACGTCAGTGTATGTGTGAACGTTGTAGGTATCGAATGTGTTGGTAATGCTCTCCAGGCGCTACATTTGATGGATTCATCCTCTTGCTTGCACTCTCCGACTTTACTAACATATAAAATTTCACTCTCATTGGAATAGTAATTTTTTCAGGATGTTTTTTTTTAAATCGCTTCACCTGTTTCTGAAAAATCAGGTATGTAGCAAACTTTTGTTGGGAATGTCGGTAGAAAAACAAATTGGACAATCTCAACTCTCGAGAGTTGAGATTGTCCGATTTGTTATTCGTTAAAAATAATCGTTTAAAACTACGATTTTATAGCGACCGGAGGCATTAACTACTAAGTTAAACAAAGTTATGCTTAAAACATGCAAATATTTTATTTGGAATAGACTACTATTTATTCAAACAGTAATTGACAATAAATAAACTGTAACATAGAAAAACTGATAAATATGTTGTTATATAGTCGATAAGCTATATGCGCTTGACTGCAACTCACCTGATGTAAAGTGATGATGCTGTCTACTTACTAATGGGTTAATGTACTTAATATTTTTACTAGTTTTTGAATGGTAGTCTTATTGTTTAAAGCTATCTCTTCCAGGCAGTTACTAAGTTCCAGGGTGTACTAATTTTAATAGTAAACATCTTGTGTTTTTTAATAAAGAACTTTGAACGTTTGTTACTTGATTTCTCAGAGACGATAGACGGGTGGTCCGATTTGAAAATTTGTTTCTTGTTTTTAAAGGTATATCTCTCATGTGGTTGGTTACATTTCATGTTTAGCAACATCGGTCGTGACGTTTGATTTTTAAATTGAAATAACTGTGAAAGTTCCACCGGCACCCGGCACCCGGCACCCGGCAAAAGGCCATTATCGAAGTCGGTTCTTTAAAAAAAACTACTAAAGGGAACAAATGTTGCGTCGCAGTAATAGTTTGAAATATCTTTATATTTAATGTTACGATATCGTTTATCGTGTTACGTGTTTATCACGTGCAACGCAGCCGATATAAGCTTATAGTTCAAAAACAAAACAATATATTTATCAATACATTTTCTTGTAACTTATGAAAATAATATTTTGTTAATAAGTCTACGTGCACTGATCCAACGGTACGCATTTATCAGTTTTAGTGTCCCTGACTGTAGGGGCGTCGCAGTAACAGTCAGAGAAATCACAGATCATGCCGCTCATGTCTTTTATTGGTTTTGGATTGTCGCAGGTCGCAGCTGGCATCACATAGTCACAGCCGACAGCGTACGCGTGCGTTCCTACTGGACATTCTCTAAAACCTGGAATGTAAAACAGCCGTTAGAAGATATTTTCTGAATTAGAATTTTCTGATTATAAGGGCCGTGGGGACCTGGAGCTCATCTTATTTTCCAAAACTTATCAGAGCGTTTGATTGATTCGATGCGTAATGCGGCTAACATTACTGATATTACAATAATTCTAGGCAAGTTGCCCTCTGGTGGTAGATTGGGACATTTGGATTATCTGTAGATCTTAAATGGAAATATTTTTTGTTATGGTTGTAGTTAGTCATTTTGTTTTTGGTAATAAAGGCCCGGTAGAAGAGTTTCAAATCAAATCATTTTATTTATGCCAGAATAAACACATAACCCGTTAAATAATATTATAAAAAATAAAAAATTGTTTTTATGTATGTAACGAATAAACTTAAAAATACTGGAGTGAATTCAAAAGCTTTTTTGCTATTAGCAAGCTACGTTATAGCTACGAGCTTTATTTATTAGAAGAAATAAAACAGAGATACTTAGAAATCCTTATTAAACCTTAGAAGGTATAAAAAAGTGCTCAAATGACAATCAAAAATTATCATAGCATAGCATAAGTACTTACATTTTCCGTTAATATAAATGCAGCCCCGAGGATAGAGCACAGTGTCAGCGATCGAAAGACCAACGAAGGACAACAAGCACACTATAATTACACTCTTCATTTTGATTACAGCCGTGAATGTAATATACTCGTAGTAACAAAATATTATAGTTTCTGAACTCACGCCGAACTGTCAGGCGTTTTATAAGTTGTCCCTATCTCTTAATTTGTTGAAATAACTCGAAGAAAAACAAATTATAATTACGTAGATATGAATGATCCTAATAACCTTAACAATAGAATATATAAATATTATACAGTAGTGAACTGACTTCATAAATTTAGGTGTCCAGTTCAGCATGATTAAGATAAATATTTAATTCTTAGGTTTAATATAGACGGTATTTCAAAATCAATTCCGTACATTTTGTCGACGGCCGACTCACTTTTTCTATGCATAGCAGATTTTAGTTTTTGAATTCTGGATTGATCCCCAACCTAAGTGAAAGTTGTTCGTCCTAATGAGTAGATACAGAGTTTTGGCTTAGTACATCCCTAACCCCTATCAAATAAAAAAGAACATGTGTACGAATTGCCAGACTCCCGTAACAAAAATCAGAGTATGATCAAAAAAGTGATCGTAACAAAAGACAGTCATAATCAACTTGCCGCTGCTCACTCTGGACCAAGTTAAATAAACAAATAATAATATTTAGTTGTAGGCAGGTGGGGTAAGGTGCGAACATATTTACACTTTAAATCATTATTATAGTTTCACTTAGTGTGTTAGTATGCAGTGTGTATACGTAGGTACTACTTATTTAGTAAATAATTATTTGTTTAACTATAACTTCCTTTTGATTGTATCGAAGCTTAGATTTACTTAACAATAATTTTGTTATATAAACGAAATGTAAATTTGTTTTGATAAATAAAAGTCTTGAAACCTAACTTATTTTTTTATAATATAAAATAATTTAAAAAACGCTGACTCAAAAATACTTTGCTACACTATATGTAAATGTTCTAGTAACATACGAATAGCACATTCTAGTTGACGTACGCTTTGGTAAATATTTGCTCGAACTGATCTATCGATATAAAGAGACCAAAAATTTGTGGAAATAACTTAAAGGAAAACAAATTTTAAGTACGTAAATATGGTGATAATCCCAGTAAACTCTACAAAAAAAGATAAAAAAAAAATATGTTTTAGTGATCTAGTATCGATCTCGATTTAAAAGTACACACTTCTCATGGTAGGTGCAACTGGCAGTCAGTACATTTGTATTTTTAGTATTAATTAAGACGATATCTAAAACCTGGCTACATCTTAAACATAACACCGTTAAAGCTGAATACATAAATGAAACTAGAAGAAGGAGAGTATAACAATAAACCACTTAACAAGTTATTTGAAATAAAAAGAGATTAAAGATTTTCATTATTGCCGGTGCCGATAGAACTTTATTACTTACTCGCATATTTATTTAAAAATCAAATTTCTTGATCGATTGTGATAACATTTTTGTGACCACTTAAGTAAAATACTCTTTCAAACAAAAAATAGTATTTTCCAGACATTTAGGTCCAGCCGTCTCCGAGAAATAAGGTAACCAATATAAGGAAAAAATACACGATTCGAATGCAGCCTCCTCCTTTTTGAGAGTAGTTAGAAAAAGACAATAAGACAATCAAACTTTTTTATTTTCTCCTCTTAAAGAAGAATCAAAAACTTAGTACATTCTTTTTAATTCATTTTCTTGAGACTTCGTATTCACATAGCAGTAAAAAAGTCTACGTGCATTGGTCTAATGGTACACATTTGCCAGTTTTGGTGTCCCTAACGTTAGGGGCGTCGCAGTAGCATGCGGTATAGTCGCAAATGATGGCATCTTCTTCAACAGGTTTAGGATTCTCGCAGGTAGCTTCTGGAGTTTTCCTACCACACCCAGTGGAGTATCCGTGCGTTCCTACTTCACATTCCCTGTGACCTGGAACAAGCATCAGAATTAAATGTGTATATTTAACCCCCGACAGGGTTGCTCTTTTCCCTCCGATATGGTCTAGGAGAGAGATGTAATTAAATTCACTAATAACTTTATAACTTCATAAAAGGCACGTGCCAAAGCGTCTGTGGATTATTTAGTAAAAAACCCCACACAAAAAGAGCGAGTGTTTGTTTGACGTGTCTGTGTGGGTCGGACTGTGGATTGTAGCTCCCGGGACGGATGATTTAGTTGAGAGTGTTGCAAAATGGGACATAAGATTTTTTCACAACTCCCTATATATGGGTATTTAATAAAATGTCTTGACTAGTTGAATACTACATACTCGTACTATGATAGATTTCAAATCCAAGATGGCCGCTACCACAAAATGGAGATGTCGCGGTTTTTTAAATTCAACTTGTTTGTTAGTCAGTTGTAATTACGCTAAGATCACCGACAGTTCTAGATTATATAAAACCTGTAGCTCTACGCGTTCTTTTTTTGTCTTCTTTTTTGTGTGGCGTCAAAGAATTTCTCTATCTACCATTAATAAATCGATTCAATAAATTCAATAAATATATATATTTTTTTTAATTGAATATATTGGCTTTTATTAAATAACAAGCAAACTTGATAACCTATTAACATCGTAATCTATTAAGCATTTGTTTAATGAGTGGAATACTTTGTAAACCCGGTTATTGAAATGACATATACTTAACAACGACAAACACATTTGATCATACTGGCATTATGAACAAATTTTGCTAAGAATATAAGGTACTCAAATTGGAGAGACATTCTATTCCATATTTCAGACAAAAGTCAATAAATTATTGATAACAAAATGTTCTAAAAATTTGCTCAATAAAATCACAATATTGATATGCTTGTGTTCAATTCCATGCGCCATGTTTAAATAAATCCTAATAGAAGCTGATAGGATATTAATGACTATATCAAAATAATTAAATTCACACTTGTACTCATCATGATGCGCAGTATTTTATTTTATTAACGTAATTCACACCATTGCATACATCGCCATACTGACATTGATTATTGAGTGCCAAAGAGTGGAGCAGACCGCATGCAGCACAGCACAGAGCAGCCTAACTCAGTATGGCGGCAATATGGCGGAAAAATGGGAAATGACAAATATCACGATACTGCGCTAGCCAGCTATGTTACTACACGTCATTCACGTATGACACTTTGAAAGAGAAATTGCTGATTCAGTAGTGCTAAGTACGACAAACAAGAATGGCTGGCGTGACATCCTACGCAACGCGCTGAATGCGCTGTAACGCAACGCGTGCGGTCTGCTCCACTCTTAAATGGTAATGATTAGACAATAATTACGTCATCAAACACACATAAATAAGGAAAACGTGAATAGATTAATCTCTAACTTGTTGTCAAGTAGTCTTGCTCAAGGTTATTCAAGATTAAAGTAATTATAACTTTGTTATAATTATACGTCGGATTCGAGATATTAATTCAAGGAATTTGTTTACATTTGATCGACGTGATATTATTGAGCAGCGTTTTATAAGTGACGTTTAAAACTATTTAGAAAGAAAGTGCTTCTTTTTAAAAAAAAAGATTATTAACTTCAATTACGTTAGACGCCGCTAGAACTTTTTCAGTAATTTCGATATAAAGAAGATGTTTCAATAATGTATTAAGAACCGGCCAGGACAGTGTACATGCTACCATAAATACGTTAGAAATTATTAATCACAAATACAAAATAATGCAACTTATCGCAGTGTACAAAATTTATTTCGATTCTAAATATTTCCACCTTATTTTCGCAAAACGGCGATTTTCGCGTTTTTGATGTGTCAATTTTGACATTCGTGACGTGCGGTACAATTGGAGTCAAGCCAGGATATAAAAATATTCCAGGGATACCATAATTACACTATAATTCACAGAAATTAGATATTTTTGTAAACTATGAAGTAGGTGACTGATGCAGGTTTCATTAATAGGTACATAATATTAATCACATCTTAAGGCATTTTTTGGTAGACGTACCCCGTCCTAGGCGAAATTGAGACAACTGTGTCACTTAGAACATGCTATATCTGATTTCTTAGTTTTGAACTATTAGTTATGCAAATTGCTGACTGAACAGCGAACTGAAACAATATTATTTACAACTTAAAAATTTTTAACCCCGAATATTCAGCTGTAGGGATTAATAGGAAGTGTGGGGTTTAGCGAAAAGGACGTTTAGCTACAGAAAGTATAAACATTTAAAGTAGCATGTTTCCTCCTGGTGCCTTATACTCGTGACATTAGCGATGGTATAGTGCACTTATAGCATTACAAACTTATTTTAAAACGTTTGCTTTTAACTCAAAACCAATGAGAGGAGTTTATTTAACAGAAATCCAGCGCTCTTTGGTTTTTGATTACAACTCGCTTAATAATAGCAGTTTATATTTCTGATAAAATAATAAAAGTTAATGTCTTAATTATGTCGATTATAATAAATGTTATATTTATTGCCTTTCTGATAGATTCATACAGTTTTTTTTACGTAACAATATCTTACCATTGATATATTTCGGTCGTTATCAATCTATACCCTCAAAAAAAATATTACAGGATATCTCAGTTTAATTTAAGTCATTACTATTAATTAACAGCTATTATCAAGACTGGCTTATTATCATGGCACACATAACAAAAAGCGTAGATCTCTTGTAAAAAAAAATCTTTCTTTTAGCCAAAAATACTTACATCTTCCGTTAACATAAATGCATCCACGAGGATAGAGCGAGGTTTCAGCCATCGAAAGAGCCACAAAGGCCAACAAACACACTAGAATGACACACTTCATGTTATTTAAGTACAAAACAAATATTATTCTTAGTAGAAAATCTTATAACGTCTGAGCTCCCACTAACTTGTCGAGCTATATATAGGTCGGCTGTGTCTTCTTAATTGTCCAATTTACTTATAGAAAAACAAGTTTAAATAGGTACGTACTCGTGAGTATGGCAATGACTCCAGTAACCTTTATACTAGCAATAATAAAGATAGGGAAATATTTGATAGACAAAACTATGAGTTCATTAAATATCAGTTGGACTTCATTTAATAAAAGTTTGATTGCTGAAAGACTGAATCTGCGTGTGGTGCAGTTATGTAAAATATACATAAATATTTATTTATTCTACGCTGTATATTTTACACTTGTATTTTATACTATCATTTGTAGTTTTGTGGAACTGCAACAGATATTTTGCTCTGTCTTTGATACATGGTAAGGGGCTAACCACATGAGGAGAATAAATAAACACAGGAAGACAAATAATGTTTAATTACTATATTTTGTTTTAATTTGAAAGGTCAAGTTATTTAATATTACTTTTGATAAGACATACTCGTACCACTCATTACTGAAATCTAAAGCAAGTTAAATTCTAATTAATTACGATATTTGTAAGCATAATATAATGCGAAAAGTTATGTATAGAATTTTAAATACATTTTAATTTTTAAGAATAATAATTGAAAATATCTTAAAATTGTTTGAAAATCACCAATCACAAAAAATCAATAATAATTTATTCGAGATCTTTGTTCCATAGTGAATTATTGATTCAAAAAATACAAATATAATATCTAAGTCTCTCACAGTAAAAAATCGTAATAACACACAGAGCAATATTATACGGCACTAATAAGCGGAAAACAAAAAAAATACAGCAAACAATATTCAAAATATATTGAACGTGTTTTTTTCTTTTTGTATAATCATCATCGATGTAACGCTAATACCTTACGTCCATGGTATATGTTGTTTATTTACTGGCGTCAACTTTAGGATTTCTTCAAGCAATAGTTTTAAAGTTCATATTGAATATCAAGTCAAAAGTCATCGTGGTCATTTTATAGTAATGCCATGTACCAAATAAAGCGATGGAGACTTTATTAGAGTTATATAGAGATTTTCCGCGAACACGTAAAACACGTTATTCCGTCATTATATCTTTTGCCCACGTTTATAAACAAGACATTATTACTTAATAATACACCATTATTAAACAAAAATACTTGTAGAATCACGAGTTTTACTATAAATATACAGAAGAAGACGCCATTTTGTCGGTGAACGCGGGAAAATAACGTTTGTTAAAGTTAAACTCTACGTGCACTGATCCAACGGAACACATTTGTTAGTTTTGGTGTCCCTGACGGTAGGAGGGTCGCAGTAGCATTCGGAGTAGTCGCAGACGATGTCTTCTTTGTCCTCGACAGGGTTGGGGTTCTTGCAGGTCGCAGGTGGCATCACAGAGTTACAGCTGGTCGTGTACGCGTGCCCCTACTGGACATTCTTCAAAACCTCTAAATTATAGGTATACAAGACTTAAAAATAAATAAATTAAACGTCATATTGGCGGAAAATCCACAAGAGTTGTTAGTTTGTCACTAACGATTCCTGCATGAGAGCTTCTAATCAAGTTAAAGCATCGGACTGCTGGGTACAGGCCTCTGCTATGAAGAGGATGTAGGCCATAGTCCACCACGCTGGCCAAATTGTGGTTTGGGGATTTCACTTATCTTCGCTTTATAGCTATTTATTAACCACGACAAGCAAGTTTCCACATGTTGACTTCCTTTACCGACTAAGCATGTAGTAATAAGTTCCAATATGCACGTGAGAAAAAATTTAGAGGTGCATGCCTGACCCTGGGATTAAACAAGCACCCTATAGATTTCACTAATTTTAATAATAAAATACATTCGAAAATTATTTCTAGAATTTATGTTGTAAAAGAAAAGTAACAGGCAGTCCCTCTGTTTGTCTATCCTAAAGATCTAGAACTGACAGACAGAAGGACAGACTCTTTTTTCGGTTAGCGAAGTTTGCCAGAAAATGCACCCATAGGACCGATCTACGTGACTTGTCGAACACAAATTTCCTAAATAAGAAAAAAAATAAAGTGTCTTTGATA
The DNA here is from genome assembly GCA_947049295.1 of Ligdia adustata. NCBI lineage: Eukaryota > Metazoa > Arthropoda > Insecta > Lepidoptera > Geometridae > Ligdia > Ligdia adustata. The sequence goes on from OX346231.1 coordinate 11,069,823, forward strand.
TCTACAAAATTACGAATCACGTGATTCATATTGTACAATAGCTACTTTTTTCATTTTTGATTTTCGTTTATGTTAATGATAGTAAGTATACCAAATCAGTCCATTCGTCTCTTGTGTAATCGAGGAATATCCATAGCAAAAAGATTCCGACGAAAAGTTTCCTTGTTTTAAAGTTTATTTATTTAATAATAGGTCGCCCAACAGCTATACTACTTATACTAATAGGTAAATAAATAGAAGTAGAGAGCCAGATAAGTTGAAGATAAGGACATTAAAAAAATACAGTAAGTAATATTCAATCCAATTTAATAGTCTCCTATACAGAATAAATTCCATTTTACATATGAAAGTTAATGTCTACGAGCACTGATCTAATGGTACACATTTATCAGTTTTGGTGTCCCTAACTGTAGGGGCATCGCAGTAACAGTCAGAGAAGTCGCAGAGGATGGCGTCTCGCTGTTCAACAGGATTAGGCTTATCGCATGTTGCTTGGGGAGTCAGATAGCCACAGCCGGTGGTGTATGCGTGCGTCCCTACTGGACATTCCTCATAACCTGCACAAGTTAATCAATAAATAAGAAAAGGTTGCCTGGATGAAATCGCTTTAGGCGATAAAACCCGGCCAATACTACCAATGTTTTGTTTATAATATATTTGCTGTTTTTACTTTTCTTGGTGTGCAATAAAGATATATTGTATTGTATTGGAAGTATGATTCAAATTACAATTGAAAATTACCCATTATTATGAACGAAACGCTGCTTTATCATAATCATAATGATTTTATTTTAAAAGCCAAATTAACAGGTCTGACAAAAAATATTAGAAATTTATGCTATACATAAAAACCATATAGTTACATAATTAAATTAAAAAATTGATTGGTTTTGGATTAACTCGTGACACATGACAGGGTTAATAAAATTGTATGCTCTTATGGTCGAAGAAACCTTCCACCAATGCCATAATACATATTATAATATTACTAGTAGTTTTCAAACTTTGACCCCCTTAGGGGTTGAATATCCATAAATCCTTTCTTAATAACAACCTAGGATGAAAATACCCTCCATATTTCTTGTGTCTGGGTTCAGTGGTTTGACTCCGCTACTCGTGACTCCTGGGTAATTTTTAATCAGTCAGTAAGCACTTACTCGTGTATATATGCGTGTTTGTTCGTTTACTAGTTTGTTTTCTTCTCTTCAGCAACCGAGTGATTGATCAACTTGATTTTATGCACAGAAAAGTTGGGGTCGGTTTGTGACAATTATTTAATGTATTTGTCACAAATAAACCATTCATTCGTTCATTCAGAAATAGTTGGTGGAGATTTTGGCGAAAAAAAAACAAACTCCGGGTAAAAGCGGGTATTTCATCGTGTTACAAATAAAATATATATGAAAACTTAAGGTGTGCCAAAAACTAATTTATTTTTTGATAATTGATGGAATGATTTTATTTGAATAAAATTATATGAAACTGTCAAAGATCCTACATCCAAAACGGAGAAAAAGAAGGACAGAGCGAAATCTAAAAATCTTAAAAGATTCACTCTGAGGCTAAAGATTGCTAGTGGTACTACAAACGCCTAAGAATTCACAATCACTATTTAAAAAAATAAGTAGTTGTTCACTAAAAAAGTGCGACTGCCTCAACGCGGCAATTTACAATGTGTAACAGAAAGGTGTGTTAGTCTACCCAAAGTTTTTTGTATTATTGTAGAATATAATTGTAGAAATTTTTTTTCGGACTATTTTGTAGATGGTTTATGTGAAGTTTGCACAAAATCGGTGGAGCGGTTCTTCATTTATCACATTTTTATCATTTCACTTTATACGTAGCGAAGCACCTACTGAACCGCTAGTTAAGAATATTATTAACTGTACAGTGTTTTACAGATTTCCCAAATATGAGATGGTAGTCAATTAGACTTTATTTTTCTTAATGTTCGTAACTTGATTCCTCGGAGACGACTGATCTGTTTTGAAATGATGAAAGGTATAAATATACCTTCCAGTGTGAAAGGTATAAATATACCTTCAAGTGATTTCATTTAAATTTTAACACAGTCGGTCCAGTAGTTTGGTTTTTAAATCCTAATAACTGAAAAAAAATGTTTTATCGCCTACCGAATTCAAGTTAGTAAATATTTTTTAAAGAACTTGTTGTAATTCAATCTGTTTTTTTATCGCATACCTATTGGTAATATTGTAAAGTATTGAGGGCGATTTTAATTATTTATTTATTTTATTTTAGTACTCTTAGGGCTCTTAACTTACAGCTATGTAAACGATAAAATTAATGTTGTTAGTTCTAATGACCAAATAAAAATGTCCAATTTTTATCCTATTAACGTATTAATCTGTTTAGTATTTTGCTAATGAGTGGAATATTTCATATTTGTACTGATACGAGTAGCTTGAACGAGTTATTATGTTACAACTTAGTGGTCATTTGACTCATCATTAGGAACACAGTTTACTAATGATGTAGCACAAAATATATGAATAGTAAAGATACAGCGTTATAAAAAAAAATGTATACTTCATACTGTATGTTAGTTACACGTTTTTTTCGATAAATGTGATTTTATGCTCATAACTCACAATAATATTATGCTATTACAATCGCACCCCTTCAATAGATACGTCTATCAATATAGAAAGTAACCTTGTTCTGTAATGTTGCTATCAGAGTAGACGTATAACGAATTTTATTACTATGTTGTGAGGATACCGATTCTAAGATTATCATTTTGAGTTCACGTTAAATAAAAAAACATATTATTATCATGTTTTTGTTATGTTATTGATCGTGAGGGCGTGTATCGTATTCGTATAATTTAACCTAAATATTTTACCCTAGATTATGAATTAACATCGCTTAATTCGTCTAGTATGCATGTAATACCTGTCAAGCCAGTATCGCACCGCTGGACATGTCTCTCCCTGTGAAGGGGGTGTAATAATGATTTCAGAAAACATTTTGCACCTCTCGACTCTTAAAATAGACTAGTATGAAATATTATTATGATAATAATAATGATTATTTATTATACGATACCCTTTCGGACTACTTAGCAGGTTTTTGTTTATTATTGTCAAGTAATATTATTAATATATATATATTTCTAACACTTACACCTTCCATTGATATAGATACATCCACGTGGATAGGTTGAAGTTCCAGCCATCGAGAGCGCCACAAAAGCCATCAAGCACACTAAAATAATACTCTTCATTTCGATTAAAATATGTGTTATTCTCGGTACAAAATCTTGTGATATCTGAGCTCTCATTGACCTGTCTAGCTTTATATAGGTCATCTGTATCGCGTTGTCGTAATGTCAAACCTACTTAAAAAAACTTAAATTCGGTCATGACTCTAGTAACCTTTACAACAGACTATGGATATATAAGACATAGTAGTAAAAAATATAAATTGTAGGCATTGCATAATCACCTCCCTCCTACCTTATCAGTGCCCCAATTGTTGAAGCCCAGGAACCGTAGCCATCATCCAGTATCTGCCGCTCTAGGTTTGTCTCTCTCTCCATTCGTTTTTGGCCTCTATGTTTATGTTGGATTGGCTGAGGACTTCCACAAGCGTACGTTGCGGTGTTTTATGTAGACATCGCAACTGAGACGGGCTAATGTCGCGAGACGGCGCTGCTGAGGAATAACGCGGGAAAAAGTGCCGGTATTAAGTTGCACCGCTGTCTCTACCTTCCGCAGCCTCAACGGGGATACCAACATCATGGTGTACGTCGTGGGGCCACAGGAACCTCTGCGGCCTAAGCCCAATCTCAGACTTATAGACTCGACTGATGCTCATATGGTGATATCAACCCTGAGAGATGGGTCTGGCAATGGACAGCCGCTTCTGGTTGCGGAAGAATACGACAGTGTACCCGTGTCCCGCGGGGAAGCGACCGAGGAGTGACGCCGTGGGTTTTAGTAAGGCCACATTATCACTCTGCATCTCTTTATATTTTGAGCATTGTCCAATCTATTGAGTTAGGCTTCTGCACCCTGGTTCTTACGCCATATTCAAATGCGTTGGTCTTCAAATAAAAGTCTAAAAATAAACTTGATTATATTTTTGCCTTCATTGTGATAATACAACAACTCCTTTTATATTTCTAAGTTATAACTACATTTAAAAATATATTATAAGGCACTTTCAACAGTAAAACCAGGAGTCCCCTGTGTAGAGGCAACAGTTTACCACGCTGGCTATATTGCAGGGTTTGGTTTTCATTTCAGATCAGCGCGGGTTGTTTACAACCGGCATCATGCTGAGTTGGGATCGGCTTGTGATAAAAAACATGCTTCCCTTTTCCTATTCTATTCTATTTATATTTTTCTTAAACTTCGGTATCCTGACAATGTTTTTAAAAGAATGGATGTAATCTGCACGTGGACGAAGACTTATCAGCGCAGGAACTTTATTAACTCACGACCTTCCGCTGGAAAGGAGAGAATTAACTACTAAGAATAACCAGTACCTCCTATCTTCAAGCCTAATAAGATAAATATTTACATTAGGTTACTAGCTGTGTTACATATCTTTTAGTTTTGTTTTCATGAACTTTGCTAACCTTTTAAGATAAAAAATCTTAATATTCTACGTTTATAAAACGCAAATCGCTTGTTTGCGCTTTATTTTATTATTGTTAGGTAATGTGACATGATTAATTTATATATATTAATAACCCAGTGTTATCTTTATGTAGTTTTTTTAATATGCTAATTAGGACATATAGGATACCGCTGTGAAGCTGTGACGATCCATAACACGATATTTAAGGGGCTCATCTGTGTCAAAACTAAAATTAGCATTTACGCCTATAGTATTTGATATGGTCGGTATTTCTTTCTATCTCTCTATCTCTATTTTTCTCTCTCTCTGTGTGTGTGTGTTGTGTGTCTTTCTACGTCATCATAGCTCCCAAACCGATTTTTTGTATGAAAGGTGTATTAGTCGAGTTTTCTTAGTTATATCAGATGAAATTTGGTCCAAGATGGCCACCGCCACAAAATGGCGAAGTACAATTATTTTACTACTCCCTCAATACGTGTATCAAATGAAAAAGGTTTGACTAGTAGTATACTACATATTATGATCATTTAAAATGGATGCCACTGCAAATGTCAGGAGCTTTTCAAGTTTTTCAATTTATATTAGTTGAGAGAAATTAATAAAAAAATTCAAATAAGTCAAAATTTGAATTTTGTAAAGTGTGGATTTTGAAGATTTTGCAAGATTCGATAGCTGTACCTTTAGTTTTTCCAAAACTAAAAATCACATCGCGTTTCTGTAGATCGGTTTACTACGTTTTACGACATTCGATTCGATTCGGCGAGTCCTATATTTTTAGAAGACGCGCTCCTTAAAATTGATCAATACAATTATAATTTGGGAAAGAATGTAAATAAATAAACAATACCAATAAATTAAAAGTATATAAAATATAGATTACAGATAACTGATACTGATAACTCATGAATTTGCTCTTTCAAACTTACAGATTGTATAGAATTTTCTCGACAGGCTTAATTAGAAACTTGATGATTTTATATAATCGTCACGAGTCTTCGTACAGTTCTCATATAGAACACATCTGTTGGTCTCCTGATCTCTGACAGTCGGTGGGTTGCAGTAACACAGGTGCAAGTAGTTGCAGACCATGTTACTTATAGGCTTAGGGTTTGGTTCGTAGCAGGTTCGCTCCGGTAGTTGTTGTTCCTTGCATTTCTCGTAGGCTCGGTAAGTTCCTTCGGGACAGTCGGTGCCTGGAACAAATGTGATATATAAATAATAATTTGCTATACAACACGTTTTTTTTTAAGTTATAAACTACTTCAATTGTTCAGCACGCGCTGTTACAATATTCTACCGATCCCCAAAAAGAGGAGTTCACTTCGACGGGTATGTTTCCTTAATGTTTGTTGACTTTATCGGAGACAGCTGGGCTAATAAAAAAAATCTTATTATTTCTGTATATATCTATTAAAAGGCTTAAGATGTTTCATTTTGAGATTAAAATAACTAAATAAGTTCGGCGCTTGCCGTAATACAAGTCTGTAAACACTTAAAAAAATTGTTTTTTTTAATGTAATCACCTTCTGCGAAGTATTATAAAACATTTAGACAAAGATGAATAAAATCGGTAAAGCTATTCTTAAGTTTAAGTGTAACTAGGACAAATAGGGGTCCTTTTCAATATATACAATAGATTCGAACGACAATCATTGCAACGAAATTATACAGAGTCAGGATACCAAGCGCAGTTTGGTGGTGGCTTTTGAAGTACTGAACTCCGAGTTGCAAAACTACTGTAATGCGAGTATGACGCCTACTATTAGGCTATCAAGCAGCTCGTCTTTTTCTTCGACATTTCAAAAGGGTATATTGTACTACTAAAGTATTTACTACACGCCAAGTGCTTTTATTAAGGGGACTTTGGAATTTTTTTGCAACTTCATTCGATGTACCACGCTTTATATTTATTTAAAGTTATATTAACGCGATTCAGAAGACGCGCTCCTTACGGAAAAATAAATAAGTAACTACAACAAGAAAGTAGATGATTCAGTGTTTACTTACATCCACCCATGACAGTTGTGCAGTCGAAGTTATATTGTTCACCTTTCGATAGAACCACCAACCCTACCAAGCACACTATCATAGATAAATTCATTTTTAAAGAGTTAGCTGGCGTCGATAGTTTAATACAGAACGGTCACAAGTGTACATTTGTCTCAAAGTGTCAACTTATATGAACAGACGAGAAAACGACTGTCCATCGACTTATATACTCACATCGTAGGTATATGTATACTTATAGGTACTTATTATAATCACTTTAGTATAAATAAATTATAATTGCAGCGCAATTTGTTGCGTATTAATTTAACCAATAATCAGATTCAATGAAGTAGTGCAATTTTTAGCACTAAAAATAGACAAAGTGGAAGTCTGGAATTTTACAAGGTCACAATCAAGTCACATCATGATATAGCCTGGAAAAAGAAACATGTTATACAAATTATCGCAAAAGAAACAATACATACTCTAAAAAAGTGAAAAACGGTTTCCATTCGGCAGAAAAAATTACGTTACTAATAATGTCCTTTTCGAAAAAGTTATACTGAATAAAAAACTACTGAACTGATTTTGATAACATTTGTATGGGACCATCTTAGGAATGTACCCTTTCGAACTTCAAAAGATTTATTTATTGGTTCACAAGTGGCAAAAACATCGATGAATATATATAATCCCTCCTTTTTGGCAGTCTGTTAAAAAGCTTAGGGACAGTCTAACCAAGAGGATAGGCAGACCAGACAGATCGCTTTGGCCCTGCAGTGGAAAGAAAATTTAAGCTCAATGTAATAATTGATTATACTAAGATAAGCTATATTAGCTTATTATACTATTATACTAAGATAAGCTATATTAGCTTATTATATTATACTATAAAGCCTTAAAATTTCAAAAACAGTCTATAAGAACAATTAACGGTTTGAAAAAACGTAGTCCTGCGAGAAAACACTTTAAAAAAGATAAAATAATGACAGTTATATCACTTTATATTTATAGTTGTTTATTAGAAGTACACGAGGATAGGGAAATACCGGAAAAAAGAATTTCACGCAATAATAAAAAAGGGCGAATCCTACCAATAAATAGATTAGCTAAATGTAAGAAGCAGGGGCTTTATACCAAAATACTGATGTATAATAAATTACCTAATAGTGTAATGGATCTCAATTTTATTACATTCAAACAAAAATTGAAGTATTTTTTTGAAAGCAATCCTTTTTATAAACTCAATGAATATATGTCAATGCAGCTTGTAGAATCATCGTTCTTGTGTAACGAACAACCATAATAAAATATCACTAATAACTAAACAAAGCAATCATAATGTAAATATTTGTCAAGAGAACTGTTAAACTAAGAACTAATATTAAGTAATCGTATATAAATGAGATTTGTAAGTTAATTTTTTTAAGTAATTATTAATTCAAATGTAATAAGACTTGCCTGTAACGAACGTTATTTAAAGGTCAATAAATATTACTTTACTTTACTTTACTTTACTAAGATAAGCTATATATTTATTGATCTACCGATTATTTCCTACAGTCTATAAAACAAATATTAAGTATTATAAATACACATGATATTATCTGATATATTTAGTTCGTATGTAAGTAAGTTGCTCGTTTGGATACAGGTTTTAGCTAATCTTGTTTCTCTTTAATTGTCAATCAATATTTAATGAATGCTGTCATTAACTGGTTCGATTTCTATGTAATATTTGAATATAAGAAAAGGAATAAACTGCCTGGTATTTTAAAATAATAGTTATATATCAAACCTACTTAGTAACTCTTTCGCAATTAAGCCCGAAAAAACGTGTCGTAGGAGAGAAAAGAAAGCGATTCAGAAAGAATCGTCATTAATTTTAATGCTCACGACATCGCAGCATTGGTAGCAGTAACATTTGTGGTGGTTGGTGAAACCCACTTATGTCTTAGTTATCTCTCTTAAAAAACAGTAACAGTAGGACTGCCAACAATCGAGGAAGATGGCAAGATCCTAAGGCACATTCGCCAGCAACCAAACGCGCGACCGTGATGATCAAACAGCTTTGTCTAGAGCGAACGAATGAAAACTGTTGTTGTTGACAATAACGTCTATGTACTACATTAAACTCTACCAAGATGTTGTAAGTGTTAAGATAAAAAAATACACTTAGATATACTGCTTGGGATGCTAAAATGTAAATGGATAAGCTTTGATTAGATTACAAAATAACATTCGGAGTTATTTAATAACGACTGAATTATTATTTATGCCCATTCATTTATCTTTGTGTGAATCTATGAAACTTTTTTAGGCCCCTCGAGCAACTTACGTGTCACCAAAGCAGTCAAGATTTTCTGACATTGACCAAGCCAATGAACTTAGCAAAGAGCTATTGATACCCGCATACCCGTGCCATGCCAAAACATGCCAAAAGAGCCTGAGCAACCGATGGAGGAAAACATGGTGAGGAAACATTGTGGTAGGGGTTCCTAACCTCTCCTGGCTAGCTACCACTCACAAGTTGTAAAATTTGTCGCTAAGTGCTTAGTGCGACAAATTTTACAACTTGTGGGTGGTACTAACGGTGTGTTCCGACAGCCTTCTTTGAGAGCCAGTGTACTCCAGACAAGACATGCACCATCAACAGTATCGCTGTCTTCCGTGGTCGTACGATCTTGTGGTCAAATACCTAGCTGTGAAGGATTAAAAATAGAGTATCAAGCTTGGCAAGGATTGCTATTTTTTATTTTTGCGTTCCCAATTTCAATAGACTTCTAAACCAAATTAAAAAAAATATATATATTCCAATTGGTATATTAGTCCAGTTGGTTCAATATAATGTTTATCAAAATTGGTTCTGAAGTTTAAATTGCAAACACCTGTCGAATTAAAGTCTGTTATTAATTTCTTTTAAAAGTATTCTATCTATTTCTTGGCATTCCCGGGCAAGTGCCATTATCACTAAAACAAAATGACTAATTACAACAGCAAAAAAATATAGCAGAAAGAAAGGGTTGGGAGCATTTGGATTATCTACCGATAATCCAAATGCTCCCAACCCGTCACCATAGGGCAGCGTGCCCAGCATTACTCTTTATAACCTTCCATATAATATCTGCATGAAAGTTCACATCTGATCAACCAAGCAAGCAAAAGTAGGCTAGCAATTGCTTCAGCGCTCCGTTCTTTGTATAATATGTAGCACCTCAAAAAAGCCAAACATTTCATTTCCCCAGCCCAAAAAAGCCGCTGATTGACGGCGACAAGCGTTTAATAAACGCCAGCCAACCCATCAAAAAGAATATTTTTCTCTGAAGAAATAAGCAGGCGCAGTTTGGTTTTATCAACAGAGCATGGAATTTTTCACCTTCGTTGACCATAGAATGGAAATCAGTGCAGTAAATGTATGAGCTCTTTTCTCTGATTATGCCAATTCAGACATTAAGAAATAAACTGTCTTTTCTGTGTAAGTTTATGTAGCTTTATGAAATAATGACTGTGATATATTATAAATATATTTTTGAGTAAGCATATTATAACGGGGTCAAGTATTGCAGCTCAAGGTGACAATACTAATGAGCTAGATTGTCTCTTTTTTAAACTTGCTTCGAATTAAATTAAAAACTCATATTATATTTTGAGCTATGAAATCTTTAGAGTCAAAAAAAAAGTCTTTATTCCAGTATAATTTTATAACAGAACTGCCGTGATACGAATTACAAAATTGTAGGCGGTTTGCCTCATATCATTCTTTTTTGCATCCTTATATTCACAGATATTTTGTGCAGTCTAAAAACTTTGACATTAAGGTGTGCCAGTATAATTTTACCTGTAATTTTCTATCAGAGTTTTATAATATTTATATAAAAAAAAAAACTAAAAGCTGAAGTACGGCGTTGCGACCTAAAATGGAATATTAAGGAGTTTCAGACTTTGAACCATTAAACACTCTTAGTGCTAAAATTTTCTAATAAAAATAATCTTTTATTTAAAGTTCCTTAAATACACACCAAACACCTCCAAAATTCCATGTCTCAGTTAGGTTCTGCGCTAATTGTGACAGTATAATTAATTATATAATTCAGTGAGTCAGTCGGTATTTAATACAGTCAGACAAAGCTTACTTTTTTACATATATTTAGATAAGATAATATAAGATCATTTATTACCGACACAGTTCATATTATACAATAAGTTATAATGATTTAATTAATTTCGGTATACCTAACTACAGTAAAACAAACCATAACTGCGGGCCCCAAACTAGGCGAAGCCTGTATCTTGCGGCCCAACAAATATATTTACTAGCTGTGCCCCGCGGTTTCACCCGCGTTGTTCCTCTTATCTCGATAATCCAATGGGAAAATTCTATTTTTGAAGTCGGTCAAAAAATATCATATGTTCTTTCCCGGGTGTCCAATCTACCTGTGTACCAAATTCCATCCAGATTTGATTAGTGGTTTTAGCGTGAAAGCGAGACAGACAGAATTACTTTCGCATTTATAATATTATCAAAGTTAAGATAATTGATGTCTGCTTGCCTCCACTACTCGTACCTGTTTTTCCGATCTATGGAACTTTTTTTACCTTTGTTCTTATCAAACGGCACACCATCGTCGTTGCTATTATTTATTCTGTGGCACCACCTTTATTACTAACATTGAGCTTTGACAGAGATGAACTGGAGTTTAACTAGATGTCTCCTTGCGGTTTTACTTGCCTACTCCACAAAATATAATAACAGATCAATACAAACTGAAATCTACTGCTATTAAAGTTCTGTTCGTATATAAAACATTCAATTGAACAAATGATAACTTTACTTCTCACTAATGTTACGTTTTTTACAATTTCATTAAAAATTATGCAATTGAAAAAATCGTAATTTAGTTAATTAATAAGAACAGGCAAGAGTCTTTCTTAAGAAAAATGAACTTACGAACTACAACAAAAGAACAGCTGGTATACTTATAGACCACTACAGATAATCCAAATACTTCAACTCACCACTAGAAGGCAGCGTGCCTAGTTGGCTAGCGGCATTACCACGCTGAATGGCAATGCTTATACGTTGGGCCACATGAACACCGGCATTTTGGTCACGCGTCGCATCGATCAAAAGCACCGATAAGTTAATTTGTTAGTTTTGGTAAGTTACTTATTTAATACTCTAGCTGCGCCCTGCAGTGTTAGCAAGTCAGGTTATTACACAAGGTTTAAGTTAGGTTTCAATTATTATAAAAAATAAATAGTATACCTATCAATAAATTGAGTGTGAGTATGATCAATTTATTTTTTAGAAACCAAATAAGGCCAAGAGTCTAAGATTATTCTAATTTTTATTCCACATCAGATGTTAGGTAATGTCAATGTACTTTGTCTGCTTCGAGGTCGTAATTTTCTTTAGGCTCTATATTATCGCTTGGTATGTACCTACAATATTACATTGTTATGTAGGAACATGCATAAGAAACCCCGAAAGAGCCTGCCCCGCGGCCATAACCTAGCAGCCACATATATTACCTCCGAGACAATATTAGGGTATTGATGTATTGAGTTTAGCAGAAATATATTTCTTCTAGGTAAGTAAGCCTTAACCTTTGGGCGGTGAAAAATCTAAGTAAGAAAAGCCCTGGGTTTGAAAGTGAGAGTTTGTAGGAAACTCGATGAAATTGACAATTCTCGTTTTCCATGCGTACCAGTGTTATGATGTTTGTAGTTTATGTGAATCTAAACATTTCTGTTATGTCTTATGTTTTAACAGTTTCTTGACTAATTTCGTATACAGGTCTACAGGATCGAAGGTTTTGCATTGTCAGACAAATATTATTACTAAAATCAGCCAGTAAGTAGAACTGTCGCAACTTGACTATCTTTTGAGAGATATATCTATAAAAGTGTTCTATGAGCAAAAAAATAGGTTAGAAGCAAGTTTTAAAAAACCCGACTGCTAAATCATTAAACCTATGTATTATCCTTAATTTCTTTGTTTTTTAGTTTTGATGTACTTAGTGTGACTTTCAAGATTAAAACGAATCTATTGACACCACTCATATAAAAATTCGATAAGCCGTTTAAATTCTAGGACGTGCTAAAGAAATATACATACATACACTCGAAAAACATAACCCTCCTTCTTTAAAATAACTTCAAAGTTAGACTAATGAAGGCGCTCGTCCGCAATAAATAATCATATAATTTTGATATTGGGCTTATTACGTGCTGTAACATCTCTCGCCTGTAAGCTTTTTATGCAGCACTCATGCTACCTTAACATCTCCTAGTCACTGTTCATTACTGTACTATCAGAGAGCTAAGTCAATCGGTTCCGATCTTTCAGACGGTGCGATTACAAAAGGTTGCTCTAAAATTTAAATTAAAGGGATTGCAGCCCTTGAAAATTATTTAAAAAGTAGTCTTTACTCGTAGCCACCGCCGTGTAACAACAGTACAATATCAAAGCCAGGTATATTCTCATCCTAAGGTCGCAATTCAATAAACATGTCAATAAGTCAAATAATAATATCCATCGATGATCCACGGACGGGTCTGCAATAGTAATGTGGTTCGAGGGCACACACGACCACATCTACCGAGAGGACTCTCCTCGTGGAGGAGAGAGCATTCGGACGTGTCGCGAACACGAACGCGGGGACTAAATTACACTGGCTTGACAGTGAAACAGTCCTACTGTTTCATAATACTGATAAGAGCATAGAGATGCTTCGCTCACTCAGTCTGGTTAGAGCCTGACTCTAATTTTTGGCTTTATTTGTGTAACGTTCGAATGACGTCATCAATCGTTAATGGCGTCACTTACGCACGATAAGTATGCGACTTTTAGAATGTTCATATGTGACGTCTTTAGCGAGTGGTGAATTCTATCAAAACTTTCAAAAAAATAAGGCCGTGGAATGTATTTTCTTTAAAAGGTTATGCTTCTCATGTAATAACAATCAGTATTTCCCATAGATCGCGTAATTTGACGTTTAAATAAAAAAAATAGAATCAAAAGTGCGACTGTAATCCTAATCCGATTACAACTAAACAAATAGTCTTGCGCTACTCACATAATAATAATATGCGACTTATGACTTCGATAGTTTTTTGAACTTTATGAAAACTTCAAATATCTAATAAAGGCTTCTAATGTTATGTAAAAAAAAAAAATATTTCTATACTAAACAACTGAAGATGGGTTTAAGTAACTTACATTTATTGGTTTGTCTTTAGTTTATTACATTTAAAAGTACTGAAGTGATACTGACATAATTTAAAAACCGATGTAAATATTAATAAGTTGGTTGAAGTGCATTGTATTGTGGTAGCATCGCAGTACTATCCTCTCGAGGGAAATATGGTGGAAACTGTTGGGAAAAAATAATGGAAATATTGTGATAAATCTGAGTTAGTTTGCTTACGTCAAACGTTGCTTGTAAATTTATAAGTGGGCTCTATTTTACGACGTTACAGTTTACTATCTACTGGTAGTAAGATTGGCAGTAATACTGGTTATAAACTGTATTATGTATTAAGGGGGTAGTTTGCCCACAAAATTAACCGTCTGTTTCCGTGACGCTTAGCGCAGTGCCAGATGGTAATAAAATATGGCCGTCTGCCCCCATTTCTCGTATGTGGGGGTCGGTAGCCATAGGTGTTACCATATGCCACCACGTGGGGACATTCGTGGTAACAATTCCAATATAATATAACTTCAATTTATTGCACCCCAATAATCACACAAGTTATACTTTAAAACAAGTGATTATCAACTTCATTTGACGACTGTCGTGGTCTCGTGTTTAGCATGCTTGCCTCGAGATCCGACGGTCCCGGGTTCAATTCATAATATATATAAGGGATTACATGGGAAGTAAATCCGATTAAACAGAAAAATATTACTCCATATTGGTCCAAGCATCTCTGAGAAATCCGGGATGATAAATAACATTACTATTTTCTAAACTTATGTGACGAAGAGGTCACTGAGAATTACGGTAAGATGTAGTTGGGAGGAAGCGACCTATGAAGACGTGGATGATTTGTATGAAGAGGGATATGTGAGAAAAGAGAATAATAATTGGATGAAGAGATGAAAGCTGATAGAGTATAATGAAAAATGAAGACATGCTGTGTTGGACCCACATATTAACTTTTAACGTACGGAATATTATAATAGCGAAATAAATTGTCCAAGAGATTGTTATAAACACAACGATGTCCATTATAGCGTGCAAAAGTTGTAGAAGTAGTGTAACAGGCCCCCGACGAGTCTTGAGATTAACTTAACTCTGCAAACTTGCTACAACGCTTGTGGATTAAAAAGTGAATTGTAAAGCCGAGATCTCATCGTCCTAACTTAATGCACTGGCACGGAGCGGCGTTCGGATCTGTGATGGCTTGAGCATTTTAGTAAAATTCAGTTCTGTTTTAAGTGACTTTAAAAAGGGATTTCAATTTGGGATTTGGCTTTATCTATCGTCAAAATAGTTTTTTCCTTTTGGTTATGTTTTTTTACGATTTCTCAACGATACGTGTGCTGACTAGTTCTTTTTTGTTTGAAGGGTTAACTACTTCACAAATGCCACACATAATTTGAGCGCGGCGACCGAATCAAGAAATTCCGTAACTCAATAAACCTAACACTCGTCTAACGTCGTTTTAGTTCGGAAGACTTCGGCACGGAGTTTGTGTGCGTGCGACTAGACGTATGCGTATGCAATAGTACGTATTTATTTTGATGTTGTATTTCTGTAGTGTCAATAAAGTATGCTTGCATTGTAGGTATTATTATATTCTTCTAATCATCTAAATCACTACATTATTACTAGGACCACATACCAAGCTGTTGACAAATCAACATGAAGTGGAGCGGGTGCGGGGCGCGCCAGCGCCGCCTGCCGGCCGTTTACTTACCAGGGATCGCTCAGCCTGATGGCACGCGCACATCTTTCGTTTTTGTAACCTATTCGAAGATATAAAGTAAAGTATTGTGCTACAAACTGTGACGTTTATATTCACATTTCCAAGAAACAATAGTTCCTACATCTGATGTCCGTAACACAAGCTTTTGTAACTTAATTCACTCTATTTTACCATCAAATGCTTATTGTCAAACTTCATAAAACATAGAATGGTCAAAACAAGGGAAAATCGTCGGCAAAGTCGCGCGATGTAACTAGGGCAGTTATAAATTATTCATAAGGGTAAGGGTCTCTTTCGTCAGAGTTCCGTACCGTCCGCTCTCCGGCACGTCATTAATGTAAACTGTTACGGTAATTACGGATTTGATTATCCGTATCTGTTTATTAGTAAGTGCAGAAAGACCTTTATATCTATTATGTACTTAGTATTTTGGTATTTATTAAATATGGTTTCTAGTGATTCATGATTGCCTATAAGATAATTTGTCTCACAGATAGCTTAGCTAGCTAACCAACCTTGCGTAATTTTATTAATATTATAAATGCAAAAAATATGGATGTGTGTATGATTGTGAAAGAGTACTTTCACACGAAAACTGAATTGGATAAAATTTGGCACAAAGATAGCTTATGTCATATAGGATATTTTACATCCTATGTGACATATGCTGTCTTTGTGCCTTACTAAAAACTATCTTTGGATGAAATTTGATACAAAGATAGCTTATGTCACATAGGATATTTTACATCCTATGTGACATATGCTGTCTTTGTGCCTTACTAAGAACTATCTTTGGATGAAATTTGATACAAAGATAGCTTATGTCACATAGGATATTTTACATCCTATGTGACATATGCTGTCTTTGTGCCTTACTAAGAACTATCTTTGGATGAAATTTGGTACAAAGATAGCTTATGTCTCATAGGATATTTGTCATACTAGAAATGCAGTGTTTCTTTAAGATAATCTAATTTCTGTGGGTACCGCCGGGCGCAGCGACTTTCTGACTGTCATCTGTCAGTCTTGTCCAGGTATGACCGGTTAGATTCCCGGTCGAGGCACATTGGCCACGGTCCTAATTACTGCTCTAAGACCTATAAATAATAATAATAATTGACTTTCACCGCTCCCCACTATAGCATTGCCTCCGTGTGGGGGATGCTTGAATACACAAAGACACAAACAAAGAAACAAAGACAGAGTAGCAAACTTTTTCATTTTAATTCGAAGTTCTCTGTCGTTCGAAATATTATTAAAAATCGTTGAACCTCTATACCGACTTACGTTAAGATTGGTTGGAAACTACAACCTGTACGCGAGTACCAACATCCACACAAACTGACAAACGAAACAAATATTCACTAGACTCGATTCAGAAACATTGCTTGTTTACCTCACTCAGTCTGTCAATAAAGATCTTTTAAAACAATTATCTATGTAGACATCTTACATAACTACCTATTTTATAGTTATTCTTACCCCACGTTAGACGTGTCATCGTTGAAGACACGAACGACTCATTTCCCGACGAACGAAACTATAATTGGACCTTTCTAACAATCAGGTACGCGTAAAAACCTGTCTTATTAAACAATATTATTCTTTCTCGTACCTTCTTATTTATCGTTATCAGTTAGAAGTGTACCAAGCCGAAATTGGGTCATTGTACTCATTATATTAAATTCGAGAAAAAATTCAGCCGTTTCATATTCATTTTTTCGACACCCGTAAATCTTTTTCTATGAAACAACTGATTTTTTTCTCGGTATTAATGTTGGTTCCTTAGTGAAATTTATTCATCACGATGAGTAAAGTGACCTCTTTTAGCTTAGTACACTGGAATTAGTACTTAGTCTAGAATTGTAACAAATTATCGTAGCTAGACCGTTTATTTAGGTATAATTTTGATTGCCTGAAAAACATGAAATTAATAAACTTAATTGTGATATTCTCTTTGTTCACAATGAATTCACTCCCGACCTAGATTTCCATTTCAAAACAAACCTAAATCAAAACTTCGAACAATAACTTCACCGCAAAGTTACTGTGGTTAAGTATTTCTTAAATAAATATTGATCGGACCTTTAAAACGACTTCCGTATTGTTATAGGATAGCTAACACCGGGAAATAAATATTAATATTATAAATTAACGCAACCTTTATTTTGTTGTGAATAATAATAATTGTTTTTACTTACTTTTTGGGGTTCCGTAACTAAAACGTTTCGTCCGCCTTCTGTGCCATGTTATTAGTTTGTTGTATTCTTTTTGTGTTGTATTTTTGTGATGACAATAAAAAAATATTGTATCGTATCGTATCGTATCGTATCGTATCGTATCGTATCGTATCGTATCGTATCGTATCGTATCGTATAGTTGAATTTTTACGGATGATGTATTTCTGTTACCGCTTTATCAACATAATGCGAAAAACTGAATAAAATAAATATTACTCTCATACACTAGTTATTTCTTATTCAAGAGTGCAATGTTGCTTTTTAACCGCGTGCTTACTTTTGATGACCGGGATTTTCTAAAATTAACTTTAAATAAAATTAGAATCCTGAGCGTTAGCGAGGAAATTAAAAGAGCACATAGTGAAAAATCTTTGCACTCGAGCGCAACACGTAACTTATCATCCCACCTCAGCGAGGAAATGACTACATACAAAAAATAAAAACATTTAATCACTCATTTTTGTCTTTTCACTTATTTTTAACATAAGGTTTTAACAATATGAAGTGAAAAGATAATGACGCGCGCAAAACAAATAAAAAAAAGGAACAGCAAAAAGTTTCCGAGTCTGAGTTTTTAACAAAATAAAAAAGGTTGTATGATGAATCGGCACCATAGAGGTAGAAGTAAATAGGTTGAATGAGGTTTTTAATTCACAAACTTAGTGCACACGATATTCTATTTTCAAATTTACTTTATCCTCTAGCGGATTAACAGCTTTTGCACTCAGATATCGAATAGCAAAAATACTCTTTCTCTCGGGATGTTGGGATGAAAACATCCCGAGAGAAAGAAATATTTATTTTTGCCTTTTTTGCTCGATATTAATAACGACAACAAGTAGAAATTTAAACAAATTTAATGTTCTATAGATAATGGTACGGACTCCTTAAATCGCGAGTCAGACTCGCACTTGACCGATTTTTTTAATATTAAGCTTGTAGTAGTTATGGACTATTATTGTTGGCTGGTGGTGAAGTAATTAATGAATGAATCATATCATAACGCATAAAAGTTTATTGCATTCTAAACTAATGACCAAACTATAAAAAAAAAAACAAAAGCAATGGAAATAAATTTAAGAAAACTAAGCGTCCTAAATATATCTTATCTATTCAAATATAGTAGGCCCAAGAGGAGATTTTGCGAACTACTCGAGCGTGTCAGATTAACATACGACAGATTCTTTACATCCTGTAGAGTATATCTTACAAATATAAGCTCTCAATACACAGTCTAGCTAAAAGCACAGCCCGCCAAAATATTAATAAAGAAAATTTTGTTTGATTGGAATACTTAAATGCGTCAGATTAAGATAAGGTAAGTTAATAAGTAGCTTAAGTGTTCATGTTAATAACTAAATGATTTGAGTGGAACGTTAGAGAGTGGGAGGGATTTCTTTTTTCTTATGAATTTTGTACCTGTATGGCCACCCCCACCATAAAATTATCAGATTAACATATATTTGTTATCAGAGATACGAAAGAGCATATAAAATATATCTGACACGCTCGAACATATTCTCTCATATTTATTGGTTCTCTTGAAAATAAAATATATTTCCTTCTAGCCTTGCTTCTTCCACCTCTAAAATGTGAAGAAACACTCATAATAACTTCTACTTCCTGTCTTCTGAAATTCAAAGTCTAATATGAGTCTACGACGCTCTAGTAACTACACATTTAGCACTCTGGGCTCCCCTGCTATGAAAAAAAAACAGACTTTAAGGCGATTTTGTCGCTTAAACTTGTTCTTCTCCTGACAGCCTTTATAGAAATTGGCAATTAGATTTTCGATAATTCAAATGAAGACGTACAACGACCTAAGGTACTCGTATGAACTAAAGATTAATACAATTAGAGTAATATAATAATTTTAAATCATTTAATTTGTCGTACTTGGGGAGCTGTTATTTGAATTATTTCAGAATTACGATTGCATTGCGTCATAATGATCGTTTTTTGATAGATTTGGTAGTCTGCTATGTCTAAACGGCAATACTGATGCAATGCAATCGTAATGCAATCCAGGGACCATGTGGGAAAATAGGGGTGAAACTGAGCACTTCATTGGGCACTACTCAAAATACATACATTTTTATATTTACCTGTTTTGTGGTCTGAATTACTTTAGACCCCCCTTTAAAATTTACTGGTTCTCTTAGGATGACAGTTATATGTAGGTACAGAAGCTTCAGGGTAGCTTAAGGATCGCGACTGCAGAAATGAATTATACCTACTTAAAATTAAAAAAAAATTGAGACTCATTTCATAGAATGACGTCACAAAAATATATATACAGTTTGGTAATAGTAGTTAGTATATGAAATACTTTTGCTTATTGAAAAATAATAAGAATGAAGTTGGCCAAAAATTATAAAATTAATTTTGAAATTTGTGATTAATTAAAAATATATAAATATACTAGTTGTAGTACTAATAACTTCATCTCCTTTTTTAATACGAAGGATAGTAAGCACGGGGACCTTTATAACATTTCTTCATTAAAACCTAAATTAATAAATGGGGTTCAACGTGGCACTGATCGTTTATGCCATGTTCATATATTTATGTGAAAGGGTAAGAGAGTGCCATAACCTTATACTCTGTTTTACAACCTGATTTAACCATAACCAACTATTTTATACCGGAGCATTGCAGTAGGAAAACTGTTTATTATTAAATATTTTAATTTCGTTATAAAAACAACTGCATAAAAGAAAAAGGTTCTAATTTAAAGGTTCTTATTATTTTTTAATATAATTTAGAGAAGATTATATTTACTGTTATGGATTTTTGGAAATGTGTACTTTCCTGATAGTCCCTCACAAATGTATAACGCTTCAGTGGTTAGGTTTTTGAATCTAAATAAATTAGAATAACATAAGCGTATGCCGTATTGAAACTGGTTGTTAAGTTTCAAAGACACTTTATACTAGTATGATACACTAAAACAAACGCTTACTTTTCGTTCTGCAACCTGCATAATATTATGAGGCCATGTTGCTCATCTGTTCAGCACAGGCGCCAAAAATAACAATAAAATCCATTCAAATTCAGTCAACAAAAAAATGGAATGAGGCAACGAGGCAATGGGGCCAGCATTTTGGGTACTCTACGAACTGGCAGCGGTTTGGATTTGAGTTAGTTGTAATTATTAGGTATTGCTTTTGCAAATATAGATTATAACTTTGTACAGTGTAAGTTTAAGTTAATTTTTTTTTGCTACAACATAATCTATAATTATATTTCCCGATGGTTTTCGAACTCCGGTCCTGATAGTACACTAACTAAAATTTGTTTATTAAAACACAAAAGCAAAAGAAAAAAAATATACATTGCTATAAATACTAATCTAATAAAAAAATAAACCCTTAGTAGAAGGGAAAGTTACAAGAATGCTGGCTGCATTGCCACGTAGAATGGCAATGTTAATAATAAGAGCCAGCATTCTGGTCACATGTCGCTTTCACCAGACGTCTTGATATTTGTCTAGATATAATTTTAAAGCGCTCGGTCCCCATGTTCCCAAGGTTTCTACAAAAAATTCAGTTCCTGCTAAAACCAAGCTACCAAGATAGAATATCCCTTACTCAACATATATTGACAGTCATAACCGTATCCTTCCATCTAGTTATTCCCCATAGAGAGCGGACAGTTCTCATAACGGCCTCGACAGTCATTATTAGTCTAACATAAATCGATAGGCCCGCCCGATTACAATTTATGGCCGAAGATAGTAGGCCATTTTCTAAAGGCGTTACATGAGGACCTTAGGGGCATCGTTTCAGACGTTTTTCGGGATATTTGTGGCTATGGATATGGTCTTTTTGGTAGTTTATGGGGAGAATTTGGAAGTTATTGCGTTTTCGTGGTTACGTACGGCTAGTTGTTACTGTGGGAAGTGAGTCCGTATAGGCGAACTTTTGAAACGCGTTGGTTAAACTATATAAAGGTCTTGAATTCGATGTGCTATTTTTATTATTGATATAAGAAATAAACTGGAAAATAATTCAAAATGTTGTCTAATACTAATATGGTTTAGTAGCTGAGCCCCGCGGCTTAGTTTCCATGGGAACATTTTTCCGGGATGAAATGTATGGTATATGTTTATGCAGGGTATAAGCTATCTTGGTGCTAAATTTCATTCTGATCCATTTTGCTGCTTTTGTGTGTAACAGTAACAAACAAACAGACATCCAATACATACTTTCGCGTTTATAGTATTACTAAGATAGAAAATCAGCCTCAATATTTTTTCTACTCTGTAGTTCCTTATAATTATGATTTTTATTAAATCTCTGATACTCTTAACTGATGGTTAAACGTTTTAAGTTTCCTTTTTTTACCAATTTTCTATAATGAAGCTTACCTACTCATTAAAAAGTACCTATTTAATTAGTTTAATCTGCTCTCAACAGTGGATAAAGTATTTAACGGGCAACAGCTCCGAAATCGGCCTCGCCGCTTTATCACGTCCTAAGTACGAGATAAAAAACATAATTTATTTCAATTTAAATTTGCCTTTGCCCGCTGGAACCAGGTCGCCGTGAGAGCACTTAAATACTACCTGAAAAGACGGTAGATGTTGAACTAAGTACATATCTAGAGGTGGTTGTACATTAAACCGCTAGAATTTAATCGGCGTCTTCGTTGGTTATGCTAAATTGCCATACAGATTGGTTTACGTAATCTATGATAGATAGACCAACGCTTTATTGTAGACGCACTAAATATAACAATACAAAAATATAAAATTACATGTGACACATTACATTACATCTCTAAAGAGAACATTTTCAATTCCTTTTGTCATATAGGCTGGTTTTACATAATCTGTGGTTGGTTATGTTCTAAGCTGGCTCTAAAGTCCAAATGTGTCAAAATCAATATCGTTCATTGACTTAGGTCTATTGAGTAATTGAGTAAATAAACAAATACCTATTAAGGGAATCTGATATTGACTGTTATTCAGGTAAACTGTCGAATTAGTTAAGTTTATTAAGTCTAGTTTTCCCGAATAGGATACAATGTCTTCCGTGAACCAACGATTTGGCGAGGAAGTACTCAAAGTCGAATGATGTAGGTAAGTCCTTATAGGTAATGCGAGTTTGAAGCTTTAAACTTCAGCTTTTTAGGACAAAAGCTCTGTAGGATGAGGACAGCTAGAATTTGCAGGACAAATTAAAGACTTTTAGATAATTTTTAACCGACCAAAATAGAAGGAAATGTGAATGGACTCGTTCTCTATAGACTCACCAGACATTCGACGGAATCTTTTTCATAACTATGTGCCCGACTTCTCAGTAACGTTTTAACTTACTTGGAAAAATGTCATATAAAGTACTTGTTTCAATTTCGGTCAAGACAGGGTCGTCTACCAAAAATTCCTTAAAATTTGGTCAATATCATTTATTAATGAAACTGCATCAGTGCCTACTTAATAGTATACGAAAATATATAATTTCTGTGAATTATAGTGGAAATATGGCATCCCTGGAATATTTATATACCCAAGTTTGACTCCAATAGTTAAATTGGTCTATCAAACTCGTCAAAAATGTCAAAATTGACACATCAAAAAACGCGAAAATCGCCCTTTTGCGCAAAAAATGACGAAACTATTTTTATTTTGAATAGAAATTATTTTTTTACTGACATAAGTTACGTCATTTTTTATTTGATTGATAGATCAATAGTATGTATGTTATCATGTACACTTTCCTGGCCAGAGCTCCATACATTATTAAAACATCTCTTTTAACTAGAATAAGTCAAAATATTTGATTGATGCATGAAGTTCTTGCTAAGCCTCTCGATGACTACTATATATACTACGCGTGTATCATTTTGTAAGTTTTTCCTATAGTACAAGTGTTTGGTCCAGGGCTACTGAACCACGATCATTAGATACCAGTTGATAATTTCAGACTGTTATATTAGCTAACATCGGTAAAACATGCCTAAACACTCACTGAGGCTCACGAGTCACTGTTTTACAATTAATTTCCAGGTAGCATTATGGAACTCAATTTTAAAATATGTAAATAAAATTTAAAATATTTTTTTGTAAGTAATCCTTGTTTTATAAACTCGGTGAATACGAGTATATGTGAATGCAGCTTGTGGAATCATCGTTCTTGTTTAACGAACAACCATTACAAAATGTTACTAATAAGTAAATAAATAAATCATAATGTAAATCTATCTATATATATAAAAGAAAGTCGTGTTAGTTACACTATTTATAACTAAAGAACGGCTGAACCGATTTGGCTGAAAATTGGTGAGGAGGTAGACATAGACCAGGAGACAGACATTGGATACTTTTAATGATCCCGTGGGATAATTAAGTTACAGTTAAAATATACTATATACTAGCACGGCTAGTATATAGTATATTTTTTGTTTAATTAATGTTTGTTAAAAAACTATGAATACGATTTTAAGTAATTAATAATTCAAATGTAATAAGACTTGCCGGTAACGAACGTTATTTAAGTTAAAGGCTAAAAAATATTACTTATTCTTATTCTTTTGTGTCCTGTATAAGTTTTTTCGATTCGATTGTTGTGGATTTGTGTCACGCAGCAATCCACGTGATCGCAACAAGAGATACCTACTACCGGTAGCTGTGACACTTGCCGCCTTTGATCTTGTTACAGTGGCCAAAGGTCTTGCGTTTGAAGGTTTTTTCGGAGGTATCAACTAAGGGTCTTGGGGCAAAGGGTCAATTTTAAATGCATATTTAATTATTCATTAGTTCATAATATTGTTATAACCATTTCTGTATAGACTGGTCATAAAAATATTATTAACCAGCTGACTTCTCGTAAATAGCTTAGTAAATACCAACTTTTATAATATATTTGCCAGGCAGTTGTACAAATGTAGTGATGCATTTTAACAGTCCCAAGCTTACAAGATGGTCGTTTTACGGTAACTGAAGCAGTTAACAGTACCGAGAAATACCGAATATTAATCATTATTATTAATCTGTGAACTTAGTTATTAATCACCAAAAAATCCGGTGGCGGCTGCTGGAGATATACTTATTGGCGACAAACATTCACCCTCCATACATCGATATAGGACAGCTTTAGATCGGGTCTACAGGTATAAATCGAACATATTGAACAATTAAATGTATTATCTTAATTATTCGTATTATACCCACTTCCCTAAATTCAAGCCCCATCCACCTTGATTTCGACACCACAGGTTCTCATACAAAATGGCCTTGAGGGCCAGTCTGTAAGAGACCAATATTTTTTTCTAGTCGATGCTGCAATAAAATACCCTTCTATTTACATAATATTACACACATTGCTTTTTAGCCCCATTACCAATCGCCCTAGGTCTGTCCCTGTCTCTCACGACTGCGATCCCGACCGCTACGCGTACAACCCACGCTACGTTCCATTCGACAATAGGCCTGTCCCACTTTGCTTACTTCAAAAGATCTGATAAGAAGGATACAGAATAAACACCACTTGAAGGACGCGACGGAATCCGGTCGAGTTTTCTTATTTGTTGTCTTTTATTATTTATCTAAGACTGTTTGTCGATGATATCAGCAACGTCGTTTGTTGTACCTGCTAGTGATTAATGAGAGGTTCGTTATACATATCGTTATTTCAGTAGAAAAAAGAACTTAATAATGTAGGGCATAGGATATTACGCTAGAATGTAATTTTTCTTTAAACGAATGCCAAGAAGTTCTTATTCACTATAGTAACGTGATATAATATTATTTTTTTGTATTTTTTGAATACTTTAGCAGACTATACTGGTAATCAACTAGTATCCTCTTAAGGGTGGCTTTTGATGTTAATAAGCAAGAACTTTAGTTTTACGACTTTTGAAAATTCAAAAGAAAAGAGCAACAGATGTTCCTTACTAAACAAAATTTTACAATTTATTAAAAAAAAATTCGTCCTCCGTACAACTTGGCCGTGACTAATATTTAAATGGAGAATATATGAAATATTTTTTTGAATTTTGAGAAATTTTTATTCTACATGGGTAGACTAATACCGTAAAGTATTGTCAGACCATTCTGTAACTCGTTGTATATATAAGATATACAAAAAAAAAATTGCGTTCTCTTTACAACTAGACCGATCACGTAACCAATGTTTGTATCAGGAACCTAATTTTGAAATAGCAATATAATTAGATGTAAAATGACCTAAAAGTAAAAATGATTAATAGTCTGAAAAAAAATTGATTTCTCGATCGTTGGCAGCATTCCCGCGTTGAATTTCCACAGAAATATTTTGATTAGATGTTACTCTTAAATTAGATCAAGATCTAAATGAAGCGATTCTTTACCAAGCTTTCCCGCCTGTCTTACCCTCTAGCAGCGTTAAATAGATAGATGCAAACATCCTCATTAAGACGTTAGGTAGCTAACTACCTATTAAGTTCGGCGAGCAATAAATATCACCTTCCTGAACGACCCCCTTGAGGTCACAATTAGGTTCGGAGGAGAACAGAATGTTCGGTGACCTCGGTAATACGTGATTACAAAGGGTATTTGTTTGCTACAAAAATTGAAGGTTCTTTCTACAATTTTTTTTGCGAAAATATAAAAAGGAATTAGAACATACTTATACGATAATATAGATTCAGTAACAATTATTATTTTTAATAAGTGATAATTGACTTTATTTCGTACGATAACTTCATATGTATCAAAACACAATTTCGTCTATGTAAAGAGAAATCAAAAGTAATTTTGATTGAAATAAAAACTATTGGACCGATTTTGATAAAAATTATGAGGGACCATTTGAAAACAAAACAAACAAACAAACAACAAATAAATATTTTCCCTGCCCTGTCGAACAAAATCTTTTGTTAAATTGGTTCAGACTTAGCGAAAATATCGACGAAGATACCAAAAAAAAATACGTAGAGATAAAATTATAACCATTTCTTTTTTTGGAATTCGGTTAAAAATAGTGTAAGTATGAGTTGAAATAGTAGTACCGAGGGTTAGTTGGTGCATGGGATCACTGGTAAGACCTTAGGCTAAGAGACTTGGTGATTCATTAAAAAAAATTATCACCGATTTTAGCTCGGTGTCTATATGAACTTTTCAGTTGAGCCACAAACCTATCTACTAGACCAATTCCGATATAATTAATATGAGAAAGTATACCTTTACAAACAAAGAAAAAAACCAAATCGGTCTAGACCGGATCGTATTGGTTTTTCTTTTTTCCGATTTCGGTTTAGAAAAACCGATTTGGTCTTCTATACACTGAGAACCTTCTCCCTCCATCCTATCTTTCTGAATTTGGCTAAAATCAAGGCTAAATTTGAAACTTACACATTTCTCTATAAATAAATTGTATTTAATATTGTAATAAATTGTAACCTATGTAAACCCAAAAATTCGAATTCACAAATTCAAACTAAATCATAGTAACATTTGCATGTTTAAAACCATCGAAATCTGCACTCATAATACTGCACCTGCATGCTAAATGATAAATCTGCATTAAATCCCAACGTAGCAGTGAAACACCAAATTGAATTCTACCCCCAAAGGGGTACATTACATGATTTCCAGGTCCAATGTGATTGCAAATTGCAAAACCACGTCCAGCGGTCGCACGACCGATATAGCGTCAATATTATTTTACAATTAACTGATATTTGCTCGCTTTGTCACCTCGAGTTGGGTACTCGTATATCGGTCATCATCATTTACCCTATCTTGTATTGGGCTATGATAGATTGACGAACTCTTTATTGTAGATACAACCGATGAGGGTTCAAAATCTTTAGACCGTTGTGTCTTAGACGAGAACGAGTATGCAACCAGGAGCCTTGAATCAGGCTCAGATAGTTTTATATACAAAAAAGGCTAGTCCGCCTCAAGTGTTTCCGACCGGATCCGAAAACTTTGTACCTAACTACGAAAACCTGGGTACTAAATTTCAAACATTTATATCTAACTTGTGACTGTCACCCGCGGTATTGCCCTCGTTATAAAAAAGAATTCAAAAAAATTAAAACTTGTAACCCTCATATGACCCCCTTAGGGGTAAAATTTCCAAAAATCTTTCCTAGACCCCTACACTCTATAATGTATAATACACCTTCGAAGTTTTATGTGTTCTTCAATTTAGTTTTGCGTTGATTATTTTTTTAGCTTTAGATCTACAATCGATTTTCAGTGTTCAAATTTAGGATCTTCCAAAAGTTTTTGCGTAATTAGAGTTGCAAAGTTATCGAATCCGATCGGAAACGCTACCTGAATCAGGCTGTAGTATATACAATGACCATCTAGACATAATGTAAAATGCTACTACACATCGCACATCAAAATCAGTCTACCAGTTTATTTTTTATTGGATAGTAGAAGGTCACAAAGAGTGCGGCATACTTAAATAAAAATATACATACAAACTTACACTCAAAACCATTACCCTCCTCTTGAGCAGTCGGGTAAAACTATAAAATACAAAAATATACATTTCGATGAATATTGACAAGTGAAACGTCTCTGCACTATATTTGTTTGAATTTTAGAAGTAACTATCTATATATATATATATATAAAACTTGACTTTGTAACAATAACTAAAATTGGGAGGAGGTTTTTTCTCCGAAAACGAGAGGAGTTTGCAATGGCGTTAATAAAATTAACGAGCAAATTTAATAGTATTTTACAAAACATGCAATTGTCACTATCAAACAAAAATTCTACACATGACCAAAATAAGATAATATAAATTGGTACAGGGGCAATAGTAATGCTTTCAGCATATATTTGTGTTGATGACGTCGACAGTTCACAGACTTTATTTTATTTACAAAACTAACGCGTGTTTCCTTAATTTTGTTTAACAATACGGGTATCCACGCGTAAAAATCCATCGTTTCGTTCACATTCGGTGAACTTCATCAGAGATGAATTGATTCGTTCGTGTCCACCGCAACGGCACGTCTCTCACTACTACCACCCCACTACTTTTCGTCTACTATTTTATATTCCATGACTTATACATGACAATGTTACAAATTTAAGAATAAAATAATGTGCTGCAAAAAATCTCCACCACTTGGCCTAGACTCTCCCTCCTTCACAAACAAATACTGTCGCTACTTTTTTATGATTCAGTTCCTCATCCTTCCCCCATGGGGATGCGACCCAATGAATATTTAGCACTCACCCAATAACAGCGATTGGGAGAGAGTCAAGCTCCAATTTATGTCCGACGGTCGCATAATTGATTTGTATCGGCCGAAATCCGACGTATGTAATATTTATCGAAATGGCGATATTGGGCATGGGGGTTTTAATCGGGTTCGTTTTCAAAGTATAACGTTAAAACGTAAACCTATATTTGACTGGAATTAGTTAGGTTTTTTTACACAACACACACGTCACACAGACACGTCATACTTATGACGTGTCTATGTTAGTGTGTGAGTGTGTCTGTCTGTGACATCGTAGCTCCCAAACGGATGAACCGATTTTGATTTTTTGTTTGAAAGGTGTTAGTTGGGAGTGTTCTTTGCTATGTTTGATGAAAATCGGTCCATGATAGCCGCCATCATAAAACGGCGGAGTACAATTTTTTTCTCAACTCCTTCAATATGCATACTAGTAGTAATGATAATTTCAAAATGCCGCTAGCACACTGGATACGCTTATCTCTGGTATTTGGATTATCTTGAATGGTCTACAGGGAATCCAAATGTTGTAGTTAGGTTATTTAAAACAAGAAATATGGTCCCAAATATTCTATACGAATTTTGCGAGTTTCCAATCAGTCATCATGTATGTCTTGATTGGCCAACGGGGTGGGCTATAGCCTATACCTCCTTCCCGAGAGGGACTCGTGCCCAGTATAGGTATACTATGTGTTGATACAATGTGGAAGGTAAATAAAAAAGCTATTTTATAAACAATAAGCTATACTTTATTTAAACTTTCCAACATTACTTACACTTATAATATAATTTCCATTGAAATAATATACTATGACTTAGTAAAGTAAACAATAAAATGTATTACTAAACTTAACACATTAGATACATATGTACAAGTTCGAAGTAAACTAATAAATATATTTTATACATACAATTTTAAACCTAATTTGATGACTTAAACTCATCGATATGATTCTGGAAGATATTTTTTTTTCTCTAAAAATTCTATAATTTACGATTAAACTAATTAGTAATTGTTGGCATTCTTTGGAATCGTACAGTTTTTAATTGTCTTTCATTTATTTACACGTCACTTTCACCAAATACTTTTTGCTATCTCTGAGGTACCTGCAAATCAAAAATGTTCGTAAAATATCGGAATCAATTATTTTTGTGGTGTTACTACTAGCTGTTCAGTTTAAGGGATAATATTCTAGTTTGTTTTGTAAGACTAACAATTGGACTGATTTTTATAAAATTTATACGGGAACACACGCTCAGACGGTGAAGGAAAACATCGTCAGGAAACCTGCTTGTTGGAGAAGGGAAGGGAAGTTTTCGAAGATAAGCGAAGTCCCGCAATTGGGCCAGTACGGTGGACTATGACATACGCTCCCCTCCATAGAGGAGACCCAAGCCCAGCAGTGGAACGTTATGGATTCAAATCAAACGTATATGCGACCACAAAGGTCCAGGTGTGCCTCAGTATTTGGAGAACAAACATAAAAAAGAATCCAACAAATTAAGAACCTCCACATTTTTGAAGTCATTCCAAAACATGAAAGGTAGTAGAAGTGGATGGGGATGGAGAAGCCTAATTATGTTACACCTAGGCACACCTTCCTGAATGTACACGACAAGAATTGATACACTAGCCACTTCTCGATCATGCCCAAGAATTTGAGCTTTGGGTAACGTCAATTTTCTCATACAAAAAATAGAAATTAAATGATTTATTAGTCTGTGAGATTAAACAATAATATTTAACATCAAAGTATAGGAGCTATTCTGTCTCAGAAAAATGTAACAGCTCGTGTGTTAATAATCTTATGACAAGCTCTCGCTCGAAAAAGCTTTTTCGAGCGAGAAATAATAAGGTGAGGTGTGGCGGTGGTGAGGAGGACACACCATAAAAACAAAAATATTTTTCGATTTCTCACGCTGACATCAAGACGAGGCGGAAAAACACTAAATATTTTGTATAATTCTTATTATAAATGCATTTCCGCAAAGTAACGCCTGACTCCATCAATAATCTTATGACGTTGATTAAAATAAGGTTAAGTTAGGTAGGCTTACTCGTATATAAAACATATTTCAACATTCCAAAATAAGCTAAATTATTTAAGTTTCACGGATAACTGGGTAACAACTGACCGTAAAACCTGGCACAATGCCCGCTGCTTACAATTAATTTGTACTTTAAAAACCGCTCTATTTTGTAAAGGAATGTCGGCTTTTATTAGCAGTATTAATCTAGTAGGCAAGTGTTCGGTGTTTGGCGACAGATACAAAATTGAGTATTGAAATAAGAAGTGAATGACCATTCAAATTAGAAGTTCGATTGACTCTCGAAAGTGGAATAAAAATTAGTTTAACCCGTTTTTTTATAGCTAGCTTCGCTGGACTACTATAAAGTTAAGTTTTAATTTTAAGACTGTATTTTTTGTAAAAATAACATACAT
Organism: Ligdia adustata; assembly: GCA_947049295.1. Taxonomy (NCBI): domain Eukaryota; kingdom Metazoa; phylum Arthropoda; class Insecta; order Lepidoptera; family Geometridae; genus Ligdia; species Ligdia adustata. Next base: position 11,101,225 of record OX346231.1, read on the forward strand.
AAATATAAGTTTAATGTAATAGTCTATATTGACACACAATAATCAAAGCGCTTATGTTAAGTTTTTTTATCCTTCATAGTTTGACCCCAAGTTCGCACGACCACGGAAGTCAGCGATACTGTAGCCCTAGATGGAGCATGCCTAGTTTGGAATACACTTGCTCAAGGAAGGCTGCCGGAAAATATGATATTGTAATAGTATCCGTTAGGTGCTTGGCGACAGGTTTTATAACTTGAGGGTGGTAGCTAGCCAGGCGAGCGATAGGATACACCTTACCACCATGCTATGGTTTCCTCACGATGTTTCCTTTACCGGTAGCTCAGGCTCTTTTTGCATGATTCGTGGGATCGAACCTCGCACGAGTCTGTTAGGTGTCAGCCTCATGTTGTTGCAAAATCATGTTGTCTTTGATTAAGCAGGTAGCGGTGCAGCGGCGGTGGCGGCGCGGGAGCGGCAGGATCTTACGCGTAAAATCAAAGCGGCGCGGGAACGGCGCGGTTGCATAGAACGAGCGCCCGCCTGCCCGTTCAATTCGAGGCCGAGGCCTTAGCGTAAAGAAGGTCCTCACCACATCGTCTTCAGTCTGGTGGGGGAAGTAGGGGGGTTTGTGGACCTCGCTGGGCGCCTCCCTGATGGTATAGCTCTTATTGTCCGTCGACTCCAGGACCACACGAGGCGGCTCGCTCTCTGTACAACAAAATAATAATATAATATTCAAAAAGACTTTATTTACTCTTTTTTTAGTAACTACAGAACATTTTTTGTTATTTCGTTTGAAAAATTAAACCCCTGAATCCGGTTTTGATATAATTAAATTATATATTAAATACTTTCTCACAAAAAAAAAAAGTTTTTACACAAACAAAAAAGTGATGATTTAAGGAATCTCTAGGATAATGATGGCGGTAGAAAATATAAATAATAGTCATTTTATTGACACGTTGCACGTTTACTGGATGAAGATAACAGTTATATATAGGATGACAGTATTCGATCTTGGTCGCTCGCTTGCTGGTAATGACTTTTATAGAGGAAGACAGGTGAAGACATAGGTACTCTTTGGTTTTTATGGACTGCTAAGCTGTGACGGCCACACTTTCGCATGATCAGTTTTAGGTCCCCCTCTATAGAATATCTGTAGAATATGCTGATCTCGCATCATTTTCTATATTACTATCCTGCAGTCTCCATAAAAACCTCAGTAAAGGACCTCAAAACTATCTGTAGGTACGAGTACTTGAAATCTAGCTAACGTTGCGGTTTTTTTAAAACAGCAAGACATTATATTTAATATATAAACAAAAAAAAATGTTTTTCACCATAACGCAGATTAAAAACGTAAAGTAGGTATTTTGGCTAATAAAAAAACGAGTGATAATCTGTATAATCCGGTAGGTGGCGCTGAAAAGCTTAACATCGTTTACATTTAGCTGCTCAAAATAATATCTCACAAATTACGCTCCACTATGGCCGTTGAAACGGAAAATCCGATTTTATAGCCAAATATAATTTTATCCGTAATCCATTTATTCGTATAAGGCTAACTGATATGTCGACGAGCACAACAAACAATTTTTGCTTAAAATCGTTTTGTCCCGCGTAATTGTTACATTGTTACTTTTTTTATCCAGTTGTTAGGAACTTTGACAGTATTGGCATACTCATATTATATTTACAACGTGTAACAAAAAGGTGTGACTATACTTAAGGGTGTTAGTCTACCTATCAAAGTGAACCCATAGCAGAATACATATTTTCAAAATTATAAAAAAATATTTTGTTCTAAATACAAAAATTGGTCACGTGATCGGTCAGTATGGAGGAGGCAATATATTTTTTTTTTATATTTTGCATTGTTTTTTTTACAATTTGATCATTGTGATACTGATGTGGACTAACACCCTTAAGTATTGTCACACCTTTTTTTACACATAGGATATTCAGTGAGCAAGAACGATTTTGAAGAAATTTTCGTTTCCATAAAACCCGCCATAAACTTCTTGCTAGAAATATTTGGGTTTCTATTAAAAAAATTGTCAAATGATTTCAGTAATGCCCAACCACAAACTGTAGAATCTGAACCTTAAAAATGTAACAACATAAGTTACACAGCTACAATACAAAGCCTTGACCCTATTGCAGGGGTCTAAGAATACTGCTGCGTTATCCCCTGCCTCTCGTAAGAGGTGAATAAAAGAGGACCTCTAGGCTTGAGTGTGATCAGAGTTAGGGCACTGATCCCATTCACACAAGCCACGTGAAGACATCAATGTGAGCCACGCGTGTTGACGTCTTCCCTTTAAGGAAGAGACAGCTAGCTGTCAAATCATGTGCGGAAGCATTGTGCAAGGAGGGCCGGTGAGTTCGTTTAGAGATCCCGGAGCCCTCTATTAAGCACTGAGGCAGGCCACTGTGGGGTTTTAGTAGGTACAATGCTACAGAAGATTTCCCGCTCAAACAAACCAGGCCTTATCCTTAGAAATAAAATGCAAAAAGTTCGTCAAACATAAGCATACTTTAGCGTACCAGCTTCAAGTAACATGTCAGCTTCTGGATTGAGTATGTTGTCCGATTTCATTCAAGGAACTTTGCATAACTTATTTAATATACTTAGCAGTTAGCAGTATGTTATAGTCTTAGTTTAGTGTTAAGAACTTGCATGTGACGCGTTGGCAGTAAGCTTATTTAGTAGTGGAAGTTGTAGAGCCACCAAATAGCAAAACTAAGTTCGCAATAATTACTCGTTCGAGTGCATGCATGTAAGGCTTTAGTTGAAGTTGAGAGAAAAGGGTATTAGGTTGTTGCTGCAATAGAGTACTCGGAAATTACGAGTAAGTTCTTAAGAAAGAGGTGTATAATCCATTATATGCCTTTATTTTTTATATAATTAATTAACATTATATATATATATATATATTTAATTAGATATATAAGTAGGTTATATAATTTATTCGTAATTACAAAAAACAAAATTAAAAAACTACGATTGTTTCATCACGAATTAAAGCTTCTTAAAAAGTTTTACATTCCTAACAAATAGTGTAAGTAAGAATACCATGAAGAACATCATGTTACGAGTCTCAGTACAACCCTCACTCAAGTCGGGCGGGCGTGTGGTCTAATGTCTTTTTTGCAATATACTTACTACTGAAATATTAAAAAACCGTAAGTATATCGCAATTTGCCCGTTATTGAGCTATAATATTTCAGATAACATACACATTACTAGAGAACTCTCTCTAATATCATATCAAACATATAACCCAGATTTTATATCGTTTAGTGTAGTGATGTAAAAAACATACCTGCTTTAGGGTTGAGTATGTCCGGCTTCGTCTCCGGCTTGTCTGCAGCTGGGTACGCTATGAGGTACCTCCGTCCCTGAGCGTCTACTTGAACCACGCTCTGTGAGGGTCGCTTGCTTGAGCTGTTGTTGTCTCTTCTCCTGGGGACGAAAGATATATTTGTAAGTAAATTCAAACCGAAGTAAACCTATTGCTAGAGATTTCACTATTGCTAGAAATAAGGCTCGATATAGAAAACACTGGAAATCCAATAAAGCCGAAATCAGCCCGAAAGTGCGGCTTGTTTTTGAGATGGACTCACAAACACACAAACCATTTGATAATGAAGATAATTCTTTAGTTACTACTAATTATCAATAGGTATGTTATCTAGAAACAATTATTTTAGTATTGTTCTCGGCAATCTTCTTGAACCTAAAACGATGCAGTGATATACACTTATTGACAAATTACCGACCGCGTGAAATTGTCACTGCGTACCCAAGGTCACTGTTCCAAGTGGAATGCCGGGAACTGTACGTCTGCCAATACAAGAGCAAAATAAACATTAGTGATGTAACCTGCGTAGCACAAGTGCAATGATGGCCCCGGCAGCAGTGAGGATGGCAGCGAGCGCAGCAAACGCAGCTGCTACTGGAAACTTGCTCTCAACTCTGGTTGTGCTTTCTGGTACAACGAAAAAATACCCTGGTCAAATCAGCTCAACGACATGAAAATACTAGCTCAAGTAAATAACAAAGGATATCTTCGTCACTGAAACATCAGGAGGAGCTTTAACAGCTGAGATTAACCTCTACATCATCATCACGTAAAGGGGATCATCAAGTGGAAGAGATCGCTTTTATCGATAAGGCCGCCACTTGTGACACTAGATGTAAGATTCTTCCTGTATATTTGATGTTTGTGTGTCTGCAATAAACATTTAATTCATTCATTCATACATTCAAGGGAATACAAGCCTCTACACTCGAGAAGGGTAGACCTTATAACTTTAGTAAGTATATAACAATGAAATAAAAGACGTAGTTATTTGAAAGTGCCATTAGCAGCACCTTACGTCGTTACCAAGACAATGTCAATAATTTGATTTACTGTAACAGAACAACTTTGCGTTTTCGCAAATCTTCATAAATTTTCGGTTTGTTATAGATTAATCAATCCATTTTTTTAACTTCATGTTGTCTAGAAACTTACCTGCTCTTTTAGCAGTGCTCCTAAACACCAGGTCTCTCAAGATCACCGGTTCTGAAGCTCCTTTGCTGTTTCTTGCGATCACAGCCAGTTCTTCTTCATCAGATAACGATTCCAAGACTGCCCAAGTTATGTTCAGCCACACTACTAGATCTAGATAATAACACCAAAGCTATTATCATTAAAGATAAAATCACAAAAGGGTTAATTGATTTGGATTTAATAGAAAAAAAAATAAGTGACTGCTAAAAATCTAAAACTTAGATGAGACGTTTTTTCTCGAAGATAGAATAAGAAATCTTTATTGTAAAACTGTGTACAGAGGTAATTTCAGTTTTGATTATATACCTAGTAATATACCATAATTTAAGCAAATATGTATAATAGAAAAAAAAAAGGGTCTAGGATGCCTTCCGACTGTTATTTATGGTCTCAATTGGTCTCCTTTGTTTTTGAGCTAGATTTACAAAATGTCCAGGATAAGATCAAAAACTATTCAGTTTCGCGCATTCCTATATTGAGGATGAGTTGAATTTCTTTGCTAAAACTAAAATTAGCCGAATAAATGAACTCCTTGGTCTCTTGCTACGTCTGGTTAACACAGACCATGTAAATTTTGAATTGCCTATGATCGAGTCCAGTTGTGAATAGCTTAAAAATATGATGAACATCTGACCGTAAGGTAAAACATAGTTTTCATTCCACCATCTCGGAAAGAGTATTTTTGCTATTCGATATCTGAGTGCAAAAGCCGTTTTTATCCGCTAGAGGATAAAGTAAATTTGAATTTAGAATATCGTGTGCACTAAGTTAGTGAATTAAAAACCCTCATTCAACCTATTTACTTCTACCTCTATGGTGCCGAACTCATCATACAACCTTTTTTATTTTGTTAAAAACTAAGACTCGATACCTTTTTGCTGTGTTTTTATTTGTTTTGCGCGCGCCTTAGCTTTTCACGTCATATTGTTAAAAACTTATGTTAATATAAGTGAAAAAACTAAAATAAGTGATACATTTTTTTTTTCGTATGTAGTCATTTCCTCGCTGAGGTGGGATGAAAATTGTTGCACTCGAGTGCAAAGATTTTTCACCTTGTGCTCTTTTAATTCCCTCGCTAACGCACAGGATTCTAATTTTTTAATCCTTCGCTTGCTCGGTCATCAAAAGTGATCACGCGGTTAAAAAACAATTTAGCACTCTTGTATAACAAAAACCTATTGTTAGTGCAGTCCCAAAAAATCCCCTCCCATAAGATTCTTCAGTTAACCGTGAATTTTAAATTTAACAATACTTTTCTTTTAAAGATATTTTAGATAAAAAAAATCGTTGAACTCTAACTTTGTGACCAGCGTTGGTGTTAAATATTATTTTATCGGTATTAAAGTAGTGTTGGGTCAAACTACTGTCCTATCCAGTTAAATAGCAGGCTGATAGCGCGTGTTAACTATTCCGGACGAAAATCGGTTGCGTTAGTTGACGTTCTTTAACTAGCAGTTTAAGAAATTTAGCTGAAATCTTACCGGTATGGCTAGAACTGGTGTTGGACAAGACTCTATTATGTTCCCCAAAGGCTTCCAGGGTGAAATGCTGGGTCAGTCCGCCGTCGTAACCAGCCACGCAGCGGACCGATAGAGTCGGTTCACTGTTCTGGACTAGTCGAGATGAGGTGCAGTTCTTTGGTGGTGATGGACGAGCTGATAAAGAAAGTTAGCAATTATAACTTTTAGAAATCACAAAAAGTACAACATCAGAAAGTAATTACAATAAAACTGTCTTAGGAAATGGTGTTATCGTTGAAAAAGCGATATCAACGCAGCGAAATAGATTTGATGATGTGTGTTTTGAATTAAGGATTGCAGTTTGTTTTTGCACTTGTTTAAATTTTTTTAGCCTCTTCTTTTTTATAACTTTGTGGGCTAACTATATATTCGTTGGGAGCAGCTAACAGCATACACTTTGTGATTGCATTATATAATAAAAAATATATTTGAGGTAAAGCAAGAATACTATAAAAGTATTATTGCGATATGATCGTCACACAAAACGCTTAACTCTCAATTAATCCGAGCAATGCGCCGAAGCACAAAGTCTACGAGAAACTTTTAACCAGCTGTCAACAGCCTGAGTACCGTGACCCAACGTCCACAAGTGATCTGAGACAGGCGTAAGTCTCACAATTATTTAGGTTCACTACAACTGACACAGTTACTTGTTAACCCCACGCGAACGTCACTGCTTGAAATACGGTCCCGCTGTCTCATGGCAAAATTTTAATTTCCTGTTTGCCAAAAAGCAATAAAAACCAACCGCAAACCCATCGGAGCAATGAATCAAACTTGATCAAACCACCGACAGATAACCGCGAAGTTCCAAAATCGGGCAAATTAATGATTTGCAGAGTTAATTAAAACATTCCAGCGGCCGAAGTGATCGGAGCGAATATTCTAGATTTAAAATACGGGCAAAGTTTGCGCGTCCCAAATCACGATCGGGCCAATATACGGAGTTCCTAACGAGTAACGAGTAAACTTATGTTACAACTTCGGAAGTTAGCCATTCGGTTGCCGTACAGTTTTTTATGCGTCCGATTTTAGAACGACGCGATTTGCTACAACTTTATAAAGAGGCAAGTTTGTGCGACAAAATCTTACTAATTGAACTGGTAAGCGTGGATATGGGTAAAGTTATACAGGGCTAACTGATGAGTAAATTTTGAAGGTACATCAATAAAGTTATGAAAAAAATTTTTTATGTGTTTCATGCATTTTTTTGTGCGTCAACGAAATTTTTATATGAAGCAAATTGAAGTACAAATCTAAAAATTCCGAAATAGTTAATAAACAACTTTTTTTATATATTGTTGAGGTATTGATTTTAAAAAACCAATGCTTCTTTGAGAGGTTGCTCAGTAGTAACCACTAACCCTGTATATAAAGTGGCAGTTAAAGAAAAGTTTGCATAGTGTCAGCAACATAGTTTACGGATTTCAAGTGTATAGGGGAAACGTTAAAGTTTTCAGATTAGCTCAATTTAAATCGAAACTAGCGTGAGAAGTTACGAAAGCTGACACTACGAAAACTAATAAGTTTCCTATTTTTGTTGACGCAATGACTGAAATTGTAGTTTGGACTTCGAAAGTAAAGTAGTTAGCTGATTTATCTTATCCGAGTTCTTGTCAAACTACGAGTATTAACTAACTATTACGCCTCGGGCTGAGGTAAATTAGTCGTCTCGTAAATTTTTCTTCTTTGATGTATTTCGGTTCTAACGGATATCTCTTTGACTTACCAAAGCCTTTATAGAGACAGTTCAGATAAACAACGAGCGAATTCTATAGTACGAGTACGTATGCTATTATATTTTGTGATAAACTTTAATATTGCTAGCAAATATTTATTATTATTTTTTCTGGGCCTATTGCATTCGGTCGCCATTTCTTTGCATAGAGTATTCTAAATATGATTTATTCTCTCCTACGTAGGTCATAAAACCGTCAGCATTTTATCAAAAATATTTCTACCAAAAGTTCAATATTGGCAGCTTTATTTAAATCCTTTACTTTCACCTCGGACCAGCGACGGACGGTTTTTAAAACTTCGCAATTTCCCGTGTAAAACTCAATGGCGCGGGAAAAATGTCAAACGAGTTTATTTCTTTTTCGTCACTAGTTGGACGAAATATAGACGTTTCTAAAATTCATCAGTTTATAATATAAGCGTTTTTGAAAAATAGAAATGCTCTTTTATTTTTTACAATGCAATACAATGTAATTGCACTCCAAGAAAAATATATACAGCAAATAAACAAAACATTGGGCGGTCTTATCGCCTAAAGCGATTTCTTCCACGCAACCTTTGGACGGTGTTTTTATAGTCAGATCTTTACGTATACTGATAGAGGTATAGTAATCGATAAGCCTACATATTCTATATTAAAGTCTACACATCAAAGTGAACCCATGGCAGTACAACAGTTAGCAAATTCAAGACAAAAAATATTGCGTCCTTCATACCAATTGACCAATGACTAATTTTTGTATGGAGAACCTAACATATTATTTCTCGAAATTCGAAATTTTTTCTTAAACAATGTGTTCACTTTGATGGGTAGACAAACAAACTTGTATTGTCACACCTTTCTGTTGCACGTTGTATAAACTATATTCATATTTATCTTTATATCCACTTACCACTGTATTTTTAGAACCTAGGTATCTCGTAGATGTTGTTTTTTCTTTTATTGTAGGATGTTTACACGCACTCTTAATATCCTAATACTGTTTGATTATTTTTTTAATAATCGTATAATTTATCCAAAACATTTTATCATTGATTTTTTCAAAGAATATTTTTCCGAATTAAATAACCAATACTCTGTTTCATACTTGTTGGTTTATTCCAATTTTTAATTCAATCATATCGTTATTTTTCATGTTCTACTCCGAAATTCAAAATACAAAACATTATTTTCAGAATATTCTCGATAAGAAAGAAAAACAGATCGAAAATTCCAAGAATTAATTTAAAACTTTCAATGGAACGCTACACGAGATAAAAGAAGTGAAACGCCCGAACAACCCTATTGGTAGTGAAACCTGCTAGGAAATTATTCAGCGAGCAATAAAATTAGTAATTTTCAGTACATTTGCAGGTTGCTCTGCTATAACCCCAACATCATCGATAACGTAGCTATCTATTGCAGTAAGGGCAGAACTGAAAAAATAAGTATTATAATACACTGAATGACAAGTATAATAAAAAAATACCGAAAACGCCGTTTTGTAGTAGTTGATGAAATGTATCATAATGTACTTATCAAGCTCTTCCATTTGGTACCTATATTATGTTGTTGTGAGAAAATATACTCTGCCATTTTGTAGAGGAGGCCATTTTGAACCGATTTTCAACAAGCATAGCTAAGAACACTCACAACAGAAAAAAACAATATCACACAACGATGGCACGTCTTGCACTGCGAGTATCGCACGACGTGCCATCGTTGTGGACACAAACGACTCTTTTATATTTAAGAAAAAAATGTTATAATATGGGTTCACTTTGATAGGTAGACCAGACCAACAACAAGTAATGTCACAACTTTCTGTTACACGTTGTATAGTAATTAAAATTTGCCCCTCACTTTTGTCCAGCATACTCTTACTGTTTATAAGCGTTCCTGCAACAGATTAGCCAGTAGCTACCCCCTCCCTAGGGCCATAAACTCGATTAAATTCCCTTTTTTACGAGGACGACTGTACGTGTAAGTAGTTCGCGCGGTATTTTGCTTTTTTACAGACTGAAATGCGATGGGGAATTTTTAAAATATTTCTACTTTAATTTGCAACTCGATCTTTTAGAGATTTTTCGGTTTGACCTGTCTCGACCTTCTACGAGTACTGAGTTTTTTTAGTTAGCATATTTTCTCGAATTCAGTTCTGATTAATATGAAGCTGTTTTTATTTATTCAGGTAGACCGATGTTACACTGAACTTTGAATTGGTAAATATTTCGCTCGTGACCATTATCTGATTTTTAAAGTTATTTAGTAAAAAATTGTTTGTCTTATCTTATTAATGAAATGTTTAAATGAGTGATTAGTAGCGGCTTCAAAAAAAAAGCCAACTGCTAAATCTTTATACTTGCATATCATCTTATTTTTATTTTGTTATGGTTTCATGTACCCAGTGTCACAATCGCGACTAAGATGAATCTATTGACACCACTCACATGAAAAATACTAGCCGCCGTTTAGGCTCTAGAGCGTACCAAAGAAATATTCATATATAAATATATACATAATACAAAAATGTACAGATTAATGATAATTTAGTAATCAATCAAATTCAAGAATAGCACTAACCTGCGGGAACTATCTGGAATACACACGGCTGCTTCTGTTGTCCGACTGCGTTGGTCGCGCGACAAAGCAGCGCGCCGTAGTCGCGTTCACTCGCCGCTCGGTAGCGCAGCTCACTAGTCGTCCCACCCGCTGTCACTACAACACATCCAGAGGATCGGTCATTATAGAACATGTCACTTTTTTAATATCTATGGCAAGGCAGACGTCACGTTACTTTGAAAACGTTGATTCCTGATTCTATGGTTTGAAAGTTATGGGGCGTCAAAGTTTTACATTAAAGTAAAAATACATATTAAGAAAGCAAATTAATTAAGTTAAAAAGAAATTGTCAAGTACATCGTATAAACACCAGCTCCAGCCGGGAATCAAACTCAGTACCGCCGGCTCTCGGAATGTGTTTGCTGACCTCTAGTCTAAGGCGGTTTCTAAAAATTAAAATACCAGCTTTATATCGGAGGTGCTTGCTAGCTGAAGAGCAGTAGGATCTAGTTAACTCATGTGTTATATATTTAAGAAAATTAAATTACTTAAGTCTATGTATTTGTAAAATAATTTCTTTTGTTAGTTCTGTATCTCTAATAATTATTGTAAATAATTGTAATTTACAATATTTTCTTGGAATTAAAATAACACAATCTTAATAAATGCTGAGAAATAATGTAACTAAAACAGTCTTGTTTAGGCTGTTCCTAAAATAACTAAGACAAATCAGAGTAGGCAACAGGATTCTTTGAATTTGGATAACACAAACCTGTTTTTCTGAACAAGCATTGTAATTCGTTGTTTAATGTAATTATTTTCTGAAATGGAAACTTAGTCTGAGTTTTATCAAGTAATCTAATTGACGATTATACTCAGGTATAGTCGTAAAATATAGATAATTGTATTTTTGTACCCTGCGGGAATGATTATGTGTTAGTATTTTTTGTAAGTATAAAAACTATGAGTAACTTAAGTGCTAGTTTTTCTTATAATAACATATGTTGCTGTTTACAGACACTTGGCAGGTAGATACCTGCATTTGTATTTGTTAAAAAAGTGCAATGCGGACTATAAAAATATCAAAATATTATTAGTTACATCCAATCAGTTTGAATTTCGTATTGTCTTGAAAAGAAACTTTCTAAAAAATGCCCAGTATCAAATTTAGTCTCAATATTGCAGCTACATGAAATTGCTTCTTCAGAATTCTCTTTAAATTACAAATTATACAATTCATGATACTTGTTGAGTTGTATTTCATACTAATTATATTTAAAATTATTACTGTCTTCCATAACGGCAATCGCCAATAAACTTTTTCAGTTATATCAATATAAAAATCTGTTACAAATAAAGGCACTTCTATTTTTAACGTACCATATCTAGCAGGCGAGACCTGGAAGCTCTCGCCGCTGTTGTTGAACTGCCAGTAGAAGCTGAGCTCGGCGGGGTCAGCGGTGACAGCGCAACGCACGCGCAGCGCCTCGTCGAGCCGTGCACCGAGCACCACGGGGCTGCCGAGCGCGCACACCGGAGCGTCTGTGTGTAGTCAATAAAATTATAGTATTACTCAACTTCAAAAATCAGTTTTATTTAGAAAACTACCGCGTACCGCTTTATTGTTAGACGAGTACGCGTACTTGATTGTTGGAAAGGTCCAACTATAGTTTCGTTCACGTTCGGGACTTCATCCGGGATTTTGGGGGATTTGGGGATTTGGGGGATTCAAGAAACTGGTTTTTAATTCGTCAGATTTCTAAATGTGTTATCCCGTGATTTGTCAGCGATTCCGATTTCACTTGAATTTTTGCACAGATATAGTTTGGGATCCGGAGACTACTTTTTTCCCGCGAAAAGAAACATATAGGCGGCGAAGCCGCAGACCAAAGCTAGTATACTAAAAACGAGTGATAAACTCAGAGATATATAAATACCTCAATCTAGTATCGTTATTTTACTTAAGAAGGAAGGATTTTTAGGAACTCGTAACAAAATCAATCAACCAAAAAAAACACACAATCACGGAATTATTTCGTCTAGCACACTCCATTGCTAAACGTTAATTAAAGAAATAGAATTTTTTTTTTGTCAATAACTGTGTAGTGTACAGAGGTCTTAAGTTGTAAACATGTCTCAACAGCACTTGTCCTCTCGGACGTACAATAATATGAAATATTAACTACTTACAAAACTAAGATAACATAACAATGTAGGTACATTGTTATGTTATCTTAGTTTACAATATAAAGATCAGCTAGTTAAGTGTAGTACATATTTATCTAGAAAAACATATGGTTAAAAGGACTTGTATAATCATAATATTCCTCGTAGTAAGTTCTAGCTATAAGCCATTTCTTTAGGACTGTTTTAAATTTATTACCTTGTAAGGATTTAAAATTGAGTGGTAAATTATTGTACATTTTAATAGCACTAATAAAAGAACCTCTAAGGAACATTGCACTGATGACTTGCGGAATGCATACATTTAGATGGTATTTCGATAGTAAAGTATCATAACGAGTAGACTTTTATCAAAGAAATACTGCTGATTATTTTTTACAAACATACATATTGCCATTATATATATATGCAAGTTACTGTTAACAAATTTTCATCCTTAAATATGTTACGGCATGTTTCAATGCTTTGCAGTTTATAAACTGCTCTTATACAGCACTTTTATAATGTAAACGTAGATTTTACTTCCACTGACTTTCCCCATAATATGACTCCATACGCTAAATAAGGATAAACGTATCCGTAGTATGCACTTTTTGCAGTGTCTTTGGATGCCTTGTTGCTTAGTATTTGAAGTACATAGCAGTACTTAGATAGTTTGGACTTTACTTGTAATGCATGATTTTTCCAATTGAAGTGGGTGTCAAGAGTAACACCTAAAAATTTAGCTACGTTATTTTCATTTACCATATTATTGTTATTAATATTTATATTCAATTGTAGAGGTGAAGCTTTATAATTTCTAAATTGAATGATTTTGGTTTTTTCTATATTAACTGTTAAATTACTTACTCGTGTTGTTAAATTAATGGATTCTAACCAGTTTACTTTTGCTTGAAGTGTTTTACTAATTATGGTTTCAAATTCTGATTTATTTAGTTTGTTCTGTTGTATATAAATGTTGGCATTGTCAGCGAACATTACAAAGAGATTTTAAGTAACTAAGGGTAATTCGTTTATGTAAACAAGGAATAGTAATGGTCCTAAAATACTGCCTTGCGGGACCCCAAGTAATATTTCGTCAAAACTAGATTGCAATTGTTCTATTGTTTTTGTTGAACGATTATAGAAAGCTATAGAAGATGATTGATATCTTTGTTTATGGGTTATGACTTAGAACGCGTTTTTTTGATTCCCGGGAAAAATAGCCTAAGAAATCTTATGGACCACGAACTATCTCTGTGCATAAAATCAAGTTTATCTGTCGCTCAGTTGCTGAGGAGAAAACGGTCAAATAAAACAATAAACCGACTAACGTACTTTCGCTTTTATAATATGTGTGCGGATGTGTGTCCTCACACATCACTGCTCGCTACACACTAGTACACACCCCCACTCTTCCCACTATATGTGTGGGAGTGGAGATGTATGAGGATGAGAGTCAACTTACATTGGACCCTGAGGTAGACCGCCTGGCTGCTAGCCTCTCCCATATCATTAGCTGCTCGGCAGGTGTAGAGCCCACCATCCAGCTTCGTCACCCTCTGCAGCACCAGAGACTTGGTGCTGATGAACACTCCTGACGACATGTTCTGGCTGACTTGGATATCCTAGGAGGAGAAGGCGGATTATATGGAAATCCGGCGTAGAGCAGTATTAGCTCAGCGAAAACATTAATGAAGATTAAATCGTTGTACTTTAGTATGAGCCGCCATGAACATCTGGCTAAAAAAACATAATATACAAAAAAAAACATAAAAATACAATTTTATATGTAGTGCCTTACGTGATACAAGTGGTAAACCATTAATGTTTAGATAGAATAGAATATATATATATAATAAATAAGATTCACATCTATATAGCTCCCCACTAGTATTTCTTCTGTGTCGGGGATGGCATGGCACAATTTACAAACACATACAACATCTAAAAAATAGATATTCAAATTCACAATTGGAAATTTCCGTCCGGGAATCAAACCCTGTACTACTCACTGAGCGAGTATGCTTACGTTACTAATAATAATTACGTAACTAATCGAGCATAATGTAAGTACTCAATTAATTTTGTGTATAGACGAACAAACCTAATTGAATAAATATCTTACAGTTGCCAAAAAAATATTTTCATCCCACCATCTCGGAATGAGTATTTTTGCTATTCGATATCTGAGTGCAAAAGCCGTTTTTATCCGCTAGAGGATAAAGAAAATTTGAATTTAGAATATCGTGTGCACTAAGTTTGTGAATTAAAAACCTCATTCAACCGCTTTACTTCTACCTCTATGGTGCCGAATTCATCATACAACTTTTTTTTATTTTGTTAAAAAGACTCGGAACTTTTTTGCTGTACTTTTTTTAATTTGATTTGCGCGCATGTTTATATTTTCACGTCATATTGTTAAAACGTTATGTTAAAAATAAGTGAAAAAACTAATATGAGTGATTCAATTTTCTTTTCGTATGTAGTCATTTCCTCGCTGAGGTGGGATGAAAAGTTACGTGTTGCACTCGAGTGCAAACATTTTTCACCTTGTGCTCTTTTAATTCCCTCGCTAACACTCAGGATTCTTATTTTTGAATCACTCGCTGCGATTCAATTTTAGAATCCTTCGCTTGGTCGGTCATCAAAAGTGAGCACACGGTTAAAAAGCAACTTTAAACTCTTGTATAACAAATAACTATTACAGTCGCTTAAACAGCCGCAAGATCGTTATGAATATTTCCTATTAAACGAAAATATAATTACAAAGTCGCTACCAAAGATTTTGGTTATAAATAATTAATTATGTTTTTTGTTTTCACATATTATGTGTTTAATAATTACTAAGACTTTAATTAAATAACTCGTTATTATTATTCGTTATTGTTATATTACTAGTTTATTTTTTAATTTATTAACGTTGATAACGGAAATACCTATCTATAGAAGAAGATAGAAAGCATCAGCAGACTCACTCACGTTATGGTACCAGGATATCCGATGTTCCCTAGGGTTGGCCTTGATGTTGCATTCGAAGTACACGTCATCCCCTTCTTTTATGTCGTTAGGGTTGAGGGTGCTGCCAAGAGACATGGTGAGGACTGGTCTATCTGTAAAATCAAATAGTTATATATTTATCTGCAACAGAAAACATAAAATGTGTTACTAAATCCTTTCTGTCACAAACCGGACAAACTCCACACAGTAAATAAGAGTTTGCGTTTACATTCGTTGTTTAGAATTATAATGAAGTATTTTTTGAAAGTAATCCTTTTTATAAACTCAGCGAATATATGTCAATAGCTTGTAGAGTCGTCGTTATTGTGTAACAAACAGCCATAGCAAAATATAATATGTAATAAATACCAATAACTAAACAAAACAATCATAATGTAAATATTTGTCATAAAAACTATTAAAATAATAATATTACTTTGCTTTGCTTTGCTAATGTAAAAACAACAATCGCATGGATAGAATTTTAGATTTTATACCGTCGTTTAGGACATATGACTAAATACTAATAACATTTTCTCTGTTTTGGGCATTCTTGACTTGACAATCCATCCGATGTAAATGCAAAGTGCATTAAAATGTATCACGCTTGCTGAGAAGAAAATTACATACTCGCGATTTTAGTAACTTCTACGTGGAAACAACGATGCGATCTCGCGAATAACGGCGAACGACGAATATTCATTTGCCTACAAGGCCCGCGTAAAAAGTATCGCGTTATCCCAATACAAAACATTCTTTATAGATTTATTTTTTGATATTAAATTCAGAGTTATAACGGGTTTACGGCAGGTGACCTGCTATATTCCTAAATTTAAGGTGACAAGTAAGTCGCCATGTACCTATACAAAACAGTAAGCGAGATAAACAAATCAATGGCACTTTTGAAATATTTTCTATGTATTATCTAATAAAGTATATACATTTAGCAATTTTAAACAAAATCACATACACCCAAATCGAAAACCTGTTATTAGTAAGCTACAGAAGTGCGACCTCAAGCTGGAGAGGTAGGTAACATTACTGAAATAGGGCTGATCAATTAAACTTTGCTGAAACTTCATATATTTATTACCAACGTCCGCCCAACGTCGCAAAACTTACCGAGTGGAATATTCAAGATCATAATTAGGATATACCATTTCTAGATTTTAGACAACGGTTTGTTTTATTTGTACCTGTGTTTAGACATTGCAATTCTTGAAAAGTTCTACAGGTAAATGGTAAGGTCCTGCAATATTCATTATCAATATCTCAACTAACACGTAAGCTTTAAGTTAATAAAAGTAGTATAAAGTCAGACTAATTCTTTTAATTGACATTGGCTGAGTATGAATTATTTATATAAAAGCATTTGGTTCGGCTTGTAATGCATAAAGCTACGTTTATATAAAAGCATTTGGTTCGGCTTGTAATGCATAAAGCTACGTTTATATAAAAGCATTTGGTTCGGCTTGTAATGCATAAAGCTACGTTTATATAAAAGCATTTGGTTCGGCATGTAATGCATAAAGCTACGTTTATATAAAAGCATTTGGTTCGGCTTGTAATGCATAAAGCTACGTTTATATAAAAGCATTTGGTTCGGCATGTAATGCATAAAGCTACGTTTATATAAAAGCATTTGGTTCGGCTTGTAATGCATAAAGCTACGTTTATATAAAAGCATTTGGTTCGGCTTGTAATGCACAAAGCTACGTTTATATAAAAGCATTTGGTTCGGCTTGTAATGCATAAAGCTACGTTTATATAAAAGCATTTGGTTCGGCTTGTAATGCATAAAGCTACGTTTATATAAAAGCATTTGGTTCGGCTTGTAATGCATAAAGCTACGTTTATATAAAAGCATTTGGTTCGGCTTGTAATGCATAAAGCTACGTTTATATAAAAGCATTTGGTTCGGCATGTAATGCATAAAGCTACGTTTATATAAAAGCATTTGGTTCGGCTTGTAATGCATAAAGCTACGTTTATATAAAAGCATTTGGTTCGGCACGTAATGCATAAAGCTACGTTTATATAAAAGCATTTGGTTCGGCTTGTAATGCATAAAGCTACGTTTATATAAAAGCATTTGGTTCGGCATGTAATGCATAAAGCTACGTTTATATAAAAGCATTTGGTTCGGCTTGTAATGCATAAAGCTACGTTTATATAAAAGCATTTGGTTCGGCTTGTAATGCATAAAGCTACGTTTATATAAAAGCATTTGGTTCGGCTTGTAATGCATAAAGCTACGTTTTAGACTCTAAATAAAACTGTTACATAGCTAAAACTAAACCATTTAAAATATCAAAGCAGTGGTATTAAATAAATGTATAATTCATTTAAAAAAATATGAAGGTAACTCTAGTTAAAATTTGTACTAACATTACTCGAGATATGCAGGTGGGCCCGCATTAGATTGTTAATTTTATGACTATGGTTTTTTTTTCTAGATTAAACGAATTTATTTTCAATATTAAAAAAATTAAATCTTCGCCTGAACGTCAATCCTTCCATCTTATAGATCGCAAAATAATGTTATGTGTGTGAAAATCAACTTACAAACGACAGTCATCCTAAATGAATCCTCCAAGGCAACCCTCAGCACCGGGTTATCAGCTCGACATCTGATAACAGCGCCGTCGTCTTCAGGCTGCGGAAGCATCGTCAGCCGACTTACTGTCGTGGTCTCATTTGTGAACTCTGTGTGCTGGATAATTAGAAAGAAATATATTTATAAATGAAACCAAAAGTTATTTTTTTAATTTTGATGTACCCATTGTCTCTCTCATGACTAATACAAATGTATTGACACCACTCACATCAAAATACGACAAGCTGTTTAGGCTCTAGGGCGTGTCAAAGATATATATATACATACACCCCAAAAATATAACCCTCTTTCTTTCGCAGTCGGGTAAAAAGCTGTCAAGTGGTGTCAGATTCGTCTTAATCGTGAGAATGACACTGGGTACATAAAAATTAAAAAAAAAAAACAAGAAATAAGAATGATACAAAGGTTAAACGATTTAGCAGTCGGGTTATTACGAAATCGCTTCCAACCAATTGTTGCATATTGCTAGTTTTTATTCTATAAAATATCAACATGTATGTATATTGCAGTACTAATTATTGTCTGTGCTGCCGCTCGTAGTTGTATGTAATTACCAACCAATAACTATTCCTTACACTAAATCAATGCAGAAATTCTTAAAGCTGCTAGTTACACGCCGTTTCCGGCAATAAATTCCTTCAAACGTGGCGTACCAACGCCAAATACTCCCTACTATTAAATATGGTACAATTATTAATAATCACAGCTTAGATTTCTAAGACAAATGGCAAAATGAGCTTTATGTCTTTAAGTCTATGGACTATTTAGGATAGAAGCCTGTATTGGGTTTCTAGTGATTTACAGCCTGTTTCAGAAAATGACGGACTGAAATTCATGTAGGCTGTAAATTTAACAGCTGGTTTATGCCATAATAGGCAAAAAGAACTGAACGTAAATGTGTAGTACAAATCAGAATAGCGTAATAGTGGTATAGTGAAAAAATTGGCATACTCGACCTTTTAGAAAATTAATATATTCCTATTTTAAAACATATTACATTTTCGTTTCTAAAGCTATAACAATTTGCAAACCTTTTTCTTCTTAATGAACAAGATTTGTTAGTAAATAGCTGCCTATAATTTAAAAACCACCATGATTTCATAAGCAGCCTATTTATACTGGTAAAAATCTTCAGCCTATTTATACAACCCACCTTATAATCACTTACACGTATTATACCAGGCTAGTTACAATATTTTTCAAAAATGTAGAAAAGTATAATTATATTTTTTTTTTTTATATTTGAGTCTTTTAGAGTCGAGACTTTAGGGCCGTGGGGACCGGGAGCTCATCTTATTTCCCAAAATTAATGTTATCTGGACCAACGTATAAGCTTTGCCATTCACCGTGGTAATGCGGATAGCATTACGGGCACGCTGCTCTCTGATAGTGGGTTGGAGCATTTGGATTATATGTAGATCTTAAATAGTCTAGTTAATCTAACTGTTATATTTTTTTGTTGTTTTAGTCATTTCGTTTTTGGTAATATAAACACCATGAAAATGTCAAATGTATGTAAAAATTATATAAGTCACTTTCAGGCCTAACCTTTCCTCTAGTGTATCTTCTATTCTCTCTGAACCAGGTGATCTGAGCTGGTGGTCTGCTGCCGTGGGAGACACAGACCAGCGTCATCTCCGAGTCAGCTGACATCTGACCGGGCTTGTTGGAGATGGCCACCGATGTTGGACGCACTGGAATTACAGTTTTGTTATAGGGCCAGCGGAACCAAGATGGCGGCATCGTCCCTTTCACTCTCACGGGTAGTTTGGTAAGTGAGAACAGTACAACACGTCTTGCGCAAGGTCAAGTTGTTTGCCGCGTACTGTATAATAGTTTTTAACCACCTTCTAAGGACAAAATCTGATATTTTAAATAAATTCTTCTATGTTAAAACGTCGTTCTTTATACTTTAAATCAATTTGTCATCTTATCATTCCAAATTATCCGTATTCTTTTGTGTCTTTGGTTTTCGTCGGTGATAATATCCATGCTACAGGCCTAGCATGCCCGTTTATCCCCAAAGAAAAGTGCTATTACTACTTTAGTTAGAATTACAAATTTTGTTCTTCGAAGACTGGTAACATAGTAATAATAATATGGGACGACATTCACACAAAGGTCTTCAGGTCCCAAACTAGATAGAGCCTGTACTATGGTAACCTGATGATTGATATACTTACATATAAATACATACTTATGTATATAATAAACACTTTATAGTGATGTATATATAGCCCTGAGGATGTAATATGACAAGTATTTATGATATATCAGTATTAACTGGACAAAACTAATTATTCTATGCATAAATATTAAAACTCTTTCACACATTTTCCGAACACGAAACTTTTGGCATTTAAGTATTTTTTCATTTATTTTATCGGTGTTCCAGATATGCACTGTCTTTATTGTGTACCTATTGTTGTAATACTTTCCGACTCCACATAATCAGTTTTACTTACAATGCATCTCAACCCTGGCTGTCCTTTCATGCGGGCTGAGGAGTGGCGTATTGGTAGCCTGACATCTGATGCTGGTATTCAACCAGCTTCTTTCAGCGCCTCCGATGCTGATCCTGCTAATGATGACCTTCCCATCGTTCTTGAGAATCGTGTGCTCTTCGATCTGCTTGTCGTTGATCAACCAAGTCAACGTTGGTCGGGGACGACCTGGTAAATGAAATAAGGAACTTTGATTAAAATTCACCTTCGCATTTTTCATTTTGCAAGTGTTAAAGCACACTGAGATTTTACACAGATAACGTCTTTAATTTCGTGACTAGATGAATGTCGACTAAGGTAAAATGATCGTGCATCTGGGTGTTTGGCCTAGAAGGATTCAAAGGTTCAAATCCTCCTCGTGTTATTTTCGTTCGCTCTCTTATAAGTATGATCTTTATAATCGATAATAAATAACTGGATCTAGTTTTTTTCAATTCATGAGTGAATTGGTTTCTTGTTGGCAGGCCTGTTTTATTTGACATTGTATCATCGCTTTACAAAAATGCTGTATCTGAGGTTGCGTTGGTAAAAGTAAAAAACAAAGTTACGGTCATACTCTACTGTAATAAGAAACACTTTGACTGTGTTGCATTATTGTTTTATCCTCTATAAGCTTCTTAGAGAGTTAAGAGGCTTATTGTCTGAGCTACCATGGTTTATAAATCAATTTTACGTTATGTTGGCACGTAAAGATTTTAAATAGTTTTAAATTTCAGATTGTTTTGGCTAGAAAAGACAGAATCAGAATTTGTTTTATTGCAGTCAGCCGAACTCGCTTGATTTTACTCGCGTATTTATAAGTTAACATAATAAGCGTTTATATTTATACTATGAATAAGTAAGAATAAGTGATAATAGGATATTTTGTTTAGATAACTAACGCGTGTTTTATTCAAATTGCTAAAACAAAAGCCTAAAAGACTAAAGCGAAGTTGAAGAGAAGCCTAAGCTACTAAAGCTAGAGACAAACTTTGGAATCTGTATTCATTATAGGGTGTAGAGGTGTACTTAGGATAGATTGTTGAAAATTCAAACCCTAAGAGATTCAAATAGGGGTTAAAATTTGAAACTTCTTATATTTAGAGAGCCCGAGCTACCGGTGAAGGAAAACATCGTGAGGAAACCATAGCATGGTGGTAGGACGTTTCCTATCGCTAGCCTGGCTAGCTTCCACCCGCAAGTTGTAAAATCTGTCACCAAGTACCTAACGGTGTGTTCCGGCAGCCGTCCTTGAGAGCCAGTGCCACCGCGTGCGCGTGTGATAGTTACTAGTATAATATTTAATTAAAACTACATGTACCTAAATCTATATAGATAAATATTGAATATCAAAGCTTATATAAATATTTTAAAAAAGTAGATTTTACAATAACAATCATCGTCCATAGCGACCAATGCCTATCTATCGCCACAATTTCAAAACAAAGGTATCAAAAGAAATTAATATTCACAGCTCTATTCACAACCAAATGTGGCTATCGATAACACGAACAAAACCCGGTATAAACCTTGAACAAACCACCGGAACGGATGCGTGCGAAACTTCAAAGTGCAGGACAAAAATTGCCGCTTTTTTATTTTGGATTCCTATAGCCTCTTTTGCAGAATTCAAAGTGCTGACAAAACATTGATAGCACTGCGTCCAGTGCTCTGTAGCAGAATAGCCAAATGGCTGAATAATTCCTATTCATTCGGTGCTGACGTGCGAATGTGTAAATACTGGAAACAGCCAGTTATGTCCGGTTTTTTCCGGATCTGCATAACTTGTTTGCGACGTCAATGAATTTTAAAGTGGTTTCTATTCTGTCATACTCATGTTTACTGTGTTTTGTTGTAAATATAAGGTTAACCTAACTTTTGTTAGAGGAAATGTCACAAACATTTTTTGGACTGGAGAAGAATTATAGCAACTTTTTATTTGATAATTTGACGACAACTTAATCATAAGACTGATCTGTGTAACACAAACCTACTCTAAAATCACAAACCTTTAACGAGACGAACTGTACCTACCTACTTCATTATTTATCGTCATAATGAAATATTAATTGCTTAAATATTATAAATAAATTGTTTTGATTTTTTTACTATTTTTTTATTTGTTATTATTTACTTCGTAATATTTTAAAATGGATTTGCATTTTATTCCTTTTAATTGGGAGATTTTAAGTAAATACTATATGGAACCAATATGTTCACCTACTCATACTAGATTATTACAAACTTAAGTCTTTTGAAATAAGTGACACAATAAATTTTAGCAAAATTATAATTTTGAAATGAATAGAAAATTACCAAAGTCAATTACAAAACATAATTTACAAAAATAAAACAGCTTTACAGTTGGTAAACGTTAACGAGAACATTATTATTAAAATTAGCCGCGTAGCAGACGAAAAAAATAAAAAAATAATTTTTGTTTCATCATTACTCATACATCAAAAGGTGAGCCAGAGATACCAGCCCGGAAAATAAATGAATTATGTATAAGAATGCAAAATTAAGGCATTTTGTCTGAAGCTCGAATCAAGGGAACGGGGTTTTCAGGAATCAGGGTGCGCCAAGTTCGGACGGACTTTCGTTTGCTTTCGAGGGTAGATAGGAAAAAGTTTAGGGATTAAGAATTTTATGGGAACAGTCACATAACGTTCTGATCGATTAAATTATAAAAGTTATAATGACATTTCATACCCTGCCTTGGTTTTGTGCCACTTTTGTCCAGGCTAGATTAGATTTTTACTATCTAGATACTTTTGAGTACTATGTTTATTTTTTAAACCATAATTTACTTAAAATCTGTTTTACGGAAAATAGTTTGTTTTGCCCGTTATAAATGCACGTTAGTTTTAAAGAGGGTTATATTTTTGAGTATGTATGTATAATTCTTTGGCACGCCTTACGGCCTAAAGCTTGTCGTATATTTATGTGAATGACAATAAATTTGTCCTCACCTGCTATATTAGCTGCATCTCGCGATTATACATATTTAAATACGTGGGTCTAAATGTTGCAGATTTTTTTAAGTCAGTTTTAACCACTTGTTTTAGAATTGCGGTTCAGTTAAATAGTGAAAACTATACATAATGATTAGTACAGCTCTTTTACTTAGTACCTATTCTTAAAGCTGGAAAGCACTGATAAGCTAAGCAAATCCCTTGGCTTATTTATCTATGGCATTTGACCAAAAGTTCGCATCACCACGTAAGTCAATGGTTGTGTGGCCTTAGATGGAGCATGCCTAGTTTTGAACCTACAGTGGCTCTGAAAGAAGGCTACCGGAACACACCGTAAGGTGCTTAGCGACAGATTTATCAACCTGCGGGTGGTAGTTAGCCAGGCAGGCGTCAGATAATGCTCTATCACCATGGTATGGTTTCCTCATGATGCCTTTGCCTCTGCCGACATCACCTAAACATCAATCCTATATTATGGTACGAATCATGTCATATCTTATATATTAATACACCCTAATATATAATCTAATATATTAATACTTAGTACATCCTGTATACAGGGTTATCGGTTAGGGGTGTACTAAGCCGAAAGAGGGTAACTATACTCATCATTACAAACAATTTTCAATATGGGAACAACCCTGATTTCGAAGACATAAAAACAGCTATTCCATAGAAAAAGGTTATCGGTCGTCAACAAAATGTATGAAACGGTTGATTTTTTTTCTCTCGAATTCAGAGTTGGCGCTATAGTGAAAGTTGTTCATTAGGGTGTGTATAGTGACCTCCTTTCGGCTTAGTACACCTAGCCGATAACCTTGTATAAAGGTGTTTGATCTATTTGTTTAACTATCTGTTCCTGAGTAGAGTTGCGCATGTGAGACTTAAGAAATTATTTCGAGAAATTTTATTGGGGAGCTAATAGGAGTGCAAAATATTATTTGCACAAAAAGTAAAGCAACGCTAACAACGTTATTTCCTACGTTTACTCAATATTTGAATGGAAAAATAAGCTGTTATTTCATGGAAATAGCATTTATATTCCGCTTCGAATTACCGTCTCATTACAATTTGATCTTTCGTTGTGTCATAAAGGCTAGTTCATACATGACTGTAATTTTTATTCTCGTACATACGAAAGATATTTAAAAGACACGTCATAGCCATCCTTATTATCTTAAAAAGTGGGAGTTAAGTTTTACAACCTATTCAAAAAACAGAAGTTTTTCAATGCAACTGTATTTTTTTAGAATATATTCCAGCTTTTTAGGGACGCCTGGAATTGTTTTGCTTAACTATTCTCTTACCAATGCTCAACGCAATTTAGTCGTTCGATTATAAATCAAAATATCTACTTAACTAAAGAGTTTGTATACGATATGCAGCGTCGGTAGCATGAAAATTACTAAATTGACTAACTCTTCTAAGTAAGCAAAACTAAAAGTGAAGTTTTCTTACGTACTCGATCACGTTGACGTAAAGTAATTTTCGTATTAAATTTTCATTCAAACAAAACGATGCAGAGGCACTGTTTTGATTTCCAAACAAGAGTGTGTTTACGCCGGCTCTAGTAAATAATTAAAATCGTCTAAGCGCGACTCGAACTCGCGTATAGTAAGCGGCAGACAACTTGACCTTGCGCGAGACGTGTTTTACTGCTCGCACTTACCAAAGTACCCATGAGAGTGAAAGGGACGATACCGCCATCTTGGTTCTAGTTATTTGCCCCGTGCTATACGAAAAGTTCCGTACTATTATCATATACATCATTAATTTTAGTTTCTACCCGCTGTCACTATTAATAGCGGCAAAAATCACTTTTGTTGTATGGGAGTAAATTTTAATATATTATTAATTCTGTTTTTTATTTGTTACAACGCCAACAGAAATACATAATCTGTGAAAATTGCAATTGTCTAGTTATCACGGTTCACGAGATACAGTCTTGTGACTGACAGACGGAAGGCCAGTTAAGTTCAATTTCAATTTGTTTTATTATGCAAAACATGGGTTATTAGAGTTGTTACAGTTACGGTTTACTTACGCCATGTTTTACCATTATGGTATGCAGAATTAAAAAAAATACGTATTTACATAATTTAATCAGTACCGAAATAGGGTCCCGTTTTAGCCCTTTGAGTACGGGAACCTGAAAACTTACAAAATCACTCTGATCTGCACCCGGCCTTATGCCACCCAAAATGTCTTTATTGGCGCGAAGATAGAAAGAGGCTAATTTGCGCCGAGTTGTTTGAGTCAAACGACTCGAATAATTTCTTTAAAGGTCAACGATTTTAGTAGAATAAGGATCTTTAGAGCAGTTCAAGGTGTTTATGACTTCTTTATGAGATAAGATTGTGTTGAATTAAATAAGAGGAAAACTTACTTTATCGAAGGATCAATTATCGTAAGGATATTTACATATAAGAACGAGCGAAGTTGTATTTTGTTATATCCGAGAAACATAAATAAGTAAAAAATTATGATGGATATTTTATTGACAGAAACGAAAACGAGCAAAACATCTCTGCTTCGGATATAGCAATTTTCTTTCATAAGTCAGTCGGGATGTTTGTATTTCTCTTCAAATTTCGCACTCGCGTGCATGTCGTAGGTTTCAACTACTGCACCATTTACTGACCGGTTTCAATCATATTTGGTGCAGGCATGCGGAACGCAACATTGATTAAAGTTCCCAAGAAAGTAGTAGACGTTTTTTAGACCTTAAAAATAATAAAAAGTGAAAATAAAATGCAAGTTAATATAATTAATATTTAATAAGACATCTACAATATTTGAGAAAGTTGTAGAATCTTCTTTAAATTATATGCGTGTATGCCTATATATTACTATTTTCAGATAACTTATACCTGAGTGACCTAAGAAAAATATGAGCCCATCAAAAGGTATTTTATAAGATTAGTGGGGAAGGGGTTAGGCGGGTCTGGGCTTTACTTTACTATCGATTTTTTGCATTTTCTGAGAAGGTTTACTACTGTAATTTTTATTTTATTTTTTTTTCACCATCGGAAGTAGAAATTTAACCGAACAGAAAGCATACCAACAAAATATCGTAGTCGCGAGGTCGACAGTTTGCGGAACGTCATTTTACAAATTCGATTTTTTGAAATAAGTATTGGTCGCCTACCTAGGACTTTCCCTCTGCCTAGTAGATACAATTCTATGTATTCTTGTCCAGATACTTAATTTCGAACAAAGCATTATTACGTTCCGGTTCGAATAGCTAACGAGTCCAGCCATATTATAAGGTGTAATTAAAATCTATTTATCGTCCTATTACGAGTTATTCATTTGTCTAAAGAGCATCATTCAGATTGAGTTTCGAAGCAAACAGGTTTCCTCACGATGTTTGTCATTCACCGATCAAGCAATCGATAATAATCTGCACGAGACCAAAAATCAAGTCAATTGCCTATATAAATATTTATTTATTATATAATATATAACTGAAACTAATTATTTATTATATAGTTTAGTCCCAATCTTAGTTTTCAGCAGATACAAAGGAAACAAAAAATGAATATTTAGTAACCTACTTCAAAACAAGAAATATGCGTTTATTCAAATATATTTTCCTGTTTTTTTTTTGGTTAGATTTTGATAATGTAGGCATTCATCTCATGTACCTAGTCCCAAGTTTTTTGTTACAAATTCAGTCCTGAAGTTAAGTTTTAGAATCAAAGTAAATAAGAAAGAGAGGCGCCTGCCGAATTGATTTCGGTTGTTAAATCAGTGTGAATTAAAAAAGAAGAGGTTAATTGGAGGCTCAATACGTCGAAATCATTTTTTTGTGCTTATTCCCCATTTTCGCATCGACCTTTCAAAAACATTTTTTTGGTTGAAAAAGTACGCTTTCTAGTTTACTCTGTATTTATATTTTTTGTATATTTGTAGAGAGAGAATGTTATATAGTGATTGGTAATGGATAAGCCGGTCACCTTGTCTGGTGGTCGGCTCACGCTCGATCTGCGTCCCGCCATTTCTACATCCGAATGATATTGGACGCCGCCACCGGAATTTATTGTTCGATATAACTTTTCTAATAGCATTTTTATTGCTCACTGAATTTTAAAGGCTAAGTACTTTGTGTATGTGTTTTAACTGACTTCAAAAGAGGTGGAGGTTTTCTGTAGTGGACAGTACTTTTTTACCCGATTACTCAGCAATTTGTTTTTGTTTCGATAGATACTGAGGTTTACTTCTTATGTGTTAGTACAAAGTTGTAGCTATACATTTTTATAAAAAATCGATTGGCTTTTTGTATTGAAATTATTAATTTTTTGTATTTTAATATTAAGTTGCGTACTGAAGAATGTTCTTTCGGAGGGTTCTAACCTTCTCAGACAAGCATAGTTACTCACGACCTTTATCGAACTGTCGAAGCAAGTGGTAATTATCTTAATTCAAGCGGTTATTAGATAAAATAAATATTTTTTGGTTTATTTGGTAGCAAAAAAAAACTTAAAAAATAAATAATACAAAAAATGTAAACAGTCAATCTATATATACTTCAGTGACAAACTGAGAAAATTTTACTAGTAATGAAAATAGCTTTGCCTTCTTTTCCCTCCAAAATACCTCAGTCAATCAGCTCAAAAGACACAACCACTAAAAGCCTTTAGAACAACAGCAAAACAACGTTATAAAAGCCCTTACATCACTCAAGTTGTTTATTAAACACAATTATAATATTCCCAACAAGCAGCGGCGAAGTAAATTATATTTCACCAGCTAATTCTTTGTTCGCAACACGTCTTGCAAGTTTGTGAATAAATTCAAGTCTTTATCCTGTGAGATAAAGGGACTTTAAACACTGAGTTACTTTGAATTTCCTTCCGGCTGACGCCTTTAAGGTTTTTTGTTACTGACGATGAAACAACAGTGACTGCGTAATTAGTTGATTAAGCGATACAGGCGGTAATAGTTGGAGAAAGTGCGTATCAACCTGCGTCCCAATGCTGGGCAAGAATCTCCCCTATGAAAGGGGTTCAGGCTATACAATTCAATTAGAATTACAAAACTCTCTATTGTCACCACAAAAAAAAAATACTTCAGATAATCAAAACAGAAGAAAAATCTAAGAAAACTAATCTGAATTTCTTTTTGTTCTAATTTGTTATCCATGACGTCATAAATGACGGCTGTATGCCGGCCAAAATGTATCTAAGAACTATAGTTTTTTATGTATTTTCTCTAATTTATTAGCTGAACCTACTAGGTTTTTTTTCTTTTTTGAGAGACTATGTTTCACAGTCGTTCTTTATTTAATTAAAAACCGTCAAGTAGTTTGATTTGAAAATCATTATGACTGATTCTTTTTCAATTTGATTTACAATTTTCACTCTTTCTAAAGTATTCCTTGATCTTGTCAAGAAAGTAAGAAAGAATGAAAGACCACTTTGATATTATTTTTATCAATAGCAAAATTTTTGCGCAGTCTTCAGGTGCGATTTGGAGCCGCTTAGTACAAGGCAGAGAAGCATCGCAAGGCATGGAGGAGACCTTCATCCGAATTTGCGTACCCTAATTATTATATATGTATGTTTTTAAATTTATGTGTAAATTAATTTTATTTTTACTAATTGCAATTTTGTTAGGAAATTAAAAGTATTTCCACCGAATTCCAAAAAGAGGAGGTATTCGATTCGAGGGCTATGTTGTTAAATGTTTGTTACCTGATTTCTCGGAGATGGCTGGGATGATTAGTTTTTTTTTTGTTTGACGGGGTTAACTTCCCGTGGCCTCTAACGTTTAATCAAATCAGTCTAAAAAATTGATTTTAAATCGAAATATATGAATAAGTTTTATTGGCGCCTCCCGTAACAAGTCAGTACCTAATCACTTTTTTTTAAATGACTTGTTTTTTTTTATTAACTAGGAACTTTCTATTTCTATCTATTTCTACATTTAAAGAAATACTTACAGCGCATTTGACCTCCGACAACGACAACCTCGATGTTTATATAACATTATTCAAACAAAGAAATCGTACTGCAGCGGTTACTCGTACAGCCAAGAAAATATTACTAGAATGACGGCGCAATTGGAATCGACGCAAAACATTCGTTTTAAAAAAGTTAGTGTTAAATGATGGATAATTTCATATAGTTTACATTTCTATACTTTCATATTCATCGGCAATTTTTGTTCGGCTCTCCAAAACGTAGTAACGACAGGCAGCTATTATAATAAGTAATATAAAACTAAATAGCGTATGTAACATGTAGATGAAAGTAATCAATATAAAGTGCTCATAAGAAAAGTGAACGTTTTTAAGGTTTTTACTAAAAAAGGGAAAATATATTCATAGTTATATTTTTTTAAATACAGACATATAAAAAACATAACATTATATTTAGCAAAACATTACCCTTAGGCTTTTGGGCAGTGGGGTAAAAAGTAAACACATACTTATGGCCGCCATTATAAATCCAGCAAGTTTATTGTATTGTTTGTTTTTAAATAGTGTTTTTAGCTTTTAGTAAAAAGTTGTCTTATCTTATGCTTATCATCCCTTTCCATACTTAGCTGAAAAGGAAAAAAGATCTATTTAGTGCTGTGTTTTTCTGCCCGTCTGACTGTCCAGGCCATTTTTTAATGATGCGAAGAGAGCGTCAAG
Organism: Ligdia adustata; assembly: GCA_947049295.1. Taxonomy (NCBI): domain Eukaryota; kingdom Metazoa; phylum Arthropoda; class Insecta; order Lepidoptera; family Geometridae; genus Ligdia; species Ligdia adustata. The sequence continues at coordinate 11,131,440 of OX346231.1, forward strand.
TTCATTAAAAAATACTATTAATTTCATCTTATTCACATACAGTTTAGACCTTCTCGTTATTACTATGTATTGTGCTTGGATTTTGCACTAATAAATTACTCTTCTGCCCCGTGTGTTCAAAATAAATGTGTATTTTATGTCAATTTCTAAAACGTCACTCGATTTTCACAACATTTTCTGCATTCTTTATTTCCAAATAAAAATTTAAACTCGAAGTCGCAAAACATTTTCGAGTTCTCAATAATTGAGCCCCAAGTCGTTTCAGTTCTGCGACACTTACAAAAAGGGGTGGCAGAAAGAACCTAGCGAGTGGTAAGGTTGGGGAGGAGGCGAGAGTGAAATCGGAAAACAACTATTAGTGTTACAAATGATGCGTCTGTTTCGACGGCGGCCATTTTTCAACAAAATGTGGCGGTAAATGAGAGAATTCGTTTTTCTGATATGAAGTATGAACTAATCATGTTTAAGTAGTTCGTCCGATTGTTTTTTTATGACTGATAGATAAAATACTGGCGGTTTTGGGGCATTCGAGATTCTTACGCACGTTGAGGTTTTTTAGGGATTAGATTTCATTCATTAAAAGGTCGGTCCACTACCGCCCATATATAATATAAAGACATACCTACTACACCAATAAGAAACTTTTAAGCATTTTTAGTGCATCAAAAGAATAAAATGCTTTAGAAGTTAGTACCTAACTTAACTGTATAATACTAATTAAATAAGGCGATCTATAAATAAATATGTACGAGTACCTGTCTGATTTATTAAAATAAAATATAATATGTCAAATAACGTCAATAGTAATAATATCTGCAAAAATAGCATTCTAATAAGCAGGAAAAATTATTTAAAACGTCCATTGCGTATTTTAAGTGAATGTGATTGTTGTACCTATTCTTTTTTAATTCCATTTTGCCAGTTTTATCATGTTTTTTTTTTTTCGATTTTATAAAGTAAACTTAATATGTTTTGCACATTCTATCTGCCGTGGGTGACGTCACACACCTGTGGGTTTCAACTGAAGATCCGCGCAGGTTATTTATAGACAGAATAATGACGAGTTAGAATCTAATACAGTCGTAATGAAATCTGATTCTCTGTGTATGTCAAATACAATCCCTGCGAACAATTGGAAGCCATGACCTTGACTGTGAGGATTTTTTTGCACCCACCGTCTATCAAAAATGCTTTCAGTACTTTCAGGTCGAGATGTCTGTTTATTATTGTATATTGTGTTTTTTTTCACAAATTAAACTAAAGTATACAGTAGGTATATAGGAGATATGATAATCATGAACTAGTGGTTTGCTTATACGCACTTACCTCCTCTAAGTTCACAGAGCAAGGTGAAGTTCCCTCCTTCTTCTAGCGGCCCCACGACTCCTGCCACGTCTCGACCTGCTTCGTCATACAGCAGCAGCTGATGAGGAGGTACTGGAAGATACGACTCTATTAAATTGGCGTACCTGATTATTGGTTAGGGGCGTACTAACCCAATAGGGGGTTACTATACTCATCCTAAGAAACAACTTTCAGTAACAGACCAACTCCGAATTTGAGAAAAATAATCAGCTGTTTCATACATTTTGTTGACGATTGATAAACATTTTGTATGGAACAGCTGTTTTTTTTTCTCGAATACAGAGTCGTTGATATAGTGAAAGTTTTCTTTAGAGAATAGTGTCTCCCTTATTGTTAAAACACCTTTAACCGATAACCATGTAGATTGTCGATGTGGAGTGACCTAACAGAATTTAACATATCAAGACTTAATTATGTGACAAGGCTATAACCGTCGCGTCGATAATATAAATAAATAAATATTCACACTTACAACTCTCTACTAGGATTTCTCATCTGTCGATGATGCCATGCAACATTAAAAAACATACACACAACACTCTCAGACCCAAAGATCCAAGCATCCAAATTAATCGTTCGAACACCTGCCCCGGTCGGGAATCAAATCGGAAACCACTGGCTTTCGAAGCGTGCGTGCTAGCTACTACACCATGTCTGCTATTGTTTTTTGTATTTAACTTTATGCTAGATTTAATAAATGTTGTTCTATCAGCGTATGACGTCATAATTATGTTTTAAGGTTATAATCGACAATAATATTAAATGGTTGAGGGTGAGTTTCGAGATTTTATACAAAAACTGTCAAGAAATGTTGTAGAATTATAATGAGGCATAAAAAAGTTTGTGTTCACGAGATCTACTCTTCTCAGAAGTACTAAGTTTTTATGTCAGTTATAAGCATTAGCTTAAAACTGCCAAAAACCTTGTCAAATGCAATTTATAAATTTACTTACCTACATATAACATATTTTGATAGCTTTTGAAATCGGCACCTGAATAGTGTCTATAAGAAAAACCGTGTTGTATATTAAAAGACATAGTCCTTTTTGTAATGCATAAAACTGTGCTAACAAAGTCAGGCAACTTTTACCTCTTCAAATACTGATACAATTTTACAACACGCGAGCTGCGAGAATATTGATTGATCATAACTTTTACTCAAAAACTTTTCTAAAATACTCAAACAGTTCACTCTCGTAAACTTCCCCGTAGAAACTCTGATAGCATTTCCCCACCGAACAATCGAGCACCTACATCGCCTCCCACCCTTCGGTGGCAATCCAACAAAAAATCAGCCATAAAAATTGACGTCACGAAGCATGGGCAAAGTTGGGACCAACAACCAATCCGACAAACAGATCTTCTAAAACTTTGCATATCACCAACCAACCGACAAATCAAATCGGCCAACTCCTTTATTCAAAAGGCTTTTGGCCTCAAACGCTCGGGTTCGCTTTGACTAAAACTTGGAGAAAAAATCTATTTGATAGAACAATGAAGGAGCAGAAGTATAACTCCGGCAGCTCTTATTACTTGCTCATCTGACATTGATTTCTTTTTATACGACTGCAAAAAATGATTTTTGAGTCTATTTAAGTATATTTCTTTGGCACGCCCTAGAGCCTAAACAACTGGTCGAATTTTTATGTAAGTAGTGTCAATAGATTTGTCTTCACCTGCATATGGCCATAGGTTATACTAACTGCATCCCGCAAATTAACTTGTTGAGTTACGTGGGTCGTAAGTTCTTGCAGTTTTCTTTTAAGTCATTTTTAACCACCTGTTAGACCTCGCAGTTAGTCGCCCACACTATGGTACGATTATGCCAGTAGACGGTGGTTGCATTGTAATAAAAGCTGTATGAAGACAACAAACAAAGAAAGGCGGCGTAATATCGTGATATGCATCACATCCGCCCGCAACTGTACAGCGCCATGATAACGACTGCTATGTCAAGAGCGCAACAAAAGACGACAGCCGTGGTAGTATGAGTGAGAAAAGAGAGAGAATAAAAAAAAGCGGTCCTTCTGTCTCCATAATCTTCATTCAGCCAGACCGCTGTTTAAAGGAAACTACTCCGTGTTGAATGAAACCTCATTTGCGTTAACAACGCGTTGATTTTATTTACCCACTAGTATATTAGGTTCAGGCTCCGTCTAGTTCACGACTGAAACCAACTGTTGTTAGACTGTGGTCGGGAACGTTTGCTGTAGTTTGTCTTTCACATTTAGGGCTCAGTACTGAATAAAATCCTTCTATCCTTCTATTATTATAAACGCGAAAGTTAGTAAGAATGTGTAGACGTATGGATGCGTGGCAAATGATTGTTTCTCTTTCACGCAAAAACTGCTGAACCGATTAAAGTGAAATTTGATATGGAGCTTGGACTTTGGATTAAGACGTAGGCAAATTTTTATACTATATTAACTCGCGTAACACCGCAGGGCGCAGCTAGTATATCATAAGCTACTTAACCTAAAGACATGAAACTTGGAGGGTGTATTCATCATAAGATGTAGGGTTGTACTCGTACTCGTGAATAATTTTTGGAAATTCAACATCTAAGGGAGTAAAATGGGGTTTCAAAGTTTAAAACTTCTTTAAATTCCAGTCACGAGCAACGTAGTGGGTAACAGCTACTCGTAGTTGTTGGTATATTTTCTTAATATAGTCAAAACATATCAAGAATCCTAGAGGTAACAGTATTGTCAATATGACAAATACGAAAATGTTATGATAGTTGCAAATGTTATGACGGTTCATATTTATTTATTAATAAAAGACTAGTTTAATGTTAAGTTTTTGAGCGAAATATTTGATTCTTTTAAGAATGAAATGGCTTCGTAACCTTCACTGATCCAATCCAGACTTGCATGCCCTTTAAAACAATGAAATACTACCTGAGCAATGCCAGCAAAATTCCTCGGTAAATTCTCTTTCATCTGTAATTATCGATTTGGCCGCGTATAGAACCGCTGAGATTTGTAAGTGACGATCAAAATGAAAAAATAAATTTAATATTTAATTCTATCATTAAAAATTAGAAAAAAACAATCAAGGACTCCAACGTTCGGTAAAGCTGTAGAGACAATATTGGGTCAACAGATTCGTGCTTTCTTATGGACACAAAAAGTTACATAACATGTTCGTAAATAAAAAAGTATTAAAAATTCTATAAAATTATAAAGTTAGTCCTTCACTCACCAACCACATTGAGTCTGATCTGGAAGTTCCTGGTGGGTGAGTTCTTGAAGTCGACCCTGCAGCGGTAGACGCCCTCATCGTCCAGCTGTACTGCCTCTACGTTCAGTGAGGAAGGGCGGGAGATGGTTACAAAGTACGCTCGCCGACCGAACGCCATCGGGTCCGACCAGTGGAGCGCTTTGTTGAAACTGCGCCCGCGAACGTCGAAGCTATGAGAAAGGAAATAAAATAGTAATTCTTTATTGTAGATACACATTGAATACAAGAGAAAATTTTAAACATTATATAGTGCCATAACATCATATTTTCGCACCAAAAGGGAGAGAAACAACTAGTGCAGGATACCAGTGCAATTTCTAAAGTTCATCATTATGTTAGTGTATATTAATGTTCATATGTTAAAATTACTGCGTTTTATTGTTGATATTATTTCTATGTATTTGAATACGTAAATCTGTTGTTCAGTTTCATCTATAATCCATTTATGTAGAAATCATAATTATTATTAGGTTCTCGTCCAAATTTATCCAGTACTTCTACTTCAATTGCCCTTCGCATTTATTATGATTTATATTGACGTGTGTTTGCTTTTAGACTAATTTCGTTTATTGATTTCCGTATTTTAAGATAACAAACCTGTGAAATTTATGCACCTACTTATATTAAATATTTATGTATGGTTTTTTTATGTAAGATGTTTTTGTTAGTAGCTTGTTGCCTAAGTCACACGTGCGTAGTGTCACTGCCCGGTCCCAGCGGAAGACCAGCGCTGGCTGCTGTACCAGCTGCAGCTAGCATGTATGCTGAGTTGGGCTCGGGTTCTGACTAACACATTATAACGTTATAGTTTTTTGTTAAACTATAGTTTTTTACTGTTTTTGTGTGTTTTGACGAAATAAACTATCATTCGTTCATTCATTAATTCATACCATAACTGGCAAAAATATCACTAAAAAAGCGATCACTTTCAGGCAATTTATGGTGGAGACAATTTATTTGAAATGGTTAATTTTGTAGCAAGGAATCAGACAGGGATGGAGACGAAATTTTGAAAACAAACATAATAACACAATATATAAAATCAGACTTAAGTTACAAATTACTGCTTTCTGTCACAAACCGTTCCCAACTCAACATAATGCTGGTTGCAACAACCAGCGTTGATCTTCCGTCAACGTCGTTTAGGAAAGCGATACTACGTACATACATGAATTCTATCTACTACCTACTTAGATTGGCTGGCACCGACTTCAAAAGAGACGAGAGAGTTGCTTGAGTGCCTATTTGTGGTTTTGAAGTCGGTTTCATTAATTTTTACCCGACTGCTATAGAAGGAGGGTTAGTTTTTCGAGTGTATGTAAGTATTATATGTATGTTTGTATGTATATCTTTTCGCCACGCTCTAAATCCTAAAGGCTTGTTGTATTTATATGTGAGCAGTGTCGATAGATTCGTCTTATTCGTGAGAGTGACACTGAGTATATAAAAATTAAATAAAAAAGAAATTAAGGATGAAACACTGGTTTAACGATTTAGCAGTCGGGTTTTTTCGAATTCACTTCTAACCACTTGCTTTAAATAATAATATCTGTTTTTATACATATTTATGTTGTAAAGGGCCTCTCACTATTGGTTACGGCCACACTGTTGCCCAAATAAAGGCCCGGCTTTAAGCCGTGTTTGTCAATAAATACATCAATCAATTAAAGAGTACAATACCCTACGAGTACAATCATCATATTCAAGCACCATACCTATATATTTACTCATTATTTAGTCCCAGTGGCCCTCTTATGCTACAATTTACGGTCCCGTTCGGTGAAATGCCTCAAACAGGGTCTGTCGTGATGATATCAAGTGTACTATTACCGTTATGTTAGTGACACAGTAATGAGATGAGTTGGTGTGTAACCTTGCCTTAGACATGTATTCAATTATTGAAAAATTAATATGTACTAAGAAATTGAGTTTTTTGACCGAGCAACTGTATGTATTGTCTAGGGTCACCTGGGGACCTGAACAAAAATTTGGAAAAAGAAGAGAAACAAAGATGATAGAAAAAATAACAGACCGTCAATTATAAGGGGAGTGGGTTTTTCAGAATAACATTTCCGGCTAGTCTTATGGGATAAATGGCGAAGTTGTAGGCAATACAAAGATCTGCAACTTTTGTACTAATATTTTTTTAGATAACTTTAAATTTAATGTAAATAAATCAAAGCACAAAGTGCATTTTACAAGCTTAAACGGTGAAGGAAGTAGAAAACTGCTTGTAGACGTTACTACTCGTATTAAGCGTGTACAATTATGATGAACTGATCTTAACTTTTGAACCAAAACAAAATGTCATAAACAACCCGAAAGTATCCCGGTTTCCCATCACGTACACGAGTCGGTCGTTTTTAAAACGCCACCTTATCTCTGCTGCTAAATTCGCCACGTATTTATCACAGTACCACAGCAAAGGCTTTTGTAGACGAGGAACTAAAATCGGCTTACTTTTTGTCTTTTATAACTTTGAATATGTGACAACTGACTGCGAAGCGGTATTATCTATTATCAGTTATTTTGATTTAAAAACCCAACTATTATACGTTTTTTATAAATATTAACCGAGAATGCATGAAAAGTATGCCGCTTCAAAAAAATATATAAGAAATAAAATCATATATATTTTAGTGATCAGGAAACATACATAAAAGTAAAAAACAAAATATACGGTAAATAAAGAAAAGATCTCTATCGAGGTCGGTTTTTGTTTCATATATGTATAATGCACAATTAAATCCCAAATAATGTGGTAAACACAAAAACCTTAGCCTTGTCTAGCATAAAAAACTTGTCAATAGAATAGAAAACCATTACGGTTTTCTATGCGTATGGTAAAAAGTCCATTAATTGGCAAAGACACTACTAGCCTTTTTACCTGTACTGTCGTTTATACCAACCCTATAACATATTTTCTACCGAATTCTAAAAAAAGATGGTGCTCAAACTTAACCAATTTGAAAAAATCTTTTTTGTTTGAAAGGGAAATTCTTTTTCTCGGTCCCATTTATATTTTATCAAAATCGACCCAAAGGTTTGAATTTTAAATGCCGTAATGACTTCCAATATTCGTCTTCGGTTATCTTTTTTTTAAAATAATACTGTCAACATAGCACAGTTTCGAGTTCCTCGTCTGCACGAGCCTTAATGCGGTGACAGTAGAATATGTTACACGTCGCCTATGTTTATGTCTGTATTATCCTTATAGCCGGTACATCTTCCCCACCTCCCCATTCTACAATCGGACAAGTAGAGATACTTGTAAGGCACTACCTGCCCATGGTAGAGCCACGGGCTTGCACATAACGCTTTGCTTCCACTTTTATTGTGCGAACTGCCAGGTTGTGAAATTCGCTGCGCAATTGACAACATTGTAAAGTGATGCAAACTCAATAACAATTTCGTGATTACATATGTAATTTTTGTTCATACTAAAAATACCAGATTTTTGTATCCACTTTCTTCAGAGTTTTTAGAAAAAAGTGATGAAAAAAAATCTCATATTTATGTTAAGACCGTCAGATGCCACCAGTAAAAAAACATTAATGTAACTGTCATCCGTGAACTATACCGAAACCAACAGCAAAAATACAGATAATTAATGACGTCGTTTTTTACGAGTTTTTGACGAGAACAACATTACGCTGAACTATTCTTATATTTCATTTTATGAATAAAATAAAAAAATAGGAGTACGTTATTTTTCATTTGTATATACGTAATTCTCTACTCCCCGTTAACTATAATCTCGGTCTCTTCAAGTCGCGAATAAATCGATTTCTTCTAGGCAACCGCGCTACGTCCTAGGTCGCATCGTCAATTTACATCAGGTGTGTTGTGATCAAGCACAAATCTATCTGCCTCACATATGGCCATAGAATCAGTTATCAGAGCATTTTTTAACAGAATTCAAAAAAGACAAAGATGGTTAATTCGACTGCATCATATTTTGTTTGTATGTTTGATACGCGCGATAAATAAGTATTCCTATACCTTTTACTTTATAGAACAGTTTTTGCTTTAGTACCGCCTCTAGAAGTTTATGCATTACCGCATTTGTGCACGTTTTTATGTTGTGTTAAGTTTTATAATAGTACAGAAATTCTAAAATCTATATTTTTGTTAAAATACTGAATATCGTTATAATAATAGGACGAATGATTTTATAAACCGATCTTTTGGGCTGTGTTAGTCATGATTTATAACCATGGTCATATTTATATTAAGATATATACTTTACTTTGTTCAATACTGACCAAAAACGTCGAAATCTACGCTTTCTAAAAGTTCAAGCTCCACATTTTTGATGAATTTATTAAAGGTACAATACTAATATCGGAAATATCACACTTCTAAATCCCGCAATACCAGTAAATCTGGAATATCTAACCGATATAACTCTTTATGTAAAATCTATGCGGATCTTATTAGGATTTATGTTATTGAATACCTACCGCTATACTGGATATATTTGTCGCTCACATTATACGACCGATTCGGTTAAAATATCGCCACAAATGTGTCTGACTGAGATTTCACTTTATAAATATGCACGTAGGTATGTACATTATTGTGTTTATTTTATTATATAAAGAATTCACTGTAAGAAGTTTCCTATTAGTTATTTTTTATTTACCAAAGACGCCCTAAATAATTTGCTTTTTATTTGTTCTGCCGAATTAAAATTACAATAGTCACTGTTTAAAGTTGAACTTGTATAATTAAGTTTATTAGTTAGGCATGTTTATAGTAGAAAAAATGACTTGACAAAGTATTGTTGGTATGCAAAAAGATTATCTGCATCGAATGATGATGAAGTCCATTGTTTCATATAAACATATATCGGAAGAAATGTATGGAGCAGCTGATTTTACGTATGACACTCGTAACTTACGTAAATGTCGATATAAACCTCTCAGAGTATTTAATGTACTCAAAGCTTAGTGCGGGGACCTTTTTGATCATAAGAACGTAACAATATTAGAACTACAAATTTGTTTTAAGTAATTAATAATTCAAATGTAACAAGACTTGCCTGCAACGGACGTTAATTAATGGCCAATAAATATTTCTTATTCTTAGACTAGACTATAAAAATTGAATGTAATAGATTTCATCTAAACCTTGCTTAGTTTTGGTAATCGCTTAGTAACTAACACCTATTCCAGCTCACAGCTACTCCTACTACCATAATATCTTACGATAATGACTTAACCAACCGCAGGCAGTGTATATCGATACGCGATAATCCCGGCGTCGGTCCGGGTTCGTTACTCGCACGCTAACTAACCGTGACGTGCGTGAGGCAGCTCTCTTGTTATATTACACAGCTGTGGAAGGATTATTACACTGTATTGTGGACTTACTGCGGTAGGAAGGGTTTCATTGATGTAGGCTAGGCTGTGTTTAGATGAGAGATATTTTTAATTATTTTTTAACTAAAGGTTTGTGCTTAACCACAGATCACCTCGCATAAAGCGACGATGCGTTTAAGGATGTAGCGCGCTTGCTTAGAAGAAATCAATTCACTCGTGACTTGAAGATACCGAGATTATAGCTATCGCGAAATAGAGAACTCGGCAGCAAATTCCACAACCTGGCAGCTCGCACAATAATAGTGGACAGGAAGTTTTTTGTGCGAGTCCATAAAACTTCTACCGAAAACTTAGATTTCCATTTCATTAACATTAACTTAATTATATTTCATTATTTTATTGTCTTATCTCAAGAAAATAAATAATAAAAAAGCAAAATTCATTTATGTTTACACAGCAAAGGTGAATTACGCTTTTTATCATATATTATTTAAATCGTAAAACGGTCTCAGAAATATCGTGGAATGACTTTTCATTCGTAAGTATTGCAAACAATTAATTTAAATGTTTTTACGTCGCCATATTTGATAAACTAATGCTATAAAAAACTTTTTAAATATGTTTTAATTCGCCTAGTACTCGTATGTATAAAATATGTTCTAAGCGAATTTAACTACGGTATAAAAACAGACCGTCCTCTCAAGTTGTCCCATATTAATATTATTATTATTATTAATTAATAGTAAAAACTAATTATTTAAGAGAATAAAAAAGTAAAACCTTTTTATTTTAAAATTTCACTCATCCAAAGCACTGCAGACGATCGATGGTTGCTAAAACAAATACTTGCAAGATTTATTTATGCGAGTGCCACTCAAATGTAGTGGCGAGTTCAATTATTTCACATCGGCCAATGTACTGTAAAAATAAAAAGGAGAAACAAATTCACACCAATTACACAAAACTCACACATAAACAAGTAACTTGTGTACAAATACATAACACACACACATATACATCCACTGCATATTCATTCGATTCTCTTTGATCATACATCAGGGACTGACATGAAACTAAATCTTAACTGAACTCTATTCCCTTTACATAAAGTCCACCGTTCCTTTGAGTAAATATGACGAAACTAGAGATACAGTCACGTAAACTTTATGTAATTGAAATAAAGCTCATGTTTGAATAAACAAGTTTGTAGTGAATTAATCCATCGCGAGTGTTTTACATCGTGTTTTACACGGGCATACAATTTGTGGTAGAACATGGGAGACACAAAATGTTTATATAATTTGGTTTTTGAATCTGCGTTAGGGACATTCTACCACTAATGGGTTACCATTAGTGGTAGAATCTGTGGTAGCATGCTACTAGGGTATATACATAATAAACAAAATATTAAGTTCAATTGTTTTAATTCATTAATTGATTACTGTGATGTCCCTATCACAGGATACACCTGACAGTACCAAAATTGTAGTCTAGTAAAGTCTAAATTTCTAGTAAAGCAAGACAATAGCTTGAAAATCTTGCATTGTACTCGTAGCATTTTAAAATAAACACGCTGTTTTGTGCTCATATTTGAAACATACGACTATATTTACCCCAAAAAGAGAGAAGAAATAAAAAAATATTAGGCTGTAGCATGCAACCGCAAATAAGAATTCTAAATATGAATAAAATCAGTATTTATTTTAGAGATTATTATAAAGTTGCAAAATATGTGGAACAATTACTATAATCAGTATTTTATTAACCAACTTTAAAATGGAGGGTCTCAATTCGTCGGATTCTTTTTCTACTGCCTTCCAAAAACGAGGAGGCACTCAATCCGATTATAATTTTTATATGATTGCCACCTGATTTCTCGGACTCGGCTGGACCGATTTCGATTTTTTTTTTTTGTAAGATAGGGTATAACTTCTCGAGTCGGCCCATTTAAAATTTATCAACATTGTTATAGAGGATTGATTTTTAAAACGTAATAACTGAAAAAGTTTTATCGGTGCCTGTCATAAAGAAAAAAGATTTTTTTTAATATTTGTTATCCGTTTACTTACAAATACTTACTTGAACCATCCCTGGAAGATTTTTGTATCCTAGGTTGACTTCAATGGTCGCATTGGTCTAGACATTGTACCACCCGTCACAAATGTCAAAATTGACAGAACAAAAACAAGCAAATCGCCTTTTTGCGTAAATAACCTTTAAACCCTTTGATTCGAAATTAATTTTTGTACTCTGCGAAAAAGTAACGTTATTTTGAATTTTGTTGATAGATTCATCATCCTCATCATCAACGTTTACTTACCCACTGCTGAGTATAGGTCTCCTCTTTTTGGTTGATAGGTAGATAATAATCCCTGACGTATTTATGGTATCATGTACACTGTCCTGACCGGAGCTCCATACATTTTTAAAACATTTCTTTTCACTAAATTCAGCCCAGGTTAATCAAGATACTTAGATAATAATATGTCTGCCAGAAACGAATTCGGTTATTCAATGTTTCACTAAATTTTTTTTTTTAATTCACCAAAAAGTATCGTAGTGTAAACGGGTCGCGTGGGAACGAGCACGAGCTGTCTTCGTAAATATTTCTATTACAATTATAAATTTAAATCAAACATCGTTTACATACACGAGCGACATTCTCGAAGGAATCGCGACACTTCAAGGCTTTGACGGTGTACATAAAGAAAGTTTAATTATATTTATGACAAGTTTACTCGTAGTAACTATGTTGGTATCTATGTGTTTAATTTAGCGGTTAATCAAATCAAATACCTTGTAAATTTAATACTATGATATTCTAACGACAAGCTGTGTTCAACATATTTAATTTAGTTGCGCAATTTTTAGTAATTTTGAGTAACTTTAAAAAAAAAGTAGGAACAGAATAGTTAGTGTTTTGCAAAAAATATTTTTAAAATGATTCGAAAACTAAGACGTTTCGCTCGCTCGGTCAATTATGTTAATTATGTTTGTCTAAATAATGGTACGCAATTTGTAATTAATAGTAAAAATGAGTTAGTATTAAAGGCTCTACAATGTACAAAATATAAGTATCAACCCATAGCGTCCCACTGCTGGGCACGGGTCTCCCCATGAAGGGGGCCATAGTCCACCACGCTGGCCAAATTGCGGGTTGGGCACTTCTCTTATCTTTGAAAGTTATTAAGCTTCTCCGACAAGCAGCTTTTCTCAAGATGTTTTCCTTCGCGGTTTAAGCATGTGGTAATTAGTTAAAACATAATACATAGCTTGTTGAAATATAAGATAGTTTACTATCTGATCTTACGAAATTACTCAAGGTTGTTATCAGAACTATAACTATCTATGTTATAGTACTTCTAGTTGCTGTGACCCGCGGCGTTATATGAAATGCATTATAAAAAGATTTTAATTTGAATGCGGATTTGACCTCTAAAATGTTGGATTACCAAAAATCCTTTCTTAATACACCATACACCCTATAATGAATACACTATACACCCTATAATGAATACACTATACACCCTATAATGAATACACTATACACCCTATAATGAATACACTATACACCCTATAATGAATACACTATACACCCTATAATGAATACACTATACACCCTATAATGAATACACTATACACCCTATAATGAATACACTATACACCCTATAATGAATACACTCTCCAAATTTCATGCCTTTTAGTTAAGTGGTTTAGGCACTTCTTTGATTCCTAGCATGTGTCGGTTAGTCAGTCAGGCTTATTCTTTTATAAATATATATACTAGCTGACCCGGCGTACTTCGTACCGCCTAACAGTCGATTAGTCGTGTCTTTAAGAGTTATGTTACTATCGTAACATAACGTATATATATGACGCTAATATATATACGATGCTAACGTCACTCAATTGTTTTGCCTTCCCGGAACCTCCCCACTAACACTTAAACTTTATGGTATGGTATTAAAATCAATATTAACTTTTAAGTATTATTACGAATCGATTATATTGTGAAAAGTGTTGTTCTTAGACTTAATCAGCTATTTTTTTAAATTTTTCTCTCCGTAAGAAGCATCATCTACTTCAAAGAATATTCTAAAAAAAGAATTAACAAAATCGGTTCAGCTGCTCTCGAGATTTGCGCTTAGCAACACATTCAACGATTCATTTTTATATGATAGAAGATAAATAGAGTTAAACCGTGGGAAATCACCATCACAGGTTTATTCCTCACCATGTGATTGAACATTGCAATTCAACACAAATAACATGTGTATGCAAACATCGTGACAGTGTATTTAGCGAGCAAACCCGCCGGCAACAGCTAGTAGTTAAATAAACAACAATTTACTCTAGGAGACAGATAATTTCTGCGTGAATGGATATACAGGGTTATCGGTTAGGGTGTACGTAACCGAAATGGGGTTACTGTACTCACCCTAAGGAACAACTTTCACCATAATTCTCTGAATTCTGTAGAGGGAGTCATTATACTTATTCACAGAACAACTTTCACAAAGGGACCAACTTTTAATTCTAGAAAAAAACAATCAGATGTTTCCTACATTTTACCGACAACAAGTCAACTTTTTGTATGAAATAGCTGTTTTTTTTTCTCGAATTCAGAGTTGGTCCCATAATGAAAGTTGTTCAGTGAATAAATGTAGTGACGACTCTCGGCTTAGTACACCCCACACAAACCCAGTATAGTTTGATGGAATATAGTAAATACAAGGGAATTGTCTTAGCTAAGCTATGCTTACACGACACATGATTGTATTTTGTTAAATTGAATTAGAATTTAGTTTAGTTAACCCAAATTTGGTAGTAATTTGTGTGTGGAAAGTTCTAGAGACTTTGTAGAGAAATAAGATGGTATATACAAAATATTTAGTGTATTTCCGCCTCGTCTTGATGTCAAAGTGAGAAATCGAAAAATATTTTTGTTTTTATGGTGTGGTTCCTCCTCACCACCGCCACACCTCACCTTATTATTTCTCTTTCTCTCAGTATCCGACACGGGGAGTGCCTAGGGCCCTAGCCACTGGTGGCATCCTAGCTAAAACTTTTTAGAGTGAATTTGCCCAGACCTCCTTGAGGGGGAGGACAAATGAGCCCTATGAATCTGAGTGACTATTTGACCTGATTGTCCTGGAGCTCTGGGGCCAGAGTTCACGAGGACCCTACACTTGATTGGCATCTGAAGGACGCTTTTTGGAGAGAGGTGCCCTGGCCCGCGCCAGAGCCCTATCATTAGATCGACTTGTGTCCATAGCATCCCAGGGAGAGGCCTGGACCCTAAACCTAGCTAATTTAGGCAACTGATTTGATTATTTGACCGAATTGCCCTGGCCTCCCAGACGGGGAAAGACCTAGGGCCCTATCAATCAACTGGGTGACCCTAAGGGTCGTAAGAGACCACGTCCTCGCCGGCGAGGACGCATTCTGTTTCGTCGGAATGGATGTCGAATCTGGTAGCCCGGACCAGTACCAAAAACGGAATGTGTGATAGGAGACGAGTCAGGTGGGCCGGGCGACCCCAGGGCGGCCGATACTACGGCTGCAATGGGGTCGTCCGGATCATCCAAGAAGTGTCTAGGACGCCTATGCAAGGGGGCGGACCGTTCGGGTCAGTCGAGTAGTCCGCCGCTTGAACCACGAGCAGGTTCGGGTGGTGGGGAGCAGAGTCGAAGTACCTACGCGAGGCATCCTTCATAAATTGACGGATGGAGGGGAGCTCGAGGTCGCAGTGGAGGTTCACGTTGCGCATATACCATTGCGCGTCTACCGCTCTACGGATGAAGCGGTTTTGAATGACTTGGAGTTTATACAGTTCATAAGAGGGCGCGTGTGCGAAGACAACAGAGGCGTAGGTCATGACGGGGCGGATCACGGTCTTGTAAAGTGTCACCTTATTTCTAAGGGACATTTTACTTCTCGCGCACAGGATGGGGGAGAGACGGCCTAGAAAGAAGGCCGCGCGGTTACGCACCGTGGTGATGTGTTTTTCGAAGTTGAGCCAATAGGCTCAACTTCGAAAAACACATCCAAATACCTAGGTGTTACCCTGGATAATAATCCAGGGTAACACCTAGGTATTTGGTCGAGGAGGCCCAAGAGATGGGCTGGCCATAGAGGCGAGGACCTATTCGGGAGAACTTTACGCGGAGTGAAGTACACTGCTGCACTTTTCTCTGGATTAACGGTAATGGCCCACATGCGGAACCATTTACCCAGGGAGAGGAGCGCTCGGTTGACGAGAGCTATTTGTCGAGTCACGTGCCACCCTCTGGCGTAGAGTGCGGTGTCGTCGGCGAAAAGGGAGAGCTCTACCCTCGGGTAGCGGGGGATATCGCTCGTGTAGAGTGAGAAGAGCAGCGGGGACAGGGCTGAGCCCTGGGGGACCCCCGCTCTGATGGGGTGTGGAGGTGAACGTTCACCCTCGAGTTTGAAGCGGAAGCTTCTGTCGCGGAGAAAGTCCTGGATGATGTGGACAAGACGGTCTGGCAGACCGAATTGATACAACTTGTATATCAACCCGTTATGCCAGACTTTGTCGAAGGCTTTGGCTACGTCCAGGAAGACCGCTACGGTCCCTGTGTTTGGGTTTCGTGTTGAAACCCTCTAGGATGTACTCGTGAGGCGGTGTACTTGTTGGACGCAAGAGTGTCGGGCTCTGAAGCCGAACTGCTCGTTGTGAAGGAGGTTGTTGGCCGTGACGTGGGCCCACATGCGATTCAGTAGAAGTCGCTCGTAAATTTTCCCCTGGGAACTGAGGAGACTAATAGGGCGGTAGCTAGAGGGCTCTGACGCCTTCTTGCCCGGTTTGTGAATGCCGATGACATCGGCAGTTTTCCAAGCGGATGGGAACATGCTCGTTGCTCATGGCAGCATTAAAAATGCTAACAAGGAGGTGGATTAGGGCAGGGGGAAGGTGCTTGAGCACTTTGTTACTGATGCCGTCGGCACCGGGAGCTTTCCTATCGCGGAGACGGTGGATAATAAGCGCAACTTCCCTAGTCGTGACAGGGTCGAGGGGGATCGAGGGGGGAATGGTGCTACGATGTTCGATCTCTCTGTCCATTATAGTAAGATGGGAAGCGGGGACCGAACTGAGCGACGGAGCGCATTGAGCCTCGAGACTCTCTGCTAGGCACTCTGCCTTCTCGTCGTCATCGAACGCGGGGGGCTGTCCGGGGCGGTTCAGGGGGGGCATGGTGACCGTTTTGTCTGTCTTTAGGTTGCGCGCCAGCTGCCAGTAAGCCTGGTGCGTAGGCGCGAGATCTGCGAGTGTGTCATCCCACTTTTGATCCCGGAGCTCCTGGATGCGGGCCTTTACGAGGCGCTCGTAACGCTGCAAGGTAGCTCTGTTCTCATCGTTGGGGCATCTACCGAATGCCCTAGTGGCTCTGTGTTTCTCTCTCAGTAACTCCCTCACATCCTCGGGCAAGACCAGCCGACGGGAATCTTCGACTGGTACTTGCCGCGACGATTTGCCTATGGCGGTGCGGAGGTGGTTAGTGAGAGAGTCGATCGATCTTTCGACGTCCTGGGGGGATTGGATATCATGGGGTCGAGTTCGGGTGAGCAGATGTCATTAAGGGCTGTCCCTAGATGGTTCCAGTTCACTATTGTCCTAGTCGCGGTCGGTCTGTCCGTCGGGTCGGGGCCTAGATGCATGAGCACTGGTCTGTGGTCGGAATTAAGTTCGTCGAGCACTTCTAAAGAGCGCAACTGAAGTGTTAAGCCTTTTAGGAGTGCTATGTCAAGTACGTCGGAGCGGTAGCCTAACCTAGGAGGGAAGTAAGTGTGCGTGGAGGGCGAAATGACATCAAAATTAATGTCATCCGCTAAACTAAATAGTTTGCTGCCGTGGCTATTCGTTTCGTTGCAACCCCACTCGAAGGTCTTGGCGTTGAAGTCGCCGGCAAAGATGACGGATCCTCCTAAGGCGAATAGTTTCTCGTAGTCATTCTGATCGAAACGCCTGTTACCAGAGTGGTAGCAGGCTGCGAGTGTGATAGGCTGATGGCCAGTTAGGGCGATCCGGCAGACGGAAGCTTCGAGATAACGAAGCGAAGGCGTGTCGAGAGGAATGCAGTGAAGGGATCTTCTGTAATAGATAAGCGTCCCCCCTTTGGCAGAGTGGAGCCTATCATTACGGACCAGACAAAAGTTGGCGATCCTGGGATCCCTTTTGCCCGGTTTCAAGAAGGTCTCGTTTACTAGTAGGACGTCGATTTGGTGGTCGTGGAGGAATTGTTCGATGAGTGGCACTTGGCTTCCTCCGTCACTCGTTTCCTTAAGAAGTCCGTTGGCATTAAACCATGCCAGTTTGATCGATCGGGGCCTAATACGTTTGGTTGAACTATTCATGACGGGTCGGGTTCGCGGCGAGGAAGGCCTGGATGGCCACGACGGTGGCCTGATTTTGCGCAAGAATGCGTAAAATCGCCGCCGGTTCGCGGTTGCTCAGGATCTGACGACCTAAGTTGATGCATTCGTCCAGTGGGAGCTGGGCGTAGATATCGAGGACTGCGTTAATGCATTCATCGTCCGCAAAGTGCGAAGGATGAGAGGATACCTGACGGGGAGCAGGAGGGGAAGGGAAATTACGCAGCTGGGATGTAGCCGCGGCATACGAGGTCGGGCGGGGAGCTGTTGCGCCTCTGCGAGCTCTTTATATAGCGGCCAGTCACGTCACGTGTTGTGCGTCAACGTTGTTGTTGTGTCGGTGCATATGATGACTCAGCGTTATTTAACGGACTTTGTCGGTTAAAAATCCGCAAAAGTGGTGACGTCACTCAATTTGTTTGGTCATTTAACAGTACTGAGTCCTGATTTCTGTGTTTCAGTATTTCCAACTGTTCCAACACACACAACCAAAAACCTTTGTCTCATATGTGCCTGACTTCATATGTGTTACTCGCTTGTAGTGAATGTCCCGTTTCAATTAAGTGTTTCGCGAAATGTGATCGTTCTGGGTGATCATATCTATACAAATACAAATACAAATACAAATGTTTATTGGCATAAATAATGGTTCACAAAATTCACCATGTAGGTAAGTATAATCAATTAGTTCACTATGCAGATGGCATGACTAAAAGTATAAGCACTTTGAAAATTAGCTACTTATTTTCAATATTATAAAGTAGGTAACAAACAAGGCTGAAGCAACTAGTTTCTTTATGTATGTTATTATTTTATGTGCTAATATTATAGTAGCCAAATTCTGCAAATGTAGTGTCGTTTCGCATACATGGCCGAGCACAACTCCTAACTAGGTTTCCCTGTATTTAGGATGTTAGTCCCTTCCTGTCGCCTTATAAGAAGGAAATATATAATACAAGCAGACAAGAAATCAACATAATATTTACCAAAACACTCACCAGATGTGGAAGTATGTTGATTAAGTTCACAAAATAAGATTGTACTATTAACTTTATAACCATTAATATAGATTAAATATTTAAATAAGATTAGTATCACTAACACGACACATCACAACACAACACACATTACTACTTTATAAATAATATAAAATACCAACGAATATAGAATTTTGATGCACGATTATTTTATTCTACCCTCATTTACGTCTCAGAACTGACTGGTTTAACAAACAGAGGTAAAGGAACACGCATCTAAATCCGTAGCTTACTGGATGTGTCAAAAAGTGTAGGCGTTGCTTTGCTTAAGTAATTATTTTGTTACAGTACTAAGTTTAGTTTTACTGTAATAGTAATATCTTTAAGTTTGTTTTAATTAAATATAAAACAAATGTTAAATTGTATAAAAAAGAGGCTATAGGCGGCAAGATGTTCTTTAAACCTTGTTTCAAAATTCCGTCCAGTTTGTCCAATGTATACCGCATCGCATTCGTCACATTTGAGTTTGTAGACACCAGATTTCTGCGCTTCTTCTAAACGATCCTTTCCGTTTGTCAGGTGCCGTAGATTATTATTTGTGTGAAATGCTACGCTGGTATTGTTTTTGTGTAAAATGTTTGCAATACTCTCTGATAATGGACCTATGTTAGTTAAACGCCCCATAAATTTGTTAATTCTTTCCGGAGGTATTGCAAACAACATCGTTTGGAATTTTTGTCTCTGCTTCTTTCTGACCAAGTCATCAATCATCATTCTATTGTATGCATTGGAGACAGCAATCTGATAGATCGTGTTTATTTCCTTCTTGTAGCCTTCATGTGTTAAAGGTACTGATGTTAATCTATGAATGTAGCTACGGAAAGCTGCTAACTTGTGATGAATAGGATGACATGATGAGTTCGGTATCACTGTATCTGTATGCGTTGGTTTCCGGTAAATTTGAAACTCCAATTTGTTTTGTACTCTTGTAATAGCTAGATCCAAGAAATTAAGTGTCCGGTTCTCTTCCGATTCTACCTTGAATTTTATTTTAGGATGTATACGATTAAGTTTATTTACAAATAAATCAATCTGTCGTAACGTTCCGGTCCAACAAATAATTATATCATCTACATATCTGTGGTAGAATAAAATCTTGGGTTCTCCCACCACACGAGTACACTCAAACTTGTCCATAAACAAATCGGCCATGAGTGGACTAAGTGGTGATCCCATAGCTAAACCTTCTTTCTGTCGATAATATTGGCCATCAAATCTAAAATAATTTTGCTGCATACAAATTTCTGTTAACCGGATCATGTCGTCTATTTCTCCTGGATGTAAACGTTGCCTTCCAAAATGATCCTTCAGAACTTGCAAAACTTCTTCACAACAACAGCTCACTTTCGAGCGAGCGCTTGAAGAGTCAACATCTCCTGAGGATGCCTTGTGCTAAGGCGAAACACGTGTCGAGGAAGTCGGATACTGAGAGAAAGAGAAATAATAAGGTGAGGTGTGACGGTGGTGAGGAGGAACCACACCATAAAAACAAAAATATTTTTCGATTTCTCACGCTGACATCAAGACGAGGCGGAAAAACACTAAATATTTTGTATATACCATCTTATTATAAATGGATTTCCGCAAAGTAACGCCTGACTCCATCAATTATCTTTGTAGAGAAACGCTTCTCGTTAAGGGATTTCCGCAATGTAAAACTTGATTTCATTAAATATTTATTGTTTTTGTTTTATTGTTTTTCGTCATACCCTCCGAAGACAGTGATTGGAGACCTTTCACTTGCATCCGTCCTATCTTTCGCATCGCTTATAAATTCTGTTTTCCGTGATTATTATTCTAATCATTTATTACTTATTTGAATTGTGTGAAAAGGTATATGTGTGAAGGGGGTGAATGAAAAGATGACGGCTGATAGAGTAGAATGGAAGAAGAAGACATACTGTGCCGACTCCACGTAGTGGGATATGGTCAGGAAGAAGAAGATTACTAACTTGATTATTAATTAGTTAGTAGATTTTAATCATAATGTAGCTGGAAAGGTGAAGCATTTTTAAACTATCAGTCAGTGGGTCCTGTGGTGTTAGCCGTTTATTATTTAAATATACCACAAAAATACTACAATTTATCGGAATAAAGAATCAAACAAAACAAACAAAACAAAAAAACCGCTTTTTTATCTAGCCGTACAATATCTTTGTCAGTTTGTATATATATATATATATGCATGCCTCGTCTCAAACACGGCTCTATTTGTCGTTCGCTTCATCAATTTCGCCTACAGCGTAGCGCTACGGCGCGGCGTAGTCAGGGAGTAGACACCTCTACAGACTCTACGTCATAGTTACTAGCCGATTACCGGATTCATTCGTTCAGTTGATTCAGAGGAATCACCAAGACCGTGAACGTTGAGTCAAGTCAAGTCCAGCAACAACAGAGCATGTTAAAAAATAATCTGGAGATTCAAGCGGCTTAACATATTCAAGAACAAGTAAAATTAAACAAGTGGTTAAAAGTAACTTCGAAAAACCCGACTGCAAGAACTTTAGAGCCACGTATCTTAAAAAGTGAAATTGCAGAATGCAGCTAGTATAGCTTATGACCATCTGCAGGTAAAGACGAATCTATTGACACCACTTACATAAAAATCAAGCTATTTAGGCTCTAGGGCGTGCTAAAGAAATACACATACATACACTAAAAAAACATAACCCTCCTTCTATTGCAGTCGGCTAAAAAAGCTCCGACATCGCCATATTGAAGTAACGGCAATCTTTTGGATTTGAAAAGTCTCATAATACATATATCATACTACTAGTTAAGCCCTTTCATTTGATACGCACATTGAGGAAGCTTTGAAAATGTATGTTATCCTGTAATCCTGGACCGAATTCCATCATAGCTAAAACACTGTTGACTAATTCACTTTTCAACAAAATAAATCAATATCGGTTCATCCATTCGAGAGCTACGATACCTGAGACAGACAGACACTACAGACACGTGAAACTTATAACACCCTATCGTTTTTTTGTCGGGAGTAAAAAATACAGACCATATCCAAAAAATATCACGCCGGGATTCAAACCTGCTATCTGCTCTGAGTAAGAGTTATATCGGAGGTTATAGTTATATCGTAAAGGCATATCTGACGAATTGAATACAAGAATTATAAAACTCAAACTCAATGTAACACTTTCAGGATGACTTATTTAATTACAAGCTGCGCCCCGCGGTTTCACAAGCGGTAGACATTTTATCATCCAATGGGAGCACCTTCATTTTCCAGGATAAAAGGTATAAGCTTTCTTAGTGCCAAATTTCATCCAAATCCAATTAGCCGTTTGAGCATGAAAGAGGAACAAACAAACACACACACATAATAATAACACACGTTATAATATTAGTGTGATTTTTTTTCCTATAAGATTGTTATTGTTAATTGCTAAGTAACTAAATATGATCGGTTGATATCAGTTGTTTGCAGATAACCGCTATATTGGAACCAAGGTCCAATTGGCCGAAGCTCAAACATTTGCATTGTAAATGGCCAGTGAGATTATTTCCCGTCTACTTCACATATTTGGCGTAGTTATCTCCGAAACTACAAGTATTATGCAGACTTCATTATTAGATACTACGTCTATTTTAAACCGTGTTCAAAGAAAGATAAGGTTCTGAATTTGTCTGGTTTTATGTGTGCATGTTTTCTGATTACTCTGTGACGCCTTTCGTCTGAAATCGGTCCATATTTAGAAATCATTTTGTTATTTGAAAGAGTAAACTTCTTAGGGGTTTTCGTATCAAAAGCAGTCTTGTAAATACTTTGTGCCCAATTGAAATTGATTGTTAATTTTTGTTCGAAGTATTATTGGTTATAGCATAGCATTAGCTACCCCATGCACAATAATGAAAAAAAGTAGCTTATCATATATACAACATGTAATTGAAAGGTGTGACAACTTAATAGTCTACCAATCGAAGTCAAACCAATGTAGAAAAAAATAATTCATGTAAAGAAAATATTGCGTCCTCCATACACGATCACGGAGACAAAAAAAATCGTCTATGAAAAATAAACTAATTTCTTTCGTACAATTCAGTCCGGTTTCACTCGCACCACACCTTGTAGCTAAGCAACGAAGTATATCGACGTCGTAGAATCGCTCAAAGGTGATGCTCGCTGGGACAACTACGCCAATATCTACGCAAAAAAATAAGCTAGATACAAATAGACGATAAAATATCCCAACAAAAAACAACGAAGACGAAAAAATTACAGTGCCATATCTATGAAAAACAAACTGTTTTTTTTAATAAGCCTAGTCCGCTTTAACTTGCAGCACACCTTGTAGCGAAGCAACGAAGCGTGGCGACATCGTAGACTCGGTCATGGGTGAAGCTCGCTGGGACAACTATTTGTGATATAAATGCAAATACCTACGAACATGCTATACGCTTATTTAACTAAAGTGAATTTTCTTAGTCAGGGGTTTTTATGTTGAATATGTGATAGGTTAATTGCGCCAATAGTAGGGTAATGTAAATAATAAAAAATAGATAATTCTGTAATAAAATAATAACTATTAATATTATTCATTGTACGGTCAAGCTTTTTAGTGTAAATAAATATTAAGGGTTTTTTCGAATGGAGAAATGTGATGCAACAAGCAGTCTCCGATTTTTTATGAGAGATATTGAGGAGGCTGAATATATACTGCGATATATTGGGGAAAAAACCTCCACTGTTACAAAAAAATAAATTTGGTTATACATTGAAGGCCGTGCGTCATAATATTTCCCAAAGACGCTGGTTTTGCATCCAGCTTATTTGGGACTTTTGGGACTGGCTTTTATAAAAATTTATAATTTTTTTCTACATATCATATTATGTTACTAAATTGTACACAAGGTGTATTTTTATTATTTAATTTAAATCTTCTAAATAACTTGTTAAATAAAATTGTTATATATACCGATTTAACCATTATCAAAATAATAAAATAAAAGCAAATATTTGTTTATGTGTATGAATGTGTTTATGTGTATGAATGTATTTGTGTGTAAGGCTATTGATTGTTGATTGTTATTGTATTGTTTTTATTTCTTTGAGCAAGAAATGAGCCAGCTCTATTTTACAAGTTTTGGAAAAATAGATTTGTTTTTTTTTTGTACAGGACCAAAAGTCTCTATGCCCAACGTTACGAAAATATTGTCACTTAAAAGATACGTTGCTAATTAACTTACCAACAAGCTTTTATTATGAAATACGTAAAGATTTATGTAAAAAAACAACTAAAATAAACATAGTTTATACGTTTATTTCATCTTAAAATGTCGGTTTAATTAAGGTAACAATCAAATCGGGAAGACTAAAATAACGTTTTGAATTTCGTAGAAACTGGAAATTCAACGGAATTCCAGTTTTTTCCAAACGGAATTTTGAATGACGGAATTTTGAATTCTTCTGGCTTACTTCTGCTACGGTACTCGCGTGCACTGTCACCACACCCCACAGTGAACTCAACGAGGCATAGCGCGAGCGTTGCCGCTCTGACGCCTCACCCTAATTGATAATTTATATCGATGTACAGTGTTTGACAATGTTACACTGACGAAACTCAGTGTATATACACTAATACTAAATATTCGTTGGATTTGGCATCATTATACATTCAAGAGAATTAACTGAATTGGTGGCGATATTAGGCTACCGTAATTCAGTAAGAACAGGGAAATGGTTTTAATAACTAAAGTGTTTTTTTTGCCTAGAAAAAATTGCTTTAGGCGATAAGGCCGCCCCAATGTACTACCGATGATTTGCTTTTGTTTGTATTATATTTTGTTTTTTTTTTTGTTGTGCATTAAAGAAATATTGTATTGTATTTCAGTTGCGTAAGGGAGACGTGTCAAGAGCTTTCATTAATAACATTAAAATCAAGTCTAAGGCTTACAAATAATTTAAATTTAACTTAAATCGAACTAAATAATGTCTGTAAAATTTGTCTATCAAGACTTTTGTTATAATATTAACTTTAAAAAATATAAGACACGGTACACGTAAACACGTATAAAAAAATATGTACGGTTAGATATAGTAGACGTAAAATATGTTATCTAAACAATTTGTTTACTGTAGCCAGGAAGTAGCCGACTCTTATAATACACCTAATCTAAGAGTCGGAGACACGTTTTAAACTTTGTAAGCATTTTAAGAACAATAAATATTTTTCTATTGTATTTTATTATATACTAAACACACGCTAAATTTGCATAATTAAGAATTCAAGAGAATCAACTAAATTGATGGTCAAATAATTATTTAACAGTAATGATAATTTAGAGCAGGCAGTGTGTTATACATATTGCCAATGAATTCCTGTCTATACATTTCTATGTTATCAAAATACATATAGGTATTTTTATGTAAGGAAGAATAAGCGTAAGATGAACTCTCTATTAAAACCCAGCTAGAAAAAAAAACTTGACAGATTTCTAATGGCGGCTTTATCGCTTAAAACGATGTGTACAACGACGCGTTAAGCCTAATTCATTTTAGGCCTTAAGATCTTACGTCGGGTGAGTTGCAGACGAAAGGTGACCTGTTTACTGTCGAAAAAAGTTGTTTATATAATTTGAAATACATTTCGATCTCATATAAATATAAGAACATATTCAAATTCAAACAAATGTCACCCAGAAACCAATTGAAACATAAAATATCGCAGATTTATAATAGAATAGAGAGAGAACGGAAATACTTGAAAAAAATAAGAGATATTAATTGTTAGATAAGTAAAATAATGTATACGCGGGCGAGCAATTATTTGTGATTTTATATTTTTTTTAGTAATTCATTATTTGACATATCCATCTATCTAATTATATATAAAACTGTAAGCTCTGACTGACTCCCTGTTATTTGCTAAGAATCAACGCAGAGCGCTAAGGCTGAGCCTAGAGGTACGAAATTTGGACGGTGTATTATTATATTGTTAAGGTGTATTAAGAAAGGATTTATGGAAATTCAACAACTAAGTGGGCAAAATGGAGGTTTAAAGTTAGCAACTTTTTTTTGTTGTGGCCGACGCCGTTGGTGATGGTTATAAATTTTATTAATAAAATACAATAAAATAAACGATTTTTGATTTTTAGAAGAAACTATATAAGGGTTTGTAATCGTAGAGCTAAGTTTTTTGGATATTTTTCGCTTAGAGACGACGCAAGACCTATTTTATTATTATTTATTTAGCTTTCATCTGCTATATAAAGTGTTATTATTGAACCAAATTTTAACTTCTGTGGAGGACTAAAGCGTCAGTGAAGTGTAATTATACAATAAATTAAAATAATAAATAACAAAAACAAAATAGAATGACAATATTTGAATATTCATGTTCAGGTATATTTTTTGTAAATCCTCCCTTATGTCATCCTCCACCCAACTGCGTATCATTTCAGTATTTTGTTGGTATTTTCAAAAGGTGCATATTTCTTTAATAAGCATTATACTTCTGCTTTAATTCTAGAGATAGATTTATTAAAAATACATATTTATGTATTTTTTTACAAACACTAACGAACTGCGAAGAGATAATGGCATTTGCCATTATCTCTTCGCAGATTTGATATCTGAAGAAATCTCGCTCATACGTTAGAAATATGCTCATATGTTAGTTTTTAAAAGGCTATTCCTTAAGAGAAAGCGTAGTTGAATTCAATGATCTGCGTAAAATATGGAATAAATGAAATATTCATCGGTATCTACTCGTAGTTGACGCATTTCACACAAACGCCGATGCTGACAATGTTTCATTGCGTTTCAAAAAATGTTCTGCTGCATTTAAAAATGTTTTGTGGCATTTTTAAATGTTTCGCACTCCATTTAACAATGTTCGATGAGTTTTTTTTTTAATCGTTTTGTGACTTCACTCAGACGTTTTTTATGTCAGTTTAATTTTCTAGTTGTACAAGCAGTAGTATTCATAAAGCAGTAGTAGATTACAGCTCTTTTAAAAAGTCATTATTTTCAGAAGGCTCTTTGATACATAAAATATTTTTTCTAATCAGTTCAGCTGTCTACGAGGATACAAGTAACATATATAAAAACACATTTGAGTTGAGTAACTTCTTCGTGGAAGTCAGAAAAAAGGTAGTAGTGAAGTTCTGTCAATAGTTGTGCGAGTTGTTGGGATCGAAGAAGTTATTATAAAATTATTTCAACTATTCGATTGTTGTAAATGTCACTAGTTTTTTTTTGTAATTCATTAAATATACTTCATCAAATGTTTGCCGAGATAGCGACTCAATGCAAAAAGGGCACACTGAAATATTTGTTCACTAAACTGATTTAGGTATGATAAATGTATATATGTAAACATTTGCAGATTCAGAAAGTGATCCCTCGTATGAATAGAAAGTAATACGTTAGGGTTATCGCACACTGCAGACTTTTGATAAGCGAAATGATAGGTTGATATTTAAAAAAATATTCATCTAATACCAATAATCAATTATGTGTGAAAAAATTGTAATTGACTATCAGAACTTACAACATTATTAAATTAGTCAAATAGTTGTAAGTTTTCCATTTAGTACTAAACAAAAATAAAGAAACCAATGCGGTAATGTGATTGGCCTAGCGAGATACTATTTTTTGTTTGATGATTTTTTTTTCTGTCAAAAGGTGAATAAGTTCACTACGGCGTTATTCACCGGACAATTTCAAATTTTTGACACCGACATGTGATGTTTAAGCTGAAATTAAGAATTCTGAATGTGACGAAAATTAGTCGGAAGGTTTTCTAGACATACCTAACGTTGGAAAAAATGTGTAGGCGAGATAAACTGCATATAGAACTACTAGCATAACAGAGTAAGTCCTGACTGACTGATATTAGCTGGGAATCAACGCAGAGCCAAAACTGCTGAAATTAGAGACATGAAACTTGTAGCGTGTTCATTACCTACTTAGATACTAAGAAAGTATTTTTGGTAACTTCATCCTTAAAATGGACAAATTAGAGTTCACAGTTTAAAGCTTCATACGGGGTAATTATAAATTCGATGCGTATATTTAGAATACTGAAAGAATATTGACAAATAAAATACCCGTGTTATTTTGTTTTAGTTACAAAAATATTGAGTAAACTTAAATTGAAGTCATGCAAAGTGAACCCAAAACTCATGGTCATAAGCGGCAGCGCGCCGCCTTGGTGCGAGACTAGGTCACGGGGACGAAAAGCGCGTTTGCATGTCCCACATTTGTGTAATCGCGTTTATGAGAACATATTTCCCAATTTTAAGAAACAAAAACGCAAATAAGTGGCTTTTATTAGCGAAATTTGTTATATTAGCGATTTAGATTGCGTGGTAAAAATATACGCAGTCAATTTAGTCAATATATTTATGTTGCGAACAACGCCTCGGATGTCAGCTACTTACTACTCATAAAACCAATTTATATATCAAGTACAAATTTATTAATTACTCTTCTAACACGATAATACGAACGAGAACATTGTTGCAACAAAGTTACGAGTAAGCTTTGTAACTCCAAACATAATTTCAAAACGACAACATACGACCTTGTTACACATTATGTACCGTGTGGATAGATTGTGGGGAGATTGCAGCGAAATTTAAATTAGCTACGAATACTTGCTATGAAGTTATGTAACCTCATTATGTATAGAGTTGAGGAATTATCAGGCGTTGCTATTTTGTACACTAAAAATTAAGGTTTTGATTTGTATTGACTGAGCGAGCAAAATATGTCTAATTCTGTCTTAAGGGCTGGTGGGTTATATTTTCGTACCGCTTGGTGTAGAAACTTTTGGTGGATGGGTCTTAGTACCAAAAAATACTTAAAAAACGTTGGTCCTAAATTTATCGATGCTACTGGGGAAAAGAGAGCTGGCTCATTCCTTGCTCAAAGGATTTCAGTGGCAATTGAACGCAGGAACGCTGCCAGCATTCTTGGGACTGCCACATGGACATAATTTTTTTAGATTTTTTTTATTGACAAAGGCTTGTGTTTATTTTTAAATAAATGATTCATATATTAAAGACATTGTTTTCTTTTTCTATGGCATCATCTACCAGATGTTTCAATGGTTAGTTTTAACTTACATACAGATCGTATTTTTAACCTACTACGCAAATAAGTCGGAGTGCTATAAGTTTGACGTGTCTGTCTGTCTGTCTATGGCATCGTAACTCCTAACGGATATACCGATTTTCATTTTGATTTTTTGCAGTAACGGTGGTCGGGAGTGGTTTCAGCTATATTTTATGAAAATCAAGATGGCCGCCGCCACATAATCGCGGAATACAATTTTTTTACATATCCTCCAATATAGATATATTGGAGGATTTGTAAAAAAATTGGAGGAATAGTAAAAAAAATTGTTTTGATTTTGAAAGGCCTTGACTAGTAGAATACTATACATTAGGATAAAATCCAATCCAAAATGGCTACAAAATACATGTCATGAGTTTTTCAAAATTTTCGATTTAACTTGTTGAAAATTTTGAAAAATTGTATATATTTGTATTTTGAACATAGATGAAGCTTCTAACTCTACTGGCTAAAAGAGGGTTATGATTTTCAAAGTGTATGTTTATTTAATATATTATGTATAGATGTACGTCCAGTTGTTTGTAACCCTGTACAGCCTAAGTAAGTTAACCGATTTTAATGTGCGAAATGTTACCTACAAATGATCATACTAATAACAATCCGCGATTTTACTCATTACGATACAGTGGTCTTAAATTTCTGGTTTCAGGTTTTTAGAAGTTCCTTCTAACTACCAATCTACTTGCTTAGAATTTTATACCATTCTCGAATTTTTGAAGAGCGTTATATTTTTTAAATGTATGTTATAATCATCACTATTCTTTACTTACTAGCTGCTGAGTATAGGTCTTATGTCGAGCGCCTTATTTTTTGACCCTGGTCACGAAACGGCAAAACATTACCAGATAGACTTACCATCTAGCTGGGTTAAAGTTGTGATAAGGGCGTTTGGATCTAAGTTGATAACATTAAGCACATGACCGGAAATTCATATCTATAGTACGAAAAAGAGTAAGTTCTGACTGACTGACTGATATTTGCTAGATCAACAAAGAGCCTTAACCGCTAAACCTAGAGACTTGAAATTTATAAGTTTTATTCATTATAGGGCGCAGGAGGTTCAAAGTTTGAATCTTCTTTGTATTCACTTTTAATGACGCGTGCAACTTATTAATTTTATAATATTTACTAAAGGCTTAAATTTTATTTTCATTGGTCGGCACTTGAACCCGCTACATCCTGTCATTGGCACCGCACCTCACGTCGAAGGTAACGAGCCGTAAGGGTGCTACGTCACTTGTCTCGCTTGCTTCAATGAAATTTCAATATCCACCCAACAACCCCCCACTCGATTCCACACCTTATCTTTAACAAAATACAGACAGTTTTCCCCTGCACTCACACTGGCAGGTTTCAGAAACATATGCCGCCCTGTCAACTATTTTTTGAAGACTTTTTTCCATATGGTTATTTAGATTTGAAGTACGGCATCAATCTTTTTTTTTTCTTCGCGAAAATATGAGAGGGTTGAACATAAAATATTCGGATATGCCGTAATTTGGTTATAGATTTATTGGATATATGAGGGTAGTCAAATAAAAGTGGATGCGTATGGTTTTGTCGATTATCTAGGCAAGATAGATTGTTGGAGGGAAATTGGTTTAGATTGGGCTTACATTTTTAGGTAACATAATTTTTTACGTGGGGTTTTATGACAGCTGTTGGATTTATCGTTTTTTCGGATTTTAATACCTTACACTAAAGATATGTGTCTTAAATAAATAAATACAAGTAATAGCTTACCCTCTCTCTCTCTGAGCATTCTATAACGTGGCCGTTTTCTTACAGCTAAAGCGACTACAACAGTTATCAGTAATCATTGCATGAATTTCTAAGCTAATTAATAGTGTGTTACTATTGTATGAGTGAATAATATTCAAATATTTTGTATAATAACGGATATATTCTCTTGACATGTAACTTATCCTGTTACGGGGAATATTTGAGTTAAACGATTACTCTAATACTCTATTTTGGAAATTTACAATTAGAAAAGTAACAGCTGTTTTAAGCCTAATGAGTCAGGTTTATTTGATGTGCTTAATTTTTATGCAAACGTTAAAAGAAAGTGACCCACGGCGTTGCCCATGACATACAATTGAATAAAAAGAAGTTTGTTGATTACTCTACGTTGATTCCTAAAAAATATCAGTCAGTCATTACTTTTTTATATTAAGGTTGCCTTAAAAATTTATTTGTACTCTGGATAATAAAGGTGAACCAAGGTGAATACATAAATTATATAAATAAATAACAAAGTTAATCAACTTTGTTATTTATTTATATAATCTATGAATTTTTATCAACTTCTCAAAAAAGGACAGAATGCTCATATTTAGAAAGCATTCTAAATACTAGTCAACAGTGGCATCTTTACTTTACATTAGCAACTTTACCTTTCATTCCCTAAATTAGTTTTACCAAATATATTTTTATCTGTGGCTTCTGGTGCAATCTTAGATATATTGATAGATTCTATGATATCTTCGGTATCCCAAGAAAAGATTTTAGCTGGTAACTCCGTTACCTGCCAAGCAATGTGATTTTATATTTCATATGGTAAATTCTGCTCGCGGCGCTATTGAAATAAATTTTATATTTTACACAAAAAACCAAAGTTCTGGTACGTGGTCTATACTGAATTGAATAGATGATATCCTCATATGATTTTGTTCTTATGATTAAATGCAACGTGACGTTTGTCAACTTTCGTTATCGCTATTATCCACCAACAGGTTTTGACGACATTAGTATTTATTAGCATTAGCATAAGTATTTATTATTTTTAACAATTTCAGTATTGACAACGTTGACGACATCAACCTGTTTCTATGAAAAATTAAATTTCTTTGGGGCAACTTTACCTTAGTGTTGGTTGCACAATTTTTAATTAAATTAGAAGCTTCCAGAATACTTAGAAATAGTTTTTATCGCAAAAAATATTAGCTGCAAATATTTGTTTGAAGTCTACTGTACGTATTACAGTACGTACAGTAAACTGTAGGCATGGTAAAGTTACCAAAAACGTGTCAACTTTACCTACTGCACATTTTCAGATGTTCTAAGGATTCTATGCAAGGTTTAGCAAAATTCAATCGCTGAACCAATACAAAAAGATCTTCTTAACATAATGTATCTATTAAAACCTTCCTAACAAACTCCATGTTGGAATAATATGTCAAAATATAAAAAAATACGGTAATGTTGACACTGTTGACATAATTTGAGTTTTTGTCTAAGATATTTTCGGTTGCAAATAAATATATTAAAATTTAAAATTGTTAAACTGATTTTTTAATAAAGAGTTGTCTTATCTTGTCTTATATTTCCATTTCCATTAAAATGTTATCAATATTGGTCCAGAGGATTGTTTTATAAATAGAATTAACTGAAAAAATTCTATCAGCGCTAATTGTAAAGTAAAGCAGTCATGTTTAAAAAAAATATGTTTAGTATGCAATAAAGTTATACCTATTTATTATTTCCTACTCTTCTACAACACATCCATAAATAGTTCAACAATATAGGGTCATTCGTAAAAAAGGTTCTTTTAGTCTCCCGAAACAGTAAAGCATCTCCGGTTTTATTGTCGCATTTAAATAAAAGCGTGTGACAGAAGTTTTCGAGTTCGGAAAAGTCGTTCTAAGTTAAACGCCCATAAAACAAGCGTCGTTCTGCGCGACACACCTCGCTTGGGGATAACTTAGCGGATATAAGTTAAAACTTAGTGTACGGTGTTATCGATGTTCTCACGGAGCTTTAGTCCAACTCTAAGGGTCCTCGAAGGGTTTTGGCATTGTCGAAGCTCAGAGGAAGCTCACTAACCGTGACCTTGCCAGCCACGGTGAAGTCAAGAGGCAATCGGGATAGGCTGATCCACAGAGGTTTTATCCTCTAAGCCTATGTCGGAGAAGCTACAGGAAGTAGATTGCGGTGTTTTATAGGGACACCGCAACTGAGGCGGACTGTAATGTCGCAAGACGGAGCAGCCGAGGATTGAGACCGCGACGGTGGAGGAGTGTTGGTATTAGAGTGAGCCCCTCGCCTTACCTTTCGCGGCCTTGGCGGGGTCACTACCGTTTGATGACATCAAACGGTTTGGTGACCGGCACGACGTGGTGGGCTCCGAAGTGGCAGGTGACGGGGCTACCAATGATCCGTCGCAGAAGGACCTCGTCTAGACACGGGGTCGTCTGACGCCCACATGATGGTACGGTCCTCGAGTAGGTTGTCATCATGTGCCTGGTGTAAATCTGTTCTCCTCCAAACAGATCTCCAGCTTACATACAATATGTTTCTTTTGCACTCTTATCATTCCCACTATTAGATAAAGCGTTATAGAAAGGTGTGAAAAAAATATGATTCTCTCATTCAAATTTGCCTATCACGTGATCCACATAAGCATAGTTTTGTGCTAGTGATGGTTCAATTTGAATAGGGCACACATTTCCCTACAGACCAAGACGCTGGCCATATTTGGTCCGAAGACATCACTTACATATATTTGAGAAAAACTTTGAATTTTCCGACAATCAGTTTTGTTGTTGACCGTTACTTCATATTTGCAATCGGTAGAACATATATGATTCGTGATATTAATGCAGAGTGGTGTTATCGCGTAGTGTTGCGTTAGCTATCAAAGAAGTAAAACAAATGTTGGCAATCTTTCTTGAGTGTCTGCGTGACCGTCGTGGAATAATCGCGCGACATTCCATGATGATGAGGCGATGAATGAATTTAGTTCTTCGCAATAATTTATGTAAGTAGCCGGTAATATTAATAGTTAGTATCTTGATTTCATTTTGACAGTTTCCCTATCCAGCTCTGTCAAAATAGGAAAAACGATAATTTGCCCAAGGCTAATTTTCATTGCCAATTTTCTTAAACAATGTCGAAATGTGTAGGTATCGGATTTTTTACATATTTTATCGGACACATTTTAGGGATTGTGGCCTGATATGAAGTGAAAACATTGCAAGACGCTACCGGCACATGGTAGAGGTTTCACGGACTCGCACAACAACGTTTTGCGTCAACTTTTATTATACGAACTGCCAGATTGTGAAACTCGCTACCGTGTTCTCAATTTACCGTTACATATAAATCTGGGTATTTTCAAATCGCGAGCAAATCGGTTTCGTTCATGTCTGCTACATCTTAGGCCGTATCATCGCTTCAAATCAGACGAGTTGCCGTCAAACGCAAGTCTATTTGCAATACCAGAACAAATATTGGATTTAATACCATCACAGGTAAATGATTCATAAACAATGAAGTAGGACGTTACTCTGCGGAAATCTAATCTTAATTATACCTTAATAAGAATGGATTTCTAATCCTGATCGAAACTTATTAAAAACGTAATGATTAACAAAGAACACTATCTAGTTCTCTATAAGTGGAGCTTTCACCCACTACAATATTAATAGCTAAACAAAACTCCACTACAAGTGTATAGTACCTGCCATCTATGTAAATATTAGAACAGCGTCGATTTAATACCGCAATACTTTACGTTTGTAGGATTGCAAATTGCGGGCCGATACGACGCCATTTTGGATATTTATTGTGAAAGTAACGGCGGAAGTAACGCAGCGGGGACCGGAAGTAACACAAGTGGAACTGAGATTCTAAGTTTAAAAGTTTTGTTATCGATTTATGTGCGCACTTGCTGGTTAAATTTGGAACAGGCGAGCTATTTAATAGTTTTACACACAACGAACTTCTACCGGCAGTTTTGGATAGAGTTCAGCGAGGTTAACTCTGATTATCTACATCTACACTAATACTATAAAGTAAAGATTTGAATTTTTGTATGTAATTAATGAGATTTAAGACCGATAGACATTTTGTATAAAACAGCATGTATTTTGTCTTGGATTCAGGGTTGATCCCATATGTGAAAGAGGTTCCTTAGGATGTGTATATGAACCTCCTTTCGGCTTAGTAAACCCCTAACTGATACCCCGTACAGGCTATAGAAGCGCTATACAACAAAAAAGATTTTTTTAAATCGGCAGTTATGTTTTATTTGGTATTTTAATGTGTTTCCAGACAAAACATATTTAGGTATACTCTTAATCTAGGATAGGATCGAGTGAAGTTTCATGGCTTATATATCTCTACTGGTGGACAAGAGTAAGCTGATTATGACTATCTTAATAACATAAATAAACTTAACAATAATATTTAATCCCCACCCAGTCTCCAGAAATGTGTACATGACAGCCGTGTAAATTCCACCCCTATAGGGACAAAATAAGGGTTCAATACCCGCCCCTTAAAGGCACACTTGTCCCTTCACATTAGCATACCGGACCGACGTCGTCTTAAGGGCCCTATGGCCTAGTCCTAAGTAAATTTCTGGTAACATAATAAAGAAGTAACTTAGTTGAGGTAAATCTCTATCTACTTAAGAAGTCACAAGTTCTACGATTTGAATATAAGTAAGAATCAAAACGATTAATATATAAATCTGTTATTTTAAATTAAAACTGTTTTAACAAATAAGTTACTACCTACTTCCTTTACGGTATGGGATAAGGCCGCGACAGAACTTTTTTAACTATATCGATTTATAAATAGAATCTCATGGCCGCTTTTTATAAAACTTAAATGTGGTACCATTTAAGTTTTATAGGAGGTTATTATTTAAGAAAATGTCTTCACATTTCCGAGAAATAAGTTTACAAACATTTAAAAAAATACAATCAAATTGAAGTACCTACCTCCTCTTTCTTGGAAGTCGTCAGAAAATGTCCAACTATGCGAACCGTACTGTGCGGAGGTATCACTAGTATTCTATATAGTAACTCTTTTATATATAGTTAGATTGATTGCGGGTTCTTTTAACGGCATGTATTTGTGCTAGCGAGCGTCACCTCGTTACTCGTTAGCTGGTCGCGCCTCGCAATGCCGCGCATCCACCACTTTTGATAACGGTTTGCAAGTGACATTATTACCAAACACAAAATGACTAACTACAGCAGCAAAAATATTGCCGATATATTATTACCTATAGACCATTTAAGATCAACAGATAATCCATATATCTACCTACCACCAGAGAGCAGCGTGCCCAGTTGCTAGCCACATAACCACGCTGAATTGCAAAGCTTATACATTGTGCCAGATAAAAAATTGCATTCTGATAACTCGTCGATACAAGAATTATAAAAATTAACAAAAAAAACTAAAAAAATTGCGTTTTTTTATATGTTTTCAATTGGTTCAACTGTTATTTTGGATTTATATTTTGTAATAGCGATTGCCGAGATACGTAATTGCTTTACCCTCGTGGTAACATTAAAATTATTACGTGTTAACAATAAAAAAACTGTGTTAACAATAAAAAAAACTGTGATTAAAAATCGTTATCGATTTATGTGCGCACTTGCTGGTTAAATTTGGTTTGGTTTCTTAACACAATAAAAAAAACTGTGTTTAAAATAGAAGATTCACAATACGCCATTTTTTAAGGCAGTCCTAGCTCCTAAATGCTGCTTTAAAAAAAACAAATAAAATCGTGTGTAATAGACACAGATTTGATTTTTTCACTTTCGGAAGCTTTGGTTCAGTATAAAGAAGCCTTCAAGAACCAAACCACAATTACTCGTAGTTTCTTCAATAGTTTTTTTTTTTTTTAAATATACTCTTATAACTTAATAAACTTTCGAGCTACAAAAGTAACAATGACATTCAGACAAATCTTGATTTATTCAGTAGGCAATACAAAAATCTAGAATCGTTCATTTTTATTTTTCCAATATTTTAAATAGTGGATTTTATGTGAATTTATTTCGTGAAATACCTACAGCCGCGATGCGCAATTTGATCATCGCTATCGATCCCTGCCCCGATCTACCCGCTCAGTCCGTCGCTAGACGTTGCGAAGGAGGGACCTGTGCTTGTTTGCCCCGCACCCTGACTCTACTATTTTATATTCGTAAAGTAAAAGACTTTTATGTATTTTTTCTAAAGAAATATTACTCATTCGAATTGTGTGAGTTCTAAGTACATTTCCAGTAGGAAACAGTAATTGAAGCGTAACTTACTCCTGATAAAAACGCAATCGACTGTTGAGACGCCAGATTTAAGTGAGGCGTTTGGAAACTTTTGATTTAGCGTGATAAGAAAACTTGTAACGAGTTTAAAAATATATGTAGGTATTGGTGTACATACTCCTTTTTATTTTTTTCATAGTTATTACTAATGGTAATGGTATCTTATTGTGATAATCCTACCTAAGAAGCCAAGAAAATAAAAACATCAGTTCGAACTATTATTTTGTACAAAACATATACTTAACTGCAACAGAAATCGCGGAAAACATCTCCTGCATTGATAAGTACTATACCCGCGATCCTCTTTCCACTTAGTACAGGTTATGTCAATAACACTGTAAGTACTTATTCTTCAGTTATTTTTGGCACTTTTTTATTTTGTTAGTACCTACCTATCACATACTTACCTATTTGTGAACTGTAGCAAAATTTCTGGAGTAACTAATTATTTTTCGAGATTTTAGGGTTGACTCCTTGAAGTAAAATTTATTGATATAAGTTTAGTAGTATTGATGAGTAGGTATATTGAATCCCATTTCGGCTTTGCCAATAACAGTAGCGTAGGGTACGTTTCAAGATATATTTTTTCAACAGCCATATAACAAAAAAACTTGCTTTAAAATTGAACATTAAAAATCGAATATGCGATTTTAGAGAGGTAAATAAAGATGAAATCAACTCTTGTTAACCTGTTAACTGTAACACTGTAGGTACTTATCGTTAGACATAATGGATAGGTACTAAGATAGGTATCAGTAGGTATGTATTGCCCAGTAGGTGGTGTCGTCTCCTAATTAGTAATTGAAATAATCATTAGTAAGATCTAAAACAGTAGGTATAAACCAACTGTTTTGGTTTTACTGTTGCCTACTAACCACTATGCCTATGCCTATTAGGTATATTTTAGCACGGCTGACTGAGGTAATCCTATGCGATAACCAAAATTTAGCAACGGTCGATGCGGTCAAGTCTTGGATGGGTGACCGAAAGTGGCATTTTAATTTTGATCGCTTGCTTGAGCCCGATACGATACATTTTAGGTCCTCACAGTCACCAAGCACTCGCTCGAAGAAGAAGATAAAGAAGGAGTAGAGCCAGAACAACTTTGCCCAACTCATATCTCTTTCATACGGCAAACAAATTCGTCAGAGTAAAAGAGATAAACATAGTCCGAACGCGGCGCCACATTCACACGAGTTGTTTGTTCGCTGAGAAAGTCATAGACTAGCTTATTTTTTTTTTAAATAAAATTTTTGTAAGTTTATTTTATAGTTTTTCTTTAATCTTTGACGTTTATATATAAACGAAGTAAACCTATTTAATATTTATGTTTATATCGGGTTTAACAAAGACCATTAAAGTACCTTAAAAACACGACGTCACAAAATTACTTAGGTTGTATTTGTATTTGTATTATACTACTGTATTATATTGCCCTGTATTATATTATTAAGTCCCTTTTACTTAAGTTTTGCGTTGTTTTTCATATTTTATAAAAAAAATTGTAAAAACGTGGTCAAAATCTCCGTAATAATTTTCTGACGGTTTTTTTATATTTCTGGTACTGAAAACATTAGTTTTAACTGTATTAATTACCATTTTTATCCGAAAATTAGTGTTTACATATTGCTGACAAAGTCAGTAATTTTCGCTTGACGATATATCTGTTAAACATACAATACAATACAATACAATACAATAATTCTTTATCGTCATCACAAAAATACAACACAAAAAGAATACAACAAACAAATAACATGGCACAAAAGGCGTTCTTATCGCTAAAAAGCGATCTCTTCCAGACAAACTTTATAGGAATGGAACATAATAATAAAATTTTGCGTAGACGGTGGTGCAAAACAGATATGAGAAATTTAAATAAAAAAACAGTAATGAATACAACATACAAGAGTACATATAATAATATCATACATAAAAATAACAACTAGCTACTTATATATATAAGTATACTCAATTAAGGAATAAAAATAGATTGACAAAATAAAAATTAGTGAACAATACTTGAAAGATAATATTTCTTAACCTGAGCTTTAAATGAATCAAGGCTTTGCGCACGCCTGATAGCCAATGGAAGAGCATTCCAGAGGCAAACAGCACGCATGGAATAGGAGGAGCCATAAAAGGTATTATTGTGTTGTGGAATTTGAAGACGAAGATTAGAGGACGACCTAAGGTTACAAGAATGGGATTCGTGCACGTAAGTGAAACGAGATTTCAGGTAAGAAGGAGAACAAGGATTAAACAAAATATTGTAAAGAAGAGCTAAAATGTGAGTATCCCGGCGAAGACGAATGGGTTACGAAAGCTTGAGCTTGTTACGAAACTGGGAGACATGGTCATATTTACGAAGACCGAAAATAAACCTTATACAGTAATTCTGGAGGCGCTCAAGTTTATCTAGTTGATCCTGGTTTAAATCAAGATAACATGCATCAGCATAATCAAGAATAGGAAGAAGAAGGGACTGTGCAAGCGCAACTTTGGTAGCAATAGGTAAAAAATTTCGTAAACATATTATTACTAATAAAGCTTTTTTATGTTTTTCAATTATTACAGGGGTTTGTTGTATTTTTTCAAAAAGTTTTATAAATAAAGCATCTTCATTCCTTTTTATATTCCGATCGTAGCATACGCGCGTCGTCGTCGTTCCGGTGCGGAAACAAAACATATTTATCGTAGATCACCTTTGCTCCAAAACCGAAGCCAACATCGCCGTGTTCGAAAAGCATGACGATCGCTTTTGAATTGGACAGATCGAACTGTACAAGATTTCCGAAATCTACGTCACACGAATGAGTCGCTGTGTGGTACCGGCTCTCGACTCTCGATTAAAAGACCCGGTTTCAAATCTTGATATGGTTTTGTATTTTTGGGAGTTTTGAAGAAAGTTCTAGAGAATTCTGGACCAAATTGAAAAGAAAATACGAGACGGAAGAAGTGTGAGCGAGAGGAGGATAAGGTTTAAAGATGGAACTATGTTTTAAAATTCGAACAATAATTCGATGCGATTTTGTCGAGCTCTGGGATATATAAGCCGTACATCAGGCGGCCTATGGCCAGTTTTAGTTTTGTGGTGAAAATAAGAAAAAGAAGAAGAAGAAGGAAAAGGATAGGAAAAAGTGGAAGTAAAGTAAAGTGAAGTGTAAGTCCAGTGCCGTAGTGACTGTGTACCGGAACTGCGCCGGGCACAGTGACGAGAGATCGGTGCGGGCGCAGTCCAACGAAGTGACGTTCCCGCGAATGACGATAAGTCCGTGCTAAGGACAGTGCAAGGTGACAGTGATAATCGGAGCGCGCGCCAGTTTAGTGTCGTTTCCGCGGGTGGACAGTACTGCAACCGGTAACGCGCGTGGAACTGAGCTGTAGCGACGCACCCCGCGCTGGGAAAGCGGCGAGTTACATCTGCGACCGCATTATTTCCTGCCGACCACTCTATACGTGTGAGTACCTGGGCTGTAAATAAAAGCACGAAAACGAAAGT
The DNA here is from genome assembly GCA_947049295.1 of Ligdia adustata. NCBI lineage: Eukaryota > Metazoa > Arthropoda > Insecta > Lepidoptera > Geometridae > Ligdia > Ligdia adustata. The sequence goes on from OX346231.1 coordinate 11,172,467, forward strand.
TGTCTTTCTTTCCTATCCCCGAACCCGCTCCCCGTAACAAAATAATAAAAAACACTTGCACTAGCACAATAAATAAAAAATCTAATTGGTTTTATCAAATACAAGGTCAGCTTCACGTGACCGACAGACGAATCTGTCTGCTCGGAATCTGGGCAAGAGAAAATGAACCCTTGCTGACAAAACGCATCGAAAGGGACGAACATTTTTGGAAAACACTAATTGAGCCAAAATTGATTAAATTTCATCGTTTATGTTCAGTAACAAAAAAATTACAAGTACCTGTAATATACTCGTAGATATTATTTACCTTAATTGCAGGACTTTTATTTTAGTACACAATAGACATGTCTTACTATGTATAATACGTAATAACATTGAATAAATAAATGAATAAATAGGTACCTATCACATAACGTTGATTAGCGAGTAGATACAAAAATATCAAATATTTTTAGGGAGTTAGTGCTTGACCGAATATAAATGAAGCAGCTATTATTTATTCTGTCAGGCGCTACGATTAAGAAAGTAGCGTTTTGCGCAGTTTTCCTGGGCGAGAAACCCCTCGGCTCGCCAGCTTCACCCCGTCAAAAACATAAAACTCCAGAGAATACCCTGCCTTAATATATGTTCAACTATTTTGTCAGTGACGGCTAGCTTTAAGTAAGTACCTAGTTTACCGGTGATCCCATGTACATTGTACGTCTCATGAAAATTGGTCTATCATAGTGGTTGGTATTGAGTGGTTATATAGTAAAAACCAGAAATAATCGGTTTCCTATGTACTGGGCGACAGCTATAAAATAATTATAACTTTTAAACATTTATCTTTTAATTACTTTTCCATAAAATTGGAACCTGCTATACTAGTTTTTGTAGTTTTATCACTTTTAGTTTTGATCGTTAAATCTATTTCGCACGATAAAAACTTTTTTACACCATTTTTAAATTGCATTTTGTTGTTATCTGAGCACCATCTATTGGCACGTTTCAAATTAAGTAGTTTTTTAATGGCAGGTTTATTTTACGATACAATAATAAAAACTTTACACTTAACTATTTGAGGTTTTTTTTTGTGTTTTTGCGTCATTGTATACGCTGTAGCAATGATACTACCGTTTTTATAAAGGTAGTCTGGAAGTAATCACATTTAGCGAAAATTCAAACTTTTTGGACCATTTAAAAACTGCATAATTGTATTTTTACTTTTTAATGAAATATATTTATTTTTTTGCTGTAGGTTTATGATAGTTAATACATGTCAATTCAAATAGATTTTAAAATTGACTTCCTAAATAGTGCGAGTTTTCATTTTGTTAGAAAAGTTCATTTCCAGGTGGCCCAACCCAAATACAAACTAAAATAAATAAATTTTATAAAAATTGGTCCTTAAAAAACTTTGGTTTTTTATGAAGGTTTTTTTAGGTTTCAAAGATTTGCGTGTGAGCTTTTTTGGGAACGAACGCTGCTGGTTAATAGAATAATCATTTATTGCAAACTGTGTTAACATAGGTGTTCTTAAGAATCAGAATAAGAAATATTTATTGGTCTTTGAATAGCGTTCGTTACAGACAAGTCTTGTTACATTTGAATTATAAATTACCTTAAATAATTAACTTCAAAACTAATTTAAATACTTTTATAGTTCTTATAGCATATATTTATTATATTATATAATTAAATTTCTCTAGGTATTAGTAATATAGTTCAAACAGTCGACCCGTAACGGGTGTGCAACATTACTTTATAATATTTGAACGAAAGCCGCCGAATGGTAGCCGATGGCGGTCGCTACAGCTTTGGCGCTAGCCCGAGAATTTTTGGTGGCGACAAGCACACAGGCACCTTACACTTACACTTAGGCTCGGACCTTGGCTTTAGCTGTCTGTCGCCCATGGATGAATCATTGAACCATGTGCATGGTTGCGATTGACTTCAACTCATGTGATGTAAAGTGACGAAACGGTCTAAGGTTACCGCATCTGTCTAAAAGAAACAGATTCGCTTGCAACTTGAAACAACGCTGACAGTTGCTTTTATAACGAGTACAGTGAACCAGTTATAGTAAACCAATAATCCCTTTTTCATGCTTTATAATATAACGTTTTCGTTTTTATTTTATTGTATATATTAGAGTATGAGTTTGAAGAGTTACGTACGTGTACGTTTTAGTTTGTTTTTTGTTTAGTCACGTCTTTTAAAGTTAAATGAATGAATGATAATTTATCTCGCCTAGCGCATTTTAGATCAGATTCAGCGTGGTTATGCCGCTAGCCGTATGGGGACGTTTAGACGAGGGGCTGATATAGGTTTAGGTTTTGACAATATTATGTTATACTAACATAGTTTTAAGTTTTATTGTTATATAATTTTAAGTGTGACATCTTTCTCTTGTAATTTATTTCGTCAAAAACACAAAAACCTAAGCTATAAAAAACCCATACACTAAAGCTTAATGAATAAAACACCTATTATTTTTGTCGGAACCCGACCCCAACTCAAGTGTGTAACATAAAACTAAAAATGTATATATAAAACTAGTATGGTTTAATATTTTCTAGCTATTGCTAGAAGCTAAACAACACTATAAACACCCTCCACTAACGGGTGGTTAGCGCAACCGAGCGAGGCATATTTACGCTGAAGGAAATTAGAGCAAAGAGGGTAGACATCTTCCTTCCGTCGATATAGCCGTTTAAATTCTTATACAGCAGTTAAGTTAATTGTGTGGTGGGATAAGGTACTGGTCATACTGGAGCTCGCAGTGTCTGAGGCTCGAATACAAACTGAGTATAAGCAAATTAATCCAATAGAATTAACAGTGTTTCAAGTCTTCTTTACAATATTAAAAAGACACCATAATTTCGAAGTTAATCACCAATCCCAACCCTGGTTCCATTACAGTATATTACTTAAGTAATTAACATTACGCTACCTGTAACGTGTATATTAGAGAAATACATACTCTTGTTCAATATCAATGTAATTAGCGAAAGTTAGACGAAGCTTACTAAAACCACCTGTTTATAAAAATAAACCAAACTAAGAAAACATCCAACAAACTTGAACTATCCTGTTAAAAAGACAATAAGAAATTAATGGCTTTTTGAAAAATAATTACGGGACTGACTTACATTAGCAATCCTAGTCTACTTTATATGAACAGGCCCTAACAGAAGAGAGAAGAGTACTGCTGCCGAAGTACCCAGATCGTGACAAGTATGCGAGACATTCTGCGCGCTCCCGCGTGGGAAATTACGAATATTATTATATACTAGTATATACAACGCGCTATAGCCTGATGGATAAACGCTTGACTTCTAAGCGTGAGACGAAGGTTTGTTCAGGTTAAAGTATGCACTTGAGTGATTTCGCTCATGCCTAAAAGTAATTATTACTTGCTATTAGAGAAATAAATTGTCGTGAATTTATTTTTTCACGTTACACCATATATTTCAAATACTTACTGCTGATTAAGTTTTTGATACTTCCCTACAAAATGGATGGAAGTCATTTACTGTCACGTTCATTTCTTGTATCCAATAATGATAAAATTGGGTAAATGTATAAGATAGTTTACATCAAATAAAATTCGCAAAAAAGATGTGCTCACGAGTGTCAATTGTGCACAGTATTACGTGAGTGGTTTATTATTTTATTTACATGTTATTATTGAAGTTTGCGTTCCATACTTGTTTAACTATTCAAAGAAAGGCCAAACTTACATGATCATAACATTAAATTGATGTGAAACATCAAGTAACGTAACTTAGCAGCATCAAGTCAAGTTAGGAATAAGTTAGGGACTCCGCGCAGTTCATTATGTTGTTCCAATAAGTGAGATTGTTTGCAACTGACAAGATTTTTCGGCGCATAGGGGTGTGGGCGGGGAAGAAATTAAGCTGTTCGAACAAATTTAGCTAAGAAGAAACTAAGCTTTTCTTTAATTCTCGTCTTATTTTGGAGGTCAGTAAAAAGACAATCACCTTTTAACCAATCTCCAAAATAAGGCGACAATTAAAGGAAGATGTATTTATATTTTCCATTCCTACAAAGGTCTAGAAAAAATCTCTTTCTAGCAAGGAGACGTCGATTTTGTCGCTTTTTTCTCTAAAGTAGTATTTTTATAGCAAAAATAACAATTATTGTAACTTTACCTAATCTGTTTGCATAGATAGGTATACAGATTTGGCTTTACACTACCAGCTCGCTTGATGTAAAAAAATCTAAATACTGAGTCTTTTACTGTTAGCATGCATATTATTTTCTCTAAAAATTATATTAGATGGTTTTTTGATATGGTTTAGTATAGTTTTTCTACTGAGATATCTGTAATATCAAGTTCCAAGTAACCATGCCCCTGATGTAGTCAAGAGACAGGCCAGCAGACTCTGATATGTTATTGGTCTCTTAGTCTCTTACGGACTCACCAACGGATCCACAATATCTACATTGTGGTAAACTGTAGTGACACAGTAAAGATTATCGGTATAGCTAAAAACTGGTACAGCTACTACTACAACTTGGATTATGATAGACAGGATCGTCTCAAGAATGGACAGTCGTTGCTGGTCCTACACAGTTTATAGGCTACCGTTAATTCTCTTGAGATCGCTATCTAGTTTCACCCAAAACATGTACTGAGTGCCATCGTAACTTTTAGTCGGTACAAGACTCACCTAATAGTTCTTTCTGCTGAATACGTACGTGTATTTCAATAGTTTCAATACTCACCTATAAAGTGGCTTGCCCCCCGCGTGCCGGAACCACAGCACCATATAAACTCGGTCTTCATGCGAGTCCGGCTCGATGTCGCAGGGAAGGCTGGCGGTGCGCCCCACTACCGCCTCCACGTCCATCGTCGACACTGGAACAAAGTCCACTAGATCTGAGCTCGATCGGTTCTTTTGTTTTAAGGGCTAATACCAGCAATAGCCCAGGTGGAATATAGTGTTGTTTCCACCCGGACTATTGTTATCTTAGCATTCATTTTATTTCTTAAATCTAAGTTCTTTACAATATAAAACATAAAAATTATAAAAAACTTAAACCTAGAATGCCGCCAACAGCGGGGTAGGACCCAAACTACCGGTGGTAGGGACTAAAGAGAGAGGCACCTCCTAACAATACGTGCCGTATCGAAGATCACCGCCCTCTGTATCCGACCCTTGATCCAACCATCTAGCGAGAGTCTCTTAAGATGTTGGTCGAGACTCTTAGATATTATTAATCATTTGTATGTCATACATTCTATATGTCACAAATTAAATAGAGGTCTTAAAAACCAAAACCAAATGTCGTAAAAATAATCACACTATCATTTTTTATAGTAAATCGGCGTGCGTTTGATTCGATAAATAATATTCATGCTGGGCACGCTGCCCTCTGGTGGTGAGTTGGAGCATTTGGATTATCTGTAGATCTTAAATGGCCTATAGGTAACCTTTCTACTATATTTTTTTTTGTTATTGTAGTCACTTTCCAGCGGAGAGAAGTATTGTGTTTATTACAAGATAATATAGCCATACTAATTATAAATAATATTATATACAAAGAATATATTCCATACTAGACGTAAGTAAAGATTAATTTAAGCTAGAAAACCCGACACATTTTTTTTAAAAATTTTAATTACATTCAGTAAATTCATAAGGAGCTTTAAATTGTTTCCCGCGAATTAAGAAGCTCAATATTTTAATATTAAAGAACAACAACAGTAAATTTGTAAACAATGTTAAAAACATTTAGTAAACGTGAAAAAAAGAAAACCCTTTCGGATTATTCTATCGCAAGATTTAAGCTACTTATTTAGCAGAGTCCTTTATTTCAGTAATTTAATTTCTTCACAATGGATATTTTTATAGCTGTAAATTTTTTGTAGAATAAATAATGATAGTATAAAAATAATTTCATTAATTACCCGACAGCGAAAGAAGGATGGTTATGATTTTCAAGTGTATGTAGGTATGTTTATATGTATGTATATTTCATTGGCACGCTCTAGAGTCTAAACGGCTTGTCGTATTTTTATGTGAGAGTGACACTGAGTTAATATAAAAAAATTTGAATGATACACAGGTTTAACGATTTAACATTCGAGTTTTCTCAAACTCGCTTTAAACCTATAATAGCATTCTGTTAAGAATAAAGTGTCTGACTTAAATTTTAACTAGTAGCTATTACCCGCGGCATTGCTCGTGACATAACATGAAACATAAAGTAAGATCAAACTTTAAACCTCCATTTGCCCCACTTATAGGAGGAACATCCAAACATTACTCCTTAATACCCCTACATCCTATAATGAATACAGGTTCTAAATTTCATGTCTTTAGTCTCAGCGGTAAAGCTCTACGTCGATTCCTAGCGAATATCAGTCAGCCAGAGAGGCCCAAACCTATGAATCGATTTTGATACAAATTCAATGGGACCATATCAGAACAAAAACCCTTCTAACGAAACAAGATTTTTCCAAATCGGCAGAGTCGTTTCCGAGAAACTAAGTAAAAAAACAACATGCACGTAGAATCGAGCACCATCTTGTTTTTGGAAGTCAGTAAAGAATTCAAGAATTACGTATTTATGTGTCTAGTAATTGTTTTACACTGATTCTTAAGGCTTTTATTTAAAACAAATGCAAAGTACAAAAATAAGAAGTAAGTTTGCTTATGAACTAAATACTCATACACTAACTCGTATGAAAAAATTCGAGTCTTACAGCGCAGCGTTCACGAAACACCATATTTTCCTCTTTCACATTCCATCCTACGAAAATATTACGTTCCCCGCATTATAGAGTAAACACTCACAAAGACGAATGTTTTCGGGCCAATTTCTTGTGAAAATCGTCTTATTGCTTATAAGAAGTTGTTTTATCATATTCTGTTACAATATTTTGCTATCTGTTTATTTAAGTTGCGATTTCATAGCTTTGTTCTGTAACCAGAATTCGAGTTATACGAATAAATTCTGGGATAAGAATATTAAGAGATAATATACTGATATATTAAAAGTGTTACTATGCGAGATATTTAAATAGAAAATATCATTAAAATTGGGATAAACCTTTGTGCAAAAGCAGGCTTGTCCTAATGAACGTCTTGGAACTCAGTATTCGGTTCTTTTCATTAAGTTATGCCCGCCTCTTTCTGCAAGACACTCTCTCACAATATGATGTGTTAGACATTATAAGATGTCCCAAATACTAAAACCACGCAGCCGAGCAAAAGGTACGAGGTTCGATCCCACGTAACATGCAAAAAGATCCTGAGCTAAGGTGAAGGAAAACATCGTGAGGAAACTATAGCATGCATGGAGCATGGTGGTAGGGCGTTTCCTGTCGCTCGCCTGGCTAGCTACCACCCTCAAGTTGTAAAATTTGTTACCAAGCATTTAACAGTGTGTTGCGGCAGCCTCCTTGAGAGCCAATGTATTCCAGACTAGGTATGCTCTATCTAGGGCAACAGTATCGCTGACTTCCGTGCAAAATGTAGCTGTGTAGGATAAAAAAAAGGTAAAATTGCGAAAAATTAAGAAAATAGATGAACATCGATACTCTCTCATTTTATGCAGTACTAACTGCACCCTACGCTTTTACATGTGCTAATCCGGGGCATAAGCTATTCAAAATTTTATGAACATCCATTAAGGGAACAGAAAAACGAACAAACAGGCGCAAACCTACAATAACATCAAAAGAATACCAAGAGAATAATAATAATAATCTTTTTTAACAAACTTTCATCTGAAACAACGTCATTTTAACATATTTTACTGAAATAAAATACCTATAGTGGTTCTTGAATAATTTGCAGTAATAAAGTAACAAAAGTTAACATCTGTTTAAATATCATCGTACCGTAGAGTTAAGATAGAATATATAATATTTATTTATGTTATATTACTACATAACACATATATTCTAATCGTATGTATAGCTTCGTTTATCACCTACCAAACGTCTCGGTTTAAACTGCAATTTGCTCAACACATAACCAGCTATCTCACTCATGGACAGAGAGTAATGTTCCCTGTCGGAACAACAAGGGTCGTAGCTAAGGCCTGCCACCGGGGGCTGTTAGAAGAGCCTCATGAGCGTACATTTAAAATCACCATTCCAAAACAGGCTATCAGGTATGTGAATAATAAAGAAAAAAATCCAACTATAAATCAATTTAAACATTATCGATTTCATAATATAACTACAACAACTTAAATTAGCAAATTTTGGCTCTGTGACATAATATTTGATTAGTTTGACTACGAAATTTCCAGGACACAGAGATACTAACATACTAATGAAAAAAATGCCAGTCCCGAAGATGTCAAAAATAGTTCGTTCACACGTACCAGTCACACGTTTTGTTTTACGCATAGAAAATTTAACCTTGTTCCAAGTTTGGGGCTGGATTAATTACCCTCAAGCGATAAAGACCTTAGTACTACCCTGTATGGGATCCAAATGCAGTGGTACAAGTATTCCTTTTACTACTTGTATTTGCATTTTAAAATGGTCAGGAGTATTTGTGGTAATGGAACTCTTATTACTGGCAGATAAAAGTAATGGCGGCTTTGTAACTCGCATGACTTCCGGAACTTAATTAGAGGTTCTAAATTAGGAAACGTTGGGTTTAATCTAGCTAACTTATATATTAGATTCGCTAGTTTTTACCCGACTGCGAAAGAAGGAGAGTTATGTTTTTAGAGTGTATGTATGTATATTTTTTTGGCACGCTCTAGAGCCCAGGCGGTTTTTCGTATTTTTATGTGAGTGGTGTCAATGGATTTGTCTTAATCGTGAAAGTGATATTAGGTTAATAAAAAAAATAAAGATGATACACAGTTATAAATATTTAGTAGTTGGGTTATTTTCAAGTTGCTTCAAAATAACCCAACGCCTGATGGGAAGCGACCGTATGATAAGTTATTAGGATAATATATTTAATAAGAGGAATAGGAGATGGTGAAAGTGTCATGAATACCTTGATGATGACAAATGCTTAATAAATCCTTTTTTTAGTGAGTGTTTTACAACTCCTTCAATATCAAAGCTATCAAATAAAAAGGCCTGATTATTAGGATACTATAAATTATTATAAATTCAAGATGGCCGCCGTGACAAAATGGCCACGTTCGTTATTTATTATAAATTTTAAATTTTACTTGTTGTTGTTTGTTGTTGTGTTTGACGAAATAAATAATACATTCAAATACTCACACAAAATTTTTTCAATATTGCATACTATGTAATACATGCATTTTTGTCAAGAAAAGCGAAAAGCTACATTGTTACACGAAGAGTTCAAGAAAAGAATTGCCTTCAAGAAACTGAAACTGCGAAAGTATCGAGGGAAACTAACATAACGACTTTTAAATTCAAAATGCAAATATATAAAACACTAAGAACAGAACGACAGACATTCCTATTCCGTTCCCGACAGGTAAAATCGAAGGTAAATACAGATTTAATCTGAAAAGAGTAACATTCGAAACCGACCTTTATTTCCTGAAGGATAAGAGTTAAAACAACAACGCAAAGCTTGGGAGATATTCCTGCCAATAAATGCGGGTTACGACAATTTGTTACTGGCGTGACATACGGCGGTTAAGTTTGGAGAACAATCACTGTACTATTTGAGGGTGGGACGATTCAATTTGCTTGTCTGGTATTGAATTGGCGTGGATCGCTGAAATGTATTTGCAATAGTTTGATGAAGTCTCTGCATGAGTTAGCTCTATACAGTGTACATATTTTTCTGATAATACATTTTGGAAACAATGACGTCAACTACGACAGTCCAATTGTAATATCATACATGATATTGATAGGACTCTGGGGAACAGTTGTAGAAAAAAATTAAAAGTAATATTATATCCCAATTTGATGATTAAATGTTGATTTTGATACTGGTGGCGAAGGTCACTTTTTTTTGTTACGAGTAATGTTACAAGACTAGTATTATTCCGGCTCGAAGTACCAAAAACAAAGATGTACGGTATCTTGTTGCCGAACTCTTTAGGTAGATTAATGGTACACATTAAGTCTTAGATATAAATGTTAAAATATAATATTGAACAGACTTATTGTGTATTAAATGAGAACACGTGATAATGATTTGGTGTTTGATTGCGAACTGATTGATGATGTGTTGCTAGGACCGCGAGCCGCGTAAACTGCTCTTGTAGCAAATCACAAAGTGCAATTTACGGCTTGTTCCGTACATTTAGAGAACTCAAATTGGATTCTTCCAAATAAGTTAAAGATGAATGAGCGCAAGTAAGTTCTCCATACTTAATTCTTAAATATTTTTTGTTGATTGCCATAAACGTAACGATTTAGTTGTTCGATTCCCAATCGGGGCAGATATTTGAACAATAACTTTGATGTCTTCGAATCTATTATTTATATTTATTTATTGAACTACCAACAAGTTTACACACCAATTTCCTAGTGCGTGTGTAGTTCCGCTATCTCAATCGTTTTAGGTGGAACTCATTTCGGTTCCGGTAAAGTCTCATTCTTATTTTAGTTTTATCGAGTGGGGAAGTAGGTGTATTCATCATTGATAGCCATTAGGTAATGAAACCGATCAAGGGTTGAACTTGGGAGGCGCGAGGGCGTAGGGATGTTAGATTTATTGTCACTCGAACAAAGCAGTTAAAAACTTAAAGGGTGGATGGGGTAGCTTTTTCAGATGACTGTGCCGTGGAATATAAATAAGGCGTTACAGCTTTAAAGCTGGTGTCTATAACAAATAGACACCAGCTTTAAAGCTGTAACACCTACCTTTTCACCTTAGTGCGTTGTACATTATATTTGTATGTTAGTGACCCGGTTTTCATTCGGCAGCCACGTATATAGCTTTATTTATTTATTTTGATTTACATACCAAGCTACCGGAATTTTGATAACGTTTATATTTGACTAACTCCTCTCATAGTATATTTTTTTTATCCTAGGCATTTACCACAAGTTTGCACGACCACGCAAGTCAGCGATACTGTAGCCCTAGATGGATTATTCCTAGTCTGGAATGCACTGGCTCTCAAGAAAGGCTGCCGGAACTCACCGTTAGGTGCTTGGCGACAGATTTTACATCTTGAGGGTGGTAGCTAGCTAGGCGAGCGATAGGAAACGCCCTACCACCATGCTATGGTTTCCTCAAGTTGTTTTCTTTCACAGGTAGCTCAGGCTCTTTTTGCATGTTTCGTGGGATCGAACCTCGTACCTTTTGTACGGCAATTGACCCCACTAACCACTCGACCATCATCGCTACAAATATTATGTGTAACGAATACGCCGTTCAAATATCATGTCTCTAGGTTCAGCAGTTTAGACACTAGGTTGATCAGTCAGTCAGACAGTCAGAACTCACTCTTTTATAAACTTAAATAGATTTATCAAACAAAAGCCATTTTTAGATTTTTCCATTTTGCCTGGTCTTTTTACCCTTGATAGCAACTGAACTTCTAGGCTTTAATAATCAAAGTACACAAACAATGCTCGCAAATTTATTCACCCATGTGTATTATCGGCCCTAGATCGCGCTGGAGCTACATTTTGTGCATCGCGTCTGGCAACACTGCTATCAGTTACCTACTTACAGTGTTACTAGTATTATGCTAAAGGAATAGTTGATAAACTTAGCTATTTTAGGTAAGCGACGGTATCTGATTCTGCTATAGTAAGTTTCATTAGAGTAGGTAACTTGTGCTTTGAGCTAAATTTTGGATAATGTAAGCTGTACAGTACACGTAGCATAGTTTTAAATAAAGGGCTTGTTTCATTTTCGGCCAGGACGGTGTACGTCTACCAAAAAATGCCTAAAGATGTCGTTAATACTGTGTATTAATGAAAAATGCGTCAGTCGCCTCCTTCATTGTGTACAAAAATATCTAAATTCTGTGAATCTGTAGTGGAATTATGGCATCCCTGGAAGATGCATGTATCCTAGGTTGATTCCCATCGTCACATTGGTCTATAAATTGTACCGCCCGTCACAAATGTCAAAATTGACACAATAAATCACCATTTTGCGTAAATAATATGAAAATATTTTGATTTGAAAAAGAATTTTGTATACTGCGAAAAGTTATGTTATTTTAAATGTGGTTGATGTATTTATGATTAATAGTCCTTAACGTATTACTGGTATCATGTACACTGTCCTGGCCGGAGCTCTATACATTTTTGAAACAACTCTTTTAAAAGGTCTGAAGATGTTTTCCGTTCAATTGCATTTTGTTTTGTATTATTTTTACCGACTTCCCAAAAATGGAGGAGCTCAATTGGACGGTATTTTATTCACGTACTGAGTTCTATGAGACGGCTGGGCCAAATAGGCCCAAAGGGTATGTACTTACTTCCCTAGTGGTCACATTTAATGAAGAGGTTTTATTTTGAAATCGAAATAACTGATTAAATTTAATTAGCACCTACCGTGATGGAAATTGGTTATCACTTTTTAACTTGTTTATTCATATATGCATGAATGATAAAGTAAATTCCATAATTTATTCTATTTAATTTAATTACAATTGTTCTACTCAGAAAAATAATCAAAGCCCTTATTAATTGATAATAATAATTGCTTAGGGACGTACTAAACCGAAACGGGGTCACTATATTCATCTTAAAGAACAACTTTCACTATGAAACCGAGTTTGAATTCTAGAAAAGTTCTGCAGTTCCATACAAAATGTTTATCCGTCATTAACAAAATGTATAAAACTGTTGTTTTATTTTTCTAGAATTCAAGGTTGGTTCCGTAGCGAAAGTTATTCCTTAGTATAGTGACCCACTTTCAGCTTAGTACACCCCTAACCGATCAACCTGCACATAGGTCCATTTGAAACGCGAGACATCTGATTAAACTTATATCAAAAAAATCTATACAATAAACCTTCAAAAACTTCTACAAAAACCCCTTTTTTAAAATATTTAAAAGCTATAAAAGCTTTTATAGCTTTTTATAGCTACAAGAAGAAAGATTTCACATTTTTTTAATAGAATTATACTGAACATTTCGTTTACATCTCAGCGTGGGAAGTGTAAACCTCGAGAAGACAATGGCAAGGAGAACCCGGATAAACATTGCCATCCTAGTTTCTTTTTCTTTAAGCCGACGCCGACGGTCCGGGACAAGATTTTATCCTTAATCTTTTCCCTTAACGATAGGCAACATTGGACACCAAGATTTACTATTTTACTATTATATTTAAGTTAGTGGTAGCCAAGTCGGTAAACCCCTTGCCTCATAAGCGAAAGGACGCGGGTTCATCCCAAGTACCTTTGTGTTTTTTACTTATGTGCGTAATAGGTACCACAAGCCTAAACGGTGAAGGAAAATATTGAGAGAAAACTTGCTTGTCGATTATGGTTTTGAGTCAGCTATATGGCCTACACCCTCTTCATAGGGGAGACCCGAGCTTAGCAGTGGGACGGTATGAGTTGATACGTTGTTAGATCTAACTAGTAGTGTTGTTAGTAGAAAATGGACCATATAAGATGGTAGAAGATAAAAATCTAAAACTTACTTTTTGCAATGGTGAATCATTCCATTACCATGGCAACATTAGACAGTACCATACATGGTACAGTAGCAGATATGTTTTTCATCCCACCAACTCGCAAAGAGTATTTTTGCTATTCGATATCTGAGTGCAAAAGCCGTTTTTATCCGCTAGAGGATAAAGTAAATTTGAATTTAGAATATCGTGTGCACTAAGTTTGCGAATTAAAAACCCTCATTCAACCTATTTACTTCTACCTCTATGGTGCCGAACTCATCATACAACCTTTTTTATTTTGTTAAAAACTAAGACTGGAAACCTTGTTGCTGTATATTTTTTATTTGATTTGCGCGCGCCATTGTCTTTTCACGTCATATTGTTAAAAACGTATGTTAAAAATAAGTGAAAAAAACTAATATAAGTGATTCAATTGTAGAATTTACTAACTGGCGAAATTAATTACAAGAACTAGTACAACTGCTTAAAAGACAAACAACTAATTCCGACCTACAATGTATGTACAATCAAAATGTACACTTATATTAAAAATATAAAATTAAAAAGTCTAATGTCAAAACCATTACGACAAGTTCTTTTCAATCAAGCGACTACCGAATTACATGTATTGAAAATCAACATTCAACGTTTTGATGTTATCAACTTTATAAGAATTCAACATTTTGGAAAATTCAACTTTCTGGACCTGAAGACATATGAGACTGCTGTAATCTGATGGAACTATCAGTTATAGCGTTTCGGAAATAAAACCTCCGGATCTACTTAACATTTAAATGTGACCACTTGAAATAAAGAGACTAGGAGACTAAGACTAACCTGACCTACCTACCCTACCTTTAAAAATAAAAACAAAATCAAATCGATCTAGCTCCCTACCCTTAAAAAAATATATTTAAAATCGGTATAACCGTCTTTGAGATATCAGCTAAGTAAATAAAAAAAAAACATGCCGCCAAGTACATCTTCTTTTTTTTGGAAGTCTATGAAAAAAGAGGATTATGTTTATGTGTAAACTGAGCGCTGGTGTTCCTCTTAATCTTTTCCTTAAGACCCTCCGGCGACAAGAAATGTTATCTTGACCCAAGAGGCTTACGAAATATAGTATAATACGTACATTTTAAAGGTAAAATCGTATTTTTCTTTTGTGGGTTTAGTCTTGGAAGAATAACTTACTAATCTAAACTAGATCTTCTTAATTCTAGAAATCCTAAGTGGGTCTGTATACCTAAATAAATAACACTAATGCTTATGGGTTCTGGGGAAGACTTGCCTTGCGAGTATAAACTTATTTAACCGACTTCAAATTTGTAGCTAACTATGATAAGATTTTTTTTTTCCAAATACATTTTTTGTTAAATTTTTTCTCCGATAATAATTCAGCAGACGCCGATACATTTAGCTCAGTAAATAAAACCAAAGCCCTGGATCGACTCTGATAAAAATGTAATTGAACTTTCTAACAAAAAGTAAATTTCCAATCCATCTCCAAAAAATCAAGTAAAAATTAAATATTAAAAAAATGCTGCCTAATTGTGAACCTCCTCCTTTTCTAAAGTCCGTAAAAATATTGTAAGCTAAAACTAGTAAGTATGTTGCAAATATATATACTTAAATAATATATTTACGTTTGTGAGTTATGAAAATACTTTAACTCAAATGTAATAAAGTATCCTGTTATTCTTGTAAATAACAACAGGCCCAATAACTCCTATACCGAAGCACAAAATAAATAAAATAAACCAATATTTTCAGAATGCCGTAATCAGCTACTTTCCATATTTATTCGTTCCGATCATTTAAAATGTCGTGAGCAAATATATTCAATCAACTTTACCTTCAAAAACGAAAAGTAAATTAGGAACTCGACTCTATGTATAAAAATATAAATATATATATATTAGAAGCAGCATTTACACGGTCTGTCTCTGTATTGAAGGAAACGTGGAACAAAAACGAACTAGATAGAATGTCAGCAGAGTAGCACTGTCATATATTAGTTAGGTCTGAAATCATAGTAAGTTTACTAGCTATTTTTACTATTGTTAATCTAGCTATTTTTTGTCACTAATTGTAATGTAAAGCTGTGACAATTACTTTAAACATTTGACTGTCTGTTGACAAGATGTTATTAGCAAGTTGGGTACTCTCTGTGTTTTGTTAATTTGAGCGATGAATGTGGAATGAGTGCAATGAAATAAAAAAATAAGGTTTATGCCATGTGTGACCTTCGTCATTCTTCGTTCTGGCTGATGATGCCAGAACTCCCGAAGAGGGTCAGTGCTGAACAATAGCTCCTCCTCCTCCTTCTAGAACGCCATTTCGAACGACAAACTGTTTATCCACTGGTCGCTTGTGTTTTTTTCTACGGTGTCGGTACAACTAGTGGGAGGCCTACCTACACTAAGTCTTCCAGTTAGTGGGCGCCGTTAAGAACATTTCTTTCCCAACGGTTACCAATTCTTCGAGCGATTATGTGACCTTATTATATTGAAAATATTGCTCTATCCGCTCCATAAATCTATCATATAAATGACTTTTATCATCTTAATTCACTCCAGTGTATCAATTAAGTGGCCATCATCAGTCGCCACGCCATCTCTCTGTATAAGCTCTACGGCATGCAGTCATTTGGACTGGCATGGTTCAGTCATTACATTTTATGAGTACCAAATGGGTGTTCGTTCAGGCAAGAAGCATTTGGAAGCTTATTTCGCTGGCGTGCAGTTACTGCTTACTACTCAACTATACGAATAGTGGTAAAGACAGGAATGCGGTAGCGACACGCGATGACTTCAATTTGTCGGTTTGAGGTCTAGCGCTTTAGTGTTCTCTGGTTATGTATTCTGAATTTTGAAGTAAGTTTCTAGCTTGATAACTTGATGTTCTTTAATATCAGTCTTACATTCGTAATAGCTCGTGGGATCCAATGTATCTACATGATTGTCGGTTAAGGGTGTACTAAGCCGAAAGGGGGCCAATGTCCTTATCGTGACCAATAACTTTTAGTATGAGATAAATAATAACATAAAAGAAAACTGCTGTTTCATACACTTTGTTGACAACCGATAAACTTTATCTATGAAACAGCTGATAACTTTTTTTCTAATCAGGGTTGGTGCCGTAAAAAGTAAATCATAGTGATGAGCATATTTTAATTCATCTATAAATATCAAAAGTAATTTTTAAATTATAAAGTGGTAAATATAGAAATCACTAAAAATTTGAACCAAAATAGCATTTGCCTGAAAAATGTGAGATAGCTTTAATTAAAACGTTACAGAGCACCGACCCTCAGCGAAGCCTTACTATAAAATTTAATTTTCACCAAAATCACCAACTTGTCTACAAAGCGAAGAGACAAGATTAGTTTTGTCAGTTTAGACAAGGTGCGATCTACGTCTGAAGGTACAACCTACGACGGCAGTATTTCCGTCAAGGTAGCCCCGGACCGACAGCCCTCAAAATATTAAATAATGCAGCGGTCAGATACGGATTTATCCCGCGGGGTGAGGACGGATCTAGAACGACCTGGGGGCATCTGAACCTGTATCATAGAACAAAGCAGAGAGATATGTACCGCAGCAGCTTTAAATAAATCTCTGTTTAAAATCTAAAAAATCAGAAAACAATAATCTGTGATTTATATTGCGAGTGTATAGATTTCATATTGGCAACCATGCTTCATCATAAGCCAAATTGTGACTTTACCTGACGCGAATGGCGGTCAAACGCAAGCCTATTTACTAATGAAAATATGTTTAACATGAAAATATTAACAATCAAGTCATGTTATTTTACATGACGCGAGGACTAACGAGTTGCTATCTCACTACATATATTACTGTGATATATCTCAATATTATTATATTGGATCTTGATTTGAAGTCAACATTATAAAACACGCCTCATTAAAAAAATAAACGAAGCACACAAAAACTGAGAACTAGGCTTGCGTGATTCACGTACTTTTTGATCATTGCCCCTTTATCAATCAGTCCTCAAACCCGGCCCTGTGTTACAGCATTAATAATGCCCGCGGCACCGGTCGGCCATTTAATATTGATGATGCGGCATAGACAACAAATTGAACTAATCAGGTGAGCTTCTGACGCCGGCGCCGGTGGCGTGCCCTGTAAATCCGAACGATAATCAGATAACTTCAGCGTATGCAGTTAACACGCTAGTTTAATACATACAATAGATAGAGACGGAGATAGGTTTGGTTGTTACGTCAGGGTTGTAGCGAATCGAATTTGTCATCAACTTTTTCAAACAGATAGACATGTTCTAGGGAATTCTAGCAGCACCGATTCAGCGAAAGATCTATTTTCAATGGCGTCAACCATGCTCGCTCGGCGTAAAGTTGATAATCTTTCGTAGTTTTAAGTATGTATATACCTAGTATTATCTGTGGCACAACCGGGCTGGCGTAATGGCTTAGCAACTAAAGACCAATTAAATTTAAAGAATGAAAAAAAACAGACAAGTGACTCCGAGACTCCGAGTAATTATTTCTTCTGTGCTCCGAGCCAAATATAATAGATGAGAACCATTTAGTTTAAAAAAAAGTGGCAATTGGATTTCATGCCTATACATTTTTTTAGTTATGTTTAATTCGAAAACCGAAAATAATAAAGATGTAGGTAGGTAAGACATGTTCCAGACTTCTCCGCTTCGCCTGAACCGATACAAAAAAAATGCTATTTTGCATTCGATTTGTTTTTCCTTTAGATTTAGACAATGTTTATTTTTTCATTTATACGAACAAAACACAATAAAGTAGGTACCTATAATTTCTTATTTTAAAGTTCACTCCACCCACTGCCCATTCTAACTTTAGAACTGTCTCCCACCTTCCATCTAAGCCAGTTAACAAAAAGAATAAATAATAGCAACATTTTGAAAGGATAAATAATTTATTTTTTAACAGACACTGTTAGGTAACGAGGGTGAAAGGCGGTGTTAGCGCGCAAACATACCCCTTTTTGCGAGCCTTAATTAATGCTTAATTAAAAATTGTACCTCGTAACGCGATAGTAGATAAAAGTTAATGGAATAGTTAAGTGATTTCTAATGTAGAAGGGGTTGGGGTTTTTATTAAGCAAAGGAATGAACCCGGAAGGTCGTTTGGACAGCGATTACCGCCGCGCCTGTCTTTTACGTTGCAATTTTCTATCTAGATGTTTTGAATTGTAAAATGATTTGCTGCATTGCATTGTTGGTCATCGTCATGTACAAGGGAGAACATGTTCTAGTGTTAGTTTTTAGGTCGGCCTACGTTGTCCGAAAACAACAAGGTACTTGAGTCTATTGCGTCATCCGATCAAGCACTCCACAGTCAATCCGCGATGTGATCGAACAAAATATAATTTATGTGTGTTTATACAGGGTTATTAGTTACTGGTCTACTAAGCCGAAAGGGGGATACTATACTCACAGTAAGGAACAACTTTCACCTATGGAACCAACTCTGATTCGACAAAAAAACAGCTATTCCATACAAAAAGTTGATTGATCGTCGACGAAGTATATGAAACAGGTGATATTTTTTTTTCTTGATCTTGTAGTTTGTCCCTTAGTGAAAGTTGATTATTAGGGTGTGAATAGTGACCCCCTTTCGACTTAGTACACCCCTAGGTGATAACCCTATGTACTATTTAAATCATTATTTAAAAAAAGTGACAAACGGCAAGCGTATACCTGTTAGAATTTTTTTTAGTTATTTTAATTTATTTCCAAACTACAAAACCGATTGTCAAAATATATTAAACGAAATAATAATTTTCCATATCGCACCAGCACAAATACAAAGTTCAGTCAATAACCTCCTGTTTTGTTTAAGTTGAATAAGAAGTTACTACTAAAGAACTGTTACAGAGTTATAAATATTTTTTATTTTAATTAGTGAATTTTACTCTAGAATTCTAGTTCACAATACAGCCGTCATGTACATGCGGTGCGGTGCTGAAGGCAAGAAAGCCACGCAATTTCACTGGTGTAACAGTTCCTTGTAAGTTTCCTTTCATACCAGCCCGAGCTCGTTTCCTTCCTGAATCGTTCGTAACATAATAACACTAGCAAACGATATACTTACGACATATAAGCTAGACTAATATTTTATACCTAACGAATAAACATGAAAACTAGTGGATCGATTTCAATTGCATTTTTCATGCCGTTAGAAAGACACATAATCACTGAAGTAACTTAGACTGCGAATGTATTTACGTACAGAAATTAACCAATGGTGTAAACATTTGCGATATGTTGTCCACCCAGACGAAGCCGTGACTGGCTGCTAGTATTTCATACAAACTTACGGTTGTAATGTGACCTATTCTAATTGTTGCCTAACTTCGGTGATCACTGTGTATAAGTGCTACGGTTCTGCGCTACATGTCTCCTTATATAGAAGCTATTGTTGGCGCACACGAGCTGTGGAAGCTTTCGATCCACTGCGCCTCCGATGCCGGTATAGCAATGAGCTGGAGATATAAAGATATTGGAAGGAACAAATCAAAACTGATTAATATTTTTTGTCTTGTTTATACAGATTACAGATTAGTTTTACCTTGAATATTATATCTACTTACCGCGCAAATGCCTTAATTAACAAAAACAACATGACAAACTACAACAACAAAAAAATATATAGCAGAAGGATTACCTATAGACCATTTAAGATCTACAGATAATCCAAATGCTGCAACCCTCCACCAGAGGATAGCGTGCCTACCTTGTTAGCCGCATTTTAAAAACACACACAGGTTTAACAATTTAGCAGTCGGGTTTTTAGAACTCTGTTTAGACCACTTGTTTAACATTGATGTACCCTGTTTCACTCTCACGACTTTGACAAATCTATTGAGACTTACATTAAAATACGAAAAGCCGTTTAGGCTCTAAGACGTGCTACCAAAATATACATACATACATACACTCGAAAAAATGTACCCCTCCTTCTTTCGTAGTCGGGATAAAAGTGTATATCCGGGGAAATATCCCAACTACGTCACTTTTAGTATACCTAACTAACTACGCCTATCGTATCCAGTAAACATTGTAACTCTGTGTTCAGATCGCGCGCGCTCGGAGTGGTACAAATGCTAAACGATCTCAGTCGAGTTGCCGCAACTGATGTATCAAGGAAGGTTCGATGCAAAACAATGACAACATCGAACCTACACGTTGTTAGATTTTGAAATAAAGCATTATAATTATTTCTTTTATTAGTGATGTATTTTATAAGCTATATATTTAAAAATAAAAAGTTTAACTGTGTATAAATGAATAAATAGGTATTCTGTTTTAGGATAGCTATTACCATACTCGTAATCTGTTCCATTTAAGTGTAACATTCTGTTTACCTAAGACCTATAGAATATATACACATATATATATATATATATATATCGTACGTAAAAAATATGTGTAATTATATTATGCTGTAAATTATTGCTTAAGTCATTAGTAATATTTTAAACTATTGTGTGTTCTAAAAGAACAAAACTGTTGAAACTTTATACTTTTCTTTGTACACAGTTTGACAATAAATACATTCTTATTCTTCTATGTATACAATATAGTATTATATAATGTTTTTTTTTTCTATAGTACCCTTAGTATTACTTCTTAATTATATTTGTTATAAGAACTACTGTTGATGTGTTAGTAGGGATACGTGTTCGATTGGGTATGAAGAGGGTTGATTAGTGGCTCTCAATACGGGGCTACCTAGGGAGGAACACTGCGCTGAGCATCCTACTTGCACATTTAATCTTAAATTACCTTTGTCGTGTTAATTTTAATTTTTTTTTAAGTACTACATTATTTTTAGTTATAAGCCCTCTGTATTTTTGTATTTAACGTGCCATTAAATACAAAAAGACTAAGGGAATGTATTGAACATATGTTTGACTATCCTAAACCTGTATTAAACCGAATAGGGGTTAATATTCTCATCCAAAGGTATACGTTTTACTATGGGAGCAACCCTGGGGCAAGTACCTTTACTAAGAACGAGCTGCGCACATACAAACATGGCCTTTGCGTCTGTTACAGACGATTTAAACAGTGTCTGTGGGATATATCGGACACTTTTTTTTGGTGACTATACAATATTACTATGTATTTTTATAGTATAGTTAGTGATAATAAAGCTTTCCAACGATGAAAGAATTTTTGAAATCAGTTCAGTAGTTTTTCAGTTTATTCGTTGCATACAAAAATACAAATCTTTTTTTTAGAAAACTAACGCGTGTTTGGTTCATATTGTTTAAGTAAACGGGTTTTCACTTGTACCTGATTGTTGGAAAGGTCCAACTATAGTTTCGTTCACAGTAGGTGAACTTCATCAGGGATGAAATGAGTAGTTCGTGTCTTCACCGATGACACGTCTCGCACTGCATCAATCCGTGAAAACCAGTCTTCTTAAACAATACGTACAAATCCTTCCTTATTGTAATGTAAGTAATATAGATGGTATAGAAAATGAAATGACGACAAAAATAGCAGATATAATCCAAATGCTCCAGCCCACCACCAGCGGGCAGCGTGCCAAGTATTGTGGCATTGAAGTTTTGTATTATTAGTCGCTTTTATAAAAAGTGACCTTTAAATCATTGTACCCCAAATCAGACGTTTTCAAAAAAGTTTTTTGTTGTTTATTGTTGTTTTTTCTTATTTTTCTTATCTTTTTGTTCTTATAAGATAAAAACTGCACGTTAAAATGACTACCGTGGTCTAGTGATCAAAATATTCTATCCAAGTACCAATCCCCGGTACGATTCCCAGTCAGGGCAGATGACCGAACGATGAATTTGAATATCTAGCCTTAAGATTCGCATATGTAGAGAAAAAATTTTTTTTATTAATTGTCTGTTTAATTGTTAGTATTCCATACTCTTATGCAATGATCAATTTAGCACACTTATATCAAAATACTTACCTTATTATGCTTATATTATTAACAAGCATCTAAAAGACGTCGCAGTTTACTAGCGGTCAAAATAACCGTAATTTAACCGAAATTACCGTACATAAGGCAAAGTTACGTCACACGCTACGTCACACGTTACGGCAAATTCTGTAAAATACGCTCACAGTATGGTAATATCCGTGGCATGATATTTTTACCGTGTTTCAGCTTGAGGTTTGCCTTTGAAAAGAAACCAGCGGTCTTATTTTATTTACTTTGCTCGGATAAAAACCTAATATGAAAATTGATACTGATTTTAAACTAATGTGTGAACTCTTGAGCGATACCTTTTGCGGCGTATCCTAATACCTACTTTTAAGGATGATAGCTTGGATATACACATATGCTACTTTATATTTTGTATTAACGCGGGTAACGCCGTAGGACACCTAGCTACGTATGTAAGACCTTTATAAAAACAATGAACAATACGCAATACGTAATTCTTGCGATGAATTCTATTGTTCGTAAAATCATTGTTTACCAAACAACGACACCGGAAATTAAAACAAGAAGGAGTATTGATTTATAGGTACTTGCGTAGTATTTTATTACTCACTAGTGTAAGGTCCCGAATTCGCACGGGTGGACGTTTTTGGTAAATCATCAGTATTTAAAATAATATAAATAGGGGACAACATCCACACAAATGTCATCAGGTCCCAAACTATGCATAGCCTGTACTATGGTAACCTGATGACTGATATACATACATATATAAATATTATATTATTTTATATTACATTTTCCGTAGCGCGTGCTATTTATAGCTATTTTTTTTACACCTTGGGTTGGTTTTAGTAAGTGATTCCACGGATCTCTATTTTTTTCTAATAATAAATATAGCCTATTTACTCAGTGATGATGTAGCTTTCCAACGGCAAAAGAATTTATGAAATCAATCCAGTTGGTTTTTAAGTTATTACTTACATTCAAAAATACGAATATTTCTCTTTATAATATTAGAGTAGATGTTGTCAATATATCCCTAATATAATCGAAGTTTCTGTTCATATTTTTTCAGCCTCACATGTTGTGTATATGTAGGTACCTACATAAAAGAGTAACCTTGTACATAGTATTATGAACACCTTAAATAGCTTTACAAATGCTCGACGAATAAAAATTAATTTTAATAAAATGCTGGTTAAATAACTAAAATTCACATTTTCAAATGCCTATATTACCGTTTTCAAATAAGATTAAAATTATACAAGTTACTCGTACCTGTTAAAATATTTAAATATTTGATTTTTTATAGTTTATATGCTGCCGGTATTCTTGTGACTTTGCCACACGGACATCAATTTATTTCAGATTTTTAATTATTATTTTTTACAAAATTTTCTATATTACTATTTAAATGGATGTAGGTGTTAAAAAAAAACACTTTTTTTCGGTAATTTTCTACGGCGACTTTTTATGGCATTACGTAATGTTACTCTAGCGTGCAATAAGTACAAGTCAAGTATGTAAGGCCGTATAAAGAAAGAAGAATACATTTTTAGTACGTAAAATATTAATCGGTCAGATAAAATATTATTATTATTATTATAAAAAAAATAATTAAAATAAGTCGGTTTGTACTGACTGCCCAAAAAAGGAGGTAGAAGAGGGAGGGAGGTACTCAATTCGACACGTATATTATATATTTTTTGTTTTTGCCTGATTACTGTGGTCCCATTTGAAAAAATTTTTTTTGTTTGAGAGGGTATGTATGCTCCTCGAGTGGTACCATTTCAATGTTTGATTTTAATCGAAATAACTGGAATAGTCGCTGTAATAGAATCGCTTTTTTAAATAACTCGTTTCATAGTCGAATAAAAGGTTTGCTCGCGAGGTCAACTGTTAACACAATTACTAGTGCTTAGCCATTTTATTTATAAAAAGTTATTGATCTACCAATTTATATTAGGTAAAAAAAAAACGAATTAAAAATAACCTCTTATACTAGCTAGCTTTGTATCCAACTTGTGCTGTTTCCCGAGGTGTGGTTACTTCACACTGCGAGTGAGTTTGCGGTTAGACTGCTGCCTTTACCTGTAATTTACAACTACTCGATCGAATGTAGCGTACAATGTACACGGGCTTTGTTTAAATTTTACGTAAAATATAATTGATATTAGTATATTCGATTTACTTAGTACCAGGCCAGTGTTAGTGTTAATTTGAACTTAGAGCAATCGGTAAGTATTTTAGATTTAGATAAGGATACATTTTTTTAGATAAGAATCTAAAAAAGACAGACTATTTTTTATTCAATAAAAGACTTTTAGGCTTGAAATAGCGGCTGAGAGTGTCCAACCTTATCAAGAAGCCTTGCATAAATCCAATAGCAATACACAACGCACAATAGGACGCCTACGTGAAACGGAATAGCAATAACATTTTTAACAAAAATTCTTAGCCACGCGGACTATGTCGCGGGAACTGTTTCTCGCGACATAGTCCGCGAGGCTATGAATTTTTTAGAAGAGCCCCCTTCGACGCGTTGAACGTTAGCATTAACGAAGCGTTACAAGAAAATATAGATCACCAAAAAAGTTAGTAAAGAACGAAAGAAAAAAGACATTTATTAATTGGTACTTTCTTTTCTAAAATTCGCAGTACCTAGTGTTATACAGAGTTAATGGCTAGGGGTATACTAAGCCGAAAGGAAGTCACTAAAGACACCCTAATCAACAATTATCACTATGGGACCAACTCTAAAATGGAGAAAAAAATATCAACTGTTTTATAAATTTTGTCGACAATGGATAAACTTTTTCTAATATGAACTGTTTTTTTTTATTGAGGGTTGGTCCCATAATGAAAGTTGTTCGAAATGATTAATATAGTAATCCCATTTCGGCTTACTACACCCCTATCCGATAACTAAAATTCCTGTGTAAGTTAGTTCAAATGTTCAGTGATTTATATTCTCTGTGTAAAATAACGATCGAGTGCATTCGACTTGCTAATGCTAGGTACCTCTCGCTGCGGTTTCTTCTCGCTGGCTTCACAGGAGGTTGCTGCAAACCTAGCTTTCTGAGCATAGCATACTCTATACAGGGCTAGTGCTAATTAATTAGCAAATCTGTCGTCAAGCACCTAACTGTGTGTTCCGGCAGTCTTCCTTGAGAGTCAGTGTATTCCAGACTAGGCATGCTCCATCTAGAGCTATAGTATCGCTGACTTTCGTGGTCGTGCGAACTTCTGTGAGTGGTAATTTTTTGTAACCCCCTGGCATAAGGCGGATACTACTTGATTTTAAAATACAAACGCCGCGATTTTTTTATTACCTACTCACACAGACAGCACACGGATATCCTGACTGGCCGCGCAGTTGGTAGCAAAGCTGCCTTCTGCGCCGCTGGTCCCGGGTTCGATCCCCGGACAGGTTAAACATTTGTGTGCACGAACATGTCTGTTTGACTTGTGTCTGGGTGTTTATTATATTATATATAAGCATGTATACTCGTATCAGTCATCAGGTTCCATAGTACAAGGTTTTGTTTAGTTTGGAACATGCAGACCGTTGTGTGGATGTTGTAAAAAAAGAACTGGATGGATATAATATTTTAACCTCTGACACAGGGCATATGGTACGTGATTTTTATATACAAACGACGCGGTTTATTGCCATTTTTACACGTATGAATGTGTACGTAGCGTAAAAGGCCCTGGCGTCGATACTCAATATGGACTCTAAATCAGGTGCGGGTAGAGAGAAGAACGACAGGGGGAGGAGAGGCGAAGAAGTGTCCCTTCTATACGTAGTATTGTTACATATTCTCTGCTTCTGATGCTAAAACTATGGCGTGTTTGTTTGTGTGTCTGTGGCAACGTAGCTTCCGAACGGATGATCTGATTTGGATTTTGTTTTCGTTTTTATTTCAAATGTGATTTAGACTGGAATGTTTGATGAAAATCGGTCCAAGATGGCCGCGACCACAAAATAACGGTTGCCATTTTTCACAACTCCCTCATTATGGACAAAGTTGGAAGTCTCGGAAACTAAAAAATATACTTTCATAACTTAGAAGCTACGCGTAGTTTCTTTCTTAACACAGTAAATATCAATTCATCAAGAAATCATTTAAAAAAATATCGATCATTTTGAGAATAGCACATAAAAAAATGAAACCATGGGTCCGTGGTGATCGGCTGCTCTCTGCCTTTATAGGTATTTGGCCAAGCATTTAGTTGACGATACAAAAATGCTGGTTTTTTTTGGGTCAAAGAATCTCCAATGCTATCCAACTGCCAGCATTTTTGCCACCTTTCTTTCAAATAGCGGACTTTTTGACTAATCTCTTTATTTTTTAATTATTTTTATTGTATGTAGATTAAGTAATTTAGTGTTTGAATAACTGTTCTCTAAGTTTATATATATATATTATATATATATATATAATATATATATATATAAATGACGGAGAAGCGGCACTCTGGTTGCTTTTGAAGGAGTGACGTCAGCGTTACTGACTGATACTTGTAGCTGTTTTTATTATTTCTCACAATAATTGTACAGAGCTCCGACCGCTCCGGCAGCTCAGACTCGACTGCATAATACGCCGACAAATGGTGTATTTATAGTAAAAACAATTGTGCCTACCCTCTTTCGAGTTTTACAATTAACTAGGTGTAACAAATAAATGCTTAACGGTTCAAATGTTAAGTTTAACAGTTATGAAATGTAATTCTTCGTTCTCGCGCCGACATATATATATTTTAAATAAACGCGTATGTTGCCCTGTATATACTATATACTATAATTCTAATTGCAAGTAGTCCTGTATAACCTTAAAATATTTTGCCCGTAGAGTTTACATGGAACTTGTGGTTTTTCTCAGGCTGCTGGCAGCTAACGATCAGCCGTCATTAGACTTCGCTCTGGATTTAGTTTGAGCTCAAGTTTTTATTCAGATCAAATAGCCTTTTGATAAGCGTTTTCTGAAAATATGTAGGTAGTCTGATCTGCTCGCTTTAAATTTAAGTTTTGCTGAGCTAAGTTGAGCAGTGTCTTACTTTTTCATTTTGAAGCTTAAGATCAACTTTTCTTTGCTTTTATTTGATAATACGTTCAAGGTCATAATAAAAGTATTATGTACTACGTGGATCTATGATTTTTACTTTCATTTCATACTAATTGGACGTAGATTTTCATTAAATTAAATTGCAGTATGTTTATCTATAACCATTAGTGTCCATAATTTTATGGCAGTGTTTATGTGAACTATGTGTTTATGTGATTCAGTTGTTTTTTTGTTAATCCAATTTAATTTTGGAACCTTTTTTAAAAAAATGGCAGATATATGGACACTGCATTAAAATACGAGTTTTTTAAGTATTGTCATTTTTTTGTTTCTTTGTATTATATATATAGATAGATAGCACACGTAGTTTCCAACCAATTGTGATGAAATTGAACTTAGGTTAATGTACAGGTCCCAAGAATTTTTAGATTTTATTAAATCGTTGGAGATTTGTAGTTCATTTATTTATCGTAAATTATCAACTCTCTATGATATTTTAGCATTAATATGTCGATTAATAGGTCGATACGCTATTTTCTTAATTTTCTTTACGGTCATTATTATGGTAAAAAAACGTTCTACAACTTTTGCACTTTATTTTAATTACCTATATATTTATTATTTATTTCTCTTGTATTTAATGTTTGTGCGTCTGCAAAAAAAATAGATTTATCTATCTATGTATAGTATTAGAGGCCATAGCCTATATCTACAAAACAAAATACCAGCCGTGCGTAGCCATTACGGGCCGCTAGTACTCGTATATCACTATATTTAAATAGCTCTTGTTAAAGAAAACACTCGTCACTTGAAATTTTCGTCCACGAAATCAATAAAACGTTCAAAAGATTATCTAATTTGGGGAATCCCGCTAAGTGACAAAGTTGAGACGTACCCCACAATGTCTTTTGTAAGACAACGATGAAATGTTTGAAATTGTATGATTTAGAAGTTTCAAGATTCTTAGCCTTGTGGAATTTGTCTGATGGAAGATTTATTACAAGTAACCATCAAATCATTTTGGATGTTACTGTCTATAAAGTTACCTATCGTGACAGTGTCTGTTTGTTATTTATTTTTGTAAAATCGGCAGTTTTTTCTTACTTACTAGACATTCGTTTGAGCTCGACAAATCCGAAAAAGCAAAATTACAAACTTCTGTAATATAATACGAGTACATAATATGTATATTTTTTATATGAATTGTTTCTAAGTTTTGAATGTATTGACTGACATATAAATAGGTTTTATGAATAAATTAATATCTGAATATCACGCAATATTTGGAGTTTGTAAGCAAGAAGCAAATACCTCAAACATACTTTGGTTTTTCAATTTTCTCATTGCTTTAAATATCAGAGCGATAATTAAAGTTTTTTGTTCAAATCAAATTACTTTATCCGCACTAACGATGTTTGTATTTATCGGCATTTTTTGGGGTATTATAATGCATTATGAACTTTAAATTTGACAGAGACTTAGAAGAGAGTGAATTCTATGTTTTAATCAAATCCTATAATTGCATAATGCACAGCAAAAACCCGGGGTTGGTGCTGAGATGGAGCCGTTTGTTTGTGTCAGTTTTTTTTGATTATTTAGAGTTTGTGCCAAGAAATTTAGATATTAATTATAAAGTGTCTGTTATATACTAACAGATACATCTAGTTTTTTGGTACATATTTTTTTCTTTCAATAAATATAAGGAAAAACCAAATAAAGTCTGCCACGGAGAGAGCGCAATTACGAAAATATAACAGCCCAGCCTGTTTCTATCGAAGCAAAAAGAATACATTCCACACATTTTATTTGCTAAGACAATACGGTTTCCTCCGATACAGTAGCATAGCCCGTTTAAACTCAGCCCGGAAGAGGACAGATATTACCAGCTGGAATTGCATTAGACATGTTCCCGGCATTACGTATTCAAAGATGTCGCGCGTTTAGACACGGGGTACTGTCGATAAATAGTATCGATGAACTTGCTTTATTGAAACTACAGTGAAACTAGACATGTTTGCGTTTCATATTGCGACGCAAATAATTCACGTGAATATGTTGGTCAATAATATGTACCTATATAATAATATATACTTACTGATATATAATGTATTAGGTATTTAATATATAATGTATTAGGTAATGTATTAGGGTTTCAATACTTTTGTAGTAGGTATTTACATATATATATAATATCGTTTGTTGGAATGCAGCTTTCCAGTTATAATAAAATTATAATTATAGACACATTACCATAGCATTGCTTTTAAGCGTGGTAATGCGGCTAGCATACTGGGCACACTGTCCTCTGTTGGTAGGATGGATAGCATTTGTATTATCAGTAGATCTTAAATGGTCTACAGGTAATCTTTCTGCTATATTTCTTTTTGTTGTTGTAGTTAGTCATTTTGTTTTTGGTAATGAAGCCCGGTATAGATACTGGTACTTATTAAACTATACATTTTTTAAACTGTAATACAATACAATAACAAAGCATAAACTATCAAAAAAACTTTTAAGCAGACCCATATAATATAACCACATTTTAATTATTATTTTTTTCACTTTTACAGAAAAGTTATATTAGTATTGTGAATGTGAGTTTAGTATCGTAATCAGTGTTTTCAATGGTAGAATTGCCATTTTATGATTAAAATCACTACCTCAAGCCTTTTAATCCCATTATTATGTTTAAACCTCACCCATGCTAACCCATAATATGCTCCATTTTTAACCCCCGACTCAAAAATGATGGGTTTATAAGTTTTACGTATCTGAGTGTATATGTGTGTCTATCTATGGCATCTCAACTCCTTCAATATGGGTACCAAATAAAATGGCTTGATAAGTAGAATTTTTATGATAAATTTCAAATCCAATTTGGCGGAAACCATAAAATTGTGATATCGGGTTTTTTAAATGTTACTTGTGTCTCAATGAGATCCACGTCTGTCCCGAGATTAGTTCAATGACGTCGTTTTGCCGATAATACAACGCTCCGCTCTCCTAGTCTATCGATATAATATTAGTAAAGCTTTTCCCATGCCTGTTAAGTAGGTGCAGTATTCCCAGTGTATGTGCTAATGCGAAACACGATGCAGCTGTTTAGCTACAACATCGAATTAAGTACTTTTTAATTTCGTTTTAAGTGAAATTAAAGTGCAAAACGTTTGTAATCCCAACGTGATTGTAACTACATATTTGGTTTAACATGAGCTTTTTTAGTTAAATAAGACTAGTAAGAGCCTGAAGCCCAATCTGATCGAGTTAAGCTTGAGAGAAGTGGAAAAAAGAGTAAGCAAACTCCGATTTATTTTGACAGCGTTGAAGTGAACTTTTAAAACAAAACCAAGTTTGCTTGCTCTTGTTTTCACCATTGTATGTCTAACTCTAGGTCTAGCTGATTGGGCCAAGTGTTGAGTGAATGATCTCACAAATATCATAAAACTTTTTTTTACATTTTAAAAAACAAAGTTTTTAAATTGTTATTTTTTTAATTTTGGCTACATTTTGTTGTAAAAGAATTGAATTGATTTTTAAATCACAATAAAACCCAAAGCTAAAACTGGCTCGCTGTTAGTGATAGCCAGTCGGCGCGCAGTCTCCCAAGCAAAAGAATGTGAGTTTGATCCGAGGTTCAGGTATGCCTCTATAAGTTTTTTATTCATGTCCGTATTAGAGTTAATAACCCCTTGTTTTGACGGTGTAGGAAAAAATTGCGAAGGAACCTGCTTGTCGGAGAAGGTTTCTAAGATTAAATTGTATAGTGAAACATACTCAAATTCATATCAATTGGTAAAAAAATAGTAAAAATATTATAACTTATGGTCATTAAGAGTATTTCAACAACAGTCAAGTGAAGTAATTCTTAAAAGTTTGTATACGCGAAGTCTATTATACGAACTTGTCAGACTGTAGTTAGGCACTACATCAATCGAATACTAAACGTTCCTCAAGGTTAATTGATACAACGTTACTGAGAGAGACTGAAGCCTTAAGTAATTACATTAGTTTATAATTGATCCAATCTAATTCCGATTTCCAAATTAATTCGACAACAATTTTGATGGATTCTGACTAATGGAAATAACAAAATAATTTTAATTGGTTAAGTTTGTGTATAATTTAGTTAAATTAGTTTTATAACCTTAATTACCTACAGTAGCAACACCTTACAAAAGTTGAGCAAGAGTTTGTATATTTATCTCAGCAGCAAAATCAAAATTCGATGTATTAAATTTTCATATAAAGATACTTTTCTGTAAAGCTTTTTATGTTACGTAGACATAAAAACTTTGCTTCCTAAAAAACTGTCTGTAGAATTGTAGCTCCCGAATAAAACATGAATGAATTAAATTCGATTATATTTTTTTAAAGGTGTATTAGTGATGATGAAAGATGCGGGAGGGTTCTTAGCTGTGGAGCTGATGAAATATAGTCCAAAATGGCCGCCGCCACAAAATGGAAGAATACGCATTTCGAGTAATTCAGAACTCCTTCAATATGAGTATGAAATAAATCAGCTTGACTAGTATTAGAATCAGTAGTGAATACTATATACTATGAAAAAATTCAAATCAAAAATGGCCACTACCACTTTAATATATAATATATATATATATTTTCTATTGCACAAGGAGAAGCCGTAAAGACTTTCCTTGATAATATTACAATCTAGCCTAAGTCTAAGGCTAATAAGTAATTTTAGTTTAACACATCGTCTACAAAATAATATCTCTAAGAATTTGTCCATCGGCACTTTTGTTTTTTTTATCATACACAGCTAGACATTTGACCCCAAGTTCGCACGACCACGGAAGTCAGCGATACTGTAGCCTAAGATGGAGCATGCCTTGTCTGGAATACGCTGGCTCTCAATGAAGGTGTTTGGCGACAGATTTTACAACTTGAAGGACCACCTTCAAGTTGTAAAATCTGTCGACAAACACCATTGGCTAGCTACCAAGCTAGCCAGCCAGGCGAGCTATAAGAAACGCCTTACCACCATGCTATGGTTTCCTCACGATGTTTTCCTTCGCCGGTAGCTCAGACTCTTTTTGCATGCTTCATGGGATCAAACCTCGTACCTTTTGCACGGCAATCAACCCCACTCCACCATCATCGCTACATATTTGTAGTTGCTAAGGCGAAAACACGTTGAAGTGCTAAGACTTAAGAACACGTGAGTTCTTAAGTATTAGCACTCTCACTATTATATTTCACTATTTAACATTTAACACTGCACTAACTCGAACGGTTTCGTAGTAGGTTTAAAAAAATACTTAAAGCACAATTTGAAGCGCAATAAGAATTCTCGTTAAACACCAAATAAAGTCACTTTGCGCAGTTGCATCTCCTATAGAACTATTGCACCTGCATGTGTATTTCGGATTCGTTGAGGCGTGATCTCATGGTTGAGCTGATATATTGGAATCCTGCTTTGACGCATAAGCACTAGACTGCCTTACTAGTGAAGTACATAGTTCAAAAGCAGGTTCTAAAAGTTGACATACAGTGCGAGCAGTTCAAGATGAGTCAGAAACGCAGTAAGATATTATATCAATTTTACACTATTATTTACTATATTTTTTAAAAAGAGGAGGTACTCAATTCGACTGATTTTTAGGGTTCTGTACCCCAAAAGGAAATGAAGGAATCCTTGAATATTTTTTGTTCTTGTTATCTGTAGATCTTAAAAGGTCTATAGGTAATGCTATTGCTATATAAAATAGGTTTTGTTTTTGCTTGCTCCAGCAACTCATAATTTTGCAATCTGCATTTTTTCTTCAAAGCATGTTTTCAGATCGTCAAAACCGCTTGGACCGGTTTGTTTTTTTTTTATGATGTACTTTCATAGAACTGTGTCTCTTATAAATTTTATCCAAATCGGTCTAGTACTTTGGTTTTCACATCAAAATAACTGAACGAAGTGTATGAGTATAAATTGCGAATATAAGCCGTTTGTCGCGACGTTTTGTGATGATTACAGTAGATAGTCCTTTTTTTGTATCGAATAAATTATAATCGCGCGGCTCTCATCCAAACTTTATTCAACTTGGTCAAAAGCGGCTTACAAATAAAAAAACTGAAAAATTTGTCACGACTTTTTCGTTAAGTCGAAAAAACTATAATTACAGTAGATTATGTTTTATGAGTTTAAACTAGTAGTAATTTATATATTTCAATTAATGTGGGAATCATATATACCTATAGGTTTCCTTAAAATACTTTGGTATTTAGGTAGGTATATATTGAGAGTATCACATTTTTATTATATTACGTTATTAGTTATTGTGCGGTGACTGGCCGGTTGGCGCAGTTGGTAGCAACCCTGCCTTCTGCGCCGCTGGTCCTGCCTGGTCTGGTGGTTAAACATTTTGTGCATGAACATGTCTGTTTGACCTGTGCCTGGGTGTTTAAGTATGTATTTATGTATATCAGTCATCAGGTTACCATAGCACAGGCTTTGTCTAGTTTGGGACCTAAAGACCTTTGTGTCCATATTATTATTTATTTACGTTTTGTACAACTTATTTTTTCAAATTGTCTAATACTAGTTAGTTCATTATTATCTTGTATATCACTGAAAGTCACAGCTGAAAATCAGTGCAGCGGTGAAATTTGTGGCTTCTGCTGAGCTTATGACGTTTTTTGGCGCGCTCTTCACTATAGCGATAGTAAAACACTGCTTCTTTTAATGTCATGTATTAATGTCGTTATACATCATTTGTTTTATATTTGTCATTATTGTTGTAGTGTCTTCTTGTATGTCTTAATAAATGTCATCTTACTTTCTTTCTTAGAATTTATTTTCCTACTAATTACCAACTAACCATAGATCAAAATATAACCTACTAAGTAACTCCTAGCATTAACCAGTAGATCCGCCAGCAACTGTGTCACGGACAGCAATTTGTGCGCCCCGGATATTGAACACGAGTGAGTAGGCGCGGGCCGGCAGTCGACGGGAAATCTGCGCAAATAATCTATCTATTTACTCACTGTTACCGAGGATGTCGCGGGAAAATGTCAACTAATTTTACTTGAATTTATCGAGCAAAATGTTTTTTGTTAGAAATACTATGAATAAAAAATATAATATATAAACGACTTAAATTCGGCTACCGTCCATAGTTTTTTTAAGTTATTTTTATTAAAAACCAAGCTTTCTTTATTCTACTCAACTAATCCTTATAATATTATAATCGCGACGGTTTGTAAGAATAGATGTATGGACTGGTTAACGTCACGTTCGGTTAAATATAACTCTCCCGTTTAAAATCTGTTAAAATTTAATAATAGATACCTAATATTTTTCTAAATAGCGTACATAATATTATTGCATTAACGTTATTTGTCTGGCCAGGTTGAACTCTGGGTCGTCCGTCCGGTGTCCGTTGTCCGTCGGTGCCTCCAAGCTGTATCTAATAACCGGATATTGGGTCCGCTTCACCGCGCCCGCCGTCCGTCTGCTCGGACGAATCTGGGCAAATAGCCCGGTGGATGTTGACCCCTTGTTAATAAACTAATCATTATTCAGGCCGGTCACCTCTAGTTTAAGCTTGACATTTTTTTTGTCGAAGTTAAGAATATTTTATACAACGTGTAGCAGAAAGGTGTGATAATACCTAAGGGTGTTAGTTTACCCTCAAAGCTAAGCGATTGTATAACCAAATTTTGTAAAATAAAAAAAATACTTACTTTATTTACTTACAACTTGACCTATCACGTGACCAATTTTTATATGGCGGATATTTTTTTTAATTTTGCAAAATTTGTTCTACATTGTTTTCACTTAAAAAAAACCCTTTTGTAGTAGATTGTTAAAGTAACTAGTTTAGTACTTGCCTTATTAAAAAAAAAAGGTGCCATCTAGCGTTAATATTTTGTTAAATGTGAATTACATACTAAACTGACTTAACGCAAAACTCTAAATCGGTTCATTCGTTCGTGAGCTATGATGCCAGAGTTTAGAGTTCTATGTTTAGAGAGAAAAATTACAAACATAGATGACACCCAGAAGAAGACATATACCTATTCAAATTCGTCTTTCGAACACCTTCCCTAGCCGGGATGGGACCGGGTTAAAACGGTACTTCTGTATTTTTTTAATATCTATGGCATTTGCCAGCTCCAAGCTAATGAACTTTCAAGTTATAATTTCATCAAGTTATTTAGTTAGTCAAATATCAAGTAATAAGCCGTCGTGGTAAAGTTAAGCGGTGGAGACTTTATCAGGGTTTCTATGGAGATTTCCTGCGAACACGAAAACCACGTTATGCTACCTTCATATTATCGCTTGCTCACACATAAACAAGACATTAATTGCTAATAATTCACTGTTAATAATTCAATGTTAATAATATTACACATTAAAACTTGCAGTATCACTAGTATGGCAATAAATACACAGGCAGAGACGCATTTTTTTCAGCGAACGTGGGAATACTCGGAACTTAGGTTAGTGCTTCTGACCTGTTTTTGGTTTTACGAAGTCTTTGTGTACAGCACGCATCTTTTAACTTCTTTACAAGTAAGCAGCTCAGTTTGTTAACAGCAAAGAGTACAAAATAAATCCCCCTTCAAAAGTTCCGCAAGTCGTTGTCTCCAAACAGAGTGGAATTCTTTATTCACACACGCAAAGGAAACTCAAATACTCACAATTAAACAACGGAATTGTGACCTGAATATTGTATTGGACCAATCGCTGACACAGTGTAAGAAATTAAGAACAGCCATTCATTGATCGGATAGGAACGATATCGTTACAGCTGTCCAGGTTCGTTTTGGATTATGTTCAATGTTGAAATCAACAACAAATATAAAGGTTTATAGGAACGCTGCTACTTATAGAAGAATAGTTATTAACTAGTATCCTTTAAAAGGGGGCTATAATATAATAAACAACTTTTGTTCTACGACTTTCGAAAATTCGTCTTGTTTATGTGCACAAGACTGGTCATTTTTTTTTGTGATACTTATCATAATCATAATCATTTATTGCATTATATTATAAATAATAATTCGGGGGGTAGGGCGTAAAATTAGCGACTTGACAAGCGACTCTCGCTCCGGATCTTACTTGGTGCAAAGGCTGGCCATTGTCATTCAATGCGGTAACACAGCCAGCGTAATAGGTACCTTTGCTCCAGGTACATTCGGAGTGGGTTGTTCGACTAATTTATTTTGACGTATTAATATTATGATAATTTATGGCATTTGTATTTTACCTATAAAAAATAAATAAATAAACTATTTAATAGTAATTAGAAAAATCGTTTATTCATACAAAATTATTTTGACTTACAATATTTGATGTAATAATATAAAAAATAATGTCTCGCAGATTATAAATCTTGTATCGTGGATGAGTGCGCCCCTTCAGGGTGTCAATTGGACTACAT
The DNA here is from genome assembly GCA_947049295.1 of Ligdia adustata. Taxonomy (NCBI): domain Eukaryota; kingdom Metazoa; phylum Arthropoda; class Insecta; order Lepidoptera; family Geometridae; genus Ligdia; species Ligdia adustata. The sequence continues at coordinate 11,209,390 of OX346231.1, forward strand.
TACCGTGGGTAAGTACGTTATATAATATTTCACACTACTACAATTTTTTTATACTTAAAGAAACATTTAATTGATTTTTAAATATCGACTATTTGTTTAGATATATATAAACATATAATAACGTGGTTTTCTTGTTCGCGGAAAATCTCCATAGAAACCCTAGTGAAGTCTCCGCCGCTATACTAGCGCACATGACATGACTTTACTGGAATACGGCGACTTATATTGATATTTAATGTTTTTAATTCAAACATTTTATAACTCGGAAATTGAAACAACGAACTGGCACAATACACAGTTTGATGGAAAATAAATAAAGAATATGAAAAAATACATATGATAGCATTCCTTAAAAATGTTGGATATATGCGATGTTATGGTTTTTACCATAATGTGTTTATAGATCAATTAAAATGAATATTAAAATAATTTTATCACATAAGTTTTTTATTTCTCACAATATAAATACATTATCAACGTGCCACAAGCGTCCTACTGCGCACAAAATGTTCCTGTGACATCGTTTCTCCATGACATTTTGATAATCTTTTCAACAACATACCTTTGACCTTTGAGGGGAGGTTTATTTATTTAGCTTTTCTGTGGGGTTCAGAAAAAAAACTATTGTTGTATCTGACACTTGCTTACGTAACTTACGATGGTAAATAACATTAGAAGAGTTTTTACTCGTCTAATATTATTACTTTTAAAGATTAAATCTTATATCTCAGTAAAGCTAAAAAGAGCTTAAACTAAACAATACTTTATATATAATACGACGATGACGACAACGAATTTAACGCGTAGTTCTTTTTATTTATGTAATGAAAAAATACACAAAAGTTTTATTTTAAATACAATCAGAGCACCAGCGAAGATTTAAAATCTAACGGAACAAGGATTGTTCCCAGATCAACAGTAGTCTATGTGTTAATAAGACATAAGCTATTCTAGTGCCTGATTTTATACAAATCTGTTCAGCGTAAAGAAGTAACAGATCAACACACATGCACATGAGAATTTTCGCCTTCATGATATTAGTGAGAAAGCGCGATGTGTCTTGATTTATAGAACTAACGAATTTTTATGAAGCAAAAATAATTGAGGTTGCGAGTTCATTAGTCCTAACAACTAGATTTAAAGAAATTGTAATATTTATCCTAAATTTTTACTCACAATAAGTAATATTACTGAAACATCAAAGCGTATCACAAATCGCTTTTTGGGTCTGTAAAACGTCTTCAGAATTTTACATTTAAACCTCCGTCGTATTAAAGCGTCATTTATCATTTCATATTTCTCACTGCTCGCATAAACTTCACATCAAAGCTCGTTTACGAACAACTAAACGGTCCCACTATTGTTTTACAGGGTTATAAGGAATTAAATATTATTTTAATTAAAGATTTCGTATAAATGAAAAGGTCTAGGGAGACTTTTTCAAATTGTTTACTCTAAGTATATTTAAATCTCAGTTATTACAAGGGTTATAGTATCTCTTTTCATTTATTTCCTAAGTTTAAGTTTTTTACATTAAACATAGAAAACATAAATATTATTAATAAGTTACATCTTGAGTGCCGCTGGTGGTAAGGACTACGGAGTGAGGAACCTTCTGACAACACGTGGCGTATTCAAAATCACCGCTCTTTGTCTCTTCTTTCATTAATTTTAGTATTATGAATATGATATAAGTAAATTTTGTAGAATAAATAACGCTTTATTATTATTATTATCATGTTAGAAAAGAGAAAATAAATTACTTTTACAAAGTTACTATCTTATTATAAAAAACTAGGTTAGTTGCACCAGTTGTAAACAACCGACTGGGCTGATTTTAATAATTTATTTCATCTCTGATTTGAGCTGCCTTCGACTCTTTGTTTCAGCAGAATTTCTTTGCTTGTATAAACAAGCAAAGAAATTCTGCTCTAAGAATTTTTTTTTAACTCTCAGTACGAAGGTTTGTCTGGATACTAGTACTTGAGTTCAGGTAATGATTTTTAACAGATAATAACAATAGTTGGTATTTCGATTATTTATTCATTTACAGTTTTTAAAGCTACTGCAGTAGAACGGAAAAGGGCTTTTTTGAAGTCGAGTACTTATTTTATATTTTACTTGCCCAAAAATTCTAATCACAAATGTATCGGTTTGCATGCTAAGTCTAAGGACACATAATCAAGCTTTACATCTGGCTAACGCATGACCTTATCTACCCTGAAGTAAAGCTACGTTATAATTTTGTCGTCAAAATCCCTTTCGCTTCAATTTTAACTTTAAACTCTGATAATTTGCACCAAAAAGCAAGACAAAGAACAACCATGTAGAAAGAAGATGGAAAACTTACATCTCAAATAAGCCTGTATACGTTGTGATGCCACTATCATACGCCCCCAAGGTCTGTACTGCAAAAACTGTCACCATTTAACATAATCAAACTGGACAAAAACATAACCCCGGGTGTTGCAGGGTAACCACGCTTCAAAGTTGAAGCTAGGACAGAGTTAATTTTACACTTTAATTGTTTAAATGACTTACATGTTTAGACAAAAGTTAAGTGTTATGCTTTGTTAAAGTTTAGATTATCAGCGATACGGTCACATGGAAAAAAAAAACTTTTTTTTCAAACTTCCTTATGAAAGGGATATAAGTAGATCATTTTCCACCAGGCTAACCAATAAAGGTGTTTTAATAACGTATGGAGCTCCAGAGCCAGGACAGTGTACATGTTATCATAAATACGTTTGGGATTATTAATCTACAATCAATCAACCAAATTCATAATATCGTAACTTATCGCAGTGTACGTAATTAATTTCTAATTTTTATTTTTTCCACCACATTTACGCAAAAAGGTGATCATCGCGTAAATGATGTTTCAATTTTGACATTTGTGACGGGTGGTACAATAGATACACCAATGTCACTATTGGAGTCAACTTAGGATATAAAAATCTTACAGTGATGCCATAATTCAACTACAATTCACAGAAATTAGATATTTTTACACAATGAAATAGGCAATCGATGCCGGTTTCATTTATACATAATATTAACAACAGTTTTAGGCATTTTTTGGTAGACGTACGCTGTCTTGGCCGAAAATGAAACATATCTTTTCAGATCCAAAGTTGTATTAAGACTCTGCATCAACCAGGTTTACCACGAAATATTCTTGATCGTTAAATCAAGTGGCAATTAATCTTAATACTTAAGTAACCACAGAAAAACAGATTTGCAACAAATTGACCATGACATTTCATACGCTAAGCTCACGGCTCAGTAGTGAGCTGATCTGAAAATAGTATAGCAATTTAACTCTAGTATCGATCATAGCAAATATGCCCTTACGGTATAATACAGTACAGCGTTTATTCCGTGAAAATAGGCTCAAACTGCGCCACATTTGCTTCCGTAATTCTGAACCAGAGAGTGTACAACTCAGTGCTTTGTTTCACGTAGAATGGCCCACAATAGGAACAATATATATGAACGTGATTAAAAGTAGTGCGAAGTGTGAACGTACGAGTAATTATATAAGTTTATGAAATTAAAATTATTTATAACACTCGGGACAAATTCGGATTAAAAAAAAAATCAATTTCATAAATTATAGCAGATAAACTTTTTATACGGAAAAGCATGTTTTTTTCTTGAATTCTCGCTTTTGGTTAAGTAAACCGCTAGCTGATTACCATATTGATGACCCTCTGTCTGTTATTTGAATTGTTGCAGATTTGCAATTGCATTTCGACATAATGATCGTTTTCAGATAGAATAATAGATCATAATGTGAGCAGACTACCAAATCTGTCAAACACATCCATTATGACGCAATGCAATCATAATTCTGAAACATTTCAAATATCAGCAATTCAATAAAAAAAACGGACATGCCCCAAATAGCTAATAAATTGATATTGATTTAGACAGCCTCATTGCGCAAGACACTGTGTGGTAAACGCTAGAGCGGAGCATAACATCGCTCGCGTATTTCCGTTCTATTATTTTACAAATCTGTTTCGATAACTGACATCGTGCAAAATGCCTGCAAGCCACATTTGCAGTGCACCCGACTTTCGGTTAAAATGTACGGCTATGTAGAGGCTAGTGGGAGTAGTGGATACTTACTGTTTAAATACACAATTTGTAGAGAGCACTAGCTTTGAAAGTTTATGCTGGCAATTCGGTAAATATGCATTGAAACGATTAATCCGATAAATAATACGGTTAGAGTATGTGGTAAGTGCGAGTTTTCTTACTCGATCGCGTTGCCTTAAATCAGTTTTGTATGAAATTGACAATTAAAAAACGTTGAGGTGAGGCGCTGTTTTTTATTTCATAAACTTAGTTTTGTTTGTATGAAATAAAAAACAGCGTTAACGCGATAAAGTCAGTATGGAAACTTGCAATAAGCTCTCATGTTGACTTTGCATTCCAATCGTCTTAATTATGTAACGTTTAGTTCATCGTAGATAAGTCACAGAAAATGGCAATTACAAACGATGGCTGAGTATGTTGAAATGCACTTTCAGTTTAAAAGTCTTATTATAGTAATCTTAATAATAGTCGGTGGCAGATTAATTGATTCATTATTATAGACAAGCTAAACATATAATACCTAAAAAAAAGATCATGTCGTGTACCGTGTGCGCGGCTTTTATCGGTAAAAGCGTATTATAATGCATTGTTTTAAAATTCTGACATTTAATAAATCTTGTCATATATTGAAGTTAGTTAAAAAACGAACTGGGCCCTTATTCTCTAGTTTATTTCTTGCTTAAAACGCATCACGTGTTTAACGTTATGGTAACTAATAAATTATTCTGACGAATCAAACGCGTTCCGTGCCACGTCACGATGTTAAATTTGACTTAGGCTTAGTAATACCGTTTAACGTGAATTCTACGCGCTCAAAATAACGCGGCCGCGTTATGTACCGAAATGAAATATTCTTAGAGTATAAGGGCTGGTATGGTGATGTTAAAATTACCATTCAATGGCGAACTTGCCATTACGGTCAGTGTGTACCATAAATAAGACGAACGGGAAACCTAAGTTTGGCACTATCCTACCAGTTTTAGTCCGAATCTTGTCCCACATTCTCCCAAAATTACGAGCACCCAAATACAAGTCACATTATGACCATTGCATGTCAGACCCAAAATGGCCTGCCTTTGGGCAATTGAAGTTACTAGGCTAATACCCCAGATGGCGGTTTTACCTACTTAGTTAAATTAGCTTTGAGATGGACAGAAGGAAGGTAGTTTTTGTCAAAAGCTTCTTATTTAATTATATAAGTACTTACCTCGGAAATTGAGGTAAAACACAACTAAAATGTTTTTGCCTTCAAAATGAAATAGCTGTGAAGGACAGACGAGCTAAGTTAGGACAAAAACCGTTGGCAAAGTGAATTTGATTTTAAATTTATAAATTAAAAATATAATAAAATTAGTATATATTTATTGAGTTATTTTGGGAATATGTAAATTGTTATCAACATAAATATAATTTGACAGTATTTTTTCATAACATTTTTTGTGGTTTTTTAACTCAATGAATTTCTCTAACCATCCAGAGTGACACATTTGTGCAGAGTGCATTGCGTGGGAGTGTTTTTGACGATGGTATTGATTGGATAGTATCATGAAACTTGTTTATATTAGGTACTAATATGAAGCAAGTGTGCATTTTATTACCAAAACAAAATGACTAACTACAACAACAAAAAATATATATAGCAGAAAGATTACATATAGACAGTTTAAGATCTACAGATAATCCAAATGCTCCAAACCCACCACCAGAAAAAATTATATGTCTATAAAATTGTCGTTTTCGTTGTCTTGTTAAGAAACTAAACAACAAATACTACTACTTTACTTTTTTATTATTTGCAAGTAAATTTTGCCAAATTTGAAGTAAAGTCACTCAGTTAATATAATTGATTTACAAACAAAAAGATATGCCATTAATAGAATGTACAAAATTAAGATTTTAACAACCGTTTAGAAACTGCGTTTCATTCCAGCGTTTCTCAACATTCGAGTCCGCGCTACACGCTTCCCACCCAGTGTGACCCCGCCACACGTCGGCACATTAAAATCACGGCGCGAGTCGAACATGCCCCGCCACGTATCGTGCCATAAAGATAAAGCAAGAGGGGTGTGAGCCGCTCGCAATTATTTATTTCGATGGAAAGGAGTGAATTGGAGGCGACAGCGAATTCAGAGTATAACATTTATATAATACTTGCTGCACCGCGCGGTTTTATCCGCGGTACATATTTGATCATCCCTGGGAACACTTCAATTTCCCGACCTAAAAAGTAACTTATGTGTTAATCCAGGGTATAAGCTATCTTCGTGCCGAATGTCATCCAAATCCATTAGGCCGTTAAAGCTTAAAGGAAGAACAAGTAAACACACACAAACATACACACAAACTTTTGCTTATTATATTAGTGTAATGGAACCATTGTTTTAGATAAGTATAGCTCTAATCAATTACATTAGTTAAAACTTTAAAGAATGAAGGGGGGTAATAGTAGTCACTCACTCTTCAAAAAACCCCCCAACGATAAAAAAATCTAAGAATTCGTAGAACCAGTGTGAGCTGTAGACAAAATTTACGTATGCGAGTACGAAAACGCTAGCTAAGCATCCATACATACAAACTAACAGACGCACGTATGCTTCGCTCGCTTTGTTTGTCCTTGCAGAATGTTTAGGCTTTGTGTGTTTGTTTGTTCTTCTTTCATGCTCAAACGGTATTTGGATGAAACTTGGCATCAGGATAGCTTATGTTTTAGATTAACACATAAGCTAATTTTAACCCAGAAAATTTAGGGTTTTCGTACGATAATAGGTAATAATAAATAATAAGCTTATCTGTCACAAACTTTAAGCACAAATTTTACAGCTTACTAAATTATGAATGACCAGAATCTTAATCTTACATGACAATTTCAAATCTACTCGCTTATTCTCATAGCTTGCACCAAGGCCATAAGTGGCGGAAAAAAGCGAACGGTAAATTTGAGGTCATAAATTACGTTTACATTCTTATCTTGGCGCGTATATTTGTTTACATCGTCTGTAAGCGGCTGATTTACAGCGAACAAGTTTGAGAACCAGGTGGGTAATTAATATTTGAAATACTGTTTATACTAAAGGCGAGGTTCTTAGATAAATATGGATTATTAATTAGCTTGATATTTGAATTATTATATGTTTTATTACATGGGGAAGACAGTTGATGTGACTAACTGTGAAAAAGTGACTATTAATTAATCGATTTCAAAAAGGAGGTTTATAATTTGACAGTTATACATGTGTGTTAACAGTTTTGTTAGAAACGACAGAACGAATTTAGAAAATTATTTTTTGTGTAAAAAGAACTTATCTTGTGGTCTTACCAAAATTTTGACCAAAGCAATTCGACCTATTTTTTTTTTTGGTCTCTATCGTAATAGAATAAGTTTATTTCTGTTAAATAGTATAATAAATTTGAAAAAAATCCACTCAAAAAATGTCAACTACTTAACAGTTGATTTAAAATACAGGAATAAGTAAAACATATTCAAGAGAATAACTTTTTATTAAGCGGTTAGAAGCGACTTTAAAAATATATAAAGATAATAGACAAAGACAAATCCAATCACGTCTCACACATCAAAATAGGACTAGCAGTTAAAACGATAGGGGGCACAAAGAGTTGGACCTACATCATTATCATCATCGGCCAGAAGACGTCCACTGCTGAAAATAGGCCTCCCACTTAGAACGTCAATTCCGAATGACAAGCTGTCAATTGCTTACACTAGTTATTTGTGACATTTACTATGTCATCGGTGTAGGTAGACTTTTGTAGCGATGATGGTCGAGTGATTAGTAGGGTCGATTGCCGAGCAAAATGTAAGAGGTTCGAATCCATAAAACATGCGAAAAGAGCCTGAGCTACCGGTGAAGGGAAACATCGTAAGGAAACCATAGCATGGTGGTAGGGCGTTTCATATCGCTCGGCTGGTTAGCTACCACCCTTAAGTTATAAAACCCAACAACCTGTGTGTGTGTGTGTTCTGGCAGCCTTTCTCGAGAGCCAGTGTATTCCAGACTAGGCATGCTCCATCTAGGGCTAGAGTATCGCTGGATTCCGTAGTCGTGCAAACTTGTGGTCAAATGCCTAAAAAAAGGATAAAAAAAACCTACATAGATACGTACAAATATGCAAACATACTCTCGTAAAACCTTACCCTCCTCTTGGGCAGTCGAGTTAAAATATCTTCAACGAATCCAGCTTCAATCTTGTTGTACATAGAATAGAATACTGCATCCTTCCAATAGAAAAGGATTGTTCCGAGACAAATACAATGGAACTATCGATGTGCACTATTTGCTATAAAGGAAATAGAAACAACAGAGCTTTTCTACATGAGATTTTTTACATTTTCATTATTAGCGTTCAGCTTGTACAGTTTTTTATGCTTAGAAGATACTAGTAACATTAAATAAATATTTTTAGCCTGGCTCAAGTTGTAAAATCTGTCTAACCTAACGGTGTGTTCCGGCAACTTTCCTTGAGAGCCAGTGTATTCCAGACTAGGCATGCTTCATCTAGGGCTACAGTATCGCCGACATTCGTGGTCGTGCGAACTTGTGGTCAAATGCCTAGCTGTGCAGGATAACAAAAAAAAAATGGTTAAGTACAGGTTTATCGGTTCCTAAGGAACAACTAAAGGACTAACTCTGAATTCGAGGAAATCATGATCAGCTGTTTCATACATGTCGCTGGCCGATAAGCTATTTCTATTGAATTTTTCGCAAATACAGCGTTTCAAATCGATATTACGGAAAAAAATGGTACCAGCGTCTGCCGAATTGAAGAAGGTATCATCACTTTAATTTTAAATATTTGCATTAGTTGATAAAAATCTATAAACGATATTTATGGGCATTGGCAGTGGCCATAAATCTTTAGAAAATTAATTTCAAAAACTGAAAACGGAAAACGGAAAAATTATAGATAATATACGAGTAAGATAATCATTTATTTCTGACACAGTTCAGGTTATACAATAGATTATAATAATTTAATCAATTGCAATAATTAAAGCAATAATTTGAGGACTGGAGTGCGCTTCTCTCTTTTGCCTATACTGCTTTGAAGGTACCGTCGAGGGAGTTACACGGCAATATGACTGCCAAGGTGAAAGCAAATGTTCAGTCCTCTGGTTCGTTCCAGCCCGATGACGAGTTTGGTGAAAGTAGAGTGACTTCAACTAGGTTGAGATCGGTGCATCAAAGAATCGAGTCAAAGGTTTTCGAAGGGGACTTAAGGGGGGCTGTTCGGTTACTGGTTAGTAATGATACATTTGCGGAGCAGGGTCCTGACACTCTCGCTGCTCTTAAAGTTAAGCACCCGGATCCGTCGCGTCCACTTAGCTTTCCGCCAGCACCAGACATATCGTATGCTGCGATTTCGGTGACAGTTGAAGATGTGATGCTGGCGCTTAGCTCTTTTTATAGTGGCTCTGCAGCGGGTTTGGACGGGATCAGGCCGGGACATTTAAAAGAGCTCACATCAGGGTCAGCTGGCGAGAACGGACACCGTCTTTTGGAATCTCTAACCAGACTTTCAAATTTCCTGCTCAGTGGTCAGCTGAATTGTGAGGTATGTCCATATCTGTATGGTGCCTCTCTTTGTGCTTTGTCAAAGAAAGATGGCGGAGTCAGACCCATCGCCATTGGCAGTGTATTTCGTCGATTAACTGCAAAGTTAGCATGTAAAGCCGTTAGGGAGGAGATGTCCGCGTACTTGCAACCGCACCAACTAGGCTTTGGTACGCGTCGGGGGTGTGAAGCAGCCATTCATGCCGTGCGTGCTTTCGTAATGGCTCCAGAGAATTCTAACTGTGTGGTGCTGAAGCTTGATATACGGAACGCGTTTAACACTCTCGAGAGGGACGTCCTTTTGAGCGCAGTCAAGGATAAAATCCCTTCCCTTTTTCCGTTTCTTCATCAGGTTTACCGTTTTCCTTCAAATCTTTTCTACAACAACGAACTTATTCTTTCGCAAGTGGGAGCCCAGCAGGGGGATCCGCTGGGGCCGCTCGTCTTTAGCCTAGCCATCCATAAAGTCATTTTGGAACTTAGGTCCTCTCTAAATTTATGGTACCTGGACGACGCCACTTTGGGGGGAGATCCAAAAGACGTGTGCCAGGATTTAGAAGCTTTGATTCCACGCCTTAAAGAGCTTGGGTTGGAAGTAAACCCCTCAAAATGTGAGTATTTCCCCTGCTCTATTGACGCTCGTAAACACTTCACTAACTTCGCTATTTCATTGCCAGGTCTTAGGGAAAATTGTCCTTCTTCTTTTAACCTTTTAGGTTCTCCTATTTTTTTAAATGCTGTCCCTGAGGCTATTATTTCTCGTCAACAACTTGTCCTTGATGCTCAAAAACGTTTAAAGGACCTATCCGCTCATGTTGCTTTGGTGTTGCTACGGATGTGTTTTGCTATACCTAAAATGACATATCTATTGCGGACTACTCCAACCTGGCTTTGCCCTGAAGAAATTAACGCATTCGACAACACTCTAAAATGCACAGTGGAGTCGATCTTAAATGTTTCCTTAAATGAGTCCCAATGGCGTCAGGCTTCTTTACCGATACGGTATGGTGGTCTAGGGGTGCGGTGCGCTTCTGATATTGGTCTACCGGCTTTTTTGGCATCGGCACATGGGGTAGCGGACCTTGTCACTATCATTCTTAACTCCAATGGTGATAATGCGAGCATACCTTATGTGTCTGACGCGCTGTCAGGCTGGTCTGATCGCAATTCAGGCGCATCATTCCCGGTGACTACGTATGCCCAACGCGCTTGGGATGAATGTGGGGTTAAGAAAGTTCAAGGCGACATAGTGCAAAATGCTGCGGGGGCGGATTTGGCTAGGCTCATGGCTATTTCGCGGTCAGAAGCAGGGGCATGGCTACAAGCGCTTCCTTCGCCTCACCTGGGCACATTGCTAGACGATGACTCTCTGCGTGTGGCGGTGGCTTTCCGCCTGGGATGTAAGGTGTGCGAACCTCATATTTGCATCTGCGGTTCCATGGTGGAAGCCAATGGGCATCACGCTTTGAGTTGTCGTCGCTGCGCAGGGAGGTTTCCGCGACACCATGCTCTCAACGAAATAGTCCGCAGAGCCCTAATTTCAGCCAATGTACCCTGCATGTTGGAGCCGCCAGGTTTAATCAGGTCCGATGGCAAAAGGCCGGACGGGCTAACGTTGGTCCCATGGAAAAATGGCAAGTGCCTCGTCTGGGACGCAACATGCGTCAATACTGTGGCTCTTAGCCATCTGGGCCGCTCAACGCTTTCACCAGCGGCTGCCGCAGAAGACGCTGCAGCTAAAAAACATATGAAATATGCGGTCATGAAAGAACAGTACCACTTTGTGCCTATTGCGGTTGAGACCTTGGGCAGTTGGGGTGCTGAGGCTAAGCAGTTGGTACAAGATATAGGCCGTCGAATCAGAGAAAGAGGTGGTGACTCCCGTTCTGGCTCTTTCTTGGTTCAAAGGTTGGCCATAGCCATACAGCGCGGTAATGCCGCCAGTGTTATGGGCACCTTTGCTCCAGGACTGAGTCAGAACGGGTAATTTAGTTAACATGCTTACCTATTTATGTAAGTTGTATTTCTATTTCATCATTTAGTTTCATTAATTATTTAATCAATTTAGGTACACTTAACTACAGTAAAATAAACCTAAACTAGTTGCAACCTGTATCTTGCGGTGCAATTTGAAAGAATTAACAAGTACAATACCTTACTTTTTCCCCTTGCATTATAATCAGTAACAGTAACCCGACATCCTCGAGAGCATTACACAGGCAATATTCCCGCAAGATGTTGGGAACGCTTAATAAAACATCTATAATGTCCCGCCACAGTATATAATAGTAAAATGACTACCAGTAGGACGGGTTTTTTTTACTACTAAGATAACAAGTGTTTAGAAGCGACATCAAAAAACCCGACAGCTAAATATTTAAACCTGTGTAAATTAAGCTTAGCATTTACTATTACAAACTCCAATAAAATATTTACAGCCTTAATAAACGCGACTTAACTTTGATTGTCATTTGTCTTGTTTTGGCGCGTGACGTTCTCCATTGGATAGAACATGACAAAAGATGCACTAAGTTAAGACGCGTTTATGAATAAGCTAGTTAAGTTATATAAATATGTTCGTAATCACTGTTAAAAAAATCTTTATTTTGCTACCAGGCTCGATGTATCTTGAAAAACATTTTTTGAGATTACTTGATTTCATAATTTTTTTTTTTAATTTTGTCACTCTCACGACTACGAGTAAGACGAGTCTATAGACACCATTCACATAGAACGACAAGCCGTTTAGGCTCTAAAGCATGCGAAAATAATATACATACATACATATACTCGAAAAACATAACCCTCCTTCTTTCGCAGTCGTGTAAAAATAGGTTAGGCTCACCTGACCTAAATATTTTTAGGCATTTTAGGTCTAGGATTAACAGACCCAATAAATACCTAAAAATATGTCCCTGTCTGATGATAACAGCTGGAAGGCACATCCATCTAAACCTCTTTGAATAAATTCTGCGATATTATAAGTCCTAGTAATTTTGTTAGACTGCCTTGATATTAAATCAAGTTTATTTGCGTTCTTGAAGTACTAACTCGTTTTTATGAGTCAGAAAATATAAAAAAAACTCGTATTGTTTTATATTAAATTATTCTGTATATTTATTTCAGAAAAGAAAAATCGTTATCTTCGTCAGATGTAAAACTTTACAGATATTTTGACTGCCTTTTGTGAACCAACGACATGGGCAATTCGTTTCCAAGGAAAACTGCGCGTTTATAAGAAAATACAATACTCTATTTAAAATGTGTTTTCCTAGGATGGATATGGATATTTCGAAACAGTTGAAATAAACCAAAGCAGAATATTATCTTTTTTGATTATTATTGTGCTTGGAGCACAAACTCGGAATTTTCTTAATTTAAATTTAATTTCTGGTTTTGGCTCTATATTAGATACTTTATTATTATATTTTTTTCGAACTCGCTTCTAACCACTTATCAAGTTAAGTTAGCTAGTAAGAAGTGACGAATTTAATTCAGTTCAATAAAAACTAAATACATAAAAAGCAATAAAACACAAAGAGACTTAAGTTAATCCACTGTATCACACAAACTGCGCACGTCTTTACAAACATACAGTTTTATTGTTATTATTAGTAGATATTTCTGTATGCCAACATGCGGAGGCCGTTCTCCAGAGTCCGCGGGTGGAATGCTATGGCCTTATTTATTTTATTGGAATTCCTTGCGAGAAAGGATTTCAAGATCCCATAAGCTTACATATGCGGCAGTTTACTAAGAGCAGACTGGTGGCTGTAGTACTGCGGTTTCACACAAATCATTATACCACTTGGAAATCAAGTCGATTAAAGCAAGACTTGTTACGGTCGTTAATACAGAGTTATCGACTAGGGGTGTACTAAGCCGAAAGGGGTCACTATACTCATCCTAAGGAACAACTTTCACTATAGAACCAATTCTTAATTCGAGAAAAAAAAAGCTGTTTCATACCTTTTAGTATGGTTGAATTTCTTAAAATCCTTTCTTGGTTTACGCTTATATAGTTGGGTATTATTTCTAAGTTCAGCAGCTTAGGCTCTTCGTTGATTGTGAAATGTCAGTCAGGATATAGTTAGAACGATAAAATCCTCGGCAAGATGTATGAAATATCTGCTTTCCTTCTTTTATTCAGAGTTGATATTATGATTTGCGAATTTATTTATGAAACTAATAGACTACAGTATTTTTTATTTATTCTTGTCGTATTTACGTCTTTTAATGCTAAAAATACCTTCTGATACTAATGTGAATAGATTGGATTTAACCAACTGGAATTAAGAACATAGGATTAAAAATTTTGACATTGAAAATTATCAGTTTTATTCTTTACCATTTTATGATACTATTATTTTACTGCTTTGGTAATTTTCAACCGGTTCGTTCCGCTTTGCCCGGGTTAAAAAAATACCTACTAATAGGTGCCGCTATGCACATAATTTTTCGATTCTGCATATAAAATAGAAGGTACAGTTGAAAAGAAAACTGTTCGAACTCAACGGGACGGGACAAGACGGGACTTTTACAGATTACATTTTTTTTTCAAATATTACAGTATACGACACGTTTGTATGGAACCAGAGTACTAAAGTACTTATATGCGGCAGTTTCTTAAATGGTGGCTGTTTAGAACGGATGCCCCATTGAGCTTGAGGCTTAAAATAGGATGAAGAATAATTCGTTTAAAGACGGCACTGGATTTTGTAAGGAAATTGGTTCGCGGGCTCCGCTGCCCTGATTCGGTACTACTGTATACGGTTTGAAACGTTTTATTTTGCTTAAATAGGCATATAATACGAGTAGTATGCCCATTATGCCTAGGAATATTTAATTATTTTTAGTAGTATAGTATTTAGTGTTGCTTTAATAAAAACTCGAAAAAAAAAATTCTTGTTACAAACCAGCTCCAACTCAGCATAATGCTGGTTGTAAACAACCAGTGCTGGTCTTCCGTTGGTGCCGGAAGATAGTTATAATAAAGTTTCAATCTCAAAACTCCCCACTAAGCACATTTCTCCTGCAAAAAGACACCCATATTCGAAACGGATGTTCAAAACCATCTTTTGGAGAACTGCTACGATCGGGAATTGAACCCGGGACCGACGGAACTCGAAGCAAGCATGCTAGCCATCAGATCACGGCGGTCATCAAATGGTGAGATGATGGGGAATAGGCGCATCTTTGGGGAAGAGCTTTTTGACCTTGATAATTAATACTATGAAGCATTTCAAGAAAAAAACATGTGTCGCTTGAGGCGATAGATGTAAAAAAAAACTTTTGTATTTAAGGTGTTTGTATATATCTGAAATAAAGAGTTAATTCATTCATTCTTTCGTTCGTTTATGTGTTTTCATTAATTATGCAGAACTAAAAATGAAATTATAAATACAATGTTTAAACAATAGGCAAAAAAAAATATAATAAAGTATTATCATATTTGTAATTAAATCGATAAAATTATATTATTATTGCAAAGAACTTCCAGTATATTTATAGTTTTTTCATTTACAGCTTACATACGGAGCTTTTATCTGGCATGATATTTTTTTTACCGAAGGGCACGGCTACAAAAGCAAAATTCTGCAAATTTAAAATACTCCAACATTTTCAAAATGATGTAAAAACGGGTTTGATCTGACGTTTTGGGCGGAACAATACTTAGCAAATGCGATGTTCCTGTCAATCAGTATAACGCAGCAAAATTGTGATTGACTGAACGATGAAATATGAACACCGTAATTTTGGGGAAATGTGGAAAGCTACTTAGTGAAACCTGGGGGAAAATATGCTGGAAATAACGCTTCTAATAACATGCACTGTCTGCCGATATGTCAGCTTATTAGGTGGATTTTTATCACGAAGTAATATACTGAAAAATAGCATATAATTGTTTATTACAGTTTTAATTGATGGACTCAGGCGTTACTTTGCGGAAATCTATTTATAATGAGGTGGTATATGAAGTCTAAAGAATATCTAGTGTTGTCAGACAATGCGGGAAAGAAAATATTTTATTTAATGCTAGACATTGGATACAGCTACTGAATTTTCTCTCTTATAGTACAAAAAGACTTTTATTTGACATAAGAACTTAAATTGCTATTCTGGTAACAAATTTTATCCGACGGCGTTTGCCGTCTGCTTGTAAAGGGAGACACATACATAGAATTTTTTTTGATTAATACGACGCGTGACCAGATAGCCGGTTATATATGGCCCAATTCATAAGCATTGCCATTCAGCGTGGTAATGCGGCTAGCACGCTAGTCTTTTTTTTGTAGTTAGTCATTTTGTTTTTAATATGTAACTATCTGACCCGACATACTTCGTACCACCTAACAGTCAATTCTTTAAGAGTAATGTTACCAAATATTGACATAAATATATATACGATGCTAACGTCATCTTATATATATATATATATATAATAAACACTCAGACACAGGTCAAACAGACATGTTCATGCAAACAAATGTTTAACCTGTCCGGAGATCGAACCCGAGACCAGCGGCGCAGAAGGCAGGGTTGGTACCAACCGCGCCAACCGGCCAGTCATTATATTATAGAAGATATATGTTAGCTCTTTTTAAACATTCTCCTTTATAATATAAGTGTGGTAGCTGTTCCTATGTCGTTATTGCCGTGAGCAAGCATCGGGACGGTCACGTCTGCAATACAGCGTCACGTTGCACGCCCGCACCGGCGCGGCCCGCCTGTCGCTATATGAAACTGCAGACGAATGGACGCGAGACAAGGCGGCTTTTATGTCCTTTCGATTTACGTTTTATGAAACTAAATGCTACATCTAATGTAAAAGTAAAAAGATTGTATTACCCGATTTTAAGTGTATATTTATTAGATTATTAGGTTTTTGACAAATATATATGTGTTTAGTGTAAAATTATTAGTACATTCCTATGAATACGCATTGACATGAGAAAATAGCAGTTTATTTCACGTACAATCTATCTATCTTCTTCTATCTATATGTATATAAATCAATTGCTGTTCGTTTGTCTCGCTTACTTGAGAAGGATTTAGCTGAATCTGGTTTTGGAAATGTTAGTAAAAGTTCAGGGAAGGTTTAATAACGGCGAAAAACATGAATAAATGTTAGAAGGTACGAAGTTCAACGAGTCAGCCAGTAATCAATAACATGATGCAAAGAATGTTGAAGATTGCAAATCATGTATCCTCGCCAGGTCAACTGTGTCCATAGAACACCACTAGTTACATACTTCATGTAACTCTGTAGGATACACCTAGAACTTTTTACGATCCTTACAATAGGTTGACTGTCCCGTACAATACTCTACATTACGACGTACTACGACCACAGGCGTACTTACGTGGTATTTTCTACGTATTTTATGACGTGTACGTTACGTATTACGTCTGCTTAGTGCCACTATGTTATGCTATATTTGTGCACTTCAAAACTTCATTGTTTGTTTGACTTTGTAGCTGGTACATTGAATTCTATTATGACCGTATCCAAATAACAGCTTAACAGTATTTTTTTGTAGATAACTGAACTAAAAAGTAGTAAAAGCTATGCTTTATCATCGATCCTTGATAAGTGTAGTGACTTCTGCTGAGCTTTTGTTCTTTTTGACGCGATCTTCACAGTGATAGTAAGGCACTGGTTTCTTTAATGTTATGTGTTAATTTCTTTATTCTGACTGGCCGGTTAGCGCAGTTGGTAGCAATCCTGCCTTCTGCGCCGCTGGTCCCGGGTTAGATCCCCGGAAAGGTCAAACATTTGTGTGCATGAATATGTCTGTTTAACTTGTGTCTGGGTGTTTACTATATATAAAAGTATGTATATATCAGTCATCAGGTTACCATAGCACAGGCTTTGTATAGTTTAGGACGTGAAGACCTTTGTGTGGATGTTGTCCCATATTATTATTTATGTGCTATTTGTCTTATCTTTCGTATTGTTGTTGTAGTGTCTTAATAAACTCTTTTCTTTCATTCTTTCTTTCATAAAATGTGCAATGTTTCAAATTCCACTGTTTCCGATACTTGGATTTATATACCAAGCTACCGATATCCCAAAAAGATGTAGGCAATTTGGCCATTTTTTATGCCAGTAACCTCAGCACGGTTGGACGAACAAAAAATATTAATGATGTCAAAATCTCATCAAAATTGGATTTTGTTTTGTTGTTAATGAAATTCTACATAATAAGTGCTTGAAAATCTGCAACAAAATAATCGTTTGGATTTGAAAAAAAACTTTTCATCAACCTGTTAAAAAGATTAAGAAAGAAGAAAAATAAAATAACTCAAACAAAACATGAAAGCGCGTCATTTTCATAACATAACCTGAATTTCTTCCCAAATTCCTTCCCGAAGCGTACAAATAAGTAAATTGACGACATAATACTCGTATTCAAAAATACATCCGAAAAGAAGTCCCGAAGCTAATCTTCGGTTTGGGTTCTCAAAAGCGAACGATCGTTTGATACGAGAGGATCCTCCTCTCGTCATGTTGAGAGGAGAGCCGGCGGAAATAACCCGCGGAGTAATATCAAAATGAAGGCTTAAAAGCCTTATTTATGTTAGAAAAAAATAAAATATCGATATCTTTTGGTAGTAAAAATGTTTCGGGCTTTCTTGGTTATGACGCGCGGGAGAAAATGCTCAGGAAAGACGAATTTTTGGTTGTTCTGACTTATTATGATTAGTCGATTTAGTTTTGGATATATATAATGCTTATAAACAATCCATGTATAGGCTCTATATACCGAACATAGTATCTCGTTTAAGAATTACAACATTTCTCTTCGTCACATGATCCAGTTAATAAAAACTAGGTACATAACCAAATAATCTAAGGTTAGAAAGTATTTCCCTATAGATAAATGGTACCAACAGAGTTTCGTAAATATTAGTAAGTTCTACAAACTTAGAGACTTCGATTCAGTAGCTATATCATTAATAATAATTAATAGTTTTTAATTAACTTATTGTTTTTCGTGTTTTAATTACTGTTCTCTAAGTTATTGTCACAATATATATTCATATATTTCATATAAAAAAAATTACCATGTCCAAAATTTTAAGACTGTCGGGATATAGAGTCAAAAGGAAGCGTTCCCGAGGAATTATTTACAAAACCACTTACTTAGGTTATCCTATAACCAACAGGAAATGGATATTATTAAGTTAATCTATTTGTTTTTCTCACTTCTTTTACCAGAGATTACATTTCTCTGTTTGTGATATTTGCGGATGGTCGGATCACGGCGTGGGTTCAGATAATATGTTCTAGAGATTTGGCCTTTCTTGGGACGTAACGCTTCGTGGTAAAGCCGAAAACCTTTTTACGCCATAAATTATTGAGATAAGAAACGTTGGATTTCGGCGAAATTTGGCGCAGATCTTTGTACATAAATACAATAAGTTGACTGATTAAACTAGAGAAAGTTGTCCCCGGGGTGAGGAAAATAAATAAAATTAGTATGTCAGTCATCCTAAATGGCAAAATATGACTTGAGGTTCATACTTTAGTCATAAAGTATGAAGAATGGTTTTGATTCTCGAATAATTGTCTCCCAAGGGTAAAGTATCTCATGAAGAAGAAAAAGTAGGTACTTACAAAATGTAATTGTATTATGTTTTATTTTTTTGCCTGATACGGAGACGTAGACGGCTGGATCAATTTAAAATATTTTTTTTTTGTTTTAAAACGTTTTGTCAAAATTGGTCAATAGGTTGGATATTTTAATAGAAATAACTATAAAAGATCTATAAGCGTTGGACATAATAAAAGTTGTCGTCACTACAAAAAAAATGTTAAAAAGATATTGCTAAAAAAAATTCCTTTCCACTAATGCCTACTCAATCTTTGAATGGGTGACAGTAGATTGGTATTTATAACATTTTAAATTTAAGTAATATTTGAACCTTTTGGGGTTGAAACTCTCGGGCCTTGGGGACCAGGAGCAAAATTATTATATAAAGCCCTAACAAAGCGTCTAGTTGACGCTACTCGAGACCAAAACGCTGGCCTCTACCTGGGTCAGCGCAGTATTGCCATTCAACGAGGCAATGGGGCCAGCATTTTGGGTACTCTACCAACTGGCAGTGGTTTAGATTTAAGTTAGTTTTAATTTTTGGATATTGCTTTTGTACATATAGTTTATAACTTTATATAGTTTTTGTTAGGTTATGTATAGACCCTATAATTATTTAAATCCTATTTAATAAATGTAAATCACATAGTATATATAATTAATTAATTAAGTAATGTTAAAAAAAGAATTGCAGGCGATGAAGAATTGCCACATGTCAAAATTGAAAAGAATTGCTAAAATGTCAAAACCGGTACGTGTTAAATACTCGTAGCAAAAAATGTGTTATGTAGATCTTAAATGGTCTACTCGTATAGGTAATCTTTCTGCTAAAATTTTATTTCTGTCGTTGTTAGTCATTTTGTTTATGTTCATAAAGGCACTTGCTACCCCTCCTTATATAGCAGATACCACTTTTCAATATTGACGGCAATCAAATAACAACTTTGGTTACCATACTCGTAGTTACTACTTCCTTCCATTCGTGTAGTTTGCCACAGTATTTTAGACCTTGTTACATGAGAAATAACATCTAATTTAATGGAATCGTCGTTGTATTTGCATTTTTAACTAAACTTCCTTCTTGTTTGAGAAAAATACCAGACAATCGAAAATCACCAAAATTTAAAAAATCTCAAAAATCGTCGAATTTGTACAACAAGTTTCGACAATATTGATTGGAAACTACGACCTATACGCGAGTACGAATATTCTTGCGACTGAACATCCATACATGTACACATACAAACTGAAAGACGAAAGATCATTTTTCCATACACGGGGCAGAGACGCTTCGCTCGCTCGGTCAAAAATCACAACCATATACAGTTAGCTATAAACCTAGCAATCACCGGGAGCGGCTATTTACGGGTCACCTACTCGTAAAAATACTATCCAGCAACTAATTTGAGAACATTTTCCTTGTAGTTTTTGATTACTTATATTTTACAAGGATTCCCACTTCTACCAGTGTGAAAGTAATATAAACTTTTCCCCTATTACCTTATTGCTGGAGTGCTTTTTTATTACTTACTTATTACGTTTAGAAAAGTTTGACATCTAAACAATATCCAAGGTAAAAAGTTCTGTTTAAACTTTGACGTAGGTTATAAGTTTTTCTTTTAGCAAAGTTATATTAATATAGTTTCGAATATAAACAAGCAATAGTTCTAAAAACATGTCGACCTAGTCTAAATCGGCAGGCACCCAAAAATTTTTTACATGGGTGAACCATGGAAATATTTTTCTTTCCACATTACATCTTTGTCCAGCTGGATGTTTTTAGAAAATAATAGTTTTCTATCGTTCACCTTATTAACAAAACTCTTTATATTGGCAATGCAAATAAATCATCGGTGAAGGAAAACATCGTAAGGACACCATAGCATGGTGGTAGAGCGTTTCCTATCGCTCGCCTGGCTAGCTACCACCCTCAATCTATCGCCAAGCATCTAACGATATGTTCCGGTTCCTTCCTTGTGAACCAGTGTATTCCAAACTAGGCATGCTCCATCTAGGGCTACAGGGCTGTTTAGATTTAGATATCAAAAGTCTTGAACGATTTTAATACAGTTATATGGGACTACATGGAAGGTATAACAACACTTTCTATTCTCTTTCTAACAAAAAAAAAACAATTTAATATCCAGAAATCAAGTAACAAACATTTAAAAAAAAGTCGAATTGAGTACCTCTTCTTTTTGTATATCGATATAGTAGTTAATGCTGACATTTCACGAGGCCGTCGCAAGAAGAAGCTTTGCATACGCGCGATTACTAATATTCTATAATTGATGGAGTCAGGCGTTACTTTGCGGAAATCTATTTATGATTAATATGGTATATAAATAAGTGTTTTCCCGCTTCGTCTTGATGTCAGCGTGAGAAATACAAAAACATTTTTGTTTTTATGGTGTAGTTCCTCCTCACTACAGCCACACCTTATTATTACTCATTCTATCAGGCACACTTGGCTCAAAGAAACCGATTCACTCGAGATTTGTAAATACCGAGATTATATCTATCGGGAAATAGAGTACTCGGCAGTGAATTTCACATCCTGGCAGTTCGCACAGTAAAAGTCGACGCAAAGCGTTTAGTGCGAGTCCGTGGAATTTCTACCATATAGCGGTGGTGTCTTGCAGTATCTCTACTAGTCCGATTGTAGAAAGGGGATGCTGGAATTAAGTTGTGTAATTCCAAGGCACACTTCCCGAAATGTATCCGATGAAAAACCGATAGGCTAGCCACTTTTAAACGGTGCTCAAGGCTTTGGAGATTAACTTTGGCCAAAGCACCGTTGCCTATAAGTTTAAATTTAAATAATTAATTCTATTATACTACATGCCTCTTCAGTTTCATGAAAACAAGATAAATACTCATGTCATCAACGCATAAACTAAGAAACGTATAAATAGAAAGTGGTGGAATGTAATCGAATAGATAGCTTGAGATTTTTAGATGATTGTAAGGTATAGGAATGCGTAGTGTGAATATTTGAAACATTTCTTAAGGTACCGCGGAGAAGAACGGATAAATAATAAATTGTAAAGAAGGCAAAGTATATGAACAACCCGGCGACGCCATGGCGAGCCATTAAATACTGTAGGCAATTTTTATATTATTATACGACTATATCTTGGCTCCATAACTCACCATATTCATTTATTTATATACTCACGTAGTAATAATCAGTTTTCATTTTAAATTAGTACCAAATCAATTAGAATTAAATCTGTTACTCAAAACTCCACCAATATTTAAATTTAAATTTTATATATTTCAATGAATAGTTCAACACTTATTAAACTGTTCGAACGTCTCCTCACGCTTGACCGAATTTCCATTACAATAAACCCCGAATCTGGAACAAAACTCGATGTACATAAAACCGAAAAAGTTAACTCCCACCGCGAAACCGAAAACTAATCAAGCCGAACATTTTTTGGGATGTAAAGCCGAAAGTTAGCCAATCTCCTTCCCTGTGCATTCATACGAGAACGGTGGAGCGAGTAAGATCGCTAAGTTACCGCGTTTAGGCAAAGCCTTTGAACTCTGTCCATCTCTGCGCTTCTATCCGTGTGTATTCCGAATATCCGTATTTATTTGAAAAAGTATATCGCAGTGAAAACATGTTTAAGGAATAAGATTTCTTTACAAAAATAAGGATTTTACGAAATCCAGCATGTTTTCTGTATTGTTTGTTTTTATAATAGTGTTATAAGCTGTTTTTTTTTAATAAAGACTTGTCTTATCTTACTTTAGTTTATCTTATATTTAGACTTTTGATAAAATACACACGGCATTTTATGATTTTGTCACTGTACAGCCTTGGAAATTTATAACGATAGCATTTTACAATTTTGTCGTTTTATTAATAGAATGTTGTCTTTTTAAGACGGACTCACATTTTAGCTTGACCTTTCGGATACTTTACGGTGACTACAGACTCTCATCTGAATTTTCGATCAAATTTTCATTAATTTACGGGAGCCAACTGTAAGTTACAAAAAATTGTTATTTATTATGTCAAAAATAAAATCAAGTGCCTTTATTAACATTATCAAAATTACTAACTACCACTACCACTAACTACCACTTAAGATCTACAGATAATCCAAATGCTCCAACCCACCACCAGAGGCAATGCTTATACGTTGAGCCAAATAAAAACCGGCATTCTGGTCACGCGTCGAATCGATCAAATGCTCCGATAAGTTTTGGAAAATAAGATGAGCAAACGTAAGCTAGCGAGACGAAAAGCAGTCGGATCTAATAGGCAACCTGTATTGAAAGAAGGCAAAGCTTGTAACCAAAGCCCCGACTCCCATTCAGAGACTGCAAGTATACGAGCGCGATCCGCGACGCTAGTACACGTATCTAGAAGAGATTTCCGTGCACAGATCGGTCGATCCCACATCCTCTGACTAGATGGAGATTTGGGAAAATCGGTATTTGGGCAAACAAGCCTCCTTGGCTTCGGAAGAATTTTCTACTGCTACATTAAAATGGCCTAAAGAGGGTGCGAGGATTTTTCCTACCAAATCCCATGCCATGTAATGAAGCCAAGAATGCGGGCAGCGCGACACTAGAAATTTCGGGGACTCCCAAGCCGCAAACAAAAAGTTCGCATTTTGAAAAAATTGAGTTCCTAAAAATTTTTTTCGAAAAATTAGACGAAATACGTCTTTTAAAATTTGTAAATCATTCAAAACTGTGTTCGAATTCCCCCTAAAGTTCCGTCATCCAAGTGCCAAACCTTGAGTTTGGATTGGAGACGTTGAATGCTGGGATGGATGGCCAAACTAAAAATGGCCGGTCCGTATAGGTCACACTGCTGACAACCAACTGAAAAAGAGAGAAAGTTCTCACGAAACGTCAATTTTGTGGCTTTGGCATAGCATTGCCTAAGAAAATTATAAAGGTCAGGTATTTCGTCCTTCACTTGGGTCAGAAGAGCGCACCGATCAACCGAATTGAATGCATTTTTTACATCTACCTTTAACAGCACATCTCCACAATTACCAAGAAAAGTCCGAAGAGAATGAACTGCAGCCTCATATCCGCCCCGCGAACCAAAACCAAGCTGTAAAGGTTGAAAAAGGCCGCTTAAATGAGCAACCTTTTTCTTACAACCTGCTTTGGCAGCGAGGCGACGATATGAGGTGCCGACTGCGATTGGCCTAATACCACCTTCGTTTTTGCGAAGTGCACATAAATTTGCACCATACAAAATTTCAACGATGTCGTCACTGACACACCTATAAAACATGAGGTTTGTTAAGTTCGTCAAGTATCTCAAGAGATTCTCGCCTACCTCACCAGAACTACGAGTAAAAGATAGAAGATCATTTAGGTGCTAAGGTGTTAAGCCATCTGGGCCTCCGCGCGGAGCCACTCTGGAAAGACCTTATAGCCTCAGCAACCTCACAAGCAGTAAACTTCAATCTCGACATCGTCCAATTGAGGTGGATCAGGGAGCTGGAGATCTGCTGCTGCAAGCGGATGTCTGTCACGTAGTGACGAACGGTGTCGGGTGTATAAGGAGCTATAGTGTCGCTAGAGAACAAGACGCGTGCGGCGCACCTGATATCACCATCGCTAATTTTGTTTTCAACTATTTTAAAAGTAACCGAATCATCACACTTTTTAGAATTTTGGTTATTCCGTAAATAAAACGGAAACGGCATAGCTACATCCAAAACGTTGTCTTTCGATACAGCGTACTTTACGCAAATGTCCTGTACTTTCTGAGTGAGGGACTTTTTTCACGCGGAATGCGTTTTATTATCGGGACTGAGTTTTTTAAGAGAGCTAAAAACCTCCCAAAACGGTTTGGGTAGCAGTGCTCACGGTACTACTACTAGCTACAACCGAGCCTTGCACTGGAGCAATTTCTACAATTTTGTGGCACCTTGTGTGGTAATTTTTGAGGCCTTTTTAACCTTTGAAATAACGGGCCTGGGGCACTCTGGGCACAACGTCATGTGCTCCTGCGACACAGAACTAATTTGGGCGACTGCATTTGTCATTATTTGGGCAGGAAGAGCCATTTACAATAGTAAACAAGCTCGAGCGTCTACAAAATTTCTGCATTCGGTTTGTATTTGGATTACGCAAGTATGACCATATCTCTGAATACCGTAAAAGGCTCAATTGGCTACCTATTCGTCTTCGCCGTAATTCTCATATTCTGTCTTTTCTTTATAAAATATTATTGAATCCTACCACTCCCTCTTACTTAAAAGACGATTTTGTTTTTTTAACAGCTTCCCACTCTATTTCTTTGCGGCCATCACGTGACCTTCGTCTTGTGCTGCCTACTTCTACCTCAACGAACTCTTTCTTTCATGCATCATTTACTGTGCAAGCTATCCTTCTATGGAACGCGCTGCCTTTGTCAATCAGACAGGCTAAATCCCTTTTCATATTCAAAAACTTGCTGAACATTCATTATCTTTCTCTTAATTAAGTGGAACATCTTGTGTGGTATTATTATTATTACGAGTATGACGTATGTAGCTCTTGTATGTGCTTAATATTACTAAATATATATATATGTATGTATTTTCTGTTTTTTTTATGGTACAGTATTTGTACCATCTTTTTTTTTCCTTTTTCATTGGTACACCACCGACGTTACTATTTGCAGTTAGTCCGATCCATCCAAAGGTTGCCTGGAAGAAATCGCTATAGGCGATAAGGCCGCCCAATGTACTACCAATGTTTTGTTTATAATATATTTGCTGTATATATTTTTCTTGGTGTGCAATAAAGATATATTGTATTGTATTGTAAATAACTTAGCTAATAAATAAAGACGACGACAGCCGGCCGTCAGGCAGACACGAGGCTCGTAGTGCGCCGCCGCGAGAGGCCGGTCACAAGGAAACAGAAAGATAAACAATTAAAAGAAAACTGTCAAATACTACATTATTCTAAAAACATTAATATAAGCAAAATATGGACTGTATATAGTCCAAAATATTACCAGTAGTACCAGGTTCCTACCTGCAGCACGTAAGCCCCTTTTAGGGGCAAATAGAGTCCTAAGACTCTATTAAGCTGAAAATAAATGAACACCGAAAATGTTTGTCAACTGGCCGTGACAAGAATTATGAAAAATAAAATCTATATGGAAGCTATACCTGTCTCAAACGTGCATTTTGGTTCATAATATTATGACTTAGTATAGTTTAGTACTCTTATTTCTTATGTGCTATTGTGGATAAAGTTAGTGGTAACCTAGTCGGTAAACCCCTTGCCTTATAAGCGTAAGGGTGCGGGTTCAATCCCAGGTTCAGGCATGCCCCTCTAAGTTTTTCACTTATGTGCATATTATAATAAATTACCACTCACTTAAACGGCGAATGAAAACATCGCGAGGAAACGTGCTTGTTGGAGAAGGTTAAAGCTTTCGAAGACAGCGTGGTGAACTATATATACCTCTATACCACTTTCAAAGGAAAAACCCGTGCCCTGCTGTGGGATTCTATGAGTTGATGTAATACAAAACAAAAATTATGGACATACAGACGAAAGGTCAGAGCAAAACTATTTTAAGGATCTCTTAACGTCAGGCTTAGCAGGTATTGAATTGACTGTCTACGAGTAGATATTGTACTCGTAGAAACCTTAAATAGCTTTGTTGGTTTATACAAGCTCCCTAAAGACCTCTCGGCCGTTAAATACGGTTCACTCCGTCCTTAGAAATGGATAAAGTTTCATCAAATTTGGTTTGAGCTATTTAGCTAAATCTGAATAGATTTAATGTTATACAGGATTGTCGGTTAGGGGTGTATTAAGCCAATAGGGGGTCACTACGAACAACTTTTAATACATGACCAACCCCGAAATATGAAAAAAAAAAAACAATTTATTTATTTAAACACTTAAAAAAAATTGCGTCTTATTTTAAACAGACTTCAAAAAAGGAAGAAGTTCTCAATTGAAGTGTTTTTGATTTTTTATACAGGTTTATTGGCTAGGGGCTTACTAAGCCGGAAGAGGGTCAATATACCCATCCTATGGAACCACTTTTGCTGTGGGACCAACTCTGAATTTGAGAATAGTAGCTCCCAAACAGATGGACCAATTTTAATTTTGTTGTTTTTTCTTTGTATTAATGGTAATAGTCGGTAGTGTTCTAAGCTATATTTGATGAAAGTCGGTCCAAGATGGCCGCCGCCACAAAATGGCGAAGTACAATTTTTTTCACAATTCCCTCAATATGGGTATTAATTTGACGACCACAACCGCCCAGAAGAGACGAGGGGCTGCTGGAGTGTGCGTACATTCGCGCCCCGCCCCCCTGGAGACGACAGCGTGGACGAGAAAAAGAAGATGGACCTGTTAGAGGAAAATAACTTAGAATCAATCGTGGCCCGGGCGCTGAATGCGCTCACCATTAAAAACTCCCTGAGCTTGATGGCCCCAGCGTCCAGCCCGGGGAAACAGCGTGAGCTAGACCCCCGTACCTTATGCCTCTCACGGGGGGGCATAAGACGCCCCGCGATTCGATTCGGGTATCAAATGAAAGAGTATATACATATTTTGATAATTTCAAATCCAAGATAATGTCGGGGGTTTGTCAAAATTTTCAATTTTACTTGTTTCTGATTCCGGGTTTTTTCGTGAATGTTACTCCCTAAAAACCCTTTATACACGTGAGAGATATGATAAGTTTTGGTAAGAGTTCATAGTGAAGTTTATGTTAATCTTGATGTGTTGGTTTCCATTCTATTCATTACGTGACGGTCGGATTTAAGTTTTGGATATTCAGTTAATCTTTGAAACTTACGCGTAGTAATTTAATCCTTGTGTATCCTGTTAAAATATGTTTGATCAGGTTACGAGAATTATGATAATAAATTATGACAATTTGAAAGTGACTTCAAAAAATAATTGTTGTTTTTTTTCTACTATATTGTTCCGGTCTTAAATGATTGATTTTTAATATTTTCTACAGAGTCTCAAATAAGAGGAGGCACTTAAATCGACTTTTATGTGCCTTACTTGATTTCTCGAAGCTGGAAAAGAAAAAGAATTTTTCAAATGGAAAAAGTATTTTTTTTGTTTGAAAGGATATATAATATCTCCATGATTTTATTTTAATTTTATTAATATCAGTATAGAAGTTAGATTTTTAAATCGAAATAAGTGAAAAACTTCTGTCGGCGCCTGACGTAAAGAAAATCAGTTGCATCTTTAAAAAAATTGTTTGTTAGGTAGATTAAGGTAGACTTTTTAATTTATTTTTTTTAAATAGAAATCGGTTGACTTTTAGGAGTTGTAAAAGTTTGATCCTTATCAACTTATCACATTTATTTTTGAATACGACTTTAAGTTGGTTTTGAAACATTAAAATGGAGCCGTGACTCACTAAGAGGCCTTGCCAGCGACGTTACAATTATCCCTCATGTAGGGTTTGCGTGTGTTGTGAATAGTCGGAAGCTATGAGTATGAAGTAAGCTATTTATTTATGAACCAAACAATTTTTATCATCAATTCGGTTTCCCAAGTAATAACTCTAAGACCGCGCGACCCGAATCAGAGATCGCATTATAAATCCGAAACCATGCAGATTTCCGGCTTCGCTCGTAACCCCATGATTTATGTATGAAATTCATACATATCTGGCGGTCCATCGCAAAACAATGAGACCACCAAGAGGCCTTAATTTATGCAAAGTTCGTACCCAAACAGCTAAGCACGAAGATAATATTCAAGTGTCCGTGGACGGACCGACAACGGACGTACCTATCATTTGCATACAACACTACCTTCTAAAATGTTGGGTGGGAACTTACATAATGCTATCATCTGCATATTTTAACGTTCTTTGTTGTTGAAAAAGCGCTTTAGACGCTGCAGTGCTGCGATGGCTGAAATTTGGAAAAGCATAGGCACGTTTTCATTTGCTTTTCTGCTCGAAAGCTAGACTTAATTTTTTTCCTTCTGCCCGACTGCGAAAGAAGGAGGGTTATGTTTTTAAGTGTAAGTAGAATAGACGTGCAACGAGCGTCGGCCTTATCGCTAATAGCGATCTCTTCTAGTCAAACTTTGGATGGAGAAAGTAAGTATATATGTATGTATATTTCTTTGGCACGCACTAGAACCTAAATGGCTTGTCGTATTTTTATGTGAGTGGTGTCAATAGATTCTTCTTAGTCGTGCGTGAGGGAGACACTGGATACATCAAAATTAAAAAATAAAATAAGTATGATACACAGGTTTAAAGATTTATACGGTTTTTTTTTAAGTCGCAGTCTATAACCACTTGTTTATTTTCATCCATTATGTGATTAAGTACGAAAATTCATGTGTGTTAGTTTATTTTAACTCCTTCGCGGTGAAAGGGATAAACGAATTTCGATATAATTCGATATTTTGAGGCAGCTTATGTTCTTGATGTTTTATTCCCATACATATAGACTTTACATGCACAGATAACAATACTATATTTTTTTAACTGTCATCATAAAAATACAACATAAAGAAATAATAAGTGGCACTATATGGTCTTATCGCTATGAAACGATCTCTTCCAGGCAACCTTTGTTGGAGTAAAAAATTAAACACTGCGGAGTCAGCTCTTTATGTTATATGTATAGAGGCCACGGAAAGAAATTTAATCTAATCTACTGAAAAGTGCACCCGGTCAAAACATTCCTGGATAGTTAAATATGTCCGAGTTTATTCCGAGTAAAGTAATTAAAAAAAAAAACATTTATAAAGTTACTTCGCAGATTGGCGCAGTTGGTAACAACCCTGCCTTCTGCGCCGCTGGTCCCGGGTTCGATCCCCGGACACGTCAAACATTTGTGTGCACGAACATGTCTGTTTGACCTGTGTCTGGGTGTTTAATATATCTTTAATATATATAAATCTCGTGTCACAATGTTTGTCCTCAATGGACTCCTAAACCACTTAACCGATTATAATAAAATTCGCACACCATGTGCAGTTTGATCCAACTTGAGAGATAGGATAGTTTAAATCTCAAATTATAGTCGCAATTTTAATTTATTGCTAATTATTTGTCTGTTATTATTTGACAGTCACAATTATCTGTTAACTCCAAATGATTCTAACAGATGTCGATACCTTTTGACTGGGTTGAGTAAGTAATCAATAGATGGCGCTGCTATGGTAAATCTACGAACGTGTCTTAAAAGCTACATTTTAACAGCATAATTACCACGTGTTGTTGACGCTATAAAATAGCCACAGCAACGCGTGGCCGGGTCAGCTAGTGTATATATATATAAGTATGTATTTATGTACATCAGTCATCAGGTGACCATAGCACAGGTTTTGTCTAGTTTGAGGCCTGAAGACCTTTGTGTGGATGTTGTCCTATATTATTATTATTACTCTTAAATGCATTTTGTTGCCAAAAGTCTTTTTTTGTGATTATCTACGGACAATCTATAAATTCATTAAAAATCTATTTTCATGTTAATTTAATCAATATCATGCATATACGAGTATGGTATAACCAAATGAAAAAGCCTACATAAATCATAATAACAATAAAAAGGCGCGTTCGCATAAAACATAACACATTTTTAATTGACGTCCAAATCCGAGTCGCCACATCGATGTAGAACTAGCCAACTCGGCTAAAATTGACACATTGACATATCTACAGCCGTCGGGTGATAGGGGGCGACACGTGACAGCATTCGGTGTTGCCATTATCTATTCTACGTCCCCGGGGGATTGGCCATTCTAAGGCCTCTAATTTAGAAGCCTGGGATATTTAACGGGAATTACATTTGACAAACAAGTAACTCGTATGTGGGTAGTATTGAGTACGTGGCTATTATGGTGGAAGAGATTAGCTATTAGCGATAAGGCTGCCAAATGTTGCAATTTATTAAGTAATAAAGAAGAAAGATTTGCTTAAAACTACTAAACTGATTTTAAAATGATTTTACTGTTAGAAAGCTACATTATCACTCACTAATATAAGCTTATTTATTACTAGAAAAAAATAGAAGTTAGCGAGTAACACGCGCAACTCAACTAAAGTATTTTAAAGGACTTATTTCATTTTTGGCCCTCCTGGTGTACATCTACCATAAATGCCTGGTGATGTGGTTAATACTGTGTATTAATGAAAAATGCGTCAGTAGGCTCCTTCATTATGTACAAAAATATCTAAATTGTGTGAATTTAGTAGAATTATGGCAACCTTTGTAGATTTTTATATCCTAGATTGACTCTAATGGTCACCAATTGGTCTATAAATTATACCGCCCGTCACAAATGTCAAAATTGACACCATAAAAACTCGTAAATCACCTTTTTGCGTAAATAAGATGGAAATATTTTGATTTGAAATTAATTTTGTATACTGCGATAAGTTACGATATTTTGAATTTGGTTGATATATTAAAGATTATGGTATCATGTACACTGTCTTGGCTGCAGCTCCATACATTTTTGAAACAACTCTTGCTGTATTATTTGTGTGCTTGCTAAAGAGAGTTTTTATATATCTACCTAATTTTCGAAGGGTACCTATGTTTTGTTATGTTTAACAGGCTTCTGTTAAGTATAACAAAAGATAGGAAAAGGTAGTAGCTTGTTATATTTTATTCACTATGTATATAAATTAATAAACATTAAACTGGTTGGCGCGGATCTCTCCTATAAGGCGGGGGTCATAGTTAGGCAA
This sequence comes from Ligdia adustata, assembly GCA_947049295.1. Classification (NCBI taxonomy): domain Eukaryota; kingdom Metazoa; phylum Arthropoda; class Insecta; order Lepidoptera; family Geometridae; genus Ligdia; species Ligdia adustata. Next base: position 11,241,345 of record OX346231.1, read on the forward strand.
ATTGCATATCTACTTAATTTCACTGCGAAGGCTAATCTCTTCTCTTTTTAGTAACTTCCCAAAAAATTAAGAGGTAATCGAGTCTACTATATTTTTATGCTTTTTACCTAATTTCATGCGACGGCTGGACCGCTTTAAATATCTTTTTTGTTTGTAACTTCACACGCGATCTCATTTTTATTTTGTCGTAATCGGTAAATTAGTTTTAATTGTAACATAAAAATAACTGGGAATAATGTATCAACGTGTACCGAATTCATTGATAATTCGTTGTATAAATTTCTTGTAAATATAAAATAAATAGAAAGTTATACTACAAGTGAAAAACGTACACAATGAAGTACTAGTTGTGACTTCAGCGCTAAAAATTATCTCTTCCAAGCAACTTTAGGATGCGATGATTATTAGAGTCATGCGAAAAGAGCGTTTATTCAGACAATCGTCGTAGCGTAAAATGGAACTAGCATTATGATTTTATAAAACAGCCCTAAGGTAGCAAATATTCAAGAAATACTTGGTTAAAACAAGTAAAATGATTAAATAATAAATAATTTAATCATTAAGAGAGTTAAATGAAGTAACTGTGTTGTCAATATATCAAATGCGTTAACACAGTGGTACCTTCATGTCTTACGACAGTTTTCCGCGCAGACTTTTTATCATATTTTTGTTCTCCGCCAATCAATGCAGGTGACACTCTTATATTATATATTTTCGTTTATTACAGAATTTAAAAAAGGTATTTTCATATCTCTAGTCAGTTTTCATTTCAAAAGATCTAAATTTAGCTGCTGCAGCAGATCTACTTTAGGAATTATTTATTCTCTCCTTAATTATTGTGTAGCAGTTCAAAAATCTGGCAGTTAGCGCTATAAATGTAGGAGCAAAGCCATATTTACGAGCCCGTGGAATCTTTACCATATATATAGTGACGGTCTCTTGCAGTATCTCTACACGACCGATACTTAAACGTGGATAGATAGGTATCACTACAAACATTTCAGAAGGTTGCAGACATTTAGAGTTAGCTCTATCGAAGCTAAGATTCGCTTTAGTATTCATTGGCAGTAGATACTGGAAGCTCTAGGGTACAGACCTATAACCTAGCGTTCGACTACCAAAGAATAGGAACTCTGCCACGCGATAAACAGAGTAGCCATAAGATATTAGGACTTGAAAAAGTGAAAACTGACTTCAGTTAGGCGGGCGCATGTTTTTTTTTTCAATTACATTGATTTTAAAAACCAAACAGCTTAATCGTTTCTGACAACATTAATTAGGTTGTTTTTTGTTTTCAGTTTTTTTTTTATAACAGGGCCATCTCTTATATAAGGTCTACTAAACAAACTAAAAAACATAATTAATTAATTAATTATACGCGTTACAAACACACACAAGCAACAGGTAGCACTCAGTTGTAAATACCACTGCATATCCGAAACAATATCTAAAACCTTGTACTCCTATAACCAAAGACTAATTGTATCACTTCCATTTAATTCACGGGCAACATCCTAATTTTCCTTAATAATCTTTTTTATTAATATCTTAATTTTACCTTAATAATAGTAGGAAAACATAGTTGCGTCACAGAGCTATCAGGGGTATTAATTTATATTAATTTTTATCACACTCCACCGACTCCAAGGCCTATGCTGTTTTTTACCAGAATGCGAAAAAAGGAGGGTTAAGTATTTCGAGAAAAATGTAACTACTCTAATGGTTAGTCGTATTGTTATGAGAGTGGGTGTCAATAGATGCGTCTTCACTTACAGATGGTCATACATTTTACTAGCTGCTTCCGCGCATGCGATTTAACTTATTAACTTAAGATACGTGGGCTTAATATTCTTGCAGTCGCGTTTTTTGAAGTCACTTTTAACCATATGTTTGTCTTAGATATTATTTACAGTTTAATTACATATCTAAAGGTTCCTAGGCTTTAATGGTGATTAAGATTCTACGGTATTTGGATTTCTTCTTGGATTGGATTCGCTTTTTCATATCTATGGTCAGACTTGATCTTAGTTATCAAACGAAACAAACTGTAGACAATTCGATTAAGAGTTAGGTATTGTGTTTACTTTTATTTTTTGGAAATGTTGATAGCGATTATTATTATTATTATTATAGCAGAGCAATAGAAGTATTGTAAAAATTGTTTGAATAACAACCTGCCCTTTTAAACATACATTGTCATAAAGTTAAGACAAACATAATTTTATTGAGTTTTGGCCTCTTTGTAGTGGTATTTGTAGTTCAGTCATTAAAAAGGTTAACAAACAAAACATTCAAATAGGTTTTAAATCAAATTTATAGTCACGTAGTGTATAGTATCTAGTGTACTAGTCAAACCCTTTCATTTGATATCCTTATTGAGAGAGTTGTAAAAAATATGTAATGAAAAATTTTATTACGACGGCCATCTTGTACCGATTTTCATCAAATATAGCTAAGACCACTCCGGACTTTAAACAAAAAATTACTGAAATCGAAATCGGTTCAACCGTTCCAGAGTTATGATTCCGGCACACCCAGCCACGTCTAACTTCTAACTCGCCGTCGTTATTGGGTAAGCAGTTAAAAATATTGTGATCAATTGAGAAACGCCTTTCTATTAAAATCTAGTTCGGTCATCCTGACTAATGACCCAACTACTGCGACTGAGAAAAGTCACGTTTAGATTAAAGCAGCGTTTAATCTAAACGTGACTTTTTGTGATAAAAAATCTAACTTAAATTGGTTTTCTAGCTCAAAATAAATTTAAACAAAAATTACTAACCACAGGATTTTTATCAATAATGACTACAAAAATTCGGACAAAAACTCGGCTCTGTCATTGTCATAACTTCAGCTAGATTCTTACCAGCTCGCAATGAAAATTCGGTTAGCACGGTGGCAAGGTGTACACACCTTAGAGAAGATCCGTGCCCAGTTGTAGACTGCATATAGACTGGTACTTTACTCTTACCTTAAGGTAGGGTATAAGATAAGATAAGACAACTCTTTATTAAAAAAAACAGTTAAACAATAAATAATTATAACAAATAGAAGCCTACAAATGTATACTAGGTTTTTCAATCGCGGTCTCATCGCTCAAAGCGATCTCTTCCAGGAAACAATACGCTTAAATGAATAAAAAAAACAAGAGCGGTCTTAAAATATTACATTGATCAACATATTTAATAAATGAACAAATAAAATACATACAAATGGTGACATATATATATATATATACAGAGATACACGTATACAGAGGTAAATATAAAGTTTGGCCTAAGTTTACTTCCTAGAGGTCTCCATGAGGTAATTTTTATGAAACAAAGAAAAAATAGTTGATATGATCTTGTGTATTGTGAAAATTTATTGTTTCAATGGCATTCAAAATATACAATAAACTGCCAAAACCAATAAGGATAATTAATTAACTTATTTATTATTTTATTTTTTATCCTACTACGGAAGTCAGCGATACTGTAGCCCTAGGTCGAGCATGCCTAGTCCGGAATACTGGCTCTCAAAGAAGGCTGCCAGAAAACACCGTTAGGTGCTTGGCGACCGATTTTACGACTTAAGTACTTGAACAACTTGATTTAAAATTTATTACTATTACAATAAATGTCAAAGATATTTTACATAATATAAAACTTAAACTATTATTCTTTGCTTCTTCTTATTTGTTCTTTTGTATATTTTCATAAAATACGCCTATATTAATATGTACCCAGGTACCCAATAATTTATCTGCAGTAAATAAAGGCAGCCATCGTGACTTGCATATTAATCCGAACGTGGCGTTTTCTTTCAAGCATATTCGGTGTTGCCAATACTAACAATTTTACGGGAGCTTAATATCATATCGCTTTTAAAAACTGTAGCTACCGCAGGGCTAGTTATTGCCATGCACTGGGGTCCTCAACCTTAGAGGCCTTAACCAGCAAACCTCATATTGAGCCAGCTAAAATGTATCTTAAAATCTTAGCACGGAAATAATCTACTGTATAGTATTACTGTCCTGAAAATTCCGTATATTCATTATTCTAAATACATAAAGATAAAATTGACATATTTTACTTAAAATAATCTAAAATCGGTCAATATAATTAATTTATGAATTAATGAATCAATAAAATGTTATGAACCGATCTAGTAACATCGTTTTTCGGAGTTCTCATTTGTCTCATCATCTTAGAATAGTTTTAGGGTATTAAAAAAATTAACCATACTTAGATAGATAGATTGACAAAAAAAAATTAAAAAGAGATAAATTCTTACAAAATATAGTGCTACAACTGGCGGCCTTATCGCTAAAAAGCGATCTGCGATACTTATTGTTTTCTCACGATATTTTACTTTGCTAATCTCCCGATACACGCAATAGTCCTGGCAACATTAGATATTTGGTGCGGAGTGGCTGTAAACAGAAGCTCTCGTATGTATTTTACGAATGTACGTAAGGATGTTATTTCGGCGAGCTTCGAGTAAGTTAGACTCGCTTCTGACTGTATCGTCGCTTTTATATCACGTTCTTAGCCTTAAAATAATATAAGTACATATGTATAATAAAAAATGCATTCCAATAAACCGACAAATTAAGTTTTTTTTTGGTATTGATAGATAAAGAAATTAATCTTTTGAGTTAGGCGTTCTACTCTGCGAAGAACGTAATAAAATTTCTTGCAAAAGTATCAGAAACTAGCTAAAGAACATGTTATTATTTTCTTAGTGATAGGGTATGGGATCAGAGCAGATGGTTCCCATTCGAGCTCGTTCCTATCATCAAAAGTAATGTCGTTATTTTTACTTAATTCATTAACCATTGGGACAAAAAAAAACTTATGGGCTCCATCCAAAAATAAAATTAAACTTAGCATATTTTTTAAGTTTTGTTCTATTGTTAGCTGTTACCGAGACTTTATCCGCGTGGATAAATTTTGTTATCTTTCGTAAAAAAAAATAAAAAAATATGTGTACAAAGTTTCATGACGATTGGCTCAGTAGATTCGCGTGAAAGTGTTACAAACAAATTTACATGCACATTTATAATATTAAATTTTGGATTAAAAAAATATTTTATATGGAAAACTAACGCGTGTTTGATTCCTTGTTCATAATGTACAGTACAATATAGTTTCAATAACTTCGATAAAATAAGTCATTCGTGTCCACAAAGTTGGCAAGTCTCGCACTGCACACTTTATGTTAATAATAAGAAAGAATATTATTACAAAATGTTCACATCAAGGAAATTTATAATTAATGCAACAAATCAGTAAAGCTTAGAAGTATATTACCACAAAATGTCTGCTCCAGACTTGAGTCCATTTAGCGTAACAATTATAATTAAAGTTGAACACGGGACTCTGGGAAACTAACTTAAAGTTAAAACTTTACAACTTGAACGAACAATATCTGTCAGATAGTCAAACTGGCGCACAAAATATTTAACATTTTAATTTTATGAACAGTTGACTTCGCGAGACTATTTCTTTTTTGTGATATTTATATTATATCTCGACAACCAAAATTAATGGACTTCAAAAAGAAGAAGGTGCTTAATTCGTCGGAACCTTTTTTAATGTATGTTTCTCAGCGACTCTTGGACCGATTTGGAGAATTATTTTTGTTTCTGAAAGAGTCCTAGTAGATTACATATTTTTTCTTAGTTGCATAATGTAATATAAAAAAAATAGAGAATTTTTTGGTTATTTTTTTTTTGTTTTTTACTACGATGTACTTCAATATCGCGTGTTACTATCGGGAAATTAAACATAACATTGTATGATAACCTCACTTCTGGTAACATTTTAACCGAGATCGAAAATAAAGGATATTCTGAATTCGTCGTAAACTTTCTATGTGTATGTATATGTTCCCTCATTTTTCAAAAACGCTTTGGCATATATAATTTAAATAACATTCTTATTGATCTCGTATAGATTTGATTAAAATCGGTACAGTAGCTTGGTCTGAAAATATAAAATATATAATTTTAACCTTATAGAGATAGAAAGTGTAAACCCAAAGGGCAGTATACTTTATAAAATATCACCTTTCCTAACAACCTAAGTAGAGTCGTATCTACCTATCTGTTTACACAGCTGTGGGAGCTGAAATTCAGTTTCAACCAGATGCACACTTTATTGAGTTTAGCTTAACTCTTCTTGGGCTAGAAGGGAAGTGTAGTGTTATTTTGGCGTGAAAATGTCATACTTGCCTTGGATAAACTTAACGCATTTGGGAATCACGTTTGGAAATTATATGTAGTATGGAGTTTGGACCCACAACTTTTGGTATTTTATCGAACGGGTGCTATATTTGAATTATGTCTAATAACTGCACATCTAGGGACTACGATATTTTTTGTGACTTTGTACATGTTACGCTTCAGCACTTTACCGAAAATGCAGAAGTTTGGAAATATTTCGAATAGGTTACTGTACTTGTCGAAATCGCCACTCCACGTCTTACTAATCTCTACATACAATTAATTATATTATTAAAAAAAATAGACAAGCGACAAACGACTTAATTCTGGCTAGCGGTTATGCACAATTTTCATTTATTTTGATAATAAGAATTTTCCAAACCGGTCTAGTCCCTGTAAAATAAAATAAAACGCATAACAAAATCATCATCAATCAAATCTCTACGCGCGGCTTTGTGCATCAAACAGCTTAAATGTTATAGAGATTGCTGCTGTTTATTCCAGTTCTATATAGGTATATAACTGTAAAATGTTCGCGAACAAGATCGTCGTCCGCTCCACACCTGTGTACACGATTAAAACATTAACAGTTTTGTGCGCGCCTTCAATTATGACAAAATATTGCTCCCCGGAGGTTAATTCCGTAAAGTACGGACTCTAACTCCGGCGCTGGGTTTTGTCACGATTTCATATTTTTAGTTTACGACTTTCAATACTTACTTAACTCATTGCGGCGAGGGAAACTTGTGATTTTGGTCGTGTTATATTAAATTTCTTGGGAGAATTAATGTTTTTATTACATCGAGAATGAAATTTGGTGTGGCGCGGTTTTGTACGTTTCCTTTGGGGGAACTAAGTATAAATAAGTACATAAGCAATGTTCTTGCCCTAGATATTGATTTTTTGATACATATAATAAATAGACTTATTTCGATGCGAAACTCATCGATAGGTAAATTAGAATGAAACATCGAAGAAACCTGCTTGTCGGATAATGTTCAAAAATAAGGAAAGTTGTAATTTGACCAGCGTGGTAGACGGCTCACACCCCTTTCATAGGGAAGACACATACCCAGCGCTAGGTTGCTGTTATGATGCAAAAACCAAAACTCGCAACCTTTGGCAGTAAAATCTTTCATTAACACCTGACCCAGGCCCATTTATCATTTAACTTTGTGACAGGTTTTCGAGCCTAATCTAATGAAATATTTTAGTTTTTGTTTTTTAACTTATTTCCTTCTGTGCCAGAAGTTAATAATATCAGTTTATTTTTTAATCTCATGCTGCATTACTCTTATGCGTTTTATTATATTATAGCAACTAAAACCATAAGAAAGAAAAGCAACTCTGTCGACCTAATATAGAAAAAATACTGGAAGCCTAAAATAAAATAGCTAGGTATATAGACACCAACATTAGAAAGGTGAAAGAAAGCCAGCTCAAACGGCTGCACCGACTTGAACAAAATTTGGCACAGGATAGATTGTCTTGAATTAACACATACCTACGCTACATTTAATTCTGGAAAATGCTGTGTTGCAGTAGCATAATGAAATTTCCGTGAGTAGCACTACTTACCTTATCTCTCTCTCATGGTAAATTGAATAAAAAATAAGTTGTTATCGTATCAAGTGGCGATTTTGTAGTCGCATTTTTGCGTCCAGTGAACCTAAAAATAGAACACGAATTTATATAATTTTCATATGTTCATAAAATAAACTTAATTAATTTATAAAGAAAAATCAATATTATACCAATAATCTCATAATGCATTAATTGACTAAATACTTATTATGAATTGTCATTAATTCAGAAAAAACTTGTAGTTTTACCTAAAAATCAACTCGTTTAGAAAAGACAATGTAGGTATTACTAGCAGAACTCCACCATTTAACAGCTGCTACAAATCATGACTATTTTTCTTCATGATCTGTTTCAGCTCAACTTTTATTTCCCGCAATAGTTCTCTACCGAAGTTTAAAGAGTGAGTTGAAACCTCCCAGCTCCGAAAGAAGCCTTCAAAAATGCACTGAACCAGTTACTTCATGACGCTGCATTGAATTTTAAATTGGATTCGGTCAGAGGATAGTAGTCTAGCTTCCGTAGAGAGGTCTTTGTACGATTTTTATGAGCGTGATGTTTTATGTTGAATTATTGATAGATGCACATATTGAGAACAGTCGGGTTAACCAAAACACAAAGTTAAAGTTGATTTGTGAGAGCAGTTAAATGAAATATATAAATTTTGGAGATTGGAAATAGGTGGAAGCAACATAAACGGACGGAAGGACGGACAGCAAAGTCTTAGTAATAGGGTCCCCTTTAACTCTTTGTAAACGGAACCCTAAAAATGAGGCCACGAGTAAACACGCTAAGGGACGCCCATTCAATATATATATTTTTTTATTCATAATATCTTATTTAATTTAAAACAGAACGTTGTAAGCCCGTTGTGAAGGATTTTAGCGCAATTAACTTTAACTCAACCTTAACTATATAGTCAGCGCAACTTTGCATAAATGTCCTATCTATGCTGTTTTATAAAGCAATTCTATGACTCCAACTTAGCTCAGTAAATATCACGTGCAAGATGGTTACTGCATTTTAGGATTCCGAACTATAAATATAACTTGATATTGTAAAAGACAAGTCGTAATGGAAAGTTTACACTTATCACCGTCAGTCAGTGGTCATAAACAAAAATGTTGAACAAAACTTAAGAGTTCTAAGCAAAGTTAAAACTGATGTTAATTCACGAGTCATGAAATTCTGAGTCTTCTTGTTCCATGACTGCTTAGAGTTTTATTTGTGTTTACAGTGACAAGATATTTGTTGTTATAAATAATTTACAAAAAGGGGTTGAATATGTCAATTTATTAATAATATACTTTAATAATATTTCAAGACATTATGATAATTAGATTCTTTAAGAAGACGGACCTTTCCGACAATTAGGTAAGGAATAAAACCAGTGTTCTTAAACAATATGTATAACACGCGTTAGTTTTCAAAATAAAATTATGATAAATGACTTATGATACTAGAGCTATATAATTTGCAAAGCTTACTTATATTGTGTGGGAAAAGAGCATTCTAAATATTTTAAGATTAGAGAAGACATTGAAACTCTTTTGTGAACTTTAAGAACTTTAAGTTCCAGGTTCAGTTCCAAGGTTTCCACTCATGTGCAAATTATTATTAGTCCATTACATACTTATGGTGAAGGAAAACATCGAGAGTGATCTTCTTCAACCTGCAATTTATTTAAAAAAGACATTATAGTTTGAGACAATCTCCCATCTCAACGTTTGAACCCTAAAATGGTCTCCATTTTAAGTAATTAGTTAAGTTAAGACCCATAAGTCAAAGTCAAAAAGATTCAAAATACTATGCACAAATTAAGGCACGAATATAAAAGATAATATAACCTTCATTATATAACACTTGAGTAGCAAATTCACCTTTAGCAAACTTCAATAGCTTTAGTCGATCGCCTTTCATAACCTCTTGACCTTGAGCACGCAGTTAGAAGGAACTCATTAGTACCATAAAAGCCTCATTGTATCTCTAGTGAGTGGGTAAAATTGCTGTCGATAGAACCTACAAATAGTAACAGTTCAACCTTGCATTCATGAACTCTTGCTAAGTCAATAAATTTACAATCAAAGAAATTACAATCGACTTCAAATAGGAAGGCGATCGGTTTTTCAATTCTTGCATAACATGTTTTCTATGTCCTGGTATTCCGTAGGTTCTTTAGACGAATTCACTTTACGCTTTAGAGAAATACGTCGGTACGCTATAACATCTTGTTCTATTGTCTTTTAATGGCCCTAATAACACTGACCTCTCCAACCCTCACCATTTTTCAGGTAAATATAATTACAAAATAATGTCGGTTTCCGGTTAATTATTGCTTCATTTCCAGTTAATAGGGCTTATTATCTGAAAATTTTGTAGATACTGGTAACACCACACGGGTTTTCAAATGAAACCACAAAATCATAAGCTGATTAAAATATTATCTATTACTACCTACACTGATTCAAAATTATTATTTTAATATATTGATGAGTTATTGACGTATACAACATGTCCTGACTGACTGATATTTGCTAGGAATCACGCATTATAAATTTCTGAACGTAAAGGGAAATTTGGGTGAGTATTCATTTTAGGGTGTAGAGGTGTAATATAAAAGTGATTTTTGAATTACAACTTCTAAGGAAAAAAAAAAAAAAAAAAAAAAGAGATTTATAAGTAATTTTACTTTATTACAGTTTATTTTTACAAAAACAATTTTTAATCTATAATATAAAAATTTACCTAAACACTTAAATTAAAAAACCCCATCCAACTCACTGCCTTGTGGCAATGTTCCCAGGATGCTGGCAGCGTTACCTCGCTGAATAATTAAACTTAACTTTTGAGCAAAGTAAGTGCCAGCCCTGGGATCTCCCGAGGCGAGGACCAGTCTCAGAGATAATTCTTTACAAAATTTTTTCATATCGGACGACCATGGGCCCATCGTTTCTACAGCCAGAGCAACGAACTCGTGATTTGCGCAAATGTTTGAATATTTGCGCTTTTTTAAAAATTGTGCCTGTTCTGCCGCGGCCCCAGCACTAAGAGCGGAATTGGCGACATGCGACGGCGCGAGCGTGTCCACACACGTGGCGTCCCAAACTAAAGTTCTCCCGAGACACCACGGTACTAAAGTGGCACCGTCTGGCCGCTTTCCGTCGTCCCTCGACAAACCGCACGGCTCCAGTGCTGAGGGTACGGATGCTGTGGAGAGTGCCCGATGGACTAAATCATTAATAGCCCAATGTCGATAGATCCGACCGGCACTCTTCACGCAAGAAAGCCCGTGTCGTCCAAGCTTGTCCACGCCCCGGCCGCATTGGCAGCGATGAGGCTCGCATAGTTTTATACCCAGTCGCAATCCTGCTGCTACGCGAAGACAACTGGGGTCGAGAAGGGTACCTAAATTGTCGGAAGGTAACGCATGAAGCCAGTAGCCGGATTCTGATTCCGAAAGTGCCAAAAGGCGTGCTCGATCCGAAACATCTGAAATTCCATCTAAAAGTGCCGAATGGGTAATTTTTAACAAAGGGGTATCCCACAGACTTTGCTTTTCCGTTTCAGTAGGGGCACTGGCATCAGGACATGAAGCACTCCAAGCAGCCAAGGCCTCAACCTGACAAGCAACACGAACAACGGCAATTGGTAAATTGAGAATGTTTCCGATGAGGTGTTGCGAGCCATGAGTTGAAGCCAAGAAAGCTGGTAGTGCCACACTCGACGTAGTGCGAATGCCCAAACCACCAAAAGAAATGGGAAGAGTTGCTTGTGCCCATGAGCGGTCGTCAAAAGCAAGATTCAGAATTTTGGTAACAGTATTTTTTAAAGTAGAATCTACCAAATCCGTAATAGTTGGGAAAAACCAAACGGGGCAACATCGTAACAAGTACATAAATTTAGGTGTAAAAAGACACAGGCGTAGAATGTACAACGCCATGTGTGGTTTTATTTGAAAAAGACGATGAGAATTTTTAGTGAAAGTTTCAACTTTTGAAATAAACGTGGGTGTTATTGAATCCAAAAATAAAGGGGCACCTAACAATGTTAATGATGATTTATCCTTTAAAGAAATATCTGGACACAGTGTGTTAAATTTATCAAGAAAACATACACGGTCTTGATCGTTAATGTGGTCCGGAAAGAAAATTTCACATTTACTAAAATTTAGAGTCAAACCGATTGTGCTAAATAGCTGTATGATCGATTTTAAATCCTCTACGACAACAGAAGCATTCCCGCCGAGAGAGCCATCATCAAGGTACCACACGTTGAAATTAGAATTTAGTCCTGATATTATACTATTTATGCCTAAACTGAAAATTGCAGGACCGAGTGGATCTCCTTGTTGGCATCCGACACACGATGCTATTTCTTTTTGACCAAAAAGTAATTTTGTAGGGGTGCCGTAACATTGCCACACATAATTATAAATTTCCGGTATTTCTTTTTGAATTTCTGTCAGAAGAATACCTCTATCTAAACTATTGAAGGCATTCCTTACATCAATTTTGATAAAAACGTCGTAATCTGTCGAACCCAGAAATGTACGCGCAGCATGCACAGCAGCTTCACAGCCAGCCCTCACACCAAAACCTAGCTGTCGAGGTTGAAATTTATTAGCTAAGTTGCCTTGAATAGCACGACAGCATAATTTTGACGTAAGGCGTCTAATGACACTGCCAACGGCAATAGGTCGAACCCCACCATCTTTTTTACTTAATGCTACTAAATTGGCCCCGTACAGGATGGGTACTATCTCATCGGGTACTCGACCATCCAACATCAAATTGACTAATGCGGTCAATTCCTGAAGTAGATATCGCCCAGCATCACCCACAAGAGGATATGTCAGGTCTTTGAGATGTTGAGGAGTTATGCCGTCTAAACCACCAGCAGAACCATTAGGAAACGACTTAATAGCATTGAGGGTCGATTCTACATCGACATGAAAAGACATTTCTGCCGATGGCGGGCTGGGAAAATTCGTGAGAGCTGACTGTGATGGGTGTTTTTCACATAAAGCACCAAAAGTCTCGGCGGAATCCGTTGCCAGGGAATCTTCAGAAAATAAAAGTTTGGCAGCACCACGCACATTTCCGTCTGAAAGTTTATTCTCAATAAGTTTTGATACGTCATGGGAGAAGTGCGGCCTACTCTCAACTCTATTTGAAATACACGGCTGTGTGAATTGTGTTGTATTTAATTTTATTGCAGAGGTGAGTGAGCGACGGTTGGAGTTTGGTGGGATATGGAATATACAATATGAAAAAGTTAAAAAAGCTTCCCATGAATTCAAAGTATTTTCAGAGACAACCTTTGCAACGCACTCCGCCAAACTTCGAGCCACGCTATCACGGGCTCCTCTTGGTATCCTTTTGATCACCTTGACACTATTTTTAAAAAAAGCGAGCCTCTCTGCCAATGATGTGTTGCTTGGTGTTTCTGAATTAATTGCTGAAATTGTAATTTGTGAATCTGGCAAAGGTAAGTGCGTGGTGGAGTCTGTACGTGGCACATGACGACGACTGCAATGAATATGTAAACCACGTTGACCTTTGTAGACTTTCCTATCACCACATATTTCACAGCATAACAATTCGGGCACCACATCTCGAGCAGTTGAAGAAGAAGACGTCCCGCTTATAAGACTAGACATCTACTATTTTTTTAAAACCATATTACTTCACTTCAATTCACTTCACTCGATCACTTTTTAGCACAAGTAAACAAACGAGCAAAATCAATATTTTCAATAAAATCTTGCAATAGTCAAAGTGACACGAAGTAACAGAAAACTAGCGAGGCCGTTGGTCAGCCAGCACGACTCTTGTTGCAGAGAAGGCGCTATGCGGCGTGGCGTGGCGCGTCCTGCCGTGCAGGAACAGCCGTCCTCATCACAATCAACCGGAACAAAGCAAATCCAGTTTTCCTTTTTGTTTAAGTTATCTTCAAATCAATATTGGTACAACAGCTCATGTACGACTTTAAAATGTGAAAAAGTTGCTTTTATTACGTTTATTACTAATAAAAATTTAAATATATTATAAATTCAATATACAACTTCTAAGGTGGTCAAATGGGAGTTCTAATTTCAAAGCTTCTTTATATTCCATTTTATGTCGAGGAAAACGCTTCGGAAGACTGCTACAAGTATTATTAATATTTACCAAACTAAATATAGTACCGCTCCAAACTTAGCTCCTTTTTACGAAAAATAGCCAAGTTCGAAAAGCTCTCAACTGAACTATTTTATATTCCAAATACCTACATCGCGCTCGCCACTACAGCGATAGTAAAACACTGCTTCCATTATTGGTATGTGTGAATGACATTATGTTATTTTGGTCTTATCTTTGTTATTATTGCTGTAGTGTCTTGTGTGTTTAATGAAAGTCTTCTTTCTTTATCTCTCTTTCATTAATTGTTCTAAGATCTTGAACCATATAGATAGGTATATATATATATATATATATATTCTTATATATATATACCTTCTTATTATATATATATATATATATATATATATATATATATATATATATTATCTGAACCATATTAATATATATGTACATTAATATTATTAACATCAGCCAATACCCGGCGCCAAAGCCTTTTCCTTTTTAGGAAATTATGTCGTTTTTTTAGATATTGATTGACAAAACAGTCAAAGCATTACTTTAAGCTAATTTGCCATATCATGTATTATCTTTGCATCAGCAAAGTAGATCTGACACGTAACAACCTCCCTATAAAATATTGCAGTCATACAACCTTCAGTAAAAACCTTCATATGACATATTGAATTTTAAAGCCATATAAATAATTATTCCACGCAACAGATTCCAAACAACGGAAATGTGAGCCTCCCAAGGAATATCACCTCCACAACCCCATGATTCGTTACAGTATCATTTTCAAATCACCCCCTCGCGTATGGGGTTTAATCGAGTATTGGAAATATGGAAAAATACTTAAGAATACATTTCTTTTGACGCCAAACGTTGTAGGCGTGAGGTATTGTATATTTCAAACTCTTTTCTTTCTCCGTTTAGTTATTTCATACTTGTTAATCTTTGAGGAAAATATTATTTAATTTACAGGTTTTTTACCTGCTTCACCTTACCTGCTTGGTTACATATATTTTAGGTAGATATTTATACATATTATCGAGATATGAAAATTAAAATGATAGAAATATCTGTTACTGCAAATAACATGACGAGTTTACAATACCAACGTTAATGCTAATAAAACTGATCAGGTTGTTTACAAAAATAAATATCCATCTTGCGGATTCCTTTCTAAAAAGGATATGAAAGGTATGTTTTTGTTTATTTATTAGGAACGCATATTAGTGTATAAAAGTACAATAGGCACCAAATTAATTGTCGTAAACATAAGTAAGATGAAAAAAAACGCAATGTTAAATTTTAATTTCATTTCTTCCTGGAATATCTCCATTTTTTTAAAAACGGAAGGCGGAATTTAAAGAATTCGCGCGTATTTCAACAATTTCAATACGGTGTAGGCGGAAATCCGACAATAAAGACCTAATAAATTAGTAATACTAATATTTTTAGCTATATAATGGAAGAAACAATCGCAATGCTCGTTCAATCAGAAACCTCGAGACTTTATCGCGAGTAGCTACCTGTCTAAAATAATAACATATTCACAATCTCTACTAGCACAATATTTAATATAATTAGTTACTCGTATAAAAACTATTTACCACAGTTACAAAAAGAACTCACCAAGGTCTTCATTTTGCTGCTCTGTAAAACCAAAATGGCCGATGGCGATGTCGAGGAATACCGCAAAGACCAGCATCCGCCACGCGATGCCACCGCTCAGATCTGCCATTTTGTTTTCACTTCAACTCCGCCATATTGTAAACGTCTCTCACATTTTTAGTTTATTTCACCAACATTTTACGTTTGGCTTATAGTTGAGAGTACCTGTGAAAAAAGAATTAAAACGTTATCATAGGTATGCTATGAACACGATAATAATAATATGGTGAAATATTCAGATGAAAAGCCAGAATTTCTCGCTCTAAAGTCTATTATTCATTATCAGATGAGAGTAGAGATCTGGCTCTATCGTCCTCATATATAGGGTGTATTTTGAATTTCTGCCTACGACTAGAAAGTAATTCGAACAACCTTAGTAAAAAACTCCTTGAAGTTAATATAGGTTAGAATTGGGGCTGCCAATGGGTCGGCATTTTCAAAAATATTACTTCTTAATGATGATGATAGTATTTGTGAAATACAATCACAGAAATACAGCCGCTGATATTGGCGGAAACAGTTCTTGAAGCGATCATTTTAAAACCAAATGATACAGATGGAAATAAAATCGAATCAATCCATTTATGTATACGTTGTCCACGTTCGACAATATAAACCTCCTGGTTGGCCGCGATACGCGCATTTACATACAGCGAGCTGTACTCGCGTTAATCTGCCGTAAGCTATGAAAAATCTACCGTACGCCAGTAGGGGATATGTCTAGAATTCTTAACAGATAACAATTAGCTGCTCCTAACATAGTTATTTTCCAAGTAGATTTTGGAAAGCCAGAAAGTCATTCAGAAGATTTTTCCATACTAATTTTAGCAATTATCTCCACACATTAATTAATTTAACTAAGTCATAGGTCGCCGTCGTATCGAAGTTTGGATGTTAGCGCCTAAGAGTTATAAAACGAATGTTTTATAACTCTTAGGCGCTTTGCAAACGGAAGGGCCGGGCGGCTTTTATGACAGCGGGCATTTGTATCTTCTATGTACGTTGGTAGTATAAGGTTCCCTTTGCGCTAACGTTCGCGGTCAAACAGACCGGCCCAGCCGGGCCCGCTGTGCCGTCTTCAAAACGCCTTAGGGGAGATCCATGTTATATACTGGAGCAAATACTAGTCGGCAGGATTATTTGCTACGATTGCATATTTTCTACGACTGGACAAAGAAAATGTCAGTTAATAACAATAAGCACAGATGTCGACTTCATAGTTTTGTGTAGCTTTCAGTAAAGAATCCTTAGGAGCCATCCTTACTGATCGCACAATGCAGTAAGCTGGGTTCCGTACAAAAATGTAGGTCGCAGTAACAGCTCACTTGGCATCACTCAGGTAATTTGGGGAAAAAACGCTTTTGTGGTACTAAGCGTGAAATTATTGTGGAATTATGGTAAGTTCGCATTGTGAATGTACAATTTAGGGGCGGTAATGAATGAAGGCTTATGGCGGCAGGTGGAATGTTTAGATTGCGTTTTAGGCCGTTTTTTGTTGTATTTCACCAGGTGGTAACTTTCGTTCTTTCAGTATTTGATGGTTTGGAATGACTGGTGGTGTTTTGTTAGACTCTTTATTGCAAAATTGTAAATTGCGACACTTTGTCAGTTTTTTAGAGAAGCAGTACCTCAGCATTCATTTAGCTACGTCATGTTTTTATATTTCCATCATATCAAATAGACATCACAAAACTTTATGTAACTTCATACTCGTACCTATATGACTAACTGTAATCGCGGATCTCTAATTGTTTATAATCTATGTTACTCAGTGATAATGTAGGTCTGTAAAGAAGCGAAATTATATTTGAAATCGGTTTTTAAGTTTATTCCTCACATACAAAATTAAATCTTTTTACTTTATAATATTAGTATAGAAATATAGATTAGTATAAGATCAGCATTCCTGGCGCGGTAAATAAAAGCATGATGTCTTCTTCACAGTCAGTTTTATTCCATAACTGGAGGCATACAAATAGAATTACATCGGTAAGCGCGCGCGCCGGAGTTGCGTTGGTAGCCGACTGTCGCACGAATCGAGTCGAGCATCGACGACCGCCGCCGAAGGAGGCACCGAGCGGACCGATCGCAAGCGTCGAATGTTAGGCGCGGGAAAGAGATGGCGCATTCACACCACGGATTGTTATATTAGTATTTATTTCGTATCTGTGATCCTAAAAAGTTTTACACATAACTGGCTATTAAAGGAGTGCGATGTGTTACAAATTGCTTAGTCACTCAGATTCATAGGGCTCATTTGTCCTTCCCTTCAGGGAGGTCTGGGCAAATTCGCTCTAAAAAGTTTTAGCTAGGATGCCACCAGTGGCTAGGGCCCTAGGCACTCCCCGTCTGGGTTGCCAGGGCAGTCCGTTAGTCCAACTCTGGGCGACGGCTCAAGCCGAGGTTCGTGCCGTCTGAGGCGCCCTTGCAAAACCAAAACCGCGGTCCGGTCAAGCTGTCCGAGGTCGTGTTCGACCAGCAGCTCAGTCCTTTCCAAAAAAAAAAAACAAATTGCCACTAACTATGACAGTCTATCTACTGAGTATATCATTTATCTACTATTTGCTTACTATCTGCTATCCTAAAACGGTTTCAAAAATGATCTACACAAATGTAAACATCCCAATAGTTTATTAACCGTTCTTGTTTCAAACATCTTTGGAGATTTTGTATGATATTCGTGTTTTACGATACAATACAATATTTCTTTATTGCACACCAAGAACAAGATATAGAAACAATAAAATACAAACAAGAACAAAACATCGTTGGTACATTAGGCGGCCTTATCGCCTAAAGCAATTTCTTCCAGGCAACCTTGTGATGGATCGGACTAAGTGAGAACAGCCACGTCGGTGGTGCATCAATAGCAAAAATAGAAAAAAAAGGCATGATACAAATACTGTTGCGCAAAAAAATTACAAAAAGAAAAAAACTGATTGTTGAATGAGTTACGTTGAATTTAGAAAAAATATTTAACAAATGTCTTATTGGGATTAGGAATCTTAATAGTCAATTGTTTGTGATCTTAATATAGTTAATGGGAAAATATTGGAAGAATTGGGAAAAAATGTTGCCCAACGAAACAGTACAGCTCGCATATGTTCATTTGTGTTGCTATAAACCAAAGGTCTCTTAAAACCTTATTTTACGCACTAATAAAAAGAATTGACACGAAATGTTAGCGGTACCAATTAATTTTGACATCTACTTCTTGTTCCCAGTAGTTTAGTATTAACTCGTGACGTAACGATGTCGTCAAGACGTGGCTATGCTATATAACGTTAGAACACTAACGTTATACAGCGTCGTTATGTTCGTACATTAGCCGGCTGGACGTTTTATACAGCAAGGATTAGAAGCAAGAAAGAGCTTGTTACGTTAATTCCCTAATCAAACCCCCTTATTGTTCTTTTATAAATAAAATAAAATAGCCTTTATTGCCCGCGCTACGCTATATATATTAATATTTAATCTATGTATACATAAAAATATGTCAATTTTTACCAGTTAAAATTGCTCACGAATCGTCTATACCTATTAAATTTCCATTCCGTGAATGAAGTAAAAATGAAGAAGATGCCGAAAACAGCCTGATTGGTGCATGTTGTTATTTTTAGAGATTTCATAACGCATTCGCCTTGCAAGAACATAAAAACTCTTCTAAATCTTCTAAATTTCGTAAATAAATTAGTGCATGAGACTTCAAAAAGTAAAGATTAACACGAAATTCGTTACCTTCAGATTGCTAATTTTCCGGATAGTTTTGGAAATTCACTGTAAACAATTGGTAAGTTACCTAGATAAATGTTTAATTTAATTAATTAATTATTATTAAAATTAATTTTTATCAGTTAAAGAAAGAAAGAGAGACACAAAACGTTTACTAAGACACACAAGACACTACAACGACAATAACAAAGATAAGACAAATAATACACAACGACATTAAGATATAACATTAAAGGAAACATTGTTTTTTCTATCAGTTCACTCGTTCATTCATTAATATCTTTACATGACATAATTTATGGAACTTCACCTTACTTTTTTTTCACTTTATAAATCCCTTCCTACATTTCAGGACAAAGTATTTAGCCATTATATCTCCTAGTATAAATCGGTATTGGTATCTTTACAACATTATAAATTAAACAGGGATACAATCTTATAGCTTATTGTCAAGTTTAAATATATTTTATTTTATTCGTTTTAGTTTTCTTTTTATTTATATCTTTTATTTCACAAACTTATAAAACATGATAACATTTTAACTAAAACTATATACCAAGCTATAAACTATTTATGTACAAAAGCAACTATTCGTTTTAGTGAATTGTTTCACGTGTGGTTACTTTTTTTTTGTTAGTATTAGTTTGGGTGCAGCAATCGTTTTTTTTTATAATAAGAGTTCTCTCCATCCAAAGATTGCCTGGAAGAAATTGTTTTAGGCAATAAGGCCGCCCAGTGTACTAGCATTGTATAGATATTAGATATGTCTTGCTATAATTAAGCTATTCATTCATTCAAGTTTTATACATTTCCTTTTTCTTTCTATTTCTTTGGCTGTTAGTTACTTATGGTATTATAACATTTGATTACTTAACATTCGTTATTGTATACCCCGTCCTATACTATATTTATTTTGTAAATTGTCTCCATCCTAAGGTAGCCTGAAAGAGTTCTTTTTTAGATAAGGCCGCCACTAGTGACACTAGATATAAGATTTTCAACAAGACAGATAAAGAATTAATTCATTCTTTCATAATTTTCTACCTATTTTGTCATGGTATTATGACTCTACACGACCATAAACTTTTCACTTTACGCTTTCGCATAGTGGTAGGGCGTTTCCTGGCTAGCTACCACTCTTAAGTTGTAAAATCTGTCGCCAAGCGCCTCACGGTGTGTTCCGTCAGTCTTCCTTGAGAACCAGTGTACTTCAGGCCAGGCATGCTCTATCTAGGGCTACAGTATCACTGACTTCCGTCGCCGTAGTAAAAAGATTTCTATAACAAAGAATATCAATATTCTCAGACATTTTGTTACAATCCAAGTATATTTTGTTTAATATAAGTTTTTTTTTTTTAGATCAAGAATATTTTTTCTTCAAGAAACAATAACTTACTTAAATCTAAAGTATATTGTTTTCCCCATATGTGAAACTACATTGTCTCGACCAAGTAGATATTGCTTTGATTGGAGACATCTTTTTTTTTTCGTGTAGTCAGTCCCAATCTCTTAAAATCATCCACTTACAATTTTTGATAACTCAAATAGCAGACTCGGCCCCCTGAGACAATGTATTGCTTACTTTTAGATTTACCAAAGTTTATATCTTGGTAAGTAGTAACGTAAGTAAGTAGCTCGCCTGGCTAGCTAAAACGCTCAAGTCGTAAAATCTGTCGCCAAGCACCTAACGGTGAGTTTCGGCACCCTTCCTTGAGAACCAGTGTATTCCAGACTAGGCATGTTTCAGTTAGGGCTACAGTATCGATGACTTCCATGGTCGTGCGAACTAGTGGTCAAATGCCTAGCTGTGTAGGATAAAAACGTAAAGTTTTTTTAAATGAAAGCAAACAAAAAAAAGCCAAGTCAGGCAGGATTCAAAGCTGCATGTCCAGGGTCGCCCCTTACCATTACCTATTATTATTAGGGTACCTTACCCATACGAGTAGGCCACTATCGATATTATGCCAGCCGCGAAATTCACGAACTTACGACGACCAGTGGCGCCATCTGTGATTATAGGATTAATCTAATAATTGCTGATATTGTTAGGATCTTAGGATTTTTAAGTACTTCGAGCGTTGAGGCAGCCCATTACACTTCAACTTGCAAAATCGTACGAGCTATGTCGGCAACTCCAGTTCTTCGGCGACTATCTTCATACGGATAAGGCTTATGTTCAGCAGTGGACGTCTTGTGGCTGATGATGATGATGATGACTTTCTTTTACAAGTTGTAGATTCGCTCTCTTAAGAGTAATCATAATACCTTATTGTGGTAAGACTGAGTGCCGCTTTGGCAAGATTCGGAAATGGTCAAAACTAATATTTTACACATGATTTTTATAAGAAAAGAAAGAAAGAGACAGTTAATTTATATCAAAAAACTACTAGTACTAACAGAGACTTGATAATGAATATCTAAACTTGTCGCAAACCAGATCCAACTCAGCATAACGCTGGTTGTAAACAACCGGCGCTGGTCTTACGTCGGTGCCGGAAGGTGACATCACACACGCACACAAGCTCTTGCAATGTACATTGCATAACATTCAACGAAAAATATATTATAGATAACATTTTTTTTGAAGTGATATTATTTATTGGCCAATATTTCACACAAAATTTATTTAATAAATTTCATATGTACCTATGTAAAATTATTACAGTTCACTTAATTATTTTACTAAGTATCTTAAATATAAACAGTTTTTATTACAAAATGCAAGTCACATATTCTAAAAAAAAATTATACGATTATTATATTTTTTTCAGACTTTACAGTTTAGGTTCTTTTTAAGGCAGTTTGTGTACAAGAATTACATATTTCAGTTCTGTATTATATTAAATTATCTTTAATTATTGATATTTCAATTGTGATTTTCTTTCATATAAAATCACAATTGAAATATAAGTCTAGCAGCCTGATGCAGGTAGCGTTTCGTACCGCATTGGAAAACATTGCAACATGAATTAAACAAAGCTCGGTGCAAACTCTTAAAATTTTAAATAAGTATGATTCAATGTCATAATTAAGGATCTTCTTACAAACTTAGAGTAATTCAGAAAGCAAAATATTCGAATCCGGTCAGAACGCTACATGAATCAGTAATTTCTGAGAAGTAAGGGAACATGCACAAAACAATCAGATATTGAGAATCTGGACTATTTTGAAATCGCTTTAAAACGTAGTAAATACAATGATGGCAGTTTGGCACTACATTGTCAGTGGCAGTGTGTTACAATATTTCATGTTTATTGCGACTTGCAGTCGGTCCGTAATGTGGTCGTAGCCGCTATCGGACGATCTCTTTATGGGCCGAATCTCATGTTTTTTGTTCGTAACAATGTCGCTGGACGAGAATTATCGTCGAGTTTGTAAATAGGTACAGGGAATAATGAAATCTATATTATATAAAGCTGAACTACCATTGATTGACTGATTGACAGAATTGTTCTCCCAGAAGGAGTTTTGTGGGGGGGTGAAGAGTGGTACTCCTGGATAGGGGAGCGTTATGTGACCTAGGGAAAAATCCGAAAAGTTGCAAAAGTGGAACAGACCCTGGAGTACCCCAACGTCCTGGCTAAACTATAATACTTGGAACCCCTCTTTTTGAACAAAAGTTGTTGGGAACCATGAGTTCCTCCCAAAAAATAAAAAAAAAATTGGGGTCACAAACAAAAAAACATCGATCCGATACAAAGTTTGACCCTTAATAACTTCAGAACGGTAAACTTTTTTTAATTAGTGTTCGACCAAATGTCATAGGGGATGGTAAGCGCTACCAACCTAAAATGGTCTCATTGATCCCCTGGGGGTTCAAGTCGGGGATCAAATTTCAAAATGGTCCGAGGGGGATGAAATTTTGGCTCTGGGGGTTTTTGGGGTCGCTGAATTCATTTCTAAAAAAAGTTTTTGGAATTTCTTTTTTTTTTTAATAGCCCCCATACAAACTTACGAGCAAGGTGGCGGAGTGAGGCCGAAGGCCGAACGACGGCACCTTGCGAGTCTCCCATCACACCGGAGCGAGGCCGAAGGCCGAGCGACGGTTCTTGAGATTTTTTTGGCAGGGTTCAAAGTGGGGTTCAAACGAGCAAGGTGTCGGAGCGAGGCCGGAGGCCGAGCGACGACACCTTGCGAGTCTCTACATACCGGAGCGAGGCCGTAGGCCGAGCGACGGTTATTCATTATGATCCCTGAGGATTCAAAGAAGGGATCAAATTTTATATTGGTCCAATTGCGATGAAATTTAAGATCTGGGGGTTTTCAAGGACTCTGATTTCATTTCTGATGAAAGTTTTTGGAATTTCTTTTTTTTTTTTTACCTCTCATACATATTTACGAGCATGGTGTCGGAGTGAGGCCGAAGGCCGAACGACGCACCATGCAAGTTCCTAAGTCACTAAAGCGAGGCCGCAGGCCGAGCTAACGTTTGACGAGCAAGGTGTCATAGCGAGGCCGGAGGCCGAGCTATGACACCTTGCGAGTTCTCAAGTAACTAAAGCGAGGCCGTAGGCCGAGCTAACGTTTGACGAGCAAGGTGTCATAGTGAGGCCGGAGGCCGAGCTATGACACCTTACGAGTTCTCGAGTAACTAAAGCGAGGCCGTAGGCCGAGCTAATTGTCGACGAGCAAGGTGTCATAGTGAGGCCGAAGGCCGAGCTATGGCATCTTGCGAGTCCGGAGGGCTTTGAAGTGAGGCCGCAGGCCGAACTTCAGTGCCCGACAGTAAATCAAACATAAATACCGTTTGATTATCGAAGGTGCTGAAGCGAGGCCGCAGGCCGAGCTTCAGTGCCCGTTGCTGACCGTACAATGATGTATAGTATTCATACTTTCATACAAAAAATATTTATTTTGTAAGTTTTACCCACTTTTCGACTGGACTTGAAAGATTGACTTTTTTTTCGACTGAATTAAATATTTCCAACCATTTTGAACTGAATTTAAATTTCTCTCACAGAATCCATATTAAAAAAATTTTATTTTCAATCTCCACCCAACTCCAGACTGAATTGAGAAATCTACAACATTTCTTAATCAATTTCAAAGTTTTAAAGATTACAACTGCGACTAAAATGCTTGACCTAATCCTATAGGTAAAAGGATATAAACGCGGGCCGCATGCGGCCCGCGCAGCCACGCAAATACTAGTCTATATTATATAAAGCTGAACTACCACTCACTGACTCATTGACAGAATTGTTCTCCCAGAAGGAGTTTTGTGGGGGGTTTGCAAGTGGTACTACTGGATAGGGGAGGGTTATGGGACCTAGGGAAAAATCCGAAAAGTTGCAAAAGTGGAAAAGACCTTGGAGTACCCCAACGTCCTGCAAAAATGGTAGGGTTTAGGGGGGTGGGGTTCGAACAAAGGTTGTTAGGGACCATGAGTCCCTCCCAAAAAATAAAAAAAAAATAGGTGTCACAGACAAAAAAACGTCGATCCAATACAAAGTTTGACCGTTAATAACTTCGGAACGGTAGACTTTTTTTAATTAGTGTTCGACCAAATGTCATAGGGTATCGTAAGCGCTACCAACTTAAAGTGGTCTGATTGATCCCCTGGGGGTTCAAGTCGGGGATCAAATTTCAAAATGGTCCGAGGGGGATGAAATTTTGGCTCCGGGGGTTTTTGGGGTCGCTGAATTCAGTTCTGAAAAAAAATTTTGGAATTTCTTTTTTTTTTTAATAGCTCCCATACAAACTTACGAGCAAGGTGGCGGAGTGAGGCCGAAGGCCGAACGACGGCACCTTGCGAGTCTCCAATCGCACCGGAGCGAGGCCGAAGGCCGAGCGACGGTTTCATTGATGATTTCTAAAGGGTTCAAAGTGGGGTTCAAACGAGCAAGGTGCCGGAGTGAGGCCGAAGGCCGAGCGACGGCACCTTGCGAGTCTCATCATACCGGAGCGAGGCCGTAGGCCGAGCGACGGTTATTCCATATGAACCCTGAGGATTCAAAAAAGGGATCAAATTTTATATTGGTCCGATTGCGATGAAATTTAAGATCTGGGGTTTTTCAAGGACTCTGATTCCATTTCTGAGGAAAGTTTTTGAAATTTCTTTTTTTTTTAAACATCTCATACATATTTACGAGCGACGGCACCTTGCGAGTTCCTAAGTCACTTAAGCGAGGCCGTAGGCCGAGCAAGGTGTCATAGCGAGGCCGGAGGCCGAGCAAGGTGTCATAGCGAGGCCGAAGGCCGAGCTATGGCACCTTGCGAGTACTCAAGTAACTAAAGCGAGGCCGTAGGCCGAGCTAACGGTAGACGAGCAAGGTGTCATAGTGAGGCCGAAGGCCGAGCTATGGCATCTTGCGAGTCTGGAGGGCATTGAAGTGAGGCCGCAGGCCGAACTTCAGTGCCCGACAGTAAATCAAACAAAAATTAAATACTGTATGATTATCGTAGGTGCTGAAGCGAGGCCGCAGGCCGAGCTTCAGTGCCCTTTGCCTACCGTACAATGATGTATGGTTTTCATACTTTCATACAAAAAATATTTATTTGGTAAGTTTTACCCACTTTTCGACTGGACTTTTAAGTTTGACTTTTTTTTCAACTAAGTTTAATTTATCAACCTATTTTGAACTGAATTTAAATTTCTCTCACAGAATCCAAATTTAAAATTTTTGAATTTCCATCTCCACCCAACTCCAGACTGAATTGGAGATATCTACCTACCTTCTTAATCAATTTCAAAGTTTTAAAGAAAATAACTGCAATGTGAATGTTTGTCCCAACCCTATAGGTAAAAGGATATAAACGCGGGCCGCATGCGGCCCGCGCAGCCACGCAAATACTAGTCTTCTATATTATATAAAGCTAAACTACCACTCACTGACTGATTGACAGAATTGTTCTCCTAGAAGGAGTATTGTGGGGGGTTGGCGAGTGGTACTCCTGGATAGGGGAGGGGTATGTGACCTAGGGAAAAATCCGAAAAGTTGCAAAAGTGGAAAAGACCTTGGAGTACCCCAACGTCCTGGCTAAACTATAACACTTGGAACCCCCCTTTTTGAACAAAAGTTGTAGGGAACTATGAGTCCCTCCCAAAAAATAAAAAAAAAATTGGGGTCACAAACAAAAAAACATCGATCCCATACAAAGTTTGACCGTTAATAACTTCGGAACGGTAAACTTTTTTTAATTAGTGTTCGACCAAATGTCATAGGGAATC
Organism: Ligdia adustata; assembly: GCA_947049295.1. Classification (NCBI taxonomy): domain Eukaryota; kingdom Metazoa; phylum Arthropoda; class Insecta; order Lepidoptera; family Geometridae; genus Ligdia; species Ligdia adustata. The sequence continues at coordinate 11,267,833 of OX346231.1, forward strand.
GTAAGCGCTACCAAACTAAAATGGTCTGATTGATCCCCTGGGGGTTCAAGTGAGGGATCAAATTTCAAAATGGTCCGAGCGAGACTAAATTTCGGCTCCGGGGGTTTTTGGGGTTGCTGAATTCATTTCTGAAAAAAAATTTTGGAATTTCTTTTTTTTTTAATAGCTCCCATACAAACTTACGAGCAAGGTGGCGGAGTGAGGCCGAAGGCCGAACGACGGCACCTTGCGAGTCTCCCATCACACCGGAGCGAGGCCGAAGGCCGAGCGACAGTTTTTGAGATTTGTTCTGAAGGGTTCAAAGTGGGGTTCAAACGAGCAAGGTGTCGGAGCGAGGCCGGAGGCCGAGCGACGACACCTTGCGAGTCTCTTCATACCGGAGCGAGGCCGTAGGCCGAGCGACGGTTATTCATTATGATCCCTGAGGATTCAAAGAAGGGATCAAATTTTATATTGGTGCGATTGCGATGAAATTAAAGATCTGGGGGTTTTCAATGACACTGATTTCATTTCTGATGAATGTTTTAGGAATTTCTTATTTTTTTTAAACCTCTCATACATATTTACGAGCAAGGTGTCGGAGTGAGGCCGAAGGCCGAACGACGGCACCATGCGAGTTCTTAAGTCACTAAAGCGAGGCCGCAGGCCGAGCTAATGTTTGACGAGCAAGGTGTCATAGCGAGGCCGGAGGCCGAGCTATGACACCTAGCGAGTTTTCAAGTAACTAAAGCGAGGCCGTAGGCCGAGCTAACGTTTGACGAGCAAGGAGTCATAGTGAGGCCGGAGGCCGAGCTATGACACCTTGCGAGTCCTCAAGTAGCTCAAGCGAGGCCGTAGGCCGACCTAATGTTTGACGAGCAAGGTGTCATAGTGAGGCCGAAGGCCGAGCTATGGCACCTTGCGAGTCCGGAGGGCATTGAAGTGAGGCCGCAGGCCGAACTTCAGTGCCCGACAGTAAATCAAACAAAAATTAAATACTGTTTGATTATCGTGGGTGCTGAAGCGAGGCCGTAGGCCGAGCTTCAGTGCCCGTTGCCAACCGTACAATGATGTATGGTTTTCATACATTCATATAAAAAATATTTCTTTGGTAAGTTTTACCAACTTTTCGACTGGACTTGAAAGTTTGACTAATTTTTTCAACTGAACTAAATTTATCTACCTATTTTGAACTGAATTTAAATTTCTCTCACAGAATCCAAATTTAAAATTTTAGAATTTCTATCTCCACCCAACTCCAGACTGAATTGGAGATATCTACCTACCTTCTTAATCAATTTCAAAGTTTTAAAGAATTTAACTGCAACACCAATGCACTGTCCCAACCCTATAGGTAAAAGGATATAAACGCGGGCCGCATGCGGCCCGCGCAGCCACGCAAATACTAGTCTATATTATATAAAGCTGAACTACCACTGACTGACTCACTCACTCATTGACATAATTGTTCTCCCAGAAGGAGTTTTGTGGGGGGGTGAAGAGTGGAACACCTGGATAGAGGAGCGTTATGTGACCTAGGGAAAAATCCGAAAAGTTGCAAAAGTGGAACAGACCCTGGAGTACCCCAACGTCCTGCAAAAATGGTAGGGTTTAGGGGGGTGGGGTTCCAACAAAGGTTGTTAGGGGCCATGAGCCCCTCCTAAAAAATAAAAAAAAAATCGGGGTCACAAACAAAAAAACATCGATCCCATACAAAGTTTGACCGTTAATAACTTCGGAACGGTAAACTTTTTTTAATTAGTGTTCGACCAAATGTCATAGGGGATGGTAAGCGCTACCAACATAAATTGGTCTGATTGATCCCCTGGGGGTTCAAGTCGGGGATCAAATTTCAAAATGGTCCGAGCGGGACGAAATTTTGGTTCCGGGGGTTTTTGAGGTCGCTGATTTCATTTCTGAAAAAAAATTTTGGAATTTCTTTTTTTTTTTAATAGCTCTAATACAAACTTACGAGCAAGGTGGCGGAGTGAGGCCGAAGGCCGAACGACGGCACCTTGCGAGTCCCCAATCGCACCGGAGTGAGGCCGAAAGCCGAGCGACGGTTTCATTGATGATTTCGAAAGGGTTCAAAGTGGGGTTCAAACGAGCAAGGTGTCGGAGCGAGGCCGGAGGCCGAGCGACGGCACCTTGCGAGTCTTATCATACCGGAGCGAGGCCGTAGGCCGAGCGACGGTTATTCATTATGATCCCTGAGGATTCAAAGAAGGGATCAAATCTAAAATTGGTCCGATTGCGATGAAATTTAAGATCTGGGGGTTTTCAAGAACTCTGATTTCATTTCTGATGAAAGTTTTTGGAATTTCTTTTTTTTTTAAACCTCTCATACATATTTACGAGCAAGGTGTCGGAGTGAGGCCGAAGGCCGAACGACGGCACCATGCGAGTTCTCAAGTAACTAAAGCGAGGCCGTAGGCCGAGCTAACGTTTGACGAGCAAGGTGTCATAGTGAGGCCGGAGGCCGAGCTATGACACCTTGCGAGTACTCAAGTAGCTCAAGCGAGGCCGTAGGCCGAGCTAATGTATGACGAGCAAGGTGTCATAGCGAGGCCGGAGGCTGAGCTATGACACCTTGCGAGTACTCAAGTAACTTAAGCGAGGCCGGAGGCCGAGCTAATTATTGACGTGCAAGGTATCATAGTGAGGCCGAAGGCCGAGCTATGGCATCTTGCGAGTCCGGAGGGCATTGAAGTGAGGCCGCAGGCCGAACTTCAGTGCCCGACAGTAAATCAAACAAAAATTAAATACTGTTTGATTATCGTAGGTGCTGAAGCGAGGCCGCAGGCCGAGCTTCAGTTCCCGTTGCCTACCGTACAATGATGTATGGTTTTCATACTTTCATACAAAAAATATTTCTTTGGTAAGTTTTACCCACTTTTCGACTGGACTTGAAAGTTTGACAAATTTTTTCAACTGAACTAAATTTATCTACCTACTTTGAACTGAATTTAAATTTCTCTCACAGAATCCAAATTTAAAATTTTTGAATTTGATTGTTCCACCCAACTCCAGACTGAATTGGAGAAATCTACAACATTTCTTAATCAATTTCAAAGTTTTAAAGATTACAACTGCAACTAAAATGCTTGACCTATTCATATAGGTTAAAGGATATAAACGCGGGCCGCATGCGGCCCGCGCAGCCACGCAAATACTAGTCTATATTATATAAAGCTGAACTACCATTGACTCACTGACTGACTCATTGACATAATTGTTCTCCCAGAAGGAGTTTTGTGGGGGGGTGAAGAGTGAAGCGACTGTATAGAGGAGGGTTATAGGACCTAGGGAAAAATCCGAAAAGTTGCAAAAGTGGAACAGACCCTGGAGTACCCCAACGTCCTGCAAAAATGGTAGGCTTTAGGGGGGTGGGGTTCGAACAAAGGTTGTTAAGAACCATGAGCCCCTCCCAAAAAACAAAAAAAAAATAGGTGTCACAGACAAAAAAACGTCGATCCCATACAAAGTTTGACCGTCAATAACTTCGGAACGGTAAACTTTTTTTAATTAGTGTTCGACCAAATGTCATAGGGCATGGCAAGCGCTACCAATTTAAAGAGGTCTGATTGATCCCCTGGGGGTTCAAGTCGGGGATCAAATTTCAAAATGGTCAGAGCGGGACGAAATTTTGGCTCCGGGGGTTTTTGGGGTCGCTGAATTTAGTTTTGAAAAAAAAATTGGAATTTCTTTTCTTTTTTATAAGCTCCCGTACAAACTTACGAGCAAGGTGGCGGAGTGAGGCCGAAGGCCGAACGACGGCACCTTGCGAGTCTCCCCTTCGCACCGGAGCGAGGCCGAAGGCCGAGCGACGGTTCTTGAGATTTTTTCTGAAGGGTTCAAAGTGGGGTTCAAACGAGCAAGGTGTCGGAGCGAGGCCGGAGGCCGAGCGACGACACCTTGCGACTCTCTTCATACCGGAGCGAGGCCGTAGGCCGAGCGACGGTTATTCATTATGATCCCTGAGGATTCAAAGAAGGGATCAAATTTTATGTTGGTGCGATTGCGATGAAATTTAAGATCTGGGGGTTTTCAAGGACTCTGATTTCATTTCTGATGAAAGTTTTTGGAATTTCTTTTTTTTTTTAAACCTCTCATACATATTTACGAGCAAGGTGTCGGAGTGAGGCCGAAGGCCGAACGACGGCACCATGCGAGTTCTCAAGTAACTAAAGCGAGGCCGGAGGCCGAGCTATGACACCTTGCGAGTTTTCAAGTAACTAAAGCGAGGCCGTAGGCCGAGCTAACGTTTGACGAGCAAGGTGTCATAGTGAGGCCGGAGGCCGAGTTATGACACCTTGCGAGTACTCAAGTAGCTCAAGCGAGGCCGCAGGCCGAGCTAATGTTTGACGAGCAAGGTGTCATAGTGAGGCCGAAGGCCGAGCTATGGCACTTTGCGAGTCCGGAGGGCATTGAAGTGAGGCCGGAGGCCGAACTTCAGTGCCCGACAATAAATCATGCAAAAGGGCCGAGCTTCATTGCCCTGTTGACGATCATACAATGCAACATACAATTTCATACAAAAAATATTTCTTTGGTAAGTTTTACCCACTTTTCGACTGGACTTGAATGTTTGACTTTTTTTTTCGACTGAATTAAATATTTTTACCTAATTTGAACTGAATTTAAATTTCTCTCAAAGAATCCAAATTTAAAATTTTTGAATTTCAATCTCCACCCAACTCCAGACTGAATTGGAGAAATCTACAACATATCTTAATCAATTTCAAAGTTTTAAAGATATAACTGCAATTTAAATGAACAGTCCCAACCCTATAGGTAAAAGGATATAAACGCGGGCCGCATGCGGCCCGCGCAGCCACGCAAATACTAGTCTATATTATATAAAGCTGAACTACCACTGACTGACTCACTCACTCATTGACATAATTGTTCTCCCAGAAGGAGTTTTGTGGGGGGGTGAAGAGTGGAACACCTGGATAGAGGAGCGTTATGTGACCTAGGGAAAAATCCGAAAAGTTGCAAAAGTGGAACAGACCCTGGAGTACCCCAACGTCCTGCAAAAATGGTAGGGTTTAGGGGGGTGGGGTTCCAACAAAGGTTGTTAGGGGCCATGAGCCCCTCCTAAAAAATAAAAAAAAAATCGGGGTCACAAACAAAAAAACATCGATCCCATACAAAGTTTGACCGTTAATAACTTCGGAACGGTAAACTTTTTTTAATTAGTGTTCGACCAAATGTCATAGGGGATGGTAAGCGCTACCAACATAAATTGGTCTGATTGATCCCCTGGGGGTTCAAGTCGGGGATCAAATTTCAAAATGGTCCGAGCGGGACGAAATTTTGGTTCCGGGGGTTTTTGAGGTCGCTGATTTCATTTCTGAAAAAAAATTTTGGAATTTCTTTTTTTTTTTAATAGCTCTAATACAAACTTACGAGCAAGGTGGCGGAGTGAGGCCGAAGGCCGAACGACGGCACCTTGCGAGTCCCCAATCGCACCGGAGTGAGGCCGAAAGCCGAGCGACGGTTTCATTGATGATTTCGAAAGGGTTCAAAGTGGGGTTCAAACGAGCAAGGTGTCGGAGCGAGGCCGGAGGCCGAGCGACGGCACCTTGCGAGTCTTATCATACCGGAGCGAGGCCGTAGGCCGAGCGACGGTTATTCATTATGATCCCTGAGGATTCAAAGAAGGGATCAAATCTAAAATTGGTCCGATTGCGATGAAATTTAAGATCTGGGGGTTTTCAAGAACTCTGATTTCATTTCTGATGAAAGTTTTTGGAATTTCTTTTTTTTTTAAACCTCTCATACATATTTACGAGCAAGGTGTCGGAGTGAGGCCGAAGGCCGAACGACGGCACCATGCGAGTTCTCAAGTAACTAAAGCGAGGCCGTAGGCCGAGCTAACGTTTGACGAGCAAGGTGTCATAGTGAGGCCGGAGGCCGAGCTATGACACCTTGCGAGTACTCAAGTAGCTCAAGCGAGGCCGTAGGCCGAGCTAATGTATGACGAGCAAGGTGTCATAGCGAGGCCGGAGGCTGAGCTATGACACCTTGCGAGTACTCAAGTAACTTAAGCGAGGCCGGAGGCCGAGCTAATTATTGACGTGCAAGGTATCATAGTGAGGCCGAAGGCCGAGCTATGGCATCTTGCGAGTCCGGAGGGCATTGAAGTGAGGCCGCAGGCCGAACTTCAGTGCCCGACAGTAAATCAAACAAAAATTAAATACTGTTTGATTATCGTAGGTGCTGAAGCGAGGCCGCAGGCCGAGCTTCAGTTCCCGTTGCCTACCGTACAATGATGTATGGTTTTCATACTTTCATACAAAAAATATTTCTTTGGTAAGTTTTACCCACTTTTCGACTGGACTTGAAAGTTTGACAAATTTTTTCAACTGAACTAAATTTATCTACCTACTTTGAACTGAATTTAAATTTCTCTCACAGAATCCAAATTTAAAATTTTTGAATTTGATTGTTCCACCCAACTCCAGACTGAATTGGAGAAATCTACAACATTTCTTAATCAATTTCAAAGTTTTAAAGATTACAACTGCAACTAAAATGCTTGACCTATTCATATAGGTTAAAGGATATAAACGCGGGCCGCATGCGGCCCGCGCAGCCACGCAAATACTAGTCTATATTATATAAAGCTGAACTACCATTGACTCACTGACTGACTCATTGACATAATTGTTCTCCCAGAAGGAGTTTTGTGGGGGGGTGAAGAGTGAAGCGACTGTATAGAGGAGGGTTATAGGACCTAGGGAAAAATCCGAAAAGTTGCAAAAGTGGAACAGACCCTGGAGTACCCCAACGTCCTGCAAAAATGGTAGGCTTTAGGGGGGTGGGGTTCGAACAAAGGTTGTTAAGAACCATGAGCCCCTCCCAAAAAACAAAAAAAAAATAGGTGTCACAGACAAAAAAACGTCGATCCCATACAAAGTTTGACCGTCAATAACTTCGGAACGGTAAACTTTTTTTAATTAGTGTTCGACCAAATGTCATAGGGCATGGCAAGCGCTACCAATTTAAAGAGGTCTGATTGATCCCCTGGGGGTTCAAGTCGGGGATCAAATTTCAAAATGGTCAGAGCGGGACGAAATTTTGGCTCCGGGGGTTTTTGGGGTCGCTGAATTTAGTTTTGAAAAAAAAATTGGAATTTCTTTTCTTTTTTATAAGCTCCCGTACAAACTTACGAGCAAGGTGGCGGAGTGAGGCCGAAGGCCGAACGACGGCACCTTGCGAGTCTCCCCTTCGCACCGGAGCGAGGCCGAAGGCCGAGCGACGGTTCTTGAGATTTTTTCTGAAGGGTTCAAAGTGGGGTTCAAACGAGCAAGGTGTCGGAGCGAGGCCGGAGGCCGAGCGACGACACCTTGCGACTCTCTTCATACCGGAGCGAGGCCGTAGGCCGAGCGACGGTTATTCATTATGATCCCTGAGGATTCAAAGAAGGGATCAAATTTTATGTTGGTGCGATTGCGATGAAATTTAAGATCTGGGGGTTTTCAAGGACTCTGATTTCATTTCTGATGAAAGTTTTTGGAATTTCTTTTTTTTTTTAAACCTCTCATACATATTTACGAGCAAGGTGTCGGAGTGAGGCCGAAGGCCGAACGACGGCACCATGCGAGTTCTCAAGTAACTAAAGCGAGGCCGGAGGCCGAGCTATGACACCTTGCGAGTTTTCAAGTAACTAAAGCGAGGCCGTAGGCCGAGCTAACGTTTGACGAGCAAGGTGTCATAGTGAGGCCGGAGGCCGAGTTATGACACCTTGCGAGTACTCAAGTAGCTCAAGCGAGGCCGCAGGCCGAGCTAATGTTTGACGAGCAAGGTGTCATAGTGAGGCCGAAGGCCGAGCTATGGCACTTTGCGAGTCCGGAGGGCATTGAAGTGAGGCCGGAGGCCGAACTTCAGTGCCCGACAATAAATCATGCAAAAGGGCCGAGCTTCATTGCCCTGTTGACGATCATACAATGCAACATACAATTTCATACAAAAAATATTTCTTTGGTAAGTTTTACCCACTTTTCGACTGGACTTGAATGTTTGACTTTTTTTTTCGACTGAATTAAATATTTTTACCTAATTTGAACTGAATTTAAATTTCTCTCAAAGAATCCAAATTTAAAATTTTTGAATTTCAATCTCCACCCAACTCCAGACTGAATTGGAGAAATCTACAACATATCTTAATCAATTTCAAAGTTTTAAAGATATAACTGCAATTTAAATGAACAGTCCCAACCCTATAGGTAAAAGGATATAAACGCGGGCCGCATGCGGCCCGCGCAGCCACGCAAATACTAGTCTTCTATATTATATAAAGCTGAACTACCATTGATTGACTGATTGACAGAATTGTTCTCCCAGAAGGAGTTTTGTGGGGGGGTGAAGAGTGGTACTCCTGGATAGGGGAGCGTTATGTGACCTAGGGAAAAATCCGAAAAGTTGCAAAAGTGGAACAGACCCTGGAGTACCCCAACGTCCTGGCTAAACTATAATACTTGGAACCCCTCTTTTTGAACAAAAGTTGTTGGGAACCATGAGTTCCTCCCAAAAAATAAAAAAAAAATTGGGGTCACAAACAAAAAAACATCGATCCGATACAAAGTTTGACCCTTAATAACTTCAGAACGGTAAACTTTTTTTAATTAGTGTTCGACCAAATGTCATAGGGGATGGTAAGCGCTACCAACCTAAAATGGTCTCATTGATCCCCTGGGGGTTCAAGTCGGGGATCAAATTTCAAAATGGTCCGAGGGGGATGAAATTTTGGCTCTGGGGGTTTTTGGGGTCGCTGAATTCATTTCTAAAAAAAGTTTTTGGAATTTCTTTTTTTTTTTAATAGCCCCCATACAAACTTACGAGCAAGGTGGCGGAGTGAGGCCGAAGGCCGAACGACGGCACCTTGCGAGTCTCCCATCACACCGGAGCGAGGCCGAAGGCCGAGCGACGGTTCTTGAGATTTTTTTGGCAGGGTTCAAAGTGGGGTTCAAACGAGCAAGGTGTCGGAGCGAGGCCGGAGGCCGAGCGACGACACCTTGCGAGTCTCTACATACCGGAGCGAGGCCGTAGGCCGAGCGACGGTTATTCATTATGATCCCTGAGGATTCAAAGAAGGGATCAAATTTTATATTGGTCCAATTGCGATGAAATTTAAGATCTGGGGGTTTTCAAGGACTCTGATTTCATTTCTGATGAAAGTTTTTGGAATTTCTTTTTTTTTTTTTACCTCTCATACATATTTACGAGCATGGTGTCGGAGTGAGGCCGAAGGCCGAACGACGCACCATGCAAGTTCCTAAGTCACTAAAGCGAGGCCGCAGGCCGAGCTAACGTTTGACGAGCAAGGTGTCATAGCGAGGCCGGAGGCCGAGCTATGACACCTTGCGAGTTCTCAAGTAACTAAAGCGAGGCCGTAGGCCGAGCTAACGTTTGACGAGCAAGGTGTCATAGTGAGGCCGGAGGCCGAGCTATGACACCTTACGAGTTCTCGAGTAACTAAAGCGAGGCCGTAGGCCGAGCTAATTGTCGACGAGCAAGGTGTCATAGTGAGGCCGAAGGCCGAGCTATGGCATCTTGCGAGTCCGGAGGGCTTTGAAGTGAGGCCGCAGGCCGAACTTCAGTGCCCGACAGTAAATCAAACATAAATACCGTTTGATTATCGAAGGTGCTGAAGCGAGGCCGCAGGCCGAGCTTCAGTGCCCGTTGCTGACCGTACAATGATGTATAGTATTCATACTTTCATACAAAAAATATTTATTTTGTAAGTTTTACCCACTTTTCGACTGGACTTGAAAGATTGACTTTTTTTTCGACTGAATTAAATATTTCCAACCATTTTGAACTGAATTTAAATTTCTCTCACAGAATCCATATTAAAAAAATTTTATTTTCAATCTCCACCCAACTCCAGACTGAATTGAGAAATCTACAACATTTCTTAATCAATTTCAAAGTTTTAAAGATTACAACTGCGACTAAAATGCTTGACCTAATCCTATAGGTAAAAGGATATAAACGCGGGCCGCATGCGGCCCGCGCAGCCACGCAAATACTAGTCTATATTATATAAAGCTAAACTACCACTCACTGACTGATTGACAGAATTGTTCTCCTAGAAGGAGTATTGTGGGGGGTTGGCGAGTGGTACTCCTGGATAGGGGAGGGGTATGTGACCTAGGGAAAAATCCGAAAAGTTGCAAAAGTGGAAAAGACCTTGGAGTACCCCAACGTCCTGGCTAAACTATAACACTTGGAACCCCCCTTTTTGAACAAAAGTTGTAGGGAACTATGAGTCCCTCCCAAAAAATAAAAAAAAAATTGGGGTCACAAACAAAAAAACATCGATCCCATACAAAGTTTGACCGTTAATAACTTCGGAACGGTAAACTTTTTTTAATTAGTGTTCGACCAAATGTCATAGGGAATCGTAAGCGCTACCAAACTAAAATGGTCTGATTGATCCCCTGGGGGTTCAAGTGAGGGATCAAATTTCAAAATGGTCCGAGCGAGACTAAATTTCGGCTCCGGGGGTTTTTGGGGTTGCTGAATTCATTTCTGAAAAAAAATTTTGGAATTTCTTTTTTTTTTAATAGCTCCCATACAAACTTACGAGCAAGGTGGCGGAGTGAGGCCGAAGGCCGAACGACGGCACCTTGCGAGTCTCCCATCACACCGGAGCGAGGCCGAAGGCCGAGCGACAGTTTTTGAGATTTGTTCTGAAGGGTTCAAAGTGGGGTTCAAACGAGCAAGGTGTCGGAGCGAGGCCGGAGGCCGAGCGACGACACCTTGCGAGTCTCTTCATACCGGAGCGAGGCCGTAGGCCGAGCGACGGTTATTCATTATGATCCCTGAGGATTCAAAGAAGGGATCAAATTTTATATTGGTGCGATTGCGATGAAATTAAAGATCTGGGGGTTTTCAATGACACTGATTTCATTTCTGATGAATGTTTTAGGAATTTCTTATTTTTTTTAAACCTCTCATACATATTTACGAGCAAGGTGTCGGAGTGAGGCCGAAGGCCGAACGACGGCACCATGCGAGTTCTTAAGTCACTAAAGCGAGGCCGCAGGCCGAGCTAATGTTTGACGAGCAAGGTGTCATAGCGAGGCCGGAGGCCGAGCTATGACACCTAGCGAGTTTTCAAGTAACTAAAGCGAGGCCGTAGGCCGAGCTAACGTTTGACGAGCAAGGAGTCATAGTGAGGCCGGAGGCCGAGCTATGACACCTTGCGAGTCCTCAAGTAGCTCAAGCGAGGCCGTAGGCCGACCTAATGTTTGACGAGCAAGGTGTCATAGTGAGGCCGAAGGCCGAGCTATGGCACCTTGCGAGTCCGGAGGGCATTGAAGTGAGGCCGCAGGCCGAACTTCAGTGCCCGACAGTAAATCAAACAAAAATTAAATACTGTTTGATTATCGTGGGTGCTGAAGCGAGGCCGTAGGCCGAGCTTCAGTGCCCGTTGCCAACCGTACAATGATGTATGGTTTTCATACATTCATATAAAAAATATTTCTTTGGTAAGTTTTACCAACTTTTCGACTGGACTTGAAAGTTTGACTAATTTTTTCAACTGAACTAAATTTATCTACCTATTTTGAACTGAATTTAAATTTCTCTCACAGAATCCAAATTTAAAATTTTAGAATTTCTATCTCCACCCAACTCCAGACTGAATTGGAGATATCTACCTACCTTCTTAATCAATTTCAAAGTTTTAAAGAATTTAACTGCAACACCAATGCACTGTCCCAACCCTATAGGTAAAAGGATATAAACGCGGGCCGCATGCGGCCCGCGCAGCCACGCAAATACTAGTCTATATTATATAAAGCTGAACTACCACTGACTGACTCACTCACTCATTGACATAATTGTTCTCCCAGAAGGAGTTTTGTGGGGGGGTGAAGAGTGGAACACCTGGATAGAGGAGCGTTATGTGACCTAGGGAAAAATCCGAAAAGTTGCAAAAGTGGAACAGACCCTGGAGTACCCCAACGTCCTGCAAAAATGGTAGGGTTTAGGGGGGTGGGGTTCCAACAAAGGTTGTTAGGGGCCATGAGCCCCTCCTAAAAAATAAAAAAAAAATCGGGGTCACAAACAAAAAAACATCGATCCCATACAAAGTTTGACCGTTAATAACTTCGGAACGGTAAACTTTTTTTAATTAGTGTTCGACCAAATGTCATAGGGGATGGTAAGCGCTACCAACATAAATTGGTCTGATTGATCCCCTGGGGGTTCAAGTCGGGGATCAAATTTCAAAATGGTCCGAGCGGGACGAAATTTTGGTTCCGGGGGTTTTTGAGGTCGCTGATTTCATTTCTGAAAAAAAATTTTGGAATTTCTTTTTTTTTTTAATAGCTCTAATACAAACTTACGAGCAAGGTGGCGGAGTGAGGCCGAAGGCCGAACGACGGCACCTTGCGAGTCCCCAATCGCACCGGAGTGAGGCCGAAAGCCGAGCGACGGTTTCATTGATGATTTCGAAAGGGTTCAAAGTGGGGTTCAAACGAGCAAGGTGTCGGAGCGAGGCCGGAGGCCGAGCGACGGCACCTTGCGAGTCTTATCATACCGGAGCGAGGCCGTAGGCCGAGCGACGGTTATTCATTATGATCCCTGAGGATTCAAAGAAGGGATCAAATCTAAAATTGGTCCGATTGCGATGAAATTTAAGATCTGGGGGTTTTCAAGAACTCTGATTTCATTTCTGATGAAAGTTTTTGGAATTTCTTTTTTTTTTAAACCTCTCATACATATTTACGAGCAAGGTGTCGGAGTGAGGCCGAAGGCCGAACGACGGCACCATGCGAGTTCTCAAGTAACTAAAGCGAGGCCGTAGGCCGAGCTAACGTTTGACGAGCAAGGTGTCATAGTGAGGCCGGAGGCCGAGCTATGACACCTTGCGAGTACTCAAGTAGCTCAAGCGAGGCCGTAGGCCGAGCTAATGTATGACGAGCAAGGTGTCATAGCGAGGCCGGAGGCTGAGCTATGACACCTTGCGAGTACTCAAGTAACTTAAGCGAGGCCGGAGGCCGAGCTAATTATTGACGTGCAAGGTATCATAGTGAGGCCGAAGGCCGAGCTATGGCATCTTGCGAGTCCGGAGGGCATTGAAGTGAGGCCGCAGGCCGAACTTCAGTGCCCGACAGTAAATCAAACAAAAATTAAATACTGTTTGATTATCGTAGGTGCTGAAGCGAGGCCGCAGGCCGAGCTTCAGTTCCCGTTGCCTACCGTACAATGATGTATGGTTTTCATACTTTCATACAAAAAATATTTCTTTGGTAAGTTTTACCCACTTTTCGACTGGACTTGAAAGTTTGACAAATTTTTTCAACTGAACTAAATTTATCTACCTACTTTGAACTGAATTTAAATTTCTCTCACAGAATCCAAATTTAAAATTTTTGAATTTGATTGTTCCACCCAACTCCAGACTGAATTGGAGAAATCTACAACATTTCTTAATCAATTTCAAAGTTTTAAAGATTACAACTGCAACTAAAATGCTTGACCTATTCATATAGGTTAAAGGATATAAACGCGGGCCGCATGCGGCCCGCGCAGCCACGCAAATACTAGTCTATATTATATAAAGCTAAACTACCATTGACTGACTGACTCACTCACTGATTGACATAATTGTTCTCCCAGAAGGAGTTTTGTGGGGGGGTGAGGAGTGGAGCGACTGTATAGAGGAAGGTTATGGGACCAAGGGAAAAATCCGAAAAGTTGCAAAAGTGGAACAGACCCTGGAGTACCCCAACGTCCTGCAAAAATGGTAGGGTTTAGGGGGGTGGGGTTCGAACAAAGGTTGTTAAGGACAATGAGTCCCTCCCAAAAAATTAAAAAAAAATGGGTGTCACAGACAAAAAAACATCAATCCTATACAAAGTTTGACCCTTAATAACTTCAGAACGGTAAAATTTTTTTAATTAGTGTTCGACCAAATGTCATAGGGGATGGTAAGCGCTACCAACCTAAAATGGTCTGATTGATCCCCTGGGGGTTCAAGTCGGGGATCAAATTTCAAAATGGTCCGAGGGGGATGAAATTTTGGCTCCGGGGGTTTTTGGGGTCGCTTATTTCATTTCTGAAAAAAGTTTTTGGAATTTCTTTTTTTTTTTAATAGCCGCCATACAAACTTACCAGCAAGGTGGCGGAGTGAGGCCGAAGGCCGAACGACGGCACCTTGCGAGTCCCCCATCGCACCGGAGCGAGGCCGAAGGCCGAGCGACGGTTCTTGAGATTTTTCTGAAGGGTTCAAAGTAGGGTTCAAACGAGCAAGGTGTTGGAGCGAGGCCGGAGGCCGAGCGACGACACCTTGCGAGTCTCTACATACCGGAGCGAGGCCGTAGGCCGAGCGACGGTTATTCATTATGATCCCTGAGGATTCAAAGAAGGGATCAAATTTTATATTGGTGCGATTGCGATGAAATTTAAGATCTGGGGGTTTTCAAGGACTCTGATTCCATTTCTGAGGAAAGTTTTTGGAATTTCTTTTTTTTTAAATCTCTCATACATAATTACGAGCAAGGTGTCGGAGTGAGGCCGAAGGCCGAGCGACGGCACCTTGCGAGTTCTCAAGTAACTAAAGCGAGGCCGTAGGCCGAGCTATCGTTTGACGAGCAAGGTGTCATAGTGAGGCCGAAGGCCGATCTATGACACCTTGCGAGTTCCTAAGTCACTAAAGCGAGGCCGTAGGCCGAGCTAACGTTTGACGAGCAAGGTGTCATAGCGAGGCCGGAGGCCGAGCTATGGCACTTTGCAAGTCCTGAGGGCATTGAAGTGAGGCCGGAGGCCGAACTTCAGTGCCCGACAATAAATCATACAAAAGTTATATACTGTTCGGTTATCGTGGGTGCTGAAGCGAGGCCGCAGGCCGAGCTTCGTTGCCCTGCTGACGAACATACAATGCAACATACAATTACATACAAAAAATATTTCTTTGGTAAGTTTTACCTACTTTTCGACTGGACTTGAAAGTTTGACTTATTTTTTCGACTGAATTAAATATTTTTACCTAATTTGAACTGAATTTAAATTTCTCTCACAGAATCCAAATTTAAAATTTTTGAATTTCAATCTCCACCCAACTCCAGACTGAATTGGAGAAATCTACAACATTTCTTAATCAATTTCAAAGTTTTAATGAATAAAACTGCAATGTAAATGATTGTCCCAACCCATAGGTTAAAGGATATAAACGCGGGCCGCATGCGGCCCGCGCAGCCACGCAAATACTAGTGGTATGTATAAAGCTGTAAGAAGCCGAAAGAAGGTGAATGTAATGATATGTATTCATCGTGGCATAAAACAGGCCAACGACAACCCTGTTTCAGAATATGTATGCATATGTGTGTACGGCAATCTGTATAATCCGGTATTCTATACAATGCCTAGGCTAAAATATAGAAGACCTGAAACGTGTAGGAAATGTATGAAATATTATTTTCATCTCACCATCTCAGAAAGAGTATTTTTGCTATTCGATACCTGAGTGCAAAAACCGTTTTTATCCGCTAGAGGATAAAGTAAATTTGAATTTAGAATATCGTGTGCACTAAGTTTGTGAATTAAAAACCTCATTCAACCTATTTACTTCTACCTCTATGGTGCCGAATTCAACACACAACCTTTTTTATTTTGTTAAAAACTCAGACTCAGAACCTTTTTGCTGTACTTTTTTTTTAATTTGATTTGCGCGCACCATTATCTTTAACGTCATATTGTTAAAACCTTATGTTAAAAATAAGTGAAAAAACTAAAATGAGTGATTCAATATTTTTATTTTTCGTTTGTATTCATTTCCTAGCTGAGGTGGGCTGAAAAGTTACGTGTTGCACTCGAGTGCAAAGATTTTTCACCTTGTGCTCTTTTAATTCCCTCGCTAACGCTCAGGATTCTAATTTTTAGAATCCTTCGCTTGCTCGGTCGCGCACGCGGTTAAAAAGCAACTTTGCATTCTTATTATTTTATAATTTCCATAGGCATGTAATCACATACACAATGTGTAACAGAAAGGTGTGACAATATTTAACAGTGTCAGTCTACACATCAACAGAACTCATTGAAGGATAGAATTTAGCAAAATAGAAATATTGCGTCTTCCATACACTTAGCCGATCACGTGACAAATTTTTGTATGGAAAACCTGATATTTATCTTTTAATTTTGATCAGTTTTTATCTGAAATGGGTTCACTTTGATGAGACTTAGACTTACACCCTTAAGTATTGTCTTGCCTTTCTGTGACATGTTCGATATGTTAGGTTAAGTTAGAAAAACACTGATATTATATAAAGGAAATAATAATCATATTTTTATATCTGAAAACTAACTACTTTACCGATTTCGAAAATTCTTTCGTCTTTAGGATATTACATTGCCATGGAGTAACATACACTATTAAAAATTAGGGATGCGGATCCCTAACGGAGCCCTTTACAACCCCAACCAAAACGCAAAAAAATTCTAAAGATTCGTTAGAACACAAGTCTCATCATGATAAGTTGGAAACGACCGGACCGTACGAAGACCACGAGTACGAAGTTTCAGGAAACATAAAAACATGTCGCTTACAATAAAATACACATGAAAACCACCATATTTTTTAAATAATCTGCAATGTCTTTGAACGTTATATTAGGAAATAAACCCATACCAAATCTGTTGTCATTTAGAAGTAGGTGATCTTTAATAATAGCGAAAGTTAGTGGTAGCCTAGTAAGTTAGTGGTAGCCTAGTAAGTTAGTGGTAGCCTAGTTAATTAGTGGTAGTCTAGTAAGTTAGTGGTAGCCTAGTTAATTAGTGGTAGTCTAGTAAGTTAGTGGTAGCCTAGTTAATTAGTGGTAGTCTAGTAAGTTAGTGGTAGCCTAGTTAATTAGTGGTAGTCTAGTAAGTTAGTGTTAGCCTAGTCGGTAAACCCGTTGCCTCAAAAGCGAAAGGGCGCGGGTTCAAATTTAGGTTCAGGCATCCACCTCTGTTTTTCAAGTTCAAAAAAGAATTAATTACCACATGCTTAAATGGCGAAGGAAAACATCGTGAAGAAACCTGCTTGACGGAGATGGTTAATAACTTTAAAAGATCAGTGGAGTCTCCAACCCGCAATTTGGCCAGCCTGGTGGATAAGGCCTACCCCTTCATAGGAAGACCCGTGCCGAGCAATGAGACGCTATGGGTTGATACGATAGTCAGTAAAAAAACACAACTCACATAAACTAAAGTAACGTCACACTCTCCTAGGCCAAGATGTAAAATAATCTACCACTCTACAAATACTCGCATTATTGTCGTAAGCCTAGTATATCGAAATCAGAAGTCCTCATCCCTACCAGCAAAACCACATCACTGACCATCAACTCCAGATGCCTTCTCATCATTTGACTCTACCATAATTTGCAAAAAGATAAAAGAAAATCATTTTCTGAACATATTTTAAGAAAATGTTGAGTATCTATGCATTCCCAGTGTAACATTTACATCAGGTAAGTTATCTCCCTTCTCCACGCCCCCAAAAATGTTGGTTATCCCCAAACATCCGAATAGCCTTAAGGAAAATAGTTTTGCGCGTTCCCATATCATACTTTTCGCAAGAACAGTCGGGAGTCGCTGGACGATTTGATTACGGTACTAAATTACTTGGAAGTTGTATAACAAATTCAAAGGAAATATTTTCTTTTGAAAGAACATTTTTTATTCGAAGCTATGAAATAAAATCTTAGATATTTACGTTGTTTCTTATAGTTTTAATCGGAATTATGAGAAAAATTGTCTAAATAGATTGATTGAATTAAAATGAAAGAGTTTTAATTTTACATCAGAGCTTAATACTGCATGCCGTAAGTCATCAGTCAATCTCTACAGTTCATTTGCAAGAAGTTTTTAAAATATTTTGCTCTAATATTAGCAACCTGACTATTTTTAGGGGCCCTCTTACAAAATACCGCGTAAATACGTAGGTTTCAGCGTGCAAATTGTGTGCTTTGCTTTCTTTTATTTACAATTACGTTTACGACATAACGTTTTTCACGCTTCATTGTCAAGTAAAAAATCGTGCAGACCTCATTTTGAAGTTCTGATTTTGCAGATTCTATTAAAAATAATCTAACAATTTAAATCAACTATACAAAAGTACTACATATTTCAGTGCGACGGCAACGTGCGCTCAGTTTGAATGAAACCGCGTCGAAACGTAAGACGGGCTTTAATTTTGAGTCATATTAAAGCTACTTCTAGTAAACTATCAGTCCGTCATCTCCCAGCCTAACAATAATGCTGCTGGCCAAGCAATATCCCGTCGTATACTTGGTCCTCACATTCAGTGCAATCTCCCGAGGGTTCCCGAGGAGTTACCTGCCTAAAGAGGTATTATTTTTTGAAAAATATCGCCACATATGTAGCCAGGCTTACACGTAGACATAGGGTAAGCTGGCCGTACTTAGAGAATTTAGATCGGCGGCGACTTTTATCAAAATTCGTTTAGTATTCACCGAAATTTAAGTATGCTAAACCAGTTAAGAAAAAGATTTCGACTTATTAAAACTTCTTTCTAACAAATCAAACTACAATAACTTGAGAACTGGCACAACACACAGAGTGTGTTGGCCAATCAAGAAAGAAAAAAAAACACTAACTAACTAAACTAAACTACTAACTAAGTACTGTTATTTATAAGCCTGTTATACTGTTATATAACACCATTTATATGGAGGCACCTGTGAAGTATTCGCCAATAATTATATATCAGAGAATACTACGCCTGGATCTATTTGAATAAATATTGTTTGTTGTATTGGCTTCTTACATCTTGACGCGGCTCCATACAAACTGAGCGCATTTTCGCACGTCACACTGAAATATATAGTATACTCTTATATAGTTCTTTGAAATTATACAGTCAACGATTTTTAAAATATCTACCTATATTTGTTTAGCACATGTTAGACTTATATTGGTATATAATTTAGTAAAAATAAAGTTGATATGAACTTGTTATTTACTCAATTGTACCTATAATGCCTCTATTGACATAACATGTTTCATGTATTATTGAAAAACATAATGTTTTTACAATATAATTATTACTCTTCGTATTTTTTCCAACTCATTTATTCATTCAGACAGATTTCAACAGAATCTGAAAATTAGAGCTATAAAATGAGGTTTATAGAATTAATAAGATGGATATATACAAGATATTTAGTGTTTTTCCGCCTCGTCTTGATGTCAGCGTGAGAAATCGAAAAATATTTTTGTTTTTATGGTGTGGTTCCTCCTCGCCACCGCCACACCTCACCTTATTATTTCTCTTTCTCTGTCTCAGTAGTAGTAGTTTATAGAATTATTTGCTTATCCATTTAGCGGGAAAAAAGTTGTTTTTTTATATCAATATATAAGTATAAAGATTAAATTCCGCTTCCGCTTAAAATTATTAAAGAATAGAAAACAAACTACTTTTATCAAGTAATTGTAAATAAAAGAAGCTACATGAAAGAATAACATTTGAACGCTGAAACCTACTTTTTTCTGCGGTATTTTGAAAAAGGGCACTTAAACAAGTAGACTTTTTTGTTTTTTTTTTCGAAATTAATTTAGTTAAATAGTCCAGTAAGTAATCTATAAAAATAACTAGAAAGTTTGCTACTAAATCGAATTTCTGAGGTATTATTTATTGATTTATATTGCAAGCACACTAAGTAACTTTTAACTAGAAGCCTTAGGTCTAAGTAAAATCTAAATAAGTAATTAATTACTTGTTACTTATACGCGAGTGCCAACATACTGTAAATATATTTTATAAGACATAGAGCAAAACTCTGTCCCACTTTAATTCACTAGATAAATCTATTAATGGATGTGTTTCTACTTTTAGTTTCACTTTACCTTTTGATGGATTTATTTTGACTTCTTATTCCATTAATAATCCATGTGGGTTACGGATCAGAGTGGAATTTAAAGAGGAATCAAATCTATTAATGTATTTATAGAGGAACCAAAATTCGAAATAAACCTATCAAAGCATATAATGTAAGTAAAATCTAATGTTGTTTAATTCGTCGTTGTATTAACGAACTGATGGCCGTGAATTCGTCCGCGTGGTATTTATCATTCTCTCTCTCTTTAATATACCAGGATCAAAACTATCCTGTATGTCGACCAGGAATGTGAGCGAGTGAGAGAGAGTGATGATATGTGCAATTAAGAGTAGATTTAATTCTTTATTGTAAGTCCGTCCTATATATTATTTTTTGTCAATATTTTCCATCCAAAGGTTGCCTGGAACAGATTGCTTTTAGCGATAAGGCCGCCACTAATGGCACTACATGTAAAATTTTATTTTTTTGTTTTTGTGTTTTGTGTGTCTACAATTAATCGTTCATATTTTTATCTATCTATCAACATTCAAAATTTCATTTAAATCGATCAAATCGCTTCGTTCAGCCCGTACAAACAGATAGTCAAACAGAAATTTTTTTTTTTAAGATATCTATATCACTTTTACATTCCCCCTAACTCCGTTTCGAGCATTTTTTTTATCGAGCAATAATTTTCTTTATCCTTTACTGAACACTTCGCAATAAAAAAACATGTTAAATATTAAAATAAAAAACCTGTTAAAACATTTTAAAAAAGAAACCTGTATAAAAAAAAACATGTTATAATTTTGAAGAAAACCGTTTAGAAATTGGTTAGTAGTAAAATTTAATGACATTTACATACATACATTTACAATAATATAATACAATATTATTGTTAATACGTGCGCGTATATGCCTAGTAGAATTGGTAAGTTGTAAAATGGGTCTCCGGTACTCGGCTCAGCCGGTATCTTACCGGCTGAGCCGAGTTTAGAAACCCGCTACAGAAGAAAAAAAAATATTTGCAGTAAAAAAGAGCAACTATATAAAACAAAACGAGTCAAATGGGTCTTAGTAGTTGCTATATCAAAATTCTACGAGAATAAATTTTTTGACGAACTCTAACTCTACATAATACCTAACTGAAAAATAAATAAAAAATTGAGTTTGTTAAAATTATGTCCTATTTTCAATTGAACTTTCGAAACCCTAAATTTAACCATTCAAACTATTCGATGGTTTACTGACTGTCCCATATCTGAAGCGAAATAAAGAACTTAGAACTTTGTAATTTTTTACAGACATACGTTGAATCAGTTTGATCTGCAGACTGCATTAGAATAGATGTACAGTCAAAAAGAGTTTGTTATATGCCTAAAATCACAGATATTAGAAATACTTCAAACCGTTTACTCAATTATTTCAATTCAAGACAAAATTTAGTCTTAATAGCTCTATGGGTAAAACTGGTAGAACGTAGACTTACGTAAAAAAACTTATGCAAAATCATATTAACTAATCCATCTTTTAAATCTCGTAGGTACTTAGCATTAGAATACGAGGCTCTAAAGCCCTTTCAAAAGCATGTCAAAGTGCGTAGGTGTTAACAAAAGATACCCCGTTAATAACTAATCACTACGGAAAGGTCGAAAAACTAATTTAAATTTTCAACTTCACGTGTCTAATAATCACTGCTTAAAGTAATTTAGAAACTCACCGAAACACCCTTTCCAATAACAACTGGCACTCTTATATTATCCAACAATAAAAATCACTCCATAAAATCTCACCGGTAATGTCATTAATTCACTTTTGAAAAGTCGCGAAAATATTATGGAAAAGTGGGAAGAAAAGCATCCACCCCTCTCGATAGTCAAGTGCGCACTGAAATGATATAAACCTTCTTGCACCTACGAGCTACCGTAGTATTACCCGACCTATTTCAATCCCCCCAAATTTTCCTACCATGTTTGTTGATTCAGACTTTTCTATTCGGTCGGGTTGAACTGTATACGGCCAATGGAAGTTTTTCTGCCTCGTTAGGAGCGTAAACAAGCTCTGAAAAATTTCTAGCTTAGTTCTCGTAATGCAAGGTATCTAGACTACGAATTCTAGGTATTAGTCGGTTCTGCTTTTTGTGCAGCCTTTGGTGGATTAAAAGTAGTCGGGATTAATTTGATTTTTTATTGCGCTAGAATACGTACTAAGATTTTTTTTCCATTTTCTATGTGCAACCTTGTTCATATTAATTTGAATGCGCTGATATAGAGAGTGTCGTTTTAAGGAAACGCTTCCAAAGCTTTTGGAATGTATAAGTGGAAAATCATGTAAACGTTATTTATGAGCGCTTCGTCCTAACGCTCTATATACAACGTTTTTGATGGTATTTTATGGAAATTGGGTTTCTTGAAAACAATCCATATCAATTAAAAAGTAATGTACTGAAGTTTTTATCTGAATAACATGTTAAAAATAAACCAACTAATTATCTTGTGAAAAAATATGGATGAAAAATATGTTTCGCTTGAGAATAACGCGTCATTCCTTACAGCTAGGCTTTTGGCTATCCATAGCGGGATAAATGAATTAGCTGCTTCTGATATTCTATTCCGCTGATCAAATTATGGGTTAGAGTCTCAATATAGGTGATTTTTAAATTGACTGCGTATATGTAGTATACTGAAAGAATATTGAAAAATGAAATATACCTGTTTTTTTGTTTAGCCCACTTTAGTTCAAAATATTGAGTAAACTTCAGTTAAAATCATGCATAAAATCACCGCGTATATCTTTTAAACTATCAAGTTCGTATGCTCACTCACACCTTAAAATCAGATTAATGTTTAGGATGTGAGTTGAGGTTGAGGACTATCATTAAATATATGAACTAAATATGTATAAGTAAATATAATATACAATTTCAATGACTAAACTGTAAACAAAATGTATAAAATGTATACAAAGAAATAAAACAAGATAATACAAAAATAGCAAAGAAGCGTTTTTAAAGGTAAAAAAAAAACTCTTTTTCTAGACTACTTTAAACAAACAAATTACTTAATTTATATAACTATGTAGTCTGTTGAAAGTAATTCAAACTCGTATAGGTTTTACCAAATAAGCGAACCGAAATAATAAAGCCAGTACATTTTACTCTAAAAATTTAAATTTTCATGAGACATAATTACTGGGGCCAATTCATTTAAATGCTCATAAAAACTTACATTCCAAGAGTTTTCCTTCTTCACGCTGCTAATCTTTTGAGATGTGCACATTTCTACAATTAGCCATCTTAGCTAATGAGAGTTAGCGAACCGTCAAATTGTCTGCCAACTTCAAAATAATGAACACGTTTTTTTCATGGGTTCCAGTCGTGTTTTTATTTTAATCCTGTATCGTTATATTTTATGAAAATACCTACATAAGGAGGTTTTATGTTTTAAAATTTGAATTAAATCAAGTCAAGTTAATAAACCTATAATAACTCATTAAATTTATATCTTTTTTTATTAGATGCTAATTGATACCAACACTCGAAATAAATTTGTTTTGCCTAGACAAGGCAAAATATTCATAATTCAAGAATTAAAAGATATGTATTTTGCCTATTTTAAATACTTAGATCATTTGGATTTTTCTGATCTTTGTCGCCCTGGTTGATATCACAGGGAGCAATCAGGCCTTTCAATCCTGTCGATTTATCTAGACAGGGGAGATACAGGCATTACTTACTACAAAACAATAATTACATTAAATAAGTACAAGTGAATAATGCAATATCAAAAAACAATGCATGTTAAGAAAAATGTTTCTTTCCCATATAAAAAAATAATTTGTAAAATTGATCTAAAACTTGTTGTATTTCTTGTGTCAACCCTTACAAAAAGTCGTTGTTAATGAAGTGAATTTTGCTTATATGCTGTTTGACTTGAAGTATTTAGACTTGCTCTTTTCTTTCTATTGTCATAATATTTGACAAGGAACATATCAGGTCTCAAAATGAACATTTTCATAGAAATCCCAATACCTTGTCAGCCTAAAGAGAGCCACTAAATACGAAAATGCTGGTTTCTTCCCTAGGGGATCAAGTAAGTGAGACACGCGGCATTACATTTTTTCTAGCACAAAGAAACCCATTTATGCGTAACATAAATTCATTTAAGAAACTTTACTAAATAAAAGCCTAAAATCTCTTCGCAATTATATTATGATCTGTATATTCTCCGCAATTCCAACCTAGTTATCTACTTTAATAAAGTTGATATACGGGTCCATTATTCGACTGCGGGCCCCTAACAAAGAGCGATGACCCGCGAGTACGTACTTTCCACTCTGTTCTATGATGAGAATTTCCCTAGTTTACACTTTGTGCTAGGGGTGGTTAGAAGTTAGTTTAGCCGGATAGACATCTCAAATTGACCGGATACACCGTCATCAAATTATGCAGTTTATAAATTATTAATTCTTATTAAATTAGGTAGACGTCTTTTATGATGATATTACTTGAATTAGGTACTAATTAAAAAAAACATTATCATTATTTCAAGATTAAAACTAACAAAAACGAAATATATACATAGGTTGTAACTGTTACATTTTTGTAAAAAAATAAAAATGATTATTTTAATAGAAAAAATAAATAAATTAAAAACAAAATGGAAGTTAAATTTTATTTTTTTGTGGCAAATACATCAGTTAAATTTAGCAAAACAGTTGAAATGTGTTAATGAGTGTACCCAGTGATAACGACACGTGTCCATTTCTTTTTTTATTTTGTTTAAAACGTTATTGGATGTTCAGCCCCTCACCCACGGCGACTTTTTGAAGCGATGTTGTCGCGCTTTTCGTAAGCGCGCGAATAACGCGCGTTAGTCGCATTTGCAACGCGCGACTGTATTGGACGGCATCGAGGACAGAACGCATCCAATATTGACGCTGCTGTCGTTACCCAAGCTTCGGATGCCTACGAGAAAACATCACCAAAGACAACGTGACTAATGTTGCCTTAACGAAGTCCATCTTGTAACTTTAGCGTTCGCAGGCATTTTAATGCCTTTACTGAATTGCGTTCGCATCGCGACACATTATCGTGGTGTGGTGGGGGAGGGCAACAGCTAGCGACTGCATCGCGAATGTACCGATGCGATTGCGCGTCAGCATCGCTATAAAAAGTCGCCGTGGGCGAAGGGCCTTCTATACACTAAATATATTCGACCGTAACTCAATAAAATGGCTGCAGCTAACAAATCTGAGGCCTTATTTTTGAGATCGCTCGTATAAATACAAGATTCACTTACAAAAAAAATACGTGTGGCACTCGTACTGCCGCGTTAAAGCTATTGCATACGCATACGTCTAGTCGCACGCACACAAACACCTTGCCGAAGTCTGCCGAACTGAAACGACGTTAAACGATGCACCTTTCAACGCCGAACCGCTGCGCCGGTCGGAGTGGGGGGTGTTAGGTTTATTTTCGTAACGGAATTTCTTTCCCGCGAGAAAAAGCTATGCAATAGCTTAAAAATTACCGCTAAATTTAATTTTAAATTGTAAGCGAATTCTTTCGAACGTTTTGATAATAGTGCTCCTGGTCTTCCGCTGGGATCGCATTCACAATATCACTATACTGCACAATGATGAATTTGTGTCCTAATAATCCGGACATTGCTTAGAAATGTCCCATCCCTATTCTGAGTTTTACAACTGGTGTAACTGTAGAATCTGCATTCAGTAATTGGCTGTTGAATGTGAAAACGAAAAATCGAATCTTTACACAGGTCTGCGATAGTTTTGTTTAATCGACAAAATCGAATGACGCTGAACTTATCTCGATATCCAGTAATTGTGAATCGATTAGTGAATTTATATCGCAAATGTTTATTGACCAAGCGAGCGAAGCGTCTCTGCTGCAAGTCTGACAAAGTTTTATTTTTATCTGTCCAGAGTCCAGAATTTAGTTCATTGTATGTCCAGAATTTAGTTCATTGTATATCCTATTGTTTCTTATGTAATTATTAAATCAAATGTAATATAAATTCTCAATTAACTCTGTAAGTACGAGTAGTAAGACTATGTATATTATATTTATCTTTTTTATTCTAAAACATTTGTCAACATTATTATTAATTGCTATTTAATTGCAAGTAAGTTTTTATGTTTAGTTTCCCCGTCATTACTTATGCTTTACTTTCTCTCCATCCAAAGGTTGCCTGGAAGAGGCCGCCGCTTATTGCACGTAATCATAAGTTTATTGTATTATTTATGTGTGCATTCAATAAAGAGTTTTCTTTCTATGTATGTTTGTGTGGTTGTTACTATTCGCGTAAAAGTCGTAGCGATCAACTAATGTTAACGAAACTTGCTATAGAAGTGTTTTTTTAACTCAGCTAGCTACCAGTTCACACGATTATGGAAAGCAGCTGTAGCCTTAGATAGAGTATGCCTCGTCTGGAATACACTGGCTCTCATAGAGCTGCGGGATAACATAGGTGCTTGGTGGTTGCCCAATCGAGCGTTACAAAACGCCCTACCACTCCGCCTTCTAATTCTCAATATTCCACTAGTCTTGTCTTTTATCTGGCCCAACGTATAAGCCATTCAGCGTGGTAATGCGGCTAGCACGCTGCTCTCTGGTGGTGGGTTGGAGCATTTGGATTATCTGTAGATCTTAAACGGTCTATATGTAATGTTTCAGCTATTTTTTTTTTCTGTTGTAGTCAGTCATTTTGTTTTTGGTAATAAAGGCGCTTGCCCGTTTTTTTGTAGTTAATCTAAATATTCCTAGAACTTACGAATATTTAGAACTAGCCATTCTTGGCTGCGCGCTGGTACACTGGTGGTCATTCTTGGCTGCGCGCTGGTACACTGGTGGTCATTTTTGAAATCAGTCCGATAGTTTTTAAGTTTACTTACAAAATACATATTTCCTCTTTATAATATTATATTAGTGTAGGTACATGTAGATGTGTAGAAGTGTAAGGGTTTTTTAGAAGGGCAGCGTATCCAGTAAGCTAGTTAAGCTAGCTAATGGCAATGCTTTATAGAAAATAAATAATTAAATAATTGTTCTATTTTACTTTATTCTTTTTTTTTTCTTTGAGACGCGTAAAAAACAGTGTTTGTATGTAAACTTGATGTTAGAACCTTTACAGCCTTACAAACTTAAGGCTCACCGCAAACTGCGGCCAACCATCCACTAAGGCTCAGCCCACAAGTCAAATTATTACAACCCCAACACATTGTAGTGATCGTTATAAGTTATAACTTGTCGGTGCTTATATGAAGGGCTCACAACTTGAAACTGATTCAAGTGGCTTTGTTGCTAACTTGATTGGAACTTGTATTAAATGCGGCGGTTAACTTAAACATCGATTACTGTGTCAGTGATATGATGTGATATGATATTACTAGTAATTCTGTGAACTGTTCGTTCTGTGAATTGTTCAAGCTTACCAATGGTAGAAATTAAATAACTGTGGGTAACCATAGATACTCGCTTCTTCAATTCGTATCACAGTCTCAGTACTTAAGACCTTATTTCGTGAGTGCTAAAATCTACTTTTACAAATTTGTCGTTGTTTTGCATTGCCAAGCAAACCTCATCTATTTTTGAGGGAAATACAACCCCAATCAAAAATCCCGGCGATTAAAAAACTCTCAAGTTCGTAGAACCGATACCTACACACAGTTTCGCCTAGATTGGAGACTATAACTTACTATACTATATATTACTTGTGGACAAACATCCATCCATACAAACTTATATACAAACATTCATATTTATATACAAACTAACAGGCAAAAGAACATTTTGCCAGTCCCCATGCAAAGCTCGTTAGCTCGTTGGGTCAATAACATTTATAAAAAACTGTAATTTTAAGCAGTTAGTTTAGTACGGTATATTTCGTCCTATTATCAGTGTTTGTAAGCCACCTGAAAACCTCTAATATGACCCAAAATTAGTGTTTTCATTTCGTTGAGCGTGTATTTAGTAAAAAGCATTCTATCACATACTATTTTACCGCCATATCTCGATATCCTCTTAGCCGATATTGTTCGTATTTGGGAGACACGACAGTGCCCCCGCCAAGTCGAGAAAAATCAGAGTACCTTACCATCTTAATGTCGAAGTGGTTCGAGCCAAAGAAATAAATAATAATATTAAAACGTCACTTTAAAATTTAGTTAGCTTACGCGCAGGATATTATTTATGACGAAGTAGTTGGAAAGTATCTCTCATAGATAAACAGATAGGCAGTAAATTAACCAACTTGGTTTACATTCGATTTAACAACTATTTTCGGCAGTAAAAAGAGCGCTGAGAGACTTGTACATTTTTGTAAACGTAATGTTTTTGACGGGATTTGAAATTCTTCTATAGACAGAAACGTATGTTAATGGGATAGATCGGTAAATAGCACTATCTGTCTATAGCAATAAAGTCCACATTTGAATGGTTCGCTTCGCTCGCTTGTCAATTAACTAAGTTACCCCCTTATAACTCGTCCGGTATGATTACTTGTATTAATTCTGACGTGTTCCGTGTTCAAGGGCCGATCTGACCGAGATATGCTAATATTTTGTTGTAAAATGTCGCTCTATTTCAGGGTTGAATCGAATCTAACATACGGTTCAAGGTTGTTACAACTTTTATGGCATTCGGCTGTCGTAAATGTCATAATAATTTTTAAGGTAAAAAGATTCATTTTTACGAACAAAACATAGGATTATTATTTTTATTTTTTGTATTTTTTGCTTGATAATTACCAAGTATTTTTATTGTTTTTCGTGGCGATGCGGCTAGCATACTGGGCACACTGCCTTCTGGTGGTGGGTTGGAGCATTATCTGTAGTTCGTCTAGAGGTAATTCATCTGCTGTTTTTATTTATTTTTGTAGTAGTTAAGTTTTTCTATTGTATATTTTACGTAAAAAGAACTTTGATATTATAATAAT
Organism: Ligdia adustata; assembly: GCA_947049295.1. NCBI lineage: Eukaryota > Metazoa > Arthropoda > Insecta > Lepidoptera > Geometridae > Ligdia > Ligdia adustata. The sequence continues at coordinate 11,296,613 of OX346231.1, forward strand.
ATCATGTATATCTAAAGTTAAAAAGTGGCACTCTCTATAATAATTCGGACATACTAACTATTTAACTTAAAAAACCAAAAAAAATAATTAATATTTTTAATTTAAGAGAATATTGCATTTGTAATTTGGTCCATATTAATTAATTTTATAAATAAATCATGAAAATAGCTGTTGCTTTTATCCGCACCATAACTGTTTTTGGATCATGACGCTATCATCATCATCATCAGTCAGAATACGTTCACTGCTAAACATATGTCCCCCCTTAGAATCCATTCAGAACGACAAGACCCACTGCTTATTTGTAACTTTTACTATAACGTCGGTCCACCTAGTGGGAAGCAGGAGGTGCCTACGCTGCGTCTTCCGGTTCGTGGTCAACTCAAGAACCGTTCTCATCAGTTATCGGTTCTTCGAGCGATGTGGCCAGCCCGTTGCCACTTCAGCTTGCAAGTACAACGAGCTAGGAGGCAATATCTACTTCTGAAATCCTAACACAAAAGTGTATTATAGATTTTAAAGAATCTAGAATTCTTGTTCAAATTATCCATGGTAACACAGCTTTATCTGAGTTAACATGTTATATTTGAATACTCGTAGGTATCTCTCCAAGTCACAGCTTCAAGTTTGGGAAAATTTCCTTTAATCTGTCATTTTAATTGTATGGTGGTACTCGCACTCGCACTCGCACTCGCTCGGGTGCAGGTTCTTATGTTTTACTTATCTAAACGATAATAAAAATTCTACAAAAAGCTCAGTAGATAGGTTCTCAAAATTGTTTTAGTTGTCGAACATTATTAATTAATTAAGATATTTTTCCAAAGAAAAAACAAAATAGCAATCATGGTGTAATCCTAATAATATTATGCATAAATATCCCAGTACTCGATTTCATATAAAAGTGCCGAATGACCAACATCGGCCAAAGGCTAGTAAGAAAAACGTTATACGAGTAAGTTTAAAAACGAGGAAAACTTAGGCGCCTCCTGTCGGAAAAAACTTCGTGTTCGTGAGATTGTTGTACTTGACTTGTAGTAATACAAGTAATATGCTGAATATATTAGGTCATTACATATGAAATTGGCGTTTTGTAAGGGAGGAACATAAAGTCTTTATTTATAATAATATATTTATTTAATCAAAGTATGTACCATTGCTATATATGCACTTTTGCCATCTCATAGGTAGTTCATTGATCCCTTTACTAAAAAAAACATTAGGACGAGAATCAATGAAATCTTTGAAGGCGCTTTGGACTGTCCCATCGGAGTTGAATTTTTTCCCTTGCAAGAAGTTATCCAAATTTCGAAAAAAATTGTAATCTGTTGGAGCTAGGTCCGGGGAGTACGGTGGATGTCTTAGACATTCCAATTGAAGCTCCTCTAATTTGGCAGCCGCCTGTTGTGCAGTATGTGGTCTAGCGTTGTCCTGAAGCAGCAGTGGTCTAGAGCGATTGACCAACTTCGGTTGTTTAGCAGCTAGCTTTTCCATCATGGTTTGCAGTTGCTGACAATAGATATGTGCTGTAATCGTCTGGCCAGATTTAAGAAAGCTGTAATGAACGACACCGGCACTAGTCCACCAAACGCTCACAAGTAACTTTTTTTAAATCAATTTTCGCTTGGGGCAGGATTTGGCTGGTTCGCCAGGATTCAGCCATTGCGATGAGCGTTTCCGATTATCGTACAGGATCCACTTTTCATCACAGGTAATGATCCGATTTAAAATCCCTTCATTATTGTGCCGGTTGAGTAATGTAACGCAGCAGTTGACACGCGTTTGTCGGTTAGCTGCACTCAATTCATGAGGTACCCACCTTTCAAGCTTTTTCAGCTTTCCAATTTGCTTCAAGTGGATTAAAACAGTTTTATCACTAACACCGCAGCCTGCAGCTAACTCGGACGTGGTTTGCGATGGATCTGCTTCCACAATAGCTTTCAATTCTTCATTAGCAACTTTAGTCTCCGGCCGTCCACGGGGCTTGTTCTGCAGGTCAAAATTTCCAGAAAGAAAACGTTGGAACCAAAAACGCACTGTGTTTTCTTTTGCGACACCGCCGCCATACACATAATTAATCCTTCGAGCCGTTTCTGCAGCACTGGTACCACGGTGGAACTCGTACTCGTAAATAACGTGATATTTCAAGTTTTCCATTTTGTAAACTGCGTGACGCAAAGAAAAAACCAAACGAGAACAAAACAAATAAATTACAATTTTTTGAAATACAAATGTATGAATAAATAGCTGTATAAGTTTGAAATTAGAATCCCTAACCAAATAAGAAATATTTGAGATCAAAGTGGCCAGTACGACAAAACGTCTATTTCATATGTAAGGACCTAATATTTTCCAATTATTTCAATATTATTTCAATCCATTTAAGTCTTCTTTCGAGCGAGCGCTTGAAGAGTCAACATCTCCTGAGGATGCCTTGTGCTAAGGCGAAACACGTGTCGAGGAAGTCGGATACTGAGAGAAAGAGAAATAATAAGGTGAGGTGTGGCGGTGGTGAGGAGGAACCACACCATAAAAACAAAAATATTTTTCGATTTCTCACGCTGACATCAAGACGAGGCGGAAAAACACTAAATATTTTGTATATACCATCTTATTATAAGTCTTCTTTACTTTTATACTCGCCTGCTAAATTTAGTTTCAGCACAACCATAGAGCTAGAAACACTTCTAGTGCACTCCTTAGAATACGCGTCTTATAATAATCTAATGGTAGGCGAAAAATGTGTCAAAAAGACACCAGGGGGCAAATCCCGTGGTGTCACGTCAAATTCCCACACATATTATAAATGTGAAAGTGTGTTCGATGGTTTGTTTGTTCATCTTCTCAGAAACTGAGTGATGGGGAGACTTATTTATGCTCAGATATAGTGCCATACGCTATCTTTGTCTCGGAAAAGCAAAAATAACGCGTGCGGAGCCACGGACAAAAACAGTTATCTTGTAATTTCGGCCATGACAATATTTTACTGGTAAAAAATAATATCTTAAAGGGCGTCGTAGCAGACGTTCTTTTTCAATTATTTGAGTTGCCAAACTAAAAAAATAATCTAGAATGAGTTAAATCAACCAAAAGACACCAAGCTGTCATATCTCAAGTTAAAGTTTTGGGAATTCTCCTTATTGCGATCTAATTGTTCTTATAAGTCCATGATGTAACCTCACAGGTATACCTGTCTAGCGCTGGAAATAAAGGATAAATCTTTTAACCGGTCTTATGCAGAATAATAAAGGAAACATGGGAACCGACCACTTACAGGAAGTTTATTTAGGCCTGTCTGGCGCATTAGAGAACTGACTCAATTAAACTTACAAAAATAACGATGAAGGGAACATTTTCTGAATTGCAGGAATCGAACTTGCGAGCTTGGGTTTATCCCTTACCTCAGCTAGTGTTGTTTATGATTCCGGCAATCAGGCAACCAAATTCAAAAGCAACAAGTGATTTAAAAAAAAAAACTTAGATTGCTAAACCTTGTAACCTGTGTATCATTCTGTGTTTTTTTTTTAGTATATATGTATCCAGTGTCACACGACTAAGGCAAATCTATTGACACCACTCACATAAAAATACGACATACCGTTTAGACTCAAGGGCGTGCCAAAGAAATTTACATAAATACATACATACAATCGAAAAGCATAACCTTCCTTCTTTCGCAGGCGGTTAAAAAAGCATTACTGTCGACACCTACACCACGCATCGACACGGTGCACCCGCGTGCTTCAAGATGGAGCCGCAACCCCTCCCAACAAGGACACAGAATACGACGTATCTAACGAATATATAAGGCATGCTTGCGCGCTGCCTCGTCCTATTCTTCCCTCGCCGACATTGTACTAAGTAATAAATAGCACTATTCATTTTCTAAAGTATTTCAATTGAACCGACTACACTAAGTCAGATGACACAGATCCTCAATAGGAAGCAAGCGAAGAGTCGAAAACCCAGCGACCTTAGGCACGCACAATTAGCAAAGTTTGTTTTGGCCACAGATTTTTCTTCAATCACTTTTTTAAAATAATGATGATGAATTAACACAATCGATAAATCTAACGACACAAAATAATCAACAAATATATTTATAGAGTATGATACCTGAACTTAGTTACCCAAAAAACTTTTTCAAAAGTACGAGTATGTTAAAACTATAATTCACAATACCATTATACAAACCCACAATTATAGATAGACACATATAAAACCATTCCTCCGACACAGTGATAAAACCCGCTATAAATTGAAATTAATTTCGTGCTGTTGATACAGGGTGTCCGGAGTGCACAGTTTGCCGCCTAGCTGCCCCTCGCCGCCCCTCGCCACCCCTCGCAGACCCTCGTCGCTTGGCGCAATTGCTCTCCTTTTGTACCACTAAAAGCACTTTTATGAACGAAACTAATGTCTGTCTGAAACTCTCAACTTTGACTTGGAACATTTTAATTTCGTGTGTTGGTACAACTCAATTTTGGGTCTTTATTTAGTTATTGATTTGTGTTAAAGGGTATCTCTAGATTAGTGTCTTCGAAAAAGAGGCTAGTACTTTTTTTAAATGATGCTAGTGTTTACTAGAGTAAACTAAAACTTGGTACATCGAAGGACGTTACACTTCGAAGGACGTTACAAACACTATATTCATACGAAGGTAATGGATTATATTAGATGCGATAATTAAGTATTCAATATTTTTTTCAAAAATTTGGTCAAAAACTAAATCGTCAAATTCTAAAATGTCAATTTCATTTTTTTTTTTCAATTTAGAAGAATATACCTATGTTTCAAAAAAACTCAACGGGTTTTTGTAGACCAGTCTTAGGAATTAGGAAAACCTAATGAATTCTTCAAATATTCCAAAGTCGTAAATGCTAATTTAATTACCAATTTGTATCGTATTGTACTCAATACGGTGCTTTAGGAAGAACACGATGGTTGCAACTATCAACAATATAACATATCAAATAGCAAAACTTAAAAGAAAATTATAAAAAAAAATGTTCAAACGCGAGATAAAATAACACTGAAACAAGCCTTCTGCATCGCATACCACTTTTAACAAACAATAGACAAGCAATAAAAAAGAAGAGAACAAACAGCCGCCGATCGCCAATCCATTGGGCCGTAGTTAGCGGAGCGGACTGCCTCTGCCGAAGCCACAGAATAGAGTGCAGTTGCTTCCGCCTGCTGTCCCGTCAGAGGTTTCAGGTAAAAGCAGATCGGAAATATAATTGTAATATAAATAAATTTTAATATATCTATCATTATTTAGTACATACTAATACAAGAGTGGAAAGGGTCGGTAAATAGAAAATTATGAAATATGGTGTAAATACGAGTACATAATAACTTTAAAAAAAACTATATTGAAGTATGTACGAGTATAAGTAAACATTTAGCAATACAGGACGGACCAAAGCAATAGGTTATTAAAATAAATATTAGCGCTACTATAAATAGCAATCTTACACGCTTTCTGTTTATGCCTATCGTACCGTTCGCGTTCGTTAGCTTAAATTAAAGGAATATATCAGACTAAAGCCTCATCAAAGATACACCCTCCAAATCTTCTGGCTATGCGAAAGTACACGAGTCATTTGTATGTGTCGAAGCAAGTACCTACAATTGTATATCAATACAATTTAAAAATGACTAATTGTAAATAAAATAAACATTATTTTATTTAGATTTATTAATAAACACAAGACTTCACAGACTTACAAAAATAAGTAAGCCTATCAACAAAATTAAGCGCTCCGACTCAGCCTGGTCAGAAAACTAAATCGAAAAAATATTACTTACTATTCAATTACTAAATTTATTATTAATTATTAATTAATTGCTAACTTTAATATTAATTAATAATAAATAATACCATTTCTCAACTCAGATTTCTAATAAACGTAGTAAGATCAGGACGCTCATACATTTTGCAAAACAAGTCCGCTCTATTAGATAAAACAAATGTACCGCCAGCGCCCATCGATCATTTAACATCCCCCTGTGAATACGCGTCGATGTGCGGAAAATCATCGTACTAATTGTGTACGTACATAATGTTTTCTATTTTGTTCGCGGATGAGCGATGTGAGAACTTTCTGTTTGCTGTTTAGTTGATCGATCGATTAGTCGGCAAACGAGTGGTTTATTTAAACCAGGGATTGATTGCCTGTGGGGAAGCTTGCCCCGAGAATATTAAGAACTTGCGAATAACCAGACACTTTCGAGTTCGTATCTGGTTATCAAAGATTGGTTACGAACGTGGATCGAAGGTTTGTTTTTAGCGACACGGCATGCTTTACGAAACTTTAGCAAACTTTAACTTTTGAGTGCGAGACGCGTAATCGTCGTAGACACGAACGACTCATTTTATACTTGATGAAGTTCACCGAATGTGAACGAAACTATAGTTGGACCTCGACCAGATAAAAGCGAAAATCCGTATTGTTTCATGAAACTTTAGCTTGGACGTTGTGTTGTTGAAGCGGTTATCGGACTGTTGTCGATTGTCGTCCATGCATTTGAAAAATAATAGCCAGCGTCAGTAGTTTACGTTCGAGGTTAGTTGTCCTTCAGTAAACCCACAAACTACAAATGAAAATAAATTTGCTGAGTATTATTATTCATTTACTAACTATATATGTATTGAACTAACGGCCCTTAATGTCCAGTTACCTTTATTTCCAGTTTCACTATACCTACACTTTTTGATCGGCTGTGTTTAATAAATTGTGTTAAATATCGAGTTTGTCTAAGATTACTCATAAGGAATGCAACGAAAATTACCATGCGATGCCCAACTATTCAACCATCAGCGTCGTCATGATGGCAGCCGTGAAACTCACGGTTGTACGGGTAAAGAATATTTTATCGGCAGAAAATATGTACATTACGCGTTAGTTAAATAAGATGCTTGGCAGTAAGCTCGAAACTAAGCATAAAGCTTGTATCTTGGGAACCGAGAGCGACATCGCCAGTAAGATATATGCGATATTTGAGCTTCTTAATCTGCCCTATATTGATACCCACATTTTCTATATTGAACATTATAGTAATATCTACGTATATATAACACTCCTAATAATGTATTAAACGTTGTTTAATTCTGCCCTATATGTTATGTAACTTTTTTGTAGTACATGACGTTGCAATTTTCAATAGCCTTTATTTTAGATATTATGCAAGCCTACTCGCGGACACGTAACTCCCAAGAAATCACCTCAAATATAACCGAGTGAGATCAAACAAAAAGCTACTTTCAGCCAAACTTGCGCCTCACAAGTTTTCTTTTATGTTCTCTCAATGGTCCTACTGAGTTACGAGGAGAACATAAATTTTTTGAACGCTCCGTGAATACGTTTACACTTTAGTTTTACTCCACCGGCCTTTATTGTCTTGGTTTTTTCTTATTCTTTTTGGTATATACTGCTAGGAAAAACCATGCAAGGATTAAAATGTGTCTTTTTTGGCCTTTTTTACTGACGAACGGAAAATCTTCTAAAGCCCGAATGCATTAGAGAGCACTCGAGCGGCACTATTTACCGGCCGATATCAATAATTTTTGGGAAGGACAAATGTTGATTGAATTGATTAATATCAAAGTATACTTATTTTATGATTTACTGTTTAATAACGTCTAACGATTATCAACTTTAATTTTTGAGACGTAACCGAAATAAAAAAAAAGTAGTTAGAGGCTGGAAAATAGAGATATTAAAATAATAACTAATTCAAAAATACCATTAACTAAGTACGGAGTCTATGGAATCTGTATAATACATAACAGTCCCTAATAAACCATCCTAATGAACAACTTTCAATATGGAACTAAGTCTTACTAAAAATAAACTCCTAAAATACATTTTGTTGACGATTAATAAACTTTTTCTGTGGAATAGCTAATTGTTTTCCTCTAGAATGAACTAGAATGATTATTAGTAACTCCTTTTTTAGCTTAGTACAACTAATCTATAAATCTTTATTCTCTTACAAAAGAGACATCTAAGTTTTGTTATAATATTTTAGCTACCATAAATCTAAATTTAAAAACTACGCTGTCCTAAACTGCAAATTTAAATTTACAATACACTCGGGAAAATTCAGACGACATTCGATGTCTAAACTTATTTATAAACTTGAGTTTTTTAATTTACTGCAATAGCGTAAAATATAGCCAAGATAAGAAAAAAATATGTAATGAAAAACTGGATTATTCCTCATCCTCTGTATTATCCTCCATAAAATATTTCTATCCCTTTCTCTAACTGTATAAATCTTCGGGAGGAGAAAGGATAGATAATGTTTGTAAATGTTGCCTTTCATATCCTAGGGGTGTCAATAAAAATTATCAAGAGTTGAGAAAATTTCTGAAGCAATTTCGGTTCTAATAAACGGCTTTCGACGGAGATAAGAGTCACCCCTGGCTGTTATAATTTCAGTAGTATCTAAAAATATTTTTATTAAATTCAGTGCCTACGGTTCTAAGATCAGACTTAGAAAAACGTGGTGCAGAAGTGCTTTTTTGATCAGTCTTCAAACAGGAGTAAAAATTCTCAATTTGTTGAAATCTTTACATTTTTCGTTTTCCTTTAAAACCAGAGGTCCCATTTAAATCCCAATCAAATGAACTTAAAAATTATTATGTCACTTTTTTTTTAATTGTTTTTGTCGGGTATGTAAAGGTTTAGAGATAATCAAAAACTAAAGTCGGTTGGAGCTATAGTTACTCGTTATGGGGTCACTTCTGACTGTATACCACCAAAGAGTGAGAGAGAGGTCACCAAACAGTTTTTTTTAACCAATCTGACTCTCAATAACAATGACGGGGATCTAATTTGGTAGTAAGTCCAAAATCACTTCTTGTAATACACTCGTGTTATAACCGACTGATGCCCGCGACTACGTCTATTGGTGTTTATTAATCCCTCACTTTAATTTACCAGGTTCAAACTATCCTATATATTGATCAGGGGTTTAAGCTACCACCATACAAAAATTCATCAAAATCGTCCTGTCGTTTCGGAGATAAGCTCGTACAAACACACGCTCGTACAGACAGCAAACAAAACATTGATAAAAAAAAAACAAAATTAATTCTATTTTACTCTATACATCCCCCAAACTCGGTTTTTAGCACATCTTTTTAAATTGTATAGAAATTCGACCTCTACAGTTATATTATATGTATATCCGTGCGGCGTTCGGAGGATGACTGGGGCGGCAAGGAAGCGCGGGGAACATATTATGCATTGCATGTCTATAATTAATGTCGCTAATTCAGTATTCCTTGCCAAGCTATCTTCGTGTCAAATTTCATACAAATCAGTTCAGCCGTTTGAGCGTGAAGGAGAAACAAACAAATACAAACACTTTCGCCTTTATTATCTTTCGTAAAATGTATTTTTCTTGTTACTTCTAACACCTCCAAGAATAAGTGTACAAAGTTTCGTGATGATCGGTTTAGTAAAAGCGTTAAAGCGTAACAAACAAACTTACATTCACATTTATAATATTAGTAGAGATTAGTGTGATCTACAAGGGTTACTTTGAAGTGAAAGTAGTAAATAATTATGAAAAAACAACCTTACCTACCAAGTACATACAAGCAACATACAATTTTATTATAGTGAGGTGATGAACATGAACAATAAAAAAAAACATTTTATAAGAAATATACTTTGATCAAAAGTGTCGCTATCATTTTACATCGCACTTAGATAAGCAAAATGAAAACTTATTTCTACCACGTTAAAGATCTTTTCAGCTAAACAAAATACCAAAATAGATTTCCTCGATGACAAAGTTATATCCATCATATAAAGAAAGACACTAATTAGTGAAATGTATTTCGAACTGGTCGTTATTTTTTATAGGTATGTATAAATAGCTACGGAAAATGTCGAGTTTAGTTTCGGTTTTTGTAATAAAATTTATAGACACGGCTTCAGTGTGTGTACACTCACTAAAAAAAGGCTTAGTAAATATTAAAAATATTTTTTTGCGACTTTCAAAATAAGACAGTCTCTTTAGCTATTTTTTTCGTAGTTAAAACTTATATTTTAGACTAATATTTAACAAATACTTTTGTATAAAAACATGCGTACAGATCGTAGTTTCCGTCCCATATTGACGATACTAAATTCTATGGATATTCAAAATTGTTTAGTCGTCGGGGAAGAAGTACTTTCCTCCCTAAATGCAAGTAGATTTCTGCAGCGCTATTTACGAGACGCTTTAAATTATATTTCGACAAAATAATATCACAGCCTACGAGATTTCTAAATATATAAAATAAATGGTTAAGATAGTTTAATTATTAAAGTCACAAAATTATTATGGTCGCGAGATCACATAACTAACTAAACTAAATTACTAAAAATAATAGCCAACAAAATTTTTTTTCGACATGTATTAGTAAATGTAAAAATAAAATGTATATAAAGTATTTGTAAAGTGTAAACCAACTAAGAAATAGCTAACTAGTAAATAGTATTTTTTTATAAAGAAGTATTTGTGTTAGATAGTTTTGTTGCGAGTTGTACTTCCGTGGGCGACACCCCACGTGGCACCGAAACAAAACATTCCGCTCAAAAATAAACCTCACTTGTTATCTCCATCCTTCCTAGTTTGGACTTCGGTAGCGAATAGCTAAATAAATATGTCGTTCACTGTACCCAGCGCAGAAGAGAAACTACGTAGCGCTTGCATATCCCACTAGATAATGAAAGGGAAAAGTTCTCGTGTCAAGTCGGTTGTCGTTTGCGTTGATGGGAAACTATTTTTGACTTGTATACGAATGCAGGTGGAATGTTGTGATTTGAAGTTTTTTCTATTGAAATACGAAAAGCATCAAACCGAGACATTATTACAAGTAAATCAAAGTCATTTTGATACACCAACTTAAAAAATGCTATAAATACTTGTGGCGAGATACTAACAAATGCCTATTTTTTTCTTAAATCGTCTATTTAAAATAACAAACTACAAAACCGCATTTCGTAAAATTAACATAGGATCACTATTGATCTATCAAATAAAAAAAGAACATCAAAATCATCATTGATATCAGAATCGTACGTACATTAAAGAGGTATATGCTAATGAAACTAATAGAACTATGTCTAATTTTGAACTCGGTTAAAAATACAAGAAAAAATAACTATAGTATTTGTACTGAGAAATACAGAAAAAACTTATAAAAAATTTTATGTGTTAGGAATCTATAAAAAGAGCCCAAATTCATAGCATCAAAAGATCTAGGCCAAATAAAAACGAAACATGAAATATCCAATCCAGGATTCCAATATTTGTACCTGCGATGAAGTAGCGTTTACGTACTCTTAGTAAAACGTGTCAGATTAACTGTTCACTGCATTTTGTGAGGATTGAAAATAATAAATAACTACTTGAAAAGATTTTGATATTTTTTTCTAAAACACTTTCTTAGAATATAATATTTGTTGACCTTTAAATAACGTTCGTTACAGGCAAGTCTAGTTACATTTGAATTATTAATTACTAAAAAAAAATTAAACTTAAAAAACTTGTTTAATTACTTTTATAGTTCTAATTTTTTATTTATTTATACATTTTCAAATACATGCCAAAGAAATTAAAAAGTTCCCACTTATATAGTATAGATATTTTTAGCCTTTTTCCAAATCGTTCCAGATGTCGCTGAGAAATCGAAGAAAATACTTAAAAAATAAGCTGCATTTATGTATTTTAATAATAGCAAGTATAGATTTTGTTTAAGCGCCTTCGTGTAATTATTATTCGGAAAAATACATTTTTGTTTTTATTTTATCTTTAACTCAATAGCAAAAGTTTATCTTCCAGGGTTGGAGCATTTGGATTATCTGTAGATCGTAAATGGTCTATAGGTAATATTTCTGATACATTTTTTGCTGTCGTAGTTAGTCATTTTCTTTTAGGTAATAAAGACAATTGTCCAGTAGTTTTATTTATTTCAATTTATCAAGTACTGTATAATATATCCAACCCACAAGTCCGCAACTAAGTGGGAAATGCTTCGAATACATAAATATTCGTATTTTTTCATGTTATTAGGTTTCTATACGATTCTGTCTATAGCAGTGGCATTGACCAACTAGAGGGAAAGAGTTCTTGTAAGGTTATTCGATTTCAGTATATTTTCTAGATGATTTAATTTTTTTTAAGTAGGTATAATGATGATTCTATGTGTTCAACTAGAAATGCTGTAACTGAGGCAGGTTTCAATGTCTTGCATAAGTATTACATAGGGTTATCGATTAACTGTAGGCTAAGCCCAAAAAAGGCCATACAATTTATCTAAATCACTTCATCGGGCTAAAAAGATCCCTTTAAATTTAAATCAGTGGTAATGTTATTTTACTATTGTTCCAGCTTCTTGAGGAACACATCATTACGAATGACTGGATACTGTAATTTACGACGAGACAACGAGGGAAATCGAAATAAATGGGTCAAAGTAAAACTGTCACAGATTTTTTCATTATTTTTCTTCTTTATCATCATCATGGTCAGTTCAGTGTAAATACAGGGCTTAATCAGTGTAAATTCAGCCTTATCCTCCTATTCTGCAGCTTATGCCAATTGACCCTGTCTCGAGCCAAGCTTGTCCAAATGTTTCAACAAAAACCTAACTATGTCATCAATCCAACCCAGAACCGGTCTGCCGCGATTTCGTTTTCTTTCACCACCTTTACTCTTTTTTTTCTTGCACAGCTAAGCATTTGACCACAAGTTCTCACGAGCACGGAAGTCAGCGATACTGTAGCCCTAGATGGAGCATGCCTAGTCTGGAATATACTCATCTGTAACTATTATGAAAATGGAAGACTTTAAGCGCGTTTACTTGATCTCATTCCATTGCCTTATAGTTCTGCGACAGTATTTGTCATGTCCTGGGAAATCAAGATATAAATGGGAGTTCCTTTGACTATCGGCTATTGCTCAGTTCCGCTCGGCTGCTGTTGTGAATATCTGAATCGTATTAGAACACTGCCTCGCTTCTGTTCAGATATATTGGATTGACTTCGGAAAGTCCGTTTCAAATTTGCTTGGTATTACGTATTATTAAGTGACTTGCTAAAGAAGGCAGAGGTTCTCAATTTGTACAAATGTTTTATAATGCATGTTCCATAAGGACCGATTTAGAAAATGCTATTGTTTGACAAAGATTTTGTGCTTTCTTGTTGGTACCATATACATTTAAGTAAAATCAATGCAACGCTCCTACTAAAAAATCGCTTTGAATTAATGTTATTAGTTTGACGTATATGTATATGTGTGTATGTCTGTCTGTGACATGAACCAATTTTGTTAATTTTGTCGATTTTCATCAAATATAGCTTTGAACACTCCCGGTGTTCAAAGCTATATTTGATGAAAATCCATCCAAGATGGCAGCCGCCAAAAAATGGTTTAGTACAATTTTTTTCATAACTGTCTCAATATGAATATGAATGAAAAGAGCTTGAGTTTTAAACCCAAGATGGCACCCACAACAAGTGTAACTTTGTTTTTTTGTTTTGAATTTGACTTGTTTAAAGTATTACTTGTTCCAGTTTCTTGAGACATCTTTATATTGCTTTTAGAAATTCGTAGATTAGATTAAGTAATAGAATTATATAAATTTTTTAACAATTCTTTTTCCTTCCTAATTTTAGATTCCCAATTTTATTTCTAAAGACAAAACTATATAGCCTTACTCGAACTAACCTAACTTTACTCGAACTTAGTTGTCACATCTTCAATAATGATATTGATTGACGGTACGACATACGTTTGGCGACCAATTCCGTTCATGACAAGTGTGAGCTATTATGGGCAATGAAAGCAATTCACTGACATATAGTAGGGAGAGGAAATGAAGGTTCTGGGGTTAGGGTAGGGTCAATGTTACAGTGGTGGAACCTTATGCTACTTTTTTCAGAGTTTTTTTCTCTCATTTGAGTATTTTTACAATTCGTCCCATTCTTTCTTTCTACGTATAATACCCGATTTCTCCGACTTCTGCTTGGCCTATTTCGATTATTTTTTGGGCAAAAAGATCCATACTTTCTTTTTTTGTCTGTAAGAGTTCCAGTTAAATCAAGTGCGCTGTTATGGCGTTGAAATAAATTTTTAGGTTTAATATAGTGGGGGCAGAAAATTGCAAATTCTGATGAGGGTAGGGTCAGTGTTACAGTGGAACTTGTTAATGGCGTGTATTATAGTATATTTCAAGAACTTTTATTTTAATATGATTGACTTCTGTTAAAATGTTACACATAATAAATTGTACTAAATTTGCATTTCTCTTCAACACCTAACATTGATGCTTGCACTAAGACCAGCTCTCTGCTGCGCATCTCAAATTTTCCAACTCCAGACCTACTTCCTTTTGATTTTAGTGAATTTACCGCTTGTGATGTTAGGAAGAGCATTCTCTCAATATCTTCTAATGCTGTTGGACTAGACATGGTCAGTCGAAACATGATTACTCCTATCCTTGATTACCTGCTTCCTGTCCTATGCCATATTTTCAATTTTTCGATCTCCAATAGTATTTTTCCGCGATCATAGAAACAAGCGCAAGTTTTTCCGTTGCCAAAAAAAGCTAATCCTAAATCCTATTCCGAATATCGCCCTATTTCTATATTACCTTTTCTTTCTAAAGCTCTTGAGCGCCTAGTCCACAACCAGTTAAATATGTTCCTTACAAGAAACGACTTGTTAAATCCTTTTCAGTCTGGCTTTTGTCCTGGGCACAGTACGGTTACTGCATTAGTAAAAATAACTGACGATGTACGTTTAGGGATGGACAATGGCCAGTTAACCGTTCTGATGCTTCTGGACTTCAGCAATGCTTTTAACTCAGTTGATTTTGATATTCTCCTATCTGTACTTCGCTCCAATAACATATCTCTAACGGTAATTGACTGGTTTCACAGTTACTTGTACGGTCGTCGGCAGAGAGTTCGATTTGAAGAGTCGTTTTCTTCTTGGTGTGACATATCTGCCGGTGTACCTCAAGGTGGCGTCTTATCACCTCTTCTTTTCGCTATTTTTATTAATTCAATTTCGCATAATCTTACTTCGTCCTACCACCTTTATGCAGATGATTTGCAATTATACAGCCAGGCTCCACTTAGCTGGTTAGCCGAAGCTGTAGAAGAAGTGAACCATGATTTGAATCGGATATCTGACTGGAGCAAATCTTACGGCCTAAAAGTAAATCCCCTAAAAACTCAGGTTATCGTCATGGGAGGTTCCCGCCAAACCTGCCAAATAGATTGGGATACATTGCCCCGTGTAGTGTTTGATGATGTTACTATCCCATTTAGCCAAACCGTCAAAAATCTTGGCATTGTGTTTGATTGCAATCTGTCCTGGGATACGCAAATTTCAGAAGTGAGCCGCAAACTATTTGCTTCCGCAGGCTCTTTGCGTAGACTACGCAATTTTCTTCCCATTACCACTAAAACTGCGCTTGCACAATCCCTTCTGTTACCTATTCTTGACTACGCTGACGTTTGTTATCTGGATCTCACTCAGGAGCAATTCGATAAACTTGAGCGCCTTCAAAATTTCTGTATAAGGTTTATATTTGGTTTACGCAAGTATGACCATGTCTCCAAATATTGCACTAAGCTCAAGTGGCTCCCTATTCGCCGTCGCCGGGATGTTCACATACTTTGTCTGCTTTATAATGTCTTATTTAATCCTTCTTCTCCGCGGTACCTTCAGAGATGCTTTAAATTCTGCCACACAACTCACTCGTTTAACTTGAAATCATCGGAGAACCTCAAATTATCAATCCCATCACATCACACTGTTTCTTACGGGTCCTCTTTCGCGGTGAAAGCTGTGTTATTGTGGAATAATCTTCCCACTGATATCAGACGTGCTCCTTCCCTAAACGTTTTCAAGCATCGAGTCATAGCACATTACCTATCACTCTAACAATCGTGTTTTAGTTTATCAGTAATTTCATATCCATATCTTTATAATTTGTTTTGTATGTATGTATTGTATGTAGTTATATAATAATAATATATCGTTGTGTATATATATTTTTCTTTCTCTAAATTATGTTAACTATTTTATCTATTTAGTTATGTTTAGTACCTATATGTTATTATGTTTACCTTGCTAAGGCCGCTCTAGTTTTTGTAATATCTTATACGTGCATGGTTGCCTGGAAGAGATCGCTTTAAGCGATAAGGCCGCCATTAGAAATCTAGCAATTTTTGTATTGTTTTTTATTTGTTTAAATAGTGTATAAGCTGGTTTTTAATAAAGAGTTGTCTTATCTTATCTTATCTTATAATATAATTGCATATTATTTAACTATAAGAAAATGTGTTATGTGCAGAAGTTGAAACGACAGCGATTATTTTTACATTACCACTGAGATGTCCAAAAAATATTTAACTTAAATAAATTTTATACCTTAAATAAAATACCTCTACAATACAATATTAAAGCAGTTTTTTTTAAATGCTTTGAAAGTACCAATTTAGTTAGAAAACCCAAATGTAAATTTAACTATAGCTAAAATTTAGCTACATACAACATTTAAACAAGAAACGCAATAGGTAAAAAGAGATAAAACAATACCCTGGATCTTTTGTAAAAATTCGTATGTTCAAAACGCTAATCGCTACGCTACAATACCCGCCGCCACTCTCGCCACACCCGCAAGCATTTGTTTGTGCGATTGTCGAAGGAAATGAAAGCACCCGCCGACAGACGGACCGCGCGGCGTTTAGTGAATCTACCACGAATCTACATGAAATTGAAATAGTTTTATATGCTGACCCTAGCCTTTTATCGGAGGGTAAGGATTTCTGTTTGTACTAGAACGAAGGATTCGATTAGGAATGCGTGGTTTGGTTTTAACTTGTATTTTGGTAAAATGTTTCTTTTATTATTATTTTTGTTAATTGGATGGTTAGTATGTCAAGGGTGGAATTATATTTCACACTAATATTATGAAGGTGAAGGTTTGTATTTGTGTGTTAGGTAGTCCATCGCGCTCAAGCGGCTGAACTGAAGAATGTTGGCAGAAGGATAGCTTATGCCCTGAAATAGAAATTTTTTGTGTGCCTTTGGGGAAGGTAAACCGCGGGGCGCAGCCAGTATTACGATAAAAGTTACGTTTAAAATGATTAAAAACCGACTTTAATTCGGCAGATGAACGCAACTAACTAGAAACAACACTAAAAACAAACAAAAAAACAAAATTATCCCAATCTATCGATGAGAAATCCAGGAACATACGTACAAAAGAGTTCGACTAATTGAGAACATGTTTCCTTTTGGAGTCGGTTTAAAAATATTTATGAGGTTCTTGATTGGATTGCGAGTAAACTTTGTATACGCATTACAACTGAAAAGTAACAAGTCTATGTACTTTCCAAATTTTTTTTAAGTGTTAACGAATTCAAAAACATTAAACTGATATCCTGCTAAACTGCACGACGGCCATAACGATTTAAAACTAAAATTTTCGATCATAAAACTTAGTAGAAAATTTAATTTTACAACTCTACGAAGGTGAATAAAATCTCCTAAAATAGTAGAGATTGCATAAAATAGCCTATACATTTGTAAGGTATTTCGCGTGAATGTAGGTAGTTTTTACCTCACATTTCTACCCTCATAACTAAGCCGGACGTAGGTTAATCCCGCTGATGTAGTGGCCTCATTACATACACAGTAAAGAGTTATACGCAGTATGAGAAGTTAGAATTGTCGATTCGACATTAAATATTTACTGACAAAAACTCAAATAACTGTTTTAAATATTCTAATAAACTACACAAAATATATTTAATACTATTATATACTAGCTGCGCCCCGCGTTAGATATTTGATCATATCATGAGAACACTTCAATTTTACGGAATAAAAAGTAGCCTGTGTGTTAATCCAAGGTGTAAGCTATCTGCGTGCCAAATTTTATCTAAATCCGTTAAGCGAACAAAAACACACACATACTTTTGCCTTCATAATATTAGTGTGATAGCGTGGTAAATTAGAAGTATATAAAAATCTAGTTGAAACAGAGATTAGAATTAGAAATAATTGAGTAGTTAGAGTAAATAAAATACATCAGATTTGAATACGGCACAACTTCTAAATTCAAATTTACTTTATCCTTTAGCGGATAAAAACGGCTTTTGCACTCAGATATCGAAAAGCAAAAATACTCCGAGATGGTGAGATGAAAAATTCTTTATTTAGAGTTGTTATACTGTTTCATATAGTATTACTACTTCAGTCTGTCCGTCACTAGAATTATAGCAGAAATTAACCAAACGTCTCTAACGTTACGGAATTTCTCTATTAAAAATTCAGAGTAACTGGAACGGTAATAAAAAGATATGTCTAGCGTTCGTAGAGTTTAGTTCAGTATATCTGTCTATGATGAAGCAATTTTGAACTTTCCGGTACATGCTACATGTTTCGTGGACTCGAAAAAACGTTTTTGAGTCAACTTTTATTGTACGAGCTTCTAAGCTCTTCTATTTCCCTTCCTTTAATGAAGGTCTTATCATGCCACGTGAAAATCGGTTCCTGTTAGGTAAGCGTGCTAAAATCTTAGGCCATATCGTAGCTTTATTTTAAGCCTTCTTCCAAACCGCCTCATTTTTTAATTCACCTAATAAAAGTTCCACGTTGGTACTCTACCGCTGAAAAAATTAAACTATTTTTAATTTTATATATTACTATGATTCTAATACGCAAACTAACTTAAAAAGAACCTAAAAAAAGAGTAAAAATAAATTAAACTTATTCTCGTAAACCTGTAAGTACTCGTATATATGTGTTTTATCCGCTTTATGGCACAAGCCGGCGACTCAACACCTCTCCTCCACAATAGGCATTTCACTGTTCCCAAGGCAGCCACTACAAAATTAAAACTAAATTCGTATTCAAAGGGAGATGGCAAGTTTTACAGCCGCGTCTAAATCAATCCCCTGGAAAGTTGGGCGTAAAGTTAAACCGCGAATGGTGTTAGGCAGAGTCTACAGTAAGCGGGAGGAACGTGGCTATAAACTGACAGTCGATTTAGTCGAAAAACAATTTTTTTTTAAACGTGATTACTTCCGTTATGGCTAGCGCCGATTTTTTTCAAACAAACCTCTGGACTTATTTTTATAAAATTTAAATAGGAACGCTCTAGAAAACCCCTGAACTCTCACACGTTGTGTGTCATGTGTCACACACACACAAACTCGAGACAAATTAAGAATTTTTTATAACGGTCCTACCGTCTTCAAGAAATCAGATAACAAACATAACATACCAGTTAAATTCGAATCGAATCGCGGGGAGTCTAATGCCCCTCGTGAGAGAGTCATAAGGTACGGGGGTCTAGCTCGCGCTGTTTCCCCGGGCAGGACGCTAAGGCCATCAGGCCCCAGGGAGTTTTTAATGGCGGGCGCTGTCTACGCGGGGCGATTGATTCGTCTTCTCCACTCAACAGGTATAATTTCTTCTTGGTGCATCTTGTGTCACGTCCACACTGTCATATCGAAGGGGGGGAGAGATTAAGTACCAAACTAATGAAAACTTCTTAAATTTTCGAAATATTTTAACAAAATGCTCAGAGCTACTAGAACGCTTTTGTAAATGCTTCCTTAAAGTAAACAAATCAAGGACGCTTGCTATTTTACATTCTATAGGACGGTGCTGCGGTTTCTTTGGAATTCCTAATAATGCTAGATTAGATTCGATGGTTTTCAATTTTGTATAGGTGTTACCTTTAACGTTACCTTTTACCCGTTTGTTTCAACTTTGGTGTTTTTATTAAAAGCAGTTTAGTAAAAGATAATTTATGAGTTTGTAACGTTATTTAGACTTCAAAAGAAGAATATTATTTAATCGTATTTGTCGAGTAAGCTTCTTTTAATTTGCGTTCACCAATTTCATAAAGATGCCTCATACAATTTGATAAAAATATATCGTTGTTTAAAGGTGTATATACGTTTTAGTTGATGACATTTGATTTTTTTAAAAACCGTTTTGTAGTTTTTATATAAAACCATGTATGGTATGTAAACTTATTTAATTTTTTTTTAAAGTTCCTACTTCCTATTTCCAAAGTAGAGAACGCTCAGATATTGGGTAACACACATAAATAAAATAAAAAATAAATTATGTGTGTGACCATCAAAAAAGGAGATATAGTAAACAAGTGGTTAAAAGTGGACTTCGAAAAGCTCGACTGCAAGAAATTTTGACCCACGTACCTTAACAAGTGAAATCGCGAGTAACCAATGACCATCTGCAGGTGAAGACGAATCTATTGAGACCACTCACATAAAAATAGGACAAGCCGTTTAGACTCTAGGGCGCGCTAAAGAAATATACATACATACACTCGACAAACATGGCCCTTATTGTTTCGGAGTCGGGTAAAAACGTTTACATTGTTACCTCCTTATACGAGTACGGTTTAGTACTCGCTAAGCCGATAAAATTTTATTCATTTTTATTTTGTAACGATGATGGTCGAATGGTAAGAGGGTTCGATTACCCTACAAAAGGTACAACGCTCGATCCCACGAAACATGCAAAAAGAGCTTGAGCTACCGGTGAAGGAAAACATTGTGAGGAAACAATAGAATGGTAGTAGGGCATTTCCAGTCGCTCGCCTGGGTAGCTACCACCCTCAGGTTGTAAAGTCTGTCGCCAAGCACCTAACAGTGTATTCCGGCAGCCTTCCTTGAGAGCCAGACTAGGCATGCTCCATTTTATCAGGTTACAGTATCGCTGACTTCCGTGGTCGTGAGAACTTGTGGTCAAATGCCAAGCTGAGTAAGATAAAATAAAATACATTTTTAAGACAATAACCCAGTACGGCTGCTTACTAAATACAAACTTTAATATTTAATAACAGCAAAAGCTAGTAATTAAGTCAGTGAATGGCGACCGACAACTTACCAACGGCAACGCGATAGTTTGCTATACTCGATACAACGCATACATTTATTATCAACTAACTCCAACGCTGTTAGGGTTGACACTTACAAATTGTTAGAACAACGCATGGAAAAGGACGACATGCTGTACCGACCCCATGTAGTAGGATAAGATCAGGAAGATGATGATGATAATAATATTGCAATTTAACACAACATACAATACCAGCTTATAATTTTTTTTACGAATTCAAAAAAGATGTTTCTATATTAGTAGAAAAATATTTATTTTTTGTATTGTATTGTGTATTTTTTTTTTGTTGTTCGAATTCTGAATGTTTAAAATGTATTTTCAGGTGTTTGCCTATAAAACTTATCAAAATCAATCCAGTAGCTCAGTTTTTAAATTGCTATAACTAAAAAATAGTAATTGAAATATTGAGATCAAATTTCCCAAAATCCTTTCTGAGTACAACTATAACACACAATATAATGATTACACTTAATGAATGAATACAATTGATATGATCCTAACTAATATCAGTCAGTCAGTCGGTCAGGACTTACTCTTTTATATATATATAGACTATATAAAACAATATCTATTAGCTATTATATACAGGATAGATAGATAGATCAATCAACGCCAGACTAGACACACAAAACATACAAAAATATAAATTTACATATAGCGCCACAAGTGACGGCCTTATCGCTAAAAGCTTTCTCTTCTAGGCAACCTTAGGAAAGAGATATTTGTAAAAAAAGTATAGGACGGGGGTGTACATAAAATAAAGAAAGTAACCTATACCATATCAGAAATATACACACTTACATTCTATTACACAAACTAAACGCAGGGTTATGGGTTAGGAGTACTTACTAAGCCGAAAGGTTCCATAGAGAAATTCAATCGGTCGACGGACAATTGTAGTATGAACTTTTTTCTCAAATTTAGTTTTAGTCCCTTAGTAAAAGTTGTTTCTAAGATGAGAATAGAGACTCCCTTTTAGCTCAGTACACCCCTAATCGATAACCCCGTACATAATAGCTTGTAATTTTTATTACATAACTTGTTAACTATTTTTAAAGAACCCTCTTTGTTTATAGGGCACCCCTAACGAAGAGTATATTTGCAAGCGTAATTGCGTAACAATTATCGGGTTCGTATCCGGTCGCATTTAGTTAATACCAGTTATAACCAGATGCGGTACAGTCACAACGCGAAATAACCAGCTTCTGTACATTCTGTACCATGTGTTATTAACTGAAATAAGTTGTAAAAATACGCAAGAAAAATATTAGCAATTTCATTTAAATGATTATGATGCATAGGTTTTTATTTTGTGGATGTTCAAGAGATTTAGGAGAAAACGTATTGCCAGTAGCCATAGTATCTTACACTACTATCCTACCTGTTACATTACCCTGTAACAATACAATACCTGTTTACCATATAAATGGTCTGAATACAACGTGGAGTAATTACAGGAGTAGCGGCGCCTTCATAAATATTCTTTATAGCTGCCAAATTCGGCTAATAGCCGGACACGACGCGATTTAACTGCGCCGGACGGCTGTATTGAGAATTCTGCATCTATGTAGAAGTGCTAGGTATGACATAAAAATCTTTTACAACAGTGAATGTAGGTATACAGAGTTATCAGTTAGGGGTGTACTGAGCCGAAAGGAAGTCGCTGTGCCCATCGTTACGAACAACTTTCATTACGGGACCAACCCTGAATTAAACCAAAAAAAAATATCGCTCTTCGACAAAATGTATGAAACAGCTGATTTTATTTTCTCGAATTCAGGGTTGGTCTCATAGTGAAAGCTATTTCTTAGGATGAGTATAATGACCCCCTTTTGGCTTAGTACATCCCCTTCTGATTACCCTGTGTAGGAAGGTATTTTCCTTGTTATTTTATTTTTACTTCTTTATCTATTGGCTGTCACTCTGTTATTGTGCCAGTTCTCAATTTGTTTTTATTTTCAAGTTATTTAATATAATATTTTTTTAACACCCCGACGCAATAACGACGGGGTTCTATAAGTCTGACGTGTCTGTCTGTCTGTCTGTGGCATCGTAGCTTCCAAACGGATGGATCGATTTTGATTTTATTGTATGAAAGGCGTATTAATCGCAAGTATTCTTGGCCATGTTTGATGAAAATTGCCGCAACAAAAAGGCGATGTAATTTTTTTTTCACAACTCTCTCAAAAAAGGTATCTAATGAAAGGGCTTGACTAGGATGAAACAAGAAATATCGGGTTTATCAAAATTTTCATATTTACTTGTTAAAGTCAATTCATAAGTCATCGTGGTCAAGTAAAGTTATGTCAATTGCCCTAGTAAAACGGTAAAACTTTGAGTTCCTATGGAGATTTCCCGCACTTGCTCACGTCTGTGCACATAAACAAGACATTAATGGTTATTAATCCAACAGATGAAACTTGCTCAATCACTATATTAGAAATAAATACACAGACAAAGACGCCATTCTTTTCAAATCCTTATTGAGTTGTAATATACTCGTAGATTCATGGTAGATAGAACGAATACATAATTTCAGCTTTGTTGCACGCTAATATGGTTTTTCTGAACGTTGACTCAGAAAGTATATTAGTTTGTCTATGTTATAGTTTATTCCTCTCATTTATTTTTAAACACGGCCTAAAGCCTTTTTTACGTGGAGAAATGCTGCTTGCGACCGCTCCACCACGGGGAGGCAGAGCGACCCTTACCCACTAAAACTCCACGGTGTCACTCCCTGTCGATAACTGGCGGGACACGAGAACGCTGTAGCACTCATCCGCGACCCGTCACGGGGGATGGCCTAAAGCCCTTCTCTGTCCTGTTTTTCGCACTTCAACTACTAACCTGTGCTGCTCTTACTTCTTTTTCATAATCATATTTTGCTTTTATTTACCCAACGACAACTTTCTCCCTTCGCATCGGTGCTGCACATCGGATCCTGTGTTTCCTGGTCGCAACTTTTTTTTTTAGTATGGCGAGCTCATTCGGCCATCACGGTAAGTTTAATGTATTTTTGTCTCTTATTTTTTGAATATGTATGTTACATACTTCTGTTACTATATTGATATATTTATAACAAACTCTGTACTATTCTATGTCGAAACGGCAATTTTAGCACAATCCTATTGTAATTCTGAGACCTGGGCTATTGTGATGAATTTATGATAACTTGGTACTGTACTGTTTATTTATTGTTAAGCTTGTTTTTTTTAAATAAAGAGTTGTCTATTCTGTTCTATTGCCATTCAGAGTGGTAATGCCGCTAGCACGCTGTTAGGTATGCTGTTAAATTGGGTTTGATGTGATGTTAAAAGATTTCGTGACTTTTGGTTCTGGGCAAGTGCCTGCCTGCATTAATATAAGCATTTCACAATTCCAGATTTTTTATTGATTTTCAAGGATTCCAAGAATTGACTGTTTTGAAGTTTTTTTTTTAATTTCTAGACATTCTTTACCAGCATATTTCTTAGTTTTGAAAACAGTACCTAATATTATTTGTACTGCTAGTTTATAGCTAGCAATAAATACACTTTGACTTTTCTGATTTTTACTAACTTAGTAAGCAAAACTTAAAAATTACCTGCTTTATTGGACTAGATTCCACAAAGAAGATTACAGCTTATCCGTAATAACTGTGACATAGTCTGCTTCCCAATATTTATTTTCAACAATCAATCTACAAATAGAGGCTATTTCTTTGTAATGGAAGGCGGTTGATAACCTATAGATAAGGCTGGCATTCGGGTCATGGGCTGTGATAGGAAAATCGACTCTAAGGTAAAGTAGTCCTTATGTGTAATCACTGTATTTAACATATTTTTATTTATTTATTTTATAAATCGCTTAGCTTAGCTCTTTTATATACAGGGTTATTGGCTAGGGGTGTACTAAGCCGAAAAGGGCTCGCTATACTCATCCTAAGGAACAACTTTCTCTATGGGACCAGGTCTGAAATCGCATAGAACAAAAAACAAATGTCATCAACTTTTTTTATGGTACGAGAAATTATTCCTTTGAATAAGTATAGTAACCTCCTTATCGCTCAGTACACCCCTAGCCGATAACACTGTATATAAAAGAGCTAAGCTAAGCAATTAAAAAAAATAAAAATATGTAAATAAATAAATATATAAATAATATTCTAGTACTTAACACGTGAGAGTAATGAAATTTCGCCGCGGACCAAAAGGCTATCGTAATCAAACAGCACCCAGTATATAAATACCTTCTACAGTAAACAAATAATAAAAAATAAATAAATTCGCTTTTCAAAAGGAGTGGCACTCGACTTCGATTTGACAGGCGATTGTAAAAAGAACCAGTAATTTAGAGGCTAAACTACCTGACGGGTTTTGATTAAACTTATAAAACACCAAATAATCATAACAAAAACCAGTGGTTAGAAGCGAGTTCGAAAAAAACCGACTGCTAAATCGTTAAATCATCCTTAGATTATTTTTAATTTTGATATACTTAGTTTCACTCTCAAGATTAAGACGAATCTATTGACACCACTCTTATATCAATACGACAAGCCGTTTAGGCTCTAGAGCGTGCCAAAGAAATATACATACACTCGAAGAACCCTCCTTCTTTCGCAGTCGGGCAAAAATTGGGAACTGATTCGAATCATCCGGCAAATTTCAGCAAAAACTAGAGAACCTCCTTCTTTTTTAAAGTCCATGAAAGACAACTTTTAGAAATCCTGTGACCATATAATTAAAAAAGTTCAAATCCCTAATAAGTAACGTTAATATAAAACACTGAAGCCATTAATTTCAAACTCGTGTTTTCTATAATATCGTAGAATACATAGAAACTATTCTCTTTTGCTCTGTAGAAAGTACATTTCCAGGTCTAGAGCAGCTATTCGTGAAATCTGCAGCGGTTAGGCTCGGCGCACATAGCGCTAATCGGATAAAGGCGAGCCGGTCATGCGTGGCAGTGTGCGCCGCGCCTAATCTCCGATGAATCGTGCCGGCCGCGCTTTGTATGCGATACCTATGAATGTTGGCTGCACATGAAATATGTTTCTTGTTCTATTGTAATTATTAAACTAATTTAGTTTTAGTTCACTCAGGTGAAAATAGTGAAATAAGTTTTCGTTACTTACGTCTTCATGTAAGTGATTGTAAAAACCTGCAAATCCTTTAGTTATATTGATTTGATTTAATTGAAATTAATATGGAACCACCTAAGAAGTATATATTTCTAAACAAAAATAACTTTTCAAATATAACTGACAAATAAGAAAATATTTATTTTTTTGAAATCTGTCAAAGCTAAGTAAAATTTTAAATAGACGCTGCTTCTCTTTCTCTCCAATGAATATTTTTTTTCAAAGTCTTATATCTTATATATATACTTGAGTGCTATAACTCGTAGAGGACAATTGAAGGTCTTTTTAACATGTTCTTTTCTATTCTAAAAGTATTTACTGACTTCAATTCAGCAGGAAACGATACAACATTTACATATATTTCGATTTAAAAATAAAACTATTACTACAAAATACAAATTAGATAGAGGACCTTCTAACTAAAAAACAATTATTGATTATATATTATTAAGCTATTGCATAGCTTTTATCGCAGGCTTTCAATGCGGCGACCGAATCAAGAAATTCTGTAACGAAAATAAACCTAACCCCACGGAGTTGAAAGCCGTGTATCATCTAACGTCGTTTCAGTTCGGCAGACTTCGACACGGTGTTTGTGTGCGTGCGACTAGACATACGCGTATGCAATAGCTTTACCGCGGCAGTCCCCGAGTAACACACGTATTTTTTTATATTTATTATACCTTATTTATATTTATTATATTAATTTGCAGCCGCACGCAAAAAAAAACAGGTAACGAAGATATGGTACGCAGGTAATGCTCGAGTACATATAGGAATAGACCTTGAGTATTTCCGTATATGTACGCTAATGTAAAATACTCCTGCTACGCCCAACGTCTAACCTTCATCGGCTTACACTTAAATACATCATTAGTCCAATAAAACTGTATTCTAGTGATGTGCTAGTAGCCTATATTCCAATAGATCGAACGGTATAGTATCGATGGTAGTCAATTGTGTCTGCGCGTCACAGAATAAAATAAATACCTAGCAGGAACAACTGCGCACAACAAATATAAACTTTCTTATAGCGTTTGACTGCAACGAAGTCGGCGGTGAATTAATGAAAATGTGTTTCTGCAAATTATTATCAAGATAAAATGTGAAAACTCTTAATTTTACCAATTTACCAATTAACAATCCGAATACGTCATTTTCTTAAATATACATAGTACAGGTTAAGTTTTTTCTGTATAAGTGCAGTTGTAATTATTTTTTCTACATTTTTTTTTTCTCTTGAGGTTATGTTTAAACAAGTATTAATTACATGTTACATGTTATCCAAAAAAAAATCGGTTGTCTGTAAAGTCGGTTTACTGACGATAGTTGAACGTGAGATCGTCATAAGAAAATACTGATGGAAAGGTTTAATTTTTCAAATGAAAATTTTAATTTTATTTGTTTGATATATATTTTGTATTGTAAGAATCATTATTACCTTTATCGCCGCAATTATCGTTGCTATAAATAATTGATACCACATTCACTTGTCACTGCTCTTCATACTTGACGGAAACATGTAAATGTATTATTGTATAGCAGCTGTCGAACGCTGCCGAACGCGGAGGTCGATTGTGCCTCTTTGTCGCTCGTTCCGCGCTCTCGCTTGGACTTCAAGCCTTAAATGGAACGCTTCAGAGCGAGGTAACGCTGCATGAGTCATGTTTTTTCGTGCGTTCAGCCGGCTCCATCGTATTATAAGACGTTGTCACGTCAAAAAAGACAAAACAAGTTAAATAATTTTACTCCCTTTCATTACAAAAACCATATTACGGATGCTTATCTAATATGAAGCAACGATGCGGCCTAAGATGGAGCACGATTGCCTAGAAGAAACTGATACACTCGTAACTTGAAAAGACCCAGATTATAGCTATCATGAAATAGAGAAGCCAGTAGGTTCTGCTATTTAACAGTTTGCACATTTAAGACACATAACTTTCTTTAAATTGGTAGGGCTTAAAACAAGAGACGGTCGTAGTATACATTTAATATTCCCTTGTAATAATTAAGTTACAGCGGGTAATACCGCGGGGCACAGCTAGTTTCACGTAAAAAACCACAAAAAGCACAGGATATTCACCAAATTTATCGGGTTGTATTGGATATGTAATGAAATGAATTAATGTAAATAAATTTATATATATCTATCGTATGTGCTTTATAGAGAAATAAATGATTATGATTTTGAATATTGAGTGTGGATCAGTGGACTTTCCAATAAACATATTTAAAGTGATGATTCTACAGTATAAGTCAAGATTGGGAACTCGGCCAACCTTGTCCATGGTTCATCCAAAAACTTAAGGAAAGTAAGTCCACTGTAGTTCTGTGTCAGTACAGACTGGGGCGAGTGTTCGACGCGGCATAAATAAACCATGAGCTGCTGCACACCTGGACAGTACCGCTGCAGGCTGTACTGGATTGTTTGTCTACCTAATGCAGTAGGACTGCTGTTGGAAGGAAACTTACTTGAAAGTATTCTACTGTACCACTTGACAGATGTTTGGTATAAATAAACCACGAGCTGGCACAGCTGGGTAGCTTAGCTATAGCTTTAGCTATAATAGCTAGGGGTTCATCATCATTATCGTCATCAGCCAGAAGACGTTCACTGCTGAACAAAGGCTGGTTATTTGTGACTTTTACTATGTCGTCGGTCTACCTAGTGTGAGGTATGCGGTATATACGCTGCGTCTTCCGTTTCGTGGTTGCCACTCAAGAACCTTTCTTCCCCATCGGTTATCGGCTCTTCCTGCGATTTAACTAGCACATTATATATGTTAGAAGTGACATAAGACGTATTCCAACCACACAATCCATGTCGAATCTCATTCACGTTCCAGTTCTGCCTGCGTGTTTGCAATCGATCGTCTCATTACAGTGGGTAATCACCTGCATTTAGCTCGTGTTGGCAACCGAGCCACGTCTCACTATCAATGACTTCACGAATCTTTTAATGTAAACCTTGATCCTGCGTTATTCAATGTTTAAATATATCATATATTTTTAATATATTGTTTTTTTTTACTCAGTAGATAGTAACCTTGCTACCTACTGAGAACTTGCTTGCCTAGAAGAAACCGATTCACTCGCGATTTGAAGAGACCGAGATTATAACTATCGGGAAAAAGAGAACTTGGAAGCGAATTCCACAACCTGGCAGTTCGCACAATAAATGTATACGCGAAGCGTCTTGTGCTAGTCCGTGGAACCTCTACCTTGCCTCTATCCTCCATACCTCTATCTCTACTCATATATATATAAGCATGTATTTATGTACATAAGTATGTGTATCGGTCATGAGGTTACCATAGCACAGGCTTTGCCTAGTTCGGGACCTGAAGACCTGTGTATGTTGTCGCATATTATTATTCTAGCATTCGATACTTTCGATCAAAAAAATTTAATATTCAGACTTGTCTGAACGACTTCTTAACTGAATTAATATGTAATGTTTCAGAGTTTGTTTTTTTTTCGGAATCACTTGCCGATAATAAATAGATTACGATAATTGTCCTCCTTACTTGACGAGTCAGTCAGTAACTTTGGAAATATTCTCATACAAATTTTATCAGGTTCTGTTAAGTAGTTTGGTTATTAAATCAAAATAACTGAAATATTAGAACACTCGCCTGCCGAATGATTACTCTTCACAGGCCTTGTCCTCCCTTTCTTACTCCGTCCAAACCAAGATGATCATATAAATCAAATGTATGATAACCACAAAGGTGTCTCTTGAATTCTTAGTTTTATCAACTACGAACATGTCCTATTAAAAGTTATTATAGGCTTATATTAAGGCAGACGCCGAAATAATTTTTTTTATTTCAAAATTGAAACATTTAAAAATCAAACCCTGGCCCAATTTGATAAAATTCAAATGCGACTTCATGGAAAACGGACTCTTTCAAATAAAAAAAAAAGCTTTCAAATCCGTCTAATGTAATAAGGTAACAGACATTTAAAAAACCTCCTTAATAATAGGTACCTCCTCTTTTTTGGAAATCAGTAGAAAAAAATAGCAATTAGACTATACAGACAATACTAAAGACCTACAGATTTTTTTAATGTAGTTAATTATATTTAAGTCAAGGTCAGCCAAGCGCTCGTATCACCAACACATATTACATTAACCAATCCCTGAAATAAAAAAGTAAACCTTTTAATGTTTCAACTGTAACAATAGACTAGTTCACTATTGCTAGGTAATTAGGGGTTGATTGAATACAGCCAGTTACTTAACCTATCAAAGATATCGATTGTATAGAAAAATTGATCGTAATTCAGCTGTTCATGTACAAGTAAAATACAGAGCTTTGTTACTACATACTATACTAATACTATAAAGATACGTGTATAAGAACATTACTAGAACTTCACTATAAATTTGATTTGTGAAAAATTTAAAGAATACTCTTCAAAATGTTTGTTAAATTTATTAGCTTCATTCACATCATCATAAGACCCCACTATCCTACAGCAGGCAGAGCCTTGCAGTTTTTAT
Organism: Ligdia adustata; assembly: GCA_947049295.1. NCBI lineage: Eukaryota > Metazoa > Arthropoda > Insecta > Lepidoptera > Geometridae > Ligdia > Ligdia adustata. Next base: position 11,327,206 of record OX346231.1, read on the forward strand.
AACCATGACTGCTTAGCAACTGATTAGGTACCTACCTAAAAAAAATTGCGTCGTTCTTTGTTTTGTACCAAAAAGTTTTGCTTTGAAATCGACTAAAAATCACTCGCTTTAAGAGCACGCGGTGCGAAATATGACAAACAGTTTTCTTTTTCGCTATCAAAAGATAGCTCAAGCTCGTACTGCTGATCAAAGCAATTAACATAAAGGAACTATCACTACGTTAATTAACATCAAACTGCATTTCTGTAGAACGAATTTCAAAATGTCCATATATTTAAATCTCTAAATTTGAAACTTTAGATCGAATCGAAGCAACATTCACAGCTACGGCGTAGCAGTCTACGAAATCTTATTTTTCGTAGCAATGTCGTAGCCATAGTTCTGAGAATCGCTACGCCTATAACAGCTTCCTACGTTAGGCATTAGTTTCCGCTGCTATATTCAGGTGAGTTTCCATTTACTGTGGTATATTTATATCTGACTAGCTTTTGCCCGTTAATTTGCCTGTGTTCGTTTTCCCAAAAAATGTCTATGATACTCTTCGGACCTTGATCTATCTATGTGCAAATATCTAGCCAATGATTCTTCATTGGTATTTGCCTTTCTAGGCAAATATCCAATAAACCAACCAAAATACTTTCACGTTCGTAATTGTGTTGGGATGATCAGAATAGAGCTCAATCAGAATGTCAACAAAAGAGATGTTTCAGAAATGAATTGAGCTCCGGCCAGGACGTTGTACATAATACCATAAATGCGTTAGGGTTTATTCATCTTTAATCTATCAACCAAATTCAAAAGAACGAAACTTATCACAGTGTATAAAATTATGAGTAGACGCGTAACTACAGTTCACAATTTTTTTGATATGTTTGTGAAATGAAGAAGACAACTGATTCTGGTTTCATCAATACATAATATCGTCCTGGCAGAAAATGAAACAAGCCCTTTGTCGTACGCTACTCTCTGTTTTATGTCCATAATGTTATTTTATCAAGACCACCGCTCGAAATAATTCCTTGGAGACCCTTCTTCTTTTCACATTGAACTAACTTGCCCTAACTATAGGTTTTAATACAAAAGTAATGTGAATTGGTTTAAGTTTTTGGTCATCAGATGCAGAATTTTTGGGCGATACATACAAAAATAAATCGAAGTAGATTCACGCTTGTTTGCCGTGCTTACTCCTCTCTAACGTCTGCTTAACCAGTATGAAAGCGCTGCGTGAGCCAATACAACAGATTCCCAAAATCCTGCAACTCTTGAGTCTTATCGTTTACTTAGTTTTAGAATAAAGAAACAACATCATAAATAAACCATAAACCATTATAGGCAAATGCCCTATTATTTGGCTCTATGAGTTTATACGTATTCTATAAAAACGCTCTAACACATGACAGTAGGCGGCCTAGCGGAAACATATTCGCCTGGAGATTCAAAGATTGTGGGTTCAAATTCCAAACAGAGCACCGATTCATTCGACAGATTGGTTCAAAGCTGGCTGAACCTCTGTTCTAATAGGCGGCCTGAAGGTGTGTATATATATATTCCAATATATCAATTGTCCTGTACTCAAGCGTAGTAAATACCTATTCCATGCCAGCCAATACACACCTGCAGGCCGATTCACAATGCGTTTAATTCCAATCGGATTCGAAAACTTAACAACACGAAGCTTGTTGGATTTGAAATGTGCATAGTGTATACTGCTAGTTAAGCCCTTTAATTTGATAACCATACTGAGGGAGTTGCGAAATAACATGTCAAGGGCCATTTAGTGGACGCGACCATTACGCCAATTTTCATAATTATAAAAATAATTCTCGAATAAAATATAAAATAGCTCTTAGTAAAAACTAAGAACATACTTCTTATAAACAAAAATAAAACAAAGCAAAATTGGTTCGTCTGTTCGGGAGCTACGCCACAGACATCGCGTCGGAGGCAAAAATAATCGCAATTTTGTAAAACTTGCTTTCATGGTGCAAAGATTTCTAATCCGATTGTACACGCATTGTGGATCGCTCTGCTACAGACGTTCAAACAATCTATTTATATTGGAATGGTAAGCAATAATTGTACCACAATACGAGTTGGAGTACATTGCGCGATATATTAAGATCAGGGACGCACCTGCCGCGTGCCGTCGCATCTCAATCTTGTCATTGTGCCATTTGTGCCGTTTTGTGCATAGATTTATATATTAATGCGAATAGATCGGAAATAACATTTGAACTTGAATAGAGTCATTGATTATTCATAATAAATAATCAAGGACAGAGTCAAAGACCAAGTATGTCATGAGGATAAGAATAATGCATGCGTATTGAGTTTCTTCTTTAGAATGAGAAGAAGAAGAAGTTACCCTACACGAGGTCAATCATGTACCAAATAACTCTTCCAGACATACTCAGTGCAGTTTCGTACAACAGTTAATTATAATTGTCAAAATTAAATAATGATGGTTTTTTTTAATTTTTTTTTTTTATATTATTATCTTCACTAACGATCTGAACAAAAAATAGTGCGAAGTTAAGCAGTATTTAATTCCTATACTCTTATTTGCTCATACTCCTTTCTTTACTCATGTAGACAAATGCCTTTCTATTGCTAAACAAATGTAATTCCATGTTGCATGAGTGTGCCATTTGTGCCATCCTTTGTGCCGTATGAGGACCACAGACAGCGCGAAATTATTTCTCTTTGTTATGTACGATGGGACTTCCAGATAAATATTAGAAAGATTTTGTTGTTTAGATAATTCAGATTTTCAACACAGTATGATGGAGCCATGGCTACCAAACTAGGCGAGGTTGCCTGTATTTTGGCGGACAGACTTCCCTGTCAATTAATTTGAGAACCAATGATACAGATAATGTAATGTTCAACTTAATTAATGTGTGTTTGTGTGTGGTGGCTTAACTAGCCACTTAAACTGGTTAGGGCAAGTTGTAAAATCTATCACTAAGCACCTTACGGTGTGCTTCGGCAGCCTTCCTTGAGAGCCAGTGTATTCCAGACTAGGCATGCTGCCTCTAGAGCTACAGTATCGCTGACTTCCGTGGTCGTGCGAACTTGTGGTCAAATGCCTAGTTGTGTAGGATAAAAAAAAACAATTTGGATGCAATTATTTTTTATATTGTAAACATGTTTTACGGCTCTGGTTGTACCAAAATTGGTTTAGTCGTTTCAAAGAAATAAGCTGTAGCGTTAGCTGCGCTGAGAACCTAAGCGAATAATGGATAGTATTGATAGCTAAAACCACGAACATTTTACGTTAATTTATAGAGGATTATCGATTATGGGTGTAAAAAAAAAGAAAGAAAAAAAAGCAATATATAAAATAATAATAATAATATTAGAAAACAAAATCTATAATAAAAATCTGTCATTCGTCGACAAAATCTATGAATCAACTGATATTTTTTTGTTGCTTGAGATGAGTATGTTGATCCTCTTTTGTCTTAGCACACCCCTCAACGATACCTACCTAACAGTAACCCCGTATATGCATATCTACCTAACGGTAACCCTACATATACAGGGTTACTGTTGGGTAATTAATTAGCTTAGCGGTTATATTGACAAAAAACAATGACTGTAATTAAAAAAAAAACGATTATAATAAATAACAGATGTTACTTACATTTAAGTGTGAATTTATCGTATGGATTAGCAAAATTGTTTCATTTGCAAATTGTCTTCGACTTGTTTCATTAAAAATGCCAAAAGATGTGGTTAATATTTTGACATAAATAACGCGAAGCGCCACGGTGGATGTTAAAAAAACACGATTTACTTATAAATAGATTTATTTTTAATCGTTACATATAGTGATTAATTCTATGATATAACTGATTATTCTGATTTAAAGAAAGGAAGTGCTCGATGCTCGGGCGGTCCTTTTATGTCGTCGATGGCGCGGTGTTTTGCAATCGCGTGGACTGGGTATAACACATCAGTTGCCACCTTCATTGTGTACGAAAATATCTAAATTCTTTGAATGGTCGTGGAATTATGGAATCGATAGAAGATTTGTGTATTCTTTGTTGACTCTAATAGACACATTGGTCTATGAATTGCACAGTCCGTCACAAATGTCAAAAATGACACAATAAAAACGCGTAAATCACATTTTTGCATTAGTAACATGACAATATTTTGATTCGTAATTAATTTTGTACACTGCAATAAGTAACGATATTTTGAATTTGGTTGATAGAATAAAAATTAATAGTCCCTAACGTACTTACGGTATCATGTACTCTGTCCTGGCCGGAGCTCCATACATTTTTGAACCATCTCTTTTTCATCAGCCACTGTGAAAATAATGCTGATTGATTAATAGTAATTCTGTATATGACTATCGAATATTCATCGATAGCTTATTTGTGAAATCCTAAGCGATCCGTCAACACTAAAGCAACAGGTACGATTTAAATTTTAAGAATACCCTTGACACCGCTATTTTGTGGTGACGGCCATTTTGAATTGGAAAACTTTATCATAGAGCATAATATTCTACAAATCAAGCCTTTTCATTTTAAGTGAGTTGTGAACAAATATGTAATTCATACTTCATCAAACAAAGCTAAGAATATAATCGGCTAATTCACCTTTTAAACAAAAAACATCTAAATGAGTTCATCCGCTCAGGAACTCCAATTTCACAAACAAAAATTATAACAACCCGTCGCTATTGGGTCGGGTGTTAATAACTAGTTTTCGCAGACCTCGTATAAAGAAGTACACAAAAGCGTCGAGAAATCATTCTCGAGATGGTTCCCATTATCAGAATGGTCAGTGTAACTGGTTGCGGTAACTGTAGTTACGAACGCGACTGGGGTGCAGTTATGTTATGTTACGCTTGAAGTTTGTTGAGGGTTACGTACAGAAACAAAAAGTTAGTGGTAGCCTAGTCGGTAAAGCCGTTGCCTCAGAAAAAAATGGGCGGGTTCAATCCAGGTACAGACATGCACCTCTGTGTCTATCATTCATACGCTTATATATTTTATTAGGTATCACAAGCTTAAAAGGTGAAGGAAAACATCGTGAGGAAATCTGCTTGTCGGAGAAGGTTCATAGCTTTCGAAGATAAGTGAAGTCCCCAACCCGCAATTTGGCCAGCGTCGTGGAATATGGCCTACAGCCCCTTCGTAGGGGAGACCCGTGCCCAGGAGTGGGGCATTAAGGCTTAAATCGTAACGTAGAAAAACTTTTATAGCGAAAAATGAGTATAGTAGTTACTTTTGAATCGATTTCCAAACAAGTCATCAGCAATTTAAAAAGTAACAATTGACTGATTCATAAAAAAAAATAAGGTACTGGATTAATTTAGTCTAGATTTATACAGACCTTCCTGGAAGGTTAACCCTTGTAAACAAAAACTAATACACGGAAACAGTCCGAGTGTCGTTAAGAAAATGGAGTATAGTCAAAAATGATTTCGAAAAATTATCAATATGACACGGGAATCGATTTGTTAAAATGTTTTTGAGGTTGGGCCATTATTTAATAAATTATATTATAAATTCAATTATATTATAATATAAATTAAATTAAGTACTTGAATCTGATTGTTCCTTACCATTCATTATATTCGATAACAAATTGCCCTGCAAGTATAATTTATTTATACTAAAGAGATTATAATAAGTACCTATAAGTATACATATACCTACGATGTGTGTATATAAGTCGATGGACAGTCGTGTTCTCGTCTGTTCATATAAGTTGAGACTTTGAGACAAATGTACACTTGTAACCGTTCTGTAAGGAAACTATCGACGACAGCTAACTCTTTTAAAAATGAATGTATCTATGATAGTGTGCTTGGTAGGGTTGGTGGTCCTATCGAAAGGTGAACAAGATAACTTCGACTGCACAACTGTCATGGGTGGATGTAAGTAAACACTGAATCATCTATTTTTTTGCTGTAGTTAATCATTTCATTTTATTAAGGGGTGCTTCTGCTGAATCGCGTCATAGACCTTTAGAAAAATATAAGGCTCGTTATTACGAATGACGTCATTCGTAACACCGAATCTTATATTTTTCGTTAATCGACAGTAAAGCGATGCAATGTTTTTTAAATATTTTTAAATTATGTAGAATAAAAGCGCCAAAATCAACACTATCTAAAAATTTAAATTCGAAGATGTTAATTAATTTATTTCACAAAAAATACCTATTTAAAAATGTTCGGAGCGTGTCCATAGACCAGTTTGTTTAGCATTTGCATATTCTTAGTAGTGTCACCTAATCTAGCGAATTATTAAAATTTTCTAAAATCGTAAATGATAATTTAACTTCGACGCAGACGCGCCCCTTAATAAAGGCACTTGGCCGGTAGTAAATACTTTAGTAATTTATCCTTTTGAAATGTCGAAGAAAAAGACGAGCTGCTTGATAGCTTGATAGTAGGCGTCATACCCGCATTACAGTAGTTTTGCAACCCGGAAATCTGTACTTCAAAAGCCATAGTGTCACCAAAATGCGCTTGGTATCCTGAGACTGTATAATTTAAAAATGAACGGAGTCAGACGTTACGTTGTGGAAATCCATTTATAATAAGATGTTATATAACGAATATCTAGTGTTTTCCTGCTTTGTTCTGATGTCAGCGTGAGAAACCGAAAAATATTTCCCGTTCTCTATTTTCCGATAGCTATAATCTCGGTCTCTTCAAATCGCGAGTGAATCGGTTTCTTCTAAGCAAGCGCGCTACATCCTAGACCACATCGTCACTTTACATCAGGTGAGTTGCGGTCAAGCGAAAGCCTATCGACTATAAAAAAATGGTGTGGAGTCCTCCTCACCATCTCCACACCAGGCTTGAGTCCAGCTGTCTCCGATAAGTCAAGTAACAAACATTAAGGAAACATACCCGTCGAAGTGAACTCCTCTTTTTGTGATCCGGTAGAATATTATAACTTAAAAAAGACTTATTTTATAGCAAATTATTATTTATATATCACATTTGTTCCAGGCGCCGACTGTCCCGAAGGAACATACCGAGCTTACGAGCAATGCAAGGAACAACAACTACCGGAGCGAACCTGCTACGAACCAAACCCTAAGCCTTCAAGTAACATGGTCTGCAACTACTTGCACCTGTGTTACTGCAACCCACCGACTGTCAGAGACCAGGAGACCAACAGATGTGTTCTATATGAGAACTGTACGAAGACTCGTGACGATTATATAAAATCATCAAGTTTCTAATTCAGCAGGTCGATAAAATTCTGTGTAATCTCTAAGTTTGAAAGAGCAAATTAATAAATTGTCTTTATTTTATTTGCTATTAATTTGTTGATTCCGTTCGAACTAGTGTAGTGTTTACCGTAAAATTGTTAGTGAAATTTTCACCTAGTGCTACGACTAATGAACAAGGGAAAAAATATTTTTTTAGAAGTCACAACGGATTTCCATTACGGCAGGCACCGATAGAACTCTTTCAGTTTTTTCGATCTAAAACCAAACCTCTTGACGGATTTTGATTTTTACACACTATTTAATCACAAATCGGTCCACCTGTCTCTGAGAAATGAAGTAACATACAAAAAACACGAATTGAGTACCTCCTCTCATATGGAACTCGGTAAAAATAGTGTCTTTCCCTTAACAAAACAATGATAAAGTAGACATATCCTTAGAGACATTATTCTGTAGAAGCTTAAATTAAAATTTAATTACTTACTAGCTAGAAATACTTTAGATTGGAATATCTTAAACAATGGAATAAAATATAGATATTGATTTATTATTTACATTTCTTACCAAATTTCCCGTTTTTCTCTGAGCGGCACAGTTCTTATTAGCGTAGAAAAAAACGACATAGAGGTAACACTGGGTTATGTATATACGTAAATTTATTATAATAACAAAAATCAAGCGCTAACAAGGGATTCCTGTTTTATAAGATAAGGAACAAGGTTAGCAAAATACATGAATACATAACTAAAAGATATGCAACACAGCTACCTAATGTAAATATTTACCTCATTAGGCTTGCAGATAGCCTCCTATCTACTGGTCATTATTGTAGCTGTGATAGGTTTGAGGTTAAAGTTCCTGCACTGATAAGTCTTCGTCCACGTACAGATGACATTCATCAATATATATAAAAACCAATGCCACTTTTCGTTGTAATTTTATAACTCAAGTACGGGCTCACCTATACAAACCAAATGCTTAGGCTTTCTTCGGACGATTTAGTAGATGGTTTATGTGAAGTTTGCACAAAATAAGTGGAGCGGTTCTTCATTTAACACATTTTTATCATTTCACTTTATACGTAGCGAAGCAAATACCGAGCCGCTAGTTTTTTATTAAACATTGTCAGGAAACCTGCTCGTGAAAGAAGGTTCAAGAAAAGATAAATAAAAACCAAACCACGCAATATAGCCAGAGCGTGGAGAACTGTTGCCTCTGCATAGGGGAGGCCTGGTTTTACCGTTAAAAATGCTTTTATTATATTTTAAAATGTATTGATAACTTAGAAATATACAAGGAGTTGTTGCATTATCACAATGAAGACCAAGAATATGAACAAGTTTATTTTTAGACTTTTATTCGATGACCAACACATTTGAATATAGCGTAAGAATCAAGGTAAAAAGCGTAACTGAATAGATCGGACAATGCTCAAAATATAAAGGGAGGCAGAGCGATAAAGTGGCCTCAGTAAAATCAACGGCGTCACTCCTCAGTCGCTTCCCGGCGGGGCACGGGTGTCCAGTAGCGGCCACCGGCTTCTTGAATCCGGTGTCTGACACTGGACACAAACGTCACCGCTCGCTTCAAGTGACCTAAAGCGGCGTTTAGGTCCTGTACCAGCCACCGGTTCATGGATCCGGTAGCTGCCTCGCGCTACCCCAATCCTCTCTACCCTTGCTTGAGTTTACCCTTAAGAAATGACGGGCTTCTTTTTACGAGAAAAAAATATTGTAATATGTATGTCTGAATGTACGATCATTCGCTTGAATTACATTACGAATACTCATCATATTTTGTACATGTATCAACTCAATTAATCAAATTATAGAAGGTCATACGTAACGTATTAATGTGCAAAAATACAAACATACACCGGAAAAATATTGTCCTCTTTTTTGGCAGCCGTGTAAAAATTATATATGATTCATTATATTATGAAATACTTATAAGTGAAAATATAAAACCCGACTATAAACTTTAGAAAACATTTCACTATAGATAAAACCGGGAACGTAATATAATTTTAAATTAATATGAGATAATACAAGTGATACGGTTTCACGGTGTATGTTTTAAATCACTAATGCAGTGATTTCATTTGATCGATTTAAACACATTGATTCACTGAACCAAACAAACTGTTCTTCAAATAAGGCCAACCGAGATTTGACTCATTCGCGGGTAAAGCAAAATTGTGAAATCAAAACGGGTAATCTGAGCTTCCCTCGGTTGAAAATTAATCTAATTCTAGTATTTCTTCCTAGACGCGATACTACCACAGTAAAATAGTTAACTTAATTTTCTCCTCGCTGAAGACAATAAAGCACCTTCGTTCGTCACACCATTTGTTTGCCTGCTCCCCATAAATCATCTGCACAACCAACGGAGATTAAAAGTGGTCTAGAATACTCACTAACTTGCCTTTATTCTGCGGCCACAGCGGTCTGCATCTATACAAACTGTTACTTCATCAGTGACCAAAGTTTAATCTCGCTGCAAATACGATTACGTGACTGTAGATGGAAAAAATGAGGGTAGTACGAAATGGAGCTCATTTTGTATGACTATTTCTGTTTTTAGGACTATCTAGACTTCGTTTGGAATAGATGTGTTTTGTTCGGTGTTATTTGAGATTGTTTCTGTTGGCAAGCGGAGCGGCTCTCCTTTTTTTTTATCCAATACAGCTAGGCATTTTACCAACTATTTGCACGATCACGGAAGTTTAACGGTCAATCTGAGTTGACAAAAAGGAAGAAAGGCAGACTTGACTTTCATATTTTACCTCTAGGCTCTAGCGTCTAGAGCCTATTTGTATAAGGGCTTAGATTCTAGACTCTGCTATAAAATAGTAGTGCTTAAACGATCTGGACCTCGTAATATTTCGCCTAGCTCTTGGCCATTATAGCTCATACTTTGGACCCTCATTTAACCTTCCTATATAGGTTTCGAATTTCCAAATCATAATTATAATTGTAATGAATACACCACTCAAATTCTAAGTCTGTTAAACGGTTTAGGTTATACGTTGATTCCTAGCAAATATCAGTTAGGTCAGAGCTTATTCTTTTGCGTAATATAGAGTATATATAGATTAGACCTTAATAGCTCATCGGCCTTAACTACTTGTTTATAAGTCAACTATATCATTTCATAATGTTCACGAGAAAGCAAATGGTACCTACTCGATCGACCAAAATACAAACGTTTGTACATTTATTTCCAGTCTAATCGAGACATTTGTTACCTGCACTCGATCAAAAAGTTACGTTTACAACCATGTTAGGACACTGCTATAATTTTTCACGTGACCTACATCCGTTCCATTCAAAAGGGCCTCGTACGGATAAAGCCGATCTGTCGATTGATCGGCCAACAAATCAGGGAGTTTCGGCCACCTACGACATCTGTCGAAGCGTCCCGCTGCCGATCGGTCGCACAGATACCACCTTGTCGGGGATTTGTGGAACATTTATATGTACGAGTTGAAAATACCAGTATTCATATCGAATATTCAGAACGAGTATTGATATCGAGTAAAAAACTAATATGAGTATCAACTAATTATATTTTAAATTGCATAAATAGCGCTTACCTTGACTTTATCGTAGTGTTAGAAATTAATACACTTGTCTTCTGTCTAGTTTAGACCACATAAAAATAGCCGTAGTAGGCGCTGTAAAAGTACAGCAAGTAGACTCGTAGATGTATCAAACTAAGCTGGTAAGACAGCTAGGCTTATTTTTTACTACCTCTTAATTTACTTACATAATAACTCTTTTTAGTTATTAAGAGTATAGTGGTTTAAAACTACGATCCAGTATTATTGATACAATATATTGCCCAAATATATTTAAAATTTGCTATAGAAATGAAAATTATCACTCGGGCACCATTAAATATTCAAGATCAATATCCTAAAATTCAGTATCAAGATATCAGTTATACGTATACTAGTAATGCGGTACCAAATACTGAGCGTATCGATACTCACTCAATATTCAAAGTAGGTGCGTCCCCCATACTTATATTTCCCAATGTCCCTCGGGAGACGTGGTTTTATGAGAACCGTTATGAGAAGTGTTATGAAATGTGATGATTTGTGTCCAAATGAAATATTGGAAGGGTGCGGTCTGGGCCGGCTGCTCAATGTCACCCTTAGAAAGATAGTTTACGTTTTATAGTTATGCCGCTTGCAAGTCCAGATTTTCATCTTCGAATTTACCTTTTCACACAATGCTAGTTTAGGTTCGTGGCGTCATCACTTGACATACGAGCCTAATTTTATATACATATTATTAGGTAGTTTATCTATTCGATATATTTTTAGGACTATTTTAGAAAATAAGCTAGTACAGTTTGTTATAGTACATTTGACCCAAAGTTCGCACGACCACGGTAGTCCGCGAAACTGTAGCCCTAGATAAAGCATGCTTAGTCTGGAATACACTGGCTCTCAAGAAAGACTGCCGGAACACACCGTTAGGTGCTTGGCGACAGATTTTACAACTTGAGACTTGTTATCGGCGTTTTACTCTATTATTGGAGTTTAAGCCATTACTGTACTCGCTTATCAATTAATTTAATTTCGTAAATCTAAGTTCTTACAATATATAATAATAAAAAAACATATATAGGTAATAGGGTCTGTGCTGAAAAGGCCACCGTGGTATGGAGCACAGAGAGAGGAACTTGCAGACGATGCGAGCTGTATCGACGATCACTGCCTTCTTAGCTCAAGGATGGATTAATCCATCCTTCTAGAGAAAGCCTCTGCGCCGTTGCTTTCTGCGCTGCTGGTCCCGGGTTTGATCCCCGGACAGGTTAAACATTTGTGTGCATGAACATGTCTATTTGACCTGTGTCTGGGTGTTTATTACATATTTAAGTATGTATATGGGTGATCAGGTTACCATAGCACAGGCTTTGCCTAGTTTCCCGTATATATATATATATATAGCAATCGTGATTACGTATTATCTAGGAGCCAAAACCAAATCAAGATTGCTAACATTTGTTTCGCTTCCTGTTGTCGTCGTTGGAAAGCTCAACTGCTACTTTTACATTTTATGTAGTTTTACTAAACCATTAACAACATAAACACACACACATCACATATCAACTTATAGCGTCCCACAGCTGGGCACGAGTCTCCCTTATTATGGGGGGGTAAAACTGGTTACCTTACCTTGATCTTGTCCTTCAGCAACTACTTCATCAGTATTCTTTTTCCGTCTTCAAAAAATTATAAACATGAAACTGACCTTGGCAATCAAATTATCATTCAAAAACCAAAGAGGCTTGGACACCTTGTACACTTTTTAGATAAAAACAGTATACTCCCTGACGTTTATAATTTGATATTCTCTCCAATCAATCAACGTACTCTGTATAATTTCGTCGTGCCTACCATTTATCGGATTACCTTCCGAATACCTAATCCTGCTGGCAAACATAAATCTAGTACGTCTTCCGCCTCAGATTTCACCACTTGATCGATTGATTGTCAATACGAACTCCGCACATTTAAATATTCCAAAACGAAGACAAATAGCACCAAACAGCGCGCGCGCCTTTCTAGTGAAGGGCAAATATCGATATTTTTTATCGAGAAAAATATAGTAAATGTCGATACATTGTTCATCCCGGTAATCTTTTTTTTTCAGGGTCATGTTGCATGGGCGGCTTAAATGCAGAATGGTTTGGCAGATAATTAAATTAGTACATTTAAACAAGAGTCACACTATCTACACTAAAAGAATGCAAATCGATCGATCGAAAGTGATCGATATTGCTCGTTTGGCCAAAAATAAATCTGTCATGTCAGTGTTGCAAACAATTTTGCCAATTAGGTATACTTATTCTAGGTATATTCTTAGGCAATTTTGATACTCAAGAGAAGACCTTGCCAACTAAATAGAATAGAAGCCACTAGCTGAAGCTACTGCTACTAAGAAGTACTAGGACTAAATCATCAAATAAGATCACCACATTAACATCAACGTACTAAGTAATCATGATATGACATAACCTATCATGCGGAATACGGCAGTTCTTATGCATCAGAATAGATAAACGCTAGCTTTTCGGGAGCGCGTCGCATCGATTCAACTATAAAATTATATCGACGTCGATAAAACGATATCGACTAGGTATCGATAAGTACGATAATCGTGTTTTACAGGCGTTTAATCGTTACGTTAATGTCGGAATGACACTATTTCTCGGCAGGTCAGCAGCTGCAAAATGTGATGTAAAAAGCTTCCTATATGCAGACTGTGGTATTTAATTTTTAAAAGCAAGTTGTAGATCGGGAGTTCAGTTATGGGTGAAATGAATGGGTAATGAAATTGCAAAACATCTGACTTGTTAATAAATTAATGTAGACAAACTGTATACAAATATTTGTAAAGTACAGTAGATCAGCCGTTGCATGTTTCTCAAGGTTATAAAATACCGGAGACACCGCTATTGCACATCAATCTACCGTAATCTATATCTGCTGCAATTTCAAATACAATAAATATTTATAAAATCTTACTAAAACATGGACAATGATTAAAATAGCAATAGATTCATAAGAAAGACTACAAATAAATTCCAGAAATCTATCTACGTTAATAAAAGCCATTATGATAATCGCACTAACGAACATATTACACAATTTTTATCATCATCATCCCCCAGGACGCCAGAAGACATCCACTGCTGAACATAGGCTTCCCCCTTAAACAAACCGAACCTTCCCCTGAACGACAAGCTGCCAATTGCATCCATTGGTTTTTAGTGACTTTTAGAATGTCGTCGGTCCAGTTGAAGGCCTACCTACCTAGGTTCGTGGTCGCCACTCAAGAAAAAATATTTCTCATTGGTTATCGATTCTTCGAGAGATGTGGCCATTGCCACTTTAGGTTGAAAATCATACGAGCTATGTCGATTACTCCGGTCACAACCTCATAATTAATTTATTTAGAACGCTTACATATTCTGGTAAACACCAAATACCAGATATATAAATCAGATAGTTTAATCTGTTACATGCAAGCTAATAACATTTTCAAAGTTAATCATTAACTGTTGTTGGCTAACTAATTAGGTAGGTAATTTAGTTCTGATAGCATGAAACTAATTTTGTCTGTACTTTAATAAACAGAGATGGAAAACTTTATAGCTGGTAAACTAGAATTATCCATAGCAGTATATTATAGATCACTTTTCAAATCTCATTAAAAATGGTCACATGAAGCAATAATAATTATTATGACACTGCGACCTGAACATTCTTGCCTTGCGTCCGGTTAGACGGTTTGAAGAAAATGTTTCCGATGAATTTATGAAGCGTTCTGACATAGGTAATTAATTATAAAACTTAGAAATGAGAAGCGCATTGCGGAGGTTGTAGATCAAATCTCTATCAAGTAACGCTTATCAACTGTTACATGTATGAGGTTTGCTGTAATGATATATTTAACGAAACGAAATACAATAAATAATTGTCATATTTGTGGCTATATTTATTCAAAAGAAGTGAAAGCTGGAAAGAAGTGGACTGCCACTAATTTTATCGATAAAAAGTGTCTCATATTAGGCAACGTCACATCCCTGGGTCACAAGAGCCAGTCCATCTGATCCTCTGTTGTCAATATGAGTTATTGGCTGCCTTTTTTCAATCAGCTAACATGATTTTCATTAGGAAAATTGTGAAATACAATAGACGTGCGTTTTGTGACATTTTTTGTTTATTTATACCGATTCTCTTTTCGAAACCGACAAATATAATGTTATGAGAACTATTTATAGAAGTATTTATAGAAGTTTAATTTCTTTAAGTAATTAATAATTGAAATGTTACAACACTAGCCTGTATCGATCGTCATTTTAAGGTCAATAAATATTCCTTATTCTTATTCCCCTTCCAAGAAATATATTATATTTCTTGAAATATACGTTTGTTATTGTCTCTGTGTTTTTTTAAGTTTACGGATATCATTTGGGGAGAGTAATGTTTGTAAATTTAAATAACGGCTAGAACTTTACAAGTAAAGCTTAGCGAAGGTTCCCGAAGGAGTTCATGTAAAACCGAATAACTCCCTGGACAATAGGTTCAGCTTTAAAGCCAGCTTGGTGAAAGTACAAACCAAATATTATAATTTAAGCTTGATAACTGCTCCTAACCTCACTGCTCAACTAGATTGCTCAACCGCATCAAATTAAGCAGCAGGTACCCTCTTGAGAATACCCTCTTGATAAATGTTAAAGGAGTTAGTGTTAAGAAGATACATATTCTTAATCAGATATTGACGCATCGCACGGCGTCCTACGTATCCACTGGCTGAAATACGACCACGACCACTCTGACAACAAGACTAAGACGAAGAATATATCAATAAATCATATTTTATGTATATATTGTATAGTGCACTTACATAATAATATGCTAGGTTTTCATTCGTATAATTTATTAATGTTTTATTTCAGTTAGCTACTTTAATTTTCCTTAATAAACGTATCCGGATAAAAATCAAATATAAATGCTAAATTTATACCGAAATCTCGCTCACTGTATCTCGCCTCATCAACCTTACCTCTCTCTTTGACAAAAATGTGCGTTTGACTCACAATTTCGTCTCAAAACGCGACCAAAAGTCTCTAAGTGAAGTAAGTGAAAAAGGCAAAAGTTCTGTATTCAGGCGCGATTGTCCAAGTTGTGAAGTCGAGGGTGGATTTAAAGAAACGAGAATATTATAATTAAGTGAGCGGTCATCAATCATAGCGCGCCATCTGTCGGGGGCTGGGTAAGACGCGAGGACTAGTGTATAGGAGGGTTTCACGTTTCTCACCTGTTCGAATATAGAGGTTATTTATATGGGTACTTGATTTTAATTATTCTTTTAGTATCCGTACAAAATATTCGAAACTCAATTCAATTTTCCAACTTTCCCAACTCTCATACCACATCCATACCCGAAGTTTATTTTCTCCGTTCTTCAAACAGGTTTCCTGGATAAAGTTTCCCTTCATCGATAATGCTACAATAGTATTGAATAATATATAAAGTATTACATTAATTTTATTCTATTATGCACACTGGAAAACTCAGTGGTACGTGCCTCAACCAAAGATTGAACATCGCTCGTCGTCCGTTGCGTCTAATACGCACTCGGTTTACCGACTAGGCTACCACTAACTTGCGTACATTATAATCGTAGAAAAATCAAGAAATAAATAATAAAAAAAGTTTCATATTGTCGCTTGTAAATTAAAAATAAATACTACTTTATGTATTCCGTACTCGTACCTATAGGTTTGCTATTACTGAATTTTCACAATTTATTATGAACTAAAATGCATGAGACTTTGCATAGTGTTTCCATAGCTTATATTCTGGCATCATAAAACATGATGATATTTTTTTTATTTTACTAAAATTGATTTAATATTGTAAGGGTGACTCCCACTCTATAGATAGCAGCCCTAACTCACCTACACTGGCACAACTCGGCAGATGTATTTGAGCAATTGATTATACCTACTTGCTGAAATACAGGTAAACTGTAAAACTCAGGGGCTCTATTACTGAACCGCTCGTATAAATTCATCACTCGCTAATAACGTCACAAACATAGTATATGCAACAAGAACAATTCTTAAAAATTCATACTCTTCGCTAAATATTGGTATTAACCACTTGTATTTGAATTCTACTGATAGAAAGTTCGACAGGTTGAACTAACGGTACAAAATATTTCTATTATCTGACAGAAAGTGTTACTAAAAATATGTTCTACGTTTTATTAATTTAAGCACCTACTTAGCTATTTTACTATCTCGTTGCCATTTACGAAAAATCTCAAACACGTCGCAATCTTCGAAATCCAATAACAGCAAATAACAATCGCACTGGCCCTAAACAAACATCAGGAATATTCAAAATGCCTTTAAACATTCAGAAATTATAAATTATTCTTGTCATTACCAACAATTGTTTCCAAAGATCCCTTAATAATAATTTATTTTGACCTACAAAGGGCACGAAGTTGGGATGGCAGGAAATTCGTCAAGACTGGAAAATAACTTGATTTCGTTTAATCTTATTTTCCAGAATTAATTACTCCCCTAACAGGTTGGAGCGAGCTCCTTTTATTTCATTAAAATATGAATTTCTTTTTAAATTATGATTGTGTATGGTTGGGTTAGTTTTTTTTTATTACCTGAGGGTATAGAAGGTACTTTACGCACGTTACTTTCGTTTTTAAAGAAAATGTTAATATTTAATCTAAATTTTACACATAGAATGACTTACAATTGCAAATACTGAAACTAATTGAGCAACAAAAATTATATTTAGGTACTCACCTAAATATAATTTTTGTTGCTCAATTAGTTTCAGTATTTTAATAGTAAATTTTAGACTTGTGAGCAGGTTTCCCTTATACAACACTAGAGCAGTGACCATAACACGTGTTTAAAAGGTTGCACTTAGATATACGCGAACTAATAATTGACATGTATTATTGTACACTACATACACATAAATATGTGCTGGCAAAGTAATATTGTTTTTAAACAACGATTAGCTAATTTTCGCCATTAAACACAGGTTCATAAATTTGCGGAATTGAGTCGAAGTTATTTTTGCTAAATTACTGTTTACTGTTATTAATGTTAATTAGATTTTACCTAAAACTAATCCCTATTAGCCCCATTGGAGGCTTACAGTTTATTACGAATATAGCATCAAATCTCAATATACATGGTGATAAACTTTTTTTTCTACCATTAACTATTATTGAACTAAATTTTGTATTCCTACAAAAGTTTATGATAACTTGTGTTTTTGCCCAGAATTACCCACTTGCTTGTACAGGATAGCTCTTTATTTATATTATTTAATAAACTAAGTCAACTTACCAACTTTTAATTGAAAATGAGCTAAAACAAGAACAGGCCGTAAAACACTTACCAACAAAAAGAAACGTCTCTTTTAAAAGAACCCTAAAGCCGTGTCACACTTTACTAACTTTCTCTATAAGGTGTAGGCCAAAGATTTATAATAAAAGATAGCATATAGATCGGAGTTACTGGATTGACATGGGAGAGGCTTATGTCCAGCAGTGGACAAGATAGATAGATCAATTCTTTATTGCAGACACACAAAAAAATACAAGAGAGAATTCTTACAATATATAGTAATCAAGATAAGACAAGAGTAATTTGATGTTGATGATGATGAAGTCATCGTCATTGCGGCGATCACGCAAACCAATAGTTGTGTGTTCTATTTACTAAGTAATTAATAAATATGGTTTTAAACTCATAATAACACTAGTTGTTCAAATGTCAGGAATATCTTGAAACATACAAAATCTCATAAAGAATACACCCAGTCGGTCTTTAGTAGACCCCGGACCTACCGGCTCTGGAAGCGAGTATGCTCACCGTTATAAATAAGTAGTTCTTCGAACTGTTGACCTCGCGACCAAAAATATTCAGACCAATGCTCAGAGATCAACGAAAACTCTAGAAAATAAACTCTATGCCTTACAAACTCTCATACATACAAACTGATAAAAGCATTTTGCCAGACTTGAAGCAGAGAAGCTTCGCTCGCTTCACTCGATTGGTCAATTATAGGCCACAACGGACATCGTCAATTTAAAAGTCGTTGAAAAATATTGTTAGTATTTAAATTATTTTAAATATTTCTCTAGAATAATCAAAATAATAAATACTACTAATATTTGTCGTCACTCGTTTATTTGTCTTATTAATTAACACGCATTTCTATATATTTTCTAAGTGACAGAGAATTCTCCACGGCACATATATAAACAAAGAACAGAGAGGTAAAAATTCTACATAGATTCGTAGTGATATTATATATACATGCTCATATTTTTGTCCCATCCTGGCCGCTCTAACCAAATTAGTATATCCCATGCTCTATGGTGTGAGACCATAACTCCACCCGTTCGCTTTAAACAAGCTACCACCAGATGGCGCACGAATTTCCGTGTTTTATTAAAAAAAGTCCTGTTGACCTACGTAAGAACTTTAGGGCGGCGCGTTTTAGTGTGCCACTGCTCAAAATGAGCGAGATTTAATGGTAATGAAATACAAATGGCTGGGGGAGGCGACTTTTTTGGGCCGAAATACAGTACAAGCGAATTTGAAAGAGTATAATTCTATAGCGGTTGCATATTCTTAAGTATAAACTGACTGCAATTCGAAAGCTAAAACTTATAAAAAAACCACCGATAGCGCCATTTTGTGGTAGCGGCCATCTTGGATTTGAACTTTATCGTAGTGTATTAAGCACTTTCATTTGATACCTATATTAAGGTACTTGTATGAAAAAATATGTAATCAGCCATTCTGTGGCGGCGGCCATATTGGCGCATATTTTCATGAAACATAGCTAAGAATACTCCCGATTACGATTAGCTATGATGTAACAGACAGACACAGACATATCAAATTTATAACACTCTGCAGTTTTTGCGCCGGAGGTCAAAAACAAAATGTCATCTATAATATATGAGACATTTTGTTTAAGGCTCAGTAATATGAGAAGTTAAAGAAAACTATTCGACCGGTTTAGATAAAATCTATATGATCACTAACTGGAAAGTAACGAACAATTCGAGCATTTTTTTGTAAGCGGATTAGCCATTTATTGTCAGTTAAAACACATATAACTGGCTCCGACGAATTGAAAGCATCTTCCTTTTTGAAGTTGTTTAATGAATAGTGCCCGCGGCGTAGTGTTCAAACAAACCACAAACGTGTGTGACGTCATTTGCCGGCATCAACGGAAGACCAACGTTATGCTGAGTTAGAACCGATTTGTGCCAGGAAACTCTGTTAATTTATTTCGAAAGAAGTTAAATTGAATTGTTTCTTAGATTTTTTGGCACGTAATTCTTTTTTCATAAACTTTTTTTCCCATCACGACAGGCAACTATGTAACATTTTTAGTTATTTCGATTTAAAAATCAAACATCCAAACTGATTTCGATATAATTAAAATGTGACCAAACGGTACGTATACCCCAAGGGACGGTTCTAACAAAAATATATTTTGTAATCGGTCCACCCGTTTCCTAGGAATCAGGTAACAAACATTTCTAAAAGTATATTATTACGACAATTATCGGGCACTGCTTTAATGTTTTAAAGCGGTGGTCAAAATTATTAATTTCTTGTAATTAAATTTAATTATGTAATATTATTATGGTGAACCTTTGTTGTTTTTAATAAATGGATTATTATTATTATAGTCCAACCAGAGTACCTTTTCTGTTTAGAAGTCGGTAGATTTTTTTGTAGTAACCCGAACTAATGTAGTAATGGTGCGCGAGTCTGGCTCGCATTTGACAGATTATTCAAAGATCTATGACGCGTTTGAGCAGACGCGCCCCTAATAAATAATTATCGATAATTTTAAATTACTGATATCGGTACTAAACTAAGTATTTTTACTAAGAAAAGCGTTAAACAATTTCTTATACTCAAAGTATATTGCTCAGTTGACGAATTCCCAAACGAAGATATAATTTTGACATGTTATTAATAAATTTTGACTGATATTATTAATTCAATTAACTAATTATTGACGTTATTTTGACATATCATAATAAAAAATTTGATTTATAGTAATCATTTTGCGTCCTCCTCTCGTTTAACTTTGCTGTGCCCGACAGGGTCCGTTGGACAATGTACAAATTTTTTAACATCTGTGCGGAAGCAATAAATTATCTGAATCTATTGAGAGTTGTTATGATTCACTCGCCAATCTAAATAACGCATATCTTTGAGTTCGCACAAGGTTTTCCCGCTTAGATTTTTTTGTCACAATGCTTTAATTTTGCAGACGGCAGAAAAAAGCTTTAGAGCCTAAGAAAATGTACTTCATAAATATTAGTGTAAATGAGACTCGGCCTTTGATACCGAGATAATATTTCATGTTGAACCTATTTAATTATCATAATGTTATGAGAGTAAAAGTTCTGTTCTCTTACGGAAAATAAGACAAAAAAAACAATGAGAAAATAATCATCTCTTTTCAACCGACTTCCAAAAATAAAAAGGTTCTATGTTAGTATTTATGTTTTTTTTTGTGTGTGTTCATCGATATTTTTGCCAACGGACAACATTTAAAAAAATTTAACCTCCAATTTTTATTACGATAATGGTAACATAAATGACAAATAACGTATTCCTATTTTTTTATTCTACTCAGAATGTAAAAATTACGTTTTTAGAGATTCTTGTATATCTAAGAAAAGTTCCGAATAATGTTATGCTCGGCAAAAGTTCGTAAAAAATGATGTCATTATTGTAATCAAAATGGGGGAAATTCGAAATGTTGTCAATTGTGAAATTTTATAAAAATATATATTATTTAGTTCGAAAGGGGTGTCGGTGGTACCTAATAAATTAAATCAAAATCGGTAATAAATTAAAAAAAAAAAACAAATCATCTCACTTTGTAATCTGGGAACACGCATCAAAAATTAATCTGACGAGTAGAGAACCTCCTCTTCTCTTTGATATATACATACTAACATATGTACTTACATGAATTCATATAATTACTCGTAGCGCCGCGAATGTGAATAGCTGTTGAGGCGAGAGAGCTGAAGTGAACCAAATACGAGACTCTAATGGATACCTACATGTTCTACTTTATACGGAATATCGGTTAGAGAACTACTTACAATATTATTAGAACTTTATTTCAGATACGACATCCATAGCATTTGTAACACACAAAGAAGAACTAGAACTAAATTTTTTTTTTTTTTCAAAAACTCACATTTATAAAAAATAAAATAAAAAAACAAAGAACTTACTATTGTTTGTATAGAAGCTCAAAACTGGTAAATTTTAATTATTAAGTCCTATTAGATATTATCAAACTATCTGCGCCCTGCGTTGCTACCCGCGTTAATACAGGATAAAAAGAGTAGCCTGTGTGTTAATCCAGGATCTAAGCTATATTCGTGTCAAATTTCATCGAAATCGGTTGAGCAGTGTTTCCGTGAAAGAGTAACAAACATACATTGAAACAAACTTTGAAAAAGAAGCAACACTACAACGCATGTGGCATGCATATAGTGTTTGGCCATTATTATGTAATTTCTTCCAATGTTGCTTAAACATGACCTAATCAGCACCTAGTAACTTATTTTAGTATTAGTCTTGAAAATTTGTATAGTAATTCTAAATTCCCTCGCCCAGTGTCCAACAAAATGTATTTTACTTTATTAAACGCCACCGGCCGCGTAACTAGAAACCTCTATACGTTAACGTCAAAGGCACAATAAAAATAAAAGCCGCAATAAAAACTGTTTCAACGTTTTAATCTCGTAAGATTAACGCTTAGTGTGCGGCGACCCTTCAATTATAGCCTCTTAGGGCTTACAGGGCTGTAGGTAGGGCTGTAGGTAAGGCAGGGGTAGGGGCGTAGGGCAAGGGGATGGAATGCTCACATGTCTGATCTCATAATTATAAAACTACTAGCTGTGCTTCGCGGATTCACCCGCGTAGTTCCCCATTTTATACGAGATAATACAATGAGGAATTACTTTTTTTAAAGTAGTGTAAAAAGTATCCTATGTCCTTTCCAGGGGTCCAATCTACCTGTGTACCAAATTTCATCCGGATCGGTTCAGTGATTTTGACGTGAAAGCGAGACAGACAGACAGAGTTACTTTCGCATTTATAATATTATTATAGTTAGGATGATTAAAAACCCGTTAGATCGTCACACCAATAGCTGCCTCAGGTTTCGTAATTCCAGATCAGCAACAAAATGATAGCAACTAGTATTTTTCTAGTTCAATATGAGGCTGAATTACCTCAAATGGTCGTTAGATCCTACTTATTGTCCCAGAAATTAAACTACTCACATATGTAATACGCATTTTATTAATTCTTCGTCGTTGATAGATTAAGCTTAAACGTTGTTAGTCCAGTTCTTAGTAATGGGGGCTGCTTGGGTAGTACCCCGCATAAATAGTAATCTTAAAGAGGAATTCAAAAGAAAAAGAAACCAAGTGGCGAAGCTAATACAAGACACGAAGAACTCGTACTACCATAAAGAATTTAGTAAATGCAAAAACGAACCAAAGAAAATGTGGGACGTAGTAAGTACTTTAACAAATAATAAAGTAAAACAAAGTTGCGCTCCTACAAAACTAATAATAGACTCCAAGGATGTTGTCAATCCCAATGAGATTTGTCAATCACTTAACGCGTATTTTTCTACAATAGGGACACTTTTAGCAAACGAAATACCAAGTAAATTCCATGATAGTTTTAATATGGCTTTGCCTCAACCTATTCATCAAACTTCTCAGATGTCATGCTTTGAACCTTGTACAGAGAAAGAACTTTTGACTATCATTGCTAACCTTAAATCTAACTGTAGTGTCGGTTTAGACGGAATTAGCACCAAAGCCGTAAAATGTATAAAACTCAAATGAACCAAACATCTAACAGAATCATTTAATATACTATTGCAAAACGGAACTTTTCCAGAATCGCTAAAATCAGCAAAAGTAACACCTATTTACAAATCGGGACTAAAAACAGATGCAGGAAATTATCGACCAATCTCTGTATTACCAGTATTGTCAAAAGTTTTAGAGAAGGTAATACATATACGATTAGAAAATTATTTGAATTCTATAAACTTTATGTTTGAGCGGCAATACGGATTTCGATCTAAAAGTAATACACTTACAGCTACCATTGACCTAGTTACTAAAATTAAACATAACATTGACAAGAAGAATATAGTCTTAGGTATATTTATAGACTTAAAAAAAGCGTTCGACACCGCGAGCCACAAACTGCTTCTCAAAATTTAGAGACGATCGGAATCACTGGAAAAGTCCTGCATATGTTCAAATCTTATTTAGAAAAGAGAACTCAGACAGTTAAAATAGACCAAATCCATCAAAGTGACCCACTGCCTATTACGTGTGGAGTTCCACAAGGCTCAATTCTAGGTCCTCTGTTGTTTTTGGTCTATATAAATAATATGCATGAGCTAGGATTACATGGACATATCACGCTTTACGCTGATGATACCTGCCTATATTATTTTGGTCCATCTATACATGATTTAGTTTCCCGAGCCCAACATGACCTAAACAAATTGCATGATTGGTTTCAATATAATTTACTGACTATAAATATCTCCAAAACGTGCTATATTATCTTCAAAGCTAAAAATAAACCCATACCACCACATACACCTTTAACAATTAATAATATTCCCTTGCAACAGAAAAATCACGAAAAATATCTCGGCCTACAGATGGATACACACCTAACATGGAACGCTCATATTGAAAACATTAAAACTAAACTAGTAACAATACGCGGCTCACTTCGAAATATAGTTGGGTGCTTTCCACGTAAATTACGTTTCACTATCTATAACACTTTTGTAAAACCTCATATAACATACTTAATTGAAATATGGGGAAACGCTGCAAAAACAAAACTAGCCGAACTTCAAGTACTTCAAAACAAAATCATTAAAATGCTATTTAGCTATCACTATCGAACGTCAACTAAAACTATTTATAAAGAGACTAATTTAATGAATATTACACAGTTGTGCATTTACAACAATTGTATTTTTGTACGAAAATCCTTAAACAAAAATGTTCATTCAAATATCGTATTTCATAAACGAAAAAATGTTGGTTGCCCCTCTCGGCCTACAACTCGTCGAGCCAGTTTTCTTGTTCTGCCGCGAGCTCGAACAAATTACGGTAAAACAATGGTGACTTTTGTAGGAGCGAAACTTTATAACAAACTACCCTCGCATTTAAAAAATATTACCTCGTTTAATATTTTTAAAAAACAGTTAGCACACTTCCTTATTAATGACGAAACACTCGTATAGCATTAAAATTTTATTTTCGAATTTCTGTTATCTCTCATAAATTTCTCTGTTGTTTGCTGCTTACTTACTACCTTCCACAAACTTTGATAAACTTGAACATTAATATCAATTATTTTTATACCTACTGTGTTGTAACTACTATTTTTTATATCTAAGCTTTAAATTAATTAGTATCTAAGTATTTAAGTTAAAACGACGACAAACGTCTCTATTATAATATACCTTAACTATGTTCTCATGTAAGTGATGTAAATCTTGAATGAGAATAAATGTCTTTAAACCTATAAAGTGAATGCCGTAGTGTTCATGGTTCAAATGTAGAGGCAAAACATTTACACAAGACAAAACCAAACAAAAGATTTAGTATGGTTTGTAGCCGCCATATAGAATCCAAGACATTGCCATAAGAATACCTATCTTGAATTAGAAAATTATAAGTTATTAAATATTCCCTTAACTAACATCCTGAGTACATCCCTAATTAAGAAACTCTCAGTGCTCAGTGTGCGTCAAACCTGTAGCCCCTTATCTTGTGAATATTTAAGGTAGTTTTCAGAGAAAAATGGCTGGCAAAGTGACGCTAGGACCGCTTATGAGTGGGCGGTGACGCGCCTTTGTCACATCTTTGGCCTTGTTAATTATTCTAAAGGATAATACGAATGCTTCTGTAGGTAGGAGGTGAAGTTTTATGCGGGCCGTATGATGTAGGGAGCTTATTATTTAGGCATTTTAGGTTTTGTTTTATGTGAAAATATAAGTAGAAATCATGTTTTTCACTGATATTATGTCGGCTACCTGTATGGTGTTTTAAAGAGTTTTTTAAATATTTTTTAAACCAAGTCAAAAGGAACTCATCGTAAGAACATTTTTTACTGAGGGACTAACGGGAATACCTAAAATTTTACTTATTCGTTTTTTTCATATAATAATATTATGGGGTATAATATAATATGAATTACATTTTATATGATAGAAATTATCCTTAGCGAAAAACTTATAAAACATGATAAAATGTTAACTAAAACTATACAAATAATAATATAATATAGTTTATAATTTACTTTTGATGGATCTAGTAGTTAAGTAGAGTCAATTACGTAAGTTTTTAACCACCGAAGTAAAAACGACGGGTTGTTATAAGTTTGACGTGTCTGTGTGTCTGTCTGTATCATCGTAGCTCGCAATCGGATGGACCGTTTTTTTTTTTGTATGAAAGGTTAATTCAATTAGTCGGGAGTGTTCTTAGCTATATTTGATGGAAATCCAATTCCAAGACAACTGCCGCCAAATTTTTTCTCAACTCCCTTTATATGGGTATCAAATTAAAGGGCTTGATTGAATATTATTTACTATGACAATTTCAAATACAAGATGGCTACAACAAATGTCAGCAGGGTTTTAAAAAAATCAATTTTACTTGTATATTTCATTATACAACGTCTAACAGGAAAGTGTGACAATACTTAAAGGTGTTAATCCACCAATCAAGGTGAAATCAGAGTAAAAGAAAATTTTGCTAAATTGGAAAAAAAATTAGGTACATACTCTATACAAAAATTGGTCATGTGATCGGTCAAGATGTATGGAGGACGCAATATTTTATTCTCGAATTTAACAAAAAAAATTCCCTACAATGGGATTACTTTAATGGGTAAATGAACATCCTTAAGTATTGTTACACCTTTCTGTTACACGTTGTATATGCTTGCTCTCTCAGCATCCCGAAATAACTTTTCTCTCAGCAAACTAACATTTGCTCCCTTAAGTCAGCACCTAAGGAAAATACATAATAAAAACTATTAGTAGGTAATAGAATATGCCACCAAAACGAGTAGTTTTGCGGGAAATAACCGCGGCCATATTCCCGTCACAGCGGGGGTCTTCGATTAAGAAGGCCAGAAGCCGCGTCGTTATTTTCACTTGCCTCGTTTATAGCCACAATAAATAACATTAGGTTTATGATGCGTATAAAAAAATACTAAAATATACCGCGTGCGCGATACGCGGCTGAATTTTTAATTTTCCGCGCGTTATTTAGGAGCAGAGTGAATTTCGTTGTATGATTATGTATAGCGCTTTTAGACGTGTCTTGATGTGTTCCTATAGCTTTATTGTATTATTTGAAATGGTTATGATCGTGAAGTTACGTGTTTGTGTGTAGATATTTTCTGATTATTTTCGCCAGGTTGTTGAGAGTCCTTGTGTGTTTTTCTCGCGGCTTGGTTGTCTTTCTTGAGCTTGTAGGTATTGTGTAATAACCAACCTTCGGTTCGAAGTTTGACCATTCAGATCAAACATTGAATGACAATATTATATGCATGGCCATTTTAAATGTACTTCAAAATTTAAAAACAAATATATAATAAAGACATTTACAAACGTGAAAGTGTTTTTTACTTTTACCACTCTAATGTTCGGAAAATTTATCTAGTTCTTTGACTACAAAATTAACAATCTCTATCAAAATTCTCACATAAATATCTGGGAAAGCTATCCGCCAAGATACGGGCAACGTCACCTAATTTGGTGGCCATGACTTCATTACGTACATACCTAAGTATGTATGTATATAAGTTGAGTAACACATTATGAATTTGATATGCGGAATTGTAAATAAAAAACAGAATTACCAAAGCTGATAATTATCAATAGTAAATAAGTAATTATCATAACAAACTAATATCGTTATTTACGCGGTGCAAGATTAAAAAAACACTTAAAAACACAAAACAGAAGAAAAAGAACTTCCTCAAAACTTTGCGTACAAAACAAAAACTGCTAAGAAACTCAAAAATCCCTAATACTTTTTTAATTGGCACCGATTTCACGCATCTGGGCTTAGAGGCACCTACTTCTGAACTCTTCCAACTTAATTATGAAAGACAATTAAGAATATTTCGCTGAAATGTTCGGAATATACGGCCTACTTGAATTTAAACCTTAATGTATAAGAAATAAAGGCTGAGAAAACTGAATTTTGAATTGTGGAAATACGTAATCATCGTATTAAGAAATTTGGACCATAATAGCTTTTGCTTTTAGGAAATTATTTCCTATGAATTTGTACGTAATTGAGAGGTTTTAGAGAATAAAGTTGGCGGGAAACTTTCATCGCGAACTTTTATGAAGTGTAAAAAGTTGCCATAGGCGTCTTATGTGTCTGGATGTTCTTATCTAACTAATAAGGGTTAGCGCAGCATAACTGCTGGGATAAGAAGGTATACCTACAATTTAAAGCTTCCTAATAGAATTTTAGATTCAGAGCAATAATGAATACATACTTTTACTTACTTAAAATGTATCGTATTCTACTACTTAAGCCCTTTAATTTGATACTCATATTGACTTGAGGGAGTTGTGAAAAAATGTGCACTTCCCCATTCTGTAGCGGCGGCCATCTTGAGCCGATTTGAACACTCTTCACTTAGGTATAGACATTTCATACTAAAAAATAAAAATCGGTCCATCCGTTTGGGAGCTACACACACACAGATACACACACGGAAACACAGACAGAAACTTATAACACTCCGTCATTTTTGCGATAGTATATTGGTCTACAAAATATAATTCTTGATTGTCGACTCCGACTTTTGTAAATGTGCTAACCGGCGCCGCGTGCCGTGCTTGTGTAGTCCTCAGTAATTAATATTTTTATTTATTTAATAATTATTATACTAATATTAATTAATATTTATACCTTTATATTAATGTATGTTTACTTTATTTATAAAGTAACGTAAATTATTTGCTTCACAGTTGTTTTCACTGTCTCTAATTAATTCTAGTTTTGCCAACTTACTCTCGCCAACACGTTTCAAACGTGTGGGCGAGAGTAAGTTATGTTTCAGAATAGCTTATCTAATTCTGTCTTCAAAGTAGAGTAGCAATCAAAGATAGGCATCCAGTTCTCATTAATTTAACTTTGGGTAACTTTGCCTAGGGCGCCTTGTCTCATATACAGACTAGGTATTAGACTGGTGTGGTATTGTAGCTAGATAATCTGCTACGAGATGCGACGGTCCCGGGTTCGATTCCCTTTAGAGGTAGGGTTTTGAATGATGAGTTGAACGTGTTCTTAATAAACACAATTGTACAGACAGTGATAGCCGCCGTATTTATGAGAAAATGAGGGTAGGAAAAGTTTACGAGGCAAGAAAGATGTAGGGTGAACTGTTCAACAATGAACCACCTAAATTTTCAGAACTGATGTCGTCATAACCGTAACTCAACTTTCTTATCCATCATTACTAAATCTTTGAAATTTATCGAGCTTTAATCTTGTTATTCGCATTTCGTTTATAATACTTTATTACGGATTTATAAACCTTTTTTCAAAACAAGAGATTTGTCGCAATGTGTCCAACTCTTGAAATGGAATGAACCACTAATTGTTGTACATTGAATCGCCAACATTTTCATATGTCTGCATTGAACCACTGAAGCGTACTCATTGAACCACGCCCGATGTGGTTCAATGTGTACTGAGTAATGAAGGTTCAGTTTTTGTAAGTGCACATTTAACCAATACAGTACACAATTAATCTCATAGCGTTACGCATTGAACCGTGGTTCATTGTTAAATACTACATAATTATTCAATGTGAGACACTCTTCACTTGAAAGTTTGGAGCCTTCTAGTGGACACAAACTGCACATTTAACCAATGCAGTACACGATTAATCTCATAGCGTTACGCATTGATCCGTGGTTCATTGTTAAAAACTACATAATTATTCAATGTGAGACACCCTCCACTTGAAACTTTGGAGCCTTCTAGTGGACATAAACTGCATATTAAAATTAATTACCACATGCTTAAACGGTGAAGGAAAACATCGTGAGGAAACCTGCTTGTCGGAGAAGGTTAATAGCTTTCGAAGATACGTTAGTGAATAAGTCCCCAACCCGCAATTTGGCCAGTGTGGTGGACTATGGCCTAGACCCCCTATATAGGGGAGACCTGAGCCCAGCAGTGAGCTCTACAGCCTACATCGAGGTCCGAGATGTCATCAGAGTTGTCTTTATCTGCAGTTAGTCATTAGTATATACTAGGTGCATCCCGCAGTTTCACTCATGAAGAACAGTGGTTTAAGACTTTTAAAATCGGTATAGTTTTGAAAGTCTTTTCTAACCACTTGTATTATGTACGAGTATATTCCCCGATGTTTGGTCATGATATATGTCACGAATAGCAGGGGTATGCATTATATAGCCCCAAATAATTGATTTAGTAAAGTAAACAGCCATATTGTGAGAAAATAAAAAAAAATAGTCTTTACATCGACAATGCCAAAATTTGTTTTTTTCCTATTGACAAGGCAACACGCGATGAGAGCGGGGCGGACTTGTGTGCCGTTAGAAGACTCGAAAGCTCGTTGAAATGTGTTAGTGCCACCCACGATCTGGCAACGTTGCATTTCCTAAATAATGCAATGATTCATTGTGTCCCACTGGGTTATTGTTGAACAGTTGACCCTACGTTACGACTATGATTCATTAGCTAGACCACGGGCTAGAAGCAAAAAGTCAGACAGCAGGACGGATAATGATAACGATTTTAAATTTTTTCTAACTATTGGAATATTTTTTATAATAATTAATACATTCCCAAAATTTGGCAATCGGAATACGTACTTGTTTTTTTAAGTCACATGAAACTGAACCCATATTCAACACGACTTTTTCATAATTTCTCCGCTTAATCTTTTATGGCGGTAGATTTCCTTATATCTGCAGCTATTTACGCTAAACGCCTCGCACAAATTTAATTTTATCTGATTGCTTGCGGCACCCCCGAGGTACTACCATGCTACCCCTCGGTTAGTAACAGCCCTCATGTGCCATCATAGAGATCTAGAGAGATGGCAGTCTCGTAAGCTGACAACGCAACCGCTGTCGCATTAGAAAGAGGAGTACAACAAAATACTAGAAATCGAACGTCAGAATTGGTTAGAACAGTACTACTACGTTGTAGCAAGAAAATCTCGGTCTTACAATGAAAAATATTTAAAAATTAAAAATATTTAAAGAAATATTAGTAGTTTAAATACTCTCTTTGTTGGTGCCCAACATAGTTGGCGAGCTAAAATCGCATCGGCTCCGCTGGCTCGGACATCTGGAAGGGATCGGGCGGTGAAAAGGGCTTATATGAGAGTCTACTGATGGCCGAAGACCCGTTGGCCTCCCTAAGTCCAAGTAGAAGACTGAGGTGACGAAAGATCTCCAAAAGCTCGGGGTGTATACTTGGCACGAGCTGGCAAAGGACAGCGAGGGGAGGCGCCTTTTGGTATCGGAGGCCAAGACACGGTTGGGTCGTAGCGCCGACTAAGTATGTAAGTAAATACTTTTAAAAAATACAAGATATCGAATGTCAGACTTGGTTTTAGAACATCAGTTACACAAGGTTATGTGGTTGCATAAACTTAATAGGGATGGTTATCCCTAAACGAGTGACAGCTGCGGATTTGTATAAAGAAATGAACCGAAACATTTGCTCAATTGGCTTGTCCTAAATATTTGAGTTTTGATGGATTATTTTCAAGACTTTCCGATGGTATGTGATTGCGATTATAAATTACAGTGAAACAAAACGACAATCTCGTAAATAACGTAGCCGAAAGCTGAATGCTTGTATTACTGCGGCGAGCAATGTGTTTCGTTTTTGTGCATATTGCTGCGACACACGCATCACTCTCTCACCATATCTTCATTTAGTTTGTGACATCTGTGGTTATGGTTGTTTACTCACATTCTTTCAAGGTTACCCAGAAAATGTACATAAGGAAGGTGTTGGGAAGAATGCTCGCTAATCAAACGTGACGCGACATTGCAACGTAATAACGTATTTTTGTGGATAATTTAACGCTTCATTGAAGACATTGGAATATTTGATTCTGATAAGCTTACATATTAAAGTCAAAGTTATTCTGAAAAATATATATATACGCACACACTGTGTTTCTACCCGACTGCTTATGATGTATTCGGGTGCATGTTCGTGATTTAAGGGTGATTTTAAATTGACTGCGAATATTTTTATCACGCAATCAGCATCGTTAATATAACATACTCGTATTTCACTAAAAACATATTTTTTTTTAATTTTAGTTTGTACATAAACTGGGAAATATATTCATCTAACTGCGGCAACACAAATCTAGGTTATGCGAACGCACTTGTCGTCGCCTTGACCTAATTTAGCGCCGGGGTATCGCCGCGGCTTAGGGTGTCAGCGAGTTTCGCGTTCACTTTGCATGCCTTCAATTGAAGTTTTCTCCAATATTTTTGTATTAAAGTGGGTTAAACAAAATAACACGAGTATTTTATTTTTCAACATTCTTTCGGCATACTAAATATACGCACTCAATATAGAATCACCCTATATGTGTACTCGTACTCGTATGTATGTCTATCTGTCTGTAATACTCTACAGCGTACAGCGAGGTCCGTGATGTCATTGTATTTGTCTTTACCTGCAGATGGTCCATAGTATATGCTAGCTGCATCCCGCGGTTTCACTCGTTAAGAGCAGTGGTTTTAAACTTTTGAAATCGATATTGTTTTTAAAGTCTTTTCTAACCACTTGTTTTATGTACAAATTGTTTGAATGGGAATATATTCTTTTAGAACTATTTCTTTATTATTTTTATACGGTCCAGTAGGCTGTTTTTTTTTAATTAAATAACTGTTGATAAGTCGAATTTATCTTGTTAAGAGGATCACCGACCCTGCACTGTTTTCGTGTTTCTCATACAATTTTCGTTGTATTGCAACGTAATGTTTTGTTATTGGTGTCAATCGCTTCATTATAATGTATGTTAAGTATACACGTTTTATTATTTTGAAAAAGTTATTGGATTCTGTATTATAAAGGCCTTTAATTGGCATCGTATCAGCGCAGAAATATGACTGCTTAGGAAGCTTGTAACTTTAAAGTGATTTAAAAAAACAGAAAAAATTAAAACGTGTAGACCTAGTAAGTAATGTGTTAGCTATGTGAAAAAAAATTACTGGAATCGGACAACAATAAAAGATAGAAAAGAGCTATAACTATATTATTGTATGGACAAGTTGGCGGACTATAGCTGTTTTAAAGTTAAGTATTTACAGGATCTTTTTTAACTTATTTCAATAATGAAGAGATAATTTGCGTTTTTCTGTATGCTCCTCAATTTCTAAGAGATGGCTGGATCGATACGAAAAATATTTTCCTATTCGAAAGGGCTTTTCCAATTGATATCAAAATCGCTTGACTGAGTAGGTTTTTTACAAAACACAACTTTTAATTTTCTTTCTGTAACCTATACATAGATGACATTTATGTGATGTACCTAAGTTATACGTGTCGAATTGAAGTATATTTACATTTTTTACCCGACTGCGAAAGAAGGACGGTTTTGTTTTTCGAGTGTATGTAAGTAAGTACGTATGTAAATTCACGCTCTAGAGCCTAAACGGGATTCGTCTTTGATTTGTCGTGTGAGTGACACTGGGTACATCAAAATGAAATAATAAGAAAATAAGGATGATACACAGGTTTAAATATTTAGCAGTCGGCTTTTTTCAATTCGCTTTTAAACCACTTGTGCAAACTATTACTTGTTTTATGGACACGAAAAAATGAAACAAGCTTGAAACGGAGCGCACACCTCAGAGGCTACTAAGAGCAATACAATATTACTTCCGACGGTATTCAACACCGCGACCTCTCCCGCACGAGTCGGCACGTTCGTCGCAGCGCTTACCGTGTCCCAGGGGAAGAAAGAAATGGCTGATAGCGTCAATGTAACATGATATCATATTTTGATGTTTTTAGGAAGTTATGGATAGAACGAATTTTTTCACAGCTTTGTCTATGTCGCATAGAAACTATTATATATATATATAAAAACGAACCCTCCTGAATCCTGATCACGCTATAACTTGAAACCGACTTTACAGATTTATGTTTTTTGAATGTTGCCAAATACTTCGTATTCTTGCCATACTAATAATTCTAATCCTAACTAATATTATAAATACAAAAGTAACTCTGTCTGTCTGTCTGTTTCGCTTTCAAGCCAAAACTACTAAACCGATCTGGATGAAATTTGGTGCAAAGGTAGATTGGACCACGGGAAAGGACATAGGATACTTTTTAACCGACTTCAAAAAAGTAGTTCCCCCATTATCTCTACAAACCAATGGGGAACTATACATCCTCGACATAGAGGACTATCCGTTGATCCGATCTTATGCTGATGGTAGTTCAGGTCGCATTCATATCTATTTACTGCTTACCTTTTTTAAGTAAAAAATTTAGTTGTACGTAACAGCATGTCATAAATGTTAATCTATCGTAAAGATTACATAGTGTAAATTATGATATGAAACACGTAAATGTCATGTATATTTAGTATTTATTTTCCATTTTATTAGTTTAAAAAAGCAGTGACTTGACGAACAATTATAATATTATTATTTTATACAACTCCAGGACTTACTACACTGGAGATGCTGATGTTATTTAAGTGTATGTGAATTAAAGACAATTGTAAATAAATAAAAAGTGGCCGGTGATGATTCCGACCATCAGACGTAGATCTGCTCTTGTTAGCTTAAGTAAGCTGTTGGTTACCTTTTTGTTTATCCGTGGAAAGAAATATTTGGCGTGTCTGCAGTCTTGTTTTTCTAGCCACAGGCTTTGTTGCTCTTTTTCTGTGTCTGTGTGTAGTTACTATCTAAAAATACGTAAATATTTGATTGTAAAGTGACCCAATATGCTTAGATTCAAAGGCAGAAAAAGAAGTAAGTATTTTTTTTATTAAAGAATTTTTTAAGATTTCTCAATGTTTATTTAATTTTCTAGAAGAAGAATAAGAACTAGAAGACTACATTGAAGACATTCTATTTGCAAAGTAAATTTCAAAAATTTGCCAGGTTCAATTTAATTAAGTCGGGTTTAACATTTTTTGGAGATTTACTTGTTGCTTATGAATATACTTTTATGTTCTTTCTTTTATTATTTTATTGTATTATATACCTGAAGCAGGGATTTAACTGTACAGTTTTACGGCTTATTCACATCACCAATCATTGGGACTTCAAGTGGAGACAAAGCCACCGATAAAACCGATCTGTATATAGAAGGTCTTACAGAAGTCTTAGAAGACACGGATACTAGCAGTATCTCCTTGTCTCCCCTCAGGGAGATACCAGGGGAGACATGGCCCCGAAGCCGATCAGACGCGTGACTAGAATGCCGGTGTTTATCTGGCCCAACGTATAAGCTTTACCATTCAGCGTGGTAATACCGCTAGGACTGGGCACGCTGCCCTCCGGTAGAGATCGGGTTTGAACATTTGGGTTACCTGTAGATCTTGAGTGATCTATAAGTAATCATCTGCTTACAATGCCATTTGCAATATATATTTTTATAGTATTAAGTATAACTATATATTTTTATACAGACACATGCCCAGTAAAAAAAGTATATATAAATATTACTTGCGAAGAAATAAAATCTCCAAGTAGAATTGTTTTTATTAATGTTGTATGATGAATGCTGCTTGTTTCCAGTTTTTGGGGAGAAATTAGGGGATGAAGGGGCGGGAAATTGAAAATGTTTATGTTAACGGTACCTACTTTTGTTGTATGTAGATACATATATTCGTTGATATCATCCGTCACAAAAGATTTAAAACAAATATTTGAGCTGATGTTATGGTTCATCCATACTAATATTATAAATTACATTCACATTTTCATATATAGTTGGTTTATTACCTGTAAATGATCATCATGAAACTTGGAGGTATTACAAGTAACATAGGATTTATTGAAAAAAAATATGTCACCACAGTAACAGGTTTATGAAACAATCAATTATGATTCGATATCTAGTAATTTTACCGATCAACAAAAAATTTGGAAATATGTACCTAATTCGACGGTAGGTATGTTTTTTTTTTATATTTGTCACCTTATTTCTCCGAGATGGGTGGTCCAATATGAAAAAAGATTTTTTGTTTCAAGGAGTGTATTTCTTGAGTGGTCTCATTTATAATTTATCAAAGTCGGTCTGGACGTTTGATTTTTAAATCGCAAATAGAAAAAGATTCATAAGACATTTTTGTAACGCAAGTTTTACGTATCGGTTACACTTTTTTAAAAGTATTAGTGAATACTTAATTTTTTTTTTAAGTTGAAATTTTATAAATAAAATAAAATAAACAATACAAAGCAATTTTATGACCTTGCTCGCGTAAGATAGACTTGCGCCTGTAAATATCTAACGTTTTATCAAAAAGTTAGAGAACTTGTTAAAGACACATAAAACTCTGAGATGAGCAGACGTTGACTTTAACATCTGTTTTGATAACACCACCCGGATTACTACAGCCTTCTTACTGTTTGTCGTAAAATAAAAACAACTCGACGATAGAAAACAGTATTTTATATTTTTAATCAATAAAAACTTGAGAACTGGCACAATACACAGAGTGTGGTGGCCAAACAAGAAAGAATAAAAAAAAGGTTATCAATTCGTCAGATCTTTTTTTTACAATGTTTTTACCCGACTTCGAAAGAAGTATATATGTATATTTTTGTAACACGCCCTAAAGCCTAAATGGGCTTGTCGTATTTTTATGTGAGTGGTGTCAATAGATTCGTCTTAGTCGTGAGAGTGACACTAAGTAGGTACATCATCAAATTAAAATTTTAAATTAAGGATGATACACAAGTTTAAAGTTGTGTTTCCCGCTTTCTCTATATTTTATACAATATTAATATAATATAATGTTTTTTTTTAAAGTTACTAAGGTACCTTTTCAGAAGGTTTTATTTATTTTTCTTATATAAATTTTATCCAAATCGTTTCATTAGTCAGGTTCATAAATACCTACGTCTATTGCACGTGGTCCTATAGCGCACTTCTTCTGGTTGATCCATGAGCATTGCATTCCCGTGGTGGGTCAATAACACAACGGAAAATTATGTCGTAATCCAAAAAAGCCTGGCTGAAGAGAAGTCTTTTTTTTAAGTATTTTGCTTGTTATAAAATTGAAGGTGTGTTCATGTTCTATACGAGTAGAATTAGGAAACAACGATCTCAGTAAGTAACTTTAAGCATTTCTATTTAGTCGTTACTAAGCATTCACCAACATTCAGAGCGTTTAAATATTACCTGGAAATACCTTAAAGTACATTCGAGTTGGTACCAGGTACTTTAGGATAGAATATTAAGTATATTTCTAGGACACCTAGGTATAAATAATATATGAGGTACCTATTTAGTAATTAATATAAACCACTTACAACGTCATATAGCCCTCTATATAAATTAAAAACGAACACTAGAGCCAGCCATTTCATTATACTACCTACATGTTCAATTCTCAATACCTATGCTGGACTTCCACGCCTATTCTAATACGCGTCAGTCCAACAAAGTGTGTAAAATCTCTAATGTAACTCCACTCCAGTCAGCGGGTTAATGCGACATCGAACGACAAATCCTTATTTGATGTGCTTTTAATATTTTCTGTAAGCCATTAAAGCTTTTAACAAGTTAATGAGGTTATGCCGCCATCTTGATTTAGTAGCTGTCAAAAGGCACGCCTTGTAATTGTTTAAAATGGCGTTGATTTGAACGACGAAGTTAAGATGATGAGAGATTAAAATGTTGTTTAGCTTAAAGGGTTTGATAGACGTTTTATGGTGTAGAAACACATAAAAGTATCAAGATGCTTCATACAGAGAGCTTTACGTAGTATGAGAAGCTATTGTGTGAGGAGATGCTTTTAGAGAGTTTGGGTTAGTGGTAATCAAGTTTGGTATCGACAATCGTTTTTTATATTAGTTCTTTCGATTCAAAGGTTGCCTGGAAGAAATTGCTTTAGGTGATAAGGCCGCCCAATACACTACCAATGTATAGATTTGTCTTGCTGTATCTTTTTATATTTTGTTCGGTGTGCAATAAAGCTATTTTTTCATTCAAGTCAGTGAAGCCCTTGCCTCTCACCTTCTCGCGAGAGGGTGTGGTCTCGATCCTAGGTTCAGGCATACACCTCTGAATTTTTCACTCTTGTTTACTTACCCATGTAAAAATTCATTTTATTAGCGTTAAAGGAGAAAATTGGTAGGAAAACTGGAAATCATAGAAAGGTAATAGAGAGTGAGTGTGGTGGACTATGGCTTACACCTCCTTCGCAGGGGTAACCCATGCCCAGCGGGGAGATCTAATATAGTCAACGTAATATACTTATGTCTATGGCTTCGAGAATCCATTAGTAACGTTGCCATAGCAACCTAGTAGAAAACAATACACTGTTGTTTGGGTGCTGAGCTGAAGTCATTTGTCCAACAACTATAAGGATTTGTACAAAATGTCTAAGAATAAATTGGGAGGCGTTTGGGAAGATAAAGAAGTGCTCTTTGATCTACCTTTCGCGTAAGTGAAGAGTGCTAAGTTAGTTACCTAAGTTTATACACATTATTCCTCTCTGGTCTACATTGGTGGACTTAACAGATGATATACAAATAAAGTTATCCAATTATGTGATAGGTCAAAAAATAGACAATGGAGAAATAAACACCGTAGGCGTTGCTGAAGTACGAGTAGTTAGTCTGAATCGTAGCTGCGTCAAAATCCTGCTAAGCTTATGGAAATCTACATAATGATTTGAGCACTTAAAATATATGTGTTTCAAAAGTATGGATAAATAGCTGTGGACAGTTCGGAAATATTAAAATATCGCAACTTACTCCTACGATATTAAACTAAAATTTTGACAAAATTAAAGATTAAATAAATCAATAATAATAAATAATGATCAATGATTCGTGTTAACTATTGTATGTTACTTATGTTACCTAGAATTAATAATCGCCATGTAGTGTGTTACATGATTTTGCATTACAAATTTAGCAAACTTTAAAAAAAAAAAGAGGAAATTCCAATCAATCATATTTTCCCCATGTCTATAAAAACAGCCCCACTGGATATACAGGGCTATCAGCTAGGGGTGTGCCAAGTCGAAAGGGGGTAACTATACTCATCCTAACGAAAAAATTTCACTATGGGACCAACACAGAATTCAAGAAAAAAAAAACTGTTTCATCTCTAATCGAATCATTATGTCTACTTAACTTTTCTTGTTTAGGTACCTGAAACTGCGACCTGGTGAGAAGATCTTCGACAGGATAGAGCCGATAGAAGACACGAAGGGGAACAGCGGCACTAAAGGTCGGATGGTGGTCACCAGCTTGAGGGTCATTTGGCATTCACTCGCCTCGCCCAGGATCAACCTTTGTAAGTAAAAGCATTGCCATTCAGCGTGGCAATACCGCTAGCATGTTAGGTACGCTCTGGTGAAATATTTGGATTATGTATAGATTTTTCCAATGGCTATTTCTTTGGTGTTAGGTAATTAGAACACTTAAAGCTAGATAGTAAACACAACAATTAATTCCTATTTATAACCCCAGACGCAAGAACGACAGGGTGTTATAAATTTGTGGAAACGGATGGACTGATTTTGGTTTTGTTTTTTTTTGTATGAAAGGTGTATTAGTCGGTAGTGTTCTTAGCTATAATTGATGAAAATCGGTCCAAGATGGCCGCCTCCACAATTTAGCGAAGTACAAATTGTTATCACACCTCTTTCAATATGGGTATCAAATTAAAGGGCTTGACTAGTAGAGAAATACACATTATGATAATATCACATCAAATGTCGGTAGGTTTGGAAATTGTCAATTAATAAAAGCCCCTTAATTAAAGATTAAAGGAATAATTATGAATTTTCTTTGGTATACTATACCTTTACCTACTCTCTTTCTAACAAATAAAATCAAGAAATCTGGAAACATATTTTAACAAAGAGTTCATAAGTGAACCAATCAACCACAGTTTTCTTTCATCAGCAATCGGCCTGAACTGCATCATCTCTACTTCCACGAAGGTGGTGAACTCTGGTCTCCGCGGCACTACGCAGGCGTTGTGCGTCCTCGCTGGGTACAAGACCAGCAGATACGAGTTTGTCTTCACCAATCTAGCACCTAACTGCGTCAGACATTATACTTCCGTTCAAGGCGTTCATAAGTAAGTTACTTAGTACTTGAACTGAAACTAGATACAATGCCCGCGGCTTAATCAAAATCACTCAAGTGGTTTGATTTTTAATCGAAATAACTGAAAAAGTTATTAGGTACTATCGGCCGGTAGTCACTTTTTTTCAATTATTTTGATTGTACACCTTTTTATTTAAAAGTAGGTGTTTGTAGTGTGGACATTACAAAACTACAAGAAAAACTGGAACTCTAACTAAACTTAAACAGAAGCCTTAGCAAGCATTGATGGACTTACGGAATACGTTTTTTGCTATTATGTACAAGTTTATACTGAACTAGTGGGTGTCACCCGCAGCATTGCCCGCGAAGTAAAATTATATAGAAAGAAGTGTAAAGCTTTGTAAGAAAATCCTTTCTAAGTACACCACTCCATGCTACAATGAACACCTATCTACTTACCATGTCTCTAGGTTCAGCGGTCAAGCTCTGCTTTGATTCCTAGCGAAACTCAGTGAGTCAGGAGCTAAAGTCTGTTATTTGAACTGTTTCAGAATTACAATTGCATTCCGTATATAGATCCAATATATAGACAGTTGTTCCAACCAGTATTATGTAGAGCTGGAGCTGGACTTTCGTTCGCGAGATTAGTTTGATAAATTATATTTTATATTGTTTTGTTTCTGTTATGATTTTGTAAATGATTTCAGGGCGTACGCGAACTCAAGGCTCTATAGAGATATAAAACTAAGAGGTGCAATAATACACAACAAGCAACTCCGAATGCTGAATCTTGAGAAGGTAACTGTTTTGTTCATAGTAGGTATTTACTACTAGGAACCCTTCTAATATCGCTCTATCAGTCTGTCCGCCCTGAAGTTACTTATATTTTACAGATTTAGTTGAGGTATCATGGATATGTGTGGAGACGTGCTCTCGTAAAATTAGCAGGCGCTTTATACGGTTTATATTGATTCTAAAATGACTGCGTATATTTTAACCACGCAAACAGCATCGTTAATAATTTGCTAATAAAAACCACATCTGTTTTTGCATTTTTGTTTACAAAAAAACTGTTTACCTAAGCATTATTACACAAATGTGAGCCACACAGGTAATCGCGCGTGTCGTCGCCGTGACCTAGTTTCGCACCGGGGCAGCGCCGCGGCTTATGGTGATTATGACTTTCGCGTTCACTAAATATGACTCCAATTGAAGTTTTTTCAATATTTTTGTACTTAAGTGAGTTAAACAAAAAACAGACGGATACGTATATTATATTTTTAAATATTCTTTCAGTGCAGTAAATATTTACACTCAATTTAGAACCCGTACAGAAGTATTTCTTAGCAACATGAAATCATTACTGTAACATGTAAGTACTTATATTTCTTACAGACTGTGTTAACTTTTTAAATATTAGTAAGTTTTTGTTACAGATATGCCTACATGAACAAGGTATCTGGAATTTGTCTAGCGATTCAGGCAAT
The DNA here is from genome assembly GCA_947049295.1 of Ligdia adustata. Lineage (NCBI taxonomy): Eukaryota > Metazoa > Arthropoda > Insecta > Lepidoptera > Geometridae > Ligdia > Ligdia adustata. Next base: position 11,368,891 of record OX346231.1, read on the forward strand.
TTGGGAACACTATTAGTTTCTAACGTTCGCGTGGTTTGGTACGCGGATGTTAACGAAGCCTTCAACGTTTCTATGCCATACATTACTATTGAAACTGTAAGTTATACATTATTAGATTCTTTTTTATAAGTCTCTTTTGACCAAGATGAAAACCGTAGTCTAGGCTAAATGTAAGTCACGAGCTGAGAATAAATTTAAAAAAAGTTAAGAATGTTGCCCTATATTACAACATAAACTAATTTAGTAGAATAAACACATATCATTGCCACCCACGCCTAACTTTTATTGCGAAAGTGCGCTTGGGTTTTCCTTCTTCTTCTCTGCTTTAAAGTTGAAACCTGGATAATTCGGGTTCCCAAATGATCAGTTTTACTAACATAATAAGACGCGGGAATATACCTGTAGGGTAAATGGGGTTTTTAGCAGATGAATGTTAGTGCAGTATATTTCAGGTGTTAAGTTAAGCAAGTCTTAAGTAAATTACCTATTAATCCAAAATAGGCGCTTTGCACTCGTGTCCTTGTAAGCTGATTTTTCTGTCGATCGATCCTGCCTAGATTATGTTTATTTTTTAGATTTCCATACGTGATTCAAAGTTTGGCGAAGCACTCGTTTTCGTTGTTCGTCAATCATGTGGTGGTTATGTTTTGGGATTTAGAGCTGATCCTCATGACAGGCTTCGACCACTGCTATCAGAGTTGCAGGCATTACATCAGGCTTACAATGAAAAACCTATATTTGGTATCGAAATGAATTGGGATAGTGAGGTATTAATATGAACTTATTATATACATACAATTACTGTTATTTATTTATTTACACTCCTAAATCTTTACATTTAAATAATTCCACATAAAATCCCATACTATGTAAGCCTGTGTTGCGGGGGGCTATAAACTTATGGATTTCTTTAAACATAATCCAAAGTCTAAAAACCACACAATCGTACCTATAAAATCTATATGTCAACTAACCAAATTTTAAAAGCATTTAAAGCATTTACCAAATTCTTAAACTTTATAATCATAATGGTAATAAAATAACATATTATTTTGTAATCTACATTTTATTTTCCAGACTTCAAAGCCGGTAGTAGATGACATTGAAGAATTGGAAGAAGTAGGAGAGCCACGGGGAGAAATGGGACCTAATTTATATTTAGCTTCACAACTGGCGCAAAACAAAAGTGAAACTGAAGTACTACCAGTATACAATCCATATTTAGGGTTGGCTATTGAACCTCTAAAGGAAGGATTTACGCTAAAAAGTCTCTTTGAAGTCCAAACTTTAACCTAAATTTTTTTTAACATTTTATTATCAATTAGTGTGAATAGTTTCTAATAACTATGTGCTCGAAAAAGATTGTGTTTGGCGTGATAGTCATGTAAAATTGAGAAAGACATGCAGGGAAGACTTTCTCATGTGTAGATGTAAGTGTACTTTAATATAAACACAATTAAAAAAATTACGAATCATTTCATTCGACATAGTAATAATTAGAGACGGTATGTGGCAATATTTAGTGCCTTGTCAAGATGATGGGACTTTTTGGCGGGAAGTCAAACTAAAGGCGGGAAATTTATTTTCTGCGTGAAATAATTACTTTTATTCCTGTTTTCTCGTGAGTAAATATCAATATCACAACGGAAAAAGTGTCCGACGTCACGCTGCGATGGGGACGGAGGACGATGAGGGCTTCCAGCCCTCTGAAAGAAAAAGAAAATTTGATGCCATTCTACCATCACCAGAAGCTAAGTACAAAATGTATTTGAAACCAAATTACACTCGGTTATTTCTAGAGAAAAGTGCTGTGGATTACACAGTTTACGTAGAGTCAAAAGAAAAAGAAAAAATCGGCAACAAAAACCCTATTAAATTGACTCAACTCTTTGTAGACAATATAAAGGGAATCGCTGGCGTACACAGAATAAATCCATTCAAAATAGGCGTAACATTTCAAAAAGCAGCAGCTGCTAACAGTTTTTTGAAACAAGACAGCTTTCTTAGTCGAAATAAGTTGCGCGCATTCATCCCAGCGCACTTAGTTGAAAAGATTGGGATCATAAAATATGTTCCAGTAGATATGAGCAATGAAGAAATATTTAAAAACATAAATTGCGATACCGACATCATCAGCGTGAAGAGGTTTATGAAAAAGGATGAAAATAAGAAACTCGTACCACTCACAACAGTAGCCATTACCTTTTCGTCAACAACTTTACCTCGGTACGTGTTCCTAAATTTATTTAGGTACCAAGTTCATACCTATGTTCCACCACTGATACAATGTTTCAAATGTTACAAATTCAACCATTCAGCCAAAGTATGCCGAAGCAACACCCAAATGTGCTCGTCGTGTGCCAGGGCACATCTTTTCAAAGAATGTACATCAGAAACCCTACAATGCATCAATTGCGGCGGAAGTCACCTAGCCATATCACGAGACTGTCCAGTTAAAATTAAAAAACTGGAAGAAAAACGTAAACAAATAATAAGCCCTAACCGATCATTTGCCTCCGTGGTAAACAATAATGTAGACAACTTTCCTCCTTTGAAGGAAAAATCGATAGCCTCGAACAGCTTATTATCAGAAACTAAAAATAAAAAAACCGAAACAAAGTCCAACTTAGATGTAGAACAAATTGCTAACAATGAAATAATTCTTAATGCTATTGTTAAATCGCTAATTACTCTAGCAAACTCTAAATCTACCGAAGTCATGACATCTAATAGAATAAAAGACATATTTTTAAGTAATTTACATTAATTTTATGGATAATAGGTCCTATAATAATTTATGAAATAGAAAAACACACATAACATTAGCCCAATTTAATGTACAGAGTGTTACCAGTAAAAAACCTTTGCTGATTAATTTTCTTTATGAAAAAGATATTGATATCTGTTTGTTAAATGAAACTTGGTTAAAGTCTAGAAGTTCTTTCAGTATTCCAAATTATAATGTTATACTTCAAAACGGTCCAGATGGTCATGGAGGCGTGGCCATCTTTTATATCATCATCATCATCATCATCAGTATTCATTTTTTCAGACTCCTTATTACGATTTTCTACAATCAGTCGCAATTATATTAAAAACTAAATTTGGTAATCTGACGTTATTGTGTGCTTATGCGCCACCAAATCGAGGTACACGAATCTTTAAATGCATAAAATTAAAACAGATAATTAATAACTTGCCTAAGCCGATCATGGTTTTAGGTGATTTTAATGCACATCGTGTTTCATTTGGTTGTCGTTCTTCGAACTCCAGAGGTAATAGTATTTATAATTTACTAGACGAGTGTGATCTATGCATTCTAAACACAGGATCTTTAACCACAGTTGGAAATATTCGTAACAACCCTTCTTCAATTGACATAACATGTATAAGTCCCAATTTAGCTCCTTTGTGCTAGTGATAGATAGTGATTGTGCTACTGCAGTTAATAGAAGTAGATTAGCTTTGAAAAAATATTGGTCAATACCTACAATAGCTAATTATATAGAATACAAAAAGATTGACGCTCTTAAAAAGAAATTGTTAAGTCAAAAAAAGAAGGATGGTTGGAGATCCTTGTGTGAGGCATTTAATAGATACACACCGGTGAGTATGGTTTGGAATTATATCAGAAGATTTAAAAGAGCTGGTTCTAGAAAAACATTCAAAAACGATGAGTGGATACCTTCCTTTTTAGATAAATATGCTCCACAATCTCCTCCTGAAAAAGACGTAGATACAAAAAGATTAAATATTATTTTTGACTCAATAGGTAACACTGATGGATACTTTTTGAATGAACCATTTACAATACATGAATTTAAATCAACCCTAAAATCAAGGAAAGATACAACACCAGGACTTGATGACTTTACGTACAAATTAATTCGCGAACTTCATCCAAATGCTCAAAATATTCTTCTTAAGATCTATAACTTGTTATGGGAAAAAATTATATTCCTACGTCTTGGAAGACGCAATGTGTTTTACCAATTCTGAAAGCAGATAAACCCGATAACGAATGTGATTCTTATCGACCTATATAATTATCTTCTTGCATAGGCAAATTATTTGAAAATATGCTTAAATTACGGTTAGAATTTTATAGCGAAAAGAATAACATGTTACCTGATCAACAATTTGGTTTCAGAAAAGGTAAAAGTGCAGTTGAAAACTACATGTCTCTCATTACTGATATAAAAAAATCTTTTCATAGTCATTCATATACAGCTTGTGCTTTCCTTGATGTTTGCGGTGCGTTTGATAATGTTAATCCTACAATACTTGTGCAAATTTTATGGAAACTTGGAATACCTGGAAAATTTGCAAATGGATATTCAGTTTTTTGTTTAATAGGACAATGTTTGTTAAATTTAATCATATTTTACATGGACCTAGAGAAGTTTTCATGGGAACAATGCAAGGTTCCACAATTTCGCCACTACTTTTTGGATTGTACACATCTCAAATAAATAGATATTTGACTGATCCGTCAGTCAAATGTCTTTTATTTGCTGATGATATCGTTGTATATAGTGTAAATAAAGATGTAAATATTGCTATTAGAAACTTAAATAATGGCCTATCTCAGATTAAGAGGTTTTATGAAGGTTTGAATTTAGGAATAAATGTAGATAAAAGTGGAGCTATGATATTCAGCAAGAAGTGTGTAGACTTAGACAATATTTCACCTGTTTCTCACTCCTGTAATAATCTAAACTGGTTACAAGAGAAAAAAATTCTAGGAATTTAATTAGATAGTAAATTAAAATTTGAGACTCACATCAACTACATCATAAAGAATGCTGGCAGAGGGTTGAACATATTGCGTTCTCTGGCTGGTGTTCATTGGGGTTCAGATCCCAAAATATTATCAATGCTTTACAAAAGCATTGTCAGAAGCCATTTTGACTACAGCTCATTGGCCTATATGAATGCTAATGTTTCTAATTTACGAAAATTAGATGTAATACAAAATAGAGCATTATCACGGGAGCAATGTGTTCCACACCAATAAATGCAATGGAAGCTGAATCTGGCATTATACCACTAAAATTGAGACGGCTACAACTTGCTCAAAACCTTTGTCTTAAATTACTGGCAACTGACAACAAATTTGTTATGAATAGAATTTTACCTACTCAAGACCTTCCTTCAGATTTCACTTATAACTTAGATATAAACGCAGAAGAACTCCTTTCAGAACACCTACCAGAACCATTAAAAATAATTTTAAATATTAAGAACCTTTGTAAAAATATGCACACTTCCAATCCTCTCCCTATATTCTGTGCAGATTATAAAGCCATGATCCAAACTGATATTAATATCAATTTAGATCAAATTTGTAACCAATTTGAATTTTCGGAATATTTAAACAATCAACCTTTATTTACCTACATTCTGTATACGGACGGTTCTAAAACTGAGGATAATGTAAAATCAGCTTTTTATGACTCGCAGACAAAGAATAGTTTTTGTGTGAAATTAGACACTCATTGCAGCATTTTCACAGCAGAGTGTTATGCAATTTATTGTGCGTTAGTTTATATAAATAATGTAAATAGAACTCATTTCTTAATAGTGTCAGATAGTAAGAGTGTACTTTTAGGTCTAAGTGGTAATTTACTTTAATTTAGTACTAATTATATATTGTTAAATGTTAAAACAATTTTGCTAAATTTAAGTAATGGAGGCAAGTTAAGTTTAAATGGGTAGCTTTCCATCGCAATATTTCGTCGGGTAACCAAGCTGCTGACAAAGCAGTCCGAGGAAAATTTAATGAAGACCGAACAGAATTAGTACATATACCTTATACTGATTATCAACAGAAACTAACAGAAAATATTATGAATTTATGGCATTCATTCTGGCGATCGGTATCTGAGAGAAAAGGTAGATGGTATGCATCAATTCAGAATGCCCCGCCGCAAAGACCTTGGTACCACAAAAGAAAGGACATAAAAAACAGAAATTTTATAACTACAATAAATAGACTAAGATTTGACCACTGCAGAACACCAGCTCATCTTGCAGGACTCAAAATTGTACAAAGTGATAAATGCGAATTTTGTATTAGTGAAGTTGCTAATCTGCAACATATTGTAATGAAGTGCCCGAAATTTAGCTTAGAAAGATTAATTTTAGTTGCAGAATTGCAGATTATTTGTAAAAGTGTGATACCGAATGATTTACAAAAACTTCTTAGCAACCTGTAAATTTTATTCCTATATATAAGTTTAACATTGTATATTAATAGTTAAGTAAATAGTTCAATAAGTTAGGCATTAAGGACTTTTATCCAGTTGCCAATAAAAAAAAATATGTCAAGATGATATATGACAGTGACATATAATTAGAGTCGTAGCGTAGATTTTTTTGTAAACATTGTCGCCTGCGAATTGTTATTGACGCGATTCGCAATTTCGCGAAGCAATGTGATTGCTTTTGTCGTATTTTAGTTACAGATCATTTTAATTGTATTTAGCAGTTTTTGATACCCTTGAGGACGTGACTAATCCATTAATCATTATTAACGAAGAGCTGTTTCGCCGCGAAATCCCTAACTGCTTGTTCTATCAGTTAAGTACACTAAAATACCATCACTTTTAGTGAATTTTATATGTACTCGTAGATGAAACAATGAATAAAGAAAACAGTAAGGGCGCGGCTGGTCTGGTAAGTGTGTTTATCAGTCTTTGAATAGCTACAGATACTTGCAATTTAATTTCTCTTTCATAACATACTTAAATCCAAAGATTTTTGTATGCCTCAATTTTCTGTAATTCAAATTTTGATGTAATTACTATTGATTTTGAATACGAGCAAGCTTATTCAGAAGATCTTGTTTCTATTTGCAGCGTCGCTCAGCAATTGCAGAAAGGATACGGCTCAGAGAAGAATGGTCTGCATTGAAAGGGACTGAGTCTCAACAAGCCAATGTGAAGCAAAACCATGTACTAACAAAGAAAGAGAGCAACATTAAGACAACTGCCGGTGTGGTGAAGAATGTAACCAATTTGAATAATAGATGTCGCAAGGTATTTCCTCTGTCCATAACAATGTTTTTAATTTGTTTGTTTCATTATGCAAAACAAACTTGCTGTCAATGACATCTAGTAAAGTGCACTGAATGACTAGATTTATTGCGAAGCGAATGTCCAGTTTTTTTGTAATATATTTTTATGTAAAATAAAAAACGTGGTGTAATGGTGTGCTCTGGCAACTATCCTTGAGAGAGAGTGTGTTTGAGTGAGAGTAGGCATGCTCCATCTAGAGCCAAAGTGTCCCTGAGCTGCATGGTTGTGCCAGCTGTGCCTTCATGTCCAAGTTAAAAGAAGTGGTAAAAGCTGAATACTTACAGCAAGCATTGTTGTCAGGAATCAATTTGTGGCAGAAAACTCTGTACTCATATATATAATTTTTTTTCATTATTTCATTTGTTGTAATCTTAGTTATGTGTAAATTTAATATAAAAAATTACATAAATATTTAATGTAGAGCCACTGAGATATTTGTGATATTAATGAAAAAAAATTTAAAAAACATACAATTTTTTTTACTAGTTCAGATGTCTCTAGAGTGATTGGAAATCATTCTGACAAATTGAAAACGTAATTCTTTATATTTGTCAGTAAAAATTGCTTTGCTCTCAATTCCCAGCCCAGCTCAAGAAATATGTCCCAGGTAAGTGATACACTCTGTGGAGTGGTGGCCCTGGTTGAGGTAGGGTCGGAGAGCAGAGCCCTACCGCTGCGAGCTGCGCTGTCCGCCTTGGGAGCCTCTGTGCTGCCTGCCTGGAACCCTCTCGTCACCCATCTTGTTTGGTCTGAAGGTAATATTAATAATTATACAATATTATTTTAACCAACTTCAAAAGAGATGTAGTATTTCTTGATTTTTCAGTGTAATCTTATTTAATTTCTTGTTTGATGACTTTCATTACAAAACTTCTTTGCAATTTTGTGAATGTCACATGAGATGATATGCTACAAAGAGGTTTGATAGCACAATACTGTTTCTCATATCTAACATCTTTTTGAGTGTGTGACATTTATTATTTAGCAGACTTCCTAAAAAAGGAGGAGGTATTGAATTAAATGTTTTTTTTTTAATATTATACTGTTTGTTACCTGATTTCTCGGAGACAGCCAGATTTGAAATTACACACTTAAATTGATCAAGGATTTGATATTTAAATAGAAGTCACTTAAAAAGCAAATGAATGTCGGTTATATTTTTTTAAATTTTATCATAATTTGTAGGCGGTTCCCGTGCGACCCGCGCCAAGGCTCGTGCGCTCGCCTGCCGCCTCGTATCTCCACTGTGGGTGGAAGCGATGGCAGCATGCTCGCAGCGGCTGCCCGAGCGCGCCTTCCCTGCCGCCGCGCGCGCCTCCGACCTGCCCTCGCCTGCCACCCTGAGGGGACTGCTTGTAAGCACGCTCTATTTTATATGACCATCTTTAGAAACAAGGAGAAGGTTGGATAGATAGATCAACGCTTAGTTGTAGCCACACAAAACATACAAAAAAAGCGGTCTCTTCCAGGCAATGTTTGGATGAAAACTATTGAAAAAAAATGTATAGGGTGGGGGATTGTACTTACAATAAAGAAAGTAATTTGTACTTACACATATATAAATATGCATACTAAGATTCTATCCCAATTAAGGTTCCTAATGAATTGTTATCTTTTAAATATATTCTCTGATATTTTGGGACCAATTAAAAAAAAACTTTGTTTTCCAGGATTCATATTTTTTTTATAATCGACCCACTAGTGTGACTTGTATGCCAAATCATAAAAAAGATGGCGACACTGACCGGTATCGTAATTTAGATCGTTCGTGAATATCGAGGTTGGCAGAATATCGACAGTGGCCTAATGTTCAAAGCATCTGGTCATGTTACCCAGAAAATGCAGCTTCGAATCCCGCCTGTGAAAATTTTCGTTAGCTAATCGTATCTTATAAGTATTAATAACTAAAAACAATATGTTTATGAAATTTTTAATATTACTTTTTTTATATTTCACGGAAAATAATTATTAGGTACTTACTAGTAGGTAGGTTAATGACTAAAGGCTTATGTTTAAGCACCACCCGAAAAAGTACCTATTTTACTACCTAAAAATTTTAAACGTTTACCAAAATGGATAAATGGTCATCAAATTACGTTTCCTAAAATATTATGAATTTTTAATATATTATTATTATGAAATAAATCAGTGGACCTTGTTGCCGAAAGTATTAGGATTGTCATTTAAAAAATGCCCTAAATCTACGGCAGACCTTGTTGCCGAAAGTATTTGGAGTGTCATAATTTGGTGATTAATTCATTTTGTTAAGCCATTTTAGGAACAAAAAAATATTTTTGTATTCGTCTAAATTATACCCATAACTAATTAAATCAACAGAAAAAGGCTGAAATGGAAAACATTCCCATCACAGACTTGCTGGACAGCAGCGATGAGAACCAGAAGATGTTACGTCTGAGGATATCCAGCGAGACGGAGCAGGACACAAGTGGAGACACTACCGGAGATATCTCTAGAGACTCATCGAGGGATATATCCCACAATACTACTACAAGTAAGTGTGTGTGCTAGATCATTAGATAATTAATTTGCAATTGATTGAAACCTTTTTTTGAATATTTTTTTTCTTATTTATATGGATGTGCCACAATATTAAATAGTAAAAATACAGCCTATATGGCTCGAAATTTTTCAAAAAATGACCTTAATTATTTTAACTATTTGTTTAACAAAAATTATATGTCAATAAAAACAGAAATACTAATGACGAGTGACGCGAACGTAAGAACGAGGCTTTTATATACTACTATAAGATAGCTTTTCCAAAAATGAAAAAACAAGTACTAAATGTTCCGAAAAAATAGTCGACTTTAGGTATAGAAACTAGTAAGAAAAATTTAGCCAATATGGAAATCCTTCAAGAGGTTGACCCTAGCGGAACAAGAAAATTAAACATTAAAAGGTATAGAAAAATATTACGTAAAACAATTGTCGTAGCAAAAAAAATACAATATTGAGATAGAATTTAAAAATCAAAAATTAAAATTAAAGAATCTTGGAAAATTATCAACGAACAGTCAGGTGACGCAATACAAGTAATAGAATAAAATCAGTAAAAAACGAAAGCGGAGCAAGTATTTCAAAATCTAAAAAAGTTGCTACTCTTTTTAATGATTTTTTCGCAACATAGCTCATATGTTAACTTGTAATCTAGAAATTGACGCGGATGATTGCAAAAAGTATTTAGATTACTGTAGTAAACCGTTGACATCTATTTCATTCGGACCCATAGATTATACTGAGCTCAAAAAGGTAATAGTTAACATGAAGCAAAAACCTACATTAGATATTTATGATATGAGTACTAAGACTTTACGGAATCTAATAAACTCATGTTTAACTGACGGAATATATCCCGACGTATTGAAACCGGGTAGGGTAATCCCACTTTTAAAAAAAGGGGATACTGAGGATATGAGTAATTATAGACCCGTCTGCATTTTGCCAACTTTATCAAAAAAATTAGAAGCTATTATTAAATCGAGAATTGTTAATACTTTGAAGAAAATAATTTATTTACGATGTCACAGTTTGGGTTCAGAAAAGGCTGCTCAACAGAAATGGCTATAAGAAAAGTAGTATATTACATTCTAGAATCCTTAGATACGTCAAATAAATGTGCAAGTATCTTTTGTGATCTTTGAAAAGCTTTTGATTGTTTGAGGCAAGATATATTGATTTTAAAAATGCAATATTACGGATTTCAAGGTCATGAATTAAATATGATGATAACTTACTTACAGAACCGTAGTCACATTGTATCGATTAATGAACAAATTTCTACAGAAGGTAGGATGTCAATTGGGGTACCACATTTTAGGCCCAGTCTTATTTTTGATATATATTAATGACATTACCAATGCATTGCCAAGTTGGGCTCACATGAATTTATTTGCAGATGACACACATGTAGGTATCAGAGACAAATGTATACATAATTTAGAAAATAAAGTTAGTATCGTTATGGGATTGTTAAAGGAATGGTTTGAATCAAATGGAATTGTTCTTAACTCTAATAAAACCATCTCTAAGCAGTATCAGTCAAAGTTAGGTATTTTCGGGAATTCCATTAGTAAAACAAATATATTTCTAGGTTATACAATAAATAATACAATTAGCCATAATTCGCACATCGATAAAATTTGCAAGAAAATGGCAAGTGGTAATTATGCTTTATTTAAACTTAAGCCATTACTAGATAAAAAAAAATATAATATAATAACAGTATTATCACTTTATATTTATAGTTGTTTATTAGAAGTACACGAGGATAGGGAAATACCGGAAAAAAGAATTTCACGCAATAATAAAAAAGGGCGAATCCTACCAATAAATAGATTAGTTAAATGTAAGAAGCCGGGGCTTTATACCAAAATACAATAAATTACCTAATAGTGTAATGGATCTCAATTTTATTACATTCAAACAGAAATTGAAGTATTTTTTTGAAAGCAATCCTTTTTATAAACTTAGCGAATATATGATGCAGCTTGTAGAATCATCGTTCTTGTGTAACGAACAACCATAATAAAATATTACTAATAAGTAAACAAAGCAATCACAATGTAAATATTTGTCATGAGAACTATTCAACTAACAACTAATATTAAGTAATCGTATATAAATGAGTTTAATAAGTTATTTTTTAAGTAATTATTAATATAAATGTAATAAGACTGGCCTGTAACAAACGTTATTTAAAGGTCAATAAATATTACTTTACTTTATTATTATTAACTAAAATCGCAAGGGTAATACTTTCTAATTGGTCCCATATTCATTTTATCAAGGTTGGTCTAGTACGAGTAGTAAGTTTATAAATCAAATTACTGAAAACTCTCTATACTATCTATGTATTAATGTGTTTGTGTAAACCTGTCCTTTAAGCAATTTTTTTAGTCTTACTAAAAGTAGTGAATGTTTCAAATTTACTAAATTCATAAATGTTGATTTATTAATTATTAATTATATTTATTTTGGCGCCCCTTAAAGTATCATTTGTAAATGTAGTGGCACCAACTTTACGCTTCACGCTCACGCTTGTAAATTATAAAGTACCCCCCGCCCGCCACGTAATACACTCCTCGGTCTCCCAGTAGTTTAGGACTGTTCATTGAACTTTTGATTTTAAAATACATTCCGTGATAATTTGTTGATTGTTTTAAATTGGTGAATCCCGGTAGATAGGATACAGGCGTCGTTCGGAAACTATAACTCAGAGACATAAGACCCCGAAAGTAATAAAAATTGTATTGTCTAAACATTTGTAAGTACAACATTGTTCATTCATTTTGTGACAAACATTTACATAGGGTTATTGGCTAGGGGTATACTAACCCGAAAGAGGGTAACTAAACTCATCCTAAGGAACAACTTTTACAAAGTGACCAACCCTGAATTCGAGAAAAAGGTAGCTGTTCCACAGAAAAAGTTTATCAGTCGTCGATAAAATGTCAGATTTTTTCACGAACACAGAGTAGGTCATATTAGTAAAATTTGTTCCTTAGGACCCTTTGCCCTAGCCGATAACCATGTACAAACATTTTATTGCCAAAAGAAATGCATTGGGATAAATCCAATAATGAAATTAAAAATTAAAATTTATAATTTAAGAGGCGCGTCAGCATTATGACAAGTAATATTTTAAGAGGCGCTCTGCGTTAAAGCTAAATATATAATACGCTTTCGGTATAATTGAAGAATTCACTAGTGACCCCTTTCGGCTTAGTATACCCCTAAACAATAACCTGTAAGTATATTATAACGTTAGGTAAAGAGTCGAGAGTAAACACGGCCCCGCGACGCGCCCTGCCCATGTCGACGTCAATGAGTCCACAACCACCTACAAAGTCTAGGCGGAAACTGTTCACGCAGAAAGAACTCAATCTAACTACTAATACTGACGACGAAGAAGAAGAAGAAGAGGGTATGATGAATTGTTTTTTTTGAGTCATATTTAGTAACATAAAATTTAAAGTAATTTTCAAGCTATGATCCCCAATTGACTTTCCAAAAAGCCTGTTATAAATTATTCTTTGATGTTGCATTTGGTGGTGACAATAAAAATGTTTTGTAAATTTTTCTATACACTTTTTCTTGTCGAAAATTAGTGTCATTAGAAAACCTAATATTTTTTTTCGAATTTTGCATAATTTTGTTTTACGATGGATTTAATTTGATGGGTAGACTAACACCCTTATGTATTGTCTATAGCAAAGTGTCAATATTGCTACGTAAAATGTCACGACGAAAAATATACTTGCTGATGCATATCACAGTATCACGCCAAAAAAGCCTTGTCGGTCTGTATAATGAACCTCAAGAATGACAGTTCAAAATGTCGGGTTATTTTAGTAAAGTTGGATTTTCTACGTCATTGTCAAGTCAAGTCAATCAAACAACATGTCACATAGTATGGCTGTCACGAAACATGTCAATAAAATTTTCCTTGAAACTAATTTCGAATAAATATTGAAATTAGTTGATATTCTTACCTATTTTTGTAAGTTATATTTTTGAGCCGTAAATATTGAAGTATAATGCATAATAATTAGCTTATTATATAGTTATTACATTAGCATAATATATTAATTCGTCACACATTAATTTTCAGAAGAATGTCCCATCATGCCTAGAGTCAGAAAACCCTCTTACAAACGAACGACAAAGAAGAAACCTGAACCTCCTGAACCAGTCAAAGTGATTCAACCACGAATCGATAGAAAGGGGCTCGCGAGAGCTGAGCGGTTAGCGAGAAAGTTAGTAGCCGGCTTAGACACAAAGAAAACTGCTTCACAAAGGACTGATAAAGATGTGCCAAGAATAGTAAGTATCATGGTTATCATAAGAATTTTAACCACAGAGGTATAGCTAAGTATCCCGATTTTGATGCAAAAACGGGGGCCCTAAACTGTAAGTTTAATGAGGGGTTTCAGTTTTTAAATTCAAATTTATTTATATTACAAATCATTAATATTACTATCACAAATTTATTTATTTTGCACAACATAGATATTACAATTTCAAAATTATTTATATTACAAATCATGGGTATTGTTATTACAGATTTATTTATTTACAAATCATAGGTATTCCTATTAAACATTTGAATGTATTTGTTTTGTAATACATATGTATTACAATCTCAATTTTTAGTTTTATTTTGCATAACATGTGTAGTAAAATTACAAATTTCAATTTATCAGGTATTATAATCACAAATTCAAATATGTTTGTTTTGCTAAATATGGATCTAGCAATTACAAATTTAAATTTATTTGTAAGTTCTCCTCGCTTGTATAAGGAGGCTTGGCAAAGTTTAAACAAACTAGTATACCTACAAGATATCTTAAAAATCATATTTAAATTATAAATTACGTACAATAAATGTAAAATTCAACATATTGTTTATACCTTTTCTTATTCTATATAAGAAATAGACCTTTTCTTATACCTTATATGCTTATTTCGTTACTAGCTGTGCTCCGCGGTTTCACCTGCATAGTTCTACTAAAACTAAACCTAATATCGAACTACTTTTTGTGAAGTATCCTATGACCGTCTCTAGGTTCTACGCTACCTCCCCAACAATTTTCTGCTAAATCAGTTTAGCCGTTCTTGAGTTATAAATAGTGTAACTAACACGACTTTCTTTTATATAAGTATATATTAAAGTCAAATGTACCTACTATACTGACCCAGTCTTTACACTCATTTATATACTATAACTCGGTTATCGGTTACGGGTTTTTTTTTTTGCATGTACAACTTTTGTTATTTACAATTTGGAGACTGAGAAAAAATCCAGATGTTTCATAGATTTCTAAGGGATTTAAAATAAAAAGGATAAATTATACGCCGCGAGGGTATTGCTAGTTTATAATGATTATATCGAGAACGTGAATATGCAGGGTTATCGGCTAGGGGTGTACTAAGCCGAAAGGGGTTCACTATACTCATCCTAAGCAACAACTTTCACTATGGGGCCAATTCTGTATTCGAGAAAAAAAAACCTTCCATAACAGCTGTTCTACACATTTTGTCGACGAGCGATTTACTTTTTGTATGGAACAGTCGATTTTCACTCGACTCAAATTCAGAGTTGGTCCCATAGTGAAAGTACTTCCTTAAGCTGAGTATAGTGACCCCCCTTCGGCTTAGTTCCCCCCTAGCCGATAACCCTGTATATATATATTGAAAGTAAATATCTTATCTTTTATCTTCTCAGGTATTAACCGGCATGTCAAGTACGGAACGCAAAATAGTATCGGAGGCTATAAAAAGTCTCAAAGGTCGCGTCCTGGCCGGCGTCAACCGTAGCACCACGCACGTGCTGCTCGGTACCTTCTTACCTGACGATCAATATAACAAGACATTCATGACTGGTAAGTAATATACATGTCAAGTGAACGTACAGTAGTATCGGAGGCTATAGAGTCTCAAGGGTCGCGTCCTGGCCGGCGGCAACCGTAGCACCACGAACGTGCTGCTCGGTACCTTCTTACCTGACGATCAATATAACAAGACATTCATGACTGGTAAGTAATATACATGTCAAGTGAACGTACAGTAGTATCGGAGGCTATAGAGTCTCAAGGGTCGCGTCCTGGCCGGCGGCAACCGTAGCACCACGAACGTGCTGCTCGGTACCTTCTTACCTGACGATCAATATAACAAGACATTCATGACTGGTAAGTAATATACATGTCAAGTGAACGTACAGTAGTATCGGAGGCTATAGAGTCTCAAGGGTCGCGTCCTGGCCGGCGGCAACCGTAGCACCACGAACGTGCTGCTCGGTACCTTCTTACCTGACGATCAATATAACAAGACATTCATGACTGGTAAGTAATATACATGTCAAGTGAACGTACAGTAGTATCGGAGGCTATAGAGTCTCAAGGGTCGCGTCCTGGCCGGCGGCAACCGTAGCACCACGAACGTGCTGCTCGGTACCTTCTTACCTGACGATCAATATAACAAGACATTCATGACTGGTAAGTAATGTACATGTCGTCAAGTGAACGTACAGTAGTATCGGAGGCTATAAAGAGTCTCAAGGCGAGTCATACACTAATCGAGTTTTTCTCTTGAGGTCCGAACAATTTTATCAATATCATTTTTTTTTGTCTCATCAATCACTTTTTCGAATTACTACGCTTAATAAACTAATTGTTAATTCAGGGATAAGGAGAAAGTTCTGAACTCGTTTGATTTGAACATTATTTTGTTCTTGTTTGTAATGAGTCTTTCCAGGTGGTCACATAAACAACTAATCAAAATAATTACTGTAGTTGGCTTATAAATAAAAATAATAATTGTCGGCCAAATGAAAGTCCGTGGTCTCTTTTTTTAAAGAATATTTGATATTATACTCGGCTTATTTGTTGACTAAATATATTTTGAATTCATATTTGATCCTGGCTAATTCACGAATCGTACGACGCCATGTTTAAACCGAATAAGAGTATGGTCCTGAATTTATTAAATACCTAATATATTTCAAGGAAACAAAATATTTATCAAATAAACACTTATTGTTCGTCATACAGGGTTATCGTTTAAGCGTGTACTAAGCTGAAAGCGGATGGTTTTACAAGTATCATTACGGGACAACCCTCTTCGATAAAAAAATATCAGCTGTTCCATACAAAAAGTTAATCGGTCGCCGACAAAATGTACGAAACAGCCGATTTTTTTCTCGAATTCAGAGTTGGTCTCATAGTGAAAGTTATTCTTTAGGATGAGTGTAGCGTTGGCCCAGTAACCGGGGACTTAGAATACGGTTTCGGTATCCGTGCCCGCGCGTCGTAAGAAGCGACCAAAGAAGACCACTTTAGGGGATTTCGATATCCTTTCTCAGCGGATCCAGGGAAGGCAAAAACGTGATGTGGTTCACGCTGACGTATGGAAAATATGTTTCCCAGGACGTGCATGAGGGCTCCGGTGAGTTCTGAGTTGCATTTTGAGTCGTCGTCAAGCTCAGGGACTGGCCACCGGGGTGTACGAGCACCCCAAGGCAGCTGGGTATCTTGTGAAGATTTCCTTCCTCCCACCTGTTATTATGTATTATTTGTCTTTTCTTTGTTGTAGTGTCTTGTGTGTCTTAGTAAATGTCATCTTTTTTTTTCTTTAGGTATAGAACCCCTGTCTCCAAACTACCAAGTGCCTTCCAAACCTCGCACGGTCGCAGCGCTGGCCGGCGCCGCGCGAGGCTGCAGGATACTATACGCTAGGTGGGCTCTCGACTCTAAGGAGAAAGGAAAATGGCTGCACCATTGCGGATACGAAGTGTTGCATCTGAGGAAGATATCACAAGTATGTATGACTACTGATTGTCACCCGCGACATTGAATTAAATAATATTTAATCCCTAAGTTTAAAACTTCTTTATATAAGGAGGGTTCAAACTTAGAACCCCGTTCAATATAATAATAATAATATGGGACAACGTCTATACTAAGGTCTTCAGGTCCCCAACTAGGCAAAGCTTGTGCTATGGTGATGACTCATATACATTCTTATATACATAAATACATACTTATATATATAACATAAACACACACTTATGTAATAAATACCCAGATACATGTCAAACAGACATGTTCATGCACACAAATGTTTGACCTATCCGGGGATCGAACCCGGAACCAGCGGCGCAGAAGGCAGGCTACCAACTACGCCAACCGACCAGTCAATTGGGGTTATGGGTTAGATTGGGCTTTATAATAAAAAGAGGGTTCAATCTAAGAACCACTTTATATTATAAAGAGGGTTATGTGTTAAATTGGGCTTTTGAACAAACGTTTAGTTACCGTAGAAATTTAATCGGATTGATTTGAAAATTTGCACACTTATCAAGGACCGATGATAAATGATAATGCAATAATTTGGTCTCATTGTATTAACCAAGTTTCTGTTTTTGCTTTTTACTCTTTAGTTTGTTTATCTACTAATAAAAAACTATTATAAACGATTTTCTTTTCTCTCGTCTTTCAAAAAGGAGAGGTACTCCATTCGACTGTATGTTTGTTACCTAATAGACACATTAAAGATACCTGGATCAGTTTTACATAAAAAGGGCTAGATTACTACGGCGCCACTCACTGGCCAATTTCTACAATATTTGGTACAGACATGCGGAACAAAACATTGATTAAGATTGCTGATTTTAAAAAATCGGTCTAGTTGTTGTAGTTTTTTATCGCAAAGGATATCATATCGCGGATTTTATATCGTGGTCCCGAGGTCAACAGTTCACAGAACTATTAGTATCATTATGTTAAAATCGTCAGGTTCATAAATACAGGAGAAATCGTAATGGGGAGATATCAAGACTGCTGTAGACCGTCAACTTGTCCATACGAATAAGATATAGCTCTTTTCTACCTTTTTTTGTTGTCCGATTGCAGTGTTTTTTATTTACATTGGTAACAAATTATTTACTAGGCTTTACCGTTTTATTTTTTTCTGTCTTTTATATTGATATCACTATAAAGTTTCAAGCATTCTAAGCAGTCATATTTTTTAATGATACGATGCCAATTAAAAGGCTTTATTATGCAGAATTCAATAACTTTTTTCAAAATAATAAATCGTCTTGGTCTAAAATACAACATAGTAAAGCGATTGACACCAATAAAAAAAATTACGTTACAATTTAGGGTCTACCTCTTTTCAGCCCACAATTACAATTACAATTTTCGTTCCTGGGTCGTCAATTTGAAAATTGTATCAGAAACACGAAAACAGTGAAGGGTCGGTGATACTCTTGATGTAAAACATTATTTATTTAATATTATTTCGTTTGTTACAGGACGCGCGCATAGAACGGTACGCGCTCGGCAAACTGAACTCTGAATACGCGTACGATGTGTTCTGCGGGATGCGCGCGCTCGTGAGCAGCGAGGCGGAAAACAGGGCCGGCGCAGTCTCTCTGCTGCGACTGTGCGGGGCCATACTGATACACCACGCTGGTACATATACTAACACTTAAGTTTAAGTTCTTTATTTCTCAAACGAAATACAATATTCCTTTTAAAGAGAAAAACAAAAATAAACTATGTTGTACATTAAGCAATACGGGACGGACAAAAGCATTTCATATAAATTTACATTTAGTTACACACAGAATACTACATACTAACACACAATTTAAACACTTAATTTTACAATACGAACACATATGGGTTTCTTGTTGTTTTCAAACGTGTAGGAACAAATAGTTCATCAACGCAGCGATATTACTATATAGGTAAGTTCCAGGTATCAATTTTCTAGATGAATACTCGTACCTACTCACAATAACGAAAAGTTTTTAATCTAACTACTTAGTGTGTTGTGTTGTGTTGTGTACTTACTTACTACTAGTTAGCTTTCTAGTAGTGTCATTATTGTCACGAGTATTATATGAGAATTAAGTATGCATCATAATATATCATGAATTACTACAAAGTCGTACAATAAGTTTTGGATAATGTTATTATCAAATAGAGAAGTAGTATGATTGACTAATTTGTAATAATAATAATAATATGGGACAACATACATACTAAGGTCTTCAGGTCCCAAACTAGGCAAAGCCTGTGCTATGCTGTGGTAACCTGATGACTGATCTTACTTCTAATCTTTCTGAGATATAAAAATATCAGTAAATATGGAAAAAAATACAGTAACGTTAAACGTAGGCTTATTAAATTTAAGTCTTAGTTTGTCTCTCATCATTCAGCTTTACCATATCGCCTTTGACAGATAACGACGACACTCAAAATGGCCACCCGCGTCCACGACATGGCGACCTCGACGGCCCCAGTCAGTATTACGTGACTCAGTATCCTGACGTCGAGTATGACGTCAAAATCGGTCGAGACGTCGGTGACGTAGACTCTAAGTGGGTGTTCGATAGCGTCGCGTCGGGTCGGATGAGAACTACCCGGCGATACGTCACCAGGAGGAACGATAGTCAAGATGAGTTATTTGCTCAACTGCAGAGTTTGGGCTGTTGAGCATTTACATATTTACCAACAAAATAATACTCAAATATACATTTAAAATTTAAATACTCTTGACAAAAGTGTAGTTCGCCATTTTAACGTGGCGGCCATCTTTAATTTGAAATTTATCAGAGTGATTATTATTCTACTAGTCAAGCAAGCCATTTTCATTTTATATAACCATATCGAATTGTGAAATAATAATAATGTACTTCGGCTTTTGTGGCGGCGGCCATCTTGGACCGATTTTTAATTCGTCAAACGTTGCTAAAAACTCTCCGGACTAATTCGCCTTTCAAACAAAAACAAATAAAATCAAAATCGATTCATCGGCAGGATATGGTTAATTTCTGGCCGAGGCGGTGTAACGTCTTCCAACAAGTGTTTAGAAGCGAGTACGAAAAATCCCGACTGCTAAATCGTTAAACCTGTGTATCATACTTAATTTTTTTTATTTTGACGTGCCCAGTGTCACTCTCACGACTAAGAAGAATCTATTGACACCGCTCACAAAAAATTACTACAAGCCGTTTAGGCTCTAGGGCGTGCCAAAGAAATATACATACATACACTCGAAAAAGATGACCCTTCTAAGCAGTCGGGTAAAAACAATTCATAATAATTTGATTATCAGTATGAACAAGTAGTGTCACCCGCGGCTTTGTACGTCATATAAAAATGAAATATACAGAAATTGTATACTTTGAACCCGGTCAGTGTTTGAATGTCAGGCAGTCAGTCAGTCGAGACTTATTCTTTTATAAATTTTTTGAGTAGACCTGCATTAGTTATAAACTTTATTTTTTTATCCTATACTGTTCCACTCCTAGGCAAAGATCTACCTCAAAGCCCTCCCACATATTTCAAATTTTTTGCCGCTTCCCGCCAATCTTTATTAAAATACTTTAATATGTTAGTTAATTAAATTATAAGCGAATAATGGCGTCCATTGAGCTTTATATAGTTCACTTGAAGAAATACTAACAAACGGCCACCACTCAAACGTCCACTACCGATGGCCGTGTTAGTGCTGGCCAAGAAAAATGCAAAATAATATAATGTTAAAAGCAAAATGAATATTATAATAATATATACTTATTAATTTACATGAGTATACTAGCGGAGCCGACAGACGTAGTCCTGCGAAAACCTACATACCGACTACAGCGCCATCTGCCGGGCTGATTTGTGAATCTAAACCATACAGGGTGCCACACAAACGCATACAAAAATATTTAATCAGATCGGTCCAGCCGTTTAGGAGGAGTTCAGTATTACATGTATTAAGATATCGTATAAGATTGATGAATGAATTCTAATAAATTAGGTGTTAAGTCAATTAATTTTAGTTTGTAATATAGTTTTAAGTTTTCAAATTAGTTTTTACATGAACTCGTATATAGTTCATGTAAAAACTAATTTGAAAACTTGTCGGAGCATTTGATCGATTCGACGCGTGACCAGAATGCCGGTTTTTATCCGGCCCAACGTATAATTGCATTGCTATTCAGCGTGGTAATGCGGCTAGCATGCAGGGCACGCTGCCCTCTGGTGGTGGGTTGGAGCATTTGCATTATCTGTAGATCTTAAATGGTCTATAGGTAATCTTAATGCTATAATTTTTTGTTGTCGTAGTTAGTTATTTTGTTTATGTTAATAAAGGCAAAATTAATTTATATTTTATTCAATATGTGACGAAATGAGTGTTGGGAGCAACCATGAAATTGTATATAGTTGAGCAAGCGAACGAATGAACGAGCGAACGAACGAACGAACGAACGAGCGAACGAACGAACGAACGCGTGTTTGCTTAGAGTCTGTTATATTTGTAAAGTCTGTAATTCTGTCATTAAAATTATTTATTTTTTGTTTGCAATAAGTTATCTGTAAGTACTCGTAGGTAACATCTGATCTAAGTAACATAATTACAATATATTTGTGTTTCTAAATAAATTATATTTATTTATATTTATTCTGTTTTCTTGACATATCTGGGTAATCTATATTCGAGTTCTCTATTTCTCAATAGTTTTAATTTTAGTATTTTCAAGCGTTCAGGCTAATAGTGTCCAGTGTATAGAAATGTCCAGGTTTCTTCTAGACAAGCGCGATACATCCCAGGCTGTATCGTCGCTGTACATCTGGCTAATTGTGGTGAAGCGTAAGCCCGCACGTTCGCACAATAAAAGTAGACGGAAAGCGTTTTGTACGAGTCAATATTAAATTTGACGAATATCAGCCGCTCAAGTCTGGTGTTCCACGTCGGCAGTTTTACATATCCCTACTGGTGGAGAGGAATGTTTTTTTATAATTCGATATATATTCGATCAAGATCGGATGAACGTGACCGATCCGATACCGACTGTTTCCTCGTACTCTCACTAATATTTCTCATAGTCTTACTGCGGAGTACAATTATAAATGTCTCGCTAATATAATAAGCTAAAATATTTAATTCGAACTTTAGTACCTACCTCGTAGACCTACGTAGTATTTTTAGGAAAATAATAAAAAATATTTTATAAACTTTTATATTTGTTAACTAGAACTTTAGGTCCACGTTATCTTAACAAGTGAAATCGCGGGGTGTAGCTAGTATAACCTATGATCATCTGCAGGTGAAGACGAGTCTGTTGACACCACTCACATAAAAATAAGACAAGCCGTTAAGGCTCTGGGGCGTGTCAAAGAAATACATACATTCACTCAAAAAACATAACCATCCTTCTTTCGCAGTCGGGTAAAAATATTCTAGAAAGATTTGGTGTGATTGCTCCGCAGTGGGTCTACAAGAACAGACATACCATTTAATAAAATTACTCTGCAGTAAGATTATAAGAAATAGTTACCGTGGCCCCACTTGTAGTACAAAATAATAGGAAACCCTGCGTATTAATTTGTCTACCAGTGCGATTGTGGAAAGGGGTATTAACACTTTCACAGTCCACCTTACAAAAACAAAATCTAGTCCCTCTAGTCCACTCCAATATTCCATATCTAAAATAGTCATGTATCCTTTCGGATACATGGACTCCACGGTAACCCTGTTTTCGTATCCATGTGGATACCGTGGACTGTGAAAGTGTTAAATTACCTAATTCTAAGACTCACTAGAAAACGTTAGAAAAAATTCAATTGAGTTATAGATTATCCCAGTAGTTAATTTTAATAATATACCTTCACAGTTAAATTACTGCAACGATATATTCTGAGTAGTTCCGTGGGTGACCTAATTATATGTAATTGTGTTAAACGAGCGCTTACGAAACTTCAAAAATTGTGCTCGTCCAGGATTCGAACCCGGAATCTCCTAGGGCACTAGTCTATTATTTTGAATTGTTTCAGAATTACAACTGCATTGCATTATAATAAATGTACTTAAATAGAGTAGGTCAGTGTTAATATTCAACGTATGAAATAATTCAAGTAACAGACTTGGGCCCCATTTTTGTAGACGAGGGGTAAATCTTCTACAAGATATCCCCTCGTCTACATTTTTTCTTTTTTCCGCCAAAAGGAGGCCATTCCAGCTGGCCCCTACTTTCCGAGATGTGTCCGTTCCTCTTTCAGACCACCTTGAGCTACTAGGTGTCACGAGGATATCGACTCTCAGTTTTGGCACGTACATTGAGTCTCAAGCTCAACTAGCTGCCAAAAAGCTTGGTGTTCTCTCTATGGTGCGGCGGTACTTTACGTCGGAACAGTTGCTCACCTTGTATAAAGCACAAGTTCGATCGTGCATGGAGTACTGCTCGCATCTTTGGGATGGCTCAGCTAGATATCAGCTTGAAGCGTTGGGAGTCTGTCGCGAGAAGAGCTAAGAAACTTATAGGTAACGATGCTCTAGCCAAAGCTAACCTTCAAAGCCTCGAGCATTGTCGAAAAGTGCCTAACATACTTACCAGTTTTTTATCGGATACATTTCGGAGAGTGTGCCTTTTAAGTATACGTAGGTACTACTTATTTAGTAAATAATTATTTGTTTAACTATTACTTCCTTTTGATTGTATCGAAGCTTAGATTTACTTAAAAATATTTTTCTCATATAAGCGAAATGTAAATTTCTTTTGAGAAATAAAAAGTCTTTAAACCGAATTACATAATTTGATTCCCCCATCCCCTTTCTACAATCGGACAAGTAGAGATACTGCAAGACGCCACCGGTACATGGTAGAGGTTCCACGGACTCGCACTAAACGCTTTGCGTCTACTTTTATTGTGCGTACAGCTAGGTTGTGGAATTCCCTTCCGAGTTCTCTATTTCCCGATAACTATAAACTCGATCTTTTCAAATTGCGAGTAAATCGGTTTCTTCTAGGCAAGCGTGCCACATCCTAGACCGCATCGTCGCTTTACATCAGGCGAGTTGCGGTCAAACGCAAGCCTATTATTTATATAATAACCCGACATTAGGGTGCAGCCGGGTTATGTAGGATTGTACCTGCTAAAACCTCCCGGTGGCCTGCCTCAGTGCTTCATGTAGGGCTCCGTGATCTCTACACGATCTCACCGCTGCAAACCTGGGCACCTGGTTACATAGCAGAATGCATACAATATCCAGACGATATATAAATACTTACAAACTTAATATAGGATTTAACTCAAAAAGTAAATCGCAACACGCAAATTAGGAAAATCATTGATTTAATTATATGTACTGATTTACAAAATTAAAAATTAAAATCAATTTCACAAGAGATTACTTCCATTATTTATTTTATTTTAGTACTATTTAGATAACTTACAGCTATGTCAACAATTAAATTAAAGTTGTAAGTTCTGATGGCCAGTTACAATTTTCCACTGACGGAAAAATAAATATATAAATAATTAAAAATATAGGTACATAGACTCCGAACAACAATTCAGTTTCAAAGAAAGCATTACTTAAAATTCGCTTAAATTTCATACCTGAAGTATTATACAGGATTATAGGTTAGAGATGTACTAAGCCGAGAGGGAGTCACTTAACGTGTGTTAAGTGACTCCCTCTCGGCTTAAAAGTTGTTCATGAGGGTGTCCTCATGAACAACTTTTACTAGGGGACCAACGCTGAATTCGAGAAAATAAAACAGCTGTTCCTTTCAAAAAGTTGTTCGGTCGTCGACATAATAAATGGAACAGCTAATTTTTTTCTCAAATTCAGGGTTGGTCCCATAGTGAAAGTTGTTCCTTAGGATAAGTATAGTAACCCCCTTTCGGCTTAGTACACCCCTAACCAATAACGCCGTATAAATCAACGGTGTGACGCAATATCATTGAAACTACGGCTCGCTCTCAGTAAGTATGAGTTCTGCCTGTATTTAGTGTTTCCTTTTGAAGTGAACAACATTGTACGTATACAAACCCAAGATAAATGTATCAATAACTGCAAGAGAGGCAGTCCTAGAGTTTCTGAGTAGAGTCGGATTATCCCTCAGGCAAACTAGGCACTACGAGGTTACGAAGGACGCACACTGCACCCAAAAAGCCGGGTCTGTTTCGAACATTTTTCTGCCATTGGGTTTCTAGAGACACAGCACAGTTCTGGCGGCGCCGCCATAGAGTTGCAAAATGCACCAATTTGCGTAATAAAAGTAAGAGTAGGTACCTAACTAGAAGCGAAGAATTACGAGTCCTTACAACTTCTAATGCATACTCGTAGGTAACGTCTCGCTTTATCTCTATTCCTCAAAATCTTTAGGCGTAGAATAACACATGGCAGTGGTTTTCTACGGACTCGCACAAACCGCTGTACATATAAAGAAAACTGTTATTTCACAGGTATTATTCTTTGGTTGTTAATCTTCTCTATTTGCCACGCACTAGAATGTGGTGTGAGTTCACGTGATGGTTAGTAATCATGTAGGAATAGCTAGGTTTCTTCTCGGCTGGTGTGCTTCATAGTAACCTCATCATTGCACATCGGGTTGTTTGCATCAGCTGATTGATAAACTGAAATTATTTGCATAATATATAATTAGACGATTAAATGTTTTTCAATAGCTTGTGTAAGGGTAAACGCGTCCAATGAAGGGCATCGCAATGTCTTCATAATTAACAACTTATAAATAGAATGTAACCATTAATTTGTCAATCTATCAAAATACCTATGATGTCTAGCCGATTCATACGTAAATAATAAACTGTTAGTTCCGCGAACTGTTGGTCGACCTCGCGACCACGATGTTAGTCACTACATAGTATAAAACAAAGTCACTTTCTCTGTCCCTATATCCCTATGAATACTTATATCTTTAAAACTACGCAACGGATTTTGATGCGGTTTTTTTTTAATAGATAGAGTGAGAATAACAGTATTTATCCACTATTTAATGGATGTTCCATTAAATAGTGGATAAATACTTCTATTTTTTAGGTTTCTAATGTGATGTCGTAAATTATAAAAAAAAACGCTAACATTGCAAACGCAGGCTGAACCCTACGAGATTTATCAAAATAATGTACCTAATAAATATTGCACACATTGAAAAGGTCTACAGAAAACTCCGCTATGGTATATGTCTATCTCTTATGCATATCCCATTAATTAATAATATACAGTATATATAGACATTCTGTAATATATTAACTGCTGTAAAAATAAAATAAATAGGTAAAATGTAAAAACTAAATAAGTAAGTTAGGGAAAGAACGGGCTGAATGAATAAATATATCAAAACTTAGGATCGATTTTAATAGTTTTTTCAGTGAATGACATTGGCTATATATTTTATACCCGTGCGAAGCCGGAGCGGGCCGCTATTATGAGTATAACTTAGTAAAAAAACGACAACCACAGACCAATTTTCCAGAACATATATGAGTGTGAAACTTTTTTTTTAAGATTGAGTATGTACCAAATATTTTTGATAACAACATTTATATGGCGCCGTAGTAATAATTAATCCCCGACGATTCAAATATCCTAAAAATTCGTCGCACCCAACACACCAACTTCCTTCAAGATTAGTTGAAAACTAACTCAAACTTACTGACGTACTTACTAGTAGGACATTTCAGCAACCATGCAAACGTCCGAACTGATAGACGGAACGAAGAATAGATAGATCCGAAGCAAACGCTTCGTTCGCTCGGTCAATCACAAGTGCAGGTGTGTAGACAAGTAAATTATGCATATTGTAATATGGCGCTTCCAATAATTGAACACATTTTTGACTCCCATTTCTATTACAAATATTATAATTAAAAAGTAAAATGACGTTTTTAGAGATTTTTGAAAATATAAAAAAAGTTAAGCATAATATTGTTTTCGTCAAAAACTTGTAAAGAAATAACGTCTTTTATTATTTGTATTTTTGTTGTATGTTTTGGTATGGTTCACAGATGACAGATACAATAACATTTTATTATTGGTGCCATCTGACGGTCTTAGCATAAATACGAAAAAAAAACTGTTTTTTGTAAATACCTCGGAAGAAAGTGGATATAAATATTTGGTATTTTTTAAATTAAATTTCATTGCATTAGAAAATCTTTACATTCTTGTAAATTGCTTGAAATCAAAAGTTTAATCCATGTTTAGCAGAGCAACATCAAATACTCAGTACCTATTACAAACAATTATAACGCTTTGCCTAACGCTTTTTACAGTAAGCGCAAGCTCGCGAGGGTAGGGGAGTTAGACCTTGACACGAAACCTCTAGACCGTGCAATGTTGTTTCACTTTTAATAAATAATGCACGATGTGCAATTACATAATTTTCATCTTGGAATGAATTAACTTTGTTTACATTTTTTCATGGGCTGACGCAGACGGATGATACCGCGCCCTCGGTAATATGAGTTTTAGAACAGACATCGGTATGTGTACACAAGAAATATTTTAGAAACGTCTATGGCTACTCCTCTCCAGTGTCCAACCATAATAAAAATATACTATATACATAGAAAAAATATTAAAACACCATAAATCGCCAGGTAGACCTGAGTCTCGGGCAATGTGCAAAACGAAATATAATATTAAGGGAAGCATCTCTGGTTCGGGACTGGTAAACTTTTGTCTATTCGTTTTGAAGATAATGTATGCTTGTATGACTCCAAACATCTTAACCAAACCTAGTGTATACGTTCTACGAATTTTCAAGTTATTCTTCTTTTATTGATTTTTAGGTATTTCTCCCTAGAGAGGGTAAGTTTGCTGCGGCGCCATTTACTAATTAAGGAATCTTGGATATGAAAAAAACAGTCATATGGTCATCGCCTGTCGTATTTTGTCATAAAGTCGTTAATTAAAAAAAATTACTTGACATGATAATCTCGCAGATATAAGACAAAATCAAACTCTAATCGATCACAAAGAATATCTGAAAAATGCTGAGCTCAATACACAACACATTATTTCGTACACAAAGCTTTCGATTCAAATACATAAACGGTTAACGCTCGAAGCTCACCCCACCTTTATACCTTTATGTGAATGCGTAGTTCGAGTAGAAGCTTCCGAAGGGTTGACATTGAATTTGAAAGCATCAGCCGTGGCGGCTGGGCCCAACCGACGAATGCTCACAGGTGTTCGGAAGTATACCTACCTACTTACAATATTTTTCATGTTTCGTTGGATCCTGCGATATAAGAATGAATTACATTCTCAAGTTTGCTATAAGTAAGTCGTACAGCTGGAGTGGCAATCCTAGTAAGTAGGTTTAAGATAGTGTAAGACTTTTACTTCAAATTTGGAATTTGATAGTAATTAGTAGTACTTAGAATCAGCCGGTGTCAGTCAAAATCTACAGACTTCAAAAAAAGAAGAGGTACTCAATTAGACAAGGGTTTTTTTTTAAGTTTATTACTTTTTTTTAAGTTTATTACCTGATTTCTCGGACACGGATAGACCATTGTTTTTTTTTTGTTTGTAAGTGTCATCGTTTTGTTGTTATGATTATAATTTAAATTAAATTATATCAATATCGGTACAGAGGCTTGATTATTAAATCGAAATAACTGAACTCTAACGGCGCGGGCGCGGGCGCCTGCCGTAGTTGACGTCGGTAGTCTCTTTTTTTAAAGAACTAGTTATTAAGTCTGATGCTATAATCATCATATAAGTAACTTGAATATAAAATGAACACGTAGTTATGGGTTAATTTAAAGTTCCCTAGTCAATCAATCGTTACTGAGTCGACTACAGGCTGACTGAAACAATCTTTAAAACCAAAACACAATAATTAAGACTTATACAAATGAAGCGAAACAAATGGACTTTATTACTTATATTCAACACAAAATCTCAGCAATTTCGGTCCAAGCCCGAATAGAATAGTAAGGATTTGTAAACAAGGTACACGAATAAAGCAATTTTCTAGAAAATTATATTTTAAATGGTGCCCTTTTAATATTTTTGTACCTGCAAGCTTGTCGGTCGCAGAAACAAAAGGTTTATGGATTGCCGAAACCCAAAATATCTTTTCCCTCGTCCTTGACGGCTTCTGAGAAGTGGTCCCTTGCTCAGGGTCGATTGGCTGAATGCCGGAGCATTGTGAATGTGGATTTACATCCTTCCTTTGGCTTACCTTAGTTTCCTATTTATGATGCA
Source organism: Ligdia adustata (assembly GCA_947049295.1). Lineage (NCBI taxonomy): Eukaryota > Metazoa > Arthropoda > Insecta > Lepidoptera > Geometridae > Ligdia > Ligdia adustata. The sequence continues at coordinate 11,398,515 of OX346231.1, forward strand.
CGAAGTCTTTTCTTTCTTTACCTTCCTCAGTATTGTTGTATTTCTGTTTAAAATGTACATTGTTACAGACAGTGTAAATAGCTTAACTATTCTCCGTTATCTATAAAGACAGGTTCAGCTGCTTTGTCACATTAGGCTTCGGTACTACTGTACGATTGAATACATTTGCAAGGATTCTAGCTCGAAGGAAAACGCACGTAGTCAACAGTTTTATATGCAATTCTTGTCCTGTAATTGTTACCTATTACAAGCATAGCAAATTAATTAACGTAGCTTATCTGAATGAACAGCAAATGTTAATGAAAACATTATTTATTACACACAATTAAGTAAATCCAAGTTACAATCGTAAAACGTCTAATAAACTGAAGCAAAATACAACTTAATTTTTATGCGACGTGTCATTGTTCTAACATTTAGAATGAAATTAAACAAATATGTGTCTATATTGTAAGACTCAGTAGGAATTCATTATAATGAGCCCAATATAAAATATTCAGCATAAACACAAACTTTAGGTATTTCATTTGCTAGGATAACGATAGAAAAAATTAAGCATAATATCGTCTACCAGGTACCATTGGTATTAACTAAAGTAGGTGTATAACTCTTAACAAATACCATGCTGCATGGAACAGTAAGACTCGTACGGTACACAAATCATCTTTAACCAACCTCATGTGATTGAACTCTGAAAGGACCATGTCAAAATATCTCAGTTTAATGAACAACCGGACGACAAAGACGTTGTTACAGACAATTAAAACGACAAAGTTCCTTTTATATAATTTGATAAACTTGACGTTGAAGATTGAAATGTTAGGAGTGGTAAGTAAAACAATGTATCGTAAACATAGTGAACAAGTGCCTACATAGTGAGTAAAATATAAAGCTTGGTAATCTAGCCGCAGTGAAAGCTTTTATTGGGAGACTAAGTTTACGCCTTCAATAGACAAACATCAGGTTGGTACCTAAATAGAATAACATACAAGGAAAACATTTTTTTTTTCATGAACTTTTTCACAGCATTTATCCTAAGTAGTAACTTGGCATAGTTCTCATGGAAAGATATGACGTTTCATACATTCATGTGTATGAAAGTGTAACGTCCCCTATTTTTACATTTAAATTGTCAACTGCAAAACGGAATAACTATTAGTAATTTTATTGTTGTATTGTTATGTTTTGTGTGTCTACAATATAGTGTTAATCTATATAGGTATCTATTGATAGATTTAAGCAAGTAGTAGGTCTTTTGTATTGCAATTAACATAGATAAACAAATTAATGGTACGAAATTAAAAATGCAGGCTGGAGTAAGAATAGTCTATTACCTACCTAGTATGAAATAATCTTTGAGAAATGGCGTTTTACTTAGAAAGAATCAACGATAAACTATATTTCGTTGCGTAGGTACCAAGTAAAACATTAACCTTAACGAATACGTACGTATATAAATAAAGTAGGTAAGGTTGGTTTGTTTGTTTAAAAGCCAAGCTAGGTAGGTATGCGAGTACCGCAAACTGTTACAGCCCAATGACAGCTGTAGCGATTTAAATCATAACGGTTATGTCCACGATTTCTCAAGTTGGCTGTGAATCATCTTTCCGCTTGATTCACGACGTATTCCTGCATATCTACTTCTATTCTATGCATATAGTTTTATACAATCTACAGATAAGCACAACTCAGTTCACACAAAAAGCGTCGCTAAGTGCGGTAAAGTACGTTAATTAAATGTACCGCTAAAGATAAGGCCTATTTTAAGAATGACCCTAAGCAAATTCCTTTACGTTGTTTGTTTGTTTTTTGGTACGTAGTTAGCCCGTTATCGTTTTTTGTTAGCTAAAGCTAAAATGAATGTTATTAGTTAGTCGACTAAAATTAATAATAGGTATAACACGTGTTTTAAAATTTTAAGATATTTAATTTTGTTATCGAATGATTGTCGCTTAGCAAAATTTAGTAAACCAGTTCGATAACTGCAAAACATCCAACTTATCGATTTTATGCAAATTGGTGGTAAGAGAATTATGCAATTGATAATAATGATATAATAACAGAATCAAGTGTAACTGTATACTTTAAAATGTCTGCCGAAACACCGTAATGTCATTGACACGGTTTATACTTTTATGTTACAGTGCCTTTTGGAGCGTATGTTCTGTCACATAGTTTTTGGCCATAATTTAATGTTTTATTAACAGCAGTAAATCTATAAATTAACAAAATGTTGACCACGCCTAGGTGAAATAATAAGATAATTACAGACCTACTTTTTTAAAGTTTCTTATAATCTTTCCTTTGACATTTAAGTAGATTTTGATTCATGTGATTTACAAATTAAATAATTAAAATCTTCATACCTACAAACACAGTATGACCATTCATTGTTACTCGAACTTATTATGTGATTACTAAACTTATACTACTACTATAACTATAATATCTTATTTATTTCTAATAATTAAGCATAATTCAATCTTAAACATTAATTTTTTGAAAAAAAAAGCAACAGAGAGAAACTGTAAATTATAATAGGCAGTAGTGATCTTCCCCTAGTCTATCGTTAACCTAACGATCGTTTTGAATGAATAAACGGATAGAAAATTGCTAATCAGCTGTTCTAGACAACAAACTCTAATTTCAAAACGGGTTTAGAACAGCTTTTCGTACAAGTAATTTCTCGGTTCACATCCTCCAAAGCGAATGCGTTGTCCTTCATTGGGCGGTCGATACTTGGTCGATGTATGTGTGATATGTAGGTATTATATGTATAGGTATACTTTGCACGGTATATATGAGATTTACGTGAAACCGGTCCGACTGCAAGGGGTCCGTCTACACTACGACCCGAGATGTTAACTTTCTTACGAAATGAATCACTTACCGGACGACTTTCTAACAATCTACCGACCAGCGAACGACTTGTGATCTTATTATCTTCGATACAACCGACCGATCGGAAAAATACACAAAAAAATGCAAGTTGACTCAAAACTAGTTGACCTACCTTACCTCAGCCGCGAAACTCGTTAATAATATAATTTATGTGGTAGGTATTACCAAGTCTTGGAGCTCTTCATCTTTTTTGACGACGATTTCTTGTTTCTTAGTGTTGATCGTTGAGAACAGTGACCACATGCAGGCCGGGATTGGTGCAATTTGATCCACAATCACAAGGGTTACACCGAATCGCGTCCTATGCGTGGTCACCGCTGTGAACGACCGAGGCACTGCGGCCGCGGCCGGGTAACGGGACCGAGATGCTGAGCCTCCGCCTAGCGGTGCCCGTCGCTGCGGCCCGCTTGGATAGGCCGGGACTGGTGCAATATCGCACTACAACAGAATATAGCGCCAGTCACCGCCCAGCCACACGGGCCTCCGAACAAAGGCCGCGCCGCCGCTCCTGTGCGCCGCGCCCGCATCGCTCCACTCTGCACGCTTCACGACTGATCGACACGCGAACCCGACGGAATGTCGCGCGTATTTCACCATTCACACAGCACTAACATGCGACCGGCGCGGCGTCCGCCGACGGAATGGCGGCGAAGCGCGGGGAGAGCGACGCGCGCGCAGCTGTCGCGCCGTCTTCCCCCCCGTGCGCCACACACACCCCCCTCGCCCTTTATCGTTCTGGGAAGTGGTTCCTGAACTTCCCGACTGGGTTGTCATCGTACAAAAGTCCCACGGTTATTGGGTAAATCTCAGTTCGATTTGAAAGTTGTGATCCTTGACACGCGAGCGACGTGTCTGCTAGCGTAATCAATGACGCATGTTCTAGCTTTGCTCGTGCTTTGATCTCGAAGTTCGCAGCGACCTGCTAGTTATCCTCATATGTAGGTCGTAGTGACCCATGAATGAAATATTATTAAGTTTGCACTATTACTTTTTCTTATAAATAAACTCTAAAGAATATATTAACCATGATATGAATTTGCGATTCGTACGTATTACTAAAGCATAGAATATGATTAATAAGGCAATACACCATATATATTAATAAGGCATAGAATATGAATATAATATATAGTATAACTAGCTGCACCTGCGGTGTTATCGCATTATTGCAGGATAAAATGTAACCTATGTGTTAATCCAGAGTCTAAGCTATGTCCGTCCGTACATTCAAATCGGTTCAGAAGTTTTTGTGTGAAAGAGTAACAAACCTACATCCACACATACATCCTTACAAACTTTCGCGTTTATAATATTAGTAGGATGATATACTGCGTACTATACCTCATAGGCATGATGGAGTATTCTATTTATTTACCTAACCGATATAGGTTAGTTAAGGTTCTCATTCTACAGCGACGATATACAGATAAAAAAGTATATGTAAACTTAACAGCCACATACTTTAAATTATTTAATGTTTACATACCTTACAGTTGCAATTACAGGGTTAATGTTCCATAGTAATAGCGCGGCATTTTGAGCTGTTAATATTCAATCAGCTGACATGACTTCTTATCGTGCAAAGGTCAAAGGGTGTAGGTCAATGTCATATTCATAATGATTATGTCAAATTAAGTTTAGGTATGCAATATTTTTAGGAACGTTACGAAGGGAAGACGCAAATTTATGGTTTTGGTGTCCCCATTCCATAATTTATATTATGGAATGGGGACACCAAAACCATAAAAAACCGAAAATATTATGAAACTCGCAAATTTAAAAATTTTGAAATCCCAGACATCTCCATTTTATGATGGCGGCCATCTTAATATTTGTAATTCATTATTTGTGTATAGTGTTTTCCTAGTCATGTTCTTTTATTTGATACCCATGCATATTGAAAGATTTGTAAAAAATATGTAATCTACATTTTCATAGCTGATGCATATAAAAAATGATTTTCATATAAAATAGCTAAGAACACACCCGATAAAATAAATTATTAAACAAAAAAATATATAAAACCAGTTTAAACGTTCGGCACGAACGGGAACACGTCAAACTTCTAATACCCTGTCGCTTTCATATCGATTTTTAAAAGAATATCTAATTTTATTATGTTCAATGATGAATAATGTAGGAGGACTCGGTCGTATTACCTGGCAACCCTCCGACATTACAACAAGGTCCATCCATCCCTGCTACCTGCGCAAACGCAGCTCGCACAAACTGATAGGATTCGATTCGAAAAATCCCACGATTATGTCGCCACGAGCCATGTGGTAATAATTCACACTGTAATATGGGACTCACAACGTATTACGTCACAGTTTATCGGTCACAGACCGTTTAATTATAATTTGAGTGATTTTTGGATGTTCATCAAACAGAATTATACGAATTAAAAAACTTGTACAATGTTAATATTTTTATAACTATAAAATATCTAGTGATAATGTGACATGATTTATATTTGACATGTATTATTCTTATAATAAGGCGATTTTCATAACATTTTTTTGTTTAATAGACAAATAATTAATGTAATATATGTAATTAATAATGGTAGCATTATTAACTAATTGTTTTCTTATTTTTTGTTTAGGAAATGTATTTCGTTTTATCCAAGTTTTCATAAATACTTACAAAGATGCATAAGAAAACTATTTCTCAAATACTGTGATGTAAACTATAAGGGAAATGGTAACAGATAATAGTCGAGTAAATAAAAAGGGACGGTATCATTAAAATCTACATTATTACAAGCTTTTTATAGTGCACCCTCAGAAAAAACTGCAGCGAGGAAAATCCCGGGGGCGGCATTTATATTCAGAACCAACCCTAATCAGCAAAATCTAACAATAAGTTATTTTTCGGAATACTTAGATAAAGTTTAGTGTAAGGTATGATTTATTTATTTTTTATTTTTATTTGTAAGTCATGTATATGTATATATTTTTATATATTATAGGAAATAAAAACATGTGTTTTTTTATCCTACACAGCTAGGCATTTGACCACAAGTTCGCATGACAACGGAAGTCGGTGATACTGTAGACCTAGATGGAGCATGCCTAGTCTGGAATACACTGGCTCTCAAGAAGGCTGCCGGAACACACCGTTAGGTATTTTAAGTTTTAGGTAACTACGATTTAAAATATACGTAAACCCAGAAAAGTTGTCGCAAGTAAGTGGTTGCCGATATTTGTGTTAGACCAAACGGACTCTGAGAAGCTGTCACTGCCTGTACTTACCTGTTCAATTTTTTTTTATAAATAAACCAGTGATAACTGTTTCATTTTAATCATTAGTTTTGAATATAAATAAAGCATTCGCACACCACATCGAGGACATATATAAAATTATTTATCATTCCTTATTTCGGATAAATATATCCCAAATGTGTATAACAATCTAATCGCACCTAAAGCACCTACGATTTCTAATAGCTTTTTATTGACTTCCAAAAAGAAGGAGATACTCAACTGTTACTTTATTTTTGACTTCAAATATTCGATTAAACGTCAGATATGTATCACCATTGCTAGTCTAGTTACTATACAAAAATATACATTTTATTAGTGGAGTAGATTTTCTACTAACTTTCAAAAAGAAGGCGGCGATTGAAATTTTAAAGCTTTTTAGATTCAAAAATATATTCAAGTATAGACCTCTTTTGATCAAATTAAAATAGGAACGACCACATGTAACATCAATAAAAACAGTTTGTTTGAAATTGGTCCACCCGTCAGGTACCTAATACTACCAGTTACTAAATACTTTATAATATGTAATAACTATATTTAAATTAATAAAAGTAATTATGAGATAATCTAAGGCGTAGTAAAGAAAATCGCTCGATAAGCATGCAAGGAGAAAAATAATTTAGTTACTTTATGTACACTTCCGAGTGAGTACTCCTTTTTCGCATTTCATATCCGAAAGACATCATAGCAAGCAATAAACAATTAGAAAACTTCAAAATTAAGTTGTAATTGTTTGGACTATATCATTTCATTTATTAATTAATAGAGATTGAGACTGACGAACAAAAGCGATGTTTGTGTTAAATACTGCTTTATCAAAATCCGTTTATAAGCAATATGCTCGAACATTACATAAACGAAAATATAGCCAAACGCCTTAGAAATCGAACTTGTGAAATTATAAAAAATCGCAAGCATTTGATTGATCGATAAGAACAGGCAAAGCTAGAATAATTCGTGATTAATCTCATTTACCTTTACTACTTTAGTGAACATTTATAATTATGAATTTTAAGGAGTTCCATGTTTTAACGATTACTTAGAAGTGTTTCAATTTGTACAAACTTTAAGCTATGTGCAAAAAATAAGGGAGATACAAAACAAGCAGTCTATCATTGACTTAAAAAAAGGCGAAGTTTACAATTCGTTGGAGCCTTTTTTATGGAAATACTGAGGCCACTTATTTACTTGTAAGCTTTACATTTCAAACAATATCTCTGCATAGGCCATCAAAAGCCTAACACAAAAATAAGTACATATTTGCTATATTGAAAATTATGTAGAGATACGGACAATAAAATAAAAGCTATTTTATAGACTGTGTCTGCTACTTTTTACGACTATTTAGAAATGCTGTTAGCGTCGTAAGTGTTATAGCTTGCCAAGGCACATCAATTATAATACAGTTACAATACCTGTACCTTTTTTATTATTTTCTGCCAAGGAGACATGCTTGTCTTTAGTTTAATTAATATCGTACTAACTAACTGTGTAAAATAATTTAGTAACTTTGTAATAATAGTTAACATTTTATATTTATATACTAAAACTCTTTAAATATCTTGTTGCTGAAAGATAAGATAAGATAAGATAAGACAACTCTTTATTTAAAAACCAGCAACAATACATAAAATATGATTAAAGAAGACCTTATTTACATATACAGGCTTTTAAATGGCGGCCTTATCGCTTAAAGCGATCTCTTCCAGGCAACCATGATGCAAAGATGTATATGATATGTATATTTTGGCAAGAAACTAAATACATATGTGCCTCTGAAAATTATTTGTATTTCTTTATCTTTGAGACCAACGAGCAAATTACAAACATTTATTTAGACATAAATATAATAAAATTAAAAGATATATATCTTCTAAAAAGAAGATCAAGAAAGTTAAGGGCAAGTATAAAATCACAACCCTCCTTTTTGTGAAGTCGGGTAAAAAGAGGCAAGTAAGTGCTATTGTTCATTGCAGGTACAAGCAGCTAATTTATACAAATAAAATATTAAAATGAAGGACAAAGGACATAGATAACAATGAATGTTTTGTTTAGCATAGATTCGGACCTAAGTCCAAAAGGTGCCGATTTTTTTGCCAATACCTCGCGAAATTAGTTCGATTTTGGCACAAAAGGAAGACCTCTTTTACCAAGTGTTTGAAAATAAACCTCTTCGGTATAGCATAGAGTTTTAAATTCCTTAATAACTTATGAATGAATATGAACAACACAGACCTCGAATACCATTTCCAAGAATAGTATAAAACTGTTTTTAAATTTTTTTGTGCTCAAGGTATGTTAGTAGAAACTATTGTTATATTCAATGGTAGGATTATGTTAAGTGCAAAGTTACGGATGTTTGATTAACTTGACACCCGTACTGACTATTATGTAACTTATACATAAACTGTGTCGTAGGTAACTATGTAATTCGTTTGTTTCGCATTGTAGTTTACTATTTCGGGGAAATCTTTGTTGAAATCTGGCATCTCTCGTTGACGATTAACTGTTATTATATTCTTTGACTTGAGATATTTAGCAATCACGCCGCCATTTTTAAAAATTACATTTTGTGAATCGATATGATCCTGCTTGTTACTAACTTTCAATTACTCTACAGTGTAAGTAAAACACTTATTTCTATTTCGTGGTACTAAACATATTGTAAATGTTGACCACTACTTACCACAAATGCTTATGTGCCTAAACATTATCATAATAATTATCTACTTTTATTCTATTCTGAGATCTTTTACGAACTAGGTATATCTTAATATCCTGGTAAATTCCTAAATGATGAAGAGGTCCAAATTACGAATAGTTATAGAATAAAACGCGTTAACCGACAGACAGAGCTTATCCAATCCTGTGGTGTCTATTGGGATTTCGTGAATATTCTTCGCTGATCGATCAGTAACAAAATCTACGAACAGTACATTGGGTAGGTAAGTTTATAACGTTACTAATTGTCAACGCAGCACTGATAAATCTTTGCTCACTATATTGCAGTCTAAACAAACGCATCACGCCATAACTAACCGCCCGCGTCGCTCGATCGGTCATCGCTAGTACTTAGCCTTAGCTACATACCTATAAGTAATAGGTACAACCTTATACAAGGTTATCGGTTAAGGGTGTACTAAGGCGAAAGTAGGGCGTAATGATGTGTATAAAACACATAATTACGAACGACAATGGAAGGTCTGAAATCTTTTTTGTGATACTTATTTGATTTTATATTAAACATTACATAATATGAATTTCAACAATTTATGTATTTTGTATTTGTAACTATTAAGGGAGCAACCCTGAAAGGAAGAAAAAATATCAGCTGATCAATAAAATAAAAATAATATATTTTTTTTGCTCCAATTGAGAGCTAACTAAAAAGTTTAATATATGGATCAGTATATTAACCTCTTTAAATGCTCAGAACGAGTAACTGTCGAATTATTAAAATAAAAAGAAATCGTAAGTAAGATATATTTGATAAGTAATTCAAAATGTATGACGGTAAGTAACTAACTATAACATGTACGACATTAAAATAAATGTATTAAAAATATGTAACGGACCCAACAGTATTTACTTTATTTTTTATAGGTTTTAAATCTAGCATAGTAATCCTAATCTCAGCTAGTAAGAACATTTGGATTAAAGTAGATCTGTAAATGTCGATGGCTGATCTAACTGTATTCTTTTCTATTACTTTTTCATAATATAGGCTCTTGCGTGGTAGTTAATTTAATAGACACAGGTAGATTTAACTTATGATAAAATCGGCCAAGAGCTTGTCGACATTGTGGGCTAACTGTAGTTACTTTGGAATTGTTTTATAAGTATGCAGCGGTGACACTCCTGCTTAGATACAAGTAAGTATCCTTCGATTATTCAGCTATGCCCGAGTAAGCAGACATTGATATCTTCAATGGGAGGAAGGAATTTATCTATCTAAACACCCATTTGTATGAAATATGAATGAATGTATTACATTACTCACTTATGTAGTTGTTAGTACCTAGTTCAGTATTACTAAATCTCGAAATTAAATGAAATGAAATTTATTTGTCTGTGGGACTAGGTGAGAACATAGATCTTATATATAGTTTTCCATAGGTACAATTTGAGCTCTAGCCCTGCCCATAAGACATACAGACATGGTGTGAGTACTTATAAATATAGATAAAATAATTAACGCGTCACTAAAATATATAAAAAATAATTTTAAACTCTCTGTAAAATAGTCAAATAAAATCACAAAAAACATTTCAGTCAAATATGTACGAAAATAATAATAAAAAAAAACCGTTAATATATAAAATCTTACACAAATATTAACTTTCGTTATTAAATTAAATATATGTGTACCTCGATAGTACCTACATGTGCTTATACTAGCTGTGTCCCGCGGTTTCACCCGCGTAGTTCCCATTTTATTATCAAAATAATCCAATGGGTAACTACTTTTTTTGAAGTCTGTTAAAAAGTATCCTATGTCCTTTCCCGGGGTCCATTCTACATGTGTACCAAATGTGTCGTGAAAGCGAGACAGAGTTACTTTCGCATATATAATATTAGTTAGGTGTAGGATTTTCTCAAGATAGGTATGGACTTGCAATTTTTATTAGTCGTTAGTACTTGTATGTACAAATAATATTCTTTTTATGTTTAATTTTAACCTTTTATTTAATTGAATGTGATTTTTACGGGAATTTGTTTTAAGATAATTTTCCCAATAAGTAACACCCCCTATCACAGTGTTACTCGTTAGGAATAACATTAAAAGTATGCCCAACGAATAACAGTGTAACTGGTTGGGATTTTTTTTTATTTATGTGCCAACCAGTCACAGTGCTACTACGGTTGGGGGTGTTACTCGTTGGGAAGTACCCATTTTTACAGAACAGCGCATGTAGCACGCCTTTCATTTACAAAGTCACCAGTCAATCTCATCATAGACACCACAATGTGAATTCAAATAGCGAACAACAACTCGTAAATCAAACTGTCATCTTAAAATCACACAAAAATCAATCATGCCAACCTTAGACCGGAAAAAAAAGAAAAGCATAGAGGTGCTTTTGTTTTTTTCATTTTACAAAAGGTGGCAAAGGTGGTGCGCGACATAATGCCAGCACGCGCGCCTGCCAGCTGCAGTAGCATCTGCCACCCCCACCCGCACCCTCGCCGTGCTCCCCCGCGCCCTCTGGTCATCCTGTCTGTCCACATCTGGGCCAATAGGCAGATAAACAATTACTGATAAAGCAGATAAGCCAGATAGAATTTCAAAGATTAAATTGATACATATGTGACGAGGTAATTTGATTTATTTGCATATATTTCAAAACGAAATTGTAGTCAAACTAGGTATGAACCTTTTGTATGATTTAGTGTTTTAGTTCATTTTGAACTACACTTAACATATTTTAATTTAACTGGCTTTGAAACAAGAAAGCGCACTTCAATAGTTTGGTAATTTCTAGCATTATTCTTCACCTATTTCTGATTGTTCCTGCGTTGGATTCAGTAAGAATAGTTTACTATCCCGGAGTTTATCATTCACGTTCTACAATGTGTTAAACATTTACTTATTAGTACCTATCTATAACTATAGAATGTTTAGGTCGGTTTTCATATAGGTAGGAACTATTAATAAAATTTAGCTAATCCGAAATAAAATAAGTTTTGTCATGACTTGAATTAGCGATGTAACTCGATTATAGTAGAGTATTTATTACACGCCACTGTTAAAATAGCAAAGCATATAAGTAAAGTTACGTACTTAGGAGAAGATAGCACCATAAAATAATTATAAAGCTTAATTACACAAGGAGGCACTCGTTCGCATAATTGTATACACCTGGACCCTTCATTTTAATGTAAAAACACTGACAAGTTCATTTGACCCTTCATTAAATTACATAAAATTGTGCTTCGTAAATATAATCTGCGATTGAAACTTATCAGCGAGAAACTATAAAATCTACAATAGGTATAAATAATAAATAAATGTTTCACACTCATAGCTCCCCACTAGGATTTCTCCTGTGTCGGAGATATCATGCAACATTCTCAAACACACGTCCAAAAACATCCAGACTCGAAGACAGATACTCAAACTCATCATTAGAGTGCCTGCCCCGATCGGGAACTGAACCCGGGGCCCTCGAAGCAAGTATGCTAGCCCTTAGACCAAGTAACATTGTTTTTTTTTAATACTTGCGATGTTTGTTGTGTCCATCTTAGATTTGATATGATCATAATATATACCTAGTATTCTACTAGACACTTTCATTTGATACACATATTGATGGAGTTGTGAAAAAAATTGTACTTTGCCATTTTGTGGTGACGGCCATCTTGGACCGACTTTCATCAAATATAGCTAAGAACACTCGGGAGTGTTCTTACTAATACACCTTACATACAAAAATTTAAAATGAATGCCGGTCCATCTGTTTGAGAGCTACGATGCTACAGACAGACAGACAAGTCAAACTTATAGCACCTCTTAGCTTTTGCGTCGGTGGTTATAAAAATACTTATGTTTAATTTCAGCAACTTGTTTTTGAATCAATCTATCTAAATATTTACTGTAATATTAGGTCATTACATATGAAATTGGCGTTTTGTAAGGGAGGAACATAAAGTCTTTTTTTTATAATAATATATTTATTTAATCAAACTATGTACCATTGCTGTCTATGCTCTTTTGCCATCTCATAGGTAGTTCATTGATCCCTTTACTAAAAAAACCATTAGGACGAAATGTTTCGAATGAAATCTTTGAAGGCGCTTTGGACTGTCCCATCGGAGTTAAATTTTTTCCCTTGCAAGAAGTTATCCAAATTTCGAAAAAAATGGTAATCTGTTGGAGCCAGGTCCGGGGAGTACGGTGGATGTCTTAGACATTCCAATTGAAGCTCCTCTAATTTGGCAGCCGTCTGTTGTGCAGTGTATGGTCTAGCGTTGTCCTGAAGCAGCAGTAGCCTAGAGCGATTGACCAACCTCGGTTGTTTAGCAGCTAGCTTTTCCATCATGGTTTGCAGTTGCTGACAATAGATATGTGCTGTAATCGTCTGGCCAGATTTAAGAAAGCTGTAATGAACTACACCGGCACTAGTCCACCAAACGCTCACAAGTAACTTTCTTTAAGTCATTTTTCGCTTGGGGCAGGGTTTGGCTGGTTCGCCAGGATTCAGCCATTGCGATGAGCGTTTCCGATTATCGTACAGGATCCACTTTTCATCACAGGTAATGATCCGATTTAAAATCCCTTCATTATTGTGCCGGTTAAGTAATGTAACGCAGCAGTTGACGCGCGTTTGTCGGTTTGCTGCACTCAATTCATGAGGTACCCACCTATCAAGCTTTTTCACCTTTCCAATTTGCTTCAAGTGGATTAAAACAGTTTTATCACTAACACCGCAGCCTGCAGCTAACTCGGACGTGGTTTGCGATGGATCTGCTTCCACAATAGCTTTCAATTCTTCATTAGCAACTTTAGTCTCCGGCCGTCCACGGGGCTTGTTCTGCAGGTCGAAATTTCCAGAACGAAAACGTTGGAACCAAAAACGCACTGTGTTTTCTTTTGCGACACCGCCGCCATACACATCATTAATCCTTCGAGCCGTTTCTGCAGCACTGGTACCACGGTGGAACTCGTACTCGTAAATAACGCGATATTTCAAGTTTTCCATTTTGTAAACTGCGTGACGCAAAGAAAAAACCAAACGAGGACAAAACAAATGAATTATATTTTTTTGAAATACAAATGTATGAATAAATAGCTGTATAAGTTTGAAATTGGAATCCCAAATAAGAAATATTTGAGATCAAAGTGGCCAGTACGACAAAACGCCAATTTCATATGTAAGGACCTAATATAATAAATAGTGTTTTAGTTAGTTTTTTTGGATAAGAATTTAGAGATCCTACTGATGTTAGGTATAACTAGATGGTTATAACCAAACACATAAATTTTCCATAATTATTTATGGTTTATTTTCACTATTATCTCACTATAATTATATTCCTGTTGTAAAAGTGTGAGCTAAGATGTAGCACTTTTGCTTTCAACTTGCTTGCTTGCGGTAACAAATTCTTTAGTGACTCCCTAATGGTCAGATAGCACTTAATACCCATAAACCTTTGCCACATTCCCATCATCTTCGTTTACTTTTTCTTAAAGACATTCGTAATTTCCTTCGTAAAACAAAACAGGTGTTGAATTACTTCCTCAATTATATTAAAAATTACTGAAATATGTACAATGATAGGGCAATAATCCTAACTAATATTATAAATGCGAAAGTAACTCTGTCTGGCTGTCTGTCTCGCTTTCACGCCAAAACCACTGAGCTGGTCTGGATAAAATTCGGTACACAGGTAGATTGGACCCCTGAAAAGGACATAGCGTCGCAGTAGAATGAAAACTTCGTATGTCAAAAGATAATTTATATAGATTTTTTATGAAATTGGAATGAAAATCACGTATTTCCACGTATGTAAATTCCTTCTGTACTTATTTTTTACCAAACACGTCCATAATTGTATTTATTAAATATTATTTTTTGCTGAACATAATTCTGTCTTTACTTTTAAATACCTCGTAACTTTGTACTGATAACACTCGTAACAGTAAACCTCTTATGTCATTAAACTAGTATTAACCGGTGTAGTAAAGGATCGGTATGTATCCTAAATAACTACTTTTTATCATACAAAACATGAAACAAAAGAAAAAACAGTATTTCATACATCAACAAAAATAACAATTATTTTCGTTTCCTGTAAAGTTTACGTTTCTGGACAAACGAGGTAATACAGCGACGATAGGATACTTTTTAACAGACTTTAAAAAAAACTAGTAGTACGAATTTAGTTTTAGTTTGTTTTAGTTTTAGTAGAGCTACGCTGGTGAAACCGCGGGGCACAGCTAGTAACTGATAAATCAGATTAAATAAATCCGTCAGTAGTATGGAGCAGGCTTCGCTGCAGGTAGTAGGTACCTACGTCCAGCAATCTGCGCCGGCAGCTGTCTCGACAGATGCGTAGTTAAGTACTTAAACTTACCTGTCTTCAGTTATATGTATGTGAACAGTGCATCTGTTTTCAACTCGAAATTTGTACCATGGATAATTGAAGAGATTGACTTAAGTTCAAATAGATGTTAAAGGGTGTTGCTTCTAAGAGTAGTCGACAGTGAAATATACATTAGGTACATGTTGAAACTTTAAGCAAACTACAGGACTTTTTAAAAAAAATGAAGGAATTTATGCCTTATGCTTGACATGTTTAATTCTTCTTCGAGTCTATTTTATCTATCAGCTGCGGCATGGCCTTAGGTATAATAAGTTCTTATATTTACATTAATTATAGAGTCAGGTGAGTAAAGGATTTATTATTACCCGACTGCGAAAAATGGAGGGTTATGTTTTTAGAGGGTAGGTATGTATGCATATGTATATTCCTTTGGCACGCCCTAGAGCCTTAGGTAGTATTTTAATATGAGTGGTGTCAATATATTCGTCTTAATCGTGAGATTGGCACTCATTATATATAAAAGTTAACTATAATACACATGTCTAACGATTTAGCAGTCAGCTGGTTTTTTCGAACTCGCTTCTAATCACTTGTTTTTACCAAGGACCTCTAAGCAAGTAAGCTTCCTATTAAAATGTCAGCTGAATTCCCTCCATCCAGACACATCCTGGCGGTTTGCAGTGGAAGGCGCGTGGGCTGCGCGGGCGCACCACGACGCGAGCCGGCAAGTAACGGTCGGCCCGGTTGGGACCGGTCGCCCGTGCCTCTGCCCCGCGAATTATAACATTACCGTAAGTAATGCGGCCCGGTGATAAGGAGCTTTGATTAGGAATTCAACAGGAACTTCTCGGAATCCGTGTGTAAGGATTTGTGGCTCTTTGGCTTCGGATTTAAGTCTCACTTCTTGCTGAAGATGAAGAGAGACAAATAAGTACTGCGAATTCGACGAAAAGACAATTCTCGGTGCATAATTTGTGCAGAACAAGATCTACAAATGGTGAATTCAGAAACTTAAAAAAACCTTGGTATTATGTAATCATGTAGGTATTTTTTAAAGTCGGCAGAAAAATGTAACGATATCAAATAACTGAAATGGTACTATCGGTCACTTTTTATAAAGTACCTATTATTTTGTTAACCTGTGTTATCCCACGTGTCAGCAAGGGCTAATAAGCAGTTCTTAAGATCGTTGTATTAATGGATAAAACTGTTGCTTTACTTGAGTGCTAGCCTATCTACTAGTTTCAGTTTTAGATTGTATTACTTCCATAATAGTATAAAGATCACAATGTATACTTATTTACGGTTCATCATGGGTCCAGGATGGCGCTGTAAAAATTTGAATGTGTGAGCGGATATCTTGTTCACATAATACACTAATTACTGATAATGTCAAATATAGTAATCGATTTAAATAAAATTCTTATAACAAAAATAATTGAAATTATAGAAATTTTCGTCTCATATTATTAATAAGTATTTACATTTAAAAAGTCGTCAATACTGTAGTACCTATGCATTTTTTGTAAGGTGTTTTTTAACTTACATAATAAAATTAAATAAAATCATTTGTCAGGTCGTCGGGTTGAAAGTTATATACATACCTATATATTTATAGACATAGGGAGGGTACTAGACGTAGTAGGGTACACCTTTTGTTTAGGAATGAAGTGTCTCAAGTGTTTTAGTGAAAGTAGGTATTTAGAGACCACTTCTTACAGAGTCAAATATCAAAAAGTATGACGACAGCCGCGGTGGACACAGAATAAACTAAAGGAAGAGACCCATTTGCAACCTTATTATAATTATTATACTGATTTCCAAGGCAAGGTACCTACTTAATTCGACTTATAGTATATGTTTTTTTTAAGTTTCTTATCTAATTTCTTATTTCTCGGTTGGACCTATTTGAAAAAATATTTTGATTATAAGGGGCACTATATACTTACTTATCTCTAAAATTATATCAAAATACGTCCATTAGTTTAGTTTGAATAATCAAATATGTAATGAAAAATTGTCACCTTTCTTTTAAAATAATAAAATCTTTTTCAATGCTTTTCAAACGAACACTATCATGGCGTCACCTACATAAGTATATATCGCAGCTTTTTCCGAAGCCTTCAAAACGCTTTCAATTGGCTCGATAAACACATATTTTATTTTTTACTTCAAAAAAGAAACCTTGGCTATCTTCTCACGACTCTGAAAGCAACTGCAAATAACGATGACTCTCAAAAATATGTCTATAAATATCACAAACACAGTAGTCAAGTTAGGCGTGAGATAGGGCCTAATCAATCAATAGATATCATACAAAATATTCGTTTGGTGATGGCATGTGCCTCGGGCGATTTACTGTTCCGAATGAACTAACTGCAGTTGGACTGAGTGTAACATTATTGTGCCGTTATACCTTGCTTGTACGAAGCCTGCTGCATGGAGAGGTACGGTTTTGAGACTTTTAAAAGGCTTTAAGTTTGGTATAGTAATTTTCTGCCATTAGATTTGTTATTACGAAGAAAAGTGGCATGTTTTGCTGACTAATGACTTGTTTAAATTCTTGGAATAAATTTTTAAGTATATTTAATGTTCAAGCCGGTAAAGTTTTGGATGGGTGACCGTACTCGTAAGTGGTCTTATTTGACGACCGCCGTGATTTAGTGACGAGCACGCTTGTTTCGAGATCCGACGGTCCCGCGTTCAATTCCCAGTCGGGCAGGTGTTCGAACGATGAGTTTGAATAAGAATAAGAATATTTATTGGCCTTTAAATAACATTAGTTACAGGCAAGTCTTGTTACATTTTAATTATTAATTACTTTAAAAAGAAACTTAACTTATAAATACTTTTATAGTTCTAAGAAAAAATAGTTATTATATTATACATTTACATTGTCATTTATTTCTTTACATATTACTAACATTTTTTAATTGTTGTTCATCACACAAGAACGATGATTCCACAAGCTGCATTGACATATATTCACTGAGTTTATAAAAAGGATTTCTTTCAAAAAAATATTTTAATTTTTGTTTAAATATTTTAAAATTGAGTTCCATAACGCTATTTGGTAATTTATTGTACATTAATATTTTGGTGTAAAGTCCCTGTTTCTTACACTTAGATAATCTGTTGACAGGCAGGACTCGCCCTTTTTTATTATTACGTGAAATTCTTTTTTCCGGTATTTCCGTATCCTCGTGTACCTCTAATAAACTACTATAAATATAAAGTGCTATAACTGTCATTATTTTATCATTTTTAAAGTGTATTCTCGCAGGACTACGTTTTTTCAAACCATTCATTGTTCTTATAGATTGTTTCTAACATTTTAAAACTTTTATGATATCTTTAGCGTTTCCCCAAACAGTTATAGCGTATCTTATTATAGAATGAACGTATGCATAATAGACAGAGATGAGTGACTTTTTATCTAATAATGGCTTGAGTTTAAATAAGGCATAACAGAACATCTGTCTTAGAGTCTGGGTGTCGTTGTGCGAGTGTTTGTGAATGGTCATGGCATCCCCGACGAAGGAGAAACCCTACGAGTGTGTAACGTTATTTATTTATCATTAACTGAACGCTGCCGCGAAACATGTTAAATTGTAAGATGCGGTGGTTCTTATTAGTATGAAAGAGGCCTTAGAGTGGCCTAGAAACTTAGACACCAGATCGAGTCTATACGAAGATGATGATGATAAATATCTATCAGCTATGACCAACACCACGAAGTTTGTGCCACTTTTTTAAAATACATAAGTACATTTCATTTAATTTTACAAAATTATAATTGACATATATTGCATTTGATGAAATGCACAATATCTATAAACTTTTTTCATTCTACTTGCTTTGAGTTTTTTGCTCTGTGCTTCAACTGGAGCCTCCCAATTAAAGTGTTAGTAACATAACAGTAACCCTATCGTATACAAAAGGTAACGTAAACAACTCTTGCTAGCCGGCTAGCCGGTCACTCGGCGTGGTTTAGTTTCATGGTTTATCCACAGAATTAATAATAGTACCTAATTTGTTTATGTGCGATAAAATTTTACCAGTAATTATGGACCTATTTTGCCCATTACTCGCTGTGCCTACTTATATTTTACAGTTTTATTTGAACTAGCTGCGCTTTGCAGTGTTAACCGCGTTATTACAAAATAAAAGTAGCGTATGTGTTAATCCAGGGTCTAAGCTACTTCCGTACCAAATTTCATCTAAATCGGTTCAGCAGTTACTGCATGAAAGAGTAACAAACATACATCCACACATTCTTACAAACTTTCCCGTTTACAATATTAGTAGGAAATGAGTACTTATTTTCATTTTCGTATCCGATTGGTAAGTAAATAAAAAAAAACCCTAAAACTAAAATATTATAATCATAATATAAAAATAATCTTGGATATAATGTTAAGGAAACTTACAATATTATATGCGTGTTTTAACATGTCTTAACAATTTTTTAAAATAAATTTTAAGACGAGTTCATTCTTTAAATCTTTCCTTTCATTCTCCATTTTTTTCTCTACCATTCTAAAAGATGTAATAAGTATCCGATCCCCGGAAATGTCGCATAAAGGACTTTACTTTTTTATCATGTAAAAGTTTCTCAGAAAAAGTACAGGTACTTCGTTTACTGTCATTGTACCTTTTAGATTTTTTTTTTATATTTTGTAGGTAGACCTTTCTCGAAGTTTGCATGTTATGATTTATGTGTATGATAGTCGTACGCGACTGTTTAGTCTCTACAATAGAAAATATAGTTTTGACTACTTTTAACTGATCTATGTGTATTTATATTACATAGATACTATTGTCAAAGCGACAAGCATGTTTTCTCACGATGTTTTTCTTCACCGTTTATGCTATAATTTTCTACAAAAGAAATATTTTTTTTTGCTTGGCATACAAATCAGTCACTTTTTTGAGAATTGAACATAGGTAATATGAATTTAATTTAATATGAAATCTTATATTTGCAGTAAATACACCAAGATATAAAAAAATATTTTGTAAATGTACCTACCTATCTGTCTCAGTCTTTATAAAGGTTAGTTCACATCTTATAGGTGGACCACTTGCATTTGGATAGGTACCTAGATATTTAAAAAAAAATGGTGGGACCACAGAAAAAGTCCTGGAATGCTTAAATCCCCGTAGGTAGTACACCCAGTTTGTTTTGAGGTGGATAAAGTTGCCCCCTGGTAGACCCGTTCTAGCTAGTCCACGGGCAGGACCGACCAAAATCAACATCAGAGAGTACCTACCTAAATACATCAAAAATAACACTGCGACAAAAAGCGGTCTTATTGCTAAAAGAAATCTGTTCCATTGAGGGCGACTTTAATGACTAATATTACTTTACTTTTCTTTATACTAGACAAGGACAAGTGCCTTAGTTAAGAAAAATTAAACGATTAACTACAACAAAAAAGTAGATGGATTACCACTTACGATCTACAGATAATCCAAATGCTCCAACGGCAACAAGAGGGCAGCGTGCGTGGTAATGCTTACCTATACGTCGGGCCCGATAAACACCGGCATTCGTTTTTTCTAGTAGGTATGAAGACATCTTGGCTAAATCCCTGAATACGTACGCACATAATCCAGTCCTTGAAAAGCATTTACAACGAAACTAAGCGTAGAATTGCAATGATTTAATAGTGTCTCGCTAGAAGTAGGTAGTTTATACGAAGCCTTTGGTAGAAAGTGCTCTACTTGCGCTCGGATTAGTTTATACGAAGCCTTTGGTAGAAAGTGCTCTACTTGCGCTCGGATTAGTTTATACGAAGCCTTTGGTAGAAAGTGCTCTACTTGCGCTCGGATTAGTTTTCACAAAAGATTCGCTCAGATAAAACTCCCGTACCTTATTTTTTATTCTTAGTTGAACCTGGAAATTTAGGGTTCAGTTATTTTAAATTAAAATGAATAAACGATAATATATTAAAATAAAAGAAAAAATAAGATGTTGTGTAAAGAATATCTAGTGCATTCCCGCTTTGTTTTGATGTCAGCGTGAGAAATCGAAAAATATGTTTGTTTTTATGGTGTGGTTAAAGTAAGAAGCAATGGAGTAAGAGGCGGGATCAGGCCTTAATAGTCAAAGAAGAAATCCAATACTTCCCGGTCTGCGAAATATGGGAAAAATTTACATTGTGGGTACTTATGAAATCAATAAATAAACACAAGTAATACTCTAAAAATGTGAAAACCGAGTTCAATTCGGCAAGCTTACGTCACGTAAACGTACCGTAGCTACTAGACCGATTTTGGTAAAATTTATGTAGGACTAGTTGGAAAGAATTTCATTTCTGAACAAAAAAAAATGTTCAAAGCCATTTCTGAGAAATCAGAGAAATACATACACGAAAATTCGGCCAAATGCGAGTCGGATTCGCACACTAAGGGATCTGTAGGTACTATTATTTATACAACACTAGCAAAATATCTAACTGTAGTCATTGTTATTATCAAACAAAACAAGACAAAAAATTCACGTTTGTTGTGATGGGAAAACCTTAACCTTACATATTTATTTTATTAGTTTTTTGGTATTTTTGTATAGCGGGAACAGAAATACATCATTTGTGAAAATATCAACTGTCTAGCTAACGGTTCATGAGATACAGCCCGGTGACAAACAAACGGATGGATGGATGCACAGCGAAGTTTTGGTAATAGGGTCCTGTTTTCACTTTTTGGATACGCAACCCCAGTTAAAATTTCCGACATTGAGTAACTCCCATTTTTGGATCTGTTAAAATATGAGTGCTGAATTCGCAAAAAATATAAATTGACTAATTAATGCTATGCAGAATGTTTAGCTCTTCAAAATTGTTCACTCATGGTGAACATGCTTACGTGAACTTCTATCTTATTACGTGTTTATCTTACCTACCCGTATGTATCTTTTAAAACAATCAAACTTTCAGAAGGATCACTGAAATTGACACTGATATAAATTATAAAAGGATAGCAATTGCGAACGGAGTCGTAGATATAGCTAGTAGTGTAATATAGATGGTGGGACAAGACTTAAATCCCATATACCAACCCCTTAGATGAGCCTATCCTTTGGTTCCTTGCTCAAATATGGTCTTTTACTGAATGATGCAAACTTTTCAGCAAAACCAGCCATATTATATTTATCCATCTGTAAAAAGATGTACGAAAATGCAGTCCTATTACACTAAACCAGTTATAAAAATGTACAGAACCCCGCAAACAGCAAAAATCTCGTGACTTACAAAAATCCAGGTAAGTAGGTACACATACCATATCATTGGCTGCCGGTCGGCATTATCCATGGGAGTACAAAGGCGTGTATACACTGGTGAATATTCTGTGGCTGAGCTCGCATTTGAATGCGCCTGCGCAGGTGTGTGCGTTTCCTTAGGCAGCTGGGGATCGAGCGGGTCCTGCTCGGTCGGGATGTACTCGCATGGGAGTGACAGGAAAGTAGGACTTCTTATTAAACTAGATATTTAACTTGTAGTTATGGATATGTTTCATGTAAAGGTTAGATGATGTACGTCTATCAGAAAATGCGTAAAAATATGGATTAGCTGTGTGTATCGTTTTACTTATTTTTGATATTATTAATATGGGACAACATCCACACAAAGGTGTTCTCAAACTAGGCAAAGCCTGTGCTATGGTAACCTGATGACTGATATACATACTTATATATTGTTTAAGTAAACGGGTTTTTGTGCGTACCTGGCTGTTGGAGTGCGAGACGTGTCATCGTTGAAGACACGAACGGCTCATTTCATCCCTGATGAAGTTCACCGAATGTGAACGAAACTATAGTTGGACCTTTCCAACAGTCAGGTACAAGTGAAAACCCGTTTTCTCAAACAATATGTATCAAACACGCGTTAGTTTTCTAAATAAAATTAAATACTTATTATATAATAAACACCCAGACACAGGTCAAAAAGACATGTTCATGCACACAAATGTTTAACCTGTCCAGGGATCGAACCCGGGACCAGCGGCGGAGAAGTCAGGGTTGCTACCAACTGCGCCAACCGGCCAGTCCTATATCATGATTTACATTATCATACAAACTTGTTTAATTTCTTAAAATCTCGGACTCTTCTTTACTTCATCTTTTTTTAAATTTGCGTTGCGAGCGCTTTAGGTAAAGCTACATAAAAGTACCTTCTTTTTAATAATATGGGACAACACAAACGCTTTTGATTCCCTCGGTAAAAATAGAATAAATAGAATCCTTCGCTTTCTCGGTCATCAAAATTGAACCTCGGTTAAAAATCAACATTGCATTAATATAACAATTAACTATTAACACGGGATAGAGTAGACAGAAGGAAATAGGGTGGGAATTCAAATTAATTTCTATGTCAGGTCGCTAATTTCTAGGACATTCGATCTCGGGATCGGTCTGTATGCAAACTTGCAAGGCATATAGAATTACATACTCTTCCGTCCCCATACAGTACGTCCGTCATGTTTTATCCATTGACAAACAAAACATTCAGTTACACCCTAATCAACCGACTTGTTTGCAATAAATCGACTATAACTCACATTTGATAATTCATGGCCACTGTCAAGGGTACGGAGGGGTACAGGATGCAGGGGTACACAGGGGTGCATGGCGGCCTTGAATAACGAAACCGCGTTTTGGCGAAAAGGGTGCATTATAATAGATACGACAAAAAGTTAATCAAGGAAGATGATTAACATCTTACTTCCTGAATGAAAAGTTTTTTTTATAATATATATATATATATACATATGTACGTAGTTAAGTATTTGGATGTTACCGGAAAAAATACGCTTCGCTCGCTCGGTTAATTATGGAGTTAGGCGCAACCCAAACATATACATACAGTGAGAAATCTACTAGGTAGTACATATTTAACTAGATAGTTTATTTAGTTCAATTCAAAATAAATTTACATATTTGCTGAAATATTGTCTTAAGATCTAAAATAATAGGTTTTGTGTCAAATATTCTTTCTACCAGTTAAGGTGTGTAAATATTACTAAATTACTTTAATTACATATATTCTCAGATTCTACTTACATTGACCTAGTCAGTCAAACATACCTATCTGTTTAGTAAGGTAAACCCTAAGTAGTAAGTTTATTCCCAGAGTTAGAGGCAGCAGTTATTGCAATTGCAAAGCCAGGTCGCGCGTGGGCGGCGCATATTTCATTACCTACACATACCCAGACTAAATAACCACCCAGTATTATTATTTGTACTGTGACCTAGGTAAATATACCATTCATTCATACATTACAGATACAACCATTCATTTTGAACTTGCTGACGCGATGTTCGGCAGGACGCATGATGCTCACATGTCGAGTTCGCTCTTATCGATGCTTTCAAGTTTTTTTGTAACTAGTGGGTTGTTTGCTAATGCGGTAGATATTGATATGTCTGCCACAAATCCCAAGGTACTTTTGTTTATTGTTTAATACTTTCTTCTGTTATTCATCATTATCCAAAATAGCAACTGCTTTTTTCAAATTACTTTTTACGTGGACTATTCCATTAGCTTTGGACGTAATAAAATTCGTGCCTTTTCTCGAATATTGTCTATTTACCTATTTGTGTTACCATTAACTGCTCTACTTAGTTATTTATTACCTTAGTAGGTAAGTTTAATAGATCAACTTCTTCATGAGTTGATAAAGTACTTAGATCGAGTTTGAGACTTTTTCTGATTCGTGTTGTTTAAGCTGTTACTTAACTTTAAATGTTTATATAGGTATATAACGCCTGCAACTAAAAATAATCTACACAAAGTATAACTATTTTAGGCATATCATTCCTATCTCATATATGCAACTTTATCAAATCATCTTATAATTTGATTTGATAAACCTGCATATTAGCTCCCCTTTCTAAACCCGAATTACCGTTACATTAACATCACGCACGTGTTCAAAAGCCAAAAACATCACCTGACGTGACCTTGAAGCTTCGCCTGTCCTTGGACCATGGAGGGTTCCAAGCGAGGGCTCCTCTGTCCTCGGGCGGCCGTTAAAAACGTGTCACATAGAATAACAGCAGCCCGGAAATGCTACCCAAGGATACCTACTCGCTTTTAAACAAAGCGACTGCACGTTACATTCATCCTACAACAGTTTATACCTCCATTGTAAGCCTGGATTAGAACTCTGTATTATGTTTATAGTATTGAACATATGGAATCTCGCTTTTCGAAATGACGCCCGCAAAACAATTCTGAGGTGAGTGCCGTCAAAAAACTTATAACCTATCCCTTCTAAAGTCCTATTTATAGGGCACCTTTGTGTTTGTTTACGTGTTGACAAGCCTAGTACTTCTATAGAATGTGTCCTTACAAACCCCGCGAATTAAATCCCGCGACGGTTTTTCTCACATTCAAATGTAAAAACTGGTCTGTGCAGTTCTCTTTTAGGTACTTACCTACAAGCTAGCCCTCTTCATGCAACCTATATTACGTAAAAAACTGTAGTAATTTGCATGGCAAGAGCTATGATTATTCGATTTCATATTTGGCCCATTGTAAATTGAAGCTCAGGGTCTACTTATGTGCCTAGTTCGTCTTACAAAGAAAACCGGTTTATTGTAAAGAGAACTCAAAGGAAATAAGAACTTATCCCTTCGCCAAGGCCTGGCGCCTTTTGTCTGTTTACACGTGGAGATTTCTTTCCGGAATATAGCCACACCTGGATATGTTATTATGGGTTCTGGAGGTAGGTAGGTATTATATTTGTAAAATAAACTGACCGTTACAATCGAAAGTGGGTTGCAAATTAGTTACTTAATATTTTCTATGGTACCTAAGTAGTATTATTATATTATTTTACGCACAAATAGAATAGATACTCACTTAATATGAAATGAGACTCTCAGATTACCGTTCAGTTTTTCGGATTTTTCTCTGTGTTATCTACTGGGACGCGTTCAAAGCATATCTCTCTATGCATAACTATTCGCTCTAACACTTAGTTCGAGGCATAGAGGTTCTGTATAGGTACTTTTTGGAGGCTTTAGAGTAAATGACAATTAAACAGACACTGCGAATAGTTGATCTCGCTTATTGAATTCTGTATACCTACTAGCTTCGCAGACTGTGTGTGCGTGTGTTGGTACAGTGAGCTCAGATTTTTGAAAAAAAAAACAACATTTTTCTGCTTATAATGTTGCTAGGTTTTCCCATAAAGCTAGCGACGCGGCGACGTTTGGACAAGTGGCCGGGTTAAGATTTCTGACTTGGATATTGTTGTTTGTAAGTAAATAATTTTAAGTTTTATTTGCATATTTTACCTCGACTTCTTGACATATTTTTTATATTTACCGATTCTCTATAAAAGTAAAAAGTACCCACTCAGTTCGTCATGTTTTTAAATGTTTGTAACCAAGTGATTTCTCAGTCGGCGGGAACAAGCGTAGTACCTACATGAAAACTCATTGTTATATAGGTACTTCCTATTTTATAAACTGCTTCCATCCTAAGGTTGCCTGAAAGAGATCGCTTTTCAGCGATAAGGCCGCCACTTGGGGCACTTTTTTATGTAAGTTTTTGTATTTAATATTTTGTTTGTGTACAATAAAGAATGTATCCTATACCTCTGAAATGATCCTATTTATTTATTTTGATAAAACCGCTCCATTGGTTTAATTTTAAAATCGAAATAACTGAAATGAAGTCGGTATGTAATAACTTTTAAAAAAAAAACTTGTGTTTTACTTCACGGAGTGTCCTAGGTAGGTAGCTATATAATTATTCAAATGAGATTTTTTGCAAATTATTATCGAGAGAGTTCTCTATTACGAAGTCATTTCAATATTTTTCTTATACACTGGCTACACTTGCCCCGCTGGTTCTGATATCTACGTGAAGCCTCAGCTATACTCAACCATTGACAGGCTTCATCTCAGAATGTCTCTATGCCCGTTTCACTTAGTTCTTATACTTCTTTAGCACCTATGCATAGGTGCCCGCATTGTCGAGGCGGGGGGCCCAGTAACCTTGGCCTTGCCACCCACGGTGAAGCCAAGAGGTACCCGTATAGGCCGCTCCACTTGGTTTTACCCTCTAAGTCTGGGTCGGAGTGGCTACAGGAGGTAGGTTGCGGTGTTTTATGTGGACTCCGCAACTAAGACGGGCTGCAGGCGCGAGACGGCGCAGCCGAGGATGGGGCCACGGCGGGAGAGGAGTGTCGGTATTGAGGAGCGTCGCTCTCCCTACATTCCGCGGCCCGTAGAATGGTGCGCGTGGTGAGGCCGCAGTAGGGTTATTTGCTGCGGCCGTAGTGGCAGGCGGCGGGGCCAGTGATGATACCGAAGGACCAAACAAAGAGCAAAATCTTATGTTTGCGGATAAACGTGTATTCTGGGATAATTCAACTAAGGCTGTTCGGTTCGGCAGGATTTGTCTATCGTGACAAAACACTACACAACTCAATAACGGCTTTAACCCCTGAAGTTCGTCTACACTTTACGATTTAGCTGGCCGGCAGTGCCGAACAATGTCTCAACCCGTACATAATATCTTTAATGTTTCTGACGTATATTACCAAACCACACAAAAAGAGCTTTGTTCGTGTCCAAACCAAAATCTGTCCAATAGCGAACAATCGCTTAATTATTCGCAAAAATATATTTTTTAATACTAACTCTGATCTATGTCGAAACCGCCAAACAATGTAATTGTAATTCCGAGACGATTCAAATATCAGACTTGACCACCTGGTTATTACTAAACTTAAGCAAACAGGCAAAAACAATAACAATAAAACAAAAACCGAGTGTCACCACCATTTTATTGGAATTTTACTAAAAAAATTGAATAAAAAATATTGTATTTCATCAACATGTTACTTTTAGAAATGAATATTACACAGTTGTAGAAAACATTATTTCCCGCGGTCGCCCCTCACTACCGCACCTTCACGTGCGGTTCACAATTATATTATCTTATTATTATTACACTAGGTTATTTTATTATGTGTAATGAGCGACACTGTATATGTTCCGTGGAGCGCCGTCCCTCCGCGGGAGGGAGACTCGCGCCCGAATGTGGCTGTGGAATGAATGTAGCGAACACACACTACACCTATTCGTAAACAATCTCGTCATAACTTACTTTCAACCAAAACTCTCCTTATTTAAGATATTATTGGTCAAAAGTACTATCGTATAAAAAAGTTTTTTTTAGATGATTTTAACAATGTAATTGCAGCTATTTTCTACCATTTCTATGGTACATAACATTTGCAAAAGTTTTTATCTCTAAATATAAGCAATGTGCTCAAACCGCGCAAAGGTATTGTGGTTGTAAAAAAGGAAACAACATTGAAGGAGTTTATAACCAGTAAGCTATATTTACTAATTATAAATTCCGAGAGACAGTACTTTACAAAGTTTACAATCACATAGAACATTGACGAGAGACGTTACATAGTATTATTGTATAGTGAAACTTAAACAGATTGATACAATCTACGCATTATATATAATCGAGATTTTCGTCAAACATACATTTTTATTTATTCATTTTTTACAATACTTTGACACTTACGCTGTTACTTATGGATATTTTGACACTAAAAGAGACGAGTTTTTAAAGAGGAACGCGACATTAAAATACTGTTATTTTGTTCGACTTTACAATCAAGCCACGGTCAATACTGTCTTGATTAATAAATTATGTAAAACTAAAACGTCATCCAAGCTTGTTGATTATTTTTCTCAAGTCGCGAATGTCTTTGAAAACACGTCTGTGAGTTGAATTCTGCATGTGTATGGGGTGTGTTCGCGCGGGGGTCGCCTCGGCGCAGTCTCCTGCCGGCTGCGGGGAAGGGTGTAATGAGGGAGGAGTGTGTGTGTGTGTGCGGGACGGCGCGTATGCTGTCAGTCTCACTCGCTGCTCTTAAACTAATCTTCCTCCTCGCCACTCTCCGATTCTGTAACAGGACAAAAGAGATTTTAGTAAACCAGTAGCGTTTTGAATAAGTGCTAATTAGCGCACATACATCGTACATCATACATACCAAGGCTACCTTTGCTCCAACAATAAATAATGAGGTCAATAATATGGATTGGGTGTTAAGTTTATTAAGCGACATGTTCATATTAGAAAACTTTTTTCCTCTCCAGGAGTAGAATGTTCCACTCCCAATAGATTGATTGAATATATATTTTTTACGAAACTTATAAACCTTGTATGTGAATGTAAAGTGGAGAGTTATCAAACTGCAATGACAGTGACAGCTCGAGATGACCACTTGTTCTATTTAGCAAACCGTGACATCGCAGCGACCATAGGGAGTCGAACGGGCTTTTGGAATGCATAATATGTTTTAACTTTCATAAAATATATATTGAATTGACTATTGAAAAATACATAAGAGTGTGAGTCACAAACGTTTTAGCATCGTATGTATATTGTGGTTTCAGTAGACAGCTGCCGGCAGTTAGAAAATACAATTTCGTGATTGGCATCATATTCGACGCAGATGGTGGCCGGGTGCACGTCTCAATGTAGTTTAAGAAACGGCCAAGTCTTGTATCCTACTATAAATCGCCCCTAGTTTGCCTGACTGTATATTTAAGTGTCAACCTGCTTGCGGCTCAGTCGCAGCGAACAACGTCAGCGGCCGAGTTTATTTACTACGTTGCCGCTGCACGGTACAATACAATACAAAAAAAATTTATAAACCCCAAAGTTACAAGTAACATAACTTAATGTTTCCAAATTATTGTATACTTAACTACAGTGACGGTAGCCCTGCATTTCTTCCCAAGAGTACGTAAGCAATATGCTGCTTGCTGAATCTGACTAATAAAATTTGAAATGTTCACATGCGAGTCTCTGCAAGATAGACTACTTGTCATCAATTGTTCTACCCTATTTATATGAAATATATAATCATTTATTAATTGTCTCTTGCAGTTACGACCGATACGCCGCTCAGAGTCAGTCAAGCCCTCTCGTTATTCTCCTAAAATTAACAATGAAAGCGTGTTACGGCAGTAATGTATAGACTGACCTTCCTCGGCGCTCTGCAGCCACTCGACGAACTTCTTCATCTGGTCGAGGAACATGACCTTCCCCTTGCTGGAGTTGGGGTCGCGGTACCACTTGAGTATCACCTCCTCGCTGAGCACGTTCGTCTTGTACAGCATCAGCACTAGCTTGGAGAACGCTCGCATGAACGACATGTTCTCGTAGCAGTACTCCTGCACCTGCGTACGAGTAGTCATGTTTGTATGGGTTAATATGGGAATAAACAACTTGTTTAATGGCTCTTCTGTAAATGGTACAATGTGATGTTTCTGTATTGGCTCGTCTGTTTTCTCTTAGTTAACGATACATTGGAGTATTGACTTTGACTGGCCGGTTGGCGCAGTTGGTAGCAACCCTGTCTTCTGCGCCGCTGGTCCCGGGTTCGATCCCCGAACAGGTTAAACATTTTTGTGTATGAACATGTCCGTTTGACCTGTGTCAGGGTGTTTATTATGTACATATATATGTATATCAGTTTTCAGGTTACCATAGCACAGGCTTTGCCTAGTTTGGCAGCTGAAGGCCATTGTGTGGATGTTGTCACATATATTATATTATCTCTCTGACATATATAAAGTAAGTATCTAATGGTAAAAGAGCCCAGTTAGTGTAGTGCAATCAGTGAGCAGAGTGCCGTGTGATGACGGCAGAGTGCGGAAGTTCGCTCTATACTGTAGCACCACCTCGACACCGGAGCGTTCATACAGACTCGACCCGGCTCTAATGGGGTGCATATACACATATAAATAACATTCCTAACTAAATACATCAGTTGTGAAGCAACATTTGGTTTACGTACCACAGTATCCTAAACAATTGGCCTCTCACTCGCACTTTCTTCGAGTATCATAATTAGAAAAATATAATAAATTGGTTACTAATAAACAATTCCATTCTGAATTACTTTTCATACATAAATACAACATCTAATGTTTCGCATGTGTCAATATAGAAACTCGGTATCATCACTCATCAATCTTGGCTGCCTGGAAGAGATCGCTTTAAGCGATAAGGCCGCCATTTCAAAACTGGTATTTGTGAATAAGTTTTTCTTTAGTCATATTTTATGTATTGCTACTGGTTTTTAAATTAAGAGTTGTCTTATCAGAATCATCATCAGTCATCAAAAGACATTGTTGAATATTGTACGTACCTTGGTGAGCAGTGCTATCTCCGCCTTGGCGGAGTGCGCGAAGGCCTCCAACAGAGGCGTGTAGTGCCGCAGGTGCTTGGCCGCCTGCTCCGCCAGCAGCTCCTCCTTCTTGTTCCACTCGCCGCGGGACATCACACACTGCCAGATCTGTCACAATTACAATATTCACCAATACAGACATCATGATTGTATAACGGGATCATAGACAAATGGATGATGAAACTTTACTATACACGTAGATTTGAACTTCTTCAACACACACAGTCACATTTCTAACACGAGTATGGCTAATCTAATTATACTATCCATTGATTAAATAATTAAAAATCTAATTATACTATCCATTGATTAAATAATTAAAAATAAAGAAATCAGTATGTTGAAGCGTTTTTTTTGTTTCAATTTGACCACCACGTTGTCCATATTACAATATAATATTGTCACCACAAAAAGAAAAAAAACAAACAAATAACAGGCGGTCGTATCGCTAAAAAGCGATCTCTTCCAGACAACCTTTATAGGAATGGAACATAATAATAAAATTAATATTACGTCTTCAACTTCACTTATCGCCAAAACTACTTAAAGTATTGACTATACAAAACAATGCTACTTCACAACATCTGTTGTGCAACGAGCCAGCGCCAATGGGCTCCAATGTTTGTGTGGTTAGAAAGGCTAGCCGGGAGAAATACATAAAATGTACAGAAAATATCACTACCACACAAAACATGCAGTATTTACCCGACTCCGAAAGAAGGAGGGTTATGTCTCTCGAGTATATTTCTTTGGCATGCTCTAGAGCCTAAACAGCTTGTCGTATTATTATGAGAGGGGTGTCAATAGATTAGTCTTAGTCATGAGAGTGACACTGGGTGCATCCAAATTTCAAGATTTTGCAGTTAGGTTATTTGAAGTAGCTTCTACGAACACTTGTTTTAGATAGTGAAAAAAAATGCAAGTATAGTTATTCTGTGTGCGTAGCGCCTCACTAAATAAGAGATACATATTAAATGTGACTTGTTTAAAAAGTTTCTAGTGAAATAATCCAAGCTGTATGTTCAGATTGCCTGGTCGTCATCACACCGCGGTCCGCTGCAGCGACGAGCCGGTTGCTCGAAACACTCGACCGCGCGGCGCGTCGCGACAGCACTCCGCGAGCTACGACTCGTCATCAGGTTTCATCATTAAATAACAGCTTCATTCAGGCTACTTTTTACTTAGTTTTTTTAGTAAAGAAAAATGACCCCGATCCGGGCAGACCAAACTTACTAAACTAACATTTGAGAGTTCTAAAATTGTGTGAGTGGCCGAATTAGAGTCATTAACCCCAATTCGGCCACTCACACTAAATAAACTAAAACTTCCAAAAATGATACCCACCCTTTTCTCATTTATAGAAACAAAAAGAGAGGAGACAATTATAGAATTGTCACATTATGTTTGTTTAGTAAGTTTGGCCTGACCGAATTGGGATCATTAAGTACGTAACACAAACAAATATAGTACACAAGTAACATCGTCAATGTGTCAAATGATTTCCGTTAGTGGCGACATGTACATATATATATGGTAGGTATGCACTCACGATGGCGACGACCTCGTGGTCTGGTATGGCGTGCTTGACAGCCATGTCTCGCAGCTCAGTGATGAGGTCGCGCACGGGACGCTCCTCCGCCAGCTCGTCCAGTAGCGCGCTCGTCAGCTCGCGACGCGCTTCCTAACAACAATAACACTCACAATCAGTGAAGGCTTTTAATACTGCAGCCGGCTAATACACTATGTTTTGTACGAGTAGGACAAGTCAGAACTTAGTTTATATAAAGTAATAGTTTAAGACTACACGATTTTGTAAAGCTGATTCATAAAATTGGTTTAACCAACTACACAGTCTATTTGCAATTTATATCAATACTAAGATTGCAAGTGATTTCAATATAAATGTAAAGTGGAGAGTTATCAAACTGCAATGACAGTGACAGCTCGAGATGACCACTTGTTCTATTTAGCAAACCGTGACATCGCAGCGACCATAGGGAGTCGAACGGGCTTTTGGAATGCATAACACTTATAACATTTCTAATAGAATAGATACATGAAATACAATGTTTTCGAAAACTTACTGAAAACTTAAAGAGGCCAGAATTCAAAAGTGACCCTAGAAAAATGACCCCAATCAACAAAACTTTTGTAACTCCACACAAATTATAAATAGGAAAGTTCTTATTACTTTGTTTGTCAATCTTCTTATCAGCAACAGAGTGACGGATCCATTTGATTTTCGCGCAGATATAGTTCAAAGCACTAAGCCGAAAGGGGATTTCAAACCTGGATTCCGAAAAACCAGCGGTTTTATACATTTTATCTACGTACGATTGAATTTTACTGCTACTGCAGATTTTTCTTTCTTTTATTAAGATTAGGTCCCATGGTAAAAACTTTTACCATGGGACCTAATCTTAATCTTAATAAAAGAAAGAAAAATTTAGAAGAATTCTTCGGCTAAGATAGTACACCCCTAACCAATAACACTACATATTTATGTACAGATGACAAGTGGTAGGTAGCGTTGGTTACCTGCGAAGCCTGCGCTCGGTGCAGTCTCAACAGCTCGGCGAGTCCGCGCGACGCGAACGAAGACGCGAGCACGTCCTCGCTGCGACGGTTCAGCGGGAGGAACTCCAGCAGCCTTCAACATAATACACAAATATATTAATTAAATATTCACAACATCTTTTAAGCGAGCGCTTCAGAAGAGTCAACATCTACTGAGGATGCCTTGTGCTAAGGCTAAACACGTATCGAGGAAGTCAGATATTGTGAAAAAGAGAAATAATAATGTGAGGTAAGGAGGTGGAAATAAAGCTTCACTACATTGATTATTGACGAGTACCTGTGGCCGTGCACACTGGGGTGTTGGGGTATAGATTAGCAAAGCAATATGGAAAATAATTAGAACTTAGACTCAAAGTCCCTGATGATTTGATGACCAATGTTCTGACTAACTTGACAGTTCTAAAATAGTCTCCTCTCTTTTTGTTTCCACAAGTGAGAAAAAGATGCACATAATATTGGGAACTTTTAGTTTAGTGATTGTGACTGGCCAAATTATCAACATTTTAACTCTGAAATAAAAGTCTGTTATTTTTAGTATGAACCCTTCATTACATTATCTCAAAACGGTTCTCGAATTACCATCACTTGAGTAAAATGAAATGTTGTAAATTGGGGTCAATGTCAGTGAATAATAAAATGTAGCGACATTAATGACCCTCTCGCGTACAGACGCGCAGGGCCAGTACATGGCGCGTCGCTCTCCCCGATGTTATAGAAGCAAGCTCACTGTGATAACTTGCACCTTGTATTTACATCGTTCTCGGGCATGTTGGACAAATAAGTAGAGCATTCATTGAATCTAATCTTGTTAAGAGCTTGGTATGTTGAACAAAATTTTATTAGATACTTTTTTTCAAATTACTTATGCAATTGTTAGTAATAAACAGGCCTAATAAACTCCAAGATGTTTTAGTAATTCTGTGTATTGGGCAGATAGGTTTGTTGTTAGTTTGTTGATAGCTCAAAGACAACCGACCAACAAGTATTACTTTAAGAAATGTGATAAACAGACTACAGTTATCTCGATTTATAAATCAAACTATTGGACCAAACCCTGATAAAATTATATGGAACCAACTGAAGAGCATACAAAAAAAAAATGAAGCCAAATTCGTCCAGGCCTCTGAGAAATCGGCAACAATTCGCGAAGAGAACGTTTCATTCGCGAATTGGTTTGATGAGTATGGCTAAGGGTCGATGTGCATCAGAGCCAGGGCCAGGGATCAGGGAGTGAGTTACCTGCCCTCCAGCTGTCCCTTCTTGAGCGCGGTGACGAGCGAGGCGACGCCGCGCTCCGCCTTCACCGTGCAGAACACCTCGAGCACGAAGTCCAGCGCCAGGTTGTCCTTCAGCAGGTGCTCGTTCACCAGCACCAGTAGTACCGACGGCGGCACGCACCCGTTGCCTGAGAGGGAACAGTTCCTTAGTAAGTACTACAGTCAAATCAGAAATATTAATTATGAGAAGTATTAAATTTATTTTCTTTTTGTAGTTATTTGACGCCAACGCAATTTTCATACTTGTTTTATCAGCTTTGGACAACATTAGTGCACAGGGCACGCTTGCACCAGTCACAATAGCGATGAAAAGGTTAATATTATAGTAAGATCATTTCACACATGATATCAGTCCTTAAACCCCCCGGGGTAGATGCTAGCAAACTACTATGATATTTTAGATTTGCACTTGTACTTACTTTGTTTCACAGACTAATAAATCATTAGTTCATTCCTGATCTCGGAGACCAATTACATAAGAGTTTCATTTACCTAGCTGTTATTTATTGTAAGAGTGAATGTAGTGTGGGTCTTTTGAGCAAACTGACAAGTAATATTCAATCCACTGATGTGTCCACACGTCGCTGTAGCACACTGTCGACACCGCGCCGCGCACACACACCCGGCGCGGCTCTAATAGGTGCACATAACCTTTTATACTATATATTTTATCCTTTGCAATCTCTAAATGTTGAAGGAACTACAGATATTTCAAAATATTTTAAAAGTAGGTAATTATCCGCAGATTTCCAATTTTTTAAGTAATATATATAGCCTATGTTACTCAGTGATAATGTGAAATAAGGCGATATTTAAATTAAACAATGAAGTCTAGAAAAAGTACAAGGATGAATGTGATACTTGGTCAATGTTTGCTAAAAGAATATGCAACAATATCTAATGTGTTTTAAATGAACGGTTTCTCCACCGAACAAATAGATATACAATTGTGGGTAAACATAACAAGCAGACAGTTTGATACATGTAATTAATGTGATGCAGATATTTACTCACCGATCCACAGAGCGGTCATACGAGCAAGTTTGATGCGTTGTTCAGGGTCAAATCCTTTAATGTACACCAACACCTGTCCACCAACACAATTTACATGAATACATATGCTAACACAGACACTAAAATACTTAGTTAAGAACCCCAACACCTGTCGACTTGCAGGCGTATATTTATATAATGAAATTATTTATTCGCCTTACAACCACTTATATCTGCGGCGATCCCTGCTTGTTATATTATATAAACGAATGTTGATATATCTTGTTCAGCAACTTATAGATGATTTTTATCTACCCGAATCACTCACTTCGTCGTGTCCTAGACAATAAGGGCGCGACCGCTCGTTAATTGCATCATTACATTTATTCACGGTTGATTCTAAATAAGAAAAGAAGAAGAGAAAGAATTCATAAAGATCCACAAGATAATGATCTTTTTCAAGAGATGTATTCGTGGAAGCCTCACATATTGAGGCCAATGCCAACAACCCTTGGCGCGGTTCCCAAACTTTGATGCAAGTGAAACGTGAACAATTCCAATCACGTGCCAATAGAAATGGGTCACAATAGTCTACCAGATATTGCCTTTTACTTGTTATTAAATATGCTTTAAGAATTTCGATTCCAAATTTGGAAAGTGTGGTGTGCTGCAAAACAGAATCCTAATAAAATCTATACAATCAAACAACTTTTGAAAATATTGCGTCACATTCATTAAGGATTCTATTCTGATATAAAAAATGTGTTTTCATTAACTTTGGCTGTTTAAGGAATTCGTGTCTCCAACAATAGTGTAGTTTAATAAACAAAATTAAAAAAAAATTGCAAGTACTCCAAAGGACTGTGATTATAAATGTAATAAGTCATTTACAAATATTGTTTTTTTTGTTTCACACTCATTGCTCCCCCCATAAGGATTTCAGCTGTATGGGGGATGCCATGTAATTACAAACATTACCTATTGTTATTTGTACCTGTTATCTACTAAAGACGTGTTATTGGTTTTATAATTAATTACATAAACATGAATATTTAATGGTTCCGATTTATCGTGCCTACATCAGTAAAATAATAAAAATATTTAAAAATAATATCATACCTTCTTCATTTCTTCTTCAAACATCTTCTCCAGGTATTTGTACCGACGCATCAGCTTCACAAATACCTATAACATGAATAAATATAGTTAAAAACAAGGCAATTTCAGTGCTAGCTATTTTATTAATTTATTTTTGTCAGAATAAATTGAACGAGAAAGGGTTTCTCAACATTTGTGTTCAGGACTCTAGCCATGTTTTACATCATTTGAAACTACTTTGTTCCTTTTGTGTAAAAAGTCTTTAAGAACTTGCTCTAGATATCTTATTGGATAATAAATGCTCTCCTGTTCTACTTGATGCACTTGACAGGGTAATTGTACATGCCTGTTCTACTATATTATAAAATAACCTGTAACATGTAACTTCAGAAAACAAATCTTCTGAAAAAATATCTTAAAGTAACCTGTACACTTAAGTTTAGAACAGAAAAGCAACCTGATTCTTTAACTTTTAGGTGAAATGACCTGCCACTTCAACTCCTGCAGTGAACCCACCAGTAAATGTAATTACTGAAATCAACTGACCTGTTCGAAGTTGCGCATAGTCTCCATATCTTCGTTTGCCGCAAAGATGCACATGTTCGTCTTCGGTGATTCGCCATCCATCGACACCCCACCGCCGGGCACTGTTCCGGGACAAACAAAGGACATCATATGCTTGTCTTTTACTCTGTTTTAATGATGGTGCTGGGTTTGTGTATTCAGATATAACGAACGAACGAGTGTGTCAACATGACTTTGTCAGGACTCTAGCCTAAGTTTATCATCATTCTACAACTTTTTAACATTAAAGACCGTTATAGATGTTTACCTACCCTTTGAAAAAACATGATAAATCTACTGTCAATAGCGCCAGGTAGAAGCAAGCGCGCTATAGCTACCGCGCGAGCTCGCAGTCACTGGCGAGCAAGCCCACGATTGCTATCGAATAAAGTCGCAGCCGCTAACGAGTAGTTTCTCAGCCACTAGCGAGTGAACCCACAGTTGCTAGCGAGTCATCCCTTAGGCGTTAGAAATTCAAATAAGTTATAATACTCACGCAGCAGTCCGCCCGCGATGAGCACGTCGAAGATGACCTCGCCATAGCGGCGGTAGTCGAGTTTAGAGCCGGCTGCGTCTAGGTACTTGTAGGCGGCGTCGAGGTCACCGCCGGCGCGCTCGAGCCCTTGCACGAGTGCGTCGCGGAACCCGTTCGGGTCGTACTTCTCTTTCTCATCTGGAACAAGAGAAAAACACTTGTCAACAAACTGCCTTCGGGTAGCGGAGAATTTGTCTGATAAATTTATTGTAGGTATATTTGTTCTTCACATATTTCTTTGTTAAATCCTGTCTTTATATGTTACTCTGTTGTATATGTAATAACTACTCTGTTTAGATATCGTATTGCACTCTAGGTGTTCATAACTCTTGTGCTATTCATTATATTACTTTTATTATATTGCGATTGTAACCCTGTTGGATGTCCTATGAAATAAATAAATAAAGACGCAGATACAGCGCTCGTTTTGAGAATTATGATGTGTCCTCCTGAGTGTCTTATTATTTACATTATACATAGTTAGGCACATCAAAATATGTAGCGAGTTATGTTTACAAAGAAAAGTTATAAAATTTAACGATTAGTATTATTGTGTGACACACTGGTGACTTGGTTTTACACAATTTTATGCTGTGAAGGGATTTCATTAGAAATAGATAAAACGCTCAAATGCTATAAAAACAACAAGTAAATATCATTTTCTATCTATATACATAGATCTTTTATTTATGTACATAACATTTCTCAATTATCTTACGCAGTAAGAGGAACTTGGCGTTATTTATCTAACATTAGATACCAGCCATAAACGTATATCCATAGTATCTAGATATACTGTGGATATTGTGTCGATACAATGACTAGATATTTTTGAAGACGTAAATGTAAAGTTAACAATTTTTTTATAATAGACTTGGTTTGACAGCAACTCGCCTGATGTAAAGCGAAGATACGGTCTAGGATGTGGCACGCTTGCCTGGAAGAAACCGAAATACTCGCAATTTGAAGAGATCGAGATTATAGCTATCGGGAAATGGAGAACACGGCAGCGAATTCCACAACCAACATGTTGTTCCTGTTTGACATGTAACATGCAAGTCACCCAGATACAATAACTTTAACACTAATACTGGATAGTAAGTAGACAGAGAAATAAACTTGCATAAAATTAAGGTTAGTTATAAGAGAGTAGAAATAAGAGTTAAATTTCGATATGCTTCATGAGAATCGGGCATGATTGAAGAATCAAAGAATCTTGGAAGACACGTAATCTAAAATTAAATGCCGACATAATGACGCCAATTCGGCCAGTCACACTGACTAAACTAAACGTTTCTACAATCATTACTTTCCCACTTTTGGAAACAAAAAGAGAAGAAACAATTTTAGAACTCTCAAATTAGGTTAGTTTAGTAAGTTTGGCCTGTACGAATCGGGGTCATTGCATAACGATGATATCTGATAGAAGTTGAACCCTCAACATTTTCGGACAGATAAACGAGTTGTGTTTGATAAACATGCGCACGTCAAATTAGAAGCCGTCGCCAAAACAATCTTGTGACCGAAGGCACTACGTCACGCGTTGACGCAAGCAGCGGGCATTAATGGCATAATACACAAGTATGACATATCTACTAGAGTTCGGGCAATGTTTTGTATCAACACTGTGTAAACAAATAACATTCAAACAGCCCCCCACTAGGATTTCTCTTGTATCATTGTATGTGTGCCATGGAACTTTACTCGGTATCGGGCTGAAAAAGCATGTTAAACATGATTCTCAACATGTTGGAACTCTGGACGCGAATTCGCGGCTCACTATTCCTTGGCGTTTGTGTATCGATAAAGAAACTATTCTCCTTGCTAACCTTGCTCGTAAGCAATCCAGCATTCGGTGTAGATACATTTGTTTGTCCACCTTAGAAATGTATGTGAACAAAATGCAATGCTTTCAATAGGTGTGCAACTATGTGAAACCTTCGCAAAACACGGGAAACTTTATAGAAGAAAATCAAGGTTGACACACCTTTTCTGATTTGTAACACACAAAGTTTGTTCTCGACTTAGTAAAGTGTGTCAAAAGTGGCCATTGCCAGTGAAAATAATAACTTTCAGACTAAAAGCTTCTTTTCCCGTACCTATATGATTATAGGTACGAGAGAGAGAGAGAGAGCCGTAGAGCGAGCGAACACATTACCAGTAGGTTGCACTAATTGCATTATTGATCATGTAATAATAATATAATATGGGACAACATTCACACAAAGGTCTTCAAGTCCCAAACTAGGCAAAGCCTGTGTAACCTGATGACTGATATACATACTCATATATATATATATATATATAATAAACACCCAGACACAGGTCAAACAGACATGTTCATGCACACCAATGTTTGACCTGTCCGGGGATCGAATCCGGGACCAGCGGCGCAGAAGGCAGGGTTGCTACTAATTGCGTAGGCGACGCTTGCTTAGGCTCCGATTTAAGAGTGATGGAGGGTAGACTATTTCCAGATTGACATGATCTGTATGATCATTAATTTGGAAGTGTATGAATATCATTGAGTTATATAATTTGGTCAACAATATTTGTGACAGTTGACAAATTAATTTGAGAGTTGTGATGAAGCTAGTTTGTTTTGGACTAGATTTACCGATAGTAACAATTTTGAAAGATAAATGTGCTAATGTAATTTACAAAGAGAATACTAGTAAATAAACAGTGGACTTATCACTGACTTCCTAATTATTGATGACAGGTGTAGCGTGAACTCACTCTTCCTTATTGCTTTAGCAAACAAAAACTATTCTGCAAGGTTGTCAGGTCTATTATCGTAACTACAATGTGTGTAGTTGTTGTGTTTACTACACCCTAATGGATTATAAGATTACTAGTAGTTCTGCAATTGCACACCCCGCAAACACGATATTAAAAAAAAAAACAACAACCTCTTGTGGGTTTAGTCTTACCTTCATCAATTGGAGGAGTGTGGTTAAATGCTAAAAAGCATCATATGATTAATGGACAGCCCTTTACTGGCAGACGAAAGAAACACCGGCAAGACCAGATGCTGAAATGCTTTGCTCGCGTTGTCAAAAAGACATCAAAACTACACAAAGTAATAGATCCAGGAAACTACACAAAAACTGATAATATAAAATATTTTAATAGGTCACATTTCAGTTTATATCATCATGTACATAAAAAATACATTTGGTTAACACTCATGATATTACGTAATTACTAACATTTATTTCAAGACACTGAAAATAACATACAAAAAAATTATGATAGTGGTTTTTCTGGCTAATTATAAAATACATCACTCAAATCTCATATTTTTTTTACCCCACCCTCATAGTACTCGTCCAAACTGGTCAAGTTCTGAATAACTGGCAAAGCAGGTACTTGGGAGTTCCAATTTCGCGTTTTAATACTTTCTTTACGAGTGACGTATAGAAAGGGGGATTTTATAGATGGTCCCTAACACATTTTTATACTTTTATAATTAAATATCACATAAAAAATAATGTGTCTCCACCAAATTATGCTTTTGATTCTGAATTATAGATAACAATAATATACAGAGAATACATGTTTAGAAAATATGATTGTCATTTACCAGCCACAATAGCCTGTGACAATGGCATTGACTTTAAAGCTCTTTAGCTCTTTACAAGTGTAATGTTTGATAATAGCAGTGATTAAACTGATGTTATCTTGAGTCATACTTCTGGTATAATAAATGGTTAAAATGGAAATTAGTAATTAAAATGTTGCGGCTAGCATTGTGTGGGACACAATCATTCCTCATCATCATCCACAACCTTCCTTATCCCACTGCTGGGTATAGGCCTGTCTCATATCATGCTATTCCTCGGTCCTGTGCCAATCATATCCAGGTCCAGTAACAGTTCTTATGTCATTGACCCACTTATTGTTCAAACAATGAGTTTGAACATCTGTCTTTGAGTCCAGGTGTCTTTGTGAATGTTGCATGGCATCCCTGATACAGGAGAAATCCTAGTGTGGAGCTATG
Organism: Ligdia adustata; assembly: GCA_947049295.1. Taxonomy (NCBI): domain Eukaryota; kingdom Metazoa; phylum Arthropoda; class Insecta; order Lepidoptera; family Geometridae; genus Ligdia; species Ligdia adustata. Next base: position 11,441,016 of record OX346231.1, read on the forward strand.
AGTGGAAAACACTATTTATTGTTGATAATTGTTAAGTAGTCTAATAATTTAAAAGCTTCCAATCAAATGTATAAAAAAATCGAGTTGCTTTATTAGAGACCCATGTTTTCACTCAGACAGTTCAATTACTACTGCCTCCCACAACTTGTATCATCAGTCGGACTATAAAATATTAACACATAAAATTTAAATTCTAATAGAATGTTTTCTTTACCATGCCTTATAATTGTATACTTGGTTATTAGGCGAGCGAGTATTGAATGAAATTATTATAGCATTACTTATATATTACGATAGAATGAATTAACTCTTTATTGCATACACACAAACATCATATATACAGGGAATGAAGTGGCATTACTTCTCTAATAACTTATTTACCATAGCTGTGTGAGCATGGTAAAAAAAAAACCTATTTTATAAGTCAGAAATAATGGGCAATTAATTTTAATAAATATTGCTTGGAATTTTCATAGCAGTCTGTCTGTAAACAGGAAAACTGAATGTAGAATTTACAAATATACATTTTATTAACAATCCATTGAACTATCGAAATTGTATCATTATACTAATTGTAAATTGGTTAGTCATAAGAAATTTTGAGAAGAATTGGAGATCCAAGGTGTGGTTGGTATTTAGTCCATCAAACTTTTATACAAATTCTAGTTATTCAGCATGGTAATGTCACAAAGAGTATGTTTTGACCAGGATCTGCAGGTGAGTCGGACTCGATAGGCCATTGTTTTAGCAAGAGTTTATAAATATATATAGTTTAAAACAAATTTTAACTAAGATAAAAACACCACTAAGATTATGTTTTCTAACAATATGTGACAACATAATGTGAGTAGGTGTAGTGGGTACATACTTCATATACAAGGTCACAAATCAAATATTTAAAGCCATAAATAGCTGAGTGCATTTTAGCAAGTGTTGTCAATCTAAATTGAGAGCACACAACTTGACTGCATATAAGTAATAAGACTGAAACCATCTAATATTTGGTAACAATTACTTTAGGAAAAATATACTAATTTTGACCATTAATACTAATTGTTATTTAGTAAAATTATAATTGTTCATCAAGTAGGTCAAGTCTTCTCAAAACAAGTAATCACTCCATGAATTTATTTGTGAGTATCATGAGATTGAAGGGCTATGAAGCAACTTTCATTAGTAAAGTACAGAAAAAGTACACCCTAGCTAATAATGTTGTGACAGTGGTGCAGAATAATTAATTTGTTTGACCTACTTATTCAATACGATCGTGCGGCCAAGAGAAAACTGTAGAATGCCATTACTCTGCCATTTCCATGGTCAAGGTGAGCCAATGGAGAATCATGTTTATACACAAAAAAAATAATTGGACTCACCTCTTTTTCTGGTCTTGATCCGTTGACCCGATAATACTGGTTTTTCTACCTTCTGACTCATACAATATATCGCTGAAAAAGAAAAACACGTGGCAATTAGTGAAAGAAAGGTGCCCGTTATAAGGTCATCGGCCGCGCTCGCCACGCAATCCCGGCGGCGCCGAGACACGGCCCTGCGCCCGCAATGGCGTCCACACGCGCTCCACTTACTCGAAATGTGGCAAAACTTCAGAAAGCGGGGCTCCGGAACTTGGATTCCTCACGCCAACAAAGAATCACCTCGTAATGACTCAGCGAGAACTTACGAGAAGCCTAATACCACGATCACTATTCTGGATAAGGACACGAGTTTGCGCAACTCTAAATGTACTGTACTAATACTTACGTATTGACAGGTTATGTAGGAGCCTTTTACTCCTTTTGCGAGTTCTCTAGGACTGCGCCTGTTCAGAAAAGAAAGAAACGCTGCGACGGTCTCTATTCCCCTGTGCTAGAGACAACGTGTATGAAGTCGCCGGATGTCCGGTGCAGTTTGAGGTGATCGATTTAAATTCGCCCTTGCAATTTTTTCTTTCAATGTTTTTAGATGTTATTTAATGATTTGATGGTAGATTTCTTTTTTTTAACAAAAGAAACTCAATAAAACACTCAAAATGTGAAGGGGAAAATAAGCAGGGATGTTAAAATATAAAGAAATAAACATACGAAATTTTGTTATATTACGCAAATTCACCTAATTTGTAAATCAATATTACTTATTAAAATTATATGCACCACACAATAAATTTTATCGCTACAAAAGCACTGCAGTAAAAAATCACAAAATGATAGTAAAGTAATTGACTAAAAAAAATGGCAGAAAACAAAATACCATAGACCCGAAATGTTTTATTTGAAGATGGCTGCTGTAATCGTAGAAAGAGAAACATTGCAGTCAAGCTCATGTCAAGCGGTCGACAATCTTTTATCAATCATATTTGACAGTGACAATTTCAAAACTTTTGATATCTGTTTTGTTTTTTCTTAAGAGTTTGAGGTTATGTTTGGAATTGGTTGGAATGGGTTTTGGAAATAATTAATATTTCATTAGATTGGATTGACTAAACTATAAATCAATTTGTAAATGAAACTCCGGCCAGTAAAATTTGGAACGCAAATATAACATATCAATCAAAACAAAAGTTAACCATGGCTAACTCAATACTTTCAAAGGTAATGTAAAAAACTCAAATTTAAAATATAAAAAGTAAGAACTTTCACCTTAGTCCTATTATATCCGTTATATATCAATAGCCGTTTTAATGTTTAGCTAATTTAAATCTTATTCTCAAACTTAAAACCTATACTCAATACTAACGAAAATAGCAGCTGTTGTTCTTGATAATCATGTTCTGGTATTGTTCTAGATGGGCGCCCTTCGCCTGTCTCCTACTTTAGTATTCTCTCAGTCGTCCCGCACAACTACCTCCAAGCACTGGGACCCCAAGTTCAAGAAGTTGCGAGCGCAAAAGTTCCTTAAAGTGGAGCTTCCTGATATGAATGAAGATTTTGACAAAATGCCCCCGTCGAAGATCAGGCAGAAGATGCGGGAAAGAGGTCTCGAACCTGCGCGGCCATGGATGGAGAGGCCTTTCTTCATATCTGCTACAGGTATGACATTTTTAACTGATTTCATAATAGAGGAACTGAATTCAACTGTTTATTTTCATATGTTTGTTATGCTGGCTTGATTCTTGGATATTATCAGATATTGTCCACTGTCCACCTCCTGAGACCACCTGGGTAAATTATAGGTAAATATATAATTTCCCATGGGTGATTATTGAGAAATATTGAACTTCCACTGTCCACCTTATTATTCAAACTCTTTACCTTTGCATTGTAAAGAGATAATTACTCTAATTTGCATTACAATTACTAATATGACAGTGAACCTAGACCATGAAAGATTATTTTATGATGATTATTTATTTATTTTGGTTTGTAGGTTCCATATAAAACTTATATAAATAGTTCTTCTAGTTTTCTCACTTTTTAAGGTTGTTTAGTAAAGGATCCATCTTGAAATCACTGAACATATCTGTTTCAAAACTTCCAAACATTTTATCAAGTATATTGCCTATTTGAATCCCGCTCCCGGCTATCTAACCACCTTTAAAATATAACTTATATTTGCAATTATTAATCCACGCTGAGGATTTATAATAATATCTAGATGTCAGTTATAAATGATTTTTGGCATTGGTTTTTGTATTTAATGAGTTGAATTTTTATAACTTATAAGTTGAAGTTTTGAAAAACCTGCGTATATTTGTTGTAGCGTCGATCTTGCATTTGAAAATATTGTCCTATATAGTATTCTACAAGTCACTTTCATTAAACCTATATTGACGGACTTATGAAAAAAAATTACTTCGCCATTTTGTGGCAGCAGCTATCATTGCAGCATTGGATAAATTTTCATCAAACATAGCTAAGAACACTCCCAACTAATACACCTTTCATACAAAAAAATTAAAATCAGTCCATCCGTTTTGGAGCTATGATACCACGAACACATAAAACTTATAACAACCTGTCGTTTTTTGCGTCGGGAGTTAAAAAATGTAACTGTATCATTTATGTGTAATTAATTAATTCCTACCAACTGACATCAGGGTGTGTGACCAAGGAGAATGTAGGTTCGTGTCTTGCCCATCATGTATCTCTTTCATAATTGAATGATACTTGAAGAAGCATCATTAAAACACTTAGTTGATTCATTCTATAGTTTATTTTCACTTAAAATTACGATGTAGGAATCAATCTACAGAAGTCATAATCAAAATTAAAATTTCAAGGTTTATACAAAGAGATGTTTCAAAAATGTATGGAGCTCCGGCCAGGACAGTACATGATACCATAAATATGTCAGGGATTATTAATCTTTAATCTATGAACCAAATTCAAAATAACGTAACTTATCACATGCGCTAAAACGAGATTTGCGCGTCAATTTAGACATTTATGACAAGTGGTACAATTTAAAGAATCTTCCAGGAATGCAATAATTCCACTACAATTTATAGAATTTCGATATTTTTGTACACAATGAGGTAGGCAACTGATGCAGGTTTCATTAATACCACAACCAATAATATTAACCACACCATTAAGTATATATTGTAAGACACTATATATATATTACTATATCCTGGCCAAAAATGAAACAAGTCCTTTAACTATAGTTTTCCATAAATTTCCAGGTGGTGTTTTTGAGCAATACATCCCACCGGAGGGCGACGGCAAGGCGTCCCTGGTGTCACCCACACGCGCCAAGCAAGCAGTACAGCTCCTTGAAAAGAAATCCAAGTCGATGATGGCCATTCGCAAAGTCAAATCTTACGATGAGGAGTTTGACACAAAAGAATTCTGCATATTAGCCCAAGATATTTACATCAAAGCTCATGATGCGCTCGCGAATCAAGATAAACATGCACTTAGGTGATTACAATTATCCATTATTTCAATGTAGGCAAGTAACTCACATGTAAGTGTGTTTGCTAGGTTAAGAATAAGAAATATTTATTAACCTCTAAATAAAGTGTGTTACATTTTAATTATTGATAACTCAAAAACAATTTAACTTAAAAACTTATTTAAGTACTTTTTTAAATCTCATAACATATATTTATCAATTATATATTAAGTAGTTCATACTTATAACAAAATTCATTGAATTTATTGAGCTTGAAGAAGTAACAAACATAGTCACATACATACAAATTTAATAAGTTATTATAATATCTTGCAGTTTATATGTGCCAGAGAAGTTTTGAACTAGTGTTATATGTTGTAGGTTTTATGTGACAGAGAAGGTTTGAACTAGTGTTATATGTTGCAGGTTATATGTGACAGAGAAGGTTTGAACTAGTATTATATGTTGCAGGTTATATGTGTCAGAGAAGGTTTGAACTGGTATTATATGTTGCAGGTTATATGTGACAAAGAAGGTTTGAACTAGTATTATATGTTGCAGGTTATATGTGTCAGAGAAGGTTTGAACTAGTGTTATATGTTGCAGGTTATATGTGACAGAGAAGGTTTGAACTAGTGTTGTATGTTGTAGGTTTTATGTGACAGAGAAGGTTTGAACTAGTGTTATATGTTGTAGGTTATATGTGACAGAGAAGTTTTGAACTAGTGATATATGTTGTAGGTTTTATGTGACAGAGAAGGTTTGAACTAGTGTTATATGTTGTAGGTTTTATGTGACAGAGAAGGTTTGAACTAGTGTTATATGTTGTAGGTTTTATGTGACAGAGAAGGTTTGAACTAGTGTTATACGAGTATGTTGCAGGTTATATTTGACGGAGAAGGTTTGAACTAGTATTATATGTTGCAGGTTATATGTGACAGAGAAGGCCTACCCTGAGTTCCGCCACAACTCGCACCTGAAGACCATCAGGTGGAAGTTCCTGGAGTCGCTGGAGCCGCCGCGGGTGGTGCACGCGCGCTGCACGGATGTCATCAGCAAGGAGAATATATACGGACAGGTTTGTTTGCGTTCATTATAACAAAAACTAGATACAGCTTGTGGTACATAGCGTCTACTTTTATAGTTTTACTTTTTGTTTTACTACTATAATCTCTCAAGTTAGAGAAGATTATATTAGAGAGATAATATTAAACGTCATCGCATATCTCTCTTGTAGAGAAATGGTTTAGATTTAGCTTTTTTGGTCGTATTCTAGAACTTTCAACTTACACTGAAGTTAAACATCGTGAGGAAACTTACTTGTCACATATATGATTTGTTCCTGTTTGTCACCCCAATCTGTCCCCGCAAGGTGACAGATTGGGGTGACAGAAAGGTTTTTTTTCACCACGCGATCTTTTTAAGGTGACAGACCTCAAACTATTTTCTTGTTTGTCCCTAAGCGATATTTTCAAGAGTACAAACAGGAATTAATTTTCCTCTTTGTCCCCTTGCAATTATTATAGAGAAAAAAATCCAATAAGCGTTGTGCTCTTGTTGTGGACAAAGGAAAAGGTAAAGCGTTATCCTGACCCTCTGTTAACGATTCAGGGTTATGTTAGGTAGCAGACTTGGCCTCTAGTTGTTTTATTTGCTAGTTGCATAAAAATACACACACATAGCAAGTTTATCTTGGCGGTGAAGTTATAGAATGATTCCATTTATTACCAGTGTCACTACCAATCTTACGGATGGACGATAAGAACAGGAAATTAATAATCCTTCTTACTACTCTATTTGAATGTTGTTAGAACAGCGCTTAACAAATACCCGTGTTACTTACTAACCCAATACTCAAATTAGCTTCAATATATATATTTTTAACAAGTGAACACCACACGCAATTGGGAATCGCAGAACCAAATGAAAATCACGAAAACAAATGAAAATAGCAAAAACAGTATGCAACGCTGAAAACATATGAGCATCGCAGACTTAAGTAAAAATCGCTGAAAACGAATAAGCATCGCAGAAACAAGTGAACATCTAAAAAACAAATGAACATCGCAGGAAACAAGTGAGCATTGCTTTCGACTTGGATGTCATTTTCAAGTGAAGATGGTGATAACAAAATAGGCAACTAACTCCTAAAAAATAAAAAAATACACAAACTTGCCGTTTAGCGATTACAAGTGGATAAAATAAGCTTACAAGATTTTCAACCTTATTGAATTTAATGTTTTGCTTGTTTTTGTTGTATTTGTCACCAATGATCTATAAAATCTATACTTATAATAAAACTGTAACAGGTAAAATCTGTACATTTAATATATTTTAATAAATTCTTTTTCGGGGGGTGTTATCAATGATACAGACCCCAAATCTGTAATTTATTTAATTTTTGTCTGTCTGTCTGTTTCTGGACTTTCCATAACTCCAAAACTGCTGGATGGATTCTAATAAAACTTGGTATGCTTAAGGTTCATACAATGAGGTAGGATCTTATCAACTTTTTATTCCGGAAATCAGCGGGTGTTGCCTAAGGTCGCTGGGTTTTCGACAGCGGGGGTTCCCGTGGGAGGGGGATGATATTCGTAATTAATTAGAACTCAGTAACGCGTGCTTTGATTTGGATGATTCTTTTTTTTTGTTAGAAAGAACTAACTGAAATCAATGTTATCCCACAAATTAGTGGGGGTTCTTGTGGGAGAGGGGATGAAAATCGTATTTAACTATAACTCGGTAACGCATGCTTTGATTTGGATGATTCTTTTTTTGTTAGAAAGGTCTAACTGAAATGGTGTTATCCCGAAAATAAGGGGAGGTTCCCGTGGGAGAGGGCATGTATTTATATACTATAACTTAGTAACGCGTGCTTCGATTTAGCTTTTTTTGTGTTAGAACTAACTAAATTAGTGGGGTACTTATGACCTAAGGAATAACAGTCGTATTTAACTATAACTCTGTAACGCGTGATTTGATTTGGAACTAAAATGTACCGCAATAAAATTCATTGGTTTATTGGTTTTTATGAAAATATTGTGGTACAAGCCTACATAAAACGTTATAAACCCACCACTTTTGTGAATAATTTTCGCTGTAGGTTTTTCCAAGAATGATCCAGGAATCGCTTCCATATCTGATATTTATTCCTGGAATATTTTAGATTTTTCAGTAATGACATTAAAGACAACAAATGACATATATGACAAAAAAAAAAGATAAAATGATAAAAGACTATATCATAAATCGCGGAAATTACAATATTTAGCTATTTGGAGATGCAATGTTTCGTTACGTGCAGCTGGTTTGTACGACGACTCTTTTTTGCCATTGCATATTCCAAGTTTGAGACTACTGCTGCAACAACCGTTTCAACACTTGATGTGTCCTGTGAAACAGTAACGAATACACGGGGGAAAAAGCTAAGCCTGTCCTTTTGTCTGTAGCACAATTTTGAGATCACGTTTATCCTTAAAAATATGTTACAAAAGAGAAAAGTTTGAGTGTTCTGGTTCCTTAGTTGCCGTACAGAGGGATAAACAGGAATTAATTTTGTTGTCTGTCCCCATGCGATATTTCTGAGGGTACAACCAGGAATATAAATTCTTTTTTTTCACCCTTAAATATCGCACGGGGACACACAGGAAATACAACTTCCGGTATGTCCCCTCATGACTAAAAATGTGACAGAAAGGTATTTTTATTTCTGTTTGTCACCTTGCGGGGACAGATTGGGGTGACAAACAGGAACAAACCGCATACTATATTGGAAATGTTGGATTGCATGTTGCAAATAATTTGTATGTAAGTTAATTAGTACTATATTATGTTTCCAGATCACAGTACGTTTCCACACAAAGCAGCAGTTGGCCGTGTACGACAGATTCGGCCGCCTGTTACATGGCTCGGAAATACTCGCCAAAGACGTCCTCGAGTACATTGTGTTCGAGAAACATCTGTCCAACATGTACGGTGTGTGGCGCGTCCATGCGAAGATCATACCCGAATGGGCGCCTCCTAAAGACCCCTCCAAGTTAACCACCGTGCTATCAGAGCCCGAGCCAGCGACCGCGGCCACCGCCCCGCTTGAAAAAGGGGAAGAGGTCCCCGCTATAGAAACTAAGTAAATAAATAAGTTAATATAGTAAAAATAAATTGTGTTAGCTGTTCATGAAATATATTTCATTTTACCACTATTTCCCCCTGCTCATTAAATTTAGTGCAACCATTAATACTTCAGTAGTGATTTCCATCTCACTTCTTATTCCATGTTCTTATAAACACTCGCATGAAAATGAACAAAAAAAACCAGGACAACCTCGATTCAAATCTAGTGCTTTTTAATGACGAAACAAAGTAATCGAGTATTTTCGTGGCTGATGGTTATGTTCTATATTTAATAGACATCAAAAAAGAAAGAAAGTTCTCTTTCCTTGGACGCTTTTTATGTTCATCTATTACCAATATTAACAGTTTTTTTTTTAGATTTTGTTGGTCTTATAAAGTTTATCAAAATTAGTCAAACAGTTTAGTTCATAAAGTAGAATATCTAAATTTAACTATCGAATTTAAATCTATATTTGAATGTTAATATGTACTTACAAAGAACGATGGCTCGAGTGTCGGCTCTTTCATTACCCCTAATGTCGGTGTGCCACGGAACCCACTACTATGCCTCTATTCTTGCACTAATTATCTATTTATAAAGTAGTCCAAAATAAAACAAACAAATGGTCAATACTTAAATTTTATTTGCGAAAATATACTCACAGAGTAATACCGTCACTTTAGTTATAATAAATAGTTACATTACTAATCGCAATCTTAGGATAACCAATACAATAGTGTTAGAGTTCTCACAGATATAATACGATGTATATGTTTTAATACACTTGGTTTTTCAATATTATACGTTTTCTATGAAGCTTTTTTGCATATGACGTCGGGATCTATAAAATGTCAATAGTTCCTTAACCAATCTATTTATCTGATACAATCAATACATTCTTTTTAAACTACATCATTATTAATGTTGTGTGCTAGTTTACAAAACTTAGACATAAATTGTGCGTTTCCTGTACAGTTTCGCAGTTGAGATATATATTGATTTTGTACCTAATGATACGGACGTTAATGAGTAATTTTAGTCACCATCATAACTTAGACTGTGCAGTTGGTATTTTATTACCAAAATATATAGAATTGTTAATGTTTTCTGTGAGTTATATAGTTCTTCTAATAAACTAGTAAAGGCGTTTTGTTAGTGCAGTCTTATAACTATGGAAGGCACCAAAGTTTTAGTACAATACATGTCACAACATATTTACAACAAATTAAAAATATAAACACTGGAAGTTTCACATACTATTTCCATATTTCAGTCGCTCTATTATTTATAACTTTTCAGGAATAGTACATGTCGAATGGCAATATTATTTTGTACGATATAATTAATTGAGATTTTGTACAAATGCCAATTTATTTAGATTTCTATTCACTGAAAACCCTTTAGAAAGCATTGACAGTTTTCATATGGTTACACCAAAACTGTCATATTTTATTAGTAGTGTCAGAACTTAAAAAAGGTTTTCTACTGCTGTCAATATAACCTCATATAAAATATATTACAGAACAACAATGATGTGTTTCTCTTACACATCAGTATATATCGTCTTTCTATCCTGCTCACTCACAAAACTCGTGACAACTGACGTCATATCTTCATAGCACGCGTGTCGTCGCGGGCGCAGGAGTTATTCAGTTCTTTTCAAAGAAGGCTCGAACTCAAAGCTGAAGTTTCACTGCCTTAAATTTATAGCACACGATGAAACTATAGTCGTCCCATTCACACCACAGTGGGGGTGGGTCTGTGAGTGGGCTTGGGTGGTAGAGGGGGAGGAACCCGCGGTTCCGCTGTGGTGGGAAGACAGCTCGAAGGTGCGAGGAGCTCTTTGCACTGACGTTGGCGTTGCGTCTCGCGGAGGTTTTCCAGGAAATCTGTTGGAAAAGAGAATTAACTATTTAGTTTTATGCGGGCTTCATATATTAATTGCGATTTTGACACTTTCGAATTCTTCATCGTCTTACGATAGATTAGAGAAAAGTGAAGGCGTTGTTTACTAACCGGGCGGATGGTGATGTATCGTGGGCGCCGGCTTGAGTGCGGCGCGCACTCTGCCCCCCGCCGCCCCAGCCCCTACTGCCCCCGCCCCCACTGCCCCCGCCCCCACTGCCCCCGCCCCCACTGCCCCCGCGTGCACGACGGCTCCGTTACAGACGAGCGGCGCGCTGCTAGTGCTGTTGCTCCGACTGCTCGTTGTACTATTGGTCTGTAAACACAAACAAATACTTCCTATAGGTCCAGCAATTATAATTCAAAGTGATGTGGACGCATGTGTATTTCTGATTGACGAATCTCCGGCCGTGTCTAAGTACCCTGCCCCGCACTCTACCCACGCGCCTAAGAGTCGCCGGTGGTTTTAAAGAACGTTCATTAACTTTCATCAAAAAAGAAGGCAGTTCTGTATTCGTATTTAGGAATCTAATTTTTTATGTTCCTCGATGTCACAGTGACATTTGGACCGATTTCGAAAATTCTTATTTTGTTTGAAAGGGTACTGTTTAGTTGGTCCCATATCAATTTTATGAAACCGCTCTCCGGTAGTTCGTTAGCTAAGTTTTATAACTGAGACTAGCGAATTGAAACCAGTTCGTACTTAACAGAAAGTCAAAGTAAGTTTTGTCAAGGTTATTACTTGATTTTATATATATACATAAAAGAGTAAGTCCTGACTGACTGGCAGGTCACAATCAACGTACAGCCTAAACCACTGAAGTAAGAAAGTATTTGTGGAAACTCAACACCTAGGAGGATCAATAATGAGGGTTCAAAGTTAGAAATTTCATCGTATTAATGTTGCGTGCATCGCTCGCGTTCTAACTAAAGGAGTTATTTAGATCTCTTGACCGATATATTAGAAAGTCGTTACTTATGTTTACAATTAGCTTCCTACAAACCATACTATTCGCCAAAGATACCTAAAACTAGTCAGAGTCAACACATCAAAGTAGAGTGTGGACATACCTGCGAGTGATCAGGGTAGAGCTGTACCTCCGGCTGGTCGTCCTCCTCCCGCGGGTCGGCGGGGAGCAGCGCGGCGCACGGAGCCCTACACACTGAGTCGCACGTGCCGGGGGACTCGCACCAAACCACCAGCCTGCACCCGTCCAGGTCCTGCATGGCAACGAAACAATCTGTCAGTCAATTCATTATAAATATATAAGTAAGATCGGCAACAAAAATAAAGGCATTATCTTCTACAATGATTTCTTCCAATATAAGATAATATAGTGTTCCAGTTATTCGCCAAGGATTGTACGACAATGTGTACCTCCCACGCAGACAATGTCGCTTAAAAATCGTCCCGTGAACTAATGACCTTGAATGCGCACCCAAGGTCGTCGGTCCAAGTCGTTTGCCGCTACTTGTACAATATATCTCACCTGCATGAGAGTGTCCGGGTGTATGTGGTGCGCGTGCGTGTGCGTATGCGTGTCGAGGGGCGTGTGCGCGGCGCGGTACCGCTGCAGCACGGCACGCAGCACGCGGCGCAGCGTGCGTTCGGCGCGGCAGCGCACGCACACGGTGCGCGCCTCCAGCTGCAGGCGCACGATGCAGCGTCGCTCCACGGACACCTCACGCCCGCCGAGCACGCTCGACGGAGACTGCACGTCGATTGTTAGCGTCTCACCCTGGAAATAACAATCGATACGTCCTCATAGTCATAGTAAATAAACGTTTGAGGTTTGATGTAAACGAGATCTGGAATGGAGACCGCGTTAAGGCAAACGTAATAACAACCTGGTAAAGTTCTAAATTATTTAGATTTGTTGTCGAGGCGAGGAGAGCTCAGTGACAGTGAAGGTGAATCGGTGAATCCAAGAGGAACCTACGATAGAACACTACACTAGGTTTTGGCGTTTAAGCCTATTGAAGCCCAGCGGCTTTAGAAGTTTGGAGATACCGTAACTGAGGCGAACCGCAATGTTGCAAGTTATCACAGTGGAACAATATAAAATTAAAAGTATGATTAAATATTCACGATTGATAATCGTAATCTATTAATAGATCAGTGGAAGGAACAGCTTTACGTCGATATTTTGTGATCCCGTTGAATGAAAATTATATCGCTGTAATTGATTTAGATAAAAGCCGAAGACTTGCGAAAAAGTTAACAATAAACTTGTATGCAATTTAAAATGTTCACCTTATCAGTGGGCTCCTTCAGTATAACATCGTATGTGTTGCAAGCGATGTTCCTGCTGTGCAGCAGGCGGTCCACCAGCCGCTGCACCGTCACAGCGCTGTCGACGCCGCGCACCGACGTGGACCCGTCCGGGAGCACCACGCGACACAGCTGAGGACCCACCGCCCCACTGGCGCTACTGCCCTGACCGCATTTCACCACCTGGGGAGGAACAAACGCTGCTTACAGTTTTTAATAATAAATAATTGATTTATTGACATAGAAAATTTAATCTGAAACATACATTGAGTTACAATATAGGTTGACATTAATGTAAGAATTAGGCGTACTTGAGTTAGTCGCGAGTTCCAAAGTCGGCTCGAGCCGGTATCTTGGAGCCCTATTTTACAACTTACCAACTCTACTAGGTATATACGCGCACGTATTAACAACAATATAAGAAAAGCACTTGCATTACAATTATAATTTACTATTCAGAATCACTGGCAGAAACAAAATATAAAGATCATAAACAATACAAAAGAAAAGAAAAGCTGGAATTGTCATAATTATATTAATCAAAAGACATATTGATTTATTGTCATGTAAACCTAAATTAAATTATTTTTTACTACTGAGAGAGAACGAATAGTGCAACTTGTTGGTGGTGAAAAATAATATAAACTTTTAAATAAGTATAGGTCATCATTTCAAAAATCTCTATTAATGAGAAAAATAATCACATCACACTATAATAAAGTAAGTGTGTGTGTGTGTGTGATTCCTTCACGCTCAACCGACTCACACAACGGATTTATATAAACTTTGTCACCAGGCAGGACACTACTAAATTAATGAACTAAATTATTAAAGGTATATGATGATAGGGAAATACCAGAATAAAGGATTTCACGCAATAAAAAAGGGCGAGTCCTGCCTGTCAACAGATTATCTAAGTGTAAGAAACAGGGACTTTACACCAAAATATTATTGTACAGTAAATTACCAGATAGCATTATGGAACTCAATTTTAAAATGTTCAAACAAAAATTAAAATATTTCTTTTAAGGTAATCCTTTTTATAAACTTAGTGAATATATGTCAATGCAGCTTGTGGAATCAACGTTCTTGTGTGATGAACAACAATTACAAAATGTTAGTAATAGGTAAAGAAATAAATCACAATGTAAATATATAATATAATAAATATATGTTATAAGAACTATAAAAGTCTTCAAATAAGTTTTTTAAGTAATTAATAATTCAAATGTAACAAGACAACTCGCCTGTAACGAACGTTATTCAATAAATATTTATTATTCTTAACACAGATGCTACTCCTTTAATCTTGGAAAAATTAAGTGTTATAAACAAATAAAGTATTTACCAAAAATATAATTAAATAGGTAAAATCGCGAGGCGCTGCTAGTCAATACCGCAGCCTGACAATGTACAAACATTAATACATATTACCGCATTTTGTTTTAATTTACTGAAACTGAACTAGATGGCGCTGTACAGGTTTAAAACACGCAAGTGACGAGCGCACTGTATTTTGTAAGAGTCGTGAAAGACATGGTCTTACTATGCAGAATTGTATACACAAATAAATAATTACAATATCAGTTTTTGACGCGTTAGATTGAACTAACATCAATCAGACGTATTAACTAACAAAACCGTTTACTAGTAATAATTATAAAATCCATTATTATTTGTAATCTCATCCAACAAATACTACTTCTAATTCCTAAACTGTCAGAAATTAACCTTATTTCTAAGGTCTAATCTAACTCTCAGGAAAACAAGTAAATTTTTTTTTTATCTACTTCGTTATTGCGATTTTCTACCCATTTAAATAAAACTTTAAAGGTTAACAAATAATAAGCCTTCTAATGTTGTGCATGCCTTCGAGCACCCCTACTGCGCACGGGTCTTCCCTATAGAGGAGGTAAGCCACAGCCATATTAGTGCCCCGACTAGGGTCCTGATTACACAGATATTTCTCAACGATTTCATTTTGTAAAACTTTCCAACTACACCATATCAATATTGAATCTATAAACACAAAACGTGAAGGAATCACTGTATCAAAACAAAAACTAGTAAGTCATCGTGTTCAGGAATATTCATTGTTTTACTTGTGTAAATAAAGTATTGCTATAATTATTATGCTATATATATATCGGCCATGTTTGATTTATGATTATAGTCTAGATATCATAATGTGTGTTTTAGATTATGTTTTTTCATTGTTATGCAGAGCTAACTAAGAAGTTCATAAGGTAAATGTATATATCGCATTATGTGTATTCATAGTTATTATTTGTAGGTATACCAATCAATGCAGAAATATTTTATTAAAATATCTTTAAACAAGCGATAGTAGGACCTAAAAAGAGCAAACACAAAACTCACTAAAATATAATAGAATCGATAATATATTTTTTTTCATGTGGCGTTATACTATATTTATATGCCAGCGTCAAATTTAACATTTATCAAATGATGTAATAGGCATGGTTACATGCCAATTCGACATAAACGTGGAAGTCGAAAATATTTAAGGTTATTAATGACGTTTTGTCGCCAAATCGTAGTAAAAGCATATCCTAGTAAAATGTACATTTCCAGCGCTCTTAAAGATCAGGGTATTCCATATACGCACTTCCACGGCAGCAAAGATGAGCCACCGTCGAGCCGTCGTAGATTTATTAATAGACTCCAAAAAGGTGTTCCAAGGGTCCAAAATTGTCGGAATCTTTTTTTATGTATGTTCCTCTACTTTTCATAGTCGTTTTTTAAGTTTAAATTGTTAGAGCACGAGTATATAAAAGATAGTTACATCAATGAGTGGTGCGGAGTCCTGCGCGGGCGAGGGTTCCTGCGCGTTCAGTCGGTCACGTGACGCGTGACGCAACTTCCACGGCAGCAGGGAGGAGCCGCCGCTGCGACGACGCTCCGACGCGTTGCTTGCTGACTTTTTCAACTGCAAACCATGTTCATATTAATTGTTTCCATATTAATTGGCTGGGACGTGCGGAACACAACAAAATACGTTGAAAAAAATTAAATGAAATTAGTCGGCTTTAAACAAATAGAATACTACTTTTACTTGACCATATTTCTTGATTTTACAATTAACAGTGGCAAATATAATAATCGTATGACACCACATTTCCAAAATCAATTGTAATTCAACATGGATAATGTGTCAACGTCCAGGTCATTTAAAAATTAGTTTATATTTTTTGATGTCGTACGTATCTAACATTCAGACATGATTTTTTTAAACCAATATCCTGACTCACCTTAGTAGGTGTAGAGTTCTCTTTGACGGGTGTGTAGGGCGAGGGCAGGCCGCGGAGGTCTGCGCGCGCACACTCCGCGTGCTCCGGCGACCGGAGGAAGCGCGGGTAGCTATCGAATTTCATCACGTTGAATATTTGCTTTTGTGCCTGGAGATAAGAAACAAATGATTTATTTAGTGAGCCATGGTTTGAAAGGCTTAGATTTTAGAAGACGCAAATGAATCTATATGATATGACAAGTTTCTTTCTCTTCTGTTCGATGCGCTGCGCAAATTTAATCTGATATTTGTCTTCTTCCTGGGAGAATGTCTACATCTTAAATTGGCACTAATTGCCATAAATTTCATAACAGCATCCAATAATATTGGAAGATTTTATCTAGCAAATGGCAACTTAACAACAAAAGTCTGTATTCTGCAAAATAAAAGAACTTAGTTTTGCTTTAGATAGCTGCGACGGTAGAATACCCCGTTATTATTAGGAGTAGCTAAAATCACAGACGGAGTGACTTTTCTGCTTGCAAGCAGGACTTCAAAGGGCAATAGGGCAAAGCGGCCGACGTTCAAACGTCACATCAGTATCTTCTTTGTCAATCCCATTGCACGTAGACAGTAGTAGTAGTATAGTTACAATTCACTATCGTGTTCATCAACATCGTTAGCGCTGTGGTTGGTAGAGCGTCTCCAGTGAGTTTGTGGTGAGCTACTAACCTGTTGGAATAGGTCCCGCGGCGGCGGATCCTGGTATAGGACCAGCGCGGCGGCACGCCTGGCTGCCGCGTCCACGTTGACCGGCTCTGACGCCTTCTCGTCGAGATGTCGCGCCCATATCTCTCTGGCGAGAGCTGCACGCTTGCTGCCGTCCTCTATTGTACTGTATAGCTCACAGGCGCTCCAGAATCTGTGGGGATGAGGAAGGATGTTGACTGAGGGTTCAATCTCTATGCTTATCGGTGGACAAGTGGAAATATTACGCGATACAAACACTTTTTAGGGTGTAAAGGAATTAGTAAAGTATTTTAAGTTCCCCTGAGCCCCTCAGATAACACAATTGTATATTATTTAGGCTTGACGTTAGATACAGATGCAATATATTAGGTCATTACATATGAAATTGGCGTTTTGTAAGGGAGAAACATAAAGTCTTTTTTTTATAATAATATATTTATTTAATCAAAGTATGTACCATTGCTATCTATGCACTTTTGCTATCTCATAGGTAGTTCATTGATCCTTTTACTAAAAAAACCATTAGGACGAGAATCAATGAAATCTTTGAAGGCGCTTTGGACTGCCCCATCGGAGTTGAATTTTTTCCCTTGCAAGAAGTTATCCAAATTTCGAAAAAAATGGTAAACTGTTGGAGCCAGACATTCCAATTGAAGCTCCTCTAATTTGGCAGCCGTCTGTTGTGCAGTGTGTGGTCTAGCGTTGTCCTGAAGCAACAGTGGCCTAGAGCGATTGACCAACCTCGGTTGTTTAGCAGCTAGCTTTTCTATCATGGTTTGCAGTTGCTGACAAAAGATATGTGCTGTAATCGTCTGGCCAGATTTAAGAAAGCTGTAATGAACGACACCGGCACTAGTCCACCAAACGCTCACAAGTAACTTTTTTTAAGTCATATTTTGCTTGGGGCAGGGTTTGGCTGGTTCGCCAGGATTCAGCCATTGCGATGAGCGTTTCCGATTATCGTACAGGATCCACTTTTCATCACAGGTAATGATCCGATTTAAAATCCCTTCATTATTGTGCCGGTTGAGTAATGTAACGCAGCAGTTGACGCGCGTTTGTCGGTTTGCTGCACTCAATTCATGAGGTACCCACCTTTCAAGCTTTTTCACCTTTCTAATTTGCTTCAAGTGGATTAAAACAGTTTTATCACTAACACCGCAGCCTGCAGCTAACTCGGACGTGGTTTGCGATGGATCTGATTCCACAATAGCTTTCAATTCTTCATGAGCAGCTTTAGTCTACGGCTGTCCACGGGGCTTTTTCTGCAGGTCGAAATTTCCAGAACGAAAACGTTGGAACCAAAAACGCACTATGTTTTCTTTTGCGACACCGCCGCCATACACATCATTAATCCTTCGAGCCGTGTCTGCAGCACTGGTACCACGGTGGAACTCGTACTCGTAAATAACGCGATATTTCAAGTTTTCCATTTTGTAAACTGCGTGACGCAAAGAAAAAACCAAACGAGGACAAAACAAATGAATTACGGTTTTCGAAATACAAATGTATGAATAAATAGCTGTATAAATTTGAAATTGGAATCCCTAACCAAAGAAGAGATATTTGAGATCAAAGTGGCCAGTACGACAAAACGCTAATTTCATATGTAAGGACCTAATACATATAATGTCTGATTAGTATGTTAGATAAAGCCAATATTTCGGTTATATCAGAACAACCCGAGGTTCATACCGTAGGTTCTCCGAAGCGAACTCCTTAGTGAGGAAGTGAGTAAAGGCGGCCGTTCCCACCGGATCAGCCAGGAGCTGTTCCAGGCCGAGAGACCAGCGCGCCACGCTCGAGCTGGACCCGTTAGTGCCAGACGACACCGGGGATGAACCTTCGCTCATCTGCTGAAGAGATCAAACAATATTCGTACAATATAAGCTATAATATAATAGTCTCTAAATATCGTTATTATAACAATATTTAGAGACGATCGTCACAGGGATGTTATGTACTCTGGTTTATTGGAACATTTATGATAATACGTAAATATAACATAAAAATACAATATTAAATCTCACACTATTTGCTCCCTACTAGGATTTCACATGCACAACACAAACTAATCCGAAAACAGATGTTCCTTCTAAATTCAACACCTGCCTCGCCTGGCTCTTGAACCAAGCATCATAACTACGAGAATAAAGGCACGACGTTCCTCAAATGTCGTTAGAAAGATTGATAAGGAGTTGTCTTCTTATCTTATGTTTGTGACGTACCTTGTTGTACATGTTGCGGTGGTCGTGGTGGCGGTACGAGCTGCCGCCGCTGGCCGTCGTCCACCGCCGGAACGGAGACGACTGCTCGCTCTGTACAATACACAAATGACACTTGTCAATAAACGTGATAATAGTTGGCACTATTATGAAGGCTTAAAAAGTCATTGCAAGCGTATGAAAGTATTTGAGTATTTTAATACCCTTTTGTGTTTGAAGTAGTATATATGAATATATGAAGTAGTATGTACATAACTATTATGAAGAAGAATAATAGAAAAAGTCAGAGTTTTGAAAGAGGGGAGGAATCAACCCACGCAGGAAACAACGTAGATTTCTCAGCAAGTTTATTTTTGCCATAGACCAGCATTTGTCATAGTGGACTGTTCGTGGTTATGATAAAAGAGTTAGGCAATATCATAAAAGACCGAGAATCAAAAATGTTAACAATAAGAGATTTATAGGATCAAATCCCGATACGTTTCCTATTTAATAGTTATATTGTAATGTTATGTATTATAATTATAACTATTGAGTACAGTCAGAATGTTTCGGAGCTTTGTTAGCGCAGTTACATATTAAACTATCCCTATAAGCAAAATGTTTAGTAAATATCTATGAATACAACAATTGACTAGTAAAGAATAATAAAAAAATCCAATAGGAATTAATAAAATGTTATTTCAGATGAAACATAAAAATTACGCGATGCTTGGATCAACGCAAATTCAAGCCGAATTCCTAATAATATAATGGCCCAGAACGTCACAAAGTTACAACACGACACATGTTATTTATACGTCATAGTAAAGTAAAACCCGGATTTGGTAAATGGGATTATTTTGCGAATTTCATTCACATGACTGATGCCAGGAAGCCAATGAAACAAATCATAAAACATAAATTATGATCGGCATAACAAATAAATATATAAAAATAGTGGCAAAAGTGATAGTAGAAAGAGAAACTATTGGATCCCATATATAGACATACGTGGTTATGAAAAGTTAATTATTGAGAATTGATACTACAAGATCAAGTAGAATAAGCGTCACATAGCATACAATTGAAAAATACAAGCAGATAATCAGAAATCTCATTTATTGCAACTTGAATTAAAAACAAACAAGAATTACTATTTTTTAACAAATAAAAAGTCTGATAGCATTAAGGTTCGAAGATAAGAGAAGTCAAATCGCTTTTGGCTAAGGTACGAGTTAATAGTCATAAACTTCGGGAAGACCCGTGCTCAGCAGTGAGATGTATATAGGTTGATACATCATTGTTAAATAATTAAAAGTTATAGGAAAACTTACTTCTAAAAGAATTTAAGCAGAGCACACCGCGTTATCGAACACAAACAATTATTCTGATAGATGCACCAATCACACAATCACGCGTTAATTCACAATAACGATGTTTTCAACCGCAATTTATTAAAGTATATTACAACACGACCGCAACACTAGCTACCGAGGATAGCTGCTAGCGACTAAACTATTCATTATTTACTATGCCACATGTAATGACTAATGCTAGGTGTATATGATTACGTCAAACGCATGTATACTCGTACACACTACTACAACTCTTGCCAGGATTTGTTACCGCGATGTAAGGGATTTTATCGTGCAGGAATTGTCTATTTAGTAGGGAATTAACCTTCTGGACCTTCACCTACAAGTATGTCTCTGCAAATGAATGATGAAATGGATCTAATAGTGTAATTAAATGAAATGAAACACCTATTTATTTCACGAAACTGGGGTAATATTACAATTATTATTATTATAAGCACATGATACATTTTGCAACGGAGATTGATCAAGAAGCAACCGACAAAATATTGGTTTTATTCGACCTAGGGAGAGAAGCGACTCTGGTTCGAGGCTGATAATAAGTTCCATCGTTTATGTTGGTCGACAAAATATTCTATCGGGATATTGTTAAGACATATATTCGCGTACAGGTCGAATTTTTCAACGAATAAAATAATGTAACTTTGTAAATTATACGCAAATCTTAATTTTTGAATCGTCCATTATTTTCATTATCTAACATACATTTTTCTCCCAAAAAATTGTTTCGGGTCCAAACGATTTCAATTATATTTGGCACAGACATTGTATAAACGAAATCAGTCAAGAGATTGTCAAGATATTGGAAAAATGGTGTGAACAGTTCGCAGAACTACTATTTATTAGTTCGTCCACTAGTCTATAATACGAAATCTCCAAAGAACTCTAATATAACAAGGTCCCTCCACATATTTGTGTTATTTGTGTCGGAAATATAATGTTTGACAGACATCATGTTTTGTTTGTGTGGGAACACCGAAGCATCATGTGGTCGGAACAGCAGACGTACACGAGGTTATCTGATGAGAGATTGCCGAGAAATTGAGATCTGTTTCACATATATTTAAAGGTCGCGCTGTCGCGGAAGTATTTGAAGTACGTTGGAATCTTTTCGAAGAGAACGGATTGATTTGCGAAATGCGTAATCATTTTTGAAATTGACTTATAGAAGGACCGCGTTTGATTTATATCTCGCCTTCTATAGTAGGTGGACGAAGATGTTACCGAAGATGAAACACGCAGATTTAATATCTATTCACTCTGACCATGAACTTACATGAACTACAAGTTAATTTAAAAATTATAGAACTTCAGAAAAACTAACTAGCTACTTTACATCATTGACAGTTTATAGTAATTACTTTTAATATTATTATACTGTAGAGATTTTTACTAATGAAAAAGTACATCAAAATTTATTTCAGTGAATTGTGTTTCAATGCCTATCAATTGAAATAACTACATGGCGTCACTTCATTCACAACCATAACATTTACGTAGGTATCTGTAATATGAAATCACTCAGGAGAAATATATACATGTATCACGTCATCCAGCTTCTTTCAACGTATGCGTATGCCTACATAGCATTTAATGTAGGTTTATATGTTAACCAGTAAGTACTATAGGAGTACAGACAGATATACAATTCGTACTGGGTTTCATTCATACAATTTTATCAAGAATACCAACATTCCAAACAAAATACTCAGTGATCATAACACTGATGTTAACAATGTACTTTTATTTATACTTAGATTGGTTAATGGATCAAAAAAATATCGTTCAAAATTATGTTACGAATGTAAACACTATTTTTTAATGAAATGAAACCCAATCAAAAATGTAAGACGACTAATAAATTAAAAAAATCGTAGAACCCGTATACCATGGTAAGTACCATGTGACGTCAGGATTGAAACTACGGCCTGTTCGCGAGTACGAAATTTTCAGACAAATACACACATACAATTTCACACGCAAACTAATCGACGAAAGAAAAAATGTTAAACATACATACAATCAGAGACGATTCGCTCGCTCAATCACTAACATTGCAACAACGCAAGGTTGGTAATAAATACTAGTTAATCGAATACTACAACTACGAGAGGACAAAAATATGCAGAGTATGCTCACTAAATTCGATCAACCTGAATGAAATACGAATACGGGTTGGGATCGCGGAAACATCTAACTATTCTCGTTTTAGCATAGTTTTAGTCATAACCGGGTTTTTTGATACGCGCCGGTTAGTCGGATGTATATTTTTGTATGTTGTAGTAAGTACTCATGCGTTCGACACTGTGGTCATATTTTCCTCGACGAGTATATACATTGTTGGTTATTTTTCAGAATGTAGTAATTGATTTGGGTCAGAGGATGAATGTTTACTATGAATATGATTCACGATCCCTTTCCAGTTAACTCAGATTACGTACATTTTGTTTCATCTCAGCGATGATTTTAATATCCTCTTTTAACCAACACACTCCATTTCAAACATTATACAAAATAGAAAATGTACCTGTTCGTTCCCAATTTCTCCAATGTACCAAATAACCATTTTATTGCCGATCTCACCGTTTCGACATGATTTGATAATCATAAACGAAAGTTTTATTGAAATAACGAAAATGAAACTTTTAAACGATTCAAATCGCTTTAAACTCGATCGATATCGATGCGAATTAGTTTACTATATTGCACAAGACACGCGAATATAAAATGAAAAGTATTAATATAATCGAGTATATGATCGTCTTGAACGAATACCGCGATGATACTGCAAGCAAGAGCCATTCGGTTAGTTCGACTGACGAACTGACTTGAGTAGTGCGACGCACGCACACAATACCAAATTATAATAACAATAATGCACACCAAACAAACAATATCCGGCGGCAGCGGCGCAAGTACAAGGATGTTTGTTTGTTAAACAATTATGGCTACTTAATATTACCACCATCCGATAGAAGCGGCTGCTGTCTCAATTGGTAAAGATCCTACCTACCTATGAAGACGACAAATAGAGTAAGACCAAGGATACTTCCCTGATAAACACCTAATCTTATTCTCATAGGAACACATCGTACGCTATATCTGTACGGAAACAAAGAATGCAATTATGACTAGCAAGACAGACACTAAAGCTAGAAAAGACATTTAAAATTATATGGAAATAAAACTCTTAAAAAAAGCCAAACGATTACGTCGAAAGCTGAACCAAAATCGCTGTCGCCTAAGACTTCAGATACATTCATCAAAGCAGTAAGGGTGACGCGACACCTACCATTAGCTTCCATAACAGGACAGTTTTATCGTTTTTGGCGATCTTTGGAACATCTTCTTATTGTTATAGTAACATCGAGGACAATCCATGGTTCATTCAGGTAACAATTATTTCAAAAGAGCTTGGGTTAAACACTAAGTATTGAAAAAACCTGTACAAAACTTTGTACGAAAGAGTATTATCTTGTTAAACTCAATAGCCAACAAAATATAATTATTAAGTTGTAGGTAAAACTCTTAATTTTAATGAACATCACTTACCATCTGAGATCAGTATTGACATAACAAAAAATGAAAAGAAAACCCAATCGCGCCTACGCCCTTTAAAAATCGCAAGTATTTAATCTATTTCTGAAATCTGCATACCTTTATGCTGACGTAAAAGATGTATGTATATAACTGTTGAAAATCTATTTTAGGGCCTACAAGCTCCTCAAAAACATTCCATCACTAGTTTTTGTGTTGCAATATTTCTTTGAAGGATTATCCGGATTAAAATAAACGCATACCATGAGATAACAAATTAAAATAAAATATGTACAAACATAACTCAGGATTAGGACAGAAGTGTAGTGGTATTAAAAATAGCAAAAAAGTGAGTGAGTTATTGATGAAAGATCAAAGATATATAAATATAACAGCTAACTTATAGAAGAGATAAAACAAAACAAAACGAGGACAAAATTAACATGGATATTTAAATATAGGTCAGTGAACAAAATGAATATAATTAAATTTGTTGAATGAAACACGAGTGACGCATGTCGATAATGCAGTGAACTCTCACACGAACGAGCGGTCATTTGTCTATCAATCTCTATTGTATAATTTATATGAGACAGATATGTTTATAGTATTGTATTATACAACTCGATCAGTATATAGATAAATTAAATAATTTTAAAATATAGTGATATAAATTACTATTATGTCGAATAGATTAAATGAAAGAACATTATAGATACAATAAATAAATAAATAATAATAAAATTAAATGTTATCCAATTTTAAAAGGAACACATTTTCCCTTATTCAACCTCTTGTAAGAAACCTTAAACTACTTAGCGATTAAATATATACACAATATCTTAAGAGCATGAAAAGATATTGTTATATCAAACCAAACTTCATGACCTAAAAATTATGGAGAAGTTATAAAGCAAAACATTAATATTAATCGATATACGTAGAACACATACGTATGTTGAAAATGGATTATAGACAACTGTATAAAGTAAACACTCGAGATCGTCCTACGCAAGTCCTGGCGTATGTTTTCCCCATTGTATTCATATCTGCCTTAATCGCCAGTGAGATATCCGCATGATAAGTGCTATAGCAATTTTACTTTCATCTACAGCCTATATTACCCACTTGATGGTATGCACAAACATTTGTGAGTTATGGTGATGAGAGATAATCTGAAAGCAATTAGCAGGTTATTGTGTCTATATTTAAAGAGAACAACGCGAAAAAAACCAAATGAGGAAATGAAGATTCCCGACTGGTCTAAATATAAAATGTTCGTATGTATTACAAATACCCAGTACGGTGACGGATAATGAGAATTAAATACTGATTAAAATAATAATAATAATGTTTCTATTTTTAACGTCAGGAAAAAAACGGACATAATTTCCAGCAAATATGTACAGATAATAACAATAAACTTATTATACAGCTAACTAAATAATAAGTCTTGCAATTCAGCGGGGCAACGAAGCCAGCACTTTGGGCAATTTTCCCGAGACTCAAAATTTTATAAGTGACTATTTTATTTTTTTAATAACAGCTAGACATCATTTATACTCACACTACCTACTTATAATAATGCAGCACATAAAGTCATTATAGACAATTTAGAATAAATTATTTTTTCTTGTACAATACGGAATTAGAGTTAGAGCGGAATTTCCATTTAATGGAATCAGTTACTAATACAAATTCCAGCTCATCCCTGTCTAAATATTTTAAAGATTACTAAAGAATTAGGAACAACAAATCGACATAAAGATTTATACAGATCGTAAAGATAACATCAACACGGCAAACATCCGAAGAATGCACTTCAATAAAGATAAATTTACTCACAATCTTCAGCAACTTAGCGAGGAATCTCTCTAACGCGTCCGTAGGCATCGCTTAATCAGCGACGCGCCTAATAACTTAGTCACTAGCACAAAATATGAAAATTAAAAACCGAAGTTCTACTGACTTTCAATATGAATATTGTTTTAATACTGTATGTGATTGGTTTTGCCACACGTCTGTTCACGACTAGAGGCGCGCGAGAACTGATACGTTTGGGCAGAGGATCGGAACAGGTTGATTGCGCGAAACTCGTAGGCGTTTAATTAGGTGTTATCAGGTGTATTGTTATCAGTGCAGTGGCACGAGCCAACGACGTGCCCACCACTTACCATCGACCATCTGAAAGGTCATAGAGATGATAGACGATATAAAATTACTAGCAGACGTGTTAATGGTTACGACTGGATGCCGTCATTTCAATACACGTCAGCACTAAAACAACATCTGGCGTGAATATTTAATTAAACATTTTTTACAACTAACATATTAGATTCTTGTAGTACTGTATTAGCTTTAAATATGAACAATACCGAAAAAGCGTCGGCGAATATTTACATTTTAATTTACAACGGAACTGGTTATATTCTCCCACGCCGGTGTATGCCAGAAGAAAGGTGAAATGTCGAAAGACATGTATCTGTAGATATACATACAGATATGATGCATTGTTTGAATAACCTATTGAAAGTTGTAGGTGTTGTAAAAAATAATACAACGGAGAATTCCACTGCTGATTATGATGACATTCATACTGAAGATAAGATGTAAGGAAATTATGACATTTGTGATTCTTTGTGAATATCTGAGATTCTATGAGAAAATATTCAAAATCGCCTAAATAAGATGAAATATACATACATATAGTTAACATAACAAACGGACTAAACTCTACTTAGTTACGATAGTTGCAAATTGTGTACGGCAGACTTTGTAACTGCAATGACGAAGCTGATTTCAAAATAGCCCGACACCGTATATGGTCAGGAGCCTAACGAAAGCTAAATGAAGTGACCCAGTACGCTCAATTCATGATCCATTAAATAACAGATCAACAGTAAACATAATCTGGTTCCAAAACCAAATAATACCCGGATCGGTTTTTGAGAAGTCTTCTAAAATAAGCTTTCGTCAGACAGATTTAGGTTTACATTCACATTAACAAGGAAGTAAAGCATTATCCAAGGATGAACGGGAACGGACTGACTCAGAATTATGATTTTTAGTTCGTTCACCGCATAGTCAGGTCAATAGAATAAGTCTATCAATAAAGGAAACGAAGTCAGGTAATTCAGTCCAGTGTATTGGAATAAAAACAAATTTATCTGGAATTATTTACAGTGGGCTTTGTTTGCTTTAATCCGTAAATTGGCGGGTTATGGCTGAGATTACAATTATTGTCGAATTTAGTTCCGTACGATAAGTAAACTCTATGTTATATTATATAATAAGAAAGCAAGTAATACCACACAAATATATCACAATGCTTTGTACTTAAACATTATAGAAGTATAATAATGAAATCATAGAAAAAGCATAAAGATAAGGATAATAACACTTGCAAATTCAACACGTGGTTCGATTTATCGCATCAAGTCTATGCAATCAGAACCATTCGATAGAACTCATAACAGAACGGACACAACAACACCGAATTAGAACATCAGATAAATGACAACATCATAAAAATAGAAGACGCAGAAATAGCACGTTGGAAAATAAGAGATAAAGTGGAGATAAAATAACCGAGATTTCTATTAATATCTCTTATTTGTTCAGAGGGGCGTGAGCAATGAAAACGACGAAGTTCTTGTTTGTATTTACACTGGTTATTAATGGTCTCAAGGTTTTCGGGGAAGATGTGTGTAAATGTCGCATTATACTTTTATATGGGGACTGCACAAAGACATGAAAATTGTATGCAAGTAGGTAACCGAACATAATAAAGCTATAGAGAATAACTAGTAATTAACGAACTAGACTTAAAAAACTTAGTGATACTAGAACGAAAGGTATACCCATGCTATCGTCGCACTAGTAAACAAAATAAAAACACCAATTTCTTTCAGTGAACTCTCGAAGTCTTCGCTTTGCTTGCTCAAAAGATTTTTGCATTGATAACAGAGCTTACACTTTCGCCGATTTTGATTTCCGATCGGCAAGCTTTCTTTTACCTTTTTTAACGTTTCACACCAAGATAATCTCAAGTTAACTCAATCAAAACTGATTATCAATATACTGGTAAGAAAATAATGGGATGTGGAGAGTTCCTGAGTATCTTCCGTGAAAGTATCGCATTTGATTCTCAAGTCGCACATACTTATATTATTTATTGACGTGTCCAATGGCGTTCATGTCGTCGTCGTGTTACATATAAAAATGCCACGCGATAAATATGCATTGCCGCAGTTACACTTTGAAGTACTAAGTACCAATGGTTTATTATGTATTATATTAAGTGAATAGCAGAAATAAAGATATTGTAATATAAATTACAATTACATCCTACGTCGCCGAGTTACAAAATAAATACAGCCTTTGTCGCCAAAGTGGACTAAAATAACGGGCCGTATAGCGTATCTTGCTTGAGAGACGAGCTTCGCCTTTGTCGTGGTTGATAAATACAAACATAACCATTATGAATAATTAAAATATAAAAAAGTAAGTCCTAACTGACCGACAGGTCAAAATCGACACAGAGCCTAAATCGCTTAAACTAGAGAAATTAAAGTCAGAGGATGTATTCATTATATGGTGTGGGGCTGTACTAAAAAAGATTTTTAGAAATGCAAGCACTACAAGGGTGAAATGGGGGTTCAAAGTTTAATATAATTGCTTATAATTTTTAATTGAAACTAGTTAGTTCGGAGTCAGTTTGGACTTATTACGATACGCTTATACTCTTCAATTACAATGTATTGCGAATTAATTCTAAATTAACACTCAACAAACCCACTTCCTTACACCCTATACTATACCAAGATAATAGTTAAACATCATAAATTATTCTTAAGAAAAGAAAACACTTTCATGGTGCAATACCAACAAACCGTAGAGCTATGCAAACTACACAAATTGCCGGTATTATGTGTTAATCGGACCGGCTTTTTAAATATAAGCCTATGTATATTTACAAGCATTACTTTCTAGGACGTGTGTTTTTTAAATATATGTCAAGGAGAATTAGTGAATTTCTATGATGGAAGATCGAAATAATATTTCGAAACGAGGGTAACGAGGGGCTTTATATTGTCTAGACCAGTGAGATTTACTAGTGGTTCTGCAAACCGCCGCTGAGACAATTTTAAACGGAATTATAAAAAAAAAAACAACTAAAACCACTCAGTCAAATCTTATAATTTTTACTAGCTGCGCCCCGCGGTGTTAATCCCGGAAATGTGATTAGCCGACGGCAACACTGCATTTTTTCGGGATGAAAAATATCCTATGTGTTAATCCAGGACACAATCTATCTTGGTGCCAAATTTCATTCAAATCCGTTCAGAAGTTTTAACGTAAAAGAGTACCTAACAAACATACATACTTTTGTGTTCATAATATTAGCAGGATTTTCAAACCTCAATAGTCTACAATAAATCCAGGCCTTTTAATTTGGGATATCCATTTTGTAACGTAAAATAAATTGTTTTAAATAAATGGTTCCCTATATGTCTTCAAAGTGATTATTATTATTTGTTTGTATAAAAATTAATAAAAAAATAACAGTTTTTCCCAAGGCACCCATGTACTCGTATCTACCCAACTTGATTATTTTCAGTGTCAATTTCTTTAAAAATTTCATCAAGAACGGGATAAATCTCTTGATTATTAGCAAAACCAATAAAAATGCTGTCATTTATAAAAATAAGTTCCGTTTACCCAATAACCAGACCTTAGTTCCCTCATTGCAAGCATTTGAAACCGCAACGTTAATTTATTGGAAAGCACTGTAATAATATCACATGTCCAGTTTTCACTGTATAGGAATATGAGTAGTACGAAGAGAAAATTACGTTCATAACAATAGGATAGTATCGTTGGTGGCTAATTTATACACGAAATATGTGTGTTTATTAACAAACTTTGAAAAGAGGGAGGTTCTCAATTGGTCGGAACCTTTTTTTAAATTATTTAGTTTTCTCAAAGACGCCTGGACCGAAATGTAATTTATTTTTTGTTCGAAAGGGTTTTTTTTTACATTCCAATTACTTAATCTAATTTTTTTCAAAACAGGCTTTGAAAATTTATAACGATCCAATTATCATGAACTAAAACCGATACGAAATACACTTAATACTACTTTCGACTCACATAATTTCGGTTAAAAATTCTACTAAGTTACCTTAATTTTCGTAGATGAACAAATGTAGCTCTAACAAGAGAAAAACTAACCGATCCGATTCTCATCAACCAAAGCCGATACGAAATACACTTCGAGACACAAAAGTTCGGTTAAAAAAAGCACTTTCACCGGCAGAAAGAGTGTAATTTGAACAGTTTTTATAACACTTTCGTAAAGTATTAACGTCGCGGAGTTGTACACCTCGGGCGCCGAACTAACTTCAACTGAGTACACATCTAACCACGCATGTACCGTACAACGTGATGGAAACCATACAGGTATACTTGCCACCAGTTCAGAATCAGAATCAGAAATCATTTATTGAGGAGCTGATACATATATAGAACATGTTAGATGTGAGTGCACAAGCGTAATATCGTTTACCCTATTGGACATTCAATACTGTACAAATAAATAAATAACCGATAAGCGAATTCAACTTGTTACTAACGTTCTGTATGTTTTAATGAAAAAAACTGTTACAACTAATTATTTTTTAAGAGCTCTTTATATCCAATTTTACAATAAGGATTATATTTTATATTCTTATACTACACCTCTGAACGCAATATACCTACGCAATTTCGTTTACTTTGACCACATTTTTATACATTGCTTTCGAGATATATTCGTCGGGGATTTTTCTTGCATACAATAGGTTAGTCGTGAGGAAGGTATGAATGAATGAATAAACTCTTTATTGCAGACACACAAACATCAAATATACACAGAAAACCTTACACGTAACGTCACAAGTGGAATATAAATTTTTAAAATTTATAAATTAAAATTATCAAGTGAAATTTTTTTTAAAATTATTTTACGTGTTAAAATTTATGATTTAATAAATTTTAAGTTAATACTAGGATTAGATACACTATTATCTGAAATTTAGTGATGTGAACAGTTCAAAGAACTACTAGTCTGAAACGTTTGTATATTCATATGATATTACGATTTCAAGAAAAACGCTCTTCGTGTATAATTTCCTTTAAAATGTTAAGATAAATTACATATACATTTTTTTTTAAATATTCCGAATCGGTTTTTGAACACAAAAAGTAATACAATTACAAAACTCTATACAACGAGTATCACCACAAAGTATCAGGCTAGCTTTTTGTTTAAAAGCTAACACTCCGGACAATACGAGTTTTGTACGAGTATGTAGAGAAGATTGAAATTAGATTGATGTATTGCTGCGTTATGATCTCATAACCCTGTATAATACAGTACACTGTAACCACACTACAGTTCCCACACAATTTTGTTGGAAACAATAAGTGAATGAAGCCGGTAATTAAACACAAATAGATTTAATTGCAGAAAAACGTGGCCGCTACAGAGGCAGCGCTGGACACGACATTGGAAGAACATTGGAAACATTTCTTTCACGTAAAAAGTAAATTTATACTCTCTGGCATCTTATTAGAGTCATCTGGCAGTTCTTAGAGTTATAGTTCGATATTAAGCGAGTTTAATTATGTGATAATGTGGATAGTATACGGTTGACCGATAACGTGCCTGTTGGTAAGTAACGGTGTGGTCGAAAATAAAGTACCTACGCGGAAGTGGACTAAAAATATGTACAGATCATAGTTTCCAACCAATCTTATTTAAACTAGTCTACAATTTTCCGGTTTGCAGAGGGAGGAGTATTTCTAACAAATATGAGGGAAGTGTATTAGTTACGTCGCCTTTTTTAAATATTATTTTGTGGAACATACAAGTGGAACAAAATATTTATAAAGATTTCAGACAGTAAATAATAGGTCTTGTCTTATTTTTTTTTATTCGCATAAATTAGCGTGTTCTTGATGTCGACAGTTCGCTACCTGTTACGTTTAGAAACTAGTTATATGGAACACCAGCATTTCATGCGATTTCAAAGAAAAAAAAAATATATATATAATATATATATATATGAAACTCACCAACAGCACAACACACCTACACAACTACACCTAATTCTCAAATTATACACAATTTTTGAAACTAGTTATGCTATAAATATTTTATTTCATAAAAATGCGTCAAATTAGAATATTCATCAAATTACAATCATCAACAAACAAAAACATTGAATCACGTATAATCACGTGGTAAAATACGAAAGCGTTCAAGAGCCGTGATCGTCCCACACGTGTCAACAAAACACCAAATAATCATATCGTTATTATTAGGATGAAAGATCTGGCGCCGCAATTTCCCGACCGGTGACGCCTGTGACGTCACACTACGCCAGTAGGTATTTGATATCATATTCAGATATCTTTATTAGCTCTCCGTGAGTAATTTTCTGTCTAATTGTCAAATCAGATTTATTACAGTTCTCTCAATCTGGCTCCTCAAGGGTACAAATAGGAAAATAATCTTGTATGTCACCTTTCTCCCGTAAGGGGACAGACTGGATACATTTTTCCTTATCCGAGCTTCAAAAAAATTGCCGCTTTGAATGGATACCGCCTTTAAAATAATTTACGAACCCTCAAACATAAAAACGGGGCCTTCAAATTTAACTTGACTTCCGACCCACACGGAGATTTCTTATATGTCCGTCTACGGTAGTGCTCAGTTGTAAGTTCAACACCACGATTATTTATCCATATAAGACTTTCAGATATTCAAACGCTACGCTCGAACACTTTTTTTGTTCTGGAACAGAACCCGTTCTAGTTCTCTTTATGAATAAAAGCATTTGTCAAGAAAAATTCCGCTTCGATTTGCTTTCAAAAAATTCACATACAATACAGCGCAACCATACAAATACGACCTTGTCACCTACTTTTCCAATTTGTATTTCATCAAAAAATATATACTAAACACTCTAATAAAAATACGTCACACAACGCAAGTGTCTGCATTTACTACGCACCTGCTTCAGATAGTTCCTGTAGATTTTACGAACTGTTACATAAATAGCATAATTGATGTCACTAAACTATACTACTTTTCCAGATAAACTTATAGGAATACAATCAAAACCTCGTTTGTGATACGAGTAAATAGATACTCGTAGATTCGCAGCGTAACGTGTTTTGTTTAGCGATATGTTAATACGCGTGACGTAATGTGATACGTAAAAGACTACGCCACAGGCTACTTTTACCTTTTTGACACTTCATTTTAAACTTCTACGAGCGGTAGATTTCGTGAGTACAAACTTTTGTGTAACACATGGCGTCCAAGCAGTAAACATGCCCCTCATTTTGATGACCTTATAAATATGGACTCGAACCATTTCTTGGTAGATTTTTATTTCTAATTTCTAAAACTACGAAATGTATACGAACAGTACCAACACCCAGACTAAGGTACATACAAATTACTTCATTATATCAGTATTGAAGTAAAGACGCTTGGCTTTTTAATAATAATAATCATAAGCAAGGCTCTTGCTACGAATTTCTCAAATAGCTACGCGTAAGCACTGACGTCATTAGCTACGCCGCCTAAGCGCTACGAACGCGTTAACTACAGGTAGATGATCTAGTTTTATATCAATGCATGTATACATAATTAAAAAGCTCAGTATGTTCGAATGAAAAGCAAAAACAATTTAAGGAGTACAGAATATTTATCATACGGGGTTATCGGCTAGGGGTGTAGAAAGGGGGTTACTTACTATACACACCCTAACGAGCAACTTCCAATATGGGACATGGGAATATGGGACTCTGAATTCGGGAAAAAAAATCAGTAACATATTTATACTACAAGCTCATTGATCCTTTTCGAAATGTATGAAAAACACTTGCGACATTCAAATTGTTTCATTCATAAGAAAAAAATTAAAACCTATTCAAAACAAGTTTATATGATGAGTAAGTGAGATCCAAAAAAAGACAATTACGAATACTAACATTACATTTTCTGATTCCACAACCTGATGGGCTATGATATACATCTCTTCATAAGGCCCAGCCGAGCCCAGCAGTGGGACGCATGTGAGCGATAGGTTTGTTTTTCTCCCAGTGTTGATGTTTTCATCGGTATGCGCAGTATATTTCAGAGGCCCAGTCGGGAATGTATTTATGTACTACTCACGCCTACGAGTACAGCGGTTGAAGCTAATCCCACAGTAGTTACTTATACTGGAAACTAGCATCAGTAAACTAAAAATATAAAGAAGTTTCCACCTTCTATTTTAATAATACATCAGCTGCTCCCTGCGATGATTTGATTATTCCAAGGAACAATGTTTTTAGACACTAAGGAATAATATAGCTTACTATTATTATAGTAAAATAATTATTCGAAACTAATTGAAAAGGTCTAGAGATTAATTACTACCTCTTTAAAATATAAGTAAGTATGAGAGCAATGCTATGAAATTCTTAGGCTATTTCAACATGAAACCGCTAACCTAACATTCTTTATTTAGGTACTAAAATATATATGCTGATTCAGAGAACAAGCGCGGCAATGAATTAGATGTGACGTCTTCAAGGGTTTTCCTGAATACTATAATAATATTTCTATCATATAAATAGATATAAGCTGTTATAAATAGTTGATTACATCACATTTGATAATGATTATACACACGTATAGACTGCTCCAACTCATAATACTCCTGTACTTTACATTACGATTACTTGCGAAAAGAGTGGAAGGTATTGACCAAAGGTAGAACTAGGCTGCAGAATCCGTGGGACTTCATTGTATGTTGTATTAAGTATAACCGAATCATTATTGAGCTCATGAGGGCTCATATAATTCCAAAAAGCCTTAGGCTTTTTAATACAATCTCAAGCAAAAATTTCGAAGTAGCATGTTTTCAGTAAAAGGGTAAAATAATAAAGTTTTGTAATGACTGAAATAACTGAGTAGGAATAATGGCCGTAGTTATCCTAAAAAACTTTGAAGATACGTTTGAAGTTTGGATTGTATTTGAGAAATATTTTATCAGTATAGCAACGAAAAAACGACGTGACTAAGTTTACTAGTATGTTATGTTGATGATTTTAAGTAGTGGTCTAGTTAAACGACGGTTTGTACGACATTCCATGTGACTTGCCACAAAACGACTTTGTCATCATAATATGTGTTGCTTGCTTCACAAAGGAATATCATAGTAAACTGATTTGACGGACAGACCAAATATTTGGCGAATTGTCATTCAAACAGTTCCCAAAGTCAATATTCACAAGCCGTTGGTCCTTTTAATAAAGTACAAGAGAATGTTTCGTTATTTCGTATTTTCCCGGTTACAAATGACACAGATAAAACGATTGATTACACAAAACTATTGGAAAACATTCTGTTTTTAGTTTCTGCAGCTGTTTGCGTTCAGCTGTTTGTTTCTTTCGATGGGCCTCTTTGTACAGGTTTTTCTTTCTATTTATTATACGCTTCGCAAAATGTGCAAATACATTGCAGTATCGATGTACTTTGTGAATGCTGCATATACGGCTCGATTAATACTTTTAATAAACAAACAATTATTTAAATTTTGGTCCGTTTAGTTTTCCAATTGTTATGGCTATTGCTTAGTTCTGGAACCACATTGAATTATCCAATGTTAAGAAAAAAATAAGAACTATTATGGAATAATAGCATAATACCACCCCTTTCTGAAACTGGCACATCAACCATATTCTCGAGAAACCCACCCACCTTCCCACTACATTCTTTCTATTCGTCTGTCAGATAGATACACTGTCATCGAAGGTATTGCATGCTAAGTTCAGTTTGAAAACTAAACCAAGTAGATCTTCCGAGCACTAAAAGTAATAAATGTAGATTGTATGAGGAAGAACGGTTTGTCATTATTTTCTTCCACAGCATAACATAGAACAAAGAATCGAAGGCTTTAACATATTGAAAAAACAGATGCAGGTTTCTTTTCAGTGTAATGTATTCCATTGAGGGGTTATACATAATATATTAGTAAAACAAAGCGCCTACGCACACGTTTGTGCAGAATACGAAAGCTTTTACGTAGGTTATTCCATATTAACAAGTGCTCATGGCGACAGAGTTACCACACGTCATTGCACTAACCCTAGAGGTTGTCTACGACGATCCGTTTGTGTGTAAACAGCTGAGTGTTTTGAACCATCTATTCTTAATATGCGCACGCGCCGGTACACATACAATGTCACACTTGATCAAACAAAATAAACGTCGGTACTACCATAGTAGCGATTAAACAAGTTTTATCGAATTGGGAATTTTGGATGTAATTCAAATATATTTATTTGGTAGAGACGTCCGATTAGGAAATACTATTTTTATAATTGTGGTCGTTTGATACGTCTATTTAGAGTATACATCTTATTAACGCATTATATAGTATAAAGCGAGCTATTTATAATAGGCAAGGAATGCAGACGTTATGAACGTATTTCTATCTCTTATCAAATTACTTACATCATACTATTTTTCAATCTTATTTAAGAAATCAGAATCTGTCAGTTTTAATGTCATCAATATTATCAAATCTAAACCTAGAAGGACTTCGACTAGATAGGATCGCGCTAATGTATCATAACAAGATCTAACAAATCGTGATTTGCAATAATAACTACACCACCATCGTTGACATCTAACTTTAGCTCTTGTGGCCAAGAGGATAAGATTTGTTTGTTGCTTCAGTAGAATTCTTCAAATAAGTAGTTTAAATAGCAGTTTAGCGAATTGTTATATATAATTTGGTGCTCCGGTTTAGATTTAGATTTGACGCAGTTCTGAACAAAGTTGAAAATAAATATCAAACATTTTCATATATTTTTTGCATAAATTATAGGCTTGCGTTTGACAGTAACTCGTCTGATGTTAGACGACGATGCGGCCTAGGACGAGTTAATACTTTAAAATCTGTTTTTTCTTCTATGTGTATTGTGCAAATTTCAGTGTTACATGCTATCTCAGACAGAAAAATTCTTACTAAATGTTGAAAAACTTAACAAACAATAAGACAAGTTTATTAATTATTTTACAATCGAGTATGTAACGGCAAGTCATTAACTGGGTGGTAGGTATTGTTGAAGTATAGTTCCCATGCGGTTCAATCATCTCATGCATACCTAGTTGAAGAAATAGAAGCGCAATCCGTTAGCGCATACGATGTGGAAGGTTGGTGGCATTATCAGATGTGAATACATCGACAGATAACGGTACACTGTATTGTAACTACATAAGGAATGCACTCTATGGTCGGCGCAACGTTCGTACTTCATGGTAATGCATTGCGCTAGACCCCGCAAGGCATTACCATGAAGTATTTAGACGAAAGTACAATAAACTAAGTTTTTATTATGGTAGTACATTGGAGCCTTATATATCGCCAATAGCGATTTCTTCGAGGCAAGCTTTGGATGGGTCCGACTATGAAGACAGTCACGTCCGTCAAAAAAAACAATAATTTAAAATTGTATATTCCTTGAAATCGGTGACACAATTGTTGTGTTCTGTTGAAAATTATATTAACTTGTACTGATATTTGTTATGAGAACTATAAAAGTATTTCAATAAGTTTTTTAAGTACTTAATTAATAATTCAAATGTAACAAGACTTACTTGTAACGAAATTTATTTAAAGGCCAATAAATATTTCTTATTCTAATTAATTGATTAATTCAGATATCATTACAAAGCGTATGAAACGATCTAAGCATTTAAAAAGTTACAAGGGATGTACACTGAATATTAACAAATCATACGGCATTGACACTATAAAAAGTGACTACCAATTTAGTTGCAATAGAAATAAATTTGTACAACCAAAAAATAACGCAAAATTCACTTTTGCTTTAGTAAAAGGTCTTATCGCTAAAAGGCGACTTGATATATATAGATATATACATTGTCTGTCATGGAATATCTCACGCTGTCGGCAAAGTGGGGTGGGTTAAATGGAAAACCTCTGCAGTGTATGTTTTTGTCAAGACAAAATGTTTCCTGGCGTAATTAATTGTGACACGGATGCCATTGATCAACTGAATTATATCATCTCTCAAAAAAAGCCCCATTCTAAAAACATTACCGCGTCTCTGTATACCAATACTTGAATCAATTGTTAGATTTTTGTATTGTCATCAAATTAAGTATTTTTTTCTAATAATCCCCAATCCTTAATGCTTAATTTATTTTTGACGAAGACGTATCCCTTAAATACGGTCCTAGCAGAACTAAAAGAAGCACAACTTGATGGTTATCTTATTACAATATGTATGAATAATAATCCTTTTTTTTAAAGTGACGACCTACTTCCATTGCGCCATGCGCCGATAGAAATTTCAATTTAAAAATAAAACCTTGTTTAACAAAATGAAATTGGAACTACAAGGGAGGTATAAACCTATCAACAAAAAAAATATTTTTTTAAATCAGTCCACCCGTCTCCGAGAAATTAGGTAGTAAACATTTTAAAATACAGTCGAAGTGAGTACCTCCTCTTTTGTGGAAGTCGGTAGAATATAATACGTATACAGACTTATCAAAACTACTACAAATTTACAAATTTCTAGCCACTTCCAGTGTTGCGTATTTACAGTTCTGAGATATAGAAATGAAAGCAAATGCATTAATTGAATTCATTGATTTGCATTATCGTGGTCAGCCAATGTCGTCCGATACAAATATGGTCAACATTCATTCATGACAAAGTAATTGTTAGAGACAATCTATTCTCTATGCAGGTTTCTACAGATCTCTATGAAACTTCAGCATATTTGCGTTTCTAATTATTGATTTTTTTGCGATTTTAACATTTATATATTTCATGTAGTATCATAAATAAAACATATAATATATATCATAAAATTTATTTTTATTAGGACCTGACAAATATCGGCACGAGTTCTTCTGTTACGTAAGTATGAATTATATAACAATATATTTACTAATACCAATCCACGATAGTTTCTCAAAATTATTACACTTTTGCCTTTTATGGATTACTGATACAATGTTGAAAAAACTATGTTTTTTTGAATATTATATATATATATATATATATATATATATATATGCAATTAGTTCTGGCAAAAAGCCTATTCGATTATAGTTATCTAAAACAAATTAACTATGCATCAACATCAATTATCTTCCCTAGCGTTTCTATGTGCGACCAGCGCGTGCTACATAATGAAAAAGAAACAAGATATTTAAGTGATAAAACTATTTAATGATAAGACATTGTGCTGTCATTTGAAATCTTTCAGTCATAACAGAACTATAAACAGAGATATGAATGATTATTTTGCTATTTGAACAGTTTGTATTTAAAATGTATCACGCACGAGGGAGTTGTCTATGGTTGGAACGAACGTTTACTTTACATTATATTCTACTTATATATTGCTAGAGCGCTACGTGGCAATAATTAACAAATGCACGTTATCGGGAAAGCACACAGTAAGTAACAACAGTAAGTTGGCAAAGAGAATACCTATATCTTAAACCACGATTGAGAAACATTGTCTAATCATCTAGATGAAGCAGAAATATCCACTAGTGGGTTTGCAAGCGCCAGACGAGAGGTGCACATTTCTTTTGAATCGTTGGCATTGATGTTTCTTTCAAATATTATTAAAATTAGTTGGTGAATAGCGCCATACACGATATTTGTAATTTAGGATAAAATGTCCCTCCAATCAAAAATCCGACTAAAATATTCTAAAACTCTTTCATAGCTTAGATCGCCACGGGAGTACTAACATCGAGATAAATATAACATACATACTGATACTAGATACTGATAGTAAGTGTGTTAGATAAAATAAAAAATAAATACAGAAAATACAGCTAGACATTAAATGCAGAGACGCTACCCTCGCTAAGTCAATGAGGCGGGAGACGATAATTTTAGGTATAGATAACTATAGTATAAATTATCGCCCGCCTTGAACCTTACCTAGACAGCGTGTTGCCACTTTCAATCGAGGTCGTAACATATAATTATATGTCAGTATTTATCAATTATATACAACTTGATATGGTTACAAATCAATATGCTCGCAAAGCCGGTTGTAAAATATGAAATAAATTACATGTAAGTATATATATATATAATTAATTCGTATTGAACTTGATCGATCGCCAATTATCTGCAGCAGGGTTACGAACCATATGGCCAGGTTGATGTACTTATACACCATGCCTATTAGATAATTACAGCTATCATTCTTGGCTTTAAGATTTGTGATAAGAGTTGTAAATTTGGAGCTTACAGTTACAGACACTGATGATAGATCAATTCATATGCCAGTATTAAAAGAAATATCGAAATAGAACCTAATGTATATAAATTTTGAATTTGCGATTTGAATTACAAAAACTACTACAAATAAAGTTAACGATAATAAAATACATAAAAGTGTGAGAGATGTAAAGAAATATTCAAACGAAAAACCACATTAGCGTAAATAAGAAGCACACCTAATGAAAAAGTAACGAAAAATTAACAAGATTAAGAACAATTAACGATAAGAGACGATACGAACAATAAGTAGATGAATTAAAAAGAGAGAACATTTTAAACAAAAACAATATAGAGCGAGGAGATTGTTAAAAACGATATCACTTCATTAATATCAATTGGATAAACATTCGCAAACAAATTGAAACAATGAATTAGATAACATACGTTCGAATCTGATATCTATTGCTAATGAATTAAGAATCAAATTCGACGTGGTTTGTTTGATAGAATGGTGGAGGAGTGGCGTTCAATTGGTTTAACCTTCTTTATTATTAAAAGAGAGATAAGGTACAGTCTGCTGACGAGATAATGGTATCGAATGCATTCAGTTTCGTTTGAGAATTGACCTCAAAGAAAGGATTTTTTCTGGAACATGCCACGGGAACTATGTTTCGACAGCAACTGATTATGAAGACACAGTTTCATACGCTGCTAATCCGGATGTGGTTGCATTTTTGTTAATACTAATTAACTGAACCTTGAATATATAAATAAAATATATATTTACACTTAATTTTAAAGGTGAAGTGATCCGCATTTTTTCTAAGTTTCTAGGCAGCCAAGGGCTTAATCTTGACAAAATATTGTATAAATGATCAAATATGTGTTATTAAACTCAATCAAAACTTGCGACGGTAAAGTTCAATTCTTACTAAACCACATAAACAATAATAATGCTTATGACAAGAAGTTGTTTTAATTTGTCATAACGGTCAGCCGACGCGACAATTCTTTCGTTCTCAATTGCATAAAACGATTTCAAGGAATCATTTGAAGTGAATCATATTCAGTTAAAAGGATAAATAGTGTCTTCTGTAGCAAAAATATTTAGAATTTGTACACGACAACTTACTATAACGACGGAGAAGCTGTAGCTGTTATTACATTTATTTCATATTTTCTACTCTTGAATCGAAAATAATAAAGATTAATTATTGAAACGCCGCAACGTACCGATCATACAATACAAATCAGACTACGAGTATATATAATAATATTGGAGTAAATTTAAGTTGCAATAAATAAATGCAATCATAGTTATGATCTAGCTAAAGAGCAATGAAGCCATACCTTCAGATTTTTTAAGATCTGTCTCCAAGTATCTCAGAATCTTCAAAATCTTAAGTGGCATATAGTGAACGTTCTTAATAAATAAAAAGATTCCATTAAAATGTACTCGTATGTATTAGTTGAATTATGCAACTGCATTAATTTTCTCTTTTTTTAATTAAACGTATGTCATTAATTTCGGTGTATCATTGATGAATACGTCGATGTTTGCTGTCTATATTTGTCGACTGTTTGTTTGTTTGCTTATATTGAACCGGACTTTAGAGAAGTGATAGGAATTATTTATACTTTACTTTAAATTCGTATTTATTAATATTCAACGATATATTCTTAGTCAGATTGTAAATTTTATAGTGACTATGTACAAATACACAACAATGACAGAACACTCAATATTTTTCATTAAAATCCGGTTGATTGACATAAAAAAGTAGAAACTAATAATAATAATAAAATAACGCATCAAAAAAGGTAAACGTATGAAAAATGTTCAAGTCATTCCAAAAATAGTTTAAAGGTAATTAAACACAAAATTATCGACTACTTCCTTCCCTAAAGCTAAATAACGATAACCTAATGCTAAATATAAACAGCTTCGCCCGCTACTACAATATAATATAAAGTATTCATTGTATTTATGTAGCAAAAATATAAAAAAAGATTTAATTTCCTTGTCACTATTATAATTAATGACTTGAGAATCGTAACAACAGTACTAACGCACAAAATTAACAAATATGTATATTTAATATAAAAATGTTGTTGTAATAAAAGTCACGACGACCCAACCCAAACAATATGGAACGACAAGAACATCTTGGGACAGAGTTATGAGGTTAAAAACAATAGAGGTATGTATGATTCGAATAATAAAGAGTGGGTAGTCTAAATTGGCTTCACTGATGACGCAGATAATCAGCCTTGACCTGACGGTCACAGGGCAGGAGCAAAGGAAACTCAGCTCGATGGGTACAGTGATCTAATCCCAACGGGAAATAAAAATATTACGGCTACGGTCAAGGCCAATAATATAACACATAATATATGAAAAACTAACCACGTAAAGCGACGGTTTTTTTACCTTAAAGTTGTTTGTAGAAATAAAAGGGTGCGTCATTTAACAATACACATTTAAGAACAGTGTTTATATTTAGATTATTTGGTAAGCTAGTGTTAAATCGTTGTATAATGAAGCTACTGAGGATTTGAAGAATGCAAATACCGGTAGTTTACAAAGGTTTCACCCTTGGCCCATTTCAAAAAGGATATTGAAGATAAATGCCGACCTTGAGACAGCTATTGAGATGTCACATTGAAAGATAAAATGTAAAGAAAACAGCGCAACATAATATGTCAATGCGGAATAATTTACAAAATGAATAAACAAAGCCGTGACTGATTACTTGAAACCAACAGATATAGTACGAGTAAAGATACATTTTAACTGCCATTGCGACAGTTCAACAGCCACTATTGCATATAATATGACACAATTTTCAGTCAAATTTCAGTAATAGACACTAATTAGGTGTTCATTATAACCTAATGAGAAGGGGTCATTGTTACTTTAATCATCTACATCCGGATGTTTGTAGTACACGAATAAAAAACGACTACATATGGTGAGCCAAGGCAATTTCAAGTACGCTTTCACTTTAGATTATCGCAGATGATAATAATAGGCATTAAAAACGTAAATAAACACGAGATCACGTTGTGCAGCTTTGTCGGCACATCTACAATTCCTTGTAAAAATTGCAATAAGACTACTTAAGCTAAGGTGAAAACAAAAGTCAAGTGAGGGAACCAGAAGGTTTTATTATGTAAGAACAGCTAGGAGATTAGAGAATTTAAGCTTTATATCAGAATAAAGCCTGTCTTTGTAAAATGCAAGTTGCGGCCAAATGATAGTTATAGTATATTTATACTTATATAAAAAATAAGAAAGAGAGAGATCAAACCTGATGTTTGGTGATAGCTAATTTCTGTGGGTATAGCTCCTGTAACCGCTGGCAGAAATGCGCTGCGCTGGTCGCAAGACGTGCCATTGCTGCTACTTAACCAATTTTCTGCCGAAGTATGAGAAAACTAATAAATCACTGGTCCTTGCGTTTCATCACAAACGTCACGCACTTTATAAAAATAGTCGATCAATTATTGCCAGAACAATGTCTTGTTTAAAAGTCCTGATGACTATAACGACCACAGAAGTTTCAGGACAACTCCAAACACTTTGTCTCTCATCACTAGAAGTACACTAGTAACTGTACTAGAAGTTATACTATCAATAGATCCACGATATCCCTAACGTTTCCACGTCACAGATCTTCAACTATGTGTCTGATAGCACTAATCCGCGATTACACTGTCATCCCACTGCTTGACGCACCCAATGTTTATAACACGTTCATATTGATATTCACTAGGTACTTTATTGGTATAATCGTAACACAGTTTTAAAACATAGACTGAATTCTGTACAACAAACGGCACTTATGTTTGAATTAGATATATCGTTGGATTTAAGAAGTTTTGGTTTGGAAGACGTGCGTTATGGTCCACAGTAGTGGTTCGACTGAGCGCATCTAGACAATACTTGGGCGAGTTTAGTAGCAAGCATGATAAATAGTCGTGGAAACCCAATGTTCAGCAGTTAGCACTATTTGGTTACGTTTGCTATACTTGACCTCCCGTTGTATTTGCATAAACATGAACGATTACAATCTGCTGCTGAAAAAAGATGCGATACCTACTAGATTTTACTAAATACCTATAATAGTGCTCCAAAATATTGAAATGATTCATGTTTCTGTATTTAGCATCTAAATATCTAAGAAAAGTTTAGTTTTTTCTTCTATCATAGATAACATGTACATATACAGATAAGAATATTTTTCAATCAATAATAAAATAATTCTATCCACTTAAAAACTACAAACATTGACATATTCTGATAGTGCATACATTGTACCGCGGACTCGATTTGAATAAGATAATACGAGCATAAGACGCCGGAAAACGCGGCCTAAATAAATTCACTTTATGACAT
Organism: Ligdia adustata; assembly: GCA_947049295.1. Lineage (NCBI taxonomy): Eukaryota > Metazoa > Arthropoda > Insecta > Lepidoptera > Geometridae > Ligdia > Ligdia adustata. The sequence continues at coordinate 11,485,987 of OX346231.1, forward strand.
CTATAAAGTAGAAATGTATGTTACCGACCTCGATAAAGTCTCGAAGCGTATGATACATTTTGGTCCATACCGAACAAATCCTATAATGCGCCGATATCCTGTTCGACGCTAGATATTTATTGATTTACCTAATATTATGTAGATTAAACAGAGCACAAACGAAAAACAACACACTTGATGCTATATTTGGAAATCTCAATACTACGTTTAACAGCAGATGGTATTCTGTGGAATTTGATAAGAAATTGTATATAGTTACGCACATATTATTAATGCAAATGTCTGTGAGGGTGTTTGTTTATTATTTTGTTGACAACGTAATAAGAAAAACTATAATGCAGCGAAATGAGATTTAAACCTATTTAACCGACTTTAAAGAATGAAATACCGATTAACACCTCTGTTTTCAATTCCGCAAGCCAATTTAGGTATGAAATAGCGTGGTTAATGAGGTTAGCGTTCATCGCAATGTGTTCACCTTTATGTTACCTACATACTTGTACCAAGAATTTAAAGGGTTCTATTGCAACGTAAAGTTGAGTCAAGCCTTGAGCTTAGTTTGGGGCCTACTGTAACTCAAACTATAGTTTAATTTTAATTGATGTTTAGCAGTATAAGTTGAATGTAAAAGTATTTTTTTCTAGTAATAAATATATTGTATATTCTTAAAATTACGTAGCCAATTGGATATTACATAAATATTAATACAATTTGTCTGTTTATATGCAAAATGGCTACGTAAAATAATCATAGATCATGTAAAACGAAGAAGATAAGATTCTACTTTTCTACTATGTTCACCTGGCTGAACAAAGTGGAAATTACATGTTCCCTACATATAAACATCCTATACCTACATATTTTTTATCTCAAAGGTTTCCATCCTAAGGTTGCCTGGAAGAGATCGCTTTTAGCGATAAGGCCGCCACTTGCGGCAATACATGTAAATTAATATTTTTGTATTGTCATGTTTTGTGTGTGTACAATAAAGCGTTGATCTATCTATCTAAATTAATGTGTCCTTAATTCACCTTGGACTTATTGCACCTGGGTTGTTTGCAACCCAGTTAATTTAATGTAATTTAAAATAATTAATACTATTTTTATATTTGGAAATGATGATCATAAAGATACATAAACATAAAATAAATGTCAGTTTTACAATTGCCTCAATTTGTTCAATTAGCACATCAGTGCTTCAAATGAGCTTATGAACCAACGTAATAAAATCATTGAACATCGGTAAAAACCAAATAAACCAAACCAAACATCAGAAACAACAGATGCCAAACAAAAATTACACCGGTAAAAACATTTTCATATTGATTGCTTTCAAACTCAACACTGCGTTTGGGTGCATCGTGTCGTATATGCAAATAAACATCTAAACGATACTGTTCAGGTAAATACAAACAAAGACATTTACTTATGATATTAATGACGACTCTAAGATCATAGAACTTGAAATCCCAAGATTTATAGATTGCAATTTTCTGAGTTTCATTTACAATAACAAACGTGGACAATAAATTGTTTACGGTAAACCACGAGGGCGTTTGCCTTCATGGTTTAGGCCGATGAAGCATTCAACCAGACCACCCTAGAATCTACTTTTTATTGAGTTCAGGTCACGCTTTGAGCAGCATTTGTAATAATAGTAAACATACTTATCACTAGTTATGGAACAGGTATCGTCCAAATCAAGAAGAAAGAAACCTATTTCTGAAACTCACTACTATGTAAGCACTGTAGAAGTCTTCAGTGGCTAAGTGTCTCTTCATTCCAGTAAAATTAAATCTTCATAAAGTCCTGACCGACTCTCTTACTTACAGCATTAAACCGCTGGATGCAAGAACGGAATTACAGTAATTGATTAAAATGCCCATGAATTATTATATTTTAAGAACCATATTTTCTTGAAATGTGTGGAATATGTTTAGTTTGTATGCTTGTTGGATAAGTTAAATAAACGAATACATCATTATTATATATGTTAGGTATACATTCCTTTGTTATTTACTTAGGATTAAGTTAGTAGAGGGAAAACGTAAGTGTAACGACCAATAAGGAAAATAGAACGAAATAAACGATGCTAATGTTTATTGCCCATACAAATTAGTTACTGCAACTTCAAAGGTACATTTCAATTCGAATAGCGAGGTTTACTGATAGTCTTAATCTAATTCTGTGGTTTAAATGAAATGCAAGAATAATTATCAAAATCACTTAATTACAACAAATATAGTTTAAAAAATACAGTACGAAAATAAAACGAAAAATATTATGTATAATAACATAGTCACAATATATACATATAAGTAGGAAGGAAGTTAGAAAACTCTTCATTATTAAACATAAGAAATTTTGTTAAAAACCAACATGTGTTTGTTTCATTTTATTTTATAAACAAGTATTCACATGTCCCTGATCGCTGGATGGGGTCAACTAACTATCTATATAGTTTATTTAATCTTCTTACAATCACATTTAGTGCAAGACGTGATGCCATCGACGTCACGATCGCACCGTAATCATCACCCTGATGAAGATCACCGAATGCGAACTAACTATTGTCAATTGTCAACTATCCAATGACCGGGGAATTGTATTATACAATACAATATTCCTTTATTGCACACAAAAAAATACTAACCATAAAATATGAACAAGAACAAAACATCGGTAGTGCATAAGGCGGCCTCATAGCATAAAGAAATTTCTTCCATATATCCTAGATTTGTTTGTAAACACGTTTTATAAATGAATATATATTCTGTTGAGCATGGGGAGTACCTACTTATATACTATCCGTGACATTGGCGTATCCTTGAGTGAGTTGGCATTGTATCTCTTGCTTAAAGCCTACTAATACCTACAGCATCTAGACCACGCCTCTACTGAAGAAGTCCTGAGGAAAGTTCTATAACAAACGGCATTACACGCAGCTTCGGTTAGGGTTATCAAACTTTTGCTCATTATTTCTCATACAGGTTTTTATTCTAATTTACTTGGGTGAATTTCAGGCGGGAAATGAAACTGTGAACTTTGTGGGCCAGAGATCAATTACGAGTATAATAAAAGATACCGATTTGAAATCTGTGGGACTTTACAGGAAGTTTTTAGGTGAATGTTACCTGCCAGTAAGAAAAGGGACAATGGACAAGCGCCCCAGCTAATGAGTCTGAAACTCTAAACTTCCTATCGCTAAAAGAAAGCGCTATTCATGTATCTTCATACTGATACTTATATATACCGAACTAGGTATTGTAACATTGGTATCCAAAAAACAGGGCACGGACAAGAGGTAGAGAGAAGAAGAGATGGTGAGACGTGGTGGATGTTGCGGGAATAGCCTGCCCTGGATTAGCTCAAGACCGCAACACCTGGACGCGCATGGAGGAGGCCTTCATCCATTCTTGAGTGCCCAAACAAAATAATTTAAACTAATAAAAATTACACATTTTTGTGTATAAATATATTAATGTATATATTTTAAGACGGGAATAAAGGCTATTTTATTTTATTTCATTTTTCATTATTATAGGTATATGAAAAAGAAACGTGTGTAGGTATAGGTTTCACAGGTGTATAGGTAATGCAAAAGGAGCCCTAACAGAAGACACTCGGCCCTCGTTCCGAGGATGAGCCATCATCATAACCCAGCCTTGAATCCAGTCCGTGAAAATCTAGTTAGGTGCTTTAAATTAGCCACATGCTGGCAACACTAATTCCAGCAGAAAAACTCCACTTATCCAAACGAGCTGTAAATTAGGACGCGCCCGCTAAACACATTATCGTCGTGCTCCAGTCACGACGCGACCGGTGGAGATCGTACGGACTATGGTGCTGGTGAAAATTGGTTGTTTATCAACTGACATGAGAGACGAACATGCGTCGTATTCTTGGACTTTGGTGTTTTTGGGAAAATCTACTTTTAACGTATATCAAATTAGTAATTCGGACAGCCGACAGGGTAGGTTACGCACAATTTAAATTGATTTACAAACGTTTATTTTTCGAAATGAATTTGATGTTTCGAGCACTGCAGCGATAGTATGTGAAGCTTGTAAACCTTTTTCCGTTTCAATCAATAATTACACATCGGGAAATGATAGAATAATATCAATACTGGATAAGTAGTAAGGAGCTAACCAGGCGTGACTAGACAGACCAGACTCTTTGTTAAGTTCATTGACTTTAAAATTAGCAAATAAATCAAATAATCAAATAAAAAAAAGCAAATAATAATCAGCTTTTTAATTTTGCCTTTTTACTCGGTTATAAATATACAAACTGGACCCGTCGATGTTGAAATCACCTTGTGACCACCCTGTATATTGGCATATCTACACCGTACACATTTTAGAGCTACAGTTATATACTGTTCTAGGTTCAATGTAATTTTCCTTCGCGATATGGTATGACTTACATATTTGCCCACACAATTGCATAGTCATTGCGAGACGGTCGGAGACTACTCAGTTAAAAAAAAAATGTAATGCTCAGAAACAACCAGTTGACACTATGTGACACCGCATCTTTGCTGAAATAACAAGTCACGTTCGGATATAAAGATAAGAGAAACGATATTGGCCGAAAATTAAACAATTAGCATGAAAGCACTATGTATCTAAGGTAATCCCATATAGGCCGGTGGCGTGTCCCCGGTAAAGAACTAAACGGGAAAAATGTTTGTACCTACCGGAAACGGGCCGGATGGGAATATACTATATCCAAAAATGGCGCCAAAGCAAACTTCCTCTATTTTTACCAGCCAAGTACCAAGTTTCATCAAGTTGGATCAGAAATTAATGTTGGAAATGGAACTGTACGTGAGTACCAACATCCAGACAAACATACAAACTGAGATAAACATTAAACGTTGTAAGACTCAAAGAAAACAGAGGCGCTTCGCTGGTTCGGTCATTTACACCTTTAAAAGAATATCCTTTCAATTCAGCTCTATAATTTAAAAAAAAGTTGATAGTGTAACTAGCTTTTGCCCGTAATATGTCTGTTTTCCTGGGAAAATAGTAGTAGCCAACGTCACTCTCCTCCCTCCAGCCCTCGAACTATATCTGTGCAAGCAATAAAGCTGTTCCGTCACTCAGTTGCTGAGAAGAAGACCAACAAACAAAGCAAGAAACACATTTTCGTATTCATAGTATGTATGGGGATACATTTTTGAATAAAAACTATGTTTGTTTCACTGGGAGGTTCTGTTACTACAACTAAGTTTGTACAAAAACTCTACGTTCCTCCTGAACTGACGTCACTTCATGTCTGGCTGAAACTAGTTATGACACATTTACAAATGCATGTCTCAAACCCGGCAAGCCTAATTCAAGATTATCACGAAATGTAAATATTGATAATATATTTTAGAATTGAATACTATTCTTATTGAAGTAGCACTAAGATCTAGCATCGTCTCAAGCATATCAATGCACTGCCACGTAATATTGATATTGAGTCCAAAGCTCAGTTAGCTGTATAAAAGCTGGGTTTCCTCCCAAAGGTGCGGCGGTACTTCACATCGGAACAGTTGCTCACTCTGTATAAAGCATAAATTCGATCGTGTATGGAGTACTGCTCGCATTTTTCTGATGGATCAGCAAAATACCAGCATTAGGCGTTGGAGTCTGTCGAAAGGCGAGCTAAAAGACTTATAGGTAACGATGCTCTGGCCAAAGTTAAACTTCAAAGCTTCGAGCATCGTCGGAAAGTGGCTAGCCTATCGGTCTTTTATCGGATACATTTCGGGGAGTGTGCCTTGGAATTGCATGAATTAATTCCCCCATCTCCATTCTACAATCGGACAAGTAGAGATACTGTAAGGCGCCACCGGTTCATGGTAGAGGTTCCACGGACTCGCACAAAACACTTCGCATCTACATTAATTGTGCGAACTGCCAGGTTGTGGAATTCGCTGCCAAGTTCTCTATTTTCCGATAGCTATAATCTCGGTCTCTTCAAATCGCGAGTGAATCGGTTTCTTCTAGGTAAGCCCGCTACATCCTAGACCGCATCGTTACTTTACATCAGGTGAGTTGCGGACAAGCGCAAGCCTATCGACTATATAAAAAAAAAATTATATGTGAGGCGGCAAGTACAAACTAAACAATGACAATGCCTTTTCAGTTTTTAAAATCAGCTTTTACGTTGTAGCTATCAGTAGCAGAAACATAAATAGTATAGTAATAGCACGAGGTAGCATTGATTTCTACCACATAAGGTAATAATAATAATGTGTAGAAAAATAATTTTTGAAGATAAACTAGTTCAAAGGAAAAAAAAAATTATTGTATTGTCATCATTCCTTGACAGAGTGCAAAGTTTCAGATCAATTCGAAGTTTCAAAGAGAGGAAATCACGCTCAAAGATTTCGATACATAGATACATACCAAACTAATAAAAAAACTTAGTATAAAACTTTAAGAGATGTTTAATGATCCGGATACAAGCAGACGAGTGAAATTAACGACATTGTCCGGAAGTTAAACGACCGCTCGACGTTATCACAGCGACATCATTGGAATTAGAAATACCTCTATGTGGTTTGCAATAAATAAATAAAATATTAATAAGCCACATGGGACATAAAACTAAATTCCCTTCAGTTACCCGTTGGAGACGTGGCATGGGAACACACGGATATACACATTTGTTAAATTTCAGGCAAAACTCATATACGAAGCTGTGAAACCCAAACTATGCTACACACAGATGTAATACTCCCCAGTAGATAAAGCTACCATAGCTCATTTGAATGAGAACAAACTATAACGAGTAGAGTCGTCAGACGATATCTGACACATCGCCTTTCACACGTAAAAGAGCCGAAATTATGAGTTCAAAGATATAGAATTTTTGTGTAATATATTCAGAATTTAGTATTTAGTACGGCGGACAGGCGTAAAGGTTATCCTATTAAATATTTTACTTTGTTAACCTGAGTGAACAAAATTAGGTAATATTGTACGAATGTAATGCATTACGGTAACTTTGCTAATTGGAGTGCGCTTACCGGTTACATTTTTCCCTCGCATACTCTTGGATTCTTACCTGAAAAGAAAGAAATTGAACATTTATACAACAAAATTATGTGGTTTCAATACACTTGCATTAACAATCTTTACACACCCAAATAATAGGAGTAACATTACTCAGTTTCAATTGAACGATTTTCCCAATTTCATTGGCATTTTATGTCTAGTATTATGATTAAGAAATACTGCAATAAATATTATATGGTAATTTTAATATTAAAATTTGATACGTTATGCTATTTACTGTAACACATTTTACGACAGAACCTAGTACATACTGAAAGAAATAGCGACATAGCAAACCTTGTGATATATTAACATTTATTTATTACATTAATTTAATGGTTTATTTATTCAGTTCATTATTTCGATAATAGTCGTGACTGGCGGATAGGACAACAATAACACATCTTACACAAATAATGCTACGTATATGTAATTGTAAGTACAAATCAAGGATGACATATATAGTAGTAGATTGTAGATGATATGAGATCCTGGTTTGAAACGAAATGCATTATCAATAACATATGTCGTACGAAGCAACCAAACGTATTTTGGCAAGTATTGATCGCAGGTTTTTGGCCTACGTGACTCGATCAGCCGATATACTCCAAATGGGTCCTGTAACGAGGCATTGTGACGATCCGGTGACGTCAGGAGGCTCGATTGTAAGCTTAACTTTGTAATCGACACGCAAATGAGTTCGCGAAAAGTGAACCTTACTAATAGTACTAACTTATACAGAACTATCATACGTTTATGTTTTGACAACAGTCACCGGCAACGAAAAAATTCGAAATATTGTCAAAATTGGTTGGAAACTGCGAATTGTACGTAATTACGAAATTTCTAAACATCCATGCGATCTCCGAGACTTGAAATAAAGACGCTTCGCTCGGTCAAATACATAGAAACATTGCTTGGACATCAAACACAGAATATCTGAAACATGCAATAAAAATGTACGACACCAAAGCTAAGGACTATGACAAACGCTAGTACAAAGAACCATAGTCTAAGCTTAAATGGAGTGGTAATGTTGCGTCAATGCAAATAAGTGGTCTTAATAAGAATGGTGACTAACTCTAAGCACTTAAATAATTTTGGAGTTATGCATTTGTAGAATATGTTATGGCGCAAACCTTGCAGCCAATAGAAGTTCAATCAATCATTTTATTTATTTGACACAACTTAACAAGTTTAGTTTGGATAACAGTAATTTTTATTTATTTAAGGGAGCTTTCCTAATTTCAATCAATCCTACTAATTTAGTAGCATAGTCTTTGATCATACTACTAAATTAGTAAACGATTCATCACTAAATGACGCTGACTTATAGTCTGCTAAAACTTTCATCCGCGTAGTTCCCCATTTTGCTATCCAAAGAATCCAATGGAGAACTACTTTTTTTGAAGTCGGTTAAAAAGTATCCTGTCCTTTCCAGGGGTCCAATCTACCTGTGTACCAAATTTCATCCAGATCGGTTCAGTGGTTTTGGCGTGAAAGCGACACAGACAGACAGACAGACAGAGTTACTTTCGCATTTATAATATTAGTTAGGTTAAAAACTTGCACGCAATAACTTAACAATCGGTAATACTTTCGTGTCAAAGATTTACGTCAAAGTCGACATTTATCGACAAAGTAAATGCAAATAAAATTGTAAGATTGACGTACAAGTCCCAAGACGTAAGCTTGCAGAGACGACAATGGATGTAAAATCTATTAATAGGCAGTACATTGTACAGAATACATAGTAGTTAGTTGAATAGACAAGTTAATTATAATAGTTATTGTGGAGACTAATCGTTTGAGTGTGACCTTTATATAGAGACTAGCGGTTGTTCTCGCGGTTTTGCTTAAAGAACCTTTGGAATGTCATTTCCGAAAACCCTTTTCCGGTGTATCTCTTTATAAATTAAATAATGAAATATATTTCAACATTATTATTTTTTTTAAATGTTATTGTAGGTATATATAAACTTAGTTTCAAGTGTTTTTCTGAGACAACGTCAATTGATTCAGAATTCTTGTGTTATCGTGGAACAAAGAACGTTTTAGAAATTTTCTTGGGAGTAATTAAATAAGACATTATAATTTATTCATTCCTAAGTACAAATTGCCTATGCATTAGTTTAAAGTAGTTTATAGACTTGTCACTAAATTAGATAAAAACATTACGATTTTATTATTTGAAAGCCGAAAACATTTTTACGTTGTAGATTTTTAGAGTAGCCAACATTGGAATAAAGCATAATGAAGGCATAAAAATTCTGGTGATCAAAACTTTCAAATAAGCAAACAGGCTCAAATAATACGACAAAGCTACTCTACGACTCGCTTTCCGCTCTTAGAACGACTCTACCTTTAGTCGCGATTTGTTCAGTTGTGGGAATCCTATAAAAACCGGATCGGTTCAGGTTCTAAATACAGTAATTCTGTAAACAAGACATTCCCACAAGGAGATTATCGCAAAAAACCCTCTAGTATTATGATATGACAGATTGCTATCACGTTGGAGGAAAATTGCAAAAACGGCTAAATGATGAGAAAAATTAAATCTTCGAGAGCAATTACAAAGTAATTTATCAACAAAGTATAATTTTTTTATAAAAAAGTTGCGAAATATAACGAACATAAAGAAACATAAAAAGATGACAAAGAGAAATAACAGAAAATATACGGGAAGTGGGCGGTAGAAGAACATAATATGAATGTAATGGATGTTAAATAATATGGTAATTTTAATGGCTGAACTCAAAAAATACGTGGTTTAAGAGTCGCACTGGTGTAATACGTTGAAAACTTAAAAAAAATAAGATTCGGTATATAGAACGACGTTACAAAATATATATTCGGTAAGGTAGATTAATGTACATTAACGCGATATGATATCATATTTAGTGAATTCTTCTAATTTTCCAAAGTCGTAAATGCTTTGACGCAGACGCGCCCCTTAAAGACGAATGAAAATTTGAACTTATGTGGAGATAAGTTATAATCGGCTCTCGCCGAAAACTTAAGAAAATCTATTACTATCAGAGAAGGTTGAAACCCTTCAAAGATAAGTAAAATCCCCAACTCGCATTTCAACAGAGTAGTGATGAGCTGCATAGGCAGTGGATATTATGAGTTGATCTTTTAGTGTTATGTTTACTTATTTTTAGCTTTAAGTGCAATTCGTTAATCCACACAAAGGATAAAAATGCCACCAGCTTTGTTCCTTGAGGTCTCTAACTAATTTAGGAGCCTCCAAGTTAGAGTGAACAAATTTCTACTAGATTTACGCGATCTACTCGTATCTGCAAATACACCGATACTTACCATTAAGCGAATTGGTGGTTAAACGTAGTTCTATGACATTTTTTAAAATCAATACTGCAAATCTGCTGGGCAAAGATCTCCCCAATACTCTTTCACGTTTCTCTGTTTCCGACCCGTTTAAATATAAAAAGATAAATAAATCTTTTTCACTACAGTCCAGGTAGTAAAACATAAAAAATGAGATTTTACATTATTTTGGACACAGTTCCCATCTTCCCACCTTTATTGAATTGTTTCACTCCATTCAATGATTGTTATACATAAAATATGCGCGGGCGCATCAATATGCCAGCGCCGTACCAGGCGTGGCGTGACGCACGCGCTATCGAAGGTAGACTAGAGACATGGTGACTTGGTGATTACTTGATTGAAGATACCACACTATTGTGTAATGAATCATAGGTGAGCGTATAAGAACTGTAAAAGGCGCGGAGCCGTTGAAATTATTGAAAACTTACGATATAAATCGCTCGTAGGAGCCGATCCTCAAAATTCAGCACCGCTCAGCCAACTTAGCAACATTGCTAAGCGGCATCATGTTGAGCTGTGGATTGGACTAATGGCTATACTAGTGCTTAGTCAACTAATTAGAGCAGTAGGATTACATTCATTAACCATGACTAGCTGTTTTCAAGCGGTTTTAATTAAAAGCTGTCACTAAGGATAGCCATCGCGACGAAAAGAGGATTAGAATTAGTCAGGGATAAGAAAGTAAGAAACAAGATAATAATCCCACAAATGATGGAAATTACATAAATTTTAAAATTTTCATCCACATATTCAGCTATATATTTTGGACATGGATATCTATGTACAGTGTCGGCGATTGTAAATGAACCCAACATCAATTGTACCTTTATGATACACGTGGATAACGCGTACAAAATCAAGATAACAGCCGTTCGATACGTAAAACCTTGGATTTTTTCACTATTATTGGGTATCAAAAAATAGCACCCAAAACACAACCAAATCAGCCTATTAAAGTTGTTATGAGTGACGCGTGCGTACGTCATTCCAGACGCACGGCGCGGGCGGTTCACACGGTATGGATAATACGAGTATAACAAAAGGATGTAACGCCGAAAACAAACATTATCTCGTAGTTGGGTAGTGGTACTAACGGGTTTCAAAAAAAAACTTAAGTTTATGATTGATTCATGAACTTTATTTACTTTTACGTAAAATATAAAAGATTGATCTAGTCTAGTAAAGAACATCTAGTGATAAAAGTTGCAGCCTTTAGCCGCAGAGAGAAAACAATTAAAAAAAGCAGATTTAGATCTACATCGTGTATGTTTTGCTATAAACAGTAAAGCAGACTGTGGACATTTTAAAATATTTCTTGTAAGAAAAGTATCATATTAGTCATTCGAATATAAAGGTAATTAAGGTCTTCAATCCATATTCTGGCCAGTTTTTCGTGCTATGAGGCCTCAAATATTTGTCGGAGTCCCGCGCCTAGTAACGGAACTATGTTTTTTTCCTATAAGTAATTGAGCTTGTGTATAAAACGCGTAATACAAAAAACCTCTATTGTCTAGGTTGACAGAAGAATACGTAGGTAAATCAAACCAATGGTTTATTAGGGAAATCGAAATTGAGCAGGCTTTTCAAAGAGTAAGTAAATCTATTCACGTAACCGAATACTAAACGATTTATAGAAATGTTCAGAATGATTCGAATATTATGAATAGTCGTATGAAAGGACGGACGGATGAATAAAAGAGCTTTTTAGAGGTTTTTATGGCAAAGACGTAAATTTGCATGAAAGACATTACGTGCTCAATAAAGTACTCATGCCAGAAATATATTTTATGCCATAAATAATAAACATCTATTTGAAGCGAAAAATATGCTAACATAAAGGCATTGGGGACGGAGAGAAAAAATAAAGTACGAAAATTCATACTCGTATATTTAAAATACATAAAAAAATAGTGTGTGAAGTGATGAGATAATGAAAAGATAGTGATAATTAATAGAGAAATGTGAGAAAAACATTAAGGACGGGAAAATAATAACAACATATATACTCGGAACCTTCACTCTTTCTCAACTTAGATATGTAACTAGACCAAACCAGAGATATGTAACATAATATGCTGGAACATTTAGCAAATACAAATTTCATGTTAATAAGGCACTCACGGATGCAAGCGGCCACTTTGTTCTACGGGCTTAGGTATTGAAAGTGTCGAAAATAGTGTGACATTTCCCAATCACTGTTGCATGTCTCACTGTGATTTAATAACTGTTAAGTACTTATGTAAAGAGTTAATACGAGTAGATGTGTTCAGTTTGGTCAGAAAATCAAAATAAATTTAAAATTTGCAGAGGCGCCAGCAGAATTGAAGATTTCTATGATACTTAATAGTCTTGAAGCCCCACAACAAATGACTAAAGAGTAGGTTTGGAATGATCAGGGATATCCTTAACCTCAATAACTTATGGAGTATGGCTGAACTTTGTATACCTAATTTATCGCAAGGTGTATTAAGTACCAAGGAACGAGTGAAATTTGATGACACACAGATAACTTGTACGTTTGCCCCACATAATCAAGAAAAGCCATTACGGTCAACTAAATGACAATGTCATTGAGGGCGTTTCTGATAAATAAATTGTGATTTGAGCTTATTATCTGTAACATTATTATGAGTAAACCACTTTAATAAAGGTCGGTCTCTATGAAGCTTTATCTAAAGAGCAGCACCATTTTGAGCACGAGTTTGGAAGTCATGACTAACTGAGTATTCTATTTGTTTTGATTCATCGTATTATAAGCTTCTACTGATAAGGCGATAAAGCGCCACTAAAACGTAGAATAATGTATTATTTTTATTTATAGGGATAACTTTTCACTACGAGTATCATGGTGATCTTATTGTAGGCTTGTGGCCTATAATAGATTTTTTTTCATAATTAATATTGTTTATCCAGTTTTAATGTCTTGTGGTAACTTTTATATTGCGCGAAGATTCCATATACATTTTTTTATTGGACTTCCTACAGTAGGTTAAGTTTATAATTTTCCGTTTTGTTAGATTGCACGAAAACATGTTTAATTTCTGATATCATACGTAATATTACATTATGAGCTCTGTGAGACTTCGTACCGTAGACACGTAGTTCTATAGTTCTAATATCATTAATATCAAATATATTTTTATGCAATGTTTCTAGTTCTCATTAACCGACTTCAAAATTAAGTAGGTTCTTAATTTGTCGAAATATTTTTATGTACCTATCACCGATTTGAAAAAAAAAACTTTGTTTTTTGTTCGAAAAGATATAGTTTCCAGTTGGTGCCATACATTTTTTACAAAATTGTTTTCGTCCTATTTCCTAAATACCATTACTATAAACACGAAAGTTTGTAAGACTAATTTATATGAAATTTGGTACGGAGGACTCGTCGACCCTGGGATAAACACATATGATACTTTATATTCTGTATTAACGCGTGTAACACCGCAGATCGCAGATAAATGACAATAAGTTGTTTTTAACTTTTTTTAAGTATCAGGTGATGATGATGATGGACAAGTTATCATCACTGAATCCACGTGTCGAGGTGGAAAGGTCGAGAAGTTCACACAGTATTGTCAACTAAAACTGTATTAGAGAGTTACCGTCCCAGGTAGTGGTAGGAATAGTAATGAGGTGCGTAGTGATAGTGGGGTGGTCACCTGCCGTGACGGGGGCAGGTGGCAGCCACCTGGGACCTGATACGACTTTTAACGGAATGTAGTATTCAATTAAAAATTTAGGTAAGATATTATTCTAAGGCACAGGTATCAGATATACCTACATATGATAGTTAGAAAGATGTGAGGCATTTTCATTGCTCGAGGGCACACAGAGAAAGCTTTATGCAGTATACTATAATAAATTATTTCATCTATGGTTTTAAGAATACGTTTTATGCGTTTCTAATTATGTCATAGTAAGCTATGATATTTTATGCGCCTATTTATCTCGCCTTTGTAATTAGTTGTAATATTAACGTTAAGACACATTAATTTACATATTCTACTTAGTAAAAACTCAGATTTTTTTTCTGAGCTAAAACGTAACATGCGAATAATCGTTTTGCCATAGCACAGAAATATGTTTTGAGTTCGCAAGGTCAACAGTTCGCATAACTAATAGTAAGTTGTAATGTCACTATACTATATTATATTTGTTAATTATTTTTTATCATTTTTTAAAATCAGTCATTCAAACTGTTGGAGTACAGAATAACGTTACTTTGAATTTCTACATTATTGTGGAAAGATGTTCAAAATGCTCCGTCATCCGAGCGCAAGAATCAGAAACCACGAATATGAGGAGACAGTCTGTCTCTTTGCCATTACTCATATATAACTGATATAGATTAGGGTAAGAGAATGATAATAAAACCTACCTACTGTAACGAAACATTATCAACGTGAAAGAAATCTTGATATGAATAGTCGAACAACGACATTAATAAACCTAATAATCGAATTAAAAGCCGATATCAAGCGGGAATGTGAAGAAAATGCGTCGCAAAATAATTTAACACCTTTAGGGTTATCGCTAACACAAGATTAAAAGCAAACAATCCATCCGAAATCTTTTAAAATAAACTCGGCAAAAGCAAACATCAACTTACGCAGACTATAAAGAAGTTTATAACCCTCATGAAGAAGCTGAACACTGACATTATTAGAGTTACGCGAGAAATTATGATTGATTATGATAACATTAGAGCAAAGTTGGTAATGGGAGATGGTAACAATAAATATTCCATTGTCAAGGCGGCAGATAACGTAAAATATGAACCCGTTGTAGCCAGTTCGTTATCTGGAGATTAACAACCGTGGAGTCATTATTTACGTAAGCAATATACTACAAAAATAGATACAATCGATAACATAGATCAAGACAAGATATTACGAAACCGAAAACTTAAGTGCTTACGTCAATAGAAGATTGAAAGACAAAGATGTTCTGATTATCAAACGATAAAAATCTTACAGATATTCGTCAACGACTTTCGAGCGTTCAAAATACGTTTTAGTTGTAAAAACTTCAAGATCATACTAATCTGAATAACCAGATTCAGCAAACGGAAAGAAAATAAACGAATATAATAATGATTGATGTTAAAATCAAACAGACTGACCAAATAAACATTCTAAAAGTTACATTGGATGGTGTAAATCCGACGTTCGTGATCATCGAATGTCGTTGTGATTTCCGTTATGTTATGTCCAAAGGGGGCGCGTTTGTAAACATTAATATCCTTGTGCCGTGTTCGAGATTAAAGCGGTGATTCAGAAGTGGGAACCTTCGACTTTTCGGAATAAAATTATGATGTATTATGTATTGACAGACATTCCTATAAATATGTTCGTAATACGAATACACTAAAGACCCGCATTTACGTACTTTAGTTTAGACACAGAAGCAGAATGATCTCAGAATGTATCATTTTATTGCCAAGAAAAGAATGAACTTCTTATGTCACGTCGTGAATATTTAGGTTGAATTATTTATTTAGTTACTAAGCATTCTACTATAAACGACAATCCTTCATTAAATAATAAAAAAAAGCTATAGATAGGCCGCATGTTGGCTGGAAATACTGACTGAATAGCAAATACACACATAGCAAAGTTCTTAAAACTGGTAAACAAAACTTTACACGGTAAGTAGGCACGAAGCAGTTACACATTAACGATCAAAGAGGAAAGCTAACTCATAACTAGCACAGACTTCTAAGAAAGCAAGCGTTAAGGACGCTACTTCTCAGCAAATTCGATGAAACAAAACTTCTGTACTCTCGTGTGATTGCTTAGAAAGTATTATTGTTAAAGTATTGCTTATATACAATATTGTGTGGTTATGTTTATAGCTTTTGAACCGACATCAAAAAGAAAGCGGTTCTCAATGCGTTGAAATCCTTATTTAAAGTAAGTTACCCGATTTTTCAGATACGGCTGGGACGACTTGAGAATGACTCTATTGATCGAAAGGGTACTGTCCAACAGATTCAATATAAATTTTATCAAAATCGGTCTAGTAGTTTGGTTTATAAATCAAGATATCTTAAAATGGTGTCTGCCGAATTGAAGGCGGGTTTACACTATACACTAAGAATTATTGTTTCATTTGCCATTCCAAAGAAAACATAAAGCTTGTTCAAGGAAATAAACAATGCTTATTTACTAAGCCAGGAATGCTAATTCGGCTTTGAACTGTGTGATTACTTAACTGCAAAATTCTCACGCTTAATTTTGTAATGTCTGCACTTCAAAAAGAAGTCAACAATTAACACTATTTCATTGGGACGACTGTATTGTTGTGTTTGTAAGCATTTGGATATCTAAATAACTTTTGTATATATTTGTATATATATAATGATTAAGGAAGCTAAAAAGGATGTGGCCGCAACGGTTTTTAAACGAAACAGCCTTGTGGCTATTGGTAGGGCGTACTAAATCTATAAAACCTACCTATTACTAAACCGAATTTTTAAAAGTTTACAACTCAAATATTAGTCAAATTATACTTTTGAACTAGTAATTTTGCCGGATGACACCTCAATTAATTTAAACTCTTGAAACGAATAGAACTTGATTGGGCCCATATCAAAGCTAGTAAAACTTTAGGCAGGGAAAACAGGAATGCTAGGTTCTTGTCAATCAGCCTTATCTCGACAAGCAGCCCTACCAATGATTATTTAACAAATGTAATACTAACTATAAATTTTAATATTTAAAATCCAATCACAACAAACACATGCACAACCAACCGTTTTTTTTGCATTGGGCTTGCGCGCGCGCAGCGACATGTACGCGCGATCCATCGCCGCCACTGCACCGTTCGTCCCACACAACATCACTCACTGCACACTGCACTCGCTATTGTTTAGTTTTTGAAAAACTGACGTTAAAAAATCAAAAATTATCGTTCGTTTTTTGAATGTGTGCGCTCGAGGAAGCATCGGTTTGCACTGCGCGTGCGCCGGTGTGTCACCCCTCCCCCGCTAGCACTATTTTCGGAGCCCTGGGCCCCCCGACATAGTTCAGCGGGTAGCAGTGAGTCGGGTCGAGTGCAGCCTTGTAACTGACTCAATGAATTACAGGATGTGTAAGTAGGTGGAAAGGGGCTGACGATGTGATTCGACTTTTCCTGAGGTTTAATTAGACATTATTATTGGACTCCTGCCATACATTGCTGACATTTTTATTGCAACGAATCCGAGACATTCCATACATTAATTTTACTTTTCGTCTAAATTTTACATACAAATAATTTGTCAAAAAATACCAAATGCTACGAGTAGATAAGTCGTAAAAAGTGATTACTTTTTAAGATTTTTATTAGGATGGTATTTAGCCTAAACGAGTATACATTAACATCAGACATCAAAAAGAATACACTAGACAAAAACAAAATATATAGTTGTTTTCGGGAAACAAAGATGACTGTGAGTTCCACAATATAACAAATAGCACTGGGATAGTAAACGCAAAGTATAATGGTTATTATGAAATTGACTTAGTCTACTAATTTGTTTCAGCTATGTTCACAGTCTCAGTTTGGAACAATTACGCCATATGCGTCCCTCCGAATATGGTAGTAGGCGACATTCTATGTACTGTTCATTCATAAGAACTAGCAACGAATTTCAAGCTCTATTTCAAACAATTAGGACCTAGAATCACACCTTGTGTAACCCCAACTAAACTGAACTCGTAATAACCGACTTTGAGCCTTGTATTAAAGAAAACAAGGCTTTCTTATGACACAGTATCAAGTTCTAATACAGTAGCGTAGTTGCAAATTAGATCAGTCAATTTAATCCTTATTATGAAGGATATAAGGACCATTATAAAAGTATGCCGCACAGTAAGACATGTAAGGTAGTCCAGTCACATGGTGTTGCGATAGCTATCACGTTGCACCTTTATACAGTGTACCTAATAATACAGATTGTCCCATACAAAACGACAAGGCAATACAACTATCATTATGAAATACTTTTACTATATACTAGTCCCAGAAAACAAGAAAAAACTGTTTTTCAAACTTAACCGTTGGTCGTACGACACTTTAGATACGATTTTTAACATAGGCATGGAATCTTTGAAAAACCTTTGACGTGAATCTCAGTCACTCGCTTCTATACAAAATACATAAAGTCCAAGTAAAATTACATCTTTTTGAATAATACCAGGGCAAGCACATAACCCTGAATAAATAATCATTGAAATAGTTCGTCGTACCATCGTTTTAAGCAAGCGTTGGTTAACTTTTAAAAGGTAAGCCGTTTCAAAAGTGACGTTGAAAGTAAATCGTTCCATGCCCTTAATAAGGCATGGTAATATTAATACTTCCTGTTATTACACACAAAAAAAACCTCTTAGTGACTTAAAACCCTTATAAGTTAATAACATTGCATGTATCAAGCATGTTATTTACGAACGTATTATATACAGGTATTAATACACTTTATATCAATTATTAATAACATGGAAAATTGCTAAATATAGCATCCATTCATCAATCATCGTACCTATATGTTATTTATTTCTATATTTGCTTGAATTCAACTAATCATTGTTTTACTCCTTAAGAAAAAAGATTGGCGAGCATCGTAAAGCAACGGTGAAATATAATCAAAAGCAGTATTAGTACTACAGTGTATTATAAATAAAAAAAAAATTGAAAAAAACTCGTATCATTGTTTAATTTTAATGATAATAGTTTCGCAGATTTTTATGACGTACCTAAGTATTAATAAATGTTACAATATCTATCTGTAATAAAATGATATGGTATATGATTGTATATGGCAGACACGGTAATGTTCCCTTGTGGCAGCCCTCTATAAAGCCTGTAAAATGAATCACCGCATTGAACAATAATTTACAGATGACCTAGTTCCCCAAAGGAAACCCAAACAAACAATCAATCCAATTCAGTGGAATGCAATTGCCACCGTGTCATAAATGGATCTCATAAAGCGTCTTTTTGTTTTGTTTTGTCTGACAGAAATGTTTTACATGCTAAAACCAAATAGAAGACATTCAAAGTTGATAGGCGTTTATTAGTCTGACGTCATTATCATCTTTGTATAGCCCGAGTATAAGACATTGCACAAGAATAAGAGAAACTACGCCACCTGAAGGTTGAAAAATTTGAAGGCGTTTGAAACGAAAGTCTTTCCAGGACCTAACCGGCTGACGTTGAAACCCCTAAGCTAACTGTGTGTGTGCTAGCTATAAGTCTGGCCACTAGTTATATATGTGGAGTAGTGAATGCAGTAGTAACATATTATCCCATTGAACAATTCCGCGCGGGGTCGACGGCTGACTGTGGGAACTGTGGAGGATGATTCAGAGGAAGCGCTGAGCTTTGTTTACGGAGGCAGGTCGTCGGGGTCAGGGGACTTGAACACTGAGGGGGCTTTGTTTCTATTGATATCTTACAAGATTCTTACGAGACATTTGCTTTCTATTGGAATCTCAGGTGACTAATTGGAACATTTTGGCGAAGTTTTTGAAATAGTTTCGTAATAGTAATGATATTTTACAATGCTTTTAAATTACTCGTTGTTTAGGCGGGCTTCCAAAATATACTCATTTAATTTAATTCATAATTTAAGTTTACATTTTTGTATGTCATGGTACATATTTTGGCATAAGTTTCTTGATCGTAAATCGAGTTAGAATTTTCCTTTGTGTAGCGTTCAGATTAGCTTCAATGGACATTGTAATTTCTAAACTTGGATTAGTAATAATTAATTTATTTGTTCAAGAGATTTTTTATTTTATTGTGTAAGAATTCATACTATAAATTAATTAATAGTTTGATAATTATTACTATAATAAATAATCATTGATCCGTCAATTCAAATTATTGAAGCAGGTTGTAATTGTTTTCAAGTACATATTTGTATTTCACTAACTATGAGGTAGAAATGACGAGTGATGCTTTTAGTCTTTTGTTGGAGCTCAATACTATTTTAATTAAATTGAAAAGATACTATTACAGAAATCTTGATAATGGTACAATAAAATACTGGTTTCCGAATACATACCTTTTTTAACCATGAATAATTTGATGTAATAGAGCGTTATTGAATCACATGTGATCTAACTGCAGGACATTGGCCTAATTTTACTAAGTAAAGATATTTTCGTTCCACTGAACATAACAATTACTCCTAATGAATGACAGCTACCGAAAGGCATCCCTTAATTGGTCGTCTCAATTTCTACACCAATTGAAGCGGTCACGCGTCGGCGACAATCAACAGTTTCCGGTCAACACAACAATTTGTGTGAGTTTTTTAATGTCTGGACTTGATTAGTATTGTCTTTTTGCTGAAACAAACACTGTGATTGTTTCCTGTTTAGATCTGTGATTTGTAACGTGATTTGACTCTGTATTTGAGAATTTAGATTAAGAATTCTTCTATTCTTTATACGTAAAATATTAATTCAAATGGTTTTTTTTTATTTATTTTTTGTATATTTTAACATTGGTGTCACGTGGGTAAACCCAACTTACGAGTAGTTTTTGTAAGAACCTTTTAGTGTTAACGTATGTATTCACACTAATAGCTCAACATAATATTTTCTTTATAGAATGTGAAACCATTTGGCCACTCATATATGAGTGGGCAAATCATATCTACGACTTGATCAAATTCAAAGAATTCAGGAGATAATTTCGGTTTTATCACAACCAGTAGCAACTGCCTCTCAGTTTCATTTATAAACCATTAGCCAATAAGGCAAAGCTCCCATAAATTCGATAACCATAAGAGTGATTAAATTAGAAGGATAACTTCTTTTTTTCACCGCGTTTTCATACACCCCCACCTCTTCATATAATTAAATTCAATAAAACAGTACCGCACGAGGCAACGCCGCAATAAACGGCCAGTTAACGGTCAGGATAGCTCCGCCCAGACTAACAGACATAGTAAAGTCCTTAACTACCGGATATTGGGAGAATTCTATCGAGGTTATTACACTTTGTTAGTCAAATTCAAGAAATAATATAAGTACTTACATGTTAAAAATATACAATACAATATATAACATAATGCAGTAATAAAAATTTATAAGTAATCAAATATTGAAATTACAGCAGTGACTGAAACATTTTCTTGAAAACAAACTTGATTTATTTGGTACTAAATATTTATTATTTATGTACTCGGTTAAAGCTGTTATATAAAATCATAATGATACTTTCATTTTACGTCACGACGGTTCTCTTTCCGCAAACTCTGGTAGAGTTATCTTTGTAACATCGAATGTTCTTGTATATAGTTTCCGCGGGATAGTTCCATAATTTAGAGTGTGTAATTGACTCCGACTAAGGCTATTACCAGCCTGTTTAATTTAATTGACCAATTGTCGGCGGAAGAAGCTGGCCACACAGAAATGTCACAAATGTATTAATGGGGGAAATTACGCGTTTATATTCTTCCAAGTAGTGGGAAATTGCCGGCAGCTATTAAACTAGAGACAAAGTTAATGACGGCATGCATGATAACTTTACCTGTTAAGTATCATGCGGTCATTAAGTCTGTCTTAATGTGGAGAAGATTATCCAAAGATATCTAATATTGGCGTAGTCTATCAACTAGACTTTTCATCAAATGTGGCATACTAGGTTAGTGATAAGGGATGTAGCCGTAATAAACTAGTTAAAGATTTAAAAAAATATTACCAATAATAAGAAAACACTTTGACAATATAAATCATATTTTTATCTGAGTCTGAAACAAGTGTTGTGTATGTGCCATGCGTGTCCACAAAACACATCCAAGGCCGGAAGACATTTCAAGTCATCTCTCGAACTAGTTGAAATAGATTTTCTATGATGGAATACATCCAAGAAGGGAAGACACCATAAGAAACAACGTCGCCAAAGCGCACAATAATCCATAAAACAAAACTACATGTGCATTGTATAAACCACTCACAAAATAATCAAGAATATAGGTGCTGTCGACTTCAATGAAACCGAAACAACGGTAATAGACATAAAATCAGCGAACAGAGGATGTGCATCTTCATAATGTCCGCACGGTTGCTTTTTATATGCATAATAAAAATGCTTAAGATGCAAAGCTATAAACATGCGAAATGAATGGCGCACAATCCGTCAATACCGACATGACCGGCGTAATTGCGTCTTCAACACCGCTGCAAAATTTCATTTACAGTAAATGCAATTCACGAACACTTATGTTTTAGTAAGTTTATATTACGACAGGACATGAAGAGCCTTTTGGTCTGAAAACTCATAGTTACTCTGGAATGTTCCAGAAACTGTAACTGAGTTAACTGACAAAGGGCTAATCACCACAAATAGGAAAGCATTGCTCTAATTGTCAACAGATTTTGTGGAGGATGTCCAGCTGTTCTCATCTACAAGACTAATTTCCCAATTAATTTCTGTAAACAATTTTGTTGCTGTTTTTGCTTGTTTGGTTTTCACTATTGTGTGGCTTTGTTGATTTAGTTATCAAAAATTTACTATATACAGTAAATGTCCTACATGTCTTAAAAAAAACTTTGTTTACGACAATGAATGAGGTTGGTGAAGAATCCAAAAAGTAATAGACTAATATCCAGCTGAACAAGGAGTAACTACAATATCAAATTGAGAAAGATAATTTTGCTAATCAATAAGTTCTGCTTCGTGAGTCGGCATATTTGTACCAGACGAGCGATTTATTGACGACGACGATTATCGAATCTTTAACAGCGTAGTTATTCGGATACCACACACGCCATACCTCCTCCAAATATGGACGGATATTGATGTTCACAGAGACCGCAATGGCACAGTTTTATCGCAGTATTGGTTTATTGCTTTCTGGTCATAAATAATTTTCTCTTATTATATTATATAAAAATCTTAATTATGACCTAGCTTAAGGTCAAGACAAATGAACTATTAGGACAAAATTATAAAATAAAAATTGTGAGATGATAAAAACAAACATGTTATCCATGATGAATTTTAAAGATAAATATAATTAAGAAAGAGATACCTAATTTATTACGGCAGAGTGAGATACAAATATGAGAGTACCTTAATCAGTTTTAACTCAAGATTATTTAAAAGCAATTAAAAGGTACAATGATTATCACAGAGAGAAGAAAAGGACATCAGCACGTGCGTACAATACAAATTACCGAAATTACGACAAGCATGACATCAATGAAACCGCATTGAGGCTACTGCGTAATTTGATAGCGATCGTGAATAACCATGGTCCTGCGAAATCATCTGAAAATGATAGCCGAAATAAAGAGCCTAGGTCTAAAACTAAGATAAAAAACACAGAGTATAAAGCAACGGCGTAATATGAATTTGGCCTAATTAGGCAGATATATATTAGGATTTGGCACAAAACTAACAATCAGGACTAATAATTATAAAACTGTTTATTTGCCACAAAATACAGAATCAAATAGGTACAATTTGATGACGTAAGAGTTAGTTTTACAATCAGCTGCATGGCATACCTCAGATCCAAATTAAGTATCCTGTCACACACTTGCAAACACAAGCCACGCATTCAATTTTTATCCTATAGAAAAACACTGATAACTGCATCTTAGAGTGACAATGCTGCGTGCTCTTGTTTATTGAGAAGGCGCATCCCATCATAGGACAGACATTATTTACTTCTCATAGGAGCTGTAATTATTATTTGAAAGCATCAAGTATGGCTATAATATCAATCACTATGAATGTTAGTATGTCTGGATATTGGTACTCGCATGCAGGTCTTATTTCAAAGTATTTCTCAAGGATTTTCGATTGGGGAAGTATTTACCTCCAAAAAGGGAAACGCTTGCTACGGTGCTAATTACAATCTATAATTATGATATGTATTAGAATGTGCACAAAGTCGGTCAAGCCATGTCAAGTCAAGATATATTGGAAAAAAATATGTTCTTGCGAGATAAAATGTTCCTAGAACAACTAGTTTGATCAGTCTAACCTAAAAACATCATTACCTAGAATAAAAGCTTTTGATGGTCTATTTGTTACACAATTTCCGATAAACTGTTTACTAGAGGAGAACTCATTAAAAAAACTGTGCGTAAAGCCGTGCTTCTGTTTAGACTTAGTGTCATATCAGTCAAAGCTGTTTCATTTATGTGTATCATTGCAGAACGCACTGGCGCCAACGTTACATCAAATGGATTAGTTGGAAACATAAAGATTAAAAACCATTTGAAGATCATTTTTGGAAGTATATTTTATTCGTAGTAATTTCTCTATAGAAGTTTTGAGAATTGGCGAGTAATTGAATAAAAAAACAGCTATAATTTGAACAACCTGTTCAACAAGAACGCTAAGTAATAAACACGCATTGAAGTGGCGAATACAAAAGCATAGGCAATAATTAAACTTAAATTAATTAACATAAAAGTCCGCTAGTATTTTTGGTCTTGTAACATGTGAAGCCAACCAAAACATCAAAATGTAAATAATTACGACATATTTAGACAACAATAGATGCTATGAGTATTGAGATATTGTTTGGAATTTAAATGACCATACAAACCATATTGTATGAATATTCAGCAAATGAGTAATGCAGAGTAGCACTTGTAATATTAATAACAACATTTAATATAGTACCAGCTGTGAGTCAGATATAGCATCCTCTAAACGGGGATGTTTGTCGATTCTAGAGTGTTATTTAATTAATTATAAATAACATAACATACGAGTATACGTTTTGTTTTTGATCCTGTTTAATTACCTGGAATTTATGTTAGTCACTTCGAGATCAAACACAATGCAATTCGTATGTACTACTACAGAGAAGTATAATTTTGAATTAAAAAATACATTAGAAATAAAAACCAAATACAATTGAAATCAAGGAATGGAAAAGATTTCCATTCCTTCAAATGTTGGCGAGGAAATGTAAGTTTTTACATAATTTATCTGATATTATATTTTTGTTGCGATAATACAGTTTTATAATTGACTGTAATTTAATAGAAGAGATTTGCTGAAAACAAGATGCATGATGTAAGGAGCGAATGCGGAAATAGCGACAGAAGGAAAAGTAAGCTATACTAACATACGTACGTATAGCTAAGAAGGACCAGTTGAAATCAAACCAAAATCCTATTTTCCAATATGGCTGATGCTAATTAAAAAGATATCCGCTTACAGCCGACGCACGAACACAATACATCCTCGAGTATTGCTGGGATGCGGCATCGATTCACAATTTAAAAACCTCGCAATCAAATCTCTTCTGCTACTCAGAAGATAAAAAGATTTACAGAAGATATTGTATCCATCCATTTCTTTAGCATAACGCTGGAGTGCAACGTTGAGATTTTCGAGTCGACGACGCATAGTAAAACTACACCGTGTCTTAATCTTTTTACAATTTCGCTTGGCTAAGGAATCACAATATGACCAGCATGGCATAGACTATACAAGCCTTCTAAAAGGGAGACCCACACAGCTATAAAATGGATACCATAAATAGTTGTGACGCTTAAATACATTATGCATACAGTCATACTTTTAGCTCCTCAGATACTCACTGCTGATTCAACTTGACACATTTATGGAAAACCACAAACATGCAAGGGACAATGCGCCGAGCGAGGCTTGTCGCCAGTATTTCTAATACTGGCGACAAGCGTCGCTCGGGGCATCATTCGGCGGAGTGCCAAAGTGAACAATACTTTAAAAAAGGTAAAAAGTTCAATGCTGGTCTTCTCTGCCGCTTGAAGCATCCGTTTACTTCTATATCGCCAGCCCCTTGTAACAAGCGGTAAGCCACAAGATCTTCATAGTCAATAACTCGTTCAGCGCAGTTGTGACCGTAACTCCTCCAGCACCCATTAGGAGTCATAAAACAGGGTAATAGCGTTTCATTCGCCACAGTTTGCAGTTTACATAATACCGTTTGCGGATAAGGTTGTCCTAGGTTTTACATTACGCTATTAAATTTGATCATAGATCATAGCGCAAATGCAGTACTAAAATGACTGTTAAACCAATCGGTATGTGTCAGGAAACTTTGTTAGTGTTTTATTTAGAATTAATTTATATGGTTGCTTAGGTTACTGAATCAAAATATTTTTTTAACAGGATGTTTCAGAGTTATAGGTTCGTACGACGGATTGACTATACGGTATATATAATTCTAAGGGGTAAATCTTGAATCTTCACATCCTCTTGACCGATTTCATTTAAAATTTAGAATTCTGATTTTTGACAAAATTCAGGAAGTAGCTCACCTTTGCCGCTATAGAAAGTAAAAACAAAGTGAAAAATTTTTTAAATAGTTATATTATTGAAGTTAGGTAGGTGTTCTTTTTTAATATTTCTCAATAAACGAAATATTTGTACATAAAAAAATTAAAACCTAAAAATATTTAAAGCGGAGGCTTCTAATGCTTGCGCAGTTTTTTGGCAACCCTAAATACAGTGTGAATCGAAAGGCTATAATTTGCCTTAACACCGCTAGAAAGAGAATTGTATCGCACGCGCTGGGGGCAAAGCCCCGAACGGTGCATGCGTGAGAGACAGCAATATGTGGACAAATACAAGATGGAAAGAGACGGAAGATGACTAGACAGCACCTGTGTGTAAACAAGCTAGGAGATGTTGATAACAACGGGATAGGTGCTCTTGTCGTTTTAAAATACTAAACGATAATTCAAGATCATTATCAAATGTGTTTAAATTAACATTATATAGGCTGTCTGGGCAAACAATAAATATATTTAGGTTTCACTGTACGTTTCGTTATGAATAGATTTTAATAACAATACCGATATCTCAATTCCAAAAAGTATAAATACTAAGATACTATAAAAAAGTGATAACACTTATTTTGATATTGAAACCACTAATGGATCGATTTGATGCGAGACCAAATATACTCGTAAAACACCTTTTTCAAAAACTATACTTACACCCTTTTTAACAGGCAAATTTTTTTTTACTCTATTCGTATCTGACAAATCTGGGATAATACACACAATCAGAACTTCCTCCTTTTTTATGTCGGTTTAAAAGTAAAAAGATTACTCGTGAACCATTTCACTTTTTACAAAAAGAATAAGGCGAACCATTGTCCCCCATTATCGCCAGAACCAAACGATTGAACAAGCTGAACAATATTAGCAACTAGTAACTAATAAAGTTAGCTATTCATCACGTGGAGACGAACTAGCCAATACTAATCGCACCAAATTATATGGAAAATTACTGGGAAATTAACACAAATACTAATTGCTTACTACTTACAATACTATAACAATAGATTATACAATGAACGTTCGTAAACTGTCTCAAGAATTCTACACGCGCTTTGAGTTAAGTACTAATCATTAAAATTTTATCAAAACCGGTTCAGGGGTTTGATTTTTAAATAGAAAAATTTGAAAAAGATCTATCGGCGCCTCAAGTAATCACTTTTTTAACAGGTCTTTAGTAAAAAAGTGACTGCAGTCTTATTATCAAACAATAAAACTAATTTCTCAAAACGGTCCTGCCGTGTCCGAGATTAGGTAACAAACAAAATAAGAAAATACAGTCAAATTGAGTACCTATTTCGTATTTTTTGCAGTCGGTAGAAAAGCACTTGTCACGATAAGGCTGAATGATACTCGTGGCTACTAGATGTTACATTTATCTTTCGTATTTTATGTTCAGTATGTTTAGAATAAAGAGTTACTCGTAATGAATCAATCAAGACAGAGTCTCACTGTTAACGGATTTTCTCACCAAATCGAGCGAGTATATAAATTTACTTAGTACCTATCAGTGGGTGGAAAGTGTACATTTGTTCTATAATTAGAACACAATGGTGCAGGAAAACATCGCGGAAACACAGCGCAGAGCTACGCCGCACCGAGACAAGACACGGCGTGGCGGCGCGGGCGCAGCTAGCGCAGAGCTACGCCGCACCGAGACAAGACACGGCGTGGCGGCGGGGGCGCAGCTATCAACACGCGGCATGACAATGGGTATCGATTGGATACTCAATTAAATAAATAACGTCGGAAACGCAACACATATCTATATGTGATATCTATATATATATATATAACAATAAAAGAATATATATAAATCTATATATAACATACAAATAAATAAAAACAAGTGGTTAAAAGCGAGTTCAAAAAAACCCGACTGCTAAATCGTTAAATCTGTGTATCATCCTTATTTATTTTTTTAATTTTGATGTACCCAGTGTCTCTTTCATGACTAAGACAAATCTATTGACACCACTAACATAAAAATACGACATGCCGTTTAGACTCCAGGGCGTGCCAAAGAAACAAACATACATACACTCGAAAAACAACCCTCCATCTTTCGCAGTCAAGTAATAAAGCAATTATGACGAAGCTTAGTCTAAAGGTTCTAATCGTCTGTCGGCGCATCCGCTTTTTATTTTGTCTTAAAGAGAGGAAGAAATGATGAATATGAACCGTCTTACAAGATCAACTATTCGCAGAACTATACCGGTTATATTCATTATTTTTCTCGCTTTGACATTCTAGGGTCAATAAATCACCCAAACTAAGCTCATCACAAGGTTTGGAAGCTACAAACTTCGTGATTGTTGCATATTGTATATATTTGCTCATGACAGGTACTCCCATATTGTCTTCTTCCTAATTCATCCATTTCAACGTCCTATTGAGATTCATCTAAACGTTTTTCATAAAGTTTGAATATAAAGTGTGTAAGTGCGCAGTGTGGTACGTAATCGATTGTGTCGCGAGTCTCGTCCTACGTGTAATGTACTAACGAGTTTAATTGGACTCGATGCGGGCGCACTTGTCTGCTCTCAGATCCTTGTCTAGCTTTTATTAGCTATTGGGGCATTAGGCTTTTCTATTGCTATTAGGGACACATTTGTACCCACTTTATAACCGATTTCAAAAGAGAAGAAGGCTCTTAGTGTATTGATTTCTAGGACGGAATAGGGAAATTAAATAATTATTACAAAAAAACATAGCCGTTACGGCTGGCGCCGCCCGTTAGAACTTTTTCAGTTTTTTCGATTTTAAATTCAGGCCTCTGGACCGATTTTGATAAAATAAAATGGGACCACCTGGGTGATATACCCTTTCAAAGCAATTTTTCAAATCTGTCTACCCGTCACCGAGATATCAGGTAGGTACCTAACAAAAATAAATCGAATTGAGTACCTCCTCTTCTTTAAAAGTAGGTAGAAAAATAGCACTTTCATTTAAAATAAAGACATATATATTCAGTAAATTGTACTGAATATATGTCTTTAAATATAACACTTTACTAATTAAAAATGAACCAATCCTAGTATTACCGGGTATTTCGCGGTGAATGTTTAAAATTTCGAATACTTTCCAAGGCCCGTAGTGAGGTAAGAACATCTAAATAGCAATCGAACACCTAATAAACAATAATTTATTCTTATTCGTTTATCCAAACACCAACAACTCATTTTAACGTATAGATTTGTATTTAGGAAGAGTTTTTGGAACTCAAATTGTGTGTAAGTAGCCTGATTCCTAAATAACTGTGCACCGGCCTCAGTGGCCTAATTCACTCGGTTTTTGGAGCGACTGTGTTATTTCGGCATATTTCTCGAAAAAATCGGCCTATAAATGTGTCGGTTACATTCTAAATGTTAGTTCAACATTGACAACAACCTTCAAGTCACGCATTCGCAATTCAGCATGTCGGCATCTTCTTTTTTGTTCCCCGATTTTTAGCGACACCTGCCCTCCGATAATTTAAGACCTTTATCAAATGTGATTAAATTATCATTATATAGGCTGTCTGGGCAAAAATAAATATATTTAGGTTTCAATTTCAGAAAGTATAATACTTAGGTCTGTACTATAAATGACATGGGCAGAAGATAAAATAGTTTTTATTCACATTCGATGGCCAAAATAATACTTTTAAATTCAAATCGTCATTCATTCCGCCTGTGAGCAAGCGTCGATGTGACATTTAAATTTTGCCGTGTCCTATTTAGTCTTTCCTTTTCCCTAGAGATCAGCGCTCATGCTAAGGTGGCTGGACTTATTTATGATAATTTTTGTTTGAAACAGTATATTTTTACTATGCTAAAGTTATATCAATCATTGACTGATAGGTTAGTCGTATCAACTAAGTATTGAAATCACTATGAAACATTGAACAGTCTTCAATAAGGTTAATTAAAAACACCCAATTAAACGTAGGCCAAAGTTTTCATAACACAGGCCTAATGTTTATTCAATCCCAAACCTGACACTTGGTATCTACATTAACTCCATACATCACACGTTTGATGTATGAACATCATGTATGTCTGAAATAACCATCGACTGGATAACACGCTATTTCGGTACACTGGGTAGGTATGGTACGGGAGTTTATTTTTCCTTGACTTGGAGATGTTGAAGAATAGAATGTTACAGATGTAGATATTGGAACATATTAAATCATGTTTGATATGTCAACAAACAATATTACATTTGCCGGAATTTAAAGATTGATACGTGGCCAGGCAAAGTGATGATAGATATTTATATTTAGAATTTGGAATACACCTGTGTCGATGCAATTTGATGAAACAATGACCCGCTGCCAAAGCAAGTATACTTATTAATCCATAAGCCAAGACCAGCTTCAAAGTTGATTTATGTATGGGTTCAGAAAGAGTAGTGGGCAAAGCTAGGGAGACGGAAAGTAAGAGAAGAATGATGCACAATATACCTTTGGATAAAGTGCCGTTCAAACGAGATTGGCACAGAGCCGACCTAGATAGCATACCGCGCAGAAAGGCCAGTATGCAAAAATATTGTACAGGTACCGAAGGAACGAAGGCGAAAAAAACTATTGACAGCTTTGATACAAAAGTCTAACAATTAAAAAATAAAGAGGCAGATAGATTAATGTAATTTTTTTAGCCAAGACAAAAAAAATAATCTGTTTCAGAATCTACGTAATACCACTTCACTTCTGTTATACGATAACACAGCAAAACTGAAACCTCACGACTTTAACTCTAAATGGGAGTCATGCACTTTCGGTTTACAGAGCCTAAAATAAAATCGCTTACGATAGCCATAGTGTTCGGACTCGTAGAAGAGAACCCTATTCTTTCTAAGTTATAACCTCTGAGTTAACCTTCTGCTAATATCTAATGGTTGCTAAGGTAGGTGCCCTTTTTGTAATGGGTTGGGTAGCCTTGTTAAGGCATTTATAGGTATTTAAATCCTTCATTGTGGTGGCGAGAGAAGTTCAAACGTCTTTTTATACCTTTGGTTAAAAATGTATGTCGGTCAGGGTGGGATTTTGTACCAACATTTAAGGCTACAGCAGATATAATTTTTATATCTGATTATAATTTAATTACGCGTCATTTTCAATATATTTATTTTGATTACTAAGAACGATGTTTGTTGGTTTGTTGTTAGTTTTGTATGAAAACTCCAGACTGCGAGCAAATTTTAAAATGAGTGCCAGAACCCCTTAGTCCTTTAATTCCAACAATATAATAAGCAAGTTACCTAACTATTATAATAAGGCTTGTTTTGAAACCTACATTCCAAACGAATGAAAGGTTCATTCATTCATATTGTTCTCTTATAGAACGTATCCACGGACCTCGTGGTCACGGATCACTTTGAGACAAGAATATGTTATTAATAACCTTAGAATGTGTCGATTTCAACGTTTTAGAGTAATTTTTAATTACTTGCCTAAATGGGACGAAAAGAAAAAATATATTACAATTAAACCTTCGTGCCATAAACATTTAACTAATTTAAATGACAAAAATAATTAAGGTGTAGCTACTTGTAGTTTATAAAATTTGGAACGCTTGGCTATTTTAAAGTCGGTTAAGAGCGAGCAAAGCATATTCACTGGTCATACTTAGGTATCACGTTACTTAAATAGGGTGATGTGCTTCAAATTGACCCTCATTGAAACTAATTAAATCACGATTCGGACCACACGAAACTTCTAAGGAACATTTATAATATACTTACCTTAAAAGATGTGATATGTGATGAAAATTAATTCATCACATATACACATCTTGTAAGGTAAGTAATACTCGTATGCAATAAATTAATATTCATCACATATTATCAAATACAATACTATGAGCTTTTTTAAAAAATCTAGATATTTAACAACGAGCACAGGTTTATACAAACCGAAAAATTTAAATTTGAAAATAAATCAACATCATGTATGAAACAAAGAAAAATACACATTTTGAACTGTAACAGCTAGACAGCTGAAATAGTCACTGATGATGTATTTGTGTTGTATACCTACAACGATAAATATTCAAGGGGAGCTCCGATACAACGAATATGATTTTTGCCGTTTTTTCCACGTTATATACTTGAACTAATGTGAACTAATGTTGTATAGATAAAGTTCCGTCTCGCACTTGGCCGATTTTTACATAAGATTGTATAACCATCAGAATTGATTCACATAACAAGGGAAACAAAACAAACCAGCTGTAATCGTATTATCAGATAAAAGTCAAGGAATAATAAGTGATACCGTAATTCATATGTTAATGTACCTAAATAATTATGTTTATCAGACTTTTATAGGTTTATAACAACAGCTACCGGAACATGACCAAACAACACTCTCTCGGTTTTCTCATCTCATACATTGTCGATTATCTTAACATCATTTTTACTTTCTCGAAAGGATCAATTAACTTTCATTACTGGTTTTAATTTGAAATGTGTTGTTTACCCATTTCAAACTTAACTCTTTTTGTCTCTTCAAAACGCTAGGTTAAGTGTATTATCAAATTGAAGTTGTCTTTAGCTAAATTATTTATAATCTTATAAAATCATTGAAAGAAGGAAAGAAATTTATTTCAAATTACCTGTTACTAAATTATTTACAATCTTTTAAATTATTTGTACATTTTATCTGACGATAACTATTTATTTTATGCAATGGTCCCCAGATATCGAAACATCTCTGTGCAAAAAATCAATTCCATCAAGAAGGACAAGCGAACTAACAAACACTTTCGTATTTATAATATGTCTAGAAATTTATTACAAATAGACTTACCATTAAATTATCCACGGAGTTATACCCGCATATAACATATCCCATTACACGATTGGCCATCTTACTCTCACTAATCACTTTACAAAACACCCTGTAGTTAATACCTAATCACATGTCAATCACCACTTCACAGAACACCATGTACCCATCGATTGAGAAACATAAAAACTTAGCATCAAATCAAGCATTGCTGCAAGACTGAGACAGCACTATCAAAGCAATTAACGTTTAATTGGTGTAATTTTTTCTCAGCTTCCAATCAATTTGCGACTTTATTCCGTTAGCATACAGCTCACATCACAATACAAGTACGTTACACGTACGAGTAAGATTACGAAACGTAATTTTCACAGTTTGAAAATTAAAAGAGCGTTAACAGGAGACGTTTGTCATCGACGGCGGGTGAGAAGTGACTGATTGGTGGCTGGATGGATGTGTTGCGGCCACTCCCGCTCCCACAAGTGGACGCCAGGGACCGCAGTGGATGAACAGAATAGAATACCAAGGAATAAATACGAAGATTTTTCATTCATATACATATCGTCACAATTCAAGTGGGCTATGGTCGTGTGTACCATTTGATATCAGATGGTTCTTGAAACTGGTGAGAAACTGATTCGGTTGATTCAGTACTTACTTATAAATTTATAGTAAAGGGTGTTATAAAGTTCATCATTGGCCCTGGATCGCGCGGAAATAATTTTATAATAGAAAGGAAGACGTCTCGTTCCGAAATATGAAAAGGGCAATTGCAGATGCAAGCATGGTTATAATAGAATAATTAAAATATCATTTCAAATATCATCTAATATTAATTTCGATATAAATACTACATGCGCCTTTACACTTTATGTAGTGTAGTGTGGTGTAGTGCAGTGCACGTAAATTATAATAAGCACTACTTTATTTTGTCTACATTTTCCGGGTTCGAAGTTGTTTAGTATATTTCCTTATTATGCCTCAACAACGTATAAGGTTTTTCACACTATTTATGAAAAGTGGCAACGTTGATTCTGTGTATCATTACCAAAATTACTTATTGTAACCAAAGTTAGCGCGGTTGAATCTCGACCGAATTTTTCGATTTATTAAAAATCTCCTACGGACTAGGTATAAACAAAATAAATAAACATCATTGGTGTTAAACAAAATGCGAGCTTTTTAAATGTCTTTCGTTTATTTAAACACCATAAAATCTATTTTTCGATGTTGAATTAGACAACTACGGTACAAGGGAGAGGAGGCCTACACTCAGCAGCAGGCTGATACATGTTGGAAATCAAGTAAAATTCTAGTGAGATGTGATCCTGTGTCACACTTTCATATTATTAAGGCGAACGTTTGTATGTGTTTGAGTCTGTTATTACGTTCAAACGTCAGAAAGTTCTATAACAAATTTTAAATAAAACCGTTCCAATTTAATATAACACCGTTTTAATTTGATATAATACGCTGAATTAATACAATGACAATGTTTTATAATACACACAGTATAATACACATAGCTGTGCTCCGGTTTTGCAGTCTAGTTAATTCAAGGTATACGCAATTGGGTACATATATTATATTGCTTATACCCTAATCTAACACACATACAGATTTTGATTGCGGAAAAGCGATGAATTCCAATGGGACGATGAGATGTTCACTGCGGGTAAAAGCGCGGGACGCAACTAGTGGTGACCTACCACATGTGGTGTTCAGTAATGCTGCATGTATAGGAAGTAGGTACCGTGCAAGATTGCTTTCGTTCGAGTCAAGTGGTCATTAGATGATCGCGTTTGGTTCAGACCACAGAGATGCTCCAATAACGTTGATTAATGTCTTCCGCGATTGTCGAACCGACGTTACATTATATTTTCAATTGATTATAATTTACTTTATTTGAACAGACTCCAAAAAACGGAGTTCTCGATTAGTCGGAACTTTTATTTATCAAGTTGGATTTTTGTTTGAAAGAGAATCATTTCTTGTTGGTACCATATAAATCTTATCAAAATCTATCTGATAGTTTGGTATGTACTTAAATTAAAACAACCGAAAAATGTGTATACGTGTCTGCCGAATTATAGTCTGTTGTACGTGAGTACCAACATTTTAACATACTGACAGACGGAAGAATATTTTGCCAGGCTCGTGCCATATACATCGCTCGCTCGGTCCAACTTCTTGTTTTTTTTATTCGAATCTAGGTTTCATCTGTGTCAGTTTGCCATTATAATCTTATCCAGAAAGGAGCAAGGTTATCGCGAGTTTCCTAAAACAGTGGACTCGTTCATACACTGATAACGTCTCACTTGACCCGGCGATTGGTCGTCTCACGATGAATTTCGGTAATTAACATAACGAAGCTCTCGTCACTATTCATCACACATCTACCTCAGTAGATTTGTCATTGCTAATCTTAACAAAACTTCGTAAATAAGTTCTCCTAATCAATCACCATTAAAGCTAATGGTGAGCCTTGGGAGAGGCTTAGCAGTGGATCAAGATAAGCATCTTGATCCACTGCTAAGCCTCTCCCAAGGCTCACCTCTCAGCCCGATCCTGGGCTTCTCATTTCCAACCTTTGGCTAATTAATTAGATCTAACCAATCATCGCGAATTAATCATTCAAATTATTTAAAAAATGACGGTCAAGTCTTAGTCGTTTTCGTAATCACAGAAAATAATTTTATCAAGCTCGCGAGTTCAAGAGTTCTCATAACTAGCTTTAGTGTAATTGATCTAAATGTATAACAATAATTGAGGAACAGGTCTCATACTAGCTCCATTAAAAGAGTGACAAGGAAACAAGGTCTGCCGCTCGCATACAATGCAATATACAGTCACTAACTACTGTTCGTAGCTAGTAATTAATTTAGATTATGTGCCGATAGCCGCGGTACGATGGCTCCATCGTAATTTTATTATGAGAAATTGGTATTTTACGGGAGAGAAAAATAAAGTATCTTATGAAGTTTTATTATTAACCGAGTTTGCACTCGTATCATCCGGCATAGGATTAAATATATGCTAAATATTCGAAATGCCAGAGTTTTTCCTTGGCTTATATAGGCTAAACATTCAAATTTCGAAGTTGTAAGTCTGCTAGAAGTACCTATGAAGTGCTAGAATTTATGAACATGAATCTGACTGAATCCTCGTTCTTGAGTGAGCAAAAATTATTTTATTTTAACTAGGTTATTAGTTAGTTTATTAATTATTATATATTTAAGTAAGTTATAAATAAGTAAGTTTTTAATTTGATTTATCGTCATTGTTTTTCTTATTGATAACTTCTAATTTTAAAAGATAAATTATATAACATATAGTCAAATCCACCTAAACAATTATAGTCAAAACTTACAAACTAATTCGGAAATTAAAGTAGGTTTTTATATAATGACTTTATTAAATTCTACTGACATTAATGTAAATTATTTTGGAAGTATTATTATATCAGTAATTAAGTATATTAGTATTTAGTAGATAGTACATAATCCTATATTTTTTTTGTAATTATGTGAATATTAAAAATGTTGACATTGGTACATTCGAAATTTATTAATTGAATATTGTGTGAAATATTGTAATGTGACTTGCCTAGTATACATAAGTGGTTATAAGGCCAATGAATAATTTTATTTCATTTCATTTCCTTCGAATTCTTTCCTCTGATGATAGGTGATCAGTGAATCAACAAACAACATGTAATATTTTTTAAAAATTCACTTCGAATGTAATTTATAAATATATCTATGAATGTCATGCTCTTATTGCCACTGAAAATACAGGCTTCTATCTATTTTCGCAACGAAGCTACAGGGCGTGGCGTCTGCATGGGCCTTATTTGCTACGAGAAAAGATGATACGGTCATTTCTTTGCTTTGCTCGAGATAATAAGATGAGGTGTATCGGTGATGAAGTGTGGAATGCCATTTAATAAAAAATATGTAATTTCGAGCTTTGAAAAACTTGAGATTTTGTAAAGAACAGCTTTTAACTAGAATTGCGCTGTGTCAAGTTATACGAGTACATTACTATGTATGCCTTGATATTCAACATTTTGAGAATTCTACATTGGAGTCCTGAAGGCGTACAACCGTAGCAACCCAATGTCTTGGAATAGTGAGAGTGATGAATATAGACCCGCATATTTTGTGTGACAGCATTGACCCTGATATGGCGGATTATTGTTTTAATATTTGTAACATAACATCACACATGCTTATTGTCCGAGTGAGTATAGCGCCTCAGCATCAAGTGAAAAAAAACCGCATAAACTATGTACAGGGTTATCGCCTTGGTTGGCTTAACCAAAAAGGAGGTCACTGCAACTGCAACTCTTAAGGAACAAATTTCACAATAGAACCAACTCTGAATTCGAGTTAAACAAAAATCAGCTAATTCATATATTTTGTCGACGACCGATCAATTTTTAGTTTGGAACAGCTGATTTTTTTCTCGAATTCAGAGTTGATCTCATAGTGAAATATGTTCCTTAGGATGAGTACAGTGGTCCGCTTTCTGCTAAGTACACCCCTAGCCGATAACCCTGTGTAATAGTATCTATGTCTAATTGTTAGTCCTTGGTCTTTCAGGCTCTCAGCCTATGCTGTCGAAATTTACCA
This sequence comes from Ligdia adustata, assembly GCA_947049295.1. Lineage (NCBI taxonomy): Eukaryota > Metazoa > Arthropoda > Insecta > Lepidoptera > Geometridae > Ligdia > Ligdia adustata. The sequence goes on from OX346231.1 coordinate 11,524,091, forward strand.
ATAAAACCATGTAATAAGCCCAGAAAAATAAAAAAATAGAATAAGGAATTGATAACCTCCTCCGTTTTTTCGAAGTCGATTAAAAACAATTTCAATTTAAAACGTCCGTTACTGAGAACAGCCATTAAACGTTCTAGTTGTATTGAGGTCAAACGAGGACGAATCAAGGTTAGGGGCAGAATAGAATAATAGTTACACATATTAACATTATTTTAATATGATGCTGGTTTATGGTGTCAGAATTAATTAACAATGACCTAATTATTATTTAAACTCGTGCAAAACTAAGTGATTATAAGTAAACATCCGGTAGATAAGATCGGAATTTAATGTTTATATGTGGAGTAATTCTAATAATAAGTATTCGAAGTTAATTTTATAAATAGGGTAAACGTTGAGGATAACCTTGATAAGTTTAATATCGAATTATTTTAAAAGCTCAGTGTTTATTTAATAACACCTTACCTTATTTAGTATATGTGCTTTATGTAAAGAAATATCTGAACGTGATTTTAACCCTATTAAAAACAACTGATATGATGCTCGTCGTAACAATCTTGCGCACAGGTCGTAATCAATCTTGACGGAACTTGGTATAAAGGTTAAACGAATTTTTAGACATTTATATATTCTTCGGGGATTTTTGACGTGGGGGAGAATTTCCCCCATAAATTGTTGGTGGGATTGTTGCGGCGCTATTAACGGGGTTATTTTAATTGTATTTAGCAGAGAAATGCGAAACACTTTAAGAATATAATACTTATATATGAACAAAACAGTTTATTATTACAGCATTACATTACTAGCAATTGTAAGATTAAGACCTTATAAATGTCCCGATATGTCTCCTGTTACCGATTTTTCAATCTAATAGAAATTCTTGTGAAACGTCAAACGTTATTTAAATGTATATTTGATCTCCCCCTTGCCTGAGTGCCTAGCTGTACTATCTCGTGTCCCCAATAAGCTAAGACTGAGAACCGTACCGACGACATCGTTTATCAATCGCAGTTTTTTTGTTGTCAATGGCGCGCCAATTAGTCGAACTAAATCACTTACTAACTGACTGTCACAGAAAAAATAATAGTACTACTGCAGTGCTACCATTAGCAATAGTAGGGGAGCCCAAGAGGGGATTTTGTGAACTACTCGAGCGTGTCAGATTAATATATGCGATAGATAGAAAATATACTCGTACTTACTGTACAGGATGTAAGAAATCTTTACATCCTGTACAGTAAGTACGAGTATATCTTCCAAATATTAACTCTCAATAGACAGTCGAGCTAATAGGACAGCACGCCAAAATATATCAAAATAACTTAGTTTGATTGGAATACTTAAATGCGTCACATTAAGATAAGGTAGGTTTATTACTAGCTAAACAGTGAACATGTCAATAATTAAATGATTTGAGTGGAACGTTTGGGAGTGGTAGGGATTTCATTTTTCTTATCTATTTTTACCTGTATGGCCAAACCCACCATGAAAATTTACAGATTAACATATATTTGTTATCAGAGACACGATGGAGCATAGAAAATATCATAATATGACACGCTCGAACATATCCGTGTTTAGGTTCTGTTGAAAATAAAATATATATTACCTAGAAGCTTTCTAGATGCTTCTTCCACCGCTAGAATGGGAAAAATATATAATATTTTCTACTTCCCATAAGCTAAAATTCAAAGTCTAATATGTCTGTCTCTACGACGCTCGAGTAACTCTACACATTTAGCACTCTGGGCTCCCCTACTACAATGACATCTTTTTTGCTACTGATATAGAGAGCAAAAATCAAGATGCTTTAAGTGATAGCGACCGATTAATAATTGTGATGGAAGAGAAAATTGTAACAAATATCTTTGAAGCGACTGGTATTTTAACATTCCTTTGCTTGTATGTATGTAGTATATAATATAAAATTTATGAAAATCACAGTAATAATAGATGTAGTAGACTAAATATAAGTATGATTTCGGATCACGTCTAAGATTTCATACATAATTCTCACGTTTCTTTCCAAAGAGGGTGTGCCGCCATACCGCTCGCGGTGTAACTGGGTCACAACCTCGATGCTTGACAATCAAGATCTCGTTCTGAATGAATACATGTATCGACGATCGAGATCAATCGACAGGAGTTTATAGTATGTACTGAGGATTATAAGATTAAATAAGACCTTTTTACGGAAATAAGTATGCAGAGCAGATTTTCACAAAAAAATACGTCCCGGACGAATACTAATTTTTAAAATTCGTAGTGTTCCATACAACAAGTTTCGTCATCGCATCCATACATACAAACACACTAAAGTCCACAAGTCTTCTACCTATCGACTGGCGTCCTAGCATTTTGTTTGCCTTACCGTCTTACCGCGTCTTAAACGTCTCCTTTAAGTTAGTGATAGTCTAGTCGATAAACCCCTAGCCTCACAAGCGAAAGAGCACGGGTTCAATGCCAAGTTCACGCGTGCACCTCTGAATTTTCACACTCATCTATATATTAAATCGAAAGATCTACCACGTGTTTAAATGGTGAAGAAACATCGTGAGGAAACTTATCGTAAAGGTTAATAGCTTAAATTATGTTTTTTTATCCTATACAGCTAGGCATTTGACCACAAGTTCTCAAGACCACGGAAGTCAGCCCTAGCCCTGTAGCCCTAGATAGAAGCATGCCTAGTCTGGAATATACTGGCTCTAAAGGAAGGCTGCCGGAACACACTGTTATTGTGCTTGGCTACAGATTTTACAACTTGAGGGTGAAGTGAAGTTTGGGGACTTCACAATATGGCCAGCATGGTGGACTATCCGATTCAACCCGATAATAGGAGAGACCTGTCCCCAGCAGCGGAGAGCTATAGGTTGCCACGCAACGCAGTCCCCACTCCAGAGCCCTTATTCACTATGATGATTTTAATTCGTAACGCGGCCGTGTTATGTTAAGCGCGTTGCATTTACGTGGAACGATAATCACTACGCCAATTTTAAATTTCATATCATGCCTTTATATGGAACACGCTCGTTTAGAATTATCAGAATAACGTATTACGTCAACATAATGGTAAACACGTCACGCGTTTTCAGCAAGGAATGCCGTTGTTTGTTAAAGAATAAGGGCCCAGAACTCGTTTACCTCAGCGGTTATCGGTATTAACACAACGCATTAATTTGCGGCTAATAACAGTAATTTCGGTAGCGTGTAGTTTACATAAGTGCAGTATTGCACGCTTCATATTGTCTAATATTGGACTGGTTACATCAATCATACATCGCTTACCACTTGCCCAATACACATGTTACACAACATTATACCTCATTAGTAATTAAAACATTATCGAAATATTTGGAAACTGTTTCGTCAGAACAAAACTAATTAAGTGGCAACATAAAATTATTTGTATGCCTGTTTTTAACCTGCGATGCATAACGACGGGGTGATATAGTTTTCACGTGTCTGTGTCTGTCTGTCTGTGGCAACATTTGCCAGGCAGTTTCTGAACGGATGGACCGATTTAGACTTCGTTTTTTGTTTTGTTTGATAGGTGTCAGAAGATTTCTTAGCAATTGTAGCTTAGAAAATCGGTCAAAGGTCCGATTACATATTTTTTCACAATTCTGTTAATGTAGGAAGGTAAGGAAAGGACTAGTAGAATACTATGATAATTTGAAATCCATAATATCCGCGATCACAAATGTCTGTATTTTTTTTAAATACCAATTTCTTGTTACTTAAATAATGTAATTAATGAATTTCTTTAAACTCAAGTAACCATAGCATTATGTCATTGAATTCATGAGCCGTTTACATAGCTATAGAACTTTATCTGTAAAACTACAACACAGCGATAATGAAATGCAATGGCTACTCTCGAGCTATAAAGAAACTACAGCGGCAGTAGCCATCAGCTGCATATTAACGAGTAACGACCCACCACCGAAACAAATAGCAATTAAAAACTTTCAATGTTACCTTTTGTTTACAACCGAATAGTATTTTTGGTAGGTGTTGAGCTGTAGATAGAAATTTAGAGTTGGAAATGATAGTGCGCTTGTTGACTTCCACACTTGTTGATAAACACCTTTTAAATAACAGACTTTTCAAAAAGTAGGTCCTCAACTAAACTATTTTTATGTGTTAGATACTCGATTTTTCAGCCTAGATTGATTTGGAATAAAAATATAGGAATTGAAAAAAAATCGGGTAACATACATTAAAAATACATTCGAACTGTATACATCCTCTTTTTTTGAATTTCTAATTTTTTTATGTAAGTCTATTACGTAGACACAGGCTCCGTATTTTTTTGCATTATTTTTCATACATAGAATTGGTTGCTTTAGGTTGAAGGTTAATTTCACTGTGCCTAAATTATTCCAATCTTTAAAAACTATAATTCCATAATATTGATAATCTATTATATACTTCATACTATGTTCAATTTCTCTAAAATCCACTTCTTCTTGACCTAAGCCGTTATCTATTCTAAATTTAGCCAAGGAGTTGATAAAAAAAACGCAGTCGGCCTCACACCTGAGTCATGAAACTATTTACACGGCCTTTTAACAAGTAACAAGATAAACCGATAAATAATCATTTGTATATAAACTAGTTTCCTGTAGAGATCTTGTGATGTAGATCAAATAGATAAAAATAACAAGACGCATTAAGACTGTCACAGCGACGGAGATATTACATTTGACCGAGCGAGCGAGCGAGCGAAACGAAATTTTCTATATATTCTATCGAAGCGCTTTAGGTTAAACAATTTTTTCTTACAAGTCTAATTTCATTAGTACATCGTTGTTTATATTATCTGGTGTGTAATAAGAGATACTGTATTTCATATATACCTACTCGTATAATGATGTTGGCTGTCGTGAAGAAGTCGTTAGTATTAAATCAAATAAATGTCATTGCACCCCTGCTGGGCACGGATCTCTCTTGACGGCGCTGGTGTGGTTTGTGACAGAAAGCATTTAGTTGTAGTATTTTTTTTTATTTGTGTCATGAATGTTGGTTCCTGTTACAAATAAATATATTTCTATTCTATTCTTACAAAAGCCATAATACATCACATTAGAAAAATTGCGGATTGGGGAATTTATTTACCTATGAAAGCTTCTCCGATAAGCAGGTTACCTCAACATATTTTCGTCACAGTTTAAGCGTGTGCGGTGCAGGTGCGCGCGTAATCTAGTAATTGAACTTGCGCTCTTACTGGCTCCCACTAAATTTATAACTACTACTGGGTACTAGGATACACTGCACAGTAATTCTTTTTATTAACGTGACCTAAAGTCGTGGCCGACTAGTTACATCAGTCGAATTGTTAGTGCAAAGAGTAGTATTGTTATAAAGCCACGAACGTGCGAGAATCCAAACATACGCGACGTTTTGTGCTTTATTGAATGTTTTTAGTAGTAATACCTTATTATTGTCATATAACGTGCGTCCGCAATTATTGTGCTCGTGTGAATTAAAAATACGACGATAATGTAAGGTTAAGGTAGAGACGATTCGGTTTTGTAAAGTGTAGCCGCGAACGAAGCGACGGATGTATGAAAAATGATATTGAAATCGGCTGGTAAACAGCGCTTTAACAGATTATCGCTTTTTAATCCTTATTCTGCGAAATGTTGAAAACACGACTACAATAATATTGCGACTTTTTAAAGTACGACTGCTTATAGACCGATATTTTCATCTTCAGAACGCTTAATTGTTGATTTACATGTGTTTCGCATGTCTATGCATAAAATTATTGCAATAGGCCGGGAAAAAAACGACACCAAACTTCTCTAATATATGGTTAAATACTAACTAAAACATAAATTAAACCACTCAAAATACATTTCAGACGCCTAAAAAAACAGAATCGTAGTAAAGGTTAAAATATGAAATTTGGTTCAGAATAGAACTACGGCCTGAGTGCTAAGTGCGAATTCTTCACACACTTTATAGCGCCGGCGACTTAAGTTTCGTATTGAAACAAAACAGCGCCACCTAGCGTCAGTGTTTTGATTGAATGTCAATTCCACACAAAACTTACATGACGCCGGCTTTCGCCAAGACCATTGACCAAGTAAAAATACTCGTACTAATCACACATACGTCACTGACAGACGAAATAAATGTTGCCAGACTTGAAGCAGAGACGCATCACTCACTCACTCAAAAGATACCAGCTAATAGAGGTGTACTAAGCCGAAAGAGGATGATTATACTGATCATTACGAACAACTCTTACTATCTGACCAACTCTACAATCGAGAAAAAAAATCAACGGTTTCATACACAAGTTATTCGGTCGTCGACATAATGTATGAAACAGCTCATTTATATTTCTCGAATCGAGTTGGTTTCATAGTGAACATTGTTGAGTAGGATGAGTGTTGTGACCCCCTTTCGGTGTAGTATACCCCTAGCCGATAGCACTGTATAAATCAACGAAACAGAAAGTGTAATACAAAATGTAGAACTTAATTAGTGCCTTTAGTTGAGAATGTTGTTGTGTCAGAAATGTTACATTTCCAGCGATAACAATTCCACTATTATTGTGTTACGTTGTCTGTGTGTTATGTTTTCATCAGGTTGTTGATTCGGTGCGTAGATATTGTTGTAAATATTTTGCTGGTACAGTTATAACTTTGTTGCCTGTTTACACATACAGTTTAGTGTTTAGTATATAATTACTTGAGTGAAACGCAGTTTGTCGACTGGAAATTTTTACTGTCTTCAAAATAGAAAGTTCAACATTTTACTGTACTTTATATTGTCTGTTATCCGATTTCTTGGAAAAACAAACTATTAGAAAAAATACTTTACAAAATTTTGTACATATGAACTTTTTATTAATATTTCCAGTAGTTCGTTCTGTAAATTGAAATGGGTAACTAAGAAATTAATATGCGCTTTATGAGTCGGTCGGTTATCACCTTCATTTAGTATTAAAATTACTAACACCTATCTGTAACCCACGGCGTTACACACTACAACAAATGGAAAATATTTCAAGACACCCCTACACCCTATAATGAATAAACCTTCCAAATTTCATGTCTCTAGGTTCAGTGGTTTAGGCTGTACGTTGATTTCTAGATAATATAAGTCAGTCAGGACTTGCTCTTTTATACAATGTGTAACAAAAAAGTGTGACAATACTTAAGGATGTTATTCTACCAATAATTTTGTTCTCGAATTTTGCAATATTTTGTATTTTGATGCAAATACATCAAGTATGAAATCTCGAGAGAGCTAAGAAGACCCTCGAGTATTACAATGATCATATTTCATGGTTCATTTACAGTTGTGTATATGCCCAGTGTAACATGACTCCTGTAATACAATCTTTGATGATAATGCAGTAACGAAGGAAGTAGAATAATCACTAGCTCATCTAAGCATGGTGAGATGTAGACCTTGCCACCTGCATTCATATACTAATTGATAAAAATATTACTAATAACTAGAGAAATAAATCACAATGTAACGATTATAAGAACTATTAAATTATGTAAATATGTTTATGTAATGGCAAAGACTTGCCATTGCTATCCAGAGGGGCAATGCAGCCAGTGTGATGGGTACTTTTGCACCAGGTACAATCAAAGGCGGGCTATTTGATTGCTGACGTGCATTTAATTGTGATTTTATTTTATTTTATGACTATATTACTAGGTAATATATGTTTTATAATGTTATCATATTTCGAATATAAAAATAAGTTTATTATTTTAAGTGATTAATAATGCAAATGTAACAGGACTTGCATGTAACGCAAGGTATTTAAAGGTCTATAAATATTTGTTGATTTATTCTACTGCTAAATAAATGTATGTGGTTATTTCTAGTAACTATGTGAGTTCACAGAATTACTAGAAATCTTTTTAGTACAACAAAATCTTTTTAACCGACTTCATAATAGAAGGATGTTGTCAATTATTTGGCAGGTAACTAGACCGTTTAAAAAAACAATTATATTACTAATGTTGCCTGGAAGAGATCACTTTTTAGCGATAAGGCCACCTCTTGTAGCACAGTAAGAATTGTTTACTTATATTTCATGTTTTGTTTATCTACAATAAACAACGTCAAAAATAAATGTCAATAGTAATTAAAAATGTAGGTACAGTTACAAGTGGTCAGGTATAAATGGTATCTAGATCGGTACAAAAGTATGGCTTGTGAATCAAACGAACTGAAAAATATTATACAGACACTTGCTGTTAAAATTATAAATAACTGTACTAGATTACTTTCAGATGGCGCTCCATTCGACTGCTCTTTTTTATGTGTATCAGAAGCAACTGAAACGATTTAAAAAAAAAACGAAAATAATCTTCCCATGTGATAAGTAAAAAAAACTGCAATATTAATGTAAAAATATGAAAATCGGTCCAATGGCTTAGCATGTAAATCAAAATAACTGAAAAATGTGTAAGTCGTTAGTATATATATTTTTATAAGAACTACGTCTGGACACACGAGTAGTGATTTCTTCAAAATATAGTTACTAATAAAAAAATAAAAAAATCATACACTCAAATATAGACGAATAACTTTACTTACTTTGTTATTTGTTCGCATACTCCTTATTACCTAGCCTTCAAGAATGTAACCCTATAGCATGAAGGTGATAACTAAGTACCTGGAATTTGACTGTAGGTATGCTCAGCACCTAGTAAGTGAAGTACATATGTATGTATGAGTATGTGTATGTATTAGATATTCTAAGAATGTAGGCCGTTGAATGAACGCCCGCGCCGGTCATTTATAAGAACCAATGATGAAATAATAATTACGTAAGATCGTTCCTGTTGCATTCATTTACCCACTATTAGTATGTATGTATAGCAGATTATATCTACAGATTAAACTTTAATCTAGACATCGTGTGTCGGGTCGCTCTCTTCTGCTTATGGGGACCGGATTGCTCACGGTTTACACATTACATAGAATATCAAAATGTAATATTGATTTGGATTTAGTCAAAATTGAGTTATTTGTCTTATTTTTTAAGTTTTTAGATCCATATGGATGTAATGTAACCCAAAAAATTAAGATGCAAGTTAAAAGTAGCACGAACCTCGAGTCTGTGTACTCGTAGTATAAATGTATAAATAATCAGGCGCTAGCACTGATAACTGTAACTCGCCTGGTTGATGTGACGCTGGTGTTATTTCGTAAAGCTGACACTCACCTGTGTGTCTCTAAGGTCGGGCTCGCTGGCTGCTGTGAGCAGCTCCAGGGACTTGTCGTCCCTTGCAGCGCACACATCGCCCGCGCTCGCACTGATGGCTCGTCTTCGAGCTTCTTTCTTCTCCTTGTCCTTACCGGATAGCATGTTCTTGGTTTTAGAGAGTAAGTTGAGAGGCTTCATCGATTTGCGGACCTGTAATCAATGAGATTAGTTTTGTTTACAAGAACATTTGAGGCTTCACGAGATTCGTCTAAATTAAATGTTGAATTTTTATCGTGTATTTATTTAAGTCGTAGAATAAATAAACTAAGCAGAAAATTCGGTGAAACTGTGATAATTTCTCCTTGCACTTGCAACTCCTTATCATGCCCTCAGAAGTATGAGTAACGTATTCTGAGGGCATGATAACGAGTTACAAGTGATAAAATAGTTATTCAAGAGTCGAAACATGATATCAGTAAAAATATTACCATCACTAAAGTAACCGTTACCGTGGTCATTGTCACAGAGTAACTAACGCTATTACGGCAGCACCAGGAATTGACCGCAATGAGAGTAATTAATGTGAGCCATTTACTTTATATTGCATCTCGTTTGTTTTATATCAAGGTCGCTCACGCAATGACTGCACAATAGGACAGAGGTATAATTCCTGCATGACCGAAATTGCCAGTAACGCCAATATCTATCTTAACCAATCTATAGTTATAGTATAGTTTTATGTACCTATACAACAAGCGCAGAATTTGAATCATGCTTCTCACGCTCACACTTTCTGAATTTTATCAAGATATAATGTTACTAAATATTTTTTATAAAAATATTGATACGTACCTTGCTTTTAACAGTCCCAGGATGCACAAAATTGTCATCGTCTTTATTTTCTTTAGTTTGATCTCTAAGTCCCAACACTAACATATCATCCAATGACGCTTGTATATGCCTTCTGAATACAGGTCGGGCTTCCTCGTGACTCCTAGAGGAATATATGGACATTGTATCCATGCTAGCCTTGCTTGTACCACCAGATATTACGGTTACATTTTCTACAGACTCATTTGACTGCCAATCCGGCGGAACCTTCCTAGATTCTTCATAAATCTCTACGGAATTGAACGTTTCCGCTACTTGGTCTATCTCCAAATCGACGTCCAACTGAGAGGGTATGAACTCATAGTGATGACTCTCGTTTTCTGTATACACTTGGTCGTAAACTACACCGTTGGGAACTACACCGTTGGAGTACTGGCGAGAACTGGACGGTATATTACCGTACACGTTATTATAGTTATACGAATCTTCTTCATTTCTAGGACTCAGATGGCGAACGGTTTGCATGTCGTTGGCGTTGAGGATAACATCGTCCAAGTTCAGAGGACGACCCTGACCGCCGAAGCCGTCTACGACCGGTGTCGTGTTCGATAAGAAGGAACCGTCGGCGTCGAAGCTGCTGCAACCGACCAACCCGAGCGGACGTCGAGGTATCTCTTGCCTGAATCTATTCGGAGGCGGCTGTGCTCCCGCGAACTCTACAACTAAAATGCGATCAGCTATATTTCTGCCGTCATTATGAAAACCGATACCTGAGTCGCTGTTGCTGGAAGTTGTAGTTATCTCACTGTGATTGCTCGGTTGAGGAGAATTAGCGATAAAGTCCGGAGGATCATTTCTTACATCTTCCTGACGACACGGTTGCCGATCACGAGGTACTCGGAACGCTTGTACCGCCCGATTGCATCGTGAAAAGTTACCCATAGCCGGACTGTCTCCCTTCAAAGCTAACTTGGATATTTGCTGCAGATTCGGACTGGAGCAATCTTCAGCAGGTAGAGAGTACATGCCTTTTATGACGCCGACGACGTACTCCGCTGATGGCGGAAACTCTAAACATCTTTCGGCGACTGGATCTCTAGTGCAAGCGATCTGGAACTCTCTGGCTCTCGCTATGTGCGCTTCGTGCTCGGCCATTCTCGGATCGACTGCAAACACATGACAACTATGCGACGCCTCCGCTTCTGTCATTTCTGCTGACGTAACCAATCCAAAGTACCTTCTATCGGCGTCTGATCCACAACCGGCAAAGACTATTCTTTCTCGCTGGTATTGCGCTAAGATTTGTCCTGATGGGCGTCGAAGAATAAGAGAGTTGGGTAGAACAGATAAAAGAACGGGTGCAGCGGATCGCCTTTCCTGTCGCAGCTTTCTAACAGCCGTTCTGACATTGCCAGGAGCAGCGCTAGAGGCAGCCTGGGGAGTTTCAATGGTGCCTAAGTATCCCACAACAGTGCGGCACTCGAGGCGAGCGATGTGGTTGGGGGTTAACTGTGCACGACTTAGGTTTTGAAGAATCTCGTGAACACCAGATGTGCTGGGAGCAGCATGGCAAGCTGGAATGTTTATAAAAAACAGATGTAATCATTTTTTAACAAATTATTTCAAGAATATGAATTAATGGTTATTCAGGTGGAATATGTATACTTCCAAGCAACCTTAGGATGAAAACCTTTGAGAAAAAAAGATGTATAGGACGGGGGTGTACTTACAATAAAGAAAGTAATCTATACTTAAAAACACATATACAAATATACACAATTACATTATAATATACATATATGCTAATACATACATACTAATAAAAATATAGAATCGGATAAAATACATTCATATTACTATTCAATTTAATATAAGAGAGAGAAAAATACTTAGAGAGAGTATACTTCCAGCAAGCAATGATAAAAGGAAATCAGAAGTAAAAAAAAACATCAGTTATACAGAAGACAAATAAAATTTCCGTAACTTGTCTTTAAAAGTAGCAAGAGATGGAGCTTTCCTAACGTCCAAAGGCAAATTGTTCCATAAAACTACAGCTTGGACGGCAAAAGAACTTTTGTAGAAAGTTTTATGATGCGTAGGCATCTTAAGAGCAAGATTTTCCGACGACCGAAGAGACAAGGCATGGGAGTTATGCACATAAGATATGCAATCTTTTAAATAATGCGGCGCAGTGGGATTGAAAAGAATATTATAGACGAGGTGGAGAATGTGAGCTTTCCGTAGAAGGTGAATAGGCAGCCACTTGAGCTTAGTTCGAAAGTGAGAGATGTTATCATATTTGTGTAGACCGAAAATAAATCTGATACAGAAATTTTGAAGCCGCTCAAGCTTGTCTAGCTGGTCCTCTCGAAGGTAACAAGCGTCAGCGTAGTCTAGGATTGGAAGCAGAAGAGATTGTGCAAGCGCAACTTTAGTAGCAGTAGGTAAAAAATTTCGAAGGCGCTTCAATGACGCACCAGATCAAACATCTTACAGCTCACGGACTGCAAGTGAACATCCCAGCTGAGAGATCTGTCCATTGTTATACCAAGGTTCTTAACTGAGTCACTGTAGGGTAAGACAATACCGTCAAGAACAACTTGCGGAAGTGTAGCCCAATCAATTCTGGAGATCATGCGAGAACTACCAATGATCATTACCTGCGTTTTTGTTGGATTTATTTTTAAGCCAAAGGATCTGCTCCAGTTAAGTATTCGTGATAAATCACTATTAATGGTGGCTACAGCAGAGGGGAGTTCATTAAAAAGAGCTTGAGAGTACATTTGGAGATTGTCTGCATATAAGTGGTAGGAAGAAGAAAGTTGTTTGGATATAGAGTTAATAAAAATCGCAAAAAAGAGAGGAGATAATACGTCGCCTTGTGGCACGCCAGCCGTTGTGTTACACCATGAAGAAAACGAGTCTTCAAGGTGAACACGCTGCCGACGCCCATACAGATAACTGTGAAACCAATCAATCACCGATGGAGATATGTTAATAGAGCAAAGTATTGCTAGGAGGATATCAAAATTGACGGTGTTAAAAGCATTACTGAAGTCTAACAGTGTTAGAACAGTAAGCTTACCATCATCCATACCCCTAAGTATGTCATTGGTGATCTTAATAAGAGCAGTGACAGTGCTGTACCCCGGTCGGAATCCGGATTGGAAAGGGTTTAAGCGGTCTTGTTTGATAAGGAAAAAGTTAAGTTGTGTAAGCATAAGTGATCAACAGTTAATACATGCATTAGCAGTACAACCATAGAACCACATACCTATGTAATAAATGTCCTTTAGCCATCTGTAATATATATTATACATGTTAGTAAGTCACTAGAAAGTTGTAGAAGTGTCAGAAGTCTCTAAAGTATTTTCAAATATCAAAAATTACTACCATCCAAAGCATTATATTTCTATTTAGTTCCACTTCAGCTTGCACCAAATATAATATATGAAAGCATTTTACATTTCTTTAAAGATTTCAACCTTTTTAACACTAAAGTAACTAGATACCAAAAGTACATAATTTCTATTCATGTTTGAAATAAAATCGTTACCTGGATGGTGCATAGTTGGCTGCGGTCTTCGCCGCGGGGGTGGGTGCCTTCGCCTGGTTCTAGCTCTCTCATCAGGCTCAGTATCTTCAGTATCAGTCGGTGGAGCTTCTCTAGGTGACACGCTCAGTGCTATAGCCCCAGGCGCTGCAGCAACCAGCCGTGCTACCGACGCATGCGGAGCACGGGCTACATTAGCCCCGTCAACTGCGAGCAAAGCGTCGCCAGCCCGCAAACCAGCCCGTTCCGCAGGACCTCCGGCCGCTACGGCTGACACCACACACGGCCGCTGACCGGCTATAGTAAACCCGAACCCACCCGCACCTCTAGCTACTACCAGCCGCCGCTCTGTAGTCCTAGATATCACCGCTCTACGACGTCTTCTTCTTTGCTGTTGGGGCACCATCTCGAAAACTTATTATGCACTAACAAGAAACAGGTTTTTCTAACGGATACTGCACATTTTTGCACTTTGATGAATTGAGAGTGAAAGAACTTATAGTGCACAAGATGAATTATGCAGTTTCTAAGCTAATTTCGCACAGAAACAGGAATAACAAGAAATAATGAAAGTTTTAAGACCACCAGCACCTGACGTTTAGAAAGTTTGCTTATTTCACTGATGCGTTCATAACTTTTTTGATATTATGTGCTTTTGGCACAGTCGATAAAAATCTAAAAGCTCGACCTAATAACCAAACTTATTTTTAAGTTTTTGTCCAAATTATTACTAAAAACAAGTGAACAGCTTGAAACAATTCAAAAATTAAAAAAAAATCTTATACCATAGAATATCATTAACCTTGGTTTCATGCAAACATGAAATTATTTGGTTATATGATAGATCGGTTGAAGTCATTGATTTATTTTGAACGCTGACTAAACAACGAAAAGCGACCTAAGGTCTTTAATGTCACTGTCAGTTAAAAGACGTCAAATCGTAAAATTGTGTTTATTTTATGTGTTCTCTGTTCTCCACGTTGTTTTGTTTTCGTTTTGTAAATTAAAGTTCTACTATTTTAAAATCATTTAATTTATAAGTTTAATCAAGAGGACAACATACATAATGGCGGTAAGCTTATTTTATATGTACATTATTTATTTCTTTTAAAAATATAACCTATCCATCACACCAATTTTAACCATATTTTGTTTGTAAATTTCAGAAAAAAGGCAAAGCTAAGATCAGCAAAGTAAAGAGGAACAACCAAACAACGAATAAAATGAAGAAGCAGGGTAAATTAAAGCTGCAGAGGCACCGAACAAAGCCTCAAAAGAATAAACAGCCTCAGAAGCCCCAAGAGGAATATGAGAGTGATAGTGACTCCGCATCGGGCGAAGAATGGGTGGATATGTTGGACGACGAAGAGCAGAAATATATCATGAGCAGGCTCGCTAAACAGCCTCAGTTACTTTCTAATGTGCCGGAAAAAGAACCTGAACAAAAGTGAGTTCCTATACATCGTAATTACCAGGATATACTTATGTTAACCAAATCAGTTCTTCTATTTAGTTGGTATTCTTGGATAGGCGGAATATAGTTAATACAACATCTAAAATTTCATAGTTGGACCAGGAAAAGTAAGTGGTAATATGTAAATTAAGAACTCATTCAGCTACTAAATCAATAGATTAATAATCTGGAACAGTAAGAGATTCCTGTGCCTCGCTGTAGAACAATTTAAAATACTATTTTAGGTTATAATTATTAACTATACTAATGATATTGTAAAGAGGAAAGATTTATATTCTTGTATGTAACAACTAAAGTCAAAAACTAAAGGACTAATTTCAAAAATTCTTTCACTGTTAAAAAGCTACATTGTTACTGTGTAACTTAGGCTATAAAAAAATAGAGATCAACCTGGTCACAATATCTGTGCACCTGAGCTCGTGATTCGTACTCGGCATTCTAAAGTGTGATGACGTTACAGCTACTGTGCTACCCGGGTGGGTATGACCGATTCGTTTGCTACGGTTAAAAACATTATATTATAATAACACGCATCTTGTTAGTGGTTAGTAATTATCTGATAGTGATAAGAAGTACAATGACGTGCCTCAGTGTTTTAATCAAAATCTAAAACCTCTGGGAAAGCTTTTTAAAGTGTCGAGGAATCCAAAACACAGAATAAAGTGGATGACAGCTATAAGCAGAGTTGGTGCATTTACACCTAAAACTACTACGTACTGTTGTGAAGATCATCTTAAAGTTTTTTTTTGTCGTTGAGGTATTTTTATCGAAAAGGGGCGAAACATGCTACAGCACCATTTACTGGCCGATTTCAGTAATATTTAGTACAAAAATATTACTCAATATTATATCATAACAGATTCCTGATAATAAAAAAAATCGGTCATGAGGTTGCAATTTTTTTTAACAATTGTTAAATATCGCTTTGTTAATTAACAACTTTCACAATGAAACCAGCTCTGAATTTGGGAAAAAATAATCAGCTGTTTCATACATTTTGTCGACAACCATTCAACATTTTGTATGGAACAGCTGTTTTTTTTTCTTGAGATCAGGGTTGGTCCCTTTGTGAAAGTTGTTCCTTAGGCTTAATATGAATGAATGAATGAATGAATGAATGAATGAATGAATAGTTTAATTGCGATAATTACAACATTACACATATTATTACAACCAAACTATATATAATAATAAATAAATTAAAAGTAATGAAATATTTATCACAACCCGACTCCAACTCAGCAAAATGCTGGTTGTAACAACCAGCGCTGATCTTCCGCTGGAGCCGGCAAGTGACCTCACGCACGCATTACTTGACAGTAAACAGCAAAATTAACATTAGTAACTATAAAACAAAACAATATAAAATTTAAACTCATTTTAAAACATCATACATATATATCATCAAAGTTACGAAGCAAATTAACAAAAAAATAATAATAACCTAAAAATTTACACATAAGATTTGTTTGGATAACATGTAACATTAACACACAATAACGAATACATAAAACGCATACAATATTATGAACAAATTATATATAACTTAAATTGCGCTTGTGTCTTGGATCAGCTGTTCCTCTCCCCGCTGATGAGCATAAATGAATATTTTTAGCTTATTCCTAAAACTGTTCAAACAACGCAGATTCCTTATCGGTGGCGGAATATTGTTCCAACACTTTGATGCAGCATAGCGGAAACTACCTCTGAAGGCGGCAGAGTGGTGTCGTTCCATTGCTAGCTGCATCGCAGGTTTACGGGAGAGTAAAGGATTCCGTCCTGTCAACCACTTCAACTTATTGCTGAGATAAGACGGAGTTTGGTATTTAATGATCCCGAACAGAAGACATGCCAGATGGAATTTACGGCGGTGCATCATTTTCAACCACGCATTCTTGTTCAGGAATGGGGTCACGTATGATCTCCACGGGATATCGAAACAAAACCTGGCACAAGCGTTCTGAACACGTTGTACAAGTCTTTGAGTCGTAGCCAGAAGTCTTGGCCCATACACCGTGTCCATATAATTAAGCCTAGATAAAACTAATGATTCTACAAGCTGAATACGCAGACTTTCTTTTAAGAAGGGTCTTAGCTTATACAACACTTTTAATTTATAGAAACAAGTTTTAATACAATTAGCCATGTGTTTTTTGTACCGTAACTCGCCATCCATAATCAGACCCAAGTTGCGCGCTTCATAGACTCGTTCTATGGGTTCACCCAGTAGTGTAACATTAATGGACGGATTGTAACTAGCCAGCTGATGTTTACTACCAAAAACTATATATTTTGTTTTGGTCGGGTTCAGCAACAGGCAGTTACTTGTAGACCAAGTGGCCACTCTCGCGAGATCCTCATTGAGTTTAAATATTGCATGATCGACATCCCTTGGTTTACATGATATATATAATTGAATATCGTCAGCATATATGTGCATCTTGCAATTAGAAATATGTTGGACAATATCAGCTGAGTACAGTATAAAAAGAATTGGGCCCAGAATTGACCCCTGAGGTACTCCCGGCTAACTGCTAACTTATCTGATACTATATAAGTTCCATCAGATTGGCCTATTTTCACATACTGGAAACGATTGCTAAGGTAACTATGGAACCACTGCACAGCTGCTGGGTTGAATCCGTAGTAACTAAGTTTTGACAAAAGAAGGTTAATATTTAAGCAATCAAACGCCCTAGAAAAATCTAGCAAAGCCAAGATAGTGCACATTCCCTTATCCTGAGCACTATGGATATTATCGGTCACATCTAGTAAAGCAGTTGTAGTAAGTACTTCTTCCTTTCCTGAAACCTGATTGCAATTCCGGTAAAATGTTATATTTTTCAAGAAATTCGGTAAGTTGCATACAAACAGCTTTTTCCATAATCTTCGAGAGGCAAGGCAAAACACTTATAGGTCTAAGGTCTTTCAGTTCTACAGGATTAGAATGTTTCGGTAATGGGCGTACTATTGCTATTTTCCATACATCGGGAAAAATTTGGGTAGTAATAGATGTATTAATCATAGTCTGTATAACATCTATGGTGTACGGAAACGTTCTAAGAAGCATATCTAAGCTTATACCATCCCCTCCTACGGCATTTGACTTCAGACTTTTGATTATTTTAATTAGTCTGTCTTGACTAATCAGTTCCATGCGGAAAATTGCGTCACTAAATCTATGGTATTCAAAAAATGAAAGTTGCGAAATGAGAATATTTCCGATAGTAGGTAATGTCAAAAAATGATTATTAATAATGTTCGGGTCATTAAACAAGGACGGTAGTTCACAATCGCTACTAGGAAGTAATGTATCTTTGAGATTTTTCCAAAGCTGTTTAGGTCGCTGTAAGTTATTATTTATATTATGCTTAAAATAAGCTGCCCCTTATATAGTCATAATATAGTCACCCCTTTTGGCTTAGCTGAAAACCCTGTAATTATATTCCCTGTATTGTCGATTACTTAAGTGAATGTATACTTTTAAATTGACAGAATAGGTTTCATATTTAATAAGTAGGTATTTTAGGTTAGGCGCTAACCCACCAACCTTCGAAAATAGAAACATACTCGTAAGTAGGTACCCAAATAACAAAGCTTTACAAGTTCATAGATTACCAATATAACCTGAAGACATTTTATTATTTATTTATGAGTATCTAACTTATAGTATTTGTAATATATATTGCTTTAAAGACATGCTTACTTTTTATTTTAATTCTACGTATTTCAGAAGCCGTATAATACTTATTTTTTATAAAATATTGAGCTACCATCAAGCTATCCACTCTTAGTAAATTGTTCGAGTGGCCTTTCTGGAATTCTTCTGCAATGAACGGTAGTAAATTATAAAAAAAATCTTACGAGTTAATACTAAGACAACAGCCATAACAACAAACTATCTGACACTTGCAAGGTTTTTTAGGCAACAGAATCTAAACAAAGAGCAGCGCAGGGTGTCTTTATTTGTATGAGATTCAGTACTGGCGCGTGGCGCGCCGGCGTGTTACTCGACCTACGACGTCATAACAATTGGCGGGAAGCTCGGCATTTTAAAAAAGTGGTTTAAACTTCTCATATTGATAACTTTGTTAATACTGCATGTATTTACGTGAAACAAAAACTTATATGATGTACATAGTCTATGCTTTGATAGTGAGTATATTTTAATGTTACATTTTAACCCTTTTGTGTTCTCCATTCCCATAGGGGCACCAAGCGCAAAAGAGAGAAGAAAGAGAAACCTCGTAAACAGACAACACATGGAAGTGACAGTGGAGCGGAGTCAGATGGAATGTCAGACAGTGGTGCTGGCTCCGACAGCGAAATAGAAGAGAAATATGAGATGGAGCAAGCTGAGAGACCAAAGAAAAGAATGAGATCACTGCTGCCCATCAAAACTAAAGAAGGATTGTTGGAACAAAATGTAGAAGTTGATGGTAATGTTATGTATATTGAATAATACTCCTTCTTAAAATCAATTATATATAGCCTTTATTCTCTGAAAACAGTTACATTTAAAAGATTACTGAAACCAGCCTTGTTCATAATGAAAGAAAGAAAACTACTTGGACTAATAGAGACTTCACAATTAATATTTAAATTTATTGGCAAATAAGTTATAAAAGTGATAATTAATTATGGGTAAGTTGTGGATGGAGTGGGTAATAATTTATTCAAAATTCATTTGTAAATTTCATTGATTTCCTACATTGAGGTTTCAATCATTATTCATGCTACACTGGTTTTCCACCCTGTATATTGTTTAGATTAACTAGTGTTACTTAACTATCTCATAGAATCAGACTCCGAAGAAGAAGATACAGACAGTAAACCTATCAAGCCACTATCAGAAGAGATGGATGATTCCGAAAAAGAATCAGACTCAGGCATGGAAGGTACAGGGGAAGACGATATGGAAGTTACAGAAGAAGGCACTGTGAGCGCGGTACAGCTGTTAGCGGCCAGGAGGGACAAGCTGGCGCACGACAAGCTCAGGATCGGCGCACTGTGCTCCTCTCTGCTTGAAAGCCCTGAGAAGAAGGTACTCTTGACTTTAATATTGTAGATACACAGCTAATACAAACCTATGTTATCCCTTTCAGGACCATTAAGTTATGAAACTTAAAACTTCAAAAATAAAGTTACAAGTTAAAATACATTACAATATCGTACTTTTTTGGAAAATTTCTGGGACAAATATTAAATGATTAAATTAAATGTTTTTTTATTGAGATAAAAACGATTATAAATGTCAGTTACAATTATCTCACATATTATACATAGTTAATTATAATACTAAAACAAGAGAAAACAAAAAGAATAAAATATAGCATGCACAAGTAGAATTAAATATTAAACCAAATATTAAGTAGATATATCAAATTATTAAAACATTAATGTCAAAGTATTAATAACAATCGTCATACAAGTCCGCCTCACTTTCTGGTTTTTTGCTTCTATCCCACTGGTCCAACAGAGAATCACAATTAGTCAAAAATACAAAGCTAAGTTTTCTCCAATTGTCAAAAAATATGTCACAATCAGGGTTGGCGACAAGTAGTTCATTGAGGTGCCAACGAGCGCGATTTAGTGGGGACATAGTTCGCGCTAGCGTTCGTTCATTACACACATGGAACAGGTTCTGCGGCTGACCACGTCTGTTTGCCGGGACACCGGGCTCGTCCGGCACGAACAAAGTACACAACAAGTTGCGTAAATGAGTCAAAAGATCCTCTAATCACTTTACAGCAGATAGTGAGCTGATCGAGAGAGAATTTCGTCAGGTAGAAGAACGGGTAGTAGCCATATACTTTTTTGTACAGCGCTCTTTAGAAGGTTTTTTGAACCTTCTCAAGCTTTTGCGCGTAGGTGACATGGTACGGATTCCAGACACATGCGCTCGATTCCATCTTGCTTCTGACCAATGAGTTATACAAGATCTTGACAACCTCTGGATTTGGAAAATCTCTAGCGTTTCGTTACACAAATCCTAAACGACGGTATGTCTCTTTAGCGAGATCTGATATATGCTCATGAAAAGTGAGGCCTTGGTCGAAAGTAATCCCCAAATCTTTAGTAAGACTTGCTCTTTTTATAATTTGATTGTTTAATTTGTAGTCAAAGTTAACAGAAATTCTTTTGCGATTAAATGTCATAACATTACATTTATTTGTATTAAAAATCATTTTGTTTTTTATACTACATTTATAAATTCGATTAATGTCATTTTCTAAGCCGAAGCAGTCAAGAGAAGATTTTATTTCCAGGAAAAGTTTAAGATCGTCAGGATATAGAAGGCATTTTGCAGTCGTTAATATTTTAGCCAAATCGTGAATCATCACCTGAAAAAGAAGTGGACCAGTGATGGAACCTTGGGTTACTCCTGATCTTGTGTCATAAGGCTCAGATACATGCACACCATGTTGTACATACTGGCGCCGGTCTCTCAAATAGTCTGAGAAAACGTTTAAGAGACTAGGAGAGAATCCAACTGTAGACAGCTTGTATAACAAGACACCGTTATCAATTTTGTCAAAAGCCTTCTGGAAGTCAAAGTATACAACATCAACCTGTGAACCACGGTCCATAGCAGCGGAAACATAATCAACAAGGCATAGCAAATTTGTATTGACTGAGTGTCCTGGTCGAAAACCATGTTGCTCTTCACCTATCTGCTGTTTCACCTGCCTATAAATATCTGTGTGTAAGATGTATTCAAATACTTTTGCAGGAGCACATAATATTGCTATCGGTCGGTATTCCTCTACTAGTGTCCTTTTGCTACTCTTCGGTATTGGTGTTACTCTAGATAGTTTCCACTGCGCTGGATACCTTCCATTCTTCAGAGACATTGAGAATATGGTATAGTGGAATATTGATGTGCTTTTTGCCAATCTTAAGAACAGAGCTAGGCAAGTTGTCGGGGCCTGGTGAGCTACTTGATTTTAGTTTGTTAAGACCGCGCTCTCTTTTCTTGGGGAAATCATAGGAACGCTCACATATCCGATACTAAACCCTATTTCAGAACATATATTTGCATCGAGGTTAGGTGTTTCAGCTAGAAATACACTAGCAAAATAGTTACCAAATGCCTCAGCAGCTTCAACCCCAGTACAATAGCTACCTTTGTATGAGACACAAGGTTCAAAACCACCCTTAGGCCTCATACTGTGCACATGGTCCCAAAAAAGCTGTGGACGTACGCGTAGATTGTCCTCGACGCGAGTCATATAATATCGATAGGCTTGACAAATGCGTGTTTTTAAATTATGGCGCAGGTCAGAAAACAGCTTATAAGACGTATCACTTTTAGACTTTAACCAAGGTCTATGTAATCTTGTTTTACGTCTGATATCCTTAATGATATCAGCATCGAACCATCCGGATATCGGCTAGATTTATGTCCCTGTGGTCTTTAAGAAACGAAGTGCCAATTTACAATAGCCATAAAAAAATGAAACCTTATATTTTGTGAATCTATCATAAAAATTGGTAAAAGGTGTGTTTAGAAACTATTTTATGCCAAAAAAATATATATAAATTAGTTTCTGAATCACTTGTCTTATTTCTATTTGGGACACCGGTGTCCACGTGGTCGTCAAAGGGTTAATGTTTTTCATTAAAGTAAAAATATACTCACATGTTCCAGTTAAAGAATCTGTTCCCCATCCTATACCTGATGGAGGAGCGTCTCAAGGATGGCACGCTGAACCTGCACTCGGTGCGCAAGCTGGCCACCGTCTCTGCCTGCGAGGTGTTCAAGGATGTGCTGCCGGACTACACCATACGTCACCAGGACTACACTAATGTTAAATGTGAGTCATGAATGATACTAGCTGGACTTAGATAATCACGCAGCCAAAAAGTTTATCATAAATGTATGTAATGCATAGAATATTAATGAGCTAGGAAGTTTTTTCATTTTCAAATCAGTCAAGCTGTCTTTGAGTAGGATTATAATAATTAAATTTGAATAAAAATCCAAATATATAATATGCATAAATGTCTATATGACAAATAACTATCTCTTGCAAATCTTTAAGGACAATTTTGTGCAATGCATTGGCACATCAGCTTGAAGCTGCTCGCCTGTTATTCAATAAATAAAGTGATTCGCCATTTTGTGGTGACGGCCATCTTGAATTTAAAATTTAATGGTTGGTGTATGGTATTATACTAGTCAAGCCCTTTTGATACCCATCTTAAGGAAATTGTGAAAAACATATGATCCGGCAATTTATGTCAGCGGTCATTTTGGACACGTTCGCCACGCGCCGATACTACTTTTTATACTAAATTAGAATCGAAAACCAAACTCTGAACTGATTTTCATATAATTTAAGTAATCCCTCATGTGAAGCAGTCAAACTGTTCAAATAGTTTCGCCGAATTGAGAACTTTTTCAGTCTTTTCAAGGCAATAACTACCTAAATAACTCTCAAGTCTCATAGCTAGGACTTCTCTTGTGTTGACGAGGTTGGGAATCATACATCCGACTGGATACTCTGGAAGAAATTATGTTAACCACAAAGCTATGGCAGTTATCTATCAATGAATCAAGCAAGCAATCATGTTGTGCTGAACTGATACTTGTATGTTTGCAGTGAAGAAAGACACTTTGGCACTGTACAAGTACGAAAAGGAGTTGCTAGAGTTTTACAAAAGATATTTACAAAGATTGGAGAAAGCGGCGGGCGTGTTGCGACGGAAGAAAGGAGATAACAGGTAAATGAGTAATTGAAATAATTGTAATCACTTTAAGATCTATAAATTTTAAGCTAAGAAACCGTTTGACAGATTTTTTTTTCAAATTTGGTACTTATTTTTAAGGTTGTGCGGTACGCTCACATGACCCTGTTAAATATTATTTAAGTCGATCCGTAAATGGCGCCGTAAATAACTTTCCACTATTTTGCGGGTAATTTCTAAGAACGTATTCAAATACTTTTATCTTGTAACTAGCATCTGTCACCCGCGGCATCTCATAAAAAAATATTAGTTAGTCAAGACTTACTCTTTATGTATAATATGTGTGAATACACCTTTTTTGTTTCTCTTTCACTTTTCTCTATTAAGTCTCAATAAAACAGCGAAATCCATTATTTTGTGGTGTTTTTTGAACTTGGAAAGTGGAAGAGGGACAATATGATTTTCAGGCTAGTAGGTTTTTTTGAGCTAAGGTAATGTTTTCTTATTTTCAGAAAACCAGATGAGTCATCGGTCAGCCTAGCTATAATCTCCCTACAATGTATGAGCAGTCTACTCGTTGCAAGGCCTAATTTCAACTACGCTACGAACATAGCTCAGAGTATAGTGCCCTACTTAGACTGCAAGGAGGCGCGAGCGAGGGAAATTGTCACAGAGGCGTGTATCTCTGTCTTCAATGAAGACAAGAGAGGAGAAGTTACTCTTACAGTAAGTATATATGTTCTTGTAGTATTATTAGCTTGGAGTATAATGCCCTACCTATGTCGCGACTGTACTCAAAATGGACAGCAATTTTGGCTTTGTATTGAACTGGTAATGGATACAAAATGAGTTGTTGTATTGTATCGACGGACAAGAAACTTTCTAAGAAATAGGTTTTTTCTCAAAACAATATGCTTAAAAGGTGAAAGTTGTTTAATAGGGCTGTCGTGTTGTTTACCCGACTGCCCAAAGGGAAGGTAATGTTTTAGAGTGTATGTTAAAACATACACTCTTTGCATATTAGTATGTACTCTTTTAAAATATTAATTATATTTTAACAAATGAAATCACGGAACAGGAAGCACTAACTAGACCTTGAAACTTTTTGAATACGCTACTAACCATTTGCTTAATAATATTATTTTTTAAATCGACTAACTTAAAAACGATTTATATTGTTTAAGAAGACGGATTTTCACTTGTACCTGATTGTTGGAAAGGTCCAACTATAGTTTCGTTCACATTCGATGAACTTCATCAGGGATGAAATGAGTCGTTCATCGATGACACGTCTCGCACCCTGATGAAGTTTTTCGCACCTTTCCAACAATCAGGTACGCGTGAAAACCAGTCTTTTTAAGAGGATCACTGACCCTTCACTGTTTTCGTGTTTCTGATAGAATTTTCGTTCCGGGGCCTACCTTTTTTCACTGCCTAAATTGTAACGTATCTTTTGTTATTGGTGTCAATCGATTCTGTAAGATATATTTTAGGCTTACACGTTTTATTATTTTGAAAAAGGTTACTGAATTCTGCATAATAAATGCTTTTAATAGGCATCGTATCAGCGCAAAAATATGACCGCTTAGGAAGCTTGTAATTTTATGGTGCTATAAAAGACAGAAATAATAAAACGGTAAAGCCTAGTAAATAATGTGTTAGCTATGTAAAAAAAAACATAGGAATCGGACAACATTAAAAGGTTAAAAAGATCAGAACGCCCGTAAATTATTTTTCCTTTAATTTTTTTAATATTCTCCTCCTTTTCCAATGGATTTCATCCTACTTTTATAATTTTTTTTAATTATTATTTTTGAAAGGCTTTCAACCCTGGCCTATACAATATAAATCAATAACAATATAAATCAAACATGCATTTTTTTATAAATATAAATAAAACGATTTGTTCATTATTAATATTGAGTTAATAATAAATAAAATGTTTTTCTCAATGTAAGAATGATTGTGTCAGGTGGTGAGGTTAATAAACCAGCTGGTGAAGCGTCGCGGCGAGCGCCTGCACCCCGCCGCGCTGTCCTGTCTGCTCGCACTCAACATTAGAGACGTTGACATGGACGCCGAGTCAGAGGTCAAACGGAAACTGAAACACGACGAGAAACACAAGAAACGGATACTCAACCTCTCCAAGAAGGAGAAGAAAGTAAGTTATACTAAGGTTATGAGATAGGCTAAGGTTATAAGATAAGCTATAATTATCGTAATGACTAATGAAAAAACTTTATCGGCCATCGATAAAATGTTTGGAAAAGCTGACCATTTTAAATCTTAATGGTAATTTACTTTGATTTTGTTTGTTTGTCAAGTCCAGTTGCTAGTTGTATGAAATGGGTGTCTGTCTGATAATAAAATAATTTCATTTATTTCCCCATCCCAGCGAGCCAAGAAACTGAAAGAGGTAGAGAAAGAGTTGCTGGAGACGCAGGCGCAGGAGAGTGAGTTGTCGCGCCGAAAGCACCTCACGGAGGTCACCAAGACAGTGTTTCACATTTACTTCCGGTTGTTAAAGACTGCGCCGGGGTCTAAGCTGCTGGCGGCCGCGCTCGACGGACTCGCCAAGTTAGTTGTCATCTATAGTAGGGGAGCCCAAGAGGGGATTTTGTGACATACTCGAGCGTGGCAGATTAACATATGGGAGATTCCTTAGGTCCTGTTGAGTGTATCTACCAAATATAAGCTCTCAATAAAGAGCCGAGCTAATAGAGCTGCCCGCAAAAAATAAAAATAAAACTTTGTTTGCCTGAAATAATCAAATGCGTCTGATTAAGATACGGTAGGTTTATTACTAGATAAACAGTGTGCATGTCAATAATTAAATGATTTGAATGGAATGTTAGGGAGTGGGGGGATTTCTTTTTTCTTAACTATTTCCAACCTGTGTGGCCACCCCCACCATGCAAATTGTCAGTTTAACATATATTTGTTATCAGAAGCATGATGGAGCATAGAAAATATTATAATCTGACACGCTCGAACATTTACATGTTTTGATTTCCTTAGAAAAAAAAATGTATATCCTTCCAGATGCTTCCTCCACCACTAAAATGGGAAACACCTATAATATTTTCTACTTCCTATCATCCAAGCTTTGCAACGCAGTACGTCTCTATGACCTTCGATTTATTATCAGTGTTATCAGTTAAGGATGCTTTTTATTTTTATTTGTTAATTATGGTTTATTTGCTTAGTAAATATCCCTAAATATAGCGAAAGTATGTTTGTCCTTCTGCTTCACAGCAAGTAAGTAATGGTACTACTTGACTTATTTTACAAAAAATCGCTCTGACAGCGCACTTAACTACTTTTCCCGGAAAACATAAATAACGTGGATAATAGCAAGTGTCCCTATAATTATAAATTACAAGCAATTAGGTATAGATATTTTGTTTATGTAATCCCTTCTAGAGCTATCTACCAACTATTGGCAATTATTGTTTATTTCTCTAGTCTTCAGTGATATTACCTAATTATAATTTTTTTGGAAAATTAATACATATATAACAGGGGTATGTAAACAAACCAACGTACAATACAGATCAAGAACAGTGTTGGTCCTAATATACTGCCTTGTGGCACGCCACTGTATATGTAGTATCGATTCGATTCGATCAATACTGGCAGTTACACCTATTAATGTTCACTGCTTCCTGCTGTATAAGTAATTTTGAAGAGGTTATACTCCATCCTAATTCCCATTGTATGTAGCTTATTAACCAGCAGGGGAACGGCCACCGTATCAAACGCTTCAGTCTACTCCAAAAATACACTACGACACATGTATTATTTGTAATGTTTCTTGAATTTAATACAGTGATGTCATAATATTAACA
This sequence comes from Ligdia adustata, assembly GCA_947049295.1. Taxonomy (NCBI): domain Eukaryota; kingdom Metazoa; phylum Arthropoda; class Insecta; order Lepidoptera; family Geometridae; genus Ligdia; species Ligdia adustata. The sequence goes on from OX346231.1 coordinate 11,551,678, forward strand.
TATTGTTTCACATATTAGATTCACGCACGTGATCAACCTAGAGTACTACTCGGACCTGGTCGCTATCCTCGGTCGATTGCTCTCGTCTGATTCAGTGGCGGCTCGCGAGCGGCTGTTGTGCGTCAACACGGTGCTGGCCATACTGGCGGGCTCGGGGGACGCGCTCAACGTGGAGCCTTCTCTCTTCCACGCGCATCTCTACCACCACATGTTGAACTCGCATGTTGGTAAGTACATATGTAGGATAGATTAGACTATTTTATGTGGATCACGGGGAAAAAATAGCTTATGGCACTCTCCAGACCTCGAACTAACATTGTGCAAAAATCAAATGGATATGAGGAGTAAGTAAGGAGTAAAGACAAGAGTAGTGGATCATAAGAAAAATGCAGTTAGTCACAAAACGTAAAACCACCAACAGTCTCCTGCTCTGAATGAGGGAATCTTATTCTATTCAATACTTTATTTTCTATAGATAGATAGATTAATTCTTTATTGCATACATGCAAAAAAATTAAGTAAAAGTCTTACAAAATATAGTGCAACAAGTGGCGGCCTTATCGCTAAAAAGCCTATTATTATTAGACTTATAGTTTTAAAGTTGTATTTACATATATTCTCTTCCTATTGACCAGGCAAATCGCACGAAGATTCCAAGATAATCCTGAACGCGGTATCTCAGATCTGCGCGCGCGCGCGTCGCGTGCCGGCAGCCATTTTGACTGCGTTCGCCAAACGCGTTCTCACACTCGCCACACAGTTGCACCATAACGGAGCCCTTGCCTGTCTGGCGCTGCTCTATCAACTCTCGCAGGTGACTATCGTCGAATTCGTAGTATAATAAACTGTTACTATACATAAATATATTTTAAGACACCTGTAAGTAATTACCTAGGTACTAAATTAAAGAAAAGAAAGAAAGAACACATTTATTTTGTATACCCAGGAGACTACAACTACAACTAATTACTTAAATGTAGACAAACATTTAAAATAATAAAGTAGGTCGAGTTGCAGTGTCCCGTGCGACAAAAATGGTCAGCGCTCAGCATGATGCTGGGGATTGATTAATTAAATCATTATCCTAATCATGACGATCAAAACTCGAAATTCGTTATAAAAGATCGCTTTAGGTTCGTCGATATATTTTATTTGAAATAAAAGTACATTACATCTATTGCACACTTCATATTTACATAACAGTACCTTTTGTACACATATCATTATACACGCTCTCCAAACGAGTGTATTTTTAGTATGAACCAATACATTATCTCGAAATGGTTTTCGAATTTCCATCACTTACCAAAAATTAAATGTTGTCAATTGCTTGTTGAGGATTTCACTTATAAGGATACTCACCTTCCCTTTCTTTTGTTTTCCTAAATTTAATTTAATGTCTGTAACTTGTACAGCAAAGCAAAGCGGTGATGTCCCTACTCGAGATGGACCCCGAGTCTGGTGGGTCGGGGCGGTTCGACCCCCACCTGCCGTCCCCGACGCACGCAAACGCGCACGCGGCGCACGTCCACGAGCTGAGCGCATTACAGCGACACTACCACCCCACCGTGAGGAGCGTTGCAAACGCTGTGGCCAGACGGACGCAACCCCACGAGTTGAACAAGCTGTGAGTCAACACACAACGTAGCTAACTAAATATACTTTTTAATAAGATCATCGAAACACTGGAATAACCTGCCATTCTCTGTATTTCCGGATAAATACAACCCGGGTGTGTTAAGATGCAAGGTGAATAGGTTTTTTCTAGGTAAACATGCTACATCTTCGACTCCATCTTCACTTACCGTCAGTTGAGCTTGTGGTCAAACGTTGCCTAGTTATTAATAAAAGATGAAAAATAAAGGTCCATCAATCTTGCTGAATACAAACTCGCTCGTGAAATTTAGTTGCAGTTACTTATTTTAATGATATATCAGCGATAATTACTCACTACTTTTGTCTGTAAGTTTGTATGTATGTATGTTTGTCCACAAGAATTTTCGTACCTGCGAACAGGTGGTCAAGTCTGTTATTTGAATTGTCTCAGAATCACGATTGGTTTGTACCAAAATGGCCGTTTCGACATAGAATAGATCAGAGTTAGTATCAAAAATTATGTTTTGTTTAATACTAACTGTGACATATTCTATGTCAAAACGGCCATTTATGCATAATACAATCGTAGTTTCCAACCAATGTTGACGAAACTTGATGAATGGGTTCTTTAAATGTTTTTTTTTTTTTTTTTTCTTTGGGGTTATTTTGATTGGAAGGTTATTTTCAGCCTAAAAAGATCAAAATTTCTTTCTCTCAATTTTAATATTATTTGATACAGACATGCATAGTACATAACATTAATTAAGAATCATGAATATAAAAAAATGTTCAAGTGGTTGGAGTCTTTTTTACAAAAATGCATAATATATCATGATCCCAAAGTTGATGGTGTGCAGGAGTACTAGTGTATATGTGTACTAAAATTATATAATACAGAAACAATGTCAGGAAATTTCAGTACGGAAATCATTATCCTAATTATCCCGCTCAAAATCATCTGAAAGTTTATTAACTATATGAACTTTTAAAGCATAGTAACTTTATAACAAAATCATAACACTATGTTATGTTCCAGCTCTCCAATACAAGTATATGAGCAATATGATGGTTCTACAATGACGTTTAAGCCAGCGGTACCTCCTCCCAAACGGCAAGAAAAGCAGAAACGAGCCGGGAACCAACATGTGTGGGCGCAAGAACACTTCAAACTGTTCTGCGAGGAAATTGAAAACAGTGTCGATATCGTCATAAGTGATAGATAGGTGTAGAATTAATAATTTTTACAACTGTCAAATGTTTTGGTAGGTCAGCTTATAATTTATGAATGTATGAAATTTTCTTTACGTGACTGAACCTAACTATTCGAAGTTATATGAACAGCTTATTGTATTTGCAGATGTAATATACTTTCTTTTTGACATTACAAATATGCTGGGTATATTAAAGAAAATTGTATGTGACAGGTAGAGAAAATTATAATAAAGTTCTTTAGTACATGATGTTTTATTTAATACTTTTTGCTATTGTATACATAAATCAATAACTTTCTCATTTGATTCGTCTTAATATTCAAATGTACATAGACTCTTACAAAAATAGTCAACATGTATCAGAAACCACAAAGAAATGAATGCATTATAAAAATATTCTATTTCCATAAACTTGTTCATATCTTATGTTCAAATTTATGATAGCTCACAATTTAAAACTATAAATATTTGAATTTAAATCACATAAGGCACATAGTCACTGAATAAATATGAAATGTCTCCAAGTTGGTTATCTGAGAAACTCCATTTAATTTACTAATACATTCACAGAACATGCAGCTTTATTTCAATGTATAATAACTAGGTATAAACTATCTAAACAATGTTGACTGGGCGATCAACCAATGCCAGTGAGTGCAATATCATACTCATCATTAGGTATTCATTTTAGAGTTGTTAAATCAGCAACCATCTTTTGATTCATTTATTTTGGCACCCTGGGGAATGCTAGTGATTTTAGCACATCTTATATACATTTATATAAAAGAACGCCGTGTTAGTTACACTATTTATAACTCAAGAAAGGCTGAACAGATTTGGCTGAAAATTGGTGGAGAGGTAGCGTAGAACCAGGAGAAGGACATAGAATACTTTTTAACTGACTTCAAAAAAATGAGTTCGATATTAGTTTTAGTAGAAACCACGGGGCACAGCTAGTATTGAATATATGTAAATTAATGTAGGTAGCACATCATACAGTTGGTATACAATATCATGTGTTTGGTTTGTCATGTGTATCCTCGTCTTTAATATGTTCTAGTTTTTGTCGATTGTGTTTCTGTGTGTGTTTTTTCAGATTACTTATGTAAGCAGATTTATAATCACACAGTTTACAACTGAACGGCTTTTCCCCCGTATGAACCCTAATATGCTTTACTAAATCACGTCGCGAAGCAAATTTATAGTCGCACATATTACACTCGTGTGGTCGTATTCCAGTGTGTTTTTGTATTACATGTTGTCTTAAAGTACCTGCGAATGCAGATTTATAATCACAGCTTTTGCAGTAATATAATTTTCTTTCCGCAGCATGCCTGAGCTTATGTTGGTCTAAAGAACATGCTAGGGATGTTCTATAGTCACACTTATCACAAGAAAAGGGTTTCTCTTTAGTGTGTACAAACATGTGTCGTCTCAAATTACCTAAATATGCAGTCTTGTAATCGCATTCGCCACATCTGTATGGCTTCTGTCCTGTGTGCTTTTGCATGTGTAAAGGTAGCTGAGATGTCATACAATCACATAGAGGACATTGTAGCTTATATGAGTGGGATGATTTTATCTTCGTTACAGCTGATGTTTGGGCAAGTTGCTCGCAGTTAGAGCCATCCAAGGAGTCTTCCGATAACGATATAATGCTCTTATCTTCATTATTCATTCGGAGTAGCCTTTCCTCGTTAGATTCACAAACAGAGCGTATCTATAACTAAATACAAGGAAAGGTATCATTGAATAAACTAGTACAGAAAGAGAAATTCGGGTTTATAAACAGTAGGTACATAATGTTTAAGAGTTATAAATATAGCAAAGTACTCCTTTAAGCAACGAACGCAAACAAAAATATTTTGTGCACAAAAAAAATGTGTTAGGCTCAGTCTGTCACTATGATGTCAATGTCAAAACTCTCTGGACTTTGCTCGTTGGGAGTACTAAAGCCCATTTGGCTATACCGATTTATCTTCAGTTATGATGTCAATCGATTGAGTGGCAATAAAACAACGAACAAGTATTATGTAAAATAGAAATCCGCGACATTAATTCTGAATATCAGCATAAAAGTGAGTAGGTATGTTACAATGTTCGGTGTCAAACGCTTGGTCCTTTCCCTTTGACCAGTTACACGCTCTATGTCAGCCTTTTGCTCTAGCAGAATTTCCAAAAAATACGTCAACAAAACTTTAGTAGGCAGTGTAATAAAAACAAATTCACTTTAATTAAAAACTATTTTATTCTTTCTGGATATAAACATTCTCCATAAAATTACATGTGCACAGCTTCTTATGCGATACATTAACTAAAAAAGTAGTTTAAAAAATGTACGGAACCCCGGCCAGGACAGTGTACATTATAAAATACGTTAGGGACTATTGATCTTTAATATATCAACCAAATTCTAAATAACGTAACTTATCGTAGTGTACAAAATTAATTTCGAATCTAAATATTTCCGTGTTATTTACGCAATAAGGATATTTAAACGTCATTATTGTGTCAATTTTGACATTTGTAGGGATACCATAATTACACTACAATTCACAGAATTTAGATATTTTTGTACACAATGAAGGAGGCGGCTGACTTACATTAATACACAGTGATAACCACATCTTTGGCCATTTTTCAGAAGACTAACACCGTCCTGGACGAAAATGAAACAAGTCCTTTACAATTCATTTTTCTAATACTCAGTAAAAGTAAAACCTTTAGTCAGGATAGGTTCAATTAAAACATTTAAAAGTAAAAGACAACCGGACAATGAGATGTAGATAAAACATTGTCGGTTCCGCTAAGTAATAATACGGGTAGGTATATGCGACAACATCCACACAAAGGTGTTCAGGTCCCAAACTAGGCAAAGCCTGTGCTATGGTAACCTGATGCCTGATCATACTTGTGTATATAATAAACACAGACACAGGTCAAACAGACAATCGTTTGGCACGTCATCAAAACAAATCGCAGAGGTAGTATTAAATGAGTATGTAGTATAGAATCTAGTACGTAAATGGGTTGTTTAGAGTCCACAGAGTTGTTTGAAGCCGGCGACGCACTCGGTGACTAGTGCGATGCGCTTGTGTTGCTCGGCGGCGAGACGCTGCGTCATCTCTGTACGGAACGTGTCGATGTACTGACGCATCTCTGTCAGCTCCGTGCGCCAACTGAAACGAGGTTTTATTAAATTATTATCATTTTTAGGTAAAATAAAAAAACTGTTTCACCTCAAAAAAGGGAAGCTTTTCAATTTTTGTCGGCTCTTGCTCCTTAATTTTGTCAGCGATGCCTGAATTGATTTAGATATTTTTTGATAAGATTATACTTGTCAAGGCACATATGAAATAAATAAAATGGATCCAGTACTTTGGTTCATTAATCAAAAATAGCGTTATAAATTGTTAATTAATTATAACGCTAATTAGAATTTTATACCAAATAATCAAAATTACGAACAATTAAAAAATAGAAATATAAATACAGGGTTATCGGCTAGGGGTGTACTAAGCGGAAAAGGGGTTACTATACTCATTTTAAGGAACACTTTTCATTGTGTGACAGACTCTGAATTCGAGAAAAAGAATCGGCTGTTCCATGCAATAAGTTGATCGGACGCAGCCCGATTCAGGAAGCGTTTCCGCCAGGAATTAAAAACTTTGCACTTCGAATTAGGCAAAGATGGGCACAAAATCTCAAACTTTTAAATGCGTTAATTCTTCTTGTATCGATTGTCAATGTCATAATTTAGAATCTTTTAACAAACAGGCTTTGCGCAATTCAAGTTGTAAAGTTTTCGAATCCGAGCGGAAACGTTTTCTGAATCGGGCTCCGGCCGATCAACTTATTTTATGGAACAGCTGATTTTTTGTTTTCAAGAGTTGGTCCCATAGTGAAAGTTGTTCCTTAGGATGAGTATAGTAACCCTCTTTCGGCTTAGAACACCCTTAGCCAATAACCCTGTATATTAATTAACCTTAATCTCATATGAGAAGGGTTAGTGTTCATTATTTGATATACAGGGTATTCTCCTAGACGATTCTAGGAGAAAAGTGGGTCATTATACTCGTCCTAGTGAACAAATTTCATTTTGAATACGAAAACGAAAAAAAAACTGCTGACTTATACAGTTTGTTGACGACCGACATTTTCTCAATGGAATAATGATTATTGTTTTCTGGAATTCAGGGTTGGTCCCATAATAAAAGCTGTTTGTAATGATGAATATAGTGATTCCCTTTCGGCTCAGCACTAGCCGAAAACCAACGTATGCGACGAAAATACTCACGCCAACTCCTGCGCCTCCCAAAACTCGAGTTCTTTATCGATCTTCGCGTATTCTGCCTCCTAAACACGAACAAGTAAAAATTAACAATATGAAAAACCCCCGACATTTATACTCGTAGTGGCAGTCATTTTGGATTTCAAATGATCATAGTGTACAGTATTCTACTATTCAAGCCCTTTCATTGGATATTGAGGGAGTCGTAAAAATATTGTACTCCGCCATTTTGTGGTGACGGCCATCTTGGAGCGATTTTCATGAAGCCAAGAACATTCCCGACTTATATACCTTTCAAATAAAAAAAAACATAATCAGTCAATCAGGTTGATGTTAGTGTAAGGAGGTACCTTGTGCTTGTATTCGTCCAAGGCAGCAGTGATCTCCCTGATGCGGTCGGGCCAGGCGGCCGCGTCCGCACTCTCGCGCTTCTCTTCACTCTCGAGCGCGCGCTGCGAGTGCGAAATGGATGACACCAGCTCGTCGATCCTCGCGCGAAGCTCTACCTGCGGACACACACGTACAATTCTCTACCATTACACTTGAGATTATTTACGAATCAAGTTGTATACTATTTTCTTCTTTTTAACCGATTCATTGCTGATGGAACTACAGGCGTTTCATTGCCGATGGAACTACAGGCGTTTCATTGCCGATGGAACTACAGGCGTTTCATTGCTGATGGAACTACAGGCGTGTCATTGCTGATGGAACTACAGGCGTTTCATTGCTGATGGAACTACAGGCGTGTCATTGCTGATGGAACTACAGGCGTGTCATCATTTTTTTAACTTGTGGCTTATAACACATGAGTCATAAAAAATTTGTTCACAGCCATGAAAATGGGCACCGCAACGAATTGGTTAACTGACTTCCCAAAAAAGAACAGATAGATAGATCAACGCTTCATTGTAAACACACAAAACATAACACAAAAATATACCTTAGGATATAGTCATTTGAAAAAAGAATAAAAATGTATAGGACGTAGAAAGGAGTAGGTACTCAACTATTCGACGCGATGTGTTTTATAAATGTTTAGAACCTTTTTCTCAGCGAAGGCTGGTTCGAATTTTTTTTTGTTTAAACTGGTACATATTATTCTTCTAGAGCAGTCTCATTAAAATTTTACCAATATCGGTCCAGAGGTTTCATTAATGAATCAAAATAACTAAAAAAAGTTCTAACGGCGCCTGCTGTAATAGAAGTTTAAAAGAACTTGTTAAACATCTATTCGATGATATTTTACACAACAGAGTGTAGTAAAAAAATAAGTGTAAAATTTTGACTAACAAGTATGGCGGCTTGTTTCCGTGCGAGCGCGGTCTTCGAGCGAGCATGCTCGGCGCGCCGCTCGGAGAGCAAGCCCGCGTACTTGCGCAGCTCCTCCACGGCGTGAGCCATCCGCGCGCAACACTTGGCGTCCATCAGCTCTCTGGGAATCACAATGGAACTATGAGACTAACTAATATTCGACATATTTATGGCCATCGACATATCAACTGGATGGCGCAGTTGGTATCAACCCTGGCTTCTGTTCGATCCCCGGCCAGGTGAAACAATTGTGTGCACGAACATGTCTGTTTCACCTGTGTCTGTGTGTTTATTATATATATATATATATATAAGCATGTATATCAGTCATCAGGTTACCACAGCACAGGCTTTGCATAGTTTGGGACTTGAACACCTTTGTGTGGATGTTGTCCCATGCTTATTATTATTATTTATGTATATTTGACAGTCAGTTAGACACAGATAGATAGTTTAATGTATCCGATCAACAGTAAAAAAAAACAAATGAAGCCAGAGTTAAATGAACACATCGATCTAAAAATAAATCCAATCCATAAATCAGGTGACGAAAAAGATGTGACTAATTATAGACCCATATTTATATTGAACTGTTTTGCTATTGGAAAGTATGGTCTACTATCTGCTTTACAATCATTTCAAAGACAGACTTAGCCCCAATCAACATGGTTTTGTTGGAGGTCGGTCAACTTTTACCAACCTATTAACGTACACAAACGACTTATGCAAATCACTTAATAAAATATCACAAGTGGACGCCATATATACAGACTTTGCGAAGGCATTTGATCGTGTTAATCATGAAATACTCCTGATTAAGCTGCAACACTTGGGCGTGCATGGTAACTTACATCGCTGGCTTCGCACATAATGAGCCACACTCAATTGGTTGTTTTGTACGGTTTCGAATCTATCCCGTCCGTCATCGGGTATTCCTCAAGGATCTAATTTAGGACCCTTACTTCTTTTAGTGTTTATAAATGACTTACTAGAAAAAAATACTTGTCCATGACTGGCATATGCAGATGATTTAAAATTGTATAAGGAAATTTCAAATATTAATGACAGTCTTCAGGATAACAAAATTATATTGAACGAATGGTGTTTAATTAACTACATGACAAAACTGTCAAAATATAACAATCACACAAAAGAGTAATATCATAAATTATAATTATTCTATCGAAGGCATCATACTAGACAAGGTTAATACCGTCCGCGATTTAGGAGTTTGGTTTGATTCTTCCTTAAACTTTAAATATCATTATAAGACTATAGTACCTAAAGCAAATATAATGTTAGGTTTTATAATGCGTACTGCAAAACCTTTTAAAGAAATTGAATCACTAAAGATTCTATATACATCATTAGTGAGATCACATTTAGAGTATTGTTCCTCAGTTTGGTCACCGATATACGAGTACAAAATAGATGCAACTATAATCGATACAAAAGCGGTTTATAAGGCAATTAAGCATAAAGCTAGGATTAAGGACATTTCTGATTATGACGATCGCCTGGCGCATTTTCAGTTTCAGAATCTATTATATATTTCTGCATTCTTCACAAGATCGTTAATGGCATTCGTGAAGAATTATTAGCGAATGTTAAAATTGTCATTAGGAAATTTGCTACTCGTAAACAAATGTCTCGGTTTTATATTCCCTCCTCAAATAATAACGTGGGACGTAACAATCCACTTCAAAGAATGTGCCAATCTTATAACGAACCTTGCATTGATATATGTCCAGAACAGGATATATTTCATCAAAACTTGTATAACTTTAAAAGTCACTTCTCAAGTTAAATTTATTAAATACTGATTATATTGACGTTGTATTCCATATTCATTATAATATTATAATAATGATGAGTACAAAAGTTGATTTAACAAATTTACCACGGTGTCATAGGTATTGAATTTTGTCTTTTATATAAATTTTAGTTTGTTAAGTGTAATTGTACCAAAGTAATAAAAACTAAATAAAAAAAATAAATCGATCTATCTCCTTCGCTTGTTTTACATTATTTCTACACGTGACATTAAAATTTTGGCACTGCTATAGGAAGAAACGTAACTTAAAATTGAATGTTCTAGCTAAGAATAAGAATAATACTGCTAACATTATAAGGGTTGTGTTCATTAATTCCCTACAACAAATTGTCACTCAGTAAGATGCGTTCGCTAATAGCTTTTGCGTGGCAATTGAGAAGCGTGTTGCTTGCGGTTAGTGCGTGGCTAGTGATCAGTGCGTGGCTAGTGATCAGTGCGTGGCTAGTAGTCAGTGCGTGGCTATTAGTCAGTGCGTAGCTAGTAGTCAGTGCGTGGCTAGTGATCAGTGCGTGGCTAGTGATCAGTGCGTGGCTAGTAGTCAGTGCGTAGCTAGTAGTCAGTGCGTGGCTAGTGATCAGTGCGTGGCTAGTGATCAGTGCGTGGCTTGTAGTCAGTGCGTGGCTAGTAGTCAGTTCGTAGCTAGTAGTCAGTGCGTGGCTAGTGATCAGTGCGTGGCTAGTAGTCAGTGCGTGGCTAGTAGTCAGTGCGTGGCTAGTGATCAGTGCGTGGCTAGTAGTCAGTGCGTGGCTAGTAGTCAGTGCGTGACTAGCAGTCAGTGCGTGACTAGCAGTCAGTTCATGGCTAGCGAGTTAAGCGTGACTAGTGTATTAGTGCGTGTCTAACGAGTAGTGAGTGTCTAGTATTGCGTGCGTGCATATAGCGGGTTATGCTCACTCTTGGTCGACGTCGAGCGCGGCGAGTTGCGGCGCGCGCGCGTCCAGTTGTATCAGCCCCTGCTTGTACTGCACGCACGCGTCTAATGTACGCTTCTGCCACAGAGCCAGATCTGTCTCCTTCTGTACCACCATCTAGTGGAAATGTACATCATTGGCAAGAATTCAAATAAACAGTTTTTTATCATTTTAAAATATAGCCAGTGCTGTATGATGTATCTAATAGAATAGTTTATTTATGCTAATAGCTTAGTTAGCTTAATATACAAAACTTATATAATAACTATTATAATTATTGAGAAAGGCTAGCTTAAGATATTCCCTGTGTTACGAACTAGTCGAGACTATCTCGGAAGACAGAGTTTCTCTCTTGCTTGCACTTGCACACATTTCTATTGGTACTATTTCTAAGAATCATTTTTATTTTATTTAATCGATTATGGTGTGTGTTTCTAGTACCAAACATTAAATTCTCAAATAAAACTTAACCTAAGGATGATATCCCCTAGAAGCCAGCACTAAAACAGCTTTGAGTACTGAACAATAATATGAAAACGTTACCTTTTGTATCTCCTTGATGAATGTGAGCCTAGAGTCCCTGACGCGGCGCGCGTAGTCGACCTTGTCCAGCAGGCGAGCTCGCTCCTCTACTGACATGCTCTGTGACTGCAGCTCTTGACTCAGCTGCTCGTTCTGTGCACTGCGCAACGTACATTATTATTAGGACATTGCATTGAAAAGATTGACGATTGATTTAACTTTTGATCGATTCGACACGTGACCAGAATGCCGGTTTTTTCTGATCCAACGTATAAGCATTGCCATTCAGCGTGGTAATGCGGCTAGCAAGCTGGGCACGCTGCCCTCTGGTGGTGGGTTGGAGCATTAGGATTATCTGAACAAATCATAATATTACTTTATTTATTAATTTACTGGCACGTTAAATACAAAAATAACGAGGACTTATAATATTAATTTAGTAAATAGAACAAAATGAAAATTAACGCGACAAAGATAATTGACGAAGTCAGGCGTTACTTTGAGGAAATCTATTTATCATAAGATGGTATATACAAGATATTTAGTGTTTTTCCGCCTCGTCTTGATGTCAGCGTGAGAAATCGAAAAATATTTTTGTTTTTATGGTGTGGTTCCTCCTCACCACCGCCACACCTCACCTTATTATTTCTCTTTCTCTCAGTATCCGACTTCCTCGACACGTGTTTCGCCTTAGCACAAGGCTTCCTAAGGATATGTTGACTCTTCAAGCGGTCGCTCGAAAGACTTTCGAGCGAGCCGAGAACACCATAAAAACAAAAATATTTTTCGATTTCTCAAGCTGACATCAAGACGAGGCGGAAAAACACTAAATAGTTTTTATATACCATCTTATTATAACGCGACAAAGGTAATTTAAGATTAAATGTGCAAGTAGGATGCTCTGCGCGGTGGTCCTCACTAGGTAGCCCCGTATTGAGAGCCACTAATCAACCCTCTCCACACCCGAGCGAACACATGCACCTTCTAACATATCAACAGTTGCTCTTATGACGAACATAACATACATTGTGTGTAATAAACACATTGGTTGAATTGACTGATTGTACATACGTACAAAACAAACGCGCTTCTCCTTGCGAAGTGCTACACTTACTTGGATCGATCTAACTCCAAGCTGGTATATCTAATCTTCTCTGCTTTGTCCCACGCGTCTGCTTCCTGTAAATAAAATATTGATAACATTTTTTTATTTGCTGTGTGGAGACGATCAGTACTACGTCAGTATAGAATAGCCAGAGCCGAACAATGTGCAACTTTGTTTTTAATGTTATTTAATGTAAAATATATATACATATACATTGTGTAAGAGAAAGGTGTGATAATACTTAAGGGTGTTACTTTGCCCATCAAAGTGAACATATTGTAGATCAAAATTTTGCAATATAAAAAAAATTGCGTCCTCAATACAACTTAGCCGATCATGTGACCAATTTTTGTATGGAGAAACTTATATATTTTTTTAATTTTGTATAGTTTGTTCTACGCAGGGTTCACTTTCGGTTTAAAGACAGGGTTCACTTTTATTTCTCTTTTATAGTTAGTATGTAGTGTGTGTATACTTATACACACACTACATACTAACACACTAAGTGAAATATTTGATGGGTAGACTAACATATTTGAGTATTGTCTCATCTCTCTGTTACACGTTGTATATGTGTTGTTAGAAGAGTGTGAGAGTGGCGCTAGCGCTGCGTTCAGCTCACTTCACTGTGGTCTAAATGTCATCGGCGACAAGCGTCAACTTCACTGCGGAATAGGAGCTTGGTGTGATACAGACGTGTGCGCGGATAAAAATTATGAATAATGCCAGTAAAGCTGTTTTACTAATAAGTTCTTCTTATATAGGTTTCTTTATAGTATTTTTCTCTGTCTGTAGGTGAACTCGTATATAGTACCAGTTGGTTCCTGTGCGCGGTGACGTCAGCTCGTCTCGCGCGCAGTCTCCTGACGGCCGCGAACGCCGCCTCCCGCCTCGACACGCGACTTTCCTCCTCCGAGCGCGCCGCCGCCAGTTCTCCCAACCTACCCTCTAACTCTGTAAAACATCGTATGTATCGTATTTAGAACGTGATTATATGTTATTGAGCCTCCACTAATTGTAGTAAGATTTTTAGGAATACAAAATGATGCAATCTCAAGTTGTAAAGTAACACACCCTGGATATGTGCTGTAAGAAACGTGTGCAGACTCTGTCAGTAAGTTGAATTACACCTGGCAACTCTGTCACACTTTATTCAAATACTAAAATAGTTTTTGTATAAAACAGTTTAAAGTTAATAAAAGTGAATTGCAGATACAGTTAATAATTGACAAAACATTTAACATTATTGACCCCCATTTTTATCACGATAATGGAAAGCTAAATAAAAAATAATGTATCCCTGTTTTTATTTTATTTTACTCACAATGTAATAATAATTACGTTTTTAGTGATTTTTGTTCCTTGTTTGTTATTTTTATACGAGCTTTGTACGAGAATAACATTTTTGGGAACTTTACTTAAGATTTTCAAAAATGTCTAAAAACATAATTATTACATTCTGAGTAAAATAAAAAAAAGGATTCATTATTTTTACTTGATCATTCCAGTATGGTAATAAAATGGGGGATCAATAAATTTGCAATGTTCACGACAAATAAATATTGTTAGTGTTTCAATATCCCGCAATTCCGTAAGCACAAGAAGAAGTAATCAGAAGACAAAACTAGAAGTGAATGTGTCGCAATGTACGAGTATGTAAAAACAACAGAATAAAAAAAAATCTTTTTGATTATCATGGGTGGAGATTTTTACATTTTAAATTTACTTGTAGATTGTGTATTACAGGAAAAACTTTGTCGTTAAAACACTATTTACTCTCTTATATGAGGTTGTACATGTTGGTGTGGAGTGTACCTGCTATATCTTGCTTCATCTGTGCCTTGATGTGGTCGCTGTCTCCGAGCACGCTCTGCAGGCTGTGCAGATACTGCTGGTGCAGGTCCTCGAAATCAGTCTGTGTGTCTTGGAACCTGCCACCCGACCATCAATATACTTACATGACAATTAACCACTCAGAAAAGACAGGCCAAATTCCTTGACACCTTTAATTTTTTCGAACCTATCCGCCCCTGTTTATATAAAATTTATAGACGCGCGAGTCGAGTCTACCTCTCTGAACGATTCTTTATGACGCGCTAGGTGCGTCACAGGCCAGGAATCGGTTAATATCTAACTAAAATTTTAAAAAAATATTTTGAGAACTGTAGCTATATATACAGGACAGACCGTCCGAGGAAAAAATTGCTGATTCATAGACAACTTGTCAACGAAATATAAAACAGATATTTTTTTACTGTAAATTGTTCATTAGAAAGAATATATGAAATTAGCCCTTTTCGGCTCGAATCCTGTATTCAGTTACAGTTTCCCCACAAACATACAAACAGTTTAGCCATCCTTTAGTCACAAGTTAATTTATACTTGAGAATGAACGACTCACAACTAAAATGCAGATCCGCTTTTCTAATTGTAAGTAAATTGATTTACGAATAAAGTATTTTTACGTTTTTCTTACGAATATCGTTTACTATTTTGTAAATTTTAAGACATATGTTTTGAATAAAGTTTCAAACAGGAAAAGGAGGTTCGATAATATCGAAGAATAATGATGTATTTTTGTAAGATAATGCAACATTCAAGGTAAGGCAAGTGCGAATGAAACTCGCGCGTGAATGGTTCCGATGCAACATTCGTTCAAGTTTCTACCTGATGCCGCTATTAATATCGAGCAAAAACCAAATTACGTTTTATGGATGGGAAATTATATATTTATCCTCTCCCTTAAACATTTATTTCAAATCGTTTTTAGTATTTGTCGTTATAGCGGCAACGGAAATGCATCATTTGAAAAAAATCACCTACCTTGATATCATGGTTCATAAGATACAACCTGGTGACAGACAGACGGACGCACGAACGGACGGATAGCGAAGTGTTAGTAATAGCAGATAACCATTCCGGTACGAAACCCTAAAAAGCTCACCTGAGCCAATACTGGTGTAGGTAGTCGCGGCGCAGTTGAGCGCACTCGGACTTGTCCGAGTACAGCCACTCGTCGGACACCGGCGTCTCCTGACACCACAATAATAACATCAAACAGCACAAAAATTACATAAATGTCTGACTTCAAAAAACCCGATTGCAAGAACTTTAGACCCACGTAACTTAACAAGTAAAATCGCGAGATGCAGCTAGTATAGCCTATGACCATCTGCAGGTGAAGACGAATCTATTGACACCACTCATATAAAAATACGACAAGTCGTTTAGGATCTAGAGCGTGTCAAAGAAATATACATACTCGTGAAAAACTTAACCCTCCATCTTTGCAGTCTAGTTAATATCCTTATAACAGTAATCGTGGGACCAGTTCATTTTGACTTTTGATAAATTGTTGAATGAAAGGAAGAGAAATGTTCATTCTATAAACAGCCATCAAAGATCAGATTCTCTAGGTATTCGTCTGAATCTTTTCGTATCTATGTTGCCTTTAACTTTTTGTATAATAGGCTTGCGCTTGACCGTATTTCACCTGATGTGAAGCGACGACGCGGCTTACGATATGGCCTAGGATATTTGAACTTTCATTTGACACTCAAATGAAAGTTCAAAGCTTAAAATTTCTTAGGGGTTGAATTTCCAAAAATCCTTTTTATACACTCTCCAAATTTGATATCTCTATGTCCTGCAGTTCAGGCTCTTCGTTGATTCCTATTCGAATATAAGTAAGCCAGGACTTACTCACTTATCTCTTGTATATTTAGATGTGTAGAGCAATAAATTATTTAAATTTAGTTGTGACTAAACATTATTGTAATTAAATAAACAAACTCACAATATGTGTGACCATGTCCAGCAGGTATGAGAAGAGAGCTAGCGCGTTGGGGAACGCGTGCAGCGTGTTCACAGTCTTCAGCCAGGACTTGGACACAGGCCCCGGGTACAGCAGGCGCTTGGTCAGGTGCTGCAGCTGAGCACAAACTATCCCTTATTAGAACATATGTAAATAATAACACTCATACTAGCACTAGTACTTAAGAGAACACAAATAATACGACTGCCAGGATTCGTACCTGATCAATAGGACACTTTCGACATTCTTATTATTTTGTTATTAAGCCTTTATTTCTGATTTTTACAGTTTTAAATATTAATAATGTTATCGTTCATCAGTGCGACCCTAAAGCCTCCTCCATCTTTCTTCACTCCTCTCTGTCTCCCGCTATCTTCGTCCAGTGTTGCCCTGTGATTTGTTTTATTTCATTTGCCCATCTTTGGGTCTGCCTATATTGACCTTTTGAATATTGAACCTTTGATATTCTACCTGTGTATTCCATCAAATCGTAAAAGCCGGATTGGAGCAATATCATACTAGCACTTATTTCAATTAACAATTACAAAGTTTATGGTTTAGTTTTTCTATTGCAATGACCAAAACAGTTTAGATATACCATAAAATATTGAATCCAAGTGTACCTTGGCAACATAGCTGATATTGAATCCAAGTGTACCTTGGCAACATAGCTGATATTGAATCCAAGTGTACCTTGGCAACATAGCTGATATTGAATCCAAGTGTACCTTGGCAACATAGCTGATATTGAATCCAAGTGTACCTTGGCAACATAGCTGATATTGAATCCAAGTGAACCTTGGCAACATAGCTGATATTGAATCCAAATGTACCTTGGCAACATAGCTGATTTTTTTTAAAATGTAAATTTGATATTACTGTATCTCAGAAATTACTTTAATGTATGGTAAAATAATATTTTGTGTATATATGTGATATCTTGAATATGCGTGAGTATGATTGCCCTATATGATATGTCTTGACATATTGAATATGTGTAAATAAATAATTAATAATAATGAGTTTATTTGAGTAAATATAAAAGATACAATGAGTTAAGTCGATACCTAAAGAAATCACTAAATGATAGGTACTTAAAAATACTAGTTTGACTAACACATTGTGAAAGGATTTTAAGTAATTTCTGCGACTCACACTAGGAAAAATCCTGTGTCGTGAGACTCAGCGCCTTCCTTTTATTTTACAATATTGTGAGGAGACATTCCTAATAGTAGAGGTAAATCTTTATATTAACATATTTATTATATCATAACATATTAATAACATTACTAGGTCTAAAGTGTGTGTGTATGTGAGAGTTGTGTGTGCCATTAAATTTATACAATATAATACAATACATTTTTTTTAATAACTCCATAGTTACAAGCCACATATCCAGATACATAAATGTAGCAAGCCATGACCCAGCTTACTGCTTATGTAATCAAAATACAAGAATCGCTTTTTATAGGGTTAATGGTTCTTTGTAATGATGCCAAGAAATTAGTTACGTTACTTTTTAATGGAGAACGGTATATAGCTACGACTGTAAGCTAGGGACCCAACTTCAATACTAGACAACTAGCGTCATTGAATGGAAGCTCAATTATTTTGCCTAACAGGTCAGTTTTATGGAATATCATCCATCATTTTTATTTCTGAATATTGTGGACGAATAACATTCATAGTTAGGTATGTCAAACATTTGTGTTGCAAGGCGGCCCCAGCACTCGGTAAAAATAATTATTTTCGGTAGAAAGTTCAACCTTGAGAGATATAAAACAAACTGATCAAGGTTCTTAATTACATTTCTAATTATCAATAATAATAATAATGTATCAAGCTTATTGTGAAGTGAATGTACCTTAGCAACATAGTTGTCAGTGTTGAGCTTAGAGTCCCTGTTGATGGCCGACAGCAGTGTCCCCGTGATCTCCACGAAGCGCGCGATGGTGAGCGGCCGCAGCAGCGCCAGCGAGGTACTGCCGGGGCCCGCCCACTCCGCCAGCGCGGCTTGCACACGCGCATACTCGCCACGCTGCCACGCCGGGTTCGATATTGGCCTGTCAAATAGAGTAATTTGAGATGTATAATTTGTGTATATATAAAAAGTAAGTCCTGACTGACTGATATATGCTAGGAATCAACAACTACTACTCAACTAGAGACATGAAATTTGAAGGTGTATTTATCATGGGGTGTATCAAGAAATTTTACATATTAAAATTTCAAAGGGGGAATCACAGTCATATTTTTTTGTAAGTTCCATTTAATGTTGCGGGCAAAGCCGGCGTAACAGCTACTAGTCATCATCATAAGCCTGTATTTGTCCACAGCTGAACATGGGCCTCTCTAATATTTGCGTGGCGATGAGGAGGCGGCTTGCGGGGAGGGGCCTCAAATTCTCACACACAAGTACTAACTTGTACATAAACCGTTACATTTATTAAGAAATGTAGATTTCTCCAACTCAGTCTGAAGTACTGTGGATAGTGAAATACTAAAATTTAAGTTTTGGTTCTGTGAGAGAAATTGAAATGGGTAGAAAAGTTTGATTCAGTTTGAAGAGGTAGAGATTTTAAGTTCAGTTGTAAAATGGTAAAACATAGAACAAAAACTATTTTTATAAATTGAAAATAGGATATCAATAACCCTGTCTTACATTCCAGTTGAAAAATGATTAGTAACATATAGCAGTCAAATCATCAAGTTTTAGGTTGCATCTCACCTTTGATCTTTGACTGTAACAAAGGCTAGAGCCCGCTCTAGTGATGTTTGCCAGCTGACATTTCTACGCTCCTCCGATGATGATCTCTGAAAAAACAAAATTGAAAAAAAAAACACATTGGATTATACTTAATTCAAAACTCTTACACTAGTGAGCAACATACCATTGTTACTACACTGAAAGGCATTATATGAGTACATATGTATATGTGCCAGACATTGTCGCATCAAAATGCACTTGATTTATTATAATATTATTAAAGTTAATAATGCGATGAACTAAATACCATTCACTTTACTCACAGGAGTGGTGGGTCTGATGGAGTATTGGCTGGAACGCAGCGGAGTTACGGTCGACTGGCCGTACCTGTCACTGTGCTGTGAGCGGGAACCCTGCTGATGCACACCATTTCACAAGTTAATAAAGGCCCAGCTATGGACTTGTATATGATAGGTCATTGAAAAGTATATAAATAAGTTATTTATTATATGGAAACTAAAGGAACTGATTTCCAACTTCCATATGTCAAAAATATATTAATAGCTCTTTTGTGAAGTTGATACAAACTAGAATAGAGGAATTAGATATTAGAAAATGTACAACCAGAGAGAAGAGTACTACTGTATTTATATAAGTAAAGGAAACCTTATAGAAAGCAAAAGGTTATTTCCTATCTGAGATAAGCGCTTTAAAGGAACAATCACAGAAAATAATATTGCATTATTTCTCATTATTACCTAAGCTCTGCTGTCAATCTGAAAATTAATGGTAATCCATAAGCCCAAAATTCAAATATCAACTTACCCCATTAGTTAACTTAGTACTTGAAGCTTCTCTGCTGAGCGGTCCTCCAAACGTGGGCCTTGGCTCGGCGCTACTGGAACGGAGGCCTGTGGTGCTCGGCCTTCTTGCTTCCATTGACTGCCGATCTATGGAGCCAGGACGCCGAGGGCGTGGGAGCAACGAGGGTTTGCCTTCTAGCCTATTAGAAACATTTCGTTATTCGATTATGTGCATTTAGTCTCCATGACTATAAGCAGATGAGATGAAGGCTTGCGTGAGAGTGACCAAGTTCCATTTTCATAGCAGCTGGGTTAAACGACTTGATACTATGTTATTTCGCATTATTATAATCCTAAGCAACATAGTTACAAGTATTTATATGTTTGCATCGCAGTAGAAAAAGAGATCCTTAGGCCAAAAACACATATAAATAAGCTTATTATTTAAATAATATAAATTATATATACCTTCGTATTAATTGCTATCGTTATCGCTAATCGTATTAATTGCTTATAAATACCTTCGTATTAGTTGTTATCTAGTACGGGTTACCTGGATTTTCGCAGAGCAGAAGACTGTCCAGAAACAGTTATTCGTGAAGACATCATCGCTAACTATATATTAAAATTACACTTAACACTAATTGTAATTTCTCAGACATAAACGGCACAAAGTCGTTTTGAAAACAAAACAAACAAACTGTAGAAAATTCAAAAATATTTGACATAAAAGTTTGACAGTGCTACCAACATAATAAATTTAGCTGCGTTCGTTTTTATTTTGCGTTCTTTACGTTGGCCTGAGGAACACTATCAATAATTATCGTCTTGGGAATACATTAGCTGGAATAATTTCCAGGCAGTGGTTTTAACAGGTAGGTATAATGTTTAAATGCACATATCATACAGTTATACGTTTAAATCAATTTAAGTGCTACTCATGCGGATAACGTGCGTATTAGTTTTTGAGAACTAAGAAAATAAATATAAGAAATGTAACAACACCTGTTGTAGGTCCCTTAAAATCTAAATCGGATAAGCTATTACTCATGTTACAGACAGCAGAAATATAAAAACCTAAACCTAATTGAGAAGCTCAGAATCATTTATTGCGAAAAACTGTACATGGTATTTCTAGAAACAATAAATATATAAAAAAAATTAAACATGTGAATTTCGGAATTCGCTTGTAAAAATATCGATCAAGTACGAGTCGGACGTACGCAATCATAGGTATGTGTGGGAATGAATGAAGAGATGACGGCTGAAAGAGTAGAATAGAAAAGGAATACATGCTGTGCTAACCCCGCATAGTGGGATAATGACAAGGAAAGGACTGGAAGATGATGATACATGAAAAAGGTTGAGATGAATTGAGATTTCCCCTTTTTTACCCGACTACAAAAGGAGGGTTATGTTTTTCGAGTGTATGTATGTATGTACCTATATGTTTCTTTAGCATGCCCTAGATCCAAAATGGATAGTCGTATTTTAATGTGAGAGGTGTCAATAGATTCGTCTTAGTCGTGAGAGTGATACTAAGTAATATAAAAATAAATTAAAGGATATTTGGCAACAAAAAGTTTTCTAAGAAAAATGTTTTCATAATACATATATCTAATAGGTATGGTATCAAAACAAACAACGCATTTTTAACGGTCATTACAAATATATACACAAGTTATGTTTTATCGGAGTTTGGAATAGGATATACTAAGTTTAAGAAACACGGGCTAAAAGCTTTAGCAGTCGGGTCTAACCACTTGTTCTGAAATCATTTAAAAATACATTTGACCATATGACACTAAGACTAAATGCCTCGTTACACTTAGTTACAGGGGCTTTTAATGTCTTTTTTAGTTTTTATATTTGATTATTGAGGTTTAATGAAAGGTTTTGATTCATATTTGTAACAGTTTTAATGTTCTTTTAGTAAATCTTCTTTGAGTAACTTAGCAGTTTCTGTAACTATATGCGGGAACGCAGGATCGAGCAGGCAGACCTTAATGAAATTCCCGTAATCGGTTGGTAACGGAACTGAAGTCATGGATTCTGGAACAACAAAATAATATTATTTAAAACATCCTATGATTGTTTTTATAAATATGCCCACAGTTTCAACGAAAAATATACCCACGTGTAGTAGCCCTTCATGAATAGCGGTACCTGCCATAGAAATAAATAACAGTCAAGTAATTTGATCTAGATTAAATAACCCGCAACGAAGCTCAAGGGTGGGCAGAGGCAGAAAATGGCTCGAACCGCTTTGAGAAAAGGATGGTACGGCAGTGCCTTTATTTTGCTCGATATGGTAGGGCACTACCGTGCCTCCAGATTCTATGGTACGGAGTAGGTAGGCCAGTCAGTAACTCCAGCTTCGTTACGATGGTTTTTTCATTAAAAAGTGCATCTTTCAGGCAGAAATTTCCTATTAAGTATCTTTTTATTTTTAGGATTAGTAGGTAGTACCTATGTACTCCAAAACGCCTTTTTTAAATTTCGCATCTAAATTAAACATATAAGTTATTGCAATAAAGATTAAACAGATATAAAATATCGTTCTACCTTTGTCATCTAAATCAAGAGCGAGCTTGAAAATGTCATTGATTTGTCTGTATTTGAGTGACGCTGAAGTTTTGGTCTGTAGGCTACTATGACTCATTACCGGGAAATGTTCCCCCAGTTTGGACAAACAATGCTCTACGTCGCTCTTCAGTTGGAATCTCAGTTTTCGAATCTGTTAAATTTAATTTACTCAGGTACTATTAATGCTAATACAGTGTTATCGCCTAGGGGTGTTTTAAGCTGATAAAAGGTCACTATTCAGACCATAATGAACAATGAATAAAATTCTACTATGAATGAGGCAAAAAATATCAGCGATTCATACATTTTATCAAAAACCGAAAAACTGGTACAGCTTATGATTTTTACTCGATTTCAAAGTTAGTCCCCTAATGAAGTTGTTTGTGATGGCATAGTTACCCCTTCTTTCATATCACACCTCTAACCGATAACCCTGTATATGTGTGCAATATTGTATGTTTGTTTAAACGAATGTACTACATACCTAATCATACTAATATATCAAAGGCAAAAATGCGTGTGTGTATGTTGGTTTGTTCCTACTTCACGCTCTATGAAATTTGTTACGAAGATAGCTTATACCCTGGATTTACACATACATAGGCATACTTTTTATCCCGGAAAATTGAAGTGTTCAAATCAAATATCTATCGCGGGTAAAACCACGGGATGCAGCTAGTAATTACATAACTTGGTCTATTTGTTTAGTTTGTTTTCAACATCATAAAGTTTTAATATTTGCGTATCATTGTAAAAAGCTCTGTAACGATTCAATGCAGCTTATGTTCTAATAATAATTATGGCTACGGAAACTTACCGGTTGACCCGCTACACTCACAATCAATATCAAAGCGTCTCCTTTGTAAACACCTTTTATTTTACTATTCATATTAAAAGATTCCATTATTTTAGTGTCTGATATTATCATTAACTGATCGTAGTGAACGCGAAGAGTAGCCTTGCCTGACAATTTGGAATCATATTTAGACCAACTATTCGAGTTCCAGAGCATAAGTTTGTCAATTGGAGTATTCCATTGATCTGTAAAATATGTATGTAGAATTTATTTAGACATAAATGCGTACTTTGTCTAGTTTTATGTGATTGAGAAAGATACGCGTTTATAATAGTGGGTTTTTTTAGTATCATGCGAATTGATCTTCCACGCGGGATCAATCCGCATGTGTGTAATTTCACAGTCCCTACAGCAATCCCGTATTCTGTCTGCATACTCATGTCACGTTTTATAATAAATGCACATATTAAAAGTATTTTGTGGCGACTTTGCATACGAATGATACCTACCGAATGCGTAAGCAAGTGTGTCACTTGCTTACGCATTGATGTCGCAAAGACCACTACGATAGCTTGACTTGAACTATTGTGAACTATATTAAGTTTTCTAATAAAAGTTTTCTTACTTACTGTTCATTATAATAGCTAATATTTTGAGTATGTAGGTTTTCAATACTAAATAAAAATACTTGTCGCAGCGATGTGTACTATACATACAAGCAACTGAAAGGGAAACTTTTCATCATATTATTATGTCTTTTCCCGCCAAATTTGATGTGTATTTGTCATATTGTGGCCTCACACGATTATTACATTACCCAAATCAAGGAAGGAGGTTCGGTGTTAATTTCATTTCACATCCATTTCATATTCATTTTTTAGTTCATTAAAAAAGTAAAATACACTTGTAAAAGTTGAAATGTCGTCCTAAATCAATCACACATTATATAAACAATATTTTTGCATTAAAATTGATAAAAAATAAATTTAAAACTTACAGCTTAGAGGTCAGAACGTCGGAGAGCTCTCCCGCCCGGATTAGTGATGGACATAAAAAATACATCGATGCTTTTTTCGATGTAATGCATCGGATAGTGGCATCGATGTAATATCGATATGTCAAAAGATACATTAATGTTTTTTATACATCAATGTTTTTCTTTAAGTTAGATATAGATATTATATAGGTTTAGGTTTAAAAACAAGGCTCGTGTTGAAACACCGTCCAAAAAATAGCTATTTTACTACCAAAAACATTCTAAACGGTTACCAAAATGGATAAATGGTCACCAAAATAAAATAACCTGAACCTACTGCGGACTTTGTTGCCGAAAGTATTCACATTGTCATAAAATGAATAACTTGAACCTACTGCAGTCCTTGTTGCCGAAAGTTTTCGGATTGTCATAAAAAAATAACGACCTGAACCTACTGCGGTCCTTGTTGCCTAAAGTATTCAGAGTATCATAATTTGGTGACTGTCTAAATTATACCCTAAAAAAACAAGTATCTATAAAAAAGAACTTTATAACCCTTCATTATACTTACGTTTATATAAAAGCTTACAAAAAATTACGATATCTATAAATATCCAAATACTTCTTCTCTAATACTTCTAATAAAACAAAAGTTTGCTCAATCTTTTACCCTTCAATCTGTTTCCTTGTTGAATCATTACCTACGCCGCTTGCGAAAACAGTCTTTCAGATGGAACTGATGTTGCCAGCACCTTTTACTTTTTTGTTGAAATAGCTTGCGAGTACTTGTAAAGACTCAAACAAAAAAAATATTTTTTATTAGTATGCCTCGCATCGAATAAAAAAACATCGTTAAATACTCGATGTAAAAAAATTAACGATACATCAGTTTTGATTCGATGCATCGTTATCATACATCGAGTGTTTTTAATACATCGATGTATATCGTTCACTCTTTGTATACGTTTGATGTATAACCTGAGGTGGCGACATAGATCTGGCAGAGGACGTTGGACCAAGAAAGGAAATGGCGCGACCAAGCCAAGATGGCGGGTAAGAGATAGACACGAGGACCAGGGGCGCAGAAAGCGCCCATTAAATACACTCCCTGGGGCCAGAGAGCCCCAGCGCCCTGCCTGGGGAGTTTGCAAGCGAAACCCCATTCCTTGTGTCTCCCTCGCGGGATCGTCGTCCCCTCAATCGATCGATATTAAAACTTAAATAAAAAAAAATTTGAACGCATTTTTATCGAATCACTTAACGTCAACTTCAGCAAACAATAAACGATCAATGTCAATGTATTGTACCCGCTATGTCAAGTCATGTAAAGTTTATAAATATTGTTTTTTTTTTGTGTAAAAACAAGATTTTCATAGTAAAAAGATAATAAATAAGCTTTTATTTAAGAAAAATGGCTGCAGGAACCTACTATTTTGTGATCGTTGGTCACTCAGATAATCCAATATTTGAAATGGATTTCATTCCACCTACAAAAGAAGTGAAGGTATCTGCCCATGTTATTTTGATATAAGTATCTAGGTTCATAAATATTAACCCACTAGTTACTGAAACCTCTAAATTGCTTCAAACATTTTAAAATTTACTAGAAGACCTATGTGTGGGGTACAAATATAAGGAAAAATAGTAATAAAAAACCCTACTTCATTGGAAAACTCGCAAAATGGTGATCTTTATGAAGAACGATAGCAAAATCCACTACTATGATATCTAAAAAAGTATTTGATTGACATCGTCCTTGTATATACTTCAATTTCTCAAAAAAACTATTAGCAGTGAGGCTTCTATATTTAGGTCTATAACAATAAAAACAACGCCGTAGTACCGTAGTATTTCTAGCGTTCTTTATAAAGATCGCTAATTTGGGACAGTCATAACAAGTAGGTACGAGCTATAAAATGAAAATAATATTTAATTTTAGTCAAATACACACACATATCTTATGGATGCAAAAACAAAATAGCAAATAAATAAAAAAGTAATCTATATAAATTCATATGATAGTCCATGTCACAAATAGTCACAGTTTATCCAGTAGTATCACAAGACACGTTTATTTCAACTAAAAACAAATGACACTCAGTGAGAAATGCAATATTCACCAATAATCTGAAACTGATAAAATATTATATTTATCTACCTTCATATGTATGATATATTTTTTTTTATTGTCTTGATTGTTTAAAACAATGATAGCATCAAGTGGGATAATATGCTAATAGTTTTGGTTTTCCAGAAAGAAGATAATCGCCACCTTAACCAGTTTATAGCTCATGCTGCCTTAGATTTGGTTGATGAACATATGTGGAAAGTCACTAACTGTTACCTGAAGTCTGTGGACAAATTCAACCAGTGGTTTGTTTCTGCCTTTGTTACAGCTAGCCAGGTAAGCTATACTCCTTAGTAAATGTGATCCTCTTTAGTCTGCAAAGGATTCAATATCTTGATTGTTGTTAAATATAACACAGGCACTTGGCTGGTAATTATTTTGTAAATTAAAAAAATATGTAAACTATCCTGTTTTCCAGATGAGGTATATCATGGTCCATGATTCACGTAATGAAGATGGCATCAAAAACTTCTTCACTGATGTGTATGAAGCATACATAAAGCTGATGTTGAATCCATTTTACAAAGAGAACACAATAATCACTTTACCTGCATTTGAAAAGAAAGTACAATTCATGGGTAAAAAGTATCTAACATAGAAGTTGAAACTGAAGTATTCTATTTATTTAAATAATATTGTAAGATAGTTGTATAAAACTTTAAATTAATTATAATAACAATATTATTCAAATTATCCTTATGTTAATGTAAGTTTCTGTGCATAGAAATTAAACAAGTAAAACTAATGATTCATTTTTTTTATTGAGATATTTTTATACTAAGTTGACATTTATAAACAATTGTTATTAATGAAACATGTAATTACTATTGGGACTATAGTCTAAGTAAGATAAGGTAATCTAAAAGTAATTTAATATTGTAACAGGTTTGTTTAATAGATAGCAGGGAGTCCTAGATCATCATCTTCCTGAAGGCTTTCAATAGAATAATCTGCAAAAAGATAGAATTTTCATTAGTAACAAGTTACATTTCTAATGTGAAGGACACATAATGGAAACTTGGATATTCAGCAAACAATAAAAGTTTATAACATTTCTCACTATGCCATAAAATACTTCATTTTTGTACTCATGTTTCTGTGGTGCATGCTGAAACAGAGGACCCACTGGTTGGACAGTAATGTGTGCATCCTACTAACATTATAAATGGGAAAGTTAGAAACAATGTAAGGATGTATGTTTGTTACTCTTTCACATAAAAGCTACTGAACTGATTTTTGAATTAAATTTGGCAAGATAGTTTAGACCATGGATTAACACATAGGGTACTTTTTATCCTGTATTAATGCGAGTAACATTGCAGGGCACAGCTAGTGGTCAAATAATTCTTTATTTCTGTACCTAAGAAGTTGTCATCAAATGAACTGTCAAGCTCCATACTGTAGCGTCGAGTCTGTGGAGATGGTGTAGCTGGTGGAGACACATGCTTCACTTTCGTAGGGAAACTGTCAAACATCTCACAGTGGGTCGCTGAAATTAAATGTTTTAGTTAACATAATTATCAATAAGTGCTAAAAATTTTTAACATAGATTTATAACCCATGTATGGATTATGATTCACACAATTAATTGAAAAGATGGGAGGATGATCTTTCTAAAGGAAAGCACAGGTTAGCCCAAGATAGAAACAAATGCCAATTACTAGAGGAGGCCAAGAGAACAATCTGATACACAACTGAGGCTGGTATTACATATGCATAAATTGTAAGTACTACTTGGGATTTCACAAAATATATAACACTTAAAGTCCTTAGACTGAAGAATAGAGAATTGATTGAAAATTGATGTTTTATACACAACTAAATTAGAATTTAAATAAAAACTGTTTCAGTTGTTGAATGAAATTAATAACAGTATTGTTTGTTTGATTTTGTTAATAAACTAGTACCATAACCTATATTGATATGTTAGCAAACTACCCACATTTAAATAGCTTTACCTAATAGACAATTAAATTCTTATTACCATTTCTGCATGTGGGTTTAGTGAACTCCAGTTCTTCTTTGTCCTTATCTTCCAAATAAATGTTGACATTCAGAACCTTTGGAGAAAACATTTGTCTAGCGAGAGTGCTCTGCAGAGCCTTGCCTGTGTTTGACAAGAAAGTTTTTTTCTGCTCTGTAAGTTTCTTTTTAGGCTCATTAGGTTTTACAGGACCTTCTTCTCTCAGGAGGACAGCTTTTCCATGGTTTTCTGCAAATATTCAAATAATTTAGAAGCTAAGCAATAAATATTCACAGATGGTGGTAGGACATAAGAAGAACAATAAAATATACCCTACAAATCTGAATTCATGAATATAACAAATAGGAGAGATTAATAATCTACCAAAAGAATCACATTTACACGGATATCTTGGAAATACGACAAATCTAATACGGATAAATTATGCTTAATAGACACTTACCGGCGTTAAAGAGCGGCTGGCGGGATACATTTTTCACTTGTCGAGTTAAATGATCACCGAATAAATCGAAAAGTGATTCAGCCATTATGATATAACTTCTGTTTAATTTGTTTTACAAGTTTCGCTTTCAATAAATAGCTGCTTTATCTCGTAAACATCCAAATCACAAAAAAATCGATGATTTCAATGCGAGCAACGAGAAAAAGTAACGTAACCGTCAACAATATTTTGAATGTTTGACATTTCAATCAATCAAACTGGTATTAAATGGCAACATTTTTGTTCTCGTGGATGTACACATGTGTAAACTAATCAGTTGAAAATACTTATATCAATTTGTTACGTCCATGCAGAATATAAAGAGAGCAAAAAGACATCACTAGTAAACTTTAATAACTGTCAGAGTCACTTTTTGATGAACAGAAATGTCAAATGGAACAAAAAAAATCAACCTAAAGTCAAAACAAAACAATCGTTTGTCTTCCCTTTTCTTCGCGTTGTTATCGCGAAGAATTAGAGTAATTATTTAAAACAAACTGTTATTATGTCTGACGATAAGCCAGCCAGGTCCAACGGATCGAGCACCGATCCCATGCAGAGACTCGCATCCCTGAAACCAGTCCGGGACTTATCCCTTGGAGCTTCCAAGGCAAATAAAAAAGTTTTCCTGCCCAATTTGAACGTTGCGAGGAATAAGAGCAAAGGGTATGTGTTTGATTTCTTATATTGATGCGTTTAATAAAATCTTCAGTTCTTGTATGTTCTTGTTTCTTACCTAACCTATTACTACTGATCGCTTACGATATCGGTCAAATGCTATACTTACAGCTTGTGTAACGCATCAAAGAGCATTCAATTAATATACTACATGTGCATATTTTATTATGATCTTATATCTCTGTATATGAAACTTTGCTCTCTTCAGTCCTAGCACATCCAGCAGTCAAGGGTCTAAGAAAGAAGATAGAAATAGAAAAGATAGAAAGAATGACAAAAACAGAAACTTCCGCGGTCCGAATGTCATCAAATCTAGTGGAGTTTTCTCAGAAGGTAATTATTTTTAGTTTAGGTACTTTCTGTCGCGCTATAATATTTTAACTTCTATAAAATTTCATCATTTTACAATATTACTTGTTACAAAAGTAAAGTCCATTGTCTTTCATGCAGGGGATAGAAACAACCATAAAACAGACTGACATTTATAATTTGATTCAATATTTTATTTTTAGCATATCCCCAGCATTTCCCCACTCATGTTATAAATAGGAAAGTGTGTTTATTTGGTTTGTTTGTTCTTATTCTCAACATTAGAGTGAGAGGTTGACTTGGAATTTTTTGACAGATATACTTGGAGGTGTTGAGAGTGCCATTATTTACTTTTTTACCAGGAGAACATACATAATGTTCTTGATATAGGCAAAGCTAAGCTAGATTATCTACTATATAGCTATGTCAAAATAATATGTTTGGGGATAATTCCAGGTGTGGGCAATGTGGAACGGCATTCCAGCAGGATTTCCTTTGGGCGAGAAACAGACTCCAAACCTGCATCTGCTATGCAGAAGCCCACCATCAGAGTCAGGGATTTTGTCAAGGTTTGAACGTAACCTATTATGGGCTGAATTCATTTAAGGTTTAAATTTTTTATGAGCTTTACTTATGTAAGTTGTAGTAATGAATCCCCCAGGTAATAATGGTTAAAAAAAATTTTAAAGATATTAATTTAAAAAAAAATAAAGACACCTTATGACACCGCTAGCCTCTTATTTCATATATTTTTTTATTGTTACAATTTCTTTCTTAACTTATTTTCTTTTTATTTTATTTGTGCTCAAATAATAAAACACTAACCAAGTATAAAAAAAAGGATCCTTATTCTCTAACAAACAACGAGTTTTCATGCTGAAAACGTGATTTTAACGTTTTTTTGTTGTGATATGTTATTCTGATTATACAAAACAAGCGCGTTGCGTGCCACAGCACAATATAAAATTTGTAATTGGTGTAGTGAATACAGTTATGTGTATTCTACGCGCTTAAAATAACACGGCCGCATTACATGTTGAAGTATTCATAGTGAGTAAGGGTCCTGTTGTGTTGACTCAATAAAAATGTTGCTTATCTTAATATACGTATTTCAAGATTGACAAAGACCTTGAAGATCAGAAGATTCGCTCGGTTATGGGCGAGGGAGTGGACGAGGAGAACCTGGTGGACGGACCCAGTGTCGACTTCAAGCAGTCTACGGAGAGAGACACGCCTATCAAACTGCCTATGGGTGATATTGATAAATGTGAGATATATTCTATATTCAATACTAGTTGTTCTTAGCCGAGTGAAAATAATTTGTATTGTATTTAGCCTATTTCTTAAGAAAGACGTTGGTCTCTCTTGAGAAATAGGCTACGTTGTGATTTGGGAAACCATAACCAATAATAACAAACGAGAATTACAATTGCCAAAATTAGAACGTTGTTAGCTGAACATATGGTATCACAGACAATACCGATGTTTGAGTGGAACAGGTAGCAGGTCAAATATCTTCAAATTTATTACCCCCCCAATTTTATTACAATTATGGAAAGACAAATGAAAAATAACATATTTTATTTATTTAACTTGAACGTAGGTAATAATTACGTTGTTAAAGACTTATGAAAATATAAGAATAGTTCAGTATAATGTTATTCTCGTCAAAAGCTCGTAAAGAAATTATGTCATTAATTATCAATATTTTTGTTGTTTGTTTTGGTATGGTTCACAGATGACAGATACAATATTTTTTTTCATTGGTGACATCTGATGGTCTAACATAAAAACAAAAAAAAATATGACTTTTTGTAAGTAACTCGAAATACAGTGGATATAAAAATCGTAGTAACGGCATGCTATAACCACCGTTCCACACAGATTGGTCAGAGCCGAGCCCTGCGGTGCAAGTGAAGAAGGAGCCCATAGTGAAGACTGAACCGGAAGAATTTGACTTCAGTAAGGTTCCTCACAGCTTTGTATTGCAGCTCCTGATATACTGGGCGGAATGTTCCGCTCGGTTAAGGGATGCAGCCACAGCAGAATTATTTTTTACGTGTTTTGTATTTCAGTGCTTAATGTTACATATTATGTACTAGAAAATTTGGAGTTATATATAACAATATCAATATATTAAATAATAAGTTAACAGCTCGTAGGCTCTGTTTTATTAGCTATTTAAATATTACGCTTTTTTATTTTTGCGACATTTTGAAACTATTTGAGTAAATTTGTTACAAATGATTTTCATGTTAACGAAAATGTTCATTCCATAACACGATGGTTCTCTTTTTGAGCAGACTATATCTAAGTTTTTTTAAATACTTAATTCCGTCAAAGAATTTTACTTTCGAAGCTGACGTTAACGATTATTAGTTATCAGATCAGACTAAAAACTACCTAAAATATATATTTTAAATTTTGACATACTAACCTAGGCCTACCTAGATACCTACGTAGGCCTAAATGCTCATAAGCTGATAACTTACCAAATTCCAATAGGTATAAATTTAGGCATGTATTATAAATGACATGTCTCGCTATGTTTTAGTGATTTAGTACTGTTTAGGCGATAGACACTACGTGACAAACGTGACTACATACGTGAGAACATTCAAACGAAAGAACAATAATTCAAATAACATTCGTTTTTCGAAACAGGCATTTTGAATATATTTTTTCTGTCACATCACATTGAAAATCACTGAGGAAAAATGTGTCGATTCGCAACGCTTGTTTAGTCATAAGTCGTTGTGGCTAGTTATTAATAAATGTTATTGCATTACATTGTGGTCGCAGTCAGCGAAGACAAGCCGGTGGTGGGAGTGAAGCGCGAGCCGCGAGCGGAGACAGAAGTGGTCAATCTGATCAACAACAAGGAACCCACGCTTATACTTTTGCAAGTAATAAATTCTTATTTAATCTTCCATAAAACAATTATGATAGATATAATTGTTACTAAACTACTAAATAATACTTTGACACAAGTGATAACAGACTTCGGCAAGTGCCTGTACATCTACACTAATGTTATAAAGAGGAAAGACGTGTTTTTTTGTATGTAACGAATGAACTCAAAAACTACTGGACCGATTTCAAAAATTCTTTTGCCGTTAGAAAGCTACATTATCTAGGAGTAACATAGGCTATATTACTTATAAAAAAATTAGTGATCCCTATAAATTCCTACTAAAGCGAAGGTGTATTTTTTTTAATATGTCTTTCATCGCATATGCTGGCGTAACTATTGATGATAGAACAAAAAAATGTTCTATCATATTATATAACATATCAGTATCTACAATAACTTCGTAAGCCTGCTTTTATACATTTGAAAAGTTGATAAAAATGCCGAACAAACTCAGACCATGTTATCTATACCTTCGTATTGATTCTTATCAAAATAAGCTGTTTTGTATTCAAGTCTGTTTCAGTACTTGTTGATTACTTTTTGAACTATTGAAATCGGATATACCATACAAAAGATATTACCAAATTAAAAAATAACAAGTCATACTTTAAAAAAGAGAAATCCGACTTATTTTCGTGACGCAAAACTTACGTTACCTAGGTACCTAGTGTACCTATAATGACCTCTTAGAAAATTAAAAGTTATATTGGTTAAAAATAAATACTGGACCTATTTTAATAAATTGTTTTATATGACCAACTAGAAACTAAACTCTTGTAAATACTTTTTAAATCGATTAATAATAATTAACCGTATCTTATACAACCCTCGTGTACTTTACCGTAGGTACTAGTTATTTTGCTTAACCGTAGTATAAGTTAGTGGAGTTACATGTTAACAAATGATCAGTGAATGTGAACAATATAATGTATCATCAGCTACCAGACACGCTGCCAGGACGCGGTGGGGCCGGCGAGGACGACGCGCCGCGGCGGAGGGGCGTCAAGGAAGAACCCGCCGCGACCGCTGACGAAACTAACGACAAACCTGTAAGGATTTCATTTTTATTTTTTTAGTATATCAGTATTCAGGTATCTTACGATTGGTTGTTTGCCAGCGTCAAGTTTCTATGTCGTCGTCAAATACCCTCAGATTTGTGGCGAGAGTGACGGATCCAGGATTTCATTTGGGGGGAATTTTAACTATTCGGAGCTCAGAGTTTAAAAGTTATAAATTAGCTAGTAGTTCAGCGAAATTATCACAATAGTGCACCTGCATTGGATTAAAAAGTTTAGTCAAACGATTGGAATACAGTATACATTTGGAGATAGGGGGATACGCGCTTCACCAAGCCCTCTGGAGACTTTAATTAGTTTCTATGGAGATTTCCATACACTTAAGCAGCTGACAGTTTGCTGAGCTGGGTCAGGTGACAAACACACTAAAGTTATTTACTATCTTTTTTTTATATAATTTTGTTTGTTTGTTTGCTGAAAATATCGTGGTACTTTTTTTTATAGACGATAGAGGCTTGCGCTTGCCTAGAAGAAACCGATTCACTTGCGATTTTAAGAGATCGAGATTATAGCTATCGGGAAATAGAGAACTTGGCAGCGAATGCCACGACCTGACAGTTCGCTCAATAAATGTAGACGCGATGCGTTTTGTGCGAGTCCGTGGTACCTCTACCATGAACCGGTACTTTTATATTATTTTAACCCATAGACTATAGACCCAACGATTTTTTACTTTCCTCGTAAAATATAGTATGTATTATGTATTTGTTTAGAAGGAAGAACGTTGCTACCTGTCTGGGCTGGAGGCGGGGCGCGTGGGCACGCTGCGCACGCACCGCTCCGGACGAGTCACCTTGCTGCTGGGGGACACTGTGTTTGAGGTAACAGCTCTTTGCAGCTTTACTTTGGCTCTTCGAATCCATCTAGACAGCTATAGACCGCCAACTTGTCCATACAATAAGATATACCTTCTACCATAAGGTATCTTCATACAATAAGATATCCTTTCTACCTTTTTATGTTGTCCGATTACAGTGTTTTTTTTCACATAGCTAACACATTATTTCCTAGGCTTTACTGTTTTATTTTTTTCTGTCTTTTATCACTTTAAAGTTATAAGTTTCCCTAGCAGTCATATTTTTGCGCTGATATGATGCCTATTAAAAGTCTTAATAATGCAGATTCAATAAACTTTTTTCAAAATAATAAAACATGTAGGCCTATAATACATCATAGTGAAGCGATTGACACCAATAACGGAAAATTGCGTTACAATTTAGGGGGTGAAAAGAGGTAGGCCCCGGTACTAAAATTCTAAGGGTCGGTGATACTCTTAAGTTGGGGTATCTTGCAGGAAGAGTTCTAAATGTACTCTGCGATCTCATGTCAGGCATTAGAAATAGTTTGTGAGTAAG
Organism: Ligdia adustata; assembly: GCA_947049295.1. NCBI lineage: Eukaryota > Metazoa > Arthropoda > Insecta > Lepidoptera > Geometridae > Ligdia > Ligdia adustata. Next base: position 11,587,069 of record OX346231.1, read on the forward strand.
AAGTATTGTTATCACTAATCCAGTCGTCTAATAAGCTTTTTTTGTGATGTGCATAGGTGAACATGGGCACCCGAGCGGCGTTTCATCAAGAAGTCATGTCAGTCGCGTGCGACAATGCAACACGGTCGGGCGCGCTCGTGTCGCTCGGCGCGCTCAAACACAAGCTCACTGTCGCGCCGCTCTGGGAGGACATGCTGCGAGACATAAACTTATAACTGGTTACAACGTTCCAGTTACATGTGATATCAATTGCGTGCGACAATGCGACAAGGTCGGGCGCGCTCAAACATAAGCCCACTGTTGCGCTGCTCTGTGGGTCATGCAGCGAGACATCAACATATAACTGCTTGCTATGTCCACCAACAAGTGATAACAGATGCGTGCGACAGTGCATTGATCAGGCGCTCTTAGAACTGCTGTTTCTAACCAATTACTGAAATTAAATGACAGTTGAGTGATAGACAAATAAATGTAATGTAGGTTCCAGTGATGTGTAAATATAATGTTATTGTTTTTATATTTATCAAATAAAAACTGTGTTTAATAGAAACTATTTTTTAATATCTCTATGCTAGACACTTAGCGTCATATTTTTTGATTATTGCCACACTTCCTCCTTCCCTTTCAAGCCTCTTAAGTAGGAAGATTACAAGAAAACATCAGATATATTAACAAATACTTTACTACCTAAATATTTACAACATTTTTATTATTTACTATACAGAAGCAGTGGCTTTCTCTTTGGAAAGAACTGGTGGAGAGTCCCTCCCTTGGTAGAGGTTTCCTTGTAGGTCGATGGCAAAGTTGTAGTCTCTAGGATTTGCAATTGCTTCGTCTATGGCTGCATCCAAGGCCTCTGGGGTTATGAAAGTTTTTGCCAGCTCCTGAAACAAAAACAATGTTGAAAAGTTATAACTTGTATGAATGAGGTCAGTGAAGAATAAAAACAACACAAAGACAGAAAATTAAATAATAGCCTAGTATTTTGCCTAAATCCAATAGTAACAGTATATGAGATAACTCTTATTTTATATTTAGTTTATTCAATAATTAGAAGTTTAGTTAGCATCGAAATCATTTCTAGCATTTAAACTTGCCTTTTCTCGTCTTATAGCTGCTGCAGCCTTCTCGATTCTCTGTTTCATGATCTCGTCTTTTTGTACCATTCTATTGAGAGCATACTCCTCCATGGCCCGCACTTCTTGTTTCCTCCTTTCCTCACGCTCGAGCGCCACCTGCTTATTCCACTCGTCGTTTAGCTTCACGCATCGTTCCCATTCCTCTGCTTCCAGTTTCATAGACATATCGGAACTTGCGCTCTCAGTAGTCAACTTTTCGTTCATCATTTCTGTGTAATAAAACTTCTTGATCGCACGCATCTGGGTATTGTAATTATTATTTAGACGTAGGAGCTCCACTCGTTCTTCTTCGGAGATTTCTGTACGCTTGGGAATACGATAAATCTTGCTTTTAGCGACAGGCAGCCATCGAGGTTTTCTGTGAGCTCTAGCGGTTTGTGTGATAAAGGGCTTTGTAACTTGAAAAAGTCCATTTCGAGAAATCATGCTGCTATTTGCCTATACTTATTAAACGATTTGCCAAATTTCTAATTACTATTTACTTTCAAGTCAACATAACCTCACTTCACTAAATTTTTTTTTTGTATATAGCATCATACTATTTGTTTTGTATATTTGCCAGCATTGATCTTAAGTTTTTTCTTCAAGGCAAAGTTATCAAGTTCATGTCAACATATATAGAATAGAATAAGGAATCACTAATTACTCTTCTTTAAATATCGTAGTCAAGTTCTAGTCATGTGTTGTAATCAGTCCCTAATAAAGCGACGAAGACTTAACTAGTTTCTATGGAGATTCCCGCAGGCAACAAAAAGTACGTTTTTCCATCTGAATATTGCTTGCCCTCATTTGTGTTCAGAAACAAGACATTATTAGTTAATAATCCACCATTATTACTCAACATCAAGTATTATTGTGTAACGCGGGACACTCCCAACGTATCTTCTTGCTCCCAACCATGGACGTAATAATATTACATCCATGCTCCCAACCAACAAATTTTTTCTTCTTCTTACCTCTTACGAGGGTTGTGGCATTACACGGCTAATGCATTTGCCATCTTCAAGTAAATCTTCGCTATAATTTTCATTGGTGTGACGATTGTTTTTGAACAAGGTGTTTTTTGAATTTTGAATTTGAATTGTTTGTGTTTATTAAAAGTTTGGGAAACGTATATTTCGCGGAAAAAACAGGATATAACTATTGTGATAGGAAAGGATCAAAGGAACTGTTTTGAAATATATTAGAGGTAGGATATTTACATAATTATATTTACATACATTATTATGAACTGTATAGATGTCTATACAATAGCAATTTTTTGACAAAGGTGTTTGTGAACGTGCTTGTTCTTGCAAAACATATTTTATTTACTGAAATTCTGCAATTCCATTAAACAACTTTGTGAAGGGTCGTCATTATTAATAGAATTAGATTTATCAAACATATCAAAGATAGGGGCAACGATGGACGGTATTTTTATATTCGACTGAGTTATGGTATCGATAAGAAGCTGAATTATATCTGTAGATGACATAGTTAACGGATCTCTTTTTAAAGTATAGCCGTCTTGTGATGGCGGGACGTTAAACTCACTAATAACTTTATTATGAGCCAAACGATCATAGCCCATTACAGGTTTTGCAGCTGAGCAACGGTTAGTAAAAGTTGTCTTTTATATGATGTTTGGTGAGGGCGCTGAATATTTGTAACTTTAGAGGATGTATGTGGATTAGATAAATTGTTACTAGAAACAGAGCTAACAACGTCAGCATAAGACTTTAATGCCGGGGGAACTAGTTTAGCTGCTTCACCGTAAGATAAGCTATTTTCAGCCATTGTTATTTAGATGCGTTTTTGTCGCGCAAACTCTGGACATGACTTGTTGATTGCAAAATGTGGCGCTGAACATAGGCAACATATAATGTTTTCGTCGTTAGCATTGCAGGTATCACCACTATGTTCAAGGCCACATCTGAATCATCTAGGTCTCGACCTGCATTGAAGTTTAGTATGACCGTAACGGCAGCAATTATAACACTGTATAGTAAGATAAGTGTAAAGTTCAACAGGGAGTGAATTGTAGCAAATAAAAATTCTACTAGGTAGCACTTGACCGTCAAACGTAACTACAATGTTCTGGGTAGGTTTCCAACCTGGAGAACCTTCTACCAAGGTTTTAAAATTAATCCTTCTCAATTTTAATATACTGCCGCAACCAATAGGAACAGATATATTCTCAATAACCTCTTCAGGTGACCATTCCGAAGGAACACCTCAAACCAGCCCCATGCGAGTGACGTTGAACGACGGAACAAACGCTTTATAATTATTCATCGATAAAATTCCGCTACAAAGAAAAGAATTAGCATCACCAAAGTCTAAAAACGATAATTCTATTTTATTCCTACCAATTCTTTTAACTGAACCGTCAATAATATTCTGAATACCGTTCTTCTTTAGAAACTTGCCGAAAGAGACTGGATGGATTATAATTCCATCATCGGATGACTTTACTTCACGTTTTACATGGATTTTAAAAGGAGCTTTATCAGGTGGTTGATACAATGTTCGAGCTATCGAGGAAACGAACTGGGGAGTTGGATTATTTGCCAAAACAAAAAAAAATCATTTTGCTACATAAGACGTTTTTATTTTTAAGTTTAAATAGCGTACCTTTAAGCATTAGTTGTCGAACTGAAAAACGCTTTGCAATAACAGAGCGTACGTAGTTACGTACACCATTTAAAAAGGGCGAAACATGGTCAATTGTTTGGTGGAAGAGCATTGGACTCCTTGTAAAACTTGTTCTAAGGCTAGACTCAATTAGTGTGAAGTAGTCTGCGGGCCATCTTAATTTTATTTACTTGCCCACGTCTCTAGTTACGTCGCCGTCGTCCAATTTTTGATATCACTCCCTGTCACACTACAGAAAATATTTTTTCTTAAAAATTAGCTGCTTGCAAATTACTTTACACAAATAGAGACATTAAGTTGCCGATTAACCGATATATATTTCTACTTTATTTGATATATTATTACCCTTTCAGTATGAACTTTAATTACAATCTACAGTAAGGACATGCAATTTTAATTACATAAATGAAACCATACAATTATACTAACGACATTTATTCTATATAAAGATAATTAAAAAAATATATTTTTTTACATCAGTTATACATAACCCTGAGTCATTACTTACATAATAAGTAAATGAATTAAAGTATACATCTGAATCATAAAAATAATTTTAGGGTAAGTGGTTCTAATTATGAGTAATTAAAAACCTTTTACCCTAATTGAAAAAAAAAAACGAACTTTGGAAATCTCTTCACATATTTTTTTGTTTTACTGTATTTAAAATAGAAACCTCAAAGTACATTAATAACTAACAATAACACGCAACATTTGCGTTCGTAAGCATAATTAAATTAGGTACTTGTTTGAAGACGATTCGAGTTTAGCAAGTTAAATTAACTTCTGTTTAATTTTTTACCGATTTTATGTTTGTTACCTGATTTCTCGGAGACGACTGGACTGTTTGGAAAAACCTTTTTTGCATAAAAGGGTGTAATCCTTAAGTACATCCTTTCAAACAATATAGTGCCAAAAAAAATTTCATCAAAATCAGTACAGAGGTTTGATTTTTGTCAACAAGCTTCGCATAAGTCGATTCACATTCAAATCATATTTTTTCAAATTAATTAGAAATAGCGAGCATTTGCAGTACATTTCGTCCTCACTTCTAAATAAACACGTACCTAATACCACGACTTAAGTAAGTGTAGCATGGTCTTAATCTATGCTAGTCAATGCTTTAAAAAAGTGATAAACTGACTTTTACTGATAAATTTTTGACTTTTAACCAAACTACTAGATTGATTTTGGTAATATTTACACGGGACTAACAAGAAACTAAACGTTTTTAACAAAAATGATAATTAAATTTGTGCAGGCCTTTGAGAAATCGAGAAACATTCATATAAAAAAGATTCCAATAACTGAAGAGGTTTTCAGTTCCTTTTTAAAGTAAAAAAATATAATGTAACATCTCCGACTGTATTTGATACAAAAACAATGTAGACTTATTATCTAGTCATGCCACCAGCGTCTGTCACTCGACCCTTGTTTATATCCCAGTAATAGATACATTGTCATCATGTTTAGTCTACGCGCCCACGCAATAACATACGATGGGACTTACTGGAACGCTGAGATGACAAATCTCCTCGTTAACTTAGCTCTAGCCTTAAGGACATTTATTCACTCTATGTTCAGACTTCATTGAGGTCACATGTATTAATTAAATAATTTAAATCGATTAAATTGTTTTTAAAAAACATCATCACGCGCTTCCCGAACAAGTCTGGCGCAGCCGTACGGATTTTTCACAATTTTCGCGAGTACTACGTGTCGCGATCGCCCCTAAATCTGTGACGCGAACTAGCAGCTTTTCGAAAACCGACTTTACGCGGAAGTGGAAATCTCGAACCAAATAAATTCGTCTCCAGTGGAAGAGCGTGAATCAAGAAGCTGAAGTAGAGTCAGGAGGACATGGGATCGAGCAGATTGTGAGTAAACCTTTTCACATCCTGTATTCATATTCCTGTGTCTTTTCCGATTTTTCCTCTCGATCACAAATTATCGGGTGGAATAGTTATAGTTTATCTGATTTTGGTTTACACTTAAATAGGTAACGTTCAGATTAGTTTAAGAATAATTTATCGCAATTAACATTATTGTGATAAATAATTAATTATATTTACATTCTTTTTACACTAAATCGGTAAATTGAATAAATTAATTTTAAGAAATATTAGGTAAATTTATAAATTAAGAAAAATGGAGTACAGACCAATTCCTAAGGAAATTTTGGCAGTAATTCCTAAATATGACGGAGACGAACAACAATTAAATCTCTTTTTGTCAAAATGTGATTATGTGGTTAACGGGAGCAGAATTGCGGGAAACCTAGCTCAAGAAACTTATATTTTCCATTCAATTACTAGCAGATTGACTGGTAGAGCCGCAACTCTCCTCAGTGATAACCCTAATATAAATACTTACGAACTTGTTAAAGATATACTGACCCAACACTTTGGTGATCCGCGATCGGAAGAATGCATAGCTATAGAACTAGAGTCACTTAAATTAAAACCCAGTGAAACATATATCCAATTTTGTCATCGTATCCAAAGCGTAAAAAGCTCACTTTTCTCTAAAGTAAACAGACTAGTTGATGAGGGAATCAAAGCGGCAAAAATGATCGTTTACAATAACATGGCTTTAAATGTGTTTTTATACAATCTACCGGAAGATATGATCCGCATAGTTCGATTAAAAGGTTGCTCGAATTTGGAAGCTGCACTGAGCATTGTAACAGAAGAAGTAAATTTCAAATTTCAATATGACGCTAAAAATAAAATACTTAAGCAAACCTCACTACAGTTACCAAACATGAGTTCGCAAAATACATTGAAACCAGTTATTACGCCTCAAGGTTTTAAACCATATTTTAACCCTAACCAACAATTTAAATTCGGCATTAATCAAGGTCAAGGTTTTAAACCGAATTTCATGCAGCAATTACGATTCTCTCCACCTGCACAAAATTTTAAATTTGGAACGCCCCAAAATTTGCCTCAACGCAATTTTGGTCAGGCACCCGTTCAACGTGCACCGTTCCAACACGGTGGTTACAAATTCGGTATTCCCCAACAACAGAATTTCAGATTTGGAATTCCAAACCAACACGCAAATCAATTTAGATTGCCTGCACCTCAAGTACAAGCACCTCGACTCCAAGAGTCGGATGTAACCATGCGTACTGCCCCTGTAAGACAAAATTTAACTATGAATGAACCCTTCTATGATACTGAAAACTCAATACAAGAATATACACAAAATTACGAAAATGACGCGCAAGATAATGACTACGCTAATTATTGTAATTTAATGGAGAATTTTGACGATATGCATTCCGCATTTCCCGAAAACGCTTATCCGGAAAATATGTACCCTGATACACCCGAACATCCGGAAAATTTTCAGGTTACAGCCTCAGCGGATGTGGTGAAGTAATAAGCCTTAATTACTGTGACAGTATATTGAAATTACCACACATATTAATCCCGGAAATCAATTCTAAATTTCTAATAGACACGGGAAGTAGTCGTTCCTTTATAAGCCCCGCTAAAGCTAATGAATTTTTCGGTGCCTATAAATACTACGAACCTTTTAAAGTAATAAGTACACACGCTCAGAGCGTACATGACGAAGCTATATTTATACCTTTGTTAAAAACTTTCAAAAGCACACTTCGCCAAAAATTCTATGTATATGACGTAGACAATCGCTATGACGGATTGATAGGATCAGATCTTCTATCTAAATTGGGAGCCAACATCGACATGCGCAACCAAATGTTGATGACGCATAATGCATGCATCCCCATTTTATACAACCCACCTTACGAGGTTGAGGTACCACCACGATCGGAAATGAGAGTAAGAATTCCCACCAATTTACAACAAGGTGATGCAATATTAGATTACGTACAGTTCCAAAATGGTGTCCGTATGCCTAGCGCTCTTGTTAGGTGTGAAAACTATTTTGCAGAAACAGTAATCCAAAATACATCTGAAGTAAAAGCTATTATAACCTTTAAAGAACCTTTTCGTGTAACTGTATTTGAAAATGAAGAATGCAAGGTGAACTTTACGAAAGATGATTGTATGATTGATGAGTTGCTGAAAGAAAATCTAAAGAAAATTCGATTAGATCACGCAAACTCAGAAGAACGCGAATGTATTTCTAAATTATGCTACGAATATCGCGACATATTTTATTGTGACAAAATACTGTTGTCTTTTACTAACCAAGTAAAACACAACATCAGGACAACTAACGAAGACCCGATTTATATAAGACCTTATCGACACCCACCTGTCATTAATCAGGAAATTCAAAAACAAGTTGATAAACTTTTAACAGATAACGTAATATCTAACTCACACTCACCTTGGAGTGCACCTGTCCACCTGGTACCCAAGAAAATAGATGCATCTGGAGAAAAGAAATTTAGGATGGTAATTGACTATCGCCGCCTTAATGAAATCACAGTTGATGACAAGTACCCGCTACCTAATATTACTGACCTCTTCGATAAGATAGGTAAAGCACAATATTTTAGCACGATAGACCTTGCTAGCGGCTATCATCAAATTGAAGTAAATCCAGCAGATAGAGCAAAAACGGCATTTACCACACAATCTGGTCATTTTGAGTTCAAAAGAATGCCGTTTGGTTTAAAAACTGCACCAGCTACCTTTCAGAGAGCAATGGACAATGTTCTGCGCGGTCTCCAAGGTACCCATTGCCTGGTATATCTTGACGATATTATAGTGTTTTCCTCGAGCTTACAAGAACACGTCGAAAAACTAAGGAAAGTTTTCGATAGACTCAGAGAAACCAATTTAAAAGTCACCCTTGATAAATGCGAGTTCCTAAGAAAAGAAGTTTTGTACTTAGGACACACCATCACTAAAAATGGCCTTATGCCAAATAACGACAAAATAAAAGCAGTAATGAATTTTCCATTACCGCGAACATCTACGGAAATCAAAAGTTTTCTTGGTTTGGTAGGCTATTACAGGAAATTCATTAAGGATTTTGCTAAACTGACGCAACCTTTAACATCAAGTTTAAAAAAGAAAAATAAAATTGATTGCACAAAACCGGAATATGTAGACGCATTTGAAAAGTGCAAAGAGTTATTAATTAACGCACCACTCCTACAGTTTCCCGATTTCGATAAACCGTTCGTCCTTACGACGGATGCGTCCAACTTTGCCGTAGGCGCTGTCCTTTCACAGGGACCTATTGGTAGTGATAAACCGATAGTGTATGCAAGCCGTACATTAAACGATGCCGAAACACGGTATAGTACAATTGAAAAAGAACTGTTAGCTATTGTTTGGGCTACAAAGCATTTCCGACCATATCTATACGGGAAAAAGTTTACAATTTACACGGATCATAGACCCCTTATTTGGGCCAAATCAATAACTGAACCAAACAGTAAACTCACGCGATGGAAACTGCGTTTAGCGGAATTCGATTACGACATTAAACACAAAGCAGGAAAACAAAATTGTAACGCAGACGCTCTATCACGAATACGTATAAATGCTTTAGGCGAAAAAGACGATGTATCAATGAAAGTTAATATTGATAAAATCGAGAAAAAACTCAAACAACACATCAAGGACGTGACCAATGAAATCGATTAAGAATAAGTAAAAATAAGACCGTTTCTCCTCGCGCTTCTGCATCGCGCGAACGCACACAATCTCCGATTGTTATTTCCTCTGATTCAGAGAAAACTCTATCTATTAGTAGTGGAGGTAGAAAATCGCCTTACTCATATCCATCCCTAAGCAGTGTTACTGCATCTGCATCAGAAGGACGAGACGATATAAGTACTATAGGCACAATCCATTCAGCACAAGATCTTGATACGGATGGTATGCATATATTACAGGAGGCTATAGACACAAAGCCGAACCAAATTCTTGTATACACTTGGAACAGAGACCAACTATCTGTCAAAGACTTATCTAGGGATAAACAAAAGGTATTGGAAGTGCATTTACCTCTTAATAATCCGGAATTAGTGAAACGATTTCTAAAAAGCTATATTAAGCCAAAAATTAAATATTTCTTTTATTTCGAGGATCCGTTACATCGCAAGCAATTTTCGGAAGCAACTATTTTCCTGTTTCAGAAAGGAACTGTTAAATTTTACGAGTGCACAAATAGAGTAATATATGTAGAAGATGAAAAAGAACAACGTAGTATAGTGCTGAAATATCATGTAGGAAAAAATAGTCATAGAGGAATTAAAGAAACATTAGTACATTTAAGACGGACATTTTACTGGAACAAAATGGATGAGACTGTATCCAGCATTATAAATTCATGTGATATTTGCCGAAAAATGAAATACGATCGTAAACCCTTAAAACCTGAATTACAACTAACGCAAACACAAATACGACCATTCCAAGAGTTGTTTATCGATACATTTTCCATTGATGGAAAATACTATCTTACAATTGTAGATGCCTTCAGCAAATTAGGACAAGCGTTTGAGATAAGTTCTAAGTCAACCCCAGAAGTAGTCAGAGCACTGATAAGGTACTTCTCATTATATGGTACACCAAATAGAATCAGTTCGGACCCTGGTACCGAATTTAATAATACACTACTGAAAGAAATGTTATCTTTTTATAAAATAGACATTCATATCGGTACACCTCATAACCCCAACTCTATGGGTGTAGTTGAAAGATTCCATTCAACAATTATCGAAATATACAGAATAGCTAAATACGAACAAAAAATAACTGACGCCTCATCTGTTATGACATATGCGATAATGTCTTATAACCACACTATTCATTCGACTTACCCCATTTGAAGTAGTTTTTGGCCATACAGAGTCCAACAACGCTTTTGACGTAGATTTCAACAAACAATTCACACAACAACTAGTCAAGGAACATGTTAAACGTACTAAACACTTATATGAATATCTGACCGACAAAATTATCGATACTAAAAGAACTGAAATAAAGAAACGAGGTGGTGAAAAAGAATTTGACATAGACGTAGGAGATACGGTGTTCATCAAAGGTGTCAATGTTAGGCGAGGTAAAGACAAGCCACGATACCAGACAGCTCAGGTCAGCGGACCTATAGAAAGAAACATTGTGCCGGTTGTTACACATAATAGGAATACTAAAGTTCCCATTAAAGATATCAAGCGCCCTCCACAGGTTAATCCTCTTCGTGATCCAGGCGGGGGCCCTTCAACTTCAAAGGATTGAAAAGAATCCTGGACTGCTACCTATAAAGGAAGGTCAGGCCATAGTTAGCCATGACACATGGACTATCATTAAAATCCTAGATTTAAGAATGTTATACGAGGACCTAGAGTTAAATATTAATACATATGTAAGACTAAAAGAACAAGTACAAAGCTGCTTGGGTAACAAAACATTTGATTCCGATTTTATTGAAATAGAGGTACAAACGGATTATACTATGAATATAACTATAGAAAAGTATAGAGAATTAATTCCATCAATAAGGTATAAGCGCGGTCTATTAAACCCTATTGGTTCTTTGATCAAAACTATTACTGGCAATCTTGATAATGATGACGCTATAAGATACGAAAAACTAATCCAAGAAGTTAAATCAAAACAAAACGTATTAGATTATAAAATGACAATTGTTTCCGAAATGTTGGGTACGTACACAAAGAATACTAACTCTACCAAAAGCAATTTTATACAGATTGAGGAAAGTATCGAAGATATTAACCGCAATCTAAATGAGTCCAAATTAACACAATCTAGATACCGCATTATACACATCTATAACGCGTTTATACATAACTTTCAAACCCTCTACATGAAGTTAAATGAAATTGAAACAGCCATTGCTTTTGCTAAAGTCCACTTATTACACCAATCTATTATAGACACAGACGAATTAATATTGTTACTAAAGGAAATCGAAAAAACTGAACAACTCGTTTTTCCAGCAAACCTAGAAAACATAGTTAACATTGAACAATGTATAGAAATAGAAGCTTATATAAAACAAAATCAGATAAAACTTATAATGCATATTCCCCTTGTTAGAAACGAAGTTTACAACTATTTTAAACTGATTCCTTTACCATTATATAACAAATCCAATGACCTTACCTCTCTTATTATTCCTAAACATCCCTATATCCTTGTGAAAGGGTTGAAAGCAAAGCCGCTTTCTCAATCATGTCGAGAAGTAGATGAAGATCGTTTTCTGTGCTTCGAAAACGAAATTGCACCGATAACTGATGATGATTGCATTATTGACCTTATGCAATTTACTACAAATATAACAAGTTGCCACCCAGTTCCTGTTGTAATTGATGACGTAAAGGCTGATCTTATTCAACCTAACCGATGGATTATTTATGCAAAAATGGAAACTATACTTACCAAGAACTGCGAAGACGAGATAACGCAGGAAACCCTTTCCGGTACATACATTTTAACCATGGACGATGATTGTTATGTCGGAATAAAGGAATTGAAGCTGAAAAGACATCTAAGCCAAGGAAAGGCCGAAATTGGCAGGAAGTTTCCGGTAATCAACTTACCAGCAACACTGACGAGCACGTCAGGTCGTATGCAGCGAAAACCTGTCAACCTCAACGGAGTCGATCTTTCCGATACTCGATTCCTGAATTATTTATTGCAGAAAAGTGGAAGTGAGATTAGTGATAGTGAAAGCCAATATAGTGCTATAGCATATAAGAGTGTTAGTATAGGAAACGTAGTATTTTGTGTAATCATAGGTATTTGTATAACCTTAATAATGTGTAAAAGTAAAATTAAGAAATTGTGTATTCGAGATAATCCTCACCCTTCGGATAATCTCGAACTTGCGGAGGGAGGAGTCATGCCACCAGCGTCTGTCACTCGACCCTTGTTTATATCCCAGTAATAGATACATTGTCATCATGTTTAGTCTACGCGCCCACGCAATAACATACGATGGGACTTACTGGAACGCTGAGATGACAAATCTCCTCGTTAACTTAGCTCTAGCCTTAAGGACATTTATTCACTCTATATTCAGACTTCATTGAGGTCACATGTATTAATTAAATAATTTAAATCGATTAAATTGTTTTTAAAAAACATCATCACGCGCTTCCCGAACAAGTCTATCTAGTAAACAACTAGTTATTGAATGTATTTGGCATGTTTATGAACAACAAGGTAGGTACTCATAAAGCGTTTTGCAGAAGGCATAGCGACGCGGTCTTTATGACCGCGACGCAAGGCACAGGCGACGCGGTCATTATGCTCTCTATGTGCGTTGGTTGTATAGGATTGCGCTATTTTGCGCTGTCAAACTGACCGCTCGACCCGCCCCGCCGTCTGCAAAGCGCTTAGTCAGCAAAACAACTTTTACTATATTAAGTTATGTAGGTACATTGTCATAAAAACATTTACTTACGAGGGCGGAGTGATAAGTCTGGTGAAAAAATGTTTTGGAATAAAGTTATCGCAAATTGCGTGAAACCTCCATGTTAAACACTCTTTTGAAGGACCAAATTAAAATTTCAGCCTGTACCGCCGGTTTTTTTTAACAGCCATTAAAGAAAAATAATTGAACGCATTTTCGCAAAGATGGAGAAAAGTGAATTTCGTGTGTTAATTAAATATAACTTTTTGAGAAAAAAAAACTATTACGGAAACAAAACAAAAGCTTGATAAATATTACGGCGACTCCGCTCCGTTAATTAAAATTATTCATAAGTGGTTTACTGATTTTAAATGTGGTCGTACAAGCACAAGTGATGCCGAACGTTCAGGACGCCCGGTTGAGGTCACTACTCCAGAAATGATCGCTAAAATCCATGACATAGTGTTAAACGACCGAAGAGTAAAAGTGCGCGAGATAGTTGTGGTAGTAGGCATCTCAGACGAACGTGTGCGCAATATCTTACACCAACATTTAGATATGAGGAAGCTCTCCGCGAGATGGGTGCCATGTTTACTGAATGTTGATCAAAAACGCGTGCGTGTGACCACTTCGGAAGCAGGTTTGGCGTTGTTTCGACGGAATAAGACGGAATTCTTGCGACGTTTTGTAACAGTAGACAAAACATGGATCCACCACCATACACCCGAAACCAAACAACAATCGAAACAGTGGATTGCTGCGGGTGAACCAGCTCCGAAGAAGGCCAAAGCAGTTTTATCGGCCAATAAAGTTATGGCTACAGTTTTCTGGGATGCCCGTGGAGTTATCCATACTGACTACATACTTAGAGAAGGGTGAAACGATTAATGGCGCTTATTATGCCAATTTATTAGAACAATTTTACAGAATTTTAGCTGAAACACGACCGCATTTGGCAAAGAAGAAAATCTTCTTTCAACAAGACAATGCATGAGTGCACACCTGCACGATTGCCATGGCCAAATTTCTGAGTTCTTTCTCATCCGCCATATTCGCCAGATTTAGCCCCTTGCGATTATTTTCTGTTTCTGAATTTAAAGAAATGGCTTGGTGGAAAAAGATTTAGCTCCAATGAAGCAATCATGCATGAAACCAACGCCTATTTCGAAGGGTTGCCTAAGTCTTATTATATGGAGGGTATCGAAAAATTAGAGACACGCTGGATGAAGTGCATTGAGTTAGAAGGAAACTACGTTAAAAAATAAATAATAATTTTAAAATAAATAACACTCCTTGTTTATTTTTTACCAGAGTTATCACCTCGTACCTATGTATTTATTTATATATTATATAGAGGAAACAAGATAACTAATAATAACAATATTTTTGAATAAGCTGATCAGACAATCAAGTAACAGATGTTTAAAAGCAAGCTGTAGTTGATACAAGGATGATGAACTATATTCTAGACGAGCCAATGTTTTAGTCATTCTCGAATTCGAATTTAAAATAATTCTGGTACCTTAGGGTAGGCTCCTAAAGATAGTGTGCCAGTTTTTATTCCCAAGCATCTGCCCCTACTTACCTACGCTTATGGCTATGCTCTTTTTATTTTTAGCAAGTAGAGCAGATTTTACAATTTAACTGTGACACAAACAAATTTTAATGACTTACAAGTATTAGCACAGAACAAATAAAAATATCAAGATATAATCAAAGTAGAATTCTTCATCACAGAGCACATTAGACATTTACTTACAGTACCTTAACCTTACATATCTATAGTTCGTTTACTTATTTACTATTTCCATCAATTAACAAATTGAGCGTGTCTTTTACCTATAATCTTTGTCGCTAGTATCGAAATTAGTTTTCATTTTAACTAGCGGGTGGGTACATGCTTCGCTACGTATAATAAAAATGTGATAAATGAAGAACCACTCGACCGATTTTGTATAAACTTCACATAAACCATCTACTACTAATTAGTCCAACAAAGCCTAAACATTTGGTTTGTATAGGTGAGCCCGCAACGAAAAGTGGCATTGATTTTTATATATATTGATAAGTCATATGTAACTTGTCATACAATAAAAGATTAATAATTAAACACTGTATTTAGTTAGTTTGATGATTTGCTAAAAAAAAAAGGCCAACAAGAAAACCACATTAATTGCAGAGCTAAGCTATAAGTGGTTACTGGTAGCTAATGAAAAATCTCTAAAGACGTGGAGATAAATTTTGTTTTAAGACTTTTGAAAATTCAGTAGAAAAAAAAACAGATGATCCATACATTTTTGGTCTGGTGCCTTCTCTTCGAAGCTTGCTTCGAGATTCGATGGTCCCGGGTTCAATTCCCGGTCGGGGCAGGTGTTCGAACAAGGAGTTTGAACATAATGTCGTTGAGTCTGGGTGTTTGTGAATGTTGCGTGGCATCCCGACATAGGAGAAATAGCAGTGGAGAGCTATGAGTGTGTAAAATAAAAATTGATGTTTTTTATTATATCTGCCCCTAGTTATATGAAGAAAAAACTTATATGAAGGGACTGATATTTTTATCTTATTTTAGCTTAATTTTAGAACTTTTTTTATTTTTTACCAGTAACCTTGAATACACATTTCAATTTGTTTAGAAATGGACCACAATTTACATACATCAATTAATTTTGTTCGTTTGACTGACTGGAACCGGATGGACCTCGCTGCCCCTGAGCTTGAGAATATTTCACACTATCTGCAAAATAAAATAGAATATTTAAAATGTACTTAAAAATTAAACTATACATACTTAATGTATCTACCCACATTTTATTTATCACAAACACTTACATCAAAGTGAAATTCTTTATATTATTGACTAGCTGGGCTCCGCGGTGCTAACAGGGATCTCAATTTTTATAGCCTATGTTACTTAGTGATAATGTAGCTTACTTACGGCTAAATTTTTTTTGAAATCGGTCCACAAGTTTTCAAGTTTATTCGTTACATACAAAAATACAAATCTTACCTCTTTATAGTATAAGTATATTATGTATAACTGTGATATTGTTAGAGCAGCAGAGAGTGGAGCAACAAACAAACATTTTAGTTATTGGTATATAGTCGACTGATTTTATTAAAATTTATATTGTAACTGTTCTACTATATTACGTAATAAACAAAAACATTCACATTAATCTAGGCATCAAGAGAAACCGGGCAACATAAATAAAAATAAATCCGAAAAATTCAGAACTTACTCTGCCTTTGATGTCAATTAAAAATAACTTAGTTTTTTTTTATAATGTATGATAGATAAGTTATGAAATATAAACTTACTTTCAAAGCGGAATTTGCTGCGCTCGGATTTGGTTGCACCCTTGATTTTATTGTAGATGACAGCATTCTTCTTTGCCTCCAGAGGATTGTAGCTCTCCACATTATCCTGTTCAAAAGCACAATGTTAGGACATCATCTACACATAGGCGGAATGGTTAGCCCTAGTGTCAAATTGTAGGCCGGCTGAAGGCTTCAACATGGTCTTTAATTGTTATCATAAGACAAACTGCGGCACCAGGTGAAGGAGGAGCCGGTGTACAGGGTCAACGAGCACCGAGCGCGAGCGGCGCCGAAAAGCGAAAAGAACTATAGTCAAATTCAGAAAGAGGCGACTGCTATAATTTTTGGTGTGAAGCGTTTTCACCAGTATATATGGTTGTCAGATGCCATTCACCCAACGTACCGACCATGCCCCGTTACTTCAAGCATTCGGGAAGAAAGACGGGATAGCGGTAACGGCCGCACTGCGCCTGCAACGTTATGCAATAATTTTATCGGCATATAACTATAAAGTTCAATATATCAGTTCGAAAAACAACATCGTCGCCGATTATTTTTCAAGGGCACCTTTAGCGCATTCATCAGAAAGGAGTTGCGAAGCTGATAAGCAGAGCGAAGGCGAAATGCCTATTCCTCTTTTGTTTCTCGACTCAAATACGAAACCGGTTTCGTTCGATCGCATCAAACGCGCGACGGAGGACGATAAGGTTCTAATAACGATCATGAAGTATAAGATTCGTGGTTGGCCGCGAATTATTAATTGCCATCATATTTCACCGTTTTTTAATTGTAACACTGATTTGGAGGTAATCAACGTTTGTTTATTTCGCGGCCACCGAATAGTTATACCGACTATTTTCCGCGAGGAAATTTGCGAGAATTGCACGCAGCACACTTCGGTGTTGTTAAAACGAAAAACTCGGCTAGAAGTAGGATTTGGTGCAGCGCGTGTACCGCGGTGCAGAGTGCGCCGGCGAGCGCGCCCCCTACGCCGTGGCCGCGTCCCCCCGGCCTCTGGCATCGTATACACATAGACTACATGACTATAGCGCGAGCAGACTATCTTATTATTACTGACGCGTATTCCAAATGGTTGGAATGTATTCATATGAACGGCGGAACCTCTACTGGCGCACTGATAACGAAATTGAAGGTTTTGTTTTCAACATTCGGGTTACCGAATTCGATTGTCTCCGATAACGATGCTAAGATATGTTCGAACGAATTTAAAACTTTTTGTGAGAATTATGGTATTCGATATTTAAATTCTCCTATCTATCATCCATTTAATAATGGTTAAGCCGAAAATTCAGTGAAGATTTGTAAAAAAACTATTAAATGCATAATTGTTGAGAGTACCGCTGTTACTCGCCAAATTCAAGACAAACTATTAGGTTTCCTTTTTGAATATCGCAATTCAAAGCATTGTAGTACCGATGCTACACCGGCGTCACTAATGTTCGGTAGGAGTCTAAGGTTTAGACTTTAGGTTTAGTTTAGACTGGATTTAGTTCTGCCGAAACTTGAAAGCGGTTACACAGCTAAGAACGGTACTTAAATTTAAAAAGCTTGATGTTTTGAAGTTGGCGAAACAGTATGGGCTAGAGTGTACAGTGCAAGGAAGACTAAATGGATGGTAGGTAAAATAGTAAGTAAAATAGGGAACCGAATGTTTAATGTTTATTTTGAAACGTCAGATACAACTTGATAAGGGCCGAAGTAAATTATACGAAACTGTTTTAAAATGTACTGTTATATAAGTAAAAAATTAAATGGCTAACACTATGTTATTTGCCAGGTTTTCAAACTAGTCAGAGGAGTGGAGTGTACGACGCCTCGCAACCGGTTTGCGTGCCAGGGCTGCGCGGCGTACAGCAATATTAAAGTGTCTACAGACGAGTCCTGTCGTTTCATTGTTCCTAAATAGTTCACAAACAATTGGAACATACTAGTCCTATATCCCATTACTCTAAGGGCCAACCTTCCAAGACTTCACTCACAAATATGTCAAGTTAGTTTAAAACTTTTCCACGCCACGCCGAAGCCAACGACGCATAAATGACCAACACGCTTTTTGACTCATTTTAAATATAGACGACTTTGGCACACAGGGCACGACAGCGCTTGTAACGTATTTAAGGATATAAAGAGGTAGTGTATGTTGTGTAATAAAAGAGGTGTTTCAATAATGTATGGATCCCCGGCCAGGACTGTGTACATGATACCATAAATACGTTAGAAATTATTAATTATTAATCTATCAACCAAATTCAAAATAACGTAACTCATCGCGGTGTACAAAATTTATTTCGAATCAAATTTCAACCTTATTTACGCAAAAAGGCGATTTTCACGTTTTTGATGTATCAATTTTGACATCTGTGACGGGTGGTACAATTGACAGACCAATATGACCATCGAAGTCAACCTAGGATAGTTGAGTTTTGGAGCTGTCCATGTTTAGCCTGCTGCCGATTTGGACACATAAAATCCCAATGCCGATCTACACCTAGGTGTTATAAATGTTGAGCACATCCCATATTGGAGATCAGTGCTGTGTCCCCGATATATCAGCCTCCTGTTTGTACTGTTCTGCACGTCATTTCGCTACTGACAAAGCTTGTCCGGAACAAGCCAGGCAAAAAGCCATAAAAGCTGCCATGGCTCGTGAAGGTATTTCATACCAAGAGGCTTCTTTATTGTTTAGATCTTCTAGATAATTCAATGAAGTGACTAAATCTATCCCACGCACTTACCAACCTGACCCTCACCCTACCATTCAACGATCCACCAATACTCCATCTATATCTCAGTCTCAACCCTCAATCTCTTACAAGAAAACAATCATTCGCAACCCTCTTTCTACACCCCTTCCGGGCAAATCTTATGATAAACAAACTCACCAATTACTAACTCGTACTGAACAATCATCATTGCCAAATGCCATTGCTTTACAAATGCTTCAGTCTGGGAATTCTCAGAATGTAGTCCTAGTCCAACTCCTTTCTTTAATACTCAACATCATTTTCCAAAATCCTTCCCAATTACCGAACAACGTTGCCCTTGTAATATCTCAACTCTCTAACTTACTGTCTCACAATGGATCAGTTCACCCTTCTCCAGTGGAACAGCAGGAGCCTTCGACAGAAGGTCCCTGAGCTCATCCAACTCATCCATAAATGCTGCCCCCTTCTGGTGGCTGTCTCTGAGACTTGGTTTGTACCTGGGGCTCGTTGCCGAGTGCCAAGATATTCCTGTCTCCGGGACGACCGATGGGATGGGAAAGCTGGATGTGCAATTTTTCTAAAACGTAACCTTGTCTTTTCTCGAATTACCCTTCCTGCATTCAGCCCTGAAATTAATGCTGTGGCGGTCCGCTCATTTAATATTTCCTTTTTATGTATATATTATATTCACCATTGCTACCCCAACCACATCCCTGAAATCCATTCAATTATATCTGCTGTTTCTCCTCCTATTGTCGTGATGGGAGATTTTAACGCTCATAACACATCTTGGGGATCTTATCACACCAACAGTGTCGGTAGACATTTACTGATTCATCATTATTGGAATCTACTAGACTTAGCTGTCCATTAACGAATTTGGACCATAGTGATTATCAACTCGATTTGAAACAAAAAATAAGTGACTTGGAGATCGGACTCCAATCGGCAAATAACGAAATAGACAAATTAATGTTTGAAAATTGTCAAATTAGAAAAGAACTAGATAAATGCAACAAAATAATAAATGTGTATAAGAAAATAGAATATGGTGATGTTCATAATACACCTAGCAACTGTAGAAAACGGAAAAGGATACGCGTCTCTATAGATCCAAATTCAACCACGTTCTTAACAAGCAAAAGAGAATCGACGTCTACGGAACTTCAGAGGTCTGTATGTGAAAAGCAGGTGGAAACTATTGAGGAACTCAATGTAGAAATAAATCAACTTAAACAGTGGTTAAAGGAAGAAAAAAACAAAAATGCTTTGAAAAATAACTGTAACACTGATTGTAAAAAATCAGGAAAAACTAAAAAACTACCATCAGCATTTTCAAATAATGTTAAAAAAGCAAAACTATCCACGATAAGAAAATGTAAAAAGATGTTAAAAAAGATGACGAAGCTTCAAAAACAATGCTCAAAAGTGAAGCTTGAGAATGAACAACTTCAGCATATGATTTTAGGATTACAAACGAGGCTCAATAGTTTAGAAGTAAATGATAATTTAAAAACCAGAAGAAATTAAATGCGTTACCAACAAAAAACATAAAATAGAAAAAGAACAAGTTAATATAAGAAAAACTGTTATGTTTTCTGACATGGCCGGTAGAGGAATCGCTGCTTTTACTTCAAATCATTTGTTTAATAATAAAATTATAAATTATTGTAAACCAGAAGCTACCTACGACCAAATTTTAGAAGGTTTTGAAGAAAAAACTAAAGAACTAACAGAAAAAGATACAGTAGTGATAATAATAAATAAATTCGAAAAAACAATATTTAAAAAACGATATGTCCAACTAATAAGGAGACTACTAGATAAACAACACAGATTATTTAATGTGATTATCAGTGGAATAAAATACAATTACAGGAATGACATGGACATCTACAATATTAATAAAGACATAGCGCATCTAGCCACATCGGTTCAAAATGTTAAATATGTAGACCCCAATGTAACTAATGATAATGGCAGGCTAAGCAATTACAAGACTTTTCAGAATTTATTAGCAAAAACAATAATATCTTCAGCCTCATCAAAACTGTTTAATAGTACTTCGACACTCAAATTCATCAAATGCCTACCAGAGAACACTTCTAATTCTAATAATGTACAAAATTTTCACAATCAGGAACAGAAAAACAAAAGCTCATAGTATAACATGCAAACGTTCAGAGTATTAACAACAAGTATTCTGTTATCGAAGATCTTCTAAGCGATTACGAGTGTGACGTACTATGTCTGTCGGAGACATGGGGACAAGATGATAAAATACCTACTATGGTTATACGGGATTATGAACTAGCAACTTATTTTAATAGAAAATTGTTTATACATGGCGGTACAGCTATTTTTGTTAGAAATAATTTAGAGTTTAAAATAAGAAATGACATAAATAGAATTTCGTTTGAAATGAATTTTGAAATTGCGGCAATTGAATTAAGATGTACTAAAATTGTAATCATTGCAGCATATAGGCCTGACAAAGACAAAGATCTCTTCTTTGACTTGCTAAAAAAATTGCTACAAAAGCTTAGTCATGAAGACGAACGAATTGTGTTAGCAGGAGATTTTAATTTTAATATTTTAAAAGCTGACAAATATGTAAAAAAGTTTTTAACTATTTTAGACAAATCCGGCTGCAAGTTTGTATTGAATAAACCTACTAGAACTGAAGGCTCAAGTGCTACGTGTATCGATAATTTCATTGTTAATTTTAGTAACGTTAAAGGAGATATTTTAGATCATAAAATTGCAGACCACAAAACAATTCGATTAATAATTAACGATATCGTTGCAAAAAATATTCAAAAAAAGGAGGTTTTGTTTATAAGGAAGATGACACCTAGCAACATAAATTATTTTCATTTCCTGTTTAAAAAAGAATTTCTAAGATTAAAACATCAAATAATTTCTTGTAATGACACTAATTTGAGAATGAATATTTTATTAGAAGCTATTAAATATTATTATGACATTGCTTTTCCAAAAAAGAAATTCATAGCACGTAGTAATAAGAAAAAGTGGACATCGAAAGGAATAGAAATATCTAAGACTAAGTTGGCTGAAATGGAGAAATTACAAGAATTAGATCCATGCAAAGAAAGAGTTACACACATAAGAAAATATAAGAAAGTCCTGAGAAAAGTATATATATCATCTAAAAAACTTCAATATGGTCATAGAGTAAGAACTTCCAAAAATAAAATAAAAGAGACCTGGAAGATAATAAATGAACAGGTGAGGTATAATAAAAAACAAAAATCCAATAAAACTATAAATAATATCAAAGCTGAAGATGGCAAAGATCTTACTGATCCTATACAGATAGCCGATGCATTTAATATTTTTTTCACACACAGCTCACAAAGTAACGTGTAATACTAATACAGACACTGCCAAATGTTATCATATTTAGATGCTACGAAAAAAGCGACTTCGATAATCAAATTTGACCCAATCGATCTCAAAGAGCTATTAACAATTGTTAAAAATATGAAAGAAAAGTACACACCAGACATATACGATATGACTTCAAAGACATTGAAGAAACTTATTTTACAGAACGAATGCTTGGTAGAACTTTTACATTTCTTAATCAACGATTGCTTAGAAAAAGGAATATTTCCTGATTGTCTTAAGTTAGGTAGAGTTGTTCCGCTTTTTAAAAAGGGCGATTGTTCTGAACTAGGCAACTACAGACCAGTTTGCATACTGCCAACCATATCCAAAATTCTCGAAACGGTTATTAAATCTAGAATATTAAAATATTTTGAAGAAAATCATCTTTTTACAACTTCTCAGTATGGCTTTCGTAAAGGTCGATCGACGGAAATGGCAATTAGGAAAGTTCTTTACTATGTTTTGGATGCCTTGGATGGATCACAAAAGTGCGCTAGCATATACTGTGATCTATCTAAAGCATTTGATTGTTTAAGGCATGACATATTATTAATAAAGCTACACCACTATGGTTTTTATGACTCTGAACTGAATATGATGCATACGTACTTGTGTAATCGTAGTCAGATTGTTTCTTTACATGGAGTAAATTCTAAAGTTGCTACTATAGATATAGGGGTACCACAAGGATCAGTATTAGGACCTGTTCTTTTCCTCATATATATTAATGACCTTGTCTATGCCATGCCTGATTGGACTTATATTAGTTTATTTGCCGATGATACCCATGTAGGAATAAAGGATAAGCACAACGAGAAACTAGAAATAAAAATTTTAGAGGCAAAAGATATTCTCAAACAGTGGTTCAATGCTAATGGAATTATATTAAATGCAGATAAAAGCATCGTTATGCAATATCAATCTCGCAAAGGTGTGATCAAGAATCCTGCAGTAAAAGAAAATGTCTTCTTAGGATATACTGTTGATCACACTATTAGTCATACAAACCACATAGGTAAACTGTGTAAGAAGTTAGCAAGTGCTAACTATGCGCTCATTAAACTAAGATCTGTATTAGATGTGAAAGATATGTTGTCAGTGTATTATGCATACGTACATTCCGTGATAAGATATGCGATAACTGTATGGGGCAACGGGGCCGATATGATTAAAGTCCAAAGAGCCCAGAAGAAGGCCATAAGAATAGTATTTGGATTAAAAAAACGCACGTCAGCACGAAAATACTTTAAAAAACACAAAATAATGACAGCGGTATCCATGTATATTTATAATTGTCTCTTAGAAATTTTTGACGAGAAAGAAAATCTAATGATAAAACCGAATCACATACCATACAATCTTAGAGATCGCAATAGACCGGACGTACTTCTAACAAAACCAAAAGTTCGATTAACCAAAGTAAAGAAACAAGGCATCTGGATTAAGATATGTATGATCAATAAATTACCTCGTCCTGTAGCTAACTTACATGGCAATGATTTTAGGTGTAAATTAAAAAAAATCTTCGAATCCACTGCTTTTTACTCAGTAAAAGAATTCTTACAAACAGATCTAACTGAATATTCATTCTCGAATTATTAATTAAAATGAATATTGACATTAAACAATACTTGACTTGTAATGTTACCGGACTGATATATAACTAAGTATTATGTATATAGTAATCAGACATCAATATTAAATTTAACATTATTATCTAGACACCAATTTATTTTTTCTAATTTTTCTTTAAATTTTAACTCTTGTTTCGTCATAATATTATAATTCATTATTGTACGTATTGACTTGCCTAGTGTAACAAACGCAGTTATAAGGCCAATAAATGATTTGACTTTTGACTTTGACTTTGACTGGATCTCATTACAGACTTAGATCTGTGTTTATTAAATGATGGATCACCTACCCGCAGACCTCATCCCAACCAAAATTCCAATTCTGCAGTAGACATTACTTTATGCTCTCCATCTCTCTTCCCTTCTGTTTTATGGAATGTGCATTCCCTGGCCCACGAAAGTGATCACTTCCCTATCGAGATTAAATTGTCTCTTGGTATAGCCCTCCCTCCTCCCCATCTCCTCGTCTTAAATACAGGCTTTCTGGTGCAAATTGGGACATTTACTCTTCTCGCTTAGACCAAATATTAGTCTCTATGTAGAACCGCCCCTCACTAGGTATGGCAATTTGGTAAACTGCATGCTATCTGCAGCAAATGAGAGTATCCCAGTCAAAACTCAACAAAAACATATGTCTCCTCCCTGGTGGGATGCTGAATGCACATAAGCTGTGAAAGAAAGAAACATAGCAGAAAAAAATTACAACCAATCTATGACCATAAACAATTCTAGTAATTTCGACGCGTTTCTAAACCGCATCGATGAAATGATTGCGTCACGCATACAGAGCGAACTTAAACAACAAATATCGCAGCTCAATATAAGTTCTCGTGGCCGTTCTCATTCCGCAGGTAGAAACCAGTGAATAGGAGCCGTAGCCGCAGCAAGGCACCTGGTGGTGGTACCACAACAATTTCGGTGACAGAGCGAAGAAATTTACATCTCCTTGCTCGTACAAGTCGGGAAACCACAGCGGCAGTTCGTAGAGGCGACGGACGACTGTCAAGGTGCTACCAGTCGCCTTTTTATTACCGATCGGAGAACTAAGGTACAATATTTAATAGATACCGGATCAGATCTCTGCGTTCTACCGCGTCGATTCCTGCGCCAGTCCAGACCACTTTCGGCAAACGGTAGCATCATAACAACCTTCGGTACCATGTCTTTACACCGGGACCTGGGTTTGAGACGAGACTTCGTGTGGAAGGCTAGGCGAGACATAGGCTAGCAGGGTGTACAGCATATTCTAAAATAGACCTGGAAAAGGCTTATCATCAAATTCCAGTCGCACCAGAAGATATACCGAAGACTGCAATCACTACCACGTTTGGTCTGCTGGAATTTCCCTTCATGTCTTTTGGTTTGCGAAATGCTGCTCAAACCTTCCAGCGCTTTCTCGATGAAGTGCTCAGGGGTCTGGATTACTGCATATATTGACGATATATTGGTTTATTCCAGTAGTAAAGCTGAACACCTGGAACACCTGGAAACCATTTTCAAGCGTCTTCATGACTACGGCCTTCGCATCAATGAGAGGAAGTGCGAATTTGGCCAAGACGAGGTAAATTTCCTTGGTTTTCATATTTCACAGCATGGCACGCGACACCTGGAAGACAAGGTTAAGGCAATAAAGGAATTTCCACCTCCGAAGACGGTCAATGGATTGCGAAGATTTCTCGGTATGAAATTTTTACCGGTGTTTTATTCCGCACGCTGCCATCGATCAAGCACCACTGCACGATATGCTGTCAGGACCTAAAATAAAGGGTAATCAATCACTTACCTGGACTCCTGAGCAAAGCCTTCAGCAACTGCAAAGCAAGTATTGTCAAATCTACTTTACTCTCTCATCCTGTCATGAACGCACCACTCGCCCTAGTCACTGACGCTTCCAGTTCAGCCCTGGGGTCCGTGCTCCAGCAGTTGGTCGATGGAGAATGGCAATCACTCGCTTTTTACTCAAAGAAGCTCAACAAGTCTCAGAAGCTTTATAGCGCGTACGACCGTGAGTTGCTCGCTATTTACGAAAGCGTCAAACATTTCCGCTACATGGTAGAAGGTAGACATTTCGTTATTTATACAGATCAGAAACCGATCACGTACGCGTTCCGGCAGAACAATCAGAAATGCTCACCTCGGCAATTTAACCACCTGGATTTCGTGACGCAATTTACCACAGATATAAGGCACATTTCAGGAAAATACAACATACCTGCAGACACGTTGACGCGTATAGAAGCTGTAACAGCACCACCGACCTCTGAGCAGTTAGCTCTTTCTCAGGAACATGACACTGAGCTCCAACGTCTTCTCTCCAATTCAAACTCAAACTCATTGAAGCTGGAACAAATACCTATACCAGGTACAAACGTTACTTTATATTGTGACGTCTCTCAGTCGAGGCCTCGTCCTTTTGTTACGAATGAGTTGCGTCGGCAGATCTTCAACTCGGTCCATTCAATGAGTCACCCTGGAGTAAAAGCAACAACAAAGATGGTAACCGACAGATTTGTATGGCCCTCAGCTCAGAAAGACTGCCGTACTTGGGTTCAAACCTGTGAAGCCTGCCAGAAGTCGAAGGTGCATCGTCATACCTCAGCACCTCTAGGCAAATTCGATTCAGACCGCCATCATTCAAACCGCCATCACGATTCAGCCACGTCCAGATCGATCTGATTGGTCCTATGCCATCGTCTCGTGATTTCAAATACTGTCTCACAGCTATAGATAGATACACGCGATGGCCAAAAGTACAGCCGCTACAGGCCATCTCAGCTGAAACGGTGGCACCGGCATTCTACGAGATGTGGATTTCACGTTTTGGCTGCCCACAAACTCTGACTATAGATAGAGGCCGCCAGTTTACGTCTCACCTTTTTAAAGCTCTTACAGACCTCTGCGGACAGCCTCAGCATCTTAACTACTGATATTAGGATTTCTCACATAAAGCTAGAATACCTTATAGTCGCTTTTCTTGATGTTGAAGCCGCTTACGATAATGTCATTCTTCCAATCCTCAGAAGCAAACTGCTACAGCTGAGAATTTCAGCGAAGATTGTCAATTTTATTTTCAGCCTCTTTTCGGAAAGAACCATTTTAATTAGCCCCCGCTGCGCTCATCCTGTGTTTGCCTCAAGGTTCCATCTGGAAAGGTTTGCCTCAAGGCTCAGTCCTTAGTCCTCTTCTTTACAGCTTATATACCTACAGCAGATCTAGAAGATGCTATCAACCCTTATTGCCAAGCACTTCAATATGCTGATGACATAGATTTGTATGTCTCTTCAAACAATATATTTCATGCTGAAGAAAATATTAACAACGCTCTTGTATATCTTGACTCCTGGCTTAGTGATCACGGGTTGTCTATTTCAGCTGCAAAAAGCAGTACAGTTGTCTACACCAAGAAAAAGACTATTCCTGATTTCCATTTCAGGCTCCGACACGGGTAGACAAACACATTGTATATGCCAATCAAAATATTCCTCAAAAGAACTCCGTTAAGTTCTTAGGAATTTGGTTAGACTCGAGGCTTACAGGTGCATCACATTTTGACTTCTTAATTAAGAAATGTGAGAAAAATATTAATATACTACGGTCTCTTTCTGGTGTATGGTGGGGCTCTCATCCTTTTTCCCAGAGACTGTTATACAACTCAATAATTCGGAGCCATTTGGATTATGGAACATTTCTTCTCGACTTTAATAACAAGGACGCTCTTAAGAAATTATCAAGAATTCAATCCAGGTGTCTCAGGGTTATACTGGGGGCGATGAAGAGCTCTCCCATTAAGTCCATGCAGATAGAATGTGGTGATCCACCCCTTCATTTGCGTAGGCAATTTTTGGCTGACAGGTTTATATGCAGTCTTTCAAAATTCAAATCACCCTTTAATATTTGTCTTAAAGAAACTGCACAATTTAATATACGACCGTAAAATATGCCTTCAAGTACCCTGTCTCGTCAATAGTTTTACTAAACACCTATATGCTCTCCCTTTTCCAGTTCGTCAATTTTCAGGCAATCCTTTATTCCTCACAAACTTCAATTCGCTTGTATATCAACCAAACGTTCTGTTAGATTTTGGAATCACTAAAAACTCAGTGGAACCAACAAAAAGTTTCTTGTACTCCATTGATAATTCTTGGAAGGACTGGCTCTCATCTTCACTGATACATCCAAATTAAATAGGGATGGAGATTTAGGATCAGCTGTTTGGATTCCCAAGAATAGGATTATTCTCAGCTTTAAGTCCGCTTCCCTTGCCTCTGTCTTTACCGGGGAAGCTATTGCCAT
Organism: Ligdia adustata; assembly: GCA_947049295.1. NCBI lineage: Eukaryota > Metazoa > Arthropoda > Insecta > Lepidoptera > Geometridae > Ligdia > Ligdia adustata. The sequence continues at coordinate 11,615,563 of OX346231.1, forward strand.
TCTTGAAGCCATTGTATACGTTTCCTCCCATAACATCGACAAGGTCATCATTTTTTCGGACTCAAAAAGCTGCCTTCAAGCAATTATTGCTAACCCCTTTAAATCTAAAAATAAGTTTCCGATTATTCTTCAGATCAAGGAAGAATTACTAAAATGTCGAATGCTAGGTCTACAAGTAGTCCTTGCCTGGATCCCAGGTCATGTGGGCATCCCAGGAAATGAGAACGCCGACGCCATTGCTAAGCAGGCATCTATTACTGGCAATGAGGATCATTACCATGTATACTCCCATGATTTATCTACCTCTTGCCGTCCTGCTATGTTCAATTCATGGCTGTCCGACTGGCATAAGGTCAAACAAGTAACAGGGAAGTTTTATGGCCAAATTCAAGAAACAATTCCAACTAAACCCTGGTTCTCAAGGTACAAAAAAACAAGCAAACAAGTAACATCAACATTGTGCCGCTTACGGTTGGGTCACGCTTGCACTCCTGTGTTTTTAGCAAGAATCAGAGTATGTGATCACTCACTGTGTGAATGTGGTGTAGCTATTGGGACTACCGAACATATATTCTTTGAATGTCAAAGGCTTCGCTGCTCCTTTTATGACATGATTCCTGCAGATATTCCCCGCCCCTTTAACTTTTTCTCCCTGCTTCCCCTTGTCTTCACTCTTTATGTATATATTCTAAATAAGTTTATTACAATTAACAATATTAAACTATAAATAACCTAATCTTTGCCTTTTTATATATTTCATGTTACTAACATTTGTGCCGTTTTGTACATGTCCTTGTGTTTGTTTCAGGTTTGTAAAAAAGTAAGCTCAGATACAAAATTGTTTCTCATCACCGAACACCTGCGCAGTGTCCACGGTTTTTTATTGAATCACGTTACCGGCCAATCTTATCAGCGTTTGTCTTGCTAGTCACGCGACATTGGCAAAATTGCGGTTATACCGCAGGGGCCATAAATCAAATATAGAATAGAATAGAACCTAGGATATTAAAATCTTCCTGGGATGCCACAATTCCACTACAGTTCAGAGATATTAATTATTTTTGTACACAATGAAGTAGACAACTGATGCAGGTCTCATTAGTACATAATATTAATTATCATTAACCACATCTTAAGGCATTTTTTGGTAGATGTATACCGTCTTGGCCGAAAATAAAACAAGTCCTTTTTGATATTTCGGTTTTGCTCATTGGCAAGACATTGTGCATACACAATTACTGCAGATCTCATACCTATGTCTCATTACCATGCTCCTAGAAAACTTATCTATTTATTTAGTAATAGGCAAGCAGCATTGCTGTTGTGCATATCTTAACATCTTGTGTTGAATGCTTCAAAACAAAATTAATTTGGTTATAAGTTTGTTAATAACATTCACACCTTGCCAGTTCATGGTGCTGGTGAAGTTCATCTTCTATCTAAAAGAAATCAATGACCATCCTTAACAAAGGCCATTCCTTCTAAATATTAGTTATATTACATTCATTAGTCTGTGTTCGTTTACTGATGTACATAGACCTACCAATGAACGTCACCGAGCTTGGTATTCAGCTCGCTCCATCATCATGCATAGTTAACTATTTTATTTTTTGCATGTGTAAGTTCGGTTGCACAAATCGTTTTCTTTTTGTATAATATAAGTTCTATCCTATCCATCCAAAGGTTGCCTGGAAGAAATTGCTTTATGCGATAAGGCCGCTCAATGTACTACCATTGTATAGATTAATCTTACTGTATCTTTTAATATTTTGTTTGGTGTGCACTAAAGCTATATTCATTGATCCATTCATTTATCATCAGCAGCCACTAGGCTGGCTGGAGTCCTACACTACCTTTATCTAAACACAGCCCTCATCAAAACCATGTGACCATTCATTTTTGTATCACAAACAGTTTAATAAACCACTCAGCTGCTTCCATCATGCCAGGAGTCAGTACTGGTGAAGTCCACCTGCTCCTACCTCAAAGTAATGTTTATGGTCATCTGTAGATGTTTGTACAAGATTATTGTAACAACAAGTAGCTCACATCGTCCCAGTTCTCGGAGCTGGTGAAGTTCTGGTGGTTGTTGTGTATGTGCACGTGGGGCCGGTGGTCGTCGTCGGTGATGTACACCTGCGTGTCCAGCATGAACCGCTGTGGGCACGCCTGCACATGGTGCTGAAAAAAAATGTATTTATTGAAACAAAAAATACAATGAGGGACCACTTGTAACATACTAATATTAATCATAAAAACATTTTAATAGCTCTCTGAATCTCACACTAGGAAAGAATCCTGTGTCGTGAGACTCAGTGCCTTCCCTTTACGAGCAAATGTTTGCAGACAATGATGAGCGATATGGAACTATTACTAAACTTAACTTACTTAGATGTATAAATATATCTGCTGACTCAGTATCTATAACTATTATTATTTTTATGCAGGTACATTATACATTACTCTGTTATGTATAATGTACCTAATACATCAGATTATTTAATGATAAAGCTGTTCCGTAAATAGTCCATCTCACTTCCACAATAGTTTTTCCAAATTTATAAAAATACGAAAACCACTTGACCAACATTGTTTATACCATGGAATTGGTTGAGTTGGTAAATCCCAAGCAATTTTGGTTTAGGATGGAAATTTTGAGGTTGTATGCGAGTACTATTAGCCAGACCAATAAATATACATAATTATCTTCTTGTATTTGTGTCTGAAATAAAAAATATGTTCGTTTATACTCATACTAACAGATAAAATAATCTTGATAAGACTTGAATTTGACTTTAGCTCGATCAATGATGAAAAAAATAAATCATATAATAGAAAACGTAATTGCTTCATTCTATCGTAATTGTTAGGTAATCTCAATTGTAAATTGCAATTCCAAACTTACATTGAGCTCCTCCTTCTTTACATAGTGAGTGGCATCAAATGGGCAGATGGATATTTGCTGGTCGGGGTACTGCTTCTGGCATTTGGAGAGATGGACCTGAGTGACAAAGCAATTGTGTCAAGTGCTTGTTGAGACACACATATATACATATTTCAGACATATGTTTTTTTATTTACTTAAAAAGTTAGTGATATTGCTTAAATAATTACAATTAACATGCATTGTTGTTGCACAAAACTAACCTTATTTGGGCAAACAAAATAAACTTGCCCAATCTAGCACTTCTAAAATATTTGCAACTCATTTGATACATTAAGTGAATAAAATAATAGATAATATTTCTATTTATTAACAATTAAAAATTTTTGTTTGATTCTAAAGAAAAGATTAATTTCTATAGAACTTTTAAATCAAGTAGTTTTATTGCTTCAATTTTACTAAATTAGGGTCAAATCTGGCCTATCGATTAGGGGCGTACTAAGTCAAAAGGCAGCCACTGTACTCATAACCCAAAGAAAATGACTATGGGACTAACTTGAAATTCAAGATGAAAATCAACTGTTTCAGGTATTTTGTCAACACCTGTTAATCTTTTTTCTTGGAACGGCTGATTTTCTTCATGAATTCAGTTGTTTGAGTATGATGAGTATAGGAACCCCCTTTTAGCTTAGTACACCCCTAACCAATAACCCTGTATACCAGTTTTTCCAGACTTCAGATTTACCTTCATCTCTTACCTAAGATTCTTCAAAATTTTACATGATGTCAAATATATTTATATATATTTTATATCATGTGTCTGGGTGTTAATTATATATATAAGTATGTATTTATGTATATCAGTCATCAGGTTACCATAGCACAGGAACTTTGTGTGGATGTTGTAACATATTATTATTATTATATTCTTTAGTTGATTACACATTGGCATATTGTGTGTTATGGCATTTTTTATATCACTTGGTACTACTAAAATTATAGTTAAGCGACTGCATACCTGGAATTTATAGTGTTCCACCTGATGTGACATGTTGAAGGGGCAGGTCACCAGCTGATTGGGTTTGGGCTCCATTTTCTGTAGAAAAATAATATGTTATCAAGGTTAAAGAAATGGTACATTCGCCCATGTATTTCAGATGATACCTACGTAAATAGACAACGCACCAAACGACGTTGATTTGGCAGTAAAACTGTTTATACAAATTACCGGCTTGCTTAAGAGTGTATTATAATACACTCATAAGCACCGAACAATTACCGAACAATCAGAAAAAAAATTCGCCGCGAGAGAATTACCGAAATGAAACACGACGAAACGAAATACCCCACACACCACAATGCAAGCACAGTGGCAAAAACAAATTAACAAAGAATAATATATCGGAAGCAAGTCAAGCTAAGCAAATCGAAATACTAAAATACTCGCTAAACACTAGTATAAAAATCACAGATATAAGAAAAATTAAATGTGTTTTTATTTTGTTTAATGGCAATCGTCCATGGGACACTTGTGCCAGTTTCACGTCAAGAATATAATCACGATATAAAATATAAATTTTAAATTTAATAATAAAATTAACCAAAACAACTTAAACATTACGAGCGAATCAACAAACAAACATAAAATCTATTTACAAAAAGCTAAAAGGTAACTAATTTAATATGAATTAACTAAAATATAATCAAAACTTTAAATTATTTACAGACATGAATGAACAAATGATAGGAAAAATATGATCAAGCTTTCCTTCTTCAACGCCACATTCACACAGGGAAGAATCTCTAATTTTTATTTTTTTCAAAAAAGGAGGGATACAACAATGACTCAATCTTAAACGGATCCACGAACTCGTAAGCTTCTTGCTGAAGCGACAGTTAGCAAACCAGGGTCAACGTGGAATCGATGGCTGAATAGCCGCAAAGGCAGATCCTCTGGATTTGCTAGATGAGTTCCAGCAAGAAGCCCACGAATTGAACAAGAGGATTTTAGGAAGGGACATAAGATCGTGGGGGAAAACGCAAAATGGAACTTTGTCACCGCACACCACCGCATCCTTAGCAACCTCGTCAGCGCGTTCGTTACCAAGAATACCAGAATGACTTGGGACCCAAATTAGGACAACTTCACCTCTTGACCGGCACAAATTGAGAGATTCTTTGATTAAAATAACAATATGATTATGTAATTTGGAGGAAAAGGGATTCGAAAGAAGAGATTGAAGGGCACTCCGAGAATCAGAAAAAATATGACAACGACGTAATTTAAAAAGAAGGATATACCGGATAACTTCACGAATCGTCCAGCACTCACCCAGAGGTTTCAGGGGGAAATTTAACTTTCTGCACAATATTGTATTGGGAATGAAAAATTCCACACCCAACACAACCAAGGGAAGACAATTTCGAGGCATCCGTATAAATAGTATGCCAACCAAGCCAATCTCTAATTAACAGATCGCGAAGATATTCATCGGCATAAGGGTCACCAGCACAAATATCAAAATCCAAAATAATAGTGGGACGAGAATAAACAATATCAAAACTAGACGAAAAAAGAGGCAAACAAGGGGAACGGACAACACGATCTTTTAGAGACTTAAAAGACGCGAAACTCTTCAGGAGCAGAGTAGGATGTTTTTTTCGCCAAAACCGAGAAGTCAGCGAGAAACGAAACAGTAAGTTGAGTTTGGGAACTAAAGGATGGAGGGAGAATTGAACACAGCGGAAAAAGAATTGTATTTGTATTTGTAATTCGAAGAGCTTTAGATTGAATCAAGTCCAATTTTCTTAATCCTTCTTTATTCGCTTGTTCCAGTAAAAAGAACCATAATCTAAAAGGCTTCTAATTATGGCATTACATAGAAGTTTTAAGGAAAATGGGTGAGCACCCTACCAGACACCCGATAAGCATCTCAAGATATTAAGATTCTTTTCACATCTACCAACGAGAGAAAAGAACAATATTACTTTTAGAGGGAGAAAGGTCTAAACCATTGAGATGAAGCCAGGAATTTAGACAAACAAGAGAATGAGAGATGCAGTTACTAGCAACGTCAATATTATGATGAGAAGTGTATAAAAGAATATCATCTGCGTATTGAAGAATACGGCAAAGGCCAATCGATTTTTCGAAATCAGAGGTATATACATTATAGAGAATAGGGCTGAGAACAGATCCCTCAGGAAGTCCACGCCAAATCACTCTATGTGGAGAAATAGCTGGATCTGAACCACGTAGTTAAATAAAACGTTCAGAGAGAAGATTCATCATAAAATTACACAGTTTAACCGGAACTTTTAAAAAATGAAGTTTATTCTTAAGAATGGGAAGTTGGACACTGTCATAAGCAGCAGAAATATCAAGAAAGGCAGCCACAATCGATTCATTACGGGTAAACGCAAGTCTAATATCAGTAGCAAAGATGCTGAGACTATCCATAGTGCTTTTCCCTTTTTTTAAACCATATTGGGACTTAGCTAGGAGACCGTTACTTTCAAGAAACCATTCAAGACGATTCTTAATAAGATGTTCAGCAATTTTAGCGAGCACAGAAGAAAGGGCAATAGGGCGGTATGAATTAGGGTCTTCCGAATCTTTCCCAGGTTTGAGAATGGGAATAATATATTGGGATTTCCAACTATCAGGCACGATACCAGATTAAAAATAACTTTAACCAAAGATAAATAATAAGCCTGCAAGCTATAACTAACTTTAGTAAAAAAGGAGTATGGAACACCATTTATACCTGGAGCTGAGTCTTTAACCGACTTTAAAATATTTTGCAATTCAACGAACGTAAATGGTAAGTCCAAGGTATCATTAGATGAGGCGACTGACACGGAAGGGAGTTCGGAGAGGAGGAGACAGTATTTAGGGGCAAGTTTATTCATAAATGCTTCAGCCTAAGAATGAGAAAGGCTGCAACAACGAGAAGGTGGACACCATGTTTTCTGTAACGACGGATTTTCATCCAAACATCAGATGGGGAGAGCTTGGACTCAAACTAGAGCAAAATGAATTCCAACTATCACGTTTTTTGGAATGAAACAAACGTTTAGCTTTAGCAGATAGTCTATTTAGTTCAGTAAAATTAGCTTGAGTCATACACCGACTAAAGTTTTTCTCAGCAAGCTTACGAGCTTTGACAGCTTCAGCACACTCCCTGTCCCACCACGGAGGGGAAGGCAACTTATTAGATAGAGGTTTTTTCAAGGGGAAACGATTGGTTAGCACAATCAGTTAGCGAATGAACTAAATGATCAGAAGATGAGGAAAGATTGGAAGAATTAATGATAGGAGATTTAAAGAAATTGATTTAGTAAGGTCATAAAATTTATTCCAGCCAGTAGAATCTTTTTTATTACACAGAATGAATTTAAGAAGAGGATTATTAGCCGAAACAGGTTTGGAGTGACGAGGAGGGAATTTCAGGAGAATAGGAAAGTGATCGCTACCAGACGTAGATGGAAGCACACTCCGGAGAACACAAAGACAAGTCAACGGCACTACGAAATTCATTAGGACGGGTCTTCTGGTAGGAGAGCCATCATTAAGGACACAAAGGTTCAGAGAGTCTAAGGAGTCTAACAAATATGAACCACAGCCATCAGTTTTACCACAGCCCCAGATGGAGTGATGACAATTGAAGTCCCCAAGGACCAGAAGAGGCTTTGGGAGTGAACTCAAAACTGAGATAACCCGCCTCAAAATTAATTTCGAGGGATGAGAAATATAAACAGAGACGATGGAAAATCCCTTAACGCGCACAGCGATTGCCTGGAAACCATCATAACAAGGAACGTAGATAGAAGAAAATGAAATATTATTTCTTAAATAGAGGAGAGTACTACCATAGCCATCATATCTGTCATCACAGACGACAACGAAGCCAGGAACTTTAAAAAAAGAACCAGGCCAAATCGTAAATAAGTACGATCTGGCCTGGTTCTTCTTTTAAAGTTCCTGGTTAAGTAAATCAGTTTAGAAGTTTTGTTTGTTTTGACTATTCCATTGAAGGAATTTAATGGACAGGAATTCCATTCTGGAGAAGAGAGATCAGGGAATTAAGATTAATAGCAGCGTTGGACGGTGAAGGTTGAGATGAAGAAGCATTATTATTAAGGAGATAAGACAAAAGACTGAGGAGTTTCAAGAGTTCAGAAATAATTTCCTGAACAGACGGCGGGTTAGAAAAGTTTAGCGGATTAGAAAGAGCGCACCCATTTGGCGCAGCACCTGAGAAATCATCTTTAATAATTTTAGCATGCGCTTGATGGTCATAACCAGCTGAAAAAGAAGGAGACGAACTAACAAGCTTGGAAAATTTACCTCTATAGTTTACCCTGACGGGCTCCGTGACAAGGTTTTTAGAACCAGACGATTGAGAAGAAGGAGATGCAAGAACCACAGGCGTAGAAGAAGGCTTTGACCGACACAAAGTTTTTGTATGTCCATAACGGCAGTAGTTGAAACATTGAATAGTGGGCAGGGAGTAGCGTTCAACTTGGAAGAAGTTGTAGCAGAGGAACACTCTTGAGGGGAAAACCTGCCCGTCAAAAGTTAAAACAACGGTTTATGATGGTTTCCAGGAAACCACCCCATCAATAACCACCTTAAAATTTAAGCGACGTGCCTTTATAATAGGCCCACAACTCTTGGGAACCGTCATCTCTTTTATTATATCCTCAGAAGACAAATCAACTGGGATACCCCGAACAAGCCCCAGGCGAGTAACATTGAATGACGGAATAAAGGCTCTATAGCCGTTTTTGTCTAAAGAGGTAGACTGTAAGAAATCGTTGACTGTGGCACATGAATGAAAAGACAGCGAAACTCGATTACGACCGACACTTTTGATGGATCCGTCAACAACACCCTGAAATTCCCTCATTCGTTAATATAAAAAGCGACCGAAATTTACCGGATGTAGTGTAGTCCCAGCGGCAGGCGAAGATTCTTTTCTTTGTACATGTATAATTAATGGTCCACAATCGGAAGGCAAATACTCAGGCCGCGATATTTGTGATATAACACTTTTCTGTGCAAGGGGGAGGGAAGTAGAATCACGGGAACCACTGACCATTACTGTCTGGCCCAAGGGTATAGATGCCGACGAACGTAATATTGTTAAAAAGATGACGGTGGTGTAAGGCGGTCACTTGTTAACTTATCATCTGCATTTTCATAACCATCGGAGTCAATGGGAGATCATTCTCTACCACTATTTCTATCACTCGATGGCGACTGACGTCGTCGCTTCGAACAATCACGGCGGTGTTTTTTCTTATCTCTCCTTGATTCAAAAGTAGACACTGATGTAAATGCGGCAGGAGAAGGAGGGCTAGTAAAGGCAGAACAGTCCAGTGAACCACCACCGGGGTCAGGGGGATCGACCCCCATGATTACAACTCAAACCAAAAACTAAGTAAAATAAATAGACTGGGCTAAAATCTAAAGAAATATATGGAAAATAAGCAGTTTTGGTTAAATAAATAACAATCAAAACAATAATTAAATTTAAAATAAAAACCATATAGGACAGTGGATTCAAAAGTAACTATCACTACTAGCTATGGCTGCAATTCTACTTTCTTTGTGATTCTTCGTCTGTGGCCAAGGCGGTATGGCTACAACGGCTTTACTTTAAATAAGAAGTAAAAAAAATACGATCGGCAGATTTTGGTAAACAATAAATAATAAAAGAATCAAATTAACTTCACAAATGATTAAAATATCTGCACTTAATGACGAATCGGAGGAAGAAAGTGGATCCGAAGAAGATGTCACAAGGGAGGCGTTGGAACAAATCGCGCTGCAGCAGTATGCGAAAGCCTTGGATCTCGAAAGAAAAGGAAACTTAAAGGACGCAACTCAGCTCCTCAAAGATTTACTGGATACCGAACTGCTGTATGAAGTCAAAAAACCCGGACCAGGTGAAAAGGTGATCGGACCTTTGTTTAATTTGAAGTATTTATGCTATAAGAATTTGGGATCTATGTTGGCATCTGCAGATGATGTTGATGCTGCTATAGAATCTTACTGCGCTGCTTCGGAGCTTGACGACACTGATGTTACACTCTGGCACCGGCTGGGACAGTTATGCATGAGAACAAAACGCTACGAAATGGCTTTACATGCTTTTCAAAGAGGTGCAGATCGTAATCCGCGTCACTGGCCGTGTCTCGACAAAATCGTGACACTACTGTTAGGTTTGGATTACAAAGAAGAATGCATCTCTGTCATTTACGACACATTACAGCTTGATCCTGGCTATTTAAGAGGGTTAGTTTACAGGAAACATATATTCACAGATTTCCCTTATATTAGAGATTTTATGAAGTACTTGAATCCACTTTATGAATGGAATGAAAGTAAAGATGAGCCCATGGACAAGGAAAGTGCTGAGAAATTGTTGAAGGAAGCATCAGACATCCACAATATATTTATAGACCAGCAGAAGGCAGAACAGTTTAAATATAAATTGCCTGACTTGAAACTAAAAAAACCTATAAGCGAGTTTACCTGGAAGTCGGTAGGTGATTCCCTAGTTCATATGCATCATTATATGACAGAACACTCTTATAGTCATGCATGCTTCATAGAATTGGTTTATGAGAAACTTGAAGATCATAGACCTATGGAAGTTAGCGAAGAAGAAAAACCAACAGAATTAGAATCAGTAGTAGTAGTAGATAGTGAAATGCAAGATGTAACTGAGATAGAAAAAGATCAAGAAATTTTAGAGAAACCTGAAAATCAACAATTAAATGAAAACAATAACTCAGATAAAGACATAGCAGCTACAGATACTGAGAAATGTGAGAGTGATGTTGAAATTATATCTGCCGATGTAGCTGCTGAGCATAGAGTAGAAGGAGATGGAAAGATGAGTGAAAACCAGCTGGAACCAAAGAAAAAGGCAGCAGTAAGACGTCGGGGTAGTGACTTGAGTTTTTTACAACAATGGGAGTGGTGTAACAAACGCCGATCGGGCCGAAAAAAGCCAGTAAACACACAAGATCGTCTCGATGACAATATTTACGACACCCTACGTAGAATGGTACCGCAGTGCTTATCTCCTGAAACAGTCCAGAGAAAAGAAAGTCAAACAAGAGATACATCACCTGACACTAAAGATCTACACAAACTGTTTGATGACAGAAATCAACTAGAATTGGAGAAAAAAGAGGACCATGGATATTTTGGCACTGAAAGCGAGCAGAAAGATGTGAATCAGTTTATAAACAAATATACAGAGATGAAGAGAGATATAATAGATATGCTGAAAGAATACTTAAGTACCTTGGCTGAAAAATGGAAAGTGAAATGGCCAGAAGGGTTAGCTAAAACTTTTATTGATGCAAACAAGTGTTACAATAATCATATTGATATTCCAACATGTACCGATGATAATAAAGAAGAATTGATTCATTATACCACTGTCAACATTCTGGTGGAAGAGTTCTCTATTAATGAAAAGTTAAGTTCACTGTTAGAAGAAAAAGAAACTCATGAGTTATGTGTGGTAGATGCCATAGGTATAACACTTTACTTGAAACCTCACATATTTACTGGTATGGATTGCCTTGAACTAATACTCCGGCAGCTTTGGGCTAAAATGCATATTCATATTTTGAACAAAAAAGAAGACTTTGCATTGGACTGCTTGTACCAACTGTTATGTGAATTTGAAGCAATGGGAGAACATCAAGAAACCTACAATCTTGAATTGGTAAACTTTACATTCAAACCTTCAATAAATGAAGCTGAAATATTAGCAAGCATTAAATTCTTGGAAAGAAACAAGAAACTTGCTACAGTCATGGATCTTTACGAGAGAGGTAACTACGAAGAGGTTCTATCCATTGTAATTGATTCTTTTGAACATTGCAAGACAATGGCTAGAAACCAAGAAGAAGAGATGTCATTGGACTTTGCCGTCCAGCTATCCCTCATTCTGGATACCTATTGGGCCTTAGATGATGTGGACAACTGTTTTAAATGGTCTTTGGTTTGTCTACATGAGGCTCTAAAACATTATTTCAGGTACACCAGTGGTTCGCCAGAATATGAGACATGGACTCTGACTGTGGTTAAGGTACTTTGTTGCATGGAGCACATCCTTGTTACTGAAGGTCTAACATGTCTGGATTCTGTATCCCCAAAAGAACTGAGCCAGGGATTGGAAGATTTAATAAGGATCATTGGACATCAAGTGGAAACAAGTGCTTCTGATATGCCTTTTGGTACAGTAGTTCCCTGGATTGTAATGCACTATATTTTGCAAAGGGAAGAAGACAAAGGAAGGTCAAATGTAGACAAGGATAAAGATTGTGAAGAAATCCCTAACCCATTATTAATATTATTCATTGCTCATGAACAATTGGGGAACAGAGGGTGGTGTTGCAAATCTGAAGCAAAACTCCTCTTTTTTGTATTAGACACTGTGGTACCTAGACTGAGGTCACCAGCTTTGACCAAATGTTTAGAACAAGTGATTCAATGCATGGAGCAATGTGTTTTCTGTCTATTTGGTCATCCAGGAAGAAAAAATAAATTGAAATATTTAGTTGATCATAATGTTCCACCTCGAGAGTTGAATTGGGAGCGAGCACAGCAAGTTTACGAAATATTTCGCCCGCCAGATCTACCGGAACTAGAGGGGAAAATATCCGGAATATCTAATGACACGGAGATTTTGTTCCGACGTATTTTGGCACAGCTGCCGCCTGAATATGATCCACACAAGTATGTCACTGGGATAAAAAATTACATAAAAGGCACAGAAGATAAACTGCCCAAAGTACCTCCGTTACTGCCTTTCAAAATGAAAGATATTTACTTTTTGCTCGGGGATTACTATTTTAAGAAGGAAGATGCTAAGCTGGCTGTGAAATACAACATATTGGATGTCGTCGTGAACAACGATCGATTAAAATCTTGGGCTCAGATCTCACTAGCCAAGGCCCTGAATTTAGAAAGAATGCTGCATTCTTGCAAGAATCTCAATAATGAGCGAGAGTTCTTGAATCCTGCTAAGTCTATTATAAGATGTTTTAAACGAGCTTTGGAGCTGGATCCCAATCACTGCACTATGTGGATCGAATATGGCATGTTTGTTTATACTGTTCATTCATTTTGTTCTAGACTCTTAAAGCAAGCCAGTGAGTCCTTGAGCATGGAAGATTTCGAGTCTCTGGAGAAACAAAAAGAAGATATGTTAGACACTACACAAAAATGTTTTACAACAGTGCTTAATGATCTTAACAGCAGCAATGATGGAGACAAATCAAACGAAGACTCATGGTTACATTACTACATGCTCGGAAAAGTAGCAGAAAAACGCAACAAGCCACCATCAGTTTACCTCGATTTCTATATGAAAGGTGTGAAGAGCCTAGAGGAAGCTGACGCCACATATCCCCTAAAAATAAATTACAGTTCACCATCACACTTGTGCATAGAAGTTTTAGAGCTCCACTACAGGATGCATGCGTCAATTCTAAAATATATTGAACAACATGAAAATAAACCGATACCAATTTCCGTGGGAAAAGTATTCACTCAATGCATTGAAGAGTGGAAGAACGGCCCTTACATGAAGAAGCCTAAGAAAGATACCGTTATAGAAATAGAAGCTGGTAACGTGCTGAGAACTGAAGAGCCAGTCCAAGCGGGGAATATTCTAAAGAGGTCTATTAGCGACGTTGGAGAGGAGAAAACGCAAGAGGCTAAACTGTTAAAGCTAGAAGCTGCAGCTGCTAAAGTTCGACGATCAGCTTCATACGACACTGAAAGACTGATTCCTAAAGATTCAGCTGTTCAAACAACTGAAGCTAAAGAACCTAGCAAAGTGCTTGCTACACCTGTTAAAGAAAAGCAAGAAGAGCACCTTTCAAAACCGGAAGAAACAATAAATGTTTCAAATGAAGACTGCAATAAACTAACTAGCCAAGAAATCCAGGAATCCGTTCAGAAAATCGATGTTGCCGAAAAGCCGGTTGAGGAAAAATATGAAAAACCCAAAGCTAGTGAAACAGTGAAAAAAGATAAAGAAGATAGCTCTAGTAGTACCTCGTCGTCTTCATCATCAGAATCGAGTTCTAGTGATTCATCTTCAAATAGCAGTAGCGATTCAAGCAGAGATAGTGTAGTATCTAACAGTTCAAGTGACTCTAAGCCATTGGCCGAAGATGATATAATGAAAATTGTCGGCGCCTGTTTAGATGCTCTAGAAGACTGCGCAAGTCGGTTCCCGGCCAACTACAAAGCTATATACAGAGTAGCTCACTACCACTTCTATTATAAAAAGGGCAAAGACATAGAAAGATGTCGCGATCTTATGTTGACTACATTTTCTGCACGATCTGGTCAAAAATTGGGAGGATTATTTAGCGAGCGTAAACCGTCAAATTTCTTCAATAATATTTGGAAAATACCGCAAGCGGAAGTCGACCGAGCTGGTGGCTTCGCATTTCACATGAGCCGCGCCGTTCTTCTGACTATGGAGATATTAAAAGAGATTGACGATCACAAAACTTTACTAGATCTAAGCTTACAACTTCAAAGAATACCGGAACTCGATAAGAAGTATCTGCGAGATTCAGATAGAGAAGAACTATCGCAGCAAGCCTTTTCTCTATGCGTGCAATCTTTGAAGGGTCAGTTGACCAAATTTAGTCAGCAACCAGACTTGAGAAAAAACAGCGTAGAACAGAGTGCCCTAAAGAGCTTGATGCTCGATATTTACAGAGCTTACCAAAGGGCTCAAAAGCAGCCTAACTCCAAACAGTTCACCAATTTGCTGATAGAAGGCTATAAGCTTCTGCACTCTGAGCCGGGTACAGAAACGATGTCTCATCAGTACTTCGTCGATCAGAGTATGAAATTTTGTCAGAAACATATACAGCAACTGAAGTATGAAGCTACGCTTGCGAGTCTAGACAAAAGTCAGAATGCTCAAAAGAAACAGACCGTGAAGCCACCCATAGAGATACCTAAGCCGCCGCCGCCCACAGTGACACCGACAACAAAGGCCGACTCCAAACCGTCTGCTTCCACTTCGCCAACGTCTACAGTATTCCCTGGCTTACCGAAGATATCTTCTCAAGAAATCGCTGCCGCTTTCCAGAGTTATCTCCCGATCATGAACGATCCATCTACACAACAGACTGCCGCTCTTTTGTCATATTTGAGCAGTATGAACGCTTATGCCGGTGTTCCTTCATTCCAGAAAACCTTGCAATCGTCCCTTCAAAGTTCTTATCAAAGCTCTTTCCAGGCCGAGTTCTATCGTCAATTTTTGGAGCAAACCTTAGCGTCTTATTTACCTCCGCCACCTAAGAAGCAAAAGCGGGCCCCTAAGATGCCTAACGCGGCTAGGCTCACGAAAACGAAATCTTTCACGTCTACAACGAAGGCAGCACCAACTCCCGTGATCACTAGTATTCAGAAGTCCTCGTCAGCGCCGCACGGTATTCCGATACAGAAATCCACGTCACTGGCACCAAGTATGGGGACGGTATTGCCAAGTCTGCCTGCATCGCTGAGCGCGAACCTGACAGCGTTTGGCGCGGCGCATTCTTCGTCGCATTCTCACGGCGCGCACACGTCCCAGCCGAGTCCGAGCCAGGCGCACATGGCTTCCCCCTCGACTGTGAGCGCCGCTATTCACACCAAGCCGCCGTTGCCGCACCAGCAAGTCAGTCCGGGGAAAACGTTGCAGGAGAAGTTGGCTGAACGACAGAAGCACCTGCCCGTGGCCAAGTCTCACGAGGTGATCTCCGATCGACACAACCATCCTTCTAAATCGAGTCAAGAGATCAGCGCGTCCATCAGCAAGCTGCCATCTTCACTTACTATCACAAAGACTTCCACCAAACAGGCAATCCAGAAAAAACCTAACGCTAAGAAAGCTTTGACGTTTACTCAGCCTAAACCTCCTCCGAAACCTATCTCTTCAGATGAAATTATTGTATTAGATGATGATTAATATATGTAACTGCTTATCGATTTTATGACTAGTTGTTTATATTCGATCGTAAACATAATTATGTACTCCTATGTATTATTAATTATATTAAATAAGCTATCTGAATAAAAATGCTGTAATTGGATAATGTACTTTTATTTTATAGTAATTAAATTACAAATATTAGGTTGATATATAATCTAAAATACTTAAATATTTACAGTTAATATACATCATTTCAAGAAACACGATTGCACGAAGATACCTTGGTACTAAACACGTACGTACACGCAGGAACACTAAGTTTATTTTTCTAAATGCTTATGTGAATAGTTTGCGAGTCTTGACTTACTTAGCTTAGTTTTCTGTGTGAGGCCCGCATAGTAAACTAATTATCATTCACTGATTAATTTTATTTGTTTTCTCTATAAAAAAATCAGTTATACTTTATTTATAGAGGGTGCATACCCCACGCAGACAGTCGAGGCTTTAGCATACTTTTCATGAAGCTCTAGCAAACGAAAAAAAAAATATTAAAAAGTTGTTGTAACATGAACAACACCTCTAGTAGACAAGAACACGCCACTAAGTAGGACTTAGCAGGTATATTTTTTTAGATAGGTATTAATTTCACAATACCCTCATTGAATATTGAATATTCCTGAACATGCGCAGCATAGACACTCGGTACACAGAATAAATAATAGCTACTATATGACTTCTCGCCTCTATAGTAAACATGATTATTAACAATCTGATCATTTTAAAAGATAAAGATGAAAGTTTTATTATTTACAAAGTGGTGGTCGTGTACGTATGTATTGGTGGAGTAACAATTTGTTTTTGCCGTAACATGTTTGCTAACATTGCGTACATCGGTCAAGTTACTGTCCATGTCTGTACTGGTAGAACCGTATCATGGTATTGCTGAGGTTAGCGTTAGTTATTAGCGTGATTATGTAAACTACGAACAAAAATGGAAGCGGGAAGAGAATCGCGCGAGCGTTCTGCAGCTGAGGCATATCTGTAACAAACATAACATACACTACTAACTAAATATGGATGTAATTTATGAAAGAAAACTTTTTTTTGTTATACTAAAGATAAAGAAGTAATTTTTTTATGCTGATTGATATAATTAAGGTATAATGTAGAAATGTAATATTTAATTTATCTTTTTGTATTTTTTTTATTTGTGAACTGCCAGGTTGTGGAATTTGGTGCATAATTCTCTATTTCCCTATGACTATAATAATCGGTGTTTTCAATATTAGTTAGGATGTATAAAATGTCTAAAAAAATTAAGGTTGTATTTATCATTATGAGAGTCAGACATTTTAGAATTTGCCATTTTGATAGTTTGGTTAAAATTAGTTCTTTTCTGACTACTGTGACAAATTATTTAATTTAAATTTCTTTTATGTTGTATTTTTTTACACCTCAGAATAGAATAGAATAGAAGTAACAAATAGTTAAAAAACTCACTGTTATATCCCAGGAATGTAATGTATAGGTAGTAAGTGACAGCGGCCAGCCAGAAAGTATTCGATACAAAACACGAGAAGAACCCGGTTTGACCAAGTAGATCTGAAAATAAAACATATTATTACAAAATGCGCGACTATACGAATGTCTTCAATAGTATAACTCAGAATTTACCTCCGTAGTGTACACATTTAAAATATATCAAATCCGGTGCAGTCATTTGGTTATTATAAATGGAATTTACTAAAACAATTTTAGTTGCTTTTCCACTTTTCTACTGACTTACAAAAAGAGGACTCCTCTTAGAAGAGGTACTCAATTAAGGAAGGTAAGTTTTTTTTTAAATATATCTTAACCTTATTTCTCTGAACGGCTGTACAGATTTTAAAAAAATAATGTTATAATGTTCTTGAGTGATCCCATTTTAGTTTTATCAGAATCGTTTCAATTTTGAAATCGTAATATCAGAAAAAGTTCTTGCGGTTCTTGTTCTGGTGGTCGGTAAATCACTTTTTTTTAAAAGTACATATTTATTCATCATCATCATCAGCCAGAAGACGTCCACTGCTGAACATAGGCCTCCCCCTTAGAACGCTATTCCGAACGACAAGCTGCCAATTGCATTCACTGGTTAATTTTGACTTTCACTATGTCGTCGGTCCACCTAGTGGAAGGCTTACCTACACTGCGTCTTCCAGTTCGCGGTCGTCACTAAAGAACCTATGAATTATGTGGCTTGTATTATTGTTAGGAGGGAGCTCATAATTGATACTCACTTGTAAACAGCACGATGTGGAAGCAGTGGAGTAGAGACAGCGGGGGGAAGAACGCGTTGATGTGCACATCGAACGCGTACCCCCACTCCACGTCGGGCGCCAGCGGGTCGCGCCGTAACAACTTATTGCATAAATACCTGCAAACATGTTGTTTATACATAGAAGTACTACATTATTTGGAACTCCTTCTCTTTAATCTATGAAGTAATTTATTATTATACAGTACTTAAATATATAATTCTTACACACAAAATAATTTAAAAAGAACGTAAACTGTAAAAGTGATTAAAAGTGTGAAAAGCGGCGAGCGGTAGGAAACACCCTACAACCATGCTATGTCCGTGTGGGAAAGTCCCAAGAACGCTGGCTGTATTCCCGCATTATTTATTTCATTATTCATTCATTAACATTTATCAAACAAACAAGCTTAAAAAAAAGAATACAGGCTATCATAACGTACAACAGCAGGTGGCATACAACTTTGTCAGTTATTTCTTTTTAAAAATCAAATCTTTTTTTTTTGATAAAATTTAGATGGTGACCATTCATTCAAAATGCATATATATACTCTATGTGCGTCTCGAATGAATGGTCGCATTAGAAACAAAAAATATTTTTTCAACTCATTCGAGTCGTCTCCGGAAAATCAGTAACATACTGTGGAATTAAGTAGGTACTTCCTCTTTTTTTCGGATATCAGCATTCACAATAATTCCTAAATGTAAAAAGAATCTAAGGTTTTTTTCAAATATAGTGGAACCTTCATCGACAAATCGCGGAACTTCTAGTTATTAATATTAATATCAATCATAATTCAGGCCAGTGTGTTACTTACCAAAATATAGTAGAAACAAAGATACCGGTCCCGATGAAGTCTACGAACACGACAAATATCGTGAGGACAGCAATCTGCCACCCGTCGCGCATACCCATCGCTAGCCCGAAGCATATCGACGACACTGGAAACAAAGTCATACATCTTATAACATATTCTAGACAGATGAAACATTTATCTTTGCCACAAGTGGCAGCCTTATCGCTAAAACCGATGTCTCATACAAGGTTGTCCTTTGGATGGAGACTATAGAAAATTTGGCACATTTTGGACTCTGGCTAAGCGTAATTAAATAAATAAAATGTTGAATTATTTACCATGAGTGTCTCTAGAAGTTAACACTCTATCTCTATATGAAATTTATTTTCTTTTATTAATTGATGAAATTCCAATTCCAATACTTGGTGCTGATGAAATGGGGAATCCCCTTGAAAATGAGAAGTAGAAATACTGCAAAAGTTAAAGAAGAGGAACATTCAAAAAAATCCAATACTAAAGCAATTGTTTGGGGTGATAGCTTCTTCAGCCACTGTGGAAAGTGTTTTACACTTTTGGCCTTATATTCATAGTAAATTAAGAAACCTGGGAATTTAAAAGGTTGTAATAATCGTTTTTTATTTAAGCAATACAATAATAATATTAATGTCTCGTATGTTTAAAACCCTAGCTAGTCTTTAAATATAATTTCTAAATCGTGATTTTAATAAAATGTTTTCATCAATAAATATCAATGATTTTGATCAAATGTATTTACGAGTAATTTGACTTTTTTCACAGAAATTTAAATTCACGATTTATATCAAAATGATTTAATCATGCTAATCCTGCGTGATAGTATAGTTACTAGCTACAAGACAGATCTAAACTTTTTTTGCTATTATTTTGCTGAGGTATGTCATTCAAATCATGAGTCTGGTCACCTGTTTTGTTTCTGGATGTTATTGTGCATGTGTCTTCTTGAATCTAGCATTGTAGCAACAAGTTGTGAGTGTGAGAGCATTCTCTACTCAAATAATGCATTCACAATAATTAATATCATGCATTGTCATTAGTATAATTACTTACCTAACATCCACACACTGAGCAGAACCAGAAATGCTGGGTCATCTCTTGCAAATTGTGATTTTGTATCTGAAATTACACAACAAGCCAGTCTGTATACATTGTATAGTTTTTTTCTCACCAAATAAAACAAATAAAATTCTAGTTCTAGTAAATAGTCTTGTATACCTATATATACAAAGCATAGTAAACACATGTTAAACTAGAACTATACTCTCTATAATATTTATCTAATGACTTTATCATACACGAAATGAAGAGCTTCAAACTAAGCAGAATTAAATCAATAACAACCAAGTAAACCGCTACTTCTTTGTCCCTATGATTTAGGTCCTGGGATTTGGTCCAAACTGGTCTAATGATGAAGGAGACACTATGATTGTTAGTCCCATATATTATCGAAAAGACGTATTTTTTAATACTTTAATGGACTGAACCACTATATCGATCACTGTAACTGGACGACATAAAACCATAATTGCACAGAAAGTTTAAAAAATACTTACGTTTTCTATAATTGAAGTTTCTAAACACTTTTTGTGGTGAAACAAACAAGTAAACCATTTGCCAAGCCGCGAATTCGAAGTCCATTTGGTTGAATTTGAACAGCCTTTTTAGGTACTTGTACCGCTTGACGGAGGCGCTGGCTGTAGTAGATTGGTAGTTAGCAGGAGCTGGTAGCGGAGAGGTGCTCCTTGGATAGTTACTTAAGCTTGGAGTAGGAGACGTAGAATACTTCATCTTGGTAACCTATTTCTCGCCTTGTTATATAGCGGTAAGAACTAGGAAGCAAATTGATAATCGGGCATCAATGCTCGTATTTTATTTTAATATTAAATCATCATACACATATTTATTTTATTTTATCGTAAACACAATAAAATGAAACTGCGAGTCTGTGAGGTATCGCGTAAATAGTACTACGTCAACGTCAAATGTCAAGCGAAGTAAGAATGACTATTGTAGTTGACATATAACATTTTTAATATACTGTCTGTCATACGATTAAAATATTGGAGTTAGACTTATGAGAATACGAATAAGAATGTTTTTATTGTCAAACTGTGTACTTACCTACAATTAAATTAAGAAAAGTATAAAATTTCATCAGCTTTGTTCTTTTACAACATACAATAGCTCAAAGTATTACTAATAACTTAAGCACTAATTTACAGCATTTTTATATCCTACACAGCTAGGCTATAAGTTCGCACGACCACGGAAGTCAGCGATACTGTAGCCCTAGATGGAGCATGCCATCGCTTGGCCTCCACACCCCAACAATCCATGGTCTCTACAGCAATAGGGACGAAATGGTACATCTGGTCCATCCCCGCGTACTTAAGCCTCTTTTTGGCTGCGGCGTCTTCCGCAGCTGCTGCCTTTGAATTAATGGTACGAACGGTACGACTGGCAGCCAACGTGCTGACACAAGTGGCGTCCCACACCAGGCACTTGCCGTTTTTCTAAGGCACCAGGGTCAACCCATCTTGTCTGTTCCTATCAGACCTGCTCAAAGCTCAAGTACGCAGGGAATGTTGGCCGATACAAAAGCTCTCCGAACGATATCGCTAAGGGGATGGTGATGCGAATACCTACTTGCGCAACGACGGCAACTCAAAGCATGGTAACCTAAATGAATTTTCTCATGTCCTGACTGTACTTTTTCCATTGTAGTACATCGATAGCTGTGGAATGAGATCTATTGTTTAGATAAGATTATATTAGCAATAATGCCGATCCACGTATGCCAGCCTCCAGTTTTATAAGTACCTAAGGCCTCATGAAGGACACAATCAAGTGCCATTGAAAGATCTAAGATTACAGCAATACCCGTCTTTTTTCAAGTATTCAATTGTTTACATATTGAGGCCCTGCAAGGGTTTAGCCATGTACCTATGCCTCTTATAAAGATTTCATTCAATTCGGCAAACGCGGGATAATTCGATTTTTTTGTTTGAGACGATAATTCAAATGTAACAAGACTTGCCTGTAACGAACGTCATTTAAAAGTAAATAAATATTTCTTATTCTGAGTTAGGACTAGTGGTGTTTTTTTTCGGTAGAGTGAAGACGTTAGAAAAAACCCTAAACTTACTCTTTCAGACAAAAAAAGGTCCAGATTAAAATCGAGTAGCATAAGAAAAGATTCCGACGAATCTAAACCTTCTCGTTTTTGAAGTCGGTTAAAAATAACCCTAATAGGATAAAAATAATTAACACTAATAGTACTTAGAAATAAAAAGAAACTATTTTGATCTCTTATAAAAATATTTTATTTTTATAATCATAGTATGAATAGTCAGTTCCTTAAATTATTTACAAAAACTTGAATTGTTCATGGTAACGACACTGTTACAAAATAAATATTTAAATATTCGTTGTCACCATTTACGTATCTCAAATAGTAAGTTGAAGATATATGGCATATTCTTACAGCTACGAACATGGTAACTGTTTATTAGACATACATATTAGATACACAAATAATTTTAATAATTCAGCAACTCAACGTAGCAGTCTCAAAGGAAAAAAGGTTTTATTGATATGCATTTTATAAAAATATATAAAGTACCTAGGTAGGTTAATAATCAGAGAGGTACAAGTTTAACTACTTATATGTTGTTTACTGGTTATAAGGTATGATAAGTTCTTTAGATAAAAACTATCGTAAGAGCTTTGCATTGTATAGCTGTTTAAACATACGTTCTTTTTTCCAAATCCAGGGTTGATTTTTTAACAAGAGTTACTTTTCATGTGTTGATTAGGTACTACAAACTATTATGTGTTAGTCTATCTATATACGTTACTGTAAATACTAACTTGTAACCACACACACTCGTAAGTTTTAACGTGAACACGTTTAGATTAACAGATACAAAATCTGAACAGATTTCATGTATTTTTAGCATCCGGCTTCGCTCTGGTTGTAATACGCTTACGCGTAATGACGATAAAGACAAAAGCCCGCATGACGCCGGCAGATAGCGAGTAACTTCAGTTTAATCCAATGGTTAAATCTGAATACACCAAGAGTGAAAGTTGTCTCCGTGCAACAATTGCTTTAGCGCGGCTCACTACACCAAATTCTGCGCGAGCCAGTTGTGGTAGCGAGTGACTCGCGTGTAGACGCCAGGATAGCCTGGTTCTCCACACTTGTTGCCGAATGATACCACACCGATCTGCGTCCAGCGCCCGTCTATTTGCAGCATCAGCGGACCGCCGGAGTCACCCTGAAGGATTGATGATCTCGTTAGATACAGGTTTAAATGTCTGACACTGGTAAAAAAAAGGTTTGGTTTGCATCAAGATAAGCTTTTGCTAAATATAGCACACCTTCACCTTTGAATAAAGTAATAAAACAAAATAACAAACTAGCAATATTTGAAAAAAAAACTGTTATTATGTATATTATAGTTATTACCTGACAAGCATCTACGCCTCCCCTGGCATACCCCGCGCAGAGGAAGGTGTCAGTGATCGGTTGGAAGTAGGCCTTGTCGCAGTCGTCGTTCCTCCAGACCGGCAGCCTGGCCTCTAGCTGCTTGGAGCTCTCACCGCCGCCGTACCGCGTGGTGCCCCACCCCACCACGGAGGCCAGGGAGCGCTCAAACGTGCGGTGCAGCTGCTCGCCTTGAGGCAGGCAAATGGGAATCACGTATTTGGATTTCTGGATGTTTTCTGAAAAGGGGACATACAGGACGATATGAGTGATAATGCTGTGTAGATTTTGGTGTGTAGATTTAAATCACGGTATCTGTGAGAGTCTATCCCACAATCGTACCTTAAGTAATTGAAAGCTACCAGGTATTTCACACGATTCTTATCTTAATAAATTTATATGGTTCTTGCTAAGCTAAAAAACACTAAGTAGTTAAGTATACTATCTTCGAAATCAAGCGTGAAACCGACTTCAGTATAATCGTCGGCTACATCTGGCCATCTCGTCTTCACGCCCTGTTAGTTAATCAAATTGGCAACAACAATTGGCTGAAGTAAACATGAACATACCTGCAAGCACCAATACAGCAATGTCGTTATAGAAGCCGACCCTGGAAAACTGCTCGTGCGCGCGCACATCCGTCACTCGCACCGTCACCGGCCGCGAGGGTTCGTCCTCGCGCGCCAAGTCCACGTCTCCGAGACGGACGGTGAACTGACGCGGTGGAAACCTGCGGAGGAAGATGACGAATAAAGCTGATAGTAGCCTGAAGGTCACACTCAGCAGGTCTTATATGTTAGTTATACTGAATATGATGACGGCTTCACTTAGTATCACTAGTCACTTGTGACGTTGCGTCTAGGCGACGTCACATCAATATTAAAATATTTAAGTTCCTGCTATTTATGCGATAGCAAGGCGACTCAGAGTGAGCGCGTAGCGACATTTGCAACGGCTATCCGAACCTCGTGCTTTTTACTACCGAACGCTGTCGCGAATAGACGTTCAGCTAAAAGTAATACTAAATAATTGTGAATTTGATAGATCCCGCTGGGGTGAGTTTTTATTAACATTTATCTATCACTGCCTGCCATTTAAATTCTTCATTTTATCATGTAAGCTGTTCTGCCTCGCCAACTATCTGCCGGTTGCAAATCGTGGGTGCAACGTGTCGTTTCTTTGCGCCGCGTGCTCATGCATAACCTCGGCAAGGCTTGGCAGGACACTTCTGGTCTAGGCTATCTACTGACACCTGGCTCTTTCCAGGATCCATCCGTCCATCTACCAACTCATCTAATCTTCCACCTGTCTCCGACAAGAAAAAATTCCGTGGAGTGTTGTACCTCCGGAACATCTCGCCGCTGCCTGTCCTGTGCTGGAGCTTTACGTCCGCCAGCCAGAAGCCTGCGAGTCGTCGTCAACGGGGTCGTGCGAGCGTCGGCCAAAGGACGTAACCTTTCACCTACCTTCTGTCTAATCAGTGTAATTAATGTGCGGCAAACAATAAGTAAAGGACAAACATAAACAAGTGCGTTTTACTCACGGCCTAGCCGGCCACTGTAGTCCACCTATCTACCTGCGGGCGGTAGGGTAAAAACCAGCACGCCGCAGTGGCGCCTCTTATCGTGGTCTATTGTTTTGCCTATCATTCGTTTCACTGATAATAACTTGCAGTTTAGTTCGGCCGTGATTAGTCATCCTGTGAACGAAGCGGTGATTCCACTCAGCGAACTGGTACGTATCTTACATTTTTATTTTAAAACTATCATTGCATTGTAATTTTATCTTAATACTAAAATCATTATCGAACTGTGACGTACATAAATAACATAACTATTCTTCTAACTATTAAATACTATTATCTAAAATAATTGTAATTTTTTCTACCTACATTTATTTATTTATTTTCTTCACTTGTTTATTCTACTCAGTGTTCTATTTAATTGTTCGTAACAGTTCGCAACTCCATTATCATTTTAAATATTGGATCTAATACTTAATTTCATTTCATATTTTCATTTAGTTTGCACATATTGCTCATTTTTTTTTTCTTCTAACCCTCATTATATTTTTTTATTTTCAATCGCCACTTCGTATTGTCTTAAAGTATATTGTAACAGAACAGCTCATTCTTTTATTTAGCACACGGCAGTTGCAGATTATTTATTAAAAAAGGTGTAGTATTTTTATTTAAACTTATTACTATTTTTCTCTTTTGTTTGTGTGATTCATTTATATCTGACACCTACTTATACTATAAATTATATCACCATGTCAATGGAAACTCACCCTATCAAATATCTCTTGCTAAACAAAAATGAGTTGTCGTATGAAGTACTTATTCGAGGCGAGGAACCGGAATCTACCGTGCTAAGATTGAGAAATCAGATAAACAAACTAACGGTAACTATCCCTGCCGAGGATATACAAGAATCAGGTATTGACTCAGAATTGGACTACAATGGTGCCTTGCTATCATGTAAAGAATTAGCATCACGTATAAAAACTTTACATGAAAAATACGATCAAAACCTGTTTACACGAACTAAAGCATTAGGTAATCATCTTTACTATCGATTGAATCGTATTGACCAATCTGAACCTGAATTGATCGATAAGATCGCTAAATTACAGCAGCACTTTAACTACCAGTTTGGGTTGCTAAATAAACTTGCTCCTAGTTCTTCTTCTTCTTTAACAGAACAGACGAATGTTGTCGAATCTGTTGCAGTTGGTATCACTACTAATAGTACCGAGTCACATGGTTGCGAACGATATCACATTACCGACTTACAAAAGCTAAAGTTTAATGGTAAGTCTTGTGTGCGTGCGTTTATAGGACGAGTGAATGAGTTTTGTGTATCGAGGAATGTTTCTCATAAAAAAATTCTGAATTATGCTTCTGAAATATTTACTGATCAAGCACTTCACTGGTTCCGTAGTGTGAAAAATGAAGTCGAAAGTTGGGACGAACTAACTACTCTTCTAATAGCTGACTTTGGACAGTTTGATTTTGATTATCGATTAATGTCTGAAATTCGATGTCGTACTCAAGGTGACACCGAAAATATAGTAATCTATTTAGCTATAATGTCAGAACTATTTGCGCGACTGTCCAAACCTCTGACTGAATCTGAAAAACTAGACATAATACAACACAATATAAGGCCTGTGTACTCGAATGTTTTAGCTTCACATGGTAGTCCTATCGAGTCTCTAAACACTCTACGAACACTTGCGCGAAACTATGAGCGTGTTCAAGCGCTGTCAGCTCAATTTCGTGATCCACCTAAAGTTACTACAGAAACGTTAGCCCCTGATTTGGCTTTTATAAAACAACAGGAAGGCTCACAATACAGGCAGTATTCAAAACAGAACTATTACCCAAATAAAAATAATAATAACTACCAAACTAACTACAAGCAAAACTATCAAGCTTCTGCCTCAAATCATTATAATAGCAGGTATAATGCAAACAAACCTACACCGGTGGCTGCTATAGACAATAAACAGTCACACGATAATAAGCGCTATTGCCCTAGGTGTCGCAGCAACTCACACAGCCTGCACATGTGTAAGCAAGAGCGATTCATAATCTGTTTCAAATGTGGAACGCGTGATGTAAAATATCCTGATTGCCAAAAATGTAACCCTAAAACGGCATATTCAAAAAACTAATTAGTTCTGATTGTTGTAATAGACGTAACTTAAAATCAAAAACTAGCGATGCAGAATGGAAGGAATGGCTTCATTTTATAAAAGTATTTTCTACAGGTTACTCTATTGCTTCAATCCTAAATCATATACCTACTAACGATATTCGTCCGTATGTTACGGTGAATATTGCTGATCAATCCCTATGTGGCTTACTTGACTCAGGATCAGCTGTCACAATTTTAGGTGATAACTCTCACACACACTTACTTGCCTCGGGTCTTAGACTACTAGAAAATGATAACCCTAATTCATTTGTTGCTGCTGGTGGTCAGACAATGTCTGCTATAGGTTATATAAATCTACCAATGACCTTTGAAAATAAATTCCACATAATAAAAGCATATGTTATACCTACTGTTAAGTCATCGCTAATATTAGGCGTAGATTTTTGGAGTAAATTTGAGCTATGTCCTAAATTCTTACACAAAATTTCACTTAATAGTAATAAATTGACTAACATTGCTCAAATAAAAGAAAATACACAAATGTTGCGGTCGTATGCAGAACTAACTGACGCTCAACGTACTACTGCGGATAATATCGTTGAACAATTTAAAAAGATAGCTACGGAAACACGCGGATTAGGCCGTACACATCTAGTACAACACGCCATAGATACTGGCGATTCTCTTCCAATTCGTCAGCGTTATTATAGACTATCACCGGAAAAGCAACGTATTTTAAGTTCAGAGTTAGACGAGATGCTACAGTTAGGTGTAGTTGAACCTTGCGAGAGCCCTTGGTCATCCCCTGTCTTGCTCACGCCTAAAAAAGACGGATCAATGCGCTTTTGCTTAGATAGTCGCAAACTAAACGCAGTCACAAAGAAAGATGCCTACAAACTACCATACGTTTCTGAAATACTAGATAACTTAAAAAACGCTCGATTCCTCACTAGCATTGATTTCTCTCGTGCTTACTGGCAATTACCTATCCTAGAAGCTGATAGAGACAAAACTGCATTCTATATACCTAACCGAGGAACTTATCGTTTCATTACCGTTCCGTTTGGCTTAACTAATGGCCCAGCAACTCAACAAAGACTTGTCGATCAACTTTTCTATGGCCCGGAATTTCAAAACTCAGTATTTTCCTTTATAGATGATGTAATAATTACGTCATCAGATTTTGAAACTCACATTTCACTACTTCTGAAAGTCCTGAAAAAACTAGAAATGGCTAATTTGTCCATAAATTTCGAAAAGTCTCAGTTTTTTCGAAATGAGCTAAAATATCTTGGTTACGTAGTAAACTCACAAGGACTGCACGTTGATCCTTGCAAAGTAGAGGCAATCCTAAATTACCCGACACCAACTAACAAAAAAGAAGTGAAAAGATTCCTTGGAACTGCCTCATGGTACCGAAGATTTGTCCCAAACTTCAGCGCTATTGCCAGCCCTCTAAACAGCCTCACGTCTACAAGCAAAAAAGCTAAGTCTTTTGCTTGGTCTAAAGAAGCAGATGATGCGTTCTGTAAACTTAAGGAATGCCTGGTTTCTGCACCTATTTTAGCATGCCCTAATTTTGACTTACCTTTCGAGGTACATACTGATGCTAGTGATTGTGGAATCGGCGGTGTACTAACTCAAACTATAGATGGTATAGAACATCCCATTGCATATATGAGTAAATCACTTTCTTCACAAGAAAGAAACTACAGCATCACTGAAAGGGAAGCCCTCGCTGTCATTGTAGTACTAGAACATTGGAGATATTATTTGGACACAGGGCGTAAATTTATTGTTCACACAGACCATTCAGCTCTAAAGTGGTTTTTAAATCTTAATAACCCTACTGGTCGCCTCGCTCGCTGGGGTGTTAGACTGTCCGCCTTCAACTTTGAGATAAAATACCGCCGAGGTGTAGACAATGTACTTCCAGACGCGCTATCACGTGCTATCCCTGTCTCTGCCATAGATACATCACCGATCACTACCAATACTACAGATCAATGGTACTTAAACATATACCACGGATGTCAAAATTCTCCAACATCATTTCCTAACTACTATGTAAAAAAAGATAAACTGTATCGTATCATGAAGAGCAAATGCAAATTAACTCAAGAGTTTGACTGGAAAGAAGTTGTTCCTCTAGAATTGCGCGAAGCAGTTATCCTACAAAATCACGCTGAATTGATCGCTGGACATTTCGGTGTCTTCAAGACTTACAAGCGCCTAGCTTTAAAATACTATTGGCCAGGTATGCATGCTGACGTAGTAAAAGTCGTAACTTCCTGTGACAATTGCATAGCTCATAAACACCAAAACCATGCTATTTTAGGTAAAATGGGCAGACCTAAACATTGCTCCAGACCATTTCAATGTTTAAGTATAGATCTAGTAGGACCTCTTCCATCTACTCGCAAACAAAACAGCTATCTTCTCGTAATAACCTGTTGTTTTAGTAAGTACTGTCTATTGTTCCCTATCAGACGCGCTACTGCTGAAATAGTCACTAAAATTCTTGAAGAAGACGTATTTCTAATTCACGGTGTACCTTCTACTGTCATTATGGATAATGGGAAACAGTTTATTAGTGCTACTCTAAAACAAATGCTATCTAAATACAATGTCCCACATCTACATTATACCCCTAAGTACACACCACATGTTAATACTGTGGAAAGGTATAATAAAACGATCATGACCGCCGTTTCAACTTTTATAGCTAACGATCAACGCATTTGGGACACTTTAATACCTAAAATACAATTCGCTATTAATAATTCCGTAAACGAAGTGACGGGCTATACTCCGTCATTTTTGGTATATGGTCGGGAGCTAGTTACGTGTGGATCACATTATACATGTACTGAACCAACAGATATTGATAATCTAATTTTTCAACCACGTGATCAATATGCAGAAAACTTAGGCACACTATCTACAATATTCAACAAAGTGCAATTATCTCTATTACAAGCGCACAGTAGAAACAGTAAATCCTACAACCTACGCAAAAAACCTATGGAATTTAAAGTAGGCGATGTTGTATGGAAACGAACCTTCTATCAGAGTGATAAAGATAAATATTTCAATAAAAAACTGGCTCCAAAGTATGTAAAATGTAAAATCCTTACTAAAAAGTCTCCGCTCGTGTACGAACTAGCAGACTGCGACGGGAATTTCTTAGGTACATGGCATGTTAAAGACATTAAGCTAACTAATTATAAATTCTAAAGTAAAAGCTACTGATAACAAAATAACTACCTAATAGTAAATACTGCTGAATGCTGATAATACTACATATTGTCAACAATCTTATCTATAATAGCTATAAAACTAAAATTAGCATAATAACTAAATATACCTACCGCTATTCAAATAAACAAATATTTACAATCCATGACGAATGTTTAGAAGCATACATAAAAGATCTACTTATGGGTATATGAAGTGATATTACTAATTGCCGCCAATATCACTGATTCTGTAAAATTAATACCTAACTTATAATCTACTATCGTCAAATATGTACTAAAATAAATATTATAAATATTAGTTACTAAATAAAAAAAAACAATAAAAAAAAAAAAACAATTCTATAACCTAAACTTCATAAAATGAAATTAACACCAATTAATTATTTTCATCTAAAGGTTGCCTGGAAGGAACCAATTTAGGCGATAAGGCTGCCAACCTTACTGATACTATTTCATCAATAAAAGAAAAAACTTCATAATATTTTTTCTAATCCTACCCCACCAAATATAACAATTTAAAAATCAAAATAACTAAAACTCATCAAAATAAACTACTTACTAACAAAGCTATTAAATAAAACTTAAAATTCACATATACTATCAAAAACTTAAAACTAAGTACTTATTAGTACTACAACAGTAAATTCTTAGAAACTATCAACAACTAAAATATATAACTACAACTGTTAATTTAATTCATTAAATGAGTCTATACGGTACGAGTATACCTACCTACCTTTTAACGGTGATCACTGCTGAGTAATAACCGATATCTAATTTAACTATTTCTGGCTGTATTTATGGTAACTTTCATGCTGAGCTAGTTACTATAATATTCCTCCCTACTAATGGAAACAGTCAGTGCTATGAGTTAAAATCCTTGTATTGTTCGGATCTACCCTGAACAATATGTTTTTAAACCGGAGCGTCATTTTAATGAATTAAAGTATATAATTCTACCTTGCCAAATCCTATCAACTACCTAATCTATTGTGAGTTTTTGTTCTAAAAACAATAACTTATGCCTATACTGTTTCGAGTTTTCGTGTTTATAATACAAGATAACTCAGTACGAAGGGTCTATGTTGTATGAATCTATCCAGCTACGGCAAAGGTTGTCTACAACAATCTAACCGCAGCATGGTGGAATGACTATAGACAGAATGATTTGAATTATGAGAGATGAAGAATGTATGAAGATTTGTTAGCGTTGTTTGTTAGAAGATGTAAGAAAGAAGAAGAATGCTCGATGTTTTGAAAGTGAGACAGTATCATGGAACTTTAGTTAAGTAAGTCGGATTTTCCGTACAGGAAAAATCCTACGTTTTTTGGCCGGGTACTGTGACGTTGCGTCTAGGCGACGTCACATCAATATTAAAATATTTAAGTTCCTGCTATTTATGCGATAGCAAGGCGACTCAGAGTGAGCGCGTAGCGACATTTGCAACGGCTATCCGAACCTCGTGCTTTTTACTACCGAACGCTGTCGCGAATAGACGTTCAGCTAAAAGTAATACTAAATAATTGTGAATTTGATAGATCCCGCTGGGGTGAGTTTTTATTAACATTTATCTATCACTGCCTGCCATTTAAATTCTTCATTTTATCATGTAAGCTGTTCTGCCTCGCCAACTATCTGCCGGTTGCAAATCGTGGGTGCAACGTGTCGTTTCTTTGCGCCGCGTGCTCATGCATAACCTCGGCAAGGCTTGGCAGGACACTTCTGGTCTAGGCTATCTACTGACACCTGGCTCTTTCCAGGATCCATCCGTCCATCTACCAACTCATCTAATCTTCCACCTGTCTCCGACAAGAAAAAATTCCGTGGAGTGTTGTACCTCCGGAACATCTCGCCGCTGCCTGTCCTGTGCTGGAGCTTTACGTCCGCCAGCCAGAAGCCTGCGAGTCGTCGTCAACGGGGTCGTGCGAGCGTCGGCCAAAGGACGTAACCTTTCACATACCTTCTGTCTAATCAGTGTAATTAATGTGCGGCAAACAATAAGTAAAGGACAAACATAAACAAGTGCGTTTTACTCACGGCCTAGCCGGCCACTGTAGTCCACCTATCTACCTGCGGGCGGTAGGGTAAAAACCAACACGCCGCACACTAACACTGGGGTAGAATTTTAAAAAGGCGTTCATGACCACAAATAGATTTTGATAGCCACTTGGCCATTACACGTCTAATCAAGTGAAGTAGATGATGTCAGAGACTAGTTCTAATTACATATTTCTGAAAGATCTTAGAGCCATTTTACTAACAAATATCTAGTGTAGGTAATGGCAATTATTTATTAGCCTATCGGTTCTTGTCTAATTTAAGTGCGTGAACGGTTAGGTAGCCATGAGGAAGTAGGTTCAATCAACTAATTATTCCGGCTATCACGTCACGTTTCAATATTGGCGCTACCGTGGCTCGTATGACTTGATTGCCCTATGCAATGAAGAAAGAAGATTTTAATCGGACTACTTACGGTCTCTGCTTAGAGTCTCTGGTGCAATGCGCAGCGGTGAGGACATGCCGCTTATTGACGAGCGTGCCTCCGCACCAAAACTCTCTCCGCTTGCTGCCGTGCAGGTAGATAGCTGCCATCCACGGCCACGCACCTGGCTTGGACTCCGTGCCGCCGACGATGCGACCGCCTTCGTCCTCCTTCTGACCGCATTCTGGAAGGCGGTGGAACATGTTAAGAGGTTTTTGAAGAAATTTGTGATTATTATCCACTCGGTGCGATAGGCCGCAAGATGGTTGAACGACATCGCAGGTCCAGCCTAGATACTCCTGGATTGGCTCAGGACCGAGACAGATGGCATTATATGAAATAGTCCTTTGGCAATGAATTAAAGAAGGGTATGGATGATGATGATGATGATGATCCATTGCAGCCCTCTACCATAACAATCCACTCAATGAAATGAAAATATGATAAGAATCTATTGCACGGAAGTCATAATTCGATGACTTCTGTGGATAAAATACCAAACAAAATTTTACTTATGCTATATAACAGAAGAAATAATATGGCGATATTTATTCGCTGATTTTAATATAGGATGAAAGTTAGGGATATTTTGTATGAAGTCGGCGTTCTGCAATCGGAGTTAATTAATTTAGGAATCATTGTGTAATAAGGACTCTGCTGTTTTTCTATACGCACATGTAGCTTAGAAAATCATACATTAACAAGCATTCGTATTTATGTTGGCACTGAATATTAACAGTAACAGAGCAAGTAGATAAATATATATATATTTCATACATTTAAAATATGCCTCGCGCGGAGCTCGCACGGTATGAATTTTAAACTAGGTATGATGCGGGTAGAATACAAAATTATCAGTGACCTACTTTAAAAATTCCCTACCTCTGGGTTTTTTTTTTTACAATACGGGATTTCGAGTCATGCGTTCCTGATTGTAGGAAAGGTCCAACTATACTTAGTTTCGTTCACATTCTGTGAACTTCATCAGGGATGAAATGAGTCGTGCTACAACGATGACACGTCTCGCACGTTTTCTAAATGAAACCCCACCTCTGAATATCTGCTGATTTTGCAAAATATAACAAATCATGAGTACCTAATATAGTTTATTTATATCCATGAAAATAAAATATAACTTACCATCTGGATCCACTATATTGGAGTAGTTTGTCAGAACTGGTGGTGCGACTGTGTAGAAAGTCGTAGTTCTGATTGGTCGCGGCGTAGTTGGTACAGGCCTAGGAGTAGTCGTCGCAGTACTTGCTGCAGTTGGCTTTCTGGTGGTTGTAGGCTTCGTGGCTGGCTTGGGCTTCTTGGTAGTCAGCACTAGAATAACTGACGGCCTCTTCGTTGTCGCTGGCTTTGGTTTCTGTGTCGTCACAGGAACTAGGTATGTCGGCTTCTGAGTTGTCGCTACCACTGGCTTTTCCACAGGTGATGTAGTTGTCACTATAGCGTCTCTGGGACAGCACACTCCCGGAACAAACAAATCTTTAAAGCAAAGCGATTCTCTGAGAGCTACTAAATTGAGCAGCAACTGGGGACAGTTTCTTAAATCTTCACATACTCCTTCTTGTCCGTCTGGGGTCGTGCACGCTTTCTCGTCGTTTCTATCTATTTCGGAAGTCGCTATCTTCGTAATAGGTGCATCCGGAAGCACTTTTGGTAGGGCTTTCTTTACGTACGGAGCTATTTTGTCAGTGACGTTTCTCCCTAGAACGTTTTTGCTGATCGTATAAAAAGCTTGCGGTAATCTTTGCAAATTGGGATTAGTCTCATCATTTTCATCATCATCATTGACCATGTCAACCAGGTAATGTCCAACTGTATTGATGGCACCCAGAGTTTCGGATATCTTCATGAAAGCGGAATCTGATAGCAGCCTTCCGTCGCTGGTGACTTGAGATTCCGCCGGGATATGATCAAAAGGTGACCTTCCCTCATATCTTTGGGGGAAGTCTTGTAAATTCTGTAATGGTCGTGATCCAAATGGGCCTGTGTTGTAGCTAACTGGTTGATTCATGTATTGAGCACTCATGGAAGGCTCGTTCGAGTACTGTGCATTTACTGATGGTTGGTTTACGTAAGGTGAACTAATGTACTCCGGCGATCTTTTCCTCGGAGCTGGGAACTGGTGCCACGGCGGATTGTTCTGCTGCACTTGTGGGTTTGGCCAGCTACTCGATGGCTGGGTGAAACTGACTGGAAATGGAGCCCGTAATTAGAAACTGTTGTTATGAAGTATACAAAGTAAGGTATGACGATGTGTTGAATGATGCGTACCTACCCGGATGATGCGCTGGATATTGACATCTTGTGTTTGAAGATAGCAGAAGGATTCCTGAAACAATACAAAATGTATTTCAGAATATAGTTGGTTGGTGTTTATCAATTTATTCATAACGGGTGTTACTTACTCACTAGTAAAGTAGCTAGATAATTATTTCATTCCTAATTATGTAAAATTCCGCAAGTAAACCCGATGATGGCGAATAGAGATATAACGATTTTTTATAAATATAATAAGTAATTGCTAATGTTTTTATTTATTTAATTTCATAATGACTACCTCTCGCACGAGAAATCCAGGTGGAAAAAGTGAAAGAGTTACTTTTTTAATAATAACATGAGTGAGAACCTAGTTCACTACCCTGACATCAATTATTGCGCAGCAATGTGACGTTATCATGCCACTCATGTGTATAATAGCCATTTATTAATAGCCAAAACATAGTAAGGAAACCTGCTTGTCGAAAAGGTTAACACTTCATTCAAATATAAGTACTCAAAGTCATCAACCCCCATTTGGTCAGCATCGTGGACGATGGTCTGCCACACCTTTTAGTAGACCCATGCCCAATAAAGGTTTGACAAAATGCGCTCAAGAAACAAAAAAATATTGACTTTTAACCTACTGAATATGCAATTGGGCAACGAAGTTTCCAAAAGTTATCGTATTAGGGTATTCTATTTTTGGGCAGAGGAATAACACCGCCTACGCGTTTTGCGCAACTCCTGTTTGTGTTAGTCATTGCAAAAACAAGTGAAAGCGTTGCCTTGTTTTTATGTCCGTGTTTGAGACTGATTAGTAAATGGAATAGAATGAATTAGCCAACAATTGCTAGTTAATATTAGGTCCTTACATATGAAATTGGCGTTTTGTCGTACTGGCCACTTTGATCTCAAATATCTCTTCTTTGGTTAGGGATTCCAATTTCAAATTTATGCAGCTATTTATTCATACATTTGTATTTCGAAAACCGTAATTCATTTGTTTTGTCCTCATTTGGTTTTTTCTTTGCGTCACGCAGTTTACAAAATAGAAAACTTGAAATATCGCGTTATCTACGAGTACGTGTTTCACCGTGGTACCAGTGCTGCAGAAACCTGAGTGGGTACCTTATGAATTGAGTGCAGCAAATCGACAAACGCGCGTCAACTGCTGCGTTACATTACTCAACCGGCACAATAATGAAGGGATTTTAAATCGGATCTTTCGGATATTTCAAGTTTTCCATTTTGTAAACTGCGTGACGCAAAGAAAAAACCAAATAAGGATAAAACAAATGAATTACGGTTATCGAAATACAAATGTATGAATAAATAGCTGTATAAATTTGAAATTGGAATCCCTAACCAAAGAAGAGATATTTGAGATCAAAGTGGCCAGTACGACAAAACGCCAATTTCATATATAAGGACCTAATACATATCTTACTAATCGAGTCTAGAACATTATACATATATATAGTTATCATAGAAAAATACCAGATTGATTTTCTATTACTTTTTCTGTGATACACCATATACATAAATAGGAAAAGCTCTACTTAGTGATGGGCAACAAACGAAGTACCTATCTTGAAATTATTTTTGTAAACCTGAAACAAGAGTTTGTTAAAAAAACATTAAGTAACATTCGCGCTATTAAATTATAGTTTTGTATCTAAAAATATAACTTATAATTCAAATGAATGAAAACTCGTGTTAAACATTAGTGTGTGTGAATGCAACGTCAGTTATATGTAAGTAGACAGGTGACGTTCTAATTTTAAAGTTAAGAAACATAAGCATTATTCCCGAATAAGGCTTATTCTTTGGTTTCCTTGCCAACTGACGATTCAACTGAGTCGGCCGGCAGACTTTCGCATGATCAGTTTTAGGTTCAAAGTCACTTGTCCCTCTCTATAAAACTGTTATTGGTGCGAAGTGTATTTTCATAGTTTCCAAAGTTCATTGCTAAAATATAAATTGAATAATTATTGTAGGTATGGGTGTTACTAAAAAAATAAAACTAATAATTCTGTGAACCGTTGACCTTGCAACCACATTTTGTATCTTTTCAAAAAATTATCCGACAGTTAAAGACAAAACCTTATTTAATTGTGTTCTGATAAATGATTGTCGCACTTCAAAAACCGATGATAAATATCGCATACGCAAAAAAAACTACCTTACACGATACTCGTATTATAAATCCCACTTACTTAAGAAGTTATTTATTTGCGGTTAACTAATTGATTTAAAATTGCTCGTGTAAGAGCTTACATAAGCAATCAAAGAAAAGAGAACATCACATAAATAATGGCCAAGACGAATCAAGATAATCCGTACAAAAAGTATCATGTATCTTTCTGTAGGCATGAGAAAAATCCGGACAAATTTTGATTATACATATACAACCTACATGATGTCCGGTTATCTGGTATATGAGCATAAAGACGAATTATATAATTATGTTTTTTTACGGTTGTTTGACGTCGCTCCAAATTATTCGTTTTACAATTTCTTTTCACTTGATTCAACTGTGCTTATTTTATTCTGACATGAACGGAGTGTGTCGACTCAGTTTCTACGGTCGCAATGAAGTTATAATATATATTTGGTTTATTATTATAAACACATTGTTCAGTCACCTAAAGCCAGCATGTTACAGTCCCACAAACTTATCTGACCATAAATAAAGGAGCTAACGATGCTTTAATGAAAAATAAGACTGAAGTCAATGAGACGGCTACCTAATGAGATAGCCGTCACGTCAAAATTGTTAAGGGCAACCTACGCCAAACAGACGCACGCTTTTTACTTACGATTGACGATTAAAATGATCTTACCGGCAAAAACGTAAGCTGTCTCATCTCTACCACCAGTTATTATGGTAAAATTAAAGAGAAATTGATCGACTAATATTACTTTCCAAGAAAGGATGCTTTTGGTTTTATTTGTCGACATGGATATTTAATATTGGCGCAGAGCTTTCGTGTGGGTGGATAAGTAAGATATGTTACCTACATATCTTACTATACATATAAGTATATACTTACTCATATTACCTTCGTTTGTTTGCGCTAAACAATGTACATAACAAAAATAATAAGTATAACGTAAATAATGTACGCAACATTTGCTTAAAGTGGATGCTACCAAATAATCTTTATGAGATTATTAAAGTCAATAAGAAAGCAATAACTATTCCGGCATATTGTTTTTACCTAATATGTAACCTAATATATTTATTATGAATTTTTGAAGGTTTATTTTGGTCACGTGTCCAGAAAATTGTAACTCGTGAAACATGAACAGATTAAGATATTATAAGTAATAGTTTTTTGTTATACAAGAGTGTAAAGTTACTTTTTAACCGCGTGCTCAATTTTGATGACCGTGCCAGCGAAGGATTCTAAAATTGAGCGTCCTGTGCGTTAGCGAGGGAATTAAAAGAGCACAAGGTCAAAAATGTTTGCACTCGAGTGTAACACGTAACTTTTTATCCCACCTCAGCGAGGAAATAACCACATAGGAAAAATAAAAAAATTGAATCACTCATTTTAGTTTTTCACTTATTTTTAACATAAGGTTTTAAATATATGACGTGAAAAGATAATGGCACGCACAGAACAAATATAAAAAAATTACAGCAAAAAGGTTCCGAGTCTGAGTTATTAACAAAATAAAAAAGGATGTATAATGCATTCGGCACCATAGAGGTAGAAGTAAATAGGTTGAATGAGTTTTTAATTCACAAACTTAGTGCACACGATATTCTAAATTCAAATTTACTTTATCCTCTAGCGGATAAAAACGGCTTTTGCACTCAGATATCGAATAGCAAAAATACTCTTTCCGAGATGGTGGGATGAAAATACAATTGATTCGCATTTTCAATTAATGATACTTTAATAATAATTTGTTATTTGTGCTGTATATAGAAAACTTTAACTTTATTCATTATTCTAAGAGTATTTTATTGTAACCTTTGTTTGTTAAGTATTTTAATATTAATTTCTACGCAACGTGTAACACTAAGGTGTGGTACTAAGCTATCCAACAAACAACACAAGTTGTAATAAAACAAGTGTTCTAATGATCCAGTGGCATCCATACAATATTACAGATCACGTTAACATTTTTGTATGGACAGGAAACATTATGTAATTGTGTTCTTCATCTTGTTTCTTAAAATACCTAACTAAAAATACGAGTATGTCATTTTGTAGATGTAATTAAGATAAGATAAGATAAGACAACTCTTTATTTAAAAACCAGCAACAATACATAAAATATGATTAAAGAAGACCTTATTTACATATACAGGCTTTTAAATGGCGGCCTTATCGCTTAAAGCGATCTCTTCCAGGCAACCATGCACGTAAATGATAATAACTTATATTAAAGAGGCCTTAAAATATTACACTACCAATTAAACAGCTATAATAAATAATAATAAATACAATCAATACTAATATAACTACACAGATACATATATAAATACATATACTATACTATGCATGGAAATAAATAGACAAATTATATTTATTGTAATTATTACAATTGTAATTATTACGATTATAATGACCCGCAAACAACAAACATAAGTAGGCATTACATAAGCATTACTTTGCAGAACTTTTTAAAATAATGCAGATGACACACACAGAAATCGTCTCAACTCCTCTATTTTAGGTAACAGACAACAAAAAGGAAACAATTGTGATAATTTTCTATATGTAACATGTCCGTTGATGATTCACTGTATAATCTCGAGAAAGTGAAGTGTTTCTACGTATAATTCCATGCTAATAAAGAGCACGTAGGATATTTCACTTTGTTACCATTCTCTAAACCATTTTGATGCGCACGGAAGTGTATATGTAAAGTTAAAAGTTTAGATGTTCTATACACTTCACAACATAAAAGAACTAGTGACTAGAGTTTTATTACAGTAGTATTTAAGTATTAAAAAATGTGATTATCGTATCATTTCGGCAGGCAACGACACAATTTTGGATTTGCCGTGCTTAGCTGTATCTTTTAATCTTTTGTTTGGTGTGCAATAGCTTAGCTTATATATTTTTTTAAGTTATTGTGATTTAAAAACTAAACTACTAGACCTATTGTGATAAAAAATATATGGAACCACATTGAGAGTAAACACTTTCAAAAAAAAAGATTTTTTTAGAACGGATTAGCCGTCACTAAGGCATCAGGTAGTACGATTTTTACATAATAAAAATCGTAGTTGAATCGAGTACCTGCATCATTTTCTTAATTCGATAAAAAGAGTCACAGTCGCAAAATCATTTTTTCTTGAGAGCCAGGATTGTGAAAAATATGTATCGTGTATGCATCAATTTATAGTCGTATACCATCTGGATTACTACCTGGATCTAAGGATCCCTGGATCTAAGTCAGTGGCTGCGTCTGCCCCTAAAGAAGAATAGTTCATTAGCACGCATGATTAATAATAATAATTATTGAATGCCTACTTCCGACATACATTAAAACTTGTCAGAACTGTACACCTACACCACGCGCTACTTGCGCAAGAATACGAGGTCCATCTCATTCGGTTTTTTTCTCTGACTAAACATGGACCTTGGCTCTTTTATGTAACATTGACTGACTTGTTCGGCGATGAATGGCCTTGAACACTTTCATCATTAGCTATTCATTGAGAAGCATCCGCTTTTTTAATGCCTTGTTGAATTTGTGTCTATGGATACAGTTTTGGTGGGAAAGTCTACTGCCTTATACAGATTTTGTTCAATGTTGCCATCTGGCCATTCTGCTATTGTGATTATCTACATACAAAATATAAAACGTGAAATAAAAAGTAAAATTTCAACATCTAGTGCCACAAGTGACAGCCTTTTCGCAAAAAAATAATCGTCAGGACAAATATAACTTTTAGGATACGAAAAGGTATATTCGACTCGGAAAGGAAAACAGTAAAGATCAATTAAAAACCTCCCGCACCCGCCGGGATGTAAACCCTTACAGTCGTCGTATGCTCTTTTTACAAGGCGCGAACTATACCGGTCTTTTCAACCTCATTACGGCTATGCTGTAACTCGCGTATGCATTTCATAACCAGTCGATGCGTTGGAAAACCCCACTCATTGCATTATGCTGCTACGCATATTGTGACTGACGAAGGTCGAATGTCGGATCCGTTAACTTTTGGAAGATGTAGTTCTACTTGAATGGCAATAGCTTAGGTATTTTTTGTATCCAAGGAACATGCCTAGTCTGGAATACACTGGCTCTCAGAGAAGGCGGGCGGAACACACTGCGCCGGCTTGCCGACAGAATTGACAACTTGAGGGTGGCAGCTAGCCAGGCGAGCATTAGAATACGCCCTACTTTTTCGGTAATAAGGACTGAGTATAGAATTTGTTTCCTATCGTGCTTTTTAAGAATTGAGGCTTGATTTTGAACTCTCGCCTGAAATAATACGGCCTATCATGGGTTATCAGATCCCAAATACTTTACTGGGATACTTTATATATGTCTCTACAAAATATGTCTATCTTTTTTTCATGCGTCACAATGATCGTTATTATATTATTTTCGCGCGCAAATTTTTTATCTAGCATTAAACAACGCGATAAAATTGCGGACGTTATATAAGTGTACGAGGGAGAATGACATCACGGCTTTCACTGAATTGACGTATCGCGGTCATTGAGACAGTGGA
Source organism: Ligdia adustata (assembly GCA_947049295.1). Lineage (NCBI taxonomy): Eukaryota > Metazoa > Arthropoda > Insecta > Lepidoptera > Geometridae > Ligdia > Ligdia adustata. The sequence goes on from OX346231.1 coordinate 11,657,421, forward strand.
TCAGCTGCATACTATTGGCATGCTTATCTGTGTGCATTGATAACTAGAACAACACTCACATGACTGCCTTTTTAGTAACATTAGCACTAGCATGGACAAAGTTTTTGGTCTCTTGAATATATTTTTTTCTACACAAGGTCTTTAGGTCCCAAACTTGGCAAAGCCTGTGCCTGATAACCTGATGACTGATGTACATACTAAACACCCAGACACAGGTCAAACAGACATGTCCATGCACACAAATGTTTGACCAGTCCGGGGATCGAACCGGGGCCAGCGGCGCAGAAGGCAGGGTTGCTACCAATTGCACACACCGGCCAGTCAACATGAAATAACTTGAATTTGTGAATAGCCCTATGCATCTGACTTGTTAGGATTCGCGAGCACCCTATACGTTGTTTGGCATCTGAAAGACGCTTGTCCTGCCTCTTACAGTTACTTAGGATATGCGTCATGCTCGTAGCACGGCTAGCATACGAATACGTACAAGTCTAAAGTGCTGGGTACTCTACTTTTATTCAAAAACTGTATTCTCAGATTATCAAGCATTTAGGATCAAAAGGTTTTGGATGCAATATGTTATTGAGTTCACATCGAATGTAATATTAAATGCTCTGAGAGCAATGTTGTATGTACCTTACCTACAGTATAATGTAAATCTAATTATTAAATTGTATTTCATTGAGTTTCCGTGTGTTTGTTACTTCTGTCGGTAAACAATAGCTTAATATCTTGAAATGTGAAAATACGTAGTGCGTTGATCTACATACAACCTGCTTTTAATGATTTCATGTAGGTACCTATGTCTGTATTTCCTTAATGTTATATTAGTTTAATTTTAGCTAGGTATTAAATAAATAAATTTATAATGTGTGTAAATAATAAATAAATAGTTAATCTCTAATCGCGCTCCTAATGTACTTATATTTTTCCAAAATTTAGTAAATTTGTAAAATTTATTAAATTTATAACGGTTGTTTATGTAATTCACTTGTTGATCCTTAACTTCCTGTAAATTTTAATCAAAAGTTGATAAATTATTTAGTATACACAATGTTAAATGCTTGTATTAATAAATTATGATGAAGTATGTTAAGCCCGAGTAAATATGTAAATGTGTAGATACGAGTAAGCGCAACACTTTATTTGTGAAATTTGATGCAGGTGCCCAAGATACAGGCATTGCCTAGTTTGGGGCCCTCAATATTATATCTTTAAATATCTGTTAAAAAAGCCTAATCATTCATGTAGCTACATTCAGTTTCTGTTAATAAAACGAATTTATTTATTATTTATATATTAAAACGTCTTAAATTTCAGAGCACAGTCTTCATTACTGAATATTCGCAATGAAAAACCGTCAGTTGCTAAATTGACGCCATTTGTGTCAGGTAATTTTTGGGATCTTAGAAATAATGATGAATTAATGTGATCGCAAGGTCAACAGTTCACAGAACTACTTGTATTAAGGTGGGTATATCTTACCTGGTGTATCAATATATATAAATATAAATATTCAAATCAAATTTCAGAAAAAGCTCGAATGATTTAAGCGTATCATAAGTTGATTAGTTTAATTATCATTAAAAGTATATTTTTACAACGATATCACGTAGCCAAGAAATATAAAAATGTTACGAAGTGATATACTTAATTAAACTTGGAGAAATTTGGGTTAATCCTCTCGAAGCGTTCTTGACAGACTAATTTTATCGGATTAGATTTTATCTAAATATTTTAATGTCTCCGAGAGGTGTCCTAAGGTGGAAATATACTTCTCAGAAAGCGCATTCACTCGGTAAAGAAACGTCATGAATAGCTAGGTATACAGAGCTATTAATCAGGGGTGAAAGAAGCCGAAAGGAGGTATCTTTATTTATACTGAGGTATAAGTTATACTACTCGTACCTACTATTAGTGACATAACGAAAGTTATTCGTAATGTTCCACAGGGCTCCACTCTAGGACCCACACTATTTCTAATTTATATCAATGAATTATGCAAAATCACTTCCATCGCAGCTGATATTTTGATGTTTGCAGATGATACGGTCATGCTATTTCATGATATTGACTGGAAAAAAGTATACAACAATGCTGAGATGCGACTATCTGTAGTTGTTTCCTGGCTTGAGGACAACTTACTCTCTCTCTAAACTTGTCTAAAACAAAGTATATAACATTCAGGAAAACAGAAGCCTCACAACCACCGATGACTATAAACTTAAAGCACACACTTATCCATACAATCGATTAAGTACACGTAAAGATTACACATGTAATTATTTATCTAGTTCCGACACGATCAGATATTTGGGAGTAATAATTGACAAAAAACTAAATTGGAGGGCACACATAATGATGGTTTCCAAGCGTACGCGCAAACTTACGTACGTGTTCAAATCACTGAAGCTAGTTGCTGACAAAGTACTTCTCATTCAAACATACAGAGCTCTAGCAGAAAGTGCAATAAGTTACTGTATAAGTTCTTGGGGAGGAACTGGTAAGACCAACATGAAAATAGTTGAAAGAGCCCAAAGGGCGTTGCTCAAAGTCGCGTTTGGCTTACCATTTAGATTCAATACAGATGAATTGTATAGGAAATGCAAAGTGCTTACCGTGAAAAAACTTTTCATATACCGATGCATCTCTCGCTACTATAAAGAATGTATTCCTAACCTCCCTGTAACTAACAAAAGAATAAATAAATGTCCAGTATGATTTAGTACTTAAAAAGTGGAAGGGTAAAATCTGCGCATGGCTTTCAAGATTTGACTATATTGACACAGAAAAACTATTTGAGAAAATGCTGTGACAAATCAATATATTAGCCCTCATTATATAAAACATTTTCATCAAACCCGCTCCTATCTCTCTTCTCGGCACATCATCTCTCACTCGACACCCTCGTCACATCTTATTCATGTTCATGTTATCTGACACTCCTACACACTTCTCCTATAATCCACTCACATTCACACACCATCTGATTCGCAAACATATTGACACAGACACGCTCGCGCTGGCTTCGCAAAGACTCCAGTGGGTAACCTGTAGCCTCTTGTTATGTGTTGATGCAAATCTACATTGATATTTGTATTAAACATTTACGAGTATGTAGTAGGTATATAACTTGTCACTATAACAGTAGATCAGACACACCGATGTGTATGCACATATCCTGCACTGATGTAATTACTAACTGCACTTAAATCATGTAATTTGTTTTCTTATTGTTTAGAATGTTCCCAATTTCCGTGTAATATTAATGTTGTGTGATTGATATTATCTAAAACATAGTAGATATTTAAGAACCTATGGAAGACACTGCTTTTTGCAACACAGTTTTTAACTAAAGCAAAAGGCAGAGCCCACATACATGTACAAAAATACTATTTTTGCAATAAATTTATGTTTATGTTTAATGACGATTCTAGTGACTCCTTTAGGTTTAGTACAGTACTTACCGATAACCCTGTACTATTATTTATTCGATCGCGTCAAAATGACTGGCGACCTATAAAACCAGTCGACTGTGAATCGTGGATTTTGTCGCCTCTTTCTTAAATAAATTACATGAAATGAAAGCATTTATTGTCGAACAGTTACATTGTATGGACTCGTCTGGCATGTTACATTTTTTTCTATTTAGTCTTTAGCTACATTTATCACAATTATTAATTTTTTGGTCTATAGGTAATCATTAGTTATGCTAATTTTTTTATGTGGTTGTAGTTAGCCATTTTGTTTTAGGTAATAAAGGCACTGGCCATTTTTATCACATCTCACTAATAATATAAATGCGAAAGTTTGTGTGTGTATTTGTTATTCTTTTACGCTCAAACGGCTAAATTCCCGTTGGGCAATCAAATCTCCGCGGGGAATACCGCAATATAATCTGATGAAAAATATGGAAGTATTAACTTTGTTTAAATAGGTACCTATATAAGTATTTTTTTAAAAAAGCTACAGTAAATAAGAAATAAGTATCTGCAATTAAGTTCTAAAACGGTCTGCGTTTTTATAGTATCTTGGTTCGTGATGATTAATTAACACTTGAAAAAGAATCCTATTCCCTATCGCTTAGGACCACTAGGTATGTTAAATTTCCTAAAATATTAAATTCCTACTATGTGTATTTTACGACAGCTGAATCACGAAATTCTCAATGAAAATTACAAGTCAAATTTGTAGTATTTATAGCCATTATTATATCACATCGGTATAGGTATCTACTCGTCATATGAGTTTTTTTTACATATGTCAATCAATGCATAGTTATTTCCGTGATAGGAGTGTAGAGCAACGCAGAAGAGCCTAGATCTATTGGGGTCTAATGCATGGCATAGCAAATACGAAGACCTGCCTGCATCATATAGGGAGCCGTTAGGGCTCCAGTTGCAAACTGAACTAAGTACAGTTTATTTAGCGTATTGACACGTTGTGAAGTGGTCCTAAAGGATGCGCCTTATTATTATTTTGGTATACTCTATAGCAAAATTACTGAGACACGATAATTATCCCAAATGAGGTTAATTAAGGCAGGGTGATACTTAAATTCGACTGTCATGGATACGAAGCTGCCTGATGCGAAAAAAAAACAAATAGTACACACTTTCGAAAATTTGTGGAATCAAAACTGCTGTCACAATATTTTGTATATATCTATATACAAAATATTATACGTTACATCGATAGTCACAATAACGAAATCCATTGTTGCCATTAGAGTAGGTACCCATTGAATTCTATTATACGAGTATCTATGATGAAGATCATGTGATCAGTTAAGTGATGGTGGGTAAAGTAAGGCTATGACATGATAGTGGCCCGGGATAGAGAGGCAAAGCGTCGCTCGACCAGCAACAAGGTGCATCAACGATATGAAATCAGCCACGGTCGTACAAGATTGGACCAAGACAGAGGTAGATGTCAAATATCAACTCAACAAAGTGCTAAGGTACGCTGCAGATGATGACGATGATAAAGATGCCGGAACCAAAACAACTCGTTACGTGTCGAATATGACGCATCTTTTGCATAGGGGGCGGAGTTCGTTTGACACCAACTATTGCTAAACAGACTTCAATGGGTCGCGGATGCAGTGTGTCGTAATGGTGGGCAAAGAGTAAGTAAAAGATATTACTCGTATTTTTTCCAAGATCCTCCTAAGGAGCAGACTTTTACTCAAAAACGGACATTGATGCGGCTTAAATATAAAGAAAAAAGAAGAGATTTGTAAGATAATATTTTTACAGCAGCTAGTAACGTTGATGATGACTCTGATGATTTTTAGGCATTATGTACATTAAATTTTCACCTATAGTATGATAATATTATTAGAAGATATTCTGATATTTATCAGTCTCTTAAGTTTATCGTGTTAATAAAAAAGGTGAAAAGAAATCTTAAAAAATAATTTCACAATCCTATGCGGATATAATTTCTAGAAAAAAGGTTTAAAAAGATTAATTATCTGTGTCATTTCGCCAAATTAGTCAGTTTACGTATCGCCAAAGGAAGCGAAAGCGATGGAAAGTGTTTTCTTTGCGCAAACTTGGAATTCGAGCGACGGAGCGCGTCACGACCATTTTGCTCGATTTCGTTCTATTGTCTTTGATTCGATGCGTTTAGTACCTACTTATCTATATTTTTTTATTCTCGAATCTTTGTAATTTTTCATTAACATTCTACTGGTTACGGGATTGCAGACTTATCATACACATACCTATGGGTCTAAGAAAAACTAAGGCCAAGCACTGTTCTAACTTATTTCAATCACATTAATTTGTTTACAATGTATATTTTTACAATATAGCATCCCTATTGCTAGCAACTTGGTGTATAAATAAAGTAATACCAATTTATTTAATAACATACCTACGTATCAAGTTTCTATTTGTATAACGAAGTTTATTTGTTATTATGTAGAAATGAAATAAAGTTTGCTAGACGATGTTTCCCGTGTCTGGAATACCTACTACAATTACCATGGAATACGCGCATATTCAAAACTCATCTATCTTAAATCTAGTTGTCTGCATGTTCACTATACAATATATTAAAATAGCAGACTCAGCTCTCGGCCTAAATAAAGCATCAATGATATATTTTGATCGAAGAAGGACCATTTTTTATGGTTTTTACCTGATTTCTCGGAGACTGGTTGAAACGATTTATAGATATTCCGATTGAAAAATCAAACTTCTGGACAAAAATATTTTTACGTATAAAAAAAAATTTTAATCAGGTAAAAACCATTAAACAATCGGGTAACTAACACAAAAAATACAGTCGAATTGAGTACACTTTTTTTTTAATTCTGTAGAAAATAACTTCTTTCGTAAAATTTCGTAATAATTACGGTATTTACGCATTGAGATAAATACGCGAGTACCAATATGCACACAAACCGACAAGAAATACAGTAAGAAAATTATAGCAGACTCGAAGTATTAGACGATTTGCCACACACACTAAAACAGACTGTTCTACTAATGCAACTGTACATAACAATATAGCTCACTTTTGCTAAACATATAACAAAATTGCATGTAAAGTAGAAAATGATGTAGTAATAATACTATAACAAACAATGCAAGTACCAGTTGAACAATATCTAAGTATATGTATGTTTCAATAACATAATAGGTAAGAAACTATTTTACATCTCATATTTATATAATTTTCCTAGAAAATTCCCTTTGCTAGTTCCATTGATATAACTCAAATTGGATCCAGAAAATGCCAGAGTTCATGACATTTACTAGCTAGGATGCAGGTTTCGACGAGGAAATAGGAAATATTGCATACTACACGCGCCCTTTGATGTTGTGTAATTGCATTCCGGGCATTTCCGCGAGAAATACAATCTATTTTCCACTATGAAATGCTCTGCAGAATGGAACGTTGTAGATTGCACGGGAACCTAATGGAAAGGTCACTTTACACGTGTACAAGTAAGGCTAGTTACATAATCTGTTTAAGTTTTTTATTTTTCACAATATATGCTTTATTTTCTAAAACACAAATACACAATACCTTTTACAGAGACTAACATAAAAGTACTTGGTATAGTTAAACATTAAGCAGTACGGGACGGACAAAATCGATAGGTTATTTTAGATATACCTTTAAAGATTCGTTAGCTTTGTTTAGCTATTCCAAAAAAATCTAGATACTTCAAATTATGTTTTATAGTACGTGTTAAAAAACCTACTTCTAGAATGAACTGCCGCTATCTCTGGCTATTTAAAATCTCAAATGTAGAAAAATAAAACTCCTTCTCCGAGGTACTTTCAGAAACAAATCTACAGATACTAAGTAAGTATAGGTAACATTTTGCTCGCCTTACGTTGGTATCAACCCATAACGTACCACACCTGTGCTCGGGTCTCCCCTATGAAGTGGGTATAGCCCACCACGCTGGCCAAATTGCGGGCAGGGGACTTCACTTACCTTCGAAAGTTATTAATCTTCTCCGACAAACAGATTTCCTCATGATGTTTACCTTCTTCTTTTCCCCATTTTTCGTTTAAACTTGTGGTTATTAATTATAATAGGTATGCGCATAATGAAAAACTCAGAGGTGCATGCCTGCACCTGGAATTAAACCCGCGCCCTTTCGCTTGTGAGGCAACGGGTTTATCGACTAGGCTACCACTAACTTACTCCCAACAGTACGATAACTTATTCATGGTTAATACACAGCTCGATATCTTGTCCTGACATTGCAAATAATTTTCCGCAACTGAATTACAACACAACCTAAACAATAAAGAGAACAAAACAAACTGCAATTATTCGTTCGCTAACCTCTCGCGTGTGCCCCGATCTTCCGTAATCGATATTGTTTGATACATTCCATAAAATTATATCTCGAAAGCATCAATAAAAAAACGACTTGAAAAAAAGCGCAATTAATGACAGCATCAGTCTCTGAGAAATTCATGTCGATTGTTGCAAAAACGTCGACGCGTGATCGATCGCAGCTCGTATAACGATCGCGTAACAATTGCGATTTAGTATTTGCAATGTTTTGAATGCGTTATTATATCATTTGATGAATAATTTAAGCCAAGGTCGAACTGAGAAACATTTTTAGTCATAAGTTACTGTTAAATGGGATACAGAGGTGCTAATATTCGTGAAAAGGTACGTTAAAGTTCACTAACTGGGCTTTAAAAAATACGCATCGAACTTATTATCCTTGAATTATCTTAGCTTTTTAAGAGCTTGAAAAATTAATACTTACTTTGACCCTTAAAAAAGAAGAAAAAAGACCCTTAGGCAACCCTTCGAAATAGGCGTTGGTTTCATGCATGATTGCTTCATTGGAGCTAAATCTTTTTCCACCAAGCCATTTCTTTAAATTCGGAAACAGAAAATAATAAGGGGCTAAATCTGGCGAATATGGTGGATGAGAAAGCAACTCATAGCGTAACTCATGAAATTTGGCCATGGCAATCGTGCAGGTGTGCACTCTTGCGTTGTCTTGGTGAAAGAGGATTTCCTTCTTTGCCAAATGCGGTCGTGTTTCAGATAAAATTCTATGAAATTGTTCTAATAAATTGGCATAATAAGCGCCATCAATCGTTTCACCCTTCTCTAAGTATGTAGTCAATATGGATAACTCCACGGGCATCCCAGAAATCTGTAGCCATAACTTTATTGGCCGATAAAACTGCTTTGGCCTTCTTCGGAGCTGGTTCACCCGCAGCAATCCACTGTTTCGATTGTTGTTTGGTTTCGGGTGTATGGTGGTGGATCCATGTTTCGTCTACTGTTACAAAATATCGCAAGAATTCCGTCTTATTCCGTCGAAACAACGCAAAACGTTTTTGATCAACATTCAGTAAATGCGGCACCCTTCTCGCGGAGAGCTTCCTCATATCTAAATGTTGGTGTAAGATATTGCGCACACGTTCGTCTGAGATGCCTACTACCTCAACTATTTCGCGCACTTTTACTCTTCGGGCGTTTAACACTATGTCATGGATTTTAGCGATCATTTCTGGAGTCCTCAACCGGGCGTCCTGGACGTTTGGTATCACTTGTGCTTGTACGACCACATTTAAAATCAGTAAACCACTTATGAATCATTTTAATTGACGGAGCGGAGTCGCCGTAATATTTATCTATCAAGCTTTTGTTTTGTTTCCGTGATAGTTTTTTTTCTCAAAAAGTAATGTTTAATTAACACACGAAAAATTAACTTTTCTCCATCTTTGCGAAAATGCGTTCAATTGTTTTTCTTTAATAGCTGTTAAAAAAAAATAACCGGCGGTGAAATTTTTAATTTAGTCCTACAAAAGAGTGTTTAACATGGAGGTTTCATACAATTTGCGATAACTTTATTCCAAAATATTTTTTTCCAGACTTATCACTCCGCCCTCGTATTTGTTGTCATTAGATTTAAATACACATAACTTGCCAATATCCGAATATAAAAATTCAAATAGTTTTTAATGGCCTATTTACTAAAAAATAACTGAGTAAATTTGAAAGCTATTTATACCTACTTAACTTAAATTCTCGTAGAATTCAACTAATGTTTGAAGAATTAAAAAACAGTCATTACATAAAAACCGAACAAAATTTTTTTAGGTCTAGTAATAAGTAAATAAGATATCATGATAACACTTCAATAAGCAACAAATCTTGAAAGCTGTCAAAGTCAGCGGTCCCTCCCCCCCTTCTCCCCCTCCATTAGTCCCTGTTCGTACAACAATGGTAAAATGTTGTCTTGCGGCTTATTTACGAGACAGGTTGGAAAATCTTAGCCTCATTGTTACGGGAAAATGAGTTCAAGTGTCGATTTCTACTAGATACCGAGGCCTGTGAAGTGAGGTGAACTAGATTTGCGTCATATTTTTAACTGCCTCAAAAATTTATCAGAATAGGAATAGCGATTTTTATTAAAATTATATGAGATCATTGATTGAAAAAGATTTTTTCAAATTGGTCCGCATCTCTGAGAATTTACTGAGCATGCAAAAATATAAATAAGTCCGATAAATTAAGAACATAATTATTTACGTGTGTAGTGCCTAACTCTCACATTTTGGCGGAAGGTAGAGATTGTCAGAAGTACCCATTAGTTAAACGTAGGTACAAGTATAAACTATACAGTAGAGACACAATAAATGCGCATTCGCGTTTGACTGTAGTAACGGAACTTTAGATGTACCTACCTACATTCCTAGCGTTATCTAATATTTTAGTATTATCATGAAGCTTGCAGTCGCTAGACCACAGATACTGTTCCTGGGTTATAAAGTTGGAGACACATTGAACACTGAATCATAAAGAAAATAAAGGGTACTATATATATGTATCATAGACGCTAAAAAGAGGCGGATTAAGGAGAGCGCCCTTGGCAAGCACGAAAAAACAAATCTTCGTAACCTCGCGCCCTGAGGCACGGGCCTAGTTTGCCTTAGGGATAATCCAGTTCTGAACACATATCTATCCTGTTTTCTATATTAGGTACCTAAGTATTATTAAAAAATTATTTTTGGTTTAATTGAATGAGTTACCTACCTAATCTCTCTTACCAACGAAACAAGTATTAATTTTCACTGTTTGTTAAAGCAATAATTATTTATATTTACGGCTGCACATTCCGATTTTAATTTAATAGTCGTCTAATCATACGAATGGTGTCGCCGATGCGTGCCTCTTTTAAACGTAATTCACGTTTAACGAACCGTTAAACACCACTTCATGCTAATAGCCACAAGCCACCACTTTCATCAAGTAAAAAAAACAATAATAAGTACTCACCGAAGACAGCCAAAGATCGCTTCCCGATTGGGCCCGTATCCGCCATAATAACTGCTCTAATGTAACGCTTACGTCACACCACTTTCACTGCTATACCGCCGCACAGCACTTATGAAACCGCGGACGGTGCACTCAAGTTCAACGCACCGAAAAAAAAAACTATAAAAAAATAAGACAGCAAGGAGGTTTTTGAGCGTTTGACGTTGACGTTTTAACTTATTTGGGCGCGAAGGTTTTATGCGGGAGTATTTGGGATGGGAACCGTCGAGCGCGCGCAGTGGACGCGCGGCCAGTGAATCAGGCGCCGCGTCGCGATCTGCTTTTACTTTCTGTGTTGACATCAGTGGGGAGCGACGGGTCTCATCGTCCTCCGATTGCGACAGGGAGGCTGGGAATGACGCGATGGACGTCAGCTGAAGACAGCTCGTTAGCCACGCTTGTTTCGGGCATATGATTAACGGCAGAGCACAATAGAGACGTTTCTAGTATCTTATTTATGTCTCGACACAGAAATAGTCGTAGGCATCCGCAATGTTATCTAATCTGACGAATTGAAATGTGGAGTAGATTTCAATTAAGCTTGCAATACTAAGGTAGGCAGGTATATTTTTATTATTGTTTTTCAATTCACTTTGGTCAAAAAGAATGATTGGTCTAATTTCTTTGTGCTAAACATTGTTTATTCCCGACGAGTGAAACTATCACACTGTAACTGGGTGCGTTCAAAACATAACATTGACATTAGATATACTGAATGAGTGCTAGTTAATCGGAATCTATTTAGTATGATGTAATGGTTGAGATCACAAAATCACAAACATAAAATATATTTCTCTATTTAAGGCGACGGGTATAGACCAACGCAATTGAGAATTGAGCCACGGAATAAATAATAGTATGTACTGATACTTACCTATGCCATGCCATCTGTTTGATTCTGGGCGAAACAAATGAGCATTTACAGTGTAGGTACTAAACATATAATTGTTTTTATCTTAATCGGAAGGGTGAATTCGAACGGCATTGCCATGATAGATGTTATAGCTGATGGTTGCTACGGGAAAAACTCTTATAAAAAAAAATATTTTTCACTGTAAGGAGCAGCTGCCATAATAAAAATACCTAACTGTTTACCTTTTATTTTAGTTATGTTTTTTTTAAATATTTTTCTGTTTTCTTAGATACGTTAAAATTTACGAACAATTAATTCATATAAGTTTGATAAAAATCCGTCAAAATAGTTAGATTTCAATAAAAAAAGTATCTGAAAAAAGTAAATTGGCGAAATCATCGATGAACGTTTACTTATAAAGATCATAAGAAGTGATATTTTTTGTTTTCGATTCTTCTTATCTCCCATTTGTATATTATCACACTTCTACAAGTAGTGTCAAAATCACGGCAGAGAATGTTTCTAGTAAAACACAATCGCTTATAAGTATGTTATTACGCGCACGCGGTAACTATTCTAGGAAAGAATATTATATACAATTATTATTCTCGCGCTGCACTAGATGAAGTCTGACAACGTCGCCGACTACGCGAAGTGGCAGGGATAAGGCCGGCACGCATGCAACGTCGCATAAAACGAACGCTACCCGCTAGCTAAGCCAAAGCGCCTCGTTAAAATATGTGCTAAGTGCCTAGTTAAATATATTAGCAACGTGCTTTTCTAAATGAATACTTTTTAGTAAGCTCTAATAACATTTATCTTTAAAACTTCACTTACCTATCATTCTAAGACAAAAACAATAAATTAACCTGAAGGTGCTAATATTTCTATTAATCTACCTCAACATTATAAAGTAGACATCCCACGTATACCGAAAGAAACATGTTCAAAATAATGAGATAATGATTTATTCAAAAATATGTTAAAATGGTTTGGTAAACTAAGATAAGCATTTTGAAACATCATGCTTTAATTGAGTATATGTATTACATGATGTACTAACTTCGAACATGGCACAGTATACGGTAATGCTAGAAAATGGAAACAAAAACGCATCTATTTGGGAACCATCACCTTAAATTGAGAAATTAAAAGACGACACAATGTATAACCTAGCTACCAGGTTTTTGAGTTATAGGTAAATTATAGCTACGTAAAGTATGGTAAAACCTACATCATACGAGTAGCTTCTAGCGGCACTCCTACCCTCATATTTTCACATCATACGATTCGTATATTTGCCAGCGTCGAGTTTATTAACCTATAATAAGTTATTGTGGTCAAGTTAGAGTCTCATCATGTAAAGTGGTGGAGACTTTACCAGGGTTTCTATGGTCATTTTTCGCGAACACGGAAACCACGTTATTCCGTCTTTATATCGCTTGCCCACACGTGTGCCTATAAACAAGACACCTGTGGTTAATAATCCACCACCATTATACAATAAAAATTGCAGTATCTCTAGTTTTGCAAAACAAAAACAGACAGAGACGCCATTTTTCTTTGAGCGAACGCGGGTAATTCACGATGTATCTGCTGCTCTATTGATCATGGATAACATAATAAGTGTATTCAGCAATAAAAACTAATTCTATCGCAGATCAAACAAAAATTTCAAAAAATTGTGTCATTTCTATGTAGTTACCTTGTCCATAACATGAAGTATACGAACAATACTTACTTTCGAAAATAACGATACAATAACTTTCAGCCGGAAAGTTTAGGTACCTACCTACAGTTGTTTTCGTAAGTTTCGTCAGCTGTTGACATTCGTTGAAGTTTATAAGAAACATGATTGTCTTAATAAACTTATTTTGTCAAATCAAATCGATTTTTTATTGTTGTATCGCCCAACATTCTTCGATACTAATCACAAACATTGTTAGAACGAACTTGATTTCCTACACATTTTCCCATTTTTCTAGATTGGTCATTAATATCGTTTGTCTTCAATGCAAAGGTTTTAGAGGTTACTGCCTAGTAAAAAAAGATTCCGACAACCTCCTCCTTTTTGAAGTCGGTTAAAAAGAAGTGCTTTTATAAAAAATAGTATTCCTCTCAGATTCCAAGCAAATACCCTTATTCTTATATATACGCACTAGTTGTTGTCGCCCGCGGCTTTGCCTGCGACATACAATGGAAAGTAAGAAGTTTCAAACCTTGAACCCCTTAGGGGTTGATTTTCCTTTTACACTATTATGAATACCCCCTCCAAATTTAATTTCGCTAGATTCATCGGCTTAGGCTCTGCGTTGATACCTAGGTGATATCTTTACTCTTTCATATACAACGTGTAAAAAGAAGGATTTGACAATACTTAACGGATATCAGTCTAACACCAAACTGAACTCATTGTTGAACAAAAACATTGGCAAAATTTAATTGATATATATATATATATAGAATAAAATTCAATAGACATATATAGATAGATAGAAGTTCGAAACAATAACCACAAAGAGACAAGTTAAATCAAGCATTGATTGTTGGAAAGCTCCAACTATGAGTTCGTCCACATTCGATGAACTTCATCAGGGAAACAAAATAAAAATGAACGAAACAAGCGTTAGTTTTTAAAATATAATTGTATACTGACATTTAATATGCATACATTTGTTGTAACTGCAACGAAACCTGGTTTCAAATTGGGGTCGTCGTTACAAATATGGTACTTTATAGTCTGTATGTGCGTTTAGACGAAACGGGTCTATGATATCATTTGTGTAAGTATAAACAATTCTGGTTAAAAACAATACATATGGTAAATATTTAACTAATTTAGAGGTAGATTTGTGAGGTAACTATGTTCTATTAACCATGCGTTAATTTTGAAGTAATCGAAAGTCCCTGCCTACAAAAAACTAACTAAAGCGGTGTACTAAAGCGGTAGTCACTAAACTCATCCCTGAATTCGAGAAAAATAAAAAATAACAGTTATTCCAAGCTAAACTTTTTTTTCTCATATTCAGAGTTGATCACATAGTGAATGTTCCTTAGGATGAGTATATTGACCCTCTTTCATCTTAGTATACCCCTAACTGATAGACCTGTGTAACAAAACCTATTAATTAAGTTATTAAAAATTTTGCACTATTGCAATTGTTTTTTATCTAGTTTTATTAATATCGCCTGCAAAAAAGTCTCCTGTCGATATGGAGTCGGTTTATCATTTTATTTCCTACATGTGTGTCAGCGTGTCGTCTATAACAAATGAAAAATAATTAAAATCAATGCAGACGTTTGGTTTTTAAAAGAAAATAACTGTTTTTTTTTATAGAGAACTAGAAGAATGCGAAAAATCTAAGAAAATACAGTAATGAGTCTTAATGTATACAACGTGTAACAAAAAGGTGCGACAATACTTAAGGATGTTAGTATACTAATCAAGATGACAATGGGTTCACCTTAGAAGAAAATGTTACAAAATTAGAGAAAAAATATTAGGTTCCCCATAAATAAAATGGTTGTATGGAGGACGCAATTATTTTTTTCGGAATTTGCAAGGTTTTGTTTTGCAATGGGTTCACTTTGATGGGTACACTATCACCCTTAAGTATTGACACATTTTTCTGTTACTAGTTGTATATATGGCGTCGAGCAAAAGCTTGCTTTCTAGTCATGATTTAATAGATTTGAACTTGACTCCTTTACGACACAGGCCAGTGCCGGATCTCCACTAACATATCACTTATTATATTTTGTAATGTTTTATGAACCGTTCGAAGGGAATGTTGAAAGAGTTTGGTTTTTACATGCGACATGTTTATTTGAAAAGCTTTTACCTCTTGCTCATCGTTGGGCTCTGGGTCATTGCCGAATGACAGACGCTGAACTGTCGATAGAACTGAACATGTTCACGCAAAATTCGCACTTTAGGCATAATAAGTGTATATATCCTATATTATTTTATTTACATAATTTAGGCCATTTATAATACGTTAAATTTTTTCATAATTTTATATAGAATAATTGCTACATCTTTAAAATTATTTAAATGAATTACAAATGAATAAAAATAAATAATGACTTAATTATAATTCCACAAACTTTAGCGTTTGAAGAAATCGAATGAATGTTGTAATCGTAAATGTGTAAAATATGCTATCTTAAATCGCATAAAACAACGCAAACAAGAAATCACGTACCTATATAAATATAATTACATTTGAATAGTACCTACAAGGTATACGTCAGATTGTTAAAACAATGAATGTTCATTCTAATTAAGTTTCACTTTCCTTTGCGTCACTCGGGTCGTATACCTACCTTACAAATATACTCTCTCATCTTAACTACGAGTGCCAAGGAGGGCCGTGGTTCACTACATGTTTATTAATTGGTATTTTATAGTATATATCTATCATCTTCATCATCTACATTTATAAAAGAGTAACTGATATTCGTTACTAATCTACGCAGACCCTAAGCCGCTGAACCTAGAGACACGAAATTTAGAGGGTGTACTTATTTCAGGATGAAGAAAGAAAAGAGTATTTGAAATTTCAATCCCTAATAGGGTCAAATGGAAGCAAAGGCTGAAACTTCTATAATTTTTTTTTTTGCGCGAACATACTGAATTTATAGTACCATTTATTTTCTCATAGCATATTTCTAAAACTTACTTTACTGATTGAACAGTACGTTTCTCTCTCATTTATTTTTTTATCTATTCATTCGCAATCGATCTTCAACATTTTGAACACCTGCACAAAGTGAATAGCAAATTTAATATCGGCAACGGATATTGCTCAAATAAAATTGGCAGGCGCGTTGAATAACACGGGTCAACATGAAATTTGACTTTGATTGCAAAGCATTAAATTTCGGTAGTTTAGGTCGTAATAAGACGGAAAAAAAATATATAGCATGAAAAACTTTGCTTTTGTGCTTAGAAGACTAATTGAACGAAATTTTTAAAAATTTTAATTTTTGATTGAAAATAAAACTATTGAAATAAAAATGTTTATTATTTTTATTAAGTTTTACTATCAAATTAGCTTACAGAAAAGTGGAAAATAACTTAAAAGTGCACACTTTTACTTTTTCTTTTATGTTCATAGTTCATATGTTCATGTTCATGTTTGATAATAGAGAAAAAAATGAGTATTATTATTATAACTATCACAAAAGCAAACTTTATACCAAAAAAAGGTATTTTCTTTTCGTTTTTGTGCATAACTAACTGGAAAATAATAGTATAAACTTTAGGACAAAGAACGAAAATTTTTTTGTAGAGTCGTGTAATACACCTTGTGAATTTTTAAAAAGAGGTTTATTAAAGACCTCATACACCACCTTCACAATGCCCGTATTTCCTTTGAATACAGATGGGCTAACAAAAGGAAGGATGGAGGCTTTTGACGCATCCGCCTTGGGAATTTATCGTTTTTCATTCCATTTTTGTATAAAATCGAAATGAGTCGAGAGTGTATTGATAATACTCGTATTCACCTCGTATACGTGCGAGCTGTGAAGTAAATGAATATCATTTAGTAAGCATATGAATGTGTTTTATATTTAAGTAAAGATCACGTTCTCAGACTCCGGAACTGTTACTATTGGTTCTTTTTTCCTGTTTCTGATTAATCTTCATATCGCCCAATCAGAAGTTTGTTGCTGTTTTAATATATTAAATCCAAATAAAATCAGACAACAATGCAAATTCATATCAATGCTATTGTTAAAATGAAACCAAATAGACTCTATTTATAAATATAAGCAAGTGCCTTTCTCGACGTAATATACCTACCTCAGCTTAAAAGAATATATTTCGATTTGAAAATCAAACCTCTTGACCGCTTTTGATAAGATTAAACTGGGACCACATAAGGAAATCCTACCGTATCGTACACTTTCATACATTTATATTTATAACATTCCGCCGGTCTCGTAGAGAAATCAGGTACCTATTTTAAAAATACATTCGAATTTAGTATCACCTATTTTTTGGAAGTCGGCAGAAAGCGCGCTTTATCTTTCTTTTGCCTATGACGTAAGCACTATGTGCCTGTATTTAAATAATTATTCAAGCGTAATATAAAGCTTGTTATCACATGAATAAGCAATACTTTGCCCTGTTGCAGTGCCTGGTGAACCTTTCAAACCTGTCAAACCGATGACACCAGCAGTCGCAGACTTGAGTAATGGCGCCACGAGACTTCCCACTCTATCTCTTCATGAAGGGGTGTAACAAAATATAAAATTACGTACTTAGTACTTAAGATTAATCTACTTATGTCGAGATAAGAAAGAAATGAATAAAAGAATATTTTTTTATTCCAGAAAACCTAAGCAACCATTTAAATTAATTATAAATGAATCATAACGAAAAATCCCTTAAATACTTTTAGTTTAATACTAACTGTGACCTATTCTATGTCCAAATTGACGATTAGACGTAGACTTGAGTCATCGGTCCTATTATTATTCATAAAAGGGTAAATTATTCAATGATCAGGTAAAATTATTTTACCAGAATTATATGTTATTTAGATTATGTAAAAACGCATCAGGTTAGGTTTATTGCGGTGGAAAATGGAGCACGCTTGCCTTAAAGAAATCAATTCACTAAAAGCACGGAAAAAAATCTAGTCGCTAAAGGCTTTGTAAGAGCATTTGATCTAACAATGTGGGTAGGTAAAGGATTTTCGTGAGCTCTTGATCTTTTTAAAGAGAGGCTTTTGTGAACGGCTCTTTGTTGGTATCGATAATATACGTATAAATATACGACAAAGTGCCGCCAGATGCTATATCAAAGGCTACCGAAACTTACCTTAAGTGGATGACGTAATTTATTATATTTCGCGTGCCTTGATTTTGCAGCAATCTGAAATGTTTCTCATTGGATTAGTTAGATCTTTACCACAAAGTTCGCAAAACTTCATACGCTAGATTTAAGTGATAGCAATTGTTTCTCTTGACCAATTTTTTTTAGCCTTCTAATACAATTTTATTTTTTATATTATTGTCGTATTGTTTTCTAATACTTGCGAAAAGGCTCATTGTATGACCAGAAGTATGGAATGGTGATATTTATAAAAGTCGTAGAACTGAGTTATATGAATTTATGACTGATCTTGATGTACCCATCTTCTTAAAGAGGTTATTAGTAAACCGTGAACCAATATTTTTCGTAATTATTGCAATCCTTTAAAAACAAATCCTTAAACAAAGAAAATCTGATATAAATAAATGCTTCGTCCCCATTTTCGTTGGGCTCTAGACAGAGCGGTCGCGATCCTCAGTAGTCCTAATTTAGACGAAAATATCATAATTGTGTGAAACAGGCGACGGACGTATAACGAATCACCCTGTTGAGTTATAAATAGTGTTGTTATCACAGTTACCAGGTGGTTCATAAATAAGGAGCCTTTGTACAAAGCTAACGATAGAGACGCGGCTTGTTCGAAAGTGACTAATACATTGCTGGCTCGATTCAAAACTAAATTTATGAATGCAAAGATTAAGTAGTAGTAGTCATAGTTTAAATAAATAAAATAATAAAAAAGAACTATAATATAAATAAAACTTGGTGTAAAGTTTCTACAATTTTATAGTCATCGGGGGTTTTTGATTGTAGTTTTTTTATTTCTACCAAAATGGGAATGTTACTTTGGCGCCAATTAATACCGATTAAATAATACGAGTATGTATCTATGTGGCACGGACACGGACACGGCCACGGACACGGACACGGACATGCGGAACATGAGATTCATTAAGTTTCCTGAATAATGGGCCAAGTGATTTTTCTTAAAGTCGCCCAATCTATTGTGGTAGCGTGGTTGTCACTTCGCGGACCTACTTATATTTATGCGACATCGTACTACTTATTAAATATTTATTAAAAAGTATGGCAGCTCTATGGCTCAATTTTCAAATACATTTAGAAGGGTTAGTGTATTTTTCATCACTTACTTTCTGAGAGTAGTTCCCTTCAAGGGAAACTGGCTGTATTTTAAAGATTATTAAATTACATTTTTATCTTATGTAAACTGTAAAAATATTTAGATCAATATATTACTCGTATATATTCCTATGGATATATACGCTGTATATGCAGCGGGTTCTTCGAGATAATTCATATAAGGAGCTGGTAAAACCTATTAGTAAAGATTATCCCAGGGGAGCATTGCATTTTTATAGGGATGGAAAAAATCCTATGTAATAATCCAGGACATAATCTTAGTGCCATATTTCTTCCAAATCCATTCAGCAGTTTTTGAGTGAAAGAGTAACAAACACAAACTTTCTAGTTTATTATATGAAAGTTGTATTGTAAAGCCAGCAATGTACGCCAACCGCCGGTGTGCGGCTATAAGGCCGCCCACGGTCCCCGGGCGGGCGGGATGCTGCGCGATCTGTCGATCAATATCCTGGCTGCGCGCCGCCCAACCACTCTCAGTTCCATCGCGCCCGCCCTACCAGCTACTACTACCTTTTAATATAAAAATAACAAAGAATTAAACATAGTAGTGGCTAGAAGGCGTGGAACCCTTTTTCGAATTTAGCTTTTTTAGGCTGCCGTTTTTAAAAGAACAATTTTATTGCAACTCCGGATTTTCTGGAGAATGGGCGTTTGGTGAGGTGAGTACTTTAGATTTTTTAAGATTTTCTTCTTTGTTATAAAATATGATACGATGATATGGAAAATGAAATACTACGCTTTAATAATTGCTGTGTCGTATTTAAACTACAATATTAATAATATTCAAAAGATTTTGCTTCATCTTATCAACACCTGATTTTTTTGTTGTTAAGATGACATCCTTTTTTTGGGCTGGTAATTTCAAGTTCTATCAACCGTACTTTTGTATTAACATTTTTACCTTTCTTAGCCTTTGTTCATAAAATATATTTGGAATGAAATTGAGTGAGGTGTAAGTTTAAGTGAACGCTCCCACCTCTGTTCTGGGAATCTGCCCACAAAAATCAATACGTATCTGAGTCTGGAAGCTGATAATCCTAGGTACAACCACAGAATAAATACTAGCTATTACGATAGCATTAACCAAGTTATTGCATGCAGGTACCTACTGCTATGGTACGTTTACGTACCATTAATATGTTTATCTATAATAAATTACCAGATAGCATTTATGGAAATCAATTTATATACATACCAACAAAAAATTTAAAATTTAATAAATATTATTCTATAATTAATCCTTTTTATAAACTCTTGTGGAATTATCGTTCTTGTATAACGAGCAATCATAATAAAATATTACTAATAACTAAACAGCGCAATGTAAATATATAACGAGAACTTGAACAATGCGTTTAACTTTTATAATATTATTTGTAATTCGTTTTTTTTTTTCACACTAAATCTAGTTTTGTTTTTCCATACCCACAAAGTTTGTGTTGGTAGAATCGCTTCTAGCGATAATAACGCCTTTTCTTTCTTTTTTGTAGTATTTATTATCTGATATTAAATTTTTTTATGGCGACAACAAATAGTTTTTGTTATTGTAATTGCTAGAGAGTACTTTTTGGTATATAGGTAGGTTTGGTATAAATGCTAGTGTATAAAAGTGTGTGGGTAAAAGAGGCACCGTTTCATTTCGTAGCTAACATAGTTTGTCTAAAAGTGACTGGCGGTGACCGAAGAGTGGCATTTACAACTGAACGCTACCTTTATTAAGGTTAATCAGATGGGTTCCGTTTGCTTCGGCCGTTTATGGAACTGGAGTTACGGAACTAATTCCGTACGTGGTTTTAAATTTCCTTGTATGTAACTGGTTCCGATAGAGGCTTTTAATTATATTCCTAGATACTGTTTTTGTCTGAAATAACACTAAATTAATATTCAGAATTAGATTGCCCGTCTTCCGGCTAAGAAACAGATAGATAATATGCCAAGTCATTATGTTCACCCATAAAAAAGGTACTTTTAACAAGACGTCTATTATTTTTAAAAAACATTGACGTCGTCAATTCGGCAGGCGCCGAACCATTTTTTCAGTTATTTGTATTTGAGAACTAAACTACTGAACCAAAATTGATAAAATTTGTCAAATTCAACATTCAAATCTCGACAACGATGCTGGGAAAGAAAGAATTATCCCGCGTCCAACGAAAAAATTATTTCGCGAGTTTGTTTTCGGTTTCCAGAAACATACATAAAGTCTTCATCACGTTACTAGGCTACGTAATGTCACAATAACTTGACCGTAACGAGTATTTTAATTTAATTTTTATTATTTGATAGACTAAATGAAATCACATCCTTTCAAATAAAAAAATATATTTTTTCAAATCGGTTCTACAGTCGGTGAGAAATTAAATCACATAAAAAATATATACTCGTACCTACAGTGGAATCAAGTACTAATTCTTTCTTTTGGTAAGTCTGTCGGGAATTTATAATAATAAACAAGAATATTAATTATTTTCATCATATTCTAATGTGTGTGAGGTAGTGATGCACGTTACACCGGGAGCCTGTGGTGGCAGCGCGGCGCATGCGCGCGGCTCTCACAGATGACCTGCCGCGCGCCCACACTCCAACCTCAACTCTGGACGTTGTCCTACATTTGTCAGATTTTTTAGAGGCTTTATTTTCATCATAGCTGCACCTTATGCAGCAAACTAATGATTATTTGTTCCTTAGTTAAAGCTAGTAGCAGGGATTCCTCAATTAAAATATATATACTCGATTATAAATATGTAATTATCTTAGAATAGGCTCTCACAACACGAGCCCAGAGCTTGGTGTGGAGCCACAGTTAATGTACGGTGGAAGTAATAATGCGTAATATAGATTTTGAGATGTATATAGTTCCATTTCAGTATGAGTATTTTGATTCCCCCATCCACATTCCACCATCGGACAAGTAGAGATACGGCCAGACGCCATCGGTACATGGTAGAAGTTCCCAAGGCTCGCATAAAACGCTTTGCGTCTACTTTTATTGTGCGAACTGCCATATTGTGGAACTATGATCTGGGTCTTTTCAAGTCGCGAGTGAATAAATTTCTTCTAGGCAAGCGTGCCCCATCTGAGGCCGTATCGTCACTTCACCAGGCGGTCAAATGCAAGCCTATCTCCTACGAAAAAAAAAACCTAGTTAGTAAGCTCATCTATTCTCTGTATAGGTTCATTACGAACAACTATTATTATATCATATTCTCTTCCTTCCTTTTCGCTTCGCTGTTGTCGGGTAGAAAGTGACAATGACAACGGACTTTAATTCTTCGGGCTTTAAAAAGTACCACCGAAGCGGACTGCAATTCCTAGGTCCTAGGCAGACTCATAAAATTTCGTCAAATTGCACTTTTTGTAAACTTTTTTAAAGTCGCAAAAAAAGCATGAAACTGCTAAAGTTTCATATTATTATTCAGCATTTAGTTTTAACGAAAGAATTGACCGAGTGAATTTACCAAGCCGAAGGTAAAATTCCCAATGATAACAAAACCAACTTTGCTTGCTCTTTCACCTGTTTCATGCTTAACTTTAGCTATAAATTAGTATTGTTGCTCTCATATAATAGTTTCATTATGTATCTCTACACTACATCGGATTAGCAAAATGCAAAAGGAATTTGTTTGGCAGTAACAATATATTTCTAGTACTTGGCAGTAACAATTTATTACCAGCAGTAACAAATTATTTCTAGTACATTCGAAAATTGACAAGAAAAAATTTGGTACCTAGTGACTTTTCACACATTTCAATGATCTTCTTCCGAACGACAAGCTGCTAATTGCATGAACTTAATATTTATTTCTGAATTTAATTATGTGTAGAGGCCTACGTACGCTGCGTCTTCCGGTTCGTGATCGCCACTCAAGAACCTTGCTTCCCCATCGGTTATCGTTTCTTTGAGCGATGTGGCCAGCCCCACTCACTTCACCCACTCCACTTCACTTTATTTCAGCCATTTCAGCTAACAAATCGTACGAGCTATGTCGAACCCTGTATAGGACAAGAGATTTTGCTCTAATTCCATCCAGTTACTTGCTCAGCACTAACAATATCGATGCAGATTGATGCAACAGTACAATGCTCTAATTGAAATTCTGCACTTCAGCCTGACAAACTGGAGCAACGAATAATTGCTGAAAAGGAACTAGTTCAATACGAGTTTCTTTTTAATTTTGTATTTTATTGCATCGAGCTTTGGTGTAGGTAACTAAATAACCCATTTGTTTATCCACGTATCGTTTTTACTTTAAAGAAGAGTAGGCTCTAGTCGGGATCTTTTTAACCCTAGACGCAAAAAACGACGGTCTGTAATAAGTTTGACGTGTATATACATATGTATGTTAGTCTGTGGCATCGTAGTTTTCGAATGGTTGAACTGTTTTTTTTTTTATAGAAAGCAGTTTTCGTTGATAGTTTTTGTTATGTTTAGAGAAAATCGGTCCAAGATACTAGCCGCCACAAAATGGCGGAATGCATATTTTTGTCACAACTCCCTTCCACTACGATATATTTCAAATCAAAGATGACCGCCACCGCGAAATGGCGAAGTTGGGGGGTTTTACAAATTATTACTTTTGTTTATGTATGTACTTCTCCAATATTTCTGAGGAGCTCACACTTTGATTGACGCGAAAATTATTTTATTGTTACAAAGTACTCATTTACCAGATGATCCCATAGCATATTTATCAAAATCGGTCCATTAGGTCGGTTGTACTCGTATACTTAGGTGCTTGCCGAATAGAAGTCGGTTCACAATTTTTTAAAAGTATTACTCGATCGATATTTCCTTTTAGATGATATTTATATTGCTATTATAAAACACAAATTTCTCGATTATGAAG
Organism: Ligdia adustata; assembly: GCA_947049295.1. Lineage (NCBI taxonomy): Eukaryota > Metazoa > Arthropoda > Insecta > Lepidoptera > Geometridae > Ligdia > Ligdia adustata. The sequence continues at coordinate 11,681,932 of OX346231.1, forward strand.
TGTTTATGACATTTGACGAACTTTTAACGACTAAATGGATTCAGCAGACAACGTTTACAGAATTCACTTGATGTGATAGATATAGGTATATATCTAAAAACTACAATATTCGTTCTCTTGTATATCAATAAATTTTTCAACAAATAAATTTAACTTCCAAAGTTCTAAAAGCAGAAAACACCATCGATTATCCCAGAACATACTTATAAGAAGTACTTTATTTTCTTGCAATTCTGTTTCATAAACGATTTTGAAAAACACCACTACTGCTTAGTGTTGATATGTTGTGCCTAGGCTTAGCTAAAAGCCTAACCTACTCCAATGCTAAGTGCTAAAGTGGCCAACTATACGTGATGCCTAGCTAAAACCTACTGTTACCTCCGTTTCAAGGTTTCAAGTGCTTTTACCTACTGTCGTGTAGGTATTTGATTTAATCAAACCCCATCGTGTGCACTCAGGAGCGGCAAACCTTGTTAGGTATACGATTTAAAGTAGATAACGGGGTGAATACTAACCCTATGAATATCGAATAGTTCTTTACATACTGGAAAATATGGGATAAGAAAGTAACAGGTAAATAATGTTAACAAGTTCTTTTAAAAAAATGCCGACTCCCAATACGGCAGCCGCCATTAGAACTTTTTCAGTTAGTTTATTTAAATAAAAAAAATTTTTGAAATTGGTCCAGGTGTCTACGAGAAATCAGGTATCACACATTAAAAAAATACCTTCAACATGAGGACCTCCTTATTTTTTGGAAGTCGGTAAATAAGGGAAATCTTTGTATATATTTGTAATAATTTTAATGGGGGGAAAGCCCCGACTTAGTTGTCACATCTGGGTATTACATATGTTTTTGTTTATACTTTAATTCGCGAAATATATGCGCCATGTTGTATTTTTTCTTGTTTTGTCATCGATTTATAAAGTTAAGGTATCTGCTTAGTATCTGCTTAATAAGATAAGAGGTCGATTTCGTTTGTAGTATCACTTAGGGGATACCTATCCTACTAAAGAACTCCCTAACCCTAAAGTAGTAAAAAGTAAAAGTAAAAAAAGCCATTTATTCATCTGCATGCATCAAACGTTAGTAATTATATTTACAATTAAATTTAGCATGGAATTATATTATACATTAAACTGATTTATATGTCGAATTACTTTAACCTACATTAATAATTATTATTGTTAAATTAAATTGGTCAATTTCAAATTTTAGTCAAAGTCAAATTGTTTAGCATGTTATTTATGCAGATGTCGCCTCGTTCGCGTAGGCCTCTCCCAGTATATTTTCCTATCTCTTGCAACCCTTCTCCACTCCTGTCCTAGTCTTTGGGTATTTACCCAAAAAATAGGACATCTTCTGCCTCTTTTATATTCTGATCTTTTATATGGCCATCCTCTGCTTCCTTATCTGATCTTGGTATCCATTCTATAGCTTTTTTAGTCCATCTATCGTTCTACGTTCGGCAAATATGCCCTGACCAATTCCATTTAAGTTTAGTTTTTATTATATCCCTTACTTTTGTTCTTGTCTTATCTCGTGGTTGTTTATCTTAACTGATAGTTTTATGCCCAGCATGCTTCTCTCCATCTTTCTTTGCAGACTGCTAACCTGTTCTCGTCTTCTTTTCTAAGAGACCAAGTCTGGCATCCATTTATAAGTGATGGTAGTATGACCACGTCATATACTTTTCCCATTATTCTTATGTTAATATCTTTGTTGCAAGAAATATTGGAAGAAATATTTCTTCCATGCTATCTATCCCTATTTGTCTGTCAATTTCTTTTTCTGTTAGATCTTCAAAAACTTCTGAAGACCTAAAGTAGTAGTGACAGTTTAGTTGATTTGTTAAATCTGCTGTTGAACGTTAACAGACTACGTGAAATTGAAGATTTTATGCGTAGTGCAACAATTCGCTAGGAGTTCGGAAAATAAAATTATTCCAATTCACACCCTACACGTATACCGCAAGTATACTAATGACATAACATTTACAAAAAAAGCGTTCATAGTTTTAATAGTCCGTTATTACTGTCATCTGTCAACTAGCATCCATATATTTCATTGCTTAAATTTTTTCTACAACTTTGGAAATAATTGCAAATAGCATTGGCAACTTTACGTTATTTACATTTTTTACAAAAATATGTCACCTATGTTACCATTCAACTGATGAAAACCAAGTAGGGTAAGGATTTAGGAGATAACTAACGTTAAGAGTACCTCAGTAAGGAGGCGTTTGAGGGTCCGAAGATGAAAACGGGTATAGGGGTCACTTAGCACGATGTAAGTGTTCTTAAGGACCCAAAACTGTTTGGGCATTTATTGTAGAACAAGGAATCCCTTAAAATATGATATGACACTTCTATGAATAAAAGCTCAAAATCTCAAACACTCTTGCAAAATTACGCTATGAATCATTAACGCAGCGCAACTTGAGAAGAACTTTCAGATTTTTGAGCTAGGCAGTTCTAATATAATTGTTATAGCTAATGATGACATGAATTGCGTCAAAAGAAAATCAATCATATATGATATTTATCTTTTACTGAGGATTCACGAGTTTCGTAATCCGGGGAAACTTTAGAGATATCACGATGTATTTTATCGTCTGTGGTCTGTCGTACCGGTGTACATGCTTTATATCAGTAATTTGAGCGGCTATGAAAAGCCCGGGAAAGACGCCCAAATGAATAATATGGGCCGACCGGGGTCTATCAGTTCGGTATACTCTACGTGAGAAAGGCTATAAACGTAGGGCTCAAAGGCGTCAAAGGGTAGAGCTCCCCAGACCGTCAGTGCGTCAGTCGTTGTCCAACCTCCGCCGAGGTCGGACGGTTAACAACGTACCAGTTATTGAAAAGTTTCTTTAACCGGAGTTGAAAATAGTGATCGTCGGTTATTAATAAGATGTGCAATGGTGCATGTAAGATATTTGGCAAGCTTCCGTTGCATTTAGTCGAACTTTATTTATAAAGTTTGCGCATACCTGTAACTGTATCGAGCTCTGGATTGACGGAGTTTGAATTCAATGTGAGTAAAAGTTAAGATATTTATTAATTTTTAGTAAGCTTTCAGAAGAGGGTTATTGCTACAATTAAGGGCTGTGGACTTGTGGCAATAAAAGAAAAACGAATGCATTTTATATATTGTGTGTCTACAATAAAATCAGTATTAATTAAGCAAGCACGACGTAGTGAAATATACAAGTAAATGTTTACTTCATATATTACGATCATTTTATACTTCAATAATTGGCTGTTCCTAAATAATATGCCAAACAATGGTAAATTCATAGCATGCAGTAAAAATAACAGTACTTTGAGGTAAGTAGCTGATCAATCAGTACGGTATCCGTTTATTTTTTTAATTATAAGAAGAGCTGGGTAGCTAACTTACATATTTTAGTTTTTGAAAGGTTTAAGAATTCATTAGCTTTACCATTTCTTTTTTCAAGACAGCTAGGTATTTGACCACCAGTTCGCATGACTTGCCCCAGAAGAGGTATGCCTAGCCTAGAATACACTTGTTCATAAGGATGCCTGCCGGAACACATCTGATCGTGCCTGATATTAAATACAATCTTCAGTCGTACTTATTATTTTTTTGTAATTAATGACATGATCTATTATGTTTTCTCGTCTATTCTTGACTCCTACTAATTCCAGGTGTTTTTAAAATGAATTTAAAAAATTACTTAGCGTTGTGCAAACACAACTCCTATGTCCAGATGGCAATTTTAAGTGCCAAAAACAATAAGCAAGCTGATTTTTCTATTTATTTTGAGATGCTATAATTTGTGTTTCGTGATAAAGACACAAATATCGACTGACTGCCCACCTCAAGCATTGTTGTAGCGTTGCTAGTCTTTCGGAATATTAAGTATAATAATTTTTTTTAATTATTGGTATCGGTGCTTTGTAACGAAATTAATAAGATATAACTACATTCAAAATTAATTTGCTAAATCATCATGTGTCGGAAACCAAAACTATACCAGAATTAAACAGCGGTAAATAAGTGTCTATAAGAACTCTCACTAAAAACTCATTAGAAAAAGATTATTGTATAAAGTCTACAAAATTTTAAAATATCTGGGTTGATACATTTTCACAATTAACAAAAAGAAGATGTTAATTGTTATTTCTGTTAGATCGAAATGGCCGGTTTCCGGTCACTACATTTGTAAAGACCTGTCAACCATTTTGCTAAAGAACAAGAAACATTTTTGTCAGATATAAACTGCCAGTTTCCGTTAAGAAGATTTGTAATTCATACCGGTTTTTTGGCTCTTACACTTATCCCAAATGTAATTGTATTCTTTATTTATTTTACAACCGTATGTTTGTAACTCCTTAGTTAACTGATAGACAAACTTTTTGGCTACCGGCCAGTTGTTATAATCACAAATATTTTTTTAACGCGATTAAATGTCGTAACTGGATATTATTCTGTGATTCTTTACTAAATCCCTGACGTAAAGACAATTTGAAAAAAACGAAAGATTTATATCGTGGCGTAGTACATAAATTATCATTTTAAGTATCTCTAACTCTAAATCTATGCTAGGTAGATACATATATTTAGAAATACCATCAAGTATTTTCAGATTATTACTCGTATTTTGTGATGTTAGAAATGTGTTCAATATGACACATGTGTCAGTTTTGACTTTATTTTTTGTCATCACTTTTAATAATATAGTAGTCGCGGTGTCCGTTGCGTGAAACTTTGCAGTAACAAAGGTTATAAAAATCAGACAAGTGCGTTTATTAAGCAAAATGAATCGACTATATAGGTACCTAAAACAAAAAATGCTAACAGCATTAACGCATAATGACAATATTTATCCGAATTAATAAAAAGTATACATACGTAGGTACTCTTATGCCATAAATTTAATAAAATATATCAGCTTAATAGTAAGACCTGACTGCCAGCGCCAAGCGTCTATGTTGACTAAACATGGCTGACATTTCGATTTCAGATATAATTAAATTCAGCTTGGAAACTACCGCGAAAGGTTTGATCGTTAAATGTATAGGAACTTAAAAGTACCTATGCCATGCAAGAGCCTGAGCTACCGGTGAAGGAAAACATCGTGAGGAAACCATAGCATGGTGGTAGATCGTTTCCTATCGCTCGCCTGCCTAGCTACCACCCTCAAGTTGTAAAATCTGTCATGTATTCCGGCAGCTTTCTTTCTCTGACAGCCAGTGTATTCCAGACTAGGCATGCTCCATCAAGGACCACAGTGTCGCTGACTTCCGTGGTCGTTCGAACTCGTGGTCAAATGGCTAGGCGTGTAGGATATAAAAAAACCTATATATGACGTAAAAAACTAAACATCTTAGTAAAACAGGCATTCTTCAGTTTTCTGGTGGTTTCAAGTCATTTTTAATGTAGAAATCCTCGCAAAGTTTCGCTGGTTTCGCTTATCCATCCGAATCCAAACCCAATCTATTGAATGATTTATTGAAGTCTGTTGATATGTAAGCTTTTCCTACCGCGCACCGGTAAGTCACGCTGGGCTCTGTAAACATTTTGTGCGCCATGTTTTCATTTCCCGCGCGTAATGCGTTGGCTTCCGGCGCTGTCGATCCAAAATGGCGGCAATAGCGGCTACGATTCAATTTCACCGTGTCCTGTCGCTTATGACGGATTTATAGGGACAAATATTTGTATGTGAAAGCTCTGACTGAATATCAAAGTAGGTTCGTGGTGTTCCAAATGATACGAGATACTTAATCTTTATTTCACAATTTATTATAATGTAAGCTAAAGTATTTCTTATGTTATAAAATATCAGTTTAGTATTCTGAATGTTATACCTACTTCATAGGTACAAGTTGTACAACTCGGCTTAACTAAGCTTGACATATATTATCTGCCTTATTAATAAACGCGTCTTAATTTAGAACATCTTTTGTCTAGTTCTATCCAATGAAGATTGTCACACGCCAAAACAAGACAAATAACGATTAAAGTTAAGACGCGTTTATTAATAAGGCTGTAAGTACTTCCGACTTGAAGTGTACCAAACGCTCTCAAACGTGAAATAATCTGCTACAGTGTTACTTACTGGCTTATTTTACTAAATTTTGCAGAAACATACGTAAGTCAGTTATAAATCGAAATATCATACATATCGAATATCGGTTACGAAGTTGTTGAGTTATTTCGTAAAAGAAATGTCACATTATGCGAAACAGCTTGTTTTCACGAGGTCTGGGCCACGCTTTGGCAGAAATATACTAGTTTAAACTATAATAGCCAGAGGCTTCCAGCGACTGGGACCGCAATCAATCGTTTGATTGTATTATTCTATCAAATCATTACCTTTAACCTTCACAAAACTGAAAAAATACATTTAACATATCAATTGATTTTCCCGGCTTCCACAATTGGCAGTGGAATTCTTTTTCTGCTTTTAGCGAGGGGTGACGACCTAAGCTGCAAGTTTATATCAAGGGTTGAAGGTCCGCCAATGCCAGATGAAAGCTTTCATATTCAGCACTGTTAATCGCAAAAAACCTGCGTTGGCGAATTACAGGAGACTTGAAAATTGAAGTACCTACTTATATAAATAGATTTGATTAGTCTCGATAGATTTGACTACCTAGCCTAATCATAATTACACTTATTTACTTTATCGCTAAGCCGAAGAAACAAAATGGTATCTAAGCTATATAAATTTTCACAAAGTAGATGGTTCTTAAATTTCACAAATAATATAAATTTCATTTCAATTTCACAAATATATAAATTTTCACAAAGTAGATGGTTCTTAAAAAATCGTTCTTTGCGAACCGAATGTTGACGTACGTGTAAATTGTATGTAAAATTATTTCGATATCGGTTCCTTCATCCTAACACATATAATACTTAGATGCGAAAATGTGTTTTGTTTGTACATTTTGTCCTCAGCAACTGAGTGACAGGATAATCTTTATTTTTTGCAATGAGGTACGGTGAGTGCCAGACATAGGCCAGTTGATTTCTACATTACCATAGTTGTTTTATTAAACAGTAAAGCAACTTTTTTGCTTGTAAAACGTTGTTTTTGACTCCCAGTGGTCTAAATAACATCTGAAAGCGCTACACATCGCATTTTGCGATTTTAGGTTTTTCTCTGTAAGATTTTACTGGCCTTTAATACTTCTCGAGAAAACAATCAAAACGCGGGCTAAACCGAACAAGCATATACATTGATGTACACCTACTTATACACTGATTTATTTTATCGTTAATATAGTTGACACCTAATTTTTAAGTAGTATAATCATACCTCAAAAATAAAGCAACTAACCTAAAACTTTCCACAAGGAAATTACCCGTTACAAACCTTAGAAACAGCTTGAGTTCAAAGCTAAGTAAACTCGAAGTAACTGAAAGTAGGCAACAGAGTTATTAAGTTCCCACGAGTTTTTAATTACTTTCTTCCGTGGAGTTTTCTGGAAAGCTCCCTTAGGGAACGTTCAGGGCTAAGTGTTTAATTGTTACGGCCTTGTTGGCTTTTTTAATGATAAGTGAGTTAATGGGGGCTTAAGTGGTACGGTCTCGGAGCTCTTAGGCTGCTTTAAAAACTAATTTGTGAAAAACACATCATGAATGTGAAACAATCGAACAGAAAAAAACCATAAGTCAGCAAAAAGCAATACTTAATATTTATAAGTTCTCAGAGTCTACAAGAAACTTTCAGCGATTATAATGTTTTTATTTTTATCAATACATAAAATTGTATTAATTTAAGTAGGGAAAAATTATGATAATATAGCTGCTGTTATAAGAATAATGAAAATAAAAACAATTCAAATGTAATATACCTATTGAAATGTAATATTTACCCAAATTTAAATAAATTAATTAGTGCATGAAGATATTAGTGAGTAAATTAGTTTTTAAGAAATAATAAGTTTTTAAGTAGAAATTTTAATGTTATTTAAGATGTGGAAATAAAAAGGCTTTTTATTTTATTTATTTATTTATTTAAGTAGGCATAAATAAAAATAATAACTTGAAGTTCAGTTGATGACAAATTTCTATATATCAATTAACAAGGTTTAGAAGATTAGTTAAGGTTGAGATGTGGTAGGAGTTTTCGTAGGCACTGCTACGCGGCTACGAAATTAGCATATTTATGTGTTTAATGCTCTTTGCCAGTTTTTGTTAGGTTTATTTATTAAGAAAACATATTCTCTGCATCTGACGTTTTAGAGTTAGATCAACTATTCTGCCCATTTTAAGATAGTATTGTATACAAGGTTAGAAGCTATGGCTGTACTAAACTATCTAAGCCATAAGAGAGTAACTATATTCCTCGTAAGGAAAAACTTTTACTATGGGACAAACTCTGAATACGAGAAACAAAAATCAGCTGTTCCGTAAAAAGCTTTCCGTTCGTTTTCGAATGTCACTTTTAGAAGTATTACAGACTTAATGAATACATATATTAACGTATTATTCCTAATGTAATGTACTTATGATAAGTAATTCAGTACGGTAATTACCGTCAAGATCGTGATATACACGCAAATGTTAAATTGCTACATTCATTTGCATAATTACGCCCAATTCTGTTTTATTTGCTGACATTTGTTTACATAAGCCTCCCGCCATTTTAACGATGATTGTTAGGGTTCCGTAAAAACCAAGGAACCGAATATTAAAAACATTAAGCACCAAATATCAATGTTTTTGATGAGTGAATGAATTAATGAATTAATTTACTCTTTATTGCAGACACAAAAACATTAAATATACAGGAAAAATCTTACATGTCGTAAGTGCTGTTTTCGTTTTCCAAAAATCCTTGTGGAAAATCTTTCCCGTTAAAAAATCCTACCACTCCCAACATACATATAAACACCATTTCTAAACTGAATTGATCATTTGGTATTTAGGTTATTGTGCAGTAGGAACGGACAGGTACCTCAATTATTCAGCCGGTCGGTGATGTGCCGGGAAATGTCAGATTCAAAGTACCCTCATTTAAGGCATTGCTTGGAATACAATTTCTTTCACTACGAGTATCGTGTGTTCTAATGGATATAAAAGAAATAAATAACTATCAAATCAAATCAAATCACGGTGAACAAAAAACACGGTGACAACTCTTACAGAGTTTTGCTTTAGATCATTCGTGTCTTGGCCTACGAGTAGTATGGCATGCAAATATTATGTACGAGTACAAACGGGAAAATTAAAATAATAAATAAAATATTTTCTTAGTATGTACTAAGAAAATAAGAAATTATTTCTAACACCGCATAGTGACTACTTCCTTCAGATTTTACGTATCTAGGTTCAACCGCTTATGCTCTGCGTTGATTATGACCTGTCAGTCAGGACTTACTCTTTTATATATAGTAATGTATATATATATATATATCTCTCCTTGAACTTTTCTATACATCAGGGGTTTATTAGATTAGGTCGTATTTTTAATTCTTCATATTTTTGTACCTAAATAAATAGAAGAACTATTGAATAGGGCATTCCTTTGCCATGGTACCATCTTTTATAGAGAGATTTTAAAGAGCATCACGTCTGAGTAATTAGTGTTATCCTTTCGCAAGCTAGTGACTCAAGAGTTCGATTCTCTGTCGAGATATGTTAATGAATTATTACTTTATTGTTGTTAATTTATTTTAAATTTATAATATGTGTGCAGAATTACGGGGTGACATTGTCAATGATGACATAACCCCATCAAATAAAGAATAAAAAAAAAAGAATTATTACTTTGTACATAATCCGAAAAAAATCTCGTGGATGTACATAATAATATGTTTAAGTGTTATATCTTATAGTGCTAGAAGCAACGATGCTGTCGCTGCGAAAGAGCTTAGTTGAACCAAAGATCCTTTTGTAATTGTCACTGCGGATACCGAAGTGGATTGTTTAACAACTAGCGAAAATGTAAAAACGTCTATAAACATTAATTAAAGATGGTTAAGGGGTATATGCGTCAAAGCTAAATTATGCTTTGGAAAATTTTAAGTATTTTCTAGGTTTGGTGACCCTACAAAAAATACAAATACTAAAAAGACTTGTCAACAGAAACGCGATGACTTTCCTTGAAATATTACAATCTAGCTATATAGGTAATTAAGTCTATGTGAATTGATTTGGATTCATTTAATTTTATCCTCCATTTCTTCTTGAATGACTTTTTATGAGTAGAAAAAATAATTAGGTGGATACATAATTAAGTTCATCAAAAATGTCGAAAATGTTTTTTTAGAAAATGTCAATTCGTCATTTTGCCCGATATAATTATATTATTTTCAAAAACTTTAAAAAATATATTAAGAGTATCGAGTATCGTCATCACCTATATTACCTACCTAAACGTATCTATTTTTATAAAATCATTTGATGTGCCCAGTTTTATATTTCTTTAAAGTTCTATGACGCGTTCTACATTCGCGCCCCTAAAGCCTTACGATAACAACCATAGTGTTAGCATATACGACTATGTAGCGAAATGTTGATGTTAGTGTGATATTGTTTCAGAAGGAGGATGTGTTCGTTCCGGCCGTCATGTGCCCTGGTACTACTACTCAGCTTCCTCGCTCGCTACGCAGAGTGAGTATATAATGAAAAAATATGTATACCTTTAGCCTGTACAGAGTTCCTGGTCAAAACTTACCATAGTCCGACTACATTCGGTCAGTTTTGCAATTACTGCTGAAACCATGTGTAGGATCAGCAGGAATATGTCAATGTAAAATGATCGTCATTTTGGAATTTATTCTTTGTCTTCTAAAGTCTGGTTTGATACGAACTTTTTCTCTATCTAGTAATCATACAAATTTTAATACATGTTTAGGATTTTATAATTTTATATATGTGCTAAATAATCAATTGTAAGACATTACTTGGGTCACGTACGGTAGGTATGAACATCCGTAGCCTGTCTTCGAGGCGACTGCTCCTAAGTCCCTGATCCCTATGGCGCCTTACTATCTCTAGCCGATATCTCTGAACTACCTTATCAATTAGTATCTTCTTGAATCGGTTTCTAGTGATCATAAACAACAACAGCTTTAGTACTACGAACATTCAGGAGAAAAAACAGCTATTTATATTGGGCTGCACGCTGCACGTCAATAAACTTTTTGAATTTGGAAAAGCAGTTGTTTTGTTGTGTTTATTTCATCGTCATCATTAGCCACCCTTAAGTACCTAGGCTAGTATAGCTATCCTAAAACCGGAGATTTTAGGAGTGGTTGCCTTACGTCAGGCTGCGGATTTACTAATTACCGTAGCAATAGAGTAAGTACGAATATACCAAATTCTAACTTAGGTATATAGTATACCAAATTCTAACTTAGTATGGGCAAATTCTGACTTCAGGCTATGATCATCCTATTCTAGTTGGCCCTGAGAGATTTGTCTCGTGCTGTCGTATAGCTAAAAAAATATATTTACTTCGATGTGCAGCCAAGCAAAGCAATTCTTTAAAACTTTCTAATTCATATTTTGCTAGAGATTAGTCTTCGGGCGGATCCATCTATTATGCTTATTCTATGTCAGTGGTCCGATCCTATACTTCCAGAAATCTTTTGTAGAGCGATAATTGACAAAAAACGCTTTAGATGCTATATATATATTTAGATGATATGTGCATTGAATATTACGTGGTAAGCAAAGACGTTCATATATCAATTTAAACAAAAAAATAAAAATTCTTCAATAAACATCAAACCTGAGGCGGTGAGTGTCTCTTTTACGAGTATGTGGTGCGGTATGATGATAAAGGGGCATATTTATGAGGTTCTAAAAATGATCTTCTATTCTTACCGCAAGGTCACTTCAATAATACGACAACTTGTAGTTTGACCTACTTAATGGAAGTATTTTGTATATGTATTAGAATCTTTTGATATTCAGAATGTAGTCAGGCGATGTTCTAACTTTTGGGCTGAAATTATGAACTTTGTTCCTACAATGACAATTCCCATGTGAGCTCTGAAATATTTATTTATCATTACTTAAGTTATTATTTCAGTTGTAGAAGGTCACTGATTGATAAACATACATGTATACATACAAATTTAAAAATATACAAACATAATATAGAGGAAAATCGTCACTTTTATTTTGAGGAGTCGAGTAAATGGATTTTATTTAAAATAGTTGAAGTAAACAATAAGTACCTACATAACAAAGGGTATGTGCGGAAGATATAATCAAAACTATCACACAAGTGCGGCAAAATTCCACTGATATCTAGACTTCAGCTAACGAAAGTTGGGGCTAAGGTTGCCAATTTTGGTAGTGCCAAGTATACTACTTCCTGGTGCAAAGGTACCCATCGCACTCGCAGCATTGCCACGCTGAATTGCAATGGCCATCCTTTGCACCAGGTACGAACCGGAGCGGGAGTCACTAGATTTACCTATGAGCCCTTGGCCTATTTCCCTAATAAATGGCTCAGTACCCCCACAGCCCAGGGCATTCATTAATTTACCAACTATCGATATAGGTTATGCAAACCATATAGTTTTGGCAGCTTTTTCCAGTAACAGTTTTCATAAACCAAACTCTATTAGCTATTACAAAGTCAGTATTCTATTCGAAGTCTTGTGTTTTATGTTAATCTCCACTATCACCAGATGTATGAACGGAGGGAAGATCAACTTCAGGGAGAAGGAGAAGCAGATCCTGGACCAGATCCTGGGTCCAGGGAGGTACGACGCCAGGATCCGACCTTCCGGCATCAACGGAACTGGTAGGTCTCGCGTACACACGCTTCACCACACCAGCACCAGCTGACTTACACCTACATATTAGACCATCGAATAATGAGCCTAGGTTTCCTAACTATCACCTAAATACACCCCGAATTGTTACTAGGGTATAGTTTCTATTCTTTCTTATACGTTTATAAGGAGCAGAATTAGCTCGTTTTTGTTAAATTCTCGTTACATAAAAAGCTTATGTACATAAAAGACTTCATAAATTAGGGTACGTTCCTAACGGACCACCTAAACCGCACACCCTGATGGTTAGTCTGCATACCCTATTCGAGAAAAAACTGTTCCTTATACAACATTTTTATTCGCCGACAGAAAAATATGTCTACAGTTAGGTAGTTGTTTAATATTTCTTTTATAGGTTTTATAGCAAAAAAATATGATGATGAATACGAGCAATGAAAATGTGTATAAGTTATTATACATATCTGCGTAGTACACTACTTAGTAAGCACTGTACTCAGAACTGTAGCAATGATTCTCTACAAAGATTATTTTCTATTTCTTTCTTCGGTGGTCTAAGGGCCTAGCTAAAATTTCACGCATGAGTTTATTGAGAAGTATTTGAATAAGATGATCGTGACATTGACATATTTAACATTATCTCTAGTAAGTCGCATCTGCACAGCCTGGTTTCAAACGCGTTTGAGACTGACCTTAAGGTCTTAAGTGTTAAGTCTGTGTTAAGTATTCGGTTGGTAAAATATACTCGCAGAAATCATAACATCGCCACTATTCTAGGTCAGAAGTTTTTTCTCATTTTTAAATAGGTATAATAATTCTTAATAGCTTTTGCTTGAAATTTTCGCAAGGCTTGTGTATACAGAAGCAGTACCTTTACCACTTGCTAGCACATAATTGCCTTTGCAAAATCCTCTACAAGGTAAAGGATGAAGTTATTATTCGTATTTGTATGTAGTAAGTTCTCGTACACTAAATATTTAACACTTTTATATTGTTTTCGACATTCTATTTTAATATTTTGGTACAGACGAGGAATTTTTAATGTATTTGTCTCACGTACGATACTATTTTTATTTCGGTTCATCCACCCTGGGGATCAGTATTGGCTGCAACACTATGTCCGCGATGAATCTTCTATTTTCAAAAGTACCTACACTTATGACACTGTGAAAATACTAATGCTAAAGAAATTGTAAAAAAATTAACCATTAGATGTACTACTGACACTACGACCAACACTCCCCAAACTGTTATCAACATAGGATCTAGTATATGAACCTCTTTGCAGCTCCTCAGGTTTTTTTACTACTCATATTTAATACCCAGTCAATTCCGTCAAAGTAAATATGTCTCTTCTCTTTTAAATTTAAGAAAATAGTAAATACTGTGTTTAGCATATAGCTACTTACTGAATTAATCTACTCCACAAGTACCTCTACATGCTAACATACATTTTTGAACATAATACGCGCCTTATCTAATACAAATTAAATTTTCTAGCTTATCCACCATCTTAATTAACTTAATCCACAAAACCTTACAAATGATGGAATCAAAAGTTGCGTGTGCTTTCAAGAAACTGAGGCACGTAAAAACTTGCTTATTATGAAAATTGTACTTGTATTTTGTTCATATAGAGTATTATTGGTAAGGGGTGTGCTAAGCCGAGGCGGATCACTTTACTCATCATGATAAACAGCTTTCACTATCGGATTAACCCAGATCTCGAAGAAAAATCTACTGTACAATTATTTAGTTGTAGTCAATAACCATTACTATGAAATTGCTGTCATGATAAGTACAATAACTCCCTTTCGGCTCAGTACACTCTTAATTCTTTAGGTAAGCATAAGCATAATATTTTATTAACATCACGCCTAAATTGTCGTTGGTTAGTACACGGACTTTCAAATTTGCAAAAGAAAACGATGATGATTTCGTTTTTTTGGATGAGGCATTGACTATTTATTTCGCTAAATTTCATTGAGATGAGATCTCTCATCTTTCTAATATCTAAAAGAAATTTGAAACGTAACATCGTTCCTAGAAAATACTCTAGTTTCCATATATTCAACGATCGAATTTTCTTAGTAGTTTCTGTGTAAAATAGCAAGTGAATAGGTTTCTTCTAGGTAAGCGTGCCATATCCTAGTCGCATTGTTGCTTTACATCTGGCGATTGCGGTCAAGCTCAAGCTATCATTAAAAAAATAATGTTCCTCATTTTTTGTGAATGTCTTACCTAAGTACCACGAATACAATGATATGGCATATCGTCGACGATACTGCAAAAGCGCTGATCTACTATTTGCAATAGTGCGTATCTACAAGGTTAACTACTTTCGAGGAGATAAAAAAAACTTCATAATTTAAGTATTTAGAATGATAAGCGAATCTTACTGAAATGTTGGGTTCTTAGTGTACCGGGCCATCAGTCAGTGGTAGAAAAATTGTAGTTTTTCTACATATGTGGGTGTTGCGGCACTTACGCGGTTTTATTGTGCCAATATCAGCCTCAAGATATAGTAATATGAATAGATACGCGTAATTGAAACAATCATAAAAAGTATAAAACTATTATTTATTCATCTGAAACACATACTAATGGCACTTCTCAATCATAAAAATATGGGAAATATTTTTTTTTACTCATAACAAAAATAAAACATATTAGGTAGGTACAACACTCCTTTAACTGTTCAGTCTTCACAATACCCGCATCATAATCACAAAAAAATAAAAATCTGTAGCAAAACAAAAATTACTCGAAATCAAAACAAACAATCATTATCCTTAATATTATCATCATCAGGGACATTAAATTCTCTGAATTATGTTAAAAAACTAACATTTTAATCTTCAAAAATTAAATGATTATAAAACTCGTGGCAATCGGGCGGTATGAGAGTTTTGAGCTCTTGTAGATGATTATATTTTGTTTTAGCAATTTTTTGTGGACCATCATGTAGCTGTGGAGGTTCGGGTAAGAGGGATTCTATTGGTTTCGCACGCCGGGGTAAACGCATGTCTTCATCTGAGTACATCAATCTATAATCAATAGTACTATTTGTGTTGTACCTTAGCACCCTTATATCAGTTACACATTTGTCACCAACAACTCGTCCTGGTCTTATAGACTCATAAACGAGATAGTCTTTCCGGCTGTAATCTTTGAAGAAGGTATAATCAGGCATCACCACGTCATAGGGAATAGGTTTTATTCTGGCTTCTTTTGATATCGTCGCGTACTGGCTCGGCAGGTGAATCTCGTGATTTTTCAATTTCCTTTCAATTACAGAATGCACCGAGTCTACCTCCATTTGTGTGTGACCCTTTTCTAAAAACTTCTGGGTGATCGTCACATTATATTTGACGGCGAGCCGCAAGAGAGCATTTGAAACCACATTATTACGGTTCTGAGCTGTGCAACCATCTGTGTAAATTATCACTTCTTTAGGATCATTTTCAAGTAAGTTTGTGATGTAGGCAACAAAGAAGGAAGCATACGTGGTGGCTTTCAAATCTGTAACGGTTTCGTCAAACCAGTAGCACGTTGCTTGGTGGTTACTCAGATTATAAACTAAAGTTATGTACACAAAGCTTCGTTTTGAAGTACAGCGCACTGGCATTGAGATATGGGCACAACATTACGGCTTGCAAGTCAGCAGTTATTGCGTGAACTTCTCCTTTGATCGCTGCCTCTTTGTCCTTATTCTTCTCTTCACGAGCTGCTGTTCTGAGAGCCAGATGTATTTTGTGCTCTTCGTCACTTAGAACTTCGTCACTTCGACCTGCTACAAGAGAGGAGAGAGAATTCGCACGCTTTACATATAAACGGTAAAGATGGGCTTTGGATTGAATAATGGGTTCTAAATACAGTTTTTGGCTCGATTTCCTGCAATAATGCGATGGAAGTTTGGGGATTTCATGGAGGAAATTCAAAACAGAGAGTTTTTTTGTTTGTTGGTCATTCTGTCCATCAGCATGAGTTGAAGCTTCTTGAGAACTCCCTCTACTTCCTCTTTCGCCTAACCAATATCTGCAAGTCCATTCCTTGATTCTGAGCGTGCCCAAAAACATAGTTTGGCACACACGTACTTTACTGTTGGCAGCTTTTACGTGGTAAATCTTGCTCCCACTGCGTCTACTATTACTGCCGGCCCCTTTAGTCTTTCGTTGTGTGTCTTGGGTATCAATCAGGGTTAAAACATATAGCTTCTTTTCCTTCCATGTCATCGCCTAAAATTCATCAAATATTTTCATCCGCATTTCTTCAGTGAAAAGGTTGCAACAGAAATCTTTGCTCGAAGTACAGCGTTCAGAAGAACATGGCACCATAAGCTTTCTTTCCGGTTTGGCGCTGTCTTGCACATACTTTCCATCAATTTTTCTAAAACCTAAGTACCCCTTCCCCATCATTCTCTGTCTTTTATTACCTTCTCTTTTCCATAAATCTTTGTCTGCTATTGCTTTTCTTTTTCTTGTCGACGTTCGCTCCTCTTCAATAGTTCTTTCAGGGAAATTTTCGATATCTTCTAAATGGAAAAGGGACGATTCTATAACAGGAGACTGCATAGTTGGAGAACGAATGCTGCCTACAGGCTCATCAAGTGGTAACACAAAATCAGGGTCAGCTACTGAATCGTCACATGAAAAGTCGCTAAAATCTTGTTCAATAGTACCTTCGCAAGTTGTCGTGGTGACGGACTCAAGTAAAATAATCTGGTTGGCACCTGAGGTCGAGGGTTTAGGAAAAATATCAGTGTCATTGCTGGTGAAGCTTGTGCTTGGTTGTGTTTGTCTGGCTAAAACTGATTGCCTTTTCTTGAGCAATTCCTCCCGTCGTTTGACCAAGTCCTTGATCGATTCTGTGTTGGCAGACATCATCCATACGGACAAATTCTGAAAAACAATATTTAACACCGTTCAATTTCAAATGTAGTCAAAACCGCGTAAGTAACAAAACTGATTTACTTTTCCCAAAAACAAAACCGCGTAATTACAACCCCCGTACGAAAATCTATTTTATCTACAAAATACGATGCAAATGTACAATCTACTGTCAAACATAGCATGCTTATACATAAATCAACAGAATACATCACTTACCTGTACTTTCCATGCACAAATAACCACTTTTTAACAATATTTTTCACGCACCACAACGTTACTACTAAAATTTGTTTACGTTTTGTTCAATTACGCGCTATTCACTTCCAACTATAAACGCGGCGCGCGCATCGCGCCATTGCAGCGAAGCGCCAGAGAGCTTCTGATTGGCTTATTCAAAGTGGTGTGTTCAACAACGCGCGGCAACGGGAGTCTAGGACAGCGTGGCGCGCAAATTTGAATTTCGCTACTTTTTGCAATTCCGCGGTATTGCAAATGGAAGTTCAGCGCTATTGCAGTATCGTCGACGATATTTTGGTAATGTAAGTAAAAAACGTATTTCCCCTAAAAGGTTTTCCCAAGCTACATTTATCTAGTGTCGGAACGCATTAGTCCGCGATGTAAGGGCAAGAAAGCACCTATAACGTTGTAGGCAACTGAAGATTATTCTTTAAGTGTTTTTGGCCCGTATCAGAGTTTATGGCGCAAATCAGGCCCTACTTGCCACAACGAGGTACCAAAATATTTTCAGAATAAATACACAAACAGGTTACTGTTTAAAGTATAATGTTATTAAGATAAAATATCGTACTTTTTATGAAAATAGCCATTTTCATTTCGTTAAACTCGAGTCGAGTAGGTACCAACATTTCATTCAGGATGTAATCAATCTCTCTAAATTGTGCAATTTCAATCTGCTCACAAACATGTGAATTGAAAAATTGCCTTCTCACAACCAATGTTAGCACAAAAAGTGTCTTGACGATCTCCTTGTAGCTTTAATGGACATCATCCTGTTGGTTTTTTATTGATATAATAATGCGAATATTTTCGGGGAAGGAAAATTGACCCTGTTCTTTAACTATACATAAGTTTTATATATGAAAGTGTGTATGAAAATTGAACCTTCGCTTTCTATTACACGATTATCTATTACTATTACACGAATCAAGACCAAGATTGAGTTAAAGTTTAACATCCCTTTACTTATCCTATTATCCTACTACTTTAGTTAGTTTAGGACTGTCAGCATTTAGAATTTTTACCAGTAGATCGTTAAACCTCTATCTGTATTCTGGCAGTATACGGTTTAGTTACACAAAATATTGTCAATCTATTATAACGTAGTAACACACACAGGTAACTTGTTGTATTTTGTTTGACACCTGCCACAATGTTAAATCTAGTTGTCTGGTTCCATTACTCATCCCGACTGGATTAGCCAACGACAGAGCAAAACGTAAACAACATTAGTTAAAGCCGCGAGTGACAGTCGTCTAGTGCCAGCTAGTAACGAGTTTGGTGTACAAGCGAAACAGTTACTTTTGCAAATGCTCGGTGTTCGCGATAAAAAATATTTAAAATCTAATCTTACTTATTGATTAATAGTTACAAGCCTACATCTCAAACAATCTAAGGACATATAAAAAACGGCATAAATAATAGGAAAACACTATATTATAAAACTGTTAGGTGTCAACCGCGGCGTTGCACGCGTCATAAAACTAAATCCCTATTAGATCCCCTTAGCGGTTTAATTTCCAAACATCCTTAATACAACCTATAATTAATTAACCGTCCAAATTTCATGTCTCCAGATTCAGCAATTCAGGCTATACGTTGATTCCTAACAAATATCAGTCAATCAAGACTTTTGAATCTCATAGTGTTCATAAGAATAAACTTTTTTAAGTCATGTTTACTTAAGTGGGGAGAAGAGGCATCGAGTTTGTCGTATGTATTTTTTGCAACCCACGCGATATTGGCAAAGTTGCGTGGCCTAAACTAAGATAAGATAGAATTGACGCAATAACTCACGCAACTCACTTTAAACAAGTTAAAGAAGGCCCGGGGAATAAAAAATAAAAAACATTTATTGTAAATCATTTACAGATACATATATAAATAGGGTACTGCCCTTTGCTGTATTTATTAACTGTGTTGCAAAAGGCAGGTCTTCCAATGGTTGGTGAAGTATTAGGTGACTGTGAAATAGAACATAAAACAAGGTTTGTAGGAATTCAAATTAAAATTATAAATTAATTGATTACCAAATAATTGTTTTGAATCGTATCAATAGTATTAACTAATTACGTAAGCTAACTCGTAAAAGCTAAATGAATGAAAAAAAATATGATTGAGAGAAAACTTATTGACTGAGTTGGATGGAAGATATATAGATACGAGTACCATTCGATAAAGACGTTATTATAATACAATTTTAAATTATCTTTACAAAATTGTAAATTAAAATAATATACCAAATTTAACTTTACCTTACAATCTAAGAATAGGTTTATATAATGTTTAAATTAAACTGTTATAATATGACTTTATTGAGAATGGTATATAGGCGTAGGATTTAACTTCAGCGATTTTCTTTGAATTTTCGTCAAATAGTTTTACCGGCGCTGGCGCTGGCGGGTGGCCAAGATAAATTACTATGTCAGTCTATATTTGTTTCCCAGCTGAAGTCTAAACAATGGCTCCGCTAACTAACGATGCGATAATTGATTTGATAAAGGTTAATTGCTTTACAATTATACCTAGCTATATACTTCAAAGACTTAGATTACTCACATAGCCTGTTTCAGTTTTGCGTGATACTTGCCGTGCCGTGAGTTGTATTCATGAAATTACAAGAATAAAAACATTAATAACGTTCCATATTCATTTACAGGATTTCTCCAGTGTCATGATGCTATTTTACAAACTCATGCAAAACATACCTAGAGCCGAGAACGTATAGTTAAACTTATATTCCCGATTAATATATAATATATATATTAATCGGGAATTAAAAACGAAACGATGGCTCGCGGAGCTAGTATGAAAACCACTAAGCTACGATGGTTGCTAATGTACTTTGTTTTGATCTACCTGCAGTGATGAGTATACCATGAGGCTCTTTGTAGACGAGGCGAGCCGCGCCGGGCCAGTTGATTTGACCGCGAACAAATAAGGGAAATCATAAACTATCAACGGACATGGCGGACAATAAGACCGCGTTGCCAATGTTTTATAAATATAAAAGTCTAAGTCCTGACTAACTGCCTGATATTTACTAGAAAACAACGTAGAGTTGGGGCTGTAACTTCGGATTTATTAATATTTTTTTAATGTATTTCGTTTAGAGTGTTTATTCATTATAAGTTGTACTTATAAAGGATTTTATGAAAATAAATCTCTAAAGTTTGAAACTTCTTTATAGTCTATTTTATGCCGTGGGTGATAGCTACTATTTTCATATAAAATTTAAATACGCGCTGTTTCTACCTTTTACTAAGTTATCTCCTTTGTGTCCTTATTGTTACAAGGTACGTATATATATTAACACAGCCATAGCTATTCTATAGCAAGTATTAAACCATGGAAGTATAGTAACGATCAATCATCTATTTAAATGGTGCGACTACCCAACGCGCTATTTGACATGGTTTTTACTTCGCCGCAGGTAATTTGGGTAAATTTATTCAAAAAATGGTTCTATTAAAGACATTTCATTAATTATTTTCATTGAGAACGATGTAGTTATCAATATATGTACATATTTGTGTTTATTTTTATATGGACTTGACTTTTCTTAATTTCTAGTACCTTTAGAGGCAGTCATAATTTTTTAAGACATCTTATTGTACTATCCTATTTCGGTTTTCGGATCGTAGGTATAGGTAAGATTTTGATTTGTTATTTCCCACATTATGCCACACAAACTTACAAAGCTATGTATTTGTGACAAATTTCACAGATCTGTTATTTTTTTGTTTTTTTTTTTGTACGATTACCTCGAAGAATATTTATTTTATTGAAATTGTCACAAGATTTTGGCTTAACATTGTGTTTACTGCTCTACTTACATATGTTTATAGATTTGGCATTAAACACTTAATATATGCAATAAAACTTCTGCCTATTTACTAGATCCACCTTTGACTTACGAGACATTATAATCATTGTTAGGGGAGAATTACGACGAAATGACTTTATTGTTGTTCGAAGGAATTCATAGCTATTATCCCTTTCGATGGCTTACATGAAGGACATAAACTGTTTGTGAAATTTGTCGTTCCCACCAGATGGACCCGCAATAGTTAATATAAACACGTTCGTTCGACAAATTACGACCATCAGCGACATTAAGATGGTTAGTAATGGTAGCACGCCGATGACGTAAGAAACATTTCTGCTATTTGATAGTTTTCAGCTACACTTTAACGGATTTGTTAGTGTTTTGTTTGTTTTATGTTGTTTGCCTGAGCGTGGTGTAGACGAGTTTAATACAAATAATATTACGTGAACAGTATTTGTCAGAAGTGTCAGGTTATTGATTCAACTTGATAACTGTTGCTTAATAAGCCAGAGGCAGTCAACTTTGAGATTTGCGTAAGGTACGAGTATGAGAGCAAACGTTATTCGGTTGTAATGAAAATTCTGCACGCTTCTGTTGAAAAATGTTCATTTATAAGTATTTTATGTTGTACCCTTTTCCTGGATCTTTCATTGTTCCCGCTTGTGAAGCTATAGCTATTTTAACTATACATATTTCAAGTCTAAATGTGCATTTACAGTAATAACAATTTCAAATAACGTAACAGATGTATTTGTAATTGTTTCTCACCGTTTATTCCGCAAGAGTGCGGGCATTGCGATAAACAAGCTTTTGTTACATGTTTATTTTCGGGCATCTCGTTTAAGACATATTTTTTTGTTTTTATCATTTTGCATAATAAATATTATATAATATTTATTATTTATTTTCAATCTAATGAATTTCGATAAAATTATTTTGTAATAATGGCTTTATTCTATTTTTGATCGATATCAATCAATTTCTCACAGTTGATAGTTTGGTTAGGTTAGACATGCTATATTAAAGGTAGACATTATAAAGGTGGCCAAGGTAATTTTTTAATGGCCAAACTATATCACCACCATTGCAGACAATGCAGTATAATTAAAAAGTCGATATAACTTTACAATCACGCGATCCAGATAAGCGACCACGGGGACATTTACACGCAACAATCAATAATTCGGTTGACACCGATCTCTATTATGTGGTTAATCATAATTGTTATGAGTCACGATAGTATTCACAATGTGTTAATTTACTAGACTTTTAAAAGCTCTTTAATACGAACTTTTTAAAAAATATTTTTCTTATTGAACTGAGTCACAAACATAATATTTTTATTATTTTATATGGCTAAGCCATCTAATATTATAACGAGAAAACCACAAATTCCGGTAAGAAAGTAGCCGATCCAATCTAATTAAAATTGTAATTTTAATTTAAAAAAAATATATTTTAGAGTGGGTTCACCTTCTCAAAGGCGACCTGATAGAGACTTTTAAGATTTTGAATGGATTTTACGACCTGGCAGACATTCATAATTGCTGTGTGAAGAGGTCTCTGACTAGAGAAGTCAAAGGACATAAGATGAAACTCAACCGCACTCATGCCAAAACGAACACAGCTTACCACATCCTCAACAACAGAGTTGTTCACAACTGGAACAGGTTGCCTGATAATGTGATCACTGCAACGTTCATAAATTATTTTAAAAATCAACTGGATAAATGGCTATACGACAATCAACTATCTCTTGCAAACTTTTAAGGACAATTTTGTGCAACGCATAGAAAATTAATGAATTCAACACAATAATATGATATAGGCACATCAGCTTGAAGCTGCTTGCATATTATTCAATAAATAAATATAGTGTTCTTACATAGGTAAATAAATCAGAATCTAAATACCATGTTTTTCTGGTACAAATTACTAATTTCCGGCTTACGTCACGATCCATTTAAGAATTCTCGGCGTTCGTGGTTTTCAGGCTGCCGCCTCCGCCCCGTGACTTGCCGAGACTTCGTGACTTGCCAACTTGACTCTTCATCCCCTTCAATTAAAATCATTACAAAAGTCTGACGAACTCATTAAAAGGTTAAATGGCTAAAGATAAATCAGTTGTATTGAGTTTATTTATTGCAATTCAATACTTTTGGATAAGATGATGATTTAATTGAATTGACTAGTTTAAATTCAACATTGATAATGAAATGATTGAATCTTGTGCAGTTTAGGTGTATCTTAGGTTTATCTTTAATGTGGAATAAACTATTCCGTGTGAATTATTTTTAATATTTATTTATACAATTTTACTCTATGTTACACTAACACAAATTCCCATCAACAGGTCAATTTCAATTTATTTGCTCGTTTCTTTTTAATCCCAATGACTTATATATGCTTTATTTTGTAACAATTAGTATTTGTGTTAATTTTGACTTCGTGTGATCATTATGTGAGCATCCATCGACACATTGAATTATTATCAAAATTTTCAGGTTGAAAGGTGAGTCGTTGTAATTCGAGCGTTTTTTCAAAATTTCAGAGTGACTACACACAGCGCCTAAATTATAAATACTATTGAGTAAGTTAGGGCTCGCCTCAATTGATTATGTCCCATTATTGATTCGTGACTTTGCTTGGTACATAGATGGCCCGGCGGTAGTGAGCGTCAATATATTTGTCCGAAGTATATCAAAGATCGATGACGTCACAATGGTAAGTCTGACAGACTGGACCGTATCCTAGTCATTGTTACAGTATGCGTTTTAATCTAAAATTTAAATAACCGCGGTAATAACAAGTCAAATGAATGGGCAACTCTCTCCAGATTAAGTGACGTGGAGCGATTTACCCGAATATCTATGTGTATACTTCTTTTTATTTTTTACTTTCCTTTCTAATTTTCTTTCACTTATTCCCGTTTGGTGTCGACGACCAAAATCGTTTTTAGATTCGCGACTAAATGCATAACTTTCTATATGGCCATTGCGCTGAAATGGTTTTTTGTCACTAAGAGCGACCCCGTCTATTTAATTGGAATCTTCGATTTCTAATATTAGAGCTATTGGTGTTAGCTGATTTACTTTAAGACTAGATCGTTGTGTATGATTTGATCTTGATTCGGCATTAGCTTCCTGTGGTATGATGGTCTGTTTTGTAAATGATTCGTTAGTTGAAACATCTGTTCATTTCTTATTGTTTTGAACATCTGACATTTCATCTAGTTGCGGGACGATCCTCTTCTTTCATATACTGCCTTAGTCTTAGGGATTTTTTGAATAAAAGCGTATATTAAAGTAAACAAATTCTTTTTTCACAAAGGCAATGCGCCAACGTTAGCCCACGTCAACCTCTATCTACGTTCAATCAGCAAAATAGATGATTACCATATGGTGAGTGATGGGATTTGCAATGATTATATACAGCATTTAATACATTTTATTCTGAACCAAGTTTACTTTCGTATCTGTCAACTTGAATCTATTGTCTGCAAGTCTAGCCTTAAGTAAACCTGGTTCAAAATACATTTGTCAGAAACATATTTGGCAATCCGTATATTTGCACTTCGCTGAAAATTTGACGCTGTCGTATTTTTTTGTGTTTAATGGTTATGGTTTTGTTATTTGAGTTTGTTTTATAAGTTCGTTATTTTGTTTTAATGCTATTTCTTATTTAGTATTTATTCTGTAATTAGATTTCTTTTTACCTCTGATGTAAATTAAAATTACTTAAAACCAATAACAGCTGTCCTTAAGCGGTGCGGCGTCGCATTGCATTTATTGCATATTCTACATGTAAATCTAATAACACCAAACCTTATACTTCCAAATTTCATTTCGAATATTTTATTATATTTGTATTTGTTGTAATTATTTTAATCTTTTTAGGTTTTTATGTCTATTTTAAGTGATATCTAATCGAAACTGAGGCGTTCCTCTGTACAGACACTAATGGATTGGCACAAGAGTAGATAGCACCAAAATTACGAGCAAAATGAACCGCTTCGGTACCGACTGCACAGTGTACGTCGTCAATACAATTTGAAACAATTGGCTTAACGAGCGCACTCACAACCCTTACAGTATCTTCAATCGGTATCTCTACAGCGATCTGGAGTCGTACAATATCGATCACGCTTCTAGACTAGGCAATACCCCTTGGTATCCGCGGTTCGCACCCGTGCCTCTCACCACATTATTAATACTTATCATTTTATGTATCATTATTTTCGAATCATGCTTTTTATTTTAATTTTACGCATTTTATATAAGAAGAAGATATATATAAAAACTATTTTGGTCGTGTAATTTATATAACGTTGTTGATTACTGTCTTGTTCATGTGAATTTGTGTTGTGTAATGATATGGGGTTATCGTCGCGCCCGCACTCGCCTCGCGCTTGGACCGGTGGCTGTCCCAACGCAATAATCAGACACCCGACTGAAACGACAGCTAGACGTATAGTAGCTCTAGTAAACTGGCCGAATGCATGAAGGTAACAAGCATTCCTTCGACGAATGCTGTCGACGGTGAGTTGGTCATTAGGCTTCGCTTTTAACGCATGAATCGCCTCTACTCCTCGAACGTTAACTTTTGGATTGTCTGGGTTGTAATGCTGTTTATCATGAAAGGGCCTTGCGCGGGCGGGCGCCCTGCCAGCACCTCCACATTATAGATACGCTCGCATCCATCAACGTCGTCTTGTAGATAGCATCTATGAAACATCATCGTTATGATCTGTGTGACACAATTCGTGTAGAAAGGACAGGAATGTAAATTGTGGGAGATATTAATCTGTCTCTTGGTTAATTTTGGAATATAGTTTTACTTGAGGAAAATTCTCTATAAGATTCTTTGTGACAGCGTGCGTCAGAATTTTGCGACATCTTTTCTCCAAGTGATGTAGTAGGTACAATAAAATATTTGATGATCCAAAAGATAACATTCGCCTGCATGTGTTTGGATCATTTCCTAGAAGCTGTAAATGTGACGTTAATTCATTTGACTTGCTGTTGGTGTCGAGGGATCTTTATACCTTTATATTTTAGTCACCTGACGAGAGAACCTTCGACAGCACTCTTCCTTAGCATAATAAAGTATAATAAAGTTGTATTTGTGTCAATATGGCCTTGGTCGTTGATGAATACTGACTTAGGATCATTCACATCACTACATACCAATCACACAATGAACATGTACATTTTTGACCAAGGCAATACAAAACCAACAGTTGTCAAGTATAGCTTTATAGAAATAAGAAGTAGAAATAGTCATGTTCACGACATTAACTCAGATTTCATGCTACAAGATGACACTGTGAGTATTGATAAGTTTCATCAATGGCCTAGAATTGCAAATTTTTGATCATGTAGTAATAACTGTTAACGAATCAAATGAATTGATTGCTATCACTAAAATCACAATAATTGGCACATTGACAAACCACGATTAGCAATATATTGGCACAAATTTAATGTAAATTCACACCGTGTAAGCTTTGTGACATTGAGTGTAAATAATCACAGAATTAGATAGCTTTTGCGGTCGTTTATTAGAAATAAATGACTGATAATAATGAAATTAAGTAAAGCTTTTTAGAATCAGTCAAATTATAAATTCATATAGATATTTCAAATTTAGTATTTGAAATGAAACCATTGAAATATTGTCATGACATGTTGTTTTAATGATTGGTTACTTTTGTGGAACAATATTTCAATGCGGCAAAATTAGATCAAGGTAGTTGATTTACAAAATAATAAAATGTTTACAGGAATATTCTGTCCAACTGACGTTCAGAGAGCAGTGGTTAGATGAAAGACTGAAGTTTAACAACTTGGGAGGTAACTATTCTAAAGATAACATTAATAACATTGGCCCGAATAAAATTAAACCTCTAATGGTCATAGAGAAAGAGATTGAAGTGATTTCTAATAGTTAATTACTTTTTAGGTTTGTTTGAGCCAGTGATACAGTTTCACAAAGTATTCGCTATATTTTCACACAAAACGCATACCTAATATACATTCTAACAATGTAAATTGTACCAGGAATCAAACTTTCACAAGAAGAAATACCCAAAGCTATATTTCATTGACTGTTCCAAGGGTCAGCGCTCAGACAGATGTTTAAAAATAATGCACATTTCAGGTCGTCTCAAGTACCTGACTTTGACGGAAGCGAACAGAGTATGGATGCCAGATTTGTTCTTTTCTAACGAGAAGGAGGGTCATTTCCACAACATCATTATGCCGAACGTGTAAGTGACCCTTTAGTTTAGTACGGTCACCTTTTTTGATTTGAAGCATATGTTTACAAGGAAATATTCTTATGAGATGAAGATAAATATAGGCAATATTTATTATCTGAGGATAAATTGTAATCTTTGGTATATCTTGTGTTGTAGGGAAATAAATTGTAAGTTATTTTATACAGGTACATCCGTATCTTCCCGAATGGCAACGTGTTGTACAGCATCCGAATTTCGCTGACGCTGTCCTGTCCCATGAACCTGAAGCTGTACCCTCTTGATAAACAGACCTGCTCGCTGAGGATGGCTAGCTGTGAGTCCTATGATTTTTAAATATATTATTAAGGCCTAAATGCAGTGTACGCAGCGAAATACCTTTTTTAAGAAAAAAATAATGACAAATTACAGTAAAATCTTGCAGTTAGATCCCCATTGAACCCTTAAGATCCAAACCGATAAAACAGACCATTCATATGTCTGTGAGATATTGAAGGTAAATTAGAACCTGCTTGAATGAGTATTCTATCAAAGCCTTCCAGGATTAGCAAATACTATTCCTGGAAGGTAAATTGTGTGACTTGATAAGATCGAATCAAGAGAAAATGCTGAAAGAGAATAATATAAAATCGGGTGCTGATATAAATGTATTTTTAACGTTATGCTTTCCTATTACAACACCAATGTATGCCGTAGCTTTAGAAATATCAGTGATTATTAAGATAAATAATGGCTGATTGGAATTATAGTAGAAGGGTACAATAGTACATTACTATTATATAAAGCTTTACAAAGATAAGTTTAAATTGTCTACACAGTTTTCTCTATCTGGGTTAAAACCAGCAGTTATTTTAATATGCCTTGACCGCGTTTTTATGTGTGGTTTTTATAATGGGTGTCATGGGTGTTCACATTTTTGAATACCTACGCAGTGTTAATTTGGTTGTTGATTGACAAAGAATTTGTTTGTGAGAGTGACTAGCATTAGCGTGAAACTGTGTGAGGTACGGTTTTAATGGCTATTTTTAACCGTGATGGACTGATAACTGAGACTGATTTTAAAACGGAAGCTAGTCCTCAGCCACCATGTAAAATATAATTATTATATACTTTGTCCAACAGACGGCTGGACAACAGATGATCTCGTGTTCCTCTGGAAGGAAGGTGACCCTGTACAGGTGGTGAAAAATTTACACCTACCACGGTTCACGCTGGAGAAGTTCCTCACTGATTACTGCAACAGCAAGACTAACACTGGTAAGGATTGGTTAATTTGTTAAACTGACAGTATAAACCGATAGAGAAACTCTTGGGATTAAATTCTGGTACTCCAATCCAACCTCTTTGATGGCGACTGAAGATTATCTATTTGTCGTAACCCAATCCGTTATTTATTTTTGTTTATTTTTCCTCCCTTACATATTTCAATCAACGACCCAAATCTCTGCACAGGTGAATACAGTTGCCTCAAGGTGGACTTGCTTTTCAAGCGAGAGTTCAGTTACTACCTTATCCAGATCTACATTCCGTGCTGCATGCTGGTCATTGTCTCCTGGGTGTCCTTCTGGCTTGACCAGGGCGCCGTCCCGGCCAGGGTATCGCTGGGTAAGAACTTGAGAAGGCATGGTTATAAAGATCTCGATGTTGTGATTTAGGTTAATGCTTTATCCCCAATTGCTTAACGTCTTCTTAACGTCATGCTGGCAAAGGTATGGCAGTAGGAAGAGGTTATTTAAAAAAGATAAATATTATAGAGTCTGTAAATATTCCGTTTCGATTTTTATTTGACCAGATTTAGCCTGATGATAAGCGATGTAAGCTGAGACAAATAAACGCAAAACCCGGTGTCGTATTTGGCCGACATTGGGGGGCACTTGCATGTTCGATGTGTAATCGCATTGCTTCGTAAGCCTTTGTTGTAGTCAAAGACTTCCACCAAAACCTTATACAATAACACACATAGATCACCCTTAATTACTAACATTCTATGGCGATCGCAAATTTTCCGTCCAGCGCACAGCATAATTACTGAATGCGCTTCACCCATATACGCCTGTGCGTATTATACGGTACAGACGTCTGAAAGCCCTAAATCTATGTGTGAATCCATAATTGTTGGCTTCAAATGATGCCTCGTAGTGCTTTCCCAGAGCTTAATTGTTCTTCTGGCCAGTCAGAAGCTGCCCGACCTAACAGAGCAGCTGCGCCTGCTAAATTCTAATTAACAACGCCTGTGTCTCGTGAATTGGTTTAAATTCTGTAACTAACATTAAAATTTGTACTCTGACTTATCTAAACATTTGATGCTCACAGGAGTAACTACCCTCCTCACGATGGCCACCCAATCATCAGGCATCAACGCCTCTCTGCCCCCCGTCTCGTATACCAAGGCCATCGACGTTTGGACCGGGGTGTGTCTCACCTTCGTGTTCGGCGCACTGTTGGAGTTCGCTCTGGTCAACTACGCCTCCCGATCTGACATGCACAGGTACGAGTGCGGCTCTCTCGTCCGCAGGTGTCTTAACGCTGCTCACGATGGCCACGCAGTCGTCCAGCATCAACGCGTCGCTGCCGCCGGTGTCCTACACCAAGGGCATCGACGTGTGGACCGGCGTCTGTCTCACCTTCGTGTTCGGAGCGCTGTTGGAGTTCGCGCTCGTCAACTACGCCTCGCGGTCTGACGCGCACAGGTAAGTAAGCATGCGCCTCTTCTCATACGGCATCTTTAGTTCCCACGAGAACACCGACGCTAGACTTTTGAAGCCCTGTTTAGCTTGACTAGGCGCTGGCGCTGGCATGAAGAGTTATCCGTTGCGAGTGAGGCCAGTTTTGAACTTTATTAATCTAGCTAAGAGTGGCACGGTGCTAATCGTAGCAGCACTGATCGAATAACGATGTAATAGAAAGTAAATAGAATGTTTAGTACCTTAGTCCACTAAGTTTATTACATGATTTTATATTTAGTGAACTAGCGTTTGACCACAGATGAATAGAGACTAGAACTAATACGTCCCGCGCGATTCATTTTATCCACCTCCACGTTTTTCTTCTTTCACCTTTTTGATAAACTGAGTAATAACTTTGAATATACTTGCATAAAGCTTTTAGAAGCTCCAAACCTCTTTGAGCGCTACTTTTCTAGCTTTGGTATTGCGAAACTTTTTAATTTTGTTCATTCCTTTTGCACTGAAGCTTAGCTGACTTACTTAGCTACTTTATTTTTTTAGAGAGAACATGAAGAAGGCTCGTCGGGAGATGGAAGCAGCTAACCTGGACGCTGCATCGGACCTTCTGGACACGGACAGTAACGCCACCTTTGCTATGGTGAGATCGCGTTCAAAATGCCAGTAGATCATTCTGTAGACAGCTGGAATTTTTATATTGCAGTTCATTTCATTTACATTATCTTTGTTGTCGGCTATAAAATTTGAAAGTGTTTAGGCAGGTCAGAGATAGATCGGTTTGTTTGGTATGTCAGTATATTTTGTTTTGTAAGTTTGACTGTTGAAGTATTGGAATTATTTTTGCAAGTGTGTTGTGAAATACGATTACGTGATTTAGGTAGTGCCTGTACTTTACTTTGTAGTGATTGTATTATCATTTTTGTAAAGTAATGGTCTTGTTCATCGTTGGACAAAAGAAAATATGTTTTCGATTAATAAGCAACTGCTCTTAACTAATGTGTGTCAGATTTTTTTTTTCAATTCTAGTCTCATGATGATAGACTATTGGAGTTATTGTGACGAGCACGACATCATATCAAACATTTTCAGTGTCTGAAACACATCCTTTTAAGAAATTTCTATGTTGATTCTTTATATTAAACTTATGAAGCCTTCTTGTTGGTAAAAGACATCAATTAGCCAAACAACTGCAAATAAAATTCCGCTCCAATCACGATGATCATCCAAAATGGTGTACTCCCTGCCGGCCTGACTTGTCTGCAACTACAGAAACCCCTGATGCGGGGCGCCGGCGACCCCAAGATGCGGCAGTGCGAGGTACACATGGAGCCTCCGAGGAAGAACTGCTGCCGCCTATGGATGTCCAAGTTCCCGACTCGCTCCAAGAGGATAGATGTCATCTCGAGGATCACGTTCCCACTAGTATTCGCTCTATTCAATCTGGCTTACTGGTGAGTTTACGTAATATAAACATCTCGCTTGAAGTTGGCTACACAATAGCATAGGTACTAGTTTTAGTCCCGTGACTTTGTCTGCGTTATATTGATTCATCAAGTTTAATCAGTTGCTGAGGAAAATAAGGATAAACAACTCAACAAACCCACTTTTGCATTTGTATGTAAGGATCAAACAATTGGTTCTTTTGACAAACTAACAACACCATCTCTTGACCGTCTTACGACCTATACGAGGTCAGTGTCACAAAGCGTGATATCAGCTTTTGAACTTTTGATAAGAGGGTAATAAATTAAATTAGGAAAAAACAAACACAGGGCACATGTCAGTACAGAGGCAGGCTCAAGAATGAGCTCCCGAAAATAATCCCGAAAAAAATTTGCCCTGATTTCATTTCCTTACAAAATTTTCATTATAATTTCTCTCTTTAATAATTGATGTACTCGTAATAAGTTTAACGTGTTAATCCGTGTGTCTGCCCAATGATAAATACGTAGGTAAAAGGGATCCTTAAACGGATGGACCGATAGTTTCATTTTTTTGAAAGACTTGATCGAGATGGTTTTTTATAATGTGTTTAATTATTATCAGTTCATTTCCGGTTAAAGCTGTCGCAGTTAACAAAACCAAAATAATATTTTGTTAAGTAGTAATATATTTTTGTCGTCAGGTCCACGTACTTGTTCCGTGACGAGGACGAGGAGAAGTGATTCTCGACAGAGGCGGACAGCGCGGCGGCGCCCGCGCGGCTCGCCGGCGCCGTGCTCGCGCCCTACGTCCTATTCGTACTGCTCTATTGCTCCTGCCTGCGCCCTACATACGCCCCTCTTCCCTCGCGACGGCTTAGCCGCAAGTTTTCTAAGTCGTCGCGAGCTCACGTCTAATATTATTGTTTTAAAGCAAATGGACAATCCGTGTCAAGCCAAAGCCCTTGCTTAAGGAGAGAAGAAAAAAGCATTGTCAAATCAGATTTCATCATTGGTTATTAGCTTGGTGATGGTTGCCATGTTTTATCTTTGTTACAAGCTTACTGGCCAGGTATACTGGTCATTGATTAGCAGAATTTCAATTATCGAAGTCAAAATTACTTACTTACATTTCAAATGTTAAGCTATCAGCAGATTGTTTCAAATAGTATTCATTTTATTAAAACCTGCACTTTAATGTTTCTTGTTTCCTCTTTATCATTTCTTGTTTGCAAATTTACTACTTTGTTTTTTCTTTAAACTCGTCTTGATTTTCCATCTATTGCACCGACTATGCTCTGCAAGTAATTTAAAAATTAACTTTCACTTTTCTTCTTTTACTAATGCTAAACTTTTCTATAGAGCATGGTCTATTTCAATATTAATTCACTTGTTTGTTTGTTTTTCGCTTTTCTGGGTTTCTATTTTTCTTCCCTCCTCCTTCTTCTTTTTTCCTCCTCCTAACGATTAGTTTACCTCAGGTACTAGTTTTTCTCGTGAAGCATGCTCTTGGTTCTACTATTTTTATGCTTGGCATTATCATAACGATTAATATTTAATTATTAATGTTATGTTATTAATGTTATGTTATGTAAAAAAGGCAGATGTTGTGGGGCGTTAAAGGAAGGGCAATTTGATGAAATCTCGTATTATTACTATTAGTAAGTTATACATCATAGGTGCACTGAGTATTATTATATACTCACACATTCGTGAAATGCTGCTCAAAAGCACAAATAAATTTCACATCCTGTTTAATAGTA
This sequence comes from Ligdia adustata, assembly GCA_947049295.1. Taxonomy (NCBI): domain Eukaryota; kingdom Metazoa; phylum Arthropoda; class Insecta; order Lepidoptera; family Geometridae; genus Ligdia; species Ligdia adustata. Next base: position 11,715,746 of record OX346231.1, read on the forward strand.
GACTCGAACATACATTTCCATATTAATGTGTTCATAAATGTGTGTAGGTACCTATTCCGAAAAATGATAATTCATTAGGTAACTATAGATGTTATAAGCCATAATTTTCAGAACATTGGTTTCCAAACAAATGTATAAAATTCGTAGGAACTTTAAATAAAATTTTAATCGTTTTCCTATGTCATAACAGATCACTCTTTCAGTTATCATTTAGTGAACAATCAAGTAGGACAATCATTCATTAGCGTTCATTTTGTTCATTCACTTCAGAATGATTTTAGCTTTAGAATGTCATATAAGAATTATAGTAAGGATACATCATAATTTTTACTATAATTTCCATTAATTTTACGTATGTACAAAACTATTATTTCCAAAACATTTTGGATAATTTTACCAAACATAATTCTGGATAGGGCTAAGGTCTATGTTACGATAATTATATCTACCTACGAGTAAATATATTGTAAAATAAAATATATAATCTTATTGGAAATTTAGGCGATAGTGGTACTGATTTTATCTAAGAAAGGATGAGCAAAATGTGGTATATATGGTGAAGGTAATGATATGATATTTCACTTTAATTATATGAACTAAATTAAATATATGTGAACTGGACTTTATCTCTTAGATATAGAGTTCAAAAATCCTTAGTTGTTAGGAATCTAAGTACGGGGAAATTTACTTGTTGTAACAGGCCTACTTTGTAGGACTCATTTTATCCTTTATTTAAAGGACTCGTCTTTGAGACAAATGGAATTTATGCACATTTTACCGTATCTTATGTAGTATAAACATATTAAGGATTAGATAATGAATATAATATTAATGTTAGAAATAAAGTTTATTAGATAGAGTCTTCGTATGTCACCAACATTGATTTATAGAACGGCTTTCATCAAAAGCGTTCTGTTATTTAGTTCTTTCGAATAGAGCCAACCAAATAATTAATTTGCGAATCAATAATAACCAAATATCGAATGCGGTGTTAGAAGGCTATTTATAAAAACAATTTTTTGACATCATAAACACATTATTTTATTAGGACGATATATTCATTTGCACTGTGATAGATGTTAGACATATACAATCATTCGTCATTTGATAAAATATTTGAAACGTAGGTACTTCTGTAAATAAAGAGCCTACTTCTACACCTGTGTCGCTCACTGTACAGCTCTATGTATAACTATTACCCTTGTATTTAACTAAGTATCTTCATTTTTCTATTCTATACATTGTGTCACTGAACAACCATGTCTATACATGAACTTCTCTGAGCATCATCAAACTGTGACTGTACCATAAATTATAATATCACTAAAGCTGTGTTCGTTATCAAATACGTTAGCGATACAATGATATTTATGTTGTAAAACCGCTTTTTTTTATCAACTCTCTATTCTTCATTTCTATTTCGATTTCTGCTCATTTGTCTATCTCCGTCCTTAATTTTCGGCAAACTTTTAGGTTGTTATTGAAATATTTGGACAATAGTTTAAACTAGCTAATAGTTCATCAATCAGTATTTATATATATGTCTTACGTATTCTCGGGCTGTGAAATGGCGTACGTCACCTTTTTAGACTATTATCACATTTGAAATTTTATATATAAAGTCGTTAAATTCAACAGACCTTTCAGACGTGTCCGAATTTTGCCTCTCATCAGACAACTCCAGAGCTCAATCTTTGTAAGGTCAATTATACAACACCTTTACATATCGAGATACGATGAAGTTTTGGGAGATGCGGTCGATATCTAATCTACCTAATACCTATAATAAATAGAATTTAAATCGAGACATCTTCGATACTTGTACCTAGACTGCAAGTTAACAATCGAATCAGAGCTGAATAAATAGAAACCTGTTATAATTTATTTGATTTTCATCAGTAGCTAAGTAAATGTTGTGACTTATAATTACAGGATCTATTACAGATGTATTATCAGTGTCTATGTCTGAAAGGATTTTAATAAACGTATACTCATCTGTAAATGTGTTTCATTTTTTCCCTAAGCTTTTCAATTCCACAGTTGGCTATAAGAGTTGGCTCATTATGCTTAAATAGTTTCAGTTGTAAAACAAGCCAGCGTTTTTGTGACAATGTCACACGGACATCAATTCTTACCAGACATCATTTTAAACATTTATTTTTTTGTTTAATTTTTTTTTCCTACACAGCAAGGCATTTGACCACAAGTTCGCACGGAAGTCAGCGATACTGTAGCCCTAGTTTGGAGCAAGCCTAGTCTGGAATACACTCACTGGTTTCATTTACTTCTAAAGCTTTTCGATTTTGTATGCATTGAGATTCAATAACAAAATAGGCAACCTGCTAAACATGTCTATAAGTAATAAAACCCATACAATATAATAACATAGAAAACGAATAATGCACACGTATTCACCAGGTTAACTAAATTATACATTTCGTTCAATGAAAATGTATTTATCTCTAGCTACACATAGATACAACATAGTAAAAGCATCGATCAGTGTTGATTGATCATCATTTGAAAATATATTTATTTACGGCAACCATTAGTACTTACAATATCTTCACTAGCTCTTTCATTATACGAAAGCTAATCGAACCGAACCGAACTAATCTATTATATTATGAGGTATTGCTTAAAAATATAGAATGTCAATACAATAAAACAAAGGTATTAAGGACTAAGAGTACTATAACGAAATAGTAACAATAATAAAATTTGATTAACTAAGTATAGAACTATCAAATTATAATAAATAGATGAAAAGGTACTTCCCAAGGCTTGATTCACTAGTTAGTTGGTTACAAATGTTGACATCATTTAGTAAATGTTTAAGATATGGTATGATATATTTAATTCTTGGTTTCTCTAACTTATACTAGGTACTACCATAGAACGTGGATGTAGGAGCGGATAGAGGATCTAATTCTTGCCGTCTGCCTGGCATGCTAAGAACTTCTCAGCTTCTCTCTGGAAAAGTAAGAAAATAAATATAATAGGACCAGAAACAAATTAAATCGGTATCGTTATATAGATACGAGTATAAATAGTGCTAACGTGCTGGGTTTCTACAACGACACATTTAGAAGATTAGACTAGACAATCAAATTATACCAAAGATAAGGGGTTTCATATTTGGAATTAGTGGACTTTTACCTAGATTACGCAGTCTCGTCTCGCAGCGAGCCGTTGCCATCAGCTGCGTCTCAGTTTAGATAAAGCTGTAGATGCTCTGTACCTGGACTAGTTTGTAAATGGCGTAGATATGATCCTCGCTGACGCAGTCTCCGTCGGGTCGCAGCGAGCGCTTGCCGTCAGCTGCGCCTCAGCATAGATATTATAGTAAGCTGCAGACGCTCTGTACCTGGACTAGTTTGTAAATGGCGTAGATATGATCCTCGCTGACGCAGTCTCCGTCGGGTCGCAGCGAGCGCTTGCCGTCAGCTGCGCCTCAGCATAGATATTATAGTAAGCTGCAGACGCTCTGTACCTGGACTAGTTTGTAAATGGCGTAGATATGATCCTCGCTGACGCAGTCTCCGTCGGGTCGCAGCGAGCGCTTGCCGTTGCCCCAGTCGGTGCTGAACGTCAGTTGAGCCTCGGAGAGCACCATGAGCGCCATCACGACCAACAATAGGAAGAAGACTCGGCACATTTCTGTAACGAACGACAAATAGTTTTACAGTGACGCGTGTCGGATAGGGAAGAACTAAAACTAAAAGGAGTATAAGGATAATGTACTTATGCTGTTGAATAACATTAATTAAAGGATCAATTTGAATTAGGACGAACAATAAAAAAAAATCGGCGGCTGATGAATTTTTCTATAAAGCGGGTTAATTGATGTCTATTCCCATTTACATAGAAACTGTCGCGGGTCCAACCTGGACAAGATTAGCACATGACCGAAGCAGATGGCATTATGATTGAAACTTATACCCAGCAATGGGATAAAGGAAGCTGCGGATGATGATGATGGCATATAGCCGCAAAACTTAATTAGTAAGTAGGTCTTATATTTTTTAATTTTTGATTGGGATAATAAGTAAATGGTATAATTAAATATATGAAACTTACCTGATACTTTTTAAATTCCCTTCCAAAAAAAAATATTTATAGTTATTTCAGACAATTTCTAGAACGTGTTTTTAAAAACTGCAGACTCCGACTGAGCATCCGTACCGGACCATCTTCCTTTTATACCAACAATCTAACTAAACAGTTGGTCTTTTGAAGGTTTCATACGCAAATGAAGTGAAGCCTAAGAAGAGATAATGAAAAACTGCCCACTGATATGGAAAATAACCGGGAGAGGGACATCTCCGAGAAGGACTGGGTATATGTCTTGGAGGTTTTAATTAAAAGTTTAAGATTGTTGTTTAAGCAAAGGAGATATATTAATACTGCGCTTTGATAATTAGTAATCGTCCATCTAACAGTAACTGTATTTTACACATACAAATAGCAGATCTGCTAACAAGCACTAACTTTTTTGCAACACCTTAATAAACGCGAATGTTTCACCTATCTCCCTAATTTTTTTTCATATTCCAATCAAACAATTTTTTTTAAACTAAATAACTTACGCTTGAATAAAACTCGCCTGATGTAAGCCGACGATGCGGCCTAGGATGTAGCTCGCCTGCCTAGAAGAAACTGATTCACTTGAACAGAAGTTTCGAATGTTTCCGCCACTTATTATGAAAGTACCTAATAGTACTATTAATAAATGGCGCCATAGCAAACTTCTTTACCTTGTTTTTGAAATAAATGTATATGGGACGAGTTAAAATATTGTAGAATCCAAGATTAGTTAAAGACTACGACTAATACTCGAGTACCAATATCCACACACACACGTACATACTGACTTATACATACGTATTTAGAGTAACAGTTATTTTATATGAAAAAAAAAAGTTTTTCGAACATGTTCGTAGTTGCTCGTAGCACTTCGGTGATGTAATGTGACTTCGAAAAAATAAAGTAGGTACAACAATTATATTTCATCCAGCAGTATGTAAATAATAGATCTAGGCGTACAAGTATATGGTCAATAAACGTATTATTTAACAAAGCTCGTACGAACATTTGCTTCGGCCAGGAATCAAACTCCCGCTCGCTGATCTCGAAGCGAGAATATGCTAACCACTATACCATGACAAACATATCTATTATCTATCCTGCCTCAGAATATACGTATATATTCTGTGAGGATCTCTGACGTATCAAGTGTAAATGAGAAATGTTCAATGGTTTCTCTAATCAGCAGATCTATACCTATATATATACATGTGTGTATATAGGCCTACTAATGTGACTATAAAATCCCATACCGTGGACTTCCCAGCATCACAACACCCTTGCAGCTTCACCCGACCACATACTTGGTTTTAACTTCAACCAAAGATTTCTATATAATTCTTCTAAGCTTCAAGTAAGGTACCTACAAATAACTACTTATTACAGTCATTCTCGCAAGTAAGTATTTATTGTCCTAAAAAGAAAGCCAGGTTCTAAATTCGACGGTATTTTTTAATTTGTTTATTACCTAACTGATTTATTGGAGAATGGCCCGACTTGAAAAAAGAGAAATATATACCTACTTACTTTAGAGTCGTCCCATTTACTTTTTATCAAAGTCGGACCCGAGGTTGGATTTTTGAATCGGTAATATCTTTTTTTTAAAGAACTTTTATTGGTTTATTTTTTTATGTATTTTTTGCGTATAGGTATGTTTTCTGCCTATTATATGTGTAAAACAAACAAAGATGGTGTACAGACATATTTTAAGGCCTCTTTGATACTGGCGAGTGTCATGTACAATGGTTACCGGAAAGAGATCACTTTAAGCGATAAGGCCGCCATTTTAAATAATAGTTTTTTGCCTGGTTTTCTTATTTATTGGCTGGTTTTCAAATGAAAAGTTGTCTTATCTTATAGTTAACAAGATAGTTAGTAGTTTCTCCCAACTAATTGACTTTGCGACTATAGTAATATTGAAAATATTAGTTTAATCTTAAAAAAAGCTTGACTGTGTTTTTTACATTTAAAATTATTTTGCATGCCCTTGGAAAATATTATTGAAATCGGCATAAAGAGCATCAAGCATAAAACATATGCAAACGATTCAATATAATGTATGTAACGATTTTTGTAGCGATGATGGTCGCTACAAAAATCGATTAGTAGTAAAAGTGGTTAGTAGGGTCGATTGCCTTGCGACAGGTACGAGATTCGAGGGTTCGATTCCACGTTTAGACACAAATAGCCTGAGCTATCGGTGAACAAAAACGTAACGAAACCATATCATGGGAGTAGGACGTCTTCTAACGCTCGCCTGGCTAAAAACCACATGTTTGTCGTTTTCCTCCTTAAATATTACGTATTCTATTCTTATTATTGTTTATCTTCAACATCAGATATCATCATCAGAGAAAATTCAACAGACAGACGGACGGACAGACAGTGAAGTCTTAGTAATAGGGTAAAATTTTTACACTTTGGGTACGGAATCCGGAATGAATCAATGAATGGTTAATTTGTGACAAACACATTTAACAAAAAATGTAACAAAAACATATTTAATAAGTGTGTTTGTCAGATCCCGACCCCAACTCAGAAAAATGCTGGGTGCATAAGCCAGCGCTGGTCTTCCGCTGGTACCGGGCAGAGACCTCACGCACGCATCAAAATAGTTGTAAACATTTTATAATTATTGATGAGTTCCACGTTCGCAGCTCAGCCAGTCCTCTTCTTCAAGATGTTCAAGCCCCTATTAGTCCTGGTGGCGTGCATGGTGCTCCTCAGCTCGGCACAGCTGACGTTCACTTCAAGCTGGGGAGGCAAGCGCGCCGCCGTCGCTGGCACCATCAACTGCAGGAACGATGACGCTATTGCTGCCGTTTATAAACTCATACAGGTCAGAAAGCTACTTTCAGAATTACGTCTTAGTAGCCGTTTTTTTACAGATTTGAAAAGTCTTCCGTCATCGTAAAGAATTCTACAACAACGGAAAACTTTTCGAGGCTAATCGTGAGATTCAAAGCTTGTTAAATCAGGTTGTTGAACAAGTACTTTGCTTAGCCCTATAATTACTAACCATTAGTCAGGTACAACCAATCATCACCAACCAATTATCAACCATCCTAAAGCTGCTAATTAAATTGAATTCTTATAAAGCCGATATTATAATAGGTAAACAATTTAATTGTTTTCAGAACGAAGCGGAGAAACTCTTATTTTGTCAAAAACCTTGAACAAACTTCAATGGAAGCCTACTTCTGACGAACGACTACGCGCTTTAATTAACAAAGTTTTTTAGCTAATTATAAAGTTGATTTTGTATGGATTTGTATGCATGTTTTGGCATATTGTACGAGTACAAGAGATTTCAATAAATGATTGTTGATTAGCCCTGGTGTTGTGTATTTCATTTGTATGTTTAAATATATCCTACATTAGTAGGATTTCGCGTTTATAATATTAATTATAAACGCGAAAGTTTGTAAGATTGTGTAGGGATATGGCTTTCACGCAAAAACTACTGCACACATTTAAATAAAAATTGGTAGGTAAGTATAGAGATAGCTTATCGATAGAGATAACCTATAGACCGTGGATTAACAAATAGGCTACTTTTATCCTGTATTAACGCGGGTAACATAGCAGGGCGCAGCTAGAATTTTTTATAAATAGTGGCCTTCAATATACCTTGCTAGAACAAACCGAGTTAGTGTTTAAAATAGTGATTGTAGAACATTTGTAGCAATGATGCCCGATTGGTTAGTGGGGTCAATTGCCGTGCGAGACATACGAGGTTCGATCCTGCGAAATACTCAAAACTAAGAGAAATACATAAATAAATAAATAACTTAAAAGTATTAAAAAAAATCCTTGACGAAATAATCAACTAGGTATAATTATTGACCCCCATTCGATCTATTGCACTAACTAAAATGATGTCCGTTCCTTTATCACTAATAGAAACAAAATGAGAGGCGAAAATAAAAAAAACTATATATCAAATTAGTTAAGTCTAGTAAGTCTAGACATCCCGAATCATCATCATGGACAATCAAAATAATAAAAAGTTTGAATAATTGCATAAAAATAATACACCAAAAACATTGGAAGATTTAGTATCATTTTTGATATATATTTTTACAAATTCTTGCAAGAGTCGGTTCCATTTTTTATTCAAAAACACGCACGTAATTTATTAGAAAAATACACCAGTTAAATATGTGCATTGTCCGCATATTTTACAAAAGATTAAATAACAATTATAAGTTAAGAACGGTGTTATATTTTGTTTGTAAGATATCTCCGGTCCCAAAACAGTAAACGTAATTTTTCCAAAAATATGAACCAATTATAAAAGACAGGTTTACCAACATTTCAAAAATCCTATTTAAAAAATAAACGCCAACATATGTATTACAAAACGTCGCTAGATCGTATTCCGTTTTCTTTGTTAGAAAAAGTAATCTGTCAAAGTGACAGTTCCAATTAATTTTTCTCTTTTCTAGCCACTGTATCGTATTGTGCCAGTTGTAAAGTACTTAGGGTTCGACGTTTACAAGATGGTGCATTTCTTCTTGCGTCCGCTCCTGGCGTCTGGCTTCATCATGACTCGCTCGGCCTCCTGAAAGCGTCTCACTAACCTGACGAGCTCGTGGAAGGCCTGGTCTACGTTCATGCGCGCTTTGGCACTGCATTCGATGTACGGGACTTTGAGCTGGCGGGCGAGCGCTTGAGCCTCCTCTGTTGATACCTGGAATAATTTTAATGGTTATACAATAAATAAGCCTGCATGCACAAGCATTGGCTATAATTAGCATAGCAATTATTTCGACGAAAAGAACGATTGATGGCGTCATAAACTACTTCGTCACATTTTGAGCAACCAGCAAACAAGTATGCTAAACTCCTACGAATATAAAAAAAAACAATACAATAGTTGTCAGGATCAATATCGTAGAAAGTGTACACATAATTAAAAGAAATAAACATAATTATTGATCGAGGGCATTAATGAAGGTGTTACAAGTGTATTAATAGTAGATTAGTAGACAGCCCGAGATATTTAGGCGCACGGGCGCCTATAGTTCGAGGCTGCAATTGATGCTTAAACCCGAGCTAACTACTCTGCTTTACATCTCGATTGTGAGGTAAGTAGAAAATAGAAAAAAACCGGCATTACAATAATAAAATATTTTAATTGCTGCTTCAGCTTCCATTTTCATTGAATTAGGAGTGCAGCTTATATCTACACCACTTGCAGAACTCATGTTTTTTTCTTAATTAGCGTAATTATAATTTTAAAAAATCCCAAAAACAATATTTCAAGTAAAAGTTTTCTATTCCCCCTTTTTTCATCGTTTTTTAAAATTTTTTTTTTTTTTCAAGAACGAAATTGAGCTTTGTTGTTTGATATTTAAAATTGATGACTATTATACTCATACGAAGACAAGGCTGAATAGCGAAGCGACCTCTTTTGTCATTGGGCTGAATGCATGATGTCTATTGCCAGTATGATGGTTAGATGTACGCGAACTTTTTGAAAGAGTGAAGTTTTTTTTAATTACTTACCGCCCTAGGGCTTTTCTAGCTACATTATTACCCTAGAGCGCTAATTGGTCACTTACAAGCCCCATTTTAGGGTAATAAGGACCTACTTACCGAATATGAGAGATGTAAAATCTTTTATTTTTAAGGTTGATATAACACGTATATCTATCTATAGTATTTAATTCTATTCTATTTTATTGTATAATACGCTTAAAAATAAAAATAGATCAGGGTGCGGCATCAGAATGGGTGATATGTGATCATCACTAAACGAGGTACGTCGTAAATTGGATCAATTGATATTAATAACTGCATTTTGTAACAGTTTATTTTTAACACAGAAGTGGTGTTAAAAGTTTTACAATCTACGAGAGTCTGTATGTTGCTTGATAGCTTACAAATGGATGGATATATTTATACTGATCTTTTTGATTTGATTTATATTCAAACTTTTATTTGCGTTTGAATACATAACTTTGAGCGTATTACCTAAGAAGTTTAATAATTTTCGACCAGAGAGCTATTTGACAGCTGTCTCAATCGCAATCCTTATCGTGCGTCGCGCTTTGAAGAATAACAATTGCAACTGGTGCGAGAGGGATGGCATGATAACGATTGCGATGGCTGTGGTTGCACAGTAAGATTAGTCGATTGCTCTCTTGTAAGTATTAGATCACACTTATTTATCTAATTGTTTGTTACTCAACGCAACAGTAACTTTGTGTTTTCCTCGAAACAATAAGGATAACCCGCGCTGCTGACGTATGAAACCTTCATTCATAAAATCATACGAAAACCCATGTGACAAATAGTATGTTTACTACACAAGTGATGCCTGTAACGAGTACATACAAAATAGTTATTTGTTATACAAGAGTGCAAAGTTGCTTTTTAAACGCGTGCTCAATTTCGATGACCGTGCGAAGCGAAGGATTCTAAAATTGATAGAAACATGAAAATTGGCAGGCGTGGGAATCAAAAGAGCAATACACTCTGGCATATAAAAACAACTTTTGCACTCAGATATCGATGAGTAAAAATACTCTTTCCGAGATAGGATGGAGGATGAAAAAACCGAAGTCCTATACAACTTCCTTACCCTTTCAAGCAAAACAAAAAGAAATTTACAAATTGATCTAGTTGTCTTCTTCCAATACAGTTGAATTTAGTACCTCCAGAGGTTTTTGGCAAGTCGGTAAGAACAACTGGCAACCGACTTAGATTTCGCATTTTTCATTTATATAGCAAACTACTGGATCTTATTTCGTAAAAAAGAGTTGACTCAAAAATGTATGGAGCTCCGGCCAGGGCAGTGCACATGATACAATAAATACGTTAGGGACTATTAATCTTTAGTATATCAACCAAATTCAAAATAACGTAACTTATCGCAGTGTACAAAATTAATATCGAATCAAAATACTTCCATGTTATTTTTACGCAAAAAAGTGATTTACGTGTTTATATTGGGTCAAAATTGACATTTGACCATTGAAATTAACCTAGGATACAAAAATATCCCAGGGATGCCAAAATTCCACTACAATTCACAAAATTTAGATATTTTTGTACACAATGAAGGAGCCGACTGACGCATTATTCATTTATACACAGTATTAACAATATCATTAGGCATTTTTTGGTAGACGTACGTATGCCATCCTGGCCGAAAATGAAACAAATCCTTTGTATGGGACTTGTAATACACCCTTTTAAACAAAACAATAACTTTCCGAATCAGTTCTAGGTTTAGGTCAATTAATGCGTAAGTTTTTATAGGTAAGTGGCAAATTGAGACATCACAATTAATCACTTAAACTACCATAAAAATCCCAATATAGTCTTTGGTAAAACCATAAATGGCGGTAGTGTATAATTTTTATTGTGTAAATATGTATACAAAAATTAATGAAAAATAATTTAGTATTGTATCCTTATTAGTCTCCATGCCATTTTACCTATGGCTTTATTTTGTTGTGTGACAAAGTTTTAGTTTTTAATTTCATTGTATGTATATATGCATTATACATACAATAGCAAAACCCTACAATGCAAAGATTGAAAATTAATGACATTGCTAGTTAGAATATCTTATATTGTTTGGGTTAAATCTTAAATATACTAATCAACAAAGTAATCATAATTTTATCTCAAGTAAAATAATACTTTTTATTTATTAATTGTTTTATTATTTATTTGTATGCCTACATAGTCTCAATAAAAAATATGCCAAGCTTGGGTAGACATTTTTGATATAAAAAGTATTATCTATACATCAGAGTTTATCACATGTAGAAACCTTGCGAATGATTCATAAAATTCCTCTAAATGAAATAACCTTGCATTAATCCAGGGTCGATTCAATCACTTTCTCTCTTGGGTTACAAGCAATCATTTTGGCGGTCACAAAGGCATAAGAAATAAATTACTCAAAACTGTATGATGCATGGTGAGTAGTCTGTAACATCCAGATCGATGTAATGTCAATAGATATCAAGTACAATAAACTGATCATTTTAGTTATTTCTTCTCTTGTTTGAAATGGCATACTTTCCAGATTTGTATTGCCACAGGTCGAATAGAAATCAGTTGCCACTTTAGAAAAGAAACAGCTTCTGTCTTTAGGAAATCCATTTGCCCCTTCTAACCTTGACCAGATGCTACTGAAGTTTCCCCAAACTGATGTACTAGCTGATAAATTGAGTGTACTAGCGGGGAGGTGTAACACATATTGTGAATCTTTAGAATAAGTTTGTAAAAAAAATAATATTTTGTATATCTGGTGTATTTAATTTAATTTCTTTGTGCTTTTAGAGTGTAATTTTACGTGATAGTTATTTTAGATTGTTGTATATTTTAGTCAATATTATAAGTAGAGAGTATAGCGACAGGTTAATCCTGTAATGTTTATATTTATGGTGTCATTAATAAATAAATTAAGCCACTGGGAACAGATTGAGACTTACATATTTATTAACACCTAAAATAGCAAAATTAACACTTACAACTCTTTGATGGTCCAAGTCAGCTTTGTTTCCGACAATGAGCATGGGGAACTCGTCTCGGTCTTTAACTCGTAGAATCTGCTTGTGGAACTTGTAGAGTTCATCGAAGCTTGCATGATCAGCTACGGAGAATACGAGGAGGAAACCCTCACCGGAACGCATATACTGTTCTCGCATTGCACTGAATTCTTCCTGGCCTGCTGTGTCTAGAACTGTTGATAGATAGACCATATGTCAAAACAGCAAACTTATACATCATAATAACATGATATTCGGTAAAGCTGTCACATATATGTATAAAAAACTAATGTAGAACTTGTACAGAAAACAATCTATGATACTCGTAGCTGTTATTTACATCAAGTTACATAAATTATAAATGCTAGCACTTTTATGTTAGGTCTTATGTGTATATGTTGCGGCTTAGTTTTTACAAAATATTGAAAACAGACATAAATGTATCATTACAAATACAGTAGGCATTCTCTAATGATAGAATACATTCTGTGTTATCCAGACACACTCCAAATTATATCTACATAATATTATATAATAAAACTGTAGAACTTAAACTTTTTTACAAAGAAAAAATACTAAATCCCAAATCAGGGGGATGTAAATAGTGTTGTGTTTGTTAGGGCTTTTCTCCAAAGCCACCAATTTAAATGACATTTTGTATGATGGTAGTTTTTATCCCTGGTCAATATACATGAATAGGACATATTTTTGACCCAGTAAATTAAAGAGAAGGAATAATAAATGCCATGCTGACGAAGTTGTGGCCATCAGCTTGTAGTTGAATAAACAACACAATTTAAGAAGTTATTATGTTGCGTGTCATCACTACATACAACTTGGAATATGAGACTTTATCAATAAAATTAAAGGTTTGGTTCAATAAATGATTCATGTGTTACAAAATGAAAGAATATCTGCCTTTCTAAGGCAGAATCACAAAGCGCAGAGGAAGATGGTGTGATATTGTCAGGCATATTACATCTGCTCACAATCATATAGCATGATGATCACACTTTGCCAAGAGAAGAAGAAGGCAGCACTACACATATTTTGTATACCATATCCTATACACATGGCTAATGGTACCGACAACATTCTTGTATCAAAGGGTCATTGTTCCTACACTTATTTTCAGGGTTATCCACAACCTACGTATGATGTGCCACATTCCACACCTACAAACACTAGCACCTTGTTTACACACCGCAGCGTTAAAACACAACCTAAGTAAACTTACTATCTAATTTTGCTGGTACGTCGTCTATAACACATTGTTTTGTATAACTGTCCTCGATTGTAGGGTCGTAATCCGTCACGAAATAGCTCTGCAAGGGAATAATAGGAAGTTTTAGCGCCAGATGGGACACAGTGGGCGTCTTAGCCTTCCACAGGCCTTGACATCCAGTCTTACAAACTATTTTTACAAATTAACACATCGGAGTAAAAGTCTGGTAATTTAAGCCACTACTGTCTAAATACTTAGTTCTTTGTCCAAAAATACTAAGGAAGCATTGGCCGTGATAATTGTTAAGTGTTTGTTTTATAAATATGGATATATACCTGAATGAACTGAATAGTAATAGCACTTTTTCCGACGCCGCCGCCGCCGACCACTACTAACTTATAAGTCTGGGCCTGGTTTGGCCTATCACCCGGTCTCGACATTGTTAATTCTTATTTATTAATAAATAAGTCCCTATATCTATATATTTATTCACAATAAAAATATGTCTAAAATGAGCTAAGCAGACACTGCATGACACTTAAACATAGAAATAGTTTTTTTCAATAAGTCACAAGCGCGGTGACTCAACGCGAGTAAGGGAGATAGTTCAACCCAGGGCTCCATAATTATGAAAGAGAAAGCACATGTACGTTCTATTCCTCCATGGTTTCTCTCACTCAACCAAAGACCTAGAGACATACTTAGACACTAGGTATGTTTCTTGCTTTCACTCACACACATAAACAAAGAAGACAATAGGCAACAACCATGTAAATTGTAATTATTTGTTCCGTGAAATTAATAATCAGTTATAATTAACTTAATCCATTCATCCTAAAAAGTAGAATAGCAGTTATCATTGTATCTACAGTATTTCATTAGAATGATCTATAGTAAGTATGTCTATGGCCAAACCCCTTGAGCATATGGGCGATAAAAAAAAACATGTTAGGTTAGGTATCAACTACATTTGTTGTCATTTCTACGATTTTTGAACGAACCGTTTTTGTTTTTTTTGAGACTTTGTTGTTTGTGCGGTTGGGGTTAGAAATTCGATTCGATATAATTCAATGAAACTCAGCTGATAAAATGTTTTCATCAAGCACTCAAAGAAAGTTTTGGACATTTAGTGAAGAGAATGAATTAGCACGCCTCCGAGAACAGCATAATTTAGCATACATAACAAGGCATGGGGCGCAAATAGACGAATTTCAACGACACAACTTTTTCTTGTCGCCTGATGAAGAAAGGCAGCTCTTAAAACAATATGAGCTTCATTTGAAAGAGTTTTGTAAGAGGTTTAGTCCGCCAATGCCTAAAGGAGTCGTCGGTACTGCATTTCACTACTTCAAGCGATTCTATCTACATAATTCCTCAATGGATTACCACCCAAAGGAGATTCTGGCAACCTGTGTGTATTTAGCGTGTAAAGTTGAAGAGTTTAATGTTTCTATTGGTCAGTTCGTGGCGAATATTAAAGGAGATCGCAACAAGGCTTCCGACATCATATTGAACAATGAGTTATTGTTGATGCAACAATTGAATTATCACCTGACGATTCATAACCCATTCCGACCCGTAGAGGGCTTTTTAATTGATATAAAAACTCGATGTTCACTGGCAAATCCAGAACGTCTACGAATGGGTATTGATGAGTTTCTAGAAAAAGTATTTCTAACTGATGCTTGTTTACTTTATGCTCCTTCACAAATAGCCTTAGCGGCTGTCTTGCATGCGGCGAGTAAAGAGCAGGAAAACTTAGACAGTTATGTCACAGACATGCTATTTCGTGATGCTGGTCCTGACAAACTTGCAATCTTGATTGAAGCAGTGAGAAAGATTAGATCTCTAGTTAAAATGGTTGAAAATCCTGTCCGTGAGAAGGTAAGGGTCATAGAGAAAAAGTTGGATCGGTGCCGTAATCAAGAGAATAATCCTGACAGTGAGATCTATCAGAGAAGGATGCGAGAAACCCTGGATGAAGATGACCCTCCTCCAGGAGCCAGCAGGATGTCTCTAGACACAAGTGGAGTGTCTCAAGTCCTATCACCATCAGCATCATAAAATGATTTCACTTCTGTTATATTATACTTTATATTGACTAAAGCTCGGACTCGGCTGTTGATAAAAAAATTACTAATAAATTACATTTGATGCTATGTCTGCAGAGTCAAATATGTTATAACCAGGTTTCTTTTATACATCTGAATCATTGTATGTATCAAAACAAATTTTTATATAATTAAAATGACTTGACAAATATACCTGATTGATAACTCTTATAACTACTTTAACTTGATCACAAAGTAAACATTTACTAACCTTAACAATTTTCTTTTTGATTTTGTTACCAAGTTTAAAAAAAGTTTTGATTCTAAATAATAACACAGGACTTATCCATGAGTGTGTAAACGACAATATTTTTTATTGCTTACAATGTTAATGGCATTTTAACACTGGAATCTGATTTTTTATATTCTGGCATCTGCATACATCCTTTTATCCCATAAATACGAAGATAATCCTGTAGACTAAATGAAAATATGATATTAGCCATAATATATCGAACATATTTTTATGCATTTAAAACATTAAAAAAATAATACTCTTATAAACAAAGATATTAAATTCTGATATTACAACTACAGTAGACTAGCTGCGCTCTGCGGTGTTACCCGCGGCAATACAAGATAAAAAGTAGCCTGTATAATAATCCAAGGTCTAAGCTAGCTCCTTACCAATTTACATCCAAATGGGTTCAGTAGTGTTTGCGTGAAAGAATAACAAACATATCCACACATTCTTACAAACTGTCATGTTTATTACATTATACAGCATGTGACAGAGAGGTGTGCTAATACTTAACGGTGTTAGTCTACCCAGTAAATTAAACCGTGCGTAGAACATATTGCAAAATTAAAAAAAAATGAGTCCTCTGACCAATTTAAGTATGGAAACTTTTTTTGTAAATTTTGAAAAATTTGTTCTGCAATTTTGTTCATGTTGATGGGTAGGGTAGTATTGTCACACCTTTCCGTTACACGTTGTACATAGTAGGAAGTTGGATAATAATATATTTATTTGATACCAAATCTTTGTAGAATTTTCATACTAATAAACTAAATATATTTGTAAGCATTTTATTTAATATTATAAATTTTACATTTAAATAACACATGTACATTGACCATTATTCTATAAGTATTATTGTGATATTTCATACAAAGGTATAAATGGACCAACTATTCATGAAATCATAAACATTTCTGTAGTAAACATTTTATAAAAATACTTCCATGCATTAATATTTCATAGTAAGTAGAGTTCGTAAAAAATTTAGAATATAATAATTTTGGTCTTTACATTATCAATGGTTCATTATATTAAACATATTTCTTTCTCTTGCGAAGTATGATTTATGAGCATAATAATTATATACACATTCAAAGCAGTACATCTATTTTCCTACAACAAATTCTTTCCAAAAAATATTTTTTTGGAAGATAATATCAGTTAGAGTACAATACAGCAGACATTCAGTTACTACAACATACATACACATAGGATTACTTAATCATGTAAAACTCAGTTCTCTAAATACCAATCCTTTTAATTTTAAATCATTTTGAATTTAATAAATTTTCTTAATAATGTAAGAATGAATAGTAGTGCAATACAATGACTAAATAACAAGCCACACTTTAACTTAGGCTCACTAAAATTGTTTCGTATTTATGCAGCGACAAATTCTATTATACTCCAGCTTGACGACCGCCGCCGCCGTGGTCTAGTGGCTAGCATGCTTGCTTCAAGATTCTACCGTCCAGAATTCCCGGTCAGGACAGGTCTTCTAACTATTTGCATATTATCTGCCTGGAGATACCACGTAGTATCTCCGACACAGGAGAAATCTTAGTGGGGAGCTATGATGAGTGTGAAAAGTTTAATTTATTTTATTGATTTTATAAGTCCTAGGCTCCACGAGAGGATTGTAGTAGCGTAATAGTAATTGATGCCTATCTAAAACATAGCAATAAGTTATATAAAACAGCAAAGTTGGCAAGGAGCAAATATACAAATAAAATATCTTATAACTAGATAGCGATTGTCAAAAAGTAAATTATATGTTTTACTGATATAAACAAGGTACCTAACACATATTCTTTAAATGAGCTATCCCGCTCGTACATTACAACATTTTTGATTCAACTAACCTTTAGGAAGATTTCTAACAATCTGGTACGCGCAAAAACCCGCGTACCAGATTGTTAGAAATCTTCCTAAACAAAATGAATCGAACACGTTAGTTTTCTAAATAAGTTTTTTTTGTAAGGAAATGCGAAATTTCAGTTTTCTATTTTTTTTAAATGGTAGAACTAAAGTTTTTGCTTATGGTTATCTAGAGCCAGCCTCAAGAAGATGGTAATTAATAACCAGTGGCCCTGTATATAATGCTATTCAAAGCACATTCCTACCTTGAATATAAAGCTAAAGAACTTGAAAGCCTCAAAAAGAAACCTCTTTAAAGCTGTTGCAATGTACGAATCAATCTCTCATTTGGGGCTTACAACCTCCTCGTTATGTTGGTTAGTTCTTATACTTGTATCGATCAGCCGGGGTCTGTGGCGGCGCGGGCGGGTCGGGCGACGGAGGAGACAGGCTGCTTCCCGCCACCCCACAAGCCTGATCTCAGTCAGCCGTCCACTGGTAAAATACAAATTAAATAATATAAATAATAACAAAAAAAAGTTTTTTATTTTTTTACAAATTTTTTTTAGATTAAGGATATCTTGCATCTCTTGCAAGTATCTCGTCATAAACATTCTTCCTCTTCAAGCCGCCACCTTGTTATTTCTTTGTATGTTTCAGAGTATATCCAGCTCATTCGCATCCATCTGCTATATTTCTGAGCATATCTAAGTAAGCGTTAATATTATTACCTTTAGCTCGGAGCCGCCCGCTTTGCTTAACTCTTGCTCCCGCCGGTCCATCTCCTCGCTCTTCATCTGGTTGCGCTTCACTCGCTCCGGATCCTTGACCCCTCGCGCCGCCTGCTCGTTCGCACGCCGTTCTGCTGCCTCTACCTGCTGGCGACGACGAGTCTCCTGCACAAGATCAGATAGGAGTTAGTCATAAAGTACAATGTCAGGGATGTAATAAGCCGAGGGGGCGACCTGGGGGCACTCTTCTCATCATGATAATTAATATTCACAATAGAACCGAACTACAGTTAAAAAAGTGGTTCCACACATTATGTCAACAGTTCAAGTTTGTTTCCTTTTAGATTAGAGAAAGTGGTTTATCACATTGAGAACAGTAACTCCCTTTTAGCTTAGTATACCCCTAACCAATAATTATGATTCAGTAGTAAATAATAATATCAATGCATACTTATGTTGAACCTAGAAACTTAAAAATTAGGAGAAATTATGCTCTTTAGCATAAAGTTTTTGCAAGGTCCTTGGAAATTCTTTGACTAAAGATCTTTCCAAAAAAGCAAGTAATAAAATTAGGAGTGGTGAAGGGCAGCAGGTTATGTTGTATAAAGCGCCTTTCTTACCTTACAAGTCACCAAGCATGCTCAGGGTAGCGACAATGGTCTCAAATTTCACATGCAAAATACAACATCGATAGTTGTTTTAAATAGAAAAAATACAATACAATGCAAATACAAAATTATTTATTTGACAATACATAGTGACCATGTTATTGGACCCACTGGCTCCGAACTAGTTCTGAACTGTATGTCAGTAACCAATGGTCTTCCTGTAATATCAACCTGATAATATAAGAATTAGGCTGCATGTTTTTAAGTTCATTGTAGTCAAATTTATATATCCATGTAGATATTATTTTTCTTACATCATTATTGCTGTATTTTTTTTAAGCTCTTTATCTATTTTATTATAAAGAAGTTGGACAAACTCTTCATACATTTTTGTTTAAACCTTCGTTTTGCTCATGGCACAGGGAACATCTATCCCGTTTTGCCAGCATAGCAGATACATATTTTTTTTTTTGGTATAGTCTAGACACATACATAATTAGGATGTAGTTTATGTTTTCTAACACCTATATTTCATGGCTCAGTCATATACAATTAAAAGCCTTAAAAACCCATAACATAATGAATAGGCAATAAAAGGATTCACTTCCCCTTACAAATTATTTATTTAATAAAATATTTAAAAAAACAAGGTATTTTAAAAAAAAGTGATTACAGTCTTCCATTATGGCAGGCGCTGATAGAACTTTGTCAGTTATTTTGATTAAAAGCATCCTATGAACTGATTGTGATAAAATATAAATGAGAGCACTCAAGAAGTATACCCAATCAAACAAGTAATATTTTTTACAATTTGGTAAAGCCTTAGAAATCAGATAACTTACATTAAAAAAACATACAGTTGAATTGAGTACCTCTTCTTATTTGGAAGTCCGTACAAAAATATATAATCGGGCTCATCAGAATGATTATTATTTTTGTATGTACATACAACGTATAGTAAAAAAACCTGATTGTAATAAGAATGAGAAATTAAAGGTAGGTTGGGGTACATTCAGTGAAAAAAATATTAAACTTGTCAGAAAAGTATGATCGCGAACGGTGCTAATAATATCATTCTGCAAAGTATTCATGATACCTGTATATCTGATTAGAAAGTAGGAAACGTGTCTGTATCTACTAAAATTTTAGTAATGCTATCTATACTAAGCGTTCTTTATTAACTTACGATGTCAGGAGTCGGCACATCTGTGGCTGACGGTCTACAGCAGGACGTGAATATCCCCATTGTGATAGAAACTTATTATTTTTACAATACCCATAGAAAAACACCTTTTCTTATCAATTTTATCATCGTAATCACACACATCAACAATAATTTTCGACAACTTCGTTGACCTTTTGACAGATTCTGACTTCGTGACCTTGGGCTGTCAATAATGTCATAGTTGTTGAACGAAATCTCTATATTATATTATTAATAACCGCAAAAAATTGGTAATATTATTTTATGCCCTAAAATACAAAAAATAATATGATTTCATTATAACAATCTAAAATTATTCATCGAAATCAAAATTTACTGATTATAGATAGTTATAACAATTATAGGCTTTTGATATATTCATAAATTGCATATTAAGAAACTAACCATTCTCATCCATATAGAATTTATATTAGCCATGCTGGAGATGAATAGATGATTTTCTTCGTGATGTAAAATTCGTTTTGAAATATGTAAAAAACTGTAAACGAATAAATTAATTGATAGAAACACCAACTCACATACAAAAAGTATGCCTAAAATATACCTGCACGGATTACGATCAATAAAATTCAAAATATTACCAAGTCATAAATTGAAAGAAATAGGTCAAGTGTGGCGCTCCTCATCAAAATTTAAATTAATTAAAATAGAAAGGCCTGTGAGAAACGGAAGGATTTTGAGATTTGATGAGTTTCTGTGTTTTATCTAAATACGTAGTTTCTTAAACAATAATGCAAATAAAAAGTTATCAGTTTCAGGCCAATTCGAATAATCTGTTCTATAATCGAATACGTAGTTTGTTGCATAGTTTGTTCATTGTGGTATCGAGTTGCTGAAGAGGTACAACCCTAACGCAAAGTACATTTTCTTGGGGACTGTAGAAAATTGTAAAATAGATCGGAAAATAGCTTTTAAAAATGCTATCACGCGTAGCTTTGCGTTCAGGTATGTTCAAATTACAAGCTTAAATAGTTATGTCTTTAGAATGTGAAGTGGAAATGCAGTTTTAACCTTAACATTGGGTGTTACTGTGGTTTATGTAATCACTACTTTGACGGATGTCTTCGCACTTGCGCTTCATGTATTTTGCGTAAAACTACACAAAAAACCTAGTTTTCATAGTATACTGCAGCCTTATTAAGACTTGAAGTTAGTAGAATGATACTGGCCAGCCAGAAAATATTTTTTATTTGTAACCTTAAATAGTTGGTACAGCTGATAAGATATATCTCACCTGTTTCAATCAATTAATAAAAATTGGTTAACGAAATACTTAAATGAAACATTTATATTTTACTTAGCAATTAACAGGTACAATGAGTTCTTCAAAAATATGTAAAAAGAAATACATGTTTGTAAATGTCAAAAATATTCCTTGTTTGTTATGTTATGGGAAGTGTGTTGTTATAACAGTATGCATAACAATTATCACTTTGTCCGAGTCAAATTCATTCTCTGATGCCTAATCAACATGTTTTAAAAATGTAATTTTTTTAAAGTAATGTATGATTAATGATTATTCCACAGTCCTTGCAAAACAGTCCTCCACAGCGCTAGTAGCTCGTGGCTCGGCGTCTGCTGGTGGAGTGAGAGATGAGGTGAACTTCCCTCGTCCCGTGCGTGCCGCTGAGCCTGGCAAGGTGCGCCTCGGCTTCCTGCCTGAAGAATGGTGAGGATCACTTTCTGGATATACATGATTATAAGACAGGCTATTGGGGTTGACACCAACTGACTGAGGAAAGGAATTTGCCGAGCAGTAGGAAATTCTAGGGTAGCAACCATTATTAGACAAATCAGATCTATGCTAAGAGTGGTTAAACTTCTTACTGTATGATCACACTGTTTTGAATAGCCAATCAAAACAGTGAGTATTAATCAATCTACATTATGTTACCTGCAAATGTAGTTTTGTGGATCTTTTTAATGCTTTCTTTGATTATCAGTAGTGAAAGTTTGCTATCCAAATTGTCAATGTCAAACCTTGCCAAGCTGATAATTTTATAAAATTTAAGTACAATTTGGTTGCTGATTACAAAATACAAATTTGACATTTAACAAAAAACAAAATTTGTTGTTCTAATAAACAGCCTATTTGTATAAAGATTTTTTAGTAAAGCTGTCTAAACAATGTCGTCATTAAACCATAAATTATGGAAATATATATTTTGAGATGGTTACAACACTACTTTTGTTAAAAAATTTAGTAATTTGAATTAATTTAATTTTGACAAACAATAAAACCCACAGTTAAAAACATTCAGTACATCCCAGATAAATAATCGTGAATTATAAAACATACTGTGTGTTCCAGGTTTCAATTCTTCCACTCAAAGACGGGAGTGACGGGTCCGTACACATTCGGTGTGGGTCTGTGGACGTACCTGTTCAGCAAGGAGATCTACGTCATGGAGCATGAATACTTCACTGGTCTATCCTTGTTGGTGATGGTCTACGTCGCTACTAAGAAAGCCGGCCCACAGATCGCTGCTTGGCTGGATAAGGAAGTTGATGTAAGGATTGAAAAATTTAATAAGCAATTAATCAATGGAGGTATTAAATAGCAAGTAAAAATAATAGTTAACAATAGTGTGGTCCAAATTTATCAGAGTCTTTGGATACTACATTACAAAGAATCAATAGCAATAAATGAAATGAAATAACAAAGAAATTTATGATAGGCAATAAAATGAGAAATTAGAAGGCAGAAGAGAAATACACTTTTATGCAAAGCCTAATTTATTACGTTAAGTTATTAAGGTGGTCTAAAGATTTTCAAATCGTGTTGTTTTGAAGTTGCTGCCATAGTTGTCTCATTTTTTCAATCTGCTTTCGGTTTATTTGCAGCTGAGCATATTTTTCTTTATAATATTTACATATATTTCTTTACATATATTACATGTATTTCTTTATATATCTACTTTATGTGTTTATGTTACTGAACTCCTCCTAAATGGCTGAATAGATTTGAATGAATTTTTTATGTATGCGTTTGAGTGACACCCCAAGCGGGACGTCAGTGCAGGACTTATCGCTCCCACACAGAATAAGAATAAGTGGCAACCTTGATGGTTTAGATTCACAAATTAGATGTAAAAGAGATGGCGATGTAGTCAGTATTAAGCTTTTTGCAGGACAGTCTCTGTCGGCTCCGCTACTTTACCTATAAAAAGCTATCGCAAACAGTTGAGATCAACTTTTCAACTTTCAACAAGAACAATTCAATCCTTGAAACAAAATCTATTTTGTCGAATCCATTCACGCAATGTTTACGAAATAATGATGGTAAATTTTTAAAGATAATAATTAGAGTACATGCATCAACTTTTCAGTAAAATAGAAATTGGGTCAGGTATTAGGAATCCTAAATACTGTTTAATATTATAAATATTTTATTTCACAATGCAGGCGAAGCTCCAGGCTTAAGCTTGAATTTAATATTTTTTGAAAATTAATATTCTAGGCCGTAGAGAAGTCTTACAACGAGGAGCGGGAGCAGTCTGTCAAGTCCCTACAGGAAGCCATCGAGGCTGAGAAGGAGGCTCAGTGGCGCGCCAACGGTCAAGAGCTCCTCATCCAGGCTAAGAAGGAAAATGTACTGCTGCAGCTCGAGGCCGCTTACAGAGAACGTCTCATGAACACTTACACTGAGGTATGTTGATAAATAAAATTACTAAACACTTTATTGTCACTACAAAAATACATACATAATTGTGTACAAAAGGCGGTCTTATCGCTAAGAAGCAAACTCTTCAGTTATCTGTAAAATCTTCTTTAAAAAAACAAGTTTCGTCAACTAGGCAAATAACCATAGCCCACCACTATTTTAAAAAAAGTTCTTAATTGTCACTTCACGACTGAAAAGAGGTCAGATTGAAATTTTTATTTCTGTTTGTCCTCTTGCAGGGACAAATTGAGGTAGCAAATGGGAATAAATCTTAATTTTTTTAGGTTCAAAGGCGAAAACTGATCATTGCACTCATCATGACAAGCGACTCTCAGAATGTCGAGAATAAATCTGGAATCTCCAATCTTATATCTTGTGGATCAACTTTTTATATGAACCAGCCAATTTTATTTCTGAATTCGGGGTTGGTCCTTTATTGAAAGTTGTTCATCATGTTGAGGACAGTGACCCCCTTTCGGCTAGGTGCTGCATGCACCCCTAATCAATGACTTTGTGTAAAATTTATAGAATGGCGTAATTTACAGGTGAAACGCCGTCTCGACTACCAGCTCGAAAAGACCAACGTAGAACGTCGCCTGGCACAGAAGAACATGGTCTCCTGGATAGTCAGCAACGTGACCAAGGCAATCACCCCGGACCAGGAGAAGCAGACCCTGGACCGCTGTATCGCTGACTTAGCAGCCATGGCAGCCAGGAAGTGAACTCAACAATAGTGTCTATAGGAATGTAATTTGTTATCTAACTTAATAAAACGATAAATCAAAGTTATGTTTGATGTTTTCATTTTGTAAATGTTTTGGTTGAATAATGTTGTTTGAGAGATAGGCTCTTATGTAAAAGAGTTTATGCTATGCAGAACAATTATTATGTAGTAGTTTACCGAGGCAGTTTTGTAGAAGTACTTTATCTTACGCTCAGCTAAATGGCAAACAAAATAAACGCCTTTAACTTTATGGTAATGTTTTTTACTCTATAAAAACTAGTTGGTTCCTAGTTACTTTTAGATGATTAGATTATTAGAATTTAATTATGAGTTTGGTATGGTCTGGGCCTGTCACAAAGGTCTGGTAAATGCCAACTTCGATATCTAGAGCAGCCATCATAGTCGTTGGTTCCTCATTGGACCCTATGCACATGCATGATGCAGTTAATTGCAGTGACAAGAGATTAAAATCTAACCGCCATATTAGAGAATTTGAGCCTCTTACAAATTAGACACAACAGTTAGTCTTAGTCAAGCAACATCGATCTTCACTTGACTACCGAAAGAAAATATATTTTAGCGAAAGCAATGCGTACTGAACACATACCAATGGTGTTGCATATAAAATATATTCAAGGATAAGGAAGGATTAATTAAAATTTTGACAAAAAAATATATTTCTAAATTCATTGACTTTTTAATTTTATCCTTGACTACCTATATTTTTTAAGGACAACCCTATTGGTATGTGTTCAACAACATATTTTGTTCGCTAAAATATAGGTATATTTCATTCGGTAATAATATAGGTGAAGGTCGGCGTTACTTGGTATATAAAGTAGGAATTAGAAAATAATTTTACATGACTCGCTAAGTAAGAGCGCTCGATCTCAAACGGGGAAGATTATTTTACCACAACACCTGATAGGTACCGTAAAAAACAACTTCTGTGTCATACAAAAAAATATTGACCTTAGATAATATTGATGGAGTAACAAAATATTTCTCGTGATGTCTGGTTTGATTTTTGACTTGTTATATAATATACAAATATAAGAATAATATACTATAAAATTCTCGTTCATCCGAAAACTTACACCAAAGCTGGCACCTAAAAATTTGCCTTCGTTCGAAGCCATAAAAACGAGAAACCTTCATAACATGGTATGGACGTTATGAATGCTCAAATCAGCTGTGACAACTGTCAATTTTTTTGCGTCTGTCTTCGTTGCGTGTGTTGGTTAGTGTTGTGAATATATTTAGGCTCATAAATCAAGTTTTATTACATAAAACTAATAATGACTGACTGCGAAGTTGGTGATAAGAAGGTAATAAATAGTTTTATCTACTTTGCCTGTGTGTATACTTAAGAGCTATCGACTTATCTAGCTAATGGTGCTCTTCGTATTTATTTATCTCTCTTGACCTTCCCACGGCTTAGAGGTTACCAAATATTGCCGATAATAGTTACATATTCTTTTAATTATTCTTATGAGCCATTCCACATATCTTTTCCCTCGTGTAAGCTGAATTTTAGTAACTTTTATGAGACGCCGCTAGATAGGTAATATTGATTTGAATAGTTTAATAAACCCAATTTTTTATGAAAGTTCTTCTGGCCTTTTGCCAAATTTAACGTAAACAATAAAGAATTTAGCTATGTAGCTAAAAATAATGATATATTACACACAGGAAGTCTTAAAACAATGTTGAAAAGAATCCGAAATGAAAACTATATCAGGTATTTACCTAGATACTCTAATTATTTGAAATAATGTCCATTGTCGGTTTGTCTAAAGGTCCTAGCTTCTATCAGAAATAATAGCTATTCTTATACATACATTGAGTAATATTCATACATTTGAAAAGTATTTGAATTTTATATCCTTCTATATATTAGTCACAAAGTTCTATTAGTAAAAAGAAAATAGCAACTTTTTATACCAAGTATAAGTGCTATTTTAGCTTGTGTGTCTGTAGCCCTGCACTAACTATGTATGACGCTATGTTGAACACTTTCAGGCAGATAACACGCGGCTGAAGCCTGCGGTAAGCTTTCACTTCTTTATTACTATTTAATTATATTACTGTTTACTTAAATTGTTAAAATTACTAACTCTTAACAGAATATGTTCTAACAACTATATCTATACTTATTTGCATCTGCATGTATTCTTTTACTAATAATTGATGTTTACTTATTTATTAGGTGCTTACATATGAAATTGGCGTTTTGTCGTACTGGCCACTTTGATCTCAAATATCTCTTCTTTGGTTAGGGATTCCAATTTCAAATTTATACAGCTATTTATTCATACATTTGTATTTCGAAAACCGTAATTCATTTGTTTTGTCCTCGTTTGGTTTTTTCTTTGCGTCACGTAGTTTACAAAATGGAAAACTTGAAATATCGCGTTATTTACGAGTACGAGTTCCACCGTGGTACCAGTGCTGCAGAAACTTTATTAAACTTTTTTAACTTATTTGAGATCAAACTGGCCAGTACGACAAAACGCCAATTTCATATGTAGGGACCTAATATTTTTGACAAAGTTATAGCATTAAAGTACCTTTTATGTAATTAGCAGTACTAGCAGTACTAGGAACGATTTAATTTACATAAAAAGTATCTGATACTCGCAAGTAACTGGGCTTTGCTGAGGAGGTCTAGGTTGGAGCAACTGCCCTCCCTACAATAAAATGAAGCCATAAAAAACTTGCCTTCAAATAGTCAAGAGCTTGTCTACACATTGTACTTTGTCATTAACCATATTTTTTAACAGACCAGCAGCATGCAACACCTTTGATTAACATGCTCATTGTCTATTAATGTTTTTATAACTTTAAATTATTTTATGCAGTGAGTGAAATTGTTAGTGCTTTTACTTAGCTCTATATATTTTAGTGTACAGATAAATTTGTTTTTTTTTTTTAATTTTGTATTTTCTTCGTTTCTTTTTGCAATGTGCCTGAAACATGATAATGCTGAATCAAGTTGTTATATGTATTTGTGTCTCAAATCACTAAACACTGTTTTGAATTATTCTGAATTATTATTTATTCAATTATATTGGGGGTTTATTCCTGTTTGTCACCTCAATCGATTCCCTTATTGGGACAAACGGAAATAGAAACACCTTGTCTTGTCTCTCAGTCTCTTAAAAACTATTGAACCGATTTTATAAATTCTAGTTTTAAAAAATAAATTCTTAGAACTCCCTATTTAAACCAACGCGAGGTGTTCATCGCATGCACTGCGAAAGTATTGGTTATGCAATAAAAATTATCTAGAATATTATATAACATATCAATACCTATGATAAACTTCGCGAGATCATATGTCGAGCTCACGCCATTAAAGACATAATTCCTCGACTGTTAGGCGGTACGAAGTTCGGAAGGTACAGTTCAGCTAGTATTTTACAACTAACTATGATGCTAGAGACATATATTCTTAGAATGATATTACGCAGCGCATTTTATGTAGGATCGTCTACATTTTCTGTATATTCGATCTACTTTATATGCTGTGAGACTAGTAAGTTTTTTATTGGGTATTTTATATAAAGTGCTTAGATAAATGATTGGTCTCGTTGCTCTCGACTAGATATCGCCGTCGTACTTGTAAAATGCGCTAACTAATATTACGCCGATTCGGCGTACCCGAGTCACTCACACTGTCACACACACTGCAAGGTTGACGTATCGAACTAAATTTTTTGACGTTATCCGAAGTAAAATGTAAGTTTGCGTAGTGACACTATGTAAAAAAAAGAGAAATAACGGACACTGGGATCTTACACACACTACAATGATGTATTGCCGCATTCACGGAGCTGTTATTTCTACATAGCGCGGTATGTAGTCGCGTCAATTATCTGAAATAAAGAGTTTAAAGCCATAATAAAATAACAATGATTTACTTGACGAGGGCCTCTATGTAAATTAAATAATAAATCCTTATGAATAACAAAGCTAGTCATTGCTACCACAAAATATAACATCAGGGGTAAATGAATGTAATTTATAACAAACGCAAGCCTATCTCCTATAAAAAAACAACTTTTAGGTCAGTTTTATTTTATAACTAGCTGTGCTCCGCGGTGTTACACGTGGATCTCGTAACATAGAGATCATAAAATATATGTAGTAACATATACATATATGTTTTATTGCCTATGTTACTCAGTGACGATGTAGCATTCTAACGGTGAAAGAATTTTTGAAATCGGTTCAGTAGTTTCGGAGCCTGTTCAATGCAAAGAAACAATCAAATCTTTCCCCTTTATAATATTAGTATAGATAGATATCGTGGTGTGTAGACAAGGTATGTACATGATTAAAATCATAAAAAAATTATGAATTCCATCTATATAATGTTCATTTAATGACATTGAATAATGATTATGGTGATTATTTCATATAAGGACTGGATAAATAAATAAACGACGAAATTAATTAGAATATATACGAGTATTTACTACAGTACTTACATATACCCGACTGCGCAATAAGGTGTTCTAGTAGAAGCTTGCTTGCTTTTCTATCGATTTCCAAAAGAGGAGGTTCTCAATTCGATCGTTTTTTATGTTATCCGATTTCTCGGGGACGAGTGGATTAATTTGATTTTTTTTTGTAACAGAGGTTAGATTTTTAAATCGAATCAACTGAAAAAAATTATATCGGCGTCTGCCGTAATAGAAGTCGGTATACCTAAGTCACTTTTTTTTGAAAGAGAATGATTTCTAGATGACGGTTCCGAGCTCGATCCGAGCAATTCGTCAACTCAACCCACATACCTACCTATGGCCCATTTGGGACGACTTGCAGAAACATTGCATTGCATTTTTTTAAACAATTAATAGTTTTTACTTTAGTTAAGTTCAACCATGCTTAAAAGATGAGTTTGAATATCTGTCTTCGGATCAGGCTGTGTTGTGCGTATCTATGCTTGTGAATGTTTACATGGCATCCCAGATACAGGAGAAACCTTAGGGGAGAGCTATGAGTTTAAAACGTTGTATATTTGTAATCTGAGCAAGTATACTAGTATAGTAAGCTAACATAGGCCTGTGTTAGCCTCATCCATCCATCCTCAGAATGGCGTGTAAGCGAAGAGGCCTTTGCCCATCTGTGGGTGGAAACAAGCAGTTTAGATATAAATCAATAGATACGCAAAATACATAATTTCATAATAATTTCGTCACATTGCGACACACCCTGCTAATAAAGCATCACAGACAGGACACGCCTACAAAAATAACATCTTATAAGATATAATTTATCAAGTCATTCAAATGATTGCCGACTCATATCGACTTAAATCTGTTTTTATATCTAGTGATAGAGTTTGCTACTATCTGTACCCACTCAATATCATTAGTAGACCGAGAGAACGAAGCGTCGCTGCTACGAGATTAAATTTTGTAATATTTGTCAGTAGGTATGTATGTTTGTTTCATATCGGTACTCGCGTAAATTTCAAGGAATCTATATAGGTACATAAAGAGTCCTGACTTATTATTATTTGCTAGGAATCGACGTAGAGACTAGTATTGGCATAGAAGAGTGACTGGCTGACTGGTGTTTGATAGAAATCAACGTGGCGCTTAAACCACTGATTTGTTTGGAAATTTAGCCCCTAATGGGAAAACAAATGGGAAAAGTTTTATAAATAATTTTATGTCGCGTGTCTACTTTACTAAGTAGCAGTTTTCATAATAATTTAGTAAGGTGGTGCAACTTGTCGACTCTTTCTGGGTTCAATAACTTGTAAATAAGAAACCCGACAAACAAGTACTTCTACGAACATTTGGTCGTAGGTATAAATTGTACCTAAGTATTTTATGCGACCAAATAGTTTAACAACCCCTTGTCTCTGTTTATTCATAATTCCTATTAATAGAGTTAAACAAGTGATTAGAAGCTTTTTAAAAAAAAAACTAATTCTTTAATCCTGTGTATCACCCTTATTTTTTATGTACCCAGTGTAACTCTCACGACTAGGACGAATCTATTGGCACCACTCACATAAAAATACGACAAGCCTTTTAAGCTGTAGGACATGCCAAAGGAATATACACTCGAAAAACAACTCCCCTTCTTTCGGGCGTAGGGGTCTACGGCCTATAAATACTCCTTCAAATTTCATATCTCTAGATTCAGTGGTTTATGCGCTACGTTATATATTATAGAAGACTAGTTGATCCGGCGATCTTCGTACCGCCTAACGGTTATATATCTTTCTCACTAATTGTACTGTTGAACCGTTCTCGAGTTTTAGCCAGATAAATGAACAGTAATTGATTTATATATATATTATATAAATATATGTCAATACAGTTTGTCGAATCATCGTTCTTGTGTAACTAACAACCATTATAAAACATTACTAATATAAATTAAATTGTTTTTCCCCTTTATTACCAAAAATAAAATAAATACTGCAACAACAACAAAATATAGCAGAATGAAAAAAAGAAAAGGTAATAAAAATAAAAATTGATTAAATTGTTGTATAATATCTGTCGAGCGTCATGACTACGTACATAACTGTTTATATCAGCAGCGCAGTAGCAGTCGTGTATTTCAATAATTATTAATTTATTAATAATGTATTATTATTTGTGTAAGTTTCAATGATTTGACGTGAACCCAAGCAGTGTAGGTTCAAAGCCCAGTAATGATAGCTTATCAGTTGGATTGTGTTTATATTATTGTCAGTTGCCGTCTCGCCGGCAGTCGTCGGTCGGCCTCATTGTCAAAGGACGCGCGGTGCATCTACCTACAGCCTTCTTACTGATCATATATAGTGTAGTGAAGAAATTTTTTTTGTGTTGTTTTTTCTGGGTTTGTTTTTGTCGTATTACAGCCATGGATATACTGAGCAGGGTAATTATTTTAATTTGTTAAACGTAAGGTCAGATTCTTGTCTTTTTATGACAGTTCTGAATAGTTTTTATTTTTTATTTCTATTGCGTAGTTTATTTTCAGTTTTTTTTACGTATTGCATCCAAGGATATACTTTGCAGGATAACTTTATTACTATTTTATTAACTTAATTTGATAAACATAGGGCCCGATTCTTATGGTTTTAAGAGTAGTGTTTTAAAATGTAATTTATTGTGTCCCCACGTTAAAAAGACATGAAATGGTCTTAGTTTGCCGTAGTTAATTTAGAAATCCTGTTAAATCGGTCCCTTAGTGTACAGGGTTATCGTCCACTAAAGCTAGAGGGTCACTATACTCTTTATTATAAAAAAAATCGGTATGGAACCATCCCTGAATTCGAGAAAAAAACAGCTGTTCAATACCAATTGAACAGCTTTTTATCGGCTGACGACAAAATGTATGGAACAGCTGTTTTTTCTTTCTCGAATTCAGAGTTGACCTTATAGTAAAAGCTAGCCCCTAGGATTTGTATTTTAAGCCCCTTCCGGTTAGTGCACCCCTAAGCGATTACAATGTATAAGAGTTTCGAAAAAAAAACAATAGTATAATTTTGTTTTTCCAGACCGCAAAAAATATAAATTAATTAATATAAAACTGACGTTATTATGATTACTAAGGGAAAATGTGT
Source organism: Ligdia adustata (assembly GCA_947049295.1). Lineage (NCBI taxonomy): Eukaryota > Metazoa > Arthropoda > Insecta > Lepidoptera > Geometridae > Ligdia > Ligdia adustata. Next base: position 11,748,310 of record OX346231.1, read on the forward strand.
CTTTAATTTATTTACTGCTATCTAGAATCATCTTGAATGTAAGGTCAAGTAAGACTGATAAACTAATTGATGTACGTCGTCATTGCTTGGTCAGACTCTTCGGTTGTGATCACACAATAACAATTTCAATTGTCTTTATTTGGGTTTCAAGATAAATTCAGTCCGGTCGAGTCTTGTGTAGGTGACCGTGAAGTGACATTTATTGCTGAGCTCTACAGTGAGTCTGGCGAGCAATTAATTTCTAGGTGTCAATGAAGTCGAGAGACCTAGGAACTCCTATAAGAACGTAAAATCATGACAAATTGATATAGGAGTCATTAAAATTTCATCATTAAATGCCAAAAAGGTTTTGACACTTTCTGCTATACACATCAGTAAGAAAAACCTCCATTTGAATTTTCAATACTGAAACGATTGCAAAAAAATTACATAGTATATAAAATCGTTATAATTAAGTACATAATATACCTACATATATAATACCAAAAGTTAAAAAAATATTTTACATATTTTTCTTCGCTTTTTTATATCTACGACTGTTTATCAAATATGAATTTATTCAAAGTTAAAAAGACAGAAATAAAAAATGATGATATTTAGGATTAATTAATATTAAATATCATGAATTTTTATTATATTCTTATGTGAGTGCAAAACACTAAGAATAGGTAAGAACACGAGTTATGTTCCTAAGAAAATAGCTAAGTCATCCAAACTTAGACTGAGATGTTTGAAAGACAACATTAGATGATTTTGTATTTCTTTATATGTATAATACATAGGATCTGCACAGGGTTATTAACATAAATTTTTGTAGTAAGACGTGTTTTTGATCATATGGAAGAATATAATATAATAATAATATATACCTTTATGCATACTCGTAGAATATCGTATTACTCGTACTAGGAAGGTACTACTAAAGTTCCGAGAGTTGTAAATTAAAAATATTTTGTTCTTTTATGTGAGTTAACAAAGCAGAACCCAGCCTCTTTCATACGTTGCTACGTCTGATACATGGTGAAGTAAATGCGTTTCATGAGTTTTCGACCTTTTATTTAACAATATACATAGGTGCAGATTTCATAATATTTTTTAATTATTGCCAAATTTAAAAATTAATTCTAGGTGGAAAAGTTTCTTGGTGACCGTCGTGATAAGGTTGTTAGTCTGATCCACTGTAGGAACCGTGTCATAAATATAACGTTAATTACGAAAATCCCATTCGAATACATTATAATTATCTCCCAAGATTCTAGTTGGTACGTATGTATGGATTCAAGTTTAGATAAATTGCAATGAGCACTCTACGATGCTTGTCTTGTAATAAGGATTTGACATTATCATTTTACATTGCATCCGTTCTATTAATAGTAAAAGGACGGTCAAATTTTACAATTAACTCGCGGATTGCGAAGTAAACCTGCTATCATATGTTATTTGGAACCCATTAGGGAGTGTGTTTAGCATAAAAGTTGTGCTGCAAGTTTAGTACGCCCATTTTTGGAAGGTTATCTTATTATAAATCTAAATAATTCTAATCTATATATTTGAATCTAATTTAACAATGCTTTTACTGATGATAAAAGCATACATCCATCGTACATACCTATATTTATTATATATTTACTTATCTAATTGTAGTTACATAACGGATAGGTATACACAGACTTGTAGGTACTCGTATGTAAAGTAATGCGTATTTCATTGATGTCAATTCAACCTTGCCGCTACTATTAGTGACTAGACAGATATACATACATAATATATACTCGGTGCTCGTATAAATCGTTAAATATTATTAGGGATGTCTAATATTAAGTGAAAGTTTCTGGGGGAAGAAGTTCTGGGAACGTTATCATCGTAAATTCGTCGAAGACAATTTTTGGGCCAATTTTTTTTTCGGTGTCATAGATTTTTGATTGGGACACGTTTTGAAAATTCGCGGGTTGCTAATGGCCGATTTCAATTATATTTAGCAGATACATGCGATTCTAAATATTCAATAGCGATTCAAAATTATTAGATGAATCGGTCGAGAGGGTTTTTTTTTATAAAGTCGTAAACAATTGTTCTCGCGAAGTCTATAAAGCCGCTAACTAGCTTGTGGCACTATTAGTTATTTTGTGACAAATATATCATACACATGCAATCTTCATTATTGTAAGTCCTGCCTGACTGCAATGACTGGCTGATATTCCCTTGGAATCGACTCAGAGCCTAAACAATTAGAATGCAATTTAGAGGGTGTGTTATTTATTTATTCCAATATGTCGCGAGCAGCGCCGCGGGTGGCAGCTACTAGTAATTATATAATTGCTTAATAGATTAGCCCACGCTGCGGTATGATTAAATCTGTTCCTTGTTTTTGAGAATAAAATTAATTAAATTGACAAATATACATCAAAATCAACACTATAGGAAGGATTCATTTGGAGATTTCTAAAAAGACATTTTACATTTACCATTTAAATTAATTGATTTAGATAAAATGTTTTAGCGTTGTTTTGATGACAGCCCTTAATTGAAGTCCAGTTTCACGTATTGTTTGATTTACGCAGACCACAATTAGATCGAACAACCGCAGGCAATGAGACGGTTCAAACAAATGATATTAGTTATTTGAAACAGAATATTGTACCAAAATATCACATATTGTCTCCAATCCGGACAATGTTGAAATATACACGAATCAGTTCTACTCTATTTTAGTGCCGGACGTAAAATATCCCGCGGCACTTCACTCGGCCCTACCCTGGCCTTCCTTTTCTTCTCCACTCTCTGCCTGATATCATCTGTATGTGTTTACTCGCTTGCCTATATAGCCCGGTATACGCTGCCGGAAGGAAGGCTGCTGGAACACAGCATTAGATCTATATATATTTTATAAACCTGGGGATGGTACCTAGCCAGGCTAGCGTTAGAAAACGCCTAACCATGCTTTTGTTTTCTGACAATGTTTTCCCTCATTGGAATCATACCTCTCGCACGGCAATCGACCTCACTAGCCACTCCATCATTGCTGTAATTTAAACATTCAAGAAGAGATCCATCCTATTTTAGACTTATCAATGAATAATGTTGGCGTAGTTCAAAATCACAATTTTCATTAGTCCTAATACAAAAAGGTACAAATAAATACAAATTTTCTGCGCTTTTTGATTTGTCTGTTTTTATATGAAACAGCTGACGTTGGTTTAAGCCATCTAAACTTGTCCTCAATAAGGGTCCTTGCTAATTACTGATCTTATGAAATCTTGTAATTTATTATCCATTTTAGCATTTAGGTTTATCCGTAGGTATATTACCGACGAAACCGATATAGATTGTGACCAAAACGATTATGACAATACCGGAAGGTACTGTTTGTGATAAAGAAGTGGGCCTATTTCCAGCCCTGGATCGATAACAGCAAAAATAATTATGATATTGTGTAATACTTTATAAAAAATTTTCGTCAGTAAAATACAGCATAGGTGAATAAATAAAAAAGTAGACACAAAAGGCTGTTTTATCGTCTAAAAGGATCTCTTTCAAACGTCCCAATAATTATTTATCTTTGTGTATTTTGTGTTAGGTACGTATCACATCACATTTAACACTAATCACACTTCACATCACGCTAATATTGTAAAGGCGAAATTTTGTATGGGTGTGTGTTTGTTTGTTACTCCTTCACGCGGATTTGGATGAAATTTGGCACGAAGATAGCTTATACTTTGTATTAACAAATTGGGTTTCCATGGAATGATCATATATCTACCGCTAGTAAACCCGCGAGGCGCAGCTTGTCTGTAACAAATAAATAAATTAACTATAATCACAACCAATTTCATTAATTTCAAGACACCCCGGAGAATCTTTTCTTCTTTAATGGCTTAGGTACAGAACCTTCACGTAAGCTTCATGGATGCGTTGAATTGAATCTGCTTTGAATTGTACTTCAAAGTACCCATGTAACTAAATGAATAAAATATATTTACATTTGACATCTATTCGTAAGTATTGATGGAAAAAATATTACGATTTGCGGCAGTTCAGTTGATAAGATTCATGGGTCTGTTATTTGAATTGGTTAAGAATTACAATTGCATTGTGTCATACTAAGTCAACTGTTATTCTGAAACAATACAAATGACAGTCTTGGTCCTCTGATTTGCTGCAATGGATCTTCAGTTCACCGGTTGCAGAATTATGTTCGCTATTTTGATTCTATAGCGCGTAAGAAGCATAACTTAAAGTAGCTTACATGTAAGCAGCCTTCAACGCCAATTATTGTATTGATATGCGCATGGGCATAATATTGTTAAAACAAGGTCTTTTCTCTCCACTATATTGTAAATCAAGTTTTTAAAATAGTATTTCTTTGACGTTTTACCTGGTTTTACCGATGACATACCGCCATATAACAAACTAGCGGTGTTATACCCGCGGATCTCTAATTTTTATAGTCCATGTTACTCAGTGATAATGCAACTTTACAACGGCGAAAGAATTTTTGAAATAGGTTCAGTAGTTTTTGTGTTTATTCGTTACATACAAAAATACAAATCTTTTTTCTTTATAATATTATAACATAAAATACATATTATACGTGATTAAAAAAACCAAATAATAAACTGAAAACCTAAATTAAAATGTTTTATCAGTAAACCAATTTGTAAATTGTAAATGTTTGTCAACCAAATCTATTTAGATTTAGAGCCGTAAATACCTACTTAATATAATTTCATGTTAATATTCTTATCAGGACCACGCTACACTATTTTAACATATTTTGTTAATGTATCGTTAACTCTTAATTTATATCCAGAGTTAACAAACAGCCAATGGCTACGTACCGCGATATCATTTAGCTTTGTAATGTTTATCAGACTAAATTATTCACCTCATGGGACTGATCACCTCAGTCGATAGCGGGAAGTCGGTGGGGAAACACGTGTGTCCTTAAACTCCGCAGTTTGTTAACGATATAGTGGTTTTTGTGTAAATTTTTATACTATGACTGTCGGAAGCGAATTGATGCGGTCTTGGGTATGTAGTATAATAATGTATATGTGTTTAATGGTTTTTTGTTGCATGTTTTTGTACTGAAGACACTGAGTAGGTACCTGCTTTTTATTATCTAGTGTTACTACGTGTTTACTAGTAATTTATATATGTTATGTGCGTTGTGCGGTAGATAAATTACAAATTATTTAGTTTTTTTTTCTCAATATATGTACTGTGAAAAAGTATGTGTATGTGTTTCAAGATATAGGCCTTTATTTGAATCCTATCCGCTGTTCTACTGAGATAAAGTGTGATGATGTAACAAATATGTAGACACATGCACACAAACTCTTGCTTTTTTGATATTAATGTGATTCCCAGGCTTTGTTTGCGATGTATTTATGAATGTACTAATTAACTAGTCATTATGTCAAGTATATGAAAACTTTATTTAAATTTTATATCGTAGATATTTATTAGTAAATTACATAATGTATACTCTATTAGCTTTTAATTAGTTTAGGTAATAACACATCCTCACTTTTGAATATTGTTTATAGTGACTGCCTTCTTTTTATCGAGCATTTTCCTACTAACATTTAATTTATTACCGGGATTAAAGTTATTTTTTTACCTGTCCGTGCATTAAGTCCTCGTTAAACAATCACACCGAGTCAATTTTAGAAACAGTTAAGTAACTTCAAAAAGACAAGGTCACAATCTGTCCGCACGTTATGCGATATTACCACCGATTAAAAATCGATGTAAATTATTGTTTTTAGAAGTAAATTAATGGAATCTCTTGATTTTACTTTGGTAGGTACATCCAAATACTTTTATCCTGCGACATCACATTGCTTAACATTGGACGAATTGCGGTTATACGCAAGCCTATATTCTATAAATAAAAAAACGCATTTGAAAAGTCGGCAGAGAATAAAATCAGCTGTTCCATATTCAATCTTGTTTTTTTGTTTAGAAATTAATGCTCGGCCAAATGTATGAATTCTAACGAATTACTAGGAACCCTGTATTATCGTAATAATTTTAAATTTATCCTCACAATCACTAAATTGTGTAGTCAAATCGTAAGTGAAATTAGAATTATCTGAGTCTTATTATTATCGTTTGCATTTCATATACTTGTACATAATTATGCGTATATATATATACAAGATTAATCCCAGACTGACATTTTCTAGGAATCAACTTAGAGCCTAAACCAACTAAACCTAGAGTCATGAAATTCACAGGGTGTAATAAGAAAGGATTTTCGGAAACTCGACCCCTTAATGGGGGTTCAAAGTTTGAAACTTCTGTATGTCGCGGGCATTGGCGTGGGTAATAACTAATATTATAAATACATACCATTACTTGATCTTAATATTTTAATACAAAATATTTATTTCGCTTTATATACCATGAACCGGTTATTAAGCAAGTTTCAAGCTAATTTGACATAGTATGGGTTAAAAATAACTGGAAGTACCATGTAATTTTTTATCATAATAACATCCAAAATCTGCTAATTTATTGCCTCTAATGCGGAATAAAGTTCACCGGAAAAGCTACTTTGTTATTATTAACAATTAGCGTGTAATTTGCTTAGCATATGTGCCTTAATTTGAGCCATAATCATGCCATAAGGAAAGCTAATGCTTTTATAGTCGACCCTGAATGTACCAAATTCATACGCTCTATAGAAAACCGAATCTAAAAATAAAAAAGAGGGATGTTTTTTCACTTAATCCGGAATCGTGTAATCAATAAGCCAGTTATTTCGCAATTGCATACAAAACACATAAGTAAATAAGCGGAAATAACGCTCATGCTGAATATTTTACGCCAAGTCATGGTAAATATTATTTATCTTCAAGGTTAACCAGCCTTCTTGTTAACGTCTTGTGTGTTTTACAAATTTATATGTTAACTAAACATCTGTAACAATAGAAGTCACTTGCAATTAAGTATGTTACGATGATGCAACCTCGGCTACGTTAACGCGACTTAAAAATTCGATGCTAAAAAAATTTGTCGTCTAGTAAGAGCATATCCCATCAGGACCCGACTGCTAAATCGATAAACATGTGTATTATTCTTAATTATTGTTTTATTAAATATTTATATACCCAGTGTCACTCTGACGACTAAGAAAAATCTATTGACACCACTCACATCAAAATACTACATGCCGTTTAGGCTCTAGGGCGCGCCAAAGAAATATTCATACATACATATACCCTCCTTCTTTCGCAGTCGGGTAATAAAGACAAATCTAATGACATCTCGCACATCAAAATCAGTCTATCGATTAAGGCTGTAGAGGGTCACAAAGATACAAATATTCAACACATGACGTTCCTTTTGGACAGTCGGGTATAAAAATAATTCTTTTATGCCGACTTCCGAAAAGATGAGGTACTGAATTCGACTGTAATTTTATTTTGATGTGAGATGATACCTAATTTTTCGGGGACGAGTGGACCGATTAGGAATAAAAAATTGTGTGAAAGGGTTATACTCCATTTTAATTCTATTAAAATAGAAAGAAAGAAAGAAAGATCTCATTTATTTTGTACACACAGGACACTACCACTACTAATATTTTACTTATATTATATTTTTATACTTAAGAGTATCGTAAATCTTAATTAAGTATAAATCGATCAAGAATTTCAATTTTTAAATCGAAATAACAGTAAAAGTTATATCATCAGGCGACTGCCGTAATAGAAGTCGCTACTAATTTTGTGTTGAAAAAGTATTTCTAAAAAGAATTCGTAGTGCACTCGTCTTTAAGTTTTTAAAACCCTCGATCTGGTTCCAGATCCGCAGCCACCAGCGTACACCGTCAGGGTCCCGAGACTTCAAGGAAGCCACCAAGCGCGATGCCCTCGCGCGCCTCGAGGTCGAGTTGGAGCGGCTCCTGGCCTCCGCGCCTGAGAACCGGAGGCCCACCATTGAGAAGGAGTACCGAGGGTTCAAGAACCTCTTCAGCAGGTTTCTGGCAGAGCGTGAGTTCTTTTTTGTCTATGATGTAGGGCGTGTTTAGAGTTAGTAGTGGGCAAGTGCTTTCATTAACATAAACAAAATTACTAACTACAACAACAGCAAAAAAATGGCAGAAAGATTGCCAATATACCATTTAAGATCTACAGATAATCTAAATGCTCCAACCCACCACCAGAGGGTAGCGTGCCCAGTATGCTAGCCGCATTATGGCAATGCTTTTATACGTTAGGCCAGTGGAATATATATTTTTTATAGTGATATTTCTCTATGCTGCAATTTTGAATAAGCGTATCTCAAATACCATTTAAGAACATTTGCATAACGCAAATTAATATGTTAACGTCTATTTAACTCAATAACTTGTAAATTAAACATCATACCATAAAGTGATGCAAAATCAATTCAATTCCGTGAAATCGTTTGATATGAGTGGATATAACAATCAGAATACCGATTAAATATTCAGATATGTGAATATGCATTCTACGAGTACGTAAGCTTATAACAGTATGTAAGTTTAAAAATATTTTAATTTATATGCACCGAAATTTGAAAGTATAAGCTAACCTCACTTATTGATGTTATTTGTCAATTCTAGTATTTTCACATCTTCTTTCATTTACAGAACTGAGAGAAAGTTGGTCGTACTATATACTCGTAGTCCTTATATAAGTAGGAATTGGTTAAGAATGTGCTTTGGCTGCCACTTTATCGATGGCTTCATCGTCATCCGTAGCCTTCCTTATCCCATCGTTGGGTTGCCTCTTCCTGCCATACTATATGCTTCTTTCCTGTGTTAATCTTGTTGAGATTAGACCCGCGACTATCAAAAATCTATGGCAGTATATAAAAAAATTCAATTTAGGTAGTATGGTGTATGCTCCAGACCATTACTGGTGTTTGCTGAATTATGATAAAACGCTCCTAATTCGAATTTATTTCAAAGCCATCTTATTTTCTACAGAGGGTCCATCAGTTACTTGGGAAAAAATCCAGAAACTGCCAGAGGGCGCTGTGATAGACTATGCGACTCTTCCCACCCCCACCACAGACAACATTCACCATATGCTCGACAAACTAGTGGTGGTGAAGCTGAACGGAGGGCTCGGAACCTCCATGGGGTGCAAGGGACCCAAGTCGGTCATACAAGTCAGGAATGAGCTCACTTTTTTGGATTTAACCGTACAGCAGATAGAGGTAAGATGCACGCTGATGTATATGACTTCACAAAAATAGTAAACATAAATTCCAACACGGGGTCAAAACTGAACACATACTGACATATTATGTACACACATAACGAACTCAATCCGGAGAAGACATTCAACCTATAGGCCCTAATGCTTTTAGGCATTGGTCACAGTATACGGGTTTGGTGGTATAGATCTATCCTGGCAAAATTGATTTCAAAAGGCGTGTAAAATTTAAAATTATTTAAAAATACGTAAAAACAAAACAAATTCCAACACAATATCAACTTTTCCATTTCCGTTCCAGCATCTAAACAAAACGTACAAATGCAACGTTCCACTCGTGCTGATGAACTCGTTCAACACTGACGAAGACACGCAGAAGGTGATCCGCAAATACCAGGGTCTCAAGCTGGACATCCACACGTTCAACCAGTCGTGTCACCCGCGGATCAACCGCGAGTCACTGCTGCCAGTCGCCAAGACTGCAGACACACATGAGGACATAGAGGCGTAAGTTTGTACATCAACAGGGTCTCAAGCTGAATATCCACACGTTCAACCAATCATGACACGGTAGGTCCTTAGTTCAAACATTTAAGTTTGAACAACACCACGCAGAGATCGCAACCGTAAAGTCAGATGTTAAGATCGCGGGAGTAATAATTTGCATAGTTTGATATGCAAATTAGTTCACATGTTTTGTGTGGTTTTGTGTGGCGCTCGTAATGCCTGAAGTACTCATACGTGAAAACATCCACGGTACGTCGCTGTTAGTTCAATAAGGTTGCCATATATATATACCTATAACTTGACTGCATGTGTCCGAATATTCTCTCATCATGCGCCAGACGGATCTTTCAATGTGGCGCACATCTATGTATTTTATTTTGATTTCCGTAAAACTCCTTATTGTGGAATTGCTTTGAAACTGCATACAGTTTGGAGGCTGAAGCCATTTTGAATCGAGTTTTCTTTGCAAAGTACTATCACCTAAAAGCCTTTGCCTTGACCTAATATACCTTAGTGAGTACTGGCATTTAAATTTAATTTTCATGCTAAACTTCCAACTGTTTGATTCAGGTGGTACCCGCCTGGTCACGGTGACTTCTACGAGTCGTTCTACAACTCGGGCCTTCTGCAACGGTTCATCAAGGAAGGCCGGACTTACTGCTTCATCAGCAACATTGACAACCTCGGTGCTACTGTTGACTTGAACATACTCAGTCTCTTGCTCAATCCACAACCACAGGTATGGAACATCATCATAAATATACACAACCTTCCTTATGTTATTGGCGTATAGGCCTCTTTCATAGTATGCCTTCCCGGTGACTGGCTCAGATTTGTTGGCCTAAACAAATGTGTCGCCTGTCATATCTAAAATTTGTGAACCAGGTTTTAAACTTCCTATATCGTTGAAGATTTATGGTTTCATAGGCACAAACGATAAATACAGTTAACTAATTCGCCTATACGGCTAGAGGATGTCGAAATCCCAGTAGATCAATACCCCAAATACCTGGGTCTAACTTCGAATATTCAGACATATAGACTCATCGTTTGGACACCTACCTCGAATCGAAACCGTTAAATCTCAAAGAAAGCATCCTAGCCTTTTACAAGATGGCAGGGTGTTTCTTATCTCGCCTGGCTAGCTACCACCCTCAGGTTGTAAAATCTGTCCTAACCTAACCTAACGGCGTGTTCTAGCAGCCTTCCTTGAAAGCCAGTGTATTCCAGGGCTACAGTTTCGCTGACTTCCGTGGTCGTGCGAACTTGTGGTCGTAGCTGAGTAGGATAAAAAAGGCCACTGGATAGAATAGAATAGAAAACTCTTTATTGTATGCACATATAAATAATACAATAAACTTAATAAAACTTATGATTACGTGCAACAAGCACGACATACGAGTAGATATTAATAAGAAATATGTTCCAGAAAGCAATCTCCGAGTTCGTGATGGAGGTGACGGACAAGACGCGCGCTGACGTGAAGGGAGGCACGCTCATACAGTACGAGGACAAGCTGCGCCTGCTGGAGATAGCGCAGGTGCCCAAGGAACACGTCGACGACTTCAAGTCAGTCTCGCAGTTCAAGTTCTTCAATACCAACAACCTCTGGGCTAAATTGGGTATGTATCCTTACACTGGCTTTCATGATTCTTGCGTTGAGTCTAAAGCTCAACTAGCTGCCAAAAAGCTGGGCATCCTCTTTAAGGCGCAGCGGTACAAAGCCTCGAGCATCGTCGAAGTGGCTAGCGTATCGGTGTTTTATCGGCCTTTTATGTGCCTTGGAATTACATAATTTGATTCCCCCATCCCCTTTCTACAATCGGAAAAATGTGGGTACGATAAATGTCGCACTGACGTCCCAGCTTAGGGTGTTTTGTATCGGAAATGCCAAGAATAGAAAGCTCGGCCATATAGGTAGCATCACCAGTCTCTTTCACAAGGCTTTGCCAAGAACCGCCAGAAAGAGGTTATTGATATAAGGTATTATAATTATATCAAAGAAAAAAATACAGTATTGCTCGCAATATACTTATGTACTAACTGTGCTCCGCGGCTTCACCCCAGCTCAGCGTGTAGTTCCCCATTTAACTATCGAAATAATCCAATGGGGAACTACTTTTTTTGATGTCGCTTAAACCGTCCTTTCCCAGGGTCCAATTTACCCGTGTACCAAATTTCATCCATATCGGTTCAGTGGTTTTGCCGTGAAAGCGAGACAGACAGACAGACAGAGTTACTTTCGCATTTATAATATAAGTTAGGATTGTTTTCCGCATTTGACCGCGGTCGCTTCCCGCGCGCGAGTCGTTATATTACCACTTGTTTCGAGCCATGACAACCTGTGGAAGGTGATTGTCGACCGATGGGTACAGATTATTTTACTCGTGAAGATGATAGAAAGTGGACAAGTGGTAATGGACCATTTCTTTTTTTTTACTTAAAATAAATTGATTGTGGCAAAAACTTAAAGAACAGTAATTAAACACTACTTACTCGTACAAATAAAACATTAGTGAAAAAGTATTCTCTGACACGAAATAAACAGCATTTTTGTCACCTCTACCGTCTACCGAACGTTTAGCCAAATCCAAAAAAATATAGAAAAAAATATATATTTTTTGTAGCAATTTTATAAGTGTTAATAGCTAATTAAATTCATTTATATAATACTAATGTGCTGTTATTATAAACATTGCTAATGCGTAATTGTTATGTTCACTAGCTACTCGTACCGCGGTAGTACCCTGTGTTCCGAAAGAAAAAAAATATAGAAATAAATATAGACCATTTATAATAAGATGGTATATACAAAATATTTAGTGTTTTTCCGCCTCGTCTTGATGTCAGCGTGAGAAATCGAAAAATATTTTTGTTTTTATGGTGTGGTTCCTCCTCACCACCGCCACACCTCACCTTATTATTTCTCTTTCTCTCAGTATCCGACTTCCTCGACACGTGTTTCGCCTTAGCACAAGGCATCCTCAGGAGGTGTTGACTCTTCAAGCGCTCGCTCGCCTGACTCCATCAATTATAGACCATTTCTTTATTTATATTTTTTACGGGAAATTAATGAACGTGTACATATGTTTGTAGACGCAATCCAACGCGTGGTGGAGCAAGGCTCACTAAACATGGAGATCATAGTAAACAACAAGACATTGTCCGACGGACTGAACGTCATACAGCTGGAGACTGCCGTGGGAGCCGCCATGAAGTGCTTCGACGCGGGGATTGGTAAGTTGATAACCCTACTTCGTAACCGGTTGCGAACCAAACATTTTTGTAAAATTATAATTATGAGAATAAAAGTGTTTCTGTCACATGTAACTAAGTTTCTAGTTCGTGATGAAGTGTTACTTTACTAGTGTTATGTTATTTAATTTTATGTCTCTACAATGGTCGTTGAAGATGTTGTCTTTTTAGCGATAAGATGTTCTTTTGTGCCTGTTTTTCAACTAACTTCCAAAACAAGCAGCTCCTTGTTTTGCAAGTTAGTTATTACTCGTATAATAGTATTTACATAATAAGTTTTGTATTAATATAGCTTTGTTGCACACCAAACAAAAAATAAAAGATACAGCAAGACAAATCTATACAATGGTAGAACATGCACGGCCTTATCGCCCAAATCGATTTCTTCCAGGCAACCTTTGGATGGATAGATCTAATATTATAGAAAAAACGTTTGGTGCAACCAAACTATAATACTTATAAATAAAAGTAACTAAAACTAAAACAAAACTAAAACAAAACTAACCAAAACGAATGAAATAAAATATATTAAAACTCATACTAATTCTTTGTTGTGTCTCCAAGGTGTGAATGTACCTCGGAGTCGTTTCCTGCCGGTGAAGAAGACGTCCGACCTGCTGCTGGTGATGTCCAACCTGTACAGTCTCTCGCACGGCTCGCTCGTCATGTCGCCGCAGAGAATGTTCCCCTCCACGCCACTCGTCAAACTAGGTACCTATACACTATACACATGACTCAATGGTTGACATTTGACTCGCTCACACTACGCACATGAGTCAAGGTTTGACCATTGACTCGTTCAAACTACTCACATGGGTCAATGGTTGACCATTGATTCGCTCACGCTACGCACATGAGTCAAGATTTGACCATTGACTCGCTCATACTACGCACATGAGTCAATGTTTGACCATTGACTCGTTCAAACTACTCACATGGGTCAATGGTTGACCATTGATTCGCTCACGCTACGCACATGAGTCAAGATTTGACCATTGACTCGCTCATACTACGCACATGAGTCAAGGTTTGACCATTGACTCGTTCAAACTACTCACATGGGTCAATGGTTGACCATTGATTCGCTCACGCTACGCACACGAGTCAAGATTTGACCATTGACTCGCTCATACTACGCACATGAGTCAATGATTCGCTCACGCTACGCACATGAGTCAAGATTTGACCATTGACTCGCTCATACTACGCACATGAGTCAATGTTTGACCATTGACTCGTTCAAACTACTCACATGGGTCAATGGTTGACCATTGATTCGCTCACGCTACGCACATGAGTCAAGATTTGACCATTGACTCGCTCATACTACGCACATGAGTCAAGGTTTGACCATTGACTCGTTCAAACTACTCACATGGGTCAATGGTTGACCATTGATTCGCTCACGCTACGCACATGAGTCAAGATTTGACCATTGACTCGCTCATACTACGCACATGAGTCAATGTTTGACCATTGACTCGTTCAAACTACTCACATGGGTCAAAAAAATATCCGACGACTCTAATTAGGGTTCGTACCCTTAGTAAAACGGGATCCTATTACCAAGACTTAATTTGTTTGCCAGTCTGTCTGTCACCAGGCTGTAATCTCATGGACTGTGTTAGCTGTTGCCGCTATAACAACAAATACTAAAAATATCATAAAATGCATATTTAAATTGGGCTCCCATAAAACACACGTGATTTTTAGCGTTGCTCGATATTCATAACGATAACTTGACCTAATGTATAGATACGGAACGCTTTTTAAGCTAGCCCGACTCGCACTTGTTACTCGTAACTAAATATAAATTACTGATTTTTCTTAAACGATTTTTCTTACTCTTTTTAAGTGTTAACTGGTCACTTTACTCGTGACATTGAAATATCACCAGAACAATTATTCTCCAGGTGACAATCACTTCGCTAAGGTGAAAGAGTTCCTGAACCGTTTCGCGACCGTACCCAACCTCATAGAGCTCGACCATCTCACCGTCTCCGGGGACGTCACCTTCGGACGGGGCGTCGCCTTGAAGGTAACGCAACTATTCATTCATTTCTTCCTGCATTTGTTCATTCATTCAATCTTACGTTCATTCAACAATCATATATTGATGGGCAAGTGCCTTTATTAACATCAACAAAATGACTTACTACAACAACAGAAAATATATAGCAGAAAGATAACTTATTTGCAGACCATTTAAGATCTACAGATAATCCAAATACTCTAACCCACCACCAGAGGGAAGCGTGTCCAGTTTGCTAAATGGCAATGCTTATACGTTGGGCCAGATAAATACCGCCATTCTGGGATAATCGAATTCGCGTCGAATCGATGAAACGCTCCGATAGGTTTTGGAAAATAAAATGAGCTCCCTAGGTGTCCGCGGCCGTTATTCTGTTTATTCATTCATTCAGTAATAAGTTTGCAATAACGAATTTATTTAGCAGGCAACTATATAGGTGTTACTCGTTGAGAATAACATTAAAAGTATTCCTAACGAGTAACACAGTGTGACTGGTTGGGAATATTTTCAATATTTTGTTCCCTACCAGTCACCAGTTTAATATTTGGTTCCCAACCAGTCCCCCGTTTAATATTTGGTTCCTAACCAGTCCACCGTTTAATATTTGGTTCCCAACCAGTCACCCGTTTAAGTAAAGATTTTGGTGTATATTTCAGGGCACAGTGATAATAATAGCAAACCATGGCGACCGCATCGATATTCCCTCGGGCGCTGTGTTGGAGAATAAAATCGTATCCGGTAACTTACGCATCTTAGACCATTAGGAATAAACCAATATTTTTTATATACTACAGTTTATAATACCTAGTTGAAAAACTTTTTTATCAATCTAAACACATTGCAATAAGTTGTATCTGTTTTTTTTTTTTAATCCATAGAAACTTCGTTGATTTAATATTATCGTCTTAGATCATGATCAATTTATAACGTATGTACTCGTAGCTAGCGAATCATTTACATGAAAATGGGTTTTTCTTCGGCCAAATTTTAGAAATAATAAAAACCTTAAAATGTTAATTTAGAGTACAGATTGCAAATATTTTTTGTGAATTATTATTTGACGTTTGCTATTTTTTTGGTCTGTCGAACATGTGATGGAAATATTAATAATTATTAACATAAAGCAACATGATATTTGGTGCAATATTATTTTTTTATTCTTTCTTGATTGGCCACCACACTCTGTGTATTGTGCCAGAGGTGCAATATAGAAGGTTGTAAGTCTTAGGTCGGTTGAACCAGTAAAAAAAGGTTTTTTTTTTCAATTCAAGGTTTAAGCCAAAAAGTAAGTTTTTTTTCTTAATTTGAGTCTAACTACAAGCCTACCTAAAGATCTAAATTAAGTGTTTAGAGCACAGTGAGGTAGTGCTGTCTTTTTTCAACTTGCTAGAAAAAGAGGGACAACAAACGTCGAAAACTTCCAGATCTATCCATTAAAACTTTTTAAATTGTCCTGATTATAATTATATGGCTAGACTTTGTATATGTCAAATATTAATTATAAAAACGTATCGAAGAAAAAGAAGCGTTCTACGATTTTTATTATTTAGTTTTTACTTTTTTAAGTAGTTAGTACATGAATCAGTAGGTATTCGTAAATATAATATTATTATGTAAGAAGGTAGTATTTCTGAGTTATTTTATTACATTGTTGCTGAGCAATATTACAATTAAGTATAAAGTATAAAAACGGCTGTATAAATTATTGTATAGAAATGATTATTATTTCTAAAATTAAAATTTATTTTTTATTAAATAAAAAAAAAATGTCTCAAAAATTACAATCTTATATTATCGGTATTTTTTTCTGATTTATCTGTAAATAACAATCATAAATTAGCGCTTTATAATTTAATTATTAATAATTGTTATCTTTTTCTAATTGTGGGTAAATTACATTGAATTAATTCTTTAAAATATTGAAAACAGTTCTTTTTTTTTCTATTCTAATTATTTTTTATTCACAAATTTAAGTACAATTAATTGTAAAGGGTGTAATAGTGTAGATGTGCTTCTGTATGTATAAGTGAAAAAATATCGTGCCATGTGGTCGAGTGTATAAATAAATGAAAATATTTATTAAATAATATGTTTTATTTCTAAAATCTTTACAAAATTCTAAAATCAGGTTAATATTTGGTGCCGTTGATATAATTCACCTATTTTTTTTGTGTAGGTGATTAAAGTACTAGTTAGTCGACTTCAATTCACCTAGGCTAATTCATCTAGAGTAATTAGGTATACTGCATATTTAGGAGACTTAATACGCAATTTTTTTAAATTCATCTTAAGTTGAATCACCTGTACAATAAACTTAAATAGGCGAATTAACTCTACTAAATATATTTAATTTTCTTAGGTGATTTAGTCCTGGTGATAAATCAACTTATATATACAAATCACCTGCATAAAAATCTGGAATAGGTGAATTAAATCTTCTAAATAGTATAGGTGCTAATACCTACCTTCATACGCTATATATCAACTCTGTCATACAAATATTTATTAAAATAAAAAAAATAACCTTCATCCACTCATAAGGAAAATTTGTGCCCAGCTGTGA
This sequence comes from Ligdia adustata, assembly GCA_947049295.1. Taxonomy (NCBI): domain Eukaryota; kingdom Metazoa; phylum Arthropoda; class Insecta; order Lepidoptera; family Geometridae; genus Ligdia; species Ligdia adustata. Next base: position 11,765,867 of record OX346231.1, read on the forward strand.
GACGTTATGGGTGGAAACTGATATTGTTGGACTGATCAACACCAAAGAATAATATATACTCGGAGGAGATCAACACCCTTAGTCTAAGTCTAATGTTCGTATTGACACAAATATGCATAATTATCTTGTTTGTTCCTTGGTCATACAAAATTACCAATGATTATTTTGTTGTTTCTCTTTGTGCATTGTAAAGCATCATTTTTTCTCGAATCCAGCAAACTTGTTTTATGATCTTTGATCTTTGGGATGGCTCAGCTAGATATCAGCTTGAAGCGTTGGAGTCTGTCGAGAGGAGAGCTAAGAGACTTAGAGGCAACGATGCTCTAGCCAAAGCTATTCTTCCAAGCCTCGAGCATCGTCGAAAAGTGGCTAGCATACTGCCTTGGAATTACATAATTTGATTCCCCCATCCCTTTTCTACAATCGGACAAGTAGAGATGCTGTAAGGCGCCACCGATTCATGGTAGAGATTCCACGGACTCGCACAAAACGCTTTGTGTCTACTTTTATTGTGCGTACAGCTAGGTTGTGGAATTCACTTCTGAGTTGTCTATTTCACGATAACTATAATCTCGATCTTTTCAAATTGCGAGTAAATCTGTTCCTTCTCGGCAAGCGTGCCACATCCTAGACCGCATCGTCGCTTTACATCAGGCGAGTTGTGCTCAAACGCAAGCCTATTATTTATAACAAATAAGAAAAAAAAAAAATAGCAGTTGACGTTGTTAGGTATCAATAGCCAAAATACGTAGTGTATAATCACACGCTTCTGTAACACGGTGGTGATGTTATAGCTCAGTGGTAGGCACCATCTTAGCAGAGTGCAGCCTGCTGGTCAGGATACTAATCACACTGGAGCCGACAGCCAGGAGGCAGCTGACACAGCTCGTGATCCATAGCGTCGGCCGGTGGAACACGCACCGACCGTCCGACCGGTACACGCATGTTGAGTCTGAGGACAAGGGGATTTAGTAAAACACATGTAGGTATTCATAAAAAAGAAATCCCCGTGAAATTACATTCAAACTTACTTACATACAAATTTAGTTAAAATGATTTAATTCGTATGTCATACATACCTCCGAAACATATTTAATATTTTTTAATACAAAATGTTTAGAGGACGCAATTAAGAGGAACCAAGGCTCGGAATTGTTCGCGACTAATTCCTCCATTGGGCAAAGCCAAATGACAAAGCTGAAGACTGATGACAGCAGTATCATCCATAACGGCAGCTTCTCGTATAAGCCAGTTTCCGAAAAGACTTTGGTTCCATAGACCACATACACACGCTCCGCCAGATTATACAGAAGACTGAGGAGTTTAATCGGCCATTATGTCTAGCGTTCGTGGACTATGAAAAAGCCTTTGATTCAGTTGAAACCAGAGGCCCAAGTGTGTTTATGAATCGACTCAGAATTACGATTGCATTGTGCCACAATGGCAGTTTTGACATAGGCCACAGTTAGTATTAAACAGAACATATTTTTTAACTTCTATAGGTATATCGAAGTGTTGAAGTGTTTGTTTAGAAACGCCACCAAGTCGGTCTAGGTTCCAAGACTACCGGCTGATGATAACATAACTCACAGCTGATGATCATGAAGATGAGATGTCCGAGCAGGGAGGCGAGCAGAGCCACGGCGGCGGCGGAGGTGGCTTGCGCCACTGCCTTGTCCGGACGACGGACAGCTCGCACTATCACCATGCCTTGCATTAGGAACGATGAGCCTGCAACCAAAATATGAACAACCTAAAACTGACTACACAGAGTACGGTGGCTAAACATAACGAAATAAAAAATCATGGCAGACATTGACAGAACTTGTTCAGTTAATTCGATGTAATTATCAAACCTCTGGAATCTAGACTTGTATTGATACAATTAAAATTCAACCGCTTTTAAACAAAAAAAGAATATTTCAAATCAGTTAAGCCGTCTTCAAGCTCTCAGGTAGTAAAATAAAATTATAATACTGAATAATTATTTGCCATACCTTTCTAAACAAGCATATTACCTATTTTAGGGTTCCGTAGCATTGTATCCCAATTTATTTTAATATATTTATTTTGGTTTCGAACTCATACCTACTTATTCCTTTAAGTTTTTTGACTAGGTGGACATTTAAAAAGTAAATGTGATTTTTACCAAAACAAATTTCCTCATAAGATAAAGCAACTCTATTAAAAAAGTATTTAGCGAATCCTTACAGCCTAGAAAACTATAGGTATCTAGCCTGTTAAATAAAATGTTAGGTACTAACCGGCGATGGCCAAGAAGAGCGTGTAAACCACTTGGTAGATGGAGAAGGCGCTCAAACAATCAAGGATCGAGCACGCGCCCCGCGCAGCCTCCTGGTTACCACCGCACGTGCAGTTCACGAACAAACTGAGAAATATACCGCAATATTCTATGAGCATAACTTATAGAGTACTGAGGTGGGATGTTTTTGTTTCCTTCTATTTTATTGCTATGGCCACTGGGTATGATAGACGTCTTATATTGTAAAAAAAATATTTCATATGACGTGATATGTCTTGACAAGTTTAGAAAAGTGCTAAAGGCAAACAAGCTTGCTAAGCTGGTAATAAAGTCGCCTTTACATAGATACTCACGGGAAGCCATTAAGGTCCCTGACCCCCTGGCAACCGGCGTGGCAAGGAGAGAAGTATGTGGTGGCAGTCTCCAGCCCGCATACTGGACTGTACCCATAACGCGCTGAGTCACACCTGGAATAAACTTCACCTTGAATTCAGAACTGTTCGAATTATGCTGTACTTTATAACTACTAAGCTAGAGACTACATACATACATAAGACAATAAATATCAATGTCAGAAACCTACATCTATCTCGGCCAGTTGTCTAAACGTCTCTATAAAGGCAGTATTACCACATTGAATCGCTAAGGAAATGCGCTGGGCGAGAAAATTACCAAAACGTTGATCACGCTTTTTCTCCCTCAAACGAAAACCCTGTTCAGACACCAGCTTTTTGGCGTCCACGATTCCACCGTCTCGACGGCGAACGGAATAAACTCGCACATTTTTTTTACTCAGGCGTATTAAAGCCGCTTAGCTCTGGCCGCTGCGTGCTCTCCAGCATCACCTTTCCGCTGAGTAGCAGCTGGATGGCACGCAGCAAACATACTATACGAGTAAAGCGCAAGTAGCGTCTTAGTTTTGAATGTTATCATGTAGTGTGTAATTGTACAGTCACCGGCAATGAACTCCAATCAATGACGTCAGCTGTACAGAGGCAGTAGGGTAATAGCGTAACGTGAACGCTGATCTGTCAATCACAAGTGCACATGCGCAAATTCCCCCACGTCGTCGCTTCTTAGGTTTTGGAAATACAGTTTCTGAATCTGTATCTTTAGCTCACTACACCTTGGGTTGGTTTTAGTAAAGATTCCGTGGGATCTCTCATATTTTTCTTATAATAAATATGCATATGTAATTTTCTAACGGCACAAGAATTTTTAGAATCGCGGATTCAGTTTTCAGTTTATTAGTTACATAATAAATACAAATCTTTCCCTTTTATATTTAATATTAGTGTTCAATATCGTCCTACCCGCATTGCATACTACAAGCCGGCTGCGTGTAGGAGTCTCCCGCGCCCTCTATCTCTCCCAGGTCGCAGCTCAGTGCTGACATCACTGCTAGCAGCACCGCCACGAACGCTGCTACCACGCCGCCCACTCGAGAGGCAGTGTTGGCCTTCACGCCGTCAGCACGGCAGATGGAAAACCGGATGCGGAAGATCTGGGAAATTATTAATAAATGAATAGAATTTAGCGATTTAGGTCTTGAATTGTTTGTCGTACTCCAGGGAAGGCGGTACGAAATTCGCCGGGTCAGCTAGTAAAATAGGTAAGTAGGAATCGCTTACCATAACGAAGAAGACGATGACCAGAGTACGGAAGATGTCGGACAGAGCGCGCGATGACCTCGGATCCTGTCTGTAAGCCTCCATATGAAACCTTGCCTGTAACGAACGGAATTAAATAGGTATTTTATTTAAGAAGGTTGTTTTTCTTTAAGTAAGTAGAGTGGTTTGCCTTGGTGTCAGAACTTTTAGGCCACCCGAAGGCCTCCGAGATAGCCTACGATTGTTATCAGAAGACAATCAACCGGGATCTACAATTTTACTAGATGCAAGCGTAGTTCAGACTATACAGGCATGAGCAGGCACTGCTGTAGTGTGTATATTGGAAGTAAAAAATACGAGCAGTATTATTATTTACTCTATGGTAAATCAATCTATTACTCCTGGAGATAAAACGTCCAAATTAAAAATAAAAACATCTTATATATTTTTACTTTTAATTGTTTTACTTTTTCTTTGTGTGCTATACAATTATAATGGCTCATCACTCACTCTTACATCATATATGTTTCTCGATTACTCAAAGACGGCTAGACTGAGCTGGAAATACCAAAACTACTATGATTATCCGCAGTGAGGATAAATGAATGAATAATGAATATAGCTTTATTGCACACCAAACAAAGTAAAATATACAACAGCAAGGCAAATCTATACAATGGTCTGGGCGGCCTTGAGGACATTCGCCGAAGAACTTTTACCAACTTAGTGGGATTTGAAAGCTGAAGTGGAAATGGGCTGGTCACATCGCTGGAAGAACCAATAAACAAAGGGGAAGAAAGGTTCTCGAGCGAAGACCACGAACCGGAAGAAACAGAATATGTAGGCCTCCCGCTAGGTGCAATTGGCACCTTGTCCTTTGAAATGTTTAGCAGTGGACGTCTTCTGGCTGATGATAATAGCTATGATTACCTGGACAAATAGTCGGTCGTAGTGCACGAAGCCAAACACCGCTGTTGTGAGGAGAGCGATGGCTATAGTCTGAAGAACCACCACCCTGTTGCGTAACACGCGGACCAGAGATGGAAAATAACCTGTATATAGCAAAAGAATTATGATTACTGAGATTTCATTCATCCATAAACAGCACTTTATAGTGTCTCTCTGTACATGTTTGTCCACTCGTCTGTCTGGCCGCCATTTCTTTCTAAGAATGGATAAAACTGCAGAAATGTAGCTAGTTTTACAAGCAAGCAACTAGGATTCGTCCCCCTGGTATAAGAGATGATGCGGTTTAAAATTCGGCACGCTTGAACCGTACACATATTAATTTCCGCATATTAATTTGGTGGCCATGGCTGCATTACTTATGTAATCATTGACTTGAGTAAAGTATTAGGTCATTACATATGAAATTGGCGTTTTGTAAGGGAGGAACATAAAGTCTTTTTTTTATAATAATATATTTATTTAATCAAAGTATGTACCATTGCTATCTATGCACTTTTGCCATCTCATAGGTAGTTCATTGATCTCTTTACTAAAAAAACCATTAGGACGAGAATCAATGAAATCTTTGAAGGCGCTTTGGACTGCCCCATCGGAGTTGAATTTTTTCCCTTGCAAGAAGTTATCCAAATTTCGAAAAAAATGGTAATCTGTTGGAGCCAGGTCCGGGGAGTACGGTGGATGTCTTAGACATTCCAATTGAAGCTCCTCTAATTTGGCAGCCGTCTGTTGTGCAGTGTGTGGTCTAGCGTTTGTTTGCCAATTTGCTTCAAGTGGATTAAAACAGTTTTATCACTAACACCGCAGCCTGCAGCTAACTCGGACGGGGTTTGCGATGGATCTGCTTCCACAATAGCTTTCAATTCTTCATTAGCAACTTTAGTCTCCGGCCGTCCACGGGGCTTGTTCTGCAGGTCCAAATTTCCAGAACGAAAACGTTGGAACCAAAAACACACTGTGTTTTCTTTTGCGACACCGCCACCATACACATCATTAATCCTTCGAGCCGTTTCTGCAGCACTGGTACCACGGTGGAACTCATACTCGTAAATAACGCGATATTTCAAGTTTTCTATTTTGTAAACTGCGTGACGCAAAGAAAAAACCAAATGAGGACAAAACAAATGAATTACGGTTTTCGAAATACAAATGTATGAATAAATAGCTGTATAAATTTGAAATTGGAATCCCTAACCAAAGAAGAGATATTTGAGATCAAAGTGGCCAGTACGACAAAACGCCAATTTCATATGTAAGGACCTAATATTTTGAATATTTTTTATAGAGTATGTCAGCCATCACGTGGCATGTGTAGCCAGCATGCTGCTATCCTTACTGCCACAAGTAAAGTACCTAGTTAAAAACTATTCTTCTATAGTCACGTCAAATGACTCACCATCATTGTCTACCTTCTGCTCATCCTCCGGAAAGCCTTTCATCTTGATGGGGAACAACGTAAATAGAAGGGAGAACATGAGAGTTAGACAGCTGATAGATACATGCGCTTTCCACCAGTCTTCCCGCACAGAGCTGGGCAGCAGCCAGTTTTGACTACTCAGGCCCAGGGATAGCCGGATGCAGATTAGAATACCTATAACAGAGATAGCGATTTTGTTTCCCTAGCATGTATTCTAGCAATAATTTATGGAAGTATGTATGCATATACCTATATAAAAAGAGGTACTTCCCAACGAGTAACACCCTCAACTGTAACACTGTGAAACAGTCAGATTTAGGAATATTTTGCGATTTTGTTAATGTAACTTACAACATAGCTTGACTTGTTGGGATCCTAATTTTTAGAAGGACTCGTCGGACGTTGTTTCAAAACTAAACAATTCGTTATTGATAACATTGCTATTTGTATCTTTTTTTTTAAATGACAACCAAAGAGAAAAGCCGTAACTGACCATAGAAGTAAGGTCCATTGGAAGGGTCGTGGTCGTCCAGGTAGGTGAACCCGTGCGCCCAGACGCTGACCTTGGCGATAGTGCAGGAGATGACTGCGATAATGAGAAGCACCAGCCGAGCTGTTTTACTGGACTCGGCTGGTGATGTTGAGTATATGAAGGGAGTGGGCTCCCCGCCGCATAGTTCTGAAAAACCAGTTCATATATTCTACGTTTGAAATATCACAACAGACCCATATCGCCAAAAATATTATACTAAGTAAATAAATAATGACGGAGTTCACTGAATTAATTAATACAAATAACTTGAAAAGAAATGATACGTTTTATACAAAGTATCTGCCTATGTCAGTAGTTGGTTCGAAACCATACGTATGATTATAGGAACATGATTAATAAAATTATGCAAGAACACATTACACTTTTATAATCGTAAACTGTTACATACTCTAGTTAGCTGAAACATCTGTAAGGTAACTGTCAAGTATAAAATGTGCAATCTTACCTACATACAAACTCCGTTCTTCTTCAAAAGGCACAAATAACACCAGTAAGCTAGAAAGGGCTGCCAAGCCAAGCCAGGCCGAGAGAGCAAAGTTCCTCTTATGTCTTCCCCACCATCCTACTGCGGACCCCACGAGAAATTCCACACCAGCCGCTGATATCAAGATCCAGTCTGAAAATTGAGCATCAAGATCCAGTCTGAGCATTTAGGATCCTAAACGAAGATCTATCTGCCGTGGTGTTAACTTGCTCGGTTGATGTACAGAAGCAGTATTTATATGTGTATACAGGTCCTCAGCATCCTCTTAAGGGTGGGTTCTGATAATCATAAGCAACAACTTTTGTTATAGGATTTTTGTGAATTCGCAATTAAAATGTCTGTTTCTTATACAAAAAAATCATTGACACGCGGTCAAATTTATGGAACATCTAAAAATCTAAAAAAGACCTATAACAAATATTGTTGCTTATCAGAAGCCATACCTAAAAGGATGCTAGTTGATTACCAGTGAAACTGTTTATGTACAGGTCGCCAAAATCTGAGTTTTGGAACCACGTACAGTCCATCGTAGACATGACCTACTGCTTATACTGATGGATTTGGTCCTAGCTTGTTATACATGCCTTCAATATAAGCTGGCGTGTGCCCTCCGCTGTGGTCTCGTCTGATGAGCAAGTATAAGTTGGTCTGCAGTAAGATGAGGATGAGCAGCGACCCCTGCACGGTCAGGTCGAACCGCCGCAGCGTCAGGATGTAGGTGCGGAAGAACCACCAGATCTTCCCCACCACTGGGAACAGACGGACAGCATGATGTTTATCTACGTACGTAAGTTTCCGTACGAAGCTTATTATTTACTTGTGGTATCATACAAATTAGCTCTGTTAGTAGGTAGGTCTCAATAAACCACTGCTGAACTCATTACTCTACTTAATCTACTCGTAGTAGGTAATCTACTCCTAAGGAGTATATCTGAATAAAATTAACTGTTGCAAACAATACACCTTTTGCACAAATTTAAACTTGTAAATTGAATATTATACTTACCGTTTCGGTGTGCATTTGGCTTGAACTTGGATATAAGAATCGGAAAATTTATCTGGTTACTCCAACCTTAGTAGGACGACGATTGTTCGCCATACAAGCAAAAAATAAATAGAATTATAGCGAAATAAGCCAGTTTATTGAAGAATGTCTAATAATACAAGTTGTTTAATAATGATGAGTAGGTACTACTTATAATATTACGTACAAATCAAAGCTTGTTAAGGAAGTAATTAAGAATTTAGTAATGCCATCATACATTTTATCTGTTTAGATCTGTCTATCAGATAAGATATCACTTACGTGCCATGACTTTGCAGTAGCTAAAGTCCTTATTCTTACGAATAATCTTTGTGTAGGAATTATGTGAATAATCTTTTTATCTTTTCTATTCAAAAACAGTTTTCTTTATTTAGGTACTATATTTTTATTTGTTATATGATATACAGTAAAGCTAGTTCCAAAGTTCCTAATCTTTCATATTGAAATTTGTGTGCCTAGCCATCATCGATCAAGATTTTTGTAGTAAATTTATTTATATTTGGTTTAGTAGGTTCAATGCTATATATCCTATATACCCGGCTCTACCCTAATGTAGCCGATTATGCTTTAGAAGATTTTTACCTCGTCAACAAAAAATGCTTTACTCCAACATTGTATTAGGTCCTTACATATGAAATTGGCGTTTTGTCGTACTAGCCACTTTGATCTCAAATATCTCTTCTTTGGTTAGGGATTCCAATTTCAAATTTATACAGCTATTTATTCATATACATTTGTATTTCAAAAACCGTAATTCATTTGTTTTGTCCTCGTTTGGTTTTTTCTTTGCGTCACGCAGTTTACAAAATGGAAAACTTGAAATATCGCGTTATTTACGAGTACGAGTTCCACCGTGGTACCAGTGCTGCAGAAACGGCTCGAAGGATTAATGATGTGTATGGCGCCGGTGTCGTAAAAGAAAACACAGACTTTTTATCCTCAACCGAAATATCAGAAATGGAAGATAAGTGTAGGTTAAGAGAATCAATATTGAGGTTAATTTCCAGACTTTTATTTTTTTAGTTAATTTGGGTGGGTTTTCGTCTTCAATAGAAGAGTGAACATAACGACGCATAGCATCCCTACACACTATATTGCAGCGATTACGAGCCTCAATGTACCTAGCTTTGTTAATGTCACTGGGACGTACCTTGTATCTGGTTTTAGCGATTGCTTTTTTGTACATAAGGGCTTTTATGTCATTAGTGAGCCAAGGTGCCGGGAGATGTTTAATTTTAATAGTACGTAGGGGTGCATGAGTGTCATATTTGTCAGATGAGTAACAATTGAATTAAATATTGCAATCTGATCATCTGCAATAACTGCAGTGCTGGCCACGCCATGATAGTATTGATCACAGCTTAGCAACGCTCTCGGCCATCAAGCTTGGTTAGCATTGCTGTTCTTGCTATCCGCGCTGTAAAGGCCTTAACCTTATTCCAGCTTTGGCATCCAGACCTGCAATGCTGACTGCGCTGTAAGGCCTGGAGCTACTATTAGTAAAAAAAACGTGACATGAACGGATTTCAATGGTTACAATTGGTACACATCGAGAGAATAAGCCTGAAAATTTATAAATAAACTCTTGCGAGCTTTTCAAACTATTATAAAAAATAGTTTTTAATACCTATAATAATAGTTTATAATATCAAACCTAGCCGGAACTGCAGTCGCGTTTCAAATTCTATGCATGGAATAGCCAGAAATCGAGAGGCTGATCGTGAAAAAAAATGTATTACGGTCTATCTTTATAAGTTACAAAAATCATCAAGGAGTTTAAACTTCTAACTTGGCAATTAACGTTCGTTAATTTGATTATAATTATTTACATGCCAATTATATCTGCAATTTATCAGATAAGCTAGAGGATTTGATGTCACTAGTGCCTTTTGCTATGTGTGTGTGTGTATATATACTATCAGTGTGTATACGAATGAAAAAACTAGTATCGAACTCTGGACTACGATCTCCGAAGTATATAATTATATATTTTTAGGGTTCCGAACCTAAGAGGTAAAAAGAGACCTTATAACAAAGACTTTGCTTTCCGTCAGTCCGCCCTGGTTGTTTCTCGCGAACCGGGAATCGTATTAGTAATTTTTATTGTCACTATAATACTAAAAACAGAATAAAATAAATCGCTAAGGTGGTCTCCAATATAAGTACAACAATCGTGAGTTTAGCTGTTTATTGCTTGATAGTAATAACGACAATAGGTAGAAACATGAACAAATGTTGGATAGATATTGGAACCCTTACTGCACGAGTCCGACTCGCACTTGCTTGATTTTCTTTTATAGAATAAAGGTTCTCATCTAATTTTATCTTTGATGAAAAGGAGGGAGGGAGCGGATGCCGGGATCTTCCACTTAAAGTCTCAAGAGTTTAATTATAATACTAGCTGACCCGGCGTACTTCGTACCGCCTAACTGTTTAGTTATGTTTTATTTTTTTCTTTCCTTAAGAACCATCCTCGTACTTCAAAGAATATTCTAAAAAAAGAATTAGCTAAATCGATTCAGCTGTTCTTGAGATTTGTGCTTAGCAACATATTCAGCGATTTATTTTTATATTATAGAGAAGATACCTATACCTATATAATAATCGACGTAGTGTACGTAATTACCTCGGTTTTCACGTAACACGGTCATTTTCAAGTGCCGCTTCAGGATTGCAACAGGAATACACATGCAGTTTCACGATCCGTCTAAATATCACTCAATTTTATTTTTCACTTTATAATGATTTCATTTCACCTATTCTGTTCTTTCCATCTTAACAATTATCACTTAAAAAATATATTTCATCGCAAATAACACAAACTACTATCTCATCTTCAGGGATGTATGTATGGATCGAAAGTCCACGTGCTATATGAGTAATTCCCAAATAAAACAGAGTTATGTATTTCTTATCTATGTTATCATTGCCATCTGTATCGCTCACTCGATAATACGTTAGTGTGTGTGTGTGTGTGAAGTAGGTAAACAAAATTAGTGATTTCCTAGTGCTGATTGTCATAAGGAAATCAAAGTTCTTCTATCGAACGAATCACTATGCAAGTGGTTTATTTGCCTCAAACGGTATCCCTTCTATAACAGCCGTAGCGTATGACGAAGCTAAGATACGAGTAAAGGATTTTATGTTTAACCGACTTCAAAATAGAATAAGGTTCTCATTTCGTCGGCATCCTTTTAGAGTTGCGTACCTAAAAGGAAAAACGGGACCCTGTTACTAAGGCTTCGCTGTCCGTCCGTCCATCTGTCTGTCAACAGGCTACATCCTAGTGAAGTTATAGTGAATGGTAGTATGACCGTGATTTCACAGATATGTATTTCTGTTGTCGCTATAACAACAAATACTAAAAGCAGAATTAAGTATATGTTAATAAGATGGTATATACAAGATATTTAGTGTTTTTCCGTCTCGTCTTGATGTCAGCGTGAGAAATCGAAAAATATTTTTGTTTTTGTGGTGTGGTTCCTCCTCACCACCGCCACACCTCACCTTATTATTTCTCTTTCTCTCAGTATCCGACTTCCTCGACACGTGTTTCAATCACAAATCTGGTGTCTACAAAATAATTTTATCGCAGTCGTTATAAATTAGAATATCTGAAAAAAATTTGCACAGGAGTATGCCGATTGCAGTACCTACCTACGATCCACTGTAAGTACAAACCGATTGCAGTACCTACCTACGATCCACTGTAAGTACAAACCGATTGCAGTACCTACCTACGATCCACTGTAAGTACAAACCGATTGCAGTACCTACCTACGATCCACTGTAAGTACAAACCGATTGCAGTACCTACCTACGATCCACTGTAAGTACAAACCTATGAACACGATTGATTTATCGCTAATAACGCGAAATAATTCAGTCCTATCACCAACTTGTCACGTGCGATTATTTTAATCGTAGTAATTATAATAACTAAAGTTCATATTCTTTACCTACATACTACTTAATAATCATACTCGAATCAGTTGTTGTCCCTTAGTTATTCAATGCGTAATCAATGTATTTATACAAAAATCAATGCCCCTTTTCGTTGTAATTGTATAACTCTAGAACGTGCTCACCTATACAAACCAAATGTTTAGGCTTTGTTCGGACTATTTAGTAGTAGATGGTTGTGAAGTTTGCACAAAATCGGTCGAGCTGTCCTTATCACATTTTTTGTAACAAAATAATTCAATAAATGGCTGATCATTTTGTTAATGGGCATTATAGTGTCAAATTGAAACTTTTTTCAGTGTATTATATAATGATGTACGTACCTACACTATACAGGGCTATTGGTTAGGGGAGTACTAAGCCGAAAGACTATACTCATAATTACGAACAACTTTCATTATAGGACTAACACTGAAATCGAGAAAATAAGATGAATATTTCATACAAAAAGTATGACGATCGATGATTGAGTGTCGACAAAATTTATAATTATTTTATCGAATTCAGTATCGTTCCCATAGTTAATGTTGTTTATTAGGGCGTGATGGTGACCCTTTTTCGGCTTGTGTACCTAGGTACTCTAATCCGCAAGCTCTTGCGCACTCTCATGGTATGTATTACATATGATACATCATCTGCGCTGAGAAAAATACATAAATAAAATAATGTACCCCACAATGAAATACATTGCACTATCCAAAATGGTTAAATTATTATTTTAATACATTATAATATTAAGTATGAAACAAGTTTAAAAAAAAATGATTAACGACCTAAATTAGATATTATGAATTTAACTAAACAAGCGACCCGAACCGTTTTAAAATTACAATAGGACCTCTTGAGAGGTACCTTAATACCATTTAAAACTAAAAATAATACAGTCAAACCTCCACCTTTCTGGAAAGTAGGTAAATTAAAGAGTTGTCTTAGAAGAATATATGAAATGAAAGCAAGCGCTGTAAAACTAAGTTATAAAAAAATTGCGAGGTAAAAAGTAAAAGAAAAATGTATATTACATTGCAATTTATTTCATTGTAAAACAAGGAAAATACTTACACAGATTATAAAGTACAAAAGAGTATGTAATATCGTACAAATATCCTATTTTACGATTATTTTAGGATATTGCTGTCTAAAAAATTTTATTAATAGTTTATTAGCAATTTAATAAAAAACACAATATATTTTTTTAAATGTCTTTTAGTTAAAACCTAAAACGTAAATTAACAAACTTAACATTATAATGCACTTAAATAAATAAATTATGAGAGCTAATTATTTACCTAAAATGTACTAGTAGGTATCTTACCTACATAAGCAAAATACATGTTATTCAGTAAAATGAAAAATACAAAAACATCACATAATGCATGGGACCAAAATTCTAAAGATATTGTAATGAAAGTTCTAAACTAAATAATTCAAATCTTCAAAGTAATTTCGTATGTTTTTAACTTATTATCAAGAGTAACAAGTTTAAGATAATCGAACCCATTAATCTGTTTTACAATTTTTTCACTAAAAATTAAGAGGTCCGTTAGAAAGACTCAATCACATACTCATTATTTGAAATGATTATTACTTATTTGAAAGAGCTATAATTAAATTTAAGTAAATTTATAATCTATTATGAATAGCATTGGAATGAGACTGCCTAGTAATTAATACGCGCGTAAGTACTATTCGGTTACAAATAACAGAAAAAGTGTTTAATCTATGAAAGCAAACATCTGTCCCATAAAATAGACTCTCGAGATAAATCATGGAAGAGCTACTTGATTTTTCCAGAATTGTAAGGTCTACTATAAAAATTCTATTCGCATTCTGTTCTCACTATAAAGTGCACACGTTAAAAAACATTGAAGTTATATTAATGAAATATTACTATTACGAAAATATCAATAAGTTTTAACTAAAAATCTCACAGATGAACTAAATATCTAATGAAGAAATACTGTAGATCAGTGTTTTTTTCAATCTTTTTTAATAACTCGCTTAGAGAGTGCATGATTTTCTGCAATTCCTTCAAGGATCGCGATTAGAAAACACTGCTGTAGATATTTGATAGGTATTTTATCTAGTGCTGTTAGTCCCAGTGATCTTCTCTTCGATCCAGGGGAAGAAGTGCGTGACTCTAGAGTAGACTCCGGGGAAACCTGCCTCTGCGCACTTCTTCCCGTACGATACCACTCCTATTTGGTACATAGGGGCGGTCAGGGCTTCGCGGTTGTACTGCGGAGGAAATAACTAAAATTAGTAACCTGCTTAGAACAAATATAATAAAGTTTCTTACTTCTAGTTCTATACCAGTGATACTCTTTTCAGAAAAAAAAATGTTCCCGGCTGTGTTACAGTTAAACCCGGGGTATGGCGACCACTAGACTATGATGTTTTTTTTTCAAAGCATTTTATTTAGATTCTGATTTGATAATTAGACGTTAATTTTCTGAATAGTTTTTACGTTTCTATCCGCACTGGGCAATGGTGACGTCTTACCAGTCTAATATATTTCAATAGACAGGTGTGCGAACGAAGAGTTTGAGTATCTGTTTCAAGTCAGGGTGTGTTTTTGAAGTTACTTGACATTACACGGAAGAATCATGAAACATTGATCAGAAAGATAATATAAGATAAGATAATATATATAAGATAAGATAATAAGATAATAAGATAAGATAATATATATATATAAGTGGCAATGGGTTGGCCACATCGCTCGGGGAAGAAAGTTTTTAGTGGCAACCACGAACCGGAAGACGCAGTGAAGATAAAGCCTCTAGTGGACTAGGTGGACCGACGATATAGTGTAACCCACTAATACGCAGCGGATGCAATCGGCAGTCTGTCGTTCGAAATGGCGTTCTTTGGGGGAGACCTATGTTCAGCAATGGATATTTTCTGGCTGATGATGATAGTATATAACTCACTATAGGTTGCATGAGCGGTCCACCACTGTCTCCCTGGCAGGCGTCTTTCCCTCCTTGCTTGAAACCGGCGCACAACACCCGCTCGTCGATCTTCTGTGCCTTGTACTGCTTGTACGCGTCCATACAGAACTGGTTGGTCACCACTGGCAGCTGCAGCACTTGCAGGTGCGTGGCTGATGGACCACCTGAGGTGAATAGAAAATATATATTGATAACAGAGACTTCGGATTCATCAAGCGTCAGATGTTTTCAGATAAGCGCTGAAAAGTCGAAGAAAAGATAAAAAATGCAATTCGTTTATTACTAAGTATAATAAATAATACAACCAAATAGGTATTTTCAAATCTCGAGTAAATCGGTTTCTTCTAGGCATCTTAGACCGTATCATCGCATCACATCAGATGCGAGCGAGTTGAGGACAAACGCAAGCCTATCTCATATAAAAAAAAAAAAAACGAAAAAAACTAACCTGCCAATTTGTTTTGTTTTTCTTTAATATAATTGTTTCCTTTTAGATAAATATCTACAAGATCATTTTTTGGTAAAAATACAATGCACGTTAACCTCATTGAATCAAACCAATTTTTGTATAGATATGAATAACAGGACGAGCAAATACACGCTTTTAGTGTCTATTTATTTCTACTTACGGAACTCAGTGTCTCCCCACCCAGCAATGATGGGCTGGTAGCGCTCGAATGTCATGGAACGAAGTTCACGCGACCGAGGCAGGCAGATTGGCTTTATCAGATCTGAAAAAGAAAGTTCAGAAGTCAGTACATATCCTGGAGTAATAAAATAGAAAGTAAATAAATAGTGTCGACTGCCGAGTAACTATAATATCATCTTTTACTTTCGTATTCATTTAATTTTATAAGTAGAAGTTTTGTACAATACTAATTATAAAAAAAACTTATACCTATAGTGCCACCAGCAGCGAGGTAGGACCCAAGCTACCGGTGGTAGGGACTATAGAGAGAGGAACCTCCTTACAATACGCGCTGTATCGAGGATCACAGCCCTCTGTACCTGACTCTTGATCCAACCATCTAGCGATGGTCTCTTATCATCTGTTACTTATTTTTATATTATCAAAATCTGATGAGCACATCCACTTGCGTTAAGAACCTGAGTGTAAGTATCAGTCGATTCCATTGTGTGACCTACCAGTAAAAGTGACTTGCGACTCCAGCACTAGCACCGCGATGTCACTAGTAAAGGCTTTGGCGCTGTATTCCTCGTGTTTAATCTTGTCTTTAATGAGCACATCGATGGGTGTCGCACCTTCGTCCTCACGCGCCAGGTCCAGCTCTCCCAGACGCACTAGGTACCTGGAACGGATATAGGAAGAAACAAGTCCATAAATGAAACTATCACATGCATTTGTGTAGTTTTTAGTTGTGAAGGTTTGGTTATTCCACCCATGGGCAGAATAACCGTTTGCGATCGTAAGGACGAGGGGCCGAGATAGGTTCAGGTTTTTACTGTATTATATTATGTTAGTATTTACTTGGATTAAGCATATTAGATAAAGTTTTATTATTACATTATTTAAATTACTTTCGTAATCGACTTGTAATAAATAATTTACTATAAAGTTACAAATAAATATATTACATACTATTAGGCACAAAAAAACGTAAATAGCTATTACAATATGTACGTACATTAAAGAACTTGACGTTTACGAGTTCGCAGGTCTACAGTCTGGTTGGTCAAGAAGTGATAATTGACTGAGACAATAGGCGTTTTATTTGCTTCTACAAAGATGATAAATAGTAAGATGAGGAAAACCTGTTATGCAGATTGAACTAAAATAGATAAAGAGTTGACGATCGTTTTATATGGGTAGACTGCTTTTATGGAAATATACTTGATAACTTTGATAATGATTGTGGCAATATCAATGTAGTTCTGCGAACTGTTGACCTCGTGACCACAATAATTGGAATCAAAAATTGGTAGAACTCACACCAAGTTTCATCAAGATTGATAGGAAACTACGACCTATACGAGAGTGAGATTTACAATTTCCATGAGATATACAAACATACTAACTCACAGACGAAAGAAAAAAAAACCAGAGCCGAAGCAGATACGCTTCGATCGCTCGGTTAGTAAAATAGAGTAACAAATCCTTAAATACTTCAAAGTATTGCCTTTATTAACATTAACAAAATGACTAACTACGACAACAAAAAAATATTGCTATATTTTTTTGTTGTCGTAGTTAGTCATTTTGTAACGGTAAAGGTACTACCTATTGTAGTATTGTATTGTAACATTTAAGATCTACAGATGGTCCAAATGCTCCAACCCACCACCAGAGGGCAGCGTGCCAGCATGCTAGCCGCAAAAAAAGAAAAATATAAATGTATGGAAAAAAAGCCGCATAAAGTTATCATTCAGAAAAATATTAATAATGTATAGAATTTTCTATCGTGACAAAACTTTGTAAACGACTAGTTTTGGCCAATGGAATGTTTATGTTAGATAAATCGTTTGACATTTCGTCTTGAAACCTTACGATGACCAGGGCTTCTTCTATGTCGGGGACAATTGTTTAGTCATCCCTTTTACGTAAATTGGTCACTATACCAACATTTTTCTAATATATCATAGCTAAAGAATTTGCTGACTCTCAGCTCTTCAAAAATAACGAATTGAAGAGTAAATATAAAAAGTCGTATGCAAACAAGTAATGTTTCGTACAAGGTTTTGTTTTTTACCCTTCAAGGACTGTTGAACTTGGAAATCTTCTGTCGATTAGACGTTCCTATGTTTATTGCATTCGTTAAAACTGATAATTAAGACTTGCTTCGTGGTTCATTAATTTCACAAATCTAATTGATAATTTGATAGTTTAATTTATAAGTTTTAATATTTGAAGTGTTTTCGTCGACTTTATAGATATTTTTTACTAAAACTAAATCTGCTATGTTTACCAACTCTCAACAACAATCGTTTTGTTATACATAATTGCTATTATTATGAGATGACGTGGCAATACTTATCTATCAATTTAAACAAGCGATTTGTCTTGTAATGACGGTTTCCATGATAAATGATCGTTTTAACTTAGTATATTGTTATATTTATAGGATACCATAGACATCATGGTGTTATTATGACGGTAAATCATAATAATGTAGCTGCAATTGTAAATATCTAGAAATAAATTTATATTTAAATGTAAATAACACGTGCATGTAAGTTCATGTGACATTGTAAACCTATCAAATTTTCTTCTCAACATGGCAACGACCCTCTCCTAAAGAATGTTATGTTTATAATAAAAGCTAAAATAAAAGAGAAAAATAAGCTATTTGGGCAAGATACAGAAATATATACTGAAACAACTAAGAAGTGATTGGCCTAACTTCCGAGATTCTCTGGAACTAGGGTACTGTATTAACACAGGCATAACCTTTGTCTTGATATAACGTAAGTTACGAACAAGACTTAAAAAACGGATAATTTTATTCAAATACTGTCTCATGTCTTATAATTTGGTTTAAATTATGTGAATTTATCAAATAAATAAGAAGACACCTAGTGTACTAATATTATCAATGCATGTGTTATCAGCATTTTATATAGTCTCTTATATATATAATAATCATAATAATAATGCGTTTATTCATTGATTTACACATATTTGTTAACATAATAAATTATGCTAATTTATTATCAATATGTAAAGTATAACATTTTTGCCTATTAAATAATAAAATAACATCTATTGAGAATCCTATTATAAAATGGTCATAGATATCATAAATTAAATATGTATGTAAAATATATATATAAAAATGCTGATTATATATCTCAAATCTTATATTTAAAATGAAAATCTCTATAAAATATATGGTCTCTTAAATGATATTCAAAAGTGGGTCATGACAAGAAGCTTCAAAGACGCGTGTATTGTAGTAACTTGATTAGGCAGTTGCTTCTAATTACGAGTATAAAGTTTTTACCGCAAGGTAGCGCAGTAGTCGCAGGGTCAACTTGTCTCATGTTAGCGGTCTGTGGTCAGTTCAGATAGTAAACATATTTCATTCTAGGCCAGTTAAACATCTTGTATGGGAAAGCCTGATGTTACTATTTTACCTGGCGGGCTAATTGGAATTTTAGGAAATAAGTACAGTTTGATAATTCTTTTCATAATAAGAGGATTTTTTAGAGGTTGCTTTACTTTTTAGCAAGATTCTGCTAGAAGCTTAAAAAAGTCAAATCTTTATTTAGTAGGTACAGAAAAAGCTTAGGTTTATATTTTTTTAGTACGAGATACCATTGTCTTAAAAATATCTGTTTCATTTATTTTGTCCAAGATCGATTATTTTTTTGTATAGATTTACTTATTTAAGGACCTATGCATACTTCAAAATGATTGTATTTATCAGTATTTTTAATTTTATCCCTATTGACCCCTCAATTATTCATCACCTACGTATAAGAAACTAGCTATGTCTTACTAGCTATACCTACTATTGTTAACCCACTAAAAACATGTAGGACCTTAATTCATAAGCCCTGTTGCATAATCCGTTCCTAACTCTTAGGTCAAGTAGTGTAAGAGATTTCGCGTTTAATAATTTACTGTCTTATTTATTAATGCGTCAACTTTGAACATTTTATATTGTCTCGTTTTATCCAATAGAGAACATCATCTGCCAAAACAGGACAGAGACAGGCCGAATAAGAAGAAGAGAGAATAAGGCCGTAAGTGTACTTAACGATAAGTAACCTTTTACTTTTAAATACTTCCAAGTTAATATATTATTAATAATCAAGTTTTATTAATCACCTGCCATGTTTCATAACTCAATAAGTTTTCTGAATAAGACGGAATAAGTAGATACTTACTTATATGTATATGTGTCTGTATTATTTTGCAATACAGTAATACATTCGTCAGTTGTCATTACACGGAACTAAAGTAATTTAGAATGCAATTACATTTTAACTACCTGCATGCGTGGGCGCGGATCTAATACGTATAATATCTACCTACATACATACCTACGTGAGGCCAAGAAAAATAAATAATAGTTGATAACATTTGGGTTTGACATAATGCTGGAAAATTGTAATGAAAACTTAGCCAAAACTGACACACAAATTTGAAAAAAAATTTCCTGACCTTAGAGTAGCAATTAAGAATCTTTCGGTAGCGCAAATATTTTGCAACAAGTACGAGTATTCCAAAAAGTATGTTACCTATTTCTTTTTAGTTTACTAATCGCTTGCCCTCAAACAAAACCATCAAATTAAAATTGGTTATGGACACCAACTAAAATCAGTTCGAGCCGAGTCAGTTAGCGCACGAGGCTCAGGGATCATACAAAAAAGTAAATGAGGTAATCTTTTACTTAGGTCTGTTATAAATTTAAAAATGTTTTATTCAGGTCAAATAGTTACAAATGTGATGCAGTCATGGCTACCAAACTAGGCGAAGTCGCCCGTATCTTGGCCGACGACATAATATGTGATAAAGAAGTCACCATTGTCACAAAATAAAATAGGGCTGATCCCTAAAGTGATCTCCAACCTTTGTAGGTATAGAAAATAAAAATTAGATTTAGCTTAGGGGATAAAATACTTATCTAAAATAACAGTGGTACTCACAGATCATTCTCGTGGTTGTGCACGCAGTGTGCCGCGGTGAGCACGTGTCGAGAGGAGACCAGCGACCCCCCACATAGCCACCTGGTGTCAGACCCTCGCTTGTAGCCCAGCAGTGCCATCCATGGGAATGCACCTGAACACATACATTACCAACATAAATAACTAGTACTTCTACCAATTATTGACGTTAGGGCTTTCTAAAAGAAAGATAGCTTGACAGATTTTTTGTTCATATTCAATTTATTTATTTAAAGTTGTGTTCCGCAAGGTTAACGTGACATCCGTTACCCTCAGTAGTTAATGAAACTCCACCCGTCTATGATTTGTCAGGGGTAAACGTTGGAACAGTGGTCGTTTACAAACACCTTAACCTGCGAGCGCTTCACATTTCTGCGAACTGTTGACCTCGACCTTGACGACAATAATTTTGCGACTAAAAAAAGATAATCTCTTGATCGATACTTTTGTTGAAACTTAGTTTATCCTGTGTTTTGCATATTTCTGACAAATATCATTGAGCTGAGCCGGAAATAGCGCCACAGCAAACTACTGCATTTGAAAGAAATACTCTCCTAATCAAATTATATCCACGACCTCTAAAAAAAGCTTAAATTCGTAGAACTTTTGTAAAATCCTTACATTAAACATAACGAAGTAAAAATTTGCCAGACTTCAAGCATGTTTGCTTGAAATCTGTCAATTTTTTACTTTCGTTCGCTTCGTTTCGCTCGTTGGACAATTAAAATTATCCTTCTTTACTCACCAAGTTTAGCAGGCTCTCCTCCGACCACTCTTCCGAAGGTAGCGCTACTCATCCCGCAGACTGGTGGGTCTGGTAGCTCCACGAAGTCTCCACCGGGGGGGTTATACTTAGGGGCAGGAGTGGGAACCGGGGCGGGGGTGGTGGTGGTCGTAGTGGTCGTGGTCGTGGTGGTAGTGGTTGTGGTGGAAGATGACAAGGGGAGGCTTTGTGGTGGACAGCACACCTGCCGAAAAGAGAATTAGGAAACTATAGTATGGAAGCCGATGACATTTGTAATAACATATCGTTCCAATCAATGATATTATCAAATGTAAATAGTAACAAAATTTATGTTCGTATATAAGATCGCCCGGTACGCCATACCAGAAACCCTACCCTATATTATTATTTACAAACTTTATGTAATCTTTGATCAAAGCTGGATGCAAATTACTTTAAGATAAAGTCTTAGTTTAGCCGTACCAGTGATATGTTGTGTAAACCTGCAGATATACTTATCATTATTTTCTATCAGATTTCAACAAAAATTGGTGTCTAAGAAAAGGCAAAATGCCGGCCGCGCTGGCCCACTGAATGGTAATGCCAGTTTGGAACAATTATGATCCTAAACCCACCTTGGGATTGTTCCCTTCGAAACCGCAGTGCGCTTGTCTAAGCATCCTGGCTACAGCAGGGTTAGTTCTAGACTCCTGCAGCACGTTCAGGAATGGCTGGCAGTTGTACAAGCTGATGCAGTTGCCAACATCACCGTCTATCGTTGTGCAGGGTTGACCTGTGGGCAGAGATTTTTAATTAAAATGCCGTAAGAGAGAAATAGTAAATAATTAAGGTCGCTGAATCATTTTCTGGGCGTTTTATTGGACTCAACAGTATTTAGGAGATGCGAAGGAGTACGCAACGTATAACTGTGCTGTCTACCTTTATAAATACTGAGCGTAGTTTCTAAGACTAAGTGATCTCGATGACATTAGTCATATGTTGTGGTAGTAATATTTTTTAAATTTTTAAGTGGCGAGGAATTTTGATTAGCAGACTTAAAAATTGGGGCAGAATGCTGCAGCGGCGTTTACAAAGGGTTATGAATAAAATATGTAGAAAATCGGTCTAGAGGTTATCTTTTTTAATTGTCGCAAAATTATTGAGGTCGGTTCGCAGAGCTGCTCTTTATGTTCCTATGCTATTTATAAAACTAGTCCTGAGTAACGTACATTTGAGGTATCGTAGCAGTTTAATCAAGCCGGTCAATTTAATGAGTGTTTGACATTGAACATTTGGTTATGTTATGGTTATTATGGTTAGGTTATGTTTAAGCAAAACTTATCTGTCCTTGGCAAAGCTAAGCTTGATCACTAGATGGAGAGATGAGGCGACAAATATCTTTTGGTCTACACTACGAAAACGGTATATAAAACGACTTTATGTGACATAAGTGGTGAACTAAATGAAAATCTACTTATGTTACTCCAAGAACCTACGATGTTTTCTTATTTTAATGTTATTTAAACTTTTCAAACCGGATTTGGTTTACGTAAATAAATCTTAAGTTTTTAGTAGCCAGTCGACGGAAAATGACCACAACCGCCATTCTGTAATGTTTATATGTTACATTGACATTGTGTTTTATTATTCTGAGTAAACGCATGCAAAAACTTGCTATAAAATTTACTTTACTAATGTAAGCAGGACTCGAGCACAGCGAAGGTACTGTACCACTCGCAGAGAAATAAATAAGAATTAAGTAGGTCAACAAATCTTTCTTCTAGAAAGTAAAAAAATTGATCTGGTAGCAACTCAATTAGATTTATGGAGAAAAATTTAAAATCTAGCCCACAAAAATGTACCTCAAATAAGGCTTAAAAATATAGAAAAAAATTACTGTTTAATAAATAGGCTTCGGAAGTTCCAATCCAACATAATTTATAAACAAAACATAGAGAAATAGTCTGATTGGTATAAAATATACTCATACTTCTTGGCACTACTTATGTGTTTCTGATAACCTTATTGAACAAGGCGAGGTCACTTCCGCTTTCGATATTCTCAGTAGGTTTTCTAACGTGCTGGGGATACCCTGCGGCATTTACAAATTAATAAAAAAATCTCGTATGAAAGATGTGACAACACTTAAGGGTGTTAGATTACCTATCAAAGTCATCGTAGAACAACTTGTTGCAAAATTCGAGTAAAAATTATTGTGTTACACAATGTGACAAATTTTTGAATGGAGAACCTAATTTTATTTTAAATTTTGCAAATTTTTCTTTTAAAATGGGTTCACTTTGATTGGTAGACTAACACCGTAAAGTCTTTCTGTTACACGTTATATATATGAAAGAGTAAGTCTAAACTGACTGAATGATGTTCGCTAGATCTAGGCTGGTACCGACCCAGAACCAAAACGGCTCAACCTAGAGACATAAAATTTGGAGGGTGTATTCATTACACAGGTAGGGTGTACTGAGAAAGTATTTTTGGATATTCAGAAAGAGCGTTCAAAGTTGAAACTTTTTTTTATATTTATTCCATTTGAAGTCGCGGGTAACGCCGCGGATTTCAGCTAACTAGTAGGTACGTAAAAAGTCGGTAGAGTGGAATTAAGTCTGTGCACGTAAACCATCCTATCGTTTTGATAGACGGACGGTCAATCGGTGACCTATCAGTACAACCTTGGAGATACATAATAAACAAACTATTTTATATACTGCATCTACGTTTTTAGAATTGTTATGTACAAGGAAACAGAACGATGTTATTCTCAACATAGGTATAATCAAGCTTAAGTAAGTACCTACGGTTTTGGTGATTTACATTTTCAAACATTTAAAAGAACTTGTTTCTTTATATTTTTTACGTAAAAGTCTTAATAGAGCCGAAGTTAAGGTATTTAATCGTTATATGTGTGGAAGATTTTGGATACTGAATGAAACTGTTATGTTGTGCATAATTATTTTACCTTATTGTATTTTATTTATACATTATTTGGTTGATAAATAATGTGTACGTTGGCTTACGAGTCATGGTTGCTGATTATTTATTTAAGATAGGTTTTAGGTAGGCTTAGAACACAAGTAATACTTTGAAAGAATTAAATATTTACGTTTTAAATATGTCATCGACCTATGAAAGTGAATTAAAAGTTATATTAATAAAAAAAAAAACAATTAGACCGATTATTACTCGATTTATATGGGACTAATTAGAAAGAAAGTCAAAAATCACTAAGATAATTTCTCAAATTGGTCCAGCATACCAAAAAAAAACGTCGAATTGACAAACCTGGATATGATTTATAATGACCAATTAACTGCGAAAAATTAAATCTCGGCGCGTTTCGTGGCTGTCATCGCCTCTTCATTATACGAGTGACGCGCGATTACTCCACGATATGCGCGGTATAATCAATAGTTAAAATGTCGCACTTTAGTTTTAATACAGCTATGGATAATGATTTACTAATCATTATTTATCACGTCGTTCAAAACCGTCAATTCATAAATTTTACGAAATCGAACTCACTACCGACTCATCGCTGTGAATGTGACCTGTGGTGACATTGGCTGAACACCTTGAACGATAAACTCTACCGGTTTCCGACGCATTACGTCGACACGCTTTTGGAGACACTAGTCTAGGTACTTGGAATGATTGTGGTAGCCTTAGTGCGTATATTATCTCCTTGTCGGACGCCGGCTAGCCCTACAGTTAGGTCATGGTCAGGTTTCAACCTCTGCCCTACTATGATTGTCTACTCAAATATATTCTAGTTCAATTTAATAACAGTTGTTGGACAAGTTAACTTTAAATAACTTTAAAATTCAAATAACTATTAACACTAAAAAGTATCTATATGACATTTAGCAATAACTAGAATTATTACTGCTGGTTATTACTGCAGGCCGGTTGGCGCAGTTGGTAGCAACCCTGCCTTCTGCGCCGCTAGTCGCGGGTTAGATCCCCGGACAGGTCAAACATTTGTGTGCATGAACATGTCTGTTTGACCTGTGTCTGGGTGTTTATTATATATATATAATTATGTATTTCTAAGCATGTATATCAGTCATCAGGTTACCATAGCACAGGCTTTGCCTAGTTTGGGACTTGAAGACCTTTGTGTGGATGTCGTCCCATATTATTATTATTACTAATTATTTCGGTCATCGCTATTCATAGCAAATTATAGTATTATAACCGCGGCTCTCATCATAATAATATAATATACGAGTAGAGTTGGTCTAGAAAAAATAAGATTTAACCCCCCTAGTGAATGTTAAAAATATAAAATCTTAAACTAATTAGTGATTCGTACATAAATTTGAATTTTACGAGACAAGTCGTGTATTTATTGATATGTTTATTAGGAGATATTAGTGTCGAAAACAAGAATTCCAGCCGAGATCTGTACTCTAATGACAGTAATAATTGTAATGTTTAAATTCAAGAACGGAAATAAATAGACATAGGTATATCTATCTAGGTATATAGATATCTAAGACTTAGATTATGCTAGCAGTGCCACGATAATGACCCAACACGAGACCACCATTGTTAGGAAATTATTGCAGTTATAAAAGGTATAAACCATTGAAGTATACAATATAAAGAACTATATTCTAGTACTATCTTTTCTCGAAAGTATGCTCGTTAAAAAAAGTAAGCCTGCAAATACATACGCAACTGAGAACTCGATTTTTGTTTATAATTGTGACGGTTGGACATGCTAGTGCGTAATTTATGCACAAATCAGGTTAGTCCATGATTAAATGCTAAAATAGCACATTAACAGATTATAGCAAATTGTTAAGACTATCTTGATAATTCTATCATCTGGGTCGATTTTGCTAATCATGGTGTGGCTAGAGATATCTTGCCGCCAAACATCAATTGGTTCGATCAAACCAAGGGAAATCAATTAAAAAAACTTACTAGATAGTTTATCTACAGCAATGAGTAAGTAAATATAAAGAAAAAAAGAATAATTACTGAATACAGAAGCCGGAGCGAAGTTGAAGTTGTTCCTTGACTCTGTATCAGGAAATGACACATCTTTGGATGCTTCCGTAGTTATTTTCACTGGCGTAATGTTATCATTAAAATCCACGGGATCGTTCGGTACTTCTGCCGCTTGACCTTGGTTGTTCTGATCAGGGAACTGACCTTGGTTTTTCTGACCTTGATTTTCTTGAGCATCGAATGGTGCCTGGTTATTTTGATCAGCGGATTGTTCTTGATTACCTTGAGGAATTATTTGACCTTGGTTATCCGGACCAGTGAATTGCCCCTGGTTTTCTTGATTAGTGAATTGCCCCTGGTTTTCTTGATTAGTGAATTGACCCTGGTTTTCTTGATTGGTAAATTGACTCTGATTTTCTTGATTAGTGAATTGACCTTGGTTTTCTTGACCAGTGAATTGACCCTGGTTTCCTTGATTAGTGAATTGACCTTGGTTTTCTTGACCAGTGAATTGGTCCTGGTTTTCTTGACCAGTGAACTGCCCCTGGTTTCCTTGACCAGTTGGTCCTTGATTGGCCGGTGCTTCTTCAGGGAAGTCAGTCGGGAATGCTACCGGTCTTTGAGCGATGTCATTTGTCGTAGGATACCGGTTTCCCTGGTTATGTTGGTTATTCACATCGTTTGATGTTATTGGACGGTTGCCATGGTTACGGTTTGGGTGCAAGAAACCGGAAATCGTATCTCGTATCCGGTTCGGGAGTAGAGTGAAGGGGGACTGTCGAGGTTCATCTCTTCGCGGGAAAAAACCTGTCGGAGGATTAAAACGTTGTTTAAAATTTAGATAGAGGTGTATGTATACTATTTATAGCCAATTAGATGGCAGGGTTTAGCTTTTTATTATAATGAAGCATCATTTGCATATGAGCGTTTACTATGACCGCTCTGTCAAGAGCCTAGGTGATTCAGATTGAATAGAAGAGATATATCTTAAATTCCTATTAGGTTTTATCGTTTTATTGGCTTAGTATTTCTTGATACTGGTATTAGACAAACTACGATCAAATATACGATACAAATGCAACAAAAATAATGTTTAACTCATTATTAGTATTTAGTAGGTTGTGGTATTTCCAATTAAATATTTTACAGAGTTTACTAAAACTATTTGATCACAGCAAGTCCAAATATTTACTATCTTTATTTAAAATACGATTTTAAGACACGCTAGCTGTTCTAATAGTTTACAATTTGGTATATAGGTAAGTATAATCAATCACAACAAAAAAAAAACAGCTTTCTGGAAATACCTGATTTCGCACATAATATTAGGTGGATAATGATGATAATTTGCAATATAAATAAACATACGGAAAATGTAGACGCGTATTCGGGGCATCACCAGTTTTTACTTTCCGAATATAATGTGTTTAATTTAGGAATATTACTATAATAAGTTCGTCCGTTGAAAAAAGTGTTTATTACCAGTATGAATGTTAAAAAAGTTCAATGAACGTCGATTATTAAACGTTTACTTGTTAGGTAACTAACATTGAATGTTTTGTTGAAGGGCACAACGTAAAGAACCAATACTGGCCAGGCTTGTTTCATGAAAAACTACATATGTACTTTAAAAGTAGATAGAAAGATGGACATAGATACACTTTATGTATGTAAAAGTATAAAGTATTAAAACAAACAAAAAAGGTATTAATTTTACTTAGAGTGCCAAAGATACTTTCCAGGCAACCTTTGGATGAAGAGAATTGTATAAAAACGGTAAATGGTAGGATAGTAGATATGTTAGGCCGATCGCTAAAATATTCAGTTTCATTTAGGAGACTATACTTAGGTACCGCTTGGTGTAGAACTTTTGGTCCATTGAGAGTCCTAGTACCAAAAAATAATTTGTTCTAAACTTATCGATGCTATTGGGGACATGAGAGCTGGCTCATTCTTAGCTCAAAGGATTTCAGTGGCAATCCAATGCGGGAGCGCTGCTAGCATTCTAGAGACTAGGCCATACGGACATCAATTTTATTTTAATTTTAAATTTTTCTTTGTGTAGTTTCTGTATAACTTTTAAAATAAATTCAGGTATTTGCGATTGTCCTGATTTTTTTTATCCGTGATTACGTGTTTGTTATATTTGAATACACTTCATTGTGAATCGTTATTAGTTGTGTACGGTCAGTTTTCACGTTAAGTACGACTATAATGTGTTGCTGAAAGGCTATAAGTAATTAACAAATCGTATAAAATAATCATCTGTTCAATAGTAAGTAAATACAAAAAAAAAACAATAAACCTCTTACAACTCGTGTCAAAGAAAATCTACTTTCTACGTAACCTACGTAGAGTGAAACTTTTTTTTTTTTTGTACATTAAAAAAACTGTTTAACCTGGGTTTAATGACAAGGAATTATAGTGGGTTTAATTTGCTTCTCTTCAATAAATTAACATCTTACGACTAATCATTACGACGATCTAACGCATTATGAAATCATTACGAGAACTCTATGACAATTGACAACTATTACAAATTTTTGATTCCCCCTTTTTACTACGATAATGGAAAGACGAATTAAAAATAACGCACTAGTATTTTTTCTTTTATTCAGAATGTAATAATTATGTTATAAGAGATTTTTGAAAATGTAAGCAAAGTTCAGCATAATGTTATTCTGGTCAAAAGCTCGTAAAAACACTAAGTCATTAATTATCTGTATTTATATAGTTTGTTTTGGTACGGTTCACAGATGACAGATACAATAACACTTTTTAATTGGTGGCACCAGACAGTCTTAACATAAATACGAGAGTTTTTCCATCAGCTTTTTGTAAATAACTCGGAAGGAAGTGGATATAAAAATCTGGTATTTTTAGTATGAAATCTTCATTACATTATTAGGAAATGGTTTTCGAATTTCCATCACTTTGCAAAAATGAAATGTTGTCGATTGCTTTGCTACTGACTGGCTATGGGAACTTCAGCCTTTGGTCTGTTGTATTTCTGACCCTCAAATCTAAGTCTAATATCTCCTCTAACAATCCATGACATCACGGTTGGCCAATCACAAAGCGCAATGCATACAAAGTAATTTTAATTTTCATAATTATCAATTTATTTTCTTCAACTATCAATCTTTTGATAGTTGCAAAAACTGGCAACCCTTAAGGAGGCAAGCGGCGAATAAACCGATAAAATGTTGCGTCGTTGTCGCGATTCTATAGCAACTTTTTACGAAGTCAAACTGAGGTTGCGCGACGTGTTGTGGTTGCTGTTTGTTTGATCAAAGCAATATCTAATACAATTCAGATAGTTGTTACTTAATATGATTCAATCACGATCGTAGCTATTGAAATAATGTTGACGATTGCTGTAACGCACAACTAGAGTAGCTGAGTCTGCTCAGTTTCGACAAATTTGTGGACAGTTACGAGTTGCCTGTGGCCCCGATTTAGATATCAAAGTAGCTATTTCTGCATAGCCTTTTTTATACTCTTTTTTTTATTTAGGGCAATGATTAGCATTGAAGAATTAAAATAATTTTAACATTTAGATGTGTTATTCAGCGTGATGAAATAGTTTGTAATGCCTGTAACTGCGGTAATGAGAGTGCTTTTTCCTCGTATTTCTAAGTACAATTTAATAAGGTAGTTGCTTAACGTTATTGTTTACAAACACAAACAGTATAATTAACAACCGTAAAATAAAATATATAAAAAGATACAACGTCCTTTTTGCGACTTTTGAGTTCGTTTTTATTGTAAGCTGTTTTTTTCTTGTGGATTACACTCGTAATTATATTTTAATGCAACTGACACATAATTCGTTAGTACTAAAATTTGCTACATAGTTATAGTAGAGTGTGATTAGGTGATTTTGATAGATTAATGCAGTCAAAGGATTACAGTTATAGCAAAATACATTTTTTTTGAATTTCTTTAAAATTATGTTTTATTTAAAATAAGTAAAATGCAGCATTAATAGATAAACCTTATAAGTATCTCACACACATTGACGTAACTCTACCTCAAATATTTAAAATCATCTACTTACCAAATTGACATACAACGATTTGCACAAACACAAAAAAGCACAAAAACACACAAAAAGCCCGCGCCATATTCCTCACAACACACTAATTGCACAAAAACTCACAAAATGTCGCGACGACGACTTATTTTAAAATTAGAAATACCGGTTTCTTTACATAACGCACGAACTTTTTTAGCGACGCTGGTTTGTATTTAATTTAAATATGAAATAATGGTAAAATTAAATAAAGTTGTGTGAATGAGACAAGCGTGAGTGGTTTCCGTCGACTAAATGGTCAAGTCGTTGTGTACATAATATATACTTATCTGTATAATCGAGGCTGTGCTACGTCACAGCGTCCTAGCGGACGAGTCGGAACTATGAAATGAAAAAGCCCCGATTTTTGACGCACGATTGCTTTGATTACTTTTTTTTTGTTCATCTACTAATAGATAGATGACCCGCTTGGTTAGACTTATTTTAGAATTAGTCCAGTCAATGTGGGGTTAGATCCTGATAGTGATTCTTCTGTCGTCGAAACTTAGCAGACTGATGGAATAATGATAATAGATCATGGTTGACGAAATATCCATATTATCTTTATGTTTGTACATAAAAAAAATGTTGAACTCTTCGTTAGTCGTGATCTATTAGATAACGTTATTCTATTAGACTGCAGTTTCAGCGACAGAGGGTCCATACAGATAATTTCCCCATTAACTGGGCTAAATGCGAACTCAGTCAAGCTTCTTTGATGCTTGATTGGGAGTTAAACTGTAGCTTTTGCCATAAAATTGCGAATGTTAGGTTTAAAAATAGTTATTACCTATCTATAATTTGCATATCCTTTACGTTTAAAGTTGCTTCATTATAAAGCTCATATAATATCATATTAGCTCATATTTGGCAGAAATCGGAAGTAGGTACCGACTATGGTAACCTATAGCTATGGTAGCTATAAGTTTTACATGTCAGTAAGTTTTATATTAAGTATGTTAGATTGGTGCCGAGGAATATTAATATCTTTTATTTTACCAAAATCTCCTTTTGCAAAATATTATCCTTAAAAAGTTTAGCAATAATGCCGTTTGGAATTTACCTTTTATGGAAATTCCCTGAATGAAAATTCCATTTTAAGTATTAAAAGCACAAAAACTACTGAATTAATTGAAAGTTCTGAGAATTCAATTATATATGTATTATGCGAGTAAATAATTAGGTATAGATTTGTTTTGTGATTAAATGGAATCTTGTTAGATTTATTACACTTATAGTAAGTTAATTCGCGTTATTCTCTAATGTGTGTTAGATTTTTAAATTTGGGATTTTGTATTGAGTTGAAATTCTAAGAATTATCATTCTGACATGACTGGTTCAACTTTAAGCCGCTGGTTTAAGTAGCGTCAGGAAATAATCGCTTTAAACTTTCTAGAAATCTAGCATATTTTATGTATTTTCTTTATAATTAGTGTTACGAGCTTGTTTTTGGTAAAAAGTTGTCTTAATATACACTTCAATGACTGAACAAACCTATATAGAGTTATCGTTTAGGCGTGTATTACGCTAAAAGGGGTGACTATACACACCCCAATGAACAACTCTCACTAAAGGGACGAACTCTAAATTCGAGAAAAAAATCAGCTATTTCAAACATTTTGTCGACGACTTGTATGGAATAGTTGTTGAAATGAAAGTTGTTGGTATGTTGAGTATGACAACTCCCTTTCGGCTTAGCACAACCCTACCGGTATATGCGGGACCCGCAGCAACGACCGCACCGTTGGCAACTAAAGTTCTTGGTCTGGGCAAATGTGGTGTGTACTATTGGAAGACGCCACCGGTACGTGATAGAGATTCCACGGACTCGCACCAAACGTTTTGCAACGACTTTTATTGTACGAACAGCCAGGTTGTGGAATTCGCTGCTGAATTCTCTATTCCTCGATAGCATATAGCTATTTCCCGGTCTTCTCAAATAGCGAGTGAATCAACTTCTTATAAGCAAGCGTGCCACATCCTAGGTCGCATCGTCGCTTTACATCAGGCGAGTTGCAGAGTTTGTGGAGGGTGGCATGTTATTAGTATGATTTTGCCTGCGTTACGAGAAACTTAAAGATATATTCGTAAGTAAGTAGGCATTTATATTAAGTGCACGTTATATAATTTTGATTATTATAAAATGTACCCATCTTCTGCCTATCTCGGCGTTTGGCAAATATCACCAGGATCTCCGCGGAAAAACACCGGTGGTTTTTTAGCAGTATGCTATCTATGATATATGTAACTGTAAAACTTATCATATCAGCGCGTTCAAAGCCCGCTGCAGTAATTTCAATATTCTTTTAGACATATAATTTAACATCCTTGACCAAAGTTTCCGTTTCAAGCGCCTCTTACGACAAACATCAATATCGCATCAGCATCCAACACTTTCGCTTCGTTTTCTTTCAAAATATTTGGTTCCAACTCTACAAGTAAGGGCGGCTAGCACCAACACGTGTATGTAATACTTGCGTAATATTTTTTTATATTCAAAATTTACATTGTTGGTGCTTGCGGACCTCAAAAATAAACACACCACTCACCTGCTTGCAATTTTCCAGACTTTCCGGACTTCCTCTTGCTACCAATTCTAGTTTTCTTCACCACAACCTTGTATTTATTGTTGACTGTACTCGAGTACCCCTGGCCGGCTGCGTATCCGTAACTAACGTTGCTGTTCACATCATAAATGTTACCCTTTTTGAAACCGAGGTACCCCTGACTACCGTACGATCCCTGAACCCCGTAAACCGGATATTTTTGTGTACCATAACTGAGGTAACTGTGGCCACTAACGCTGGGGTAAGTGTGACCACCGACGCCGGGGTAACCGTGACCGTAGTTGGGATAACTTCCACTATAGCTGGGGTAACTATGACCACCGTAAGTTGAAGAAATCGACCCATGACCGGGGTAATAGTACTGATAGCAAGTTTTAGAAGGTTTCTTCGTATTGTAGACGATGTAGTGTTGACATGGGGATTCGTATCCATGACTAGTATACCCATGGTGACCCAAGTTGTAACCGTGGGTGTCGTGTTTCTGATCATGGCCATATAGAGTTTGAAAAAGCGCGTCTAAAGCTTCATAATACTCTGGAGAGTGGGTCGGGGAAGGTGGTTTGTAAATTAAAGGAGTCTTCAGACACTGGTTGTGCTTTTGAGCAAGAATTAGCAATACTGGAAACGTCTGAATCAAACTGCAAATGGTGCTTTCTTGTATCGTCATGTTTAAAACACTTCTGGTCTATTCGCTCGTCCGATTTTGAACCAATTTACCATCAAACTGAACTAAAATTTGGTGGATGATGTAGGCTATCGCTGGAATCTGTAATTCTCGTGTTGCAATATGAAATTTGGAAACTTTTACTATTGTATTGCTATCGATCAATCAACGGGAGATGGTAACTGATAGTAGCATAATGGTAATGAGCAATATTGTGAAATTAATAATCACTTTATGACCGTTTTGAATTGTATTTGGACAATTTATCCGTATATATAGTGGACAATTATGATTTTTGTGTACAGTTCCGATGCTTCCAGTTAAAAAGTGACCTTGCTAATATTAATATTATAATATACCTATAAGCCCAATGATGTTGCTATAGGTACATAATAAATATGCATAGAATAATAAAATTCTGTACCGCATTAATCTTCTTTCGAATGAAAACTACTTAACTACTACCCAGTTTTGGCCTTTTTGCAATTTATGAGTATGAGCAGAAGTGCAATGACCCTTTCAACAGGTTTTGCTGTTTGGAATTACCCTGAGCTTATTCACAGGCTTCGGAGGTTTATGAGCGTCGCTTTAGTAGCAAACGAGATATTTCTCATGAAGTAATTCTAGGTATTGTACTTTTTAGCAATTTTGTTCGTTAAATTTGATTCCATTTTTTTCAAACGTGTATGACTTCAACCGAAGGAGTGAACCTTCCTTTAGTTAGATAGTCCCTAATATATAATTTTAAAATAACGACTTAATAAAAAAATAGAGTCATCAATCGTGTTTTTCTTGGATTAGACAGTCTACTAGTATATAGTACGAGTATGTATTCATTAGCGTTTAAAGTCCATAAGTGATCATCTATTTGGTATTTAGTTCAAGATCGTTTAGCGTAAGTGAAGGTACTCGGAAATCCCTAGCGGTGTTGAAATTATAACTATATTGATGAAAGATTTGTATTATGTGGTGTAACCTGGACAAGTAATGCATTTACAAAATATGCATGTATTTGACAAAAGTAAAATGTACTCCTTTGATGTATAGTTACTGATTTTGATGTATATTAACATTAAAATTCGAAATTATTACTGTTTAGTCCACTCAGATTTGTAACTAATTTATTTCTAATAGTGATATAATTTTGAAGTGATTATTACTTTTTTCGTAATTAAAAAATAAAACATTAACATATGCAAACAAATATTAACACACAAAATAGTCGTGTTTTATAAAATCAGTAGTTCTGTAGACTGATGATCACAATAATTCATCATTCATCATTTCAACATCCCAAAAATTACCTCATGTAAACAGTGTCAATTATTATCAACTGACTACCTTACCAGTTGCAACGGTTATGATAAACATCTTCGATGAGTGTTTTTTAATTTTTGCCACAGTATTCTTGATCCAGGAGTAATAAAATCTATATTTATTATCTATATTTTTGGTAAATACGCTCATTCGGAAATTCCCAACTACTAAAAATTTCTACCTTCCCATACCTACATCAAGTTTCGTCAAGATTGATTGGAAACGCAGTAAAGCGCAGCGAGTACAAAATATCTTGCGGACATTCATTGGTAAATAAAAACATTCGAAGTGACTGACGAAATAATATTTTGCTAGACGCTTCACTCGCTCGGTCACTCAATCATATACTTATGTACATGAAGTACTAAGTACAGGCAATTGTGGTAGGCAATGATATGGTTGTATGGGGAATGTGGTCAAAACTGTGTCGGCAGGGCAGGCTTCATTTCAAGCTATCATGCTCATGGAGAAAATTAATAAAATAAAAATTACTTTTATCTTTTTATATTTATTAGAAACCTAGTAGCTGTCGCCCGCGGTGTTGCTTGCGACATAAAATTGAATATAAAGTAGCTTCAAACTTTGAAACCTCATCTGACAGTTATGTGTTGAAATTCCTTACCCTTACGCCTTATAATGAATACTCCCTCCAAATTTCATGTCTCTAGGTTCAGTGGTTTAGGCTCTATTTTGATTCCTAGCGAATATCAGTCAGTCAGGATTTACTCTTTTTTACCGACTTCGCAAAAAGGATTTATTCCCCAGTTTTTCACCTCGATTTTCCCCCTTGAGGGAACAAACAGGAAAAACATTTCGATAGGTTTGGAGGTTTTATTTTAAAATCGAAATATCTGAAAAGTTCACTTTAACAAAACTTTTATATTACGTAGATTATTTCTTGGTAACACCATAACATAAAAAAATGGGGTTGCTGACGTAAATATTAGGAGGAAATGTTAACAACAATGTTAAATGTTAGTACATAGAAGTATATGTGATGCATACGGCTTACGGTGCATGTAGGTAGATATTGCAAATTCCCATAGGAAAGGTAAAAACGTATTCACTCTACCTAAACAAAAGGAATGTGACTAAAGCAAGCAAACAATCACGTATTCTTTTATTGGCATTACCTATATTTCTTTATATATATGTATGTGAAGAAGTGTGCAAACAAGCAAAAATAAAGAATTTATCTCCCAAGAATTATACCAAAAGGTATCTTTCTTACCAATCCTTAGAGTAGCACGGCTGTGCACGGGTCTCCCCTATCCGGAGATTGTAGTGTAGGTCATAGTTAAGTATACCAAATAACGGATTGGCGATGCTCATTAAAGAAACACCTTCTAAAGCCATAGACCATCTCCGACAACAGTAAGTCAAGATGTTTTCATTCACTGTTAAAGGATATGATCACTGATATAGGATGATTAACTGATATAATTAACAATATACCTATATCTATAAAGGTTTCGTGATTACAATTTTTCAGTAGGAGTATATGTAGTGTAGTTTTATATTTTACAGGCTTAAGCTAAGCGTGAAACATGCTTAAGCTAATTCTTCTCTTTTTAACTTGCATCCGGTCTGACTCCTTTAAAACGTGATAATTTTAAGATAGATACGAATAAGAAATCGGGATAGACTCTAACAGTGGCAAAACTACCCTCAGATTCCAGCAGCGTAATTCAAGTAGTGTCTCCGATTGGATTCAAAAATTTTGCACCACAAATTACGCACAGATCGGTACATATCCATAAACTTGTAAATACGACTATTTTTCTTGCATAGATCTACAATTTTCAACGTCATATTTCCTATAATTGCGTAATTCGAGTTAAGGTGATGGTTCCCAAATAGATGCGTTTTTGTTTCCATTTCTAGCATTACCGTATACTGTGCCATGTTGGAAGTTAATACATCATGTAATACATATACTCAATTAAAGCATGATGTTTCAAAATTCTTATCTTAGTTTACCAAACCATTTTATTGTGTTTTTGAAGAACTCATTATCTCATTATTTTGAACATGTTTCTTTCGGTATACGTGGAATGTCTACTTTGTAATGTTGAGGTAGATTAATCGAAATATTGGCACCTTCAGTATAATGTATTGTTTTTGTCTTAGAATGATAGGTAAGTGAAGTTTTAAAGATAAATGTTATTAGAGCCTACTAAAAAGTATTCATTTAGAAAAGCACGTTGCTAATAAATTTAACTAGGCACTTAGCACATACTTTAATGAGGCACTTTGGCTTAGCTAGCGGGTAGCGTTCGTTATTAGCGACGTTGCATGCGTGCCCGCCTGATCCCTGCCACTTCGCGTAGTGCGCGACGTTGTCAAACTTCATCTAGTGCAGCGTGAGAATAATCATATATAATATTCTTTCCTAGAATAGTTACCGCGTGCGCGTAATAACATACTTATAAGCGATTGTGTTTTACTAGAAACATTCTCTGCCGTGATTTTGACACTACTTGTAGACGTGTGATAATATACAAATGGGAAATAAGAAGAATGGAAAACAAAAAATATCACTTCTTATAATCTTTATAAGTAAACGTTCATCGATGATTTCGCCAATTTACTTTTTTTAGATAATTTTGTTATTGAATATTTTTATTTATAAATCTAACTATTTTGGCCGATTTTTATCAAACTTATATGAATTAATTGTTCGTTAATTTTAACGTTAAAACAGAAAAAACTTAAAAAAACCATAACTGAAATAAAAGGTAAACAGTTAGGTATTTTTATTATGGCAGCTGCTCCTTACAGTAAAGAATTTTTTTTTATAAGATCTCTTCCCGTAGCAACCATCAGCTATAACATGGCAATGCCGTTCGAATTCACCCTTCCGATTCAGATAAAAACAATTATATTTTTTAGTACCTACATTGTAAACGCTTTTTATGAGGAAACCTGTACGCTATTACGAAATTTCTTTAGGACAAACATCCATACATACAAACTGACAGACAAAATAAAAATGTACCTAATCAGATATGTGTCTAATCAGAGATGCTTCGCTCGTTTCACACATACCTACGTATTGAGTCTAAACAAACACTCGTCTGCATCAATTCGAATTTCAACGCACAGAGTAGTCTTGTTACAGAAACTTATTGTAAGAAATGGTAATACGAGATTTTTTTTCTCAGTAATCAATACCTACTGTTTTTTGTTATAGAAACATTCAAAATTTATATTTTATTTACGTAAAAAGCGTTTACAGTGTAGGTACTAAAAAAGTAAATTGTTTTTATCTGAATCGGAAGGCTGAATTCGAACGGCATTGGCATCATAGATGTTATAGCTGATGATTGCTACGGAAAGAGATCTTAAAAAAAATATTCTTCACTGTCAGGAGCAGCTGCCATAATAAAAATATGTAACTATGAATTTTTCGATTGATTATGTAAATATTAAAGTAAACATTTTATTTCAGTTATTGTTTTTTAAAAGTATTTTTCTGTTTTCTTAGAGACGCTAAAATTAACGAAAAATTCATTCATATTAGTTTGATAAAAATCGGTCGAAATAGTTAGACTTATAAATAAACTATGATTTTTTTTTTATTTATCACAATTTTTTTAAGTAAGTTTTACCTAACCCAGCGAACCTCGTTGTTGATAAATAATGTCATCAATGATATGAGCTGCCAACTGCTCACGATGGCGGAATTTTGAAGGGTGCAACTCGCACGATATTCAACGAACGAACTCGAACGACAGTTTCTACGAAATTTTCTCAAGTTTTTAAATATTTTTACGAGGTACGAGAATTTTTAAAAAAGTTTAATGAAATCGAGTTATTATTATTCGATAATGAGTAAAGTTATATTTGAATTGAGTAATTACTACATACTTCACCTTCTGTACAATAGTAATCTTTGACCTAACTTTCAGAAAAGTACGATGTTATTTCTCTGAACTTACATTACTCTATGTCAATATCCAAACTGTGCATGAGACACCATCTATCTATACAGTTTAGAAAATTATAGACGGCAGGCCAATGCCCGCTTATTTATTTCGCCCAGAATCAAACAGATGGCATGACATAGGTAAGTATCAGTACATACTATTATTTATTCCGTGGCTCAATTCTCAATTGCGTTTGTCTATACCCGTCGCCTTAAGTTTTCGAAACCGTCCGGTAACTCTCCCTGAATCAGGCTGCTGGACAATCATGACACTGCATTATGGTCGGCAATTGAATGCTCTTAGATTTAAATTGTTCAAAATAGGACATATATGTATACAAAACTGATTGTCGTTATTGAAAAATAATCCTTTTAGAGCTATGCATAAATTATTTAACAAAGACATGTAATAATAACAAGAATACGACCAAATAAGAACACTAAACATAATAATTAAAATAGTTAAAGAGTTTTATTTATAACCTAAAAAAATGAGGTCGCGGGGTCAACAGTTCACAGAATAACTTGCAATAACTACTACGCCACTAAAGCTGTTATTGCCGTCACATGACCATTGACCTCAAAATCGTCCCCAAAACGTCACGACATAACTTTTAAGACAGCTTTGAAATCGTCATGACGTCACCAAGATCCGCCTCTCATTCCGGCCATTCCACAATGACCACTTCCGTTTTTACGCCGGACATAAGTAGTGACAGACAATAACGTATGGACCAATACGTGGAAGCGAGCCGTATTAGCTCAGAAGTATTGCGTAGTCAGGGTCACTATTTATTATCATACGAGTTATTTCTAAATTAGCTACCTACTCGTATGTAAAGGTAATTCAAACGTTTGTTTGTGTTTCAAACTGAAAGGTATTCCAAGATTTGTTCATAAAGTAAAAAAATATATTGTATTAGTACCTACAGAATTCAATAAATGCATATTATTATATGCCCTAACTAACCTTATAATATGTATTCCATAAGTCACCTGAACAAGCTGTACTTTCCAATTCTACAATTATTATCCTGGATACAGCTATCCAACCAATGGTTTTACCAAGAATACTAAAAATGTGGAAAAGCTTAGTCCTTGCTACAGTCGAAAGCACTGCTGCTTAGTAACCCATATAGAATGTGTCTGACTTATTTATTACTTGCTATGTGTATGTAGGTACGTATGATTCAGTTGATCTACGACACCCACTTTTGGTGTTATTTGAACAGCGTGTGACAGATTGATAGATTAATATTGGCAGTTGTTAAGGTCAAGAATTGCGCATTTGAAAGGTAGCTGTGACGTGTTTATTATGTATTTTATTCTGTCAGAAATATAGTCATCTGTCCTTTCGATCTTTTCCGCACTATGGTGAAATAAGGGTCATTGTACTTACTATTATAAATGAGTGTTACTATTAGTCATGCCAGAGGCCTTGAGGCGGCTGAGAAACGCTACACTAGGTCGAACCACTTAGCGCAGACAAAGAAGACTGATTCAAAAATCATGATATAAAAAGCCTATTCTTTCTTTTTCTGTGAATAGCTTTAAAAAATGTGCTGATAATCCCTAAAAAATAAGTATGATAATAATTTGAAGAACAATTTTTGAGTAAAAGCTTTTAACTATGCAAAAGACGTCAACGCGTGCAGTTTATCTCCAAAATAACTCATTAGATACTTTATTTTCCCTTGATTATGTGTAATGCAAGATTTTCTTTTTTAGCAGCAGACTGACGACGGTGGTGGAAATGATCAGCCATTTGATTGTGTTAACTGGGAATACAGGTTTGAAATTCTCTCTCTATCTACTGACTTAAGACTTAATCACTGATATTTTTGTTACTTATTTATATAATTATATAAAAGAGTAAGTTCTGACTGTTTGACAGATCACAATCGACGCACGCCTAAAACGCTGAACCTACAGCCATGAAATTTGGAATGTGAATTCATTGTAGAGTGTAAGGGCGTAATAAAAAACTATTTTTCAATTCAAACTTAGATAAATGGGTAAAATGGGAGTTAAATTTTAAATATATATATTTGATTTTATATCTCTTGCAACGCCATGGGTATAACAGGTACAATAGTAGATAATACATAAATGATTTGATGAGTATTAATGAAATTATGAGTTCTGTCAGGTAGAACAATGACTTATGCAAAGCGGCAGCATGAACTGGATGGAATGAGCTGAATTGGCTTGGTGGTATCTATTGGTGTCCATTGTCCATCAGTTACAGGCTGATGATGATGATGCTAATAAATGATCTTACAACACGTGTGCCGTTCGAACATTCAGTAATACTATGATATAACGAATTTAATACGAACAATATTTAGCAAAATTTATAATGCAATTTTCCTCACTTTTAGCGTCCTGTTTACAACGAACCTATTACGAATCTGTTATGCTGTTCAAGTAGAAATCAATGACAGATTGTTTACTTATTGGGGTTTTAATTGAATTAATGTATATAATGCTGACCTCGAATAGCGCCGGATGATCGGTCACACACTGATCTCACTGCAATGCTCTAGAATTTTAATAAGATGAGTTGGTACGCTGGAATAACAACTCTAGCTACAATTTTCCACACAGGTCAAAAAACTTATGGTTACTTTTATAATTTTTACAGAAATTAGCGTTACCAGGTGACATTTTAATGTTGTAAGTGTACACAACATTACACGTTTTAAAATAAAGGCTCAGGCCGTATTCGAAACCAAGGTCCGAAAACGGCTTCTAAATAAGAAATTTATTTTTCTTCGGAAAAAATATGATTCAAAACATGATACCATAAATACTTATTAGTTAATTAATCAACTTAATTCAAAATTACGTAACTTATCGCATTGTATAAAATTAATTAGCTAAGTATCAAAATATTTCCAAGTTATTTACGCAAAAAGGCGATTTGCGCGTTTTAGTTGTGTCAATATTGACATTTATGACGGGCGATAGAATTAATATACCAATGTGATCGTTGGAGTCAACCTAGGATAAAATAATCTTCCACAACAACTTACTGAATTTCGATATTTTTGTTCACAATGTAGTTAGCAAGTCAAGCAGGTAGGCAGTTTTTTGGTAGACGGTCCTGGTCAAAAATGTAACAAGTACTTTACTTTGCGGAATTTTACAATTGGAAAATTTTACCTTTCCTACACTAAGTACTTGTTAATCCTCCTCCTAAAATATTTTCCAAAGTCTAAATAGCTGCGTTTGTTGCTTATAGAACTAGTATTGTTGCCAAAGTTTAAATTTTTCTACTGTTTGCTTCGATAGTCTTATTTTGGGTTGGATATGGTTCGAGTCAAGAACATAATACTTAGGATGAGATGATTTTTTTTTTGCTAATTAGTTAGTAAATACCTCTATTGCACCGAACACCTACTGAGTTAAAATAACTAAACAATTGTACATGATGCTTGAGACTATGCAAGCGTGTTAGGTACCACATAAAATATACCCATCATTCAATATAAACAGTCATTTAATTTTCTTATTATCTATGTAAATACATTAAGGCTCGCCATCACATGTATACTTCTAATATTTACACACTCCATGTTGTATATTTACAATCATATAATTGTGGAAATAATAAATACACTTATAATAAAACCTTAGTTTTCATCATACACAGTACTTAGTAAGTTCTTGAAAAACATAATGTATAGTGTTATTTGTGAAATATTTTTTTCTAGTCTTTTATATGTGTCTTTAATAAGAAAAGAATCAATCAATGATCATGCGTTACCAGACAAAACATTCACACAATATTTTAACAAGCTGTGTATAAGAAATAAATAGATGAGATAGCTTTAAGACCCCCTTAAGTAGGTCCAGGTTAATTAGGTTCAGTGCATCTCGAGTTACAACTTTTAGAAAGCTCCAAGGCCAGCTACTTCAAACTGGTACAAATCTTCTTTCAGCAAGTCTTGTTTATATTTCAAAATTTAAATTTTGTGATAAACACCGTGAATTGACACCTGTTCTGTGGAGTTGTAGTTCTGTTTACAGAACTAATGGGAAATCAATTCCCAGTAGTTCTGTTATACCGATATTTTATTTTTAATAAGTAAGTATCGCGTGTACAAATAATTATCTAAGAAACAAATGAGCATCGCAAAAACAAGTGAATGTAGAAGAAACAAATCAGCATCTCAGAATAAAAAGAGTATCTCAGAAACATAATAGAGAAATAAAAGTTAAATTTATTTTTGGACTTTGTTGCAATCTATCTAATCACTTGTTCCGATGATGAAATAACATTTAAAAAATTCCATTAGTTCTGGCAACAGAATGTAAATGTGACGTTTCGGTTATTCCCACCTGTTCTGTGGAGAATAGGTGGGAATAAACAATAAATACCACTGAGTATTATTGATACGAGTTAACATTTGACTGAAAATAAAATCATCCTCCCTTTACATGTATGAGGTAAATTGTAAAATATTGTAGCTCTTAAACAAACTTAGATTATGGTTACTGAAAGAACCAATAATTCGATTTTTTTGGCCAGATGTATAGTTGGTTCTAAGTATCTTTGTACGCATTATGCTATACAAAATATTTCCACGATTCGCTTTACCATAGTTTTATTTACAACTTTCTGTATCAGTATGATATATTTTTAAAGTAATTTCTTAATAACTAACATAAATAT
This sequence comes from Ligdia adustata, assembly GCA_947049295.1. Lineage (NCBI taxonomy): Eukaryota > Metazoa > Arthropoda > Insecta > Lepidoptera > Geometridae > Ligdia > Ligdia adustata. Next base: position 11,809,671 of record OX346231.1, read on the forward strand.
ATTTAAAGAATATCCTAAGTTACTCGTACTATGTACAGTCAGTGACTAAAAGGCAGGTTATGGCATAACTTACTTAACTATTACTTTAAATATAAGTACACAAGTTTATTTACAAGTTATAAGTAACGTTTTTGGTAGTTTCTTTATACAGCTTATTATCTTAGACTATACAGTGCTTTCGAAAAAATGTCTTTGTGTTTTTTACTTGACGTTGTAAACAAATTAAGAAGTCAACCCCGAAATCGATAAAAATAAATAAGTATTCAGAGACTGTTCACCAAATGTTTTTTTTTATAAAATGTTGGATTAAAAAAAGTAAATAAGTATTTGTCATAACAAAAGTTGTTCTTAATAATGAATAAGAAATTTTGTTGGTTTGGTACTGGCCAATAACTATGTAGGTATAAAGACTATGAGACTTATTCAGGGTCGGATCACCATGAGGCACAGAAGGCGCGCGCCTACAATATATATTTATTTATATATAAATTGATATTTATATATATTTATTTAAATTGATAGCTCAACCATGAATAGTTGAGAAATTATTCATGGTTAATTTGATTTATCTGGTAGAGCAGTGGAGAAGAAGTAAATTTTACAACAAGATGACTTACTGATTAACGGTAATACGAGAATAACCAAGACCTATTATATACTGCTCCAATAGTTGATCAGAGATTTGGGGAATTTATAAGTTTTTATCAGGCAGGACTTTGCCCTCAGAGTAGTTACTGGCTAATTATGTGGCCAGAGTTCAAGTTATCCTGTGCAGAACTTTGGTCTCAGTTAGAGTAGTTACTAGCAGAAAGTGACCTGAATTAAGACTATCCTAGCAGGACTCTGGCCTCAGAGTAGTTACTGGCAGAACGTGGCCTGGGTATCCAGTTGGTATTGAGTTTAGTTGGAACGGTTCCTGGCGGGGTGTGGCGCGTGAGGAGAGTGATGAGGCGCGTGCAGCGCAGGGTTCGCCACAGCAATGATACTGTCGCCACGTGCCGCCACCACTTGTGGCCTGGAATCTTCGCCTTCCTGGAATGTACAAAATAAACTATTAAACTCTCGGTTTCAGCTAAAAAACAAAGCTAGATGTTTCAACCAGCACTATGTTCAGTTGAGGCCGGCTTGTGATATAGAACAGTTGTTAAGTTTGGTTTTCTTGTATAAATTATGTTTTACAATATGGTTTTTGGTGCAAATAAATATATCGATTTAAACTTGATTATTTTTTAGGGTGTACTAAGCCGATAGAAGGCCGTTATACTTCTTATGTCGAACAACTGTCACTATGATATCAACCCGAAATAAGCAAAAAAAACATCTGTCGTTCTGCTGTTTCATAATTAAAATTAAATCCATTTTGTGGGCGACCGAATACTTATGTAGATGATCATCCGATGGTAAGTCTGAACAGGTTTCGTAATGCATTTTTTCAAACTTTTCGTTTGTGGTTTGTGAAGTAGGCTATAAATATAAGACTTACCGGTGGAGGAGTGCTGGTGCTGGAGTATGAACAGCGGGAGTCTGCGTCGTCACTCTCTGTCTTCACTCCCCACCAACTGGAATTTTCGGGTAATAACACATTGCTCATATTATTTAGATATTTGATATTATTTAATTCGGCTTTTATGATTTCTCATGATTTTGCTAAAACAAGCGTGAACCATTCCCATGACTAGCGCTATATAATAGCAATGAATAATCAAAGTTTACCCATGGTTAGAGTTGCCTCGGGCTGCGTCAGGACTCGCTCTTACTCCGTTGTCGTCACCTTCCTGTGGAATGTTATCGAATGTTACTCATTATTTATGTAATGTTTCACCTCTAACTAGGTACATATATGGACTTTAGCATAACTAGGCATTTGATTGGAAGGTAATTTAATAGGTGTACAATTTTCGGACTACTGGGCCAATTTAAACATAATGTCTTTCAACTGTACCTACTCAGTTAAAAATAATAGAGCGGTAGCAATGGGATACCATAATAGTTCAGCATTTTGTCGTATCGATAATGTAGATAGAACGAGTCGAAACGATTTTATTTTATTCTCAAATTGTATTCCTACTAAAACAATACACCTCGATAAAAAAATCCGCCAGTAAACGTTTAATGTGATGACTCTAGGTAAAGCTACCAAATTAATCATTCAATTAATACATATTGATTTACACAGGCTCGTATACTAATGTGCTAACAGTTCTGAATTTTTTATTATTACGAAATAAATGATTCCTATACATACATATATCAAACTTTAAATTCAATGTATATAATATATCAAAATACTACAATTAAAAAAAGCATTTATAAATATGGTTTTGCAAAATTTATTAGTTAAAATATCATGCAAAAATAATAATAGAAGAGGTCCACTTACCAACAGAAATGCTCTCGAATCTAAAGCAAAAAACTAGAGTGCGTAAGTTATAATTTGCTAAGGCGTTGGACAGCTCTACTCATGCTTACCTCTGGTTAGCTACTAAAATAATAGGCGGAGAAATTATTAGGTATATGCCTTGAAATGAATATAAAAGTAATAAAAATATATATAAAACTAGTAAGAATTTTAGTACAATAATATTGGATTATATGTAGACTTGTGGAGGTCTTGCAAGGAATCACTACCGGCCTACACCTGTTCCTATTAAACATTACTGAAATTCGTCTTGAGTCTCTGGTACTTCTATAATAAGATTCTTATTTGAATCTAATTTATATACTTCGCATACAAGATTACAGATTTTAAATAAGTTAGTCACGAAACTATTAATTATTTATTGTACTAGTATATTCGGAATTCATGAAATTGTTCGCACTAGACTTTTCTAATAAATTTATACAACGTGTAACAGAAAAGTGTAACAATACTTAAAATTGTTAGTCTACCAATCAAGGTGAACACATTGTACGTAAAAAATGTTACGTTCACGATTTCAAGTATGGGTCACGTGATCGCACAAGTTGTATATATGTAGATGCAATGACGCATTTTGATGTGTAGACTCACACCCTTAAGTATTGTCACACCTTTCTGTTACACGTTGTTTATATCATATGTAGAATAATTATGTGATATGAAAAATCTTTGAGATTATAATCGTTCACACCTACAGTCCCAATTTGATTTTGAACCTTAGAAAATAATGCTTTCTGTCGGAGAGCCTAACCTTTACTTATATATTGTTTAAGAAGATGGGTTATCGCGCGTATATGATTGTTGGAAAGGCTTTATTTATTATTCAAGATGCAAAGAGACAGTACCCAGTTGGCAGGCAGTCAGATCATTGATACCTTTACTATCTTTGTGATTTTATTGCCTTATTTGTCTTAAGAAGTTTATTGAATACTGTAGGTTACAGACCAGCTCTAATTGTTTAATCCCACAGTTGATTGGTGATGATTGATTGATTTGTGACACTACAGATGTCGAGTGTATGATTCGTATCACCTTTATCATAAGAAGACGAAATGCAGTCAGACTCTAATTTTTAGTTACTCCAACTCTTGAGACCTGGTTAATTGGTTACATACCGCTAGAGAAACTAGGGGTATAAGGCAGTAGGGTCTGCAAACCTTTGTTAGTCTTTTAATATTTTTGAGGAGACTCTTCTTATTAGTCACAGGAATATCTGAATACCTGACTAGCAGCACGGCCGCCGGGAGTCTGTCACATCTTGAAACCTTGGTTATTCTTTCTAAAAATACTTAAAAGAACCTTTAAAATTTGCTATTGTTCCTGAATAAATTCAAGATCTGGATAACATTGTGTTTGGAAAACCAGCAACTGTCAATCCTTGATTATTAGTTGCTCAAGAAACATAAGCTCTGGTGAGGGCTATACAGGTTGATTCTAAATTGAGTGCGTATATTTAGTGTACTGAAAGAATATTAAAAATTAAATACCCGTATTTTGTTTAACCCACTTTAGTATAAAATATTAAGTAAAGTTCAATTGAAATCATGCAAAGTGAACGTAAAACTCATGAACACGGTCGGTGCGAAACCAAGTCACGGCGGCGACACGCGTCTTCGAATGACCCAGACTTGTGTAATCACGCTTAAGTGAACATATTTCGCAGTTTTTTGTAAACAATAATTCAAAACTAAGTGTTTTTTAGCAAAGTATGTTATATTAACGATGCTGATTGCGTGGTTTAAATATGCGCAGTCAATTTAAAATCACCCCGTATACTAATGCAGTTGTCAGAAAGATCTGGAATACCTCGTGTGACTCTGTGTGTGTATTTTTTTTTAAAGACTAGTAGTAATCAGACCCTAATTTTTTTATTAGTCTGACCCCATAGACTATTGTTAGTGCCAGTAGAATCCTGAGCCTGAGTTGGTGTTCTCTAGTTTTCAGAACATTAGCAGTGGTCAGACCATCATTATTAGTAACTGAATCTCCGGAAATCGTGGTTAGTGATACGGATTCCAGATGTAAATAATATTAGTTGTATCGTACTCCTTGGTTAGTGTTATCTAATGTATAGAAGACCCGCAGCTGCCAGTCTCTATTAGTTACTAAGACCCCATAAACCCTGGTTAGTGGTAGTGAACTAGGAGTCAGTGAGGTCTACATGCGAGGTGACCTGCCGCGGCCGCTTGGCTGGCGACTCATCTTCCTCCCGCTCCCGGTCCTCGCCCGTACACGCAGTGGGAGGAAGCCTACAATCAGAAAACAGATTAAGTGGGGAAAGAAAGAAACGCTATCCTTTTCATAATTAGTTCTTTTTTTTTGTTATAAGAATATTAATAATTTATTCTATTAATTTGTTTTTTTTTTGCAACAATCCCCTTCAAGATAGCACTCTAAAGAGTTCTTTTGCAGTAGATTTGTAATGGTACCCTCTAATATTTGGAGTGGAAAACATTAAAAGCTGTTACAATGGTTATTATGTCAAGGTGGCATCTTAAATTTTTGTTATAGGTTGCAGGTACTTACTGGTGCTTGGAGTAGTGCAGTCCCGCGCGGCGCACCAGCTGCCTTGCTAGCGGGAACAGCTCGTCGCGCCGCGTCAGCAGCGCTGGCACACAGCGGCAGATCTGCGCCGCTGCTTCGTTTACCATCACCTGCAAAAAGGAAACAGGTGATAGTCGTTAAGTCCTTAGCTTGGCTAGATTTTGATTGAGAGCACCAGCACTAAGTTTCGACACAAACGCATTCCTGAAAGTAGCAAAACGGTCGGAATGTTCTTTAAGAGGAATTAGGATTCCAATTATTTGAAATCCAATGCTTACCTCATGTAGCGTCAGAGGCTTCTCCGGCTTCCTCTTGCAATCAAACCGGCCATATATTGCAGCATACTTCCTTATCTCCTCCATCCTTCTCGGATCCGTCTCCGGCATCAACATCACCAGTTCCAGATCCTTACACATTTTCTTCTTTGTGTTCTGAGGCTTCGGCTCTAGCTGAGGAAGATGCTTGGAAAGCTTCTCTGCTGCAGCGGATAACTTCTGCACATGAACGTCCAGAAGAACCGGCGTAAGTTGAACTGGTGACGTGACTGACGACGGGCTGGATCCCGCTGATGCAGGAGGACAGGCGCTTTGAGGAGAAAATGATCTAGCCGCGGTTGAAGTAACTGGGGCGGCAGGCGCGGGTGATGGTGGTAGTACTATCTTGGAAAAGGTATTGCTTTGGTGGACGGGACTTGCGTTTGGCGCTGAGGCGGTAGAACCACAGCTGTTATCAGGAGCGCCGGGAGAAGGACTATACATGGGTCTACTCTCCGGAGAGGCGACAGGTCTGGGCAAGGTTACGTTGGGGATAGAAGGAGGCATGTTTAGGAGTCTTTGGTTGCAACTTATGAATGGATTTTCCGTCGGGCAGAGGTTGGGGACGATGGGTATTTGGAAGAGGGCAGGGTTGTTAACCCATTCTTGCAGTGCCTTTTGCAGGCGTCGCACGTGAAGGGGCTTGGAGGCCATGCCTACGAGAGCCATGATCTCTAGGAACTCCTCCTCGCCCGCGTCGCACAACTGCTGGACGTCGTCACCACCTGAAGAGGAATTAATCATTAAATCACTCATTTAGACTAGAAACTCGGAACATGTCGTTTCCGTCATTGCAGTATTGTTTGATCTAAAAGAGCAAGTCCTAACTGACTGATATTGGGTTAGAAATCCGCTGACTCTAGAAATATAAATTTTGGCGTAGGTATTCATAATAGCGTGCAATAACTTAGGAGTTAAATTTCCATAAATTCGGAAGTTCAACCCTAATCCCGGGTCAAATGGAGGTTCAAAATTTGAAACTTCTTTATATTCCATTTAATGGCAACGACGCGGGTGACAGCTACTAGGTACTATTATTATATACAGAATGTACCTAACAAATGATATATATATCTTTATTCTCTGTTTTCCAATAAATTTTCTTTGAATTAATTCAAAGGAATACATTCATATATTTAAAAAAATATCCAAACGATGTCGTAGTTACCGTAATTCTTTAAATCCTCTATTTTCAAGTATCCTCCACACAAAAACCATAAAAAGTAGTCCAAAGCAAAAACTTAATTTTCATAACTACAAAGTTAACAAACAATAGCTGTTTAATTCTTTAGATACATCCCTCTTTAGTCCAGGAGTTTCTCAAGACAAAAAAAAACATCATTGTCTACCATCTAAGCCATCGCTCAATTAATATGCAACTTTCTTACACGATCTCATTTCTTCCCATTCGCCGCAAAAAACGTGTGATAGCCACAAAAAATACCAACACACACTCTTTGATTTAGACAAAATATGCAAATAATTTACGTGACCATTTTGCAAAGGGGATGGCGAAAAAAAAACAAAAGGATGATGCGGACCGACCAAACCCTTCCTTAGCCAGTAATCAGAATTAAAAAAGTAGATTTAAAAAAATAATTTGCATGTCTCGTCGGCTGTCTGAGATGGCAAGTTTTTTACTTGGTCTATGGAAATTAGTTTTTTCTTTGATGTGAATGTATTTTTTCTTGTGTTCCTGTGATTATAATATGTGCTTGTTTCGTGCAGGCTGTGCTCTTGATTGTGCAATGTTTTTTATACCTTGGGTTCTTTGACTACTGTCTGATGATGAAGTCAGTAAAAGATTGCCTAAAGAAGAGCTAGTCACCAGTACTTAAATAGATCGCTTTTATCTGAAAAATCAAGTAATTTTTTTCATTTTTCCTATTGCACAAGGAAAACCTAAAAGACTTTCTTTATTATTATTATAACTATGTGATATTATAACAATCTAGCCTAAGCCTAATAAGCAATTTTAGTTTAACTTAATCGGCTATACTAAATAATATCTCAAAGAATTTGTCCATCGGCACTTTTCTTATTACCTACTCGTATAGTTGTTGAGGCGAGAACACTTAGTTCATGTATTCTTAAGTCTTCTACTTTCTAAAGGTATTACTTGTTTTAAGCGCGATCTAAGTATATGTATATGCCACTTCATACCGATGGAGTTGGTTAGGGGGTGCACTAAGGCAAAATAGAGTTACTTTGCTCATCCTAATGAACCATTTTCTGTATGGTACTAACTCTGAAATCGCGATAATATCTGCTGTCAGCTGTAATCAAGTATTTCATACATTTTGTCTACGTTCGATAAACTTCTATGGAACCAATGACAATTTTTAGAGGTAGACAAATTACGTTTTTGTAAAGCTGAAAAATATGTGCTTCGTTATTCCTGATTTAATAGAATTTATTCCTTGGTTTCCAAGCCAACTGACGGCTTAAATGTGATGGCTGACACACTTCGGTCAAGAGTCTCGTCTCCCTCTTCGTACTGTCTTTGTATGACACTATTGTTGTTTTTTTCTAGAATTAATTTTTGGTCCCATAGTGAAATAGTGAAACTTGTTTGTAATAAGAATATAAGTAGAATAAGAAATATTAATAAATACAAGTCTTGTTACATTTGAATTTTTAATTACTTAAAGAATTAAACTTAAAAAACTTGTTTAAATATTTTTACAGTTCTAAGAACAAATATTTATTGTATTATATACTTACATTGTGATTTATTTCTTTACTTTATTCGTAATATTTTGTAATGGTGGTTCGTTACCCAAGAACGATGCATTGATATATATTCACTGAGTTTATAATAAGGATTTCTTTCAATAAAATATTTTTGTTTGAATATTTTATAATTGAGTTCAATTTGGTAATTTATTGTATATTAATATTTTGGTGTAAAGTCCCCGTTTCATACACTTAGATAATCTGTTGACAGGCGGCATTCGCCCTTTTTTATTACTTAGTAACTAAGTACCTACTAATAGTGAGTATAGTGACCCCTTTTCGGCTTAGTACCTACACTCCAAAAATACAGTACATAAAATGTATTACAGAACATAACATTTATATTTATTTACCCATTTCCAGCAGTGTATCGTAGTATGCGAGCAAGGAGGCGCGCTGCATTACCCGGTACAGCTGCAGCTCGGCCTCGTTAGATGGCGCTGACGTCACCACCACTGAAACACACATACAAACAAACATAAGGAATCACTAACTTACGTAGGCAGCAGTAAAGTACGTTGGTAATTAGGTAACAGTAAAATACATAGATAAATAGGTAACAGTAAAATACACACGTAAATGACTAACAGTAAAATAGGTAAATAGGTAACAGTAAAATACACACGTAAATGACTAACAGTAAAATAGGTAAATAGGTAACAGTAAAATACACATGTAAATAACTAACAGTTAAATTCGTAGGTAAATAGGGATCAACAAAATACACTAACACTATTAAATAGATATAAATAGGTAAACGGATACTAAAGTTATCAGTTAGAGTATACGAAGCCGAATAGAGGTCGCTATACTTATAAAGACAAACAACTTTTTCTATTAAGTCAACTTTGAATTATAAATTGCACTAATAATTTTTAATACTATTTTTATAGGATTGCTATATATGCTGGCTTATAACATAAGGTAGATGGTTATATACACATTTGAGCACGTATACTAAGTACATACGAGTATACTAGCTCAAATGTGACACAGTGACAGGAAAACTAATTTAAAAAGGAAATTTGAAACTCTATGAAGGAGTTGGTAGATACCTAGACAGACGTCGTGCTTTCCACACAACTCCATTATCATCAATTCCCTATTTCCGACGAATAGCAGACACGAAAAAACTAAATATGCAAGCCATCATCGTAAACGATTCAGTAATTTTCGGAACAATACTTAATGTTAGTAATGAAACGCACGATTTACCCTCAAGTGATGCATTTAAAACTGTGCAGGACTGTCCGTGCATTTTCAAAATTATTTTGAATCAGCGAGCGGAGCGTTACTTCTGCAACTCTATTAAAAATGTCTTCCAATCTAGCAGCATACTTGTGTGGTTGTTGGAAAATTATGACCACTCGAGAAGAGAATCTGTAGTCACAATTTTCTGTACGACCTCATTGTAATGTTGATGAAACTTGGTTAGCCGATTTACAAAGTTATCTTCATTGAATGATATTTCCCCCAAAAATGAAACATCGTAACGGCGTTAAGTTTTTAACCATACCGTTTTTCAATAAGTAAGTTAGTTTACCGTAGACACTAACACGCTATATTTGACAGCGTCAAGTTTATCACTTTTCAAGTTATTATTCAATCAAGTTAAGTCAAATATCAAGTAATAAGTCATCGTGGTCAAGGTAAAGTCACAACATAAACCCTTGTAAGGCAGTGTAGACTACCAAGATTACTGTGGAGCTCGCCCGCGAACACGAAAACCATGTTATTCCGTCTTATCCCTTGTGCACACTTATGCACATAAACAATACATTAATGGTTAATAATCCAACAATATTACAGAATCAATAGTTTGCAATAAATACACAGACAGAGACGCAATTTTTTTAGCGAAAGAGGAAAATCTCTTATTTAATTTTTAAATTAAAGCTAAATTACTCCAACCCACACAGCTGTTGTTAAATTCCAGAAAAAACTTAAAAAGCTCATTCTGCATCAAAACAGCTTAGTGTTTCTGGAAAGCCTATAAAACCCGATGATTTGCGTGCGTTCAACAATTTAGTAGCATATAAAATCGCGTGAGGAGAAGCGCACACAAAAAACTAACCCCTTTTAATAGCAACCCCAGTTATTACCGAAAAGAATCGTTCCGACCGTTAGCAGACGAAAAAATTTTATGAATAAAGTTTTACATAAAAGGGTTCCAACCTCTTTTGTTGAAAGAACGGGTTCGCGCCAATGCTGCCAGCGCGCGAGAAATTTATCGATCGGGGTTGTCATTATAAAAAATGTAGCCACCCTTACGTTTGTGCACTATTGGTTTTTGTGCTGTTAAAAAAATGTGGGGTGGTTTAAACTCCACCCTACAACCCTAGGCCAGGTACAAAAAGTTTACATACGACAAAAAATATTTTGACAAAAAATGGGTCGTGTCATGTTGTCATTGTTGTAAATAATTCTTGATTTTTTGCTTTAGGTTGATATATAAATCAGGTGTAGGTACGTTTATCGTTTATTCGTTATCCGCCAAAAATGTTGGACACAAAAGAAAACAGTTTAAAAAAATAATTCTATATCGACGAATTCAGAAACTGATCAAAATTAGAGTGAGGTATGTATTATGATAAATCGTATTACCTAAGCTAAGCTAAATAGTACATACTTGCTTACCTAGAGTGTAAACTTAGTACCTATTCCTAGTACCTACACATGTTAATAACTTAAATTAACTTTTTGCGTACGTTCATTATTTCTACTCTACTAAAATAAATACGAGTAAAATGCAAAAATTAATAAATTAACCAGATTCACCTTCCCTAACAAGCAAAAAATTATCATGAGAAAGTGTAAACTTAACTTAACCCTATCTCAGACTAAGTTACCGTATTCGCAAAAAAAAAGTTTCTCACTGAGCGCGATGTCCAAAAAATAAATTAACATAATCTTTCTGCCCATAAAAAATCGCCACAGATGTATGCAAATTATTTTAATTCTGGATAGGGGTGGCGAAGCGGCCAGACGGAGCTTGCCTTTGTTTTTTTTTAATTTTTTCTTTTAAAAAAGTGGTCACGTAAGGCATCTGCATATTCGCATTTGTTAGAAGTTAATTTTATGCATCTCTCACGATAGCTTGAAGACTTTTTTGCTGTCTAGAAAAAAATAGGTCTTGAGAACTTGCGTTATGAGACGCGGTTTTATTGTTTATTTGTGTTGTTTGCGATGAAAGGAGTTATGTAGTTTTTTTTCTGTGCCTTTTGCATTCAGGTACCTACTAAAATATATTATGATGCTCGCGTAATTATCAGACTCATTTAAAAATGGAACAGATCATTACTGTGACTTATAAAGACACTGAAAACGTAATTTTGTGAGTAAATGCTGAGTTGGAGGGCTGGTACAAAAAAAGAAAAAGCTTTTCAATATATACACTTTCTTGGCAGATAATTGTACTGACTTGTTCTAGTAATATTGGTCATGTTAGTCAGGGAAAACCCATAACTGGAAATTGTATTACCTACTTACTACCTACGTGTTCAGGTCCACTTATTGTAACAAATTAATCAATACCGATTAGTCGATTCTCCGTAAAAGACAAACTTGTTTTATACAACATACAGGTTGATACGAGTACAGGATTATCGGTTATAGGTGTACTAAGCCGAAAGAGGGTCACTGTTCTTATCATTACGAACAACTTTCACTACGGGACCAACTCTTTCGATTTGAGAAGAGAAGTTTATTTGTCGTTGACAAAATATATGAAGCAGCTGTTGTTTTTTTTCTCGAATTCAGTGTTAGACCCATATCTACTGAAAGTTGTTTAGTATTGTATAGTGACCGACTTAAGACTTACTTCACACTCTAGACGATAACCCTGTATACAAGTAATATCTAACTTTGTAAAAACTTGAAACAGTATATTAATTATCTTCTTACTAACTGTTTAGTATTCTTAGCAAGATTATTTTTGTGTTAACAAATTTCATTTGATACCAGAGTTATAAATTTGAATAACAAACTACATCGTTCATAATTACCTACTCGGTTACCACATCATACAAAACACGTGCATTCACTACCGTGCGAAAATCGCGACTAATTCAAATTTCGAATACGATCGTAATTAGGCCGAAGACATCCTTTCAATAAAAAATTAGGAAGAAAAAACATCTCCCTTGTCTATGCCCGCGCATTTGAATGAGGCGTAATCTTACTTTCTTTGCGGATAAACAAAAACATCCTTTTGTCGCGCTCGAAATTTGAATAAGTTCGCGGAACAAAACCGTTCTTTATTCGAAAAAAGGCGCTAATGATAGTGCTGGGTACAAGACAAGGCAATAGGGATGTGCTCTCGCATGTGATTACGTATTTTAACACTCGTGTGATTGATATGCGTAATAGTGTCACCGTTTGTGAATATTAATGAGAACGTTGCATTGTGTACAGGTTGTAGTTAACGACAAAAGCAAAAAGTTAGGTGTTTTTTGTTGAGCTTCCGTGCGAATACCTTACAACATCTGATGCTGTGTTTAAAATATAAATTTTATCGATTTATTATACTCATAAATGTCATTAAAAAATCTAAAGTTCTTTCTTTGTCTTAGCCTTAATAACATACAATCAAAAAACTCTCATAAAATCCTAATCCCGCGACTTCCTGCGTCACAAAAAAGCGGCCACAAAAGACAATGACTAGTCGATTTACATACGAGATTACGAAAAAAGAATTAGGTATTTTTTTCCTTTCGGTCTGATTCTTTTTTTTTTTGTACGATCGAAAGTGAGATTTAGTGGCAGGTGCTTGACCCAAAAGGCTTTTTCTAGTAATTAATCAGTGCTGCATCTGTTCGGTAATTACTGCCGTTTGAAGGGTTAATCAAATATAATAAAGAAATTAGGACGCTGACCGACATGTGTAGAGTTTTTCATTTGATGCGCTGTCTTGATGGAAGACACGACTTTATGTTAATAAAAGAATGTAATCAAAACTTATAATTACAATCGTAACTTGAAGTAACATGACTGTTCCAACAATCGATCCATTATTTAGAAAACATGTGTTCTTACTCTTATATCATCAAAACACCTAAATTACGTTACTTGATTTTTTTTCTCAAGATTAGTCATAATGACGACTAATCTTAAGAAATAGTTCTCGTAGCAAAGTTTAGCTTGGGTGTTTGTAATTAGTCACCGATTCAGCTCTTATACAACTTAGCTTATATAATATGTCTAGCTATTCTTCAAATTCAAATTCATTTTATTTTTATTTTCTAGGAATATGGTAGGAGGTATAATACAATACGCACAAGATCTTAATGTAAAGGTAATGAGTGCGCACATTCCTTGCCTGTCAGCATGCAAAATGAAGAAAACAATTATATTATTAAATTAGTAGCTAAGAACTTACCAATAAATATGTACTTAAAATAAATTCACTTCTGTATTACATTCTGTTCACCGACTCTAACAATTATATTTTACAATAATGAATCTAAGCATGGTACAAATATATATATTCTTAGAGTGGCATTAAGCGGCTTTGAAATAACATTCATCATCATCATCATCATCATCAGACAAAAGACGTACACAAGTGAACATAGGCTTCCCCCTTAGAACGCCATTCGAAACGACAAGCTGTTAATTGCATCCTGATTGCTTGACTGATTAATCATGACTTTGACTATGTCGTCGGTCCACCTAGTGGGAGGCCTACCTATGTACGCTGCATCTTCTAGCTCGTGGTCGTCATTCAAGAACCTAACTTCCCTATCAGTTACCGGTACTTTGAGGAGTACTAGGTCTCATTAAAAAAACAGATAGTCCAAAATAGAAAATCGAAATACTTCAAATCAATTAACCCAATCAATTTGGCTGTCAATAAAATCGTCTTTTCAATCAGCCAACTTTACACAAAAACGGAATAAACTGTAACACAAGGCTATTGCCCCGGGCGCCACTTATACCCTTTACACATGTTGCCTTTGTAAAACGTCTAATTGATATCCTTGGGCCGCGGGTTCCGTAGTTAGCACCTAGCAAAGTAACGCTTTTAATTTTAGTCCCAAGAAACGACCGCGGTAAAAAAAATGTTAACGCCGTTTTTTGACCACCCGCTTGCGGTGTGGGGCTAACATTTGATATTAGTGGTTAGGGTTGGCGCGTATTTATTAACGTACAATATAATAAGTTACTAATATTAGTAACTTATTATATTATTAAATAATAATACTTAGTAAATTATTATATAATAATTTAAACCTTTCTCAATTTACTAGCTTGTCAATACCGGTCTCTGTCATGATAAAATAGAGCTAAGTATTTAATTAGCAAGCTGTAAATTAAATTTTTTTAGAACGTGATTTGCGTTATGAAATACTTACTAATACTGCCCAAAACAGACTGTAAATAATGCAATTTATTTTTATGTTATTAAGGTTTATGTTTCTGAGTTTCAGGTTAACATCACTTAAATGCATCGTAAAAACGATTATTTCCTTAACACTTCTGACTCTGGCATAATAAAATATATAATGAAGAATCATTACATTAGACATTACTAATATTTACGGTACACATAGTAGTTATTGGGATAAATAAATTGAATCAACGATAGACATTACTGTTGGCTGTGATATATCTTTCGTAGATATTTATAAGGATAACTTCAAACCAGTTGTTTTCCGATTCTACTAAAAATGTTTTAATCTGTGCATATACTGTAGGTACTTAGAAACTAAGTGTACATTTCAGAGATGAGGAAAATATGGTGAAGAAAACTGCTTGTCGGAGAAGGTTTCGAGGATAATCCTGCAATTTGGCCGACATTTTATGAACTTCTCTTTCATTATAGGGTAGATCCGTTCCCAATAGTCCGACGCTATTAGTTGATGCGTATGACATATTTTGGAGTTGGAAAAGGAAAGAAATATCGACAAAGCTATATTGGGCAACCCTAAACGATAGACGCCATCTGTCATAGTACGGCAACTCCTCGCCTCAACCCTTCCTCGGACTTATGTTTACATTTGTGCTACGATTGACACATGTACGAATATGTCAGTGTGCAATAATTATGTATGTACTTCCTCTACTAAGTTAGGATTTTTTCTCTTGATAGCAAATTCGAAATGATTACTGTCTAGTGCACTCAGATTTGTACCTAATTTATTTCTAGACTAAACTAACTTAATAACTTTTATTGTACAACTTTTGAAAATTCAAATGAAAAACAAATGTTTATATATGTAGAAACTACTTCAAAAAACCCAACTGCTAAACTTTAATCTACCAGAACTAAACTTTAATCTTTAAACCAGAGAATCTAAATACTTTAAAAAAATGGATGTACCCAGTGTCACACTTACAACTAAGATGAATCTAATGACAACACTAACATAAAAAAAGGCAAACCCATAAAAATTTAGAGCGTGCAAAAGAAATATAGATACATACTCTCGAAAAACCATAACCCTCCTCATTTTGCAGTCAGGTAAAAAATAAGTATTGCGCCGCATTATGCGACGTGTCAATGGTTTTATTGTATGGAAAGGTTTTTTTATGAATTTTCAAAGTCCTAGAGCAAATTTTTTTGTTTATGGTCATCAGAACGTACCCTTAAGAGGTTCATAGTTGATCACCAGCGACACTGTAAACCTAAATCGATTGGAAACTATGGCTACTATCAAAAGTAACTGAGGTTTTTATATTTATTACTTAAGGAAGTTTGACTATAGATAATAATTTTTTTACCGACATAATCAGAGATTATGTAAGTAGGTACTTTTGATGCTAAAAATTATTTGTTATGAATTGAAATTTGCTATGGCTATTACAAGGTACAATGCAGTTCTAAATGCTAAACTTATGTCCTACTTGTAGCATACCAATATGGTGTGTAATTAACACTCGACTCTTTTTTTATATTTGAATCTTTAAGAACATCTTTTGTATGTACAAACGTCTATTGAGTATTCAGTTATTGCTATAAAATTAATTTTGTTTTATCCTTTCACCCTCATAGTGAAATCTCCCCAAGTTTAAAACAATAAAAAGTTATTCGAAACCAGAATGTACCATCTGAATCAGATAATCCACTATCAAAGCTCATTTATTATTCATTCCTCAGCAATAAGTCTATTTTTTGTGAGCCCTGAGACTCACAACTGTCCACTGCGCCCCCGATTTAATTTTTTATCGGACCTCCATACACTCTTCACTTTTTCTCTATGGTCATATTTAACGTTCTCACGGAAGAGGCTGAATGGACGGGGTGTCGTAGCCAAATCGTGGCTTTTAAGAAAAAAATGCGGAAGGGTTACCAGTATTACAATTATTAGTTTGTTTACGCTGGCCGTAAGGTGCATTCCGGTGGGAATAAATGACCCCGCGTTTAAAAATGATTTTTTGAACTTCCGGGAAGATGTTTGGAGCAAATGAGAGGATGTGGACGGACAAAAAGTAGTATTCAATATGCATATTGACTGGACCACGGGTATGGGGTTACCGAGGTTTGTTTGAATAGATCTAGTAGAGTATCGGAGGGTTTTTGTGTGATAGGGGTTTTTGTTGGATACAATTAAATGGTCAGCTGCAATGAGATATGTTTTTAACATTTCTTAGCCCCAAATTAAAGCAACGTTCGGCCCGGTTAGTGATCCATGAGCGACTGTAGAGTGGCATTACTACTGTGGGCTGTCGTGACATGCTAAACTATAGGTGCTGGTTATTTTACGTATGTTAATTTACAAGCTTTCGCGCGGCTAGAAGTACGTGACAGAAGGTAAGTATTAAATCTCCATTCAAACAATTTCTCAAGTAAATAACTATAAGATTAGTTTAGAAGTATATTTGGGTATTAAAATTAGAGCTTTGTCAGAAAATCATTCTAAAATATTTATCTTGTGTAGACGTAATTGCATAAACAAATATCTAATTCATCAAATAAAAAATATTACCTACTACACTCCCTCTGAACAATTTCCTTTATTAAATTCACCGAAGCTCATTCTCACGTTTAGATCATTACGAGTTTTTTGATTCCACTCCCATGCATACAGGTGGCGCGTAAAAACTTATAAACCATAGACTATGGAGCAATGTGGGTTCCCGCGTTTTTACTCATTGTTTTTTCTTCTTTAGTAAGTGAATCTACAAAGTGTGAAGTAGAGAATGGCTACGTAGCTTGGCTGTCATTAAAATGTAATGTTTTCACAAGTATATGAATAAAGGACAGATATATTATATACTGCTTACGCTAACAAATTCCCTATAATAAGTATATGTTATTAAGGCAATGCATAAAAACTCACATTAAAGCGTTCAGGAAATCCATGCCATCACAAATTAATGAAAAAATTAATGCCCAAATCGTACAGAAAACGATAAAATTAAAAATAATGACAAATGCACCGACACATGTCACTTCCGATGCGTCAGGCATCGAAATCTGTTAACCCTTTAAAAAACAGCGGCTGGCCGAGAAGTCCCAAATCAAATTGACAATTAAAAAGAAATAAAACAAATCTTTGTGGCCAGGAAACGAACAACTGTCGATTATTTCATTTTTTATTTAATCCAACAGGTGGCAAAGGCTGTTAGTGATGTAGACTAATGCTCGCCGAGCCAGAGAAAGCGTGACAAATACAAAAGTCAAAACATGTGTTGCCATGCGGTGGTTAATTAATTAGAGAAATTGAAAGTTAACCCTTCTCTTTTTATTTCTTCCTGGGGCGAAGTCATAAATAAATCTACTTATCTTGACTAAGAATTGTTTCTCCTAAGTATTAATAAAAGGGCAGTTTATAATCATCCTTTATATTATAATTTGCGCACTTAATTTGTTTTTAAACATTAAATTCATCGTCATTGCGATAACGTTTTTAAAAAGAGTTCCAATTTGCAACTTGTATCCTGCCAGTAAAAACCCTTACTTACATTTACGAGTATGTTTTGCGCAAACAATTTTTCTTCTAGAAGAGTCTTATTTTATGACTAGTAAAGACTGGTTTTGCAAAATTTAAAAAATATTGTTTAATATTAGATTGGTTGTTTGAACGCTGTTATTGGGGTCACGCGACAGTTGATATTGGTTTTATTATGTGAAGTTTTTTGTAGATTAAATTTTAGTATATATATAATATTTACAAACTTGATAGAACTCAATACAATTACGGTTTAGCTACACACCGATGTACTGTATGAAAGAAAGATGTAATAAATGTCTTTGATCTTGTATTTATTTGTTAATACCTAATTAAATTTTTATTAAATAATAATATAATAAATACACCCCAATTTACCTTTATTGGCTGTATAATTTTCAAATCATGTGTATATCACTTTCATCACCTGTCTTCAAGATAAACAATCATTCAAAATCAATCCGAACAGAACCAATATCAAAGTTCGGTGACCTCTCACTTCATTTGTATAACCTAATTCAGGTTTTTACACGAAAATATACTTTAAAATCATGACAATAAGCTCTACATTTTGTTTAAATACAGTTAGTTTTTAAATATTTTACCATTACTTAAAAAAGGTTCGTTTTGAACTTTAAAGCTCAAGGTATAGAGTTAAAAGTTGATAATTAATTTTTGTATATGGTAACATCTGCCCGGCAGATGCAGGGCAGGATAGATCAGATTGTACCTGTGGGACGGACGTCACAAATCGGACGCGACGTACGGAAGGGCTAGATAAAGGTTAAAGGTCGCCTTATCGCTAAGAAAGAAAAAATGGTATAATATGAAATTGAAAGTAATTGAGCGAGCGAGCGAAGCGTCTCTATTTCGGGATTGGCAATATTTTTTCCGGTATACTTATGTGTTTGTACGGCTCCTAAAA
Source organism: Ligdia adustata (assembly GCA_947049295.1). Lineage (NCBI taxonomy): Eukaryota > Metazoa > Arthropoda > Insecta > Lepidoptera > Geometridae > Ligdia > Ligdia adustata. The sequence continues at coordinate 11,828,502 of OX346231.1, forward strand.
TTTCGTACTACGTACAGTCGTAATTTCCAACCAACCTTAACAAAACTTGGGTTTTACGTTTTTTTTTTTATTTATTTGGGGTATTTCTGCCTAACAGGAAGAAAATTGCTACGGTGCCATTTACTAGTCGAATCCAATAATATTTGGTACAAACTTGCGGAATATAATATTAATTTTTATTCGTGAAACTTAATTAGTTTCCCGAATAAAAAAAAAACTTGACGTCAAATAGTTAGACGTTTTTTCAAAAAGTCGCAAAATATCACCATGGTCGCGAGGTCAAAGAATTTCATTTCTTTTACTTTTATTATGGTTCTGGTTATTGCTCTGTGTTAGGAATCTGCAAATATTTTGAAGACTCAGAATTATTCTGGTTGCGAGGTCAACAGTTCGCAGAAATTCTAATGCATTCTAGCGCAATAAAATTGTAATTTTGAAACATTTCAAATAACGGAGTTGGGCTTTATTTGCGTCTACAGTCTATATTTTTTACTTGTGTGTTTTGCCTTATTTGTATTTATCGTTTTCGTAATGCTTATTGTGCTTTTAAACTTAGTATTCAGTATGCTACCATCGCACATATTTTTGTGATTACAAAAACCACACCGTTGGTGATCAACACCTGTTAATGATCATAGCGGTCTCGTAACCTACTTTCGACGCGCAAAAAGGTTAACAATCACAATATTATGTGTTGCCCACAAAAACTTGCGCATTGGTATTGCCAACTTGTACTTACCTACCAATCTCGACTGCCTACTTAGCTACTGGTGCTTTAATATGTTTCACAGTGATACGGTCTCGTTTTGTAATTATTAAACTTGTGTGTGTGTGTTTAAAAAAATGTTACAATTTTATTAAAGGGCCTATTTCCTTAAAAGAGATGTTTCAAAAATGTTAGCAGCTCGGGCCAGGACAGTGTAGGTACGTTTTACCGCAAATACGTCCTAACGTAAGATTAATAGTCCCTAGACTATTAATAGTCCCTAGACTATTAATCTTTAATCTATCGACCAAATTCAAAATAACGTAAATTATCGCGTACAAAATTATTTTGGTATTAAAAATATTGCCACGTTATTTACACAAAAAGGTGTTATACGCGTTTTTATGGAGTCAATTTTGATATTTGAGACGGGCGGTACAATTCAATGTGACCATTGAAACTAACCAAGGATATATAAATCTTTCAGGGATGCCATAATTCCTCTACAATTCACAGAATTTAGATATTTATGTCACAATGAAAGAGGCGACTCATGTATTTTTTATGAATACATAGTATAAACCACATGTTTAGGCATTTTTTGGTAGAGGTTCACCGTCCTAGCCGAAAATGAAACAAGTCCTTTATCAATAAGAAAAAGCTATGCCCAAACAAGCATGAAAAATAATATTAATAAATAATTGGTACATAAGATATTAAGAAATAACTAAGACTTTCACTAATACTCAATGAGAAACAAGGAGGAAGGTGTACTCAATTCGACAGATTTTTTCTTTATACTTTGTACAAAATACCAATTGCAAGTAGTGAATAGGTATTGGTGAAATTGGAAAAAGTTATTTACTTAGGTATTATGTTTCAGAAGAGTCGTCTCCCTCACCGCGCCCCTATTGGTGGATTTAATAAAGGTTCCTATTAGAAAAATTAAGATGAATATTTTGGTGGGATGCAACCAATTTTTGCTCACCACGAGTTATGCTTCGGATATTTAATCCCTAAAATGAGCATGTTTTTAGTAAGTTAATTACAATGATCAACTCAGACCTTATTTGACATACTGGTAGTAATTATGGAAAGCTGACATTTAACGAGAATTGTTAACAACTAACCAGTTCGCCAGAGTTAGCAAAAACTGAAAATTTTATAACAGCGAAAAGTAAAATTAATTTGGATTGGTAGTAAAACACTTTTTTTTTATCTGGCAGCTATGATGTTTTTTTTTCATAAAAACTAAATATAACTTTTCAAAGCAACTGTCTTTTTTATATTTTAAGAGTCGTAGGTAGAACAGCATAAGAGCTGGTAAAAGTGCGGCCGGTCGAGAGGCAGCGAACGCGCGTTAACAGCCGCCGGCCGCCGCGTCAAAAAACGCACCACCAACAACTTACCGGACAAAAATAAACAGACGGCCGCGATTCGGCGCTAGCCGCTTATTATAAATAATTAATGATTCCGCCTGCTCTTATGCACGATAAAATGCCATTACGGTTTTCATCGGGGACTTGCAAAAAATGTCGAAAACCGCCGTCGTCCGAAGTCGTCCCGGCAAAAAATATGCTTAAAAGAGTTGCGGTGGCATCGCTGAAATTCCCGCGCTTCTTACACCCGCCACCGGTCATTTGACTCCGGCCATTATCCGCGGAATTAACGCGGAAAAAAATACCGATTCGATAAAGGTATATTCGCGTCGTCGCCGCCGTTTTTTGCTATATAAATAAAGGGTATATGGCGAGGGCGGCGGTTATGGCGTCAAACGCTATAAACGCAGCCCTCATGAAAATTCAGCTCTGCATTATATACGGAGTGCTGAAAAACCGAGACCTCATTCCTCCGAAGATAATTCATCACAACTACCTAAGACTGGCTGTTAAAAAAAATTATCATCGTCGACGCAGTCGAGTTAATGTATTTTTATGCGACAAAAAAGGTTGTTATTATCCGAGTTCCGTTCCATTCGAATGAGGCAAGCGGTGCGTTAATATCAGAAATGACAGATGCGTCATTCCAAGGCAACGGGCCTATTTGGACAGTAGCTTGCAGACTGTACACACTAGACACAAAAAACACTCAACAATTAAATATAATTTGCATATCCATGCGGTATTAAATAAGCTCGTCAGAAGAAAGGATGTTTAAAAGGTAGAGGATAAAAAACGATTCGCTTGTGTTTTTGAACGCATCTTAGCGTAACTGAGTGTTCTTTATTTGAATTCAATGAGAACGCATTGTCCTGGCGAGGGTGTCTGACGTCAGATAACATTCATCCTTAAAATTAACGGCCAGTGAGTTAGAAGATGTTTAGTATACGGGATACTGGACAAAAATATTTGTTCGTACAAGAAAGAAAAAACACCAGTAGCGATGTAAAAAGGTTTTTAGTCGGAAGTTACATAGTATTTTATAAAACCATTTAAAATTTGAACTCCAGAGAATGGACATCGATATAATTATACTTCACTGCTTGCCATATTTCACTTTGTTTATCTTACTGCCTAAAACAAATATTGATAGTTATTTAAAAATACCTCGGAAATCATTGAATTACCAATGGCTCAAGTATGACATATTTAATATGTCAAAAAAAGGAATTATGAAATAATGCAGTAGTAACTGTAAAACATTTCAAGGCTTGGGCTTACGACCTAAACATCATGTTTTTTACATTACCACAATACCAACAAAACTTTAATTTTTTATACATAACAATTTAATTATTAATGATTACTGAATTCTTTGTGCAGTATTTCTAAAAATCGCGCATTCCTGAGTATGGACAGTATTATTATATATTCCCTGGTATGAATGCAAGTGACGAGTGACGCGCAAGCTATATAAAAAATGTGTCCAAAGGAAACGTACTACAGTCGACTCTACAAGAGCATACATTACATTAAAAACTTGAAAAGATGCATACATTTGTGTATTTTTCTAAAGAAACGTGATATAATGCAACGCCCGCCACAAAAATTGGCGGGAATCTCCATAATATGTAGATTTTATAACAACAAACGGTAAAAAATTGAGTTATGCCGCTTTTATTCGCGTAATGTGTAACATTCGCGGTGGTCGTAAGTACTTAGAAAACCCTCTTTAACGGTATGTTTAGTCATTTTCTTTATAAAATATTCGAATAAAAACTCGAATTAGAAGCGTTATTTTTCCAAACGTAGGAACTTTTCGCATGTACATAATGTGTATGTGTATTATATACATTTCAAATATAACTCTAGCATACGAGTAAAAAGACTATGCAAAATGCCATATAAACCGTTTGTATATAAGACCCGCTAAGTCCAAAAAAGTTGTCTTATTTCAGTGGACAACACGCGATAAAAAAAAAGTCTGATTACATATTGCTCTCTTTTTTGTACCAGTAAATAATAATAATAGTAATATGGGACAACATCCACAGTTTTCAGGTCTTCTGGTCCCAAACTAGGCAAAGCCTTTAGTAAAAAGTGTAAGTTAAAGCTCCTAAAATGCGTGTAATATGTTTAATTAAACATAAATCTTAGACATGTTATGTACAGAATTTTATTTTCTAACATATTTGGTTTTTTTTTACAAAATTGTCGTTTTATACAATTCTATGCTGTAATTAATAACGAATCTAAAACTAGAGTTTCGTTCACACTAGTTCTATATATGTTATCGTTGATAAATCCTATATATTTATTTATGGCTTTAATATTTACTTCAAGTTTACCTTACTCATTTATTTATGTTGTTAATTGCATATCAAAAGTGTTTATCTTTTTGCTGTAACATACATACCTAATAATAACGATATGCAAGCGAAGCCGCCAAGGCTCCGTCGAGTCTGCGAGAGTAAAAACTCAAAATAAACGTAATGCAGCTTTTTTGGGGTTCCGTGGCCGCTGCCAGAAAATGCCCAGTCATATTCTTTAACAGGAATAAACGCGCACTCTGCAGATGTAAGCTTTATTGCTGTTTTACAATTACACTTACTAGTTAGTTAGTTAACAAGTGAGTGAACATTCAGGTGATCTCTATTTCTTATCTAGGTGCAATAATTCCAAGGAGAAGTAAGGAATTATGTATTTCCACTTTGTCCAACGATGCATTTCACCTATGGGTACATAGTGGAATAGACCGAAGACACTAAAATTAGACCTTTAGCAGATTGTCATTAGGTATTTAGTGCTTATACTAAGCCTGAAGGATGATTTTTCACTTATTTCGATATCAAATCAAAACTCTGAACAGATATTGAATAAAACTAAATCGGGCTACTTCACTTTAACTTCATTTCATTTACAGCTATCCGTTTAAACAAATAAATGACGTTTTAAAATCAGCCAGCAATCTCCGAGAAATCGAGTAACAAAAAAAAATCTTCTCCAATGGAGTGCTTTCTCGTTTTTAATTTCTGTTAATATATTTCGGTTTATTACACTAGTAACCAAAAACCGTGTATTATTATGAACTATAAATATATATTTTTTTCTTAATATTACTAACAAGTTAACTAAGGTTTTTATTGAAACTTACGTTTCATATAACGCAGCTATGCAGGTACCAATTAGTTTGCTACAAATTGCCTTGAAACAGTTAAGTTATAAATTAAAAACAAAGCATATTAAAGAAGTTAATTTGTTGTTAAACTGATGACTAACATAGATATGTTCTTTTAGAGATCGTTCTGTAAAAATGTCTGATAGTAAACTCAAGATCTGAAGATAAAATAGTCAAGATCTTTTAAATGTGTTAATTATTACAATTCTTTAAAGATATTTTGCTAAATGGCAAGCTAATGATAATGTTGTTAATAATTAGCAGGTATGTAAGCGTAATTGGATTTTCTTTATCGTAGGGTAGATATTTTGTTTTTTAAACTGAACAAAAACATATACATGTAGATACACCAACGTTTCATTTTGTTCCTAGCCGAGAATTTAAATACGTTAACTATTTAATGACATCACAAAAATATAGCGTTATGTATTGTATATACGAGTACAATTCAATATAAACAATAAATATGTAGCGATGATGGTCGAGCCGATGGTTAGTGGGGTCGAATGCCGTGCAAAATGTACGAGGTTCGATCTCACGAAATAGCCTGAGCTCCCGGTGAAGTAAAACATCGTGTACTATAGCATGGTGGTGGGGCGTTTCCTATAATTCTCCTGACTAGCTACCACCCTCAAGTAGTAAAATCTGTCGCCAAGCACCTAACGGTGTGTTCCGGCAGCCTTCCTTGAGAGCCACTGTATTCCAGACTAGGCATGCTCCATCTAGGGAACTTGTGGTCAAATGCGTAGCTAGCTATGTAAGATATTTTTTTTTTCTCTCATTATGGTCCATTACTGTTATAGTTAGAAGGCTGACAGATTGAGGCGCAAAAAATATAGTCATAAAAAAATATAGTCGAAGAAACTCCCTGTCCTCTTTCTAGAAAGTCGGTTAAAAGTAGCACTATCGATCTCTTCCGGAGAATATTGTATTGAACAAATCGGGTATTTCCTACGGGACCACGGTGGCGTTGCTTTGCTACCTACGTAATATAGTTTGTATAGCCGCCCTCTTAGTAACAATTCGCCGTTTTTCCTTCTCCCTAGTTATACTTTATTATAAGTATCAAGATTTGTTTTTACTAGCGTTCGTTTTATGCACATACAAGTTTAACATAATGTCCTTTTTCAAAAGAATGCTGGAATATTTTTGTTTAAGAACTTTTAAAATTTTTTGTTGTGCCATTTTGTACAGATGTTACGAGATAGTTTTTACTGTCGTTAAATTACATATACTTTATACTTACTTCGGTAGACACATGTGTGATGGTATAAGATGTAAGTTTATGGTAGTCTTCATATTTTTATACTTTGTTAAGTAATTTTTAACAATGGTATATTATATAGTAAACGTCAAAACAAGATTCTAGTAAGTTATAAAATTTTAATGTTTATATTTATTAATTTTTGTTCTCTCTACATAACTACGACGTATTCGCGGTACTATCCCACTAATATTATAAACTCGAAAGTTTGTAAGAATGGATGTATTGTTTGTTTGTTACTCTTTCACGCAAAAACTGCTGAACCAATTGGGAAGAAATCTGGTACCGGATATAGCTTAGACCCTGGATTAACACAAAGGCTACCTTTAATTCTGTATTAAAGCGTTTAACACCACAGGGTGCAGCTAGTATATAATATAAGCCAAATTTATATGCATGAAATCTGTTTAAGACATAAATATCAAACATATAGGTACCACCTATACAGTTAATGACGAAAATGTTGGTAAAACTTGCGCCTGGTGCTGAGTCAATCAATCCTACGCCACAAAACCAACATTTATATGTTTTTTGGAAAAAATAAATTAACGTATACTTTAAACAAAAAACAATGATTATACATCATTGTTTTTTGTTTAAAGTATACGTAAAGTATATTAGTACGAGTACATCGAATTCACACACGTTTGCATTGTATATACTTTACTTATTGACTTTTAATAGAAAGTTGTGATATCCTATTTTACCGCTAGAATTAGTGTAGTGTAATAATAATTCGTTATAGTAACATTTTGTGCAAGTGTAGTCTAAAGAACACATGAACAAAGTGTCTTTACCTTAATAGAGACTTTAATATACGTGTTAAGGGACACATTCCTAGAGACACTATTTTTGTAGAAATTAAGCTAAATGAAAATTACTTATAAGGATCGATTGTAATATTATTAAGTGATACCTAGAAGCCTTAATCAATGGAAAAAAATCCTATTTTATATTATCTTATACCTTTAGTTGTTTTAACGTTCGTAAGCATTACTCATAGTATGAACAAAAAAGTCATTTAATAACCCAGGAATATACTAGGAAGAAAAGCATGCAATTGAGCTCAGACACAGATGCAATAGTACGTAGTTTTTCAGCGTGCGTTCAGCCCGCTAACTACCTATTCACGAGAGCTAGTTTTTCTCCGTGAGTGAGCGCTCTTTTTCCGTATTTTCCACGGTTTTTCCTAGCGCCACACACTGGCATTTTTTGTACACACTCTATCTCGGCGTAGGCTGCGCGAACGAGTTTGATACTGAGATGAAGCATGAATATCCTGATTAAAAAATATAGTCTCAATATCTTCTCTCTACCCAGTTGTTGATATTTTTCTTTCGGATTTTTATACCCGGTATCACTCTGGATGATGTAAGGATTAAAATGATATACTACATGTTATTTAATCAGGCATTCAAGAGTTATATTGGAACAAATAAAGTTATATAATATATTTCTGTATGTATATACTTACAAGATACGAACTATGGAAATGTTTTACTGCCTTTTTACCGCCAATCATAGCGGAATGAAGCATTCTTGTATGCATTTCCTTAATCCGGTATGTTTTATTCATTATTAGCCAGTTGTAAAATTATGGATTTGAAATTATTATGGTGTATAGAATTTTACTAGTCAAATCCTCTCATTTTATACCCATATTGAAGGAATTGCGAAAACAATTATATTATATTTGTAGCGGCGGCCATCTTGGGCCAATTTTCATCAAATGTAGCTAAGAACACTTCCGACTAATACAGCTTGTAAACAAAAAATCAAAATCGATCCATCCATTTGGGTGCTATGACGCCACGGATAGACACACACACACTCACAAACACATACAGACACTCCAAACTTATACATAGCACCCCGTCGTTTTTGCATCTGGGGCTAAAAACTCCTGTTGACAGGTGAAGGTATGTATGCAATCTTGGTTTTGGAAACTCGCCGCCTCAAATCTGTCAGAGCGAAACCAGATATGAAGATACGAAGATATCTTCTATTGTTTCACTTGTTTTATCTCCAACTCTTTGAGATATCACCACTCGCTGTCATTTTAAAATAATAATTTCGAATAAAGTTTGTATTTGCGAGGCCTGTTTGCAGAACTACTGTTCAAATAAGAAGAACTATTAATTTATTTAATTATATTAATTAATCAAAAAATACAGTTTCCAACCGTGGCTGTGGCTGAGAACTATTGAGAAAAATGCAGCCATGTGGAAAATATCTTATAATTGCCAGATCAGACTTCAGACATCACGTGGTGAAAGTATCAAGACTGCTCGGTGAGTCAAAGAATCAAGAACCGGAGCACATCAAGAACAAAAACCCCATACAGAGACAAAGCGATGGAGGAAAAAGCAAATTGCCGGCAACGGGTTCGATTCCCAGCGACAAGACTTATTCTACTTACTATATTTATGTTTGAACCTCGTAAATTTTTTTGTTTTTTTTTTTTGTATACCTATAATTAGTTGCTTACGAGTACATTGTATCTTGGTTACCTAAACAGAGCGACAACTCGAAAATGCTTGCCTTTTTAGCGAAGAGGTGTAGTTCCTTTCACGGAATTAGGCCGGTACCGCACTTTTTTGTGTTTTGGTTATACCTACTTAAATTAAAACCTTACTATTGCTCCTATAAAAGTCATGGTAAGTATTATGGGGATTGATTCCTCAGATGTACAATTTCGTCAGCATGGTAGATTATTATAGTTTACCTCATCGAAATTACTGAAGCTGAATTTGGTAAACTTTTGTCGAAAACCATGTTAAGTAACTATGTACCTACTATGTAAGTAGCTTTTGTAAAAATGTACAGTTTAAAGTTGTTGTTATCTAGTAAAACTGGGAAAGATTTTGCTTCATTGTTTATACTTAGGAGTCGTTTTATGCTGGGCACGCTGCCCTATGGTTGTGGGTTGGAGCATTTGGATTATCTGCAGGTCTTAAATGGTATATAGGTAATCATTTGCTATATTTTTTGTTATTATTGTAGTTAGTTTCGTTTTTAGTAACAAAGGCCTGGTTACGACTTAGGAAAAGGTACTTTAGTTTTTACAGTCAAACATGTTTGAATTCAAGCTAGAAACCAACTGAAATGAAATGAAATGAAATTACCTATTTATTGGCCTTATAACCTATGTTATACTAGGCAAGTCACATTACAATATTTCACACAATATTTAATTTAGTAAATTTCAAACCTACCTGTGTCAAAAATTTTCAATTCACTTAATTACAACATTTAAATAAGATTATGTAGTATCGATTAATAGATAATTTACTGATATAATAATTCTTCTAAAGTAATTTACATTAATGTGAGTACAATTTAATAAAGTCATTATATAATAAGATACTTTAATGTCATTATTAGTTTGTGAGTTTTGACTATAATCGTTTAGTTGGATTTGACAATATGTTATATAAATTAAGTATTGAAATTAAAATTATTAATAAGAAAAACCAATGACGATAAGTCTTATTAAAAATTTAGTTATCACCTACTTATAAAATTATGTTCGCTCACTGGTAGATCATGATGACCAAAGACCGAAAGAATGAATGAATTTGGTGACTTACTGGTTCCATTCACATTCCTCCCGATGATCTTATTGGATCCGTTCGGCTGCGGGCCGACGGGGGGGTGCGGCGCAGAGGAAGCGCTCCGTCCCGTATCCTCTCCCGGACTCTCCATATCGCCACTCTCGCTCACGCACATCAACTCCCGCCAAAACTAAAAACTTCACAAATACTGACAACCAGTTTCGCGCCAAAAGCAAAAAAGTTACATTTTTTTCGGACCGAAAAAATATTGACAGCACTGTCAAGGTAAAACAGTCCAATTTTTTTTTTAAGTAATAGCGAACGTTTTGATTCACGTAAAGTTCACGCGGGAATATTAGCTTTGGCTGACAGGCGAGACGTGTGCGGTTGAGACGCGCGTCTCGACTGCCGCCGGAGCCCTACGCTGCAGCTGCACGCCCCGCCCAGGCCCCTCCACGTGGCCCCACGCTTTCCTTGCCCTCGGTGTACATAAAAAACGACATAAACGTCCCCATTAACGAATTTTACTCGTGTATGGGTGAGCCTGTCGGTGTGGGTACGAAAGGGTTATACGAAACTTGGGGTCGGCGAGACGCGCTTTTTATTAATTTTAAATCGGTCATGGAGTTGCACTCGTATCGATCGGAGGTTATTTTAGAAATTCGGTCAGAAAACGGTGCGTTGTCGGGAAAATTGCTCTTGAAGACTTGACTAGCTTTAGTTTTCAGGAAATATGCTGAAAAAATTAAGCTTTTCTTACCTACTGACTTCCCTACCTGCTGTAGAGTAGGTACGAGTATCTCCTTGCAGTGTGAAACAGACTAGTAAAAGTCAATTACTTTCATAGGTACATCGAATCATCTATTCGCTAAAATTGTGTAAGATACATAATACAGATCGTTCTGTCTATTTTTCCTTCGCTCTACAATACTATTGTTTTCCTTGAGTTCAAGAATTTTCTTGAAAAACAATAAATACATGTGTTACACCATTTAACAAAATGGTCATGTCACTGTAGAGTCTTAAATCTATGATATGTTTTTAAGTATTCTATGCACGTACACTACTCACGATAATGACTATACTATATAATGATATTAAACTTGATATAAACCCAAATTTGTATAGTTTTTGGAGCTAGGGTGGATTAGATAGATAGATAGACTGAGCAGGACTAGACAAGTCACCCCCACCACGAATAAGAATTAACTTTCGAATACCAAGACGTCCAAAAAGTTTTGTAATTTACTCATTAATAACTCAACAACTATTTACAAGACTTAAACAACTGGTTAGAAGTGAGTTCGAAAAAATCCTATTGCTAAATCGTTAAACCTGTGTATCATCCTTAATTTCTTTTTATTTAATTTTGACTTACCCAGTGTCACTCTCACGATAAAGACGAATCTATTGACATCACTCGCAAAAAATACGACAAGCCGTTTAGGCTCTAGGGCGTGCTAAACAAATTTACATACATACACTGGAAAAACTTAACCCTCCTTCTTTCGCAGTCGGATAAAAACAGATAGAAAAACTGAAATTAGATATTCTTACAGCTTAAAGTTCTTATAATCTAGTTCTAATAGTTTTTATTTACTAATTAAATTTTAGTAAAAAAAAAGTACATAGAAAATGTTATCTGAGTAACTACACAATAGAACGCACAAGCGATACTTCGGAGCGCAATATGGTCTATAAGAAGTTAATTTTATTCTTAAAAACGTTTTATTAACCAGTATTGGTCCACAAACTATAAGGTATTAGTTTTTGCGCGTCCACGAGCCCGTCTGTCGGTCGTTTCAACCTTTTTACTCGTTCCCAGAACCACCGACGAATTAAGCTTTCGCAATGATTACCATTTTTAATTCGATTTCGGCACGAAACCGATCGCCGTTTAGTTTTTGCGTTAAACAGGGCACGTATATATCAATACTTTATTATATAATACCTGTATGTATAGTTCTATTGATCAGTCGTATTATTTATTGACTTAATATACTAACTTTAGTTGAGTATGAGGATACAAGATACTGCAAATATTATGTTTGTGACTTGTAACTTAGGGTTTATTAAAAGCAATGTACATATTTGTAGAAGTTATATATGGATTGGATTGATAGTGCGGTTAATATTTAGAGCGATGGTACTTTTAAGGTGCATGCTAACAATATAATCAATAATTTGCTCATTTTTATGTGAATACATAAGTTTTTTTTAAGTATTTTTTTTTTGTTTCTATTTATTTATTTTGGTACTTAAATTATTTGTAGATGGGCTATCCATCTGCTCATTTTTGTGATTTAATATGTTTTTACTATTTTGTTGCAGCTTGAGTTGTTATCATTTCTTTTAATCGTATTGGTTACAAATTTTACTATCTAATAGAGCTTATGCCAACGTAATAGGAGTAAATAGTAGTTTTTTTTAAAGAGCTCTACGGTACCGTTTCTTCTGTAGCGTACCGTAGCTCGCGGTTCTACGCCGTAGTAGGTAATTTGTCTAACTCGATTCACCGAAGATCAGGAAACTGTAAGTTCATAATATTTGCTTAGACATAATGTAATTGTCAAGCGATTACTCTTAGGCTCTTCACTCTCATTCAGATTGAATTTGTGTATACTGAATGAATCGTTTACAGCTATATAATTAGGACTATAAACGGATTGCAAAATAAAAACGAATTAAAAAAAATACGCGTTGGTTGGAAATTATTACTGAAATGGCATACTCGTATGAAAATTGCGTACCCTGTAAAAACGCTTTATTAATAGGTCTTTAAATTCTACTACGAATGGGAAAAATTAGTGCTAAATCTAAATTGTAGTACGTTAAATTCCTAAGCAACAAGTCATACAAACTCTCTTGAAACTTTGGAATGATCATAAAATTGAAACGAAGTCGAAATCATATAACTCAAATATATAAAACGAGGACAGCACTTTTTTCCCTGGATCTTTGCAAGTCGCGATTAAATCAGTTTCTTCTAAGCAAGCGTGCTCCGTCGCCGACATCAGACGACTTACTGTCAATATACAAATGTATTTTTCCCTTTTAAATCCCTGATGAAGTTCGCCGAATGTGAACGAAACTATAGTTGGACCTATCCAAGTATATATCTGGTACAAGTGAAAACCAGAATAGTTGCGTGCGTTCATTTTCTAAATAAAACGAATAATTGTATAAAAAAATCATCTCAATATAAATTTGACATAATATTACCACGTAAAAATATAACAGCGAGAACCAGAAATAAACTTTCCTCTAAACGTAGGTACTAAACTTTACAAAGTTGCACTTTCCTTCGCGGCTCTCACGAAGGTCGCGTACGAAAGTTTTCCCATAATGCTTTCATAACTGCACCTAAATATGACAGCTAGTGGAATAATTAGCTGGTGGCATGTGGTAGATGTGCAAGGAATGGACAGCGAGGCGATAGGTAGTGCGTGAGAACGGTAGTACGGAGTTGGTTCGCCGGCAGGTACAGCTGCGAAGTTAGCGATTTATCCCCGCAGAGACATGATATTTGATGGATCCCACAGTTTTGGTAGTGAGTGTGAATTATTCTTATTTCGATAGCTATACCCACTTGGTATACTCTTATTTCTTCTGTAACTTGCTGTTTTTATTAAATTAATAAATAAAATATTTAAAAATATGCATATTCGATAAACAATTATTAATATTAAATACTGGTATATAAATATTACATATATTTTTTAGTGTTTAATGTCCTCTGGGCAGTAATTTAGGTACTGATGTCACATAAATCATCTCAAAACTGGAGATTTGGATTTGACTGTAACTGAAATTGTAGATTCGCTTTTATAAGATAGATATTTTAGAAAAGTTAATGAGCGGACCTTAGAGCAAGTCGCTCTGTCACTTCAATCGAATACTTATTGGCATAATAAGTTTGGTTTTTGTTGGTGTCTTATAGAAATTGGTAAGTACATGCCTAAATTTCCAATCTGATCAATAATTTACTTTTTCATGAGAATTAAATAAGACATTGTAGAAACAAACTCTAACAAGATATTTGTCTTATTGGAATAAGGTTCTTTATTTAACTTGCATGTGTATCGTATCTCGAAATTACTATAGAAGATTCCTAAACTGAACCACCTAAAACTCATGCTGTAATTTTTTTTTAGTTCCTATGACTGTGCAGAATGTTCTACCAACTTTAATGGAACATTTTCCACTCTCGAACCGCCATTTTCCTAGCCTTACTTTTTCTGTAAATAATATCCGAGCGACTGTTATGGACAGTGTTAGTTTTTCCCGCGCGGTGAAAGGTTGGCACAGAGCTGGAACGCTAGAAATATGTCGATATGATGATAAACTAACGGCAAGCTCTATGGGAACTTTGTGCAGTATGCTTTTTGCATTGTAAAAAACTGGGAGAGAGCTCTGGCCCGATGTTGTGAGAAAAATTTCGTTTCTAGGTTTCGTTATAGGTACGCCAGTTTTACCGTCTGCCATATGTAGTAGACTGGTTTTGGAACAGCTTCTATTTTTTGTTTGTTGGTCCGGTGTTGAAATAACAATAAGTACAGTAATATATCAGCAATTAGGGTACCTAAAAGAGTTGTTTCAATAATGTATGGAGCTCCGGCCAGGACAGTGTACATGACAACATAAATTCATTAGGGATTATTAATCTTTTACTTAACTATAACTTATCACAGTATACAAAATTAATTTAGAATCAAAATATTTACATGTTATTTACGCATAAAAGTGATTTAAGCGTTTTAATTGTGTCAATTCTGATATTTGTTACGAACGATACAATTTATAGATCAATATGACCATTGGAGTCAATTTAGTTAATTTAGATATATATTAATCTTTCAGAGATGCAATTTATTCCTCTAAAATGACTGACGCATTTTTCATTATTACACAGTATGAACCACATCTTTAGGCATTTTTTGGTAAACGTACACCGTGCTGTCGGAAAATGAAACAAGTCCTTCTGCAAGATTACTTAAGTTTAGTAAAGTATAAGTAAGCGTTGAGAAATTTATTTTTAGTCACTATAATATTGAAAGGCTCAATCTCATAGCCACAATCTTTAAATGGTTCCCGTTGTAAAGTTTTACTATCCAAACTACACATTTTCAAAGCCAAAACTACAATATCTATAATATTATTATTATTATATTATTTTAGCGTGTCCGTATATTAATATAAAAATATCATTATACTTAAACGGCCATTCTCCAAACAAGAATTTCATCTGTTAACTTTTTACGTCACCGCAATTTTCGGAACGCAACCATCATTTGGTATCGTCGGCGCGGGAAAAGAAAAACTTGAAGATGGCGGCCGGCGAGCGGTCGATGCAAATATCACGCGGGAAAAAGCTCGCGATAGGTAAAAAGCTAAAGGAACTCATAGTATTTCATCGACGTCGCCAGTTATTGAGCGAGGTCGGTGTTTTTGCGTGGATTCCCGCGGCACCGTTGGTTTTTGCGCGGTCTCGGAGTCTGGGAAGAGTTCGCAGGCAGACCTCGGCAAAAAGCGAATGAGGGCCGCCATAACGCTACCCGACGCAAAAAGCTCGCGACATACGGATAGAATTAATGCGGCGACTCTTTAATTTTCTTCAAGAAAGCGCGGGAGGAAATGTTGGCGGGTAATGAGTGCTGGTAGACGCAAAAACAGTCTGTATAATGACGTTCCTCATTTAACCAGTTTATTTTTCTTACCGCAAGATTGTAAAAAGCACGCTGTTGGAATCTCGAGTGGTTCTTATAGGACGCGACTGCAATGTGTTTTGTCTATTAACATGCCTGCTGTATTCTTAATGCAATGTTTTTGTATCTCAACCGAGAATACATAATATATAAATACCTCCATCAAATTTAAATATCATACGACTCTAGACGCAGTATAATATTTTTTTAATTCAATTCCATATAGGTTTTCTTATTTAGGCAATCAGCAGCATGATTCAAGTAGCATTTCCGGCCGGCTCCGAAAACTTTGCAACTCATGTAACGCAACGTTTTTTTGTAGATCCTAAATCATGACATTAAAAGGTACATACAAAAATAAGAATCGTATTTGAAAAGATTTTTACCGAGCTTTGCGAAACGTAGGCTGCAGGTAACATTTCCGACCGGAATTGAAAATTTTGTAACATAAATTAGTAGATAGTAGTAAAGGTAGGTACAAAATCTCAAAGCTTTTAGAAAAAAAAATTTTTTTTGCATAGATCTACGAGTACAATCAATTTTCAATTTCAGAATTTAGGATCTCCTAACAATATTTGTGTAGTTCGAGATGAAAATTTTCGAATTTGATCGGAAATGCTACGCTGCAGAATGCTAATCAAAAAAGTTCAAGCAAGTACCTATGCATCTTAGTAGGTAATACCAATCGTAATTAGAAAAAAATCTCTAACTGATCGAGCGAAGCGGCTCTGCTTCGAGACTGAAAAAAATGCAGATGATTTTGATAAATTTCCGCTGTGGTCTAGTGGCTAGAGTGCTTGCTTGCTCGAGATACGACTGTCCCGGGTTCGATTACCGGCCGCGGCAAGTGTTCGAACAATGAGTTTAAATGTCTGCATATTGGCCTAGGTATGTTGTGTTATGAATGTGAATATTGCATGGTATCCCCGACACAGGAGAAATCCTAGTGGGGAGCTATGAGTGTGTAATGTTAATTATGTAATTAGGTAGTTCCAACGAAAACATAAAGAATAAAAATTAAAATGCTTTAGAACTTCATTCATATGGACTGACAGCAAAGTAGACAGAGAAGTGATAACAAGTGTTATGTGGCGAAACTTTTTATAGAAAATCATGCTTCACTTTCATGGCTGTAAAAGTGAAAGTAAAGAAAATGTACTCCCAGCACTACTATATGCCAATCTGTACCAGGTGTTCACTAGCAGTTACTAATGCATCTACGGACTATCTGTCCTTTTCGCCGACATGCGGAATTACTCTGTACTTTTTAACTCTATGAATAGCAAGGCATAAAATCTTTGTTACTTTAGTCTGCCAAAGAAATAACTAAAATTAAAAAAAAGACACTAATGTTGCAATTATATAAAATAATATAGTGATTTTGATATAGCATCATATTCACATAAGTTTTAACCACAAGGAAATAGTAGATATAGTCTGTCAAACGAAAGTAGTCACTCGAATTTTTTCAAAACTTTTTACATTGCCATACTAAAGTGTTGCCACCTCCGGACATTATACTCCATTACGGAGTAAATTCACGGTGCTCAAAGGTATAAAATATTTGTTAATAACGAATTGTGACATTTGTAATTTATTTTGTAGTAAACTATTTTTATTATTATCGTCTTAGTTTGACTCCTGTTAATTTCCCACAATACTATATTTTGATATACATATTATATGTGTAAGAAATCAACCTAAAACGACTCCTAATGAAATACGTAGTTTATAATAAACTATTTTACTGTATTTTGTTGATTATTAATTCAGGTTCGTAAAAAAAACCCATAACGTGAGATTAATTCCAATGCTTTTTTTCAAAAAGGTTCTCCGATCCCTGTTCCAAAATTCATTGCTAGTGTTTAGCACTTAACCTAAAATGGCAGACTACCATCATGATATGAATGCTGCTAATTTCAATAAATGGTTACAAGAAAAACTCATGCCAAATTTGAATGAACCAAGTCTGATAGTAATGGATAATGCGTCATATCATTCTGTCATTATTAACAAGGCACCTACAACTCAAACTCAAAAACCAAAAATTAAAGAATGGCTTACTTTGAATGGCATTGCATTTGAAGAATACTACACCAAAGCGGAACTGCTAGAGTTTGTAAAACAAAATACTCCAAAACCAATTTATGAGGCAGATGAATTTTTGAGACAGAATGGTCATGAAGTATTAAGATTTCCCCCCTATCATTGCGAATTGAATGCGATAGAACTTATATGGAGTTTGGCAAAACGAAAGGTGGCAAGAAGAAATGTAAGCCTCACTTCAGCACAATTTGAAAAAATTGTTAACGAGTCATTAGAAAGCATAACAGCAGATCATTGAAAAAAAATGACAGACCATGTCATCTACATACAAAGAACAAAGAAAGAGACAATAACAGAAGATCATTTAGAAAGTTTTATAATAAATGTGGGAGAAAGCAGCAGTGATACCAGTGACACCGATGTATCACTTCAAATAGAGTTTTTAGATTCAGATTTTGATTATAGTGAATAAAAAATTCTGTATAATTAAACTATTTAATTGAGACGCTTTGCCCGGCCAGTGACTTATTCATATCAACACTCAGTTTAACATAGTGACATAACATACTGATAGATATAAATTTCGCCAAACTTAAAGTAATTTGTTCAGTCACTTATTAATACAGTCAGCCTTAGACGCTACACACATGCGCGTGTACAAAAACAACACAAATATTTCATAATGAGCTGTCTATATTGTAGGTACCTAGTTATGACTCGGCGTTGGTGGAAATCACCCTGTGTCTCGGTATATAAAAGGTATATTTTGACCCTGTACCATTTCTGCTATCCTGGTGGTCAAGTCTGTTATTTGAATTGTCCCAGAATTACAATTTCATTGCGCCAAAATGGTTTCATGAATTAGAGTTAGTATTAAAATCATGTTTTGTTTATACTAACTGTGGCTTATTCTAAGTCAAAACGGCCATTTTGGCATAATTTATTTGTGATTCTGAGACAATTCAAATAATAATCTTGACCACCAGCTTTGTGGTCCCACATAATAATAGCTGGTAATATGCATCTAGTCATGGGTAACTCAACAGATATTCGTGAGCTCTATTGTGAGCTCAGTTCACAGTTCAAGAGTTAAGTCAGGCCTGCGAACCGGTTTCAAGATCTGCTCAAAATCAAACTCAAAAAATTTCTTACAGGTATAATTGCGCCATTGACAAAAGCGAGTAAAATAAAGCTAGATCAAATCATTATATGTACTCGCTTTAATAACACGAACGTGTTTAACCTGACCCGTGCAATGACCTATTAAAATTTTGTTAAGTCAAGCACATATCAGAGTTACTTTTACTTACAGTAATAATATTATTATGAAACGAAAATGTTTTTTCGGTTCTAAGCTACGTTGCAAGTCTCATCACATATGAAACGCCACCGAGCGCACATATGTTCTACGGAGAAATATATATTCATCTCTTTTTTCTCTATCAATCTATCTTGCTCACTCACATGTGGCTCGCCATCGTGACGAGTCTTTCACTTCCACGATTGATTCACCTCATGTTCGGCTAACACTTGTGGCGATTCGAACTTTCACACCACTAGTTTTGTGCCGCATCACTAAAGAAGAAAAAAACGGGGAGATATATGTCATCCTGCTTGTTTTGGCATACATGTGAAAAATAAGGGTGCAATGTTATAATTCAGCTTATACCAAGAAACAGTGTGTTTGGTTTAATGTTTCTCAGCATGACACTTCAGTATATGCCTGTTTTTTGGGCTTGAGTCGTGCATTTGACACTATTAATCACGACATTCTATAGAAGAAAATGCAGGATACGGATGTACCACCAGAAGTTGTGGGTCTCCTGGCGTATTGGTACAACCATCAGAGTAACAACGTCAGATGGGAGTCTGAGGTGTCGGATGGCTACCGGCTGACGTGCGGGATGAGGCAGGGGGGGGGGGGGTTTGGTTACCTCTCCTGACCTGTTTAATTTGTACGTGAATGACCTGATCGTGGAGCTGAGTAGCACCCCAGTTGGGCTCAGATTGATTCAATCTGAGCTATGCTGATGATATGGTGCTGCTTAGCCCCTCGATTAGCGGACTACGAAAACTCATTTTAATTTGCGAAAGATATGCTGAGGATCATGACTTAACGTATAATACCAAGAAGACGGAGATGATAATATTCAGGTCGGGAAAGGGTCCCCAAAACGTGCCCGTGGTTCTCCTCAATGGGCAGCCGGTGGCCATAGTCGACAGTTTCAAATACCTTGGCCATACACCTCGTGACCAGCAGCTTGTCAGACGACAAGGACATCGAACGACAAAGAAGGGCGCTTTGTGTAGTAGGCAACATGGTTGCAAGAAAATTTTTCAAAGCTGCGGATGACGTCAAGGTCACTTTGTTTAGGTCTTTTTGCCAGACATTTTACACGTGTCAACTTTGGACTAACTATACACAGAAAGCGCATAGTGGAATACGTGTAGCATACAATAAAATTTTCAGGCACTTGATGGGCCTGAAATGGTATTGCAGTGCTTCGTAAATGTACACTGAATCGCGGGTGGAATCCTTCAATGCTATACAGCGGAAAAGGATAGCAATGTTCATGTCCAAAGTTGACACGTCTAAAAATTGTATTGGCTTGGCTGACCGCCTTATACTGACTTCAACATACAGACGATGGACGGCTATTGCTACGTAATAATAACCTGTACCTATTTTTATCGTTATTTTATTTAAGTTTTTACTCCTGACTGTAATATTACTATTGTGTGTATCTATGGATCTTTGTGTCTGAATTAAAGTAATATTATTATTATTATTATTATAATTCAGCTTATAACAAGAAACATTAAACCAGGGTCTCTAAAACAAGGATATTTTATTGTATTGACTCGGAGGTGATACCTCCTCACGCTCACGTGTTTTGTTTGTATATCAAATCTGTGACAGTGACCGCGAGTGAACTGATTGAACCGCGAACCGCGTTTGTTCTGTTTGGTCTAGACTTGAACCGTGACTCAACAGCTCAAACTGGTGCGATCTGCATATTTGAACCGGTTCAGATCGGAGTAACCCACGGCTAAATGCATCTACTTTCCTTGCGCTGAAGACGTTTTGAATGACTGTAATAATTATCGCTATGTGCTTGACCTAACAAATGTATTATACCATTTCTGACGAGATGATATGACAATATCAAAAATGATCAAAAACTGCTAAATATACCATCGCACGAAAAAAATATATTACTAATAATTTAATAGGACATCGGTAAGTAACAGAACAACGTGAATAAGACGCTTTATTACGAGTGACGAGTAAATGACAATTATTTAATCCTGGCAACATTGGTTCGAACCGAAATTTGAATTTTGTTTGAAGTCAACGGCCGCTCAACGTTAGTATTACACATTGACGAAAATATTGACGATTTTTGTGATTTTTTCACTTAAAAGTGCCAAAACTTGTGTTTTATTAAAATTAATGGTGTTTGTGTGTGCGCCTTCAAAATGACTGAAAAAGGATCTAGGAAAGACAAAAATCAAAACATCCAAGTGTTTGTGAGATTAAGGTACGTAGCGTTTTCAAAATAAATAGTACGAAGGGACATTTTCATTTTTACATCATTCCTTATTTTCTTGCAATTAAGCGTATTATAACATCTTTTAGTAGGGGTAACATTGCACTCCTCAGTAATAAGTTGTGTTTATCTTTATGTCTAATCAGAAACTTGATGAGTATCTATGAGTGGTCATTTTCAAATTTCACAAAACCTTCAGCTTGACTCACTAGATTTAATATTTTCCATGCCCAAATTACAGTTTAATAGCGTTTATTTAGAAGTTAAATGTAGTTTAAAATAAAGTTCATTCTACGATTTGCTATTCTATTTGTATGGTACACTTATCTAGGTCACTGCTGCTAAACTCATATCTATCAGTAATGGCATGTCTCAAAAGCCCAGTATATCTACAATATAACTTAATCAATTAACCAAGGAATGAATTTTATCTAAGACAATCCTATTTCTTAGATAGTTCTCAGTGATTGAGTCGCTAGTAATATTTTATGTGTGAAAAATCTTTTAATATCTTTCTTTAATAATATATGTACCTACAGCCTCTTCTACTTTATTATTGTAGTTCTGCACTCAAAAACAATATTTATCAGTATTTTGTGAGCATGCTTCTATTGTTATCTACACGTAGATACTTCCTTCTAGACATCTCGGAACCCTAATAGGTAGTCTGTAGACCAGTCTAGACACTCAATGTTGTAAAAAAAGTAACTTGTCTTAAAGTGAAACTTAATTGTGAATTTCCTATTATTTTAAGCTTTTTAGATATTTTTGCTATATAATCAATATTATATATAATTGCAGACCACTGAACCAGCGTGAGCGAGACATCAAATCCCTGGGTGTGGTGGAGGTGCTCCACGACAGGGAGGTAGTAGTGCGTCAGTCGCAGCAGACTTCACATACTAAGAAGTTCACATTTGATCGTGCATTTGGACCATATGCTAAACAGGCATGTTCAATTATTCATACTACTTAATTCCGGTAGCATTACTACTCAATATGAGTTTTGGCCTTCTGTACTATTTTTCTTCATGTTGCTATCTCTGGATGCTTTTCTCCAATTTGCTAGATGTTCAGCCTTTTCTTTATTTGTAGTACACAATGGTATTGTAGTCCAAACTGCAAATTAGTTGAAATTAAGCTGCAATCGGAATAAATGTGAATTTAATAGCAATTCCACTGTATCTATATAACAATTGTAATTGTAAACCATAGCTTTTAATTAAAACTATCCATTAGAATGTTGCCTGGAAGAAATTTGTTTATTAATGAAAGAAATGGCAATAAAGCTGCCATTTGGGTGTGTATTTAGCTAACCCATCATGCAAGGGAGATACATTTGCGAAATCACTCTGCTTGTAGATTAGACTAGGCTCTTTTTTATTTAATGCGAGGTGCATGTTACAAGATGAATAAAAGATTGACTTTATTCTCTGATAATAGTACAGTATATGCTGATAAATTAATGCTGACACCAGCCTGAGTTGTGTATCAGGTCGTCTTGACATAGGCCTCCTCTAGTAGTCACCATCTGCTTCTATCTTGGGCTACAATATATATAGCTAAATAGTAAATTGAAAGCCGTAAGAAAATTTTTATAATGCCAAGCTCACATTATATTGTTTTTCTTGCACCAACTTGTAATATTGCTGGTGTCTCCCAGGTGGAAGTATACCAGGAGGTGGTGAGCCCACTAATCGAGGAGGTGCTAGCGGGGTACAACTGCACGGTGTTTGCGTATGGACAGACTGGTACTGGGAAGACTCACACCATGGTCGGAGAGAACACCTCCGTCGATGCCAACTGGCAGGATGTAAGTACATTATACAGACAGATAGACCTACTATATAATATGGCAAATTGCCTTTTTTAAACAGCTCCCAAAAAAAGGAGACCTTAATTTGACTGAATGTAGTTTTGTATATTCTGATTTCTCGATGAAATCTGGACCAATTTAAAATATTATTTATTTTAATTGAAAAGTACACTAAACTTAGCTCTATAGCGATAAGACCGCCTTTTGGGCCAGTTTTTTTGTTTTGAATTTATACTTTGATGTTTTATATTTGTGGTGGCAAAAAAGAATTGTTCTATTGTATTGTAATGGTATTTCACATATTGTCTCTTTATAAAACCCATCACAAATCCCTATATTGATTTATTCCCCATCAGGATCCTTTAGCCGGCATCATCCCCCGAGCATTGTCCCAGCTGTTTGACGAACTGCGGATCTCCAACACGGAGTATACGGTGCGAGTCTCATACCTGGAGCTGTACAACGAAGAGCTGTTCGACATGCTCTCCACGTCCAAAGACAACCAGTCCAAGCTCAGGATATATGAGGATGCCACTAGAAAGGGATCTAATATTGTGGACGGATTGGAAGAAATTACTGTATGTATACTTTTCTTTTATTCCATTATATGCGTGTATTAGTTTCTACGTATCAATCTACGTAATTCATGTATATAAGTAACTAATCCAAGATCTAAGTCATTCTGGTCAGCGGCGTATTTTTACCCGACTGCGAAAGAAGGAGGGTTATGTTTTTCGAGTGTATGTATGTATATTTCTTTGGCACGCGCTGGAGCCTAAACGGCTTGTCGTATTTTTATGTGAGTGGTATTAGTAGATTCGTCTTGCTTCTCTTACTCAGAATGAAACTGGGTACAACAACAACAGTTTAATCTAAAAAATATATTTGATACACAGGTTTAGCGATATAGCAGTCGGGTTTGTTTCGAACTCACTTCTAATCACTTGTTTAAGATGAAACACCCTTACTCTGTAGAACTTGCTGTCCGATAAATAAAAGATTAAACATGCCGTCTCGTGTCGGCCGCCTCACGGTCTCAGCACCAGAGCGCCTGTCAGACATTAACAGGTTCTAATTCCCCGCGTAGTTATTAACTAGGTTGCGCTCATGACTTTCAACAATATAATTTACTTACTGAAATAAAACTATGGCCTTTAATATTTTCAGTAATATTTATTTCAGTAAATCATAATATTACAAAAAACTGTTTTAAATGACCAGGGATTCATTTTGAGCAAAAGATGCCTGCATTAGGAATAAATAACATTATTGTAGTGTGGTTATTTACGAGTATGTATGTGTGCGCAAGAATATGTCTGACTGTTTACATTTACCATATTGAACCGGTACTAGTCATTCAATTTGATCAGAATTAAGTGATGTTATCCACAAAGAACATCTTAGGATATACATTGAAAACTTTGTTGGCCTTATCCTAATCCTAACTAATAATTATAAATGCGAAAGTAACTCTGTCTGTCTGTCTGTCTCGCTTTCACGCCAAAACCGCAGAACTGATCTGGATGAAATTAAAGACAGGTAGATTGGACCCCAAGAAATGACATGGTATACTTTTTAACAGAATTAAAGAAAGTAGATCATTACGCGGGTGAATATATATATATATATAAGACGATCAAAGTTAGTGCAATATATGAATTGTAATATATATCATGCAGGTAAACAACAAGAATGAAGTGTACAAGATAATGTCCAAGGGCCAGGAGCGGAAGAAGGTGGCGCCCACACTCATGAACGCACAATCAAGGTAAGGACATTACATCAAGCTATATGCGTTCTTCTATACATTATATACATTCTATTACATAATAAGATTTTGTTTAAAGAATATCTCGTGTTTTCCCGCTTTGTTTTGATGTCAGCGTCAGAATACGAAAAATATTTTTGTTTTTCGATTTAAACCGTTGCACCTAGAGACATGAAATGTGGCGGGTGCAATTGTTCTAGGGTACATACGTGTACTAAGATAATATTTTCGGAAATTCAGCTCAAGGGAGTCAAATTTAGTGGTTCAAAGTTTGAAACTCCTTAATCTATTTAATGCCGCGAGCAACGATTTAAAAAAATATTCATACTAATGCAATATTAACAACGATTTGTATGGTGTCAAATGCCCACGTGTATGCCTCGATAAAAATAAGATCTCAGTTATTTACATAATAACAGAATTAATGCCTACTTTATTAAAATTCTAAGAAGTTATTTTCGACACGAGCAAATCTAAACTAATTCTCTTTCTCTTTCAAGGTATGGCTTCATATGGTTAGTGCAATTAGCCAGCATCGAACAATGTTATTTAATAATACGAGTAGTAATAATTTTAAAATAAATAGATAAATAAAAGGTAGAAACTTAAAAAAGTTTTAGAAACTTAAAAAAGTTTTAGAAAATTAAAAAAGTTTTAGAAACTTAAAAAAGTTTTAGAAACTTAAAAAAGTTTTGTTTTTAGCTATAGCTAAAATAATTATCGTAGTAATATCGTAGTACCATGTATGTATCATGTTGAAAATTAATCAACACGTGAATTGTACATAGGTCAATTCACGTGTTGATTAATTTTCAACTGACTTAGAATAGGAGGAGATTTGAATTAAAAAAATCCTTTTATGTTTTTAATATAATAAAGTGCATTGTAGTTGTCCACTGACGCGATGACGTGTATCACACTTGTACTAGTCTAATATAGGCCAGTGAGTTAGTCCCATACAAGTTTTATCAAAATCGCTCCGACAATTCGTTCGTAAGTAAACAACTGTAAAATTTATATATGTGTTGTCAAAACGCCTGCCGCATTTTCTAAAAGTAACAATGTTTACTAAACCTTGTTAAAATATATGTATATGTTTAACGTATTCATGTATGTGTGTGCAGTCGGTCGCACACTGTGTTCACCATCGTGGTGCACATGAAGGAGAACAGCCCCGAGGGAGAGGAACTAGTCAAGATCGGGAAACTCAACCTGGTGGACCTCGCTGGATCGGAGAACATTAGCAAGGTAACTACTAAATATATTTTCGTACAAAATTAACAAACATAAACAGTGACACATACATTTTATTTAGAAAACTAACGCGTGTTTGATTCACATTGTTTAACAATACGGGTTTTCACTTGTACCTGATTATTGGAAAGGTCCAACTACAGTTTCGTTCACATTCGGTGAACTTCATCAGGGATGAAATGAGTCGTTCGTGTCTTCAATGGTGACATGTCTCGCACTGACTATTGTTGGACCTTTCCAACAATCAGGTACGCGTGAAAACCCGTCTTCTTAAACAAATATATATAAATTTATTTATATTAATTAAAAATAGACGTCATAACATCATAAACAGAAAAATAAACGTATCATAGCTGACAGCATTGAAGGCTACGTCATCATCACTAGGCTTTAAATAAGGCAGAGGTTCTCAATTAGTACTTTTTTGAATACATACTTGTCATAAAGTAAATTCTAAGTCACTGGATACAGTCCAATAATAAACCAACAAACTAAAATCTTTAAAAGTAGGACTTGTTTGTTTTTCTAATCAGGGCGCATGTTATTATGGTATTATAGGACAATTGCAAGGATGAATAGCGTTATAAAATGCGCCCAAGTCCACACTTATATCCGTCTATCAGACTACACATAACGTGGTGTTAGGCTATTTGTAAGAGTATTACAATGGTGGCTTGGATTATATGTATAATGTGATTGTTCAGGCGGGTTCAGACAACCCTCAGAAGAAGGAACGCGCGCGCGAGTCGGTGAACATCAACCAGTCACTGCTGACCCTCGGCCGCGTCATCACCGCGCTCGTAGAGAGACACCCGCATATACCTTATCGGTGAGTATTATATAACTATACAATATAATGTCTTTATTGCACACCAAAAATAAAAATACAGAAAAATATTTTATATACAAAACATTGGTAGTACATAATGCGGCCTTATCGCCTAGCAAGCAATTTCTTCCAGACAACCATTAGATGGCTAGAACTTATACAGTAAAAAACAAAACCAATTGGTGCAACCAAACTTATACTAATAAAAAAATTATTAGTAACTGTTACATTAAACAAAACTAACAACATGATAAGAAATAAGCTAAAGGAATGTCTACCTGGTTATATACTAGACGTTAATGTTACACTTGGATAGGTAAAGGAGTAATTCTTAAACGAATGATGTGGATTCCACGGGTGTAATAGAAATAGCAATGTTCATAGTAGGCGCAGCAACAAAGGGCAATAAAGCTCGGTTTATACGAAGATCCTAAGGGATTTTGTCTTGCTGTATCTATATTCATTCATTTATTCATTTGAGTCTTAATTTTCACCAAAACTTTAATCATGCTAGTTTATACACCCGAGGCCATTTATATACCAAAAAACTACTTTAAAAATATACTGATAAATACATGAATAATGAATAGCCAACCTAATTCCTTCCACAGAGAGTCCAAATTAACCCGCATATTGCAAGAGTCGCTGGGTGGCCGCACCAAGACATCCATCATAGCCACCATATCCCCCGGCCATAAGGACCTGGAGGAGACCATGAGCACCCTGGAGTACGCACACAGAGCCAAAAACATACAGAACAAGCCCGAGGTCAACCAGAAGATGACCAAGAAGGCCATACTCAAGGAATATGTCGAAGAGATCGACCGACTCAAGAGAGATTTGCAAGCTGCACGGGACAAGAATGGTATGTACACAATTACAATCGGACTAGTATAGATACTGCAAGACGCCACCGTAATATGGTAGAAATTACACGCTTTGCGTCGACTTTTATTATATGAACTGCCAGGTTGTGGGATTCACTGCCGAGTGCTCTATTTCCCGATAGATATATTCTCGGTCTCTTCAAATCGCGAGTGAATCGGTTTCGTCTAGGCATGCGCGCTACATCCTAGGCCGCATCGTCGCTTTGCCTCCGGCGAGTTGCGGTCGTGCGCAAGCCTGACCTTAACTTAACTACTAACTACATAGATGCTGTGTTACTTGCGATATTAAGTGCTAAACTTTTAAGCCCCTTAAGAATTTGAATTTTCAAAAACCGTTTCTTAGTACTCCAACATAATAAATACATCTCCAAATTTCATGTATTTACATTCAGCGGTTTATTCTCTGTTGTGATTCCTAATATATATCAGTCAGGACTTACTCTTTTACCTATACAAAGGGCGTTAGTTTACCCATCAGAGTTAGTAGACTAAGACGCTACTGTCACCCCTTTCTGTTACACGTTGTGTTAGGATAATTAAAAATAAATATTTAATATCAGCTGCGCTCTGCAGTGTTGCCCTCATTAATACATAGTTAAATGTGTTAATCCAAGGTCTAAGCAGGTCGTACGAAATTTCATCCGAATCGGCTGATGTAAACATACATCCGTGCATACGTTCATATTATCAGTAGGATAAGATTAGAAATGGGTTAAAAATATCATCCAAAAATTCCGTTACGTAGATGCATCACATGCAAACTAATAAAAGAGTCGTTTCAAAATGTGTAGAGCGTGATACCATGAATATGTCAGGGACTATTAATCTATAATATATAAATCAAATTCAAAATTACTAGACTTATCGCAGTGTACAAAATCAATTTCGAATCTAAATGTTTCCATGTTATTTACGCTAAAAGGTGATTTACGCGTTTTTACTGTGTCAATTTTGACATATGTGGCAGGTGGTACAATTTATAGACGAATGTGACCATTGGATTCAACCTAAGATACATAAATCTTTCAGGGATGCCATAATTTCACTACAATTTACAGAATTTAAATATGTTTGTACACAATGAAGGAGGCGACTGACGCATTTTTTATTAATACACAGTATTAACCACATCTTTAAGCATTTTTTTCTTGGTCTATGTTAAAATAATGTTGTTATACAAAAGCCGGTGGTAAAACTTTAATTTACATTCTCCTAGGCATATACCTAGCGGAAGACACTTACACGGAACTGAACCTGAAACAAGAGGAGCAGCGGAAAGAGATACAAGAGCTCCTCCTCAAGATCAGAGCCATGGAGGAGAAGAGAGACAAGTTGGAAAGCATGTTCTCTTCTCTGCACCAGAGCCTGGAGTCGAGGGCCAGCGAGCTGCAAGCTGCTAGAAACAAGCTGTCCACCACCAAGGCGCAGCTCGCTGACACGCATCAAGTACGTATAACATATTGTTTATTTCAAAAATAGATAACAATAATAATCAGCCATTTAATTTGAAATCTTTTTCCTCAGGTTTCTGTGTAATGTCTCTGATTTCAGAATGCCTTATGGCATAGGCCTAAAACTCTTTCCACTGTTGTCTATCCAGGGCTACCTTTCTCCGGTTGGGCCCAACAGTTTACTTCAGGTCATCTTCCCATCTCTTGAACTGTCCACCTCTATTACGCTTTCCATCTCTTGGGTACCATTCTGCGACTGCCTTGCACCATTTTCCTCTGGCATCTCGTAACATATGTCCAGTCCATCTCCATTTAATTTGGTCTATTCTCTCAACATAGTCTTTGAGCTTTTTCATCTTTCTGAGGTTGTCACTTCTAACTCTGCCGATTCTCTCGAAACCTGTCATGCTTCTCTCCATGGCTCTTTGACGTATAAAGCAGATGGGAAACATTGAATTGGATCGAAATAAATCTCGTTTTTTTTTTACAAATGCGCAAGTTGTCTCTATTGCTATCTAATTGATATGAACCTATATTGTTTGATTTCTCCGACACTTAAACCGATTCGTAATTCGATTGATTATGTAGCTATGATGGTTAAGTGGTTAGTTAGGACGATTGCAGTGCAAAAGGTACGAGGTTCGATTCCACGAAATATGCTAAAAAGCCTGAGCTACCGGTGAAGGCAAACATCATAAGGAAACCATAGCATGGTGGAAAGGCGTTTCCTATAGCTTGCCAAGCACCGAACAGTGTGTTCCGGCAGGCTTTCTTAAGAGCCAGTGTATTCCAGACTAAGCATATTCTATCTAGAGCAACAGTATTGCTGACTTCAGTGGTCGTGCTAGCTGTGTAGGATAAAATAAAAATAAAAAAGATAGTAATGCAATTGTTCTCAATTATACAGATGCTCTGCACCACGAAGAGCCAGTACGAGGAGCAAGTGCACCTGGTGGAGAAGCAGCTTGCCACGGAGCAGGCTCTCAGCGGTCAAGCCAAGCAGCTGCTGGCCACGACCGAGGTGGCCACCACTCATGTGCACTACCTGCACGACTCTGTCGATAGGAGGAGGTTAGTTAATGGGAGCATTCATCAGCTAACAACATTAACTGTGTAACTTACATTAACTGTAGTGACAATTATCAGCTTTCTTCGTCGGATCGAAGTGTGGCACTTGTCGAGACACGGACCGTCAGATGCCACAAAAAAAAATTTTTCTCTTATATATAAAAATCAATTGCTGTTTGTTTGTCTCGCTAAAACTCGAGAAAGGCCGGGCCGATTTAGCTGAATTTTTTTTAATTGTTTGTGAAGGTTTAAACGGTGAGAAACTTACATAGTTAACTAACTGGCTAGCTACCACCTTCAAGTTGTAAAATCTGTCGCAAAGCAACTAACGGTGTGTTCCGGCAGCCGTCCTTGAGAGCCAGTGTATTCCTGACTAGGCATGCTCGATCTAGGGCTAAGGCTGAGTGTTCTAGTTGTTTAACAAATGTGTATTACCTATACAGACAAGTGGAGTGTCGTAACCTGCAAGTGACGCGCGACTACCGCGAACAATCTTCCAAGCAGCGAGAAGAGACAGCCGCGCGCGCCGCGCACTTCACAGAACAACTTGTACGAGAGCTCAACTTGCTGCACTCGCAACTAGGTAAATAAATAACATATGATAAAGTTTATTTACCATAAAAAGTGTTAAACAATACACTGTTCTTAAAAAGACTAATACTATGCAATGATTAACAATGTGTTAGTAGGTGCATTACGAGTATACACTAAGTTAGACTATGAGTCCCAAGCTAAGCACTAGGCTTGTATTTTGGGGCTCTGGTGCGGAAGTAACATACACAGAAAATGTTTCGACTTAAGAGCGTAAATACTAAAATGACATAATAACAAATAAACTACTAATAATATGGGTGATCAATATAGATGTATACTAAAGCTACTAAAACACAAATAAACTACCAATAATATAAGTGATCAATATAGATGTATACTAAAGTTACTAAAACACAAATAAACTACTAATAATATGGGTGATCAATATAGATGTATACTAAAGCTACTAAAACACAAATAAACTACCAATAATATAAGTGATCAATATAGATGTATACTAAAGCTACTAAAACACAAATAAACTACCAATAATATAAGTGATCAATATAGATGTATACTAAAGTTACTAAAACACAAATAAACTACTAATAATATGGGTGATCAATATAGATGTATACTAAAGCTACTAAAACACAAATAAACTACCAATAATATAAGTGATCAATATAGATGTATACTAAAGTTACTAAAACACAAATAAACTACTAATAATATGGGTGATCAATATAGATGTATACTAAAGCTACTAAAACACAAATAAACTACCAATAATATAAGTGATCAATATAGATGTATACTAAAGTTACTAAAACACAAATAAACTACCAATAATATAAGTGATCAATATAGATGTATACTAAAGTTACTAAAACACAAATAAACTACTAATAATATGGCTGATCAATATAGATGTATGCTAAAGTTACTAAAACACAAATAAACTTCCAATAATATAAGTGATCAATATAGATGTATGCTAAAGTTACTAAAACACAAATAAACTTCCAATAATATAAGTGATCAATATAGATGTATGCTAAAGTTACTAAAACACAAATAAACTACCAATAATATGAGTGATTAATATAGATGTATACTAAAGTTACTAAAACACAAATAAACTACCAATAATATGGGTGATCAATATAGATGTATACTAAAGTTACTAAAACACAAATAAACTTCCAATAATATAAGTGATCAATATAGATGTATACTAAAGTTACTAAAACACAAATAAACTACCAATAATATGAGTGATCAATATAGATGTATACTAAAGTTACTAAAACACAAATAAACTACCAATAATATAAGTGATCAATATAGATGTATACTAAAGTTACTAAAACACAAATAAACTTCCAATAATATAAGTGATCAATATAGATGTATACTAAAGTTACTAAAACACAAATAAACTACCAATAATATAAGTGATCAATATAGATGTATACTAAAGTTACTAAAACACAAATAAACTTCCAATAATATAAGTGATCAATATAGATGTATACTAAAGTTACTAAAACACAAATAAACTACCAATAATATGAGTGATCAATATAGATGTATACTAAAGTTACTAAAACACAAATAAACTACCAATAATATGGGTGATCAATATAGATGTATACTAAAGTTACTAAAACACAAATAAACTACCAATAATATGGGTGATCAATATAGATGTATACTAAAGTTACTAAAACACAAATAAACTACCAAAAATATAAGTGATCAATATAGATGTATACTAAAGTTACTAAAACACAAATAAACTACCAATAATATAAGTGATCAATATAGATGTATACTAAAGTTACTAAAACACAAATAAACTACCAATAATATGAGTGATCAATATAGATGTATACTAAAGTTACTAAAACACAAATAAACTACCAATAATATGGGTGATCAATATAGATGTATACTAAAGTTACTAATACACAAATAAACTACCAATAATATGGGTGATCAATATAGATGTATACTAAAGTTACTAAAACACAAATAAACTACCAATAATATAAGTGATCAATATAGATGTATACTAAAGTTACTAAAACACAAATAAACTTCCAATAATATAAGTGATCAATATAGATGTATACTAAAGTTACTAAAACACAAATAAACTACCAATAATATAAGTGATCAATATAGATGTATACTAAAGTTACTAAAACACAAATAAACTTCCAATAATATAAGTGATCAATATAGATGTATACTAAAGTTACTAAAACACAAATAAACTACCAATAATATGAGTGATCAATATAGATGTATACTAAAGTTACTAAAACACAAATAAACTACCAATAATATGGGTGATCAATATAGATGTATACTAAAGTTACTAAAACACAAATAAACTACCAATAATATGGGTGATCAATATAGATGTATACTAAAGTTACTAAAACACAAATAAACTTCCAATAATATGGGTGATCAATATAGATGTATACTAAAGTTACTAAAACACAAATAAACTACCAATAATATAAGTGATCAATATAGATGTATACTAAAGTTACTAAAACACAAATAAACTACCAATAATATGGGTGATCAATATAGATGTATACTAAAGTTACTAAAACACAAATAAACTACCAATAATATAAGTGATCAATATAGATGTATACTAAAGTTACTAAAACACAAATAAACTACCAATAATATGAGTGATCAATATAGATGTATACTAAAGTTACTAAAACACAAATAAACTACCAATAATATGGGTGATCAATATAGATGTATACTAAAGTTACTAATACACAAATAAACTACCAATAATATGGGTGATCAATATAGATGTATACTAAAGTTACTAAAACACAAATAAACTACCAATAATATGGGTGATCAATATAGATGTATACTAAAGTTACTAAAACACAAATAAACTACCAATAATATGGGTGATCAATATAGATGTATACTAAAGTTACTAAAACACAAATAAACTACCAATAATATGGGTGATCAATATAGATGTATACTAAAGTTACTAAAACACAAATAAACTACCAATAATATAAGTGATCAATATAGATGTATACTAAAGTTACTAAAACACAAATAAACTACCAATAATATGAGTGATCAATATAGATGTATACTAAAGTTACTAAAACACAAATAAACTTCCAATAATATAAGTGATCAATATAGATGTATACTAAAGTTACTAAAACACAAATAAACTACCAATAATATAAGTGATCAATATAGATGTATACTAAAGTTACTAAAACACAAATAAACTTCCAATAATATAAGTGATCAATATAGATGTATACTAAAGTTACTAAAACACAAATAAACTACCAATAATATGAGTGATCAATATAGATGTATACTAAAGTTACTAAAACACAAATAAACTACCAATAATATGGGTGATCAATATAGATGTATACTAAAGTTACTAAAACACAAATAAACTACCAATAATATGGGTGATCAATATAGATGTATACTAAAGTTACTAAAACACAAATAAACTTCCAATAATATGGGTGATCAATATAGATGTATACTAAAGTTACTAAAACACAAATAAACTACCAATAATATAAGTGATCAATATAGATGTATACTAAAGTTACTAAAACACAAATAAACTACCAATAATATGGGTGATCAATATAGATGTATACTAAAGTTACTAAAACACAAATAAACTACCAATAATATAAGTGATCAATATAGATGTATACTAAAGTTACTAAAACACAAATAAACTACCAATAATATGAGTGATCAATATAGATGTATACTAAAGTTACTAAAACACAAATAAACTACCAATAATATGGGTGATCAATATAGATGTATACTAAAGTTACTAATACACAAATAAACTACCAATAATATGGGTGATCAATATAGATGTATACTAAAGTTACTAAAACACAAATAAACTACCAATAATATGGGTGATCAATATAGATGTATACTAAAGTTACTAAAACACAAATAAACTACCAATAATATGGGTGATCAATATAGATGTATACTAAAGTTACTAAAACACAAATAAACTACCAATAATATGGGTGATCAATATAGATGTATACTAAAGTTACTAAAACACAAATAAACTACCAATAATATAAGTGATCAATATAGATGTATACTAAAGTTACTAAAACACAAATAAACTACCAATAATATGAGTGATCAATATAGATGTATACTAAAGTTACTAAAACACAAATAAACTACCAATAATATGGGTGATCAATATAGATGTATACTAAAGTTACTAAAACACAAATAAACTACCAATAATATGGGTGATCAATATAGATGTATACTAAAGTTACTAAAACACAAATAAACTACCAATAATATGGGTGATCAATATAGATGTATACTAAAGTTACTAAAACACAAATAAACTTCCAATAATATAAGTGATCAATATAGATGTATACTAAAGTTACTAAAACACAAATAAACTACCAATAATATGGGTGATCAATATAGATGTATACTAAAGTTACTAAAACACAAATAAACTACCAATAATATAAGTGATCAATATAGATGTATACTAAAGTTACTAAAACACAAATAAACTACCAATAATATGAGTGATCAATATAGATGTATACTAAAGTTACTAAAACACAAATAAACTACCAATAATATGGGTGATCAATATAGATGTATACTAAAGTTACTAAAACACAAATAAACTACCAATAATATGGGTGATCAATATAGATGTATACTAAAGTTACTAAAACACAAATAAACTACCAATAATATGGGTGATCAATATAGATGTATACTAAAGTTACTAAAACACAAATGAACTACCAATAATATGGGTGATCAATATAGATGTATACTAAAGTTACTAAAACACAAATAAACTACCAATAATATGGGTGATCAATATAGATGTATACTAAAGTTACTAAAACACAAATAAACTACCAATAATATGGGTGATCAATATAGATGTATACTAAAGTTACTAAAACACAAATAAACTACCAATAATATGAGTGATCAATATAGATGTATACTAAAGTTACTAAAACACAAATAAACTACCAATAATATGGGTGATCAATATAGATGTATACTAAAGTTACTAATACACAAATAAACTACCAATAATATGGGTGATCAATATAGATGTATACTAAAGTTACTAAAACACAAATAAACTACCAATAATATGGGTGATCAATATAGATGTATACTAAAGTTACTAAAACACAAATAAACTACCAATAATATGGGTGATCAATATAGATGTATACTAAAGTTACTAAAACACAAATAAACTACCAATAATATGGGTGATCAATATAGATGTATACTAAAGTTACTAAAACACAAATAAACTACCAATAATATAAGTGATCAATATAGATGTATACTAAAGTTACTAAAACACAAATAAACTACCAATAATATGAGTGATCAATATAGATGTATACTAAAGTTACTAAAACACAAATAAACTTCCAATAATATGGGTGATCAATATAGATGTATACTAAAGTTACTAAAACACAAATAAACTACCAATAATATAAGTGATCAATATAGATGTATACTAAAGTTACTAAAACACAAATAAACTACCAATAATATGGGTGATCAATATAGATGTATACTAAAGTTACTAAAACACAAATAAACTACCAATAATATAAGTGATCAATATAGATGTATACTAAAGTTACTAAAACACAAATAAACTACCAATAATATGAGTGATCAATATAGATGTATACTAAAGTTACTAAAACACAAATAAACTACCAATAATATGGGTGATCAATATAGATGTATACTAAAGTTACTAATACACAAATAAACTACCAATAATATGGGTGATCAATATAGATGTATACTAAAGTTACTAAAACACAAATAAACTACCAATAATATGGGTGATCAATATAGATGTATACTAAAGTTACTAAAACACAAATAAACTACCAATAATATGGGTGATCAATATAGATGTATACTAAAGTTACTAAAACACAAATAAACTACCAATAATATGGGTGATCAATATAGATGTATACTAAAGTTACTAAAACACAAATAAACTACCAATAATATAAGTGATCAATATAGATGTATACTAAAGTTACTAAAACACAAATAAACTACCAATAATATGAGTGATCAATATAGATGTATACTAAAGTTACTAAAACACAAATAAACTTCCAATAATATAAGTGATCAATATAGATGTATACTAAAGTTACTAAAACACAAATAAACTACCAATAATATAAGTGATCAATATAGATGTATACTAAAGTTACTAAAACACAAATAAACTTCCAATAATATAAGTGATCAATATAGATGTATACTAAAGTTACTAAAACACAAATAAACTACCAATAATATGAGTGATCAATATAGATGTATACTAAAGTTACTAAAACACAAATAAACTACCAATAATATGGGTGATCAATATAGATGTATACTAAAGTTACTAAAACACAAATAAACTACCAATAATATGGGTGATCAATATAGATGTATACTAAAGTTACTAAAACACAAATAAACTTCCAATAATATGGGTGATCAATATAGATGTATACTAAAGTTACTAAAACACAAATAAACTACCAATAATATAAGTGATCAATATAGATGTATACTAAAGTTACTAAAACACAAATAAACTACCAATAATATGGGTGATCAATATAGATGTATACTAAAGTTACTAAAACACAAATAAACTACCAATAATATAAGTGATCAATATAGATGTATACTAAAGTTACTAAAACACAAATAAACTACCAATAATATGAGTGATCAATATAGATGTATACTAA
This sequence comes from Ligdia adustata, assembly GCA_947049295.1. NCBI lineage: Eukaryota > Metazoa > Arthropoda > Insecta > Lepidoptera > Geometridae > Ligdia > Ligdia adustata. The sequence goes on from OX346231.1 coordinate 11,866,373, forward strand.
AGTTACTAAAACACAAATAAACTACCAATAATATGGGTGATCAATATAGATGTATACTAAAGTTACTAATACACAAATAAACTACCAATAATATGGGTGATCAATATAGATGTATACTAAAGTTACTAAAACACAAATAAACTACCAATAATATGGGTGATCAATATAGATGTATACTAAAGTTACTAAAACACAAATAAACTACCAATAATATGGGTGATCAATATAGATGTATACTAAAGTTACTAAAACACAAATAAACTACCAATAATATGGGTGATCAATATAGATGTATACTAAAGTTACTAAAACACAAATAAACTACCAATAATATAAGTGATCAATATAGATGTATACTAAAGTTACTAAAACACAAATAAACTACCAATAATATGAGTGATCAATATAGATGTATACTAAAGTTACTAAAACACAAATAAACTACCAATAATATGGGTGATCAATATAGATGTATACTAAAGTTACTAAAACACAAATAAACTACCAATAATATGGGTGATCAATATAGATGTATACTAAAGTTACTAAAACACAAATAAACTACCAATAATATGGGTGATCAATATAGATGTATACTAAAGTTACTAAAACACAAATGAACTACCAATAATATGGGTGATCAATATAGATGTATACTAAAGTTACTAAAACACAAATAAACTACTAATAATATGGGTGATCAATATAGATGTATACTAAAGCTACTAAAACACAAATAAACTACCAATAATATAAGTGATCAATATAGATGTATACTAAAGTTACTAAAACACAAATAAACTACTAATAATATGGGTGATCAATATAGATGTATACTAAAGCTACTAAAACACAAATAAACTACCAATAATATAAGTGATCAATATAGATGTATACTAAAGTTACTAAAACACAAATAAACTACTAATAATATGGGTGATCAATATAGATGTATACTAAAGCTACTAAAACACAAATAAACTACCAATAATATAAGTGATCAATATAGATGTATACTAAAGTTACTAAAACACAAATAAACTACCAATAATATAAGTGATCAATATAGATGTATACTAAAGTTACTAAAACACAAATAAACTACTAATAATATGGCTGATCAATATAGATGTATGCTAAAGTTACTAAAACACAAATAAACTTCCAATAATATAAGTGATCAATATAGATGTATGCTAAAGTTACTAAAACACAAATAAACTTCCAATAATATAAGTGATCAATATAGATGTATGCTAAAGTTACTAAAACACAAATAAACTACCAATACTATAAGTGATCAATATAGATGTATACTAAAGTTACTAAAACACAAATAAACTACCAATAATATGAGTGATTAATATAGATGTATACTAAAGTTACTAAAACACAAATAAACTACCAATAATATAAGTGATCAATATAGATGTATACTAAAGTTACTAAAACACAAATAAACTACCAATAATATGAGTGATTAATATAGATGTATACTAAAGTTACTAAAACACAAATAAACTACCAATAATATAAGTGATCAATATAGATGTATACTAAAGTTACTAAAACACAAATAAACTACCAATAATATAAGTGATCAATATAGATGTATACTAAAGTTACTAAAACACAAATAAACTACCAATAATATGAGTGATTAATATAGATGTATACTAAAGTTACTAAAACACAAATAAACTACCAATAATATGGGTGATCAATATAGATGTATACTAAAGTTACTAAAACACAAATAAACTTCCAATAATATAAGTGATCAATATAGATGTATACTAAAGTTACTAAAACACAAATAAACTACCAATAATATGAGTGATCAATATAGATGTATACTAAAGTTACTAAAACACAAATAAACTACCAATAATATAAGTGATCAATATAGATGTATACTAAAGTTACTAAAACACAAATAAACTTCCAATAATATAAGTGATCAATATAGATGTATACTAAAGTTACTAAAACACAAATAAACTACCAATAATATGGGTGATCAATATAGATGTATACTAAAGTTACTAAAACACAAATAAACTACCAATAATATAAGTGATCAATATAGATGTATACTAAAGTTACTAAAACACAAATAAACTACCAATAATATGAGTGATCAATATAGATGTATACTAAAGTTACTAAAACACAAATAAACTACCAATAATATGGGTGATCAATATAGATGTATACTAAAGTTACTAAAACACAAATAAACTACCAATAATATGGGTGATCAATATAGATGTATACTAAAGTTACTAAAACACAAATAAACTACCAATAATATGGGTGATCAATATAGATGTATACTAAAGTTACTAAAACACAAATGAACTACCAATAATATGGGTGATCAATATAGATGTATACTAAAGTTACTAAAACACAAATAAACTACCAATAATATGGGTGATCAATATAGATGTATACTAAAGTTACTAAAACACAAATAAACTACCAATAATATGGGTGATCAATATAGATGTATACTAAAGTTACTAAAACACAAATAAACTACCAATAATATGAGTGATCAATATAGATGTATACTAAAGTTACTAAAACACAAATAAACTACCAATAATATGGGTGATCAATATAGATGTATACTAAAGTTACTAATACACAAATAAACTACCAATAATATGGGTGATCAATATAGATGTATACTAAAGTTACTAAAACACAAATAAACTACCAATAATATGGGTGATCAATATAGATGTATACTAAAGTTACTAAAACACAAATAAACTACCAATAATATGGGTGATCAATATAGATGTATACTAAAGTTACTAAAACACAAATAAACTACCAATAATATGGGTGATCAATATAGATGTATACTAAAGTTACTAAAACACAAATAAACTACCAATAATATAAGTGATCAATATAGATGTATACTAAAGTTACTAAAACACAAATAAACTACCAATAATATGAGTGATCAATATAGATGTATACTAAAGTTACTAAAACACAAATAAACTACCAATAATATGGGTGATCAATATAGATGTATACTAAAGTTACTAAAACACAAATAAACTACCAATAATATGGGTGATCAATATAGATGTATACTAAAGTTACTAAAACACAAATAAACTACCAATAATATGGGTGATCAATATAGATGTATACTAAAGTTACTAAAACACAAATGAACTACCAATAATATGGGTGATCAATATAGATGTATACTAAAGTTACTAAAACACAAATAAACTACCAATAATATGGGTGATCAATATAGATGTATACTAAAGTTACTAAAACACAAATAAACTACCAATAATATGGGTGATCAATATAGATGTATACTAAAGTTACTAAAACACAAATAAACTACCAATAATATGGGTGATCAATATAGATGTATACTAAAGTTACTAAAACACAAATAAACTACCAATAATATGGGTGATCAATATAGATGTATACTAAAGTTACTAAATCACAAATAAACTACCAATAATATGAGTGATCAATATAGATGTATACTAAAGTTACTAAAACACAAATAAACTACCAATAATATGGGTGATCAATATAGATGTATACTAAAGTTACTAAAACACAAATAAACTACCAATAATATGGGTGATCAATATAGATGTATACTAAAGTTACTAAATCACAAATAAACTACCAATAATATGAGTGATCAATATAGATGTATACTAAAGTTACTAAAACACAAATAAACTACCAATAATATGGGTGATCAATATAGATGTATACTAAAGTTACTAAAACACAAATAAACTACCAATAATATGGGTGATCAATATAGATGTATACTAAAGTTACTAAATCACAAATAAACTACCAATAATATGAGTGATCAATATAGATGTATACTAAAGTTACTAAAACACAAATAAACTACTAATAATATGGGTGATCAATATAGATGTATACTAAAGTTACTAAAACACAAATAAACTACCAATAATATGGGTGATCAATATAGATGTATACTAAAGTTACTAAATCACAAATAAACTACCAATAATATGAGTGATCAATATAGATGTATACTAAAGTTACTAAAACACAAATAAACTACTAATAACAGAATATTCAATAAGGATGTACATACACTAAAGGAACTAAAACAATTAGGGCAACTACGCCTCTTCATAGATGCTGTGGATCAATTCTGAGGCAATTCAAATAACAGAATTGACCACCTGGTCGTCTGTGTCGTTACCAGACAGAGTCTGAAGCCAGTCTCTGAGTTGTTTTTTAAAAGAGTACATTGTGATATTACTAAGGTCAGTGTCCCACCTTCTATATACAGTGTTGTATGTGCAGGGATGTGAGTAGGCTGGGCTATTTTCCCCAATTAGAGACTTAACGTAAGGAACTGGGACTCTGTAAGCTCGTCTATTTATGATCCAGTCGTACTCAGGACAAGAACGTACGTACATAATATATAAATACTTACATAAATATCATAGAATTGGCCGGTTGGCTCAGTTGGTAGCAAACCGGCCTTCTGCGCCGCTGGTCCCGAGTTCGATCCCCGGACAGGACGTGCACATTTGTGTGCATGAACATGTCTGTTCGACCTGGGTCTGGGTCTTTATTATATATACAAGTATGTATTTATGTATATATAAGTATGTATATCAGTCATCAGGTTACCATAGCACAGGCTTTGCCTAGTTTGGGAACTGAAGAACTTTGTGTGGATGTCGTCCCATATTATTATTATATATTATATAAATAGTCTACCCGTCAGAGTGAATCCACTGTAAAACACAAAATTTTGCAAAATTCGAGAATAAGTTATTGCGTCCTCCGTACAACTTGACCAATCACGTGACCAATTTTTGTATGGAGAACGTAATATTGTTTTTTTCGAATTTTACAAAAAAAAATTCTACCGTTGGTTCACCTTGATTGGTAGACTAACACCCTGAAGTATTGTCACACCTTTCTGTGTACATATATATAATTATATTTATTTATATTATTTATTTTTCAGTAAACGTCAGTACAACAAGCAGTGAACAGCTAACGAACAACAAATCAGTGTTGGAGCAACTTGTGCAGAACATTGTACATACATTGGACGAGGTAAATATTATATAAGTATATAGATGTAATAAAACTGTAGAGGTCGAATTTCTGTTCAATTAAAAAAAATGCTATAAATAGAGTGTCTTGACTTCATTTGTAAAAAGTGAAGTAGACGTAAAAAGGTTTTTTTTTTTTAATTTTTATGATGTCCGTTTGTGTCTCCGAAACGACTGGACCGATTTTAATGATAATTTGTACGTTTTTAAGGATTATTTTGATCCCGGTATATTAAAGAGAAGGAAGTTTCCCAATTTCTCATTTTAATACACTTGTTTATTTGTAATCACCCTTCTAGATAAAAAGCCTAACATCAGCAAGCGAGAGCGCCCTACATTCCGCCACTGACTGCCACCGGAGCTCGATACAGTCCAGTATAGAGTCTCACTCGCGTGCGGTTCGCTCCACGCTCTCCTCCTTACTGGAGACCCTCGCTGGGACGGTGCAAGCAGCCGAGGAGCAACGACTACCTGACAACGTAGACAACTATGTGCGACAATGGGTGAGTTTTTTATCTATACATATTTATAATTACACACACATCAAGTCTGTATGCCTTGTGGGCAGAGCTAGAGTATCAAATCGTATGTACACTATATATACGAGTGAGAGCTGTGTTCTCACCGATGTCTCACAGACAAATAAATTTCATTTCATTGCAGTTACAAACAAGATATTAAAAATAAATTTACATTTTTGGTTTTTATGGTGTGGTTTGTCATCACCACCACACCTCACCTTCACCTCACTGTAAAGTATAGCCAGACTCTATTGCGGCGATCTATTTCGAAATATTTTCGTCATGGCTGTGAACAAATTTCCTACGACACGCCTGTATTTCAGTATTTCATCGAGACAAAAGTAAAAAAAAAATTAATGACACACCTGTAATGCCACTAGCAACGAAATTATTTCATTGATTGTGTGACTCAATCAAAGACATTTTTTTTATGAGCTTTTGACGAGAATAGTATTTTGCTCGGAACTTTTTTTAGATTTTCAAAAATCTCTTATGACGTAATTATTACATTCTGAGTAAAATATAAAATATTGATACGTTATTTTCATTATCGTAATAAAAAATATAGAGTCAAAATTTTTTAAATGTTGTCAATAGAGTCTCGGCGTGCTGCAGGTGTTCTAGCTCAGAGAGTCATGTCCTTAATAATGAAGTGTTAACATTGTTGCAGTACACGAGCGCAGTGGAGCGAGTGTGCTCCCTCGTGTCGTCTCACTCTGCGTTCACTGCACGCGTGTGTGCGAGCGAGAGGGCACGCGGCGAGTGGTCGCGCACGCACTACGACGCACGACGCGCCGCTGTAGAGCGCAAGGCGACCGACATACGGGACATCGTGGCGGTGAGTGTACAGTTATTACCGGAGGGGTTTTAGCAGGTACAATCTTACATACATAACCCGGCTACACCCTTATGTAGTCGGGTATCTTGTAGAAGATTTGCCCCTCAACAAAAAAAAATTAAATGATAAAGTTTCAGTCGAGCACATGACGCAAGTCGTATAACGTCGACACGTTGTACGAATATGTCGCGGATATATAACGCTGAACTTGTCGCCGACTTTCCAAAAAAAATTAGGTAATAATTTGGAAGATATTTAGTTTGTACGGTACCTGATTTCTTGGAGACAGACAGACGGACCGAATTGTAAAGTTCTTTTTCGGATGATACTTGTAAAGTGGTTCCGTTTTAACTTTACCAACATGGGTCGAGTTTGGTTTGATTTTTAATTCCAAATAACTGAGAATGTTCTATTGGCGCATGTCGTAATGGAAATCAGAAAGTCTGCATTTTTTTTAAAAGAGCATGTTTTTCATTAACCACATAGAAACGTGATCGCGAAGTGAACAGTTCACCTAATTTAACTGTGATACTAATTAACAGGAAATAGAAACGGACAAAGCAGAGCTTGAGTCGCGGCTGAGTCGACACCAGGCGGACATGGAGAGTGAGAGGAAAGAGACAGAGATACGTCTGCAGCAGTGGGCGGAGGAAGAGAGGAGATGTTTAGAAGAGAGGATACAGGCGCGGGTGAAGACTGAGACGGAATACTTGGAACACAAGTGAGGACGAAATATCAGATTAACATTTGGAATTTGTGTTTGTTTTTATAATACATACTAGAGTTAAAACCTTAGCCCGTGTAATGATCACAACATTCAATTTACAAGTTAACTCATTGCCAAAAAAACTACGTACAATAAATTAAAGCGATTATGAAATGATTTAATTTTATGAGTCGTTCTTTGTTATGTATGTCTGATGCGACACAAACGCCTCATGAAGACGTTCGCCCGATGAAGTTCACTTAATGGGAACGAAACTATCGCTGGACCTTTTTTACGTGTTAAAGTTGATAAATCTTTTAAAAACTATGCCTTAATGAAATCGATTAAACTATATTGTTAGAACCTGTAAAAGTCTTTAGCTTTCTTACGAATTTCGAAGATTTTATTAAAAATATATCATCCCGATGTCATCATGTATTGTATACACCATTCCAGATTGTTTAATATTTTTTTGCTTATTGTCTCCATTCATAAATTACCTGAAACAGATCATTGTTAGCGATAAAACCGCCACGGCACTAATTTACGGCATTAAAATGAAATATATCATTTTCTATTATGTCTATAATAAACTCAATTCATCAACACAATAACTGAAACCAAATCTATTCACAGATTAAAAAAGAAAACCGCCGAATTGGAATCGGAGCGCTCCTACCTGGAGAGCCGTATCGCTCGCCATTTGCAATCTCAACAGAAGTTACTAGAAGAGTTCACACAAGAACTGACGCTGTTAGAGGGAGAGAGAAGCGAGGAGGAGCGACAGAGAGGGAAAGCACTCGATACTGTCACTAATTATACCAAGGAGTTTGATATAGGTGAGCTTCTTACTTATTAAAGGGTATAATTTAAACGGTTACCATAAATATTTTTTTGTTTCCAAAAACGGCTTAGCGGTCACCAAATTATGACACTTCGAATACTTTCGGCAACAAGGGCCGCAGCAGGTTCACGTTATTTTTTTTATGACATTCTGAACACTTTCGGCAACAAGGTCTGCAGCAGGTTCACGTTATTTTTTTTATGACATTCTGAACACTTTCGGCAACAAGGTCTGCAGCAGGTTCACGTTATTTTTTTATGACATTCTGAACACTTTCGGCAACAAGGTCCGCAGCAAGTTCACGTTATTTTTTTATGACATTCCGAACACTTTCGGCAACAAGGTCCGCAGCAGGTTCACGTTATTTTTTTTTTATGACATTCTGAACAATTTCGGCAACAATGTCCGCAGCAGATTCGCGTTATTTTTTATGACATTCTGAACACTTTCGGCAACAAGGTCCGCAGCAAGTTCACGTTATTTTTTTATGACATTCCGAACACTTTCGGCAACAAGGTCTGCAGCAGGTTCACGTTATTTTTTTTTATGACTTTTAGTTGAAGTGTTCTTGTACAAACGTGTAGTTGATATGATGGAGTGTTATTACAGATGCGACGTCGATACGTGTAGACATGGAGGCTCTCACACAGAACGTGGTGGAGGTAGTGAGACATATGTACGCGGAGCTTCTCGGTACGCTGCACCGCGCTAAGGACACATTACAGGTATTGACATGTTGTTACTATTTTATCCGTACCTACTCGCGTTTTTTTCTTTATAACCAAAAAAAAAAAATTACTCACACTAGAAACATAACCGTCTTCAATATAAAGGAGGTTCCTAATTCGACGGATTTTTGTCGTTGTAAATGTTATCTATATGTTCACTAGTATAAAGTGGAAAGATTTGTGCTTTTGTATGTTACTAATTAACTTTAGGACCGATATGAAAATATATATTTTTTTGATTATTTATTTAGAGGGGTACAAACACCAGTTAAACTAAACAAAGAAAAAAAGAACAGAAACCAATCATCGATATATTATTTTTGTGTAGCTCGAGCTCTTTTTGCAGGTTCGAACATCGTACCTTTTGCACGGCGATCGACCCCACTAACCACTCGATCATCATCGCTACAAAACATCTGCTGAATTAGCAAATCTAAAATTGTTTAATTAATCAAAACTTGTAGATAAAGCTTGGCGCGATATCATTTCCTAGTTTAGTTTAAGTTCTTTATTTCTCAAACGAAATACAATATTCCTTTTAAAGAGAAAATCAAAAATAAACTAAGTATAGTTGTACATTAAGCAATACGGGAAGGACAAAAGCATTTCATATAAATTTACATTTAGTTACACATGTCATAGAATACCACATACTAACACACAATTTAAAAACTTAATTTTACAATATGAATACATATGGGTTTCTAGTTGTTTTGAAACATGTAGGAACAAATAGTTCATCAACGCAGCGATATTTAGTTGTATAGAACTAAATATGTAATGTTATGATTGAACAGCTGTTTCAAGTCGTTAGTCAGCGATTATAATGTCTTTTCATATGTATGCAAATATATAATATAATAAAAGTATGTAACTAGTTGACCTGCCGAACTTCGTACCGCCTAACAGTTATGTATGTTACTCACCTTTTGAACCTTCCCTGGACTACGACAATCATTTCAAGACCAAAATCATCTATATCGGCCGAGCCGTTCTCGAGTTTTAGTGAAACAAACAGATTCATTTTTAAATATATATATATTTTCTGTCGTCTCCTTACATTAACAAATAAAAATTTAAAAATAGTGAAATCGGTCCAGCCGTTCACTTGTGATGGCGTGACCAACGGATATGGGGATTCATTTTTATATATATAGAATAAGAACTTTAAAAGTATTGTTTAAGAAAACGGGTTTTCACGCGTACCTGATCGTTGGAAACCAGTTTTCAAAAACAATATGAATCAAACGCGCGTTAGTTATCTAAATGGAACTATAAAAGTATTTAAATAAGTTTTTTTAACTTTAATTTTTTTAATTACCTAATTAATAATTCAAACGTAACAAGACTCGCCTGTAACGAACGTTATTCAAAGGCCAATAAATATTTCTTATCGTTATGTAGAGGGATGCGGCGGCGGTAGAGCAGTGCGACGCGGCGGCCGCTGCTCAGCTGCTGGCGGAGACTGCGTCCGCGCACGCGCGACTGTTGCACCAACACAGAGAGAACGTTGCATCACTGCTGCACAGCATCGAGGTAAACATATTTTCGCGATACCCTAGAGACTTATATCTTAGAACACGTGAGGCGCTAGGGAAACTATACTGCACCATTGAACACACAGCAGGACAACTTTAGAGAGAAGAGAAGGGTTAATACAACGAAAATCTTCTCTTTACGACTGACAACTCTTAGCTGGGAGCTTCTATTGCAAATCATCAGCTGTAAAATGTTTGCTTCTGGTGCATCTCTGAAACGTGTTCGTAGCTTCTTGCCCACTGCTACTGAGGTTGCGCTCGCACAATCTCTCCTCCTTCCCATCTTAGATTACGCTGACGCCTGCTATTTAGATCTTCGGGAGGCCCAGCTAGACAAGCTTGAGCGGCTTCTGTATCAGATTTATATTTGGTTTACGCAAATATGATCATATCTCTGTTTCATACTAAGCTCAAGTGGCTGCCAATTCGTCTTCGTCGGAATGCTCACATCCTCTCTCTTACCTATAATATTCTATTCAATCCCAAAACACCGCGTTATTTAAAAGATTGTGTTTCTCGTTTGCACGATTCCCACACCCTGCCTCTTCGGTCGTCAGAAAATCTTGCTTTCAAAATGCCAACTCCCTGTAAAACTTTTTGCAAAAACTCTTTTGCTGTTCAATCAGTTATGCTCTGGAACGCATTACCTACAGACATCAAAAAAGCTTCATCACTCGCTATTTTTAAAAATAAGGTGAAGAAGTTATATTTAGCTACTACTCGTATCTGAGCAAAGATCGTCTGTTTTCTGCTCTATGTATTTATTTATATTTTGTTTTTTCTCTCTTCTGCTGTTAATCGTTTATTTTTAGTCTTATAAATTTTTATATTATTTATTGTGTACCCCATCCTGTACTATATTTATTTTGCAAAATATCTCAAAATATCATCCTAAGGTTGCCTGGAAGAGATTGCTTTTAGCGATAAGGCCGCCATTTGTGACACTAGATGTGAGGCTTTTCCTGTATATTTGATGTTTGCGTGTCTGCAATAAAGAGTTTATTCATTCATTCATTCATTCATGTAAGGGCGAGTCAGTTTTATTTTGAAAAAAAAATACACGCATTATATACAATTTTTATTGTACGAGTAAATATTATTAATAATGTAATTGTGCTGTTGTTATTTTTTATATATTTTCAAACAACCGCACTTCCTTTTTATAGAAAAAAAGCGTTGTTAATTAATCTCTTATAATAAATAAATGCCTAATTTTCTCAAAAAATACAACAGTCAATTAAATCCTCAGTACTAAATCGAGCATTGTTCTGCCGGCAGACAAACAACACATCGACTATCTGCACCCTGAGCTCCGTCGCCGCCTCCGCTGACACGCTCTTGACCGGAACCCAGCACCACGTGGCCAGCCACGGCGCGTGCGTGTCGGATATGACGTCACAAGCAGAAACATTCGCCTCTCACATACGAGAGGACCTAGAGAAACATCGACACTTGGAGGGGAAGTACCTCGCTGAGGAATATAATGTATACCAGCCTACTGGTGAGTGGTACAGTTTACTTTTAGCGATAAGGCGTCAGTTTTGTTTCAATGTTTCAGAACATATTGTTTAAGAAGACGGGTTTTCACTTGTACCTGATTATTGGGAAGGTCCAACTATAGTTCCGTTCACATTCGGTGAACTTCATCAGGGATGAAATGAGTCGTTCGTGTCTTCAACGGTGACACGTCTCGCACTGCCACTGCAGTGCTAACGAAACTTTAGTTGGACCTTTCCAACAACCAGGTACGCGTGAAAACCCGTCTTCATAAAACAATATGTTTCAGAACAAGTAAGAATGCGAGATGATAAAGGCTCTGGTGGTATTCCTATGTATATCATTTTGTTAATAAAAATGAGTCTGTCACAAGTGGAGTTCAACAGTAGGAGCTGCAATGTTCTATCTTTATGCCTGAATCAGAATCATTTATTATTTAAGATGATAGCTAAAGCAACTTGTGTTGGGCGTCAAGACATATTACATCGCCGTTTTTAATACTCATATAAAATATTTGAAATAATATTTCAATAATAACAGTAATATACAAATCAGGATTAAAATTAAATTAATAAAAACTTTTCATCCCACCTCAGCGAGGAAATGCCTACATACAAAAATAAAAAAAAATTACTCATTTTAGTTTTTCACTTATTTTTGACAGCAAAAAGGTTCCGAGTCTGATTTTTTAACAAAATAAAAAAGGTTGTATGATGAATTCGGCATCATAGAGGTAGAAGTAAATAGGTAGAATGAGGTTTTTAATTCACAAACTTAGTGCACACGATATTCTAAATTCAAATTTACTTTATCCTCTATCGGATAAAAACGGCTTTTGCACTCAGACATCGAATAGCAAAAATACTCTTTCCGAGATGGTGGGATGATAAGATTGTTATCTTTTTTCATCCACAGTAAGTAAAGCATATTTTGTCTTGTTTATAAATGTTTCCTAAAATATAATGTTTTCGTGGACGTAGGAGCGACCCCGCAACGTACTGAGTACCGCTACCCGCGCTCGCTGGCGGCGACCTCGCCCCACGAGAAGATCCTGGCACGCTTCAGGGAGACCATGAGACAGAACACCACCAACGAAGATGTCAGTATACTATACCATACACTTCAATATTTTTTACCGACATACTTTGATAAAAGGAGGAGTTACTCAATTCAACTGAATTTTTTTGTTTGTCGAAAAAAGATCATTATACTCATCCTAAGGAACTATCCACTATGGGACCAAAACTGAAATACAAAATAATCTGCTGTTCCATACAAAAAGTATCTATATAATAGCTGTTTTCTCGATTTCAGTGTTGGTACCACAGTGAAAGTTGTTGCCGATATTAGGTACAGGTTCCACATCACGTACGACCAGGTGGGCACTAGATTAGGATAGTTTGTATAGCGGCGGTGTCGTTTTGTTCACATGGATATTCTACACCCTAGCGCCGCGCCGTGTACGTAATCACATAGAATTTCATAAAGGTTTTACGCTCAAGTGTAGCTCTATTAGCTGTCCCCTCGGGGAGTTACTAGACCAATCGATCGAAGTTTAATAACAAGAAGAAATATTTATTGGGCTTTGAATAACATTCGTTACAGGCAACGTCTTGTTACATTTGAATTATTAATTACTTAAAAAAATAACCAAACTTATAAATACTTTAATAGTTTTAAGAACAAATAGTTATTATAGTATACATTTACATTGTGATTTATTTCTTTACCTATTACTAATATTTTGTAATTGTTGTTCATCACACAAGAACGATGATTCCACAAGCTGCATTGACATATATTCACTGAGTTTATAAAAATGATTTATTTCAAAAATATATTTTAATTTTTTAAACTTGTAACTGATAGACAGATATCGTTCGACTGACCAATCGTCGGCAGCGGTCGAACGCCCGCGTCACAGATCAAGCAGCTCGATCGACGTCGACAATTCTATTCTGCCATCGATCGATGTCGTCGATTGGTCTGGTCGGTTGATCGATTAGTTTATCTGTCCTAGCTAATATGTAGTAATGTGCACATGTCATCAGGACTGCATAGTCATAGAGGACGGGGAGTCTAACATCAGCTCGGGGGAGTCCTCCCTGTCTGAAGACTCCCCGTCGTTCGTGGCTCCCTCGACGCCGGCGCCGCGCGCCCACCACCAACACAACGGGATCGTCAAGTGCACCAGCGAGAGCAATATATACGATATTAAACGGGTCAGTTGCATTCATTATATCTCATATTTGTAAACTAAAAATGAATAGCTAAATGTGTTGCTAAGCGCATATCATCACAACACTTTTCTATAATCCCATACAATCGATTCGTTTGTAATAGACATTGTTGCCGAAAGTATTCGGATTGTCATAAAAATAATGATCTGCGCCAACTGCAGACCTTCTTGTGTATTCAGAGTGTCATAGTTTGGTGACCGTTAAGCCATTTTAGGTACCAAAAATAATATTTGATGACCGTCTCAATTATACCCAGTTTAATATAATATATTATAATTAACGGGCCTTATCTATTGTCGGTACAGGGTAGAGAGCAACAAGGCAAGGAGAACGCGGACCGTGAGGTCAACGGATACAAGAAACCATCCAAACTGCGCGCGCCTTCCGCACGCAAGACACCACTGCACGAACGAAATGGAGTAAACTGACCACTGGGATATTAAGATAATAAATAAATATTATTATTATTACTATAATTCTTAGAATAATAATAATAGCTTACCCTGGACTATATTTTATTAAGGAAACTAGCGCGTGTTTGGTTCATATTGTACGCGTAGGTAAGCTTGAAAACTCGTCTTCTTAAACATTATGTACCCTCGACTGTTCATACCTGTAGATAAAGCTAACATTAATCTTAAATATGTCTACGCAAGTATAGTACATGGAAATGGTACCTTATTGTTTAATATTTAGAGTGATTTGCGCCAACTGATCCTAATCCTAACTAATATTATAAATGCGAAAGTAAGTCTGTCTGTCTCGCTTTCACGCCAAAACTACTAAACCGATCTGGATGAAATTTGGTACACGGGTAGATTGGACCACGGGATAGGACATAGGATACTTTTTAACCGACTTCAAAAAAAGTAATTCCCCCATTATCACGATATTCCAAAAACAGCTAATCTAATACATAAATAAATGAGATACAGAAGTTAAACTTTTACATATAGTGTGTCGAATGTGGCGGGCTGTTATAAAACCAGGATTAACTTATTGAACGGCCAAGTCGCTTTACTTGTGTGCCAACGAAACCTATAGTTGACAAATAAGATCGGACAAGTGCGAGTCGGACGCGTTCCGTACCATTATCTTATACAATGTTACTAAAAACGAGCAAAAAGTGACGTTCGTTGTATGCGAGCCCCCCACAGATATTTATTTTATTTTATTTTTAATATGTTTTGTTTTAGCGACCACAGAAATACATCACCTGAGAGAGATTTCAACTTACTAGCTATCACGGTTCATGAGATACAGCCCCATAGTGGTGACAGACGGATGGACGGACACCGAAGTCTTAGTAATAGGGTGTTGTTTTTACCTTGCGTGCAACCCCTCAAAAAAGCATTGAAATAATATGCCTTGTCATACAGTGCACGGTAATCAAATACAAACAAAAATTAATAACCCCAAAGTTACAAGTGACATGTGACTTAGGGGTTATTAATTTGTTTTGCAAACTTAAGTAATCAGTTTAGTCGTGACGCTGGAAAGGTTAAATCGACAATTGATTAGTTTAAATGGGTGGTGTAAGTCACTCTTAGAGAGAGTTGTCTAGTGGCTCGGCCTTTGTCGTTATGTAGGTAACTCTGTGCCTTTGTAACTGTGTTACAAAAGGCATGTAAAGCGTAGTTGTGCGAGTCGGCATAATTCCGCACAAATTCTCTATAATATAATATGTGCATACAGAGCGACTGGTTAACATTTAGATAATTCGTGTGTATGACATTGTCAGTGTCAGTCAGGGTCAGTGACCTTATTGAAAATAATATCATGATATCAAGTAATACCATCAAGATACAAAATACATATTTTATACATTTTATTGTATATATGTTATTAACTAAAATACAGATGTTATAAATTTTTGTCTCTCTCATTTATTGGTTTAAAATAAGCGCACCATATAATATACGCTGTTATAAAACGCGTTGAGGTTAGTCAAAATGAATATTGTAATCCAAAAATATTATATGAATTACCACTGATGTGTGTTTGGCTTAGCTTAAAAGTTTAGTATTAGTGAATTTATAAATTGTGTCTTAGAAAATTATCCTACAATGCTCTTGATTACAAAGACCAGTGCAGACCAATGACAGAGCTCTGGGTACCAATTCGACTTCAAATATAGATCGCTTAGAACTGCATCTAAAGGCGAATACGCTTTGTATTTTTTGGCTTTTGTTTGCTTTATGTCCACCGATAACGAACGCGAAGGAAGTTCTCCCTCAGTGCAGGTCCTAGGAGATTAATAGAGTACTATGTAAAATAACTAGTGTAATCTACCTGTACGCTTTATAGAATATTTTAATACTGACATTATTTTGATGAGTGGTCAGTGTGTATTGAGTATGTTATAAATCGCTTTCGCAGGATGAGAAGGTAATGAGATATGAACGTAAGTAGAAAACTTTGATTAGTAACTTTTTCTACTTTATTTGTATAAGTTTTATTATTAATTATTATAGATATTTCTACTCCGCAGTTGATGGTCGACGTTGTTTTTGACTGTACTGCTATTATATCAACTTATTTTGTATTTGTTGTCTCTACATTAAGATATCATTTCTAATTTCGAAATGTTTATATATTCATTGTGGTGTCAATTTGAAGGTTTTGACTGTTTAAACTAAAGCATACCTACTATGGTGATGCTGTTTTTTAAACTTATTTAGGAAAATAGCACAAACTTTTTTAACTTATGTACGTACCTTCAATATTGACTAAATATAATAAATAAATGTTGTTTTTAAATATATAATTTTCTTTTTTTACTATTTTTATGAAACCTATAAATAGGTAGTAATAAAGTAAATGTGATTTTTTCTAAGGTTTTTATTATTAGTAAACAGACATAGAAGTACTTTACATAAGAGTATTTAGTTATATACATAGTTCAGACTATCCTTGAGGTATAACTAACCAAATGAACCGTTAGGCAGGCAATATATGTAAATATCTTTATTATCAGATTTTAAGTACATTTGCTATTAAACAATATCACAATTTTGCAATCATGTGTTTTTTTACAAGATATGTCTGAACTACGTGAATCTATTTACACCTCTCCACAAAGAGAGTAAGGAATACCTAATCTATAATTTGACATACAGTTTATGGCTCCGAAATAAACGAAAATACGTTATTTATGGCTCAATTAAAATAAATAACTTGGATCAGTCGAATATCACTTGTGGTGTTTGTTGCGAGCTACACTTGCGCAAGTCGGCATTATTCGGCACACTCGGGCCTCTATACAATTGTGTGGGATAAAACTTAGTGGGAATAGTTTTATGTACAAACATAATTATGCACAACAATATATGTCCAACAGTCATCCGAGGTGAGCGTGTGTGAGTGTTCCAAAAAGAACCAACTTACGTTTTATGAGAAAGTTATATATTTCATTTATATTGTATTTGGATAAAACTGGCGCAAGTACTTTTAAGTGTTTTTTACACATTTAGCCCTTCAGATGAACAACTAAAGGTAACATTTCAAAAGGCCAAAGTATTTAATCATTTCAATTGAGTCATAGCTGTATAAAGTAGGTACATAGCCTTCTCTAAACCTTACGAACTAACTGTGTAATTGTATAATAATATTTATTGTTTGGTTTTGTTTCTAAAACTAATAAATAAATATAAAAATAATAATATTAATAATCCCCAAGTTAAATGCCTGATTTCTATAACTTTTCTTAACATGATAAGATTTATAAAAACGTTTTGAATGTTTGAAATATGAGATAAAAACAAAATGGTGGGAAGTACGTATAAATGCCAACATATATGATATATTTAAGACCTATGATAAATTAGTTTTATCTACGTAGAGTTCGTGCGGAAAGAGAACCGTAATAAGATTAGCTTTTGTTTACGTAATGTGTCCTATGTTGACAACGCTGTTACGTCATGATAGCGTGACTCAGTTAAAGAAATATTTATTTATTAGCTGACCCGGCGAACTTCGTACCGCCCTACAACTGCAGGGCGGTACAAAGTATATATATGTTCCAACCTTCCCTGAAATTTCACAAACATTTCAAAACCAAAATCAGTCATATCGGCCCGGCCCTTCTCGAGATTTTGCGAGACAAACTAACAGCAATTAATTTTTATATATAAAAAGAAGATATACGCCACCACGGTTCTCTCTCCGCTCAGACTTAACACCAAATCATTAACTCTATATACACACCAAGCCTATATATTAGCTTTGTTGATCACATCATTAAAATAATCTTATTTCAATTGCAGTAGATGTAAATCAACATAGCTTATGACTTTCCTTTGCAATCGTTGCAAATACTGTGATATGCATTCACTCAAAATAATAAATAAGAATAGGTTAAATAAATGCAAAAACGAAAATTAAAAAAAAGATGAAATTTAACTAACTTTTTCAAAATGAACGCAGCCATTTTACGTTACGTACGCAGACTCTGACGTTTAAATGTCTTTAAAAAATTCTTTTTGCAAAAATGAAATTTATTTGATGTTCCAACATTGATGGTTATAAATACGATTACGTTCCTTTTGTTCCTTTAATTAATGTTCCTTTAAGTTTCGGGATGTACATGCACTGGAACACGATTTATATATTCGATCAAAACTATTTAAGGGTTTATTACAAATATATTAATTTCATATAAAGTACGCTGCTTAATAAGAACACAATTTAAAACAGCTATTTGCTGCACATTATCTAACTATACGACCACTTATATAGAAACGGATTTGAAACTGCCTAATTCAGGTAGCGTTTCCGACCGGATTGGCAAACTTTGCTTCTTGAATTACGCAAACAGTTGCAAGACAGCTTTGCTAAAGTTCCTATTCCGCGGTCGTCGGCAGAAATTAATGAAACAGGCAACATTTGCACAGACTTTGTCTGGAATAGCGTGACATTTTCAGTAGCACCATCGCAAAACAGCTGTAGTATGTCCCGTTCTCTCTTCTCATCTAGTGATATTGTCGTAAGTATATTAACCCTGCTAGGGATTGAATCTCAAAACTCAGCTAAGCACTAAACCGCGCTTGTCGTCCTGAGATATTTGTTACCTAGATTTATCAACTATCCCTGTACCTACCGGCAAACAATTTGAACCAATGGCCTTGACTGCGCATTGACGATTTAAGTCTCTGTTAGTGCTGTGTGTTAGGTACTTTGCAAAGGCAGGGCGGGGAAATTTGTCCCAAGGCACAGGCGCCGTGGTTGCCCTATATGTATGTTAGTATAAGATTATCAATGCGCTATCGTTCGTGGTGGAACTGACCGCCTCGACCCGCCTCTCCGTTTGCTAAACGCCTTTAGGTACCGTTTAGGTTAGGTGACCGAGTATAAGTTTATCGAGTTCCGACACTTCCATTATGACCCACTGGACTTTACCGCTGATAGGTAGGTAATTCTCATTTACCCATCCACCCACTAAGTAGTCCAGTGTGGATCGAAATAACCGCGTCGCATTTAATTTCCGATGTTTGCCGGGTGGGTTACTATAATGTTATCGTCTCCTATAAGTTGTTGACGGAGATGATCTGGTTAATCCAGCCGATGAAAGCGGAGACCTTGGTGTAGACTCCGGGCACGTCCTGACGGCCGCAGCCGAAGCCCCACGACACGAGGCCCACCAGCTCGTAGAAGCCGTCGTCCTGGCATACTAGAGGACCGCCGCCGTCGCCCTGGACAATTCAAAGACATGACTCCATCTCTAGTCTAAATACTAAGGACTAAATATTGGAAAGGCCAATTAGATTTCCAAACCTTCCGAACAGAGTTGCAAAAATTTGCTTCGCAAAATTGTAACGCTGATATCACACGCAAAATTTTTAGCACCGCTTATATTTTTACCCGACTGCGAAAGAAGAAGGGTTATGGTTTTCGAATGTATGTATTTATATTTCTTTGGCACGACCTAGAGCTTCAACGGCTTGTCGTATATTTGTGTGTGTGGTGTCAATAGATTCGTCTTCACCTACAGATGGTGACACGTTATACTAGCTGCATCCCGCGATATCACTTGTACGATATACGGGAGCTAAAGTTCTTGCGGTCGGGTTTTTTGAAGTTACTTTCAACTATTTGTTACTAGGTACTTAGCGAGCTATGTGTGTGTTTAAAATTAGCTGTTACATCAGTTACATGTAAATGTTTACTTGTTAATTGTAATGAAAAGCGTACATGTGGTAGTTCGGTGACCGGAGCCCTTTTGGCCGTCTTAAGTACAAATACAAGACTCAGGTACTTGTCACCTTAGTTCACCAAGAGCTCGGGATTTATAATTAAATTTGTTATGCCGACTTATTAAATATGTTAAGCCAGCTAATTAAATTTGTTCCGCCAACTAATTTTAAATTTGTTACGTCTACTTATTTAATTTAAACTGTTGGTCATTTAGTTCAATAAATACCTGACACGCGTCGTTCCCCTCCTCGCCCCCCGCGCAGAAGGAGCTCGCGGGCAGTATGAATATCTTCTCAGTGACCGCGTTCACCTTGCGGATACACTCCGCGTCGCTCACTATCGGCAGCTCGGCTTCACGGACTCGCAGCGGGATCGGACCGGCTGTCAGATACAACACTCATCTCAATACTAAACAAATATTTAATAAATACAAGAATCATGTGAACAGTACCCGACATCGCCATTTTGTGGTGGCGGCCATCTTGTATTTGAAATTTATCATAGTTGTAGTAGTTTTATTAGTCAAGCCCTTTTTGATTTGATCTGATTTGACTTAGGGGGTTGTGAAAAAAATTGTAATGCGCCATTCTGGGCTCTAATTCTCGAACGAACAACGAGATACCTTGCTGCAAACGCGTGACATGTTTAACGTTGTGTTGACGCAATACGTTATTCTGATGATGTAGAACGAGCGCGTTCCGTGCCACTGTACAATATAAAATTAGACATTGGCATAGTGAATACTGTAACCACGTATATTTTACGCGCTTAAAATAACCCAAGCGCGTTACGTGTTGAAACGTTCATAGTAGAATAAGGACCCTGTAGCGGCAGCCATTTCGGACCGATTTTCATCCAACATAGCTAAGAACATTCCTGACTAATGCACCTACAAACAAAATCAACATCGGTTCATCCATGTCACACACAGACTCATAGCACCCCGGCGTTGTAGCGTCGGGAGTTTAACACAATTTACAAACCAACTACACCTACAAAACTCTGGTTGAGCTTGAGATATCCAACGCTTATATTTCGTCGAGACCGGGAAGTTTACGTCGCTTTAGGCAGTTTCACATTAGTTTGTATTGCAGCATAAACCAAAACTCTTAGTTATTACTAAGAGTTTAGTAGTAAGTAGTAGGTAATAAGTAGTAAGTAGTAGGTATATTTACCTACTCGTACTCATTTACTCGTATTCATTAGTTTTCGGTATACATATAAATACGTGACAAAAAAAGTTCACAAAAATAAATAATCTCTTAATATATAAATATCAATTGCTGTTCGTTTGTCCCGCTAAAACTTGAGAATGGCTGGGCCGATTTAGCTGATTATGGTCTGGAAATGTTTGTCGTACTCCAGGTAAAGTTTAAAAGGAGAGAAACCTAAACAACTGTTAGGCGGTACGAAGTTCGCCGGGTCAGCTAGTTTTGAATAATTATACAGTACTACATTTTTTAAAGAAATATAGAACAATAATATTTATATGGTTACTACAAAATTTTATCAGATAATAATTTATGACGAAGTGGTATATTTGTATATTTACTCCTTTAGATAAATAGGTATTAAATGAACCGACTTGGTTAACATTCGATTTCACAACTTTTGACGGCAGAAAAACTGTCAAAGTCAAAGTCAAATCATTTATTGGCCTTATAACTGCGTTTGTTACACTACGAGTAGGCAAGTCAATACGTACAATAATGAATTATAATATTATGACGAAACTAAACTAAATTTTAACTCTTATAATATTATAATATAATATTATAAGAGTTAAAATTTAAAGAAAAATCAGAAAGAATAAATTTGTGACTAGATAATAATATTAAATTTAATATTGATGTCTGATTACTATATACATAATACTTAGTTATATATCAGTCCGGTAACATTACAAGTCAAGTATTGTTTAATGTCAATATCCATTTTAATTAATAATTTGAGAATAAATATTCAGTCAGATCAGATTGTAAGAATTCTTTTATTGAGTAAAAAGCAGTGGATTCGAAGAATTTTTTTAATTTACACCTAAAATCATTGCCATGTAAGTTAGCTACAGGACGAGGTAATTTATTGAACATACATATCTTAATCCAGATGCCTTGTTTCTTTACATTGGCTAATCGAACTTTTGGTTTTGTTAGAAGTACGTCCGGTCTATTGCGATCTCTAAGATTGTATGGTATGTGATTCGGTGAAAACTGTGCTGCGTGACTTGTGCATTTTGTACATGTAATGTTTTAGACGGGATTTTATATACTTTCTAATGCGGATGGAATCACCTTTCAAGCAAACACTAAATCCGCATGACATCAAATGTGATTTTAGTGAGTGTATAGTGTGACTTACTCTCTCCCATGTACCCGTACCCGGTGACAGTACATCGCTTGCCCGGCGCGTGGCTGACGTCCCGCGCGGGGAGACACACCAGGCACACGCCTTCCTTCAGCTCCACCTGCGACACAATACGAGCGGTTAACATCTTAAGACGACACAGGTTGGAGGTTCTGAATTCGTCAGAACTTTTTCATAATAACATCATTTAATCAATAGCATTTCTAATTAAATTGAAGAATCACTTGTCGCGTCTCGTTGAGTACCTTGTACGCAGCTTCAAGTTTTTTGCCGGAGAGGTACCTATACTGAAAGATAAGTCTGGTATGTTACCTTTCCTCCAAGCTTGAGCAGTGCGATGTCGTTGTCCAATGTTTGGCTGTTGTGGTTGTGATGTATGTAAGTGGTGAGGACCTTCAGTGTCTGCGCGCCCGGCGAGCCGTACTTGCGTGTTAGGTCGTGGTCGCCCACGCGGACGTACGTCGTCTCTTGCAGGCGCACCATACTGTAACGCGCGAACATTTGTTATTGTTAGTGCAACAAACTTGACGTGACGCATTTTATCGTTAGTGCTAGTGACTTGGTGACGCATGGGCATCGTTATTTTAACTAACTTGGTGACGTATACAACACTATATTATCTGTAGTGCAAGTGACTTGGTGACGCATACAACACTATATTATCTGTAGTTCAAGTGACTTGGTGACGCATAGGTATCGTTATTTTAACTAACTTGGTGACGTATACAACACTATATTATCTGTAGTGGAAGTGACTTGGTGACGCATAGATATCTTAATTTTAAGTAACTTGGTGGTGCGCACAAGGCTATGTTATCTGTAGTGCAAGAGACATGATGACGCATACAATGTAATCGTTATACTTCGAAAAATTTTGCATGATACGCGTGACAGCTGTCAGAGCCGTACCAAAGACAATGTGGAACTGTCAGACTCATACTAAAATATCATATATGACAGATGTCCCGCATATCAAGCCACATTTTACAAGGTATAGTGGTAAAGACTTTCTGACGCATTCAACGTTATGTTATCATTATTACAAGTGACTTGGTGACGCAGATGTTATCGTAATATTAGGTACTGACTTGGTGACGCAGTGCGCGGCGGTGAGCACCCACTGAGTGCCGATGAGCGCGGCGCCGCACAGGTACTGGTTGTTCTGGTTGATGAGGGCCACCTGCCAGCACCACTCGCCGCGCAGGCCGTCCTCGCCGCCCATCACGCGCCCCGCGCGCCGCATGGACCGACCGCTCGTGCCTGACAACACCGGAAGTAAGGCTTCGAACACTCGCGTAAGTTCCGCCCGCAAGTGACGTCATTCATGTACATTATTATGAGCACGACGTCACTTATGTAATTGAGAATGAATTAATGCGTTACAAAAAAGCGTTTTTGTAGCGATGATGGTCGAGTGGTTAGTGGGGTCGATTGCCGTGCAAAAGGTATGACGTTAGATCCCACAAACCATGCAAAAAGAGCCTGAGCTACCGGCGAAGGAAGACATCGTGAGGAAACCGTAGTATGGTGGTAGGGTGTTTCCTATCGCTCGCCTGGCTAGCTACCACTCACAAATTGTAATTTCTGTCGCCATGCACTTAACGGTTTGTTCCGTTAGCCTTCCTTGAGAGCAGTATTTCAGACTAGGCATGCTCCAACTAGGCCTAGTATCGCTGATTTCCGTGGTCGTGCGAAATTGTGGTCAAATGAGTTGAGTAGGATAAATAAATAAAAAAAAGTCTGAGGCTTGTGTTTTAACTTTGAGGGTGTTAAAACACCCTGTGTTGGGCTGCTGGTAATCAATTAGCAATCTTTAAGAGCACTTTACGTTCCAATATCCGCTGTATGTATATAAAACTTAGGCTATTATCAATGTTAGCACGCGTTCAGACATGCACGGGGATCGTGCGTTTACGCATCACGCGGTTTGAAAACGCAAAATTGTGATGCTATACAGACACGCGCGGTTATTATGCGGTTAGCGTCAGTTTCAAAATGGAGGTCGACGAAGAAGTGTGTTTACTGTGGTTGCTTCTTAAAAAAAAAGAATAGAAAAGGGCGGTATTGGGTGCATCCAATAATACGTGACCGACTAGTACATGGTCAGTTCGTAACGTTATATCCCAAATTAAGAATGTATGATAACAATTTTTTTGACTATTTGAGTAATCATCACACTGAATGTCCCATATTGCAGGTCTCTTCTCCACCTCATCAATAAATACTTCAGTGTCTAAACGATCCATGGCGAACTCACGAGCAGTGACGTGCTCGCCGCGGCGCGGTATCCGCAACGCAACTGAACGCGAAGTAAAGACTCCATAGTAATAGAAACGCGCGGGAGCAGCGCGATTCTATTTTCTGGCGGTTAGGTTGCGGTTCGGACATAACCGCGCGGTTAATCGTTCAGACATAACCGCGCGGTTAATCAAGCCGCGCGGTTATGTCTGAACGATTACTTTATAACTCATACAAATAAGACCCGCGCGATTTACATGCGATTCTGAACTCGCGCGGTTCCCGCCGTGTCTGAACTAGCGCTTACTTGAATATCTATCCAGAAGCCATCCTTAATAACGGATATATCTACTTATATTAAGGTAGCACCATTTCATTACGCAGGCGCTCTAAAGAGCTTATGGCGAACATTATAAAGCAACAAGTTCTGTTAAAATGTATCTTAAAATATGCACACGATACCTTTGACTCCACAGACGTATCTGTTATACTTCTCGGGCGACTTGGACGTGGAGTAGTTCATTCCGTAATCAGGCTCGTACGTCACTGAAAATTCATAATAACATCTGAATTAAACTGATAATAAAAAACCACTAAGGCACGAGTACCAACATTAGCACAGTAAAGAGATATTGTGGTGTTTATATTTTAAATATTGGTTTGTCATAGAAAACGCTAGCTAGTACCTACTGGTTTGTGACAGAATGCAATCAAACCATTTTTTCTTGTAGGTAATATGTAATAATATTATTTCTGTTACAAGTTAATAGTCTTTTTTGATAATTTGTGTTGTATTAATTCCATCAAATCGTATATTCCCAGCGGCTTCCTGATGGATTACCATCAGGAACCCGAAATACAAATAGCCAGTTGATACCGGGCAGTAAAATTATTGCACCCACTTCACTTCAAAGCGCTGTTCGCTGATGCGTGAGTCAAAAATATTATTATTTAAGTATATAGTTTGTCGCCTGTACTAAGAACGTCGATGAAAAACGTTTAATACAACAAATAAGAGTGTTCACGATGTAGGTATGGTAAAAAAGGCTAACTCTCTGTTTGTCCTGTAAGGGAATGGAGATGGAAGGATAAAGTCGTGAAACTCACTAGCGCTCTCTCCGAAATGTATCCTGTAAAAATGTACAGATTGGCTACCCTACGACGGTGTTCAAGAGTAAGCAACCTTGAGGTGACTAATTTGCTATCCCCTATAATTCTAAATTCTTCTTAATAAACAAATTTAAATATCCTGAAAGTTAACAAAAAGTTCTCTTCAAATGGACTTACAGACAGGTGTAGTGTGCGTGTGGTGCGTGGTGTATGGCGTGTAATGCGAGAGTTTGTCCTGCGCGGGCGGCGGGGGCTGCGGCGCGGGGGTGGCGGGCTCGGGCCGCGCGCC
This sequence comes from Ligdia adustata, assembly GCA_947049295.1. Taxonomy (NCBI): domain Eukaryota; kingdom Metazoa; phylum Arthropoda; class Insecta; order Lepidoptera; family Geometridae; genus Ligdia; species Ligdia adustata. Next base: position 11,892,598 of record OX346231.1, read on the forward strand.
CGTCGCTTCCTGCACCTTTGACTTCGGCGCGCAACACGCCGTGCCCGCCTTCTTGCACTTGAATACGTCCGTTATCTCTGCGTTGTCTGTAATGGGATGGTTAAATGATGAAACCTTGCAGTTTTGCTAATGGTTAACCTCACACGACTCCCAAATATGGAATGTTTTCAGTGTTCATATCTACGAGTATGTAACTTTATAATTATCTGCCATAAGTTCAAATTGCTCCGCGTTCGGTTGGCGGGTGCCGCGGCGAATTACGCATGCGTGCGTACGGTATATTTACGTGTCCGCTTTTTTTTTTTTAAATTATTATACATGTTGCCAATTTTTAACTTACCTACATATATGTATATTTTTTTACTTTAATTACATTTTTATGAGTTTCTGGGCTTATAAAAGAAGACAAACAAACTACTTAGCTGATTTGACTAAATACAAATTACTTTTACATATTTGAATATTCTGTATAACGTGTATACGAGAAACAATCTGAACCTGCAAGCAGCAGTTCACGAGTTGACGCATGTGCCAGCCATCGCTCTCCTCAACCATATCGGAGGGAAGAGAGCGACCCGACACACGACGCCGCCGCAAGAGTAAGCATGAGTGCGCCGCTTCGTCTTTTCTGATTTTGAGTGTGTTGATCTTTAAACGTTGGTAAGACTTACGGAAACACGTGAAGGTGGATAGTAGTGGCATGATGCAGGAGCCGGGGCAGTCGGGGCGGGGGTCCACTGGCGCGGGGGTGGTCGTAGTAGTGGTCGTGGTGGCCTTACGAGGAGGAACGCTGGAAACATACCACAAGCTGTTACATTCATAGTCAAAGTTATTTCACTTAGTAATTGTTTGCTAATCGCTAAGACTTCAGTACATACAGTCAGTCATTTTATATCACGAACATAATTTGTAAATAAGAAAACTCAATGCTCTCGTATCCGCGTCGCTCTTTAGCTATTGTGGTATTGATAAAAAATATTTAAGAACTTATAAGTAAATGTACGGCGATATGCTTGCGGGTTTTGGGTTTCATTTTTATTTATTTTATTAAATCATTTTAATAAGTATTTGTTTTGTTTACTAACGCGTGCATGACGCCAGGACAGATACAATATGAAAGAAATAGAAAAAGTAATTTGAGAAGAAAAATAAATAAAAATAATTGGAATAAATAAAGCATCTTTCATTTGTAGATCATCGCCCAGATTCACAATGAGTTTCCGATCAGATCCGAAAACTTTGCAACATGAATTATGCAAAACTTATTAGAAGATCCTAAATTATGTCTTTGAAAATCGATTCTAGATTTAAACTAAAATAATAATCACTATTTAATACTTTGGATTACGTAACAAGCTTTCCATAATTCGTGTTGCAAAGCTTTCGAATTCGAGCGGTAACTTATCTGGGTGCTGATTATAAACATATAATAGGTTGTAGATATCCCTGAGGCTGTTTTATGTGATGGAGGCTGTCTTACTTGGAGTTGTCGCAGCAGAAGGAGGCGCTGAGCTTGCACTGCGTGTTGTGAACTCTGACAGCTGGTGGTTTGCAGAACGCAGCCATAATGTGGTGCATGCAGTATCCACGGCATCGAGGCAGCGGCGGCTGACGAACAAACACACTGAATGACTGACTGATTTGACCGAGTGGTTAGCAGCGTCAGTTCGAGAGACGGTGAATACGGATTCGATATCCCGGCCGATGCAGGTGTTCTGTTTTCTGTTTCTTTTTGGGCGTTGTGGACGTTATAAGTCGGTAGCGAGTTCTATAAACTGTCAGTATGCACAATCAAAAACTCACTCTAGTTACACAAGTGGTTAGTAGAAGCGAGTTCGAAAAAACCCGTCTGCTAAATCGTGAAACCTTTGTATCATACTTAATTATTTTTTTCGATAAACCCAGCATCACTCCACGATTAAGACGAATCTATTGACACCGCTCACATAAAAATACGACTAGCCGTTTAGGCTCTAGGACGTCTAACGTTAGGTCTAGGACAAAGAAATATACATATATACACTCGAAAAACATAACCCTCCTTCTTTCGCAGTCTGGTATAAAATTCCTATTATGATTGCAATTGTTCAAAGAAAAGCTTGACTCGGTGGATGATCTTACCGGAGGTTTAGGCGTGGTAGTTCTAGGTGGTCTTCTGGTAGTGCCCTTCTCATTCATGCAGCAGGTGCCTTCGTCCGGACAGTATGCGTTCTGGTCTACATTCTCGCAGAGTATGGAGAACAAACCTGACATGCATTCGCCGCGGCACTTGCGCGTTGGTTTCGGTTCGATTGAGTTCAACCAACTCACGGGCTGCAGATTGAACAAGTTTTATTTGAGGATGATAAATATAGTAAAAAGTATTAAAAATAAAACTATATTTATTCTTTAATTTTTGTTTGTTGTGCAATGAAGCTGTGTTCATTCATTCATTCATTCACTGTGTCATTCTTAAGTTTGTGCTGGGCAAGGGTGCCACGGACGGATAGATCATTGAATACTAGCGTATTGATTATAAGTAGGTACTCGTATGTCCGATTTATTCTATTTTAATAACCTTTATAAGTATTAAGTTTGGTGATGTGTTAGTTCTTACTAATTGTTAGGCTCCAGTGGTTTCTACGTACAACCAATCTTATCTTAATTTGGTAAAGTAGAATTATTTAGATATCAAAGAATTTTGATTGCACTGACATTTCTGCTTAAACATGGAACAAACTATCTGGTTTAATAATACAATCCGCACGTATACGTATCTATTTATAGTCTCACTGCCGGACACGGGTCTTCCCTAAGAAGAGGTCGTAGGCCACTGTCCACCACGTTGGCCAAATCGCGAGGTTGCGATTTCACTTAACTTATAAAGCTATTTATTAGCCTTCTCCGTCAAGCAAGTTTCCTCACTATGTTTTCCTTCACCGTTTAAACAAGTGATTATAATTTTTTATATACACATGAGTGAGTCATCATAAACTCAGAGGTGCATGTCAGACCCTGGGATTCAAAACGCTCCCATTCTCGTATTATGTGAATAGATATTATAATTAGCATTATGAATAATAACGAATATTTATTTATTATTTATTTAATATTTACTTAAGTTAGTTCGACAATAATATTTTTATTTATTCTACACAGATAGGCATTTACCAGAAGTTCGGACGAACACAAAATTCAGCGATACTGTAGCCCTAGATGGAGCATGCCTAGTCTGGAATACACTGCCTCTCAAGGAAGGCTGCCGGAACACACTGTTAGATGCCTAGGGTCAGATTACAACTTGAAATAAGTACTCACAGCCTTAGTGGTGGTAGGTCTGGGCGGCGGTCGTGAAGTGGTGGTGTCGGACTTGGTCTCCGTGAGGCAGCAGGAGCCCTCGTCGGGACAGTAGGCATCCTTGTCTACATTGTCGCACAACAGAGAGAACAACCCGCCGATGCAGTCGCCGCGGCACTTGTGACCGTGTCTCGGCTTGGGGGTTGTTGTGGCCAACTGAAACAGAAAGTAAAAAATATTTTTAATAAGCTAACCCGGCGAACTTCGTACCGCCTAACAGTCGATTCTTTAAGAGTAATGTTACCATAGTAACAATATTGACATTAACATTTATACGATACTAACGTCACTCAATTGTTTCGCCTTCCCGGAACCTCTCCACTAACACTTCAACTTTATGTTATGGCATTAAAATTCAAATTGACTTTTAAGTATTATTACGAATCGATTGTATGGGAGTATAGAAAAGTGTTGTTTTTACATCTTTCCAGGCAATTATGTTATATTTTTCACCGTAAGAACCATCCTCGTACTTCAAGGAATATTCTAAAAAAAGAATTAGCCAAATGGATTCAGATGCTTTCTAGATTTGCGCTTAACAACACATTCAACGATAAATTTTTATATTATAGATTATAAACTGACTCTGACATGGAAAAAGGACTAATTCAGTTCAGCGCATATGTAAAGAGACAGTCTTGTCTTCAATGACGTTGATTTATAAACCAAACTACTAGACATATTTAGATATAATTTATATAGATCCACCTGTTTGCCCTTACCAGATCAAAAATGTAAACAAATCAATCTTCACGTCGCTGAGAAATCAAGGAACACACTTAAAAACCGTCAAGAGAACTGAGAACCTCTTCGTTTTTTGTAGTCGGTCAAAAATACAATCTAAACTGTAACAACAACAAAAATCATTATAAATTAATGACCGTACTTATGCGATTGACCTAAATATTGTAAACTAGCGGCGCGTCCCGGCTTCGCACAGATTATAAATATAGCCTATATCACTCAGTGATAACGTAGCTATCTAACGGTAAAATAATTTTTGAAATTGGTTTAGTAGTTTTTGAGTTTATTTGTTACAAATTAAATCAAATAAATACAATTATTACCTTTTTACTACCCGACTGAGTAAGAAGGAGGGTTATGTTTTTCGAGTGTATATAATATGTATGTATATATATTTGTTTCGAACGCCCTAGAGCCCAAACGGCTTGTCGTATTTTAATGTGAGTGGTGTCAGTCAACAGATTCGTCTTAGTCGTGAGAGCGATACGGTGTACATTAAAATTAAACAAAAAAGAAATTAAGGATTATACACAGGTTTAACGATTGAGCAGTCGGGTTTTTTTTCAACTCGCTTCTAACGACTTGTAATATTAGTATATATATATAAGTGTGTACATACAGCGGTGGAAGGTTTCTTAGTAGAGTGTTTCTTGTCATTGGGTATGACGAGGTCTGGCGATGGGCGGCCCGCGTACTTGTCCCGGGACACACAGCACACCATGCCCGGGACGCACAGGTCGCGTGACGTCAGGTACGCGTCGCAATACTGCGTCAGGTGGGAGAACACGCACGTGTCCGGGCATGCGATGTTGCCTGGAAGAAAATACACGGATCTGATAGCATGGGTTCCTTAGGACTTTCAGTATGACTAGGACTATACAGAGGTATAGACTGCGAGTAGAATAGTTAGTTACAATATTGTAAGGCGCTTTGCAATCGGCGCGGGGCGGTGAGTTTTTCTGCGAACTACAACGCTAAAGAAATCCTATACTACCAAACTGAGATCAGGATTAGATCTCAATTCTGTGTTCCTAATCCTCAATTACCTTTTTATTAGAATACCTAATTAAATTTTTGTCATCCTGATCTCAGTTACCAACGCCTGTGCATCGCGTCAAAAAGCCTGCCCCGCCGCACCGTCTGCAAAGCACCTTACTCTGCCAAACGAAACCTTGCAAATGACACTCCCGCTCGTCGTAAAGATGAGCCTCGAACTTTCTAAAGATTCCAACTGTCGTGAGTAACAACTAGGGACAATTCTTATTATGTCTCAAACTCGCAAACCCTTGTAATTAACAAATCCCTGTGTTAAGGTGATGGTTCCCAAATAGATGCGTTTTTGTTACCATTTTCTAGCATTACCGTATACTGTGCCATGTTGGAAGTTAATACATCATGTAATACATATACTCAATTAAAGCATGATGTTTCAAAATTCTTATCTTAGTTTACCAAACCATTTTATTATGTTTTTGAAGAACTCATTATCTCATTATTTTGAACATGTTTCTTTCGGTATACGTGGAATGTCTACTTTGTAATGTTGAGGTAGATTAATCGAAATATTGGCCTTCAGGCTAATGTATTGTTTTTGTCTTAGAATGTTAGGTAAGTGAAGTTTTAAAGATAAATGTTATTAGAGCCTACTATAAAGTATTCATTTAGAAAAGCACGTTGCTAATATATTTAACTAGGCACTTAGCATATATTTTAATGAGGCACTTTGGCTTGGCTAGCGGGTAGCGTTGGTTTTATGCGACGTTGCATGCGTGCCCACCTCATCCCTGCCACTTCGCGTAGTGCGCGACGTTGTCAGACTTCATCTAGTGCAGCGCGAGACTTATAAATAAAATATGCAAATATATTTTTTATTTTTTACAATATTTTTAAGTAAGGTTTACCTAACCCAGCGAACCTCGTTGTTGATAAATAATGTCATCAATGATATGAGCTGCCAACTGCTCACGATGGCGGAATTTTGAAGGGTGCAACTCGCACGATATTCAACGAACTAACTCGAACGATAGTTTCTACGAATTTTTTTCAATTTTTTTTGATGTTTTTACGAGGTACGAGAAATCATTTTTATAAAAGTTTAATTTAATCGTGTTATTATTATTCGATAATGAGTAAAGTTATATTTGAAATGAGTAATTACTACATACTTCATCTTCTGTACAATAGTAATCTTTGACCTAACTTTCAGAAAAGTACGATGTTATTTCTCTGAACTTACATTACTCTATGTCAATATCCAAACTGTGCATAAGACGCCATCTATCTATACAATTGACAAAATTATAGACGGCAGACCAATGCCCGCTCATATGTTTCGCCCAGAATCAAACAGATGGCATGGCATAGGTAAGTATAAGCACATACTGTTATTTATTCCGTGGCTCAATTCTCAATTGCGTTTGTCGATTAAAAAATAATCTTCCCGTCGCCTTAACAAATAATCTTAATCATATTCGAAATTTTATTATATTAAAAAAATAGGCGTCTTTATTTTGCAAGGTTAACGTAGAAACGTGGCGATCTTTCATAAATTTTTTACAACTTTTAATGTAACTCATCGAATAAATACATGAATGAATTATTCAATAACAGTAAATAATTTGAATAACGAATAAGCCTGGATACGATTGGCACCGGACCGAGGAAGATGACATCATATGAGAAAGTGCTATAACCACCAGTAGGATGAGGAAGGCTGTGGGGTGATGATGATAAAGTACAATTGAATAGCCTGTAACGTTTTTAATTTAATAAAAGTTTAATTTCTAATTTGAATCAGGAAGGCATTATATTCTTAAGATATTTTGAAGGGCAAAGCAAGCTTCACATGATATTTAAATTGACGGACATTTGAGGTTCGTGTCCCTTCTCCTAGAGGTCTTGTTTAGTATTTCTTACATAAATTATTCAATTACTACTTCTAAATTCAGGATTACAGGTAATAGAATCGAGAGAATAATCTTGAAGGTGTCTTCTAGGCAACGCCTTTTTTTAAAAGGATTTTTTAAAATTCGCAAACAAAATTACTGGCGCGTCGGTTTCTGGTTTTCTTCTATGGAACCGTTCTTTCTTTCTATGGTTAAAAAAGAATTGCATGCAAATAATTTATAATATCTTATACCTTAAGAAACTAACCCTGGCATGTCCGAGTTCTTAAGCCATACAATAATTTATAAAGATATCCTAATAGGTAATGAGTGTACCTAATAATTACCACTTTTTTTGTAATTGTCTGGCGGTGCGCTGGTGGTGGTCTCTTGCTCTTCTTCCTCCTCTTCTTCTTCTTCTTCTTCCGGCTCGGGCGTGGTGTGCGGCCGCCGCGTTGCCGGCTCTGTCTCGTTGCCTGGGAAACGAAGGCGATATTTTTTTTTGACATTATTTACTTGTTTGTAAAACTTGAGGCTCGGCTTGAATCTTCAGTCATTTTTACTTAAACCAGACTTTGACAACTAACTTTAATTTTCCATTAAATCTATATATATATAAATTTATAACTCAAGAACGGCTGAACCGATTTGGCTGAACATTGGTGGGGAGGTAGATCAGAACCGGGAGAAGGATATAGGATAGGATTTTTAACCGACTTCAAAAAAACTAGTTCGAAGTTTGTTTTAGTTTTAGTAGAACTTCACGGGTCAAACCGCGGGGCACAGCTAGTTTGATATAAAAACTAAAAGACTGGACACATGCTAATAAAATTAATTTGGGATCACGTGTGAAGTAGTGTACCTACACTCCGAGGCAGTCCTGCGTACTTACTGTGAGGGTCATCAGCACAACACTTTATGTTACTGCTGGGGCAGGCAACATCTACCAGCACCTGGCCACACATCATGACCGCTAGAGAGTTCATGCACACTCCGAGGCAGTCCTTCGTACTTACTCTGAGGGTCATCAGCGCAACACTTTATGTTACTGCTGGGGCAGGCAACATCTACCAGCACCTGGCCACACATCATTGCCGCTAGAGAGTTCATGCACTCTCTAGGGCAGTCCTTCGTACTTACTCTGAGGGTCATCAGCGCAACACTTCATGTTACTGCTGGGGCAGGCGACATCTTCCAGCACCTGGCCACACATCATGGCCGCTAGAGAGTTCATGCACACTCCAGGGCAGTCCTTCGACTCGGCCTGCTGGTCCAGAGTGTCCAGCAAACCTGGAAATAAAAAAATAACTTTTTAGAACTACATTTATGTTGTAGACGTGGTCACTATTGTATATTGCATACCTAAGTCAATCTAGAAACAAGAGCAGTCAGTGGCTGTTTAATTAACGTGATGGTTTCTGACAATAATAGATTTTGGAACTAATAGTATGTCCAATTATCATTTTACCATAAACAAAAGAGTTATCAACTTATTTAATTTTTTTATATATTTATATTACAACGAATGGACGTCCGTTCTCTGTATAACTTAAATTTTTGGCTTCCGATATGTTTGGTTTTTTTTTGACGTAATGTTTTTCGTGTCCACGTTTGTAAAGTTTAGCATTTCCTAAGGTACTGTAATGTACTGAATGCTACGGCGAATGCCTTTTAAAATTACATTATGCTATAAGAATGATCCAGATATACAATTTGAGATTCAATATTTATTACGAAGAACCTCCTAGAAGTAATTGATGTATATCTGAGGTATGTTTATAAATACGGCGCTATTATCGAGTGCGTGTAACCGGGCTGCGCTAGAATGCAATAAACCGTCGGCACTCGTCGCGTCGTCGAGTGGTGGGTGACGTCACGCGCGTCATCATACAATCAGTCGCTACTTTCGCGCGGACATTGACCCGTGCCCGAGAAAGCACTGATATTGGTCATCACCATAACATAAACGGGGGTCTGACTGGCACATGTATTCCTGCTCGACTCCATGAAAAGGTCCATCCAAAGACACAATGGAAGAAACCGCTTTAGGCGATAAGGCCGACCAATGTTGGGCGATTGTTGTTTTTTGTTTATCGTTTAACTTTTGTCTTTTTATTTGTTCTGCTATAAAATTATATTTGTAGATTCATATTTTAATTTTATTTATTAAAAGACTATATAAACTGAATAATAATTCACATCGTACCTATGTACTATACTGGAAAAGAAATAATTTAGCAATAAAAAAAAATCCTAGCGTTAGTTATATGCTATTTTGTTAGATATTGATAGCTAATCTTGGTTGCATTGCACCGCCTAGCCTCCGTCACTGTATGATTCACTGCATGGTTGATTCATACGAAGACGATTGGTGTTTTTTGACGAGTAGTTTTTGACCTAAAAGGTAAACACCGTCCGTGTCCGTCCGCCCATCCATCTGTCTGTCATCAAGTTATATCTCATGAACCGTCATAGTTAAAAAGTTGAAATTGTCACAAATGAAATAATAATGAATAGTTATATTCACATCAAAAATAAATAATTAAATCAAAATAAAATAAATGAACTATATACATTTTATTTAATAATTAATTTAAATATAATGAAAGCCTCCTCCACCCTACAAGAACGAAAATTAAACGCACTTAGAAGTTTAGAGCCAAGAAGCGCAAACGTACCCATTGTACGTAGGCAACTTCTTCTGAAGGAAAATGATTTCAACCTAAACCCCTATGCTACGTCAACCATACAAAGACAGTTGCCTATATTATATAAAAATTGAGAATTAATAACCTTTCACCTCTCTCTATCTATCTCACCTGATATACAGCTATCTAAGATCTAAGATGGAGCACGCTTGTATACATAAAACAGATTCACCAGCTATAGATTTATTAGTCGTTGGTAAACATTTAAAAAGAGATATTCCTATAATGTATGAAGCCCCGGCCAGGACAGTATACATGATACCATAAATACGTTAATCTATCAAATTCAAAATAACGTAACTTGTTGCAGTATACAAAATTATTTTTTTATCAAAATATTTAAAACTTATTTTCGCAAAAAGGCTTTCAAAATTATTTACAGTTGATAGACAAATGTGACCATTGGAATTAACCTAGGATATAAAAATGTTCCTGGGATGCCAGAATTCCACTACGATTCACAGAAATTTAATATTTTTGTACACAATGAAGCAGACAACTGATGCAGGTTTCATTAGTACATAATATCAATCACATCTTTATGGATTTCTTGGTAGACGTTCACCGCCCTGGCCGAAAATGAAACATGTCTTTTTACTGTTGCAAAAGAAATTGTTAGACAATACGTCTACTTCGTATTGTAACTTACGTATCAATCAAACCAAATCCTACTACTGGATATAGACGGTCCCTATGACGGAGGTGTAAGCGACCACCATGCTATCCGAATGGTAATCTAATCATCATAACTTGGCTAGCCTTACCCGACAAGCAAGCTTCCTGATGATGTGTTTCTCCGCCAAATTACCTGATAATTAATTAACATCTACACGTTTGCGTAATAATATATTTATTTATTTTATCGCAACCTACACATACTTAGAATATACACCAGAACAGATTACATGATACCATAAATACGAAAAGAGCTATTAATCTTTAATACATCAACCAAATTCAGAATAACGTCTATTGCAGAAAATTCAATTGGATTAAAAATATTTCCATGTTATTTACGCAAAAAGGTGATTCACGCGTTTTTATTGTGTCAACTTTGATATTTGTTGGAGTCGACCTAGGATACATAAATCTTCCAGGGATGCCATAATTCCACTACAATTCACAGAATTACAATTTATCATTGATTTTTTGATAAACAATTTATCATTTTTCGTTAATACACAGTAGTAAACGCATTTTAAGACATTTTTGGTAGACGTAGACTATCCTGGCAGAAAATGAAACAAATCCTTACAGCGATAGTTTAAAAGAGTATCCAATCACACTGTCCACTACGTAGGTACCTATTACGGTTATGAATGATCAAATAATTATTCTTCTTAAATACAGCTATAAAACTAAACTGTCATAATGAGGCTTGAACGTCGTTCATTATAAGCTTTTACTAGCGGTCAGTCCTGGCCTCGTACGGGTAGAAGTTTTCTGCAGATATTGATATTTTCTAAAAAAATATAAAACATATTTTTGCCTAATTATAAAATCTTTTTTACACCTTGCGTTAATTAGGGATTTTTATGGATCTCTAATTTTCTAGTTATATATCTATAGCCTATGTCACTCAGTGATATTATAGCTTTCTAACGACAAAATATTTATTTGGAATCTGTCAAGTTGGTTTTTAAGATAATTCGTTACTTACAAAAATACAAATCTTTCCTCTTTACAATATTTATATAGTTTACAGAAAAAAAAATATTGATTACAGTAAACATACAAAAGTAAGAGGCGAACTTGCTTGACAGTGGACGACTTGTAAAGCAAGAATTGTAAAAAAGGCTTTAGATGCTAGGACGTATACATATGTATATGTATGTCCAGCTGTAGACAAATATAATAAAATAAGCATATTAAGATCATAATTTTGAATTAGATTAGTTGTATATGGGTACTTAAAATATGGATAAGTAACACAAAAAGGCAGTGAATGAGGCTAACCCTAGCATATAGGAACGTGAAGACCTCCGAACAATAACCTTATTGGATAAAAGAAAAGAGTTTCTCTTACAGAGGGCCAACGCTCTTTATGGAAACGATCTAGTTAGAACTAAATCTTAGTGATTTTTTATCGATTCACGTTTTGGTATATTATTTAAAGGCGAATCAATCAATTTACGTTGTAAACGTAAAAATATCAATATCCTGCAAATTCAGTAACTCTACCTACCAGCCTACCCAGATAACTTAAAAATACGTGTGGCACTCGGTGACTGCCGCGGTAAAGCTATTTTATATGCATACGCATACGTCTAGTCTCCCGCACACAAACACCGTGCTGAAGTCTGCCGAAATAAAAGACGTTAGTCGAGTGTTAGGTTTATTTTCGTTACGGAATTTCTTGATTCGGTCGCTGCGCTCAAAGCCCGTGATAAAAGCTACGCAATAGCTTAAAAAGATTATGGATTTATTTATTTTTTTGTTGCCAACGATAATAATTGCTATAAGAAAGTTATTTGATGTCCAAAAAATTTTTTTTTCTGTGCATAATATTGTAAGTTATAGGCAAAACACCTTCGCTATGTCAAGTAAATGTTTCAGTACCTACGCTTAGTGTTAGAGGAACTATCACTGCGTTAATTTAATAGTATTGTCTTGCCTCTACATAGCTACGAATTCAGCCTTCAGGTTTCCATTCAACAATGATATGAATTAAATGAAACGAAAGGTCTAACTCAAATAGGCTTTAGTCGTAGACAGAGAAAGATATACACTTTGGTATCTTGATATTTCACACTTGAACAAGTAAAAATACATGTAACATCTATGTAAACGAAACAGATAGAGCTTTTGATTTATCGTCCGTACTATACTTATGTGCTAATTTAACTTTGAGGTATTAAACCGAGCTTTGCGACTGTTATAGTGTTTGTTTGGAACCCGCGCCTAACGCGCATGTAGGCCTAAACTAATTTCATAGATAGCCAACCAAAACAAAATATATTGTAACTCTATTTTCGTTAAGCCTTAAAAATATTATACAAAATAAAGCAATTTATTTATTTAAAAGTGAAGCAAAAATGTTCCCATTGCTGCTGTAGGAGTTACTACTGTCCTTTTCAGAATAACGTTTTTAAAAATTACTCATAAGTCCATGATGTCCATGGCGTTAGTGATGTTTCAGTGAGACTGCGCGGTGTATACTCGTAATTAGAGGGGAGGCTGCGCAGGCCGTGATCGGTCGCCGAGTACTTTCGTTTTCCGCGCGCGACGCCGATTTCACCGCGTTAGGTCATCGAGTAACGGTCGCTTGTTACTGGCCCCGCCCTCTGTTATGGTTAGGACGATGTGACTCGCTGAAAAATTAGCTCGTGACAAGTTCATATAATAAATTTGTTCTCAAATGTGCTTGGAAATTTTTAACATTATTATAATGACCCTAGTATAGTTCGAGATAAATCGGTCTTGCTGACCTGGCCAAATTAGTGCACACTAGCAAAATATTAATGAAAGAATTGACAGATATAAGAAAAAGTAAGACGAAGGAAGAAACGCCATAGGATGTTAAGAAACTACATATTTTAAAACTTCAAATGAGTTCCTTTTACATGGAGTCCAAAGCTCTTCGATAACAACTCGAATCTGTCCGGCAAAAGAGGCATCGATGAACTTAAGTATGTATGCCACAGACTCACTTCGACTTACATTCTCACGTTCGTCTATCAATGTCTCTTTTACCGGCCCTGGAGTAAGGTATCTTTCAGCTAATGTATTGAAAATCTTGGTGTACCAATAAAACGAATCGAAAGTAATACATATATATATAGTCGATATTATAGCAAAAGCTCTGGATCCAATACCTAGATAACAAATTACGAATGTCTAGACATATTTAGTATATTCCGCATAATCTTAGAAACATAGATTTTACGCATTATATTTTGCTGAGAATTCATTATAAAACATCTAACTTGTCTTTTCTCAATTGTCTCTGATACGAATGAGTGTACAAAATAAACCACTGTAATACGATATTTGTGTAAATTCTGACGCCATATCTAAAAACAACAAAGTTTGTTTTTGTGAGGGTCGAGAGAGCGGTGCGGTGTTATGTTACCTACAGCAATAAATACATGAAATTTACGTTAAGCTTAACACTTTAGCTATTAATTACATTTTTGAATACGCATGTCTCCGCTTTACTGTATACCGAGCGATGTGCAAGTCAGGCCTGTCTTCCAAACAGCCTGGCTAACGGCAACGTGTGAGGAATGCGGCCTCGCCGGCCCCCTGCCGCGCTCGGCAGGTAACTGTGGCCTGCCAAGGTCGCGCCCCCTTCCACACACCTCACGACAAATTAGGTTAGTTTGATTGATTTATGATAGGAATTGATTTCAAGAGAGCGTGCGAGAGTGAGAGTCGACAGTGGATTTCTTACTTGGGCCAAAAGCAATCGTATATATATATACACTTAATAGAAAGGGAACTTCGCGAGATATCATACTTGTTATTTTATATTGATTAAGTTACACAGTATTTACAATAAATAATTCTAGCATATACCGACGCTAGTTCTCGACAACGTCGCGCGTTGCTCTACTGGGACCGCTATATCATTGAGGATTATTGTTTGCAATGAACATAATATTGTGCTAGTAGACCAGTCCCAGGGCAGGGAAGTGCTCGTCGACTTCACCATCCCACATGACGCTAAATTCATGAACCGTAGGTCCCATAATATTAACTCTGATGCAGGAGTCTAAGAAGACTACTGCAGTATCCCCTGTCTGTCGCAAGAGGTGACTAAAAGGGGATCTCTGGGCTTGACGGTTATCAGATCATTCAGCCATTGAACTTCCAAGCCCCGGGAAGACGTTAACGCGCGTGGCTCGGTCGACGTTGAGGACGAGATAGCTGATCAGGGAGATGCTGAAGCATTGTGCAATGATGGCTGAGTTCGTCTAGAGATCCCGGAGCTCTACAAAAAGCATTGAAGTCGACCACCGGAAGAGTTTTAATAGGTACAATCTCACATAACTCGGCTGCACCCTAATGTAGTCCAGTATCTTGTAAAATATTTCCCCCTCGTCAACAAAAAAGTCCCATAGTATGTTGCTTTCTTTAAAGGTTCCCTAAACAGCTACCTAGGTATACGCGCACATCCTCACACGGAATGCGGTCGTAACGGGGCGCGTGCGGCGGCCACCGGCGCACGCGCATCGCTCGCGCCGTGCGATGTGGGACGCTTACACCGCCACCGGACATTAACGGACATTAGTCGCAAACTTGTAAATAACTATACAACAAAGTACCTTTACTAGGAGAAAAGTGACTGCTACAAACAAGTGCTTAAAAGTGATTTCAACAACATGCCTGAATAAACAGTTAATCACTGTAACTTAATGAGTAAAACTGCGGGATCCAACTGGTATAGGCTATGAACATCTGCAGAGATTTAGGCTGTATTCAAATTAACATACATTTACAATTAAAATTAATTCTTACATCATGTTCACAACCTATACTTTTCTACACCCCCTTTATAGATGAGACCCGTGCCCATCAGTGGGACGCTATAGTTTAATACGTACACTCGAAAAACAAATAGCAATTAATGTGCAGCCAGATAAACATCGACATTCTGGTCACGTAATGATTAGTATTTGCGATGCGAGATCTTTTTTGTTAGGTAAGATAAGAGCAAAGTTCTTTTTATGAATCCCTGTTCGTTGAGTTTAATGCTACGACTCGACATTGATGAAAGCTTAACTACCAGGAAAGGCCTTGTCTCGGACTGATAAGTTACTTCTTGACATGATGTAACATAAATTACTAATCACGTTCTCAACTTGAAATTTTCTATTAGCATTATAAAAAATATCCCCTTTTAATGATTTCTTTGTACCCCCCGAAACCTCACCTGACATAAAGAATAAAATTTAATAGATAGAAAATACGAGTGCTTACAAACAATAAACCTTGATTGACTGGTACTGATACTGAGATTATAAGAGATACTAAAAAAGGACTTTTGGAAATTCAATCCTGAGGGAGTCGAATGGGTGTGCACAGTATGAAACTTCTTGATATTAAATTGTATGTAGCGGGCAACGCCTCGGATGATGGCAACTAGTATAACAGGAAAAAGACGAAGAGTTCAGTGACTTTACCTGTCACTGAAATAATTTTATCTAATTTAACCAATCTGACGTGAAACGATGTCGTCTCCGTGTGTGCGCCGCTAAGTTCGAACCGTACAATGTACAAATTAATTCACTTTCAACGCGAGCCTCACGTGAGGTATGAGTTTCACCTAACGATGGACGAATTCAGAAACTACAGATACAGAATTGAGGGAGAATTAAGAATATTTACTAAGATGATAGATGACGTTTGACAGCAACTCGCCAGATGTGATGCCTCGATACGGCCTATAATAGGGCACGCTTGCTAGAAGAAACCGATTTACTCGTGATTTTAAAGGCCCAGGTTATAGCTATCAAGAAATAAAGTAGCCGGCAGCGCGTTCTCGTATCTCTACTTGGCTGGCATAGCTTAGAGCCTGGATTAACCATAGGCTACTTGTTATCCCGTATTAACGCGGACAATTTGTACAAACACTAGACACGCGGACACTAGTAATTTGAAGATTTGAAGATTTGAAGATTTTAAGATATACCATAGAGTTTTATGAGGAATGTATTTCAGTTTTAATCTGCTCGCATATAATTCAATAAAGAAATAATCCCCAATCCATATCTGCAGTCAATATTTCGTGCATTACAAATACAGTTGAAATGAGCCGACACGAGCCGGGGCGGTGCGCGGTGGTTACACTCTCATGTAACACGACACGTCAATTTTCTATTTGCTCTTGGTTTCGCGTCAAGACACTGACTGCATAATACACCACTACGATAAGTTTTTATGATATAACATTGAAATTGCAGTAAGACAAAGTTAGCATTTTCTGGTACTTTTACCCAGAATTAATAATACTAATTATAAAACTATTTTACTAATCACACACCAGAGATTAGTTAAATAGTTTCGTAAGAGTAACGCGATGTATTTGGTATAACTACTCTATTTTTTAAATATGTACATATTTACCTATCTATATAGGCGGGCCGTTCCGGTTTCTAAATTTCAAACTTATTAACCAAAAAAAAACCTAGTAATAATAGTATATTTTTTCAAGTGCAGTAGTAAATAGTTTGATACATTTACCGTTCCTACTACTGGGAATAGGAATGGTAAATGGTTAGATTGGTATAACATTGGTAATAAACAGTAATAATAATATAATAATTATAATATCGTCTGTAGAAAAAACGGTAAGACAGCATCACGACACTGATAAGTATTAAAGGATCTTGAGGAAAACATTTAAATAAAATAATTTCGTAACTCTTTTTGAACTGCATGATGTCCATAATGAATCACATACTCGTAACACTGTGAATATTCATACATTTGAGTCATAAAGAAATCTCTGGGTTAATTTTTGTTTTGAAGCTTTACTTCGGGATCTAGTTGCACATATTAGATATATCATTTATTAGATACTCATTATTTATATAGGTACATTAAACATAATGTCTTTTCGATGAAACCTCTATCGCGATAAAATGTCGAACATCACGAAAAAATAGAATAACAAGAATAGTTTTCCAAGCATTTGTTACTCATTGTATAACCATACAACTGTTTGTTACTCATTGTATAACCATACAACTGTTTGTTACTCATTGTATAACCATACAACTGTTTTAAATATATTATATAAAAAAACAATAAAGCTTTTCATTTTTATGCTTATTGCGTGCATATGTCATATATAATATTTAAAAAAAAATTAAATTCCGGATATCTTCATTGTGTTTCATAAAAAAGACGTTTTTAAAATCAAATACATAAAAAATCAAGCTTTAAACCAATCTAATTTCCATAATCTCCCTACAATGATAAATTTTTTTATGTCTCTAGGTTCAGCAGCTTAGGCTCTGCGTTGATTCCTAGCGAATAACAGTCATTCAGTCAGTTAGGACTTACTCTTTTATTACATGGATAAATTGTAGGCACGTTGGTTTAACATCAGAGAACAGCAAACATAATCTCATCACTCAGCAACAGATTTTTTTCTTTCGTTTCTTTTATTCAAATCGGCGCTGCCTTGTTGCATGTCAATAAAAACTTCTCCGTAACAGATTACTCAACACTTCACACTTAATCTCGCATAATCTTTCACCAGAAGTAGAGGGAGTCCAGTAGTGGGGTAAAAGTAGACGTGCAAACAGACGCAGAACGTTCAGATTGACAATTTACTTGAATATCCATTGGCTGATAACTTTTTAACGAGATAAAGTAATTACCTATTTCATACCCCGATCTCGAAAAGATTATTTTTGCTCGTCGATATCTGAGTGCAAAAGCCGTTTTTATCCGCTAGAGGATAAAGTAAATTGAATTTAGAACATCGTGTGTACTAAGTTTTTGAATGCAAAACATTATTAAACCTATTTACTTCTATCGCTATAGTGCCGAATTTATCATGCATCCTTTTTTAATTCGTTAAAAGCTCAAAGTCGTAATTTTATTGGTGTACTCATTTTTTGAATTTGTTTTGCGCCCGCCATTTTCTATTTTTATTGCATGTAGGGAATTCTTCGCTACGGTGGGATGAAAAATTACGTGTTGCACTTTGGTGCAAAGATTTTTCACCTCGTGCTCTTTTGATTCCGCCGCTAACGCTTGTGATTCAATTTTAGAATCCTTTGCTGCTCGGTTATCAAAATTAAGCACGCGGTTAAAAAGCAACTTTGTATAACAAATAACTATTTTACCTTACTACAAAGTATCTTTGAAACAAATCGATCGCAGAGTATAGTATTGTTCAAATCAAAATGGATTTGTTCAAATCTCTAAATTATACACATAGATTAGGAAAATACCTACTTCGTATTGATACTTCCCCAACTAGGTAACTGCCAAGCCGCCATTTTTTACACTTTAGAGTAGCAACAATATATCACTGACAACGGATTGTCTTTGCCAATCACAAAAGGCTGCTGAAAATTGAGTTACTATATGTGATGAGTGCATAACAAATACCTCCAAGTTACTTAATTTACCTAATCATAAAAATAGCCAACAGTAGGACAAAGCTTTAAATCCGTATTAGACGCTTCAACGCTCAGTCCCATATAACCATAGGTGTCATGTCTAGGGAAGGTATACGTCAAAATATTTCCCTCTCCTTGTATTATAAAATCGCACACAGTATTTAATATGCCTTCCTATAGTTATGTAATCGTTATTGAAATGTCTCAGACATACAGTGCATATATCGTGTAGCGTTCAAAGTTGCATCTCTGCGGCTATTTTGTAAGGAAGGAGAAAGTCAGGTAGACAGGCGGTCGCCTCGGGCCAGCATTAATTACTTATCAACGTGCTGGTTTTTTTTTGTAATGAGTGTGACGTCGACCACACACGGTCCGAGCTCTACCGTGGGAACCGAATGTGGCGGATGGAGTATCTTTCTGTGTGACTTCTTAACGGACATCAAAAGAAAAAGGAACCAATATACCGTAGGAACCGTCTACGCTAAATTTTATTATTATATTCCATTTCTATAAAGGTTGTCTGGAAGAGATCGCTTTTTAGCGATAAGACCGCCTTTTGCACCATGTTATTTGTTTGTTGTATTCTTTTTGTGTTGTATTTTTGTGGTGACGACAAAGAATTCTTGTATTGTATTGTATTGTATTGAATATATGTTGCATTTGCATTCATATAAAGGTTGTCTGGAAGAGATCGCTTTTTAGCGTAATAGCGCCTTTTGTGCCACGTTATCTGTTTTTTTTATTCGTTTTATACTTTTGTGGTGACAATAAAGAATTATTGTATTGTATGTTCTCGAATTCTCAAAGTAGCCAGCCCCCTGAGCAGGAGCTATCTCTCGACAGGGAAAAGGAATACTGCTTGTCAAATTTGACACCGCGACCTCTTAAAACGAGTAACTGATGTTTTTTTAATGACGTCATAGCAAAACTTTTGGAAACAAAACAAAGA
This sequence comes from Ligdia adustata, assembly GCA_947049295.1. Taxonomy (NCBI): domain Eukaryota; kingdom Metazoa; phylum Arthropoda; class Insecta; order Lepidoptera; family Geometridae; genus Ligdia; species Ligdia adustata. The sequence goes on from OX346231.1 coordinate 11,912,300, forward strand.
ACGCAATCCAAACTTTTTCAAGGAGCTATAGTCATGCTTATAAAGAGGTCGTGCTCGCACTGCAGGACTGGTTTGAATAATTTTTTTATTCAGGAGTGTGTATTTTTTCATTATTATGTTTTGTACACATAAATGTCTGTAGAGGAATAATATTATTAACGAAAAGCGTGAGAGAGTAAAGATGTCAGTTAACGTGAAAATATATGGAACGTGAGATAACATAACTGAGTCGTAATGTCAGTCAACCATTGATACTACAACTGATATAACTTTTTACACTGTTCATACCACCAATATACACAACTGTAACAGTGTGACAATACTTAAGGGTGTTAGACTTAAGGGTGTTAGACTACCCATCAAGGTGAACCCATTGCAGAACAAAATTGTTCGAAATACATTATAAAAAAATATTAGGTTCTTCATACAAAAATTGGTCACGTGATCGGCTAAGTTGTATGGAGGACGCAATCATTTTTTATACGTAGTATATACGTTTAATTATATTATCACTAGTGAAATTATAATATCACGGCTTTGACAAAATAACTGCGACGTATTCCGTTCCGAAAGAAGTTCATCGATATAAAAAATGTTTCTCGTCGATGAGAACAATTGGCAGAAAGCGCTTACTAGTAATAAAGCCTTCATAATATAATTTTCTATGGCATGGAATATGTTTTATATTTATTTTCTATTCAATGACCAAAGGATCTCGTTACTTATTTGTAAGATAATCTTAACGAAGACAATGTGTGGGCCTTTCTTGGCACCTTGCGAGCGGTCGTCAATGAAGCGTGCGTACATACGTACGAATACGTTAACGGCGTTTCCCGTTATTAACACATATACCACGGCGCTTTTGACATGCTTCACTGGACACACTATCAGTTACAACTTAGCCATAAATGAGATCGTTTGACAACAAATTAAACTAATTTTCAAACAGATTAGCTAAATGTAGGAAGCAGGGTTTTATACCAAAATACTGATGTACAATAAATTACCAAATAGTATAATGGATGTCAATTTTATTACATTCAAACAAAAATTGAAGTATTTTTTTGAAAGCAATCCGTTTTATAAGCTCAGCTAATATCAATGCAGCTTGTAGAATCATCGTTCTTGTGTAACAATAAATTATAACTAATAACTAAACAAAGCAATCATAATGTAAATATTTGTCATGAGAACTATTCAACTAACAACTAATATTAAGTAATCGTATATAAATGAGATTTAGAAGTTAAATTTTTTAAGTAATTATTAATTCAAATATAATAAGACTTGCCTGTAACGAACGTTATTTAAAGGTCAATAAATATTACTTTACTTTACTCTTAACTAAGGTTTCTACAACACAGTCTTTCTACTAGTGCGGGAAACAGAGTCCTTGCTCCATATTTTGTATCAAGATGTTCCATGTTTAAGTGTCAATAAATACTCGATTGATTGTTTGATTGAATTTTCCTAATTTTTACCGACGTCCCAAAAAAGAGGTACTCAATATAATTCTTTTTATTCGTTCTACTAAAATGTTCACCTCTCCCGTTTAAATATCTAAAGTAAGTTACGGGCCATAAAATTTAACATTTCTAAAGAGACAACATTTATTAGTGTCTAATTAACTCGTTTTTTTGCAATTATGAATTCACCTGAAGAAAGAACAAGCTTTTTCATGCTATTTAAACATTCACACTATCTTTAATAGGCAATATAAACTTAAAATTGCCAGAGAAATTACATTTTGACACGGTCAACAGAGCAGATGCGCTCGTTGATGTCTTTTGCATGGGCAATATGAACAAAGCACATAGTTGTTCGCTATGTTGTTCAATACCTATACATAATTTTGTAGTAATTCGAGTATCATAATATTATCAACAATTTCATAAAAACTACTGGGATTATAAAGAAAAATGAATTTGCTAGTGTAATGAACTGCTTGTAATAATTGAAAATAAACTTTGCCCATTGACTCGGTCGTCGTATGGTGGTTTAGAAGATGTCTTCATCACTTTGCATTTATATGAATCAATGCATGATCAATAAAACACTCTACTAACCCCATTTAAGAAGTAAGCTATGCGAAAATACATACAATAGTCATAAAGTCAAAAGACTCGCATTTACCATTATCAATATTACATAAAGGATTGTAACTTAAAGTGATTTAAAAAATAGAGAAAATTTATCCTAAGTAATGTGTTAGCTATGTGAAAAACAAAACACTGGAATCTGACCATATTAATATTAGAATTTTTATTCTGGAATAAATTAATTTATTATTATTATTTATTGTACGGACAAATTGACGGACTATAGCTGACTTAAAATAGAAAATGACCCAATCAATCATAAATGATAAATCACAGTTACATGGAGCTCTATGCAAATGTTCGAATGAATTCATCACTCGCTAATGCCGTCACTTACTAACGACATGCAATGAAGTCGCTTTCTTAATAATTCATATCCTTCGCTAACATTACAAAATTAGACTCACCGATATTTTTTTTCGCACGTAAAATATTGTATTCATACGAGCGATCACAAAAATATGGTTCTCAAACACTAGTTTTCTAGGCTATTTAGACAAATAAAGAGGCCTTCTGGTGGTTAAAATTAAGACACTAAGGTGAGCCACTCCTCAACACGAAGATGATAAAATAGTTTTGTTCTCCTTCACTCTGACCATGCGACAATACGAGTATGTCAGTGACTCATTAAACGTTTATGTTTTCACCGGAAATAGCTTTTAGTCATCAGCCGTTCATTTATACTGCACCATAAATTATAACAACTAATTAGCAATCCGTACCTGTTACTGTTAAAATGTTAGGAGTTATTGGTACACCCCTTGCCTTACAAGTGAAAGGGCGCGGGTTCAATCCCAGATTCAGGCATGAACCACTGTGTTTTTCACATATGAGCACATTATAATAAAGTAGCGTTGGACTAGACTAGACTTGGGTTCGTTTTAGTCAAAATTGTCAAAGGATCTCTATTTTTTTCTAGTAATAAGTATAGCCTATACTGAGTGATAATGTAGCTTTCTAACGGCGAAATAATTTTTGGAATAGGCCCAGTAGTTTATTCGTTACATACAAATATACAAATCTTTCCTCTTTATAATATTGTGTAGTGTAGATAACCACAGGCTAAAACGGTTAATGAAAACGTCGTGAGGAAATCTGCTTGTCGGAGAAGGATAAGTAGATAGTGTAAGTCCCCAAATCAGAATATTCATTATACTTACAAAACACTCGTCTCTACTCTTTATTAAACCAGGTTTTATAACTTCGTTTATACTCGTAGGTGTCTATAAGTCATATTTATTAATCCATGAAAGAATATTTGTGAAAAATACAGTAAATTCCAGTGGGATGCTACAGAGTATTCTTAAATATATTAAATTAGATTAAAGACACACTCGTTTGGGAATTGAAATAGATTTACTTGCGTTGCATATACTTTGACATACGCATTCCTTATGTAATATTTCTTACAATTCTTCCTACACAAGTAATTTGTCACAGCATAGTTTCAACCAGATTTCTATTTAAACAAAAGAGTAAAGTATAGAGCAAGTAAAGAAATGTATTCATTATACATGATGATATGAGTGTACTAAGAAAGGAGTTTTTGGAAATACAACCCCTAAGGGAGACAATTCGGTGTAAAAAGTTTAAACGTTCAGGCTGAGAGTGTCCAATGTGTTAAACTTGAATCTCTTTTAATGCCAAAAACAAAATGACTAACTACAACAACAAAAAAGAATATAGCAGAAAGATCACCTACTCGTATAGACCATTTAATACCATTAGCTTACTTCGTTTACTATTTCGCAAACTCTACTCGTACAAACACAATTGACACAAGTAAAAATGTGCAACGACACGGTAAAGTGAAACTGAACGTCAGACATCATGAATAAAACAAACTTTATATTAGTTGGTGTCTCGAACTAGTCGCACTGGAGGAGTGAAAGTTTACATGTCCTAGGCATTGTTGCCACTGAACTACCGTACGCTTCACGCGACTCAGATATTTCAATAAACTCTTTGTTGTATAAATAAGTACAGCAAGTTAAACATTGAAAAAATAATTATTGCTCGGAAATGCCGGTAAATAATATACAACGTCAAACAGAAAGGTATGCCAATACTTAAGGATGTTAGTCTACCCATCAAAGTAAATCCGTTGTAGAACATAATTTTGCAATTTACATGATCAGGACAATCACGTGACCAATATTTGTATGGGGAACCTAATGTTTTTGTCTCGAATTTTACAAAATTTTCTTTTACTTTGATTGGTAGACTAACACTCTTAAGTATTGTCACACCTTTTTGTTACACGTTGTATAACCATGGCCGCCAAACTGGACTAAAATAACCCAGTGGTTAGAATAGGCTTAAAAAAAAATACTTTAAGATACAAGTAAAATTAATCATAAAGTGAATTTAATCTTGACCAATGAAACTGTAGGATATATATAGCCTATGACAATCTACAGCTTAAGATGATCCAATGACACTTCGCACATCAAAATTGGTCCACCAGCGTCTAATGTTGCATCACATTAGTTTAAGGATAATGCAGGATTTGTTTTTGTTTCGTTTGACTATTATTTTTAAAAAGTGATTTTATTGTAATATTTTAAAAATAAAGAGAGTAATTGTACATACATTTGACAGTTTCGTTACAGATATTTAATAATGAAGACCTATAGAAAATTAGTCATTTCGGGAAAAAATCTTTTTGGAGTTCGTACGTTATGTAGATCAGTACATTTTGACATTCAGACCCAACCACCCGTAAATCTGAAAACATGCTGGCGGGAGGTAGAACGCGGCATGACATAATCCGTAATGAATATACCTATACGAGGAAGCTTTGAAGTTTGTAACATTACTCTAAACCCCAAATTCCTAGGAAGCCGTATGCACTAGGAAACTAGAACATTAAAAAAATAGATAAAGTTAAGTCATATTAAAAATATAAAACACTACAGTCTGTATTGTCAAGTATAACTGATGATTACATAATATGCAGGAAAACTAGAGAAGAAAACTTTAGAGAGGAAACGGGGTTAAACAACAATAAAACTTGTGGCCAGCTAGTCCAAGTAAAATAAAAAGAGTTTTAATACAGATAAATATAAAAATTGTGATAATGAATGATAGATGAATGAAGGCAACTCTACAGGTTACATCCATTACAATTAGGTATACCATATTAATTACAAGTAGACCGAAAACCACCTTCGTTGGTATCGCCACGTAAAAATACGAGATAATGAGCACATAGTCAATATTGCCCTTAACATACCGGACCACTGACCTGAATATAAATAGAATCTTCAGAAAATCAATGTGACGAGGAAAGAAGATGATTAGAAAAGATGACCCTCGAGTCTGTGTTCGTGATAACACCACCTTATATATAGGTGCGTCTGACTAAACATGGGTGAAAAGTGCCGCCTTATGTGATGAAACCGACATTTAAGAAAAACTGTGCAAAAACAAAAATTCAAATTATCACTAGATACAGAAAATAATAATTACCAATATGCACTTTCACTTCATATTTACTTCGTATGTTATATAGATGAAGCATGCCTAGTCTGAAATACACTGGCTCTCAAGGAAGGCTGCCGGAACACAACGTTAGGTGCTAGGCGACAGATTTTTCAACTTTAGGGTGGTAGCTAGCCAGGCGAGCGTAAGAAAACCCATACTATATTTTTTCACGATGCTTTCCTTTCCGTAGCTAAGGCTTTTTTGCATATTTCTTAGGATTGAACCTCGAACTTTTCGTACGGTAATTGACCCCATTAACCACTCGGCCATCATCGATACTAAAATTTGTAAGTAGATTTGTATACAGGTCTAACTTTATCGTAAGTACGAGTACGTACGTGATATTTATTTATATATATTTTGTACTTACTCTTTGTGATCCTCTAGATAAATACAGCCTACAAATCGCATTACTAATATATGTTATGCGTCTGTCACGTGTGGGTAGGATACATATTTCTACCTCACACGTATTCTCGTTAAAGTTCAACCGGTACTCTGTCCACCACATTTTGTCAAATATTTCTCAATAATACTGTTAACTGATAATTTACACATAAGTATGCTATCCAAAGTAGTAGGGTTAGCCGATTTAATGGTCGTTGAACTTATGAGCCTATCGATGACATCGAATATGGCATATTAATAAAAATAAACAAATTCAATGAATAATGTTGGAAGTACTACCTAATGAAGGATTTGTTGGACAACTGGATTCAAAAAAGTATATTATTTATTGAATTTGTTCAATAATGTAGTCTAACGAACCAATACTATATTAATGAAATCACCACCTACGTACAACAAAAACGAGCAGTTAAATGACCCATAGGCCACTTAATTTTGTTGTTTACTATTTTTATCAGTAAATCTTTTATCAGTAATTCTTAAGTTACGTGACATGTATCGTTAATTTTCATTAATCAGAAATAACTTCAAGGATGGCCATATATCTTGATAAATTATCAAACTATATAACGCTTTCGTATTCCGATGCGTCGGGGTCTGCTGTTATGTGTCGGTTTTTTAATGTTGAGATTATGTAGGGATAGGTCAGTATAGAGATACTGTATAATATTTATTTAAGTAACTAGTAACTTTATAGGTATATATATACTCGTATATATGTCTATTTGATGTATATCTTATATCTATATAACATAATAAGAGTTGTCAAAACATAATAGGTACCTATTGCTATCTGCGACAGATAAATAGATGAATAATACTCGTAGGTATAAGTGAGTTTTAAATTTTGTAATTAAGTTTAATTATTAATTTTTTTTCTCACTTTCTTTTCTTTTCTTTCTTTTAATGGCAAGCAAAACATTACCATGACGGTCAGCGCCACGTCTACCAACAAAGCTGGCACCTGTTTCAAAAAATGCTAATACCATTCCAGTAACGTCTCAACACAACGGTCCGGCCACGTCGCTCTTATTCTCACTAACACACTGACCCAAAAACCTGCCCCATTTATACTTAAACCACTCACTTGTGAAAAACGAGCCCACAGAATACAGGTCATCCTGACAGCGCGCTGGAGTCGCCAGCAGAAGGAGCAAGATCACTGGCACTGTCATGGTGGCACTGTCAACTGTCATAACTGTCACTGTCACTGTCAAGCGGTCGGCATCGCGTGTGGAGCTCGCGAGGTTTGCAGTCGCACTGGTGGAGAAAGAAGAAAGGCGGCTCGGAGCGGTGCGCCACCGGCAAAGACTGTGCCACATAGAGAAAGTTGCCGGCTTCTGTGAGGCTTACACAGTAGAAACCTGCGTTTTTCTTACTAAGTACGAAGTAATAAGTAAAACATTGCATGTGTGTACCTGCCCTTATCTCATTGGCTTGTAAAAATTTGAAACTCTATTCCTACATGAGTTACGGCTCGTTATTGTTTTTTGCATATTACGGCCGGCCGTATCTTAGCTGACGTCTTCTTAGACTTCTTTGGCGAAACAGACATTACCGACATTACAAATATAGGGAAAAGTTTGTGATGTAGGTACTCTAGGATTCTAAATATTTATATTACCATAATAAAGCTATATTTGCCAAGATGCGATAAGATTACATTCACATTTATTTTATGGATTTAACAAAAAAAAACGTAAACGGAGACGGATCCCAACCGAAATACCTAAATTTATATTTTGCATATAATAATTAAATAATATAGCAGTATATGTAACACAGCAGGATGCAATCGCTGTCACTATTATCTTCTAATTCGTAAAATTTTTAACTAATGCTAGTATATTTTCTTGCCGCAAGAAAGAAAGATTTCTCTCTGTACACTATTCTATGAGCAAACAAGCACCATGTAACGGCATACAGGTTTACAAGTGGTATCTGCTGCGCCTATTCGCGGCTAGTCCAGCTATTGGACCGGACAGTCACTCGCCTCTACTATTCACTAAATTATAACTCTACACTACGAACCAGCGGCGCATATTGCCTCTGAATCGGGACTTCAAAATCGATAAACACTCAAAATTTTCTTAGTTCAAAACTTCAAAACGTTGCAAAAATAAGTAATCATTTGGAATAATTTGGGAATTATTTTGCTGGAAGGACGCCCGCCGGTATAAATAATATAGAAATTATATAGTATATAGTATTGCTAACGCTTCACTTGTCTCCATCCAAAGGTTTCCTGAAAGAAATCGCTATTACTATTACGATTAGTCGCCGCTATCTGCACATAAGCATTTTATGTTTGCTGTGTTTTTACTCAACTCTCTTGATAAATCTCTACACAAAACTGTCGCAATAGATTAATTGCTGCGCGGCGTTCATCAAACGTAGCATCAAATAAACTTTCGCATTTATAGGTTTGTACCACCAGTTGTAGTTTCCCCGCTGCAGTCATACTCGTACGGACGTAAGAGGCTTCAATCAATTAAATTACATATAACAAGCTTTAATGAAAAGAAGGCGCCGCTGGTCGCTTATTATCGTTATTAGAAATCAAAAAGCTAAGCTTGTTTGACTGGCTAAAGCTTGTATTTGCAAAAATACTAGGCATTTGCTCTACATTGAGTTATCTGTCTATAAATACGGACAATGTAACTACGCAAGAAAATGAAGACTTGAAAAAATGACAACCGAATTCACTGCTGCTATAGTGCCTTTTGCTTAATTTAAAAATATTTTGATGAAATTGATTTAGAACCGCCTGGGAAGCAATCGCTGGTTTTGGGCCCTTTTAAACCCTAGAGGATGTTTTTCAAGTCCATCACGCCGTATTTGATTAAACGTACATAATATGAAAAATATAGACAATAAGAATAAATATTGGAAAAATACATAGGTACTCGTAATATATAAAGAGTTCTAAAAGTTTGACGTCGTCCGTTTTCGAGGCGAATTTTCTAGAACCTAATGCGGTTTAGGGTGCTTCATATTAAAGCATCTTGTAACCATAAGTATCAATTAATAAGTGATCGATTTTAAATGTACCTACGTTATATATATTCAAAATATCCAGTCTGATCATTACTTGCACCTATGCGCTATGTCCGCAGTTTTGATTAAAGTACAGAAAAGTATAAGTAGGAGGTAGAGGCAGGAGGTAAAAAACCTTGTGCTTAACCCTGTAACATACCATTTTCTAAACACCACCTGAGTAGGGAGGACTAACGAAGAAAAAGAAATCACTAACCCGACCTTATCAGTATACAAAATTCAAAGTTATTTATTTCTCTTGATATATAAAAAATTAAAATAATAAAATAAAACAAAAATAATAAATTTAAGTTAAGTAGTAAATTTATTAGATTTAGGTACAATTGAAGGTTCTTCTGTAACACTTATATACCTAGATCTGCATATCTTATAGGCAAAAATATTCTAGGCATGAATATATAGGTAAAAAAGTGTGTATACCAGTGCGTCATTGATTTCAAAAACGGATAAGCACATTGGTAATCAACAACGTGTATTATTCTTTGAAATAATATTTAGATTCCCATAAAATGGCCAAATATACTTAATTTAGTACCTACCATAAGCTAACCTATGTAAGAGTATAATGTTCTCTGCCTATGTGATATTCCTTTCTAAACTGTACCTATTATTGACTGTACCGAAAGAGGCAAACTGTACACATAATAATATTTAATTTAAATCAGTATTGCTATGATTGACATTGACTTAATTATGTAAATGTACTTTTTCTATTCTTTATAAATTGTAGGATGTGACATTAATTACTTTACATAACTTTACGTTTCTGTAAACCCCTTGGGGTAGATGCTAGCGAACTGCCATGTTATTTAAGATCTGCACTTGTACCTAGGTTCACAGACTCATAAATCATTAATTATATTCATATAGTAAAGTCCTATGTGAACACACAGTTAATAGCAATAAAATATTTATTATTTTTAATATAATATTTGTATTTCCTATTGATTTATAAATACACTGCATGTGTCCTGCGGTTACCCGCGGATCTCTATTTGTTCTACAGATAAATATTTCATAAGTTACTCAGTGATAATGTAGATTTCTAACGGCGAAAAATTCTTTGAAATCGGTCCATTAGTTTTAAAGTTTATTCTTTTCATACGAAAATACCAACCTTTCCTCTTTGTAATGTTAGGCATTACTAGCTTCACTCTGCGGTGTTACCCACTATAGGTACTGCAATAAATTATAATAATAATAATTTAACAGTCGCCTGCCAAATCGAAATCAAAAACATCACTTTTTGTGACTTATTTCAAAATATTACTAGTTAACATTTTTACAGACCATATATTAAAATATATTTTTATAACCAATATAACCAATACGCGATGATATAGTAGCATTCTAACGGCGAAAGAATTTTTGAAATCGGTCCAGAATTTATTGATTTTATTCGTCACATACAAAAAAAAACTTCTTCGAACATATCGACGCTATAATCTATGGCGTCGATATGTTCGAAGACGCGACCTCAATAGAATGTGGGTAGACCTCAGTTGACCTCTATACGCCTAAATTGTCCGCCGCCGGTTATGGCATGTCAGGTGCCAGAATATCGTACATACATACCTGCATAGTGTATGTAGGTAAGTAGGTACGTACACTGACTTACTTCGCTTGAAGGTAACGTGTTATTATTTTAATGTTCTAGATAACATGTCTAATGAGGTGCTTGACTCAAGGGTCAAAATAAATTCAATTCGTTCTCTTATCGACTCTTCTCTTTTTCGTTGTTTGCCTGTAGTTTTTTATTCTACGAGTAGTTTGCCAGTGAAGGAAAACCTAATATATGTTTTTTATTTTGAAAAAAAATTGGGTTCACTTTCAATTAGACTAACACCGTTAACTATTGTCACACTTTTCTTTTCAACATTATTAATTCAATTATTACACGAATAATTGAATTAATAATGTTAAGTTGGCTTAAATTTGGTAATTTTATACATTTTATATGTGGGTGATCAAATTACACAAAAATCATTAAAAAAGACGTCCATATTCACCCACGTGAATTAGTTCCTGAATAATATCACCCAGGTGCAAAAAGTCCAAGGTGAATTGAGGACACTTTAATTTCCACTTTATTCACCTCGGTGATATCACCTGGGTGCACATAGTAGAATATACCCCTAAAGGTACCTACAGATAGCATGAAATCAGTTAATTTCTTGTTCATACGTTGCTCTACCAAATATGAAAGATCTGATGTCTGGTGGTATTTTAGATTCTTTATTTATTACTTATGTAGTTTATGGGATTTAAAATAAACCTAGACGCTACCTGTGACCTCCGTACTAACCATCAAGCTAACAAGCGGTTAGAAGCGAGTTTGAAAAAACCCGACTGCTAAATCGTTAAATCTGTGAATCACCCTTTATCTTTAATTTTGATGTACCCAGTATCACTCTCACGACTAAGACACACACTGTTGACACCACTCACATAAAAAAATACGACCAGCCATTTAAACTCTAGGGCGTGCCAAAGAAATATACATACATACACTCGAAAAACATAACCCTCCTTCTTTCGCAGTCGGGTAAATACCTACTAGGTATATCTAAAACAATCTTACTCAACGTCGTTAACTTTTCTAATGACACATGGAACCTCTATTTCTGTAAATGTGAATGAACGGTAACACCTACCTCGGCTAGTGGTTAGACCGAGTAGCGGGTTCTATTCCCGACCGGACCGACCAGTTCTCGATAGCGATCTATTAGAAACTTCTGTGCGATTGATTGAAGCGCTAATGTGATGGTTAAATCGATGACATTTGCGACAACTCGATGAAATTATCGTTTTCACTGTTTCTCTTTTATACAAGTAACCAGCCTGTTTTATTTTATACGAGTAAGTAGGTAGGTATGTTATTATTGTAAGTACTAGGTGACCCGGCGAACTTCGTGCCACCTAAGTATATCTTCTCTAGTATTTATGTTTCTTGCATTTTAAACCTTCCCTGGAGTAGGTACGACAAACATTTCAAGACTAAGCTAAATCGGCCTAGCCGTTGTAGAGTTTGTTTTTTATCGAAACATTCGAACAGCAATTGATTTTTATATATAACAAAGAAGAAGCCCAGAGTACGACTAGCGAGGAACGAGTAACTGAAAGCGTCGGATATAAAAAAATGTTGTACACCTCAACGAACATAAAATGAAAATAGTTTATTAAACCAATTACTCTTTTCAGTCAACTTCATATTTGAGATCATATAACCCTTATCTACCTGCTGGTGGCCTAATAATAGCTTGTTTCGTTCTTGCTTTTTTTTATAGCTAACTAGCTGTTACCCGCGGCATATAAAGTAATTCAATATGTGAAGTATTTTTGTGATAATATTTTGGGATAAAATTTAAAGGCTATTTTGGTACCAAATTTCATCTAAATCCATTAAGCCGTTTGTGCGTGAAGGAGGAACAAACATACACATCCAAACTTTTGCATCATACTATATATAATATTATAAATGCGGAAGTTTGTCTGTCTGTATTCACGCTTGAACGGCTAGACGGATTTCGATGAAATTTAAAATAGAGATAGGTTTTACCTTGGATTGAAAAATAGGCTACATTCATACATCATCACCACCATCACCGTTTTTCATCACTACGCATTTAAAACTGTGTATCTTTGTCACTCATTCACGTTTTGACAGGTTAACGGATTGTAATGTAATTTGGAGTGAAGCCTGTACCCTGGATCAACACATAGGTTACATTTCAACACCATAATTAATCACCAAAGTTTAAAACTATGCGTCCTTTCTAAGCATGTTTGTGACTCATTCACGCATAAATCATACTAATCATACTGATATTGTGTTGGTTTTTAAAAGCAGCTGATTTTTTTTCGATATAATAAATAAAAAACTAACTTGGGAGCGTACCCTTTAAAAAAAAGATTTTCATAATTGGTTCACAATTCCGGAAAAAATGTTAAAATACATAAAAAATACAGAGAGAGAGAGAGAGAGAGAGAGAGTTCGTCTATCTAGTTTATAATAGTAGTGTGTTCATTTTGAAACTGACGCAAAAAAACCATGCTAGAGCGCAGCGAGTGCCCATTTCTTGCACTTTTATATCTTACAGGAACTCATAATATTTACGGGATGGCTCATTAATTAGTGCCGGACCCCAATCGCGCTATTTGGTCAATGTCAATAACGTCTGAAGTTCAGCAATGGTTCGATTGCGAAAATTATTCGTTTACGGACTGTGCTTTGCAAAATTCGGTATCGCGGTAATGTTCTCAACAGTTCAAACGCAAATCGATGTTCAATTGGAGTAGGAACGTTACCGCATCTCAGCCGTTCCTATTGCTAGAAAAGGATTCGTTAATAAACAGCAAAGATTGGGCTCCCGGGGAATAGAATGACAGTCGAAGCGTTTACGACTCACTCGGTAAAAAAGTATGTTTTTAGTTGTGTATTGCTATGCTGCAAGAACCTGATAGTATTTTGGGATAAATATTTGCTTATTTGTTAATCCAGGGTCTAAGCTATTTTGGTACCAAATTTCGTCAGACAGACAAACCTTCGCATTTATAATATTAATATGAATAGGTTTGCGCTTGACCGCAACTCGCCTGATGTAAAGCGACGATGCGGTCTAGAATGTGGAACGCTTGCCTAGAAGAAACCGATTCACTCGCGATTTGAAAAGACCAAGATTATATCTATCGGGAAATAGAGTACCTTACTTGCATACCTATTTGATAATTCCGCCGAAAATTTCATTAAGATGAACGTCCATCTTTCAACAGACGATTTGAAAATGTCTACTGAATAGATGTTTCGGTTTATTTCTTAACATAAATTCGCGAGTATCAATGTTTATAGTTAACCTCTCTTTACTTCTCTCCATCCAAAGGTTGCCTGGAAGAGATCGTTATTAGCGATAAGGCGGCCGCTTGTTGCACGTACTCATAAGTTATATCTGTGTCTGGGTGTTTATTATATATATACGAGTAAGTATGTATTTATGTATATCAGTGATCAGGTTACCAGAGCACAGGCGTTGTCTAGTTTGGGACCTGAAGAACTTTGTGTGGAAGTTGTCCCATATTATCATATATTTAGTTTATTGTATTATTATTGTGTGAATACAATAAAGAGTTTTGTATCCATCTAACCATCCCGTTTCAAATTACGACATTCGATCTTCTCTAGTATTTATTTTAATAAGGATGTTCATTTTTTTACCATTACTTAGTAACATAATAGCTTACATGACTTGGTGGGTAAGTGTTTCAGTTTTGTTTTTATGGAGACTTTTGGCGCAACCCTTAACCTCAAATAAAAGATAACAACAAAAGATAATTTCTTAATGTTTTATTACGAAAATAACAAACGTTTTCTCTCTTTTGTCAACATAACCTAAATAAATATTTACATTTATCAAGTGAAACCTAAAGTTATAAACAAAATGACTGATGAAATATTACAAAGTCTTTTACTTACTAACTTATTATTAACACAATAGGTTATCGTTAAGTTTTTACACTTCGAGTAGTTCCTTTTAGTTACAGCTAGAGACACTCTTTGGAAATGTACGGGGCTATCGGCAAGGGATCGCTAAGCCGAAAGTAGGTCGCAATACTCATAATTACGAATAACTTTTAGTATGGTATCAACACTAAAAACGAGTAAAAATACAGCTGTTCCATAAAAAAGTTAATACTGTTTCAAACAGCTGATTTTGTTCTCAAATTCAAATTTGGTCTCATAGTGAAAGTTTTTCTTTAGGATGAGTATAGTGACCCCCTTTCGGCTTAGTACACCCCTAGCCGATAATCTTGTAAACTTATTAATAACCACAAAAAATACTAATAAAAAAGTCCATATGTACAGTAAACTCTCAGAACGATTAACTTCAACACTATCAGAAAATTTATATCCATATTTTTTACTATGTACCCATACTCACGTCATCTACGAAAAAAAAGTAATGACAAGAAATAAAACTAACTCAGTTACCAATACGAATCCTAACCATTTCGGGGTTAGGAAAACATCCTATTTTACACTTTTCTGTTGCTTGTAAAATTATTATTGTCTTTAAAGCTTTTAAAGCTGTCATGCGATCAATGATGTCATCAGCATAAAAAAAACAAATATGGGCCAACAATTTCAGTTAAGCGATTAGGTTTAGTGTAAGTGAGTGGTTGTCATTACATTGATAAGCTTATTTGTACTACAATATAAAAAAGAGGCAAGAGTCGGGGATTCGAGTCCTGCCCGTTAACACACATTTGTATCAAAACTACCTATATTTTTCAGTATTATAAGGCGCTTTGCAGACGGCGAGGCTTTTCCTTGAGGAGGAAATTTCCTTGAACGAGGATTCTCCTTAGGACCGGCCCGACCCACTCCGCTACCAGCAAACCACCTCATTATTTACTACATCAACAAAATTTATGCAATTATACAAAAAAAAAAACAGTCTTAAAAGATAATTCACGCAAAACTTAAAACATATTCGTAAAATGTAAAGAAAACAACAATTTATTTTAACGTATTACATAATTAATGAGATAGTAAGTTATTACAGATTTTGAACTTTTACATTTAATTATATATTTATTATATTACTAGCTGACTCGGCGAATAATGTTACCATAGTAACAATATTGACATTGATATTTATACGATACTGACGTAACTCAATTGTTTGCCTTCCCGGTACCTCTCCACTTCACTAGCACTTCAACTTTATGTTATGGTATTAAAGTTCAAAATGACTTAAGTATTATTACGAATCGATTGTATGGGAGTGTAGAAAAGTGTTGTTTTTAGACTTTTTCGGGCAATGTTTTTAAATTTTCCTCTCCGTAAGAACCATCCTTGTACTTCAAGAATATTCTAAAAAAAAGAATTAGCAAAATCGGTTCAGCTGATCTCGAGATTTGAGCTTAGCAACACATTCAGCGATTCATTTTTATATTAGGTCCTATACCACGGTGGAACTCGTACTCGTAAATAACGCGATATTTCAAGTTTTCCATTTCGTAAACTGCGTGACGCAAAGAAAAAACCAAACGAGGACAAAACAAATGAATTACGGTTTTCGAAATACAAATGTATGAATAAATAGCTGTATAAATTTGAAATTGGAATCTCTAACCAAAGAAGAGATATTTGAGATCAAAATGGCCAGTACGACAAAACGCCAATTTCATATGTAAGGACCTAATATTATAGAAGATAGATAAGATATATTTGATTATGTTTAAAGTAATATTATAGAACAAGCAGCACCCCTCGGTGTTACCAGTGATGTGCTTTATCACCGATTTTAAATGAGGTTGGAGGCTGAAGATGGCCATACGAGCTCTTGAACTAATCCAGATAAACCCATCGAGTTTGGACTCCATTGCTTCCGCTTCAGAAGCACTTTTCTATAGACTTACGAAAAATAGGAGGTAATCATTACGAGGGTTTTCTTTTACCTACGAGAAATCGTATTAGCCACGTTTGATTATTGTATAAAAAAAAACTGAAATACCGTTCTGTCGTCGTCTGTGGTAAAGGAATTCTTTTATCAATTCTTTTGAAAAGGATAAACTGTTGTAGTTCACTGTGCATGATTGTTTCATACATATTTTTTATAGAATACTTTATAAAAGTATTATAATATGAAGTAACTAGCAGCTCTCGCTCGAAGCTTTGCCCGACACATAATATGTAAAAAAAGAAGTCTCAAACTCGGTCAAAGTTTTAACCCTAAGCCGTTGAACTTTCTAACAATGAATACACCCTCCAAATCTTTCTACTACACCTGACGCAATAGGAGTGTAACTGTTGTGCCAGCGACCCAGAGCTGTGCTCCGTTATTTTAAGGAGCTCGGCTGGTTGAGGGAAATGCACAATACACCCCAAGCGGGACGTCAGTGCAGGACTTATCGTCCCCACACAGAATAAGAATACACCCTCCAAATTTAACATCTCTAAGTTAAGCAGTTAAGGCTCTTCGTTGATTCCTAGCAAATATCAGTCGGTCATGACTTACTATTTTAAAAATATTTATATAGATAATTTGTCATAATATTTATTAACATATACTTCAATATCTGTCATATACAATTTCGATGGCTCCGAGAAACAATCTTAAAAATACTAAAGTAATAATAAAGTATTTTTGTCTCTTTCCGACTTGCATGGACAGAGAAGGACAACATTTGTATCACAAGTTTAAAGTCCAGCACATGAAATCACCAGATATATAATGTTTGCATCTAACACTCTCGTAGGGATTTAATTAATATGTTTTTAGTCAGTTCACTGCACTAGTTGCCGCCTACATGGTGCGATCACCTACAACAACATATAACACTTTGTATAAGGATATGAGTATGTCGAAATCACAAGTTAATTTATATTTAACATGAATTGTGTAGAGATATATATATATATTGAGCTGTGCTCAATGTGGAAAGGTGAGTGTTACTGCCTAGGACAATAGAATGGTACTGTCTGGGACACGTGAGAGGGACTGCTTGGGACACGTGAGAGTGACTGCCTAGGACACGTGAGAGGGACTCCTTGGGACACGTGAGAGGGACTGTCTAGGACATGTGAGAAGAACTGCTCGGGGCATGTGAGAGGTATTGCTTGTGACACCCATAGAAGAAATAATCTCACCGTGCGTACGTATGTAGCCGGCAGTGTGTCTGCTAGTCGAAGTCCATCGCGTTTCTCATGTACTCATCCAGTTCCTTGTCCAGCGCTGTCTTGGACCCCGCCATGTACATGTCTAGTTGAGCGTCTAACTCCTCTTTGGTGGGGAGTGGCTTGGGGGTCTGGTTGCGGGATACACCTCCTGGGGGAAAAATAAGATATATTGTGGTTAAAACTTAAAAGGATAACAAAGTACAAGTAATACAAAACATTTTGGCTATTTCTTTCGATCTTAACTCAAGCTACTAATCTTAATTACTCACTGCCGCCCCCTATGATAAGCCAAAGAGGTCTACAAAACATAAATCGTAATAGCACAGTCATGTATAAGTTGTTTTCTGGTGATTATATCAGGTGTACCTCTCCCTCTGCCCCTGCCCCTGCCCCTGCCCCTGGCTCGCGCACCGCCCCGCGCGCCGCGGCCCCGTGCCTGCGCTTGCGGCTGGCTGGCGCTCCGACGCAGGCCGCGGCGGCCAGAGCCCCTCGCACGCCACGCCTGCCCCGGAGTCATCTCTTCGCTCACACGGTTCACTCGACCCTGGTTCACTCTACCTCTGTAAAAGTAAAATTATATTGCTTTCATACAGTACATACTGTTAATAATTATTTTTAAACAAAATAGAGTATTGAATTTATTAAATGCCCAATGCATTGCACACATTGTCATTATAGGTTTGCAAGAGATAGTTGATTGTCGTTTAGCTAATTGTCTAGTTAAGTTAAGTCAAAAATTAAATTATAACTTATTTTAATAACATAAATAATATAATTAATTAATTGATTCCTTGGGACTGCTGGGGTACTGAGGGTAACATATCTAGTAGGGAAATAGGGCAGAATAAAAAGTATTTAATTCAATGGCACGATTTTTTAATGTTTATTACCTCTATTCCATACTCAGAGAACGATGGACCAATTTGAAAAATTCTTTTCTTGTTTGAAAGGGTTCTTGAAATACTTCTTGAGTGTTCACATTTAAATTATATCAAAATTAGTCCAGGGGTTTGATTTTCAAATCTAAATAGTGTGTGAGTGTGACAGTCAGTACAGCTTGTCGTAATGTCAGTCGGTAGTGTCATGTTTTTGGAAGAACTTGCTTTTAAAAATAAGTTGTTTAAAGTACAAGTTACCTGCCCCGCCCTCGGCCGCGACCTCGTCCCCTGCCTCGGACGCTGCCCCTGGCCTGGGGCTGCGCGTCTGTCCCTCGCAGCCAGTATCCGTGGGACAGCGCGGAGCCCCCGCTCGACACCAACCCGTTCACACCGCCCGCGTACTTACTACAATTTAACAAACATATTCTATTATGACACAGTTCATGTTAACAACTATGTGTTCCGCGTGTATCGCCATTCACTTGCACTATGAGCAAATGTTATTTGTGTAGTACCACGCAGTATTGTGTAAATTATAAAGAGTTCTAGTTCAAAAGGTGTTTAAGGCGAGATATAAACAAAGTGTATCAGGATTGTTGCAAGAAATGGTTAACCCACTTGATGCTATCACCCTTTTAAAGGAGCAAGAGAAAACAAAATAATATATCATACATATGAAGGTAGATTATTACAAATAGGTATTTTATCAGTTACAGATTAAAGGTTAATATTGCATCTCTCACTGTGTGTCATTTGCTCTATGTTGAAGTAAACATATTTTATGATACTACTGGATAAACTGAGACTATTTTTGACATGGGACTTTCATAGCTTTATATAGATATTTTTTCGATTCTTTGCTAATTTGTTATTGATTCCATTAATACATGTGTGTATTTATATAAAACAAAATATTGTTTTAATTTTATAGCTCGTACCTACTTGTTATGACGGTCCCTAATTAGTGACCTTTATTAACAACAAACATATGGGGTAATATAATGAATATTCCCTCTCAATTTTAATGTCTCTAGTTTTAGCCTCTGAAGGCTCTGATTGTGACCTGTCAGTCAATAAGTCAATGAGGACTTACTCTTTTATACATATATAAATGTAGGCAAATTATCAATGAAAATATTAAAATGGCTAATGCTACTAAACACACCCACACGATGGACCAATCAGATTAATTTTGTGAGCAATTGTATAGATGAGTGTAGCAGGATGAATATTAATAGAGGATAACGGCGAGATATTGTGAAGCGCATTACATCTGTCTACAATCCTACTGCACCCTGACCACTCTGTCAAAAACACAACAAATGAAAAAAATGCTATTAAAAATGTATCTTTACCTTATGTTGCCATTAGATCTTCTCCATCTCTGATCCTTGTTGGACTGCTGGTCTCCGTGCCCAAAGCTGATAGATCTGTTCCTCTGAAGTTGTGGCATGCTGAAAACACTGCCTTCACTGCCGGCACGCCGGAGACCACCTCGACCTCTGCCTCGGCCTCGAAATGGTGTGTTGTTCTGATATAGTCATACATAATTCACATTCAATTTCATAAGATATTAAATTAGTACTTACTTTAAAAATAATAATAAAGGAGAATAAGAATTTTTCATGAAGTAGCGAGTAATTCATTGTATATCTTACATATACTAGGGATTAGACTAAATTGCAGTCTGATTTTTTAAATGAAAGAAACAACATCAATTACCATTATGGTACCAAAACTGTATCCAAAGGTTTTATTTTAGGCAAAAATGCAGATAAAGGCTTTTTCCAGGATGTTTTTATCTATGGCATACAAAAGTTTCTATGGTCACCTCCAACGTTTTATTATATTGAAACAGCAATAATTGGTGTTCAACCCTCCTACTCCATCTGTATTCCATGTATATAAGTAGCAACAATATTATAACAGTATTATATTCCTAATGAGAATAAAGTATTATTATTGTAAACTATTCAAACTTGACTATGGTTAACTTGCCGCAGACAACAGACTGATCTGCTATCAACCTAACCTGCTCGCAAGTGATCATCCTCATTCTCTCATCTCATCGCTTGATCATTACTAAAATACTATGTATTACCTTCTGAGCTTGGTTGAGTTGGTTTACAATAGCTTCTATCAAAGCCGGGTTAGTCTTTCTCTGGCCCCGAGCCCTCCTCGCTTGCAGCGGGTTTGCTTTCCGGCGTCCCACGGACTGCTGCGCAAGCTGCGTAAACCGCTCATGCATGGTCATACCGGTATTGTGCAAACCGTGCAATTTCTCCACCTCAGTCATGGTAAATGCTATAACGGCGCGAATATATAACTTTGCCTACCTAACCTATACATAAATTAAACAGAACGTTCTAGACTACACCCGAAGTAACTTTAGATGATAAAGAACGCCATAACTTTGATACAAAAATGGTAAACTCAGCGCAATTTTGATACAAATCTCAATAAATCCAACAAAATTACATGAAAGTAAATTTATAGACGCTGTTCAGTTCGTCTACAGATTAATAAAAAAGAAAGGAATCCTTACCACAGGTAACTAAGAGAACGGAACATTTTAACTATAGAATCAGGAATGTTGACTCTATATTTAAAGAAGGAGTGACTGGGTGGATATCTACACAAGCGTGAACTAATGTTAGTTAATATGAGAGTATTTATTGATTTTGTAATATTATAACAAGATCATCTTTTAACTGATTATGAGGGAATTTACTAGAGCATAGAGAATTTATTCTAGCAAAGTAACCCATTTTCTTTTACCCCCTCTCCCCATTGGTGGCCACCCGTAGTATACTCGTGTAACTATCAATGTTGAAAGAAGATGAAAATACGGAGACAGTTTGAACCATTGCGTATATTAAAGTGAGGATTAAACATATTTTCTACAACAGAAAATACAACCTTGCAACAGAAAATGGATTTTTATTGGAAATCAAAAATATTGACCAGTTTTTATGTAACACGTTACAGGCAATACAATTTTACATCAAATACATAACATAAAAAATAAACAACATGTTTTTAAAAAATTTCATAAAAATAGTTTATTGCATTACCGGAATAACAATACGAGTATGTTAATGTTATTTCATTTGAAGGCTTCATCCCATAGTGAGACAAAATTACGTCCCAATGTTTTTCACATCTATGTGACTTATTTATTTTAAAAGTGAATACAACTAAATATTTTGTGAATATGTCAAGTGTCTGCCTGGTTATACAGAGTTAAAAATGTTGTATGGGAGAACTTAAGAGAGTCAAATACTTATTTACTCTCGTTTTTTGACTGAACGAGCGACGCGTCTATGCTTCAAGTCTGACAAAATTTTGTGTTGTTTATCAGTTTATATATTTGTATCAACGGTTAGGTACAGGTCGTACTTTGACGAAGCTTAGTGTAGGAGTTCTACGAATTTTCAGAATTAATTAGAAATTATTTGTTGTTGCAGCGGTGGCAAAAATACATCACACATGAAAATTGCAACTGTCTTTTATTCATAAGGTCCTGTTATACAGCTTCGTGACAGACAGACGGACGGACGTTTAAGTGCGGAACCTGCTAGTAATTATTATACTTGAAAGTTAAACATATTTTTGCATTAATTATACTTCATTTTAACTTTAGAAAAACGCAAAAATCACTTAATATCTATTTATATTTTACATTTCTTTACTTAAGCAATCAAATAGTTAACTTTATATTGCAAGTCAAGCACATTAGTGTAAAATTTAGAATCGATATGTATTTTAAATTGTTTCAGAGACAAAGTATCTTGGGATGTAATAGAACACGTGTATAAATGTAGGTCATCCTAAGGAATAACCTACATTTATTACTAAAAATATAAGTTGGTTTATCTTATTAGAAGTGTTTACTTGTTTTCTTTCAGCGGCATTCGTGTTTTATTAAATTGTGTACCTTCAAACGGCTAATAAAAACTACAAAGAAATAATAGTAGGTACTTATCGATGTAAGAGTCAGAGCTACAGAGTGAGTACTTTGATAATCGACTATGTATGGGCCGATTCAAACTTAATGGCGGCTGTGAAGTTAGGCACGAAAGGCTGCGCAGTATCGAAAACACGGTATGCGCGGGCGTTAGAGAGACGAGACGCGGGAGCACATCGCCCACTAGCCACCTTCTTCCCACCGGCCCCTATCGGTAGTGTGCCTTGGTGTGCGTATTGTGTAGATACACTGCACAGATGCGCAAGCTTTAGCTGAAGTACACTAGAAATCATTATCGTTGCAAGTTATTTTTTAAAGTTTAATTATTTTTTGTTATAAGTTTTGTTTGTTTTTTGGCAACTCTAATTCTTCCAACGAGACTGTGTTGAAGAGCCGAAAAGTTAGCATTGATGGTGTAACACCATTCCTTTAAAAATATATATACATATTTGAAAATTAATAACAATTTTCTACTTATTATTTTTTACCCGGTATGTGGTATTAATGAATTCTGACTTTTATTAAATAAGATATCTATTTATTTTATCTATTAAAGATTGTTTATAAAAAAACTAAATTTTTTAGGAGTATTATATTAGTTTTAACCTAATATAGTAAACATATAGGTTTACCACATCCCATTAGAATATTCACCATATGTATGTCATGTACCTAGTTTGAATTCACTCTTAACTATTTTCAACCCGAATGTACAAACGCAAAGTATCGCTTGTGGCGCACTTCACTGCCGCCATTAAGTTTAAATCGGCCTGTCCCTACGTAGTATCATTGAAAAATATATAGTATTTAAATGCTACAACAATTACGTGGATTTTCATTGTTTGTCGGGATATATGTAATTTTTAAACTGTCGTAACTTTAGCTGTATGGTGTAATTTGCTGTGTTGGTGTGATTTGCTGAGAGCGTATTTAAGATGTATGTTAAAGTATGAATAAAATTAAGTTCATAAATAGAGAGATTATTTTTCTCTTTTTAGGACACACATAAATACACCGTAGTGGTGGTGTTGTTATGTGTGTGCTAAAAAGAGCTCGTCTACTTTAATAGGTACCTACTATTTCCGCCATTGCAGTAATAGCAGTTGCATTGCATGTACTGTCCATTTCGCTGACACGCTAAGAAATTACTCTAATCTATGTTTGTCGTAGTGACGTTGACATTAGTTAATTTTGTCATGTAATGCGATCGTTCATTTCATTCAACCACCTGTGTGGCCGGTGTTGTTGTAATTTATTTAGGTGTTTGTTTTTCGTGATATTGGATATAAATTCCGTGGGAATATGAGTAAAAAGTACTTCAAACTTAAGTAATATGTTACCCTTTCACCTTAAAAAGACAAAGTGTGTAAGCTTAGAAGTGTTACAACGTGAAGGAATTTTGTTTTGGTCGTCGTGGGTTACATAAGGCAAAACTTCGCTACCATGGTGCTGAATTCGTTTATAAGCCTCTACAGAGCAGAGCCGCGAGTCATTTCGCTTCAGCCTACGATGTCGGAGGTGGCTAACGGTTCTCCGGTAGATGATACTTCATTTTCCGATATGGACGCGTGCTACGAAACTTTCGACAAAGATGGGTATGTTTTCGTGCTACTGTTTCTAAATTTCATCGTCTCTCACTGAATCATCACCTCAATATGAAATACTTAGTTCATGACACATATATTTGTACACGTTAACTCATATATAAAATAAAAAATACAATACAATTTATTTCTATTTCGTAAAAATGCTAAGCAGAGTCAAATGCAATAAAGTTTTATAGTTCATATTGAGTCAAGTCGTCAGAACATCTCGTTTGTTCAAAACCTTGAATGCAGTTGTCCTTGCCCTTTTGTAGAATAAAAAGTTTATAATGTCACTAATTGAATAAGATGCCTTATTTAACATTTTGTTTGTGCCACTGTATGCAAAATTATGCTGATGAATGTTACTTAAATAACTTGAGTATAACGCAGTACATTAATAAATATTTTACAGTTTTATAAACAATTCAGATACTAAAATACATTACATAGGTATTAATTTTATTTGTATGCATTAATAATAATTATTTAAGAATAAATATAATTAATTTTATTTTCTTGTGTGATACCTAAATAATTTAACCTATGGATAAACTTTACAATCATATAAAACCCGGAAAGATTTTAAACTGGCATAACCTAAGCCTAACTAAACATAAATAAAAAACTAACAAAAACATAAATGAAAAAAAAAATTATTACTGCAAAAAACACGTTAAGTTAACAAGATTATGTTAAGAACAATTATAATATAAAAAAATTACATAAAAAAAAACATACCATAATAATATGTACTTTGTACGTATGTTCT
Organism: Ligdia adustata; assembly: GCA_947049295.1. Classification (NCBI taxonomy): domain Eukaryota; kingdom Metazoa; phylum Arthropoda; class Insecta; order Lepidoptera; family Geometridae; genus Ligdia; species Ligdia adustata. Next base: position 11,937,230 of record OX346231.1, read on the forward strand.
TTTTATATATATGTACATTGTATGTTGCGACTTCCTCACTAAACAAGCTTGTATCGAAAAAAATCAAAACCAAAAAAAGAAAGAGAACAAAAGCATCTTAAAAGTGTATACAGTAGTGCAGATTATCTGTAGTATAGTTTAGGGACATGGGTGTTTGTAAAACTGATTTATTCATATAATCAAACTGTATGTAGTATACTGAGTGTCTCCACAATTTATTCAGACATTCTAGTGCCTATCAAATAATATAATGTTCGGGAAAGTGACTTTGAGCAAGCAGGCTGTTGTCCATGTTCCAGTGACCAATGTAAAGATAATCAACACTCTTGACTATATACTATATTGATTCAAAAATCGTCTTTCAAAATTCAATTTCAATAAAGATGATTCTATTTTATTCCCCGGACAGGTTATACATTTGTGTGCATGAACATTTGTGTCTGGATCTGTTTGTGTGTCTGTGTGTTTATTATATATATAAGTATGTATTTATATATTTAAGTATGTTTATGAGTCATCAGGTTACCATGGCACAGGCTTTGCCTAGTTTGGGATCTGAAAACCTTCGTGTGGATGTTGTCCCATATTATTATTATTATTTTACTTATCTATCATAAAAAACAAAGAAATAGTTAAAACTAAGTATTACATTCCAGTGACGGCAAGTTGAACTTGGACGAGTTCCGTCTGATCTGCAAAGCTCTGTTCCGCAATGAAAAGGGTCACATTTACCCGCTGGCAGAGGACCGCGCGCGGCACATCTTCCAAGTGTTCGACAAGAATGGAGACGGCTTCATTGATAAAGAAGAGTTTACATTCTGCTGGAACCATTGGATCAAAGTGGTGAGTTAGAGAGTAATTTAGTTTTCTTTATCTAAATCTAGATAATTTTCTCCTTTATAATAATTAAGCAATTAATATAAAGAAGAAATAAGAGTTCAATGATAATAAATAGCTTACCACATCCTCAACAACAGAGTTGTTCACAACTGAAACAGGTTGCCTGAAAATGTGATCAATGCAACGTCTATAAATTCTTTTAAAAATCAACTGAACTAATGGCTGTACGACAATCAACTATCTCTTGCAAACCTTTAGGTACAATTTTGTGCAATGCATTGGACAATTAATGAAGTCAACACAATATGATATAGACACATCAGCTTGAAGCTGCTCGCCGCCTATTCAATATATAAATAATTGATGTTATGTAGTTTGGCCAACTTATCGTTATAAGTGTTGCTATAAATTAAAGTTAAAGCAAATTTTAAATGGTTAATTAAGTAAGCCACATAGCATTATACATATTCAATGATGTGCCTGCTTAATATGTACTGAGACATGAAAGGACACAATGACATTTAAATAAGTTACGAGTAAAATTGAAATGTTACCACAGCCTTTGTGCAGGTAAATATTGAAGGAGTTTTAAAAAATGATAATTAACAAAACAAGCTTCTTAGAGTATATTATCGGCACTCGATTCAACTTGCTTTGTCAGTAATGAGCCATTATATCTCTGGTTCGTTACTGACAAAGCAAGTTTAAGAGAATTAATAATTTGACAAGTTAATTTCAAGACGCACATACTGTAGGGCAGGGTTCCTTAGTATTTTATAGGAATGCCAATTCATACTATTGTTCACTTATTGCTGTCTCAATCAATGTACATTTAACTATCAAATGCCTACTGTATGCCAGTGTTTGGAGCTTTTGGAGCAGCTTTGGAGTGTTTCTCAGAAACAACCATTGAAACTATTTTCCACTTCCTTCATACAGAAATGCAATCTTCTCTACTAGGTACTCGTTTAGAAAATATACTACACACAGTTGTGTGATAAATTGTGCAATGTTGTAATATTCAAGAAAACCTTACGCAACACTGTGAAATAAAATATGTACTTAAAAAAAATTGCAAGACATTCATATAAAAATGTACGATGATTTAAAAAAAGAATATCTTTAGATAATTTCGTCGTCCCACGGAAACTAGCGCCCACATTATTTGGTACTAGGCCTTCTGAGACAACGCTATTATAGCTAATTTTTGCGACAAAAAGAAATCTGTATTTGAGCTTTCCATATGTGAACTAAATTTATTGATAAAGCGCAAAAAAAATTACATGTGTTCCCATAAATATTAATTTTATAAGGATTTAGTTATTTATTATAAAAGTAAATAAATACACAACTAAATAATCTGTGGATGAATTGTGACTGCCGGACGGTCAGCGAAGTCTTAGAAAGTTAACCTGATCGGACTGAACGTTAACTTCAGTGATGGGTTGGAAACACCTCGAGTAGCAGTACTAACAGCCACGTTCATTGCAGATCGTGCGTCCTGTGAGCGCGTTCCTGATAGTGGACGTACAGAATGACTTTATCTCCGGGACCCTCAACATCAGCAAGTGCAACGCGCAACAGGACGGCAGTGAGGTCAGTCATATAAATATATAGATTTTTAGACAAAAGCCTTCGCTTAAGAGGATCACCGACCCTTCACTGTTTTCATGTTTCTGATAGAATTTTCGTTCCGGGCGTTCTTTTCACCCACTAAATGAAATATAATTGTTTGTTATTGGTGTCAATCGCTTCACTATGATGTATTTTAGACCTACACGTTTTATTATTTTGAATAAAGCTATTGAATTCTGCATAATAAAGGCTTTTAATAAGCATTGTTTCCGCGCAAAAATATGACTGGTTAGGAAGCTTGTAACCTTAAAGTGATATAAAAGACAGAAAAAAATTAAACCGTAAAGCCTAGTAAATAATGTGTTAGATATAAGAAAAAAGCGGAATCGTAAAACAATAAAAGAACTAAAGCTGTCTTAACCGCATCTAACATGATGTAAAGCGACGATACGTCCTAGTATGTAACGCGCTTGCCTGGAAGAAACCGGTTCACTCCCGACTTTAAGAGACCGAGATCCAGGAAATAGTTAACTTGGCAGCAAATTCCACAGCCTGGCAGTTCGCACAACAAAAGTAGACTCGAAGTGTTTATTGCGAGTCCATGAAACCTCTACCATGTATCGATGGCGCCTTATTCTACTTGTCGGATTTTAGAATAGGGATGGGAAAATTGAATCATTTAATTCCAAGGCACACTTACCGAAATGAATCCGATAAAAATCGATACACTAGCTCAAGGCTTAGAAGTTTTACTTTGATCAGCGCATCGTTAGTCTTTTATACTTTTTTACGATTCGGAGACATATACCTAGTTCTCTAAATTTTCATTCGCTAATTTTCGTATAGTCTGTTTGAATCAGAAGCCCTGACAGCACAGTTCTTAGACCGTCCAAAGACCTTTTGTTTCTGTGGCGGATGTTTTATAGAATAATATACATCTGCGGTTTTATTTTAATCTGCGAACGCAAACGCGACTGAAACTTTTAAACCACCAAAGACCAAATAAAGGACTTGTTTCATTTTCGGCCGAGACGGTGTACGTCTACCAAAAAATGCTCAAAGATGTGGTGAATATCGTGTATTACTGAAACCTGCATTAGTTGCCTACTTCATTGTGTACAAAAAATTCTAATGTCATCCCTAGGAGATTTTTATTGACTGCAATGGTCACATAAGTCTTAATTGTACCACCTGTCACAAAAGTCAAAATTAGCATGTTAAAAAGGCGAAAATCGTTTTTTTTTGCGTAAATAAAGTGATAATATTTTGATTCGAAATTAATTTTGTACACTGCGATAACTTACGTTACGTTATTTTGAATTTGGTTGATATATTAAAGATTAATAATCTATAAAGTATTTTTGGTATCATGTACACTGTCCTAGCCAGAGCTCCATACATTATTGACAATTCTCTTTTAAATGCAGTAATTAGGCCTCATCCTTTCTTAATGCCCTAAAATCTTCAATTTGTATGGGAGATGAGAACGCTTGCTAATTTTAACAGTAATAGTACCTGTGTAATACTTATCGCATTGGCAGCAGTCATAAAAATCGGCCAAATAAGAGACGGACTCGCGCACCAAGGGTCCGGTCCTTTATCTATACAACATTATTAACGAGCGAAAAAATTTCAAATAAATTATGTTTCTTAGAAAGAGAATTATGTTTCTTATATTTATTTTACTCCGTTTTTAGTATTTGTTGTTATAGCGGCAACAGAATGACATCTTCTGAGAAAATGTCAACTATCTAGCTATCACGGTTAATGAGATAAGGCATCACGGCCTGGGGACACACCGGCGGCGGCGGACGGACAGTGAAGTCTTAGTACCTACTCGTAATAGGGTCCCGTTTTTACCCTTTGAGTAAAATATTTTTTGTACCGCACAGTCTGTAATATCACTCTACGTTCATCCATACATGGACCGACCGGGCTGAAAGTTGCTCAAACTTGCTAAATACCTGAGCTTTACAAACAACTTCTTAAATAAAACTCTAACCATTCTCCTAACCCAAATAGGTTGGTAAAGGAAACAAAACAAACCTATATACTTACATTAGCGATGAACGTCGTATAGTGGGTGGATAACTGGTGTTTTAGCCCGATGTGACATTGATAGAGCCACGCCGCGGCGCGGCGCCGGTACGCTAAGACTTACCTGTTTGAACCAATGTACAATTACAAACAATTAAAAAAAAAAAAACGATATAACTTTTTTATCCAGATGCTGAAATAACTTATTCAGTTATTTCGATTTAAAAATCAAACGTCTGAACCGATTTTTTTAATATTTAAGACATTATGTGAGTGAGTGAACTCGAAGTATACAAACAATAAAGAATTGTTTCTACTAGTAATCGGTCCAGCCGTCTCCGAGATATCAGTCAACAGACATTTAACAACAAGTGGTTAGATGCGACTTCAAAAAACCCGACTGATAAACCTTCTATCCTGTATATCGTCCTTAATTCATTTTTTATTGTACCCAGTGAAACTCTCACGACGTCTATTGACACCTCACATAAAAATACGACAAGCCGTTTAGGATCTAGGGCGTGTCAAAGAAATATACATACATGCATACTCTCGAAAAACATAATCTTGCTTCTTTCGCTGTAGGGTAAAAAATACAGTCGCATTGATTATCTCCTCCTTTTTTGGTAATTCAGTAAAGAAGTTGCTTCCGAATGTTAGCACAAGCGACCGCACAATATCAGTTTGACCAAGTGAAGCTATTGACTAGATATAGATCAAGACTTATACTATAACTTATATATTTTTATGAACTCTCTGTTAGTGCTGCTAGTTTTTTGGTACACATCAATTCTTTCTTTCTTTCTTTCAAGATCTAATTTATAATGGAATTATTTTTACGCGCTTACTTGTTTTGAATCAATTCAACCTCTTCATTTGATGATCTCAGAGGTATGAAACCTTTTCTTAGAAGTTCAAAATTAAGACATCTTCAGGATCAAAAGATCAGCTGCATGAGGATGTTGATATCTATTGTGGCATATTTTATTATGGGTGTTACTAGATTTTTCAGATACTGTTCCTATTTGGTAAATTACTTTGTGTTTGTATTGCGTTGTTCTCATGAATGTGTTTCATATATTTTTTATCAAATACTAAATAAACCGCATCACATATTCAAGTATTTAGATAAAAAACAAAATTGAACCTAGTGGTTACTTTTAAGGGTTTTCTAAATGAGTTCTTAACTTTTTACTGAAGACATCTCTCCAGAACTGTACGGTTCCAATATTAGTTCGTGATTGGTTCCAATATCAGGCATATTTGCATAACCGTGCGTATTGCCGCATTGCCTATCGAAAAATAATACGAATGACGGAGTAAACCAGGGTAGTATTTTCGGACCATGTTTATATAATGATCTTATTGCATCGGTCGGTTTTACCGGTCTGGTAACCGATTGTTTCTATTTATATTATTATCAAATTATAATTATTATTTCCTATTTTAGAATTTCAGTATAGTGTCGGCTACTAAAATAAAATTGTGTATATAAAATTGTTTATATTCTTTCTGCCTTGTCTTTTCTGTAAATAGTTTAACTGCATTTCTAGCACTCATATATTTTAATTTTTTTACTAACTTACTTACTAAATACTAGCTGCTATTACTCAGTGATAATGTAGCTTTATAACGGAGAAATATTTTTTAAAATCGGTCCAGTAGTTTTTGAGTTTATTTCTTACATACAGAACATAAATCTTTCTTCTTTGTATCATTAATTAGATATTCTAATAATAATCAAGTATTTATTTAGAAAACTCTAATAAGAAGTAAATTTTTGCGGATAAACTTCAAGAGCTCAGTTAATTTCTGATATATGTTTATAATATCATAGTTTTACCTCTTCTGAACGATCGCTTTTTTAAGACGCCAATAAAGTTGTCTCCAATAATACGACTAAGCTTGAAAGGTCAAGTACAAGTTGTACATAAAAATGTTTAGCAAAATGTCTTACGTGATCACATGAACCCTCATGAAAATATTAATTACTGTCTACAGTTTTTGTGTTGCGATTACTATTTATGAGATATGGCAAGAGTCAAGACTGATGATGCAGACTGTCAATTGGTTGAATCACTTTTTATTCATTCAATTGTAAGTTCATAATGTGAAAAAAACAACAACAACAACACTGGTACAAAATAATGACCATTATTATAATAATTTATTGACTATCTTAAAAAATATAACCGAGGCAGAATTTCACTAAAATAAAAATATATTTTTTTTCACAACAGAGATATTTATTTATATTAATAAAAGAACAAACTATTAAAATTCCAAAACTAACGTTGCTAACTGTTATAAAAATTGGCCGCACAGTAAAACTTACAGGCACACCTTCTTTATGACATTCGCTGGCTGCCGCAGTTTACCTCCCTCTTTTTACCCCTACAACCTTTTATATCTTCTGAAAAAGGTCTGTAAATTAGCCAAATAGACATCCCCTTCTTTAAATAAAGTTAATCAATATGAGATGACTTATAATTAAAAAATGTCGTAAAACTGTTACACGCAGTTTTGCCAAGATAAGCCTAAGATAAGTGAGTACCAACATTCAGGCTAACATACAAATATTGCAACATAGTGACAGATGAAAGCATATTTTGAAGACTTAAAGCAGAGACGCTTCTATCTTTGCGTTAATAATGCAATTACACGTATTATACTTTTTGCAGTTTACTTTTTACTCTTTCGCGTTTGAGGTTATTAGGAGTAATTTTATATAAAATTTAATCTAACTACTCATTTGAATATTCAATCTTAGAATCACTGATATACTATCATATTTCACAATGATAGCACACGATACTATCTAAAAATCTTAATTTGTATTGAGGTTTACCATTGATTGGATCTAATAGAAATAAAGGAATAACAATTATGTTATTTGTTTGTCATTGTTTCCCATGCCATGTTTCTTAAAACTCGCGACTTTCATAAACCCTTTGATTATCCCATTCCCATTCCCTAATCAGACGGGTAGCATGTTCGTCGCTTCGTTATCAGTGTATATCCGTTATCAGGCAAAGGGTGCGCTACTCCGTGGCTATCGATCAAACAGACATGCCCTCCGACTCTGCAAGCCATCACACGTCACTTGTGTGGAATTTCGTGAGTAGGAGTACGACAGGGCGGCATTCTGAGCACACATCTATACATAGTCTATGTGATTGTGTCACGTTTTTTACGTTTTATTGACAGTTTTATGTATTAATCCACGTTTAAATACAGAAAGTACAAAATAGAAAATTCAAGGATATATTCATGTCGTCGGAAAACGTGAAGTCTTGTTGGTATTTTAAATGATAAAACCAACTTATTTGATTCGTTAATTTGTTCTACAAGTTGAACAATGATCGTCGAACAAATACGTTATATTGTGAGTTCAAAACAAAAGTACATTTACCGATGGACTATTTATTGTGTTATTTTTAACACTGGTCCAGTTATTTTTATGTATTTCTGACATTTGGATGCTTTTTGACAACGAAAAAGCTATTATATAGGATAAAATTTCGCATGAAATTGTAGCTTGACTTGAACTTAAGAGAGATAAACGATTAAAAGTTCCACTTTCACATAAATGACATCAAACTAATTGCTTATTGCTCGGTTATTATCAACAGTGTGATAGATACGCCAAGTCATGGCTTATCGTAAAGGACGTTGTGGATGTCGGTTCAGTATGAAAAGCTTTGTGTGAGCTTGGCACTCGCGAACTCAGAGCGTGGTACGGATAACACCTTTACTAACTTTGCAGCCATCTGATAACAACTTGAACGCGTGTGTTTAGGTGTGGAATTATTCTTCACTCTACTGATGGCATGTCCTCGTTTGGCCAGGGTTGAAACTGGTTTGAACTATAGAATTCTCTACGAGTATATTGTGACGCTTATAATCTGAACTTGGATTGAGCCTAACCGTTACTTTTAAGATAAACTCTTATTTGTCATTAAAAATGGTACAAATAAATAGTCCCTTATTTATCAAGACACTTAATAAAGTACATTAAGAAACACGTATGCGTAGTGTCACAAGAAGAAATACAGCCACGGATGAAGATCAAAATAACGTCTTGAATACTGAATACTTGTTGAATCGTAAAAACTCAAGTTTCTTACGAAACTATTTAACATGATTTAACACATATTGTCTACCTGAACATTACTTCAACTGAATAGTGCATTGTTCAAACATGCAATATCACTGCAAGTAACCACTGCGTAGGTACCATGTAGTGTACGTATTGTATTCGGGCAAATAATATATGGGGTGTCTAACTATACATTAGGAATGTTTTGTTTAACAATACGGGTTTTTACGCCTCCACAACGATGGCACGTCTTGCACCAATACGAGTACTAAACTGATACCCTGATGAAGTTCATTAAATGTGAACGAAACTATACTCGTAGTTAGACTTTTCCTTTCTTGGATATATAAAATGCATTAGGTATGTTTGGCTGGAGATTTCTGCCTTACCATATTTTTTGTTATATTTATACAGTTTCACAATTAAATCTTAACAAGTGGTTAGAAGCCACTTGTTGAATCTAAACAAGTGAAACCGTGGAATGCAACTAGCATAGCTTATAACCTTCTGCAGATAAAGACGAATCCAATGACACCTTGCACATCAAAATCGGTCAAGGTCACAAATGAGATTATGTAAATGTACATACAAACTTCTCAAAAAATATTTTTCTCGTTTTGGGAAATCGGAAAAAAAAGTTAACAGACTTCATTTAGACAAGCAGTTTTTTTCAGTCACATATTTTGATTTACAAAATAAACTTCAGAACTATTTTAATAAAATGGATATAAACATGTATGTAAAAAAAGAAAAAACAAAAAAAATAATCCGGTTACTGAACGATCGGTAAACATCATGAAAAATATTCCAACAAATGGATAATCACCTCCTTTCTTGTAACCAGGTAAAAATACAGCGAGAGTTACGGAAAAACATATCTAGTTAAATATTATGTGATTATCGTGCTTACAACCTTTTTTACTATGGATCCAATCCTATACTTATCTTTTGCCTCTGTACGAGTAGATACCTACGTTCACCGTATGCTAAGAACCTATTATTTATTTTGCTATTTTGACACATATAGATACAGAATACACGGGATTGTCCCCAGCTTAGACCACAATACATACCTATTACTCGTAGGTTCACATAAATTAGTCATTGTCTGGTAACGCACTCGTAGAACGGATGACAGCGTTCCAATCGGAATATGATTAGCAAAATATTCAGTTTGGGGAAATCGTAATGCTCGTAGATTTCAGATATGCTACGTTCGAACCGAATCGTGCATGATAACTGATAAGCTTGTATTTCCGCTTGTATTGGCCATCTATTAGCTAGTTTACTGTTTTCTGATTAAAAACTAGATATATTTGTAGATTTTTATACATTGCCATTCAGCGTGGTTTTCAGCTCAAGTTGCCTTAATTTGAATTCTGGGTGAATGCATCAGCATTTGGAAAGGATGTTTGTTGGTGTTTATGACCTTCATCGCCGCAATATAGCGACATATCTTCTAGATTTTTTCGCAAAGAAATAAATTGAGAGCTAACTACTTCTCACCACTGAAAAAACGATTATTTGCAGTAAGATATTATGTTATGAATTGTTGGAAAAGCTGCAATTAAAGGCTATCATAGTACACTAATGTCATAAAAGCTTTTTCTTTTAAGTACTAATTAGAGTGTGTTACTCAAAACGTGCCCTGAATTAATACTGACCACGGTTCTTATGTTGCCAACTTGAACTATTTCATCATCCTGCGAGAATATTATACACTTCTGCACTAAAAGTTTTGCCTATATCCAGGATATAAGCTATCGCGATACCGAATTTCATCGCAATTCATTCACCGTTTGAGCGTGAAAGAGTAAAATAATACACGTACACACTCACAAACTTTCACGATTATATTAGTAGGTAACTATAGTGTGATGTAAAATGTAAAACATCATGAAAATGCAGTTTAAAGCAGACAATAGTTGGCAAGGCTGATGACATCGCCAAAGTCACGAGAGTCGGCAATAATAAAGTTATGATTTAATTTAACAGCTACGGTTGCATGTCGCAAGAGATGCACTAACTCACTGTAGACGCGACAACTTTGTATTTTAGCACTCATAATGGCTCCTACAAAAGCAAATATCACGATAAAATGCGACCGATACGGCGAAACTACTGGGAAAGTAAAAGTAAAATATGGATAAATTTTTAGAAGTCAGCAAAAAAAATACGATGACAAAATGTATGTCATGTTTGACTCTCTGCTATGCTCTGTTTGAATAAATTAGGTAACGAAACCATGATATGCAGTACATTCTCTGTCTTATCGTATAAACGTATAAACGTATCCGCTTTTGTATTGTTCTGTTTCTGTTTAGTCTTATTACCCCCGCATCCGCCTCTAGTCCGCAGAGAAAACCTTAGTAAGAACTCTAGAAAAAGCATATAAATAACTGCTTCTAAATTAATGTCGCAACGCAATATTACCATGGCGAATTAGTTCGAAAAAACTTTCTAGTATTCTAAATATGATAAATGAAATCGCTATTTAAACTTCACAAACAGTTCCGTTTGAAACTTAACCAATTAATCAAGGTAGAAGTTTAACGAGCTATACTTGAAAACTGCCAAAAGTAGGTTGTAGATGAAGTGGTGTACCACTGATTGCATGATACTCTTACATACCTTTATTGCAGTAAGTCAGGATTGATGAGAGAAGTTTTCTTGTTTATTTGCTCACGAAAAGGCTACGTAGAATGCATTTCTCCGCTATCTACTATACACCTTGATTTTGGCACCGAGCCATTTTGCAATCGATTTTTTGCTATTTCGGATGCGCTTTAAAGATAGTATTGAACAAAAATGTTAATATGTTGACATTGAGAATTTTGCTTTTTAAATTTTATGAACCAAAAACGTTTACATTTTTGTGCCTACCGTGTTCTAACTAGAAAAATAAATGCTGTGCGTAAATAGACCCTTGTGTAACTCCAAAAGTTTTTAACAAGCTTAATATTCAGTTTATAAATCATAGCTTACGTTACTAAATTTAAAATGATCATATAATAATAAGGAACGTTATATGTCATAAAACCGATCGAATAAGTTTTTCGTGTATATTTTAGTTGCAATATATCGTATCAAAGGCATTTCTTAAACCAATGTTTGCATCAATGGAGGCACAAAATTACTACCTTTTTAACTAAGTCGCAACTAATGATAAACGTTTAAAATATCGCTTACCAACAAAACCGCAAAGCGGAAGCTCAATCCTTACCCCAAACCGAACAAGAGATCTAAATATAGTCGAACCTTCTAATAAACTGAAAGCACGAAAACTGCATTGGCGCAGAATTAAACTAGCTGTCAGAATCAACAGCTCAAAGTAATGGGTGTCGGTGGGCGATTCTTGGAGCGAAGTTAGCGAGTTCACACCTATCGCGGGCAATTAGGCTATCGAAGTCTGCGGGGCAGGCACACCGTGGCACCATCGCACGCCCAAATTGCCTATGCTAAAACTGCCGCTTTTTCTATCTCAATTGTTTGAACTAGCATGACTCGGTGTGCCGGTAATAGGTCGTTGGGTTTCTAGGTCGGTGCTTTTTGGATGATTAAATGTTTTACTTTTTTAACGTTTTTAGACGGGTTGTATATAGACGTTAAAATTACAAAGTCATGGGGCTGTGCTAGAAGTATTAGGAAGGTATTAATCGCATTATTTATCATATATTGTTAAATAACGAGATTATTATGTTCGATTTATTTGCTCACTTTTGACTTATACGATGGCGGCGATGGTCTTCATCTTATAATAGCATTGTCTAGTATTCATATTTTCCAGCGATGGTATTTGTTCTTGTATTTCTAGTAATAAAGTTTCTTTTGATCTTTAGTTATACTAAATTATACTGAGTTATACTAACTCGTTTGGTACTTTTGTGCCAGCAAACTTTGCATGTCTCGTTTAATATGACAATACATAACCTTGATTTAATTAATGAAACGGTTCAATGGATACCGATCCCATTTGATGTTGAGCACAATGGCTGGCGGAAATTACGACAAATCGTGTCGTGACGGGTAATTCTGTTAACATCAGCTCATTTATCACGGGACTTTAGACAGAATATTTAGAAATAGTTTGGCCACTCGCAAACTTCTTACAATTAAGTACTAAAACAGACGCAGCGCAGCCTGGCGTGATGATAAAGATAAATTTGTCTTGCATACACAATTGTAATGGATTTTTATCAATTTTTTTGGTTTGACATTTGTAGGACTCTTACTAATGCATGTTTTACCATTAATCAAAGACGTCTGAATGATTTAGAAAATTCTACTTCCGTTTGAAACGGAAAGAAAGTTTTGATTTTGTCCTTAATTTTATTAAAATCGGTTTAGTAGATAGTCATAGGCTTATACTAATTGTATCGCAGGTTTTAACTTGTTAAGATACAGTGGTCTACAGTTCTTGCTGTCGGATATTTGTTGAAGTCACTTCTAATCACGTTGTTTAGTTATATTCGTCATGTTTAAAATATGGTGTACAAACCAGAGAGCCAGTGCATTAGTGTACATAGACTGATAAATGAACCATTTATTGAAGTCATCGTGACAATCGATTTCTTAAGGATCGAAAAATTTTTTTTTTTCATTTGCCTCAAATACGAGTATATGCGGAACAAAAGTAGTTACAAGTTCTGCTTCATTTGAATATGAAATTAAAGCCTCATATAACTAGAAAATATTCCTAACAGCTCCAGTTTTAGTCAAAGCACGCACCCTACAATAGCTTTAACTATAATTTCTTCTGTGCTTTAGTACATTCATATTAGCGATATAGTACTGTACTAAGACTATAACTCCTACAATGTACAATCAATTTCCAGAGCAGACGACGTTAGGCTGTATGTCATTTCTACCGATTTATACCGTCTTGGTAATAAAGAAATAGCGTTCCCGTACGGTTGATATTTCAGTAAGGATTATGTCTTAAATTCACTGTAAGAGTTATTAATTATAAAAAAAAGAATTATTCATTTATTTCTGACTATTAGTGATGATGATATTAATGATGCGAAAGAATTGTTCCAAGAATACTACTTTTACTAGGAAACAATGCTGGATTAAGAATAGTCTTCTAATAGTAGATTAGTAGCCAAGGGCTGTAAGGCATCAATTGCAGCCCAAGATATTTAGGCGCACGGGCGCCTATAGTTCGAGGGTGCAATTGATGCTTACACCCGAGCTAACTACTCTGCTTTACATCTCGATTGTGAGGTAAGTAGAAAAAAACCGGCATTACAATAATAAAATATTTTAATTGCTGCTTTAGCTTCCATTTTCATTGAGTCGGGAGTGCAGCTTAAATCTTCATCACTTGCAGAACACATGTTTTTTTCCCACTTAGCACTTAATTATAAAAAAAAACCCAAAAACAAACAATAGTTAAAGTAAAAGTTTTCTATTCCCGCCTTTTTTCATCTTTTTTTTTAATTATTTTATTCAAGAACGAAAATGAGCTTCGCTGTTCGATATTTAAAATTGATGACTATTATACTCATACGAAGACAAGGCTGAATAGCGAAGCGACCTCTTTTGTCATTGGGCTGAATGCATGATGTCTATTTCCAGTATGATGGTTAGATGAACGCGAACTTTTTGAAAGAGTGATGTTTTTTTTTGAAAAATAATGTAGCTAGAAAAGCCCTAGGGCTTTTTTTCTTTTCTTATCTTTTCTTTCTTTTTTTTTTCTATAACGACCTACTTAACGAATATGAGAGATGTAAAAGTCTTTTAACTCTTCTTCTTCTCTCTTGCTCTTTCATTCCCCTTTTGCAATACATGGAACAACAGATTCGAAAGCAATCGAAAAAGAATATTTCGAAGTCCGTCTTAAGTGATAATGTTCTCAGCATTTCGTCTAAGACATAATAGTAAGTGTTCCAAATGATGGTATTTTAAGAAGAATAAAACTTTTAAAGGAGAGCGTGTTAGTGACCTATCACCAGACATTTTAGAGTTCATTTCTTATAAGGGCTATAATATCTAACTCGTTCTTGCCTCTTTGTCAATCGTATATTAAATCATGACGACATCATACTTTACGACATTGATTTCACAAAAACAAAACAAGGCGTTCAGGAAAGCTGTGACGAGTCACGCCACGACGAAATAATTCAATATTGTGTATTGCAATAGTACTAGGCGTGTCCATACTGATTTATGGAAGCGTACAATGGTCGTACATTTGTCTTGCTCTACTAGGTTTTAGTATCGGGGTTAAATTAAAAATAGGAACAGGTATTTTTAGAATACAATTTTGTCTTGTAGTTTAACGTCGTAGTTTTTTTTATGAAGTCTTACAAAAAGCTACGTCAAATATAACATTTATAAAACGGGGTGTAAAATAAAGAAAGGTAAGATAGTAAAATTTAACGTATACTAACTTTATTAAGATTCGTTCAGGTTTTTTTCAATTTAAAGAACGTTACGGTAGCTAGTGTCGACAACACGGTTTGAACAGCTAAATATATATTTATTTCACTTCGTTCAATGTACGTACCTACATGCTTCAATATGATTAAGAGCTGTCGTGAATCCACCAACGACCGCGAGTAACCACCTATAGTGATCAGCAAACATTTTGTACCAAAAGCGATACAAATGTCGGTACAGGGGTCGCGTCTCAAGTACCCTGAGCCGCATACTACGATTGCCAGAGTATAAAAATCGTCACTGCGCAGCTGAGGTCAAGGTAGCCTGTGATTGATTATAGCTAGTCTTATCAGTTGTTTCGTCGCGGATATGAGAGTATCGTTGTTACGATTCCAGGTGGTGGAGCCAATCAACCACTTACTGGACACGGTGCAGTTCGACTGCGTGTTCTACTCGCTGGACTGGCACCCGCCCGACCACGTGTCCTTCATAGACAACGTGCACATGCGGGAGCTGCACCCTTCCAGCCCTGTGAGTATACTTGATTAAAACAAAAATATGACCAATATTGCAACACCCATACACACACACACACGCACACACACATACGCTCACTCACACACACACATTTTTTTATAACTATTTTTCCACTTATCTAATATAAGGTTGTTAGAACCTTTAATGACATGTACTCTAATAAGTTTACGTATCAAACAAAATAAAAGTTTAAATGTCATTCACTTAAATTAAGCTATAGCTTTAAACTAGTTAACATTGTTATTAAGTTATAACTTAAGAACAATGTTAACTAGTTTACTTACTAATTAATCATAAAATCATACACTCTTATGAACAAACTGTTTAAGTCCTCAAGAGGAGCAGCACCTACTGCACAAGGCTACTTAGTGTAGGTGCTGTGTACATTGTGATGAGGTTTTCGGTACATAATTAATGTAAGAAATGAATTAATGTTATTAAATTTATATATTTATATTATTATTAATCAATCTTATGTACTTTATAGAGAAATAATTGATTTAACATATTATTATTTTAATTTTTTAAATATTACACTTGGCCGCAGCTCGCCTGAGGTAAAGCGTCGATGCGGCCTAGAATGTGGCACGCTTGCCTAACAGGGACCGATTCTATCGCGCGAAAAGACCGAGAATAGAAAACTCGGCAGCGAATTACACAACCTGACTGTTCGCATAATAAAAGTCCACGATCAATGCGTTTGGTGCGAGTCTTACTTGTACGATTGTAGAAAGTGGATGGCGGAATCAAATTATGTAATTCTAAGGGACACTCTCGGAAATGTACTATTCGATAAAACACCGAAAGGCCAGCCACTTTTCTGCAATACTCAAGGCTTTGAAAGTTAGCTTTGTTTAGAGAATCGTAGCGTATAAGTCTCTAAGCTCTCCTCTCGACAGACTCCAACGCTTCAATCTGATATTTAGTTGAGCCTTCCCAAAAATGCAGTACCTACTCTAAGCATGTACCCACATATTGCTATTTTGAAGGTCAAACTAGAGACAAACAATTAAATACTTAATCAAAAAATTAAGTAAAAAAGTCAATCGCAACCTGGGATTGATTAGTTACATTAACATAAATGAACTTATAATCATCAAATGCGTTAACAAATTTACATGGAGTATAATTCGATTTGGTGACATTAAAATTGTGGGTCAACAGAAAAAGGGGTTGCACTGCAGATATTAAACGTATTTCTAAGTTTCAGCCCTAACTCCTTAACTAGAAGCTCGCGCAAAATTTTTCCCTTCTAATATATATTTTTTTAATTTTTTCATTATTTCCTATCTATAACAACTCCCATGAAGTGTCAAAACGTTTTCACTAAAACTCTACTGCCCATTTGTCTCATGTTTTTTATTTTTTCACGCAGAAATTCTCCCAGTGCTTGATAACCTTCCATAAAACGATTTAATTTTGTTCTTGACCTCGCGGAGTGAAGTTGTCGAAACGGATTTATGACTGCATCGAGCACGCTACTATTGTGATCTCTTTGCATGAGGATGGTAAACAGGACAGTACTGGAATGAAGGCATTATTTAAAAAATTAAACCCTGATAAGTCATCTGTTATATGCATATTTTCTAAATCCTAAGTAACATTACATAGTGGCCTTGTATTTATATATATACATATTTTCTAAATCCTAAGTAACATTACTAGTGGTTTGCGTGTTATTTGCTAATAATTGTGTACCTCTAGAGTTATATTGCACTGAACTTGAAATTATAATATACAATAATAAGTAAGCATTGCCCTTGTACAGAGTGCCTACTTGTCGGAAGTGCATAAGTTGACCGCGGTGTCTTTTCATACAGTATTTTTCGGTGTTATTCCGCATGCATGTTTAAGTTTTCACTTTTGAAAAGCATAATTGAATGTTGAAGACAAAAAAGATAATATTTCTTTTTATTTATTACGGAGAGGCTGTCCAAAATTATATTAAAATGTTTGCCATTTTGCAATCATATGCATCATCTCATTCTCAATGGAACGTCGTGATCAGCCAGTGTCCTGAGCTGATATTCTCCGCTGTCATGAAATAATTCGGCGAACGGCGAAAAAAGACGCCAAGATTCTTACTAGCATAGATAGCGTCGTTGTCTGCATCTGATTAAATTGAAGCCCACATTCTACACCCTATGAACGGACTTTTTGAGGTCCAAGAACACGGTGACAGACTGTTACTTCCGGTTAGCCCAGTTGGTCTCTTATGCGATTGTGGAGTACCTCGTAAGCTGGAGCGTTGTAAAGTGCAGCGCGCGGAAGCTGAACTCTTCGTTCCAGGTTGTTTACGCACGCTCCGCAGCAACAGCGTGGCGATATGTTGGTGTAACGGGATCGGCAGTAGCTGTCTAGATAGCGCAGGTCGTTTCCAAGTTTCATGCCACTGACGGCAGCCCATATTATAATCAATTTAATAAGTTTTGATTGAGTGAGTTGTAAATATTGAATTGTGAATTGTGTTTCAAATAGGTATAATAATGTAGTTTCCCTATATACTCAGGTATCAGCGGACAAGGCGCAGGCGTACGACACGGTGGTGTTCGCTGGACCGCCGCCCATGAAGCAGCGCCTGTGGCCCAGACACTGCGTGCAGGACACCTGGGGCGCCGAGCTGCACTCGCACCTCAAGGTAACGACAATACTTATTAGTCGTGGGATAAAAGAGATATCTCAATAATTTATGGAGCCCCGGGCAGGAAAGTGTACATCATACCATAAATACGTTACAGATTATTAATATTTTATCTATCAACCAAATTTAAAATAACGTAACTTATAGCAGTGTACAAAATTAATTTCGAATCAAAATATTTCCACCTTATTTACGCAAACAGGCGATTTTGGCATTTGTGACGAGTGGTTCAATTGATAGACCAATGTGACCATTGAAGTCAACCTGGAATATACAAATCTTTTAGGGATGCACTACAATTTACAGAAAATGGATAATTTTTTACACAAAGCAGTAGGCAGGTTTCATAAATACATAATATTAACCACATCTTTAGAATTTTTTTGGTAGGCCTACATCGTCATGACTGAAAATGAAACGAGTCCTTTCTATAACTAGACTAAAGCTGGACCGACTTCTTATGTCACGCGGTGCTGATTATGCTAGACCATTCTTAGTCTATCTCCAAAGGCTTCTGCTATTTTTTCAGATCGTTGAGAATGCGATCAAAGTATACAAAGGCACGAACCCTGAAGTCGATTCTTACTCTGTCTTTTGGGACAACAAGAAACTGACTGACACATCACTGAGCACACAACTGCGCGTGCGCGGAGCCACTGACATCTACATCTGCGGACTGGCGTATGACGTCTGTGTGGGTGAGTGTTACACTGACAGCTTAATTATATATGTATCTTATTGATTTATCAAAAGCATTCGATACTGTTTCGATCCCTTTACTCCTCAAAAAGATGAAAATATTGGCATTAAAGGTGCAGCTCTAAGTATCTTTGGAGATTATAGCTAACAAAAAAACAGAAAGCAGGTTGTGGTGGTCGATGGTTATGATTTACAGATTAGTACACTTACTACACTATTGAGTTTTTAAAGGATGACAGTATGAGATAACATTTCATGACATTTTTGTTATGAGATTGATTGTTATGAAATTTATTATTGTATTTAATTTTTAATATTATGTTTATCATTCTATATGTATGTATATATTAATTTAGCTGTTAAGAACTCTTATGTCGTTATACCTGAGGGTGGAGCTAGAGAACTTATATTTCAATCAGGAATGTTATTGTAAGTACCTAGTCTCACAGAACAATAAATCATTTCATTTCATAAATCTTTATAAACTGCCTTTACCATGCTGTAAGACATTGCTAAAGATTGTGCTGAAAATGCCCCTCGACATGTTAAGACGTGGCTGTCGGGCATCATACTAGCACTTAATGTTAGTAAGACTCAGCTTTCATGCCTAGTACATTAGTACTAGTAGTATTAGGGGCTCGGTTTGTGGTGGCATATTAATGCCACCACAAACCGAGCCCCTATATGTAAAGGCACACATCTGCAATCAGCTTCTTGGAACATGTAACTGTCCTGAAATTACACTGGACGCAACGTTAAACTGGAATTACCATCTGCAGTCTTTAAACCCTTGAACTAGAAAACGAATGTTGGTATTTAAGCGCTTAATATGCGTGGCTTCGGCGGAGCTTATGTGAATCGTGTACTGTACACTGGTCGAATCGGCGCTGGCGTACTGCATAACCGTATGAGGTGGTTCCTTTGCTACGAACATGCTCCATCTGGAGCGGGTACAAAGGGCTGTCCTCAATGTTATGTGTGGCAAACCACATTGGCACTCGACCGTACAACTTTATCTCGACTATTCCGTTCTAACTGTGCGTCAGCTGTATGTGAAGCAAGTACTCCCTTAACGCACTCATCATAATACCTGGAAGTAAAGAAGGTAATTACCTGGAAGGTGTAAACACCAAGATACAGGTGCTTCATTGCACCTAGTTTGGTGGCATAGTGTATTTGTAATGTACTTTTAGTAAATGAATGATTGATTGATTGAGCTGTCATGGAGTCTAGATATGCACTTGCACCATACTGCCGTGTGTTACAATATGCTGATGATCTTGCTATATATCCTTGCTCTAAATCTCCCTCAGATACTCAAAATAACATAAATATAGCTCTGGGTTATCTTAACGTCTGGTTATTTAACCACGGCCTATCCATTTCTCCCAAAAAGAGCAGCTTCGTTGTTTTTACCAACAAAAGAGTTATTTCGGATATTGAAGTAGTCTATAGAGATCAACCAATCCCACGAAAGAGTTCAGTAAATTTTTTAGGTTTGTGGTTAGACACTAAACTCACCGGAGTCCCCCATTTTAATTATATAGTTAATAAATGTGAAATAGATATTACCTTACGATCCCTTTCTGGTGGGGTTCTGAGCCGTTTTCGCAAAAATTGCTTTATTACGCTATCATTCGTAGCCATCTAGATTATGGGTCAATTCTTCTAAATTTAGGTAATAAGGAAGCATTAGGCAATCTCACGAAAATCCAGTCCAAATGCCTTCGCATTATCCTCAGAGCCATGAAGTCATCTCCCATAAACGCTATGCAGGTGAA
The DNA here is from genome assembly GCA_947049295.1 of Ligdia adustata. Taxonomy (NCBI): domain Eukaryota; kingdom Metazoa; phylum Arthropoda; class Insecta; order Lepidoptera; family Geometridae; genus Ligdia; species Ligdia adustata. Next base: position 11,957,823 of record OX346231.1, read on the forward strand.
ATGTAGTGAAGCTCCGCTACACTTACGTCGGCCGTATTTAGCTGACCGATTTTTAGTTAGGCTTATCCAAAATATCGACCACCCTCTTTTGCCTAAAATTTAAAAACTATTCTTTATTCTAACAGATCTCAGAACGAGAACTGACAACAACGATCCATGTATTGTTAATAGTTTTATTAAGTATTGTAAACTCCCCATTCGTCTAGTAAAATTTGCTAGCAACCCTCTATTTTCGGTGAGTTTGGAAAACTTAATATATCAACCTAATATTGTATTTAATTTTGGCATAGACAAAGACTCATTAGACCCAGCCAAACTCTTTTTCAACAACGTAAGTGATAAGAGGAATGAATGGTTAACCTTGTTTACTGACGCCTCTAAATTAAATAAATATAGTGAAGTAGGAACGGCGGTTTGGATCCCTAAGCACAAAATTATATTGAGTTATAAATGTCCTCCCATTTCCTCTGTTTTCACTGGAGAAGCAGTAGCCATTCTTGAAGCTATTATATTTGTAAGTTCTCATAATATTAAAAAACAATCATATTTTCGGACTCCAAAAGCTGTCTGTCTACAAGCCATCATGGACAATCAATTTAAATCCAAATCCAAGTTCCCTATAATTCTGAAAGTAAAGAGTGAACTTTTGAAATGTCATACTCTAGGTCTCCAAGTGGTCCTAGTCTGGATTCTTGGACATGTGGGTATACCTGGCAATGAAAATGACGATTCTTGCGCAAAGGGAGCATGTTCAACAGGGAATAAAAACCATTACCACATTTACTGTCATGACCTCTCTGCCATGTGCCTCCCTCAATTATATTCATCTTGGGAATCGTTCCGAAAAAGATCATTAACAGTAAACGGAAAATTCTATAATCCGATTCAACCTACGATCCCCCCAAAACCGTGTTATTTTTTAATTTAAAAGAGCAAACAAGCAATTTCTCCTTCAACCTTCACTATATGCCGACTTAGGTTGGATCACGCTTGCACTCCAGTTTTTCTTCGTAAAATAAGAGTACGTGATCGCTCTCTCTGCGAATGCGGTCTCGATGAAGGCTCTACTAATCATATATTTTTTGAGTGTACAAAGCTTCGCAGCTCCCTATATGATCTGGTCCCCAAGGATATTCCTCGCCCTACTAACGTCCCCTCTCTCCTTCCTCTTGTTTTCTCCCCATTTGTATATTTACTTAGTAACTTTATTGTAGTCAATAATATTAAGTTGTAACATATCTGTATAGTAGGTACTACTAACACTAACATTATTTTTTGTGTGTTTTACGTATATGTATACTTTTTGTTTGTTTCAAGTTACTAACCTCTTTTAAAAAAAAACGGATTCAATTAAGTCACAGTCCTCCTGCGCAAGGACATTATAATTATTTTACTGGCCAATCCTCTAACGTTTGTCTTCTCAGCTCTACACGCGACATTAGCAAATTTACGGCAACGCTGTAGAGGCCATAATTTAAACATTGAATTGAATTTAATTGTCACAGATTAAAGAGAGTAGGGATCCCTGATTCTGTAATAATTGCCGTAATTTGCAGGAGCGACAATAGCGGACGCGCTGGCGATAGGTTACCGCGCCATCTTGATCGAGGACGCGTCGCGCGGCGTCGACCTCGCTGACATAGAGAAGACTAAAGCGACCATTCTCAACAACAACGGGGTCATCGTACACTCAGACCAGGTACACTTTTTTATATATATATTTAATACACAAAACTTAAACTAAACGATCACTAAATAAATACTTCCGTTAACATGGATCTTGTGATGTAAATTTGTGTTTTATAATATACAATTTTAAAACGTAAATAATACATAGAAACTCCTTGCAAAACAACATGTAATACATGTAATTATTTTTTAAACACACGGGCTTAACAATTTTTTTTTTGTTACCCTTAAGTTATAATTATATAATATCGGTTATGTTGGTTCCACAGGAATACAGTAGCCTACGGCACTCTCAAAACATGGTTCTAATTCTGTGCAAAAAACAGCACCCTCAGTTGCTGAAGAGAAGGACTATCAAATAGCACTTGTAGCACTTTTTATTTGTCATAATTTTTCTTTTTTATTTTGTGCGTGTCTGTAATAAGGAATTGATCTATTTATCTATCTACCCTAACAAAACGTATCCGCATTTAAAAGTCGTTATCGGTGAACAGTGTATTAAGTCTAAAGGAGGTCACTGTATCGATCATACTCGTAAGAAAAATGATTGTATAAGCAACAAAGTCAAAGTATGTACATTGCAGGTGCTATCTATGGTGGAGGGACGCGACCGACGGCCCGAGCTCGGATACAAGCTAGCCATGGAACTCAAGAACGCACTCGATGAAAACTAACTCACTTACACACACACACATACACATAACCAACACACACCACTAATAACGAAACACACTACTACCAACATACACACCGCTACAATCACCTTCTAACTACTTGAAGTAGCCTTGCCTGAGCTGTGATAATTTATGCCCGACTGCGAAAGAAGGAGGGTTATGTTTTTCGAGTGTTTAAAATGTAATTTTTGCCCTACAGCCTAAACGGCTTGTCGTATCTTTATGTGAGTGGTGTCAATAGATTCGTCTTAATCGTGGGAGTGAAACATCAAAATTTAAAAAATAGAGATAAATCATGATAAGTTTAACGATTTGGCAGTCGGTTTTTATTTCGAACTTGCTTCTAACCGATTGTTAGTTATTTCTCTTACTTATTTGGTTCATCGTGTGCGCACTCCGCCGCCGATAATAAAAAGTTTAAATGTATGTAAATACACTCTACTACTTCGGTTTTAGCTCAAAATGTTTGCCGAGCGCTACACACACACATACAAACCTATACTTACAAACACACTGTTACTAACAAACACACACTGAAGTATTATTTACATAGATTGCTGATATAAGACTACATATTAATTCAATACTTTAATATTACTATTGACAAATTGTATGTTATTTATATAAAAGTTAAACCCCAATTAAACTAGTTTTACCGTTTACATCGCGTCTAATTGTTGACTAAACGAACTTACCTCAATCGGAGTTCATCATATTTGTACAAATTAAGTGCAAATGAAGATGTTAACTCCTTCAGTGACCGTGTTTATAAGATGATTAATTTTATCATTTAATTTATTTACATATTTTTAATTAATTTATTTTGTCATATTTACGGTAAAGTATAAAAATAACTAAATAAGTTCAGGTTTTTAACGTTATTAATAATAAAACGCAATATATCTGGTAAAACTAGATTAATTTCAAAGGTTTGTCAAGTATATTTTTATAGCGCTCTCTTTATATTGTTTTTGATGTGATTTGGTTATAATGTCTAGGAAACCCTGAATATTTAATGACAGTAGTTAAAATTGTTAAAGTACTCTAGCTACACGACAAATAGAAGCTTTATCGTTGAGTACAATCTCTACCAACTTTGCATTGTCTAAAGAGTATTCCAACGCTGCACAAAAAATATATTAAAAAATTACAAACTTACTCAACTGCTTTCAAAAAGGTTTCTATAAAAAGAAATGTAAAACATTTACTTTTTTTTTGTTAGTAATTCATTTGATTAATAACAACATACAATAAAAAATAACTTTACATTCTAACGCTTAACTAAAATAAATCTACAAAACGCCATAACTTCGGTATGGAATATACATTCCAATATGTTACTATTTTCCATATAAAGATATGGAATGATATGAAGGAAGTCTTTTTCTAACAAATCTTATGACATATATTTAAATACACAGCATTCTAGAGCTTTTAAATTGTTAAGTAATTTATTAAAGCTAATATAATATATAGATAGATAAGATTATTTATTTTGTGGAGCACAAATTAACTTAAAATAGTTTGCCTAAATGACAAAATGCTTTTACATCTTTAACAAAATGTTTGGGAACGTAGTATTGTCACAGGGCGGACGCTACATGATCGTTTCATACTAACTTGAACTTGATACTTCATATCAGGTGAGTATGACAGATGGAGCGGACAAGTGTCCCTTCTATACGTAGACTCTTCAATTTTAAACCCCTCCCTAAGAAAAAAACGATCATGGTTTGAAGACCTCCCTCCACATTGAACGGATCTCGTAAACATACCCATACCAGAGAACAACAACGTGTAACAAAAAGGTGTGACAATATTCAACAATGTTAGTCTACATGTTGTTGTTCTCTGGTATGGGTATGTCTACGAGATCCGTTCAATGTGGAGGGAGGTCTTCAAGGGAGGGGTTAATAATTGCAGAATTGTGTGACGGTCTAGGGGTACCTACGTTCCCTTAGTGATAAGCGTAAATATCAATTTTAAGGTACCATACATTTTCGCAAAGTTTGTAATAGTTTTTAAGATGTGTGAATTGTTATTTTGGGTTTGGAAGAGTTAATTTTAATTTAGTAGGTATTTAAAGAAAAATAGTACAAATTATAGATCTTTACGATGTATCGTGTAATGTTCCTAATTTATATATTTATTTTGAGCCGAACTTTAATCTTAATTTGTAGTTATTTTCTATTCAAAAGTAACGCAGTTTTGGACAAAATTAAGAATTCTCAAATAATTTGAACTGTGACAATTTTACAAATTTAGTTTAAATACGTATTTACGTTCGTATTAGTTTTATTATTTATTATATTATGTTGTTATCATTGTATTTTTTTTTAATTTATTTTGTTTATTTAGCGCATGATGTTTACAATAATATTGTAAGGTCGTTGTGTACTCGTACTTAACTAATAATTTTAATTTTAAAGCCGTAATCGATTGTGTCACTCTCCATCGACGCATGGTTAATAGTTCACAATTATTAGAAATATACAAATCTGAGGGACATCAGAAATACATTTAAAATATTTCATTATAAAAAATAGGAATCTTTTAAATAAGTAATACTCTTATTATACATTAAAATTCCACATATCTACGATATCATGTAACCGATATAAATGATATTAATTTATAATGTCAATAATTTAAAAAAATGTTTTTGTAGTAATCTGCTTTTTTAGAAGTTTGAATAACGTCTAAATATACAATTGGTACGATGGCAGCCTTAGTTTATTGAAGAGAGATTGCATTTGCTGATATCCCTAGTTACTCTTCATTGAAAAGTGACACTAATCAAAAAAAATTGTTAAATAATTCTGCTGATAGGATTAAGTTAAGGGATCTCTAGGATTTGTATGCACTATAAGAGCACCTAACGTTAGACATTCCTTGATTGTTAGTTATATTATATGTAGTTGTAAGGTCTTGTAGCGCAGGTCAATTTCCACTATATAAAAAGACGGGTTTTCACGGGTACCTGATTGTTGGAAAGGTCCAACTATAGTCAGTGCGACACGTGTCACCGTTGTAGACACGAACGACTCATTTCATCCCTGATGAAGTTCACCGAATGTGAACGAAACTATAGTTGGACCTTTCCAACAATCAGGTACAAGTGAAAACCAGACTTCTTAAACAATATGAATCAAACACGCGTTAGTTATTTATATCTATATATTTCACTTTTGTTCACCTAGGTCACTCTTATTATAGGTAAAAGTACGCTGGACTTCAGATTGTCATAATGACAATTAATCCATTTGATTTCTGCCATTTTGGCGCTGATGATGCAATTAATATGATTGATGGGATAGTGTGAATTTCGACACAAAAATAACTATCATTTCCTAGTGAATATTTAATCCATATAATAGACGAAGAAGAAGTACTATATAGAATCTCAACACGCGTGGCCACTATATTACTTCTCGTTCTAACAAAAGGTATTGGCCATAAAGCTATACCTAATTTCACCTGGACTCCATAGGGAAAATCGGACTAAAACTGACTAAACTAATATTTCCTTTAATAATATCCATCCTTTTCTTACTTGTGGAAACAAAAAGAGAGGAGACAATTTTAGAACTGTCAAATTAGGTTAATTTAGTAAGTTTTGTCTGACAGAATCGGTTCGTTGTTTTGCTAGCTTCTGTCAAATTTGACAGTTGGCCAAGCAAAAATCCGACCACGTTTATAAGGACGGAACATCAGCATCTCTCTCTCTCTTTTTCACTAGTAAAACATAATTATAGCATCTCGTTTTCGCAAGCTGTGACGTATCTTATTGCAATTTTAGTAGTACTTCTTCCGAGTGTCAGACGTCAGTGAGCTGGGTGAACAAAGTGCGCTCGCTATTGAATGCAATCCATTAGTACCGTAGTTAATATAGGATGGTATATAAAGAATATCTAGTGTTTTCCCGCTTTCTCTTGATGTCAGCGTGAGAAATCGAATATATTGTTTTTTTTTGGTGTGATTCCTCCTCACCACCGCCACACCTCACCTTATTATTTCTCTTTCTCTTTGTATCTGACTTCCTCGACACGTGTTCCGCCTTAGCACAAGGCATCCTCTGTAGATGTTGACTCTTCAAGCGCTCGCTCGCTTGAAGAGTCAACATCTTAAGTCAAAATATTTTTCGATTTCTCACGCTGACATCAAGACAAAGCGGGAAAACACTATATATTCTTTATATACCATCTTATTATAAATTGATTTCCGCAAAGTAATGCCTGGCTCCATTAATTAGTACCAGAGCTATTATATCTTGTTTGTCAAAGAGTAATGTTTGGGTAATAAGAAGTGTTAATATGAATTCCTGTATCCTGTAAGGAAGTGCTCGTTAATTTCTTATTTATTTTTGTGTAATTCCTTGTAATATAAATGGTTGTAGGTACAGTCAGATCGGTAAATATATCATTAATTACCTATTTCAAAACGTGTAAAAAGAAGGTTATTAAATATGAACAACTTTCGCATGGTTGTAAATTTAAAAGACTTCTCGTTGTTCGTCTCACTCTCAACACAATCTCAACAGAGGTCCAAGTCTTTTATTTGAATTGTTTCAGGTAAACAATTGCATTTCGTCATAGTGGTCGTTTTGACTTAGAATAGGGTCAAAGTTAATATCAAACTTAATGCTAACAGAATACCAAATTTACAATAAACTACTTTTATGACTTAACACTTGTGACACTAGATGTAAAGTTTTTCGTGTATATTTGATGTTTGTGTGTCTGCTATAAAGAGTTTATTCATTCATACATTCATTATGACGCAATGCGATCGTAAAACTATTCAAATATCATACTTGGGCCTCAGTTTTTAGAAGATTGTTTCTTCGCTAAGCTTGTTCCTATGTACGTACATGTACAGGGTTATCGACTAAGGGTGTACTAAGCCAAAAGGGCATCACTGTACCATGTGGTCCCATAGTAAAAGTTGTTCATAGTATAGAGTACAATGATGTAGAAGGTATATTAAATTTGTTTGTTTATTTAATTGCCCTGTATTTCTGATGCTGACTGTCTGTATTGTTGTGATTGTTTGAGATCGATGCATTTTAGATGTGATAGCTTAGATAAATAGTTCCTCTTTTATTTCTTGTAATAAATGCACAGTAATTTATTCAATCAGTGTTTTATTTTAAACATGGCGTCAGTTGCTAGTCATGTGTTCCGGAAGCAGTATTAGAAATTTAGCTACTGGTGCTATCGCGGAGAATTAGCGATCAAAGAAGTAAAACAACAAAAGAAGATGTAAGAAATCTTGGTTTTGTTTTGACAGTTTACCACTTCAACTCTATCAAAACTATACTAAGATTACTTGCACTTGTTTCACTGTTTTCATCGTTAACTGTAACTGGTCTAAAGTAGGTGATGTCGGCCTCTAACTTGGTTACATGATAAAACATTCATTGGTAAAAAAAACAAAAATATGCAAGTACATAAATCATATTCTAAAAAGAAAAGAATGTCTATTGTCCCTATTCATGAGAAACCAGTCCCCTCGAATGCTAAAAGGATTGCCACGTTCTATGGTCATTTATGAACGACATAAAGCCAGCATTCTGAAGACCATAATGTTAAAACATAAATAAAACATTAAAATATTGTGCAATATCACCACACGAGTTTTCCTTAGAAATTAATTTAAAAAAACTACAGATTAAAAATAAATATATATTTATTAAAATCAAACAATTCAATTGTAATGAAACTACGATCACAAATAATTACAAGTAGGTACACCTAGACACTACCTATATATACCTAGACAGCTAGACTACTATTGAGCATTCCACAACCTAGGTACTAAACAGAAACGTTGCATACGTTTACTAATTTTGAGGAATCGTCAGTAAATCTGTGTTGCCAGAATATGCGATAATTATGTTATTAAAAATAAAATAATTCATTAGTTGAAACTTCGAATCAAATAATAAGTGAGGAAATGTAACTGCGTAAAAAAACCTAACAAAAGTAGAGTCCGAGTAGGCGAAGTTCAAAAGCCGTGTCCCACAGGTTCACAATGAGTTTCCGCTCGGATTCGAAAACTTTGCAACACGATTTAGAAGAGTTCCTAACTTCTTATTTATTCGTAAGGTTGAAATAATGCAATACTTGCATAAATAAAATTGCGTTGCAGAAACGCAATTGTTCAATGTTATGTCATATAAGATATCCAGTATGTACATGGGGAGGACAAACATCATTCGCATTTATATGCAGTAATAACAAGTTTGTCACAGATTAAAATAACATCGTGATTTAAATATCAGTAGTAAATTATCGCATACGAAATGTTTATATATGTGATATTTTTACAGTAACTGATTGGTAAAGAATAGTAGGTAAGGATTCCAAGTTTCAGCTGTTTGTGAGATCTGAATAGTTCTAGTATCTGTGGGTCCTGAGTAATTGCTTTAAACATAGGTTTGTGCCACGCAATGGTGCGTTGTCTGCACTAATAAAAAAATACAAATACTCGTATGTCGTATACTATCGTATCATCAAGTCATATGGCCTCGGCAAATTAGGCATTCGCATGCAAGGCCCCTCGGAAGTAGGGTATTCTCCTAAACTCAAATCGTAGACTGAGGAGTCATTATCATCAGCCTTAGATAATAAGTCAACAACGTCACATTGTAAAATATAATTGAAACAGATAAGGCACATGTATTGTATCTATGTAATGCAAGTCAATGGCATATAAATAACATTATTTATGCTTATGCATAATAAAACCACACATTCATTATCATTTACTAATCTAATACCCTAAAAAGGACGGATTAGTCGTGATCAATTTGAATAAAGTCAATTCTTTGAGCAACCAGTGCAAAATATCTTTAGACATGGAAATCCTATCCAACCTAAAAATATATATTTTAATACCACCTTCTTTTATGAATAATTTCTAAGAAGGTATATAACAAAATACAAGAAATCACAATACATATATGTACACAAACTAAATTAAGGATTATTTAAAGTTTCCAGCGTGTCACAACATAGGTTTTTTATGAATAGTGCTGTTTACACAATTTAAATTATCCCTCGCTCATATATATTATGTGCAAAATAACTAGCTATTAAATAAAAAAGAGCTCTAAAGCAGCACACCCACAAACACATCACTAGTAATAATTATCATGGAATAAAAACCCAAACTAACTCTGTACACTACTTAATCAAGCAGCAGTTATGCTAGAGATGACTTGTCGTCCGAGCTTCTCAGTGATGAAGTCAATGATAGTGAGCACCAGTTCCCGCCTGCTGGCCGAGCAAGCCATGAGGATGTCCACAGCTCTCACAAAGTCACACGCGTCCAATCCCCGCAGGAAGTTGAATATTATGTACGGGAGCTCTTTCAGGCGCTCTTTCACTGTCGACCAGATCTCACTCAGAGACACCACAGCTGGAAGTATAGGATATTCTGTTATTGTTATATCAAAAGGTTTTTTTTTTACAAATATGAACGGTTCTTTTGGTTTAACTAAAGCTACATAACTGTGGCTGTGCTCAAGTTCTCACATTAATCATAAAAAGCTATTTTTTGGCACTTTATAGAATTCCTGTTCAGATAGCATAACGGTGACAGCCTTAACAGAACATCAATATTGCTGGCTGTATTAGAGCTCCATACTAAATGTATTATAATAATAAGCAATTTAAACTGAAATATTTTTCTTCAGATTTCTATATGTCTCTGATTTCAGAAAGGCATAGGCCTCCTCCACTGTAGTATATCCAGGGCCACCTTTCTCCAGTTGGATCCAGCAGTTAGCTTCAGGGCATCTTCCCATCTCTTGAACTGTTTGTCTCTAGTACACTCTCCATCTCTTGGGTACCACTCCACAACTGCCTTGCACCATTTTTCTCTGGGATCACATAAAATATCGCCAGTCCATTTCCACTTCAGTAGGTCTATTCTCTCAACAGTATCTTTGAGCTTAGTCTTCTGTCTGAGGTTGTCACTTCTAAACCCAACGATTCTCTTGAAACCTGTCATACTTCTCTCCATGACTTTTTGATATTTGGCAAGTTGGTACTAGTCTTTACTAAATCTATTATTACTTACTGGAGACCCCGAGTCCTGTAGCTCCCCCGATCCCAGCCCCTATAGCAGCCCCGACTCTGCCCCCTGCATACCCGCCTAGAAGCCCGCCAGCGAACGCCATCGCTCCTGTCAGTACTGCTGTATCGCGATCCCATACTATCTGTATTCTGAAGGTGTCCGCTGTGAATATATTTCACTTCTATTAAATACCTACCTTAACATATTACACTACAAAAAACAGTAAGTATTTTAAGTATTAGCACACAAATTGACTTTTACATTTTATCACATAATAGGTATTAGGTACACAAGGTATGATAAAATGCATAAGTATTCTTGACAAAGTACATATTATTAATCCATTTATATGAGTAGGCCAATACTTGAGACATTTACTAATATGTAACTTATTTTGTGCTGCATTTGTCGTATTAATCCTCGTCAAAGACAAATTTTAATGCAACTTAGTTTAGCATCCAAATATATTTTTAATAATTGGGTTAGAAAGAACATAATACTAAACTTATGTACCGAATTTCAGCAAGATCTGCTCCATTAGGTTGGGGTCAAACCTGACATATGGCTGCAGTTCACACATTTTTGTTTAAAACTAAAATACTGAAATTCTGCACTGCAAGAACAATCACCAGGGAGGATAAAAATAGAGACTGATAATTGGCAAAAACAAACCAAACCAAAAGTTGTTTTTCATAGTAGGTATACACTATACATACAGTACTGCTCTATGGTGTTGTTGTATTGGAAGTCAGTTTTAGGGTTGCCGTAGTTATATCAATCTAAAAATTGCTGTAATTCAGGCGAAAAGTAAAAAATATCGGGCCATATAAAGTCATCTTTCATAATCCATGCCGGCCGTGGAACATCACTGAACCCAATACAGGGAATTATATTAAAATTCATTTAACCATTGGTACAAAACCCATACAAAATAGGTAAATTATTATTTTATAAATAAACTGACTACTGACTTTCATTACGGCAGGCGTCGCAGTCGGTAGAACTCATTCAATTATTTCGATTTAAAAAACAAACCTCTTGATCGTATTTGATAAAATTAAAATTGGACCACATAGGCACACTATTAAAACAAAAAAAAATCATGTCGGTGAGCCCGTCTTCGAGAAAATAGATAAGAAACGTATGTAGTAAAAAAGCAGCAACTACCTTTCTATTTTTTGAAAGTCGGACAAGTCGGTAGAAAACCTTAATGCTGTAGGTAATTTTAGAATTAAACATGGCTTTATTCGCTTTGCAGTAGCGTTCTCTCACTAGTGTGCTTCGCAGTAAAACTAGAAGAGTGAGTAGGTACTGTAAAACGTGGATTATAGCACAGAAAAATTCTAGTCTTGAATCTCAGAATAATAATAGCGGGGTTAGTAACGAACTCTGTTTTTTGACCGAGCTAGCCATAGCGAAGCATCACTGCTTCAAGTATAGCAATTTTTGTTTTAGTAAGTCTTCTGAAATAGGTCCTATTTCTAGATTTCTTTAAGTTGTCAGTTTTGATTTGGGCTATTTCTCCCAAATAAGAAGGAAGTACACGGCGCCATATCTGCTGTCCTCTTATCTCTTGTAGGGAGACCCAAGAAAATGTATTTCTGTTTGTCCCTCCTGAATATATCGCAACGGGGGACAAGTATGAAAAAGACATTCCTCCGTTCTCTTATTTTACATAAGATGACGGACGGCAAGTAATGTAATTTTTACCCGACTGCGAAAGAAGGCTTATGTTTTTCGAGTGTATGTATGTTTTTAGCACGCCCAAAAGTCTGAACGGCTTGTCGAATTTTTATGCGAGCGGTGTCAATAGATTCGCCTTCACCTGCAGATGGTCATAGGCTATAATAGCTGTATGCCGCGATTTCAGTTGTTAAGATATGTCTAAATTTCTTGCAATCGGGTTTTTCAAAGTCACTTCCAACCACTTGTTATCAATGAGATTTAATGTACTATGTAGTAGGTATGTCAATGAGTTTTATGAGCACAAAATATACTTGTGTAAATCATGAAGTTGGATAAATTTCTATTCTTACTGATTTATTACATGTTTTGTGTGTCTACAATAAAGCGTACATCTATCTATCTGATACCATTACACACACTCTGGTTACTTAATAAAATAAAAGATTTATTTTATAATTAAAACTTTATTTATTATTCTTATACTTTATTTTTAAGTCATATTTATTTTAGTCTACATAATATCATAACATCCATCAGAAAAATATCTATCCAGTAGATTCCTATAAGCATCACAATAATTATTTTAAGATAATATTACCCATCACAATAATTTCACGAGTCCAACTCTTACACTAAACATCATTGTATTAAATATCTTATTATCTAACAAGACTTTCTAAACTAAAACTACTTCTTGTCATAAGAGCTATTTGCTTTTTATATAATATCTATCACTTAGTCTAGATTTCAAAGCTAAGGAGTAACTCATCATTAAATAAAATAGTTTAGGATTTATACACTAAACTCAATATATGCTCACACATGTAAATAACCAATGATAATGCCAATAAAAATGTATGCAATGTATTTGTTAAAAATTAATATAACAATAAAATGAAATAATTTACCGAACAATATTAACTTTATATATTAAAATTTATACAAATTATAATTATTGAGTAAGATCAAGTTCATACATAATATAATTAGCATGGATTTAAAATGTCATAAAAATTCTACTTCAACATCTTCTTTACATGTCATATTATAAGAGTTATAAAAACTGTTAGGTCGTGATAATTACTATAACTAAACTTAAACCCAACCTTTAAGCGGCAGTGAGACTGGACAGTACCTTCTTACCGAGCACACTGGAAGTAGTTTCAAGGACCAGCATTGCTAGCTGAGTAGAGACACTGCTGTTACTCGTGAGGAACATGGCTGCACGCTTGTAATCTTCCAACCCCAGCCCAGCGAGGTAGTCATACACCATCTCCATCAAATCATGGAGTTTGGCTTTGATGTCCTGCCAAATGTCGCGCATAGACACCGCTGTAACAATGACACAATGGAGTGAAGATCATGAATACAATTGTTAAATAGTACCTATGATTCATGCTTGAACACATTTTCAGAGTAGACTTGGGAATGCAAGTACCATCTACACAAACATGGTGAACTAGTTACTATTGGCATAAAAACTATAGGACTGATACATTAAATAAATCTAATCATGTCTAGCTAAGAGATACTTAAGTCACATGAACAAAAAAAAATTGAAGTTAAGATTTTATTTTAATAATGGCCTGATCCATATCATATTAATTATATTTATGTATTTCCATGTTTTGGGACAACAGGATGTGTCACTAGATGAGAAAAAATCAGACAGACCCAGGCAAGGAAGCATTCTAGTAGACAATCTCATAAAATTATTTTTGTTTTGAGGGTAAGTCAAGATCAAAAAAAATTTAAATGTCCCGTAAAAGTGGAAAATTGGTAAAATATTAATTTTAAATGCTATGATTTTGGTAAAAAAATAAAAGTAAAATACTCACCAACAACTCCTAGTCCACAAGCTCCCCCGATGGCTCCGCCGACCGCAGCTCCGACTTTCCCGCCATAATGTCGGCCGATGAGGCCTCCAGCCAGCGTCAGCCCCGCTGTTACCAGCAGAGCGCCCTTAGCGCGGTCGTCACTCATTATTACACGGAAATCAAACTTATCACTGATGCTAAGAATTATGTTTTCTATAGAAGTCGGATCAAACGGCAATGCGCACGAGTTTGACCGTGTCGCACACACTTCGAACTCTCCATCGGATTCAGAGTCAGAATAATAATCCGTACTCATTTTGTAATTTTATACGAGGAAGACACGACGCGATTCTCGCAGTAAAGCAATAAATAAAATGGTGAGTGGCAGAATTAGTTATAACACACTAATACTCTGTTAGTCCTCTTGTATGCCAGCCTACCTGCTAATCCTGCTATCAATTCAAAGGGAAGCCCCCAAAGCAAAACTATAGAAAAAACGATAATGTACAACTAGATTTTGGTTTGACTAATAAAGTACGGCCAAAATGTCTGACTGATAATAAGTAGCGATACATGGCCATTACCTCCAATTTTTGGGCGTGTTATTCATAGATTGTAGTACGTAAAACAAGGAATTTATATACAATCAAGTAATTTGTATATACAAATCTAATGAGTTTCATTAGAATTTTCTGTACCTGAAACCAGTTTTGAAAAATAATAATTATTATTTATTTGATTTATTGTTTTTGAAACGAGTTTTGAAGCTTCTGTTTCAAAAATAGCGGAAAGGTCAACTTAACCACCTGATATTTTATATCACACAGAATATAACCAATTAAGAAATAAAAAAAGGCTCTGCCAATTGGGCATAAAATGTATTGCAAAGTGGAAAATACTGGTTTTATAAAATCAGCGCGTGTTTTTATAAATGATATGAAAAGAAAATTTGCCTGGGAGACTAGGTGAGAACATAGGTCTTATAATATATATAGTTTACATACAATTTGAGCTCTAGCTCTGCCCACATGGCATACGGACATGGTGTGAGTACTTATAAATATAAATAAAATAATTAATGAGTCACTACAATATATAAAATTAATTTTAAACTCTCTGTAAAATAATCAAATAAAATTACATAAAACATTTCGGTCAAACATGTACAATAATAATAGTAATAATAAAAAACCGTTAATAGATAAAAATTTACACAAATATTAAGTTTCGTTATTAAATAAAATATAAGTGTACCTTGATGTAATGCAATGATAACGACCAATACTTTAAATAAACCTATCATTCAAACACTCATCAACTGTAGGCTTTGTTTACAAGAAAGTTATTTAAAGCATCATTGAAGAGCTTAATGTCGTGTTAGATTTGATAGATTTAGGTATTTTATTAAAATGGTCAATGCCATACAGAAAACACACTATGACTAAGCGCAGCGGTTCGACGTTTCAAAACGCGCATGGTTCCTTCATGTCGATCACCCACATCATACATTCTGAAAAGCTTAGGATTCGATTTTATGAAAGTTGCGGTTTCGCTGATGATCATGCAAGGCAGAGTTAAAATCTTTGACCGCTTAAATTGCTTTTTGCAGGAGCTTCTTTTTTTATTTCACAAATGGCTCTAACACATCATTTTTGCGCTCGGAATGCCTTTAAGTTCAATTTAGCTGTATAGTAGCCCCAAAATATTACTTCATAACGCAGGATTGACGAAACGTGTCCGTGATAAGCTGTTAATAAAGTGGTCTCATAAACAACTTTTCGCATTTGGAAAAGTGTGTATGCAAATTGAGATAGTTTTTTGCAGACATTCTCAATGTGTGATTTCCACGTTAACTTATGATCAATCTTAAGTCCTAAAAACGTGGCTCTTTAATTTCAGTAACTTTTTTACCATTATATTCTATATTAAGATGTGACGGGTTATTGTATTTAAGTCTAAAGTACATTAAGTATGTTTTGTTAATGTTAATTTTCAGGTTATTGCAAGTACCACTTAGTTACAGATGTCAATATTCTATTAATGTCAGTTTGCATGTCCGTCAAGTTTTTGTTATTAAATAATATCGTACTATCATCTGCAAATAACGTCATTTTATTGTCAGTAACATTTATATAGACGAGGAATAGTAATGGCCCAAGAACGCTTCCCTGGGGGACACTATATTTGATCTTTCTTTCTTCTGATCTGCGTGTCTTAGTTGTTGTGGTTTTCGGAGAAATTCTACCTATTTTCTGTGTTTTGTAGTCTATGACTCAGGTAAGATTTCAGTAGATTATGAGCGTTACCTTTCACCACATATTAAAACTTTTTTTTTAACAAGATTTCGTGATGGACGTTATCGAATGCTTTTGACATGTCCATGTAGATTGCAACTAGATTTTTTGCTGTCGAAGCTTGTCACATAGCTGAGAACTGGTGCTATAACGATAGATACATCTTTTACAATCATTGTTGTGATTCCATCTGACCTCACGCTAGTTGTATTTTTTAGCCCATCTATGACTTTATCAAGTCATTTGGGATGGTCAAAAAAAGCGATTCAGCTTGTGTGGAGCTGCAACTAAATTGGCCATCATTGGTTCGTTTAGAATCGGCTGTAGCGACAGTTGCAAAGTAGTCATTGAAGTGGATTGCTATTTTACAGGGGTCGGTTAAGGTTTTACCCTTATCGGTGATAATTTGTGTAATTGACTCCCTTGGATAGTTAGCCCTATTTTTATTGATTACTTCCCAAGTTGCTTTCGATTTATTGCTTGCGTTTTTGATGTGGTAATTAAAATATTGTTAAACCTGGCTGAACCAATTTTTCGGGTGAAAATGACCGATTACGAGGATTCAAAATATGAGTTTAGAAGATACGGATTATCAGGGCTGAGAATATCAGCTGTGAAATACAAGTTTTCAAATATTGCAACATGCTGATAATGGCCAGTTCGTGAACATGAAAGTTACCAGCTTATTTCCTTTCTTGACTTTTTTACTAATTCACGTTTGATCACGTTTTTTTTTCTGTCATAAAAAACACCTCAAACTCGTAGATCGCCTCTGTTTTAAGCTTCTGACCTAACCTTTCCATTTTTATTCTGTAAGCTGAAATATATCGCTAATTAGTAGTTGTCCAATAGTTATCAGGTTGGACAATACAGCCGTGAATTATTGGCACGGTTGATAACTGGCATTCAATAAAGCGCATCCTGGATTGTCTGACTGATGATTTATTTAATAATATGTGCCATATTAAATATTATCGTTATCATTATATAATAATACTGCGTACTCTTCCTTGACCCCCACCTGTCGGGCTTTCCTCGCCCCGCACCCGATCTGTAGTCCAGATTGGACTTGGACGCAATGGGGCACCTCATCGCACGCACGCGTATGTTACGATTTCGTTTCTTGCATCAAACAAGTGGTTAGAAGACTGCTCAATCGTTAATCCTGTGTATCATCGTTAATTATTTTTTTATTTTGATTTATCAGTGTAGTCTCACGACTGAGATGAATCTATTGACGCCACTCACATAAAAATACGACAAGTCGTTTAGGCTAACAAAACTTTTATTGTTAGGGTATGCCAAAGAAATATACATACATACATTCTAAAAACATACCCCTCTTTCTTTTGCATTGGAGTAAAAAATCGTCTTGTGCAGATTGCGGTCTTGTAAAGATGGCTATAATATGTAACACATTAGGTTTCGTACGGAAAGGTGTGAATTCAATTTATGATTCACGTTTTGTTATTTATAAATGAATAATAGATAAATTATATTACTAGTAGCTCTGCCAATGGTTGGTATACCGAGAACATACTTTTAGCAACGTTATCTTGAAAACTTCTTGACCGAGTTCAAATATTTCTAGACTTGAATCAACGACGCTTCGTTTGGTTTGTCATTCATATATAAGAACTTTTAGTCATACTGATTAACAGATGATAGCAAATTTTGCTACAAATTCAAGCAAAGACGCTCTGCTCGGCTGGTTACTTGTTCATACCAACATAAAGACAAACATATCAACGCATTCTGATAGACAAAATCTTATTTTGCCAGACTAGAAATAATGACGCTCCTTTCGGTTATTAATTCACGCAGACATCCCCAGATATAACACACGTATCAGTTCCTGCACAAAAATGACATCCCGAGCAGTCTGTTTAGTAAGCAGTTATGCCGCGGATGTTTGTATGGAGAATTCACCGAATGTTCTCTCCGTAAGCCCGTACTGCTCGATAAAAAACACCAGATGCATTTTATTGGTACCAGGGTACAATATATGGGTTGGACATTATCGATCGGATCATTCAAATCTGAAAAAAAATATTGGTGTAGGTATGTCAAACTAATAAGAGGATACGACATATGTATGTTTACTCGGTTTTCTCCTAAACTATTAAGTTGAGTTTCATACATGTTTCATACTATCAATGTAGGTCAGATGTATTTCTGTAATGATTGATTTGTGTTCTTATGTACAATTCAGAGTGTTTGAATAAACTTTTAAACGAAGGCTGGTATCTTTGTTTTTGCAATTTCAACTACTAAGTCACTCATGGATAACAATACTCGTATCTCAGTCGCTCGGCGACTTGCTATCGAAAAACAGCTTCTACGTGAAGAAATGTATATTGTACATGCTTTGAAGACCGTAAAGGAAGAGCGCTTCGCACTCCAGGTGAATATGCTACATGCCGCACTTTAGCCTTACTAACTTCCATAAATTAGGTTTCCAGGTTTCTAGTTATTATACCTAAGTGGTATAACTAATATATATTTTTATTTAATTTTCCAGAGGGAAGGGACGGATCTGCTTTGTCTGCTAAAAGAAGTTTTGAGGCAAGGTTTGTAAAGTTATTGGCTAAGTATGGAAGAGATTGATCACTTCCATACTACCATGATATATTTTGTACATTTGCAGACGACTTACCCATAGATATTATTTAGAATAATTTGTTTTTTAAAGGGAAACCAAGGAATTCACAAGAACAGGATGTTGATGAGCAACAAGTAGAAACTACACAGAACTCAACGGCGAAAACTGAAGATACTGAATTGATAGATGCTACTTCAACATTACTTGACGAGTTTAACACTGCTGCACTGGATGAAGGGGTTGGCAATGAAGTGGAATTAAATTTGACAGTGCCCCGTCATCAGTACCATGGTAACTATAGGAGTATCACCTTGTAGTAGTATAAGAGGTCATATTTTATATAAAAGTTATTTATATTATTTAGGACTCATCTCGGTGACTCATCAGGGTAGTGATGTTGAATGTTTATAGTCACTTTATGTCAAGCTACACACTTATCACATCCTAACATGCTAAGTTGTCCCACTGTGTCTTTAGTTTCTCTCAATTAACAGAAATATAAAATAAACCTAGAAATACTAAATTAATAGATATTTGACCTACTTAAAGAAAGTGAAATAAGGCAACATTTGGAAACTAGACTTGTATACCTACCAATTTATATTCTATAGATTATGTGTAATGCAGGCCACTTATAATTCATTCTAATACTGATATTTGTATGTACCTTTAGAAAATATAGTTATATTTAAGATCCTCAACTAAATATATATACTAAGGTAAAGGTAACTCGCATTTATTGATATGTTTTATTTTCCAGATGAAAATCTAGAAGAATTTGAGGAGAATGAAATGGATGATGACTTTTTGATAGAAATGAGTATGCTTATGAATGGAGAGAACCGTAATGAGTGAAATACATGACTGCACTGTGAATGAAAACTAACAGAGCTTTCAGATAAAGATCCTGCCAGCGTAAGGCACAATTGAGAAATGACAGGAGGATTAAAACAAGTCTCTTATAAGTGTTATTAGAAAGTCTCATATTTGACTTTTTTCCAGAAAGTAATCTACATTTTGAAAAATCTTTTACTAGTAGAGTATCCAGAGTGCCATAGACAATATTTGATTCCAGACAAGTGTAGTGTTCACATGGATTAATAATGTTACCACGGTGACACCATGATGTGCAGCTAGTTACAAATAAAGTTGTTAATAATAATCAAAATAATAAAGTTCATACTAAAAATAACAGATTTTTATATCCACTTTCTTCCGAGTTATTTACAAAAAACTGATGAAAAAGAAACTCATATTTATGTTAAGACAGTCTTAACATAAATATGAGTATGGGTCTTAAGTTAAGACCATCAGGTCACACCAACAAAAAACATGATTATATCTGTCATCTGTAAACCATACCAAAAGCAATCTATTTTTTACGAGCTTTTGACGAGAATGTCATTCGAGCTGAACTTTTCTTGTATTTTCAAAATACTAGAAACTTAATTATTTTATTTTTATATTTAACTGTCTGTCTGTCTGTTTCGCTTTCACGCCAAAACTACTAAACCGATCTGGATGAAATTTGGTGCACAGGTAGATTGGACCCCGGGAAAGGACATAGGATACTTTGAAACCAACTTCAAAAAAGTAGTTCCCCCATTATATCTATAATCCAATGGGGAACTACGCGGGTGAAACCGCGGGGCACAGCTAGTTCTAAATAAAATAACAAAATTAGAAGTACGTTATTTTCCATTTGTATTTCCATTATCGTAATAAAAATGGGGAGTCAAAAATTTGAAATTGAGTTTATAAATAAAATAGCCACAAGCATTATTAACAAAGAATTTAATAAAGTTTGTCTTACATTAAGATTTACATCGACATAATAACAATAGTTTGTATGTTTATGTACAACTCCTAACAACAGACAACAAAAAACTTACTCGCTCGAACCTACCATTTGTTTTAAAATAATTATACATATTACCTATATTGTTTAGAGTGGAGACCTCGTCGGCGGCTATGAATACGCACAGATAAATAATACATCACATGTGTACTAGCACGCGAATGATTGCGTCACAGCCGCCAAACATCTCAGTACTACATCGCAAAAAACAAAAACATTCCGAAGGAAATAAAAATTATACAGCAGAGATAGAGGATCTTCATCATGATAGCATTAAAAAAGCAATTTTCAGGCACTGAAATTCGTTAACGCCAGATATTACAAATAATCTTGTAACAAATAATACAGCACCCAACAAAAAATATGGCACAAGTTTCCATTAATAAATACCTATATATACTATATATTATTTCAGTAAAAATATGTACATATCAAGTATGGAAGAATTCTATGTTTAATGTGTAATTAACATCCTGTCTGATAAAATGCCATATAGTTGCCAGGCACTGCAGTGTTTCTTAATTTATTGATAGTCCATAGTTTTATACTAGTGTTGTGATTGTACATAAAAAATATTGGGTCACACTACCAAACACATTTTGTCAGTGCAAACAGTTTCAGTCTTTCATTCAATACAATAATTTCATACAACATTCATACACACTGGATCGTTATACTGAGTGAGAACATCTAATGTGAGAGTTCCAGTACATACGGAGCTTTTCTGTTATATTAACATATTTGAACTATGCTAGTACCTGACTAGTTCTCAACAGTCAGATACGAGTACATACTCTCCCCTCCCCCACTCCCAAAGCCGATTTAGGAAAGACTTAACGGGACTTGTTTCAAATCAATATATATATATAATCAATGCTCACCTATCTAAAGCTCAAACTAAATGGCTTTGTTTGGACTATTCAGTAGATGGTTTATGTGAAGTTTGCACAAAATCGGTCGAGCGGTTCAACATTTATCACATTTTTTGTAACAAACGAATTCAATAAATGGCGGATCATTTTGTTAATGGGGATTTTGCTGTCAAATTGTAACTTTTTTCAGTGGTTTATACGAAGCATGTTTATACGAAGCGAAGCACGTACCCGATTGTAGTTTATAATATGCTGATGCATTAGCAAGTCACCCTTTGTTTACTCATTTAAACATTCTGACTGACAGTTCTCAGTTAACATAGAATGACCGAATTAAAATCAGTGTGCTGTTCTTTATTTACTTTGGAAAGAGGAGTTAGATCCAGGTAACGCCGTTAGCATACTGGGCACACGGTGCCCTCAAGACACCACACCGATGCGGCGCATTTAGTCGCAGCTTTTCATGAACCTATTCATAACAGGTATACTGTAAGAAGAAGCTCCATAGATAAAATATTAAGAAACCAGAATGTAACGTAACATGTTCAGGACTAACTTTCTCCACATTAGGAATAAAATTAAGCGTAACATACACACAAAAAAATAAATAAACTCGAATCCGAATCATCAAGACATTTTTTCGACAACAATTAAATTAATTTTTGTTTTGGAAAAGCAAAATAGATTCCAAAAATTACATTTACAAAATAATATGATGCAAACATAAAATGTCACTATTGTTACAATAATATTGCTTTGTACGTAAGTGCTGAAGTGAATGATGGCATACGAGTAGAACCAGAGGCAAGAATACCGATAACTTCAATGACTTTTCTATAGATGGAGACGTGTGACTTCGGACCTAAAACTGATCCCACCAAAGTGTCCCGGCATTAATTGAGCCATCAATTGTCATCGTTTTATGTAACAGGAATAACGAAGCTCATATTTTTCACCAGTCTAAGAACTGTAATTGGGAAACCTAACAAATTCATTGTCCAAAATTAGTTTTTCCTAGATATTTGTCTTTAAATAATGATAAATATATATACAAAATTATTTACTTTGAGTTTAGTTACTTAAAATTTGCACACCTAAATAAAAAAGTTATATCTGGCAACGATAGTTAAAGAAGCTTTGAAAATATAAATTAATATTTATTCCCTAAAGAAATGGCGGACAACTACACTGTTTGTCAATAAAGTGGGTTTAAAGAAAACTGGATGGCAAAGAAACATATTTCCGCACACGTGATCAATAGTACGAACAAGTGCAGAATTATAATTTAGTTTTTGTGTTTTTCAAATCTTCTAGGTAGGTTATAAATATATCTTTTATGCTTCCTAACAATAGTACAAATAAAAAAGAAAAATAGGTAAAAGATAGAAAATTCACGTTTTTGCTCAATTTATCATTGTAGTTAAAATAGTTTTGGTTTCTCATTACAGCGTAGTATTCGGTCAAATTTTTAATGGTTTTTAAATTTCCGCGTATTTGTTGCCATACTCGAGCTAATTCTGGAGGGTTTAATTGACAAACTAAAGTTATATAAATGTTTTTGTCTTTTTTCAACCTAACTAGAAAAAAAAACCATTTTTAACCGATTTTAAAAACGAACAAAACCACTGAAGCTATTGTACGAGTACAGGCGCCTGCCGAATTCAAGTCCGTTGTTTTGAAACATGTAAATCGATGCAAATAACTTAAAACCTTTTTTGCTCGTTTTGAGTTGATACTGTCAATTGTTCCCCTGACCAATTAGTACCAGTTGCGAAGGTTTTAAGTGATAGTCTGTAAAAAAACCTAAAATATATCATCAACCCTTTCTTTTTAGTGAAATTAAATACAGACCCAATTCGGCCAGTCACACTAACTAAACTAAAAGTTCTTGGGTAAAATTATATCCATCCTTTTTTTAAGTTTGGAAACAAAAAGAGAGTTACTGTCAAATCAGGTTAGTTCAGTAAGTTTGGTCTGTCCGAATCGAGGTCACAGAATGGACAAAGGCTGCTATAATTAGTTGTAAACTGTCAATGAAAACCTTCAGAATCGCTCCCATTGAATAATATTTAAATATGTACACATAGTGTTGCATAAGTTTAATATATCTATAATCACAACAAATATTAAGTGACTCGCTGCGCTCCAACGTCCCAACATCACTGCACTATACAATAGGTGTAGCACACTCGAACTCTCATGTCCTTGAGACCGCTGATGAAAAACCAAACTATTTAACACCCTTGAGTTATATTTTAAGTAAACATTTTTGAGTAATCCGTAAAAATGTATCTAGAGACTGTAAATTTTTCATATGTCAAGTTATCAAAATAACATTGCAATATATTTATGAATCTTTTCAAACGCAATGGCTAAACAAAGGCGCATCTAGATTATTTTTTTTAAAAGTCCATACCACTTCACTTTACTGTCACTTCAGAAATTTCCCACTGATGTATTCCGAGCGTTAATTTATCTACATAGATTTTGCCCGTACAGAGACCGAAAGTCAATATTAATTCTTGGCTAATGCTGTTCCACAGTCCCACAGTGCCATGCCACGGCAGTGCTATCGGATAACAGGTATTTTGTGATGCCACCACATCTTCCATACTTAGAAGATAGCTCCAAAACATTCATCTCGGCTTAAAGAAAGTCCCACAAAACACTTAGTTCCCGTGAAGTCCCAGATAGTCTTTTCATTGGTTTACTCAATAACCATAAGCAATTCGGCGAGTAACCGTCCGTTCATACATTAGGTACGGATTTCTGACACCTGTCACAGTTTCTTGGACCGTATGGTATAATTCATGTAAACAAACCATATCTAATATTCAACTAACATGTTCCCTTGCTCTGCAAGTCACAAAATTTTAACAGCCAGAACAGACTTTATAACTGAAAGGTTACATAGGATCTCTTTTGTCAAAAGTTCCAAAGTTTACTTTTGCCGCAAAGTTCTTAGGTTCCCTTTTACCGCATGGTTCTAGGTTCCTTGTCTCAAGACTCAGTTCCTTGTCGCAAGACTCAAGGTTATTTGCCGCAAGACTCAAGTTTCCTTGCCGCAAGACACAAGTTTCCTTGCCGCAAGACACAAGTTTCCTTGCCGCAAGCCACAAGTTTCCTTGCCGCAAGACACAAGTTTCCTTGCCGCAAGACACAAGTTTCCTTGCGGCAAGGTCCGGCTGACCCAGGCTCACGTGTGTAGGAGGAGTGCGAGTGGAGGGGTGAGCGCAGTGGGGGGTCATCACGCGAGCCGCGCGCCCCCGCACGCCGTGTAGAACAGGATGTAGGCGGCGCTGGACTTCACTTCGCTCGGTGATATCTCCGTGACGACGTGATCGTCGAACTTGTACCATCTGTGAACAAGGTACCCTACATGTATTTGCTTGTACAAAAAAATTACGAATAAGTTTTCAATAAGCAAAGAAATGTTGGTTATCAGGTAATTTGTAAAATTGGCAGACTAACGTTTTTATTGTATATCTTTTGTATGAATAAAATAATATCAGGGATTCTGTCTGATTACGCTGGCGCTGATCGTCAATTGTGGTAGATTTTATCAGTCCCGACTGTGTCTTGTTATTGCTGGGCAAGAGTTGTTCAGAAGTGGCGCATGTCCAGCGCTGGGCGCGGTGGCTGGCCCACTCTGGCTACACACTCGTACAGACACTCACTTGCCATAGACGCTACTCTTGCAGTAGGCGGTGTAGTGTCCGCCCTCCATGCTGCCGTAGTGGTTGGACACGGCGTACAGCGAGTACTGCGCGTGCGCACCGCCCTGTACAGAGAACTGCCGCATGTCCAGCTCTTGTAGTGGGAAGTCGATGTACGTTTGTTTCTTCCTGTACCAGGACATAACAAGCAAAATTAGCTGATGAATCGGAGGATACATTTTAAGGCATCCGAATATTCAAACGTCAGTTTATAATGAGTTTATTTTACCCGTTATTTGATCATATCTCCAGAAATTTGTCTCTCAGCTAACTAATGAAGTAAATGTACCTAATTGAAGTATCGGCTATGACTGAGATATTTTTACGCAAACGAATTCCAAATGAAGCGATTTTACATAGCTCTACGTCTTAGTAAGCTGAAGTATCAGTGGGCCGGTCATATATGCCGTGGAACGAATTACTGATGCTCTACTCCGGAGGAGTTCTCGATTAAAGGCAGCGAACCGGCTAACGTTGTGTTGGATGCCAGCGACTATTTAGGTACGAAAGGTCCAGGATACTTGGACAGAGGCAGGAACTTCTCGTCTCTCCCGTATCGAAATACACCGAAAGAACTTTGGAACACATAATTTTACAACGAGAGCTAGTAATTTTCATGTTTTGGTACAAATACTATCAGCGACAGATAAGTAATTGATCCATACAAAGGATTGTCCTGTGAAATGAACATTAAGATTGTTGATAAGATCTTGTTTGTTCAACAAGCAAAGCTCGTGTCTCACCTGTACGCGTTGCAGACGTAGTCGTCCGGATGCAGATAGAAGCGCTTGAAGTGCACGACGAGCACGGGCGGCAGCCGCGATATGTCCAGCTTCTTGACCGCGTCGCGCGCCGTGCGGCACCCGGGGCACTGCCACCCTGACACCGTCTCGCCGTGCAGGTACAGCTTGAGGCAGTCCTGAACCACCACATACGTCCACATTTATATATAGGAAACTGTTAGCGGTAGTCTACTCGAGCCTAGTCAGTTTCAGCCTGTCCTGAGGGACTACACGACTCATAACTAAATAAGATCAACAGTTGCATAGTGGACAATTCATGTTAGTGTTTCTCGCTTACTCGAATGAAGCTCTCCTTGGCGCCAGTGAACTATAATCATTGTGTATAACTCACGCTAAGCGAGCACCGCTGCGCGAGATGCGGCAGCTCTAGCGACAGGTTGGAGAATGGTTCGTATGTGACGCTCTGCTTGCCACACACGGTGCAGCGCACGCTTGACCGGATCTGTCCGTAGAACAGTCGCAGGATGAAGCTCTCCTTGGCGCCGGTGAACTCCAACCACGCGCGCTCCGGCGCTCCCAGGCTGTCCTGTATCCATACACACGGTACTATTGACGGGCAATAACTTGAACCAAAACATCATCTATTAGATTTGTAAATGGCAATGGATCGATAAATGTGCGTATATGTTTACCTTGTCTGGCGGCAGCGGACTGGCCACCATGAGATCCTGATGGAGCCAGTCCATGAGGATGGTGAGGAACTCATGCGAGTCCTGCTGCTCGCAGCCGCGGAACGCGCGCTGGTGTTTGCCCACTTCGTTCTGCAGAAACAAACAGACCGCTACTACTGCGAACTGATCGCCGACTACAATTTTTCCTCATACTTTTAGCTATCCACTGGTTTGTGGCGGCGACCACCTTGGAAGTGTGTTGGAGTGATATTGTCATTAGAAGTAAACGATTGCATCAAACATCAGGACAGTGTGTCAACAAGAATTGTGTACAATTTTATAAGGAGTCAAAAATCAAATTTCTGAAAAATCTAACAATATTCTCAAAATATAGACCATATTGCATCTGAAACACTTTCTAATGTATTGGTATAAGTTACCCTGAGGTCCCTGGCGGCTATGAATCGGTACTGGCCGGTCCAGAGCGCGCGCGCGACGGCCGCCACCTCCTCAGCCACGCAGCCGCGCGTGGCAGCCGACCTGACGACCAATTACAACACATATAGTGTAGTGTAGCCAGCAAACAACCTCAACTGAAAGCGACATGAAGGTGGAAAGTTCGCGTATGTACAGCTGATTGACAGAGGTCGCGCCTCGACTCGTTTCTTGTCCCGCACACTACGATCCAACAAACAAGGAAAAATCGTCACTGAGAAGTCAATCAAGGTCATAGGTCCAAGTTGATGGTGATTGTACCAGTAGATCAGGAGGCTTTTATACATTTACTCGTCACTATTGAATCATTTTATTAGCCAGCTATCACCCAAAGCAGCATAGGTATCTCTTTGTGCCAGAGGCGCCACTAAGAAAGGCTCGTTTATGTTCTGATGTTAATTTTTTAAAATAACAAAATTGGTAAAGATCTGTAAGGGCTCTGGCGCCAAACGCGAATTAACCTGTGAAATGAAATCATCTAATTTTTACTTCCTACTGCCAGTAAAGGTTTTCCTAAGAAGGAGGTGAAGTCAACGTTTTGACCTAATTGCGGGTTGAAGTCATCACAAAACTTCCAAAATCATTACTTCAAATATGCATGCATATAATGAGTGAAACCCAGAGAAACCTGGCATCTAACTTGGCGCCCTTTCGCTTAACGACGATTTCACCGACTAGACTAGACTACAGCTAACTCAATATATATTTTTCAATAGTTTTAATCAGCAGTACCTGTTAATATCCGCTAGATACTGCTTGTTACAGAAGTAGGCGACAAGTAGCGCAGTGTTATTGAGGCACTGGATGATGGAGTTCATATAGCAAGTGTTGCCGAGATTCTTCAGCCCGGTGAGACCGCGTCCCTGTTGCACATTACAAACATAAGTAAGGAAAAGTCAAAATATACAACGTGTAACAGAAAGGTGAGTGACTTAAGGGTGTTAGTCTACCAATCAAGATGAACCCATTGTAGAAGACAATTTTGTAAAATTCGAGAATAAAATATTACAAAAATAACTATACAAAAAATTGGTCAAGTTGTATGGAGGACGCAATCGTTTTTACTCGAATTTTGCTTAACTTTAGTCACACTCTTCCGTTACACGTT
The DNA here is from genome assembly GCA_947049295.1 of Ligdia adustata. NCBI lineage: Eukaryota > Metazoa > Arthropoda > Insecta > Lepidoptera > Geometridae > Ligdia > Ligdia adustata. The sequence goes on from OX346231.1 coordinate 11,986,130, forward strand.
GTATATGGACATTGGTTAGGATGTACTAAGCCTAAAGGGCCCCACACATACTCATCGTGACGAAAAATTTCACAATGGGACCAACCTCGAATTAAAAAAAATCTACTGTTTCATAGATCAAGTTAAATGGCTGTCGACAGCAGTGTTACTTGAAATCAGGGTCTCATATAAAAACTTGATCGTCATAATAAGTATAGTGACTCTTTTTAGGCTTTGTAAACCCCTAACCGAGTTCTGTATTTTTCACTATAACATTTTCAAGGGAAGGCAGACCAAAGGTTAGCTGCAATGTTTCTGGTGCAAATGTTGGTCTAGCGAAGCTAAAAGAGCAGCTAGCGTCACGGACACTTTTGCGCCAGGTACAGTCAGGGAAGGTTTGCTGGACTAGTTTATAATTTGAACTATAAATTGCAATTTAATTTGATAATAATAAGACTGTTAATGTCAGACAAAGCCATAAGAATGCTTACAAATATAATAGGTATATATGTATAATATATATCTACATATTTAAATAATAAATATTTAACATCGAAAAACCGTCGTTGTTGTCAGCCCAAAACATTTATCAGTAGAAATTATACAAATATGAATACTTTTAAACTTAAATAACTTCATAGAAACAATGAGCACGTACGAGTAAATTGCATTAGAATATTCTTGCATTTCAATACCTGACCGTGAAGGGTCGTTTACTTCAAGTCTTACTCGTATACAAGCGGTTGACCTATAATTATAGCATAAAAGCAATTTATAGATTTATATCTATTCTACATACAACCCCATGAGTATTTTAATTTTAATCAGTAGCTTTGATGAAGTAATTCTGTAATCATTAGTAGTAATTCTGTAATCATTTTCGAGTCTAGTATTACAGAAATAGAGACTTGATTCTCGCAGAATTTAAAGGATTTCAATTAAGTAATTATTAAGACAACTATTGAAGCGAGTTGTAATTTTTCCCTTGACTTGATAGGAAATTTGGCTGAATATTCTCCGTAGCTCAACTCAATCCATATATAATTTAGCCTTCGAAAAAAAAAAAACTAAATAAAGAACTAATTCTAAACAATGAAATATTGGCACACCGTTTATCCTAACTGGATCCATCAGAGACTGCCATTTTCAGCTGATAGGTCCTGTCAGATAGGTCCTGTCACATAAATACTTTTTAACCAATTTAAGAAAAGGAAGAGCTTTCTAATTCATTAGTGTTTTATGTTTATATGTGCCTTGATTTCTCAGCGACGCGTTAACTCATTTTTTTGTTGTTCGAAATGGAATACTTTCCAAGTTTTCTAATTATACATTCTACAAAAATCGATCCTGTAGGTTGGATTATAAATCAAAATACTTTTTGTATTATTTATAGAAGAGCACATACTTACTCGTCGGAAAAGCCAGACGATGTGGTTTTGCGAGTACTTGAGCTTGACCTTGACCTTGAGCACCATGTTGGCAGCGTCCAGCGGGACGCATCGCTGTTGGTACCTCAGTATCTTGACCACAGGCTTGACCTGACTGCGATATTTCCGGGTCACTGTGGCCACACGACCTTTGACTAGCCTTCCAAAACAGTCTGATGTTCTGTACGCTTTTTGGAAGGCCAATAATAAAGTTTTGTTGCGATAGCTGTCAGAGCTTTAGACGATTGGAGATTGTCATAAATTGGCTGTACCAATACTAGTGTACTGTTCTTCAAACATTTGTACAAATTTTTAGATTCCCAGCTTAACATGCTTTGTTGTTGGCTTTTTCATACTTTGAAATCTCTGCTGAGAGATCAGTATTTGAATAGCACGTGTCATTTGTCACATTAATGTAAGCAGTATTTATTTTTAACTGTACACATAATTCACTATTGTTCCTGAATATGTTGTGTATATAACGTATTGCTTTCTCATTAAACGTCACTTAAATAACATATGCCCTTTCGAAACACGTAGTATATTGTCATTTGTTTCAACTATAGGCACACCTCGTACCTTCGCGGTTTAGTATACTTCGACAGCGGAAACACCAGCACTATCAGCACGATTAAATACAACATAAATATGGTCGATAACACTCTGGCAAACATTTGGTGTTTTGTTTACAAATACTGCGGGATCGTGCGGAGGTTTTAACGCGAATTTCGCCTTTATGTTTTATTGAGACGATGTGTTCGCGAGGGTTGGTGTTGCGAGACTGTTTGCTTTCACGTGTCGTGGTCGGCAAGTGGGAGGTGGAGGGTTGTTTGGGGTGGTGGTAGGGTGACATGATACCAGTTATTCTCGAGGATAAAACGGGATTTTTGGCTTGCAGATATTTATATTTAAAGAATTCGCGTATGGAAGCAACGCTAATTATCTATTGACGGTTTTAGTCCATAAGCTCATATTAGCGATACGTGCTTTACGCCCGCGAATACTTAATGGCAGCTGTCGTCGGTGCCAGAGATTAGCCTAGTCTCGTTAGCGAAAGGCATCATAGATTGTCTGATACCCGATTTTACTACATACAAAGAAAGCATAAGTTCATATTTTACGTCGTACGTTAAAAAAAAGACAATATAAATGAATTGAATGGAACAAGTACGTGAGGTGTGAGTGTGGATTGAGATGTACATTGGTCCTCGAAATGATTAGTCTAAACTAGTCCGGGGTGTAATCAAAAGTGTGGTGAGCGTACAGCTTGAAGGCGTCACGAGTCAGGGTACGTGTGGTAACGCACCGGAGATCTACTTGTGCCACTTTACTGCATACAGTAGCTAGTAGGTAGAATAGTTCTCAAGCGACGCAGACACGCGTATAACTTGATTATAACCATGAATCACTCTTTATCTGTTACGGCTTACAATAAATATTTTACATGCATTCCTACTTCCAGACTTCTACTTATGGTAAGATTATAATAGTTATTTGTTATACAAGAGTGCAAAGTTGCTTTTTAACCGCGTGATCACTTTTGATGACCGATCAAGCGAAGGAGTCAAAAATTAGAATCTTGAGCGTTAGTGAGGGAATTAAAAGAGCACAAGGTGAAAAATATTTGTACTCGAGTGCAACGCGTAACTTTTTATCCCACCTCGGCGAGGAAATGACTACATACGAAAAAAATAATAATAACTCATTTTAGTTGTTTTCACTTATATTTAACAAAAGGTTTTAACAATATGACGTGAAAAGATAATAGCGCGCAAAACAATTAAAAAAAAAGTACAGCAAAAAGGTTCCGAGTCTGATTTTTTAACAAAATAAAAAAGGATGTATCATGAATTCGGCACCATAGAGGTAGAAGTAAATAGGTTGAGTGAGGTTTTTAATTCACAAATTATGTGCACACGATATTCTAAATTCAAAATTTACTTTACCTCTAGCGGATAAAAACGGTTTTTGCACTCAGATATCGAATGGCAAAAACACTCTTTCCGAGATGTTGGGATGAAAAATGTATTTTTTTGTTGTCTGAAAGACAAATAATCAACTTCGCTCATAGCATTGAGAAGGATTTTTAACAAAAAAAAAACATTCTCTGAAGATATTCAAACAGAATAAGAATAGTACAACATTTTATAAATTACCTAGTTACCTAGTAATTTATAAACTTATTTAACCGACTTTAAAATAGGAAGTGCTTTTAAAAACGACGGAATATTTTTTTGTATATGTTACCCAATTTCTCAGAGACGTCCGAGTTCGATTTTTTTTGTGTTTCTATGGGTGTACATTCCATATACATTTTTACATAACCAGTGTAGTAGTTTATATGTTAGAGCTCAGCTCATAATAATGTTTACAGCAGGAATACTCGAGTTGACTATACTGACTGGCCGGTTGGCGCAGTTGGTAGCAACCCTACCTTCTGTGCCGCTGGTTCCGGGTTCGATCCCCGGACAGGTCAAACATTTGTGTGCATGAACATGTCTGTTTGACCTGTGTCTGGGTGTTTATTATATATATATATATGTGTGTGTGTTTTATGTATATCAGTGATCAGGTTACCATAGCACAGGCTTTGCCTAGTTTGGGATCTGAACACCTTTGTTGTCCCATATTATTATTATTATAGGTTATTTTACATTTGCTACAATTACTGTAGTTTCATGTTCAATCAGTAAGTACTCGTATGGGTGAGCGACCTTTTATTGTAATAATATGTAAAAATAAGATTATCACATATTTATGCTAAAAACCACGAGAAGAACTCGTCACACATAATCAGCTATCAGACAAATCCTACTATACTACTAATATTGTAAACGCAAAGAATGTGTGGACGTGTGTTTGTGATTATGATATAATGTTGTCGGTGGTGATGAAAAAATTGTGTTGATTTCTCGATGATCACTTTATTTTATACTAAAACAAATACAAATTATGGAACCTACGCACGCGAGCTCGTTGAGAGACGAAGTGAGCGATACTGTAGACTCACTAAAAAGATATGACAAATTATGACAATCGACTAACAAAATCGAAATGAGAAACATGTTTATTATCGATTAACAGTTTGTTACTCTTTTACGCAAAAACCGCTGAACCGATTTGGATGATATTTGGTACGGAGATAGCTTAGACCTTATATTAATACATAGGCTATAGGCTTTTTATCCTGAATTGACGCAGGTAACACTGCAGGGCGCAGCTAGTTTATTTATCATACAGAAATGTAAGCCTGAGTTGTCGCAATCCTGCGAAACAAGTCTCGTTTGGAGGATACATTGCAGTCGTTGCGCGTTAGGTGAACGACCAGACAGACAATAAATTCAGATACATATTAGACCAGCTTGTGTCGTTGTAGTTCATGTTGCGAGCAAAATGGATTTGTCGCGTATGAAAGAACGTGTAACATTTGATTAGTATAACGGCAATGAACTGCTAAAACACCCACACCAGACACCACTCTGTGTTGACCCTTTATAGCCAAAACAGAGGGATAGTATTAACTTGTGCATTTGTGTAGCACATAGTGTACTACAGATATATATATATATATATATAAAAGAGCAAGTACGACTGATTGATATTTTCTAGGAATCAACATAGAGCCTAAGCCGTAGAATCAAGATTCACGAAATATGTAGGGTGTGTTCATTATAGTGTGTAAGGGAAAAGAAAGAAAGGATTTTTGGAAATACCCCGAAAGTTATCAAATGGGGGTTCAAACTTTTTTTATATTCCATTTTGTCGCGGATGACAGCTCCTAGTCTATATATTACATATATAAAAGAGTAAGAAACTGATAGTCCGCAATCAATGCAGAACTTAAGCCTTTCATCTAGAGGCATGCAATTTGGAAGATGTGTTCATTTTAGGATGTACTAAGAATGCTCAACTCAAGTACGCCAGACTGTCAGACACTTAAATTCCATTTTATGCCACGTGAAAAACCACGGGTGATAGCTAGTATTTAAATTATTATTTTAGATGCAGAAAACCGCATCTAAAATAATTATTTAAATATTTTTAGGTGACAATTCTTCAAGACTTCAAAGTAAATTAAAAAAAAAATTATATCTCTTTATGTTTGTTCCGCTGTCGCTTAACGACATCTAAAAGTTTTGAAAATCTTCTTTTGTTTGAAAGAGTACACTTCCAATGAAGTCCCATATAAATTATTTTAGTCCAGTTGAGGTCCAATGGTTAGTTAAGTTTGTAAATAGAATTAATTGAAAAAAAAACTAAGTACTCGTTAAAAATTATTTCTCAAATATACAAAGCTACTTGTTTCATACTGTACTGGCAACATTAAATTGACTAGTCTCGCTATAACGTTTGGGACTCATGCCAAATAACATAATTTTTATTCGCAAGTTGAAGTCATGTTTAGAAAATGTAATCATATTATTCCTACGCTACTAAAATAACAGCAGACAAAAGAATACCAGTTTGAAATAAATTACATTTCATTCTCATAACCGATGGGGAGGAAAGTGGCGACCACGAACTGGAAGACGCAGTGTAGGTAGCCCTACCACTAGGTGGACCGACGACATAGTGAAAGTCACAAGAAACCAGTGAATGCAATTGGCAGCTTGTCGTTCGGAATGGCGTTCTAAGGGGGAGGCCTATGTTCAGCAGTGGACGTCTTCTGGCTGATGATGACGACTCATAACTTTCCACCAGCATTTCTCTTTTGTAGGAGAAGCAATGCAATAACACATTACGGAACACACCCAGATCAGTTTTGCAAACCATAAATATTCTCTGGCTGAGAATAGTACCTAGGGCTCCCTGTTCTGTGGCCATTAGAGTTGGCGGTTGTCGAAGTGCGCCCCTATAGCCGACCACCCAGTATATACTACGGCAATGGATCTACGATCAAAGCACGGAGTCGAGACGGACACTCTACTACAACCTACAGCTTTTTTCGCCCTTGACATTTCGCGACCGACCGCTGAACTATATACTTGGGAGTCTACAGGTCTACAGTACAATGATTTGACATTTAGAAAACGAATAAAAGAAACGATAGTAATAATTTAAAAAACCGTAATGCCGACTTCTTTTTTGCAATATATAAGTTATTTGAATAATTAAAAAAAATATATTTTTGTCTTAAATGTTACAAGGTTTCTGTCACAGATAAATCGAGGAACAAACGTGAATAAACGATCTAGACAAATTGAGTACATTCTACTTTTGTGAAAAAATCATGAGTTTTGAACCCGTATTATCCAACGTGGCGGACATTGGCCTAAACACGCTTTCAAGTAGACCAGTATCCGTATATGGGTCAATAGTTATTTTGTAAAACTTTACATGATCTTCTCTTAGTCTTCTTAGAGCTCGTAAGTCAAAGCTCTGTTTATAAGTATACAGTGTCCAGACTGAGGAAACTTCAAATTACCTATCCGCTAGAGGGGTGGCTCAAGGTGGGTGGCGCCCCCTACAAGTGAAAACGATTATTATTTTAATACAAGACGCCTTGAGACCTTTTTATTGCACAGCTGATTAATGACCGGCTGGATATTTTAGGCACGAATTATGTAAATGTTGGACGTCCAAGGAAACGTATGAGTCTTTCTAGTTAATTTGGAGGCAATTTAAATATGTTGTTACTTTGTATAGGTATCCGATCAGATTTGGAAGTAAAATACAACCAATTCACAAAGTGCACCCAACACAATATGTAAAGAAGCAAATTATAGGTACTTTCAAAAAGTAACAAATTGATTGAGTTTATCAGTTACTTCAAGGTTTTGGTTCAAGATGATTGCCTGGTACGAGTACTATAACATTAATTACAATAAATGTTTAATTGTTATGATTTAATATTAGTGAGTTTCAACATGCATTAGACATCAACATCATCCGCAGCCTTCTTTATCCCATTGTTGGGTATAGGCCTCTCTCATTTTGTACCATTTGCCTCGGTCTTGTGCCAATCTTGTCCAAGTTGGACCCGCGACAGATTTCATGCCGTTAATCTTGCTGGTGGTCGAACGACGTTTCGTTTTCTTGGTCTGGGCCACCATTCTGTCACAGCTTTACTCCACCTGTCGTCGCATCGTCTCACTACGTGTAATACCCAACCCCATTTCAGATTCATTACTGCGGTTTCGACGTCCAGGACTTTAGTCCTTCGCCTTATTTCGGTATTTCGAACTCGGTCATATTGGTTAAATTAACGAATTTTCAGACATTGTGGAATTTGGCGGGATGTTATTTTTCTCAGTATGTCAGCTTTTTAAACGCTGGGCGGCGTTCAAAAAGCTGGATGACATCCTCAGCTACATACGCCTGTTGATCTCCTTTTTTGATGCTCTAAGCCAAAGGATAAACTATGACCAAGATATACGTAACTGTCGACCATGTCTAAGACCTTGCTACCAATCGTGATTGGATTCAAGGCTCCAGAGACATTCGACATCACCTTGGTCTTGGTCATCCTCAAGCCTACTCTAATGTATGCATCCGCAAGTTCTTGCACAATTACTGTTGATTCCGTGAGAGTTTCATGCAAGCATTTTTAAGATATCTCATAAAGCTGCCGTAAACAGCTTGGGTGAAATGGTGTCTCCCTGTCTCACGCCTCTCTTGAACGGTATATGGTTGGTAGTATCGAGCAGTGCGTTAATTGCACCAGCGGAGGCGGAGTAGATCGGAATAACTAGGCGCAATGCAGATTAGCGCATGCATTGGGATTCACCGCCTTGACTGCGCGCGTCATAACATACCACGCAATACTGTTTGCTTACTTACTAATTGATATAATCGTTTCACGTCAAGATATTACAATTGCTCCGACTATACAAACCTTAGCCACTATATTTTGTAAGATTTCTTTTATATGTATTTAATTTTTTTGTGTGTCTATCCTCGGGGAAAACCAACAAATCCGCTGGCAACAGCCAGTAAATTACAAACAAAAACTTGCAAATACAAAGCCACGTTATTTCTCAACAAACGTGGGCAGTACACACGGGTGGTTAATTGCCAAATTCTCTAAGCCCGTACTTAGCGACAGAAGTCATGCGTTTGCAACACGTGCGGCGTTCACGTAAGTAGCACGCGACGTATAACTTACTTCTTACTTGTTGCCAAACTTGTGACTTGTTTATATATATGTGCGTGGGTTTATAGTAAGTACAAGTTATCTTTAAATGACTTCCCAAAAAGTAGTAAAGTGAGAAGGTACTCAATTCGACGACGGGTAATCACAAACTTGAAGTAGGCAAATAATAAATAAAAAAAATTTATAATTCTCTGACATTTTTAAATTTATAATAAGGCATACAGTTTGTAAAAATAAAAATTTATAATGTTTTTATGTATTTGTAATGTGTAAATATTTACAATGTTTTTATGAATGTGAAATTGTACTTGAATATTGGTCTCAGTAACCTGAAATAAACACATTTTATTTATTTAATCATTTTTTTTTAAATGAACATAAGAAGTGATCATAGACTTTATTTCTGCAGGCGCTGATACAATTGTTTTCAGTTATTTAAATTTAAGGAACTACTATCAAATTATGAACTTTCAAACAAAAACAGATTTTTTTTAAATCGGTCCGACGAGTTATCAGGATAGAAACGGAAAAATATATCGTCAAATCGAGTACTACGAGTACGTTCTATTTTTTGGGAAGTCAGTAGCTAAACTAATCTTATTGAGGCGGATAATTAGCATGTGTGTGTCCGTTCCTCCGTCAGTCCTTCACGCGCAAACAGCCCAACGGATTTGAATTAAATCTGGCATCAGGCTAGCCTGATACTAGGCTGATACTTAGCCTACTTTCAGTCCCGGAAAAATACAGTGCCCGCTAGCAATGGTATAATAAAATTTTCGCGGGTAACACCGCGGGACGCATCTAGTTTTATTAGTAAATTGTTAATTGAGCGTGTTTATAATAATTATGAGATTACATGGCAAGTATATATCCTTTCAGAGAAAAATTCAATTATCAATAAGTATTTTAAAATGTAAGAAAGTAATTTCTCCAAGTAACGTAAAGTTTCCAAACGTGTGGTATGCAGCGTGACTGTGTAGTTAGGTAGGTAGGTATCAGCCGCTAGAGTAGGGCTTCGGTTCACGATTGTTGCCCGCTTGTTACTCATATCTGCTTAGCGACTAAGCTCAGGGGATGTACTTCCGTGGAATTACAATCAATATTAGTACAATGCTTGTGTTTTATGTAATGTTCGGTCTCGGGTTCGATTCTAGATCGAGGCAGGTGATTTGTAAAAAGTTTGATTAGTAGAGGTAATTATATTCGACATGAATTCCTTGAATTAAATAATGCATTTAGTCGATAATTCTACATTTGCTTAGAACCTGTTTTTATTAAACTTTGATGTAAATAATTGTAATTAATATTATAAATTAATATGTTTCTTATAGTGAACGATAATACTGCCCCTCGGATTGTACCCTCCGTACCGCAGGCGTGTAGGCGATCGAGACGCATCGAGAGGGAAAAACAGAGGAAGCTCTGAGAGTCGCGAGGTAGCTCTCGCACGCGGCGCTTGTGCGCGGAGCGCTTGTCTCGAACGCCGACACTCCCGTGATTTTTTATTTATTTGTTGCCTGAATTGGAATAAATGTTATAGTGGTATAAAATCGTTTTAATAACAGGCCCACTATACTCTGAAGCTCGCAGCGTTGCATGCGGGATAAAACATAAAGAACTTTGTAACTTGAACCCCATATGAACCGTATTTGGTTCAACTTTTTAAAAAAAAACCTCTCTTGGTTCCGTACACCCTATAATTAATAAACCCTTCAAATGACATGTCTCAAGGTTCAGCCGGTATAATATATATAATATATATAAATAAATAAATATATATATATATATATATTTATATATATATATATATTTATATATATATATATATTTATATATATCTATCAAGAGTAAGTCCTGTTGATATTTGCTAGGAATTAACGCAGGGTCAGGCCGGCTGAACCTTGAGACATGTCATTTGAAGGGTTTATTAATTATAGGGTGTATATATATATAAATATAGCAGTTTTATTTTAATTTAAGATGTTATTTTTTTTAAATAGAGTAGAATGGAAGAGTAAGACTTACTGTGCCGACCCTAAGTAGTGGGATAAGGCCAGGATACAAACATTTATATGTAATTGTTATGGGCTGACGAACCACGATATTGTATAATTTTATAAGTTTAATATAAACCTATATATAATAATCTATGTATCGTTAAAGTTCAAATCTGAGATTGTATTTAATACACTTACCACATCCCCCCAGACGGGTTGGAAGTCGCGGTCGCGGCGGAGGTCGTACTGCACCGCCGGGTGCGGCTTGGTGCTGCGGTCGAACGACGGCAGCGCCGGCTCCTCTTCATCTGATGACACCTGACACCATCATCACATTGATTTCACACAATAGCAATAAACTATATTCGCCGGTTTTTTGCATAAGGCAATATACGAGGAGTCTCGATATAATTTAAAACTCTATGCGGCTGACATGATCTTTTATGATTACAAGTCTCTAAATAAATACTTAAAAATATATAATATATATTGTTAGAGATGAACAAAGAAGCGGGAGGGGAGGAAGGCCGAACAGTATAAAACCCAGTGCATTAGCGGCGCGAGCCTCTTTCGTTGGGTGGCGCTCGTACTGTGCGGACAAAAGATTACCACCTACCTTCATTTACAATTTAAATTATTTTTTGTTATATTTGATTAAGGTATTAAATTTTGTATTTTTTAAAGCGTTTTCACTTCAGATTTCCAAATATATAATATATATATTTAAAATAATTTAAAATCAAAAATGGATTTCCAGTGATCACGCAAAAAAAAATTGGGAATATAATTATGCTGTTCTATATTTTTATGTTAAATATATTCACTTTCAAAATTCAATAATATTAAAAATTATTTTTAGAAATATCATAACGTCTGGTGGAAGCGACGTGTGACCAGAATGCTGGCTCTTATTTTAGTAAAAAAATTATCATTGCCATTCAAGGTGGCAATGCGGCCAGCATTCTTAGAACTTTCCCTTCTACTGGGGGATTATTATTAGATTAGTTTTTTATAAATGTAAATATTTTTTTCCACTTCTCTGTTAAAGTTAAAAGTTCGGATTTATTTATGAATATATCGCGCGTTGCTAAAGGTGGCTAGACGGAAAAAATTAAAACTAAAAGTTGTAACGACACTTTTTGCTATAGCTGTTAGCCGTGCGGCGTGCGCGTGTCTGTCTGTCTGTCTGTCATAGAAAGCAAGAAAGTTATTTTCGTTTCGTCTTTCTATTTCGCATTGAAAAAACTTCGTTCCATCCGGGTGTCCCTGGACACCTCACAAGGTTTTTAATGTCTAATTCTTATAGCCCATGTTACACAGAAAGAATTGTTTGAATCGGTCCCTCAGTTTTTAAGGTTATTGGTTGCGTACAGAACACAAATCTTTCCTATCCTACTAATATAATAAACGCGAATGTTTGTAAGAATGTGAGGATGTTTGTAAGTAACTCTTTCAAGCAAAAACTGCAGAGCCGATCTAGATTAAACTCGATACGGAGATTGCTCATATCCTGGACTACCACGTAGGCTACTTTATATCTTGTATTAACGCAGGTAACGCCGCAGGGCGAAGCTAGTTTATAATATTAGTATTGATAATCAAATTAATGGTAATGCGGCTAATGCACTGGACACGCTGCCCTCTGCTTTAGGGTTGGAGCATTTGGACTATCTGCAGATCTTAAATGGTCTATAGGTAATCTTTCTGCATTTTTTTTTATTGTTGTTGTAGTCAGTCATTTAGTTTTTGGTAACAAAGGCACTCGCACGTCTTTCTTTAATCCTAACCAATGTTATATATGCGAAGCCAAAACCACCAAACCGATCTGGATGAAATTTTGTACACATGACAAGATTGGGCCCCGGGAAAGGACATAGGATACTTTTAAAACGACTTCAAAAAAGGAGGTTCTGTAGTTGATGGGAACTACGCGGGTGACACCGCGGGGCACAGCTAGTATTAGCATATATATATATATATATATATTGGTGTGCAATAAACAAATACCTTAGCTATGTTAGGCGAGGAGTGCGAGCGGGAGAGCGACGCCGCGCCGGGACTGTCTCCCGGGGACACCATGTACGTGTCGCCGCCATCGTCCTCCTGACACACAGACAATTTTGAATGACAATATACAAAAAAATTTTTTTGTAAATACATAAACTTAACTGTCCGGTTGGCGCAGTTGGTAGCAACCCTGCCTTCCGCGCCGCTGGTCCCGGGTTCGATCCCCGGACAGGTCAAACATTTGTGTGCATGAACATGTCTGTTTGACCTGTGTCTAGGTGTTTATTATATGTATAAGTATGTATATATGTATTTCTAAGTATGTATATCAGTCATCAGGTTACCATAGCACAGGCTTTGCCTAGTAGACTTGAAGACCTTTGTGTGGATGTCGTCCCATATTATATCATTATTATATTATATTATTATTATTGAAGCCCTGCCTGATACTTTAGCGAATAGCTGTGTTGCATTAAACGTCATTAATTATATGTACGAGTACCAACCTTGTCTAAGATGGGTTTCCGTTTGCCGCGAGCTTCCTGCAACTTCCTCTTCCGATCTGTCTCCAGAGCTTCACGCGTTCTGACAAGATAGACAAACCATCATTTATAATGTAACTTAAAAATTATATTTACAGGTCTAAATATACACTGAAAGCTACAAGTGGTTAAAAGTGAATTCAAAAAACCTGACTGCAACAGCTTTAGAGCTACGTAACTTAACAAGTGACATCGCGGGATGCTGCTAGTATAGCCTGTGACCACCTGCAGGTGAAGACAAATCTATTGACACCACTCATATAAAAATACGACTAGCCGTTTAGACTATTGGGCGTGCTAAAGAAATATACATACATACACTTGAAAAACATGACCCTCCTTCTTTCGCAGTCGGGTAAATAGAGCTGAATATTTAACTTTTTAATGTTTTGTTATCGCGTCCATTTTAGTCATTGCCTTTTCAAAAACAGTCTATGAACCGATTCCGTAGAATACAGTACTCCTAGAAAGGATATTTTGATAGAGTTCATTCAATTTTTGAATAGCATTCACCAGGACTTTACGGACGTAAAAGCTGTAAAAGTAGATATTTTCAAATCAACAATTTTAAACAATGTTTTTAATAGAAAGGTGTGACAATACTTATGTGTGTTGGTACCACCCAAAGTGAACCCTGAACAACATATTGCAAAATTAGACACTACGATCATGTGACCAATTTTTGTATGGAGAACTTAATATTTTTTTCTAGAACTTAACAATTTTTTTCTTTTACAATTGATTCTCTTTTATGGGTACACTGACATCCTTAAGTATTGTCACATCTGTCTGTTACATGTTGAATTATATAAACTATACATATCTAAGCTGATTACGCGATCCGTGGCCACAAACTCATTAGTTCAAGTTGTTTGCCGGTGATTGGTTCAAATAGTTTACCGGTGACTTCGTGATCCTAATAACTAAGCTGATTGAGTGATCCGTGGCCACACTCATTATTTCAAGTAATTAGTCGATGGTGATACCTGTCGAGGCGGTCCCGCTGCGCGCGCACCGAGGCTATCCTATCGGCGGCTGCCTTCATCTGCGATGCGCGCGCCGCCTGCTCCGCGTCCGTCGCTACACTCTCCGCCAGCCGCGCCGCCTCCTCGCGCTCGCGACGTTGGTACTCCTCTAGTTGTTCGCGAAGAGATGTGTTCTCTAACTCCTGCGTAAATAATACCGGGATAATAATGAATAATATGGGACAACAACCACACACAGGTCTTCAGGTACCAAACTAGGTAAAGCCTGTACTATGGTAACCTGATGACTGATATACTTAAAATCAGGCTGTCTTCGTTACTTCTTTTCAGTTTTAACAGAATCAGGGCCTATTTAGCATTAGCCTGACCCTAATTCTGTGCCATATTATACATTACTTCCTAATGAAAGATCAGCAAGATGCCGAGTTGGGCCGATGGATGATACAAAATGGAATGACTCCTAGTGACAAGAGGGTGCACTCTTACCTAAAGAATTGCTGCAAAAAATACTTCAATCAGTACCTAGGTTTTCTATATGTTTCTATTAAATAAAGCCACATTCACACTGACCATGTCGTATCGCTTGTTCTCGAGCTGCATCAGCTGTGAGGCTATCTCTTGTTCCCGCAGCTCGTACATGGCTCTCAGCGACTCCTGCTCGGAATCGTCGTGCTGTTGGCGAACTTTCTTCCAATCCTGCGGTAGTTAAATTAGCAAATTACTTCAAAACACAAGTTAACTTTTTTTTTCATACCATCTGCCTCGATCATGTCCAGGTGTGACCCGCAAATGATTTTATGTTGTCCACCTATCTTCCTCGTGGCCGAGGGTGAGAGATGTGTGGGTCACCACCCTTAGCTCACAGCCTCACTCCATTTGCCATCACATCGTCTCACTATGTGTCTTGACCAATATCCACGTTAACCTACTAACCACAAATTTGGACATGAGTTGGACAAGTACTGATCAGCTGTATCAGTTCATTTCTCACTACATATCCGCTGCTATCACTTCTTTAGAGTGAACCATCTCGTTTAACTTAACATAACCACATAACCTCTTTTAACATGTGTCTACTGACTAATATTCACTTTATGTCTAGTATTTTTAAAAATTTTAAATTTTGACATACCGTACAAAGTAATAGTTTAAATAAAAAAAATTATCCTGTGGTATCCCACTACTACACAAAAGTCTCCCACAAAGCTTTCTAAATTTTTCTGTCTTCTTCAACCTTTTTAAAAATTAGGGTTTAATTATTTTTTTTGTGAGACTGGGTTATTGCTTTTGCCGGCATCAGTTAAACCTTGGCTGAAATAGCTACTACTGACCTTCTCCGCCTCTATCCTCTGCATCTCGAGCGTGAGCGAGGTGTCTGCTATGCGCTTCTGCTCCTCCAGTATCTGTTGCATGCTGCGAGATCGCTCCTCGTACATCTGCACCGCGGCCGCCTAACAAACACATAAAATCTCGTAGAAAATAACATAAACGAGCGTGAATTAAACGGACTACAGAATTTTCTAAATCAGTTCAAGAGGACTACTCTCCGAAATTTTTTACAAAGTACATAAAAACAATCAACGAAATCAGAACCATCAACTATTTTTAATTCAGTTAAAAATAATACGTACGTAGGCGTTCACTTAAAACAATATTCTTGCTTCATTCACTTTCATTAGCGTTTTCATACAAGCTCGCCGCTTAGAGGCACTTTTGACTTGTCTATTCTTGACCTTACTTTGTTGTGTCATGACACGTTCGCCTTTCGACCCCTAGCGACTCGCCCATTTAATGATGATGATGTGGTACAGTTATATTATTTTCCTTGTTCTGATGCTTGTATTTCTTACCCGCATTGATCCAGGGTCTAAGCTATCTTTGTACCAAATTTCATGCAAATCCATTCAGCAGTTTTTGCGTGAAGGAGTGTCAAACATACATCCATACATACATTCTTACAAACTTTCGCGTTTATAATATTATTATAGATAGAATGTATGTTTATGTAGGATGTCAAATAATTGAAAATCAGACATCAACACAGATTTTATACCCCTTCAGCTTGGCTTCCGGCAAAGACTTCTTCTTGGGCACATACATAGCAGAGAAGAGTATGCGGAAGGTGTTACCTTGCTGGTCCGGTCCACCACCGGCTCGCCGGGCCGGCGCGGCGCCGGGCTCACGTCCGACCACACCGGGTAGTCAATGTCTGACACAAAATAAACACGTCCTCGTTAATACTATAATATTTAGCTGTTTTTTTCAGTTACTTTCGTTTACTTATCCACGGTGGGAAGAGGATGGGAGAAACCTTGTAATAACCAGAAAAACCAAGTGTACACGCCATCGGTACATGGTAGAGATTTCACGGACTCGCACTAAACGCTTTGCGTCTACTTTTATTGTGCGAACAGCTAGGTTGTGGAGTTCTCTATTTGTCGATAGCTATAATTTTGATCTTTTCAAATTGAGAGTAAATCGGTTTCAGTTTTTTTTCCTTCTAATCAAGCATGCCACTATCCTAGACCGCATTGTCGCTTTACATCAGGCATGTTTGGGTCAAACGCCTGTATTCTATTTAAAAAAAAGTGGAACATACCGAATTACATGTGTCTATGAGCCACAGTATTTTTTGTGGTTTTGATACTGATCAAATAGTGAATGGTGTTGGTATTGATAAATATGCTAATATATGACGGTAGAAATCACATCCTAAAATACTTTCATTAAATATCTTGATTGTTACTGGAAGCTTTATATATATTATTTTTATTACTTTTAATCGCCTTAATACAAGTGAAATGGCAGCACCACGCTCGTTTCTACTTGTCGTACCAGAGGAGTGGAGTGACACAAGGTACAATGCTCGGCAAATATCTTGAACTGAAAGTGACGCGGTGGGAAAAAATATGCACATTTACATTTCCGATTGACGAAACACCAGTCGCGTCTAGTACCCTGACCCGCACCTTGCAATCCACGTAAATGACCTTAAAACATTTGCTGGACATTAACCAGGCCTAATGACCTTGGGTACGCAGTCACGTTCAAGTAGTTTGCCGGTGATTGATTCAAATCGTTTGCCGACAAGTTGATGTTGTTTGCCAGTGATTACAAGTAGTTTGCCGGCGCTGGTACGTACCGTTCATATCATCCATGGGTTGCGCGTGCGACGGCGGTACGGCGGCCGGGTTGGTGGTGCAGGCTGGGTACCGGAGCAGCCACTCTTCGTATCCGTCCTTCAGCGCGAGCGGCTGACGCGAGTACTGGACTTTTATGTCCCACTGGAGACAAATAAACGAGCCTTTTTAAATACCATTCTGCATTTCCGTCGAGTTTCTGGCTTCTAGGAAACTTAACGAGTGTTTGTGAGTAGCTGAAAGCATAAAACGTTAAATAAAAATCCCACAGAAACAACTTACATTTACTTTTTCAAAATTAAGTGGGGTGTTAGTGATACGGAGATGCATTGCTCCACTTAATAATATCATTGAATATGTACATAATCAGTCAAGAACCTGTACTCGTATAGCAGAAAAAAATACGGTTTCAGAATCATTTAATCTCAAAAGAATTACAATTCACTTACTGAGATTATTACCTTATTTTAAAAACACAATATAACGTGCCAAAAATGCAGTGTGCAGACTGTCAATATTAAAATTGTTTACATTTTCAGCTTACTCGGTAACATTAACACGTGCGCTATAAATGTAGACAAAAAAGTAATAACAAAACAATAACAATTTTTGCAATATATAAAAAAATGTGGCTAGTATTTTAAAATGTTAAAACTACGGAAACTCAAAGAAATGTTCGGTTGGCCGGCGCGCGGCGCCCAATAAAATGTCATTGTTCAAAGAACAACTAGACTTGAATTTATTTATAAAAAAATTAAGTCGACCATCTTCAAGCTGATGTGTCTATATCATATTGTGTTGAATTCATTAATTGTCCAATGCATTGCACAAAATTGTACCTTTGGTTTGCAAGAGATAGTTGTTTGTCGTACAGCCATTAGTTCAGTTGATTTTTAAAAGAATTTATAGACATTGCAGTGATCACATTTTCAGGCAACCTGTTCCAGTTGTGAACAACTCTTTTGTATATGTTACCTTAAGAAGTATAGTCTTAAGCAGATGCAGCGTCTTCCCCGGTATGACTGCGGAGCTGTTCCAGTCCAGCAGCACTATGAGGTCCATGGAGGCGCGCTGTGACCACACCGGACGCGACTCCGCTGGTAGGCTCGCTTCTAGCACGTTGGCTGACTTGCTGGAACATACATTGTGTAATAGTTAGCAGGACGACTGTCGCTCACTGCCAATATTGACCTTTGTATGCAAAGTCCTATAAATGTGGCCATCTGCCTCAGATATTCAATTGGAATATGTACTGCTAGCTGTTCTTAACGAATATGCTGATCACTACTAGGTAAAAGCAAATAGAGTAATATTTATATTTTAGACACACAGAAAATTTTAAACTTACAAACAAGTTCATATTGTTTAAGATGGGTATTCACGCGTACCTGATTGTTGGAAAGGTCTAACTATAGTTTCGTTCACATTGGGTGAACTTCATTCGTCTTCAAAAACAACAACAAATGACTAATTTCATCCCGGATGAAGTTCACCGAAAACCCATCTTCTTAAACAATATGAATCAAACATACATTAGTTTTCTAAATAAAATTACAAACAAGTTATTGTAACTTTAATAGTAAAAGAGTCAATATAGGGTTCCAAACACAGCACAGGCCAGTATCATTGATATGCAAAAATTGATTTGACTAAGAACTACTAATTAATCCCATAAGCAGTGATTGTATCATAAAGAAATGTAAAAACCGCTAATACTGCTTAGGCATATCCTTCACTATATTTATGGCCCTTGATCATTTATACTCATATAAATAATCAAGGGCTTTAATTATACATAAATTTGTATTGTCTTACCCCGGAGCTATACATTCCTCGGGCACACTGATGCAGAATGAGTGGTTAATGTGGGACTCTATGTAGTCCTTCCCGGGCCGGGCGTCCAGGATCATCACCTTCAGTTTGTTGCTCTTTAGAACTTGGTACAGGTTTTCACTGGTGATGATCACTTCGTCTGGATCTAAGATATAAGAACATCAATCTTATTGTTTATTAACTGATGTTGTGTTTTGCAGTGAAAATAAAAAATTTGTAATTGTATTTACCATTAAGTCGTTGTTTAAAATTACCTTTTTCGTTTTTTTTTTTAATTCTTTCTATTCTTATTTTAGGTAGAGTACCTGTTGCCAAATACTGTTAAAATGGGTGACTGCCTGTGAGATAGCTTCCACCAATATGTGGTGAAATACCACTCCCATCCCATCACACACCTACACAATATACAAATTTCATAGAAGCATTATAACAAGTATCAAGACTTGTAAATGAGTACCAGTTTTTTTGTTTAGGTCATTAATTTTTTTTTATGTGTCATAACACATGCTGTCAATCTTGTTTATAAAATCCTTTTCAATCCCAATGCGCCGCAATATTTAAAAGATTGCATATCTTATATGCATGACTCTCCCTCCCTGTTCCTTCGGTCGTCGGAAAATCTTGCTTTAAACATGCCAAGGCATCATAAAACATTTTATAAAAATTCTTTTGCCTTCCAAGCTGTCATATCATTTAATGATTTGCTCTTGGACATTAGGAAAGCTAAATCCCTTGCTACTTTTAAAGACAAGGTATGGGAATTTTATTTGTATTCAGGGTAACTTTATATATTTCTTTTTAATTGATTTGCTGTAAGTATACTTGTCTTTAGTTTGATGGTATCTAGTTTTACCTTTTATGAGTATATATATATCATCTATGTATCCTATTCTATTATGTTAGTATGTATGTATTAGTATATAAAGTAGGTATATTATAATCAATTAGTACATATTTGAATCTAGTTAATGTAAGGTATTAGAATGTATGTGTAAATAATTGTATATGTGTAATTCAGAGTAGATTTATTTCTTTATTGTAAGTACACCCTGTCATATACATTTTTTTTGTTAATAATGTCCATCCAAAAGTTGCCTGGAAGAGATCGCTTTTAGCTTTAAGGCCGCCACTTGTAAAATTATATATTTTTTATTTTTATGTTTTGTATGTCTAAAATAAAGCGTTCATCTATCTATCTATCTATACTGGCAGATTAAAGCCAATTTAGACAGATTTGAAGCACAAGGTTAGCTTAGTCAGTTGATTATGGTCCTAAATATGGCTAGAATGAAGCTGAACTTAGTTTAACAACTAAAACTATGCTATATATAGTACCTGGAAGCCCTAGATGTTGTGGAGGCTCAATGACAGTGATATTCTCAATGGCCTTCTTCCGATTCTCTTCCATCTTAGCCTTGATCATCTCATTCTCTGTGATGTCATTGATACGTTTCACTTTCTGTTCTTTTTCATATCTGCAACAGACATTTGTAGTTAAATATGAGATATATACATTGTGTAGAACAACAGAAAATTAGAAATGTCAATCCTGTCCCTGAGTATAGAACCAGTGTCGCATTAGAAGGCAGAGTACACATGCAAATAAAAAATATATTATTCTCAGGACTTTTAATGCCATGTGATTCAGTTTTACTTAGTTGCTTGTTTCACTTCTAACTTTACTAGTTACCACAGAAAAAGATAAACATAAGCAACAACTAAAAGCAATCTATTACTGCCGTGTGTAATGTGGTTAGTTTCTTCATATTGCTGCAACATACTGACAAATACTCGTACACAGCTCAGAAACAGTAATTTCTAATAAGCATATTGCTTATATCACTTATTGTAATAACATTCTGACTGAGCCCACATCAGACTCAGCTAAAAAACTGTATAAAATTAAGAATACTTCATAATATATGTATAGATTAATAGTTATTAGTGTATGCAACTTAAAACTGCTTTTTATGAGAACATAAAAACCTACTTATTATAAAAGCCACACTTACATGAACATCTCTTAAAGCCTAAGTCTATTTTATCTTGTTTTATCCACCAGAAATGCACTTATGACTTTTTACAATTTGAAATGAAATTATTATGTCTTTTTGTAAGATTTCTGTATGTAGGAAAACTTATAAATAAAAAAAGTTTTTTACGGTGTTCAATGGTTAGTCATTGAACTAACCAATACCACTAAACACCATGTAAGGACAATGGCAATCCATTGTTATATTATTTCTAAATATCATATCAAACACAATTAGAGGTATTACCCATAAATATACAATAAGGAAATTTGTACTTGAAATTAGTAATAAAAAATTACTTATTTTACACACAAGTTACCTGAAAGAATTTTTTATAAAAAAACTCAGTTGTTGCAGGTGAGGTCAAAAATCATGAATATGACATAATTCTCTTATAACAAGTGTTTAATAAGAAAATTTTATTCAAATTAATTTCTAGCTGGACAAATGTTTGAGATAATAATAATGAAAGCTATCACTTGCCAACAAAACAACCACATCACAAAGACAAGTTACATTCTTATCTTACCTATCAATCAAGCTGTTTTTTAGCTTCTCAGCCGCATCAATAGCCTTGTTTGGGTTCTTAGCACCTAGCATGTTACTGAAGTATGACTTGTCCTTCAAATATTCTTTATCCTTGCTGATGTAGGATATGACGCGGAGGTATTTCATGTAGTACACGTACGAAGACTCCTCGTCTCCCTTCGCCCGCATCTCTTCAGCGTTTTCGAATAGCTTCTGCGCCGTTTTGCATAACCTGGAATATCATGGTCCCATTATGAAGTTCCTTTAATATATGAGATAAACAGAATATTGCAAGAAAGCACTCACATCGTAGCTCGTGTAGACTTTAGTTTCAAGTCGGAAACATTATGCATTTTGTCCAAATCTTCGATGCATTTCCCAAGGTGAAGCTGAATCCTTCTGGCTTCCGTCATCTTGGTTGTTTGACTCGCCCTCACTAATTGTTACAATAGAAGTCGCAACTATGAGTCTCTAGTTACTTCGTGCACTACATTTGGTACGAAATAAAGCTAGGATTGAAGTAAAATTTCACTGCAAACAACAGAAATTCCTAATCCAGTCTGAAAATGTCATGTTTTTTCACTTGGCAGATTTTGGCATTTGCTAGTTTTGCCATAGACAAAGAAAATTCTTTGATGTGCGTTTTATTATTGAAAGTATGTAGTTTTATTCATAGCAATCCATAATACTTATTTTTATAACGTGTACTATTTTTTTTTATGAAAAGGAATTCATGATCTAATCTTTGTTTTTTCTTGGGTTTACTTTTTACGTGCTTCTTATTGTGTTGTGATATGCTACTGAAAACTCAGAAAATGTATGTGCGTACGCAAGCTATAAATGACAATCAAGGGCTATGAACTCAATTTTGCCCTTAGAAAAATGGTTTATCTGAGAGCAGATGATGTATGTATTATTAGGCTTCTACTATTCTTGAAGCTATAGTTCGGTATACTTAATGTCCCCATTAGAATATATCATACTTTTTTATGCCCGCAATCCACGATCTATTCTCTCGGTATATGTCAGATGATCTGTTGCAGTTCTAAATCCTTTAATAGAAACAAAACGCAAATGTCATTGATTTTGTCTCTGGTTTGACGTTTCTATTTTGAAGTTAACTTTGTTAGTAGTAGAGTAGAACTAGTGAAATCTCTGCAGTGAAAATCAAACTCTCTCGCTTAGTTTTCGATCTACTATAGACTGTATTTCTTCTTTACTAAATTCCATTTTGTTTTGACTCTAAATTATCTAAGGTTCATATTACTTGCGCACCAGAATCCTAAATAGCGCAGCGAGAGAAGCGCAAGTTTTCATGCGCAGTGAATTCTTCTTGAGTTTCCCTGGTCGATCGCAATTTACCATTTAGTTTTTCAGCTGATCACGCCTTCTTCGGGCGCATATCAGTATCTCCGCGTCGCGGGTCATGTGCGAAACTGTAGCACCGTTGTGAAATCGCTTGTGTGATTGTGTTGTGTAGTTGTTTGATTAGCTAGTGCCTGTGAAAATGTTTTCGGGACTTACGAATCAGGTTAGCTCGTGGATGGGGGCGGCTAAGGGTGAGCCACAGGACGAGGAAGTCCCTACTCCCACGAAAGAAGCGACGGGCGAGTCGGCAGCCCCCGCGGCCGAGGGCGATAAACAGAGGTGAATGGGCTTCTTTGTTTACATTCTTTACGTACTTCTAGTTGGGAAGGAGTGGTGCTGGAAAAATCGATAAGGGATTTATATTCTGTACATAAATAAGAAATGTTAATAACCTCCTTAATTGAGAGGGTATTGAGACAAATGGATTACACACTAGCTTTTTTCCAGAGAACTTTTATGAGTTCAACCAAAACTATTAGACTCAATGTTATGAGCAATTATGTAAAATAATTAGTTTTCTATTCAATATAATTATAGTCACTGTGCATACAACACAGAAATATGAAAATGAAAAAGTAATAATTGTACTACTGTTTCAAGGAATAACGAAGGAATGTAATCTTATTAGATCAATACTAAAATTACAATGAGAATTTTACTGTAATCAGCAATCAATACAACCTGGTGACTTTAAGTAACGTTTAATAGTGAAACTGAAGTTCATACTATGTACGTATTTACCATGTATTCAGTAGACAACTTAAATATAACAAATTAAGAGAAATATAATGGTGAGCTCAAATAATCACATGAAGGAGGTGGGATGGAAAAGTAGGCAGTCTGGCCCATCATTTTTAAATGATGGTTGAGAAATTAAAGACATTTCATTTGGTATATGATACCAAATAATAAGAAAAAATATTGAAATAAAAGCACACTTTATCCTAAAATTCCTACACAATTCAAGTGAAAATGTTCAATATTTTATGTACCTTCAAAAAAGTTATACATGAAAACCTATATGTATTTATGTTTGTTCAACATTTCCATTATGTCTGTTCTTCAGTCCCACAAAAGGCGGCAGCAAGCTAGACCTCATCACCAACGTTAAGTCACAAATGACAGGCTGGCTCGGCTCCGGTATTCCAATCCCTGGTCTCCGGAAAAACGAAGCTCCACCAGCAGAACCTGAACCCGCTCCTGTGGAACCAGCAGAGATAGCAGAACCCAAGGAACCAAAGGATGACGATGATAATTCTAGGTATAATAGGTACGAGGGGTTTGGCGGAACTAATGAGGCTGACGATGAGTTTATAAGTTTGTGGCTTTGCTTCACCGAGGGTGGTGTGGTTTTCAATTGACATTCAATATGTAAAGGCTTGTTCTTACATAATGTGGAGAAATTTCTCCAGATTCGACCTTAATTACAATCGATCCTAATTTTGAAGCTGTTAGAGACAAAAGATTTTATGTAAAATCTCTCTCCAAAAATAATCAGGCAAGAAAGCTTTATTAAGAAAGTGTTTCATAGTTGTATGTTCGATCAATATTTACCAGTTCCAAGTTCCAAAATAATTGTATTCATGATGTCTGGGGTGGTGACAATTTTTTATATACTTTTTTACTTTACAGGGCTTTAAAATAATTACTAGAGAATTGTATAAAATAGATTGTTATTTGCTATAACGCTTCTATTATAAACTTACTATACATTTATAAGTCTTTTTTAAATGTTTATCATGATTTTTATTAAAGGGTTGTCTAATTTTATTTATGTACTTACCAGTTCATAATTATTCCCGAATCTATAGTCATGTGTGAAATAAAATTGAAAACTACACTTTTCACCTCGAAATTTATAGTCATGCCTATTGTTTTGACTACAAGTATTTCAAATGGACAAAATACTGCCTTTTTTATTCAAATTACTTACACATTCTTATGTTTTATGCAACAAAAAGCACAAATTATTTTATCAAATCAAAGAAAGCTTTATCATTTCACAGCATTTATTTTATGCACAGATATTGGTGATGCCTTTGCACTATCTAATGCCTTTGGCCGCAACAGAATTTCTTTTCATATGATTAAAATTTCTCATATATCATATTTTGTACATTATAGAACATAGGACATTTTTGCAACACAATTTTCTGCCAAGTATGATCCTAGTTTTGAAGACAAGCTATGAAACTTGTATGAGCTTTTTGGTTTATATAGATATTCTATGGTGTATATTGTTGAAGTCCAATATTCATAATTCTCTTATAAAATTGTCAAAAACTCTATAAATAAAAAAGTTAAAGTTGTTTATTGACACATTTATTATAAAATTAAGTTATCATTGTCATAAAAAGAAATACTTGCTAATACAGACAAAATCTAGGTGTTTTCAATATGACTGAAGCACACTCAAATTCTCTGTTCTTAAATTATTGCTTTTTAATACATGGAAGATATATATATAAGACAATAAAAGTTGTTTAAAAAATCACTATTTAAAATAATTAAGTAACTGTTATCCTGTCTGGGCATTAGTTATAGAATGCATGGCATTTACCATATGAAACAAAGAAACTAAATGGTTCCTTTTATACCTATTTTCATTTGGGAAAATGTATTGATATCTTATCATGTTTTAGTCATTATAGAGGTAGGCACACTATTTGTAATACACTTAGCCGATAATTATCTTATTTGCACTAGCTTACCTATGCAAACTCATTTATTCTGCTCAAACCCCATTTTTTGTTTTTCATTGTTGTGCATTCTTTGTCGAATTTTATCTATTATGTTATTACTATTTATCAATATCATTTATTATAGTCTATTCATAATTAGTGTTTTTGATGAATAAACATTAATGATAGTCAGTTTTGAATGAATTTTATTCATATGCATATAATGATATTATGTATGCATAGTATAGACTCTAGTGAAAAACACTCTATCATAATCATTTAATGTGTTAATTTACTAAATAATTAGTAAACTTTACAACTTTAACTTAATAAAAGAGTTTGTCATTAAATATGTATTGTGTCTTAATTTTTTTTAACTTTTACGCATAAGACAGCTTGTATTAAATATTAGCTTCTATATGTACGTTTAACATGCATTGTGTTATATTTCTATTTTTTTTTTCAAATTTTGTATACATTTTTACTAAAAAAATTACAACTTATTTTTTTGTTTTTTAATGTTTTTTTTACGGTTATCAGTGCTACCGGCGGAGCCGACAGTCGGCCTGCCTCGGCTGGTGGAACGCCCACAGAAGAACAACCAGCAGGAGTTGGCAATGCTGGTAAGACTATTATTCTACTACTGCATATTTTAATATATTTTTTTTAATTTTCAAATAGTTTGGAATGTACGTAAGTCAAAATTCTAGAAAATAAATGGGAGAAAGTTTTGTGGTTGATGTTATTTGCTGATGTCTTTATTCTTAATTTATGAGTATAACAACCCCCTTAGGCTTTGTTCACGCCTTAAACTGCACGTAAAATTAAAAATGATATCATAAGAGGTAATTACATAGTTTTATATATAAAAGATACTGGTGTTTTATACATTAAAAGAGATGTTTCAAAAATGTATGGAGTTCCGGCCAAGACAGTATACATGATACCATTAATACGTCAGGGATTATTAATCTCTAATCTATCAACCATATTCAAAATAACGTAAATTAAGTAATTGTAGGAAATTAATTTCAAATCAAAATATTTCCACGTTATTTAGGCAAAAATTCAATATGCGTCTTTTTTGTTGTGTCAATTTCAACATTTGCCACGAGCGCTACAATTCATAGAGCATTGAGACCATTACAGTCAACCTAGGATACAAAAATCTTCCACGGATGCCATAATTCCACTGCAATTCACAGGATTTTGATATTTTTGTACACAATGAAGTAGGCAACTAATGCAGGTTTCATTAATACACAATATTAACCACATCTTCAAGCATTTTTGGTAGACGCACACCATCCTAGCTGAAAATAAAACAAGTTCTTTTTTATTTTTATTGACATGCCATTGGCTAAGCATTTCCAATTCGCTTAAAGATAGTGCTATTTTTTAAATTATAGATAGATTCTGAATTAATTCTCATTCGGAATTAACTATTTGAGATTTGCTTGCGTTGAGTAGTTTTACTGTATACAGAAATATGTAGAGTAACCTTTTGGACGCACAAAGTTTTTTAGGTCGCTATATTTGTTAGTTATTATTTTGTTTTGTTGTTATGTTTTAGTTTTGGTTTTTGCTGAATATTTTCAGATGCTCAGAGTAGAAAGTATTTCACTGTGGACGCTATCGAGGTTCCGGATATGCAAGAATGTTAGTATTTAGTTTGTTTTAACTTTTACTTTTTGTTTATTATTATATATATATATATATATATATATATATATATATATATTATGCTTACTTTGAAGCCTGGCAGGCATAAACTTATATTAAACATTGTTTTTCTAAAGGTATAAAGCATTAATATCCTTCTATTCTAATATTATAAACGTGAAAGTTTGTAAGAATGTGTGGATGTCAGTTTGTTACTCTTTCACACAAAAACTGCTGAACCGATTTGGATGGAATTTGGTACGGAGATAGCTTAAACCCTGAATTAACCTATGTTACTTTTTATCCTGTATTAACGCGGGTAACATGTTCATGTTAATTTGACATCTATGAGATGATTTAACATCTGTATTATGTCACATTCCTGGACAAAGTCTCTTCCATTTTGCTACCATGCTTCTCTATCCTAGGCCATCATAAATAAGCCAAGATCCCGACGCCAGCGTGTTCTAAGCATTTGTCTGATGCGTAGACAGTCAGTTTAGATGTCTACATGTTAGGGGTGTAGTAAGCCGATAAAAGGTCACTGTTCTCTACAATACGAAAAACTTTCACTATGGACCAAGCCTGAGGTTGAGTAAAATAAAAAATTCTACAGTTTCGTTTAATCGTAGCGCTCAAATGGTTATTTTTTTATTGGAAGATTACAAAAGTGGCAAAATACTATAGATTACAATAGTAATATAACTATTGTTTCCTTGCCTTCTAGATGTAATCCTAGCGTGCTAAGTTGCAACTAGACGATAACATTAAATTATATGATTTAATACTGTTACAATAAATATAGATCGCTAATATATCTCGTCCTTTTTGCGCAGTGACCACCAAAGCAGTGGCGGGCGCCAAGTCTCTGGGCAACTTCCTGTATTCGGCCGTCAACAAGGCAGGCGCTAAAGTGAGCGAAGCAAGCGCCAAAATCAAGGAAACCGTCGAGAAAAATGTATGTACATTGTTTATATTTCTTTCACTTCTTTTGTCCTAGCTCTTCTGCTGCAGATATTCCTTTGTGTGAGCATCGTTTAATGGAACAATCTTTTGATAAGACAATTATTTAACATTGAAATTTTAGTGTTTTGAAAAATTTATATATATCATGTAATGTAACAAAAAATGTATAATATTAAAAAAAAAATGAAGCTTGTGCCGGCTGTTATACATTTCTGAGCGATCTCCTTTAGGGCGTATGTTGTTTGAGATCTGTATTATAGGGAAACATTAAGACACCGTGCTTTACACATAACGTATATCTTTCGATTTCGAAACCTCGGCGTTATCGTCATCCTTAAAATCGTCACCATGAAAAATTGTGTTTTTTCTAATATTTTTGGTTTTTGCCTTAATAAGCCTTGCTAGTATAAACTAGCCAACCCCTAAACTAGTATAAATATAACTTGTGTTTTGTACGCAAGGCAGCACGAGCTACCCTTAGGGCGCACTAAGTATATGAATGGCGTCACTCGCGGACCGTGTTTGTCCATTACGTTTTATTGCGAGCCATTGCCGAAATGCGCGCCTTGAGTCTTGACCATACTTAACGGCTGCTACTTAATACTTATACTGATGACATTGTTTAATGTGATCGTGTTTTAATAGACAGAGCGAGCGAAGCGTATGCTGCAAGTCAAATCAAGTCTTAGATTTGGTAGTCGCGTATAATTCTTATTTTATTTAACAATACGGATTTTCACGCGATTATTGAAAAGGTCCAACTATGTAATTGGACATTCGACAACGTTATTTTAAACAAAATTAATCAAACACGCGTTAGTTTTATAAATAAAGTGGTGTTATGCAAATAATCTTGATACAATTTGGTTGATAGGTTCAATAAAGGATTTTTGGATTGTTTTATTCGCTGAGAGATTTAATTTTGGATGGTCCTTCTTCCCACAAAAGGAGCCGACTTCAATAATATTTAGCTACGTGGTACCAATTCAATTCATATCATTTATTCACCAAAATGGGGTAAAGTACAGAAACAATTGAATAGTTCTGCCTATTTTGCCTGAGCTACGAGTAAAGTAAAGTACAGACACAATTGAATAGTTCTGCCTATTTTGCCTGAGCTACGAGTAAAGTACAGACACAATTGAATAGTTCTGCCTATTTTGCATGAGCTACGAGTAAAGTAAAGTACAGACACAATTGAATAGTTCAGCCTATATTGCCTGAGCTACGAGTAAAGTACGGACACAATTGAATAGTTCAGCCAATTTTGCCTGAGCTACGAGTAAAGTAAAGTACAGACACAATTGAATAGTTCAGCCTATATTGCCTGAGCTACGAGTAAAGTAAAGTACAGACACAATTGAATAGTTCAGCCTATTTTGCCTGAGCTACGAGTAGTACCAAACCGTAACAGTATTAAAAATGTGTAGTTTTTGAACACCTATCTAGTTTCGTATATTTTTGAGACTCTTAGCTCTGTGCAATCCGCCTCCAATGACTTCCCAACTTTGACTTCTCTCTGCCCAGAGGGTAAAACCGTTACAAATGAAAGATAAGAGACTTTTCTTTTTAGGACGCCATCCGAACTTGTGGAGCGAGGTAACGTCGGCAAACTTTTGATTGGATTACAACGTGCGATGAATCGAGATTGTAACGCTTGTCTCGAACTTAGTATTTCTTTATACGAAAATTGGGATATAGTTGCTTCTTTCTTACCTATTTTTAACCCGACGAATTATAAGTCTTGTCGTGTCTCTTTGTCTATATGTGGCATCGTAGCTCCCGAACGGATGAACCGATTTTGCTTTCATAGATTTTTTGTTTGAAAGGTGAATTTGCGGGAGTATTATTTGTTTGATTTGCTATGTTCGATGAAAATCGGTCCAAGATGGCCGCCTCCATAAATTGCGTTGTAGGGGATTTAAAAAAATACTCGTTATACGTAGGTTTTTAACTATTGAGATTGAACGTTGAGTTATCTAGTTATCTTCTTCTTTTGTTTACGTGGTAATACATTCGATAAGAGTGAAATGAAATTAATTGAAGTTGACCTCGAAACCACAATTTTTTTTGCCTTGTAAGAAATAACATCTTGTCCGTGTTTTTATACACTTCTTATTTCATTTTGTGTTCTGCGTTCCTCTGCCAAATATAATTGATATCGTTCAGTTAGAATTGAAATGGGACGAACATACAAACAAAGTGACAGGCAAAAAAAATGTCAGAACGAAAGCAGAAACGCTTCTCTCGCTCTCAGTAAAGTCAATAAAGAAAGTAATAAATCAAATAAGCCCCCAAAAGGCAACTGACTTAACAGTCGAAGTTCCCAACTTGTTCATATCCGAACAGTTTGTATAATGTTTTTGTCTTTGTATTCTGTAATTGAATCTCGCACAAATAGGATTCCCTCCGCTGAGTTCGCCGAGGGAACCTTTCACGTGAAAAATATAAAGTTTTCCGCTCGTCCGCTCGTCTGAACTGAGGATGAATGGTGGAAGTTGAACTGTCCATTAGTGTAACGTGACTGTTGAAAGGAAACCTAATGCGCTTCCTAGTTTGTAGTATAGAAATGGTTAAATTATGATTTAACATTTTTGTAATCTCGCGGACGAATGGGAATATGACATAATGTTTAGTTGTACGTTTTGCAGTATTTTTCATTCTTTTAGAATTCTTGCTAGGTAACATTCACAATATCCATCACAGGAATAAAGTGGGCGAGATTAGCCCAGGATAGACAACTACGGCACAAGGGAGAGTAGGTTATTGGCTTCTTTCCTAGCAGTGGGCTGATATGGGCCGAAAATGATAATATACCATGAATTATATATACAACGTAATGCATATGCGGTTGCCTGTACAATAGTAGCAATGCTCAAACTGAACTATCTTATTCTAAAAATGATAAAAGCTGGTCTGAGAAATAAACTAGCTGACTCCCAACAGACCGTCGAAATTATGAATGGTGTGTTTGATCTTTTACTTGGAAACCCAATCACAATCTTTACCTTGGTATACGTTAAGTTAACTATGACACGTGTATCAAGTAAGTACACATTGCTTTGTTCCCTTACACAAACAACCATTACAAAATATTACTAGTAACTAGAGAAATAAATTACAATGTAGATATATAATATAATATATTTTACGAAAGTATTTGAATAAGTTGTTTATGTTTTTTTTTATAAAAATTTATTAAGTAATTAATAACTCAAATGTAACATCGCCTTGCTTGTAACGAACGTTATTCAAAGGCCAATAAATATTTCCTATTATATTCTTATTCTCAAAGTGTCTATCTCGCGTTATAAACTACGGCATGCTAAAGAATAACTGAAATGCATCCCAGCAGAACAACGCCTTTAATTTCCAGCTCTTGTTTGAAAAGCCTTAAGTAGGGTGGCCTTTCGAGTCGGGTAGTGAGACCACCATTTTGGCGGCCCGCCAGTCGACACAGGAATTGGGGCACAGCGTAATGCGGACATGACGTAAAGGGTTCAACCCCATACAGGCGCAGTAGGGGCATTCTGGGTCATTAAAGTACTTATGAACCTTGGGCTGTTGCAGTTTGGAGATATGTAGAAGTCAAGACAATCAGGCGTTTAGCTAGTATAACACTTTTTACCCGACTTTTTTTGTAAAAGAACAGACTTCAATTCAGCAGGTAAATTTTTAGATATTTTGTATTAACAAAATTTCAACCAATTATAGATCGAGTTTGATAAAATATCAATGAGAATAACTAAAAAGATCATTCAAACAAAAAATGCAAGTTAGTCCAGGCAATACTGATAAATCTGGGAAACTACTTCAAAAACTTCACACGGATTGAGAACCACCTTTTTTGATGTCGGGTAACAAAATGAATTTCATTAAATTACGTCGGTTTTCTTCAGCTAGATTTTACATATATTCGGCGTAGGTCTAGATCGCTACTGTAATACTTTACTATCTTTATATACCTAGAGCCTTCGGAAGGCTTTGTGCCTGTCTGAATACGTCACAAAGGCTCGTGAACTGGTTAAATATTGAACAGTGGACTCAATTCTAGGCTCTGTTTGTCTGGAATTCAGCTTTGCGCCTTTAGATCTGCTTTTCTTTGATCGCTAAGTAAATTACTTAAATTGTGAGATGAATACTTGTATAATATAATCAAGTACTGCTAAAGCCACATCTTGAAATGTGTGGTCGTGTTAATTAGAGCTATTATGAAGTATATTTTAAGTACCTGTCACTCGCGGTGTTGTTCGAGACATAATATAGAGGTTTCAAACTTTTCCATTTCACCCCTTAGAGTCCATATTTGTATCGGCATTACCTACCTAAAAGTTCGGTTTGTACCGCAACACTATGACGATAAACATTTTTATTTAATTTTTTACCCGGGTAAATTTAGGGGTTATGTTTTCTAGTGTATGTATATATATTTCTTTGGCACGCCCTAGAGCCTAAATGGCTGGTCGTATTTTAATGTGAATGGTGTCAAAGAAAACGTCTCAGGCTTAGAGTGATACTGGGTACATCAAAATTAAAAAATATAAACAAATTAGGATGATATACCGGTTTCACAATTTAGCAGTCGGGGTTTTTCGAACTCGCTTCTAACCACTTGTTTACTCGTAAAGGTTGATGTTCCAAACATCGTTTCTTAATACACCCTGAGGTACTTCATTCGTGTAAATTCTTCCAAGTCCGCCCTCTTTCTACTGAGTGATCATTTTCCTACCATATCCCCTCTCTAAATCCCCCCAAGTTATCAGTGGAGGGTTTCTTATATATATTAGAAGGGGAGCGGTGTATTCCCATTCCCGCTGTAATGTATCGAGGCAAGATTGTCTACACCCGGGGAAAGCAGCTCGCTGCTAATGAAGTTAATTATACGAGACTGCAGTAGCTACGTATTACTTCCATATGTGTAGTCTTATGAATAGGCAGCACTTGTATATATAATACTTAGTAGAGTTATAGTATTTTTACTCGTATATTAGAAGCAAATCAACAAACAGAAAAGGCTTGCGGTTAGATGTGGAGTAACTATGTGGAGTAACTATGTGGAGTAACTATGTGGAGTAACTATGTGGAGTAACTATGTGGAGTAACTATGTGGAGTAACTATGTGGAGTAACTATGTGGAGTAACTATGTGGAGTAACTATGTGGAGTAACTATGTGGAGTAACTATGTGGAGTAACTATGTGGAGTAACTATGTGGAGTAACTATGTGGAGTAACTATGTGGAGTAACTATGTGGAGTAACTATGTGGAGTAACTATGTGGAGTAACTATGTGGAGTAACTATGTGGAGGAACTATGTGGAGGAACTATGTGGAGGAACTATGTGGAGTAACTATGTGGAGTAACTATGTGGAGTAACTATGTGGAGGAACTATGTGGAGTAACTATGTGGAGAAACTATGTGGAGTAACTATGTGGAGTAACTATGTGGAGTAACTATGTGGAGTAACTATGTGGAGGAACTATGTGGAGTAACTATGTGGAGTAACTATGTGGAGTAACTATGTGGAGTAACTATGTGGAGTAACTATGTGGAGTAACTATGTGGAGTAACTATGTGGAGTAACTATGTGGAGTAACTATGTGGAGTAACTATGTGGAGTAACTATGTGGAGTAACTATGTGGAGTAACTATGTGGAGTAACTATGTGGAGTAACTATGTGGAGGAACTATGTGGAGGAACTATGTGGAGTAACTATGTGGAGTAACTATGTGGAGTAACTATGTGGAGTAACTATGTGGAGTAACTATGTGGAGTAACTATGTGGAGTAACTATGTGGAGTAACTATGTGGAGGAACTATGTGGAGTAACTATGTGGAGAAACTATGTGGAGTAACTATGTGGAGTAACTATGTGGAGTAACTATGTGGAGTAACTATGTGGAGTAACTATGTGGAGGAACTATGTGGAGTAACTATGTGGAGTAACTATGTGGAGTAACTATGTGGAGTAACTATGTGGAGTAACTATGTGGAGTAACTAGGCGTTTATAGTTCTTACTTATTGGGAAATAGAAAACTTGCAGCGAATGATATATAACCTGGCAGTTTGCATAATGGGAAAAATCATTTTTTTTTTAATAAATAACCTGCATGGAAAGCAGACGTAAAGCGTTCGTTGCGTGTCTGTTGTACCTCTATAAAGTCCCGTCGTATCTCTACTAATCTTGCACAAGATAAAATATATCATGTGCTACATAATTCCAAAGTAAACGCCCCGAAATTGAAAACCAAAAGAATAAAAATAAACTGCTATCGTGTCAGCAAAAAAAATATCAGGTTAAAATGTCGCTTTGTGTTGCGATTCGGCTGATAAGCGTTGACCTTAATCCTAAACCCCAGAAACAAAGAGGAAAAATAGGCTATCCCCGCGTAACAGACCCCATAGAGAGAAATTTACGCGCAATAAAATAGTCAGAAGTGAGAGTGGTTCGGGTTCACCTTTTTGCCCTTTTTATCCCATGCTTGCTTGGGTAAATAAAATTGATGGACACGAACGTTACCTTTTGAGAATCGGTATTTTTTGCGAATCGCTTTACGTCAAGTGTGTTGCAGTCAAACTATTTACTATATAATTGAAAACACACACGAATTAAAGCTTTTTAGTCCTCACGCATTTATAGGCAGATTGCGACACCTAATCAGTCTTAATCGATGGAGCGAATTGACAAATCTTATGTCATTATACAAAAAAAACTATTAGTTCTGTGAACGGACGACAACCACTTCACCGATTTTTTTAAAATTTTC
The DNA here is from genome assembly GCA_947049295.1 of Ligdia adustata. Lineage (NCBI taxonomy): Eukaryota > Metazoa > Arthropoda > Insecta > Lepidoptera > Geometridae > Ligdia > Ligdia adustata. Next base: position 12,021,141 of record OX346231.1, read on the forward strand.
TACCTTTTTGGGCCGTTTGAACAGTTTCAATTGACGACTCAACTTTTCAAAATCGTATAACCTATCCAAGTAATAGGATACACGGAATATCTAGTGTTTTCCCGCTTTGTCTTGATGCCTTGTGCTAAGGCGAAAAACGTGTCGAGGAAGTCAGATACTGAGATTAAGAGAAATAATAAGGTGAGGTGTGAAAGTGGTGAGGAGGAACTACAACATAAAAACAAAGATATTTTTCGATTTCTCACGCTGACATCAAAACAAAGCGGGAAAACACTAGATTTTCCTTATATAACACCTTTTAATAAATGGATTTCTTCAATGTAATGTCTGAATCGATTAAATATATCCACCAAGTTTTGACAAGATCAATTACAAACTGACAGTCGAAATAATATTTTTGTCAAGCTCGTAGAATAGCTTAGACTAGCTCGCTAGTGTCTAGGTGAATCAATAAAAATGCAATATCTTAGTTTCATTCGTCCGATTGGTAAGTCCAATTTGGTAAGAAGGTCAACGGCTCAATAGAGAGCCGCCGCGGGGTCTGGTGCCTAAAGATAATGCGCGCAGACCGCCGGGTTAGGCCGCCGGGTTGGATTCAATATTCACGGGTGCTTTGTTACCCCCCACGACGGACGGACATGGCGAAAATTTTCAAAAATTTCAAATATTTAAAGTGAATTGATTTGATGTTGTTTTGTCTATCTTGGATTTTTACTAGTAGCCTAGTTTGTGACACTGACAGAAGTAACTGCGGATTGTGACGTGCGTGACGTCACGTCTCTGTTCCAACGGAGGATCAACGCTGGTTGTTTCAGCCGGCACTGTGTTGAGTTGAGACCGGTTTGTGACAGAAAGCATTTAGTAATATATTATGATTTGAGTTTTTGTCTAAGTTATGTTTTCAAATAAATATATTTCTATTTCTGAAACTTCTGTTCTGTTCTGTAGTTTGGCTTTGTACTTGCATAAGTATCAGTATTGTTATCAAAATTAAGAACGGTTATTTATTCTCTTGTATTTCGTCTCGCCTCGTAATTTTTTTGTTTATGTCATAATCTCGCTATGTTAAAGACATCTAAGTCACCTAAGAATAAATTACTGCCTCCATTCTCAGGGGCTGCGGTAAGGGTTGTACTCTCAGCCCTTAAGGTTATCCGACAAACTAGATTTTTTACCGACTTACAAAAAGAAGAGATTTCTCGGAGATGTATTTTTTTTCAAATTCTTTTTGTTGTTTGAAAGAGTAGTATATATCAGAATAGATCTAGAGATTTGATATGTATATCGAAATAACTGAAAAAGTTCTATCGGCGGCTGGCAACAAGAAAGTTTATAGTAACTTGAAAAAAAATATAGTATTCATGCGTATTACTAGTCTTTAGCAAAACAACAGACCTTTTAATATTTATAAATTAGTTTAGATGCCGAGGTGAGCGTATTTCTACGTTATATAATTGACAACATTAAAAAATTTTGTCAATTATCGTTTTTGTATTTTAACTGAATAAAAAGTAATATATCAGACTAGTAGAGTTATCACAATACGTACCGCTACCTACATAGTAGATATTTCACTGACTCGTACAAGTAAAACGCTTTGCGGCAACTTTGTTGCTTTGCATTAGGCGAGATGTGGTCAGTTGCAAGCTTTTTATTATAAAAAAAAACATATTTAAATAATTAGGACTCAACTAGTATTTATGCAAATGAGTTAAACGAAAACAATTGATAAATATTCTCCTCTACAAAACTACAATACTCATATTAGACCTCTAGGTTAACAATTTCATAGCTGTTTTGTTGGCAGCTAAATTTAAACCGGGTTATATAGGTCATTGAAAAGGACTTCAGTAAATGAATTTTAAAATGCACGGGTATCATACGCCGGCCGACCCTTATGGCTCGTGGTTAGGTTTTTACCCCTTGGGAAATATGTAATTAAAGCCCTCGTCTCACCGCTGGCGACTAACGAGAAAAAAGTATTGTAAAGCGAGAACCATACTATGACTTTGGAACTATATTACTATAGACTTTCATATAGTTCCAATATAACTAAATTGGAACTATATGAAAGTCTACAAAGCCTACGTTTATGCTTTACTAAATCGGAAATTATTAGTTAGTTTGACATACACTATACCCATTGATAGATAGAATTTGTTATTTGATCAGTAGACATATCGTATTCATGAGCTTTTTGCGAATTCAGAATGACGACTATCTCTTGTTCGTTTTTTTTTATTCAGCATCGTCCATGCATTGATAAAATGAAAATGAAAATTATTGAATCTAAATAACAATATTACCAATTCGTCAAGATTATGTGAAAACTAGTACGGGAGTACCAACATTAAATAAGAAAAGACAACTCTCTATTAAAAAACCAGTTTAACAAAAAATTATTACAACCAATAAAAGCATACACATACGAGTATACATACATTAGTATATACATATACACTAGGTATATACATACTAGGTATGTACATACTAGGTATATACATACTAGGTATATACATACTAGGTATATACATACTAGGTATATACATACTTGGTATATACATACTAGGTATATACATACTAGGTATATGCATACTAGGTTTTACATACTGACATACGAAAGCCATATATTTCGGGACTGACGGACAATCAGTGGTTAATCTGTTTCTACTTGTTTCGATCCCAGCCTTGATTAATTGTGGTAGGTCAATGTACTCGTTTTCACCTATTGGTCTTACGTCTATAGTCGCTCGCGGTGTGACACATGCTTTAGATAGTAGTCTCGTAATTATTGTGCTTGGAACACGCTATGTATTCGGACGTTGCCCTAGCCTACTTCAACCCGCTTCAATAATAAATTGGAATAGCGTCCCAATTAACAGCGCTTGTAGTATGCTAGATATTGGAATCATTTCGCCTGCTAATCGTTTAAAAAGTTATTAACCTATTCGATGAGAATCTAATTTGACTGAACTCGATGCTTTAGAATTAAATGAATGGCTACAAAGACCTTTTTACGTGGAGTAATGCTCAAGGCATGCCGTTCCACCAAGGGAAGGCAGAGCGGTTAGCGGTTTCCAACCGTAGCATTCTGGTTTATAACTGATATATATAATTTATGTCGTTACAGCAACAGTTTTATTTTTATTTTTATTAACGCTGAATTGTGCGAGCGAAACAGAGTTAAGAAGAGGTTCCTCTTTTTCATTACGTTACTTCTACCTCGTTTAAAATTCAGCCTTGATCGCTGCTTTTGAACTTTTTAAATAAATCTATTGAAATAATTAATATTCCAAATAGTTTCAAACGCAAAAAAAGTAGAAAACGTGCCGAGGATTTTTGATTCGAGTCATTGCGACTTATTTTCGAGTCTTGTAATATATTCCGAGTAATTAGTCAAGTTCGGTGTGAGTTCGGCGGGAAACTTCGGGCCACTTCGGCACGATACCCATCGCGACTCCTTTGTTCCGTTTCCACTTAGAAATTCAAAAGTAAAAGTTTTAAAAATTCCATTTTGCTGTGTCAACAGACGAAAACGTTTTATATTCCGTTTCGTTAGACGATGGAGAAAAAATAATTGGCTAAGCGAGCAAGCGATCGAAGCGTCTGTGAATCGAGTCTGGCTATTTTTTTTCTACTAACAGTATGTATGTTTGTCCACAGTATATGTATGTTTATATACAAGTGGTTAGCAAATAATCTTGACAAAAATTGGTGTAAAAATACCACGAATATAAAGAATTGTTTTTGTCGTCGGGGTTTGATTGAAATGTTTTCCACCAATAAGATTGCTACAGTAGTAACAGGCAGACTTCATTAAAATTTTGAGACATACTTAACTCAATCTTCAACACGAAGAGGTTTTATTGGATGTAACTGACTTCTTCGAATTGGATTTATTTCAGGCGATTCCACGACGCTCTAACTGTATAGACAAGAGCCTTGTTTCACTGCGCCCTCTCTTGACCTCTTTCTAATTCGTCTACGTATTTTTCTTGAGACCCATTTTATTTTATGAACTTCGTTATCATAAAAGACTCTTTCTCATTCTTTTCTATTACGAATGGTTTATGAAAAGTCCGCGGTCATACCTTCCCTCTTTCGACAATTGAAAAATGTATTAACAATTTTAAACTGGTAAATGTATCTACACAAAATCAAAAAAGTTACGAGTCTACTCAATAGGTCATAATTTAAAAAAAGTTACGAGTCTACTCAATAGGTCATAATTTAAAAAAAGTTACGAGTCTACTCAATAGGTCATAATTTAAAAAAAGTTACGAGTCTACTCAATAGGTCATAATTTAAAAATTAAGCCGATGGTTGTTTGGTTGTATTTCGGTTGCTTGGTTTTATTCTGTCTCATTGTAGGTACTTAATGTACATATTATGCGTTCAGTTTGTGAACGCTTATTCATTGCTCTACCGATTTGGATGATTATGATTTTGTTTGAATGGATATTATACAGACTTATCGATTAGGGGTGTACTAAGCCCAAAAGGGGTGACCAACTCTTAATTCGAGAGAAAAATAACGTCTCTTCATACATTTTGTCGATGACCGATAAACTTTTTTTTCTCGAATTCAGAGTTGAGCCCATAGTAAAAGTTGTTTCTTGGAATGAGCATAGTGACCCTCTTTCGGCTGAATACATCCCTAACCGACAACCCTGTATACTTCCCAGGGTTTAATATATTTTTTTATCAAAGTCGGTCATGTAATATGTAAAATATTACTCGTAATGTAATATACAAATCCAACGATACAAAAATCCTTAATTACCTATCCCCATAATGTACATCAACTAGATAGAATCTCCGAGTCGAATGGATGATTAATCTCTATCCCCGACCGTGTTGGAGCGCCAATAAACTTACATAAAGGTATCTCCAACCTATATTTCAATGTCGCTCGGCTAAACGGCTTACCGGTTGAAGGTTGGAGGTAAGGCTCACTACATATAAGTCTTGCGATAAGTCGCGTAACATACAATAAGAAAAACTTTACGAAAGATTGTTATCTTTAGTATGTTGGTAAAGGTGTGACTTTTATGTTCTTTTATTTTTGCGCCACTCTTGCTTTATTAATTGGTTTATAATTATATTATTTTTAATTTTGGCTAATCTAGGCTAGCTATTTTTAATTGTATTACTACTAAGACGTTACAAATAAGTTTGATTTCAAGACATTCACATAATTTATCATGCGAAAACTAACTAAAATTCTAGATCGAATTACAATTCATACAACAGAAATATAACCCACATGTTCACGTGTTCTAGCTAGTATGTCTATTATATCACCGAGATGGTTTATAAGCTAAAGTGGGGCCTAGAAAGTCTAGGCGCTGGTGGCGGTAGATAGGTTCATTTAGAGCCAACGACGCGAGCCTCAGGTGCGGCTGTCATGTGCAGTAAAGAATAATAGTTCTTTCGTCGTAAGGTAGGAACGATGTGCGCAGATGGTGCTTTCCTACATACATAATGCTCTTTAATAATTATTGGTCCAATAGTTAAATTATTTATATTGTTATTGCTCGGGCATAGTCCGAACAGCTCAGCAATTATGCGTTTCTGCATAGTTTGCATCTGGCTTCATTAAATATAGTATCTAGTACGCGATCATCTACCATTGAGCAAACTCGCGTATTTCTATACCATGACCAAACCATATCCATTAAACCAATTACCATTAGAATTACAATTGAATTAATCAATCCATTCAGTTAAGTTATATAGCCGTTTGTGCAGTGTATTTATTAAGATATTATTATTTAACAGTTATCAAATATATAAAGACTTTCTCTCAGCTCCGACCAAGAACTTATATATTTAAAGAGTCGTGACTTCACCATGCACGAGCGCTATACTTTACAATTGTTATTTAATTACTTAGTTTGGTTAATAAATCGAAGGTGCCTTCCGAATTGAAGATAGTTAGCCTTATTTTGAAAGTAATACGTCAAAAGGCAGGCTATCACGCAGAATCTGATTGCAATGAATCGTGTAGATGTGTACGTAGTTGCGTAGAAGGCTACGACTCTCGTAGAAGATCTACGAGGTACGTAGAGACGCTACGCGCTATCGAGTGCCGTAGAGCTAAAAACGCCCTGAGAGCTGTTGCGTGACTGACGGCTCTGACTGATACGGTGATTAAAGTATCATTAAAGCGTAAATTTTCGTAATACGATTAAAAATAAAAGTTTATATTTTTATAAGTCATTCTCTGGAAAGTATAAGTTCTTTATCTAGAAAGCAATATAATACGTGTCGAAAATTTTGTGTTCACATGTTTTTTATGTGAAATTAAGATAAGTTTCATGAGTTTTGTTACAGACTTTCCAAAAAAGGAAGTGCTTAATTCGACCCGTTCTTTTATGTTGATTTCTCGGATACGGCTGAACGGATTTGACAAATTCTACTTCTACTTCTGAAGTGGTTACAATTGAAATTGATCAAAATCGGACCAGTAATGGTTTGGTTTTTAAATCGAGAAATAATTGAAAATCTTGTAGCGTCGCCTATTGAATTAAATTTTAAGATTAAAAAAATTGGTTTTTATTTTATTTATTTTATTTCTTGTCAGTTGAACTTAAAAGCTACTAAAAATGTTACAAAATATTGATGGTACATTCTAACACCTGAAGGCTACGTCGGTAAATTGGGTCTCGAAGGCGGGGATTTCGTTATCGTATAAAAATATCTTTCCATCTCATTTCGACAGCCATAAATTGCGGCTTCAGATTTAATACCTTTCCGTATTAGGTCTGGGGAGAGAATATTATATAAGATGTCTGGAATCGGCCGGAGATTTATGCTCTTTTCGGGCTGGCTTCGTGATAATGATTCCGAGATTGATTTACTTGATGAAAATGTGAATTTTGAAATATTATTAACTCGAGTACGAGTAAATATTGAATGGAAGGCTACTACTAACTTTACCATTACCTCGCAAGCGAAAGGGCGCGGGATCAATAAGATAAGATAAGATAAGATAAGATAAGATAAGACAACTCTTTATTAAAAAACCAGCTTAATTATAAAAAAATATAACAAATAAAAACTTACAATATATACTAGGTTTCTCAATGGCGGCCTTATCGCTTAGAGCGATCTCTTCCAGGCAACCATGCACGTAAATGAATAATATAAAATTAGAGAGGGCTTAAAATAATAAATTGAACAAACATATTTGAAAAATAAACAAATTATACATACAAATGTATACACAGATAAACAAATACATATAACATACGATACAAATTAGGAGCATGGAAATACATAATATATGAATTACAAATTAAAAGAAGAAGACACAAATTTTAATGCTGTAGTGATAGGTAATGGACTATGACTCGATGCTTAAAGACATTAATTGATGGAGCACGCCTAATGTCAAGCGGTAGACTGTTCCACAGCAAGACAGCATTCATAGTGAAAGAGGACTTGTAGGAAACGGTGTGATGTGGTGGGATTGATAGCATGAGATTGTCCGACGACTTTAAGGTATAGGAATGCGTAGTGTGACAATATTTGAAACATTTCTGAAGGTACCGCGGAGAAGAAGGGTTAAATAATATATTATAAAGGAGAGATAGTATGAGATAGTATATCAATTCCAGGTTCAAGCATGTACCTCTGACTGACTCTGATGTTTTTCGCGTATGTACACATATTATACTTAATTACCACTTATTTAAATGGTGAAGGAAAACATCGTGAAAAAACCTGCTTGTCGAAGAAGGTTTCGAACTTAATGAAGACTCTGGCCAAATTGCGGGTTAGGGAACCCGCATTTTACCCTGTTAAGGGTGTACTATGTTAAAAAAGGGCAATCTCACTATACTAATGACTCATTCTTAAGACAAACAATTTACTATTGCAGCAAAACCGAATTTCGAGAACTGTAATGGGACAGTTATTTCCGACTTCAGCATTACCCCATACTAAAATGTTTGCAATTTTATAAGTATATAGACCCTCTTTGTACTTAGTATCGATAGCTAATTTTACCAATAATTTAATAGATAGATAAGATCAGATAAGATAGCTCTTTATTTATTCAAAAACATACTTAACTAAATGACAAAAATCTGTAAAAACTAATTGATGTAGCGATCTGTAAAAACTAATTGATGTAGCATTTAAAGTAGCGGCCTTAGTATTAAATCGATCTCTTCCAGGCAACTATGCGCGTACATGATGCTTACTAATACTGAAGATAGTTAATTCAATAGCTCTGTTCTTATTAACTGTGAAACTTATGAGGGCTTGAGTACTAAATTGTCCGTTTCATTCTCCATTAACGTCGCTCACAGCCAGGAAACCTCTTGAAACTGCTAAGAAGTTTCTTCGTACTCTTGAACCAACTTGTCCAATACTTTACTTGGCCAATTATCGAAGTGCAAGTCTTTGTCGTTGACTAGAGAATGTAATGTTACGATGTGACTTTATAACTACACTGTATTTTGTAAGATGTTAGTGCAGATTTTATTTAATTGGCCACGCGTCTCCCTATTGGAAGGATTATTGTCCGTTTCATTTTATATCAGCGTCGCTTACAGCCAGGAAACATCTTGAAACTTGCGAGGAGTGGGGTCTCCGCGTGCTCTCGAACTAACTTGTCCCATACTTACTTGGCCAATATTTAACTTACTTATATTAGCCAATTGCTAACGTGCAAGTCGTAGTTAGATTACAGATATAATGTAAGTAGTTCGACATCCAAGTTAGTTAACTTATTTGTATGAAAATAGTCTGTTTTTAAACATTGTGGTGTGTACTTTACGTGTCAACCCATAGCTGGGACCCAATTTCGTTACGTAGGAGTTCTGGGCCATAATTCACCACGCTGGCTGAATTGACAACATTTCAAATTGTTTGACCGCACATTTTTACTAAGGTAATATCGTAAGATAAATGATCATTTTCATCGCAAGATTTTCGCGAGAATAACATTATTCGCAATTTTTCTTAGTTTTTTTTTTAAATCTCTAAAAACGTAATTATTACATTCTGAGTAAATTACAAAAATAGGGATGCGTTACTTTTCCTTTATAGTTCCATTATCGTAAAAAAGGGGGGTCAAAAATTTTGAAATGTTGTCAATTGCAGGTTAGGCTAGCAAGTTTCTTCATGATAGTTGCCTGTGTGTAGACCATTACTTTACAACGCTTATCGATCAAAAATACAAAAGTTAAATGTGTTCCGAGTCCTGTAAAAAAATATTATTCGAAGTAACTATTGTATACATAACTAAAATATTATTGCAACACATTTGCGCTAATATTTGTCTGCGTAGTAGACAGAAAAGAGAAAAACAGGCTCCATTCATCGAATGGAGCCTGTTTTTCTCTTTTTCAACTTCTTATTTCTTGTAACAATATATTCGCGGCTTTGTGAGCTGTACATCATTTAGTTTGCCTCACACGTTGTTAGCTGATAAAACAGGCTTTACTATGTGGGTGAAATAAATTCAAAGAAGAGACGGTCTTGTTCTTCAGATAAATCGCGACTTGTTGGACTTGCCGTCGAGGGTATAATTCTGATGAATCGCTGCCTGTAATGTCAACAGCTTAGAAAAGAAAGAATGAAAAAACTCATTTATTTTGTACACACAGGACACTACCACTACTAGTTATTTAAAGTATAAGTAGCGACGATGGTTAGGTTAGTTCGAGTGGTTAGTGGGGTCGATTGCCGTGCAAAAGGTACGAGTTTCGATCCCACGAAACACGCAAAAAGAGCCCGAGCTACCGGTGAAGGAAAATATTGTGAGGAAACTATAGCATGGTGGTAGAGGGTTTTCTATCGCTCGCCTGGCTAGCTACCCTCAACTTGTAAAAATCTGTCGCCAAGCACCTAACGGTGTGTTCTGGCAGCCTTCCTTGAGAGCTTGTGTATTCCAGACTAGGCATGCTCCATCTAGGGCTACAGTATCGATGACTATCGTTGTTGATAAAAAAGTATACACAAACATTTAAAAATAATAAAATAGTTCTCGAAATAGGTCGAGTTGCAGTATCCCGTGCGTCAAATAAGGTCAGCGCTCGGCATGATTCTGGGGATTGCTCCTCAGCGCTGATTTTCAGCGTGACTCTTTAGAGATGCAATTAGACTTAGCGGGTTTCAGCTTCTATATATTTATTTACCGATTTCCAAGGAGCAGTTACTCAATTCAACCTTATTATATTTCTTCTCTAACGAACAATAAGATTCCTTGCTCAATACGCGTTACGTGATTAACGTTATGTTGACGCAATACGTTATTCTGTTAATAGAAATCGCGATATAAACTTAGGGAACACTGTTCTAAGTGACTCTACGCACTTAAAATAACGCGGTCGCGTTAAGTATTGAAATGTTCATAGTGAATAAGGGCCCTGCTGATATTTTAGAGACAGCTGACCGATTCGATTCGTGTGGTTCCTTGTACATTTTATCAAAATAGGGCCAGCGCAGCGTTAAATCTAATAATCTACTCAATAGTTAAATTAATTGTTTTTTTTTTGTAAATAATTATTTGTCGGAAGGAATACACAAATACGATTAATATTTGAACTCGAATTGGTCAATACGCATATTCTAGCCGATTTGCTCCCGTGAATGGCAAGGCTAAGTTTTGGGGCAAAATATATGTTAGCATTTTTGCTGCAATATGTATGGCTTGGTAACAAAACGTACGAGCATTGCAAGTGCTATTTATAAACGTTTTGCCGATTGGTACTGGTAATAAAAGTTGTTTTTTTTATGAATTTGTATTTTGAGACATCGAGACTTTTAAGTTTTTAGGGGTGATAGATTTTTATGTTAGGATGATAGTTGTCGTGCTATATTATCGATGCTGATTATCGTGTTCGGTCGTTTATTAAACAAATCTCTACTAAACATAGTGTACAGGTTCTACGCGTACGAATAAGTATTTTATAGTTGTTGGTAGGGTTATATATTTAATGCCCCCGAAAATGAGGAAAGTTTGCGACCATTGGCCATTCACCGCTTACGACAATAATCGCCAAAAACACGAGGAACAAAAATAATAGTTTTCACATAGCTAAATGTGACCACAAGGAATTATACTTACTCGTCATCCCACCAGTGGAGTAAGGAGACATCGCGAGTAATAACACACATAAATCTATGCCAAAACTTACTTAGGCCAACAAAGAACTCGCACAAGTTTCCGCCGCTTGTCCCATTTCTATTTTTTCATCTCCCTGACGGCAAGAGTTAGTTCAGAATTGCCCAGAGAATAGCGTACTAATGTTGGCTGGCGCATATCTCTCGAGAACGCAAAGTACTACGGAACATTTGCGTCGAACAATTTGCATAAATAATATTCTAGTTTTGAGTATTTCTCAACTTGTTCCAGTAATTCAAGGCAATTTGCCTCGGCATTCTCTCATTCTATTTCAAACGAAACTTGGGTCAGAGTCAGAGCATATTTTTCACTCGTATTGCGGGGGCCACACCATGAATAGTCTTTCAACTGCAAAGCAATATTGTGCAAACATTGTTGTTGTCTCTGGTTTGAAGGACAATAATACAGCGAAAAACGAAGCATAGTCGGATTTATTAACATCTCATACCGAAACATTGAGGCGGCGCCATTCTGGGCTGTGAAGTCAAGAAGCACAAATTCAACTTTAATCTGTCAGGCGCATAAACAAACTTTTCAGTTATTTTGATATTCGAGTACAAACCAAACTACTCGAGCGATTTTGATAACCAACTATTTTGTTAAACTATTCGCCAGTCTAGCATGGTTAACGAATCGCCAGTCTGCTTATTCAATATCATAAAAATATGTATAATTCTTGTTCGTTTCCTTTTCCTTATTACCGTTTATTTACAAAGGTAACTTTACTCTGAAATATTTTGTGTCGAGTTTCCAATTAAACGCTGTGTACACTATAAGTCTTTTGAATTGGTTTTCTTTGAAGATGAGGCTCGCTGAGGCTTCAGCGTTGTTTTTCTTGTGTTGATTGTTTGCGTTTATTTTGATTTGAAGTTAGATTTTTTTGCAGTTACAATAATACGAGTATGTAAAGCCTTTGAGAATATCGAATTGGAGCGATTCTATGTTTTAGGGTCTGTTTTCTGGATCATTTTGTGTAAATAAGTTTATAATAATAATAATATTGGACAACATCCACACAAAGATCTTCAGGTCTATATAGGTTTATGGTTGATATTTAATAGTGATGATTATATATTTATAATTTGTGATAAAATAAAAATGGTGAAGGCGTTTCAGAGAAATCGGGTAGGTAATACACGTAAATAATGCTCTTCCTGTTTTGAAGTCTAAGATACGAATAAGTAAGCTCCATTTATTTCTTAAACCCTACTTAATTATTTCGGTTAAATAAACACAAGAAGAATATACTTGTGTTTCCAACTACGGAAAGCTTATCGCTTACTCAGTATTATAAGACTAAGAAAGTTTTCGAAAAAAGTTTAATTACGTAACTTGTTACGAGGGTTCTTCTTACCTTTAAGTACAGTACCCGACAAACAAGTTGCTACGACTTTATTTACATCTCTTTGGCGCGGGGCAGAGTGCTTGGCAGGGTAATTACTCTTTGAGTCACGAGCGGTATACCGTCTCATCGTCATCATCAGCCAGAAGACGTCCACTGCAGAACATAGGCCTCCCCCTTAGAACGCCATTCCGAACGACGAGCTGCCAATTGCATGCACTGGTTACTTGTGACTTTTACTATGTCGTCGGTCCACCTAGTGGTAGGGCTACCTACGCTGCGTCTTCCAGTTCATGATCGCCACCCAAGAACCTTTCTTCCCCATCGGTAATTGGTTCTTCGAACGATGTGGCCAGCCCATTGCCACTTCAGCTTGCAAATCCTACGAGCTATGTCGGCAACTCCAGTTCTTCGGCGAATATCCTCATTACAGATTCCGTATTCCGTCTACCACGTCGCTTTCAGTGATTACCTGGCACTATTTTATGCGAAGATTCTATTTCCCAGACAGCGTGAGGGTATCGGCATTGCTAATATTGCGACCGTGATAATACAATAGATTACTAATTAGTTCAGCGAACTGTTGACCTCGTGACCACTGTAATTTTGCGCCGAAAATGACAGCTTCTTGACCGATTTTTCCATATTTAGAATTTACTAAGCTCAACTGAAAACTAAGTCGAAAATAATATTAGTAATTATTTATTTTGCTACACGTGCACCAAACTAAGGTTTTGTTAAACATTATAAAAAGAAATAAGAAAAAAGAAATATGGATTGAAACGATTTGAGCTGCATCTTTCGGGCAATACGCCGAGATGTACCTTCCAAATAGGCTTCCCTCATGCTGCCAGTTGCGAAATTTCAATTTCGAATTGCGGCACAAAAGAAGTTGTGATTGAGTTATGCATTTGTTTTCTTATACATTTCGTCTTATGATCTTTCTTAAATTATATATACTTGGTCATTTAACCTAACCTTTAAATCATTAATTTACCGACTAAAAAATAATGTGTTTTCATGTAGGTTAAAATATTTTGGTAATTAAATGGTTTTATAATCATAAATTATGAGATTTCACTCGACATTAATATTAATTGATATCAAAGAAGTGTTCATTCATAACGATAAAGCTGTGTCCAAACCTACGCGACCAGAGCGCTTATATTATAGGAGAAGTATATTTATTCTCGTTTCTACAATTATAAAAAGTCAGTCACAGGAAATTTTAATTTTAACTAATACGTCGTATAAAATACCGTAATATGTTGCATTTTTGAAGTGATACATTATGTAAAGTTTTGTAGCCGTTATTCTTAGACGTAGTTCTCTTGATAATTCCTACATAATAATTATTAAGAGTGTATGCCGGTATAGCAAGAATGGAGATTTAGGTCTTCTTTAATATTATGCATTAAATGTATTTAAATTCCTTATCATCAAACCGTGCGCCAGTAGGTCAGTACTAGAATAGCAATCGTAGGCTTTGTCAGAGCACAAGAAAAAATGAAAGCTCTACACAAGATGCTCACACAACACGAGAAAATTCAAGATGGCGCTTCAAACTTTGCATGGCGGTAGTCGCCCAAGTATGACCGAATATTTAATTAAAACATCCAATGTGAAATGAAAATTAACTTCTCCTTTCACCGAAAAACGTGTACCTACAGAAATAACTGTAAATGAAAACATTATGAATTTATATTATTAGTTTTGATTCGGGAAACCTTCACAATGGAAATATTAACAGGGACCTATGTAAATGTTGTACATTAATTAGGTCGTATGATATTTTAGCTAGTGGAGAATAATTTTCGTTCGGAATATTTATACGAGTATTTTGAAATATTCTGCTGCTCTGGGATTTGAATAACTAGAAGTGAACGATTTATTTGTGTTTATTTTAAAGTTTCGATAATAGAAGTTATAAGAGAAATGTTCTTTGTTTTTAAAAGTCTTCACAGGTGGCTTCACATAAATATCACGAATTGAAATCGGTTATCACTTTTATGAAAGTATTACTTGTTAGGTGGGCTGCATGACCGGGATTCAAACTTATGTATCTCGCTTAGCAATCTATTATATACCCCACTAGGATAGGATCGCTTCACCTATAAAATTACCCTTCTGTATAGTGTCGATTATCTTAACCACGGTCAACTGACTAAATCGAATTCCTCGCTGAAAGCCACTTTCCCTCCCGCGCTTGCTATTTCTGGCCCGCACTCTACATACAGTTCTCTTATCCGAATAGCTAGGTTTTACGAATACCCATTTCCCCTAATGAGTTCGGATAATCTACGCTCTATTACGTATTACTATTATTTCATAACGCTGTTCTTCAGTTGTATATATCTCAGATTCTTGTAACGAATCAAGACTAAGCGAGGCGTACAATAATTCGAACAAATTGAGCGCAGAGCTATGCTTATAAGCGTAAATAATTCAATTTGGTTTCCCCTATTTTATTATAAGCTTTGGCTTCCGATTTCACACGAAATTGCTTTTTCTTATTACTTGAATACGCAAAAAGATAAATTTTGACAGTACATAATGTATTAAAAAAGTAAATGTATAATTGGATTGAATTAAATACATTCAAGTATAAAATATATTTCTATATAATAATTATATATTTACATAAATTAAACTAACTTTCCCGAATTTATCAGATTTATTTTTCAATTTATGAAGCCCGATTAATTTTAAAATTTATCCATCGCCAATATCTTAGAATTTAACTTTATGTTTAACATAATATCACACTTGGAATAAAATACTTTATTGAAAAATAAGAATCATTTAAATTTTATATCAAAGTAGCTGACCCGGCGAACTTCGTCCCGCCTAACAGTCGATTCCTTTTTTTTAACTTGACTTTCACTTTTAAGTATTATTACGAATCGATTGAAAAATTTTTCTCTCCGTGAGAACCATCCTCGTACTTTAAGAAATAATCTAAAAAAAGAATTAGCTAAATCGGTTCAGCTGCTCTCGAGATTTGCGCTTAGTAACACATTCAGCGATTAATTTTTATGTTAAAGATTTATTCCCCAGCATTTTGCCTACAAAATGATCTCAAAGAACTGGAAGTAATAGCGGCTATCTCCCTTCACATCCGATAGTTTCCGCGTTTCCGCCGTTTGTGAAGGTTTCACATCCGGCGGTATACATTTCAATTAAGTCTTATTTAGTATATGGCTATATGCATTTAAACATGTTTACTGTTTGGGGTTAGGTTATCAGAAGGTATCTGACAAGTTTTCGGGATTGAGGAAATATCTTATCTTTATTTTTTAGGCAACGTACGGGCAATTCGCAAGGGGCAATAACCCCTTGCGAATTGCCTTAAACCTTAAGAGTTATAGGTAACTTGCCTAAAAAATATAGATAAGATATTTCCTTTCTTTTAACTCTTTTTCTAGTTTCTAAAATTAGTAAAACCTATGATTTTACAACATCTTTAAATTCTTAGATAACAATACCTATCTCATATTCTTCACAAGCAAGAGCAAACAAAATTAAATAGGCAGGAAAACTTCCGACACTTGCAAACTGAACGTCTTATATGCTCTTGTTCCGAAATAGTCTAGCTCTAGAAACGGAATAAGTCAAATGATTCATCCCCAAGACTTCCAGACTGTTCCCCGAACTGACTAAAGGACTTACGTAACCGAAATCGATAGCCAGAGTCAACGAACTCCCGGTTTTGAACTCCGGGAGTCGGCAGAATGCCAGGGGCCTTACTGTGGCTGAATCGACGCGATACAGTTTACGCGCGGTAGTACATACTGCGCGACCACGTACCTTATCGCAGTGGAATAAGATTCACAGTCATATAGCGAACGACACGATACACGTAAACGAAAACGCGTCAAGGCGATCACCCAGGAAGGCAATTTGGGTGACAACAGCCTGGGAGATACGTAAAAACTTGAAAGGTTGCGTTTTATAACTCAGGCTGGCGTATAGGGAGGCATGATTGATGGAATTATGAATGACATGCGACTGCCGGTGTTGGTGAGAAAATGGTAGAAAATACAAGTCGTGTGGAAAAGGGCATGTGACAATTGTAAAAAAATATTTTATAGATACGCTGCATTACATACAGTTGTAATCAAATATTTGTGAATTTTGTAAGAGGGTATACTCACACTATTTATTTTAGGAATCTAAGATAAAACCAGTTCTTTTAGTTTGGTGTATTTGATTGATGATTAACCACGTTTTGGTATTACGTATTTTCAGTATTGTACTTTATAGTTAGACTTGTAGCGGCACAAATCAAACGTATTATACGTTAGGTTCATATATCTAGGTATAAATATAAAATGAACTCTTCAAAGATATATTTTTTGTATAAAAATTAGGTTAACGAGTCAAATACAAATGAGAGAAGGAAAAATGTAGAAAATACTTTTGTAATAAAAACAAAGAAAATTCTCTTTTCCTCTCAAAAGGTCAATGCTAAAAAGGTCAGAAATATGCTGCGTTAAATTAAATAAAAATTGCTTTGACTTTTTCTCATTTAAAATCGCATCAGCAGCCTGATTCAGGTAGCCTGTCCGCCCGGATTCGAAAACCTTACAACTCGAATTAAAGTTTTTTTTAAAGTACCTGAATTATGACATTGAAAATCGATTGCAGAAATAACCGCATTTAAAACTTTGGAATTGTGTACCGAGCTCTCTGTAATTCATGGTGCAAAGTTTTCGAATCCTGTCGGGAACACTACCTGGATCAGCCTGCAGGTATCGTTCTTTATCGGTTTAAGTGAACAAGCCACTGCAACTTCAGTTTACTAATTTTTGAAACTATATCGGTTCCTTTGTCACTACGTCTGATAAGTTGATTACGTATTTAATCTTAAAATCGACAAAGACGTTGCCGAGATATAATCGCAATAAAATTGTAATCGCGATGTCAACTGTTCGCACAAATTCTAGTATTTTAATAAATGAAAATAGTTAGAACAAAAAAATATTAAAATCGGTCCAAGAAATCGGGGAACATACATACAGCATACTCGTATTCCGACGAATTGACGGCCTCCCCTATTGAAGTAATCCAAAGCGACGCTGTTGCTAACCAGTCTAAGTAAACAGATATAATTAACCTCGCTCCCAACCAACCTTCCGTTTCTAATCCACTCTGATCCGGATACTAGTGTTTACTGCATCATGTGACACGTGGCAACCTATCAAGGTGACAGCTCTACCCTTGGAAGGTGAGCAGTTCCTGGTGTTAACCCTGACCCACTTACTCGCCTGTGGACACCGGCCATATTTATTGACCTCAATGCGACGCTGCGACGATTTTTATCGACTACTGAAAAGCAGAAATTAATCAAATCGGCTTTGTTATGTTTCTTACCTGGTTTCTTGGAGACCACAGAACCGAATTAAAAAAATATTTTTCTGTTTACCTTCTAAGCGGTTCCATACTATTATCAAAATCGGTCATGTAATTTGTATTTTACTTAAATTGAAGAAATTGTACGTGTAAGATGCTTGTCGAATTAAAGTCTGTAATTTTTTTAAACAACTTGTTGTCTATATATTTTAAGAAAAGAGCTTTCGAAAGACTTTAAGTCTACACTCACCTACGACGACTCATTCTTCGTCAATGTTTGTCTTAAGTCAATCTATTTTTATTCCCAACTAATCCTCTCAGCTGCCAAAGGTAAACTAGCCTGTTTGTAAGCATATTTATAATAGATCACGTAGATATGCTTTTAAAAATAATAAAAAAGTGAAAAAAAAAATAGTAGGATGAAGAAACGAAAAATAATTTACGGGCGATCTGAGGTCGGGAAGTGGCCCCTCCACTTGTGAGGGTTTAAAGGTAAAAAACGGTTTATCTTGATTTCCGGCAAAACTAATACACCCTGGTCTATAAAGCAAGATGTGCCTCTTATGTTTGACAATAAAGTTCAGATGCATCATCGTCTAAGCTCTTCTAAGAAACGTGGTAATTTGTTTTATTGTTGACATCATTCTCATGCGCTCTTTCCCAATAATTAGCTATATGCATATTTTTACGAGAAGACATTGACTCCTGAAATAGCAATCTTCTATCTTCTGAATAGTTCTGGGGTATAAAGTCATGTCTTACGCTTTTATATACCTAAAAAGAAAAAAGGACTTTTTGTTTGTGGTTACCAGTAGTCCTGTATATGCCGATGTTGAATTAAATTCCTTGTTGCACTAGTCCTTATTGCGTTGCGTTGTTCTCTCTACGGTACGTCTTTCGACGGGCAATAGTAATGGGAAATATATTGTTCTCCTATTTACACCACTCTCCTTTGACTGAATTACTGTTTGATTTTGCGAGAAGAATTACATTTCTAATGGGGATTGTTTCTTTAATGGAATGGTTTTGTTTTTTAGCTAGTTAGGTATATTAACTTGTCGAAATCTTTTAAAAGTGTGTTGCTCAACTTTTGTGTGACCAAAATTATATGTAGAGTTCAAAATTATATATTTTCCGGTTAATGATATATACATTTTCAACAAAATCTATAAAGTTGTCGACTCTTCTTAACTTGAATAATTTTTATTTTGAAAACTAACTCGTGTTTGATTCATATTTTTTAAAAAGACGGGCTTTCACTCATACATTACAAAGTTCCAACTATAGTTTTGTTCACATTCGGTGAACTTCATCAGGGATGAAATGAGTCGTTTGTGTCCTCAACGATGACGTTGACACGTCTCGCACTTATGATACTTGAATCATTCACTTAACTTCAAAAGCACTTGGTTACTTACGTTTAGTTTACAATTCAACAATTTCCCGTCACAGATTCCGTTGTATTTATACGTAGTCGGCGGTGCGGCCACGTTCCGCGCTGATCCCACTTGATCCTTCCATTGCTCGTCCGGTGCGCTGGTTGTAATGAAAACCTGCCGGTAAGCTCTGTCGATGGTTGCCGGATGACGAGAGCGGAACGTTCCGATATTCCATCATATATTGATGGATCTGCTGTTTGTGTTTTGATGCAAAATAAATTTCGATCTGTGGATTTCGATCTGTGGATGTGCTGATGATTTTGTATGTTTGCAAAAAGTTTTTTATCAGGTTCCACGTAGTAAGGAATTATTCAGGATAAAAAGTTAGCCACGTAACCAGGATTACGCTGATTGTTTGCTTAAGACTGTTTCTCTTCTATTTCTAAGTGTTGAACCAAAACATGTACGAGTATATGCTATCGTGGTAGCACAGTTTCTTTTAAATACATATGTTCAGTAATAAGAAGTACAAACATACAAAAATTTTGCCTTAGTTATAGTACAAGTGCCTACAAGTTTTCTAGAAAAAAAATAATCTTTACGAGTATAAAAAAAAAATATTAAACAATATTTGGCCACCATAGACCTTGTATACAATGTAAGTATGAAAACTCGTTAACCTAAAAGCAACTTAGTTAAACGAAATTAAATTTACCGAAAATAATTTATCTCAATTATATACTTTCTGATTTGATATGCTATATCAATCAGATGCTATTATTTCAAGAGACTTTGGTGGTAATAACTATAAAACGATGATTGACCGCTTTCAATGAGGTCTTGGCAATATTGCCAGACAACAATGTCTATAAAACAGTCTACGTGCTCTAAAGGTCCTGTTATTGCTCTTGTTAATGTTTGTAATTCCACAGACCAGTCTGGAAGCTGTTGAGACATTGCCAATCTTGTACGACTGTGTGCCAGTGACATAATCAAGACATTGTTACTAGACGTAGCAGAATTTAGCTAGTCTGAGTCTGGAGTAATATATATATTAGCAGTTCTCAGAATATTAGAGAAGGTACTTTTTGCCGCTTTATGTCTCTAAAAGTGTAATGTGTACATATTCGGAATTCTTAGTTGTGATTTAGTATCATCCTCTATTCCGAACCAAGTATTACTGAAATGGCGCTTTTATGGAAATAATACTTCTAATTAAAAACCTTAAAAGATCCTACCTATTGAATCTATGTAACAAGTTTCGTCAAGATATGTACGAGTAAGTACGTACGTCCTTACAGATGAAAGGAAACTTTGTCAGACTTCATTTTGTCATTCAATCTATTATTACGTAATCCACAAACCACAAGACGGCGAATTAGAACAGTACCAAAAGAAAACCAAACATCAAACAAGGGTTGCGAGCACGTGCGTCTCCAACTGTACGATCTTGACGCGTAACGAGCTGACAAATCACAGCCATGGACCTACCTAACAGCTATCAAATTAAAATTAAACTCTGCGCTCCGATTGGTCCGTGCCGGGGAGAGGAGGCGGCGGCGGCGCGGGGAGCGGGCCGCGATCAATACCAGACTTGTTACGTAACCACCTCCGCGCTATTATCGACGCAGTTCCCCCACATTCGCGAGTATATAAAGATCATTTTCGCACGGCGTCTAGTATCCAGGCTACGCGACACCACGGTGCCTACTTCCGACGCGGGTTTAGGTAGCTGCGCGTCACATAGATCGGCTTACAATGTAGTTTCTATAAAGTTTGCGAACTCATCGCTCGGTGGCTGCGATGCAATTTTATCTGGACCCATGAATATTAAAAGGGAAATGAAAGCACTTGGTTTGCCAATCTAAGTTGGGAGTTTCCATTTTGGATTGGCAATTCCGTTTGGATTTGCAAAGTTGTCGTTTTATAGTTGTTGCTATTTTGAAAAGGATTACTTTTATTACAAGGTTTAGAGTGTAAAGCGATTAGATGTTTCCTAAGCGTTTACACGGTCGATCGTTACACAAAGCCGCGAACGTCACTTCGACCTTTTCTTTAGGAGCCCTGATTCATCATTTCTGTGGCTCAAAAGCTTAACGAAAGAGCCTCTTTGGAATCTTTCAACGTGTAATCTAAGGATTTAGAGTTCTGCTGACGTAACATCTGTCAGAGTTTTATTTTCTGCACGTAACGTTAAAATTTACAAAAGATGATGACAATACTCGTGTGCTATACGCCGGTACATATTTTTATTTTGATTTACAGAGGAAAACTACTGGACAATTTTGATATAATGGATATGGGAACAACTAGAGAGTATATCTCTTTTAAACAGGAAAAAAACAAATCACTTCAATAGTCTTTGAGAAATCGCAGAGCATAAATAAAAACAATAAGATTCCGACGAATTGAGAACTTCCAAAACCATTCTTAAATACCACATGCATGTTTGGAGTCTGTTAAAAAGAGCATCGCAACATTCCTTATGTAGGACGCTTCGAATTCTAAAGATTGCCACGATAAGGTTTATCATGTATTTTCCTGTTCGTATTAAAGTTTCTTTTTATACGTTTCCTCCTCACATCGTTCGTGGGTTCATAATCTTCGCAGTCGATTGACACTGTCAACAATCGATCGAAGTCCTTTGTGTGGGATATATTGCTCACTCTGTTGTGAAGAATAATATTGTGAGGACTGAAGAGCACAGATAATAAGAATAAGGTGTCGATAGACGTTTCCTTCTGTGAGAGATTTTACATTTTGTTATTTGAGCGATACATCTTTGCTTTGGATCTGGCAAAGTTTGGTTTTGACAGACAGTATACGTGCCTGAATGTTGGCATGTTTGGTCGGGATATTACAGGTAGTGTTATTTTCTGACCCACATCATAACTATTAGGCTGAACTGATTGTGTTGTACGTACTTTTTGTTCCCTTTTACAAAACTAAGAGTACCAGCGACTCCATAGCAAAAACTATAGTGCCGTTATTAAAAAAAAAGTTCTTAAATAATCTGATATGTTTGGAAAAGCCTTTTATCAAAAAAATAATTATTAATGACTTTTTAGTCACCGAGAATTATTCTGTCGACATGCTGTTTCCCCCAAAATAGGAATTTTGCTACGACGCCATTTTTCAGTAATATTTGAGTACTTTTTTTATGGAATACAACATACGAGTATATTGGATTACTTTTGAATCTATAACCCAGGACTACGTTTTATAAACATCGCATGTTTATTGAGCTATATTAGATCGTTTCATATTGCTGTTTTATTTGAGCAGTTAAAATAACAAATCTAATGTTACATCGTCGCTGAAACGGTGCTGAAATATGATTATCCCTCGGAACTACAAAATAAACAGTTATATAGGAAATAGTCCTCTCATCTAGCGACCGCAAACTTTTCTTGCAATATCTCTACAACCTCCTAATCATCACATGGTTGTATTTAGAAAACTAACTCGTTTTTTATTCATATCGTTTAAAAAGACAGGTTTTAACGCGTACCTGATTGTTGGAAAGGTCAAACGCGTACGCGTGAAAACCCGACTTCTTAAACAATATTAGCACATGGTTGGTTTCTTTTAACAGTTCGTCGCTTCACGCTGTCTAAATGAAACCAAGTCTGATTTCTCTTGTTTTCTCTTCTTTAATGCCCAACTTTAGTCGATAGCCATGTTAAGCAAAGTTGAGTATCGCATGTCTCTCTAATTCAAAACAAAATTGGACCGGATAAAATAGCCCATAGTTGACTCACTTTTTTGGCAGAAATACTCCCCGAATCAAAAAATACGGGATATTTTTTCATGAAAGAAGAAAAGAATAGAATACGATCTGTTACTGAGTACCATCGTAGTACCAGACAAATATACTAACATACCTACGTTAATTATATTATGAAAACAAAGTGTACAATATTACAATCTAACATTTTTCATAGCACACGTTTTGCCAATCAGTCTGTATATCATCGCAAATTTATAATTGAGGACAGAGGTTCGTAATGCTGAGATGGATTTGTCTGTGCCGGCGCCCGGCGATGGACCGAGCTTAACTTTCCTGAAACGATGACTAATGGTTTCATGGTTACGAACAGACATTTATTTTTTCTTGTTATACAAAGATTTACGTTTAGATAATATGAAAAAAATATTTTTTTAAATGTTCCGCGGCCGGTTTTCTTGTTGACCGAGGGAGAGTAAAGTCTCCGTTGCAGGACTGTCAATATTTTGTTATAATTTTTTTCTGTCTTTCATGACCGTCGTGACCCTATTTGGAGATCCTGTCAAGGAATAAAAATATAGCTTACTTAATATATTTCTTAAGCGTGTATTCCAATAGAATTATCGTTTTGAAATACCAGCCCAGAAAAACGCAAATCCGAGAGGTATTTTGTTGAATAGAAAATACCGCCTGCTCAGGTTTCGCGAGAAAATATATAAATGTTCACAAATAAAGCCACGAACGTTTTTATTTCCTTTCATCGTTGAAATTTTATTTATTCATTCTAGTTTTCTTACTTTTCCCCTATTTCTATCACTTCATTTAATCGATTTATTCATGATTTATACTGATCTAAAATTACAAATTTTGGTAGATTAACGTGTCACATCGGATATATCATAGGTTAATGTTATTTTTGTATAAATAAAAATAATTATATGTTAATGAAGTGATGTTTCGTCAAAGTGTTTTGTGTATTTAGTTATTTGTATGTGAATAGAATTGGAAATTTCTTTTCAAGCCTCGTTTAATTTAGTTATTTTACATGCGACGATTAAGCATGGGACTTGCCTTGACGACTAGGTCCTTAGGAAGTCAAAAAAAATGAATAAGGAAGTCTAATAGTATACAGTTATATTTTAAATGTTGGGCGCCTTTCAAACTTGAATTCGATTGTCACTTTTTGTGAAATTTTATTATATATCAAAGAATAACCCAATTCGTATTATATTTTGTGTCATCAAAACATTCAAATGTTCGTGACAGCAGACATTTATAAAAATGTTCAAACTGCCTGTCTGGAAACAATAATACGTATATATGATCAGTGCGGCAATCGATACTCGTCCCATTCATTGGCAAGCTTCGTACCTGCCGACCCCGACCTACATTCAGGCTCGGATGTACCAACGGCTGGATGGAGATATACAAGTTATCTGGTTGAACCCTTGTTATATTCATAGTTGCTCAGTGCTCGTTCTCTTTCCGAATAAGTAAGGAAAATATGACTAATATCTCATATTCTGATTTGTCTAGATGCAATTATGACATTCAAGCGTCAGCGAACTAGTGAGAATTTCTCAAAATGCTAGTGTCTAATCTCACAGCGTTGTTCTATCACTGTTTTCCACTGTCCCGATTTCATACTTGCAATAGTGTCATCATAATATTAAAGCGAATCGTTTGTCCACTGATGTATAGGTTCAGGTTTCATAGCTTTTGTTCCGCTTGCTCCATTTAACGAGCCGTTTTTATTACCTCCCCTACCTCCCCTCTTTATTAATGACTTGGATTAATGCTTCAGCTTGTAAAATGTGAATCGCGTTTTGCGCCATTATTTATACCAGATGTCGTAATAGCTAAGCGTTATTAAAACTGGTACTATGTACGGCGTTAGCGGATATGACGTAGACGGATAATTTCTTTATAACACGCAATAGTTTTATATCAAAACAAAATTCTAACTTATACTAAAACGTTTCTGTACTCGTATTAATATTATTTAATTAATTATTAATAAATTTTGGAGCTGTTTGTAGAATTTTTGTCTTTAAAATAGCCTATAATGCTAACTAGCTAACTGTAATTGTGTCTGGTCTTTTGTTTCAGGTAAGTAAAGTTTTCGCTACGTCCACTCTACAGCAGACTGCGGATATGACGTAAGATTTGGCATCGAATTTTACTTCTACGACCAACAATCTACTGCGGGTTATGTACTTCCAGATCCGACGTAAAGATAAATAGATCGTCTACGTAGGGAATGTACCAATTTCCATATGCTTATCGGAATATTATTGGAAAATGTTGGTTGGTTACTTCTTCGCTCCCGTGAGACGTTGTTGGGACTTACATATCGACAGTTTAATTAAATATACGTCTGATGTAGATTTATTACCATGGTTATTATTGCTACGCAAACTTGATGATACGAGTTTATTACACCAGAAGTTGTCGAGTGAATAATTTCTGACTGTTATGGCGTACCTAATCATCTACATAAATGTGCTTGTAAGCTTATCGGCATACAGGCTTTGTTAATATACGATTCATGCTTGTAAAGGCGGCTTTTGAGTTTCGTTTGTATTTGTTTAACAGCTAGTATTTAATATCCCGTGAATGCCGTCATTTCGGCAATGAATTAAGTTCGGGTAAATCTGAGCATGATAAATGAGAATATGTCAACACGTTTCACTTTTTCAGCCTCAATAGCATTGGGGAGTTGTATATAATGTCATTAACAATTTATGAGAATAAATGTATGTATATTCCATGAATTGAAACACATGTCTTTTTATATTTTACTATCTACGCCCCGCGGTGTTACTCATTACTTACGGCGAAAATTTGAGTATTCTACGAGAATACGGCATTTTTCGGGATAAAAAGTTGCCTTTGTATTAATCCAGGACAAGTTATCCTGGTGCGAAATTTCATCCAAATCCGTCTAGAACCACTGCGCATCAGCCGTTTGAGCGCGAAAAGAGTAACGAACACATAGACACACAAACTTACGCCTATTTAATATTATAATTGGGCCCTAGTGCAGGCGTAGCTGGTAATCCTTAAAAATTGCTCCCACACATTTGACTACTATTTTTTTTCCTCCTTAATCGTATGTCCTCTAAAATCCTTTAAGCTTTTTGTGGCTTCTCGGTACGAGTAGACAAGAAGTGTGAATTCACTAAAAGTCTCTCTAATGTTGTAAAACTTCCAATTTCTTATGTCATTTTCTAAATATGAAAATTATTTGTACGTGCTTTGTGTACGTTTCTCCAGATATTTCCTATTAAATAACGTCGAGTTTCTTCTTTACTTATTGAATTGTTCACTTATACCAGATGCAAAGAATTCTGACCAGACTGCCAGGTGCAGTCTTTAGCCACACATGATTACGTTATATATAGAGTCCGTCCCATTATTCCGTCCGCTTGTTTGTGTAGCGGGACAATTAGCAGCATCGCCTTGAGAGCCACTCTACTAGCAGTACGAGTAGAACTCGGAGCTGTCTTTGACACTGTTTTAGCGTGAAACTATCGTTTCAACTGTTCACTCTGCTTCAAAGCTGCGCAATATACGTTTCACGTTAAAATATCATGGTCATCATGATACTGTGCGTTTGAGTTTGCATTTGTTTTTTTTTTCGTTCTGAGTGAAACGTTTGATGATAGGGTAACAGTTAAATCAACTTGCTTCATTATGTAAACCGAATATTTAAAAATTTGTTAGACAGCGTTATCGCTACTAGTATAAAAAGATTTTCTAATAGACAATTTCTACTCTTAGAATAACATTGAATGACTGTGACACATATCAAAAAACAAATCATAAACCAAATTGTTAGTAATAATTCTTTAATGATTTATTGGTATTAATTCAACACCATCGCTATAATCGCATATGTAGAATACGAGTTTTATGGGAAAACCATGCCTTACGAACCTTTGACGCTGGTCATGAGCAGTAATACCCGTTAAAGCAACGGGTTGTATGTGAATGCTCAATTTAGTTTCATCAAATTGCATTTACGTGCTGCTGAAAACAAGTTCGATAAACGCTTGGACACATTGTTTCAAATGACTGTTTGCTTTGTCACGTGAGCGGCTGTTACATGAAATGTTGAGTTAGTGTTACCTTTTCTGACTCGGAGTTCGTTTTTTTCCTACATGCATTTAGCAAGTTTAATTGCGTTGTTTATGATTATGTAAAAGCAAACTTGACTTTTTTATTTGTTAATAATATCACAAAGCAATTTCGTGTTATTTAAAATAATAATTATACTAATGCAGTCGATCCATGATATCTAAAAATAAAAGTACGATTGAGAAATATTAAGATATAATATTTCCCCCTAAAATTGTCTCTCCCGTGAAATTGTCCATTAACTCGCCATTCCAGTAGCTATCACCAGCAGGCTTACAATTAGCGGGTGTCATTTCAAGTACCACTCGACGGTTGAGCCACTCGTCCGAAACGTTATAATAACGCCGTTCACACTTTAGGGAGCTCAAATTGGCTACCGTGATGATTGTTGCGCAAATTGTTATACGAAGTAATATTGTAGTGTTAAATGTTTCATGCAAATTTACTGCAGGTCGTGTACAGATTTGCCATACTAAGGACGTGGTTGTGATAGCCTAGGGCAAATACTCGACTTTCAAGCGGAAGGTTGTGGGTTCATGCCGGTACATGCCTGCACTTCTGAATGTTTTTGTCCACGCTTAACAAAAACTAATTGCTTGGAAATGAATCTTTTAATAGATTATTTTAAAGAATAGTGTCAAAACCTTAAATTCAATCTAAGGCGTCAGTTTCATTTTTCATATTTTTTTAAATAAAACACTTTAAACGCGCTCTAGCTCACTTTTGAAAAGTCTTCATTCGTAGACATGGGACTTATTCCTGTTCTTAAACCGCGCAATGGCAAGCGGTTGTCTATAAAATCTACAACACTTAAACCAACAACATCTAGTTATACAACGTCAAGCGCGAGAGTAGTGCTCTTTTGAAAATCCATAAAACGGGATTCGAATCATGAATAGGAAACGGTTTGCCAACCTCTTAGCCTGAAGCCGCGATAGTAAACACTCTAGAGTGGTGAATTATTCAGTGCTCGGTGGATTGGAGGCTTCGAGAGCCTAGGCGGGTGTTCCGAACTAGCAATGTTGGGATCAATAAAATATATCATACAAGATGTGGGTTCTAGTGAAGGTCGTCAAGATGTATTCCGTTTAGAAGAAGAATAAACTGTGTCAACAAATTTGGAATGATGATTTAACTGAATCGTGTGCAATTTGCATTGATCTATTACTTGCTGTAACTTTGATTGTAAAGATTGTAATGATAACGTTAATGTTTTTTTTTTCTATAGAAAATCTACTTGCGTTTGACCGCATCTCGTCTGATGTAAAGCAACGATGCGGCCTAAGATAAAGCACGCTTGCCAAGAAGAACCCGATTCACTCGTGACCTGAAAAGACCCACATTATAGCTATCGGGAATTAGAGAAGCCGGTAACGAGTACCGTAGTCTGGCAGTTCGTACAATGAAAGATGATGCCAAGCGTTTTGTACGAGGTCTAGGAAATTATGTACCAGTAGCGTATTGTAGAACCTCAGTAGTAGTAAATTGTCGCAGAAGGTCGAGATTCGTAGGTGTTTTGCTACTTATAAATTCATCTTTTCTATTCTACTGGGTATTTTTCTTTGTGTTTGCTGCACCTCAATATCTTTAAGATAGGTCTTATCTTTTAGGTAGATCTGTAAACAGTACATTTCGAGCACTGTTTTTTTTTAAATCGTATCTGCATTCGTATTTACCTCATATTAGGGGTAAAAGCATGTTACTGCCAACATTATTAAAAATCGGTTGAAAAATCGGCTGTTTTCCTCCATTATTATTACTTACATATTTAATATACACAATTGCCTACACGTTTACCCACTCGCAGTTTAAAAGTTTGCTGGATGGTAGAGACACAGCATTTGCTTGATATTGTGTGTAATTTCCAGCGAATAGTGTCCACGTTTCTCCACTAACGTTTGAATTCATGTTGGAATGCTTTTGTGCTCACTATTGTATGCGACCATTACTGTAATGCAGCAGGTTGATAATCTGTTTTCTGGTGGAGCGTGTATGTGTTTGACAATGTGGTATCCCTGACACCAGGAGATCTCTTTTGCAGAGTTAGAGAGAGAGAGAGAGAGAGAGAGAAAGTCCACTTAGATCCATGGCCTAGCTAGCTTTCACATTCCCATAAACGAATTATTCTAGTAGGCAGCTGTGAGGGTGAGTCGTTATCGATCAAGCGAGCGAATTGACATCAAAGTGTAGTAAAGATAAAGTGGAAGGAATCGTGGTGTGCAAGCAGCAACTTTAAAAGATAAAGTCAATAAAATATTTTCAAATGTAATTAGCTACACCTAAAAACATATAAATTAAAATAACTGCAGCCATTATACTGTGTATATCAAATTTTGAGTGTCAATGGTATATTTAGTATTAGTATTAACTCCATTTCTCGTTTGAACTAAAACAATTTTCCCCCTTCTTTATCTTGTAGATTAGTTATTATTAGCCGAAATAATTTGACCGTTACATCGCGGCTGTATACCGTAAGCCTCCCTTGATGATAATGGTTTTATCTCTGGTGTCCGTGATTCTGCCGCCCCCGCTTCGTTCCGAGCTTTATAACCCAAATTTAAAGGCCTTTGATACGTTTTTAATTAATTATATTCAAGTGAGAACTGTAATAGCGAGCTACTACAGTAGAATAGAAATTAGTATTTATGTTGTTTCAGATTTATTGCTTTTGTTATTAGCTTTGCTTATTGTTTTGTTGTTCCTAAACTTACTGTTGGAATTGCCACTTGTAAGAGATTAGTAATTTTACTTATCTTTTATTCGGTGTGCAATCTATATACATAAAAGAGTAAGTCCTGATTGATTGACAGGTAACAATCAACGCAGAGCATAAATTGCTGAACGTATAATGAAATTAATGCCTCCGTTAAATTAATATCTTTCACGACTCTTTAAACATCTTTAAGAACAAACTAGTAAGGTATTTAGATGGATAATGTTCTGTCATTTTCTGTCATATAAGTATATTTTAAAGCACTTATATTTTATTAAATTAGAGCGTTATTATTTTCTTTGTTTAAAAATTATTTAAAGTTTCTCAAAAAAAAAAAGGTTCAAGTTGACTAATTGTATTGTTCAACGAGAATAATGTTCTACTGATTCTAAGAATGTTGTAAACACCCATATAGGGTATATATATATATATATATATATCAGAATCAATATTGGTTATCATGTATTTTAAAATTTTGTAATATATGTGTTTACTGTTGGTGTTTTGTTGTAAAGAAATAAATAAATAAATAAATAAATAAATAAATAAATAAATAAATAAATAAATAAATAAATAAATAAATAAATAAATAAATAAATAAATAAATAAATAAATAAATAAATAAATAAATAAATAAATAAATAAATAAATAAATAAATAAATAAATAAATAAATAAATAAATAAATAAATAAATAAATAAATAAATAAATAAATAAATAAATAAATAAATAAATAAATAAATAAATAAATAAATAAATAAATAAATAAATAAATAAATAAATAAATAAATAAATAAATAAATAAATAAATAAATAAATAAATAAATAAATAAATAAATAAATAAATAAATAAATAAATTAATTAATTAATTAATTAATTAATTAATAAACTTAGAGATATGAAATTTGGATGGTTTTATTTATCTTAGGTTGTTATAGTACTCCCTTACTAACAAAGAATTTTGTCCCCTAAGAGAGGTCAATTAAGTCTTTATATAACATTTTTATGTGCCAACTAGTATTAATAAAGGAGTCGTTAACAAAAGTTAGAGCCCATTAACTTTAAGTCAACAAGATTACCATTTACTTCATTAAGTTCATCGATCAAAATTATTTCTGCAGCGCTGTCTATTGTATAAGTTCCAGGTAATTTCTCTAAACTGCTTTTGTTCAGTAACAGCTATAAACGAGTTAAGTTTCGCGCCTACTTAGTTTTCAGTTAGGTATGCAACTTTGTCCTTTAGTAAATTAGTTGTATGTAAGTTGTATTTTTTTTTTCGATTAGGTATAATAGTTGAATGCACAATGCGTTTTCGATCGAATTCGAAAACTTTGCAACACGAATAAATAAAAGCTCGTTACAAAATCTCAAACTTTTATATGAGAGTAGCTGCGCCCAGCAGTGTTTTGTTAATCCAGGGCCTATAAGCCATCTCCGTACCAAATTTCATCGAAATCAGTTCAGCAATTTTTGCGTGAAGGAGTAACTAACATGTATTATATTAATATGATTATTTTTAAAGCTACTATTTATTTGTTTATATTATTACTCATCGATCATCAATGTCATGATTTAGGATCTTATAACGAGCTTTGTTGTAATGTTTTCGAATTCCGAGTTGCTGAACCACTATTTGATTTCGTCTTGCCTAATGTTGTACTAGAAATAGCGATTTATTAAGCATCAATGCTGTTCACGGTTAATAAGGTTTTTTTATAGTCAAATGTTCTTTGGATCTGGTGGACTCGAATAAAATATAGTCGCTTTTAAACTACGTTTTCAATAAAGCTTGTGATTCCAGAATTAGTTATCTATTATTTTTAGGATCAATCTATTCACTATTTGAGTTAATTACGTTTAGAACCACGCGCGGTTAATCTTTTTCTAAATTACATAACGTTATCATGTTATAAGTAGACAGGCATTTTTTTAGCAAGCAATCCGTTTCCACTGTAATTGGAAATAGAAATTAAAAACCCTGGAAATGAATGTGTTTCGAAAAACAGATCGGTTATTCTTTCATTACAATTTTCCAACGATTCGTATTCCACAGTGTAATATGCATTGGCCTGATTCTACAATGTCTTCTCGGAAGCAAACCTGACCTGACCTGACCTGACCTACTGGTAGCAGTATACTCAGAGGTATAATGGTGCAATTGAATCAGCACCAAAATTGTGTCTTCGATATTCAGGGCTCTTTTTCTGACGTGATGCGAAAAATGCGTGACGTGTTTAACGTTATGTTGACGCAATACGCTATTCTGATTATGGAAAACGAGCACTGCGTGCGACGGCACGATATACAATTTGACATAAATTTTAAAATATCTCGAGAGATTTGGCATTTAGTCCTTTTTTTTTCAAAAAATTTAATTGCATATTAGTTACAATGTTTAATTTTCATAGTGCATGTTAAAGTCACCTGATGGTAAAATTCCTACTAAAAGTCATAATAAAGCTGGATCAGCAAGTAGGCGCCGCGCAGTTATAGTTTGTAATTTTTACTGCCTCGGCCTTTCGCGTTTTATGAACTTCCCCTAAGATAGAGCTCTATTTCTTTCTGAATGGGAAAAAATGTTTCATGTTTAGCCTGAGATGTCCAAGTGCAGGTCCGCGGGCCTGATGTTTTGAAATTTTCCCGACAAAAATCAAGTAGGCTAGTAGGAAGTAGGTAGGTATGCGGAGTATTGAAGTGATTTGGCACGCCTTCTTCAGTAATAAGAAATTTGTATATTTTCTGTGTAAACGTATACTTTACGATTGCTTCTGTCGTTCATTAGACTTATCTTTTGTATTTTAAACCAAAATACTGACTCACGACGAAGTAAACTATAACTCTGAAACTATTTGCGATGATCTTATCTAATCTATATGACAAAAACAATTATTAAATACGAATTTAATGTGTAAGGTATAATTGTTAATAGATATT
Organism: Ligdia adustata; assembly: GCA_947049295.1. Classification (NCBI taxonomy): domain Eukaryota; kingdom Metazoa; phylum Arthropoda; class Insecta; order Lepidoptera; family Geometridae; genus Ligdia; species Ligdia adustata. The sequence goes on from OX346231.1 coordinate 12,053,869, forward strand.
TATACAATGTTTTACCGGAAAGCATTGCAAGCAAATTTACTAAGTGGGTTGATACCGAGTTAGTGGCCTCGCCAGATAAATAATATATTATAGTAATTTTAGCCTGACGTCCAAATGGTTTGAACACCCCTGCAGTAAACAGTAACTGTTGAGTATTATTCTTCAAGAGACGAGGGAGGGTCTAGAGGTTGTTTTGTTTTTATAGCTCAAAGGGTTCCTTTACATTTTTGTCTGGTATAAAAGATATTTATGGGAAGGGCAGCAAGGCGAAAGTGAGTGTTGTGATTTTCGGTTTTCTAAATATTCTTTTGTCCGCGGTTTCGCTTACGTTATTGTTTTCCCAAAAATAAAGCTAGGTTATCGAACTCGAAGTAAACCAACAAACAAACTTTCATTTATAATTTGTGTGGGAATAGATAAATTGCTCATGTGTTGGGGATGCGGGGACATGCGCTAATACATAGTCTTGTGTGCTAATCAAATTCGACCGTTTAAGTTATATGCCTGAGCCGAGAATTACACCTGAAATCTCTTGATTTTAAGTCTAATCTTAAGACTGTTCTGCTGTCTGTACGCAACGTCAATCAAATATTTTTTAACTTACTATATTTCATTAAAGTAATATAATCTGGGAATCATAATTATTATCCTCTATTAAGTATTCACGAGTACATCTAAGTCAATTCCAGTCACTTAAACAAAATCATTGCTTACTGCGTCCGTACTTTTGTAATTTATTTATTACTATTTGAAAATCAAACCTTTAGATCGATTTTAATAAAACTTAAGATAGCGGACCTCTCGATAAGTACACATATTTAAACAAAAAAATAGTCAGCTATATCCGAAAAATCAGATAACATTCATAAAAAGAAAAATACTGTCGAATTGAGTATCTCCACCTATTTTGGAAAGTCGGTAAAAATTACTTCAATTCTCATGTAGCCGTAAGTTAGAATTTAATTAAATAGCACATTATCCCCAGTCTCTCTTACGGTTCCCACACGAGTACACAGATAGAGGTACAACTTGGTAATCTCTTCAACTATAAAACAAGTTTCTAAACTTACTCGTAATTAAGTCAAAGTGAACCTCCTCCCGTTCTCACAAGCAACTGCTTGTGAAGACACGACCCGGAGTTATCCTTCACTTGTCTCAAGTAGAGAAGTAACCGTAAAGCCTATACACGCTTCAATTACATTAGTTTAAATGGAATCTGAAACATTTGAAGCACTTCAAACATAAATATCTTTTATCTTTAGAAATCACCGAATAATTACAAAATATAGTTCACCTGGTAGAAATTAACAATTACCTACGTTAAAATAACTTAATAACCATTAAATTTAAAAAATGAGGTAAAATAACTGCTATTTGAATTGACTAGTCTGATGGAGAAAGTTTTCAAAAAGGCAATATAGATACAAGTAGATAAACTCTTTAACTAAACATCCTAAACGAATTATTTACGAAAAGATTACAAGTTAAAAGATAAACTTTTTATCATGCGCCCCATGGTCGCTCAGGCGATTTGCGGTAAAACGCAAGCATATTATTTATAAAAAAAAATCTAGCCCACAGGTGGTCCTATCGCTCAAAGCAAATAACAGAGGCTATCATAAGCCTGAAACGGTTGTTCATTACTCATAAACTTATCATCGTACTATTTGTTACTAAAATTTTCGCGATCGCCACAGTGTCGGAGGGGGGGGGGGGGGGGGGGGGGAATTTATGCAAGTCCTAACTTCGTACCGCCTAATATTTACACATGTTTAAACCTTCCCTGAGCCTTCACAAACATTTCAAAACCAGAATGAGCTAAATCCGTCCAGCCGTTCTTGAGTTTTAGCGAGACGGACAAACAGCAATTGATTTTTATATATAAGAATGTTTGTTAATGAGGTGACATGATTGTACAGCACAAATACCCTCATAAATATACGAGTATATTAAAGCGGGTGGGTATACCCATACGTGTCGGTCGCTCATATGTCTTCATTACAGCCTCGTCCCTCTCATCGCGTTTCGTTAATTCACCCTGGGTTTAGTATACAGCGTATGCCGGTCGCATCTCGACTCGCTCGTTCGATACTCATACATGTAGGCCGAGTTCACACGACGGAGCTAACTAACTTCACACGAATGAATAATGGAAAACTTGGTTTCATTATGTGTCCGTGCCTTTACAAAGAGGCTATTGAGACACTTTAAGTATACTCGTAGGTTCGCCGTCGGTTGTGGAATTATTTATTTAATTAATTATTATTGCTTCATAGTTTAATTTAAATTATGAAACCAGTGAAGCGACTCTGCTTCGGGTCTGGTAAACTTTTATATCCTCCTCTCCTGAAACTTTGTACACGGGTACAGGTCATAGTTTTTAACCAATCTTGATGAAAGTGCGCGTTGCTCTACGATTTTTTAGAATTTTACAGTCATCAGCGATTTTAAATTTCTCTCGAAAAAGTTATGCAACGGCGTCGTTTATTATGTATTTGGTACGAACATTCGGGAAACAACATTAAGTACAATTATTCCTGAATAAAAAAAAATCGTCGAGTTGTTGTTGAGTTTTTTTACAGTGTTCATAAATTTTGTGGTCGCGAGGTTTACAGCTGGCGTAATAGTTATTTAGGCAAATATTAGTCGTTGTTATATACTCAAATAAATTTATCGAAACACAGTCAAGTTGTAGCTGTGTTCTTTTATCTTTATTTATTTAGGGACTTGTAATCAAAAAAGATCATGTCAGCTCCACAGGGTTTACATTAGGAAATACCTATGGCCTATTTTTCAATAAGCTACATCGGAAGATGGTGACGCAAGACCACTCTGCAACAATCCTAAATTAACTATTGTATCGCCTAATAAATCTAACAACTCTTCCCTCATAGTTGCGGTCTGGTCACATTCTACAAAGAAGTGGTAGGTATCCTCAACTACACCAATACCACAAGCAACGCAATATGGATTGTAAATTTTCGTCATCATGTACTTAAATTTATTCAATGGCAAGTGTCCAGTACGTAATCTATGAGCGATCACAACAAATTTACTTTGTAGTTTAACATTGGTGAACAATGGGATATGAGGAGGTTCACTTTGCATATTTCGGTACCATATTCCCTTTTCCAGGGAAACAACGTCAAATATTGTTTCCACTCTAACATAATTTTATTTTTGTATCTTGTGAATACTTCCGTGTATTGCGGTTTTAAGTGAACTTCAGTACCATTTGTCCTCCATTTGTTTGTCATTTGGCATCCTTGGCTAATCTATCAACCTAGCTCTGTTTTGCCGAAACAATAGGGATCGATCGCGATTCGCGTCACTTACGCCAACACGCTGGCTAATTGCCTCGTGCGTACTAGCCTTTATGTCCGGCCATGTTCCATGCTGGTTCTATGTATGCGTATGTGTAGGTTTATATATATATATATATATATATATATATATAAACAGCCCCAAGTTAAATTTTGCGTGCTGGGAGTACGTTTGAATTTGATTTGAATAATTTTTTGGGGCGAGTTAAAAAGTGTACAGTAGATAGAAACCGGCGTGGATACCTCGTTATTCTCTTTATTGTTTATCAAAATTAGCGCTTGTGAGACCCATTTCATTTGATTCACAGTACCTACTATATTTATGTATTAATTTAAATATTTCGGGCATTAGACATTTAACAATAAAAAAATATTGATCACTATTAAATCGTAATATACTGTGTAAATATACCTTGTTCTTATAATATTCGTACAAATTTGTTTCAAGGCGGAGTTTGATCACTATTCTATTAAAAGTCTATGTACAAATCGTAATATTTTACTGAAGAATTTTAATTTTATATCCATTCTATCTCCTCTCTTGATTCCAATTATCGATTCCTACTTATCTTAATTTTGCAAACTTTTTCTGTGATTTCGTTGTTTAGTTCGGGTGTACGAGTAGGTTGTTATGCTACAGAGCTTTTAAACCTCTATCAGTGAAACCATAAAACTTTATTATCGTAAAGTTCAGTTAAACCTCCGTACTTAGATCTTAGTCATAAGTCTAGCGTTTATCTAAGTGCTTGTTTTAAGTATCGTTGAACGTAAAACTTTAGTAGTTTTTCAACTGATTGCCAATCACAATGGAAAGATTCGGAAATTGTGCTTGAGTTTTCTTTTTTAGTTGTATTTTTTTGTGGCTTTCTTATATATGTAGAAGATGTGGATGATTTGTAAGAAAAGGGATATGTGTGAAAGATAAGGAATGAATAGATGACGGCTGATAAAGTAGAATGGAAAAGGAAGAACTTACGTAGTGGGATAAGGACCGGGAGATGACGGTGATGATGATGATTGGCTTTCTTATATAACTTTAATTTTGTAGTTTTTGAAGTAATGCAATCATATATTTGGCTAATTTTAAAACTTACATATAAATACATAAACTGATAATCTAACTCAGTCCTTTAAAAACCCGTTATTGCGTTTCAAAAACCTTTTGTTCTGTTTTTTTGAAGTGAAAATATAACACATGTTGAACATTTATATTATTTACTATTTTAACTGGTGCAGCTTCTAGCCTAGAACTTAAGCAACGTTATACGTTGTAATAAGGAAAGTCTCTTTTCCCTACAATGTTTGTACTGGTATCATCAACTCGCAACATTAACATTCGTTATGCACTCACGTACTCGTAGTCTCATCCTATATTTTGTTAGCAACTTGTGCAATAATAGCTGCAACGTTGTTTCGTGGTGCATCTTATTTGTTTTAAATTATAGCGCTTACATTACTAGAGTTTGTGGCGTGCGCTGCCGGTGTATATTTCATTGTAGTAGGGGAGCCCAAGAGGGGATTTTGTGACATACTCGAGCGTGGCAGAGGTCCTGTTGAGTGTGTCTACCAAATATAAGCTCTCAATAAAGAGCCGAGCTAATAGAGCAGCCCGCAAAATATTAAAAAAAAAACTTTGTTTTCCTGAAATAATCAAATGTGTCAGATTAAGATATGGTAGGTTTATTACTAGCTAAACAGTGTGCATGTCAATAATTAAATGATTTGAGTGGAATGTTAGGGAGTGGGGGGGATTTCTTTTTTCTTAACTATTTTCAACCTGTATGGTCACCCCCACCATGCAAATAGTCAGTTTAACATATATTTGTTATCAGAAGCATAATGTAGCATAGAAAATATTATAATCTGACACGCTCGATCATTTACATGTTTTGATTTCCTTAGAAAAAAAATGTATATCCTTCCAGATGCTTCCTCCACCACTAAAATGGGAAACACCTATAATATTTTCTACTCCCTATCATCCAAGCTTTGCAACGCAATACGTCTCTATGACGCTCGAGCTAATAATCCCCATTTAGCATCGTGGGCTCCCCTACTATTGTGTGTATTGTACGACTATAACTTGTGTTTAGATTGCTTTTGCTTGTTATATGTAATCTAGTCTAGTATAGTAAATTAACAGTTGTGGTTTTGACTATGTAGCACTACGTAATATAACTCTGACCTACGGATATCTTAATTTTGTAAATCACACTTTACACTAATATTATAAAGTCGAAAGTTTGTATGTATGTATGTGTGTGTTTGATTGTTCCTCCTTCTCGCTCAAACGGCTCAATGTATTTGGATGAAGTTTGGCACGAAGATAGCTTATACTCTGGATTAGAGTCGGTACGCCAATAAATCCAAACAATTTCACACCAACTCATAATGCCACTTTTTACAGCACAATACGCTGACTCAATAACTCCGGCCCAAGCGTGCCGCCCTGTTTTACGCCGCCAAAAATAGAGCCATATTGATTCGAGCCATAAGGGCAGCGCGATCAAGGGACACCATAAACGCTGTAACGACCATTCCACCTCGTTCGAGAGTCTTTACGACAACAGCCTCCGAGGAAGCTCTCGGTTTCACGACCACTTAAATGTCCTTCTGAGGATTCTAAAAGAAAAACATGTTGTGTTGGTAAGGTTCACGGACAGAACAACAGGCAATATAATAACTGTTTATATAATGTTTGTCAATGAAAGGTTGCTTGAAAGGTTGACTTCTGTTAGCGAATCACGTAGGATGTAATTTAACTTTTGGGACGTGGGACATTCTTTTTTGAATAGGTAATCTTGTTTTTGTTGTTTCGTGTGGAATTAAGTTTTCTATAATATAATATAAAATTTAAAAATTAAGTATTAATACTTGTTCTTTAGCTTCCATATTTTCATCATATTGATCTTATTATATATTTTTGTAGAATTTTTTGTCATACACACATATATACATTCACTAAATATATATATATTTAGTGAAACCATATTTTAAAGGTATGTGATATGTTGCTAGACTACTCTTAGAGCTTTTGTTCTCTCCATCAACCACATACGACTCAGTAGAAGACACAAATGTGAGGCCAACAGCTGTATATCTCACAAAACTACAACTGTAAACCATAATATAGAGGGTTATCGGCTAGCGGTGTACTAAGCCAAAAGGGGTCACGTTACACACCCTAATGATTTACTTTCACTATTGAACCAACTCTAAATTAGAGAAAAGAGAATCAGTGTTTCATACATTTTGTCGACGGCCGATAAACTTTTTGTATGGAACAGCAGATATTTTTTGCTCGATTTCAGGGTTGGTGAATAATGAAAGTTGTTCGTAATGATGAGTATACTCTTTTCGACTTAATACACTCCTAACCGATAACCCTGTATAATTATATTCATAAGAATGAGCTTGAAACAATTCCGCATAGAAAACCGCGCCTTGATTTCATTATCCGATGCGATAACAAAATAAAGCGATTTAAGAGTATCAAAGTTGTAAAATCGTATCATTAATTAAATCAAAACTCGCAGAGTAAACCCACTCATCCGTAGGCGTTGCCTCAAAAGGTCTCATTTGCATGAGTATTGGATTACGAGTTACTCTGCAGATAATTCCGGGTTTACTTGATGTTTGGGGGAACTTGTTAGCAATGGCAATGTTACTATGGTAGGGCTAAATAAAGTCAATACAATGGATAAGAATCATCTTATCCACTGTATTGACTTTATTTAGTATAATAAAAGCCTAAGAACTAAATGTGCTATCGCATAAAACCAACGCTGAACAGCAATTCCCAGCATCATACCTACAGAGCGTTGAATTTTTTTTTAACATAGGACATAGGAACGTTTCACGGTTGTAGATTCAAATAAAATTAATATTATATACGTTTCAGATAGTAAGTACTCCTTGCAATTACAATATCTCTCATCCACATCATACCATTGGACTAGTAGTGATACAACAAAGGCCCATCGGTAGACGGCACACGGACTCGCACAAAACGCTGTAAGCCTTGGCTTGCAGCGTTTTGTGCGAGTCCGTGTGTACAGGTAGGTGTTCATTGTGAAAAAACACAGTTTGGAAACACCTTACCTGCTTATCTATTTTCTGATAGCAAAAATCTGTGAAATAGAGTCCTCATAGTCGCTTTACATCAAGCGGGTTGCATACATTACACCAATACAATTATATTTTCAACAAACATTCATTGAACAGTACACTTCCTTTTCAATTCTACTAATTGCTTGCTTTTGGAACTACAAAGCAATGAATCACACGAGTAATTTCCGCTCCATTTCCACCAGCAAGCAAGTTCTCCATTATGCAGTCACACGTACAATTCTTCCGAATAGAATTTCATCGAAACGCCAACATTTAGTCGGTACATTTTTCCAAGTGGAAATGCAAACTCTTGAGTTGAAAATAGGTAACTTCAAGTATTTCTTGAAGTCAGAAAGGAGCGCTTTGGAGTCAGGTTATTGGTGAATTCTCGTTTCGAGAAATAGCTGTATTTTAGGTTGTCTTAAAATTTTACTGCTTTGAAAGCTTTGGTATCGCTTAGGCATGAATAAAATTTTTCCTTTATAGCTATCTGAGTTTTAATGACAGCTTTCCCTTTATGTGAATTTCCCAAAATGTTTGCTTCCTCATTAGGATTATACTATATTTAGGTATTATGAAACATATGGAAATGGAAAAGGTTTTTATATCATATAGGATGGGGACTTCAATTATCTTTGAATTTTGAGTTATTAACCTCCTCCGACAAGCAGGTTTCGTCTCGATGTTTTCCTTCACCGTTTAAGCGCGTGGTAATTCATTATAATATGCACATGAGTGAAAACACAGAGGTACATGCCTGAACCTGGATTCGAACTCGCACCCTTTCGCTTCTGAGGTAACGGGTTTACCGACAAGGCTACCACTAACTTACTCTCCCAAAATCACTATTTTGCGAGTGTATGCACACACGTTATCGATTCACGAAATCTCACTATGGCAATCTTCTTTCTAACCGTTAGAATTATTTTTAAAGCACTCATCTGATATTGCAGCAACTTCATTTTTCTCCCACACTCGCGAGTGCCTCGTTTCTGAACATCCTATTCGCGCGAATGTTTGCATTTCCACAGCACATAAAAGCATTTTTACAATGTTACACATGCATTTTCATCGCATCTGTATTTACATACGGACTGGCATGAATAAAGCCAACCGAGCGGTGAATTCGTTCGCCGTGGACAATGCTTTGTGTAAATATAGGTACAAGCGCTCTACGAGTATGTATATTTGTAGCCAACTGGTGAAGCTATTATTTGTTTCTGAAATTTAAATGAAATTCTGTTGTTTTATTGAAAATGGGTTCTGAATTTAATACTTGAGAGGCAATACCAGCAGTGAGTTCTGTTGTTATGTAGATATTCTTCTATCGTCTCCTTAATACAAGTAAGTTAGTATAATGTAATATCTTGATAACAGATAGATCGTTCATGAAATTACCTCACGAGTTTTCATTATTCTTGAGTGACATGGACATTTAATCCCAGAAAATGTTTATATCTTTATACAAGTGAACAAAGTGGTATAGTTCTACAGTAAAAGTGATTTGACTATAATTCCTTTCGACTCAGTCCACCCCTTACTGATAACTTTGTATACATCAATAACAGTAGGAACGGGTATAAAATCAGCAAAAAATAGCGCTCATGTATTCAGTAATACCAGTACTTTATAAAGTAGGAAATGTTACAGTTGAAACAAACAGTTGAACTCGACGATATATTGTGTACGAGCGGCGTCATGCAAAGGTTCACATACTTTGACGATCCTATGATAGCTGTTTGGGTGAACTTGATATTCAATTCTGCTGTCAGTATGGAAAGCATGGGGCATGTCTTTGGTCCCGTATCTTTGCTGCTTGACAGAAATTGAGTATTTCAATGTAATCATCGTCTTATTATTCATATGCCTTCTGACCTTATGTAGGGACCATATGCCTAAATATCAATCAAATATATCTGTTTAAAGACAGTCGCTGTGATTCAAATAGTAAACAACTTTTTATCTGTAGTATTGTCGGTTCTGATCTAAATATATTTTCGAGGAATTATATATCCATTTTGATGAGGTCTCGCAGTAATAACAATTTCTTCTCTTCTCAAATGGCTCAAATCTCAACGATTATTAAACAGCACGACACATACCCTTCTACTCGTATCGTTTTTTTTTTTACAACTAACTAGGTATCGTTAGCATTAAGATTAAAGTGCTGTCATTTACGTTAAAAAGTAGTTTCAACCATTTCATTAATAGAAAATTCTATTTCCTCGTTACGTGTCGTCAATTTACTCTGTAAAAGGTCCTTTTGCCATCGATCGCGCCTTTAGCCGGCTTGACAGCCTATTAATTTTATTCTATTCCTTTCAAAGTAGCTTCGTTTTTGTGTAGACTCTTTACAGAAAGGCCAACTTTTTTGTAACATTTTTACGTTTATTATTCATTTAAGGTGCTGCATCACGCCGCTTTTTAAATTCTTAGAATAATTATGAATGATGATCTGAGAGATTTTAATGCGATTTTCTTTTATAATTTGCTTAAGAATATTGTAGCCACTGTCACGGAATAAATATTACTAGTGGAATACTAATAAAGAATGTTTCTGGTATTTCGTAGTTAGATTGACCAGATCCTATGTAAGTTGTTATATATTCTACTACAAATATCGAGTAAATAACTTTTATTTGCATAATACCTAGTTAATGGTATGAGGGACCTTTTAAAGAAGACTTTGGTACCAAAACCAACAACTGTTGTTCTACGACATGAGAATTCGGTAGAAGTAAATCCACCTTTTGTCAGTCTCCCTTAAGAGGTTTCTCATTCGTTACTGGTAGCCCTGGATAAAGCAAACAAGAAATTATTTGCTAGATATTTTCAGCAAAATAAATATACATAAGAAACAATCAAATACCTAATAAACTACAAACTATAGAAATATGCTATATTCCTCTACAGTGGGTGTACTTAGGACTTGTAATAAGCTATTATTGACTTACGTAGGTAGAACAAGTTCTATAGTCGTCAAGAATAGAGTCGGCGTGTTTGTCTCTAACGTTAATGATACCTTTGAAAGTTGAACAATGCCATTGTAATATATTTAGAATTCTGCTATTACGAAATGTTAAAAACTTATTTGTTGTTATATTTATTGCGAAAGCGTAGGACTCGATGTAGTAGGCAAGCCGGCCTTTTTACAGGACTTTGCCTATACACAAAACGAAACCAGCCAAACCCAACTGCGAATTCGGAATTAAATGTATTGTTACATGAAAATAAATAACTGCTTAAAAAAGAAAATATGGTTCCGCTAATTTTCTATTGATTTCGGGGTAGGCTTTAATACGTACAAGTTTTTTTTGGGTTATTAAACCACTAACAGCCTGTAGTTGTACTGCTGAGCATTACATAATATCTTTATATTTCTGGTTAAATTCTGAATTGGCGCAAATTTCCTCAGTAAACATAATATTTTTAATGGTTTGTTATATGAACAACTTTTATGCATGCTGTAACCTTAAATTTATGCAGGCAATGTTAGTTTTTATGACATATCGTGATAATATTTTTTATGCTTTATCCCCCAGTGTAGAAGTCCGCCCGTAATTTGCAGGATTTTTTGAAACGTAAAATTCGGATTGGGTTAGTTGATGCCGACTCGCTCCTTACATGTTTTTGACTTATTTAACTTATTTAAAACCAGCTGCGGTCTGCGGCGTTACCCGCGGATCTCTATTTCTTTATAGCCTATGTTACACAATGATAATGTACTCGTAGCTTTCTAACTATGAATTTTTTTTTTAAATAGGTCTTGTTTTCTTAAAATTTTGTTTTTTACATACATTAATTAAAATTTTCCTCGTCAGTATAGATTTAACATAGACAAGCATAATAACGGAGATAACATTTCTATGTTGTAAGTGTAAAAATGAATTTGATAAACACAACCGAACAACCTTAATATGAAACGTGCCGTCGAAAATAGCCGACATTTATTTTCATACTTATATCTAAGAAGTACGAAAATAAAACTCGGTTATAACATCAAAGAATTGTCAATGTTTCCAGTGTTGGTAAATTGGACACGTCATTTCCCCAGATCGTGGAAAGAACTAATGATTTATTACCCTTTTGACGATTGCCATGTTTTGGCCGTTTTGTACTTCCCTAACTAATGACATCCTCCGCAGCGTTGCTTCTACGCCAATTGGCCTTTAAAGAGATTACGAATTAAATTGGGTCGCGACCTCTTTTTTGTCGTTTTTAGGGTTCCGTATCCAATGTGTAAAAACGGGACCGTATTGCTAAAACTTCGCTGTACGGCCGTCCGTCTGCCTGCCTGTCATCAGGCTGTATCTTATGAACCGCGATAGCTAGACAGTTGAAATTTTCACAGATGATGTATTTCGGTTGCCGCTATAACTTACATATATACTGACAGGAAATACTAAAACCGGAATAAAATTTATGTTATTAAACACATATGACGACATACGTGATTTTTTATTTTGTTGTCTAATAATAATAACGGCTACAGGTAGACGATCGAAATATTCATAGATTATTTAGTTGTATAGTCACTATAAAACATGAAAAAAATATATTTTTATAAAATATATAAAATATTAAGAGGGACTCCCATAAAAAAATATGTGATTGTGATGTATACGTAATGGTACGGAACCCTTCGTGGGCGAGTCCGACTCGCACTTGGCCGATTTTTATTATGATCTAGTAGTTAGTAGAGCTCCACAATTTCATCTACGTACCGATGCGAAATGGTGATAGTATTAGTGATCAGGTGATCAGTAGAAGCCCATGGGTTAAGCTAAAGTATACGAGTATGATATTGCTAACGTTTTTTGCAAGTACGGATCCTGGCATCGATAGCTGATTCACGTCATTTTGATAAAGTAGCCATAGTTATTGAAAGACTCGATATTTATATCGAGTGTATTAAGCCGCCGATAATTAGCGTTTGTACCGGCTCGAATTTCAAAACTAACAATCGATATAGAACCGTTCTTTAGGGTTTCTCCTTCTTACCTGAAATCTCGTTTTACTTATGTGCACACGAGTCCCATTCTTGTAATTTTATGTCGTCCTCTAATCTTCGTCTTCAGGTTCCACATCACAATAATACCTTTTATGGCTCTTCATATTCCATGCGTGCTGTTTGCCTCTGGAACGCTCTTCCATTGGCTATCAGGCGTGCGCAAAGCCTTGATTCATTTAAAGCTCAGGTTAAGAAATATTATCTCTCAAGCTTTGTTCGCTAATTTATATTTTGTCAATCTGTTTTTTTATGTCTTGTTAATCCTTAATTTGAATATACATATGTGTATTAATATTTAGTTGTTATTTTATGATATTATTATATGTACTCTTGTATGTTTCGTTCATTACTATTTTTATTTTTCTTATCTGTTTTGCATCATCGTCTACGCTAAATTTTATTATTATATTCCATTCCTATAATGGTTGTCTGGAAGAGATCGCTTTTTAGCGATAAGACCGCCCTTTGTGCCATGTTATTTGTTTTTTTTATTCGTTTTGTGTTGTATTTTTGTGGTGACAATAAAGAATTATTATATTATATTGTTTGAACCCGCGCCCTCTCACAATCATATTCAGCCTTCAGCCTTCCTTGAGGGCCAGTGTATTCCAGACTAGGCATGCTCCATCTAGGGCTACAGTGTTGCTGAAATATTGAGTTTCCAGGGTTTTACCGACTACCATTATTAACTTTTCGCCACAATTCTTTGTATCAAATATGTGTAGTTGTTTTTATTAAACTTAACTATTTATAATAAATAACTATAATGTTAAACCAAAGATTTCAAACAGCTTTCTACGATTTCGCCAGTGATAATTATGTAAAAAATATTAAACATAATTCCAAAAAAAGACTCATAACTTCTCTAGAATTCTAGAGATTTATTATCCCAATAAAGCTCCAAATTTATATAAATTCAGACGGCTACGTGAAACATTCCACAAGTATACAGATAATACAATAGAGCCCCTGAAATAGTGTCATCTAATTAATTATACGAACGTGCCGGCCCGCAGCCGGGGATTAAGGCAAAGAAGATTATTAAGGTTCGGGAATCCGATGAATTGCCGGACGAAAGGGACGGAGCTGGCACTCTCTGCTCCCTGCAATGGCTCACAGAATATCCCTGGCTCCCCAAAGGCTTTGAAATTTCGGAGCTGGTACTTGGTAAACGGATTTTTTTATTGCTAACAAAAGGGACACCCCCTTTAAACAAAAGAGGAACTTTACAGACGTCTTTGAGTTATCGGGGAACATACATTAAAAAACTAACGACTTGAGAGAATGTTCTCAATTCCCGTTAAGAAGTCTGAAATTCACAAAAAAGAAGAACACTGATAAGTAGGTTTACTGTAAATGTATGCCTCAATTTTTTCCCTGTTTTTTTACCTCGAGACCTGGTAGAGAGTAGAGAGATAAAATAAATACTTAAATCCGATCTATACCAATTGAAATGGAAACAAAAAAATATTATTTGTTTCACATAATACATTTACAACCAGTAGAGTAGGATACACTAGGAAAATAACCGTTGATTGGCGGAAACTATTTTTGAGAAATTAATTAATTATAACAATTGAAACTGCTATGTTTCCGTCCGCTGTCCTCCATCCCAAAGGGATACAAAGTGTCACGGCGTGGGCAGTCCGGTATAGGCGTGTTTTTGTCTGGCACGAGGGAGCGATCATCGGGGATTTGGGGACTTACGTAGCCCTGTCGGTACATGTGATTTGCCACATGTCCCGACAGGGCGTTTCGCTTTAAGAATAATAAAGTTAGGAAAAAGGTCGTTAACGCATAAATATTAATACTTACAAAAAAGTAGTTCAAATTTCTGTAGAATTTAAACTTGCATCTTAAGGTAAGGTAGGTAAAATCCAGACGTCTAATCAATTCGACCAACATCGCCTTGCTGTCGTGAAAATTCACAATAGCAATCGTGCATTTGAGCTTGTTTTCTAATTTTAATACGAACTAGTGTGGTTTAATATTTGAAGAATGAATAAGTAAGTTTCAGATTATTATATCTTATATCTCAATGATTGTCAACCTACTAGGTTCTAGGTTCATCAAAAATTGTCTGACTAATGAGGGTTCGTAACTGGAAAGTCAATAATGGTTATTGTGTCGCAATTTTCCCTACCAGTGCCATGAGCTTTTCAGTATATTGTCCTGATGATGAAACAGCTTCTTGCTCAAATCAAATCAGTGAAATGGCTCCCCCTGGGAAACCATTTGTTAAAGATTAGGCAAAACCGTTGACCGGAATAGATAGGCGCGATCCCACGACCCTTCCCCATACATATCCGTCTTTAGCTGTGGCGGCGACGGAATTTGGAGTCATTTGTTGGTTTAACGTGGCAGATAATCATTGAATTACAATGTGCCTGGGAGAAACTCAAATTGTGACTACTGCTAGTAATGGTGGTGTTGATAGTATTTCTTCTAAATATTAAACATCTATATTCTCTTTTTTTTTCTTCTATTTTATCAATGATACTTAAATTTACTCAATGATACTGTTGATTATGAAATAGAAGTTTTTTTTCTAAATATCAAATTCAAATTCAGATTCATTTACTGATAAATATAAATTTATACGTCAAACATAATACTCAAGTACAGATGTACACAACACAATTTAACTAATAAGAATAATAAAGCATATAATAATAACGCTTCGCTCAGTCAATAAGCTCTACCGAGCTCACGCGCTCCGGTGTGAAAAAATTTACAAAGATAAAACATTTTTTCACATGTTGAGTCCCACCCTAAGATAAATATTTTCTGAAAGTACGTCTCTTCTTTTTTATAACGTTAGTCCTCTTCTTCGGATCTCGTTTCTTTAAAGAGTTGTTTGAAAGGATTTGTGGAGAGATTTTTGGTGCCCATGTCGTAGCAGTTACATTCTTTTGTTTACCCAATACCTATTACTCGGATTTTGAGTTTTATGTGATGTTATTTTGTTATTGATAATACATTAGTTATCCCAGATAAATCACATTTATTTTAGATGCTTGTTTCAACGTTTCGCATATTTTACATGTTGACCTGGTGAGGATTGAAGTTTGATATGATTCACATTGTTTTTTGACTACGTTTGATTGAATTAGCTATAAATTAATATTATTACTAAACTACTCGTATTAGATGTCACCTACGGCAAAATGGAATATAAAGAATTTCAAACCTTAAACCTCCATTTGATTCTCACAGGGAGAGGAAAAAACCCTCTCTTAAGCCCCTACACCCTCTAAGAAATGATGACTCTAAGTTGATCATTTTAGACTCTACTTTGATTGTTAGCAATTATCAGTCAGTCAATCAGTCCGTCGGGACTAACTTTTACATAAACATACATTGGTAGGTCATTCTCAATATTCAATGACATGATATTTTATGCCAGACGAATAAGTGTAACGATCTATTGTACAGATTATGGTGTCATTGTATTCAAACTAACATGTTTTGTAGAAAGTGAGGACGGTACCTTTAACATTTATGAAAACGGAGTCTAATTACAATTAGATGAAGGTGCTAAAGTGAAAGAGGCTCTCTCTCCTACTTGACTTCTCAGGCTACTTGTGTTCCGAGGATGGCGTAATGAAACGAGCTACCAAAATATAAATTAATTCCTCCTTTTATCTGGAGCAAGATCTTTCTTAGTGACGCTTTGAAACGCTATTCGAATAATGATCGCTTGAATATATTTAAACACTGAAAGTAATGAACATGAGGTCGTACCACTGGACTCACCGTGGCTAAACCGCATACTTTCGATATGGTTTTAGTTTGCTGAATAGTCTCGTAATGGTCTTAAAAATGCAGAAGACTGAGTTAAATCTGTCAGTCTCCTGCCTCGTCCAACTTCCTTCCCCTAAAGCCTTTAGTCACGTGTAGGAGGTTGTTTATCAGTTTTCCTCCAAATGATCCTCCAACTGAAGGCCCTTGGTCTCGGGAAGGCACCAGCACGATACCGCTCCCAGAATGGCAGCCACAGCAAACACCACCGGTGGTATCCAGGGTAACTGCAGCCGGAACCCAGATATAAACGGCGCTAAAGTAGACCCTAGCTTGTTCATAGTAGATGAGGTGCCTATACCCATATTCCGTGCAACCGTTGGAAATAACTCGGATGTGAACACGTACCTGAAAGTAATATGTATTATGTATGTACCTATAACTCTATAGACCCTTAAATAGCTGATTACTACAGAGACCGAACCTATTGTGCTCAAGTTTTGATATAACCACTCACCACCACGTCCAATTCACACCAGTGGACATAACGGTTCATTGGATAAAAGTAAAGTCACAGTCTTCCTTTACTCTTCACTCGTCTTTCTTCTTTATTTTTTACTCTTCCAATTAAGTGTAAATTCCATCAAAATTGTACTCACAGTAAAGAAGCGATAGCACCTCCACAGCCCAATCCAACGGCCCCACCAATCAGTTTGAAAGTGTGCCACTCATCAGGCAATACCAGGATTGCGTTGGCTATGCTGCCTGCTATGAAGAAACCGATGATGCCTAGTCGTCTACCGCATACTTTCGACACGTATGCTGCTAGTAAGAAACCCGAGAACTGAAATAAATTCAAATATCGATATTACTGCAAGCTGCCTTCTTCTTCCATCCATTAACTGTGTAACGCTCGAATCTTACGCATCATCGTAATCTGTTAGTATCGTATTTGATCTTGCTGCACTAATGCTTTGGGGCATGAGCTGTTTTCTCCTGTGATTATTGTAATGATTTATTGCCAGGTATTAAGTTTTCGAGAATTACAAGTGTCTGTGCTAGTCGTCTACTATCGACTAGTAGTTCTGTAAAATTCGCAACCATTTTCGGCTTATAAATATTTCAAACTTTCCAAACTCACTAGAATAACCTTACGGGTAAAAGGAAGGAGTTTCATTTACAGAGTTTTTATTGCTCTGAGCTTCGACAAATGACAAAAAGGTCACGCGAGAGAATAATAGATAATAGCCTGTTGTCTAAAACCATTATTACATCCAACTCAACTAAAAAAACAGTAAATTCAAAGGACCGATACACCAAGTTTTGACAAGATATGTACGAGTACGACCTGTACGGGAGTGCTAAATTTCTTGCGGACAAACATATAAACTGACGATATTTTGTCAGACTCGAAGCAGACACGCTGCTTTTTGCATGAGCAAACGCTCGGTCAAAAAATCGTTGTTGGATTTATACCATTATAACGAGTAGTAGCAGAGATCTTATTAGGTAGTGTCGACCAACCAGAGCTATGGCCACCAGAGTGTCAGCCAAAATTACGTCAGAAGTAGTCTGCCCGAAGTATTGATGGCTTCCGTAGAACGTTAGTCCACACCAGAACCAGGTCAGGCAAGAGAACAGATTCTTCAGTCGTAAACTTGGCAGTGTGACTAAATCTTTCACTGTTGCTTTTCCACGAATCTTTTGATCAGATGTGTTTGTATGCGCAAGGCTTTCAACTGTTGCTTTCATGTTGTTTTGTGGAAGTCTGTTCCTGTAATACATACAAAACACGATTTTTCATTGAAGATTTCACGTTTAAATGTGTTTATTTTAAAGGTACATTACTCATTGAATTATGATTCTGTTTTGCAAGATTGTTACAGAATTGCTGTTCTTGCAACAGAGACAGCATCTATAAATGGTACCGGTGACACCAATAGCAAAAACAAACCAAACTATATAATATAGTCTTACCATTTTGCTGCCGAAGTCATCACCAGTTCAGCTTCCTCCAATCTCCCTGCAGATATCAACCACTTCGGTGATTCGGGCAACCAGAAAATATAAGTTAAAAATATCAGCGTTGGTATTGCAAAACCCGCGCTGAACTCTCTCCAACTTCTGAAGTGATACGCGATGAGGTTCATCAGTAAGTGGCCGAGGCTCACGGGCAACATAAAGATGCATCCTAACAGTTCCCTCTTTTTTGTCCCAAATATTTCCATAAGAAGTATGAATGAGGTCGTCATAGTGCCTCCACTGGCGGCTCCCAGCAGGAACCTCATGACGAGGAATGACGATAAATTAAGACAAAAAGGCATGACGAAGCTCGCACATGTTTCTATCGTTCCGGCTACAATTAAACTCCAGCGGCGGCCGTACCTGTTAAAGTGAAACATGAAACAACTATAAGCAACAGCAATTGAGTGCAACGGGCGTAGGTTATAAAGTTTTACGGGTTTAAAATTCAATAAAACTAATGGTTTAAAAATAAAATTGATGTAAATATGAGGCTGAACTAACAATCATGTTAATTAAAAACAGATATTAAGAGGAAGATTGCATTTATGTCATTGGGTAAAGTAGTCGTCAATCTAAGCGATTGACGATATGATAAAAATTTCGCGATGTTTTAGACCAAAAAGCTCTGGGCTGTTCGTGAAATATTAGGTGTCTTGAATTAGGTGGCGATTTGCAGCTTTACCACTAAAGTTTCACTAACCACTTTAAAATCTAAACACTAAATCCGTTAAGGCTTTTTCTTTTTAAGACGTTTCTAGTTTCAGAGGTTCCCTCTGCGGTTATTGTGAGTTGTCAGTCAATAGGGAATAAGTCATGATTGATAAATAGTGTATTATGTATAGATAAGATATATAGATTACCTGTCAGATACAATTCCAAAAGCTGCACTGCCGATCAGAATACCTAACATGCAAATAGTTTGCGCTAGATCCGCCAACCAAGCTCTTCCACAAATCAGCTGCCATTGCTCTATGATGTTATTTTCAAATTGACTGTAATACACGTATCCCTCACAATCACTGTAACACGTCAAATTCACTATATCTTCAGTAGTGTTACGTCTTTGCAAACATCGAAATGTAGTTTTCGGCGCCATAAATATGATTCCGAAATGTATGCTCGGTAACAGTAATTTTGCTGGAAACCCTACTAGAGCATATAAAAATATTTGCCATCTCCCAATTTCTCCAATGGCTTTCGTGTGTACATCGTCTGTGTTGTTATTATTACGTTTTTTCAATTCCGTCATGACAGTAGCACGTTTCTCATCCAAATGTGGCATACTTTTCACACATTAACTAACGTGTGTACAATACACCGGTTTTGTTTATCGCCCCAGTGTGTCACTTGAAATAATTACCATATTCTTAATTGGATTTGTGGAGTTTTTCAATAGTGTATTTTTATTTATTTTAAATAGCGTGAAATCTGTGACATAGTGTTTTGTGTCGTTCAAATTATGCATAGTTTTTGTGTGTTTGTATTGTCGGCGCAAAATAATAAGATAAAGATAAGATAAGACAACTCTTTATTGAAAAACCAGTTTGGCAATAAATAATTATAACAACAAATAAAAGCTTATAAATATAGAGCGTGTAACATAAAGATGTGACAATACTTAACGGTTTTTTTTACTAATCAAAGTGTACTATTGTACGAGTAGAACAAAATTATGCAAAAATCGAAATAAAAATTGCGTCCTCCGTACAACTTGGCCGATCACGTGACCAAATTTTTCATGGAGATTCTAATATTTTATTTTGAATTTTGCAATTTTTTTTCTATAATGAGTTCACTTTGACTTTTAGATTAACACCCTTGAGTATTGTCACCTTTCTGTTCCGCGTTGTATACTAGAGTTTTTAATGGCGGCCTTATCGTTTGAAGCGACCTCTTCCAGGCAACCATGCACGTATATGAATAATATAAAATTAGAGGCCTTAAAATATTACATTGATTAACACATAAAAAAATGAACAAATTATATACAACCAATACATGCAAATGGATTCAGAGATAAATAAGTAAATACGATACAAATAAGAAGCATGAAAATACATAAATAAATTACTAATCAAATAAAGAAGACACAAATTTTAATGATAGGTCGTGATAGGTAATGGACTAAGATCATAACGTGAAGTCTTTTTCTTTTGCCGTGACTTCGTCTACGAATATCAGTTTGAACTATTGCTTTGAGTAAGTCCATCGCTCTAATTATTATAACACCGTCCTTGTACCGACAATGCAATGAAAACAGATAAAGTGACACCTACAGTCCGATTCACTATACAATACGATAACTTTCTCACTTACTCGTATTACGCATAGTTCCTTATAAAATTTCATAATTTCATGCATTTTTTTTTTGTAGTTTAGGTCTACAATCGATTTTGAATGTCATAATTTCAGATATTCTAACTTTTCGATAGATATTTCAAAAATAAATAAATAATTTTATGAATAGGTTGCTCACTAAAACTGATATAATGCGAGCGAGAGGCACGAATACAATTCTGAGCCTACATAGGAGATACCCACCATTGGAACGTTACGTGCTGATATTTATACGTAATTGTCGTTAAATATGTATTTATCATCTCTTTCATACAATAACTGGTAAAAATTTTTGTTATTTCAGAGCATCCTCGGCGAGTTCAACCGCGAGCAAGACGCGTTCATCAAGGGGCAGGCCAACGCTAGTGCCGCAGTAGCGCCCTGGGTCGGAGCGCCCAACGAGGCTGGCCTCAAGGAGGAGTGCTTGTCGCTCTCCACTGTAAGTTCACTTTAATAACTGCGGGTTCAAATTCTAGTGAAGGAAGAGAGAAGCAATCACCGGATAACGACTTGGACCAGTGACCTGAATGCAAGATATTTGCAGTCTGTTAAAAATAAAAGGGTCTGGTGTGTTGTGCGTGTATTTGTAAACGTTGCATGATGATTGTTGTATCCCCGACTATAAACAAGAGAAGTATTACGACTATAAATAAGAGGAGTATTAGTAAAGCTCTATGCGTTCGGAACCTCTTTACTCGACTGTCCAATAGGAAGGTCATATTTTTCGAGATTGGTTTTTGTTTGTACAAGTACATGACGGCTGACTCTTTGTCGCCTTCTGTAGCATAAACCAGCTAGGTTTTTATGAAGTCACTTATAATCATTTATTTGTACTAACTTCCCAAAAAAGGTACTCAATTCAACTGTTTTACTTTTGGTATCCTGATATCTCAGCAACGGCTTAATCGATTTGAAATATATATATTTTTAGGGGTTTTAAAAAAATTTAACTGAAATAAATATATAGAAGTATATCTGATGGAAGTGGATGATCACTTGATTTTAAAAAGACTTGTTACGATGAGGAATGTTTGTTGCGCTCAGGACCGGCGGAACTTTGTCCGCGCGCCGCCCGCCGGCGTCGAGTTCGAGTTCGACTACGACAAGATGTACCCGGTGGCGCTCGCCATCATGACGGAGGATCCCAACCTCGAGAAGATGCGCTTCGACCTCGTGCCCAAAGTGTACGTGATTCCGCTCACTATATCTATCTGGTTTTCTTTGTGTATTATTCTAACATCGTGTAAAGAATGTATTATGTAAGTGCTTTAGATTATTTATATGCACCACTTGTAGATAATGTGGCATGATAGGAAGGTTAAAGCCTATCTTGGAACTGATCAGTCTTCAAATTATTGGGTAGAATCAGGCATACATTAGTTGCAAATTGCTGACTGGCTGGGGACTATTGCATGGCATCCTTGACTCGGGGGCAATAAGCTTAGGCATAGCTCCCCACTCGACGGTGTCGGTCGTCAGTATCAATCGTGAATGTGATGTATGTTCCAGTATCACCGAGGAGAACTTCTGGCGGAACTACTTCTACCGCCTGTCTCTGATCGTGCAAGCCAACGAGGCGGACCACGCCGCGCGGACCACCGGCGCGGACGACTCGCAGGGTGAGTCATACTATACACTACACACCATCATCACTTTACTTCACACAACACTCAAAAAACACACGGATAATCGGTTAGAGGTGTTATTAAACGTTGAAGAGGTCACTCTTTACTCGTTTTGATGAATGAATGTATCTATGGAAGCAATGTGGAATTAAAGACAAATAATATTTTGTCGAAGGTTAACTGTTTCTGTGCTACCTTATTAAAAGTGGAGTACAGTCGCCACCTTTCGGTTTATTACACCCTTAACCGATAACCACGTAAGTGGGTTTGTAATTTCTTTAAAATTTGTTTATTTAAAATGATTTGGTATTGATTTACTACGTTATCCGAAGAAGGCTGGTTTACGTTTTTGGCAAACTGAAAAACTATTACAAGCACCCAAAAATGCAGCTCTAAAAACGTAATCGCTAGCGTGGCAATACTTTTCTAGCGTGTTACGATCTTATTAATAAACGCGTCTTAATTTTAAACGTCTTTTCTCTTGTTTTATCCGATGGAGAACGTGACGTGTCAAAACAAGACAAAAGACGTTTAAAGTTAAGACGCGTTTATTAATAAGACCGTTAGTGTCTACCAACTTCATATTCAAAACTTATTTTAGTTTCAGTATCGAATGTCTCAGTCCGCTTTCCCTAAATACAATAAATATGTATCATAAAACCTGTACATTGGAGACGCTCCGCTCGTTTGGTCAATTACTAGCGAGTTATGATTTCTGATTGTAGTGGCCCCAATATGTTTGAAACTTTTTGGACAGTAATTACAAGCTCATGTATAACGCGCCTCGCGCTATAAATATACACTATCAGTATTACTCATGTGTTGCCAGTTAGAAAAATAATACTTAGAGCAATTATAAAATTTGACCCCACTGTAAAACATTAATGGTCGTGCTATACATATTTTGATAATGCTGTAATTTCTTAACAGTTACTCGTTGAAATATGCTCTAGAATCTTATTTATTTCAATGTTTGTCGTATATTTTGTTATTCCTGCAAATTTACTGACATTACTTGTTTTACAATAAAATGTAGACAAAGCAAGGTTTTCTACTATATTGTTATCTTTCCAAGTATTGTAGTTTTTTAGTAAAATTTATTTACAGCATTATCAAACCAGTTCGGTTTAAGTAAACATTCAGTAGAGAGACCTTTAAGTATATGAATAAACTTTTCTCCTCATAAAATAGATTCGACAGATAGCTACAAGTAAATAAACATTTCATTTTAAATTATGCTTCTTTCTGTTGTTTCATTTAATTTTTATTTTCCATGTATTTTTGTTTATTTCCCGATCGCTTAGACGACTCGTCGTTGTGCGATAGTGTAGTGTCGGAACCGAGACCGTCGCAAGAGTCTATCGATGACGTCAAGAAACGAATAAAGTCTTTGAAAGTCGATAAGGAGAACGACGACGGTAAGACTTGATATAACATCATAATAGAATACTCAAAAAATTCTCCAAACTCTCATAAAACAAAAGAAATGAGATCACAGCGCAACGATATAAAAAATATCACAGAGTTACTTTCATGAACCAACCTATCGAATTAATTTTGTTCTTTTTATCGCACACACTTTAGCCAAATTATATTGATTTTTGTTATTTCTTGTTATCGACAATAGCACTCGTACAAGTTATGATTGCCACAAAATGATAACCAACTTTGAGAAATATCAACAAAATTGTTTTGCATGTATCTGTATTGTCTATATTTTGGTAAGAACTTTATTTTTATTACAGCACTAAATAACACAAATATATGAATAGATTTTAATCTTTTGTGTTCTTCACCAGACCTCGGAACTACGTTTTTCTTTGGTGTTAGTTAACAAGTAAGGCTGTTTGCCTTATTTTTTAACATCGTATCATCATAAAAATCATTTAAAACTAATTTGATCCAGACTTTTGGTTCAAATTCCCGTTATGTTCCATCTAATACTGATCCGTTTTGGTAGCGTTTGATTTCCAAATTTCTGAATGGCATTTTAATAAAAAAAAAAAACAAATTTGCTTTGAAGTAACTTGGTTTTTTAAGGTGATATCGCTAAAAATTAAATAAGACACTAAAGAATAAACGGATATTGCGTTTCGCTAATACAATTCATACGTTCTTCATGTCAACCAACGCCAGTTTCATGTATGTCATTAGTCATTTAACAATTTACTTGCTAAATGCAATATGTTTTCTTTCCCCGGAATGCAGCTTAAGCCAGAAGCACGGACATCTAAGGGGCATCCACAATAACACCAACGTCTCACGGTTCTATATGTTTATCTCCTTACCCATTAACCTGGCTTTTCAATTTTTGTCGCATAATACAATCCTTCATACAGTGACAACTCGAGAAATATGTACTTTGAAAAAAATAATAGTGATGTGTACATTTTGATGGATAAAATATAGAACTGTCTAAATAAATCTGATTGAAGCTTGTCAGGCGGATAATAATAATGGTATTCAGAAGCTCCTATGTCATAGTGAAACTTGTTTCGTCTTGATAAAATAATGCCATCACACTCGATAGAATTAGTTCGTACGCACATGTAAAGATAGATGAAAATTTACCTTGTTATATCACCGTAAGTAATAATATACCACCTTGTCTTTTTTCAACGGCGTGTATTTGGAGTCCAACATTGTTCTTAAGAAAACACGTAAAGATATAGGCATGTTTCCCTTCACAATGTGGACTTGAAATTTATATTTAGACGATATGATTATTCTTTCTCGCTCCGTGGGAGAGCATTGTATGAGTCGTGGCATTATTGTGTCGAGTAACATTATATATCGTCACTGTTAATCCTCTCACCTTTTATATAATTTGAGCGTTGAATATATATAGAATTTATGGCTGTTCGCAATCTATTGTTTATTTCTTACTATAAAGTTTATAATCTATATCACTATCATATCTTCATCCTCGTTGTTAACTCTCGTGTCGTATATACGGATAAAATTAATGTTATATATGACAATATAGCTTTTTGTCCTACTGATAGATTTTAATAAAAATAATGTATATATCGCTGTTCGTTTACACATCCTTTCGTAAAACTGAATCCATGTCTGTATTTCAATAGCCTGAGACGATATATTGGTATATACGGAGACTTATCTCACATTAGTGCATTCAGAGTAAAATTTTCTTACTGAGCCTGCTATTGGTGTTAAGACCTATACTAAAAATTGAATTGTATACTTATATATCTATTCAAATTTTCCCAATGAAACATATTTTATTGTCTACTGAATGTTATATATGTCTAAGTATGAATAAGGTTATGATAATAGCTGTAATACACCACACAGTTCATTCGATTTGGCTCAGTAGTGTTAAATGTAAGTATATACTGTTCCAGTTTTGACATTGCTACTTTTGTCTATTTTGTTTTCTATCGCTCTTATATATCCAAAGCTTCTAATGTTTGCGCTGTCTTTCTTACTATATTTTTCTACCTCCACTTTGGTATTTCTCAAGGTTGGTCATCGTTTAGATCTAATTATTTTACTATATCGCCTCCGTATATTTTGCTGAGTGTAGCAATGTTAAAACTTATATGTTGTACATACTGTGTTGTCAGATCTTCTTCAACATTCTTTACTTCCATCATGAAATTTACAACGTTTAGAGACACGGAAGATTTTGAACTTAGTTTCTTACATACCTTGAATAGTAAATCGTAAGTTTCAATTTTGAATCTTATGATGTGTGTTTTCAAAAGCCGTATTGCAGCAGCGACATATCACTTTATGGTGACAGTCAATTATTATCGAATCTACTGCCGAGTTCGAAACGTCATTTTCCATTCTTGTAACATAGAACTGACAACACTCCGTCTCTTCCCGTTTCTTTTTGTAATTATTTACAACTAGTACTTAGGTCAATATTAATCTGAGGAATAATCCAATGTTAACAAGTTGTGTAGAATTTTAGATTGTAAACTCATGTATAATGATTATATAGGTATCGGTGATTCGATGGGGAGTGATAGTATCGTGCAGGCCTAGAATGCTGTCGCCGTTTTTGTTTTTGACCCTTGACATGTGAGTGATAACCATATACTATTCGGCAACGTTAGGAAATGTTTTGAATAAATTGGATTTTATCGCGTTTTCGCTCTCACTTACGCCTCTTATATAAAGGCGTCTTATAAGATTTCGTAAGTGTAAGCGAGAGAGTGATTTTGTCTTGTTTATGCCTATGGTTTTCCACAGCGTTGTCGTATAGTATTATATGTTTGTCATGGTTACGCTCTATCGCACTATGTGTCTCATAGTGCGTGGAATGCAATAGGACGATGGCGGGTGGATCACTTGTAGTATTTTAATCGGTGTCCATTATAAACAAATATTTAGTCGTTAGATATTCTATATCTTTGGAAAATTCAATAATTTGGCTATCGTGTGTCATTCAGTATCAATAAAGTAATTTTTCACTACGATGATAATTTTAACATTTATATGTTAATGATTCGCTTCGTACAGTACTGTATTTATAATCTGTTTTAGTTGATCAGTATTAGTTCTAGCGACAGTATGTTAAAATATTTATTATTGTCACATAAATAATTGTTTAGTAAAGTTACAAAGTATGGTTACAGAATGAAAATATTGGCATTTATAGTTAGTTATTATGAATTGAAATAATTATATTATTCTAAAATAATATTGGTGTTGTTATTTCGTAGCCATGTTAGACATACTAGTGGTTACTTTCATACTTTAGTTATTGTGCTTTACTGATTGTGTATTTCTTTAAATTTAATATTTTAACGTATGATCTTAATTAGTAAATGAGTAACAATAGTGCTTAATTGAGTACATTAATATTTATTAAATCCCTAATTAACTAAAATGTAGGTGACGTAAGTACAGAATTATATCATTATTAATTTTTTTTTTATTTAATTACAACACATTCAAGTATGATGTACGAAAGACGAGATGAATAGTATTTTTGTTGCCTGGGTGTGTTGTGAATGTTTTCATAAATCTTGTAAGACATCCTTGACGCAGAAGAAAATCCTAGTGGGGAGCTTTGTCTGTGAAACGATATAGTATATATGATTATAAATTTATTTAATTTATGTATTTAAGCCATAGTATAAGTTTATAAGCGAAACGACTAAATAGTAAAACAATTTCTTAAAGTTTATAATATATAAACGTATAACTGGGTGTTACAGAACAATGGGAGAAGGAATTGGAGGCCGAGTTGAAGGAATACGAGGTGGTCGCGGATAAGGCGGGGGACGAGCGGCACTGGGAGAAAGAGTGCGAGGATCTGCTCGGAGACGACCTGGATCTCAAGTAATACAGTCTAGTAAAAGCAAGTGCATAATGTCAACAGTTCTCATGCGGAGTATACGAAACTTCGGAAGGAAAAATCTTTTCAGATTAGGATTTTTGAATGATCTAATGCTTTGTTTATCACTGTTTTATTTTCACGTTTATTATTTATTTTTTTTAATTTTTTTTTGTATAAATCGTAACTATTTGGTGTAAAACTTTTTGAGATTTCACCTCCAAGTTTAGTTTATTTTGTATAGATACAGCGTTACGAGTTGTTCCAACGATAGTTTTGGTAAAAAAAATACTTAATTTTCATAAATTAATCTTAATAGATATATATATGGGTATAGTGACCCCCTTTCGGCTTAGCACACCCCTAGCTGATAACACTGTATATAACACATAATAATTATGTTAAGTTTATAACTGCGGGTAGCTCAAAATCTTATGGTAGTGACGTCACGTATCAGTGATAGTTTTTTATATTGTATTGTAAAAATATAATGGATTTTATGCAATGATTGTCAAAAAAATGAGCAGTCATGTCTCATGACGTAATGAGACCAAATGACATTACTCACTTCGATACATTTTTTTTTTGTCATTTTGCATACTTGCTTCATATTGTATTATAGTTAGGTACTTATGTACTTCCCCGAAGGAAGATAAATAACAATAGTTATTATTTAACCAAATAAAATTGTTGGTTCAGTCCTTGAAGGGACGGTATTTGGATAGCTTATGTATAAATTAAAGTAACGAGTAATTCTGCGAACTGTTGACCTCGTGACAACAGTAAACTCCCTCATTTTTGACATTATTTTAATTGTTATCTCAAGAAACTCTAATCATATCCAATACGAGCATTTAATTTTGAGATATTCAATCATACGTTAAAAATTATTAAGCTAATTTTGATCTTATCGCTCCGTTGATTATAAAGTTAATTAAGAAAGTAAATAAATTTGATATTCAAATTATTTTCGAAACTTATTTCATATTTCCTGACAATTTAGCTTTGTTCTTTTAAGCATTTATACATACATATACATACATACCTACATATATATATATATATATATTGAGATCGCTAGGCTTAACTGTTAAATAAAAAAATATACTTAAAATTAATATATATGTACCTAGTGACTCCAATTCGGCCAGTCGTATGGACTTAACTAAAAGTTCCTAAAATTATATCCACCCTTTTCTCACTCATAAAAAACAAAAAGAGAGGACACAATTTTAGAACTGTCAAATTATGTTAGTTTAGTAAGTTTGGCCTGACAGTATCGGGGTCAATGTGTGTGTTATCCTTAATTTAACTGCCAAAAATATTGGATTAGAATTATAACGTTATGTAATATTAATTTTATTTTGGAAATATGTAAATAATTGTGTATTATTTCTTTGAATATTTTTTATGTTAACAAGATTTTATTATAATTTTAGTTATTTCATTGTTCGTAAATAAGGAAGCTTCCTGTGTCTAAATTAAGCGTTTAATTATTATTTTTTTGCCGTTTTAACTCGAGGTTAATTTGCTTATTGTTTTTTTTCTGTACGTCGAGGTATGATAAAATAATGTTAATAAGATGCGTATTACAATTATAATATTATGAGCAAAAAACTCATCAAGTTCCTGTATAAGAACTTTATTTATATTTTTTGTTTTGC
Organism: Ligdia adustata; assembly: GCA_947049295.1. Lineage (NCBI taxonomy): Eukaryota > Metazoa > Arthropoda > Insecta > Lepidoptera > Geometridae > Ligdia > Ligdia adustata. The sequence goes on from OX346231.1 coordinate 12,083,016, forward strand.
TTTATTTAAATTTGCAATCTACAAGGTTATCTGTGTTGAGTGTATTTGGCGGGAAAGGACTGAGGTTGTTCGCTACGCAGATCGTTGCACACAATTTTATTGAGGGGTGAACCCGGAATTTCAGAAAATATATATGATAGCTGTTTGATTAAAAACTTTATCTGCTGTTAGGTGAAATTATTGGAACAGCTGATTTAGTTTTTCTAAATTTCAAGGTCAATGAAAATGAATGTGATACATTTGGTTTAACAATACGGATTTTCAGTTGTAGCTGATTGTTGGAAAGGTCAAACTGTAGTTTCGTTCACATTCGGTGAACTTCATCAGGGATGAAATGAGGCGTTCGTGTCCACAACGATGGTACGTTTCGTCGCTGCCCATCCGTTGTATGCTATCGTTGTGAAGTTCACCTAATGTGACAACTATAGTTTGACCTTTTCACAAATCAGGTATGCGTGAAATCCAGCGTTGTTGAACCAAATTAAGAGGAACACCGACTCTTCACTGTTTTTGTGTTCCTGATACAATTATCGTTCCGAGGCGTATCTCTTTTCACTTCCTTGATTGTAACGTATGTTTTTGTTATTGTTGTCAATCGCTTCACTATGATGTATTTTAGAACTACACGTTTTATAATTTTGAAAAAGGTTACTGAATTCTTCATAAGGCTTTTAATTGGCAGCGTATCAGCGGAAAAAAATTGGCTTCTTTGGAAGCTTGTAACTTTATAGTATTCTAAAAGACAGAAAAAATAAAATGGTAAAGCATAGTAAATAATGTGTTAGCTATGTGGAAAAAAACCACTGGAATCGAACAACATTAAAAGGTAGAAAAGAGCTGTCTTATTGTATGGACAAGTTGGCGGTGTAAAGTTGTCTTAAATTAGTATGATATGGTAGAATTATTTCTGGTCAGTAACAGAACCCTTGATACCTCGGTGCGTACAAATGATAGCCCTGTATGACGTCATTGGACAAAGTTCAAACGTAAAAATATAATTGCCAAGAGTAAAAACAATAATTGACACATCGTGTTTCGTGACGTCAAGAGCGTTTAATACCGTTTTTTTTTTCTAAGTCGGCTGTCCCTAGTTCGTGTCTTGCCTGGTATATGATTACTTTATATACGTATAATATAATAGTGTTGTATATTTGTTTACTGGATTGATTGCGTTTGTTGAATGGCCCAATGTGTAGGTGAAATCCAAGCGGGGAGCTTTGAGTTGTGAAAGTGTCGGCAATATTGCGTTTAATATTGACTTGACAAAATTAAAATTATATGTTTATTAAATTAGCTTTATACTTACTATTAATATAGTTCAAACGATATTTAATATAATTTTTTTATTATTATTTTTTTTCAAAAATGTAAGCCCGAGTTGTATTGTTTTATTTTAAATGTAAATTATAATCGTTATATTTATCTGAATTATAGTATAATTCTTACGATTAGTGTGTAATGTAATTTTAATTATTGTTCCGTGTTTCAAACATTCCCATGTCTTTATACAAATAAATACATAATGGTAACTAATAAAGCGTGTATTATTTATATTGTCTTTTATTTATTTTAAAAAATAAAATAAAATAAGTCGCCTTATAAAAAAAAAATATGATTAAAAAAAAACGAAAATTTGGGTTAATCTATAGATCATATTTAATTGGTAATATTTAACAGTGATATAATGAAATTTGAAAAATCGACTTCCGTTTCTTTGACAAATCTTTTTTCTAGTAGTTAGATTAAAAACAAAAGTTTTAGTTAGTTTTAATGACTGTTCTTTAGGTTTTTGTCACAATAAATGTACTATTTTCATTATAAGAGTTTTATTCAAAGCGATTACTACGAGTACATTTGACATTATCGTTAATTGTTTATATCTTGTGAACAAGACGTCCTTTAACTTTTACTTAGTATATTACTTCATATTGATGCTAAACATTATTGCTCTGTGCACGGAAATGCTTTAATGACAAATACGACTAAGCTGTCCCTGAATTGGAAAATCGGGGTCAGGTGACACTTGTATATTTATTCCCCGAATGTGGAACGCAGTGTCATCTGTTAGTGGGGTACAGAAGGGAATACACCGATCTTAGTTTTATGGTATAAATAAGCACTTGTATTTAATAGTAAAATATTTTTATTTACCATCTGAAAGTAGAGATTTCAACGAACAGAAAACATACCAAGTTTTTGAAAACAGCTGATACTTTGACGGGTGAATTTTCTATTGAAAATTAGGACTTTTTTACAATATTAATTCAATATAAAGAGAAAAAATAAATATGGCAATCAAATAATAAATGGATATACGAGTAAAAAGGTAGGTTTTCACTAAATTTCGTAAAAAAATAATATTTGTAAAAGTTAAAAATAAAAAACCATGAACCTGTTTTTTTTTCACATAAATTTTGAACATATGTAAAAAAAGTGGAGTGGAGTGGAGTCTATAAGACTTAGTTTTGCCGGAAACCGAAATCAACCGTTTTTTACCCTTAAAAACTCGACCCCGTACACTTCCGGCCTCAGATCTCCCGCAAACCTTCTACCCTGTGTATTCTACCTATTATTACGTCTAATATTATACTTTGACAAAAACTTAGAGAACCCTTACTGCCAAGTTCCCATCAAAGCAACATTTGAAGTTTTTAAACTATTTAACAAATAGTTGAAAACATAGTTATAGTCCAAATGTTGAATGTAACCACTTATGTACTTAGCTAGTTATTTACAATCTGACGCGTGTACATAATGGATGAGGTTATAGTTGACTCGTTGTGTTTGATAGTCTAACAATGAGTCGAGAATGTAAACGTATATTGGATTGCTAATAAATCGTGCTTGCTCGTGGAATATTTGGACAGAAAACAATATTGTTGGTTAACTCTTTGTTTTGGTTATAAATACTTATACGAATTTCAGTGCTCACAAAGGAACGCGTGCTGCCGGAGGTCTTGATAAGCATGAGTGCTTAGAAACTGATTTGATACCAATTTAAAGAGTTTGGTTTTCGTTCTTTGTTTTGTTTCAAAAATACTATGACGTTATCAGAAAAGCACCTGTCACTCGTTTTAAGAGCACGCGGCGCGAAATTTGACAAGCAGTTTACTTTTTCGCTGTTAAAAGATAGCTCGTTGTCGTCCTACTTCATCCTCAATTTTTCCGATGAACTTCTGGTAACTTGTAACTGACGAATCATTGGTCGTTTGTTGGCAAGTGCCCTGCTCCGCTCGTGTGGCCAAAGAGACCTAAGGTCAACAGTTCGCCGAACTGCCTGTTTATAGTAATTCGAATACATGTAAAAAAATTAATGAAACACTACCAGCAAACCTTAGGTATAAAACAATTTTATTCATCTAGATAAGGTATCGCTTGTTTAATAGATTGCGTCTAATAGTTTATTCAAAAGAGTAACGATATTCGCTGGGATACGAGTACAATGCAGAGAAAGAAACAATAAATGTTTATAATTATTTTATTTTTTACTTTTTAGAAACATACAATTTGGTGGGTGTTTTTATTATAGGTTGAAGAGATGTACTAAAAATCAATTTTTGGAAATTCAATCCCTATGAGAGGTTAAATATTTGAAAGTTCTTGGAGGGTGGTAGCTAGCCAGACGAGCGATAGGAATGACTATATCAATAGGACCACCATGTAATGGTTTCCTCACGATGTTTTCCTTCGCCGGTAGCTCAGGCTATTTTTACATGTTTCGTGGGATCGAACCTCGTACCTTTTGCACGGCAATCGACCCCCCTAACCATCATCGCTACAAAACGAAAAACACAATCAAACGTCACAGTTGCAATGGTAATGAAATGTTGAAAATTTTAAAATTTGAAATATATGATGGCTGTGCGCCGCGATATTTCTCGCGATGTTTTGAAATACATCGTGTCACGTTGCAAAAAGTTTTTTTTATTAGAGACAAAAATTAATCTACTGGAAATAATAAATAAATATATGTTTATGCAAAATATGTAAATATTCAGATTTTTTTTTTTATTTTAAATCCAATTTTATCAAAATTCTCTCCTAATTAATAATTTTCTTTGTAATTACTTAAAATCTATTGCAATTATTGTTATTTATCTTGATTGAGGCAGTCTCTCGGTATGTGTAATGGTCCGGTTGTATCTGTAACTTTATTATTGTGTAATAAAGATCTTTATAGATAAATATTTGAAAATAAAGATCCCGATTTAAAAATATCTTACAGTAAGTTTTCTTAACACGTACCTATCTATCGCAAAGTTCTGGAACCCCATAGACATAGAACACTAAGAGCAAAAAGTTAATTACAATATTTTATCTACGTGCTTTATCTTCCAGAAATCTGCCGTTACCATCGGGAGTGTTGGTGATCAAACGTAAATCTTATACCATAAGTAGGTAAGTATATATTTAAATTATGATGTAGTAATGGATATGTTTTTCGAGTGTGTTTATGTATATTTCTTTGGCACGCCCTAGAGCCTAAACGGCTTGTCGTATTTTAATGTGAGTAGTGTCAATAGATTCGACTTAGTCGTGAGAGTGACACTGAGTAATCATCAAAATGAAATCAAAAAGAAAATGAGGATGATACACGGGTTAAACGATGTAGCAGTGAGGTATTTTCCAATTCGCTTCTAACTAATAGTTAGAAAGTTTCCTGTTAAAATATTTCCGATATTTCCTTGATTATTTTATAAATAGTATAGTCGGTATACATACTCCTACGTATTATGACTGGCTGTAATTATGAGACTGGTTTATATTAAACTACAAGGTAAACAAAGAAATAATGTGCAGTAAAATACTTGTTTAATATGTACATGTAATGTCACATTATGTAGTTCGTCCTTCACCTTCGGGACAAGTGCATAGGTACGGATGATTGGCAGTTACTACAATCAGTCATAATCTTGAGACTTGCCCCAAAGTTCCGACACAATGTGGTTTTTAAATTTAGCACAGTCTTTTATAGGCGATCGAGAAAATCGCTCGTCTGCAAACTACGTAATAATTAGCTTATTTATAGTAAAATTTAAATTGTCAGGACTTAAGTTTTACGTAATTATTTTTATGGGTGTATTATTTTAGTAAATTTTATTTAGGTATTAATTGATAATAAATATACGAAACATACCAAGAGAAACTACGAAATAAACAGAGCACAAGATTAAAAAATACAATTCAGAAACGATATATATTTTATTATATCGTTGGGTGATTTTATCTTTGTTGTCCTTAAAGTGGCTAAAAGGAAACATAAAATTTTAACTAAAAAAGCATTGTTGAAGTAAATGGTAAACAAAACAAAAGTGCCAAAACAAAAGTGCCTAAAAGGACACCAGCGAAGCAGGTATGCAGAACCAAGTGACCCTATACAAGGTAGCCGCGGCCGCCGTACTTGTTTTTGGTAAGTAATTGCAAGCTTTTATTATTTTTTTACTAGTTTCTAGAACCTTATTAGTAGTATCATATCTTAAGGATGGTTTTTAGCAACTACGACTGCTTTTTATAAGTAAGTTTTTTTTTTAAGTTTTGCCTAAATTGACATCATTTCAGATTTTTTACCCCAATTTTTATTCAGTTAATGAAAAGACTATATGAATGAATACGTACTCCTATTTTTTTATTTTGTTCAAAATGTAATAATAACGTATAAAGAGATTTTTGAAAATATAAGTTAGACATTCTGTGAAAAAATTATGTCATTAATTATCTGTGTTTTTATTGTTTGTTTTGGTACGGTTCGTAGATGACAGATACAATAATATTTTTTATTGGTGGCATCTGACGGTTTTAACATAAATACGAGATTTTTTTACATCAGTTTTTTGTAAATAACTCGGAAATCGTGGATATAAAAATCTGTATTTTTAGTATGAACACTTCATTACATTATCTCGAAATGGTATTCGAATTTCATTTTGCAAAAATGAAATGTTGTCAATTTGCGTAGCAAAGAAGGATTTTAACTATAAGGAACCACTTGTGATAGAGAAGGTCTTTGTAATATTAGATATAAGTGAATTTGTAAATGAATTAATATTTTTTTAAGTAAGGTTAAGTCTAAGTACGAGTAAGTCTATTATTAATAAAGGCCTCAATTATACTTACTCATTAGACTATAAATAGACACACTATAAAATTACTCATTAGAGCTAAATTAGATGACCTTATTATTACGTTAAGATATCTTAGAATGACACGTTTATTTAAATATTTTATTGAGTTACTGTTAAGTTAATCTTAAACTTTAATTATTTGATAATAATTAATGTAGTTTAAGAGGTTTTCACGATCCTGTCGATTGTATGCAGTCGATTTTATCGAGTTGTTTTAACGTTACACCAGTAAAAAATCAGATACCTTAATTGTTGAATAAACAAAATTAGCTAACGCAAAGTTCTTTACTTTCCTGTGAAAGTAAAGAACAGTAGTAGTAGTTATTTTTTTTATGAATCTGGGTGTTGGATGAAATTACAACCTACTTGGTTCGGATTTATTACAGACGACAAGTCTATACAAGATTATCGGTTAGAGGTGTACTAAGCCGAAAGGGGGTCACTGTACTCATCATAAGGAACAACTTTCACTATGGGACCAACTTCGAATTCGAGAAAAAGTAATCAGCTGTATGAATACATTTTGTCGACGACCGATAAACTTTTTCTTTGGAACAGCTGTTTTTTTTCTCGAATTCAGTGTTGGTCCCATAGTACAAGTTGTTCCTTAGAGTGAGTATCTTTAGGATTAGTACACCCTTAACTGACAACCTTGTATATGGGCAGATAGGATATATGTATTCAAGTTTTGATGATTTACAAATCTGTAAGTTTATTATGTGCACGATACGACTTGAGATAAATATCATAATAAAACGATATGTTGCAGGAAAATACCCAAATAAGATTGCGCTAATGCAGCTACGCAGCAAGTTTAAGGTTTTCGGTACCATCACCCTTGAATTAAGATTAAAGTTACTTTCTTTCGGTACTTTGAAAATAACGGAAAGTTTTAACTTAAATTTTAAGCAATCGTAAGGTTTTGGACATCCAAAAATTATGCACCACAAATTACGCATTACTTTTAATCTTAAACTTTTAAATGCTACTGTTTTTCTTGTATAGATCTAAAATCGTTTCTTAATGTAATAATTTAGGATCTTCTAACAAGCTTTGCGTAATTCAAGTTTCTGAATCAGGCGATTGCAAAAAAATACTATAATACAAGTAGGTGCATCTTCTTTGATTCAGGTATAATTTCCTACTTGTCCATATTTCGAGTAAATTGCGCCAATAACCTTGCTATCTCGTGCGGTCGGTCAAATGTCCAGTAATGGGCTATCTTAGATCCATTACATCAATTCAAATTGTTATGGCATTGCGGTGCATCTGTCAATCTACAGGTATTACATAGTAGATAGATACTTATGATGGATTGATGGAGGATTATACCAATATTATGGTCAGTTAAGCTATTTTTGCATGTGATTCATCCATTCGGTTCGATTTGGTTGGTTTTTAGTGACTTCAAATATAAGTTGTTCCAGGTTTTTAAACTTATTTTGGGTCATGGTGTTTATGTAGGTATTTTTACGGTTGCCGTAGATGGTTACTATACAGAGTTTTTTAGTTGACAGTGTTTTCGGAAGAAAAGTGAAATCAATTCGATCAGTCTATAAGTGGCTTATCAATTCGGGTACTTCCCAACGAGTATCTAACACCCATAACTGTATCACTGCGACTGGTTGCCACCTATATCATTCAGTCATTAGTCGTTCCTTTTCTGTGCTACTTTACTACTTGTAGGAGCTTAGTCTACACTCTTAAATACTCTATAGTACAGAAGAAATAGGTAAGTAACAACAATGGCTATGTCTTCCCTGTCTCCATGTTTTGCTAAGTATATCTATAATTTTACTTGCATTTAAGTAGTTTTTAAGTTAGGCTATAAGATAGGTTGTAAGATAACCTCGTGGTCGTTTGGATCCTAACAGCTAAGTTCTTAACTTATTCTATAATAAGAGTATAAAAATGAATCCCTGAATGTGTTGCTAAGCGCAAATCTCGAGTTTAGCTAATCCTTTTTTAGAATATTCCTTGTACGAGGATGGTTCTTATTGAGGGAAAAATAAAAAAAACACAACTTTTCTGTACTGGGGAAGGCAAAACAATTGCTTGTCGTTAGTATCGTATAAATATTAATGTCAATATTTGCTGACCCGGCGTCTATAGCAGAACAAATATTTAAAAAAAAAATAGTATCGACTGTTAGGTGGTACGAAGTTCGCCGGGTCAGCTGGTCTGGAATGAACTAAAATAATTAATCCTACAAGTATGATGAGAGGCATGTTACTTGTCTACTAATTAATGTTTGCATTGTATAATCATTATATTTTGCAAAATACGGAGAAGATGATTGAAAGCTATCATTATTTTGTTTGTTGTGCCATCAAGGTTAAAAGAAACGTGTGATGTAGTCACTCAATCATTAAAAATATATTTTCGAACTTGCCCCATAAAGCATTAATTTGTTCTCTTCTTGCAATGCATTGTCCTTGTATTCGTTTCTTTGGCTATAGGTATTCCGATTGCTTTTTAAATAACGTAATTTTCGTGTTGACCTCCGAGCGAACCCTTTTTTTATTCTTATTGGATAGACATTTATATCCTTGTTAAGTTTTTGTTTTACCTTAGATTCTTCAATTAAGTTGATGGGAGTTTAAATTCTAGTATTAAGTCATGTGGTAAAAATGATTGAGTAATGTTTAGTACAAGAGTCATGTATAGTATGTATAATACAGCGAGGAGTGAGTCTAAATAAACTACTGGGCCCATGATTTCAGGAGTAGTAACTACGAGTTAGTCTTCTGAAGAGATACTCGGGACAATAAATAACAACAAACTTGACCGATCATTGTTCCCATTTCCTAAGAATGGTTGTGGTTTGTATCGCGCTATAGAAGAACGCGCTAACAAGACATTAAGTTTCATAACTAGATCTCGGACGTTCGGAAGGTATGATAAGATGTAACACACATGTCATGACTATACTATGCGGCGACAGGGGGCAGCCTCGTGAGATAGGTCCAGCAATGGACAGCCGCGGTGGATCGTCGAAGGATGCAATTAAGCAATTCTCTATGTTAACAACCAACGAGTATATATTTAATGGAGTCAGGAGTTACTTTGCGGAAATCCATTTATAATAATATGTTGTATAAGGAATATATAGTGTTTTGTCTTGATGTCAGCGTAAGAAATAAAATAAACAATGTTTTTATTTTGTGGTTCTTCCTCAACACCTCCACACTTCACCTTATTATTTTTCTTTATCTGACTTCCATGACACGTGTTTTGCGTTAGCACTGATTCCCCTTTCACACTAGAAATTCCTTATATAACATCTTATTAACGAGTATAAGTATATCCTATTGAGTGATCACACTCTCGCTTGCGCCACCGAGAGGAAAGGTAGCTCTGAGCTGCTTCTTGAACGCCAGGCCCTCAGTAGCACCACTGACTTATACGGAGATTGTATATTAATATTATTGAAATAATCATTCAATGGAATATATACTCATTGTTAATAACTAAATACTTTTGAGAATGGGTACAGCTGACAGCAATTCGGCAGAAGTCTATAGGTACAGATTATTTATGGACAAACCAAATTACTGGACGGGTTTGACCACTACGGCCGGTAGAAAAATAGGGTCATAATTAGTAACAACGAACCTACCAGGACTAATTTGTGAGAATGGGCGTTAAACTACACAAGCAATTAATGATTTTGCCATGCAATTGTTAAGAACATCACACCTAAGACAAATAGATGTACCTTACAATATGTTGTTTACTTATTGTAACCTAGGTGTCTTCGACCATGACTTGGAACTCCACTTAAAATATTTATACACATTTTTATTATTTGCATAAAGTTACTATAAGTCTTTTTGTATTTCAGATGTTTTACTACATAAACAATAGTAGAGAATACTCTTGACCTTCAGTTAATCCTAAAATTTATTTACACAAAAAAATGATTTATAATTACGCTTGGCATAATAAATAGGATATACAAATCTGTTGCGTATAATATGGATGTACAAGATTAGATAGTATTAATTATTATTAATAAATACCTCCGCTTTGTAAATTTTGCAGTTGTTTTGTTAAGTACATAGGTGTGGTATTAGAAGTATGGTCCGAATCAGCGCCTAAGCCTGATGATAACCTGTTTTCTTGCACTCGAAAAATATTTTGTGTGGTCCTTACTCACCACTTACACATTAAATTAAAGATTGAAACAATGACAAATTATAAAATGATTTTCATATTGTCTCAATCTCTGATCCCATTATTTAGTCATAGCACAAGTCCGCCAGGAGATTTTGACTCTTCAAGTGTCTGGTCAATGTGCTCCACTATATCAGTTAGGTGTAGTGGTCTAGGACGCCCGAAGTACTCTGTCACTGCTTATTTTTTAATTCTAGAACCCTTATAGGAGTGATAACGTATCTAGTGATTTAATTACAATACATAATTATTATTATTTTATTTATCGAAGGGTTTTGTCGCTGAGCGACCACTTCAATACAATATTTACAACACAGATTAGAAAAAACTAATTACACATCCAGTTGGTAGAATTAGGCCTTTTCAAACCCAGTTTTGCTAACTTATATAAGATTAATAATTTATTGATTTACGGATTACCTACTTAAATTGCTATTACAAAACATACTTAAGTGATGTTGCGTTTTTATTTATCACTTGCCTTATTCTAATGTAAACTTCAATATTACAGTGTTTATACCATGTGAGTGCCAAAGAGAGCCCAGTTTGCCGATCAACTTCAGCAGTTTCAATCAGATCATACGATCTGTCATCAGTGGTAAGGCTTAACTTCCTATCTTGTCTAAATACTTAATAGACGTTTGCATACTCGCAAGTTTAACCTAATTATAACAAGCTTCTGTATGGTGTCCGGAAGCTACAATAGACCCAAATACCTTGATATTTAATTGGGATTTATTTAGCTTTTAAGAATTTAGGTACTTAATTACTCCGCTCTATACGGCAGCTGCTTTACTTCTCAAAGAAAATTTGAATGCCATCAGAACCTTTTCCAGTAACCCTTCTCAATCGGTTTCCTTTAGGTGAGGGTGCTACGCCTAGGCCGCATCATCGATTTACATCAAGCAAATCGCGGTCAAGCGCAACACTAATATTTAAATGTTTAAATAAAAAAAATGTTTGATTTCTTCGGCTAAGATTTAGGTATTATAATTATAATAATAACAATATGGGACAACATCCACACAAAGGTGTTCAGGTCCCAAACTAGGCAAAGCCTGTGCTATGGTAACCTGAAGACTGATATACATAAATAATATGTGACAACATCCACACAAAGGTGTTCAGGTCCCAAACTAGGCAAAGCCTGTGCTATGGTAACCTGAAGACTGATATACATAAATAATATGGGACAACATCCACACAAAGGTGTTCAGGTCCCAAACTAGGCAAAGCCTGTGCTATGGTAACCTGAAGACTGATATACATAAATAATATGGGACAACATCCACACAAAGGTGTTCAGGTCCCAAACTAGGCAAAGCCTGTGCTATGGTAACCTGAAGACTGATATACATAAATAATATGGGACAACATCCACACAAAGGTGTTCAGGTCCCAAACTAGGCAAAGCCTGTGCTATGGTAACCTGAAGACTGATATACATAAATAATATGGGACAACATCCACACAAAGGTGTTCAGGTCCCAAACTAGGCAAAGCCTGTGCTATGGTAACCTGAAGACTGATATACATAAATAATATGGGACAACATCCACACAAAGGTGTTCAGGTCCCAAACTAGGCAAAGCCTGTGCTATGGTAACCTGAAGACTGATATACATAAATAATATGGGACAACATCCACACAAAGGTGTTCAGGTCCCAAACTAGGCAAAGCCTGTGCTATGGTAACCTGAAGACTGATATACATAAATAATATGGGACAACATCCACACAAAGGTGTTCAGGTCCCAAACTAGGCAAAGCCTGTGCTATGGTAACCTGATGACTGATATACTTACTTTTATACTTAAATACATACTTATATAAATACTAAACACCCAGACACAGGTCAAACAGACATGTTCATGCACACAAATGTTTAACCAGTCCGGGGATCGAACCCGGGTCCAGCGGCGCAGAAGGCAGTGTTGCTACCAACTGCGCCAACCGGCCAGTATTTTTCTTTTGTGTTTTTAATTCCAGGGAAGGTCAGCGTTTTGAAGTTGATTGAAATAATACTATCCGCGGTGCTGTTAGCTAAACTTAACACTGTCATGTACCTACATTAAAATATTACCTACTTATCATCATATACTTATGTGTTTACTAAATTCATTTCTTTTTTATTACAGTTCCTAAAGGAAGGTCTGCAAACTACAGAGATCTTGTTATAAGGTTTTACGCGTAAGTACTTGTACCTGCCATGTTTTACATTTGTTTGCGTGTTCTATGATTTAGACATACTTTTTGAGAGTCAGCAGTGTTCTGAATTTTTCATAGAATACCTTGAAAGTTAAATTTAGACCCAGTCGTTCAGTCTCGTTATCATGAGAAATATTGGTGAAGAATCATCTATTTTTCGATTTTAGCAGATTAGGGATGAACCTTAATATGTCTACACATTTGACTATAGAAGAATACATTCATAGAAGAACACTTAATTATTGCACAAACTTATAAACATGATAAAAATTTTCGGGAAAAAAATGTTTTCTTTCTATTTTTTGTCGTCCTCTGCCCCTAGAGTGTCCAGCTCTCCAAGAGTAGGTACTCTTATTTGCCTATTTTTCTTGCTATTGTATTTATTAACCTATATGATCACGTTTCCAGGTCGAATTCCTCAAGCCCATCGTCTTCGTATCGGCTGCGAGCCGTGAAGCAAGTGATGGTGGACCCTCGCTTCGACCACAACAAGCCCACCGTTATATACGCACATGGGTAATGTACCTCTTAGTTTTTATTTACTTACTGATTGACTCTAAGTATAGATATGCTTCTTGGCCTCTCATATATCATATATATGAGAGGCCAAGAATCAATGATAAAATAATGACAGTTATATCACTTTATATTTATAGTAGTTTATTAGAGGTACACGAGGATAGGGAAATACCGGAAAAAAGAATTTCACGTAATAATAAAAAAGGGCGAGTCCTGCCTGTCAACAGATTATCTAAGTGTAAGAAACAGGGACTTTACACCAAAATATTAATGTACAATAAATTACCAAATAGCGTGATGGAACTCAATTTTAAAATATTTAAACAAAAATTAAAATATTTTTTTGAAAGAAATCCTTTTTATAAACTCAGTGAATATATGTGAATGCAGCTTGTGGAATCATCGTTCTTGTGTAACGAACAATCATTACAAAATGTTAGTAATATGTAAAGAAATAAATGACAATGTAAATGTATAATATAATAACTATTTGTTCTTAGAACTATAAAAGTATTTATAAGTTAAGTTTCTTTTTAAAGTAATTAATAATTAAAATGTAACAAGACTTGCCTGTAACGAATGTTATTTAAAGGCCAATAAATATTTCTTATTCTTATTCTTATTCTTATAACCGCCATAGATCTTATAAGCATTCATTCTGTAACCATACCCAAATAAATGACAATGCATAATCAGAGATAAGACAAGCGCCTCCCTGTCTTCCTCTCAGGTAAGCGTATTACGAGAACTCAAATCAATTTATGAACTGAACAATATTGAGCCCTTCAACGATCTGATGTTTAATTCCATCAAAATCTGAAAAATGCAGACAGCTCGAGCCGCATTACATTTATTTAAAGAAAGAAATATAAAGAAAAATAGAGAGGATTAAACGAACTATCATAAAAACGTTTCGAACACAACGTCATTACCATTTCTACTCCGTGTCCACCGTTCTCTAAGCCCGCCTGTTTTGTACTTTCAATTGCGATTACAATAACAGAACTTTATACTGTCACCACAAAATAAATAAAACATCAGATAATTAATAAAGTTTAGCGGCCGCCGTGGTCCAGTACCTAGCATACTTGCTTCGAGATCCGACGGTCCTAGGTTCAATTCCCGGTCGGAGCAGGTGTTCGAATTAAGTTTGAACATTTGGTTTTCGAGTCTGAGTGTCTTTGTGCGTGTGTTTGCATCACCCCGCAGGCACCCCGAGAGAGGAGAAATCCTAGTGTGAAACGTTTATTTATTTATAATAGAACAGAAAACAGGCACAAAAGGAGGTCTTATCACTAAAACGCGATCTGTTCCACTACTTTCGTGATTACATTGTATTTTTATTTGATCTCCTTGAATGTGTTCGTTTAATTGTAGTTGATCATCACATTCCAGGTACGTGGAGTTAACGACGGACGCAAGCGTGCGTTCAATCGTGCGCGCTTACCGCCAGCACGGCGGATACAACGTGCTGGTGTTGGACTGGGCTAACCTCGCCTTCGGGAACTATCTCTCCGTGGCAGCAGATATACCGTTGGTACGTAATACATTGTATCTAAAGCCGTGTACGCACGTACGAACAAATTTGTTGCGTTGCATAATACGAAACGACTTGGTTCGCACGTGTGTACCACTCACCAACATCGAACACTCTGTTCGTCAAACATGTTTGTAACGATCCTATTTGCACGTTCCGTATGGACGGTGTTCAAATAACTTTAATAAATGTTACGATGTTCAAAATCGAGCACTTCCAACGGCGTCACCACTCGCGTCACACCACGTGCGCGAACTCGATTCGAACTATGTTCGCGTTCGTGTTCGAATATGCCGTCCATACGTTACAAACCTAATGTTCATGAGTTATGGTTGTGTTCACTATGTTCGTGTTCGTACGTGCGTGCGTACACGACTTAAGAATAAGAATAGAATCGTATGATAACATGTTAAAAGAAAATTATATGTACATATACATTGTACTGAATAATGAATGTGTGAATATTGGAATGTGTGATTATTGTTATACGAAACATTATATTACCTATGTTATAAAAACTTAATTAAACTGACAAATTTGTGTTTGTCTCTACCGAATATATATAAAATTTATGTCACAATTAGATTACCCCTCATCAAATAACCCACCCCTCACCGTTCCTAGTGCAAAGGTACCAATAACACTCGCAGCATTGCCACGTTGAATAGCAATGGCTATCCTCTGCACCAGGAACGAACCGGAGCGGGAGTCACCAGTCTTAAGTTTGAGCCTTTGCCCTAGAATAGAATAAGAATTCATTTATTTACAAAAATATGTAGGAATAATAATATTTTTATAACACTAAATTCCGCACTGGGAGTGTATCTAACGACTGTACAATATATACGGTTGTCGGTTATGGGTGTACTTAGCTGAAAGGAGGTAACTATGCTTATGATTATTATTATCAAATCCAACTAAACAATTATAGTCAAAACTTAGAAACTAATAATGAAATTAAAGTAGCTTGTAGCTGAGCAGTGGTGACAGCAGCCCACCTTTAACGTTCTTTTAACTAGTGTACGATATTTTGAAATAACCAACGAGGGAAGTAGATTAAATTAATGTAGTCAAAAATTAATTATTAATATTATTATGACACACACACTAAGACAAAGCTACATCCCACACCTCCCTACACGCTCACATCTTCCATCGCCCCCTACGCCTTCACAAGTCAATTTCTGTAATTTGGTCCAATATATTAATTTAATTTAGGTTTATATGTTAATAAATTAATAAGGTCCTTAATTAACACGAGTATAACCATAACAATTCCTGCTTTCCTTTTATTTTGCATTGTTTTCTTTCTTTTCATTTATTTTGTTTACACTTACAGTGTTTCTGAATGTTAAATTATAATTGTAGTACAAGTGATTTTCTTATATTGTTGTTAATACGTGCGCGTATACCGTAGAATTGGTCCTAAAAAGGGTTTCCAAGATACCGGCTGACCCGAGTTTGGAACCCGCTACTAACGCCTGAACGCCTAATTCTTACATTTAGTCAACCTATATTGTAACACGATGTACGTCTTAGGCTAAGTTTAATATGTCAATAAAACAATTATTATTATTATTATCGGTGAA
The DNA here is from genome assembly GCA_947049295.1 of Ligdia adustata. Classification (NCBI taxonomy): domain Eukaryota; kingdom Metazoa; phylum Arthropoda; class Insecta; order Lepidoptera; family Geometridae; genus Ligdia; species Ligdia adustata. The sequence continues at coordinate 12,099,167 of OX346231.1, forward strand.
TGCTATAAATTTAAGTAATACTGTTTTACTTGAATTTATAGCTAGATTTCATAAGTATGTTTAAGGAGGGCTCCCATAAAAAAAATGTTTTTTTTTGTTGATTTTTGCTACATATTAATGATAATAAATAATTAATGTTTTTTTTTTTATTAGGGCTCAATTGAACTAGGCAACATAATATCTGTAATGTTGAATGTTATCCATCATTAATTTGTTATCACTATGTTTTTTATTGTACCTTTCGTTTCTGTACGTAACAACATAATATATTATTATTAAAAAGGTCACACTTTTTAATAATAATATATTATTTTTTATTTTATTTATTATATTAATATAGCCGGGAAGGTATTTGATTTAAGCATTAAATTAATCTTTCTAGATCGCGACTAGCAATGCAATGCCGAGCTCTGCCAAGTTCAATGGCAATAAACTTTTATAACCAACTACCCGACAATATAAAATGCAAATATATAATAAGAAGTTACGATAATGGTTCGAAAAAATTTGATTATTAAATTTAATTATAACGTATCCGAATACTTAAATGATAAATCCATAAAATAAAATAAATCGGCCCGCTCCGCTCCGCTCCGCTACACATAGGTACACTACTGCGATAACCACGATGGTGACATTTCTCGCATTATACTTTTATACGTATGTTTTGTCCATGTTTTTGCAATAAATTATTTGAGTATTGCTTATTAATATAATTTTATTATTTTGATTTTCTCCTTATACCGTAATATTATTTTGAGCTTGCATGTTTTGTTGTACCTACCCATATAAACCTTATCCCATTCCTTGTAGTGTCTGTTAATAAGGGAGTATCTAATAAATAAAAATCTTTCAATTATAGGTGGGTAAAGAAACAGCAGCAGCAGTCTTGAGGCTGATCAAGCGTGGTCTTCCTGTCAGCCAGCTCCACCTGGTGGGACATTCCATGGGCGCGCATGTGCTGGCTTACGCGGCGAGATACCTCGCTGGCAAAGGACTTGTCATACCCAGGTGGGCTGACTACCTTGGTACCAGAGAACTACAATCATCATTTCAATTAATCATTTCTTGTAGAGTATTTTTTACATAGCACATAAGTAGTACAGAATAGGGCAGGGGCGGCGACTTATTCAGCCGAACAGCACAAGCGGCGAAAATATGCTAGCCCCGGTAGAGGTTATATATTCGTTTGGATTCGAGACTTTAGGGCCGTGGGGGCCGGGATCTCATCTTATTTACCAAAACATATCGGAGCGTTTGATCGATTCGACACGTGACTAGAATGGTTTTTATCTGGCCCAACGTATAAGCATTGCCATTCAGCGTAGTAATGCGGCTAGCAATCACGCTGGCACGCCGCCCTCTGATGATGAGTTGGAGCATTTGGATTATCTGTAGATCGTAAATGGTCTATAGGTAATCTTTCTGCTATATTTCTTTTTTTATTGTAGTTAGTCATTTTGTTTTTGGTAATAAAGTAGTGATTCACTGGATTCTGAACTAATGAAAATACCTTAACATGTAATACGGAGATTACTCGTATCTTACCCCAACGAGTAACTGTGTGACAATTGGAGGTGTTACTCGTTGGGAATAACATCAAAAGTATTCCCAACGAGTAACAGTGTGTCTGGTTGATATTTTTTTTAATATTTAGGTGCCAACCAGCAACAGTATTATAGTTCGGGGTGTTTTTCTTTGGGAAGTAGCTTCCATTATTGGGTATGCATTTCTTTTTATAAAGTAATGGGCTCGTACACATAAACACGATACGATTGCGATGTCGTGTCGCTCGCTCGTCCGATGATAAATGTAATTAATATACAGGGGCTCTATTTCGGAAACGAATGAATAAATTCATCACTCGCTAATGACGTCACTAAGAACGATATGCATAAAGTCGTATTCTTGAAAAATCATACCCTAATCATAGCGATACGAATCGGAATCACTCGTATTTGAATTCACTGACAGAACGTTTGACAGGTGGTACCATCTGCGGAAAAATTAAATATTCTACATTTTTTTATTTACGTATCTTTCGACGTTCTTAGTTTTACTTCAGTGACAAATGTCAAAATTTAGTACTGCATTATGAATGACGTCATACTATTTCTGCTTGAAATGATGTATTTCAATTATTTCTGTAAAAAGCTTTGTAGTGGTTCATAACGAGTATCAGTCGAAATTAAAAGCACCGGTGATTTTTTCGTATGCAAATATTGAATTCATACGAGCGATCTCAAAAATAGAGCCTATTTTTGAAAAACTGCCGGTTAAATCATATTATTGACGTACAGTGGTGAACACCTGCCTTAATGATCAATGCTAAAAATATGTTTTATTAATATTATGTTGCTTAACAATTCTAGACTAACCGGCCTAGACCCAGCCTACCCCGGCTATTACCCGCCTCTGCTGGGCACCCCCATATCATCCTCAGACGCGTCCTTCGTAGACATCATCCACACGGACGGGGGTGGGTATGGGACCCCGACGCATTCCGGACACGCTGACTTCTGGCCTAATGAGGGAGGGGCGAAACAACCTGGTTGCTTCACTGCCACGGTTCCGCTTACAGTTGAAGGTGGGTCGCGGGGCTATTGTGGCCCATTGTCTAAAACGTAAAATGTGTGTACAGGTCTTGCGTGCGTGAGATTCTAGCGGAAGACCAGCACTGCAGGCAGGCTGGGACAAAATCACATTTAGTATGCATTCTTGCAGGACGTTATATTCATGAATAGTTATTCATTGTTCAGATAGACTTGTTCTGATATTTTAAACTTTAGCATTTCCCCCAATAGTAATAGCGTATCTTATAATAGAATGTACGTAGACAGAAGACAGAAATTACATCATATGAAAGGCAAGAGCCAATAATACTAATAATATGTTTGCTGTCCAGATTTCTGCAGTCACTGGCGTTCCTGGGCGTTTTGGGCTGAGTCAGTGACAGGCGGAGAGTTCTTCGCACGCAGATGTGACAGCTACGACACGTTCCTGCGGCGGCGTTGCGAGGAAGCACCTCTGGCTCGCATGGGGCTGCAGGCGGCTAGCGAGTGAGTGGACAACATGTACATCATGTAGACAGTTGGGCACAGTCAGTGACAGTGAGTGGACAACATGTACATCATGTAGACAGTTGGGCACAGTCAGTGACAGTGAGTGGACAACATGTACATCATGTAGACAGTTGGGCACAGTCAGTGACAGTGAGTGGACAACATGTACATCATGTAGACAGTTGGGCACAGTCAGTGACAGTGAGTGGACAACATGTACATCATGTAGACAGTTGGGCACAGTCAGTGACAGTGAGTGGACAACATGTACATCATGTAGACAGTTGGGCACAGTCAGTGACAGTGAGTGGACAACATGTACATCATGTAGACAGTTGGGCACAGTCAGTGACAGTGAGTGGACAACATGTACATCATGTAGACAGTTGGGCACAGTCAGTGACAGGCGGACAGTAGATATGATATTTTTTATTTATGTATCATTAGTGGGGCAAAACGGGCAAGACACAGCAAGCGGCTGACCACTGGCTAAATAGGTCGATGTTATCGAACCCCAGAGATGTGGTATTAACGTAGACGAATATCGACCAAATTACAACCTTAGTAAATTACGTCAACATTCCAAGATTCCTCGGAATTCAAAGCACGGACTATATACCTGTTTATATTTTAGATTACTACTTAAGTACTTTTGAAAATGTTGAAAACATTCCAAGCGTAGAGTCCTACCTACCACATTAGCGGTTCTGAAACAAAGTATTTTAGTTATTTATTATTTGTTATAAAATAAAAGGTAATCCTGATAAAATTCCGCAAATTTAACAAAATTTGTATAAAAGCTAAAGTGATTTACAAACCGGTCTCATTTCAAAAATGGCTTTGAAGACAGTCCTTTTTCTTTTGCATATTTTAACTTCGTCCCAGTTTGGGACTGCAGACCAATTCGACACGCGACGAGTCCAATATGGTGATCATTTAAATCCTTTTTTAAACAAACATCTTGTTAAATTAGAGCGAAATACTAACTTCGAAACAATATTATGCAGTGGATCAATAATATGCGATCGTTGGATCCTCACAGCAGCCCATTGCGTCAGAAGCGCAAGTAAAATGAAAGTATTCCATTACAGAGACGAAAAATTCCATAAACTATCAAACGCATACAAGTTTTATACAAATAATAAATATGATTTTCTTGACGATAAATCTTTAACCAATGCTGAACAAGATATAGGTTTAGTTTTTACGAAGGATCGCATACAATTTGACTTTTTCGTTCAACCAATAAGATTATCTTCGATAGTGGAAATCGCCGGATTGTTGGCCATGACGTCTGGTTTTGGCAAAACGGAATCAGGAATGAACAATGCCAGGCAAGGAATTGTAAAACTTTCTAAATGCCCAATTGTGCCTGCAACGTCTCTTATAATATGTTCTGAAGATAAAATTAGCATAGATAAAGGTGATTCCGGTGGTTCTTTGGTGAATGACGCAGAGCTGGTTGGAGTGAACGTAGCTATAATGGAAAGAGTAAGAGTTCATAACGTGTCAGTGTATGTCAGTGTTGCAGCTCATCTGGATTGGATTCAAGATGTGACCGGTATTGAATAATCCTATCGTCATTCGATACTAAGATGTTAATTTTGTGGATTTGAATGAAATAAAAGCCGTTCCAATGATTACTGTTGTGTTATGTTTTAAGTATTTTTACCTTGATGAATAAAGTCAATTTCGGTTTGTCTTATTACTTAGGAGTGTATTGAGCCAAAGTTGATTCTTGTTCTTAATGCGACGAAAATTTTTTACTAATTTTACTAGACCAAACCGGAATTCGAGAGAAAAACTGCTGTTTCATAGGAAAAAGTTATCATTTAGGAAAGAACAGTGGATTTTACTCTCAAATTCCTTGTTAGCTCCATGGTAATAGAACCATGGCCATACACTATCACATCATGGTCATAGTATTAGTGATGAACTTGTGGCACATGATGTGAAATGTATCTTAAATCAGGGGCAACTCAAACTTTGATATCGGTAGTTGCTAATAAGTTAGCAAGTTGCAAAAAGGCCCGAAAGAAACTTACTCATTCGCTCGTTGTCCGCAGCCTCCGCGGTGACTTCTACTTGCGCACGGCGACGCGGGAGCCCTACGCGTTGGGCGTCGCAGGCGCAGATTGAAGCCACGCCACACCCAGATCGACGAGACAAATGATCAAAGATAAATCAAACATAAGCATTATTTTTACTCTTCATACTTTTCTACTTACTTAACGCAGGACTGTGATAAAATTATGTATAAGTAAATCTATAATCCGACGAATCAGTTAACTGTTTGCAATAACTTTGTATAAGCGTATCTCTGTATGAAATTTAAAATTTCAGTTCAGTTTTAAATATCCAGACTAGGTCGTTTCTGGTTCCTAAAGATTTCCGGATACTACGAGTATACTTGACTATGGTCAGTGTAGATGATTATAATAGTAGGAATTACTGATTCTATGAAATAATCAGATAAATGACAGCTATGATTTATATGAAATTAATTGTTAGAATATTAAATAGGTAATACTAGTATTTTAGCTATTTTATGGGGTTTTCTAGTCGAAGGCTTTTTAAATAAGATTTAATAGACGCTATGGTGTTGGTGAAGGAAATATGTGTTCAAGGTTTGTTAGATATGTAATTGTACTTAAAGTAAAGGTTTATATAAGTAGGTAGGTATGTACTTCTATGAAACAAAGACCCTTATTCGGTCAGGCCAAACTTACTAAACTAACCTAATTTGACAGTTCTAAAGTTGTCTCCTCTCTTTCCGTTTTCAAATGTGAGAAAAGCATGGATATAATTTTAGGAACTTTTAGTTTAGTCAGTGTGACTGGCCGAATTGGCGTCTATATCTTAATAGTTATTTTTAATTGTCAAAATTATGAATAATACTGAATAATGTAATATTCAAGTTTATACAATAATTAAAAGTTCATAATAATATCACAATCGTTTTATCATCACAGATAATGTTTAGGTGTAAAAGTACAGAATAAGTTTATTTAATGTATTTTATGGCTGTGTCTCAGTAATATTTATATTTTATAGTAGCAATATATGTATTTAAGAATAATGTCTAATATAAAAATAATTAAATTGGTCCTTAATTGTTACCACGTTTTTTTTTTGTGTACATTATTTTCTCCTCCATATTTAGTTACTTACTTAGGTACATCCTATAAACCATAAACAATATTTTTAGAATTCAAAAAAGATTCAATTGGTTCGATTCGAATACATTCGTGTAATTCGGGCAGGCATAGACAAGGTAGATCATTTGACATATAAGTATGGTGATATTGGTAGGTCGAATAACTCCTAGTGATCCGTGCCCAGCTGCCGAGATGTAGAACGTACATCGGCTATTATTAGGTCTGCGAGCTGCTTATATCACTTAAATACAACTATTAAATGAAATAACTTAGTGTCTTCTATAAAAGCTTAAGCTAAACTAGTTAATATATTATTTTTATGGAAACTATCACATGCTGCTCCAACCCCGCCAAGTGGGAAAAGTATTTACAAGAAAACATATACCTACAGTTAAATTAATATCTACCTACAATTTCTCGAGCCTTTGACAACGACATCACAGACAACTTGTTACATGAAAATAATTCTTAATGATTACAATACACACGATCAGTGGTATACCAAGCCGAAAAGGGGTCACTATACTCAACGTAATGTATAAAATGTATTTCATAAATTCCGAGTTGATCCCATTGTAGAAAGCTGTTCCTTAGGATCTGACCCTCTATTAGTTATGTAGATCCTTACCCTATACCATTATTTTCATTCGGTTAAAACATAATTTTTCCTCAAAATCTAGCTACTTTCATTTGTTTTCGTACCTTCATTATTAACTAAATCTTCCAAACTATCGGGCAAAGTCCGTCCTTTAGTTTCGGGTAAGCATAGACAAACTAGAGCCGCTAGAATTGGCGCCAAACCGAATATTACGGTTGGCAGCCATGGAGTTGTCACTGAGAGGTTAGAAATAAACGGCGCTAACATGGACCCTATTCTCATGGACATAGAGCACGCTCCCATCCCCATGTTGCGGACTACAGTCGGGTATAGTTCTGACGTGAAAATGTAGATGGTGGTAGCGACGATTGATGCACAGCTAACGCCTGAAAGAAAGGTAGTTGCAACTTTAAAGTCTTTAACAACAGACTTTATTCGACGTGTACCTACACATTTTTTAAATTTCAAACAAACTATTAATTTTATTTACATAACGTTTACTCGTATACAGGTAGTTACTCTGAAGATGTAGCAACAAAATAAAGAGTCCTGAAAAACGATTCATTATTTGTGGAGTAATCGCGTAAAAAACATACAGCATAAAAATTCTAATTAAAAACCTCATTATTTTTAAGTTAGTTAAGAAAATGCTAAAAAAACGTATCTAGTACCTAACGGGTAAGATTTCACAGACAGAACTCTCGCTTCTATGTGCAGATTGTTCACATGGTAAAAAAGGCTCCAATTACTGATAGAAATATCTTTGCGGATCTCGAAAATTTTGCATAAACTTAAGGATGATTACTCGTTTTTACTTTGGTACAATGAGAAGATAGAAATTCAGTAGAAAGTAATTAGTATACCTAGCGAGCCCAGGGTGAGGGTTAGGGCGAAGATATCCGGCACACATCCCAACAGGATGATGCAGAGACCGCCCAGAGTGAGGAAGAGGATGGTGGTCATCTTCCGCCCAAAGTGCGCGATGAGCCATATTGAGAACAAGTTGGACGGTATCTGCGGGTAATGGAAACACTTACTTAAGGGAAATAAAACATATTACAAGTAATAAGTAGGTACTATAAAAGACCGTAAGAGACTTACTTTAAAAGTACCAATTAAGAACTTTTTCAGTTATAACGATTTAAAAATCAAACTTCGAGATTGATTTTCATAAAATTTTATTGGGACTTCAGCAGTATACCCTTACAAACAAAAAATGTCGTATCCGAGAAATCAGGTAACAAATATAAAAAAACGTCGAACTGGTAAAACTCCTCGAAACTCCTCTTTTTGGGAAGGAAAATAGTGACCAGAATTATTTGAATTAATTGACAGCAAAACTAAAAATTATTGAAAAGATACAAAGAAAATGTTAATCATCTAAAAAGTAACATATATTTCTACATACATTACACAAAGTATGTAATCATACCTACTAATCAAGATCCTGGCCTGCACTCTACCCCGTCGCAATGAGAGCTAACTTGTCACTGCTCACTCAGGGTGTTACCAGACCCAGAATCGATTGTTGATCGGCGGTATAGGTCGACGTCGATCGAAGTTGATCGACAGATACCATTCGACTAACAAATCGATCGATTGTCGTCCGATGGCACCGGTCGAATGCTCGCGTGGCTTATCAAGCAGCTCGATCGACGTCGACTATTCCATTCTACCATCGATCGATAACGTCGACCGACGATTATCGCTCGATGGTAGATTGAGTCCCTTAGAGTCATTGGTCTAAGTACCTGTATAGCTCCTGCCGCGGCCACACTCACGAACGGGTCGGGGCTGGTCTGGCTGATGTACTGGTTGACTCCGAAGAACGTGACTCCAGTGATAAGCCACAGCACGCAGCAGCAGGCGGTGGTAACACGCAGGTGGCGGTGGAACAGCGAGGAGTAGTTCGGCTTGCTCTGGCTCGAAGAACATATCTCGGTGGAGAAGGCGCGGAGGGTCTCTTCGATTTTGGCGGTTGGAAGACGGTTTCTGGAATGATAGGTGTAGAATATTTGTTGAACTAGAGGTTATACATGATTTTTCGCTAAAAAACAACAGGGCTAGGCTAAGCTACCTTTATTACCAAAAACGAAACGACTTCCTACGGCAACAAAAAAAAAATATGGACTATTAAAGATCTACAGATAATTTAAATGCTCCTAACCACTACCCTGGCAGTTTGCCCAGCATGCTACTTTCGCTTGCACCACTTTTTCAATGGAATCTTGAGTTATAATTTTTGTTGGTATAAATAAGAATAATTTATGTTTAAACTAGTATCGATAACAAACCTCATCGCCTATATAGAGTTAGGCATGAGAGAGGTCAAAACAAGAGCAAACAAATTCGATTTCATGTTGAAAGTGTCTAAGCGGCGAACTATCGCCGATAATAAGGGGGTTTATTATGAAATATTAATTTGGAAAAAAAATTTGCTTGCTATCGTCTGCGCCGTAACTCTCATATTCTGTCTTTTCTTTATAAAATATTATTCAATCCCACCACTCCTTCGTATTTAAAAGATAATTTTGTCTTTGTGACTGCTTCTCATTCTATTTCTTTAAGACCTTCACGAAATCTTCGCCTAATGCTGCCAGCTTCCACCTCAACCAACTCTTTTTTTCAAGCATTATTTACTGTGCAAGCTATTCTGCTATGGAACATGTTACCCCTGTCAATCAGGCAGGCTAAATCTCTATTTATATATTCAAAAATTAGTTGACAAATCATTATCTCTCCTTAAATTAAACGGAACATTTATTTATGAATGATTATTGCGAGTATGACATGTATGTATAGGTACGTATTAATTGTGAGTATTGATAAATTTTTAAATAGATTTTTACTTGTTGTTTTTTTGCGGTACAGTATTTGTACCATTCCTTTTTTCTATTTTTGCTATAGATGCACCACCGACGTGATTGTTCTCACTTAGTCCGATCCGTCCCAAGGTTGCCTGGACTAAATTGCTTCAGGCGATAAGGCTGCCCAATGTACTACCGATGTTTTGTTCTTGTTTTTATATTATTGTATATTTTGTTTTTGGTGTGCAATAAAGAAATATTGTATTATATTGCTATTACGTTTTCATACAACATCAACGTAATTTTAATGTATGGGTAAAAATTAATTATACACAACGATGTCTCTCTTTAGGCTTAAGTCCAGTATTTCCTATTATATATTTATCTACTTAGCTATAAGTAGGTAAAAAACTTACTTACTTACTTATATACTACTATTTAATTAAAATAAATGAATCCTAAAAGAGAAACAACATCTAAACAATCGATCAGTGTTCTGCGAATTGATCGGAACAATGTTTTTGAATTGCTTATATTTTGATTAATTCTTATAGACTTTGAAGAAACCATATTATACGTCGTATATTTGAAAAGATTTCCAAACTAGCTCTATTATTGTTAACCATGTATAAAAAAAAAATATTCCTATTTACCTAATATGTTCGCGAACTGCTCACCTTTGCCCTATTAAGAATTCGAGATGTTATCAAACTCCGTTGAGTTCCCATCGAGGCATTGTGTTTTTATAATAGTATTAAGAGAAATATATTTTTATTAAGATAATCAATTTATTTTTTCACATTGTTTTCCTGATTGAACAAAATCTGACTTTGCCAATTTGCATTGTTTATAACGAGATGATATTTAAAAATGTTTGTAGCGCGAATATAAGTTTATCACGATTTTGATTGACTTATTCAGGTTTGCTGTGAGAACCAGGATGCTAAAACCACAGTTTTTTACTTAAGTACTTACTTCAGGTAGATAAATAATACCTAAGACTGCGGCAATCTACCTACGATTTAACAATCTCGTCAGGTACATGTTCAATTAAGTTTAATGTGTCATGAATCTACATTTATAGAATATGGCACGTGGTGTAAGGCTCAGATATAATTATAAACACAGGGTTATTGGTTAAGAGTGTATTAAGCCGAAAGGAGTCATTTTACCCCTCATGACAAACAAAGTTTACGATGGGTATGGGACCAAAGTTTTTTTTAGAAATTCTATGAAACAGCCGATTTTTTACCGAGTTTCAAATTGGTTCCATGGTAAAAGTTGTTCGTAATGATGAATATAGTCACCTTTTCTCGGCATAGTATACCTCTAACCGATAAGCCTAAATATAAAGTGAAAAAAATAGATTTAGGTCAAATTTAAAATACACACCATAACATAGAGAGAAATCAACTGACATAATTTTAGCACTTGTGCCTTATAGGGCAAATGATATCTAAGTATATTCGAAATGTCATCGAAATTCGTTCAGCCTCCACCGCATAAAGTTCCACGAAGAGGCACAAACACCCTCACACACACATCCATACGTGCGCAAAATTGCGCATTTTTATATGCCTATCAAAAGTATGAAGGACATTATTGTACACGATTCATTGATAATCTGATCAGACACGCGTGTGCGTGTTCGTGTGTATGCAATCTTATTTTATACATAAACAAATATTACATAAACATTATGTAAGTTTATTCCTTCCTCGCGACTGTCAGCGCTACTACGACGAAGTACTATGTATAGCGACTTACATAGTAAGATGAAGAGTACCTATACATATAGGTATGTTTATCATATTCCTTATCTTCTTATATAGCCTTTGAGTTTTGTTTAAAGTATTGATATAGGTAGTTATGATATAGCATTTAAATTTGTTACCAATTTATACAGCTGAATTGACCATGGCTTTTAGTTTGTCTTAAAATTTAATAGTTTTTTTTATTTGATCGTCATTGTGTGTTGTGTACGTGGGCAAGACCTATTGCACTTTAATGTAGTGAAAATAGAACTCACATTAGCGCAGCTTTCTTGACAATATCTGCAGCCTCACTAACTCTGCCTACTGACAGCAGCCAGCGAGGTGACTCCGTTAGTATGAAGAAGTACCCTAGGTATATGAGAGGAGGGACCGCCATAGCGAGGCTGTATTGATCCCAGCTCCGGTAGAAGTACGCGAACAGAGGGACCGTCATGTGACCTGGAACAAAGTTTTATTATTTTATTTTATTTTGTTATCAGGGTCTCTCTCTCAGGGGTTCTCTTAAAAATAAAATATATATCCTTCTAGATGCTTCCTCCACCGCTAAAATGGGAAATTCTTGTAATATTTTCTACTTCGTATCATACAAAATTCAAAGTGTAATACGAGTAGGTCTCTACACACTTCGGGCTAGCCTACTATGAGTCGCTCAGCATGATGCTGGCTTGCTCTTCAGCGTTGACTTAATGGTTATGTTAGTATTGTGGTTGGTATTAAATATACAGGGGATGGATCTTTAACAGAAGAAAACGGCAGATCATTTTTATTAGTTCTATGGAACTGTGCTGCTGTCTGAAATATAAAGTAAAGGGGTAATTAAAAACTAATATACAGAGTTGTTCAATAACTATACGATAATCACTAAAAATATAAAGGATATAAAAGTATCTTATATTGTTTATACTAAAAATATTTATACTAAAGATTTTTCCCTTTTTTTAAACTATCTAATAATGTGCTACGAGTAATTAATTCTCCTGTGAAACACATGCAAAGCACCTGCACCAAAAACAGATGCTTCTAAATGTACCCTCAAAACTCCTGTCTCGGACAAAAATCAGAGATAACGAAATTGAATCGCCTCCGCTCGAGCAAGTTTGCTAACCACTAGGCCAATGCAGTCGTCAATTAAAGTGGTAGGTAATATCACGAACCTCGACTTTAATGAAATGCTAACCTCGGCTAATAACATCGAATACAGCAGCTATGTAAATATTAGGTATAGCATACCTAATAAAAGAATTTTGATGACAAATAGACACCTCTTTTGGCACTAAATTCTAGAGCTTGGAAGAGCTAAATTTGTTTTCACTTGTATTGAAAACAAATGTTTTCAAGGAAGAGTTTATTTTTGTATGTTTTTTTTGTTTCATTTCATTTATTATGCGTATTCTTTTACTATTTTAAATTGAAAGTGTGTTGAGAAACTTCCCATGTCACTCGCATGTGTCACAGTGTCGATTTCCTACTTGTACTCGCATTAGAGCCTCTCCTTATAAACGCCTCGGCTGTAAAAATCATAATTTACTAATAATTACATTACATACCAATGATAAACGGTATCTGGAAGAGGCACCCCACAACTCCTCGGTACCTGGCGCCCACTGACTCCATCACGATGACGAAGCTGACCACCATGGTGCCGGCGGTGGCCATGCCAAGCAGGAACCTCACGGTAGTGAACACGATGAAGTTGGGAGAGAAAGGCACGCCGAAACCGAACGCTATCACCGTGGTGATGGCGAAGAGGAAAGAGTTCCTGCGACCGAACCTAAAAATAATGGGATTATAGTTTATTTATAAATTCGATTTTTCTAGATTAGCTTATTAAGGCAATAAAGTATACCTACTGTCCACCTCCTCTGGATAATTGCCCCACTAGCAAATACCTCGACCATCATTGCATCACTGTATTGGGTTTTTTATATCTATTCAAAGACCATTGATATATAGTAAGCCGGGTATAAAAGATATTTCGTGAGAAATTAAGAATAAAAAAATATTGAAACATTCATTTTGAGTGCGCCATTTATGCAGAAACCAGTATTATAGGACATTTCATAAAATACCAGTAAATAGGACAGACTTAAAATTTCAAGCATGCGTGTATTTGTTATCAATCTCTCATTGTAGTATTTACAAAGAGATAATACAGCAGATAAGCAATACAATCAACAGTTACAACATGAGCTTCTTGTCTTATCGATCAACTGTTGACATCAAACATAAAATGCACCTTGTTTCTATCATAGAAGGTCAACTCTGCCTGAAGTTTCCGACAGTTTACAGTTTCCGTGCTCACAAGATTATTATTGAATGTACAATTTACAGTTATATAACGAAACAAGTAATACTTATTTTAAAAAACCGGCTTCAAGTTACAACTTTGTTGTAAGGACACCAAAAAAGTAAAAACGATAAATACAACCAATAAAAAACATTGGCAGTATGCTCGTGTTAGCCGATTCCCAACTCTCTCCAATTTCAGCAAGCGTCTATACTCATTCAATTATTTTTAAGTAAAACTAATACTACTGGAAAATACAACCTTTCCAACAAAAAATATAAATACTATCTCTCTCAGCGTCTCTTCGGAGACATCTCTTAGAATACATACAAAATTAGGACAAGATTTCGTCAAATTGATAGTCTTTCTGCTTTTAGTCGACAAAAATATAGTTTAAAACCACACTCACACATTTTATTTTAATGTTTTTTAATCTTCTAAGTTGCCTATGCCTACCAAAAACGATTAACAAACATCGATATAAAGTTTTTTCTCGCCGATGATAGTAAACGATGCATTATTGTCGAAGGTAGATTGCACATTACGTACGGAATCTTCATCGTTGGTTGGAAATCTTACGGAAATCTGATAACTATTTTAATTATCAACAACGAAATCAAATCTAACATTACCTGTCAGATAAGAAGCCAAACACAATACTTCCGATAAGCACCCCCAGCTGCAAAACCATCTGAGTAAAGCTAGCCAGCCAGCGTCTCTCACACACCAAGTCCCACTCCGATATAATAGTGTTGTCAAACGGAGTAGCGTCATACTCATACTTCTGACATGAAGAGTAACAAGTGTTATTTGTTATTTCAGCATACGTGCCATCAAACGCACTGTCAGGAAATCTCCTCTCAACCAATCCATCCGAAAAGTTCCCATCAGAAAATGTTCCATTCTCCAGAAGGGTCAAGTTATTGGTAAAAAAGCCCGTGTTGGCGAATTCCAAGGTCATGTTGGAGCACCAGAATGTCAGGTTGGGAGTGAGGAAGAGAATGGCCATCTGGACCCATCCTGATGATAGTTTGACGAGAGCCACGGCGCCGATGATGAGGATCTGCCAGCGGCCGAAGTGGCCGAGGAGCTGGTCTAATGGGTCGTCTTGAGGAGTTGTGCTGGCCACTTGAGTTGATATTCTTAGCACCATCTTGAGCTATTCAAGTTGTTTTACAATTTCTGTTGTCAATTCTTTGAATAGCAAGCGAATCCGATATTATAGTATGAAAAAAAGATGCGTTCTACGGAAAAGCAGCGGTTCTTTTCGTGTTCTGTGACAATAGTGAGAAGTTTGTTAAATTATAACTTACGAGTTTAATTAATTATTTTTTACAAAAAAAGTTCTTTACTTTTTATTATAGTTCTTTATTATTTACTACGTTAATAATGATTAATAATTTATACATTTAATATAACATTAATATGTAATAAAGTTTCTGTGACGATAATGACTTATACTTCAAATGCTTATTAAATTTCTGCTAAACAGTTTTGAATACTCGTATTATAGTTTAAATTGATATTTAGCATTTTATATTTAAAGGTGACATCGTTTTTTGATAATGTTTATGTACTATAAGCACGTTGCCTTGAAGAGACAAATAGGTACAATATCTATCGTTCATTTCATCATAACTTACTCATAAAAGGACACAGTTTATTTCTAGTTTCAAAACCTCTAATTGATTTGCAAAATCATTGCGAATAAAGTTAACGGGCACAACCACAATTCTAATTTTATAGCTTGAGTGGACCAAGTATATTCAAACACTTACCATTAATTATTTAGATGTCTGGTAGGTAGAGAATATATTATTTGACTTATTTATTTAATATAAATTTATTAATATTTACACAAGGCTCATCCTTCGTATTTTGCGAAACAGTCCTAAATTAATTTTGTTTTGTTTAATATTAATTATAAAATTTAAAAAATACACTATCCGCTACATCACAAAATAATAAACACGTTTTGATCACGACCACTGAATTAACATTTAATGTTTTTAGAATTTACGATAAATAATATTTAAATATTTTATGTTAAGTGTTTTTATTCAAAGACGCGTGTTAAGTTAGTAGTTCACATGATCATTGTGGCTCGGATCTCCGTCTGCGGAAAAAGACATTCATATGTAAATAGTTTGCATTGATCCAGCGATTCGTTCCAGTCGCTTGGAATAGCTTCTTTTGGTAATCATTCGGAAATATTCTATATTAAGAATAAATTTAAGCGCTTGAATACACGTATACGTGGACTGGAACTAAATCGCATCTTTGTTTACAATACATAAATAGATGGAAGAATCGAATACTAATAAGTTACAAGGAAGTTTCAGTTTGACCATAACTCGCCAGATAAAATATAAAACGACGATTCGGCCTAACATACTCGTAAATCATGCTTGGTTAGCTAAACCGATACACTCGCGACTTAAAAAGACCTAGACAATACCTAGGTATTTGGAAATAGAAAAGATTACTAACGCAATAATAATCTTTACTTTTTGAGAAGTATTAATTCATAATAATTTTAGTTTTAGTTTACACAATATATTATTTTATCTAAACCTACACGACTTTAAATAATATATTTTATTCAAGGAAGCCTATGAGCTACGAAGGTCTTGTTTGATATCTATAGGAAGGTCTACTCGCACTAGAGCATACCTATTAGTAAAGTACTAGCTGCGCCCCTTGGTGTTACTCTCGATAGTACATAATAAAATGTATCCTATGTATTAATTCAACATCTAAGCTACGAGTATCCCCATTAGTTACTTTTTGCGTGAAAGAATAACAAACATACATCTTACAAACTTTCGCGTTTATAATATTAGTAGGATTTATCTGTATATACTTCTATCGAATGTAAACGAGGCACGAAAGGTACAATGATTTCTGAGCGTTTATGTCGTTAGGAATTTATAAAAGAAGTCATTAGTCAATTTGTGGCCAACAATTAGAGGAAGGTCAGGCTAAAAGACGGCACAGGTATTATTTTCAATTTAAATTATTAGTTAAGTAGATCTATTGGAATTAAGGAAGTATTTAATTACTGTGGTTGTTAATCTATTATTTTGGCCATTGGATTAAAAATAGCTAAATGCTCTTACAAACTTATGTCTTCATTGGTTATATTGTAAATGATGTAGAGAAGGATCTTTATTATAAAGATCCTTTATAATAAAGAATTGTAAATTAATTTGACGTGCATGGTTACCTGGAAGAAACTATTATATTTATAATATGATTTGTATATTTCTTTTTCTTTTTGCCTTTTCAATCACTATGCGACTATGTCCTGTCATTTTATTACTAATGTTTATGAAATGTTCCCTGGTTTATAGAACGGTGTTGTTTTTTTGTGTATTTTCTACATATTTTCTAGTGTGTCGCTACCGACTTTTTTATCTTCTGTCTGTAGCACAGATAGTTTAATCTCAGCCATATTTTCTTAAAACGTAAGCGTTTTTAAAATTATGTATTTAGAATAGGCTATAGACAGCCGGAAAAAATAGTCTGATCAAGTAAGTCCTTGCCCAAAACGCCTCGTTCACGAAAGCAATGGGATGAGCCGTACTGTGATAAAGAGGCAAAGAGTGTGCTGGAATTTCTTATTTCTTCTGCAGAGCGTGCTCGTCTCCTTGCTCGTCTCGTTACACATTGAGAATCAGGTCTTTGGTTGCATGAGTTACCATAACTTTCCGTTTAGCGATATTTTTGCGAATAAGCGCTCCTTGCCAAGTCCGAAATCGGTGTCCTTGCGGCAAAATCGTGAAGGAACTTTGCCACCATGGCTTATCTTGCCAAAGCACACCAGCCGCCTGTCGCGGTACTCCAGTTTGTGTAACCTAATCCGTAGCCTTCAACTTCGACTAACAAAACCTCGTTTCAAGAATTATTAAGTTTTAATGATTTTTACACGTCCTTTTTTTTGTACTAAACTCCAACATAGTTCATAATATTAACTACTCGGGACTAGTCGGATACGATAGTCTCAGTTGTACCATCATGGGAGACTAAATAACACTAGAGGGACAGACCCTGATTTTTGATAAATCTAGCCTAGGCTAGACCTTATTTGTCTCCCATCATATATTTTTTCGATTTCAATTAGCACACATGTATTAACCTGTTTTATTCTATTTTAAGACCATTTCTTATGTAAATTAATAGGTAATTACATAGGTGTAATAACCTTACATTTGAACTTTGGAGGACTTTTGAAAGTTACTTTTTAAACGGTAAATTACTAGCTACAAATACACACAAACTTAAGATGAAGATAAAGTAGTAGAATTGCGCATAACATTATCTATATGAAAACTATTTCTTATTTAAATCAGCATTTACTTAAATTAATCACCTTACACTACAATATATCTTTATTGGACACCAAAAACAAAAATATATTATAAACAAAACATTGATAGTACATAGGGCGGCCTCATCGCCTAAAGCGATTTCCAGGCAACGTTTTTACCTTACATTTAAGCTCTTGAAAGGAGTTTTGAAAGTTATTTAAGGTAGGTACCGTATTTAAAAATACACATAAAAATATAGACTATATTAAATACATATAGAACGGTATACTTATGAAGAGTCGAATTCTGATGGTCCTTAGGATGCTATGAAAAAACTTAGCGAATTTACGAAATCGTAAATACTTGTAATTAATCACCATCCTCATAAGGATAACTTCTGATAAATATAACCAACCATGGTCTTTCAGGACTATCAAAAATTCGCAAGATAAACAATCATGTTCTATATGTTTACCGCGCGTCAGTGGTCTCATAAATTGTACCTAAATAAATATGTAACAGCAAATTTTTGGTGATCAGAAGCTATTAAGGGGATGCTAAATGATTACCTGTACCCAAGTATAAGATTAAAAAAAAACGTAATTAACGTAGGTAGCTAAATACCTAATACATAAAAATTTCGCAAATAATAATTTAATGACAAGTTTTCCATTGTGAAGGCTCTATACCGCTTATAAGGTACGACCTTATAAGGCCGAGGGCCCAAAAAAGGCCATGGACCTAAAAAGCCGTGAGGTTACGAATCTCTCACGGCGGGACATAAACCTGTGACCTCCGACACGCCAAATAAAATAATTTTAAGAACAATCTGTTAGACATTGATGGTAAGCATTCGATGTGGCTGTAAATCGACTGCATTATATTGATTGAGATCAAGAAAAATTATGTTTACTTCATTTTAGCGATTTTTATGTTGAATTTAAAGTATTAGTTATTAAATATAAATATAATTCATTTATCCTTTTTTAAGCTCAAAAGTACCAGATTGTTTTTTTGAGCTTTTAAGTAATATAATACAGGGTTATCAGTTAGGGGTATACTAAGTAGGAAGGGGCTCCATATACTCATCATTAAGAATAACTTTTACTATAGTTTTATGATTACAGTTTTTTTAGGTTTTAGGTCAACAAAGTCAATAAAATAAAATTCATACAAAAAGTTTATCGGTCGTCGACAAAGCGTATGAAACGACTGATTTTGTTTTTCTCGAATTCAGTGTTGGTCCCACAGTGAAAGTTGTTCCTTAGGTTGAGTATAGCGACCCTCTTTCGGCTTCGTACACCCCTAACCGATAACTCTGAATAAAGGCTGGAGTTTTGGTTGATTAACGACTAACATAATATAATGACGAAAAAAATAAGAAACAATATTTCACTAAGCGAGTGAAGCGTCGAATCTGGCTAAATGTCATCGTTTGTCAGTTTGTATGTATGAATGTTTATCCGAATTAATGAGTACGTAACGTAGAGGTTGTGTTTTCCAATTAACGACGAAAATTGGTGTATGGGTTCTACGATTATTCAGAACTGATTCGTCTGGGATTTTTGATTCTAAAATCCAAATACATTTTACCTCCCAAAAAGGGTAAGTTTGCTGCGGCGCCAATTACTCGCCAATTACAATAACCGATGTGAAGTTGGCAGCCAAACTTAGCAGCTAATATTATCCGACCAAATAAAGATGGTCTTAAAAAAATAACTGTTTTAAGTCTTTTTGCAGCGGTATAAAGGCCGAAAAATTAACAGCAACTTAAAAAAAATAATAAAGATAAGCCTGCAGGCGCCACGCATGATTATTTTGTAAAAAAGTTTCGATGTGATGTGTTAATTATTAAGTTAATAGAAGAACATCTTTGGCTGCTGGTAGATTTGGACCCTTTATCCCCTGAAATATGAATCGAATATGGATGATTATTAAAGCTGCATAATCAATGCATCGAACTAAAGTAATTCTAGATCGGCTAAAAGCTTTCTTAACCCTCAAACAGCCAATGAAAGACTTTCGTTATTTTTCTTAACTTGGTTTCTATTGCATGGTGGATTCCGACTTTTCATCCCCTGAAATATGAATCAAATGTGGATGATTATTATTGTTGCATAACAAATGCATCGAACTAGTGCAATTCTAGAGCGGCTAAAAGCTTCCTTAACCCTCAAACAGCCACTGAAAAGCTTAAGTTATTTTTCTTAACTTGGTTTCTATTGCATGGTGGGTTCCGACCTTTCATCCCCTGAAATATGAATCAAATGTGGATGATTATTATTGCTGCATAACAAATGCATCGAACTAGTGCAATTCTAGAGCGGCTAAAAGCTTCCTTAACCCTCAAACAGCCACTGAAAAGCTTAAGTTATTTTTCTTAACTTGGTTTCTATTGCATGGTGGGTTCCGACCTTTCATCCCCTGAAATATGGGTCAAATGCAGATGATTATTATTGCTGCATAACAAATGCATCGAACTAGTGCAATTCTAGAGCAGCTAAAAGCTTCCTTAACCCTCAATAAGCCACTGAAAGGCTTTAGTTATTTTTCTTAACTTGGTTTCTATTGCATGTTGGGTTCCGACCTTTCATCCCCTGAAATATGGGTCAAATGCAGATGATTATTATAGCTGCATAATAAATGCATCGAACTAGTGCAATTCTAGAGCGGCTAAAAGCTTCCTTAACCCTCAAACAGCCACTGAAAAGCTTAAGTTATTTTTCTTAACTTGGTTTCTATTGCATGGTGGATTCCGACTTTTCATCCCCTGAAATATGAATCAAATGTGGATGATTATTATTGCTGCATAACAAATGCATCGAACTAGAGTAATTCTAGAGCGGCTAAAAGCTTCCTTGACCCTCAATAAGCCACTGAAAGGCTTTAGTTATTTTTCTTAACTTGGTTTCTATTGCATGGTGGGTTCCGACCTTTCATCCCCTGAAATATGGGTCAAATGCAGATGATTATTATAGCAGCATAACAAATGCATCGAACTAGTGCAATTCTAGAGCGGCTAAAAGCTTCCTTAACCCTCAAACAGCCACTGAAGGCTTTCGTTATTTTTCTTAACTTGGTTTCTATTGCATGGTGGGTTCCGGCCTTTCATCCCCTGAAATATGGGTCAAATGCAGATGATTATTATTGTTGCATAACAAATGCATCGAACTAGTGCAATTTTAGAGCGGCTAAAAGCTTCCTTAACCCTCAAACAGCCACTGAAAGACTTTCGTTATTTTTCTTAACTTGGTTTCTATTGCATGGTGGGTTCCGGCCTTTCATCCCCTGAAATATGGGTCAAATGCAGATGATTATTATAGCTGCATAACAAATGCATCGAACTAGTGCAATTTTAGATCGGCTAAAAGCTTCCTTAACCCTCAAACAGCCACTGAAAGACTTTCGTTATTTTTCTTAACTTGGTTTCTATTGCATGGTGGGTTCCGACCTTTCATCCCCTGAAATATGGGTCAAATGCAGATGATTATTATAGCTGCATAACAAATGCATCGAAATAGTGCAATTTTAGAGCGGCTAAAAGCTTCCTTAACCCTCAAACAGCCAATGAAAGACTTTCGTTATTTTTCTTAACTTGGTTTCTATTGCATGGTGGGTTCCGACATTTCATCCCCTGAAATATGGGTCGAATGCAGATGATTATTATAGCTACATAACAAATGCATCGAACTAGTGCAATTCTAGAGCGGCTAAAAGCTTCCTTAACCCTCAAACAGCCACTGAAAGACTTTCGTTATTTTTCTTAACTTGGTTTCTATTGCATGGTGGGTTCCGACCTTTCATCCCCTGAAATATGGGTCAAATGCAGATGATTATTATTGTTGCATAACAAATGCATCGAACTAGTGCAATTCTAGAGCGGCTAAAAGCTTCCTTAACCCTCAAACAGCCACTGAAAGACTTTCGTTATTTTTCTTAACTTGGTTTCTATTGCATGTTGGGTTCCGACCTTTCATCCCCTGAAATATGGGTCAAATGCAAATGATTATTATAGCTGCATAACAAATGCATCGAAATAGTGCAATTTTAGAGCGGCTAAAAGCTTCCTTAACCCTCAAACAGCCAATGAAAGACTTTCGTTATTTTTCTTAACTTGGTTTCTATTGCATGGTGGGTTCCGACATTTCATCCCCTGAAATATGGGTCGAATGCAGATGATTATTATAGCTACATAACAAATGCATCGAACTAGTGCAATTCTAGAGCGGCTAAAAGCTTCCTTAACCCTCAAACAGCCACTGAAAGACTTTCGTTATTTTTCTTAACTTGGTTTCTATTGCATGGTGGGTTCCGACCTTTCATCCCCTGAAATATGGGTCAAATGCAGATGATTATTATAGCTGCATAACAAATGCATCGAACTAAAGTAATTCTAGAGCGGCTAAAAGCTTCCTTAACCCTCAATAAGCCACTGAAAGGCTTTAGTTATTTTTCTTAACTTGGTTTCTATTGCATGTTGGGTTCCGACCTTTCATCCCCTGAAATATGGGTCAAATGCAGATGATTATTATAGCTGCATAACAAATGCATCGAACTAGTGCAATTCTAGATCGGCTAAAAGCTTCCTTAACCCTCAAACAGCCACTGAAAGACTTTAGTTATTTTTCTTAACTTGGTTTCTATTGCATGGTGGGTTCCGACCTTTCATCCCCTGAAATATGGGTCAAATGCAGATGATAATTATAGCTGCATAACAAATGCATCGAACTAGTGCAATTCTAGATCGGCTAAAAGCTTCCTTAACCCTCAAACAGCCACTGAAAGACTTTCGTTATTTTTCTTAACTTGGTTTCTATTGCATGGTGGGTTCCGACCTTTCATCCCCTGAAATATGGGTCAAATGCAGATGATTATTATAGCTGCATAACAAATGCATCGAACTAGTGCAATTCTAGAGCGGCTAAAAGCTTCCTTAACCCTCAAACAGCCACTGAAAGACTTTAGTTATTTTTCTTAACTTGGTTTCTATTGCATGGTGGGTTCCGACCTTTCATCCCCTGAAATATGGGTCAAATGCAGATGATTATTATAGCTGCATAACAAATGCATCGAACTAGTGCAATTCTAGATCGGCTAAAAGCTTCCTTAACCCTCAAACAGCCACTGAAAGACTTTCGTTATTTTTCTTAACTTGGTTTCTATTGCATGGTGGGTTCCGACCTTTCATCCCCTGAAATATGGGTCAAATGCAGATGATTATTATAGCTGCATAACAAATGCATCGAAATAGTGCAATTTTAGAGCGGCTAAAAGCTTCCTTAACCCTCAAACAGCCAATGAAAGACTTTCGTTATTTTTCTTAACTTGGTTTCTATTGCATGGTGGGTTCCGACATTTCATCCCCTGAAATATGGGTCGAATGCAGATGATTATTATAGCTACATAACAAATGCATCGAACTAGTGCAATTCTAGAGCGGCTAAAAGCTTCCTTAACCCTCAAACAGCCACTGAAAGACTTTCGTTATTTTTCTTAACTTGGTTTCTATTGCATGGTGGGTTCCGACCTTTCATCCCCTGAAATATGGGTCAAATGCAGATGATTATTATTGTTGCATAACAAATGCATCGAACTAGTGCAATTTTAGAGCGGCTAAAAGCTTCCTTAACCCTCAAACAGCCACTGAAAGACTTTCGTTATTTTTCTTAACTTGGTTTCTATTGCATGGTGGGTTCCGCGGCCTTTCATCCCCTGAAATATGGGTCAAATGCAGATGATTATTATAGCTGCATAACAAATGCATCTAACTAGTGCAATTCTAGATCGGCTAAAAGCTTCCTTAACCCTCAAACAGCCACTGAAAGACTTTAGTTATTTTTCTTAACTTGGTTTCTATTGCATGGTGGGTTCCGACCTTTCATCCCCTGAAATATGGGTCAAATGCAGATGATTATTATAGCTGCATAACAAATGCATCGAACTAGTGCAATTCTAGATCGGCTAAAAGCTTCCTTAACCCTCAAACAGCCACTGAAAGACTTTCGTTATTTTTCTTAACTTGGTTTCTATTGCATGGTGGGTTCCGACCTTTCATCCCCTGAAATATGGGTCAAATGCAGATGATTATTATAGCTGCATAGCAAATGCATCGAACTAGTGCAATTCTAGAGCGGCTAAAAGCTTCCTTAACCCTCAAACAGCCACTGAAAGACTTTATTTATTTTTCTTAACTTGGTTTCTATTGCATGGTGGGTTCCGACCTTTCATCCCCTGAAATATGGGTCAAATGCAGATGATTATTATAGCTGCATAACAAATGCATCGAACTAGTGCAATTCTAGATCGGCTAAAAGCTTCCTTAACCTAGAATTGCACTAGTTTCGATGCATTTGTCATGCAGCTATAATAATCATCTGCATTTGACCCATATTTCAGGGGATGAAAGGTCGGAACCCACCATGCAATAGAAACCAAGTTAAGAAAAATAACGAAAGTCTTTCAGTGGCTGTTTGAGGGTTAAGGAAGCTTTTAGCCGCTCTAGAATTGCACTAGTTCGATGCATTTGTTATGCAGCTATAATAATCATCTGCATTTGACCCATATTTCAGAGGATGAAAGGTCGGAACCCACCATGCAATAGAAACCAAGTTAAGAAAAATAACGAAAGTCTTTCAGTGGCTGTTTGAGGGTTAAGGAAGCTTTTAGCCGCTCTAGAATTGCACTAGTTCGATGCATTTGTTATGCAGCTATAATAATCATCTGCATTTGACCCATATTTCAGGGGATGAAAGGTCGGAACCCACCATGCAATAGAAACCAAGTTAAGAAAAATAACGAAAGTCTTTCAGTGGCTGTTTGAGGGTTAAGGAAGCTTTTAGCCGCTCTAGAATTGCACTAGTTCGATGCATTAGTTATGCAGCAATAATAATCATCCACATTTGATTCATATTTCAGGGGATGAAAAGTCGGAATCCACCATGCAATAGAAACCAAGTTAAGAAAAATAACTTAAGCTTTTCAGTGGCTGTTTGAGGGTTAAGAAAGCTTTTAGCCGCTCTAGAATTACTTTAGTTCGATGCATTTGTTATGCAGCAATAATAATCATCTGCATTTGACCCATATTTTAGGGGATGAAAGGTCGGAACCCACCATGCAATAGAAACCAAGTTAAGAAAAATAACGAAAGTCTTTCAGTGGCTGTTTGAGGGTTAAGGAAGCTTTTAGCCGCTCTAGAATTGCACTAGTTCGATGCATTTGTTATGCAGCTATAATAATCATCTGCATTTGACCCATATTTCAGGGGATGAAAGGCCGGAACCCACCATGCAATAGAAACCAAGTTAAGAAAAATAACTAAAGCCTTTCAGTGGCTGTTTGAGGGTTAAGGAAGCTTTTAGCCGATCTAGAATTGCACTAGTTCGATGCATTTGTTATGCAGCTATAATAATCATCTGCATTCGACCCATATTTCAGGGGATGAAATGTCGGAACCCACCATGCAATAGAAACCAAGTTAAGAAAAATAACGAAAGTCTTTCATTGGCTGTTTGAGGGTTAAGGAAGCTTTTAGCCGCTCTAAAATTGCACTAGTTCGATGCATTTGTTATGCAACAATAATAATCATCTGCATTTGACCCATATTTCAGGGGATGAAAGGTCGGAACCCACCATGCAATAGAAACCAAGTTAAGAAAAATAACGAAAGTCTTTCAGTGGCTGTTTGAGGGTTAAGGAAGCTTTTAGCCGCTCTAGAATTGCACTAGTTCGATGCATTAGTTATGCAGCAATAATAATCATCCACATTTGATTCATATTTCAGGGGATGAAAAGTCGGAATCCACCATGCAATAGAAACCAAGTTAAGAAAAATAACTTAAGCTTTTCAGTGGCTGTTTGAGGGTTAAGAAAGCTTTTAGCCGCTCTAGAATTACTTTAGTTCGATGCATTTGTTATGCAGCAATAATAATCATCTGCATTTGACCCATATTTTAGGGGATGAAAGGTCGGAACCCACCATGCAATAGAAACCAAGTTAAGAAAAATAACGAAAGTCTTTCAGTGGCTGTTTGAGGGTTAAGGAAGCTTTTAGCCGCTCTAGAATTGCACTAGTTCGATGCATTTGTTATGCAGCTATAATAATCATCTGCATTTGACCCATATTTCAGGGGATGAAAGGTCGGAACCCACCATGCAATAGAAACCAAGTTAAGAAAAATAACGAAAGTCTTTCAGTGGCTGTTTGAGGGTTAAGGAAGCTTTTCGCCGCTCTAGAATTACTCTAGTTCGATGCATTTGTTATGCAGCAATAATAATCATCCACATTTGATTCATATTTCAGGGGATGAAAAGTCGGAATCCACCATGCAATAGAAACCAAGTTAAGAAAAATAACTTAAGCTATTCAGTGGCTGTTTGAGGGTTAAGAAAGCTTTTAGCCGCTCTAGAATTACTCTAGTTCGATGCATTGATTATACAGCTTTAATAATCATCCATATTTGATTCATATTTCAGGGGATAAAGGGTCCAAATCTACCAGCAGCCAAAGATGTACTTCTATTGACTTAATAATTCACACATCACATCGAAACTTTTTTACAAAATAATCGTGCGTGGCGCCTGCAGGCTTATCTTTATTATTTTTATAAGTTGCTGTTAATTTTCCGGCCTTTATACCGCTGCAAAAAGACTTAAAACAGTTATTTTTTTAGGACCATCTTTATTTGGTCGGATAATATTAGCTGCTAAGTTTGGCTGCCAACTTCACATCGGTATTACAATAATAATCAGTACAGATGCGGATAACTATTAATTAGGATTTCTATGTATAAAAAAATTATCGTGATCGCGAGGTCAACAGTTCGCTTAGCAACTACTAGTATAATACATGTTCTCACAAACAGGGATAAACGAACGACTCTGAAAGAAGGAGGGTTATGTTTTTCGAGTATGTATGTAAATTTCTTTGGCGCGCCCTAGAGCCTAAACGGCTTGTCGTATTTTTATGTGAGTAGTGTCAATAGATTCGTCTTAGTCGTGAGAATGACACTGAGTAAATAAAAAAATTAAGGATGTCACACAGGTTTAAAAAATTAGGAGTCGGATTATTTTGAACTCGCTTCTAATCACTTGTTTTCACTACGAAATATTATTTGTGGGTGTTTTATTTATTATTAATTACAATATTGACTTCACAAGAATTAATATAATAATAATAACGTTTAATTTTATCACTCAGTAAAATATAACTATATTTAAAAAAAATCGATTCACCTGAGCAATTGCACAATATTCACAATTTACCAGACACATAAATAAATAATAAAATAACTAAAAATAAGGATAAAAGAAGTGTGTATCTAATGTGATAGCAAAACTAACACTAACCCGAGAGAGGATAACAGCATGTTGCACGCTCGCTATCAATCTGACACTTTGTGAAAAAACCTGTTTGAGTTTACATGACTTTACGAACTGTCCTTACGAACAAGATCGGTGATACTGCAAACTGACCACTTTGAATACGTTTTTATCTTTAATCTGGTTTTAAAATCCGACTGTTTTACACGTGTTGGGGGTTATTATACCCTGGGATATTATACGTTTGACGTGTCTGTGTGTGCGCGTATGTGTGTACAATTAAAGCGTCGTTCCACACAATAAATATTAGAAATAAGATCATCTCATACGGGCAATAAAGATTAAAACTATTTTTTTTCTCCGTAGTGGTTCGTATAACACCAATTAAATTGTTTAATCACTTACCTGGACAATTTAAGATAGCATATGTGTGAAGCATTGTTAGGCGAATGAGTCTGAATTATTTGTATTTTTGATAAAATTCAGATATTGTCTTTAAAGCGTTAGCCAAACCAAAGCGTACGGTCCGACTCTATGGTGGCGGTCGGTGGTGTAGGTGATAGGAACTTTTGCAGGGCTATGTGTTTAAAACGATATAATCATTAATTTATAGAATTCACGTCACAATATGTAATGGTCATGTCATGGCAGGAGACACGTCTTCTACTTATGAAATGGTTAGTGGACAAAATTTAAATATTTTAGATTCGTTAACACAAAAAACAGCTTAGCTTACAGTCAAGAGCAAAATTTCATGGGCACGCCTTCTGGTTGTGTGTTAGAGATTTTGGATTATCTGTAGATCTTAAATGGTCTATAGGTAATCTTTCTGCTATATTTTTTAGTCATTTTGGTTTTTGGTAAAACGAGTAACTTGTCCAGAGAATTGAATAATTGAGACATTCATACATACGGATGTTTATTGAACTGCTGTGCAAGCAATTTGTCACATTTTAAAGTAATAATATACTCGTAAACACGTATAATGATAAATTTACTACAATATATTAATAACATTATCCCTGTCAACATCATCATCAGCCTAAAAACGTCCACGATTAAACATCTATGTAATATATCTAAACAAATAAGTTTCCAACTGTCCTACGACATAGCATTGACTACAATGTCGTGAACATAAGGACATGCATACAGTATCTTCCTCTACTCACACGATAACAGCAATATTAACTCTGCATTTTTATTTACTTATGCTTTCTTGTAATCAGCTCACTGTAAGTTGATATATTTTTATCAAGACTCAAGGTTGCTGTTAGGATGACAATCTCAGGTCGTCTGAAGGTCTAGGACACATTCTGGCAGTCTAGAACTTATAAGTAAATACTTGGGAAAGGCATTGCGCTCATATAGAAAAAGACGTCAAGACGTGGTAACTAAATTTTACCACATTTTGACGTCGTCATACATGATAATAATATGAAATTTAACCACAAATAAATATGCATCTAACGTTTATACTCTTCACTGGCGTTATCGGCTAGGGCTGTACTAAGCCAAAAGGGGGTCACTATACACACCCTCATGAACAACTTTCACTATGGGACCAACTCTAAATTCGAGAAAAATCAGCTGTTCCATACAAACACTTGATCTGTTGTCGAAATAATGTATGGAACAGCTGATTATATTTTCCCGAATTTAGAGTTGGTCCCATAGTTAAAGTTGTTCTTTAGGATGAGTATAATGACCCCCTTTCGGCTTAGTACATCCCTAACCAAAAACCCTGTATAATATTGCTTAGGTATAGATATATCAGTCCTCAGGGTCGTTAGAAAATAAAAAGGTTCGATG
Source organism: Ligdia adustata (assembly GCA_947049295.1). Lineage (NCBI taxonomy): Eukaryota > Metazoa > Arthropoda > Insecta > Lepidoptera > Geometridae > Ligdia > Ligdia adustata. The sequence continues at coordinate 12,128,294 of OX346231.1, forward strand.
CACGATAAAGTAGTGTACTAGTGAATAAAATAATAACATGACAGGTTACCAGAACTAGGTTAAAACTAGAAACACTAGAACTAGAAATAACGAGTCTTCTCGCGTGGGTGTGTTGTCTCTTGCAACCCATGGACGACTGGCGAGGAGCAAGGACTCAGGGACTTGGGTGTTTGTCACCCACGCATGTGCCACCATAAAAAAACAGGCACGACATCAAAATAACCGGTGAAGGAAAACATCGTGGGAAAACCATATCATGGTGGTAGGGCGTTTCCTATCGCTCGCCTTGCTAGCTACCACCCTCAAGTTGTAAAATCTGTCTTCAAGCACTTAATGATGTGTTCCGACAGCTTCTATGAGAGTCAATGTATTCTAGACTAGGCATGCACCAGCTAGGGCTACAGTATCGCTGACTTCCGTGGTCGTGCGAACTTGTGGTCAAATGTCTACCTAAACAAGATAAAAAATAAAATGTATATTTAGTTCTGACTGTCTGACTGATACTAGCTGGCAGAGCCTAAACCGTTCAACCTAGATATAGAAACTTAGATGTTGTATTCATTATAAGATGTAGGTGTGTAATAAAAAAGCATTTTTCAAAATTCAACCTGTGAGGGGGTCGATTGGTTCTTCAATCTTTAAGGTGGTCAAATAGGGGTTCAAACGTTGAAACTACTTTATGTTCAATTTTTGTAAGTACCGGCTTAGAAAGATACACTAGAATGAATATATAAAAATCTTTGTTAGCGGTAAAGCCGCGGGTAACAGCTATTAGTCTTAAATAAATAGTTATGGAATGCCATTACTATTTCGTTTGTGATAATATCAGGTAATTGCCTCAGAATTACAATTGTATTGTGCCGAAATGGCCGTTTTGACACAGAATATGCCAAAGTTAGTACTAAGCAAAACATAAAGTTCAGTATTAACTCTGATCTATTCTATGTGGAAACGGGCATTTTGGCACAATGCGATTGTAATTCTGAGACAATTCAAATAAGAGATTTGACCACCAGGGTGAAAGGGTACATTTGACTTTATGTAATAAAATATATATTAAGTACCTATCTGCATAAAAAAAATATCAGCTAAATTCTGAAACATATACCTACCAGCTCTGTTGTTTCTCATCCTTGCAATTAGAGTAGCAAAAAGAAGTACTTAAGTAGTAAAGTTATAGTTTTTTTTTGATTCACCAACAGAATGATTATTAACAATTTGCTATTTGCATGACATAATTTTAGGAGCTATGTAACATCTCACTTACAGGTAAACACACGCCAACTAGGCACGCTGCCCTCTGGTGGTGGGTTGGAGCATTTAGATTATCTGTAGTCTGTAAGTAATCTTTCAATACTTTATTTTGTTGTTGTAGTTAGTCGTTTTGTTTTTGTTAATAAAGGTACAAACACGGTTATTATATACAATACATAAATCTGATTAAATCTTTTCCTCATAATGGCTTAGTATTCCTACAAGCTAGTATCAGAGCTAGTAGGAAGAAACTCATGCGCCTTGGATAATCTAATAGCAATTGTGTCTTAAACTTTGCTAGTCTATAATATTAAGGAGCTATATAGTCATAATGATACCGTAATTAGACAAATAAAATAATTTTCACTATATTTTTTTCTATATGTAGCTGTTTCCATTTATCACCAACGTTAATCATAATTTTTACCGCCTTAAAAAAGAAAGTTCTCAATTCCACTGTATGTTAACTGATGTTTCTAAAACTCGCGGACCGATTTCAAAATTTCTTTTTTTTCCTACATTTCATGTGGATCCATATCAATTTAATCAAAAACAATCAAGTAAATTGGTTCTTAACTGAATATAACAGAAATATAAATATTCACGACGTATTGATATCAGTAGTAATTTTGTTTTTTGATAATATCCTTGTCATCTTTAATAATTGGGGCTAGATGGCGCTGTATGAAAAATTTCCGCCAATATTTATTATTATTATTATCTCTTTCTTTGGTCTGGCTTTCGGTTACTCGTACATATCCAAGTAAAGTATAACAATGAAAGAATATATAGATACGATATGCAAAAAATATTTGAAGAGCTTTTTTGACTTTAAGCAACACGAGGCTGATTTCTAAAGACAAATTAATATATTTATTAACTTAAATTAAAAAAAAAATCTATTTCATTGCAATGCATTGGACAATTAATGAACGCAATACAATATATGTATATGCATATGCAGGTACATAAGCTGCTCGTCTATTAGTAATTATTATTTAATACAATTTTTGACACATTTTAAACTCTATCTATTAATAATGTCCAATTTTGTTCGAACAAATTAACTGAATTTTTTAATTTACCTAGTTAGACTTTAAAGCAGTTGTTTGGAAAACCATAAAATAATAATAAGCCAAGTGCAAGTCGGGTTCGCGTAAGAAGGGTCCCGTATCCATACATAATAAAGAGCAAAAAACAAACGGCAAATAATTACGTTTGTTGTAAGCTGAATTATCAATTTGTTTTGATTTAAGTATTTATTTTTTAGTAAATATACTAGTTATTATTCTGTGAGTATTTCAAGCTTATTCTAACCGTTGCCGTTATTAATATCGAGCGAAATACGGCAAAATATCACGTTTGTTGTATGGGAACCCACCTTAAACATTTATTTTTGTTGTTATAGAGGTAAGAGCAAAACATTGACGTCGATTCGTTCACGCCAAACTAGCTACACTAAATTAATTTGACAGTTCTAAAATTGTCTCCTCAGGAACTTTTAATTTAGTCAGTGTAACTGGCCGAATTGGGGTCAACATCTGTGAAAATTTCAACTGTCTAGTTATCACGGTTCATGAGATACAGCCTGCAGACAGACGGACGGACAGCAGTCTTAGTAACAAATTGTCCCGTTTTTACCTTTTAGGCACGTAACCACAAGCTATTAACTACATGATTCTATAATACAAAATAAAAATCCTGTCTTAAAAAGCAATTTATTGGTAAAAGTAAAATATTCAAACCTAATTAAGAGAATTGATTTCAGAAATGTATTTAAGCATAAATACTTAGGTAACGTTTTCTACCGACTTCCAAAAAAAAGGATCTATATTTTTTTTAAATGTTCGTTAAATGATTTTCGGAGCCGATTCGAAAAAATCTTTTTGTTTGATACGTACTTCTCGGGTCCCATTTAATTTTCATCAAAATCGATCCAGGGCTATCGGCGCCTGCCGTACTGGATGTCGGTGACAATGACAACTTTTATTTTTAATTATTGTATAGTACGCGGCAAATAAGTAGAACCAAGATGGCGGCATCGTCTCTTTCACTCTCACGGGTAGTGTGGTAAGTGCGAGCAGTACAACACGTCTCGCGCAAGGTCAAGTTGTTTGCCGCGTATTATACCTACATTTATCGAAGCAAATCCCCTACCAGATGGTCAAGTATGTTATTTGAATTTTCTCAGAATAACAATTGGATTGTGCCAAAATGGCCGTTTCGTCATAGAATAGATCAGAGTTAGTGTTAAACCAACTGTGGCCTATTCTATGTCAAAACGGCCATTTTGCTGTAATTCTGTTCAGGTGCCATTAGTTATTTTCAATCAATTTTATACAGGAACACAATAGCTAGACAAACTAACTTGCGTCACTACTATATAAAGGGTTATCAGCTAGGGGCGTACTAAGCCGAAAGAGCGTCACTATACACACCGTAAGGAACAACTTTCACAATAGGACCAACTCCAAATTCGAGAAAAATATTCAGCTCTTCCATATAAATAGTTGTTCGGTCGTCGACATAATGTATGGAACAGCTTATTTTTTTCTCGAATTCAGAGTTGGTCCCATAGTGAAAATTGTTCATTAGGATAAGTATAATGACCCCCTTTCGGCTTAGTACACCGCTAACCGAAAACTTTATCTCTATCAACGTGTCACATATGTTTGCACGGGTCGTCGGAGACCTGAGACGATTTAGTAAATAAATCATATTTTACATCCCTCTCATTAATCAACCAATAATCCAATCGATCAGCCACCGGATTGGCCAATTGGTCGTCACCCTGTCAGACTGTCATTAACGTCAAATTTAACAGGCTCAGAGTAGAGATAACAAGCAGAGAAACAACTCCGATGTCCGGTCAAAGAATATAACGTGAAAATTAATTAGTAATACTAGACCTGACTGACACTTTTTTTCTCATAATTATTAGGATTTAATATTGACCATATATGTTATAGATATGTTAGCCTATATTATATATTTCTTGTTTATAAAGTTTCGTCACGATCAGAAACACTGGAACGTACTTTAGTTATCGTTGAACAACTTGGGAGCAGGATGAGTCTAACAATGACAATTATTTAAAAATAATGAAAAGGTCAACTCATCCTCTGGATAGCTTTGGATCGGGATCACGTCACGAGTCTAAACAAATATACAATTGTTCCCAGAATAAAATATTTGTTAGTTCGTAACTGGTTACTTAGCTCCAGTTTTGTAGACGGCCAAAGCATGTTCTCAATATACTTTGCAACCTTACTTTTCTCGATGATTAACGTTATAATATAATATTAATATGTAATATTAATGCTCGATATTGTATTTTTTTCAGAAATGATATATGCTACAAACATCAGTTTATTTCACACGCAGATGTTCTGTGAAACAAATAAGTCTCGTGTCGAAGAAGGTTAAATTAAACCATTTCAAAGATGTGAACAGAAGTCACATTGACGCCAATTCAGCCACTCACTCTGTCTAAACTAAAAGTTCCAAAAATTATATCTACCCTTTTCTCACTTTTGGAAAAGAGAAAAAGAGGAGACAATTTTAGAACTGTCAAATTAGGTTAGTTTAGTAAGTTTGGCCTGACAGAATCGGGGTCTATGCCTCTAAATTTGCAGTGGCAAGCTTGAATTAATCTGCACATAGAATGCACTCAAATTGCTCCTTTTCATTTAATTTCATTACAGTTATCTTACAATGGAAATGTGTTCCTCTGCACGATATTCACTCAGCATTAGTGTTGGCCAATGCAAATATTCGGTTATCGGTCCCGTAACCGGTTCCTAGTTAGACTCAATACCGGTTACTGAAGGTCAATGTGAAGTTTTTGTTAGAGTTCTTTGTATAGAGTACTCGTAGTGTCGTAATGACTAATTGAAATTAATCTTCGATAAGTTTCAATTGATTCAGATCGACCGTGAGCGTATTAACCTTATTATTACTTGAAAAGGTAAAACACTGTATCAAGACATATAGTGTATTGAACCTATAATGAAGAAAGCATAAAAAGCAAAACAATATTTCGATTCATGGTTTAAAATATCGCAGTAAAATATGCATGACTAAAATGGTATTAAAATTATCTTTAAAATGGTGCCAAACTATATACTCGGCCAAAAATCAAGTTTCGGCGGCAGTTTCGGTTTCGGCCAAAATTGACCGAGACTATTGCCGAAACAGAAACTGATTTCGGAATTTGTCTTCTTAGTCAGTGCGTTATCGCTTAAGTTTATTGAACAAACTCAATATACTGTGTTTTCATTTCATGTTCCAATTAATGCAGAATAATGGATAAAATGCACCAAATTTCAGTATTTTAAGGAATACTTGACCACGTGAGTTTCGGTTTCGGTCGAAACTGAAGCCACGGCCGAACATTCGGTTTCGGCCGGAAAACCAGTTTCGGTCGAACTATGCATGTGTATTTTGTTAACTTGTGTTGGATGTTAGGATGGAAAAAACCTGTTTATTAGTAGAGCTAATACTAGTATGCGAATTGTTGACCTCGCAGACACGACATTCTTTTGAGATATTGATATCAAAAATTTTCATGTTGATAGTTTATTTCAGAATTAGATATTTTATTCTAACATTGTATTCTGAAAGTTTGATTTAGTCACGATACTAAAATTACCCGGTAAATGGCGCCATAGCAAACTTCCATCGTCTAGAGAGAATTCTTCTCCAGGAATCCCTACAACTAAAAAAATCTGAACATTATGTAATTGTTCAAACATTGCTACTGACAGGAATCGAATCTGGGACCGCCTCGGCTCACGCATCGAGTACTAACTAAACACTAGATAAATATATTTATTTTTCTAATTTTTGCATGTAATATGTAACAAGTTCTTTTAAAAATAATTCTTTGTACATAAAAGTGACTATTATCTTCCATTACGTCAGGCGCCTATAGAGCTTCTTAAGTCATTTCGATTTAATTCTAACCTCTACGACCAATTTTGGTAAAAATTAAATGAAACCGCTCAATAAGCCCTTCAAACAAAGACAAAATTTCAAATCAGGCAAGAAGCATTAAAAAGGCATTATAAGAGTAGCCGTCGACTTGAGTACCTACTTCTATTTATTTTGCAAGTCGGTAAAAACCTATCTCAATATCTTTAAAAAACACTACGTCACACATAATTACCTAACATCGCCATAAGTTTAGTGTAACAGGATCTCCCATAAGCAGCGCGCATAAACAAGTCATAACAGTCCTTTTAGGAGTGATGATGTCACGAGACTTTCCTTCGCCGACGCGTTTTGGTGAAATTGTGCAGTTCTGTCAGCATTTTGCTGTGGACGCTGCTGCTGGGCGATGGTGAAGGTAGATTCCTACACAACGAAATGGACAGGTGAATATTATTTTTGAAATTAAATTAATAATAAGTTTTTATACGACTTGATTTCGTCCCCGTAGTTCGAAAACTCACTATAATTCGAAAAAGTGTGTTTCGAGATAAACGCGATTTCAAATTTTGAAAATTAAAATTGATATAACATTTTACTTAATATGTAACCGATTTTTATGAATATTGTGTTGTTTTACAGTAAATAATTAGTATTATCCTTATAGTTATGTTAATTATTTATCAAACGCACATTACAGCAGTCATTTGTAAATTAAACTTTTAATTAATATGCATCTAACTAACTTTCAACCTAAATTCATGTTATTTAGTTTTCGACTTGAATTAATTTTTTTTTCGAGCATCTTTTAAAATAGTTTCCGTTAGTTAATTCGACCTGACATAGTTATTTTTCTTGTGGTCTAAAATGCTACCCATAAAAGACTTAATCGCCTTAGTAATTTTTTAGAGCAAGGTATACAAAATGCTGACTGCTTATCATATAGTTATATTACTAAGTTAGGTTTAGGTTTTTCACCTTTGTCGTAGCTTAGTGAATTTTCACATTTCAGAACTCAGAAACTATGACAGCTACAGAAATAAGATTCAGATGTTTAGATAGAGCTTAAAATGCAGAACAAATAATTTGTGAAATAAAAAAGAAATCGAAAAGTTGGAGTGGTTCTATTATTTCAACATGATGCTAGTAAAGTGCGTAATGCACGGCTGTTGGGTACGGATATGACAAAATTTAATAATGTGTGACCTCCCATTTTCATTAGGATAATAGAAAGATCCATATTTTTTATTTGACGCAAAATGTAATAATTATGTTTTCAGAGATTTTTGAAAATCTAAGAAAAGTTCTGAATAATGTTAGTCTCGTCAAAATCTCATGAAAATGATAAAATGGAAAAGTTGTCACATCTCAGCTCCTCTGTTGTCCGACAAGCATGTTTCTTCATGATGGTTTCCTTCACCGTTATGCCAAAGCATGTTTGTGCTAGTAAATTCAATTGTTTTTACTAACTAAATGTTTAACTTCCAGGTTACAAGTTCCAAGTATGCGGATGCGCTGGCTGTTCGTTTTCTCAGTGTTACAAGCTATGGCGAGCATTACAGCTGTTGCTGTAACGAATGTTACAGCGTCCGGTTACAATGCAGCAGAACTGTTGGCGTAAGTTATATCTCTGTGTATTTTAAATTATTTTATTCTCGAGGTATATTCCACTTTGTGCACCCAGGTGAATAAAGTGGAAATTAAAGTGTCCTAAATTCACGTTGTACTTTTTGCATCAAAGACAAACATCTATAGAACCACGACATATAAGTCATCATCATCATCATCATCATCATCATCATCCTGTCCTTATCCCACTACGTGGGGTCGGCACAGCATGTCTGCCTCTTCCATTCTTCTCTATCGGCCGACAACTCTTCATTCACTCTCAAAGTGACAACCAAATTGCGAAACCTTCTATATTTTTAAGATAATATGGTATATTCCACTTTGTGCTCACAGGTGATATCACTCAGGTGAATAAAGTGGAAATTAAAGTGTCAATGGGGAATAATAAAGCTAATGTTTTTAAGAATAAAAGATTTTGATTTTTAAAGAAGATGAAAAGGAGGACAACAATACTTGTCTTTTTCTTCTATCTCTATTAAATTGTAATTTTCTATAGGTATGCATTATTTTCAGAAAAATATTTCATCCTAACGCCACAATAGAGTCTCGTCAGCGAGGATACGGATTTATCAAATTTGAAGACCGCCCTGAACCTGGAGTAGACCATGACGACCAAGAAACTGGACAATACGGTCTTATTGATCCAGAAAGAGACCAACGACCTTTAAAATTTGAAGACGAGTATAATGAAAATTATAATGGTAATTATGGTAACAATAATCAATTTTCTGATGATAATAAACCTTTAAAGTTTCAAGACACTGAAGATGGCTTGCCTTCAAGTCACGGAATTGTTTTCCAAGATGACAATAATGTAGATGCTCAAGGGAATAACAAGAAAAGAAGAAAAAGGCGTAGAAGAAAGCCGAAGAATGGGCTATTACCATACCCAGGGGTTGGTGGCTTGTCTGCTGGAAGGCCAGGGATAGACAGTGGAAGACCTGGATTTCCTGGATATCAAGGACCTCTTCAAGCGGGATACGGGTTAAATCCTCAGATTTATCCTGGGTATCCTGGTGTACAACCTTTAAGTGAGTATATCAATATTTAACTTGATTATTTCCTACTAGATATATCATACCAGCTGTACAGAGTTATTAGCTAGGGGTGCGCTAAGCCGAAAGAGTGCTACTATACACACCGTAATAAACAACTTTTTGTATGGATACAACTCTGTATTCAAGAAAAAAAATCATTTGCCGACTTTTTCTATGGAACAGCTGATGTTTTTCCTCGATTTTAGAGTTGATCTCGTAATCTTTGTCTCTCTTGTATTTCGTAATTACGAGTACAGTCAAAGATCTTGACATTTTTCATAGCTATGGTCACCCTCTTCCGGCTCAGTACACCCCTAATTGATAATCCTGTATTGGTATCCTTCTTTAATAAGATCTATTTATTAGGTTCTAGATCCTGTCCACCAGACTTATCCAACAGAGAAATTTATTATTTCGTTTAGTTTCTAAAAATAATTATTAGGGAAACCTATAAGTTAAATGATATAGATTTCCAAAACCCACTGAAATGTATTGTGCTCTACGCTACATACAAAACCGGTTTGTCACAAAAAATCAAAATCACAAACCGAAATAAAGTTCAAACTATCATACATTTAATGTATTTTGATAACTATTTGCGTATGTACGAAGTTCTACTTGACTACAAATATAACTGCTGAAGTGATCCTTACTACTACTTACTACTGAAGTGTCCCTTACTTGCTTACTTACTACACATAATACATCATCATCAGCCAGAAAACGTCCACTGCTGAACATAGGCCTCTCCCCTAGAACGCCATTCCGAAGACAAGCTGCCAATTGCATCCTCTGGTTACTTGTGACTTTTCACTATGTCGTCGGTCCACCTAGTGGAAGGCCTACCTGCGCTGCGTCTTCCAGATGCACATAACACACAATTTATTAATTTCATTCGTTCAGGGCGTCCTCGTCGGCCTAAACCTAGGCCCTCGCTGGCCACCGAAGCCCTATCACCCGTCACGGAAGCCCTGACTTCTATTGCGCGGTACGATGACTACCAATGCGTGCCGAGACTCCTGTGTGAGGCTGCCGGCGGCGGAGCCCTAAGTAGCAATGGGGTGCTGGAGTCTATTGCTGGGATACAGCCCTTGTTGACGTTAGTATTACCTAGTTTACTTTGGGCAATATAAACCACGTTTTATAAAATGACAAAAAAAACTGTTCATTTTTATTACTAACTTTTTATTTACGTGGATATCAAACATATGCATGCCACTCTTATCTCAAATATAATATTAGTTTACTCGTAGTATTCATAGACGTATAAAAAAAGTTAAATAATAAAAGTTTCCTTTTCCCACAGCTTGCTTTCGGTATACAACGGCATCAGCACGTCTCCTCTCTTCGTGTTCGGTCGAGCAGTCTTCCTCGGTATGACCTCCAAAGGCAACACTGGGACCTGCCGCTACGCTTACCCTCAATGCCCTACTAACCCTGAACAACTTATCTACTACCTTAACAACCATAATGGTGGCTTCTTCAGGTTCTTCAACGCTCCACAACTACCGAATCAAAATCTAGAACAGTTTTATAATCAGCTCGGAAATCAAGGCTATGGAATATATCAACCACAGCAAGGTTCAGTTCAGCAATTATATGGCTATCCAAATGACCCGAGTTCTGGGCAACACTACGGATTGTATCCAAACAATCAATATCCAAATCAAGGGCAATATTACGGACATAGTGGTTTTCAGGGCCCTGGAGCGTACCACAAGCCAAGTCTATATAATAATGAAAATTATGGTGCAAACTATGCCTATGATTTTAATAATTACGGCAATGGAAATCAAATTAGATTCAGAGACAGTGACGCTAGAATCGAAAAGAGAATACAAAATAAGCCTGTCCAACATTTTGCCGATTCTGAGATAGACGCTTTTGAAGACGATGATACTAGAACAAAATGGCAATTTCCAGAAGAATTATCAGCAGATATTAATCAAAATAACAATAATATTAGAGATAGCAGAAAACTGAAATTCCCTGAAGAAAGCCAACAATATAACAGCCAAAAAGAGTCCACAAGAAAAGGGAAAAAAGTGTACTTTCCTGATAAAAACAACCAAAATTACTATAATAATAGACAGCCAGTATTTACAAACAACGACAGATATCAAACTACGACACACTCATATAGTAACGAACAGAACCATAATTACTACACAAATACTCCAAATTCTCACTCTAACAATTATGGTTATAAACCACACGTAAAATACCACAACTATAATTACAATCCTAATACAGGAAGCAATGATCATCAAAACATTTACGATAACAATCATAGATATCAATCTAATACAATTTTCAACAACGAAGAGTATGTATTTGATCACAAACATAATTTTTACGTTAAGAAAGAGAAAAATAATAATAATAGTTACAATATAAATAATAATTATAATAATTATTCCAATAATGGACATAATAGTAACAATTACAAGCGCAGTGAAAACGACGGATTGAATACAGTGTACGTCGTTAGAGGTAATGGTGACCCTAATAACCCTGAAATTGTAAAATTAAGGCCTGGACAAAGTATATAATAAGATTTTGTATGATTCTATCTGTAATATAATCTATGAAAGCAGACTAGAGTGTATGCGGAACGAGAACCGACATATAATTTGAGAGCTCCACTGTGTTTGTTTAACGTAATCAGTAATCTACTCGTATATATATAAAAATGAATCCCTTGGTCACGCCATCAAGCGTGAACGGCTGGACCGGTTACACTTTTTTTGTTGTGTTTGTTATTGTCAGGAGAAAGTTCTTATGAAAGAAAAAAAAATGAAAATGAATCCGTTTGTTTCACTAGAACTCTGGAACGGCTGGGCCGATATAGCTGATTTTAGTCTTGAAATGATTGTCGTACTCCAGGTAAGGTTTAAAAGGCGAGAAACATACATGACTGTTAGGCGGTACGAAGTTCGGCGGGTCAGCTAGTCAGTAATATTTATTTCAGTAAACCATAATACATAAAACAGTTAAGTGACCAGGTATTCTTTTTAAGCAAAAGATGGCTGTATTAAGAGTCCCAGCTCTTCCATAATATAGAATAACATTATTGTAGTGTACCAGTATGTGAGGTTATTTATTATATTACTTATTTGTATGACTATTTATGTATATTTACCATATTGAACCAGTAGTAGTAATTCACAGTCTTATTAATAAACGCGTCTTAACTTTAAACGTCTTTTGACTTGTCCGATCTGATAGAGAACGTCAAAACAAGACAAAAGAAGCTTAAAGTTAAGAAGCGATTATTAATAAAACCGTATATTTCATCATAATTAAGCATTTTTGCTATTTTGTCAATACAGTCATGTAATGATTTGGGGTGACACTGTAAAAAATATGTACTAGGTTGGGGCTGTCATAAAAAAAATAACGCTAGTTCCACTTTATGCCGCGACGCTTTTCTTACCGCGTGGATTCATCCACCATCAATAGAATTAACTTTGCACAAAAAACAATTATTTATTAAATTATTTTTGTTATGATGAATCACATTTTTTTCAGTTTTAAAATACTTTCTGTAATCTTTTAAGAAATGAATTATCTATTATTATTTTAATATGTCAGACATTTAATTATTTTTGCAGTTTAGGTTCTCTTTCCTTTTTATTAAATTATTGTTTTTATTTTCAAGTTAGATGTTGTACTCGTAGTTAATCATTATTAAAGTAACCATATGAACAAGTATACTATTAAATAAAAACAATACATGACAAGTTATGAGCCCTAATAAAGAAGTGGACTTCATTGATCTTTATTGCCACCTCTGACCTCTCCACCAACACTCCGTGTAGAACGAAACGAATTGCAGGCCAGTGTCAGTCGGTTACAATTAAACTTATGATGTCCTTATCTTTATTTTTACCCTGGGATCGTTCACCTTTCGTCGATCGTGTCACGATTCTGAAAGTGCGGTCAAGGAATTGTGCACTAGATCCGTTCTTTGATAGTCTATGTTGGTTTGGTTTATATATAACGTGTATAATCCGGAGAAATTTTTACATGCAAAAAATTATACTTCTTGTCATCATCATCAACCTTTACTTACGCACTGCTGAGGTTATGTTAGGTTCTTGCGCTTGCCATCCTTTCCAGTCCTGTGCTAATGTCGTCCACCTTGTAATTTTTTGTAAATTATAATTTTTCCTGGTATAGTTTGGAAGCTTGCCATAAAGTCGTTTCTAAGTCGCCTTAAGGCACGTGAAATGAAATAATATGCGATTATACTCGTAATTAGACGAAACAAGTGATAAAAAGTTAGTTAGAAAAAACCCGACTGCTAAATCGTTAAACCTGTGTATAATCCTTTATTTCTTTTATTTTTAATTTTGATGTACCCAGTGTCACTCACGCCTTAGACGAATCTATTGACTCCACTCACATAAAAATTAGACAAGCCGTTTAAGCTAAGAGATATACATACATATAACATAACCTTCCTTCTTTAACAGTCGGGTAAAAATCGAGACCTATAATTTTTCTCATCGTCCTACCAGAAAGCTACGAGATGAAAGTTGCATTTCTGCAGTGTTCGGTCATGAAAACCGACAGAGGTTACTAAAGAAAAAAACATATTATAACGTCAACATAGTCGTAGTATGAAAGAATTGAAATTAAGTTGATTTTAATCATTAGGTACTAGGTATTTCTAAAAGTTTTTCCTCATTATAAAATCTTATAAAGATAAGCTTTATAATTAAGTATAGAAACGTCCAAATTAAAAATGAATATTTGGCTTTAAATAGCTCGGAACGATATAACTAGTGTTGAATTACAATGCACCGTGTAACTTGCAAACCTCGAAAAGTTTCGTTCATGACATTTTGCCGTTTTTGGGAAACGCGAGAGTTTTCTCGACAAAATGAGCGCCTTGGACTTATTTCTGCTTGAGTGTCGGCTTCCGCATCAGTATACAATTATGAGATTAACACTATGATTATTTTTGCTCTTGAGCATACGTTGGATGGCAGGCTGTGTATTTAATACTAAGAGTTAAAAATTATCTACGACGCAACCAGTTGAGCCGATAAGTTCAGTTGTAGGAAAGGATCGATGAAAATACACTGTAAAGCGCATTGCATGACAAATAGAGAATATAGGCATAAATATTAGTTCAGTATTTAATAGTTAGTTTAAAAAAGTGTCCTTGGTTTTTAAATTGGAATATAGTAATAATATCGCATCAGATGGTAATTGAATGAATGACCAAAGACGCACACAGCACCTCTCTAAGACTTGTCTGTTTTCTTGACAATTCACAGCAAAAATAAAATATGTACTTAAAACAACTGAGTCGAGCTGACGACCTTTGAAACCGCCTGTTAAGATTCATAAGGCGAATTCAAGAACTGCGCGCCATCTGTTCCAGGTCTTTTAATTAATAAAGTACACAAGGCATCATTACAAGGCAAACTAATTTATCTAGATAAGGATCTTGTAGGAAAATTCTAAACAAAGCATGTACGACACAAGCAAACATTATGCAAGGCGTACCATATCGAAAGGACTCCTAGATCTACGTGCGTCAAGTTAAAGTCCTAAAGATAGAGCATTATTAATTCTAGAGCTTTAGATGATGCTGCTAAAGCTGAAGTCTCAGGATGTAGAAACAATGACGAATGCACTAAAGACGTTTGAATATGGCAGGGTAATACAGTATTATCATTCGAAGTGAAAGTCGAAGGACGAAGCCGCTCAGTACGCTACGAACTCTAGCGCTGATCGCACGCGCGCCTTTCGTCAAATCCCGTCGCGAGTGTTGTGTGCATTTCTGAATGAAACCTGCAAAACTCAACTGAATTAAGTATGCAAGTTTTTGTTACATTGTCTCCGAATTATGTAAGGAAGTGTTTGCAATTGGATGTAAAACTCGGAGAATTTGTTTCGGTGAGCTCGCTTCAAGGCAGGAATATATTAGGCTTGCTAGTTTTTAGAACCTTGACGACCTGATCTGCACCTGATTTTTTTTATGTGCATAATTTATATTTCGTTTATTAGAATTTAATATCTAACTTTTGTAGTTTTATTATCATATCATATTTAAAAAGTAACGTTGAATTTTGATCTCTATTCTGATAAAGCCTGCGCGATATGTTTTCCAAAAAACCCATTTATAGTCTTAATTTAAAATTAGATTGACATGATCTGTGATTAAAATTGATCAAGATTAAAATGACAACCCAACCTGTCATTTTGAGACTAAAATAATAAATCAACTTGATCCATATACTTATTTTCGTTGTGGGTTTCCTGAATCTGGTTTTTGCTGCTTTGATTACTTTTTGCTCTACTTTTTATCTTCAGTTGTGTTTGCCTACCGCACTACGCAGGTTTATGTCCGAGATACAAACTTATATAATAACATCTATTATCATAGATACAGCTATTATCTTTTCAGATAATAAATAATTTAAATTGTGGCTATTTTACTTTATGATTCGTATATCGGTATCGTTCAGTTGAATATTATTATCTTCATTACAATTTATAATGTCGTTGCCTTTTTTCTTAGCACCAGCTGCGTAGGATTCTTGTTCTTCGACAATTTGTAGCAAAACCTGTGTTGTATGAATAATAAGTTGTTTACGTGTTCATTCTCAACGGTTATTTTATTAATTGACGAAGCGTGGAACAATATTACATGTTTGGGAGGTTTCTTAATCCCTTTTACAATATGAGTTCTATTAGAGTCTATCTGAAATCTTTTCTTAATTTAATTTTTGAGATACATTTAATAAATTTCATGTGTTACAATTTTAAGTGACAAATAACAATGGGTATTATTTCATTAAAAAGGAATATAAGAAATGTATCCTTATAAACATAGATTTATTGGCATTTTTAAATTATTATATCCAACATTTTTACTGATGCTCAAATGACTTGGTTGTGATGTATTTTAAAATTTGGGAAAAGACACATCAACATTATTTCGAGTGGCTCGCTTTAACGTAATAATATCGAATACTCTGACACTAAGTAGAGTTAGGCACGTAAGAATGTAAATTACGTAGATTTCCATAGTTGTGTTCAAAATCACTCCAATACTACCTGTTTGGTGAAGAAGATAAGGAGCCAGATAAGACTATTATTATTATTTGCATTTGAATTTGAACACAAGTTCAGCAAAATTGCATTTATTTTTAGCTTTAGCTAATCAAGTCCAATTAGTTATTGTGGCACGTAATTGATTAAACACAGATTGCTATCATTGTTAACAATTGTCATAATGCAGTTAGGGCCGATAGCTTATCGAATAAAAACTACATGACTCATTGTGATACTTCCATATGTCCTTTTAATATCACTTTAAAGCCTTTAGAAGAATTAACCTTTTCTAACTTATTATTTGCTGATGTTGAAGAAGAAGTAGAAGAGTATTATGAAAATGTAATTTACTAAATTTAACCGGCTTGGTATTCTAAGCTGCAGGTTAATTCTGCTATAAAAAAGAACATTGATCTTTATCTACGATTACATTTATAGTGTAATATTTATAACTGAATACGAAAGATATGTTTTATATAAGTTGCGAATAAAGCACATCTTTAATAATATATTTATTTGTGCAGTATGTGTGCCATTTTATTCGCTGGTTAGTTCCCATTCTTATGATTGTAAATTAACTGAGTCGAAAACGTATCATTGCTCCCAAATTGACACAAAATCTAATTCATATACCTAACTTCTGAGCGAGAATCCGGTCCAAACCCGTTTTAATGCAACCCGACCAGACAGAAACGCCTCTGCTGACCCACAACCATCAACAACTGCTGAGTTTTTCAACTTGTCAGCTTTTTACCTGAATAATGCATCAGTTTTTGTAGGATGCAGCATCAGGGCCATTGGGTTAAGAATACGATTGTGAGTTGATAGGTTTAGAAAAATGGTAGATAGGAAAATGCGTGCCAAGTTACTAAACAAAGGAAGTTATAGGAACAGGTACATGAAGGAAATTATTTGGATATTATAAGCTTTACTATACACATGGGGGGAGTGATAAGTCTGGTAAAAATTGAACAAAGAGAAAGAAAGAAAGAAAGAAAGAAAGAATTTATTTGTACCAAAAAACTACTAGCAGTGACAGAGTTAAAAAAAATGTAAGTTTCTTGGCACAAACCGGCTCCAACTCAGCATAATGCTAGTTGTAAACAACCAGCGCTGGTCTTCCGTTGGTGCCGGCAGGTGACGTCACGCACGCACACAATCTCGAGAGTGATATTTATTTAAAAATTGTTATTTATTTTTCAACGTAATTTCCTTCTAACTCAATGCACTTCATCCAGCGTGTCTCTAACTTTTCGATCCCCTATATATAATAAGACTTAGGCAACCCTTCGAAATAGGCGTTGATTTTATGCACGATTGCATCATTGGAGCTAAGTCTTTTTCCACTAAGCCATTTCTTTAAATTCGGAAACAGAAAATAATCGCAAATCTGGCGAATATGGTGGATGAGAAAGCAACTCATAGCGTAACTCATGAAATTTGGCCATGGCAATCGCGCAGGTCTGCACTCTTGCGTTTTCTTGGTGAAAGAGGATTTTCTTCTTTGCCGAATGCGGTCGTTTTTCAGCTAAAATTCTGTGAAATTGTTCTAATAAATTGGCATAATAAGCGCCATTAATCGTTTCACCTTTCTCTAAGTAGTCAATATGGATAACTCCACGGGCATCCCAGAAAACTGTAGCCATAACTTTACTGGCCGATAAAACTGCTTTGGCCTTCTTCGGAGCTGGTTCACCCGCAGCAATCCACTGTTTCGATGTTGGTGTAAGATATTGCGCACACGTTCGTCTGAGATGCCTACTACCTCAACTATCTCGCGTACTTTTACTCTTCGGTCGTTTAACACTATGTCATGGGTTTTAGCGATCATTTCTGGAGTAGTGACCTCAACCGGGCGTCCTGGACGTTCGGCATCGCTTGTGCTTGTACGACCACATTTAAAATCAGTAAACCATTTTAATTGACGGAGCGGAGTCGCCGTAATATTTATCAAGCTTTTGTTTTGTTTCTGTAATGATTTTTTTTTCTCAAAAAGTAATGTTTAATTAACACACGAAATTCACTTTTATCCATCTTTGCGAAAATGCTTTCAATTGTATTTCTATAATGGCTGTTAAAAAAAAAACCGGTGGTACTGGCTGAAATTTTTAATTTAGTCCTTCAAAAGAGTGTTTAACATGTAGGTTTCATGCATTTTGCGACATGCAAACTTTATCCCAAAATATTTTTTTACCAGAATTATCACTCCGCCCTCTAATATAGTAGGTATCCACTGTCTAGATCTAGTCTAGTCTAGTCGAAAAATATTTCTAGTTGGAGTGTTCTGTCCTTTACAGCCTTATTGGATTTGTCTGCATCACGTTTCGGTGGTTTGTAGTTACTAAATTTAATAGTAATTATATTATTAACTCAAACAAATGTAGTAGTGTTACCCACTGTGAGGGCCACTCTACACAAATTTTACGTTCTGTTTCTGTATGTTAGAAATACGATTGTGAGCCCAAAGTTATGTTGTGGTAGAGCAAGGCCATTGATGGCGACAGTTTATTTAATTCACGATTTTGTTGGAAACAGTGTCGAGTCGGTAGTCGTGGCCTGGATCGGATATTTGGAATTCGCTTTGAATTACTTAGACATTGGGAAAGCTCGTAAGTTCGTCTCTTGTAAGCGAAATTTGACTTTTTTTCCTTTTTGAATATGTTTTCATACATTTACTGGCGTCAAGTAGGTATAATGTGAATACATCAAATCTTTGAATATAGGTAAAGGTATGGGGCCACAACATCCAGACACAGGTCTTCAGGTCCCAAACTAGACAAAGCCTGTGCTATGGCAACCTGATGACTTATATATATATATGCTTGTATATATATATATATATATAATAAACACCCAGACACAGGTCAAACAGACATGTTCATGCACACAAATGTTTGACCTGTCCGGGGATCGAACCCGGGACCAACGGCGCAGAAGCCAGGGTTGCTATCAACTGCGCAAATCTTCCAGAATTAAGTCATGTTTTATTTTAAATTAATTAATTAAAAACGACACTTTTTGCTAATAAGGATAATTCGTTATATAGCTTGACTTGGTCAAAACTATTTCCTAGCTAGCTCTCAAAATCATTTAATCAAATGCCCGGCTATTATCCTGATATTTAGTATATTCATTTCATTCGCATTTGATTTTGTATTTTCTTGACTATTTCATA
Organism: Ligdia adustata; assembly: GCA_947049295.1. NCBI lineage: Eukaryota > Metazoa > Arthropoda > Insecta > Lepidoptera > Geometridae > Ligdia > Ligdia adustata. The sequence continues at coordinate 12,147,392 of OX346231.1, forward strand.
ATTATATCAGGAGATTAAAGAGTTATTTAATATATTTTAATAACTCTTTAATCTCTTTAAAATCATCAAAAGAATCCTTAGTAACATAACCTGTCAATTATCAACGCGGAAATTTGTTAAAATTCCACCATAGACCAAAAACAAAGAGGAGACGCCGGATATACCTAACGGAAGGTGTCCACTGACGGCAAAAAAGATATAAATAGCCACCTCTTTCACTCTTTTAACGAAGAGCTCCGAAGATAGCCGAACCACTTCCGCGTCTGTTAAATCTGGCAGATCAAAGATGGCGGGCCGAAGATTAATTCCACCATAATTATGGTTTAATAACCATGTAATATCATGTTGTATATTTGCGTAAGTTTCGTAATAGTTAGGCGCCGGCGTTTTCAGTTTTTTTAACGATGTTTTGGAGGTTGTTTTGAAGATAGGAAGAAGTGGTTTGGTCGTTTGGTTAGTGCTTGGTTGTATTGTGTTAAGTAGCGTTAGGATTTCTCTGGAAAGATTTCAACAACACGGTTAGGAAGCTATTTCGAACGATTTTGTTAGTGTTTTAGTACGAAACAGGTTCAATTCTGGTACAGTTGTTGCATATTACGAGTGCAAATAGACATTGGTATTGCTGGCGAATTTAATTAGGTTGCAAATTATTATCCTCGAACATAAGATGACTTTTATGTAATTATAAAAGTAAATAAATAAAAAATATGAATTCTTCTTCTATGCCTCACCCATACATCCAGATACTTTTAGCTATTGTTTAGTAAATGTTTAAATTGTTCTGATAATGTAGGAGGATAGCAGTGTAAGTAATAAATAAATTACGTTTCAATTAGCTAGTTAGTGTCCCACTGCTGGGCTCGAGTCTCCCCTATGAAGCGTCATAGTTCAAAATGTTTTTGTAAAAAGGTAGCAAAATTTTTACTAGGTATATGAAAAATAAGTATTTACCAACTTTAGTTGTAAGTTAAACAATGCTTATTTATACCTATAGAGCCAAGATAGAATTACTCAGTGGTACCTAGTGTCTATTTATAGTTAACCGAATTAATGCTACATGAAGCGTTTAACAGCAAAAACCGAGTAAGCTACAAGTAAAAATCCAAGGTCTAGGAGTATTTGTGAACTTTGAAATTATTTATTTCCAAAAAAAGAAACAAATGATAAATGAGTGCAAAATGAACGAAATGTTTAACGAACATTTCTAAATTACTAATTTAATGTATTTACTAGTAAAACGCGGAGCTTAAATTTTTGTATGGTATTTTACCTTTTATACGTGTTTCTTATATTATCAGCTTTTTTATTTAGAAAACTAACGCGTGCTTGATTCATATTGTTGACGACGGATTTTTACTTGTACCTGATTGTTGGAAAGGTCCAACTATAGTTTCGTTCCCATTCGGTGAACTTCATCAGGGATGAAATGAGTCGTTCGTGTCTTCAACGATGACACGTCTGGCACTGACAGTGTTCGTGTTATCGAAAGTTCGATAGGCCCTGATACAAGAGGTAGTTTTGTTTTCACCTTTGCAACCTTCTTTTGTTTTTCTTTCTAATTCATTTGCTACCGGCTTTTCGTCAACGCCTTGAAGGAGGCTTCCTTTATTGTTCGTTATCAGCGAGTCGAAGGCTTCGAATTCCAAGACAATGTGCCATCATTATCACCGTGACATTGACTCGTTGTTCCGGCACTGGTGAGGTGCTGCGAACTGATGGGACGAGGCCGACCACTTTATTTTATTTAGTCATACCATTGCTCTTCAGCGTGGTAACGATTGTTCGCTATTGGACAGATTCTGGATTGAACGAATTTTGGATACGACAGATTCGCAATTTTATAGAAACAGTACAATTGTATGCAAAATTGTTAAATTACTGTATATTTATGTGATGAGTAGGTATTTACTTGAAAAAAATCGTGTGTTATTTTGAATCAGTGTCACATAAACAAACGAGCATCCCAAGTAACCTATTGTAACGGATTCATAATGTAGTTAGATAATTTATAATTATTTTGTACTAGCTTGTGGTTTGTAATTTCCTACTTACAATTTAGAAATAATTTGTTATCAGTATTTATGGTAAATAAACATTATCTTATCAAATAAACATCGCAGAAACAAAAAAGCAGCGGTTTCGATTTGGGTGTCATTTTCAAGATTTGTGCATTGCTGGTCTTCATCTGTTCACGCAGCACTCTGGTGGTGGGTTGGAGCATTTGGATTATTTATAAGATCTTAAGTGGTCTATACGTAATCCATCCGCAATTTTTTTGTTGTAAGTTATGTACTTACTTACTTATGTACCAGCAAATTTAGTTTGTCAACTAACTTTTTATAATGGTCTTGCCGCTTATCACACACTCAGACTTGGGTTATCAGCTAGAAGTGTAAGTAGGTAGTAAAACAAAAAAGGGTTCACGCCTCCAACCTGATTCTTACTTATACTGTTTCCTACTATTAAACTGGAAGAGCCATTCATATCTGTTGACTCTCTTTAAAATTTAATAACAAACGATTATGGAAAGTGACAATTCCGAAACGGTTGATTGTCGACTGAAATTAGTTTTTTAATCCGAAAAGAATGTCGACACAGAAATGCGGTGACCGTTGACTCATTCCCGCCGCTTCACCTAATTTCGCGCCATAACTGTTTCTATTTTCAAATTCCCGAACTGTCACACGCTTCCTGGATTCAACATGGCGACAATTCTCTTCTGTCAACGTCAGCTGTCAACCTAAACCGGTCTCTAACCGGTTGCAACTGGAATCAATTTTAAATGAAGCTGATTAAGATGCTACTGCAGTATTAAAATCATATTATTATTAAAGTTATTCCTCGCTCGTACGGCGAGGTGTTACAGTTGATTTTCGTTTGATTTGTTTGTGAACAGCTCTAGGTGTTCAGAAAACATTCCGACGATGTGTTTGTACGTGTGATGAATATTGATTCGGCATTGAATGTGTTACCGGCAGTAACAATGGATGGTATAATATTAAGCTACATAAGTAAGGTGACATAAGTTACGGGCAGGCTGTCTGTGTGACAAAATAACAGAACAAAGTTACGAGTAAGTAGGTATGAAGGCGGCAACTTGGTCTAAATGTGGCTTGCATAGAGATTAGCAGTCAATTTTTGTCTTAGATAATTATTATGGTAACTGACCGACTCACAGTAAAAAAAAATTGGCTTGCAAATATAACATTTACGTGCTCAAAAAAAAAAAACTGCAGGCCTCTTACTCTAGTAATAATGTTTGCAACACGTAACTTTTATCCCACCTCAGCGAGGAAATGTCTACATACAAAAAATAAAAATAATTCATTTTAGTTGTTTTCACTTATATTTAACATAAGGTTTTAACAATATGACGTGAAAAGATAATGGCGCGCGCAAAACAAATTAAAAACAAGTACAGCAAAAAGGTTCCGAGTCTCATTTTTAACAAAATAAAAAAGGTTGTATGATGAATTCGGCACCATAGAAGTAGAAGTAAATAGATTGAATGAGGTTTTTAATTCACAAACTTAGTGCACACGATATTCTAAATTCAAATTTAGAATGTGTGCACTTTATCTTCTAGCGGATAAAAACGGTTTTTGCACTCAGATATCGAATAGCAAAAATACTCTTTCCGAGATGGTGGGATGAAAAAAATATTTTTTCGCGGCATTGTAATGTAATGTTTGTAACTATTTCGCGGTAAATAATTTTTTTAAAACACCCTCACGTGACTTGTCGTTTTAAACCTTCATAGCCCTATCGCGTGCTTTACATAATTTAGTTTCTGGGGGTGAATTAGGGTATTTACAGACACGAAACTTTCGTGAAAGGGTAATTAATGTTACAGAACTCGAGACCGATCATAGTAAGAATTTAATGGAGGAAATATTCCCTTTTGGTACTAGATTGATCTTAATCGTGGATAAAGATCTTTTGACATTGAGCTAAATCTCTTGTTTTGAAAAAAGGTTTATAAATCCGTAATAAAGTATTAAACGAAATGCGAATAAAAAAAAATTAAGCTAGATAAATTCCAAACGATTTAGTAATGATGGATAAGAAAATTGAGTTACGGTTATGACGAAATCAGTTCTGAAAATGTACGTGGTTCATTGTTAAACACTACATAAATATTCAATGTAAGACAAACTCCACTTGAAACTTTGGAGCCTTCTAGTGGAAACTAAACTGCAGTCTAAATGGTCATGATATATGTCACTAATAGCATGGGAATGGGCATAGCCGTTCGTCGTGGCTCATCGTCCCTGATGAAGTTCACCGAATGTGAACTAAACTATAGTTGGACCTTTCCAACAATCAGGTACAAGTGAAAACCCGTTTTTTTAAACAATATGAATCAAACACGCGTTAGTTTTCTAAATAAAATTTAATTGATGATTGAAGGGATTGCCTTATATAAGTTATGTAATAATTAATGAGTTATACAACAGTCTAATAAAAATGTATCAATGGTCTAATAAAATAATAAACTAATTTAAAATATTAACCGCAATCAATATCACACTAAACGCGTCGGCGAGATAAAAAACAAAAAACTTTCGCCATCTTGATTCTCTCAATATGTTTGGAGAAAAGTGAAAATCTACGAACTGGTTTTCCGTTAATTTAAATGTTAATTTTTAACTTAAACACGGGTTATTTACGACCATAGTTGAACTAACAAGACTTTATTAATTGTTTGCTATCTCTATTTTATTATTTTAAGATTTGATAAATATATATTTACTTGCAGAAATAGTTGTAAATAATGTCGCCCACGTAAGCGGAAATTTATATTCACATAATTTTACCATCATTTCTACATACGTATAAGGAGGTACCTAATAAGTTATGTGACAATAATCAATACACTTTTAAAAGCAATTTCATGTTTGAATATATAACGAAAAGTTGGATTGGATTAAACACTTATTTAAAAAAAAGGCATTTAGTATAAAAGAAAAAAAAATTAACATCTTAAGAGGATCACTGACCCCTCGTTGTTTTCGTATTGCTGATAGAATATTCGTTCCGGGGCGTACCTCTTTTCACCCCCTAAATTGTAACGTTTTTTTTTGTTGTTGGGTATCAATCTCTTTACTATGATGTATTTTAGGCCTGCACGTTTTATATATTGAAAAAAAAAACTGCATAATAAAGGATTTTAATAGGAATCGTATCAGCACAAAACATGACTGCTTAGGAAGCTTGTAACTTTATCGTGGTATATATAAAAGACGGAAAAAATAAAACGGTAAAGCATAGTAAATAATGTGTTAGCTATGTGAAAAAAAAAACATTGGAATCTTACAACTATAAGGTAGAAAAGAGTATATTTTATGGACAAGTTGGCGGTCTATAGCTGTCTTAACGAATAGTCTTCTGCGTGTATCGAAAGAAACTTGATATCAACATAAAATACGGTGAATATAAATGATGATTTCTCAGCGATTTCATCAAAGATGCTTATTTACTAATATCCATAGACAATCATAATTTTATCTAATATATTTCCAAACCCGATCACAATAGTTTCAAGTTACGGAGCTTTAACTTTTAACACGTTTTTACGATTTAAGTAATGGCAGTTAAGTTAAAGTGTGTCGTTTCATAATAAATACTTTACACCTTGGATATGGGCACGTTTCATCGTCCCACGCGAAATATGATGAAACTTATAAACATTTACTAATATTTTAACAAGTTAGTTGAGTATAGATTACAAGTTAAATAACAGGCCACAGACAAGTGCTGCATTTAGATATTAAACGGATTAGTTATTATTTCTCAATGCTTTTAAATAAATAAGTAGAAAGTCATGTTTTCGCGTTTTCGAGAAACTATTCTTCCTTATTTATGCCGCCCAATGTACTCCCAATGTTTTGTTCATAATATATTTGCTGCATATATTTTTCTTGGTGTGCAATAAAGATATATTGTATTGTATTGTATTTATATATTTTTGAAATGATGAAAACTGATCGTCACCCATGTGTCTGTAATATAAATATTTTGAGATTATGCTGATAACGTCCGGTAACAATAATTTAAGAGTTAGTTCACCACTTACAACACTGTCATTTCAGAAGTCTTCCTTGCGGTAGGAACTATAAACCCCCGCCTTTAAATTTAGACGAGTCGAATATAAAGCAATTTACTTCTGAATATACTGTAATTACCCAACTTCCTAAGCAATTCCTAGGTACTCCAATATATGCATTGTGCTTACAAAATATCCGAGCTATTCGGCTGCCAAGGTGCCTGTAGACCTCGGAAACCGTTCGGTAGTCGGCCCAAGGCCACGCGTGGGATAACCGCCTCCAAACCTGCTCAATGCTCTCCCATTAGACCTGCTACCCACTACCTCCGAAGCCTGACTAACAAAATACGGATGCGGATTGAAAAGACCTATATGATAATTCTTCTACACTTTGTGAATCGTTTTGATTCAGACCTATAGACGCAGGTTTTTTAAGCACATTGTAGGTAACACTCATAGACTTTTGATAAAAAAAAATCGAGCAAATAGCATATAAGTCTCTTTAATCTGCATATAAACCTTTCATGAAATAAAATATTGGATAAATGTGCCACCTGAATGCTGTAGGCGGTGTTCACTACGAAAAATAGCAGATATTAAAAATGCATACCTAATATTGATCAATAAAACATCCTTTTTTCAGTAATACTACAAAAATGTATGCTGAAACGGCTCTAAGTATTGGGAAAAACTCTGTGGGATCTGTTGGTATCTTGGCTACACGTTTCACCGTGCCCTATCACACTGAAATATTATATATTCAGACTAATATAGTAAAAGCAAGCAAACTATGCTTGTTTTTTATTTTTCTAGCTTGTACTATATTACTTGTATCGTCACTTAAATACCTACGACAACTATCTTCTGAAGTGGGATGACATATAAATCATCAGTCATTTATAATGTTAACATGATGAACACATGGTGTTATTTGAGAATTAACGATCGGTTTATTGAATTCTGTAATTTAGTAACATGAAGTATCATTATAGATTAATGCTGTATTATCATGGAGTAAATTGGTTAACTTTACATTTTTTTTGCGATTGATCTTGTAGTATTTTAGGCATAAGCCATTCTTCGGACCGTATTTCCTCGCATACGAATCGGGCGTAGTGCGTAAGCTTTACAACCAGCGTTAAATATTTGAACAGCTAATGATTTGCGTTCCAACGAGACACTGTTTCATGTTAATGTTTTAATTAGTGAGAGAAATCGGTAGGAAAAGTTTACGATGACACATTGGGCGGCTTAATGAACGTCGTTTTTCATTACGGAAAACATTTTAGATATCACACAATTTCAAATATTTTGGTGGAGGAGTTCAGGTATTGTTCCGATGCTGGCTGCAGAAGGCAGCTGCCGACAGCACTTGCAGCGGCTGCTCGAATGGCTTATTAAGTATATATGTATTTCTATGAAATACATTCTAAACGCCGCTAAATCTTCAGCTGCTGGTGGCAACTGCATCTTGCATTCTGCTTCAAAACAGAACCCTTAACCTTTGATGCCAATCGAAATAAACAGCAAACAGGTGAATTTTATTTACTGGTTCACAACATGTATAGCAACTATTATATTAGTATTTCCAGAAAAGGTGCGTCAAATCAGCGCGAGCGCGTGAAATAGGGGAGCCCTATTAAGTGCTATTACAACGTTCAGAACTAGACAACATAAAACATTCTAGACAACATAAAACATTCTAGACTAATAAATCATTCATTCATTCACATGTTATGTTTATTATCTGTGAAGTAGATATCTATCACCAAAGCCTCAATAAAGGTTCGTCAGTTATAGAGCGTTTTTTTTTCACGTCAAAAGTGGAAAAGATTCTAGTAAATTAGAATCACATTTTCTTAGCTCTCGTTAACAAGCAGTATTGGAAACAAAAGATATGTAATATGAGTCTCGCAAATGAGAAACATACATAAATAAGCTTTTATCCAGAACCAGTCACATCCTTATAAGAACGCGCGTTATCATCAGATTTTCTAAATATAGAGGGCGGCTTCACAAAGCAACTCGCTCTTTGTTAAAACCGAGGGTTTGCGCTTATCTTTCTGTCTAAAGATTCTGATAAAAAATTATCGCAGTTCAAATGCTTGAGATAATATTTAATTGTATATTATTATATAAACTTACAGATAAGTGATTAGTTTTCAAGTATTATAGTATAAAATTCAACTAAAATCAGATAAATCTTGGTACAAGTATATAGGTACTTATTTAAATATTTACATCAAAATAAAATGTAAATTAGTAATAAGCTGTGTCTGGGATTTTTAAAGCAACGTTATACGCGAAATGGACAGACGTTCTTGTTTTCAACAGTCTACGAATCTATTCGTATTTTGTCTGTAATGTTTGTAGGATAACTCATTATTAAAAACTATCATAAAACACTATTAAAAAAAAACAATACAAAAAACAAGCTAGATTTCTAATCGTTTAAATGGTATCGTTTAAAGTGATCTTTTCCAGGCAACCATGACTAGGCATTTATATATATTCGGTTCACTTGATAAGGTCTATTGCTCATGCTGTTTCGAATGCATAAGGATATAATTTTTCCGCAGTGCTAGTTTTACATTGGCTATCATTATTGTATGTATTGACTTGCAGTAACAAAGGCAGGCCAATTAGGCCATTATTATAAGGCCAGTAAATGATTTGATTTTAACTTGGAGTAGTATCATATAAATATCATAGATAACAGGACAAAATAAGTAACTAAACCTATCCATTTTCTTTTCAGGTAAAAACTTAGCGGTGCAGAAGTTTTCTCGCGATCGACTTTGAAAGATGTGAATCAGACAGATTTATCGATCCGATTACCTACTATCGTAAATAATAAAAGTGTGTATGTTTGTGAGTGTTCTGTGATTGTGGTGATTACACGCGTGAAGGTGTTGGTAAGTGATTCATTTTACTAGATACTTACTTATTTAGAAAACTAGCACGTGTTTGATTCAGAAGGCGGGTAACAATCAGGTACGCGTGAAAAGACGTCTTCTTAAGAGAATCACCGACCCTTCACTGTTTTCGTGTTTCTGATAGAATTTTCATTTCGGGGCGTACCTCTTTTCATCCCTTAATTGTAATGCAATTTTTTGTTATTGGTGTCAATCGTTTCAATATGATGTAATTTAGGCCGACACGGTTCATATATCTTTATATTGAAAAAAAGTTATGGAATTTTTCATAATAAAGGCTTTAATAAGCATCGTATCAGCGCAAAATATGACAGCTTAGGAAGCTTATAACTTTACAGTGATATAAAAGACAGAAAAAAATGAAACAGTAAAGCCTAGCAAACAATGTGTTAGCTAAGTAAAAAAAACCCACTGAAATCGAACAACATTAAAAGGTAGAAAAGAGCTATCTTATTGTATGGACAAGTTGGCGGTCTATAGCTGTGTTAAACAATATAGATACTTACTTTATGTAATTACATTAGAAATTAGGAAGTACGAATTTATATCATATATGACTTTTAATAATCGAGCTGTATATTATGTATTAGCGGTAAAAGATCCTCTTTGGCAGTATATTTTTATTTATTTTGAGGTACAGTTTACAATATCGATAAGAATAAAATAAAACCAAAACTAAATAAGTGATTAGCGATAGCTTATTTACTTGTGAAAATGATTTACGAAAAGTTCTACAAAGTATTTACAGTTGTTGTGAAGAGACACAACTATCAAAACGAGACTAGTAGATAATAATATATTTTAGGAAACGGACTTCAAGGTTTTCTGTTATTTCGGTTTCTGTACCATACCACGCACCTAACCAATAACTAACTATATGAACAAACAAATATTTTTTACAAATCGGTCTTTCTTTAGAAATCAATCTATTATATAAATACATATAAATAAAAAAGATTCCGACGACATGAAAACCTCGTCTTTTTGAAGTTGGTCAAAACTAGAACATTCCTTCAGCGTCAATAGCAGTAAGTCACACATTAATAAATGACAACGTTAAATCAACTGTCAAGCACCTTTTCAATCAATTAGCAACTCGATTAATAGAATTGCACAATTGACTGTCTCGGGCGGACGCGCGACCTTTGGTGTCGGGTGAAGTTCATAAGATTCAAGCTTTTTGATAATATAGATCGTCTGTATTAAATTTATACACATTAAACTTTTTTTTACCCAACTGCGAAAGAAAGACTGTTATGTTTTTCGAGTGTATGTATGTATATTTATTTGGCACGCCCTAGAGCCTGAACGGCTTGTTTTAATTTTATGTGAGGCCTGTCAATAGATTTGTCTTAGTCGTGAGAGTGATATTGGAAACAACAAAATATAAAAAAAGAAAGTATGGATGATACATACGTCTAACGATTTGTTTTTTATTTTTTCGAACTCGCTTCTAACCACTTGTTTTCTTATACTGGTACTGTTTCATAGATCAGGTAATTTCGGTGCTTAAACGGACGTTTCCGAAAAATTAACCATTCTTAAAAATATTGCCGCTTACAGCTTTCACTTGGACCACAAAAACAGTAGCAAACTCGGCAAATTAGAGACTATGAAGAAACATGACAAACTAATTGAATCATTGCTATCTCGTATACTTTTTAATAAATAACGTTATTCTTCATCTTTACTTTTTAATGAACAATAGCCAGCTAGTCTACCTATGTATTAGAAAGTGTGCCTTATAGGAAACTAGCTTTGCCTACGTTCCGTTTTTCCTTCACCCGCATTTTGTTTATTTATCTGAGAAAAAGTAGAATTTGTACCTCGGACTCTATATTCTTTGTACCTCGGACTCTATATTCTTTGTACCACGGTCTCTATATTCTTTGTACCTCGGACTCTATATTCTTTGTACCACGGTCTCTATACTCTTTGTACCTCAGACTCTATATTTTTTTGTACTCTTTGTAAAATAAATATATTATAAATATAAAGCACACGAATTTTGTTACAAAATTTTTCATTACTAAATCCCTAACCGGATTTGGCTAACCCCTTTTGAAAGACTCGTTCCCAGCGGTGGGAATGAATAGGTAAATTCGTGGTAGACTAGTCGGTAAACCCCTTGTCTAGCAAGCGAAATGGCACGGGTTTAAATCTAGGTTCAGGCATGCACTTCTGAGTTTTTTATTCATATGTACATTATTAGAATCAATTACCACATTCTTAAATGGGGAAGGCGACGAAAGCTGGTTGACGGAGAAAGTCAATGCATTTCGAAGACAAGTCCCCAAACTGCAATATGTTATATGGGTTTTCTTGGAATTTTGTGAGCTAATTATTTCGAATTCAGACTGATGTTATTTCTTTTTCCCAAAATAACCTTACTAAGTTAAAGAAATCATCAGCGATCCGTTAATTTACCTTTAGCCCATCAAACAATAACGCACTCCATCTGGCATTGATTCTTAACCGACCGATATGAATCTTGACGCGTCGTGCGCTGACACCTCCTGACCTTGATTGAGATTGAACTGGTCCACCGACTGGTCTGCCAACATGTTTGGCTCAAGGGAACTGGTTCCTTTAGTGATGCAACAGAAGCTTGTTTGGGGAACTTTTTTTGGCATCACATTATCACCATGACCGAGGTTATAAGTCCTTGAGTGTGAGAGCAATTTTTATTCCTTAGACTTTGTAGTAAGTAGAAAAAGAATCACAATATATTACATGGGTTTGTAAATAATTAATTAAAGGTTACTAGCTATTGTTCGCGGCTTCGAACGCGATATGTTGGTTTTCCCATGAAGAAAAGCCTATAGCACTCTCCGTACCTTGAACTATATCTGTGCAAAAAATCGAGGCGTCCATCACTCAGTTGCTGAGAAGAAGCCTTCTTCTTCTCAAACCAACAAAACAACAAACACATTTGAGAATTTATGACATAAGTAGCAAAACTGATGATTTCAAAAGTTTTCCTTTGTATGTGCAAAAGTGTGCTCCTAGGACTAAGTCACTCTTTACAAAATGTTTCGTTGATGTTGTGTTACCTACAACTAGAGATAGTTTCTTACTATCAGCATAGAATAAAAAATATAGTGCTTCATTATATGCCATCGGGCAGTTACATTCCAATATAATAAACAGTATTTGCTATTAAATTCGACTGAACTCTCTTAAATCTCTCTCTCTTCTGTTTATGAGATATATTTGAGATATATGATTATATACTTATATATTAGTCATATAAAAGCTTGAATTTAAAAAAAACTCAAGGTTACATTAAGTTTATCGGCATTCCTTTTCTACCACTCAGGACCACATTTTCAAGTTCATACAGCAGTCATCCCAGCAGTGGGCAGATGTGGGCACAAATATACCATAATTAATATATCAAAATCAAAGTAAACACGTCTAGTAAACGGCTCGTAAGGCCGCTGTAGGCTAGCAATGACCCGTTTCACCATATACAGTGCGTTGCGAAACTGCAGAACAGATGCTCGCGGAGGCGAAGGTCGCTTGCCTTACAGGATAAGGTTTGGTGTGTTTTGGACAGGAAGTCGGGTGGACAATGCATGGGAATTTAGATTTTATGGTTAGGCAGGAATACAACGAAAATAACGCCATAAAGCACGTTTAACTTGACAACATGCGAGTAAATATTTTTAATCAGATATATCAAAATGACCCAAGTATGTGTATGTTGTTGATTAAACAAACCCTTCGCTCTTATTATTATTATAAATGTAATAGCAGAATTAAAAATAAATAAATAATTAATATTATATCTTCTTTGACGTTAGCAAAGTTGAGTAAGCATATAGGTCACCTACCTTGAAGAGTTATAGACGACCATGACCTATTTATTTGTTACCTTTGAAAATCTCAGAAAGCCAAATCAAAGTTTACAAATAAATTTACAATAAATGTTTTCATCGTAACTTGAAATTTCTACAAATCAATGACTGCGGAGTCATCTTTACCCATTGATGAAGTTCCCGGTATAATCACGCCATGGTCTGGTCGTTACGTCATCACGCTAGTGGGTGTCTTGACAGGCTGTAGGTAAACAAATAATTATTACGAACTGCCCTTGGCCTAAACAAACTTGAATTATTTTATGACATGTGGTACACTCGACGACAGAATTGATGAATCAATTATTGAAGGGATATTCGTCAAAAGACGAGGGCCTCTTTCTTTTTTCTGGAAGTATATTCAAACACTAAGTTTTTTATTACTTACCATAAGAGTGAACTCAACGTAAATGATGTGGATAAAAAATATCGTTCGATATGTAAGTAAGTTCGTAAGTTCCCAATAGTCAAACTCATAACTAAACTCACATTAATCTATTGTCATAAGTAAGAACTCAGTTAAATATACAAACATTAAAAGATTAACCTTTGTAAAATGACATTAGCCCTATTAATCAAATCACCAAGAGTAGCACTGGTGCGGCCAGCATCTTGTTGAATTGGGCTGGGGTTGTGACAAAAACAAATCGTTATTCTCAAATTTGTCATTTTTTTGCCTAGCATGCTAGCCGCATTACCACGCTGAATGGCAATGCTTATACGTTGGGCCACGGCGTGATGGTACCGGGAACTTCATCAATGGGTAGAGAAGACTCCGCAGCCATTGATTTGTATAAATTTCAAGTTACGAAGAAAATATTTGATGAATATTTATTTATAGACCTTGATTTGGTTGTAATTTTCTTGTATTACAATTATGGTTTATTTTTCACAGATAAATTCAATTCATTATTTCTGTATAATAGGTAGATCAGAGCTAGAGTTGACTTGAAAAATCACACAATAAACTAATCATAACTAGTATTTGTGAATCTTTTACTGCAAGGTCATATTGCATAATTGCACTCCATGACCATGTTCTAGGGGGTCTAGAAACTACTTTTTTTATCCTACACAGCTAGGCATTTGACCACAAGTTCGCACGACCGCGGAAGTCAGCGATACTGTAGCTCTTGATGGAGCATGCCTAGTCTGGAATACACTGGCTCTCAAGGAAGGCTGCCGGAACACACCGTTAGGTGCTTGGCGACAGATTTTACAATTTGAAGGTAGCTAGCAAGGCAAGCGAAACGTCTTACCTCCATGCTATGTTTTCCTCACGATGTTTTCCTTCACCGCGAGCTCAGGCTCTTTTTGCATTGATCGAACGTCGTACCTTTTGCACGGCAATCGATCCCACTAACCACTTCACCATCATCGCTACAAAACTTCACTACTCCAGCTATACGACGATGATTGCATTCCAAAAGCTCGAATAAATTAAAACGAAAAGTCGTAACGTTTTTGTGACCTACTGTACGTCTGTGTATGATTGTATAAGGAAAATTATAGTGTTGTAACGATTTGTTTTATTGTGATGATTTATTTCGGTGAACTCTGATAACGTTGAGGTAAATTTGTATTACTTTAACAAGTTTATGGTGGCAAGGTCGAGAGGTCAAGGTCGGGAGGTCTGCTAGAATACGAGTAAGTTAGTCACGTAGTGGAAAATGAATCGTTGCAGTTTGAAATATTAACCTATATATATTTATTCACTAACTTTACATACCTTTTACTTTAACTTAACTAAACTAACTTTTTACTTGCAGATCTAAAACAGATCTAGCTATAGTCATATTATTTTTGATTATAAGTGACTACCGTCTTTTCCGACATCAATTTGGCAAGTGCCAATCGGTCCAGGACTCTCCGAGATACCGATTAAGGAGTCAAAGAACCTCCACTTTTTTTGAAGTCGATTATGAATAGTAATGGTAGAAACATTCCTGCAATGAAAAATAATATAGACAATAATAGATTATAAAAATTTGTAGTGCCTAAAAATACGCCTAATTTCGTCAACATTAGTTTTAAAACGACTTGAACACACTTGACTTGTGATATTTTAGGTTTAGAGTCGATTCGCTCAATCATCTGTACCTACTTAATGAACGAGTGTCAACGTTCCTAGAAGTATACATATAAAGTTTACAAGTATAAATATAAAGTTTATATTTAGTCATAATTGTGTTCGTGGGCTTGTGTGAGTCAAACTCCTTGAGTGCCTTCGGCATGCACCATATGGCTGCTTGGAAAATGCCTATCATATACTTGTCAGCTATTGTTGCTGACCACACTTATTTTTTAACCTTATAAACTGGCATTAATGACTTTGTATCCAGTTGCCACTAAACAGTATTTAAAAAAAATATATTATCTACAGTAGTTTAGCTTCATTTAGCAGTTTTAAAACAATAACAATGTAAGTAACGATAGAATAAAATACAGGTTTTAACTGTAAAATCTAAATATAAAATCTAGGATTTAGTGTTAAAACCGTTAGGTATTTCATTATTAGCGTTGTCGATTTTATTCGGTTTTTAGTCGCACGTTGTAATTTTTTTTAACTTGCATCATCGATGATTTGATTATTGTTTACCAGCCGCGGCTTCCCCCGCGTTGCTTTAGACTACTGAACTTGAACTATCTCTGTGCAAAATAACAAGTCGTTCCGTCTCACCCAGTTACCGAGGAGAACATGGAAAATAAACCAACAAAAGCACTTTCGCGTGTTTCATATGTGTGAATGAGTGGATGAATAAAGCTTTATTGCACACCAAAAAAAATATTAAAAGATACAGCAAAACAAATCTATACAATGGTAGTATAATGGGCGGCCTTTTCGCCTAAAGAAACTTCTTCCCGGCAACTTTTGTGTGTTGTGGGAAATCAAAAAATATAAGGTATATAGTCTCACAAAAAATACTATTATAATTGATTATTTAATTCAATGGAGAAATTGTACTCTAAGAAATTCTGTATTAATTTTGACTTATTATTAACAATTATATGGCAGTCTTTGCTTAAATAACTTAGCGAAAAACTTAGCACTCAGCTTGTGATACTTAGCGCATAGGAATACTAGATCCTAACTTAGCTAAGTTATCCAGCTAAGCGAAACTAGTCCTGTCGCGGCATTGATTTATACTTAAACTCGGCATCCGTCAATCAAGTGAGTAAATAAGTAGCATTAAGCATTCTAACTTAATGAGAGAAAACTGTAATGGTTACTTATATACTAATATAGGGTTCAGTAATGAAGGTAAATAGTGTGGGAACCGTTTTCATGACAGAAATAAACTTGCTACAAATTTTAATAATGCTTTTATAAAGTGAAAACTGTCTTCAGTGCGGCGCCGGTTCGAACTACTGGATCAATTATGATAAAATATATTTGAGACAACCTGAATAGTGTTTTTTTCAAATTCAGTCTCTGAGATATCATGGAACACACATAACAATAACATTAGGGCTACTTGTGAAAGTACTCCGTTTTTGAAAGTCTGTTAAAAAACAAAAGCAGTAAGTGGTGTACATACGAAAATGTCAAATTTTGAAAACAACGTGTAGTAATTTCAGCACATATTTAAATATTTAAATAAATATTAGAAATCTAATAGATTTCTAAAATGTTGTAGTATGAAAACTTAAGCTGTGACTATTTTTAATTTTATACTGTTTTTTTTTATTTTTAATACCTGATGATAAATGATGAGAATATTCAACAGTTGACAGACAACGTGGAGATATTTAGTACCGCCCAGCTGTTTACATATTTACTTAGCCTTTGTGTTAGGTATGTATGTACAGATGTAATGAAGAGCCTGAATGTAGGTACCGTTGTAGCCCAGGGTAGGTTTATAGGTTTTGTTTTACATAAGAGTAGCATGCCTTTGCGTGACTATTTCGTTTGTAGCTATAATTCACTTGGTATAGGGCTAAGTAATTTAAGTTAATGGTAGCTTTTTGGTAAATCCCTTGTATAGCAATCGAAAGGGTGTGGGTTCCATCTCAGGTTCAGGCAAACACCTTTGTGTATTTCTCTAATGTGCATATTATAATTAATTAAATTAACACATACTTAAAAGGTGAAAGAAAACATCGTGAGGAAATCTGCTTGTTGGTGAAGGATAACAGTTTTCGAAGATAATTGAAGCCCAAAACCTGCAATTTGGCCAGCGTGGTGGACTATGGCCTACATACTCTTCATAGGAGAGACCCGAGCCCAGCAGTGGGACGCTATGGGTTGATACGTATGTTTGTATGTATGTATTGTTTTATATGGTCGCACCTACCTGCCCACCTTCACCTGCCATCAATTACATGAATCACCGTGATGTATGTATCTATTACATTAGTATACCTAACACCCTAGCATCACACTGGTCGGCTATTCACTTAAAACTAATATCATTTACAATTTTAAACGAGCGGTTAAAAGTCATTTCGAAAAAACACCGAATACAAAATGTTACAATTACTATGAGTTGTTACAGATAAAGACAATTCAATAACAAATCGAACATCAAAATCGGTCTTCCCACTTTGGCTATAGAGTCTCACAAACTGTAAGACGTAGGTTTATTGAAATGAAGCAAGTGAATCGGTTTCTTCTAGGCAAGCGCGCTACATCCTAGGCCGCATCGTCACATCAGGTGATTAGCGGTCAAGCGCAAGCCAATTGACTATATAAACTAACAAATATACATACAAACTTACATTCGGATAAATTACCCTCCTGTTAGGCAATCGCGTAAAAAAGTGAAAACATAGTTTTTTATGTAAAAATAAAGTATATAAAAATTTTAATTTAGCAAAATTTTCTGTTTAAGATTTAGACCTCTGAAAGCCTACCTACCGGTAAATCAACTGCAATTTTAGTATTAGACATTAGAATAAAATAGAATAGAATAGAAAACTCTTTATTGTATGCACATATAAATAATACAATAAACTTAATAAAACTTATGATTACGTGCAACAAGCGGCGGCCTTATCGCTAATAGCGATCTCTTCCAGGCAACCTTTGGATGGAGAGAAACTAAAGCATAAGTATAGACGGGGAACTAAACATAAAAATTTACTTGCATTTAAATAGCAATTAATAATAATATTGAGAAATGTTTTAGAATAAAAAAGATAAATATAATATAATATACATAGTGTCACTACTCACAGAGTTGAATGAGAATTTAAATTACATACTACATTTGATTTAATAATTACATACAAAACAACAGCGATATACATTAAACTCAATTCTTCAAGACTGAACTAAATTGAAAAATGTATAGATATTTAGTTCAATATGATGAAAAGAAATAACAGAGATGGTTAAACGGTTTATTGAAGTGAAAGTGAGAGCTGTGAAATATAAAACGTCTTCACTTGATTTTTGAAAATTGCTAGGGACTTCGATTTTCTGATCGAGACAGGCAGAGAATTCCATAAAACGGTAGCTTGAGCAGTGAACGACATTAAAAATTTTTCAAATAAACAAATTTAGCAGTAAGTCTAGTTAACCTATTTGTCTTGCGATTATGCTTTATTGATGGGTATTTATATTTCCAATAACCAGGTGTGGTTCAAGTAGGAGAAGACACGACGCTAGCTCGACACTCGACACCCTGCATTCTCAGAAGCGTTACATTATTTTCGTAACAAGCGATAAGGCGACGTCTCTGCAAGCAGTTTATACGCTGACTTAATGAAGTTAAAACAAGTTTAGAAATAATATTACCGACAATAATTCATTTATTTATTGAGCTACAACGGTTACATACCACTTACATTAGCTAATAATTACCACTTTTGTATTATAAAAGTTACTTGAATTTTATTATTATTAATTACATTATTTCCAATATGTTCTTATTATTCCAATATGGTCTTATGATTCATTTTGACAGGCGTCGGCCGGTAGGACTTTTTTTAGGTATTTCGATTTTAAAACTAAAACTCTGGATTAATTTTGATAAATTATAAACAAAAAATTAAAAAATATAAAAATTAGATCATGCAATCTAAAAGTTAAAATCTTAAAAAAATTACACGTTCGAACCCGGCGGAGGCCTTTCTGGTATATATGTTATACAAAATATACAAACATGTAATTAGTAATTTTTATTTAGTTAAATCAGCTAAGAAGTTCGTTTGTCTTCTATAATCCTAGAAACTCATAAAAAATGCAATTAAACTTTTTTTTTTTAATGTAAATAAGTAAAAAATGGCACGGAACTTGGAGTCTGTGGAGCATATATTACAATACTAATAAAAAGATTGTTGAGTTACCAATAAAAGTTATGTATGTAATTTTTTAAGCATTTTGATTTAGAAATCACATTTCACGACCGATCTGTTACCAAATGTGAAGCGAAGCATACTTTACTAATAATAAAATAATACGATTGTTCCATATCGGCCTCGGATATAACGTCCTAACGTGCAAATAACCAACAAGCATTAAGTTCCCACTAGTAATTCGTCCACAAGAATAAAACATGCAGATGGAATAAACAACAAAGTATGATTGAATATTATTATCGAGCCGAGGCGCCTTACACTGTTACCTACTTCTTACATTACTCATGCAACAGATTGAAGCTACGCGATTCAAGAAATGCAGCGTGGCAACTTGTAACTGTTCTACAGAGCTGATATGTTACAAAGTTATTGAAAAGAAAACTGGACCATTTAGATCCACTAATACCACAACGGGCGGCTGATGAAAGTAGGTATTAAGAAAATACCATTTTATTAATAAAACCAAATGTACCAATGTGTGATTCTCTATTTTGTGGCAAATAAACAACACTTTAATTTATTTATTTAATTTCTCTAGGTCCCAACATTCAGAGCTGAAATACGAACATATCGTATATCTTGCGGAAAATGTGATGAGGGAGACGTGCGAGAGAGTTAGAATCCCCCATAACCCAATCACAGTAAGTAAGACAGTTTCGATAGTTAGATAATTTTGACAGTGTTACAGCGACGAACTTTTATAAATAAAAAAACCTTGCTCGTGCTTGTCTTTACCTCTTGCACGCCTAACTTTAACCAATAAAGTATTGGACAGCATATAGTCTTCTAGTCATTCTTCTGAGACTATTACCTAAACCAAAAAACTCAAGCTTAATATTCATCTCCATCATCTGTCTCCGCAATAATTATACTCGCTCCCATATCATAGAAAAATATTATCGCTCGCTATACTTCCATGCGTGAGTAAGATGCCTGCGACTAAGAGCAAACTGCATCAATTTAAATATAGCATTGCCACAAATGCATCGCATAAAAACATGTAATCTAAAGTGGTTCAATTATTTCTGGCGTCTGTTCTTCGAATGCTTTAAAAATATGAATATTTGAGTTGTGGAAAATTTATTTAAATACACATAGTCGATTGTAATATTTTATATCTTTGTTTTGCATTTACTCCATCGTGCGTCATTATGAATTGATTTTGACAATTAATATTAGAACTTTAAAAATAGGTTAATTAAAGTATTAGTTTTCCCTTTAAGTTTGAAGTTTTGATGACGATTTTTAATGTTTTAAATGATAAATTAAAAGATTTTATTCCTGTGTTTAAATAACAATTTTTCGTTTGTAAAATTATAGAGCGATATGTTTAAAAAACGGTAAAATATGTATAATCAAAACGCATTTTGATAAAATAACCTTCGTTCAGTTTCAAAAACAATAATATTAGCACGTAGTGGTGCTCCACCTGAACAAACATTCCGTCAGTCTACTTCATACTATATATATGCGTAGTTCAGCAACTATATAATACATAATAAAAAAAAAATATTAAACTATTTTAACATTAAAATGTGTGTCAAGTACACCATTTGTTGTTGTATCAACCCATAGCGTCTCACTGCTGGGCACGGGTCTCCCCATGAAAGAGCTGTAGGCCATAGTCCAACACGCTGGCCAAATAGCGGGTTGGGGACTTCACTTACCTTTGAAAGTTATTATCCTTCTCTGACGAGCAGGTCTCCTCGCGATGTTTTTCCTTCACCGTTTAAGCAGGTGGTAATTAATTGTAATATGCACATAACTGAAAATCACAGAGGTACATGCCTGAACCTGGGCTTGAACCGCGCCTTTTCGCTTGAGAGGCAACGGGTTTACCGACTAGGCTAACACTAACTGAAACAAGTACTCCATTAAATTATACTATTGTTTAATGTACAGTAGGAGTGAAATAAGAGCTGGAAACAAGACCTACAAAAATTTTCTATGCTTCATATAAGTAGTTCGCTAATCATAAAGATATCCTCATCAATGATTTCCATCTGCCCCTGTAGCCACAGCAATAGACTAGAATTTTGGTGTACTCGTAGGTACTTTGGACAGCTGTAGAGCGAAACGTCCAATTTCATTAAATGAAATAAGTTCATATAATTCTCTAATATTATAAAAATAGATCTCCTTACATTCAATCCCACATTCCCGACCTACCCCAAACCTGTCTCTGTCTGTTTCCTATAAAGAGGATTAAAAGGATTCCGGTATTTTTGACGTTGAAGTTTTTTTTTCTTCTCTCATGAGAGGGCCTTGGCTTTGCAAGAGACAGGCATACAGAAGTGAGATATAGGGGCGTTATTTTGGGTGCCATTTAGAAACGGAAATATTTTGTTACGCTTAAATGCTTTTATGATTGGAAAAATTAGTTATAATATAATTTTTAGGTTTATCGGTTTGGGGTGTACTAAACAGAAAGGGGGTTATTATACTCATCTTAAGGAACAACTTTCACTATGGGACCAACTCTGCATTTAAAACAAAAAAACATTTAAAAAAAATGTTGATCGATCGTTGCCATAATGTATGAAACAGCTGATATATTTTTTTCGAATTCTGAGTTGGTCCCATACTGAAAGTTGTCTTCAAGAATGAGTAGGATAGTATCCTTTTTGCTTTACTACAGCCCTAACAAATGACATCAAATAAAACCACTTCTGACATTGTCGAGCTTAGTTTTAGCTATACAACACAACATGACAACACATCCGCCGCAGTAATTACTATCTGACAAGGATCTATTAACGTGTGGGTGACATTAACAGATAGCGATAAAATCGGTTGCATGTAACTCATACAATAATCGTATATACCTAAGACCCACCACCGACTAAATATTTTACAAATAATTCCACTCCTAATGAGCCGGTCTATGCCAACCTTTTGCCAAAAAAATAACTAGAGAGCAAGTGTCACGCTCTTTGAATGGGTGGTGTTTGAAAAAGGAACACGTTAGTTCGGAAATAGCCGGCGCAGGCGCCGCGTGCCGCGCGCGCTTTCATTTCCGAACGCAACGACCACCTGTCAACGGTGCGCGCCATTTTGGTTTTTTGGCGGGCTTTTTTGTAGACTTTTATATGTTTATAATAATTAACGAGTGTTTAACTCATGGGGTGTATGTGTGTATGTATATTTGTGTGACTATTACTAGTAGCAGCAGAAAACGCTTGAGGTTATCCACAATTGTTCAATCCTTATATCTTCTATATATATAAAAATGAATCCCTATATCCCTTGTCACGCGTCAACTGTCAGGCTGGACCAATTTCACTTTTTTTGTTCTTGTTGTATTTGTTATTGTCAGGAGATGGTTCTTATGACAGAAAAAAAATAAAAAATATTTTTATAAAAATGAATCCGTTTGGGCCGATATAGCTGCCGATTTTAGTCTTGAAATGATTGTCGTACTTCAGAGAAGGTTTAATAGGTGAGAAACATACATAACTGTAAGGTGTTACGAAGTTCGGCGGGTCAGCTAGTATATAATAAAAAATAATAAATTATTCTTATTCTTACGCCTTAACAAAACAATAAAAAAATGACGATGGACAAATTCTTAGAGACATTATTGTGTAGAATTTTAAGCTAAATTTAAATTAGTTATTAGCTTTAGTCTGGATTGTAATATTAATAGGAAGACTCTTGAATGGTCTCCCTTAAGCACAAAACAATATAATAACTAGTAATGTAAAATAAGTAGAAAACGTTGCAAAACCGGTGGAACTATCATACGGACGGCCAGGGCCGACAAACAGCCTATTATCCAATTGTGGTGTACTGCACCCCAGAACATAAATCTTAATGGAAACTGAAGTCCTAATAGGGCCTGCCCTTTCCCATACACCACTACTCATCCTATTATATATAGTGCATCATAGATAGCTACTGATATCTATAGCAAGTAACAATATAGAAATATATACAATATATTTACTAGCTGACCCGGCGAACATCGTACCGCCTAACAGTCGATTACTTAAGGGTAATGTTACCATCGTATAAATATTGACATCAATATTTATACGATACTAACGCCACTGAATTGTTTCGCCTTCCCGGAACTTCTCCACTAACACTTCAACTTTATGGTTTGGAATTAAAGTTCAAATTGACTTTTAAGTATTATTACGAATCGATTGTATGGGAGTATAGAAAAGTGTTGTTTTTAGACGTTTTCCGGTATTTTTTTATTTTTTTCTCTCCGTAAGAAACAACCTCGTACTTCAAGGAATATTTTAATAAATGTTTTAGAAAAATCGGTTCAGCTGCTCTCGAGATTTGCGCTTAACGACACGTTCAGCGATTCATTTTTATATTATAAATTTATCAATTCAATATGTGTACTGAGGAACGTACTCGTATATCCCGTCTTAAAGCAGAAGTTGTTTCTTGGAGTGGATTCTTGTTTGTTTAAATTATTTTCCGTCGTTGATTTGCTGCTATAATCGGAATATATAAAAAAATACACGATTTGTCTGATTTTCCATTTGCCCTCCTAATAATGCTATAATATCATAATTTTAATTTTGTAATGTTGCTGATATATGTGCTTTAGAGACTTTCAGCGTAGTGATTAATACTTCTTCACAATATTGTGTAACAGTAAGAGATTATGATTGTGTATTTATTTCATTAGTATGCAGTTTTATTAATACGCTTTATTATTATCACGATATAATATATAATTTTACACCAATTCATTTTAAGTAGCCTTCCTTGCATTTTATTAATTACTAGCTAATGCTTGCAACTTCGTCCGCGTGATATTTAATATTCCATTTTTTTTATTTACAGAGATCAAAAGTATCCTATATGTCGAGGGATATAAGCTACCACCGTACAAAATTTCATTTTAATCGGTCGGTAAAATGTAGAAATATAATTTAGAATAGAACATGTGTCCATGCACGTATTTAGTTTACTTAATTTAATTAAAGTTGAAGCTATTTTTATTATTTTAACAATTAGTACAGGTCACAATAAACTTTCCAGGTGGTACATAATAATATGAATTTTATCAGAATTGGTCCAGTAGTTTTGAAAGTCCTCAAAAATAAATATATCATTATTTTTTACAGTGCAATATTTAGCAGCTATGTAATAAATACACAATTGTCTCAAATCGTGTGTATGATTCTCCGTCACGTGACAATTTCGTCGCTACATCGCAAGGCACGGTTTCGGCAATTTTCCCCGCTACTTCTTCACTTGCATAATTATTTCTTGGCCTTGAAACTTTTGTATTTATTTTGGTTGGAAGAGTGCAGTCGTGAATCAATATCCGCTGGTTTCAGGTCATGGTAGATCTTTAGTTTATGTTATTTTTAGTCTGGAATGACCCTCTGTTAATAAGCAAAGGCATCAGTTCTATGTTTTTCTGTCTCTTGATGGGCCTGTCGGTTGACTTTACTGGATATCGTAAAATTATTCCCATCTGCCCATGTATCTGTGTAGTGATTTCGGAAAAAGCTCTACCTGCCTGCCACTCTTAACCGGCCTGGTTCCATCTTAAACATTGCTTGCTTTTGTGTGTTTGAATAAAACTAAAGTATTTCATTTCAAGCTCATTGCGTTGCATTATATGTCTTGCATACATACTAAGGATCTTACATTTTATCTTTAAAAATAATACATTTTATAAAAAGTGGCAATACCAAACGTCTTCAAATTGGCAGACTCCGATAAAAAAGATCATTTATTTTGATTCAAAAACGAAACTACTTGACCGGGACCACGTGGAATGCACTCGAATTGAGTAACTCCTCCTCCTCTTTCAAAGTAGGTAGAAAAATAGTTTAAAACCTAACTTACTCCAATGGCAGAGTTATGTAATCAAGTAAGCAGAAAAAAGAAGCCGTACAAACTTAAAGAAGCAGAAATAAGTGTCAATGTCAAACAAATAAACAGTAGCGGTAAGTACATGGTGCAATGATTGTATTGCACCAGACTGCGTAACCAAGTATCCACTAGCACTTGTTAGAATATCCAAGAATCATGTGACCTTCAGTTTTTGGAAGCTTTAGTAAAATGATCATTCAATTCGAGTATAATACAAATCGTGATGATGAAGTAACTACAATATAAGTTGATGATAGCGATGTTATGGTACGTATAAAAACACTGTTAACTCAAAACCATAAGACAAGAACCTAAGTCATTATGTATGTTACTATAATTAGGATAAGATGTCAATACTATATATTAATAGATTAAAATAAAATTAAGTTGCCTTATTACAAGTATTGGAACCCATATAATGTACAATAAAAATAATATTATAAATATGTATCGAATAGAGAAAAGAAAAAAATCAGTGCTTTCATCTAATCTTCACTTATTACTGTCAATACAAATTCAATGAAATAATTAAATTGTATAATTAGAAATAACTAATTAATTTGATGAGTGCACAAATTCTGTAGCCGGATCTTATAAGTCGTTTCGATCTCTATGCATTAGCGCCGTCTGCAAAAAATGACCCGTTTTCTAGCCAGGCAACATTTGCGGAGGTTATCGATACAATCTTCGGGTCACTGGCTGTTTAATCTTTGGTAAATGTGCACGTCCGGCGAATAGTAGCCAATAAGGTAATGGCTTCCACACTTGTGAGTTAGGAATTAGGCCATATTATGGCTTAGAATCTCTATATAATCCTTACGTTGTAGGTAAAACTATATTCTTGGTGAGTATATCTATATTGGGTTATTGGTTAAGGACGTACTTAGCTTTAAAACGGTCACTGTAATTTAAAGAACATCTTTCACTATAGAAGCAACCCTGAATTATGAAAAAATACAGCTGTTTAATACTAAAAATTAAACGGTCGTCCACAAACTGTATATACAGCTGATATTTTATTTCACATTCAGAGTTGGTGCTATGGTAAAAGTTGTCACTTAGAATGAGTATAGTGGCCCCCTTTCGGCTAGACACCCCTAACTTATATTATAATATTACATATTATATTAGTATATATTTAAATTTAGTTTATGTAATAGAATGTGTGTATATTTGTATATGTGTAATTAAGTATAGATTACTTTCTTTATTGTAAGTACACCCCCGTCCTATACATATTTTTTTCTCAAAGGTTTCCATCCTAAGGTTGCCTGGAAGAGATTGCTTTTAGCGATAAGGCCGCCACTTGTGGCACTACATGTAAATAAATATTTTTGTATTGTTATGTTTTGTATGTCTACAATAAAGCGTTGATCTATCTATCTAACCGATAACCCTATGATTTATCTATCACTTTCATATGTTATTATATGTCATCAATTGTCATCTAAATAAGGATTATCAATTTTGTTGCGTAATATAACTGACGAATATATAATTCGATTTCTGACAGATATGGTGAATTATTTTTTTATATTAGTTTTAACAATCCATAAACGAGTTTTTTATCATTAACTTCTTTAACTAAAATATTTGTTCCGCTGTGGGTGTAGTGTATTCACTATTCTTACCAACTAATATCAGGTTAAAGATCTTGAGCCTAATTTTCTGTCAAAAGTTTCTAACAATTACGTAAAATTAGCAACTTGTACGCTAGAAACTAAGCCAAAGGCTCAAGTTTCGTCAAAGTACCGGTGGTCAAGTAGGCGAAGCGCCATATTAGCGAGACAAATGACCCGCGGGCCCATAACATAACTCCTGTTTAGTCATTTTAATATGTTTGTCACGTTACATTCTCAGTGTGTTACTGTACATCTCATTTGCATTTAAGCAAGATCTTGAACGCCATAAGTGGCACTTTGCCGCTAAGATTTGGACGTGGAGATTTCCGCAAGGAGGGCTTCTGGGTTCGGTTCCTTTGTATCTTTATCTTCATTGTTTGTGTGATTAGGATTTTTCCAGCCATTTTAATCAAGTTCAACCGTAAGATATAGAGATATAAGAGTTCTTGTATAAAAGTCATGTATGTAGTCTCTCTTCTATCTGGGTTTTTATTACCAAGATCAGAAAGTACTTACTGCAAGTTTTGATTGCGTTGGCGTAAACTCTGGTTTGTATGATTGATATGATATTAAACAAAACATTGACGTTAGTAGATGTTTGCGAGCCGTGGGAATTGCGTCGTATATGCAAACCAATGGCTAAATTGATGCAGACTGTAGATTCATTGAGGACGCTTAGGGCACTACTCTAAGAACGAGTTTGAATAAATTTAAGCAACCTTCATATATGTATTTTATAAGTTATAAATCACCACAAGTTACATCGCCAAAATTCTTGTATACTCTATAACGTTACCCCTTTTATCCAAAGGGGCAAGGCTATAATTAATATAAAGACAAAAAAAAGAAGAAGTTAGCTCCTACCTGACCCTACCAGTAGGACCCTAACTTTGAAGGAAAAGAAAGAAGAAAATATGTACAAATCAATATTTACTAATTACAAACTGCAAAAAGAATAAAATTAAAATACTACCTTATAACTAAAGAACTTAAAATTACTCCTATTTTAAACGGCCGGTCACAATATTCTGGTGGTAGATCACAGACGGAGGGGGTAGTTCATAGACCGAGAGGTAGTTCTTAGATGAAGGTGACAGTCCTCAGATGAAGGTGGCAATTCACAGATGAGGGTGGCAGCTCGAAGATCCGAAGGTGGCAGCTCCAGTATCGGAACGATGAATATAATATTTCAGGTTGCACCGACCTTAACTTTAAGGAATGCTCCATCCATCCAAATGTATACTGTGTGTCTATGTCTCATTATCCACATTCCCTTATATTCCTGAGAACTTGTGATGGTTTGATGAAAAATTCACTTTAAAATAAAACTGGTCGCGCCAACAGAATTCCCAGGCCACCCTGGCCCGGGTGTGGCCGTAGTACGTAGTTAAAAGAAAACTTGAGCAGAACTGTCTCGAAGAATGCCTCGCGACATCTTATATAGTCGCGAGCCCGTTTCCTAAAATCTATATTTTTAAATTTAAATATTATAAATGGCCAATACAAAAATAAGTAAAACTAGACTACTTAACATAAAACCTTACACGTTCTCATAGAAAAAAATACAACTTTTGAAAGATATGACGTGAAATGAAAATTATTGACGTTGTCAACAATAGGTAAACAAACAAATTTTTATATAAAAACGGCAATTAATACATTTAAAAGTAATATTTTCAGCACCAAAAGTATAACGAAATCATCAGAAAATTATTGCGGATATATTGACCAGGTTTTTACAAAGATATATGAAAAAATTATAAAGTATGAAAGACAACTCAAAACGTTAGTAAAAAGGGCTTTACAATATAATACAGTAGTATAATACAAATAATACAACTCGTAGTAATAAACATAATGATATGTAAGACAAGAATTTATGCCTATACTAATTTTATTTATAAATGTTGGTATCATCAACCGCAAACTTAAAACCTTTAGAAGTATAAATTACCAATATGACTGCAGGGCAATCTAAATATATTCCAATATAAGAGTCCATCCATCTTACTTGCGTGATCAAGTGATCTTTTAATATTATCAATATCTATGGATCTTAAGACTATCAATCTTGCGTATAGTTTGTCTGTACAAAAACAGGTGGTAAAGTTATTACTGAACGATATATCATTCAAGGCTGAACACTCTATTAAGATGAGTCTAGGTTTATAGAAGTAAGGTAAGGTAAATAGCGATGAAAAAGAAGGTTCTGCATATTTAAAAATGTAAAAAAATTGTGAGCTGTAGACCTCGTTATCTTTGCTAGAAATTGTAGTTTTTTACATTTTTGAAAACAAACAAATAGCGCATCGTCTACTATGTTTTAACGAAAATACTCATACAAATGTTACGAGTATTTGATAGAGAAATACAACTTGTAGATAAAAACAGAGAAAGATCCGGACTGACGTTCTATATCACTTCTGACCAAGCTGAAATAATATATCTATATATTGCTAAATGCTCGGTCAAGTATGACATTATATTCGAGGTTATTTTTATTATTTACATTTAAAAAGAAGATAATATATTAATTCTTCTCAACTTAACTTCCTAGTAAAGAGATCTCTTAAAAAGTTTTGAAACGACGGCATTCCATTGCTTCACGCTTCTCGCATATAGGGGCATGATTAATTACGATTCTACAATTACACATAGCCTGAGCGTTTAACATACAGAATATTATTATGATAAATAGATATTATCTCGCACTAAACGATCTGGCCAGTAGTTTGTTATCTGATATTAAGCAAAAATATTTCTTTGTGGTTTTCATTGCGCAGAAATGGCGTATCCGCTCATTGAGACGTATATTATTTATTTGCTTGAGTAATGAGATAAACATCTGCGAAATGAATTGAGATACAACTTTAATAATAGCTACTATAGTTTCTTGCGTGCTCGTAAAATTCCAACTAATTTGCCTAGTCTGGTTAAGAAGTGGTAAGCTAGGATGGTATGGACATGTTTTGCGTAGAGAAGAAAACCATGTGACGAAGAGGCCCTTGAAAATGATTGTAGATAATAGCGCCGGGAGGGGGCTACCTAAGAAGTTGTGGATGAATTGTTTGAAAAGGGATATGTGTGAAATTGAATGAAAAGATGACGACTGATTGAGTAGAATCGAATAGGAAGATATTCTGTGCCGACCGCACTTAGTGGGATAAGGTCAGGAAGATGATGATTTGCCTAGCCCGGCTCAGAAGTGAGACTGCGGCGCCTTAATCTTTTCGTCATGCATCTTCGTAAAATCTAGGTTTAAATATATATTTTTAGTTTGTATACTTAATCTTGAACGAGTTGAGGAAAGTGCCCAGTCAGATTCGAAGTTAGCTAATTATGTCATTTTTGTAAATATTTCCTCTTCTTTTAAAAGAAATTCAGAAAATCTCATTCATACTCCGCAACTTTAAACTTGAGAACAAATTAACCACCGTTTAAGAATTTTCGCTTCAGACTTTACTGGCAATCAATATTGTTTTGCATAACAACATAATCACGCCAATTCCTAAAATTAAGGCCACTTGTTGCTGCAATTCGACTCACTCGTTTGCACCCGCCCTAAATATAGATACCTACGTGTAGCCGCGGCTTTAGTGCACTGTAGATTATGTTCTACAGAAGAGACTGGAATTTTACCTACTATTCATTTGATTATGGTGATAAAAATTAGTTTGTACAAAAAACTTGCTATTAAAAATGTCTCTAATAAGATAAAAAGTAACGTTAACACACAAGTCACGTTATAAAAATAACGTCTAAAGTGTAATAAAGTTGCAAATCATTTCAATGAATTCATCGATAAAATCTCTTGTCATCTTTATTACTAGTTTTGCATATAATAATCCAGTTTAGTCTATCTCGTCGTATAAAATTTATTATCGTAACCCGTTTTTTTCAATAAATAATTTTAATAGCAAATATCTGGTATCACTTAGTCAAACTAATATATGTAAAAGCCAAATAAGCGAATTGCGTCATTGATAATTTGTAATTATCCAGCATTATGATAATGTAATATAAAATCTTACTTAATTTCACAGTATTACCCTAATTATTCCGTTATGTCTTAACTCGAATGGCTTATCAATTTCTCATTTCTCGTAAGTAATTTCAATTAGAATCTGTTTAATTTAAATTTATGTAAATTGTTGAATATTTTAAATTCCATCTAAGATAGGAAAAAGCGTATTAAAAGCTTTAATAAGCTCACAAGAAATTCTGTACGATTTGTTCATTAAATAATGATTTACACACAAAAACATAATAATATGTTATTATACCAATCATAACAATTATAAGAAACCGCTTAGTTTTATTGCAATATAATAATAACCGATTCGGTTACGAATTTTAGGTAGAGACGAGTGCGAGACGTGTCAACGTTGAAGACGCGAACGGCTCATTTCATCCCTGATGAAGTTCAGCGAATGTGAACGAAACTATAGTTGGACCTTTCCAACAGTGAGGTACGCGTGAAAACCAGTTTTCTTAAACAATATGAATCAGACACGCGTTAGTTTTCTAAATAAAAAATAATAGGTAGAGTTTTAAAAATAGCTATTGAGACAGACATCTTCGTTGTTTCCGTTTACTAATCTGAGGGCTAAATGTAGTCAAGTTAAATGTATGAGTAATACCGATTATACTGTATGACGAATTGTTCAGAGTCTCGACGAAGAGAGCGGTCAAGGAACTTTCACACTTCAAAGTACATAATTCTGTAATCTAGTACCTATAATTTATTTTTGTATTCGTGGTGTGTTCGGTCGTCATAATACGAATATATTTGGATTTTATAGGACATGTTTGATATCCTTAAGACCAGATCTTGATATCCTAAGACACACAAGGAGATTTATTTAAAAAGCGGTCTTGTATCTATGTAAACTTATACAATATACTAAGGCGGCCGTATAGTTAATAACGATCTCCTAACTTTAACTTTAGTAAACTTTAGGTTGGCGCTTCTTTTTTCACGTCGATAATTTTTTCCAGATCATTCTATTTCATTCTTTTTAATTTCTACTAACGTTTTCTTCAAAAATATCGCTTTTATTGCCTTAAGTTCGCACTTTACATATGTCCATAGTATTTATGGTGACAAACATTTTTTGTATTGTATTGATCACATGTTCAATTCCATTACCAAAGTGCAGCGTATCCAGCTTCTACCGGTATAACGACGCCATAGACTATTTGATATTCTAGTCATCCTTTATTATATATAGCTAGTATAGTTCGCGAGCGTTGACCTCTAGTATAGGACCGTTTGACCGGAATATTTACATGTAGGTCATGTTAGGCCAATTAGGCCCGTTTAGACCACTTTGTGATTGCTCTGGCGAATCGGAAAATTTGTAACCTATTCTTATAGATAGAATGGAAATATTTTTTATTGATGCTGTGAAGTAATACGGGTCTGCCAGAGGGGATCACTGTATTCATCTAAATGAATAATTTTTACTTTGGAACCAAAATTACCAAAATTAGTTTACAATGTACTTGAAAAATACAGCTATTACACAACAAAAAACTTTATCTACTTAAGGCACTTTCGATAGAAGATACGATATAGCTATTTTTTACCCGACTGCGAAAGAAGGAGGGTTCTGATTTTCGAGTGTAGATATATGTACTTGCTGTACTCCGTTCGCATACAGTTATACAGACAAAAAAAATACAGATTCGGGCTTAGCATCGATAACTACATTCCCCTAGAGTGAAATTTTTAAAATATATCTAATGTACAGAATTCGACCTGTTACAGTTTTATCATATGTATAGATTTCTTTGGCGCGACCTAGAGCCTAAAGGGCTGATCGTATTTTTCTGAGTGGTGTTTTCGTGGAGATTCGTCTTCACCTGCAGATAGTCATAGCCAACTAGCTGTATCCCGCGATCGCACTTGTCAAGATACGTGGCTCTAAAGTTCTTTCAGTCGGATTTTTTGAAATCACTTTTAACCACCACTTAATTTTCGAAAGTCATATAAATAATTTATCTTCCAGAAGCTACCAAAATTTATCTTAAAATGTGTATTTTCGGTTTAATTTACTTTTTTTTGAAGCATCATTATAATTCCCCAAATAATTAGAGTAAGCAACTATAATCATGTAAGATATAATTACTCGTATCAGTACTGTGTGACGTATGGTTGGGCAACACTGATAACAGGTGATAAGAGACGACCTTCCATCGCATTCTTTGTAGATATAAACCGATTAAGTGTTGTTTTACTGTAACTATTATTAGATAAAATATAAGCGCCGTAACGTCTACATTGTTATTATTTACAAGAAAATTATACCAAGAAATTATTAAAAAGTATTAATAAATCCTAAAATAAAAATAAAATTATGTCATAATCATTAATATGTCATACATATTTTATAGCAAAGAAGTGTCTTTATTAAGAAAAATGAAAAGACTAACTTCAATATCAAAAATGAAGATTGATCACGCTATAGACATCCAAAGATCTACAGGTTATCCAAATGCAGCGTGACTAGCATAGCATTACCACGCCGAATGGTAATGATTATTCGTTGGGCCAGATAAAAGTAGTAGTTAATTTTTATAGCTCATCCTAGTTTTAGAACTCCTTCCTAAGCAGTCAAGAAAGATAGTGATAACATAGATTGCTAATATTTACGTTTAGCATTCCTTTCTATATCCATAAAGAATGTGCGATACTAGTAAATATTATTTTATTAGTTAAAGCCTATAATGATAAACCAGCAGATCGTAAACGCAATGTGACAAGATTATTGAAATGCTACTTTTTATTGCTACCTAATTTATTCCACATATTAATAAATTAGTAGTTCTGTAAACTAATAACACCGCGACCATGGTGTCTAGCTAAAATAAATAAAGTATAATATATTATTTTATTTTACTGATATTAATTATAATATATATATATATATATATATATATAAATAAAAAAACAAAATTGTCAAAATTATATATATATATATATATATATATATATACAGGGGTCGGCACTCGAAGTGTTACCAATTCAAAATGCTGTAATTTTGACAATTTTGTTTTTTTATTTATTTATAAACTTCTATATATAGAAAAAAAAACATTTAAAATTAAAAAGAAAAAAATATTGTTCGATGTGGCCACCTTTAGCGCGGATAACAGCATCGAATCCGTCCGAGAAGGCTTCACAAGCTGCACGAATGTGGTCTGCTGATATTTAGTTCCATTCTCGGCGAAGAGCAATCTTTAGGGCGTCGACTGTCTCATATTTTTTTGCTGACACTTTGGCCTCTAGAATTGACCATATGGAGAAATCCATTGGGTTTAAGTCCGGCGAATATGGTGGCCATTGTTGCGAAGAAATGAAGCTCGGAACTATTTCTTGCAAAAAAATTTGGGTTTCACGGGATTTGTGGGATGGTGCCGAGTATTGCTTAAAACGTCCAATGGTTTCTACCGAATTTCTTACGTGCCCAAGGTAACAAAGCATCGTTTAAAATCTTTTCACGGTAGATTTGCTGGTTTATCTTTGCACCCTGCTCAATGAAAACGAGAGGTGAACGTCCCGTAGCAGTTACCGCGGCCCAAACCATCACTGATGCTGGTGCTTGCTTTCGCAGAGCAATTCGTTGGTCTAAATTGTCGTTTGATTTAGACTTTAACAATACGCGATCATTTTGTTTGTTCATATATTGCTGAACCGTAAAAAAATTTTCATCGGAAAATACCATATTTTCAAGCTTGCTATCAACGTGCAACTGCTTTAACTCCTTAGCTCTTTCTAGGCGAACTGCCTTTTGTACAAGTGTCAAGTCTTGCACTTTTTGTATTTTGTAAGGCTTTAGTTGTAGTTTATTTTTTAATATGCTCCGGGCAGATACATTAAGACTTTTCGCCAATTTAACTGCGCTTTGTCGTGGATTTCGTTCAATTCTAGCCTTTACCTTTCGAACTATTTCTGATGATGTTGCTGTTGTTGGATGTCCATCTCCATGGCGTTTCTTGATGCTACCCGTATCATTGTAACGCGTGATGGTCCGATACACAAACATTTTATTCAAATGTAAATGTCGTAGCGCATTAACAATGGCTGGTTGCGATTTTCCAGCCATATACAAAGTAATGACACTGTGGCGTTTGAATTCCATCTAGATAACTTTTTTAGCAGCGACGAAAAACAATGAGCTTCTGTATGTTTAGGAACAATACAATAGACTTAAGACTGTGAAAAAATTGGCGCCATATTGTAAACAGTTTGCTTGCTATAGCAACTTAAACTTGGTAACACTTCGAGTGTCTACCCCTGTATATATATATTAAATTAACTTTTTATTTAATTTTAATCAAATTAACTTTAAGCGATTGAAAGATGCCAGTAGTTTTATAGCATTTGGATAATCTGTAGATCTTGAATAGGTATATAGTCATTTCGTTTTTGTTAATAAACGCACTTGCCCGGTATTTGTTATTAGAAAAATCTGTCATATCCTCCTTATTGGGGCATTTGGGCTTAAATCGACGTTTCTGCTTAATTTATATTCAATTTATGTTGTAAGTGATTCCAATTTAGCGAAAGCTTGCCTTTTGCAACTGTAATGACAATACAATGACGTTAGTTATTTATCTGTCATCGGATGTAGCAATATGTGTAATACAAGTTGACACACAAATATATTTAGCGAACTTATCTCATAAGTTTCACATTCTAATAAATGATACGTAATTCTCACATTGACAACTGCGATCACTTTCATTGCAAAATTTTCTATTGTTTTAGTTTTTATTGTGAAGTGCCAAAACTAAAGAGCGCTTTCGTCAGTCTTTACTCTAAGTCCTCATGGGAGCGGTGCGTGAGATAATACAATGTGTCGAGCGATAAAGTCACGTCAGATTTTATACATTGA
This sequence comes from Ligdia adustata, assembly GCA_947049295.1. Classification (NCBI taxonomy): domain Eukaryota; kingdom Metazoa; phylum Arthropoda; class Insecta; order Lepidoptera; family Geometridae; genus Ligdia; species Ligdia adustata. Next base: position 12,182,909 of record OX346231.1, read on the forward strand.
TTATTTATAGATTAGATCATTTAGAAAAACAACGAATGCACTCACGTGTACTAAGCGTGCTGAACTAAGATTCATTCCATTTTGGTCGAAAATTCCTCAGAATCGCCCACTATACGCCTCAAGATGAACAAAACATGTTACGTGTCACACATAAGGTCATTTAACAATATCGTCGTGGTTATCAGAATAAAAATTTGGTATTCAAGACATTATCATCAATTAATAGTAAAAAACTACTAGGTACGTGCGGTTGCACTGCACATATATTTTTAGGCCTATCTACCGGTATGTATCGGTGCTACATAGTTATGATCTCCGTTGTGACATTATATCTCTGGTTACGACACCTGCCGTTGCGCGATCTTCTCGCGTCGCATCACAGCGTCGCGTGCATGAGTAGAAAGATTGATTGATTCTTTTGCGTACGTGAGAGTCAAGTAGGTGGATGTGTTAGTAATCGAGTAATTCAGTCTAATCGAAATCAATCACGATTTGATTGTGATTGTAGCTTTTGTTTTTCCCCATATTTGCTATTTCTTACTTTGATTATTTCTTTTCGTTTTTGTAATTTGTCATATATGCTACGATATGCAAGTATTGTAACTTAATTGGATCGACCTTCGTCAGTAGTAAATTAGTAACGTATAAACATTAGTGTTCCGATTTTTTAACATTGCTCCCAAATAATTTTCTTCAGAGTCGTTGGTAAGCAAAAATTAGGCAGAGATATTAACAAGATTTAAAAAATTACTCAATTTTGATATAAATATAAATCGCTGTTGAATTCTAAATTTCAGTCGCTATTAGTACATTCAGCTGATAAATATAAGTTATATTTTAAAATCGATCCAACAAACACACCCATATTTAAGGATATTAGGACGATTAGACACGGCAATGGCATTCGACCCTGAAGTCAACATACTAAGGTCTTGTCTACCTGTGTTTATCTCTACAAACACAGTACCTACTCACACAGGATGAACAAGAAACATACAGAAAGTTTTAAACAAGAAGATTTACATACAAATCGACTAATTAACAATGGTATATGTAAGTGCATAATTTTCTTGTTTCCATTAAAACATACCTACATTATGACAAACTAGTGGTTCTAAAACTTGGAGATGTTGCCTTGATATTGTTTTGGAGGTAGCAGGAAAAGAGGAAAAAATTCGGTTAGCATGACTAATACATGTCTCAAAAAAGATAAATGTCCAAAGCCTTGCAGTGAAAGGTTTTAGCGTAGAACAATCTAAGAAAAATATTTAACCTTCTTTTACAATTCTGATAATCTGATTAATTTTGATGGATATAATGTTGTTATATATGTGGATAAAATTTAGATGTAAAAATATATCTAAATTAGCATACGTATTATGATTTGTATGCTGAAATCAATTGAAGAATATGAAATTCCAATAGGTATTTTCGGCGGCTTTTTCGCTGAAAGCTATCTCCTTTAGTCGACGCAACGTTTGGCTAGAGTTATTTAAAAAAATTGGATTTAAATTATATATGAAATGAATGGATCTATCTTCTATCTATCACATCTATCTTCTATGTATCTATAAGAGTAAGTCCCGACTGACTGACTACTGATAGGTCACAAACAGCGTAGAGCTAAACCACTGAACCCAAAACATTCAATTGTGTAGGGTCGTTCTAATAAAGCATTTTTCGAAATTCCTATGGGGGTCAAATGGGGATTCAAAGTCTGAAGCGCAGCGACACAAAATGGACTATGTATTATGTACTAATATTCTACCACGCGAGTGCCTTTATTATGATAAATAAAATGACTGTAGCTATTAAATTTAATTAAACCAAAGATAAAAGTTTGAGAACTTGTGTCCTGGTGTTTATAAACAAAACTCTATATAATCAAGCCATCTCAGACTCGATCGTGATGTTTTTACCAACAGTAACCGCCACTACTTGAACCCTTATGTCAAACAAATCGTTTACTTCACTAAACAAAACCATGGCTCTTTGTAAATTGGATATAACTCACCAATGTTAAAAGACCTTCGGCTTTTAGATCGATTGTTGGCAGTCAATAAAGCAGACAGGTCTATTAGTAATGGATAGGGGTAAATATCAATTGTTGAGTGCATACAGATGCAGGATTTGTGATTGTGTTACGTTATAGGATCAAAATATAATTGAAGCATCGTAATAAATAAATTACGTAAAACTTAATACAGAAAATAACAAGTTCTTTTAAAAGTAGGCGCTGGTAGAACTTTTTCAGTTATTTTGATTTAAAAATCAAAGCTCTGAATCGAATTTGATAAAAAATTTAATGGTACCACTCGAGAAGTGACTTACAAAAAAAATATTTTTTCAACCCGGTCACGCCGTCTCTGAGAAGTGAGCAACAAACAAAAAAACTTATCTAGAGTCGAATTAGTACCTCCTGTTATTTGAAAGTCTGTAGAAAATATAAGATTAATCTTATATTTTACTATGACAATGATATGAAATGAAATTATTTATTGGCCTTGTAACCACTCAAAATACTACTCATTAATTTAATAAATGTCAAATGTACCTATGTCAAAAATAATACAATTGACTTAATTACAAAATTAAAGCAGGATTATGTAATGTCGACATATTGCTGATACTGAATAATATTTCTAATATATTTTACATTAATATCAGTTGAATTGAATAAAGTGGTTAGATAAGAAATACGCTCAGTTTATATCGCTCTGCCACACACAGGAAGGCAGTGTGCGGAATAGTTTTTTTTTACATGTACATCCGGTAATAGCAATTATGAATTCAGCAATGCTTTTTTTACTAACTGCACCATGTTGACTTTCGAGGCATCGATATATCTACCAGCTAGAAATCATCGTTGGATTTACAAACTATTAAAATTACATAAATAAAAGAAATCTAATACGGGAATATGTAGTAATACAAAAAAAGTTAGATAAATAATATAAAGGTACATATAATTAATAAAATATTTACTAAAAAAATAAACAAATGAAAAAACTAACTCGGTGTAGACGCGGCGTTTTTTATCAACAAATTTTAAAGCACTCTCAGCTCGACTATTTACATTTCACAATCGCATCGATATAAGTTGGTCCGAGTGTAATTATCGTCTAAACTTTCATTTGAACCTATAAAAGGAGACGCAATCAATGTCATTCCAAATGTAACGATGTACAGTCAGCACCAACAGCATCTTACTAGTGATTAGAAGCGACTGCATAACTTTAAACCACTGTATCTTAACAAGTAAAATCGCGGGATACAACCACAATAACATATGGAAATCTCTTTTATAAACTTAGTGAATATATGTCAATACAGACTGTTGAATCATCATTCTTGTGTAACGAACAACCATTACAAAATATATATATATAACTAATGAAATGCGCTGAGCGAGAAAATGACCAGAACATGGATCACGCCCTTTCTCCTTCAGACGCCGACCCAGTTCAGACACCAATATCTTGGCTTCAGAGCCCTACGTTCCCGCCGTCTCGACGGCGAACGGAACGAACTCGTACTGTGGCTGAAGGCAGGCGTACTTAAGCCGCTTAGCTCTGGCCGCTGCCTCCGCGCCAGCACCACCTTCCCGCTGAGTAGCCACCAGATGGCACGCAGCAAATGTACTAACGCACGTGGCGTCCCAAATCAAACAGCGGCCTCTACGCCATGGTACCAAAGTGAGTCCGTCCGGTCGCTTACCATCAGAACGCGACAGACCGGGGGGCTCCAACACACAGGGAATTTCTGCATCCACCATGGCACGTCTGAGGATCTCGTTAAGAGCGTGGTGTCTGGGTCTGCGTCCAGCGCACTTCAAACAGCTTAAACTGTGACAGCCATCTGCCTCGACTCGTTCTCGGAAACCGTGCTGACGCAAGTGGCATCCCAGACTAGGCACCGACCATTTTTCCACGGCACCAGCGTCTCGGAAACCTACCAGTGCAACGACGACAACTCAGAGCATGGTGCCCATCGGCCCCCACCATGGAACCGCAAGTGCATATATAAGATTCACACACTTTGCAGTCTAGTCGGAAAGCAACAGCCACGCGCAGAGAGTTGTCATCAAGGAAAGCGCCCAAATGTGGCGATGATAGCGCGTGCAATCACGCCCTGGATTCTGACCGTGACACAGCTCTGAGTCTAGCCAAATCAGCCCCTGTGGCTTCCTCTATTAACTGTCCCTGTATTTTCTTAGCTGCAACCTCATCCTAAGCGCGTTGCACATGCAATATCTCTGTTCTTGCGGCACCTGCGTTGACCGCAGTGTGAATTGCTAATAACTATTAACTATTCAGTAAAAATGTCACTTGGTGCGTTTTTTTTTAATTGTACTAAAAACTTCACAAATATATAAAAATATAAACCAAAGATTAAATTTAATTTAATTAAACCGTGGAACTGCGCGGATAGTTCTGCTCTATAACTTTGACCTTTCATCTTAAAGTATGGTAAGGTATATCTGTTGCTGAGTGTACCGCGCAAGGTGTGATGATACCTTTAAAGGACATCACTTATAAGGAACTCTATTATTATATGTTAGGCAACGAGAAAGTTAAGGTCGAAATACAAGGTCATTGGTACTTATAATGTATTACTGAGGTTTTTATTATTTATATTTATTGTGTAGTTGAGCCGGCGAACTTCGTACCGCCTAACAGTCGTTTCTCTGATATTTTATTACTAATTCTGCTAATAAAGTTTAAATTAACTTAAGTATTATTACCGATGCGATAGAAAAGTCTTGTTTTTAGAGATTCTCAGGCAATTTAAAAAAAAAATTCTTTTCGTAATAATCATCCACATATAATAATATAATTTCGTAATAATCATACTTCAAGGAATATTCTAAAAAAAGAATTAGCAGCACATTCTGCGATTCATTTTTATATTATAGATAGATAGAAAAAGAAAATATAGCGAAATAAAGAACTTTGAACTTTGTATCACAGGACATAAAAAATTGTACTTTTTATTTACCTTGGAATGCTGCTGTTTACCTTTTCTACTCACTTCCAAAAAAGAGGCGGTACTCAATTTAACGATATGATTAAAAAATTTGTTGGCTAATTATTCAGAGATATCCTGGACAAATTACACAATGTTTTTTGTTTAAAAAGAGTTCCAATTTCCTTAGTAAATATTATCAAATCGAGCAAGTAGATTTTTAAAGCATACTTACTTTAATAATTGTAGTTTTTTTATCAAAGTTATTTACTTGTTATTTTCTTTGTTTTTTATATTTATATATTCGTTTAAACCTTTTTTAAATAATAAAATTAACAATATCATAAATAATTAATAAGATGGTATATACAAAATATTTAGTGTTTTTCCGCCTCATCTTGATGTCAGTGTGAGAAATCGAAAAATATTTTTGTTTTTATGGTGTGGTTACTCCTCACCACCGCCACACCTCACCTTATTATTTCTCTTTCTCTCAGTATCCGACTTCCTCGACACGTGTTTCGCCTTATCACAAGACGAGGCGGAAAAACACTAAATATTTTGTATATACCATCTTATTATAAATGGATTTCCGCAAAGTAACGTCTGACTCCATCAATTATATCATAAATAATTTATTGTAAATTTAATTAGGTAGGTACAGTAAATCTCAAATAATATAATTCATCTTTGAAATTAAACATACTTGTACCTACGGGGAATCATAATTAAATGTATTAAAAAAATCTAACACCTACACCTTATCTTTGTTACAGATGCCACCTGAAAGAAATTCCAGTAAGTAGATATCTGCTAGTTGTTCTGCGAACAGTTGGCCTTGTGAGTAGAACATTTTATCACTACTTATACTCGTATTAGTTGACTACCTCTTGACCGCATTTCTCAGAGTTCATAATTATTTTTTTATATAAATTAAGTACTACACTTATCCCAATCAGAACGTATTATTTTTTTGGAATTATGTATAAGTTAAATAACCCACAATACGTAGTCTCGTCAAGATTCTTAGAAAAAAAAATACGAACTGTCCGCGAGTACCAACGTCCTGACAAATATAACAGGTACGATCAACTGAGAAAAAAAATTACCTTTTTACAGAAAAGAAAGACGTTTGCTCAACCGCTTAGTAAAAAAATGTTAATTATCAAACAATTAAGATATAATAAAATTGATTTTTTTTTTGAAAATAATAAATTAAAAATTATTGCAAATGAATAAGGTATAGACTAGTAAAAACTTTGTAAACACAATTTTTTGATAGTTTTTTTTTAGGAATCTTAATTAACGTTGTGTTGTGCATGTTTCTACCAAATATTATAGAAATCGGCCAGTAAAAGGCGCTGTCGCAAATTCTCCCTCTCTTTCGAGAAGTATCCTATAGTCAAAAATCCCCGTCGCCAAAAAATAATAAACTTCGCAGAACCCGGACACCAAGTTTCGTCAAGATTCATTTAAAACAACTACCTTTACGCGAGTACGGATTTTTTGCGGACAAACATACATACAAACATACTGACAGACGAAAGAACATTATTTCAGACCCGAAGCAGATAAGCTTCGCTCACTAAGTTAAATAACACATTAAATAAAGAAAGAAAGAAGATGTTTATTAAGACAGCTATAGATCGCCAACTTGTCCATACAATAAAATATAGCTCATCTACCTTTTCATGTTGTCCGATTCCAGTGGTTTTTTTTTCACATAGCTAACACGTTATTTACTAGGCTTTACCGTTATATTTTATTCTGTTTTCTATATCACTTCAAAGTTACAAGCTTCCTAAGCAGTCATATTTTTGCGCTGATACGATGCCTATTGCAAAACCTTTATTATGCAGAATTTAATTTATTTATTTTCAAAATTAATAAATCATGTAGGCTTTTAATACATCATAGTGAAGCGATAAAATAGCAAAAAATACGTTACATTCAAGTGGGTGAAAAGTGGTAGGCCCCAGAACGAAAATTGTATCAGATACACTAAAACAGTGAAGTCGGTGATACTCTTACGACACAAGACACTACGACAATAATAACAAAGATAAGACAAATAATACATAACGACATTATCATAACATTAGAGTAAGCAGTGTTTCACTATCACTGTAGTGACGAGCGCCTCAAAAAAGATCTTAACGTCGTTGATATTGCAATATGTTCTATGTCAACTTGACGTACTTTACAGGAGACACAAATAACGTTTTTTTGACGTAATTAAAGCGATTGTAATTATTAACCTTTCATTATATTTAAAAAATAAATGTGTTACACGTAATAATATTTAAAAATAACAATAATTGTATATACATAGTGAAATACCGTGACATTGAACGTACTGTAATAAATATTTCGATTAATATTCATCATCACAGGATGACATAGTTTGTATTGCTTCTAAGAAATTATTCTGTTTCAGGTACTTTCAAAGTGGATTAGAAGAATAATATTTAAAATAATTATGGAATATTCCTTGTTACACTTCTATCTTTCGGCTACCTTCAAAATATTACACTACACAAGTAAAACAAGCGAGAGTAAAGAATCTTTTATTATTATATTCCTGAAAAATTATACCTAAAATCATAATAATTAAACTTAACGTCTCTCTCTTTTTAACCTATTTTTAAATTTTTTGGATATGTGTGCAGCCAGAAGATGAGGTTGAGGAACAATTGTGTTCGAGCAAGTCGTAGAATGCGGGATAATCCTTAGGTATTAGTGGTTTCATTTCTTGCAAATTAATGAATTTTGCCAGATCTATAGACAAGACAAGACATTTTTGCAATATTGCATCTTTTTTGTTTGATTGTCTTCTCGGTAAATATTCGAACTCATCATTAAATTTCAGCTTAAATTTTATTTTTCCTTCAGGTAAGTACTGCAAGGCGCAAATGTCGGTTACGATTGGATCTCCTTTGGTATTTCCTGGTCTGATACTCGAATACCTGCCCCCTTTAAATTTCGTAAAGTCATCATAGCCTAGAAAGATTACATTGTAAGGATCTTTTCGTGCACTCTTAATAATAAGCATATAATCGCCGGGAATATATATCTCCCTGTGAGGAGGCAGTTTTCTTTCTATGGCACTGTGGATAGAGTCTACCTCCATCTGAGTGTGGCCAACTTCCAGATACTTTTGTTCAATAATTACATTTTGTTCTACAGCCAGTTCCAACAATGCATTGGCCAGTTTCACAGATCTATTTTGATAACAACAGCCATCACTCCATAAAATAATTTTTGTGGCTTTTGATTTTTGTAGCTCAGACATTAGATGTTTGGTCAATATAGACGCAAACACATTACTATCCAAACCACCATTGCCCTCATGCCATAAGTAACAAAATACTTCCTTCGTTTTTAAGTTATAATGTGTGTAATTGTGAACTTTTAGTTTTGTTTTATAGTAAGTGGCTGATGCTTGCATTTTAGGACACAACAGCACAGCTTGCACGTCCATAGTGTACACAATAACGTCAGGTCCAGAGTTTTCTTTATCAACTGATTTTTCAGCTCTCGCACTTTCTTTTTTTTCCAAATGGGTAGCATATTCACATGGTTCAATATTGCCGTTTTTATTCTAAATGCATTTGGATTGGTCTTTCCGGGGTTTGAAAATAGATAAGTTCAATTCGTAAAATTTTCGTGAAAAGGAAGCAGGGCCAAATTTTTTCTTGTTGTTTGTGGTACAGAGCTGCAAGTATTCCGTATACAAATCACCTGTAATGCTGTTCCAAATAGGTTCCAAATATTTTTTTGCAGTTGATTTTCGACAATAATGTGATTCGACTTTAGGCAATTTCTCAAAGAATTCCACAATGCTGTTATCTTCTTCTGAAACGTTATTTTGTGTAGGTGTAACACTTGAGATCAGATCCGGATCATTAGTATTCACAGACTTTTGTGTAAGCCAGTCTCGCAACTGCCGCTGTCCGATAGCCAACGTTTTCATAAACATGACTTTACAAACATGTACTTTTCTTGCAGCATTTTCAGAACGCAACATCAAGAAATATTTAAAAGCTGTTTCTTTCCGACTTACATCATTTATCGAAGAGTTACGACGATGCTGGGGAACTCCGACATCAACTATGCTTCGAACGTGAACTTTACGTGCCTCCCAGGATCTCATTTTCCAAAACTCTTGGAAAATGGACTTCCGGTCACTATCTGATAATTCGTTGCACTCAAACTGTTGCCGAGGACCCCCGCGTTTTAGCGAAGTATGACCACCACAACCATTTTTCAGGATATTTGCGGGGCGTGAAACAGTTTGTTGGTATTTACCCTCTTCATTCTTTTCGAAACCAGTATATTCCTCTCCTTTGAGTCTGGCTGCAGAGTTTTTTGTCCTTTTCCACAAAGATTTATTAGCTTGGCCCTTACCTTTACGTTTATTCTTACGTCCGTTCTTCTTTCGCTTGCGGGTTAGTTTTCCATATCGTTCATCTAAAATTTCTTCAACATCTGATGAACTGCCAGAAGAATTTTCAGAACAACCCACAAACTCAGGTTCTGAAGGATCTATTGATTCCATATCCGAAAACCCGCAATAAGTCTCGTCATCACTAGATTTGCTAGATTTAGACGGAGAATGAGGAAAAGATGGCCTAAACTTTCCTGTTGCTTCGTCAAGAAGAACTGCTTCCTCAGGTGACTTTGTAGAAGTTGCTAATTCTACTAACATGTTTCCTCTCGAAAATCTCCTCATATTGTACCTGTAAAGAGCGGATGCAAGCCCTTAACCACCCATGCAAATTAATACATATAATGCAGTGCAATACGATCTATGTCACATAATTTGAACCAGAGATATTATGACATAAACCATTTTGTATATTTAAAAATAAAAATATTTATTCAGTACCGAAAAAATAACTCAACCATAGCCTACATCACAATAATGTATCAAAAATAACTTATACAAGCAAGAATCAACGGATTAAAAGTGTTATATTTGTCGCATGCACCGATACTATCGGTTACTTTGTATGGCAGCAAAAAAAACAAGTAATTAACAAAAGTATAGTAAAGCTTAATAATCTGCTTTAGTACAACGAATTAAGTAATTTTACAAGGAACTTACCATTTATCTTTTGTTGAAACAAACGAAAATCTAAAAAAACACTGGCTAAAAAATCCGTTGTCGTTCAAAAGTTGACATAGAACCAATTGAAATATGAGTTTTGTGTTAAAGTTGTCACGTGACGTATGCATCAGTGTAGAATAAAGCGTTCTGATTGGCTGTTGACATAGAACGTTTTACGGGTGCGTTCATATTTAAATTTAGGATGCGATTTAGAAATAAAAAATAAATCTTAGAAATTTGACATAGAACATATTGCAATATCAACGACGTTAAGCATCATTACTTAAATCTGAAACATAAATCTAACTTCATTTGCTGAAACATTTGTTACGCTCAATTAGCATGTGCTAAGGTAAATAGAGGTTGTTTGTAAATAGATTTCTCTGTGTTGCCAACACTTACACACACAAACACAAACATACATACATAATCATAACCTACAGTCATTTAATTGTGTAAACAGAAAATGAAAGTGAAAAATGTCTAAACGAGACGCTCTTAAGAATAAATAAAGTTATTTTTCTGTTCAATACTATTAATATTGTCGATTTTTATGAGAACCAACGGGCGCACTGTCTTCTGATGGTGGTTTAGAGCATTTGGATAATCTGTACATCTTTAAATGGTCTATAATATGTAATCTAACTGCTATCGCTTCCCGCGACATTCAATGGAATATAAAGAAATTATTACATTCGGAATAAAATAAATAAATAGGGATAAGTAAAAATACAGCCATACTTTTTATTTGTTGAAGTTAATCATTTCGTTTCACTAAAAATATGACATATACATAATTAGTGCGTAGCTGCCGCTTCGACAACCATTTTAATCTAAAATTTAGAAAATTCGCTTTAAAAATCATCGATTTTTAAAGCAACAATAAGTATTAGCTGTTTAGTAGCAAAGTTAGAAAGTGTTAAATAAAAAAAAAATAATCACCGAAGTTAAGCAATGTTCCATCTGGTTAGGTATAGGATAGGTGACCGGCATGTTGTATCTACAACGCAGTCGACGATTAGCTCCTAATTCTTAATTTTCCAAATATACAACTGAAAGCTACCATAGGTCGAATGACAAGTCATATTTTACTTGTTTTAATTTTATTAAACAAATAGAAAAAAAAAAAAAACAAATCACCATATTTTAAAGTACAAAAAAATACTACAAAATGTATCTTATAATTTTTATAAATAAATAAAGCTTCATTCATCACATTTCAAAAAATATCCCAATCAAGTTATGCAATGACTTAACACGCATCGTAAGAAGAACTTGTTCGGAAACACATTACTTCATAGATCTTTAACAAATGGAAATTCTCACGGTTTTAAAGCGAGACAGTAAGTAAGTAGTGTAGGTGTGCTCTTTGTTACAATAAAACATATAAATAAACCAAAATACTAAAATAAAAACCGATGGTCGGAACCATTGTTTCTTTCCTTGTTACGAGTAGCTTGCTGGTTTACCTAGGTGTTAGTATTCACGATAAGATCAAAACTAGGTACTAAGTTATAGAAATTTGAATTGTTTCTGTACAAAGAAGGCGAATTTTGCTACGGCACCATTGTCCAGCCAATTTTAATAATATTAGACAAAAACCGCATAGGACACAACGTTAAATAGGAATTCTGAAAAATATTAAATTCAGACGTTTTTTTTGTTTTCAATGTCACAAAAAAACTGTGTGAATAGTTATTATGTGACGACATAGAAACATACACATGGCGTATACTGATTCATAATAAATTTGCATATGTATATATATAAAAGAGTAGGTAAGTCTGACTTACCGGTATTCTCTAGGAATCAACGTAGAGTCTATACCGCTGCACCTAGTGACAAAATTTTAAGAGTGTATGTTGTACATTCCAAATTATTACTCCAAAATTTAAAAAATATTAATAATTAATATTCCATAAATGTAGTATAGGCTATTTCCAAAACAAAACCCTTTATCGGATTTACGGAAATTCAAAAATGGGGGTCTAATAGGGGTTTAAAATTTATTATTTTTTATTTGATATCGCGGGCAACGCCGCGGGCTCACAGCCACTAGTTTAAGTGTATAACATAAGTGAAGTGATAGTGTAAGTGTGTTAGTTCTAAATTGCATAAAACCATTTAAGTATCATTAAGTGACACAAACCAGGTTAATTTTGTTAGTTTAGCACTTATTATTGGACATTACACGGGTTAACTTAAATAACCTTCCTACTTACATCTTATTAGGGTGGAATCTTTTACTTTCAGGTAAGTATATAAGTAAGGTATATCTGAAAGTAACGCGCAATGCGAATACAACCCTGCCGGTATAAAACTCAAGAAAACTTACGCGTGTTTGATTAATTTTGATTAACAATACGTGTTTACGCATACCTGATAGTTGGAAATTATGAAGTCCATTGAATGTGAACGAAACTATAGTTTGGCATTTCAAACAATAAGGCGTGAAAAATATTATTAAACAAAACTTTTTCAAACCCACGTGCCTTTTTCCCGCAGCTGAAGTGTAAAGTTTTGTAACATATACGCACTCCACTTAAACTACAGTTGGATGTCAAATATTGAATAGAAATGGATAGTTTTGCCGCTCGCTTGCGCTATGTGGGCGCGGCCCGACAGGTCAAGAGATGCTGTTTAGGAAGCATTGTTTTTAGAAACTGCAACCAAAGTAGCTGGCTGGCTGGCCACCTACTTGTGGCTAACCAAAGTAGCTGGCTGGCTGGCCACCTACTTGTGGCTAACCAAAGTAGCTGGCTGGCTGGCCACCTACTTGTGGCTAACCAAAGTAGCTGGCTGGCTGGCCACCTACTTGTGGCTAACCAAAGTAGCTGGCAGGCTGGCCACCTACTTGTGGCTAACCAAAGTTGCTGGAATGTAAATTATTACTATAGTTGCTCTCTACCGTTCCTCTTTTAAATGAATGAACACCAATCACACAGCAATAATACACAAGAATATTAACTAACCATTAAAACTAGTGAACGATATGATGCGAAATCAAAACCTCTACGCAAAGAATAGAAGCAAAATTGCATATTGCAACACACATTGAGTTAACTCTGCGAACTATTGACTTTAATTAGATTGCTAGTTTAAACGACATCCTATTGACCAATATGTTCATATTAGGAACTTTATTTCATCGTTGTCTTCCACAAATTATTTTATCTAATTATTAACTTTATTTTATGTTTATTTTCCTTTTATCTTTGCACGGTCCTGCTAAGTGCTTAATATTACTAAAGTGTCTGCTAATTAAAAAATTAGTAGACCCTATTACTATTCAAATTATACAATAATTACTTCTACTATAATTCATAACAACTAGAATGCCTCGTATATCAAGGAAGTCATGCAATATTCACAACACGTGAACAATTGGCTCAGTACTTTGATTATTTATATGCTAATATAAATAATCAAGGGATAAAGCCGAATACTGGCATTCAACTCAACGTAAAAATCGCTTCCGGTCGGGAATCGAACCCGGACCGCTGGCCATAAAAGCGAGTATAATATGGGACAACATCCAGACAAAGGTCTTCAGGTCTCGAACTAGGCAAAGCCTGTGCTATGGTAACCTGATGACTGATATACATACTTATATATATAATAAACACCCAGGCACAGGTCAAACGGACATGTTCATGCACACAAATGTTTAACCTGTCCGGGGATCGAACCCGGGACTAACGGCGCAGAAGGCAGAGTACCAGCTACCAACTGCGCCAACCGGACAGCCAAATTATGTTAATCACTAAGTCACGGCGGTCGTCAATGGCTACTCTTATTTTACTACTCATATGACATAGTTCAACAATGGCGATTTCTCGCGAAGAACTTGAACATTAAATAGTCGAGCGCACAAGGTCAACAGGGCACCGAGGCATGCTTTCTACCTCGTGTGCCCACTGCCCAGTGCCCACGCCCAACCGTGGGAACCGTTGAAAGTGACATGTTTGCTTAACTAATATACTTACTTGTTAAGATGTGTGAAGTCATTTTAAAAAAGTTTTTTGCAACTGACTGTACTAGTACTTACGTGGTGTACAGTCAGTTTATTATTCATTTATCTAATAAAACATAACAGACAGACCGCCAAACTAGCTTATCGTTCTAATTGTAACGTTAAGCATGAAAGAGTTAAAACCAAAAGCAAGCAATGACGGCGATATTTGACAGCATTGAAACAGTGAACTTTCATGCTAAATATTACATAAATTATCTACATAATCCAATAATTAATATCTCACTCGCGTTCCGGATTCATCCCATAGTGATAGATGAGCGTTAAGTGTATATAGTAATCCTAAATTTAAATATACATATATACATTTTATTTAATAAAACGCAAGGTTATTAAATTCAATCATCTCACTCTACTAGCTGTTATCCTTAATAACCGAAATATTTTAGAATTCACTAGCATTAATCCGCGGCTTATCCAAAACCAGTTAGCCGTTTAGCATTTTATTAGGTTTTATTTTGTTAGGCTAATGGAGTAATAAAAATCGAATTAAAATAACTTCAGACACGAGTTTTGAGGTAAATCCCAAGTAAGAAGTCAAGTTCAATCAAATCTAAGACCGCAAAATGGCCGCGACCTACTTGTACTGCGCATCTATTATGATTGCTGGTTTTAATAGGTTATTTTCATAAACTTTTAATACATTCCATACATGTACGTAATGCATCAAGTCGTCATGCATACAGCGTAATTAAGAAGACTTGTAGAAAAAACACATGAACGACTCATTTAATTTCTTGATGCAGTTCACCGAATGTGAACGAAACTATAGTTGGACCTTTACAACAATCAGGTACAAGTAAAAATCCGTCTTCTTCAACAATATGAATCAAACCCGCGTTAGTTTTCTAAAACATAAAAAAAAATTATAAAAATAATTAATTTCACCAAATTACGAATAACATTTATTATAATAAACAAAAACGCCACAAATTGTATTTGTAATAAAATTTATTAAATAAATTATATTACATAAGCGAACTAAATATAATGCAATGCTTTCTTTTTTATCAGCAACACGTATGCATTTTTATCTTGTGTCCCAAACCTGGCTGAACCCACATTGATAACGCTCTTCTACGAGACAGTTCAGCGACCTCCTGTGACGAAATAATGAACCATATTCTTGAGAGAGATACTCGCTAGAAAGTAACGAACGAGTTCAATTCGTCAGGTGCCTTTCTTTGTTATTTTGATTTATTACAAACATAATAATTATTATTCCTCATTCAGTCCTATTCAATCAAAATATTAATTTTCCGATCTAAAAAATATCCGAAATTTGAAAAACTCCATCCCTCCTTCTTTAAAATATTTTGGCAGAAAGGAAACCAACAAATGTATTTAAGTATTTTTAAAGCAAAAAAACTATTAAAATACTCGTTAGTTAAGGGATAAGCAGAACAACAGGTTAGTTTTCGTTGCTTCCTAGTAGTGCTAGTTGGTCTCGTAAAAATAACAAAATCGCTGCACTGAGTTAAATTTATCAGTAAAAATATCTGAAATAAATGTACAGGCAATTGAATTCAGTTGGTACTATAAAAATATTACATCTAGAAAGCTATTGTTTTCAGTCGTTTCTTCATTTATTTATATATTTATAAAATAAACTTAATATATATATATATAATAAAGATTATATTAAATTATTTTTATATTAGAGTCCGAATCATTTTTACAGTTTAGTTTCCTTTGAAGTTACTTTGTGTATTAGAATTATATAATTAAGTCCTGTATAATATTAAATTTGAAATAGTATAATATTGAACTTGTTAATAATATATTAATAAAAACTCTAAATTAATATATACTTATGTAACTTATCTAAGTTATAACAAGTAAAGCTGACAGGAAGTATTTTACAGCTGTGATTACTGGCACGCATTGTTCTATACAATACAATAATCTTGTTAATAAAACCTATTGTTAATTACAATAATATTAACTTAACTCGATAATGGACGTGTTTAAGTTTTTACTTAACATCCACTTGTATGGTCCTTTGTCTAATTATGTAAGACTAGCTAGGATCTCTAATTCTGTATAACCTCTGTTACTCAGTAATAATGTAGCTTATTTACCCGCAATGAAAATGAAATTTTTGAAAATCGTTTCAGTAGATTTTAAGTTTATTCGTTACACACAAAAATATAAATCATACCTCCTTATAAAATTACACTTGAGCTGTCAACTGCGGAACATGGCGGAGGAGATGAATCATATTACGTAAAAAAAAAAATTGACAGATAAATTTTTTTCATTGAATTTTCCGAAATTTTAATATCCTATAGCACTCTCCGGATCTTTAAATATCTCTGTGAAAAATATCAAGTCGATCTGATGCTCGGTTATTGAGGAGAAGACGAACAAACAAACCAACAAACACACTTTCGCATGTATAATAAGTCTGGGATAGTATAGATGTATGTTATTTAAAAAAAAGCGGTTACCAACTTCATTACACTAGGTGCTGATATATTTTTTTTAATTATTTCATTTTAAAAGCAAACCTCTGTAAGTTTGAATAAATTTAAATGATACTACTTGAGTAAATAAATACCCTTGTAAAAATTTTTTTTAAATATGTCCACCCGTCTCTTACATATCAGGTAAAGAACATGAAAAAAAAATACAGTCGCTTTGAGTACTTTCTCCTTTTTTGGAAAGTCGACAAAAATATTGAAGAACAATTTTTTTTTTTGTAAAATTCAAAATTAGTCCTGAATATGTGTATGACCACCCTGTATTATCCAGAAAAAACTTAACGCATAGAAGCCCTGAAATGTTAAACAGGAGCTTGTAAGACACAAATAAAACAATAGTTGAACACCTATCGATGTTGCAACCTTGTCAACAAATGCAATTAGCACACAATCCAACTGCGTTAGATAATGCAAATACAAGCAGTAATACTTCGTCATTGCTACGAGTACTTACTATCACAAGAACAGTTTTAAACAGAAGCATTTTTATAAAACAACCAAAAGTTCCTAAAAGAAAACGCTTTTAGCGATAAGTCAGCGTTTAGAAATTTAGAATAATTCCATTTTTTATTTTTTGTAACAGAAGTTTTTCTTAATATGCTTGTTGCGTAGATATATTTTATAATTGACTTATATTCTGCTCAATTAAAAATGTGTGATAAATTTACGTATTTGCTATCAATAAAACTTAGCCATTTATTTAAAAATATATAGAGAAACTTTTGCCAATAAAAAAATAAAAATCTGAAAAAAAATTATATCCGTGTGGGTTAAGACTTAAGACTGCTGCCAAATTCCCGCGTTGAATTTCCACAGAAATCCTTTGAGCAAGGAATGAGATATTAAGCTTGTGTAATAAACAATGAGTCCTAAACAAAGTTATCTGAAGATTTCAATTATTAAACTTGTTGACCGATTTTGATGAAGCGTATCAGATACCACATAACGGGTCGAATTGAAAACCTTTACTATTTAGTCATTTCATTTTCAAAAAAGTTAATAGCTTTGAAACTTGCTCATCAAAAATTAAATATCGCTGTAAAGACATCTATTTGACACAATGGGACAACAGCCGCTAAACCTGTGTCAATTGTTCCATGGGACAAGTAGGATAGAGCATTATGTTGTATCTTGTTAAATTAAAAGCATAGTAATAAAGACAAGGGGCCCTTTTTGGCATCACTCGTAGGAATACAAGATTCACTTTCGAAAAAAATCACGGGTGAATTCAATTTCTTATCAAATTCAAATATAACTTTATTGTACACCAATAACTAAATAAATATACATACATCTCAAAAAACAATGGCCGTACTTTAAGCGGCCTTATCGCCTAAAGCGATTTCTTCCAGGCAACCTTTGGATGTATCGGAAAAGATGAGAAAAATCGCGTCGGTGATGTACCAATAAATAGTAACAAAATATAAACCATAACCATTGCACTTGTAGTTCGTAAGACGTCATTAGCGAGTGATGAATTAATTCGAACGTTACAAAATAGAGCCCAAGGATTAATTACATCAAAGCAGCAAACAGAACATGTCAAGTTGACAGCTTCCATCAGCCGGAACTTTAATAGTTACATTGTCATTGCTAATATTTTAATAATTTCATTTGCATACAAAATATGTAACGCGCTTGGCTCTGAATATTAAATTAAATTTACATACGGCATTATGTTATGTCATTTGTAACTACTACTAAATCTAATAGTGACGAATTTTTTTTTGGCCTAAGTCTCTTGGCAGAAAAATAATTGAAATGTTTAATTTGGCATGCTTCTTAGCGATTTTATAAAAACTGCTTGTACATAATTTTACCCATTCCTTTGCCGTGGTAACATTGGGTTGCAAAATTTTTATTAATGCTGTTCAAACGTAATTTTACCCATTCCTTTGCCGTTTTATTAGGTTAATATTTTTTTTTGTCATAGTACCAATAGAAATAGTTGATTTTGACCCCTTTTTAAAATTCTGTATTTTTTATTAGTTAACAACACTTTCGTATCTACCATATCCGTTTCTAACCTGAATCTACAGAGTGCACAATAACTGTAACACCGTTAAAAAAATTATATTTGTCATGGAACTACGACAAAGGAATAATTTTACCTATATATAAACTAGTAACTCCTGACTGACTGATGTTAGCTAGGAATCAACGTAGAGCCTTAACCGCTAAATCTAGAGACATGACATATTAATATGGAGAGAGTATTCTTTGTAGGGTGTGGGCGTGAACAGAGTTTTTTTTTTTGAAAATTCAACTTCTGAGACGATCAAATTGGGGTTAATAATTTGAAATTTCTTTCTTTTCGATTTTTTCTTTCGTCGCGTGCAGTTATTTTTTTGTATTAACTCGTACCAAGCTATTATAATATTCTACAGAGGTAGACCGGTGACGCTCTAACTTTATAGCTAAAAAAATTGGGCTTCGCTTCTATCGGATTTATAAAACGTACGCTTTGAATTCTAAGACAATTAGCAAAGCGTCCCAGTTATAATTCATCTTGAAACGTCCTCAGTCCTCCATGCATTCTATGACTTTTAAATTTGACTGTCGTTACTTCCTCTAAATTTCGAATAATGATCAAAATAAAATCCCTAACTAAAGCTAAACTTAGACGTAACTTAAAATCCATGCAAAAAATGGCGGCATCTGTTATCTTCATAAGCATCAAGTTGGTATTGCATTCGGTACTGACACGCGTAGGTATGTTGAAGCTCACATCAAGGCAGTACGCGGTGCCTTACCGGGAATAAAATACCGGGTGTAATTACACCGGTATCATTACGAAAATGCCGGGTAAGATAAAAAAGGAATAAAAAACAGGTAAACGTAACTTTGATGCTGTGAAAACGTAACGCTTCGTTAATAGCTGTCTTATTAGATACCTTGATTGTGTTGTCGATAATTTGAGCTATTTTACTTTTTAAATATGGTGTCATATTATTAACACGTTTGTCAGCGTCAAGTTTAAGGTCGGTGATGTGATGGCAGGGATCTGGCCACTCAATAAACACATAAAACATTGCGGCAGGTCAGCAAGAGCTTCTGCTATAGGCTGCCTAATAATGGGACCGAATGATGCCAACGTTGGCGTGGGCGGCTAAGGGTGCCGAGAGAAGCTGCCATATACACTTTTCCCTGTATCTTAGTTTTTGAGTTTCCTTACTCTGAAAACTCAATTAATTATTTCGATATGGGGTCAAGTGGTTTTATTTTGGTATCCCCTCAGAGAATCGGGGTACGAAGCTTGCTAAAAATAATGAGCCAGCATATTAATAGTTTAAAAATAATTGTGCCGTACAATCAAACAATAAATAGGTAAATCATAAATCAATCAACCAAACAATACGCGCTCACGTATTATATAAGACAATTCTTTATTGAAAACCAGCTTACGAGAAAAAAATACAAACAACATGCTGGACATATATCCAATGGCGGCCTTATCGCTTAAAGCCATCTCTTCCAGGATTGTTCTTCTTTTATTAACAGTATATTTCATTCCAACAAGGTTCACATAATGACCTACTCATGCGCAGTTGAATCAACTGTATAAGTTATAGGTATCTCTTCACCACTTTAATAACTCTAAATATTTAACTTACAAATATAGTAAAGTAGTTAGAGTCAATGAATAGTAATATATAACAAACACTGACGGCATTGAGTCCCAAACGTACATCACGAACGCGAGTACAACCTTCTGAGAAGGTCGGAATATATAGGAAGAGTTTCCGATACGGTTAATATATATTATTTGAATGATACCTTCACGGTAATAAAGAGGTGTTATTTATTTATACTTAAACTAATTAACGAACAAAAATACATGCAAAAATAATAATCGATAAAAATACAATTCATTGCCATTTAGGGAATTCCCGCAGTTGGATTCCCTGGGTTTGCGGGAACTAGTTCTCTTCAGGGGTGCAAGTAATTTGTAAATACACATGATTGCTGATGCTTGTGTCACATTAACATAAGAGTAATATTGTAGAGTGTCTTTGAAAGTGCGTAGTGAGGGTGTGTGCTCATGTGTTAACATAAAGTTGCATTATATTGAGAGACATCGTTTAGCACGAGTTATGCTTTGTAAAAAAGGTTTTGTAAAAAGTAGAAGGGAAAGTTTAAAGAATGCTGGCTGCATTGCCACCTTCAATGGTAATGCTAATTATTTGACCAAAATAAAAGCTCTATTATATAAATTTTATATATATTTTTTAGCTATACATGGTTATTGCCTAGACGTGTACTAAGCCGTAAGAAGTCACTATACATACACACCGTAATGAACAACTTTCACCATGGGACCACCTCTGAACTTCGAACTTACTGAAATTCAAGAAATCAGCTATTTCATACATTTTGTCGACTATTTTTTTGTATGGGACTGACGGAGCTGATTTTTTTGTCTGGATTTCAGAGTAGGTCTCATAATGAAATTTGTTCGTAACGATAAGTGTATTTACCCCTTTTCCGTTTAGTGCACCCTAACCCGATATGTTTATACATTTATTTATTATTATTATTTTCACCTGTATATTTTGATAAGTATTTTGTAAAAGGTATGGTAAACTTTCTTAACCCAATTTTTGGCAATTTTTAAGTTATACACAAAAAACCATTTGCATACGAATGTTTCCTAATTGTAATCGAATCTACTCGTACAATCATTACGACGTCGGACGCACCCACTATGCCAGGTAAGGATGTTAGGCCTAAAACATACTATGTTACTTGATATCTTTATGTTTGTTCTTTCCTTTATTTTGGGCTAATGAGGCTAATGAGTATAGCTTTCGTTTTTTGCCTACATTATACAATACTACACTAATATTAAATACGTGACTGTTTGTTTGTAAGAATGTGTTGATGTTTGTTTGTTACACATTCAAGCAAAAACTGGTAAATTGATTTGAATGAAATTTGATACGTAGATAGCTTCGACCCTTTATTAACATACAGGCTACTTTTTATCGTGTATTAGCTGTCCCGGCGAACTTCGTACCGCCTATCAGTTATTTATGTTTCTCACCTTTTAAACCTTCCCTGGAGTATGACACCACCGTAGCAGCGTTGGAGCCGATTTTCACTTACTACCCGACTGCGAAAGAAGGAGGATTATGTTTTTCGAGTGTATGTATGTATATTTCTTTGGCACGCCCTAGAGCCTAATCGGCTTGTCGCATTTTTTTGTGAGTGGTGTCAATAGATTCGTCTTAGTCGAGCGAGTGACACTATGTTAATCAAAATTTAAAAAAAAAACAATTTAAGGATTATACACAGGTTTAACGATTTAGCAGTCTAATTTTTTAAATTTAAAATACCTATTTGACTCTTGTCTCATAAAATTTTTGTTCTTGTTACAGATTTCCTGATGTTACTTGGTACATGATAGAGGTAAATAGTTTTTTTACGTTATATAAATATTGCTAGCTGCCACCCGCGGCGTTACTTGATAAATATGAATATTAAAAAGTTTAAAACTTTGACTTCCATTTGAACCCTTCAAAAGACTTCGAAGAAGACCATCTGTCCTTTTTGAAATTGACATTGATTCTAAATGGCACTTTTAAGAATCTAAAGAGTCGGTCACCCATTTTTTTTCTAATCGAGTTAAAGTGGACGGAATTGCTTTGCTTTACTTACTATATAACTTACACCTTAAAAGCCTTTCAAATTTATAATGTGCTTAATTCAAGCAAAAGTAACACCTATTTTCCAAGGTTGATTCTAACTCGTTTTATGACGTTTCATCCTAAATGAAAAAAAAAAGAAAATTCAACTCATTCTAAATCCTTATTCTTAACTGATTGTACTGAAATATATTAAATCAAGAGCCAACGTTATATCTACTTACTTTAATTCTTTTAATTCCGTTATTTTATTTTTAGTTACTCGCAGCCGCAATTAAACATTATTCCTGTATGAATTACAATAAGAAATATGTATTATCCTTTAAATAACATTCGTTACAGGCAACGTCTTGTTACATTTGAATTATTAATTACTTAAAAACAATTAAACTTAAAAAATCTATTTAAATTCTTTTATAGTTCTGATAATAAATACTTATTTTATTATATATTTACATTGTGATTAATTTATTTTGTAATGGTTATTCGTTACACAAGAACGATGATTCCAGTTTAATTTACATATAATATATCCCAACAAACAGATTAAATACATAATATATATTCGTTCCCTTGTGAGGACAAATTGAGGTGGCAAACAGGAATAAACCAATAGTACTAAGAATTTCAACGAGCTACCGTTTTGTACTACATAGTTTCATAGCGGGAAATAAATACATTTAAAAAGTATGCTATTTAAAGATAAATACATTTTATTTATAGAATATACGATTGCAATTTAATTTTGTTATTTTCTGAACGTATAAAATAAGTAGTTAAGAGCACGACGAAACAAGCCTGTGTAGAGGTTCCGTCGCGATTATTTGTATAAAATATCAGCTCTGTTAGCTTTAACTTGTGGACTCTAGACGTAAATAAGCTACGAGTATCTTAGTTTAGCTTAGCTCAATTATTTGACGCAGGTTTTTATACTTGAGAAACATCAAGTGTTTAGAAGCGAGTTCGAAAAGACCCTACTGCTAAATCTTTAAACTTTTGTATCATCCTCAATTTCTTTTTTTTTTTCAACTTTGATGTAAGTACCCAGTGTCACTCTCACGACAGACGAATCCTTTAGCACCACTTACATCAAAATACTAGTACAAAAGCCGTTTGAGCTCTAAGGCGTGTCAAATAAATATACATACATACATACATAGACTCGAAAAACATAACCCTCCTTCTTTTGCAGTCGGGTAAAAAAGTGCGTCTGTGAAATCAACTTAGTTTTGTTTTAGGTCTACTGCTGGCATTATAGTCTAGACTGTGATACTAAAATCTACAAGAATCTATTAGATTAACAAACGCTTGAGGGATTCCTACTTCCCATATTACCACGGAACTCTAAAAATCAAGCGGCATTCTTGAGCTAAAACGGCTACTACACGCATTTCTCGGCGCGACCGACACAAGGCTGGCCGAGCTAGTTACAGGCCATATATGGCCTAAACGTGGCCATATATGGCCTGAAAATGGCCTTAATTGCTAGCTCACGCTTCCTGTTCGCTCGCAAGTTAGACAAAAGACGCATATTGTTCAAATAAGTTAACGCCATATGGTCACAATTAATTTGTAAAATAAAATTATGGCGCGTTACAATATAAATATAATTGTGTGTTCATAAAATTATAATTCAGCAAGAATTGCTGCAGTGCGAGTAAGAGCTATCTTTTGACATCGAAAAGGGAAACTGCTCGCTGCTTGTCTAATTTTGCTCAGTTGTATTTATGACGTCACAGTTTTTTTTTTGAATTAAACAATAAACGACAGCATAACTTTTTAGGCATTTGATCAGTTCCTAAGCAGTCACTCTTATAAAGAATTATCGCTCACCCTGCTATTATTAGCAATTTGTTCTGTTCTGCCTTTTGTTTTATTTTAAAGTCTATGTAACAAGCAGCAGGGTATTCCAGAGATAAAAAAGCCATATCTTTTTAGATAAAACTCATAAAACACAAGAACACTTTTACAGAAGTACACAAGAAATCATAATACAGGCTCTAACGAGGCGTACTCGTAGTGTAAGGCACAGTAACCAAGAAACTAACTAACTACGGCATCTTTAAAAGTGACAAATCTTTCGATATTGTATTAGCTAAATTCTGGGGAATGTGCCATAGAATTATAATTTAATCCCCCATCGCCTTTCCATCCTCGGATAAGTAAAAATACAGTCAGACCCCTTCCGCAATTACTAATGTTTCTATACAAACTCGCATAAAACGCTTAGCGTCTAGTTTTACTGTGCGAACTGTCAGATTGTGGAACTTGTTGCTGGCTTCTCTTTTTCCTGATTGCTAAGATCTAAGTATTTTCAAGTCACGGTTTCTTTTAGGCAAGTGTGCTCCATCTTGGCCGCATCGTCGCTTTACATAATGCAAGCCTAGCTGCTATAAAAATAATTAAACAAACCATAACGAATTGTTTCAATCTTGGCTAAAAAATAATTTTAGCACCTTACTGAAAACACAATATAGTTCGGGGCCTGAAGACTTTTGTGTGGAACTTGTCCAACGTTATATATATTATATATTTATATTGCTATATTGAAATAAACTTATTCTGCCGAACAGATAATTATTTTAAAGCAATGTAATACCAAATCTACTGTTTTGTAATTAATAATACCTTGATAATCTTAAATCAATCCTAAAAATACTTACTTTAAGATCTATTTTACAATAAAAATAACTTACCATTTGTTCGTATACCTAATAGATATATTCTATCATAGACCCATCCAACGAGATTATCTACCTTTAATTTACAAGTCATAGGAAATTCGAACTGTTCGTATGTATACAAGCACCTCTACCTACGTCACTGGTGACTCACACGAACTTTGGTCACAAGTGCCAACTTTGGTCACAAGTACCATAGTTCGTGTGCCATAGCGAGGGACAAAGGGACGGAGCTACCATAGCCGCGGCGAAGACGACCTATTGTTCATATTTATAGGGTCACAGGGCTGCCCCGCGCTATAAAGAAAGGCAGAATTTTTTTTTGTTACTGCTGACCCAGCGTACTTCGTACCGACTAACAGATATATATGTTTAAACCTTAAACAAATAAAAACATCTAAATCGACCAGCCGTTCTCGATTTTTAGCGAGACAAACGAACAGTAATTGATTTTTATATATGATTCTATATGATTTTCTATCATTATCATCAATAACTTTTACTTACTTCTGAGTAAAGGTCTCGTTTTTCACAAGTATAATATATAGCAGAATAAGTTTTCTGACAATAACAGGCAATTCTATTTGTACCTACTTGTATTCTCATATCACTAAAATATCAAAATTTATTAATAAAATTAATTCAGTGATTAATTTAAATTGTCATTGAAATTTTACTAAAATCGGTATTTTTTTTATTCAGTACTTTGAATTAAATTGAAATGCATTTAGAGTTCCGTACCTATTATTAAAGCTTTACTGTCCGTCCGTCTATCAGTCCAGCTATATCTTATGGCCCATGAGAGCTTGCAATTATCACAGATGACATATTTCAGTTGCCGCTGTAACAACAAATTCTGCTAACAGAATAAATAAATATTTAAGAACTATACAATAAACGTGATTTTGTGCCGTTTTTTGCTTTTTTATTAATAACTGCAATAGATAGAAACTTCAATAGAAAATTAATGTCCGAATCACATTGGCCAAAAAAAAACAGTATCTGAAGGTTTTATTTAAATCAAGAGCCATTGACAGCCCTATGGAGCGGAAACCTCATGTCCGTGGAAGCCAGAGCGTTACCACTACCACGATTTGCAATCAAAAAACTTACACTGTCTTACCGAAGTCGATAATAATTCCGGAGTAACCGAACATGAAATAGTTTTCAAATTAAACACGTGCTATGATTTAAAGTGACTGACTGAACATATCACAAATAATTCACAAACTTTGTTAACATTAAATAATTTTCTTGTCTTACGCACAATAGCTTTCATTGCACCCTACGTAACGGTCCCTAACAAGTACTTAGAAGTGAGTTCGAAAAAACCCGATTGCTAAATCGTTAAACCTGTGTATCATCCCTATCTTTTTTTTAATTTTGATGTACCCAGTTCATTCTCACAACTAAGACGAATTTATTGACACCACTCGCATATAAATACGACAAGCCGTTTAGACACTAGGGCGTGATAAAGAAATATACATACACATATATATAAATATATAAAACATACATACGCTCGAAAAACATAACCCTCCTTCTTTCGCAGTCTGTTTAAAAACGGAAAGTTTAGTTGAAAATGAAAAATTATACGTCAAAACCATAATAATATATTTTATTACTCGTTATAAAGGTGAAGACACGAATCGAAGATGTTTGTTAAACGTCCGTCCGTCACAAAAAATGACAACAACATGTTGTTGTCATTTTTTGTGTCCACAAAATTGTTATCTTCGCTAGGTCAACAGTTCGTAGAACTACCAGTCTTTATTGCGGTCGATATCGAGTAGGATCTATTAGGACTCATGGTAATGGTTCTGCGCGTGAGTGGATCGATGGGGCACGGGTGCCACATCATTAGTTAGTACTCGCGAGGCGTACTCAGACGGAAGTTGCTGCCTAATTAATTAGTAATTCGTCACTAACTACTTGATTTTGATGCTTAATTTATATTTGTTTACTAGCTTTTACATGCGGGTTCGCTTGCATTGTGTTTGGATTCCCGGGTAAAAGTAGTGGTAGCCTATGGCACTGTCCGGACCACGAACTATCTTTGTTCAAAATGTCAAATCTATCACTCCAATGCTGAGAAGAAGGACAAACAAACTAACACACTTCGCATCTATAGGATGTAGGGATTAAGAATATTTGCGATTGACAAAAAACTTGCCTGATGTAAGGTGATGGTGCGGTCTAAGACAAAATTCTGCTAGCTTAGAATAAACTGAGGGACTCTAAAAGACCCTGATTATATCTGTTGGATGATTAAGAATTAATTTTACAATCAACGCAAAACTAAAAATTACCGTATTAAAAAAACAAACTACTTGTATGTAACCTACTTACATCTCCATCCTTACATCCTAGGCCACAACGTCGCTTTACATCAAATGACTTGCGGTCAAGCGCAAGCTTATTTATTGTCTAAAAAACCCTAATGCTATTCAGAGCTGTAACTATTACCAAGCGATTACGATTGCGAATGCTCTTACAAGATAAAGCTCTTGTAAAGGCATTCACATAACTACGATATATACATACAATATACCTACTTCATGTACAGAACACGGTGCTGTGGGAAATTGAAGTAATATAAATGTTTACAAGTTCCGAAATCTTTGGATAGACAGCGTCTAATCAAGTCTTTATAAAGTTGTAGGTAAATGTTGAACTAAATTTTTGACTTACTGACTTATTCGGACACTAGTGATATTTTTTACTCGTATTCATTGATAGTTTGGAGTAAATTGAAACGAAATTTTATGTTATACCCGCCGAACTTCGTACCGCCTAATAGTTATTCATGTTTCTCACCTTTTAAACCTTCCCTGGAGTACGACAAACATTCCAAGACCAAAATCAGCTAAATCGATCCAGCCGTTCCCGAGTTTTAGCGAGACTAACGAACAGCAATTGATTTTTATATATAAGATTAGATTGTCAGAAAAAACTTATGTTAAGAAAAGAAATGGGAAGCGTTTTCTCGTTATATTTTTGTTAATTTATTCGTTATCTTATACCTTATTTGTGTTTCTATGATCTCAGCAGCGTTATTTTAATCTTTTTAACAATTTGTACAGCCGAGCCCACTCCATTAAACAAAAGCTTCGGTTTTTCACTTGACTCATTAACTTTATCAGTACTCTTTTTAAAGGAAACGTTATATTTGCCACTTATGGTGGGTTTTACCCAGTAAATAACCTATTAGTTATGCAGTTTTTCTAGAGTAATTATCCTAAAATACGTTTTC
This sequence comes from Ligdia adustata, assembly GCA_947049295.1. Taxonomy (NCBI): domain Eukaryota; kingdom Metazoa; phylum Arthropoda; class Insecta; order Lepidoptera; family Geometridae; genus Ligdia; species Ligdia adustata. The sequence goes on from OX346231.1 coordinate 12,211,082, forward strand.
AGCTAATACAAATAAATAAATTGTGACTAATATTTTTTCGGCTTCAAAAGAAGTTCTTAATTTGTCAAAATATTTTTTTACCTATTTCCCCAATTTCTCAGAGTTTTCAATTGGGTAGGCGCCTGTACAAGTTTTTCCAGTTATTATAAACAAAACAAAATTCAAACCAAAACACATCAAGCGATTTTGTGCTAATACTTTACTTTACTTTACTTTACTTTATATACATATATCTAAGCTAATTAAAATATTTTCACATAAATAGGGTTTCATATATAACATATCTTTCGAAGAGTTAAAAACCTTTTTGGAAATTCGTTAAAACATAACATTTGACTGGCCGGTTGGCGCAGTTAGTAGCAAACCTGCCTTCTGCGCCGCTGGTCCCGGGTTCGATCGCCGGATAGGACAAACATTTGTGTGTATGAACATGTATGTTTGACCTGTGTTTGGGTGTTTATCATATAAGTATGTATATCAGTCATTAGGTTACCATAGTACAGGCTTTGCCTAGTTAGGGACCTGAAGACCTTTGTGTGGGATATTTAATTTTTTTAAGCTCCAATGGAGAACAATGGTTGAAGTTCACTAGTCAATAAGTATGGTATTTATGTAAACGATGCTACAAGCTATGTATTCATGTAATCTAGACTCGTTGATCTATTCGTTATATAAGCGACTGGTATGTAATTGAAGGTCGCACGGTCTCGTCGCCTTTACTGCTTCACCGTACTCAATGACATTATAGATTCCAACGAATTTTATTACGTGGATTATTGACTTCACTATTTTGCTTTTAATTGAATTTAATATAAAGTATGGTGCTCAATTTCATAGGGTTTTTTACGTGTATTTCACGATGTCTAGTCTTGTACATTTTATATCATACTAATATTCTGAGGTGTATGTTTGTACGTGCGTGTTTTGTTTGTTCATCTTTCACGCTCAAACGGCTTAACGGATTTTTATGAAATTTGGCACGATGATAGTTTATACTTTGGATTAACACATATGCTATCTTTTCCCGGAAAATTGAAGTGTTCCTATGGGATGATCAGATATCTACTGCGGGAAACCTAGTAATATATATTATTTTTCGGGATCAAATAGAGTCCGCTGATTTCCGCCTTAAGTTTTACTTGCATTACGTGGATTTTACACTGATTGTTGTTGTTACTAAACCACTTCGAAAACACACAACAGGAGGTTCATTTGGTTTCATTTTTTGTATTGCCGGGGCAAGCAGTTAGCATCACGAAATTCTCCTTCACCGTAAGAGCAAGGCTGCTTAGCTAACACCACCTTGAAATGCGTCTTACAGTTAAAATCGACCAAGTGCCAGTCGGACTGGCGCATTGGGAGTACCGTACCATTTTTTATCAATATAAAATTGGTTCTAGTTTCTGCCCTGTTGTCGTTATTAATATCGAGGAAAAATAGCATAAATGGCTGTTCTACGGGAAACCCCCTTATTTTTTTTATTTAATGTTTTTTTCAAAAGTGAATACGTAACTTAATATTCGAAGGCGATTTCTTCTAACTGTTGCTATTATTAATATCGAACAATATACGCCAAAAAAACAGGCCGTACCTTAAGGGTCCCGCTATTACCTTTTAATAACTGGACCCTAAACCGTCATAAACAAAAAAGTTTAATCTTTCTCCGAGCACTTGAATGAACCGTTCAAGATATCAATTTCTCCAGCCCACGAGATCCCGCCGCGGACGGACGGACAGACGGACAGACGTATCGCGTATCAGCGTTAATGTATCGGTCATCGCTCTGGGATATGGTTCGTTGAAACAAACTGCAGGATTACCGTGTTAGATTATACTTACTTACTTACTGTTTGAGATATCAAGAAATTAACATGCTAGTCATTTTCTTAAAGGCCAGTAAATAACACTTAAAAATAAGACAACTAATTAATCATCATCATCAGCCGTAAGATGTCCACTGCTGAACATAGGCCTCCCCCTTAGAACGCCATTCCGAAAGACAAGCTTCCAATTGCAGCCACTGGTTACTTGTGACTTTTATATAACCAATTAATACAATCGATTTTTTTTTGTAAAGCATCAATATGCCTAAACTATTTTGATTTAAAAACCTAAATATTGTACTGATTTTCATTAAACATATATTGTTATGGGCTATTTCTGAATTTCTAAACATTAGAAAGGGATAATCAACATTGATTTTGAAAAGTATTTACAATACTTTAGTACGTTCTATAAAATTGATAAACTCCTCTTTTTTGAAGTCTTTTACGAACATCTGTTATGTACAGAAATTATACTTATACATACTTAATTATTTTTTATTTTTTAATATTGATATACCCAGTATCACTCTCACGACTAAGACGAATCCACTCACATCAGATTACGACAAGCCGATTAGGCTCTAGGGCGTGCCAAAGAAAAATACATACAAACACTCGAAAAACATAACCCTCCTTCTTTCGTATTACCGCGCTGACTGTTAGCCAAGTACCTTACTATTTAACTTTCCAAAATATTCACAAGTAAGTAAAAACATAAAATATTCAATATTATTCATAAGTCCAAGACAAGCATGCACAAAGGCATTGTTGCTTTGTCTCTGGATCCCAGCGTGAGTCGACAGTGAAAGTGCCCTATGACCTGAGTATATGCTTTAAAGGGCTCTTTCTAGTACTTAAAGGTACCTAGGTCTACCTAGCTCAGGTTTACTCGCGATTATGCCCTTCTTTGAGGCGAAATTGTTGTTTCACTGAGTGAATCTGAGACAGAATTCTTTTGCAAATTTAGAAAGATTATATCTAGGTTTTTATAAATATAGGTGTTAAAAATAATGCAAATAGAGTTAAAACGTGTAAGCAGGGTAATTAAAAAAGACAATGACAATTGATAAAGTGATGCTTATGCAACGTGTAATATAAAGGTGTGACAATACCTAAAGGTGTTAGTCTACCAATCATGTTGAACCCTCCGTAGAAGAAAATTTTACATAATTCGAGTAAAAATATTAAGTCCTCCATAAAAAATTGGTCTTGTGATCGGTCAAGTTGTATGGAGGACGCAATAATTTTTTCTCGATATTTGCATAATTTTGGGTAACAATGGGTTCACTGTGATGGGATAACACCCTTGAGTATTGACAGACCTTTCTGTTATAGATTGTATATAAGTACCAAAACTTGATATTAAGCTGTTCAACTTATTTTTGTTTTGAAGATTTAACTTTATACCTATTTAATTTGTGATTTGAGATTAGCGTGGCAAGTATTCGTCGGAGTGAGACATAGATTCAAAGTGTGTCGTGGAAAGTACATAAGAACCTTTAAAAAACGTATTTAGGTATATGTTTAGCTCTGATTGTTGTGTTATTTTAAGAATAAACATTTATCTGGGTCTATTAATAAATAGGTATGTAGTCCCAGATCGATGTCTAGAGCGAAAGCGAAACATATATATTTTGTTAAGTTTTTTTAAGGTATTTTTGTATTTTCTATAATCCCAACAAATAATAGAAAAAAAAGATAAATCGACAGTTATTTCGATTTATAAACGTAACTACTAAACCGATATATACGAGACCAACTAATAAACATTCCCTTTTGAACAAAACCAAATAAATAATCGAATCTGTCGAAGCGTTTTAAAAAACTCGAAGATCGGAATAAAACAAGATTCCGACAAATTGAGAACCAACGTTTTTTGATCTCTTTCTAAAGTGGTAGATTTTTAACAGATCTTGTGTTTTTCCTGCCTGTCACTTTAAAACTATCGCAGGGTGCCAAACAGGAAAAAATAATCCCTTACTGTCACCTTTTTTATTCATAGAGGGACAACGAGGTATTTGTATTCCTGTTTGTCCCCTTGTTTTGATTTGTCCCCTACAAATTAAGGTGACAAACAATAATAAATCTGTTTTTCTTTTAATATTTTTTTTCCATTATCTACGTCTGCATTACTTAGTCGTATGAAACACTAAGTGCAGGTACATTTCCGTATTAAAGTTAATAAATGAGAAGCATGCGTCAATGACGGCGGTAAGGGCAAGCCAGTGGTCCCGTCGACCTGACCAAAACGGGCAGACCTCGGCCGGAGGTCGCCCGCTGTATGCCACTGCATTACTGTATACATCACCTGGACATAGAGTAACTCGTAGTCACCATACCAACCTATATCATACTACCGCTGGGCACGGATCTCCCCCTTTATTTATTTTTAACCTACACAGCTAGGCATTTGACTACAAGTTTGCAAGATCACGGCAGTCAGCGATACTGAAGCCCTAGATGAAGCATGCCTAGTCTGGAATACACTGGCTCTCAAGGAAGGTTGCCGGAACACACCTTTAGGTGCTAGGTGACAGATTTTTACAACTTGAAGGTTGCAGCTAGCCAGGTGAGCGATAGAAAAGGCCCTACCACCATGAATGGTTTCCTCACAATGTTTTCCTTAACCGGTACCTCAGGCTCTTTTTGAGTTTTTTCAAAAACTTTTTGCACGGGTATCGACCCCACTAACCACTCGACCATCATCGCTACAAAAATAACCCCAGTGAAGAACCGCGACCATTCTTAAAAAACAAAATCCAAATCGGGTTAGTGTAATTGATTTGCACTCAGCGTATTAACTAAGTGTTAATTTTAGACATACTCGTGCTTAAGTTTTTGGCCTAATAAAAACTTTAGAATAATAATCGGGTTGGTGTAAATCCAGATGTACATATATGTATGCATAAATGTATGTTCGCCGATAGGCTTCATTGTATAAGGGTTATCGGTTAGAATTGTACTAAGCCAAAAAGGGGTCAATATACTCATCCTAAGGAATAACTTTCATTAAGGAACCAACACTGAATTCGAGAAAAAATATCAGCTGTTTCGTACATTTTGTCGACAACCGATCAACTTTTTGTTTGGAACATCTGATTTTTTTTCTCGAATTCATAGTTGGTGCCATAGTGAAAGTTGTTCCTTAGGATGAGTACAGTGACCCCCTTTCGGCTTAGTACACCCCTAACCGATAACCCTGTATAAGGCATAGCTGTAACAGCAGTCCCAATGCCGATTAGGAAATTGTAGATTAATTGTATTAATATAGATTTGTGTATGCGTGTATTTTTGTTTCTGTGTTTTTGTCCGAATCAAGACATATGTATATTATTGTCATTTTTTTTTCATTTTTGTTAGACTACAATACAATACAAAATTATTTGTTTGACAAAACATAGTGACCGTGTTATTGAACCCATTGACTCCGAACTAGTTATGAACTGTATGTCAGTAACCAATGGTCTTCCCGTAATATCAACCTGATGATATAAGTTTATGCCAAGTAGGTAGTCTAGGATATGTGTGAATGTGTGTGTGTGCTATGATTTATAGAATTGGGCTGCATGTTTTCAAGTTCATTGAAGACAAATTTATATATCCATGTAGACATTATTTTTCTTACTTCATTATTGCTGTATTTTTTATTTTTTAACTCTTTATCTATTTTATTACAATGAAGTGGGACAATCCCTTCATATTTTTTTGTTAGTAGTTATTAATTGTTAGTAATTATTGTTTATATGCCATTGTCATAATTTATGTGTTAAATTGATGAGTCCTGGTTGCTCGATAGTAAATTATTTTGATAAAGGTACATATATAAAAATTATTTCCTTGAGTCCCAAGTATTTCTTCCATGCTCAAGGAAATAATGAAAAACAAAGAAATTAACATAGGAATAAAGAGGAAAGTATATGACGTGGTCATTCTACCATCACTCATATATGGATGCCAGACTTGGTCTCTTAGAAAAGACGAGAACAGGTTATGTACAGTATGTCAAAGAAAGATGGAGAGAAGCATGCTCGGCATAAAACTATCAGACAAAATAAACAACGCCGAGATTAGACAGAAAACAAAAGTAAGGGATATAATAATGACTATACAAACTCTTAAATGGAATTGAGCAGGACATATTTGCAGAATGGAGAACGATAGATGGACAAAGAAAACTATAGAATGGATACCAAGATCAGATAAGAGAAGCAGAGGAAGGCCATATAGAAGATGGGAAGATGCATTTACCCAAAGAATAGGACAGGAGTGGAGAAGGGTTGCAAGAGATAAGAAAATATGGAATACACTGGGGGAGGCCTACGCCAAGGAGGCGACATCTGCATAAATAACAAAACAATTTGACATACTAATAAGTGTAATTGACTAATTGAATTAAACAATAATAATTATTAATACTTAGTTAGAAGAATGTAGGTTTAAGTAATTTGACATATAATTCAGTTTAACTTATGATATAATGAAATGCTAGATTTGATTGTAAATAACATTACTTACATCTGATACATGCAGATAAATAAATGGCTTTTTTACTTTACATATATAAAAATGTACAAGCACTTCCTCTATATGAAGTCGGTTTAAAACAATGTAGTAGTATTTATAAATATGCGAGATGTGCAGGTGTGTGTTGTGATGCAAAGTGCAAGCTCAGATCCTGCCTGCAGATTACATTCCGAGAACAGATGGCTCGATTGCAAACAAAACACCTCGCACATAATTTGCTGTAACTTTTTAACTTTGATGCATTTTGCCAGACTCGAGCAGAAAGGCCTTGCTCGCTCGGTCGGTGATTAAGAAAACTAACGTTTGTTGCATTCTTTTTGATGCGAGTTCGAAAAAACCTGACAGCTAAATAGTTAAAACCTATCTTCCTTTCAAAACATAATGCTCCTTTTTTGCAGTAGGGTAAAAAAGAGGAGATTCTCAATTGACGGATGGACAGACGGAATATTTAAAAAATATATTTGTGCTCCTTTCCTCAGGGAGATTAGAAACTATTTAGAAAATTCTTTTTTTTGTTTAATGGTGTTTCTTTGAAATTAATATAGAAGTGCTGTATCGAAAACTTTATCGTAATAATATCGATTATACACTTCATTTTCATTTCATAAGCTGCTATTGTTCATTTTGATGTATATAAATATGATATTAGGTAGTGAGATATGATAAGGCTTGCAATAGTGCTCTGATAGGATGCCGAACAGAAATATGTGCTTGAGCAACTACAACATTGTAGTCGGGATTGTGGAGTATTCCACTTTAACTACCGATTCCTTTATTTGATCACGTGTATGATTTGATCATTGCTATTATAAAGTTTCTACTACGTTAATGGTTAAGATATTTTTGCTGTTTAAGAAGACGGGTTTTCACGCGTACCTGATTGTTGGAAAGGTACGAGTATTACTATAGTTTTGTTCATATTCGGTGAACTTCATCAGGGATGAAATGAGTCGTTCGTGTCCTCAACCATGACACGTTTCGCACTCATAGTTGTACTAGGTACTTTCTAGCTTTAATTTGTTAAGCACGCAGAAATTGCAAGCGGAATACTTCATATTTATAGTCGATGACAATGATATCGCTTGAGCTAAGGCGACGTTTTGATATTTAGACTGGTTTACAAATTGACAGACAAGTAAGGTTTGAGATATCTGACAGATACTCGTACCGATGTATAACTTGTTTTTACACAAACTTATACCAATAAATTACAGTTAAGAAAAAAATATATTTCGTTCTTTAAACAAATAGTATTGTTTAAAGGTCGAAATATATTTTTTTCTCTGCTAGTCCTACTGCATAGTCGAACTGTTTCATGTTTCACGTAACTGTCTGAAATGTAGCTTTATTTCATAACATTCAATATCCCAACAATAATCTACAACTAGTTCTTCTTGTAGCAACAGCATGTTTAGCAAAATATCTTTAGTAATGTCGTCGTGCTAGGAACTCAATAACCAAAAATTTAAGTATGTGGTAGGTACGAAAATATACCTAGTCATCCGGAATAGATGCATGATTTCGCCGCTTGAAATTTAAATTTCACCGAGACAAGAAAGAACTAACCAAGTTCTTCCCCGCTCCTAGGGAATCATCGTCAAGGGTGCTTTCATGCACCATTACTCATTAGAACCTATAGGACGTTGTCATGTTGATGTTCGCAAACGCTCACTTCACGAAGTCATGATGAAAAAACCTACCTGCACTACGCTGTATCAAATTTCATGATCTTTTCTTGTTGATGTTACTGCCACATGGACAGCAATGGTTTTCGACAAAGGCAGTTCTGGACGTAGACCAACTCGTGAAACTGATTGACTGACATGAATCCAATTCTAAGACAGTAAGGAGCTTTGCGTGGTCTTGAACACTGATAGACTTTTGTACCAAAGGTTCGCGGGTCCTCTACATTACTACTAAATAGTTTAAATAATAATTTACCTGTTGATTGTAATAATAGTATTATTACCGCAGTGCGCGGCTTTTTGACGAGCCGTCGGTATGTGGCGATATCGCCTAATACCACCTCTTATAAAAGGTTATTTTGACATTATCGCCTTTTCTATAGTATATACATTATACAGGGGAATTGTGACGGTCTTTGAGAGTCCGAATTATCCTGTTGGCCACGGCTCCTAAGATGCCTCTATAAAGGTCCGGCCCAGAGCTGTATTTGAAAATAAGTAATACAATAATGTTAATGTGTGTTGTTACAGAAGCGGCATGGAGAGCCGAGTGGGGCTCGATTACATCGTAGAACACGCGGAGTACGCGGGCAAGCTCGCGGCCGCGCTCACCTCGCCCGCCGCGCCTGTCAAGAAACAGGTACAATGACCACCTTGGATAAGCTGGGACGAGTGTTTAGCTCTTGGTTAAGTGATTCGTCAATTAGAAGTGCAGCACATGCGCTGCTTATCAGGGCTGACAGCTTCGCTATTCCTAATGTCACCTGCCTGGCACTAAGGGAAGACCAGCGCTGGTTGTGCTGTTTACAACCAGCATTATGCTGAGTTAAAGCCGGTTTGTGACAAGAAATTTAGTTAAAAATTATGGAGTCTCAGTACAAGTAGTTTTTTGGTATAAATAAATTTCTTTCTTTCTTTTTTTAATGCAGGTTATTGAATAAAATCTAAGTTATGTTTCTGTTTGACCTGTGTCTGGGTGTTTATTATATATATAAGTATGTATATCAGTCATCAGGTTACCATAGTACAGGCTTTGCCTAGTTAGGGTCCAAAGACCTTGGTGTGGTTGGTGTCCCACATATATAACCATTTTATGAGAATCAAGCTAATCTAATCTAACAAGATTGGCACAGGACTGAGGCAGATGGTATGAAATAAGAGATGCTTATACGCAACAATGGAATAAGAAAGGCTGCGGATGATGATGAAGCTAAGCTGTCTAAACTAGAAGAACCTATGTACATACCTGTGTATCAAGAACTAAGCGGGGCAAAATAAGCTAAAGGAATGCTAGAATGGATAAGACTCAGCTCATGTAGCAGCGCATCGGAATTTAGTTTAGCCATTAGGTACTTTGAGAGTAAAATCGTAATATTATTTCTTCTTTAACTTTAGACAAACAATTGAAAGAAATTACGTAAATATAATTTAAAGTTCAAGTCGGGTTTTTGAACTCGAGGGTTTCTCTACATAAATAAGTTGTTTTACAGATTAACTAAAAATTTCATCCATTTTCTATGAGATTTCTAGGCATGAAAAGCATCGCTTAGATAAAAATAAATAAAATATTAAAATATATTTTTTTTATAAAAAAATTATCCGATATTATACTTATTTTGGTGTTTAACTGAATTAATATTACAAAGCTAGCCCCTATGCATAAAATAAATAATGTAACCTTATATCAGGTATAAATGTCCGACCCAAGGTGACAAAAATAATATAATTCCCACTAAAAATAAAGTCATATCCATCTAGGTCATGTGTACATTCAAAAAGGCTATCCTATCATGTTATCAGTTTGACATTTCGCTAAAACTATTCGAAATGTCGAAACAACAACTTAATTAAGTTACTTTTACTTTAAAATACAATTTATTGGAGAAATATGTAATAACCATTCGAGGCAAAAGGAAATGAAAAATGTCTTGCGTAAAATTAAATATTTATCAAGTGGGTAACCTAAATATTTTACGTTTGGACTTGGCATTTTTATTCTGAAAGAGATTACGGTCGTGGTCAACTACAAGAAGTTTTTTGCGAATGTGTAACTTAATATGTTGGTGTTTTCGTAACACGAATCTGCCGTAACGCAAAAATCGCAAACGGTTTAGTTTCAGTGAGGTAACAAAAAAATTTGATGGTAGCTTTACAAAAATGTGTCAATATGGGTAGGTACGAGTATGTACTATCAATTGTGGAGATCAAATATCGTGTAGTTATTTTAAAAAAACGCGGCGTAATTTGATCAGTAAGAATTGTTGAATTATACTTAAACTTATGCCGATGAAATATCAGATACTAAGTTGAATATTATTTGTAATATGAGATTTAAAAACGAATCAGATTTTTCAAGTAAAATGTGTGATGGTGTTTCATAATAATATCAAGCTAGCTGCGCCTTGCGATGTTATCCGCGGCAAATATTTGATTATATTGCGGGAATACTTCATCATCTGTCACTCGCGCCGCGCGCCGTTCGGAGCAACGACTCAACTCAACGCCGAGAGAGGATTTAGCCATGCGCAATCGATTCTCAATACATATATTCGGTAGTAATCGATTTTCCTAAGCATACCATATAGTAGTAAAAATTCGGAGGAATCTTATATAACATTTGTAGGGATGGTAAATGAATGATTTGCTGTATATGTTCCAGGTGTTCGAGCTGCTGTCGGCGCTATGTGTGTACAATGCGGAGGGGTACGCGCGGGCTGTCGACACACTCGACCGGTATAAGGTAATATTTAATTACTATTAAAATTAAATAAAGCACTCGCATCTCCCCCTATGATTTTATTTAATGGATGCAACATTCACAAACAAACAAAAATTCAAATCGCTCCAAGCAACTTTAAGAACCTTGCCCTTTGTTAAGGTATATTTATAAATTTATTTGAGATCACATCTGTCACAATCTCATCCCAACTTAAAATACTGTCGTTTGTTGTTTCTGTCGTTTCATCGCATTTTAGCGATAAGACCGCGTTTTGTGCCAGTTTTTTGTATTTGTTCTTTGATGTTGTATCTTTGTTTAGTCAATAAAGAATTCTTGTATTGTATTTTATTGTATTGTTAACCTTTTTAGGACCTCAAAAACGAGCGCTACCGTCTGTCCGTGATAGTCGAGGAGCTGAAGCATGCCTCCACCACCGATTACAAGACGGCTCTGCTGGCCTTCATCAACTGCCTCATCATCTCAGCACCGCGCCTGCCTGACAGGATCCGCCTGAGGAATGAGTTTATAGGTTAGTACAACTCATGGGTGGCCTAAATACCTGTTCCATTTCTCTATCAATGACGTATATTTCATAATTACAGCTAAATTATGGCTTATGAAAGTTTATCATAAGCGTTTTTGAGTCCGTGGAATGTAAAATTAGTATACAAATACTCACAATAGCGAAGGTGTTGCTGTAATTTTGTAATCAGTATTCAAATTTTCTGGGATCGGAAGGAAATTGAAATACGCTTGGGATGCCGTTTCGGGTAAGTATGGAAATAGGTTATTTTGATAATCCTTGGTGTTAAAAAAATAGGACTGATGCTCTGCGATTTCTTTCAGTTCATGTTGAACATATTTGGGTACTATTAATGCCATGGACACGTAAGATATCTGACCTAAATATGTTTTATGTTAAAAAAATAATCTCATAATCACAACTTCAGTAGTAGTATAGCACAAGTGTATTTTATTTAAATATTTATAAAAAAGAATGCCGACGGTCACTTTAGAAGCCCTCTACCTTACCTGTGCCTAGTAGCTTCTTAAAGGGGAAGTCAAGAAACTAATTTGTTATATTTATTTGTTTCCAGGCCTTGGTCTCCTGCCCACGCTCAACAACCTAAGGTGAGGAAAGAATAATCATGTACTTAAACTAAACTTAAAAAATTACTATGTGTTATCTTATAACAATACAGAGTTATTATTTTCTCGTGATATTACTCTTAATTCATTGATTATTTATATATAATCAAGGCCTAAATGGAAGTTTGGTATCAGATACTTTACTATTACAACTTGTAAAAACTTGCAATTGACTTAATTTCAGCAGACGTACTGCGTGCAACTATAACATTATAATCACTTATTTTGATTTAAAAAATAGACTCCTGAGCTGACTTTAGTAAAACCTATATGAGGCCACCTGTGAAGCCACCATTTCGAACAAAATAATAATAATTTTCTTCAAATTAAATTAGGTTTTTTTTTTAAACCATCAGCCAACAACTTGACTAATCTAATTTTACTTACTAGTAAATGAAGTAAGCTTCGGCTTACATTAATATGAAAATGAAAATAAATAAAAAAATAAATAGATTTATAAAATATCTTTATTTTATAAATCATTAATAATATGAACATTGATTGCGCCAATTAGATTTAATCGCTTATTTAATCGTAAAATATCAAAGGTTTAGCAATACGTATGTATTGCTAAATAAGTACGTAAGATAGAACTAATAAGCTACCTAAAAACTAATCAGGTATCTTATCAACACAAGAGTCATCAAACCTATAAATATTATTTATTACACCAAATACAGACACAACGGATTCAATATATTGTCCATTTTTTATCGACTATCAATACTTTTTTATCGACAATAGCTTTTTTATTGACAATCAACGTTTTTTATTGGTCCTCGGATCTTTTTTGTTTAAGCTTCGTCAAGTTTTTGCGCACCGCACTAAGTCCCAGTGTTTTGTTTGAGGAAAAAAAGTTATAAAAACTGCCGTAACCAAATCGGATTATAGTAATTTAAGTTCGATGGACATTAAGTAGATAGATTTGCGTAATAATTAATTAATTTTAGGTGATATGGCATTTACCCATTAGGGAAATTAGTATAATTAGGTAAAATCTGGTGACTCCCGCTCCAGTTCGTTCCTGGTGCAAAGGATGGCCATCTGTTACTGTTCAACGTGGTAATGCCACGAGTTTGATGAGCACCTTTGCACCCAGAACAGTTAAGGGTAGTATAACTAATACATTACTTATGTATTGTGACTAAATTTACAGTCGTTTTCCCATAGAAGAATTGACAATACTTGGTTCGACTAGAGATCATCTCAAAAATATAGCCTTTTGAATGTTTACTGATACAAAATGATTGAAGAAATTACTAGAATTTTTAATTCCCTATCTATAAACTAATTAACACTGAGTTCTGGGTTCCGGTATCCCAAAATTGTTACAATTTATTATTATACCAATCAATATTATCAGACGTTAATTTTGAAAAATTCCACGTAAATAAACAGTTTTTACTATATTCACAAACGACTTCAAAAAAGAAGGAAGTTGTCAAATAGTTTAAATCTTTTTTACGCATATTCCCTCTCTGCAAAGCTTGGACCTATTTAAAAACATTCTTGAAATTTAAGTTACTAAATTAAATTACTATGTTAATAGCTTTCAGTCGATCCCATACACATTTTATCACAATGGATCCAGTACCTACTTTGGTTTATATGTACCTATAATTAAATCATAATAAACAACATTAAAAGTTGCCAGACGACTTATTGAAAAAGTAAACAAAAGATCTTAAAAGTTAAAGATCTTGTTGGATTAAAGATGAAGATTAAGACATCCTTCTTTATACATAAGTAATTCAATACTTTCCTTCTAAAGTTACTTACTTAGTTAGTTTTTTAATTAACCATCATTGACTTAAATAAAATCTTCAATATACGAATACCCCAGCGCACAATAATCCACTGTATTCAGAGCAAAAACCACATCGTAAAGTGCGTAGGCGCATCCCACTCCATATAAGGCATCGGCAAGCCTGAGCGTATAATAACCACTATAGTAAGCGGAAAAACGTGAATAATACGATGTTTCATAGATTTAAGTAGATGTCTAAATAAGGATTATATAGATTGCTGAGCGTCGAAAGATATGTTAAACTGTAGGACCCTGTCATTCTGTCAGTGGTCTTCAGGTGACTTCGAAACTATGGCTTACGGCGTACTACCCATCCAAACACTCAATTAATTCATAAAATCTATTTTTTTTGTAAAGTTGCATTTAAGAATGCTGCTTTCGTCTTTTATAATACGCAACTGTATTAGCTCTTGTTATATCATATCAGATCCGTATGTCATAAGTACTATGATGGTACATAATACCATAATAGTACATAACTCTGACGTTCTTAGTTTTATCAATAGTTCTGATTTCAGTTGAATGGGAATCAAATTGACTTCTAATCCAATTTCACAAAAAGAATCTGAAATCTTCGTGACATTTTATTTGTTATTTACTCTTTAGTGTTGGACCTTTGTAGTAATAATAAAGCATTGTATGTTACCTACCTACTGCAAAAGCGAAATAAAGAACTTTGAACTTTGATAAAGCCTTAGTACTCATGTGGTTATTTTGTATTGTAGACATGAAGCAGCCAGCCACCCGGACCTGGGGGTCCAGCTGGACGTGTTCGAAGAGCAGAGAGAGAGCGACGAGGCGCACGGTCCTGGAGGCATCAACCTCAACTCGCATCTCGACGTCTTCTATGCTATACTGAAACAGGTATTTCAAAACGTATATTTACTTACCTGCCTTCTGGATTGGTATTCTGGTCTTTGCTAACGATTATAATTTTGAATGTTTTTAAGTTAATTTGTTTGGTTGATAATAGAAAGAAAAAGGGCTTTGTGATTAATGGTTTGAATAAATGAATGAATATTGCTTTATTGCACACCAAACAAAAGATACAGCAAGATAAATCTATACATTTAGACAAAGGTAGTACATTAGGTGGCATTATCGCCTAAAGCAATTTTCCAGGCAACCTTTGGATGCATAGTAATAATAAATAAAAAAACGATCATATACAAATAATATACAAATAATATACAAAAAAACGATCGGTGGTCTCAGAAGGTTACAGTGTTCTCTTTCTTATTCTTTGTGGGGATGACATGTTCTGCGGACAGTAGTCCGGCTTGGGGTGTAGGTATTATGCACATCTGCACAAACCTCTATTAACTTGCAGAGTGTAAGTATTTGTTTTATCAACCAACTCGTCTTCCAGGTTTCGGACACTCCCCAAGAGATACCATTTCTGAGTATTCTGCAGCACCTGCTGAGGATAGACCCTAAGGAGCCAGTGAGTGACATTGTGTGGGACACTGCGGAGACGTTGGTGCATCGTGCTACGTTGTTGGAGTCCAGAGAAGATGCTGCTAAACTGCTGCGGGCTCCTAGCGTTCAGGTATAGCCACTTTGTTATACAGAATTATAGGTTAGGGGTGCATTAAGCCGAAAGAAGGTCACTATACTCATCCTAAGAAACTACTTTCACTATGGGACCAGCTATGCATTCGAGAAAAAAACACAGCTGTTCCATACACCATGTCGACGACCGATCAACTTTTTGTATGGAACAGGTGATTTTTTTCACGAATTCAGAGTTGGTCCATAGTGTAAGTTGTTCATGAGAGTGTGTGTAGTGACCCCCTTTCGGCTTAGTACACCCCAAGCCGATACCCTGTATCTGATAGAGACAGGCGTTACTTTTGAGAAACAATGGCACTGTAACCGGGTCCATGTAAATGTCATTATTTTTGTAGTAATTATCTACTCGTATATGTGTACTTGAATGTGAACATATTCTTGATAAGCTGTTCTTTCCTCAATATTTAGTATTTCTAACTTCATTTTCATAACACATGAAGAACGTCAGGACAAATCTAGTGAATACGTAAAGAAAATAAGCAAACATAATTTTTTCGATCACAATTCAATTCTTTTCATCCAACTTCAAACGAACGATAACGAAAACTTTAAAAATAACGAGATAAATAAATATTTTTTCTCTGAACTTATTCTTTCCATTGATCCCATATAGAGTTCATAAAATTAGAGCAGTATTTTGGTTTATAAATCTGAATAACTGAAGTCGGTTTTTGACATTTTCAAAAGTGCCTACTGTTCAGACAGCAGAGAAACAGTAGTTCTCTCACAGTGTGATCTCCATTGCACCCAGTGTAATGTAATACACCTTATTACTGTTGAACTACAGGCTAAAATGGGTTGCACGTGTCAGCACCGAGACATCTCCGCCGGACGGAAGCAGAGCCTCCAGCGAGCTCTCTCGCCTCCGCCGCCACCTCCTGCGCCCGCGCCGCCTCCACCCTGTGAGTCTATAATATGTTCCATTATTATCGGATCGCAGGGAGAGGGGCAGGGCGGTCCTCCAGACGCGACCGGTGTTTCATCAATAAATTAGAAGTGAAATAAAATAAAATTGTTGACAGGAAGCCTTGCTGGTAATACCAGCAAGGAAAATGTTGAACTGTTCTAAAATAGGTACTACTTACCTCTACTAATTTTAGCGCAAGTTCTAACTTTTTGACGTGACAACGTCTTATAATTCGATGGAGCCGGCTGAACACACGATAAAAAGTGACTCATGCGGCGTTACCTCGCTCTAAGGCGTTCTATTTAAGGCTTGAAGTGCAAGCGAGAGCGCGGAACGAGCGACAAAGAGGCACAATCGGCCTCCGCGTTCGGTCGCGTTCGATATCTGTCTCTCTCCTACTTGAGTGAGCGATGCGTCCGCGTGGACAGCTGCTATACAATAATACATTTACATGTTTTAGTCAAGTATGAAGTGCAGTGAAAAGTGAATGTGGTGTCAATTGTTTATAGCAACGATAATTGCGGCGATAACCGTAATGATTATTTCGATACAAAATGTCTATCAAACAAATAAAATTAGACTTTTCTTTTGAAAAATGAAACCATTCCGTCAGTATTTTCTTATGACGTTGTCACGTTCAACTATCGTCAGTAAACCGACTTACAGACAACCGATTTTTAACTGTCTCAGAGTTTACATTGTCATCGTGCCTAATGTTACTGTAGATGGCTCAAAAAGATAAAATTGTAATTGTAAATTGTAAAACAAGAAATTTATAAATATAAATTTCTTGCTTTACAATCGCAGCATCAATTCTAAAGTCGTAGAGTCGTCTAGCATTTTTATCTACTTGTATAATATTTATAGCATCGTAAAGAAATGTTTATCAGCATCTAATCTATCTTCTACCTCCTCAGGCATCCCACCACCGCCACCGCCGTGCATCATTCCCCCTCCCCCCTGCGCACCACCTCCCCCCGGCGGCCCTCCACCTCCTCCCGTCCCACCATCCACTCCCACCCCCCCGCCTGCACCAGCGGTGGACATCAAGCTGCCGCAGCAAGAGACACCCATACCCAAGACAAAGATGAAGACCATCAACTGGAACAAGATACCTAATAACAAAGTAAGTACTTATCTTCTACCTAAAAATAATAATAAATAAATCTATAAATTGACACGACAATTTGACCGATTCCTTGAGGCGCCCATTGTCCTTCACAGTAACACTGGACATTTCTGGACACTGGACATTCTTTGCCTGAACGCAAATTTTACAAACGCTATAGAAGTTCTTCCGAATGCCTAGCTGTGTAGGATAGTGAAAAAATACTACCTTTTGTACACTAAGTATATATAAATATTGAGGTTAATTCTAATCGGAGCTATTTATTATTTAAACAATTAACTAGAATAACGAACTCGTTCCTCCAGGTGATAGGCCAGAACAACATCTGGTCTCTGGTAGCGTCCAGTCACAAACACTCGCCGAAGACGGAGCTAGACTGGGGAGAGATCGAGGGCCTCTTCTGTCAGCAGGTAACTAGGTTTTTTAATTACGTTCTTTATCTATCATTTAGATACTTGGTGAACTGAGAAGGCTTCAATCATTTATTTAAAAAGAAATTCAGAACCTGTGGCAAAAAAAAAAATTGAAAAAATATGATGTCCTTGTATCCAGAACGCTGGCTGCATTGTCACAGAAATCTTTTGAATAATAAGAAATCTTATTTATTTATTTTAGAAAGCTTTTAAGAGTATTTATATTTTGTACTTACTTAATAGATTATTATATAGATTATGACAAAAGAACTAGTGCGAGTAGGTACTGTCATCCAAGCTAACTGCCAGAAAAAAACAATATTTTCAGACTCCGAGCAGAAATGTTTTGTTTGCTTAGTTAATTGTACTGTCACTACACGTTATTTATTTCTTAACAACACACCACAAAGCCTACATCTGAAATTATAATAATCCGATCGATTCTGATATACAATTCTCTTAATCAGATTCACCCAACTGGGTCAGCGGGGTCTTCCCCGAGACTGGGGCGGAGCCCTATCTGCGACACCTCTGGCGAGAGGAAGCCGAGGAAGGAGTCCTCGGAGATCACACTACTGGACGGCAAGAGGAGTTTGAATGTTAACATCTTCTTAAAACAATTCCGCAGGTAAGGACACCCAATTTACCAGCATCAGATAAAGATGTAGTAAGCCTTAGCTTACCTAAGCTTAACAGTTCTGTCTTTATTAATAAAAAGCAATAAGCAATTTATCATAATAATAATAAAACACTTATTTATTTCTCATAAAATTACTGGCTATTTTGACTTAAAATCTAAAGTCCGAGACACATCTCAATTAGTGGAATTAGAGGGATAGACCCTGAACTTTAATACATAGTGTCATAATTTTAAAATATGTCATCAATAAATATTATACCTGTAGTTTTAGAGAAGAAAATTGCAGGCAACTGAATGAGCTGAAAGTTTCTGCTTAAGCGGGGATTTTTTTACGCGTGTGACAAGTACCCTGTCTCACGCCCTGCCATACGCCAAAAACCCGCTACGACAAGGTCCTTGGTTTTAAGTTTTTCGTGGTGATTGAACTCTTTTTCTTCTTTTTTCAGTTCCAACGACGATATAATTCAGCTGATCCGCGAGGGTTCCCATGACGATATTGGCACTGAGAAGCTCCGTGGCCTCCTGAAGATCCTGCCAGAGATCGACGAGTGTGAGATGCTGAAGGCTTTCACCGGTGACGTCAATAAGCTGGGAAACGCTGAAAAGTTTTTGCTGCAGCTCATTCAACTGCCCAAGTGAGTTGTTGAATAAGAAGAAACAATACTGTTGGTTAGAATAACTTGCAAGAACCTATATTTACTTTATATTATCCATGTCATACTTTTAAGGTGCCAAAATAAAATACTTTATTGAAGTTTGGTAACTTAATTTTTCAGCTACAAACTCCGGATTGAGTGCATGCTCCTGAAAGAAGAGTGGCCTTCAACAGCTGGCTATCTGGAAAGTGCCATCAACGCAATTCTCATGGCTGGAGATGATCTCATGTCTTCTAGAGCTCTTCAGGTAAGGATTAACGTTTTAAGATATTCTACAATATTCCAAATGTTTATACCAATTATCAAAAGTCAAAATACAGCTAATCAAAAATAGATAACTATAAATTGTAACATCTTACTCTTAATAAACTTGAAAACTGTATGCATAAGTGCATGGAATCTGTAGTACCTACCTCATCTTGGTCGTGTATTCCACGTAAACCCCCCAAGTTTACCCTGGGTGTCTATTATCACTGACTATGCCCGTTAAATTTTCTGGGGGTCCACGGATACTTACGGATACGTTACAGTTCCTAGAGTCACATGGGCGGTATACAAATAGAAATATTTGAGATACTTAAATTATATGATCAACATTTGATTTGAATTCTCTGTCTCCGAAAGAGTTTCGGACTTCGGAAGCCGTATTCTTTAATACTACTAAATACGTCTTACCCTTGGTTTTCGTCTTCCTTCTAGGAGGTGCTGTACATAGCGCTGATAGCTGGTAACTTCCTGAACGCGGGCGGTTATGCCGGCGGCGCGGCGGGAGTCAAGCTATCCTCGCTGCAGAAACTGCCCGACATACGAGCCAACAAGCCGGGGATGAACCTTATGCACTATGTTGCTATGGTAACTATTCAACAAAAGATTTATACCAGTGCAAAACTTAGAAAATATGACGTCATGAGAGCACTTCTGTAGGTGGAGGTAGTGTTTTGGTTGATGAACCTGTGTGTGGTATTGGTTTGATTGCAGCAGCACTTCGCTGTTTAGTAGCAGTTTCAAATATAAGAAAAGCCTTGAAGTTATCTAGCGTTTGAGTGGAACAAGAAGAAAAATTGGTCATCAGAACGTGGATCCTCGTACCGACTAACGAAAGACATACTAACACAGGGATCTATACGAAATATCTGAAAGTTGCGGAGTAAATATCCAATATTTGATATTTTTCAAGTATACTAAGTACTAACTGATTTTTGGGTCCTTGAGATGGTTCTGTATCTCCGTCTATTTTCCAGCAAGCGGAACGCAAGAACAAAGAGCTGATCCACTTCGCTGACGACACGCACGTGCTAGAGGAAGCTGCCAAAGCCTCTGTAGAACAGCTCCACAACGAGATCAAGACTCTGGACACCAGGATTCGGGCACTTAAGAGAGAGATCCAGCTACCCAATACTCAAGGAGATATCAAAGAGCAAATGGGGGACTTTCTTCAAGTAAGTATCGATTTAAATTATTTTTTAATAAACTAACTGGCAGGTTATGAAATTTGCTGCCGAGATTTATACTTCCCGATAGCTATAATCTTGGTATTTTATTCAAATTGCAAGTGAACTGGTTTCTCCCAGGCAGGCGTTCCATATCCACGGCAGCATCGTCGCAGACGATTTGTGGCCAAACGCATGTCTAATAGCTTTAAAAAAAGTTTATTTGAATTTGTATTTTATCTAACAAGGAGGAATGGTAACAATATTGATCAATTGGAGTATCTATTACTACGAGTACCCAGTCTTATTGGTGATGGATAATATTGTCGTTCCAGCGATTCCAGATTTCTGTTAGAATTTGAAGAGTTGTAACGTTCCTAATTTGTAACTTGCTCAGAATAGTTATGGCAATGATGGCTTGATGATAATGGCTTGAATGGTCATGGACATAGCAATGGGACTAAGGGTTCAGAAACTAAAACGTATTTAAAACTATCTGTTCTAATGAAATAACTTAATCTAATTATATTTCAGGTGGCAGAACAAGAAGTATCAGCTTTGAATAAAGACATGGAAGAAGTAGAGAGTATTAGGAAACATCTCGCAGAGTTCTTCTGTGAAGATCCCGTGTCCTTTAAACTTGAGGAGTGCTTCAAGGTAAGATCATCTCGCTATGATGTTTCAATGTTAATTGATTTTCTTCTCTTAGTAAATAGAGCATAATTTCAGTTCAACTAAAGCAAAGCTTCTTTCGTTTACACAAATTTTGATTGTTTTATTATTTTGTTTTTTCGTGATATTGTGTGTAGATTTTGGTCTTTCTCCTAATCAATTTTCATTTGATACAGATTTAAATTAAGGCCCAATTATCAAAATTCCACGAACATTTTGACTCAGGTTATAATCTGCAGCAAACAACTTGAACCAATAACTTCGCGATGCAGAATTTAGTCAAGACGCTTGCGTTGATTCCCAGACGCGCGAAAGTATCCACCACGACGCTTTTAGGTTAAGATGTTTTTCGGCCAATATACACAAGTCTTTTTACTATTATATTCCAGACATTCGTCCAGTTCTGCCTAAAGTTCCGTTCAGCAGTGAGCGACAACGAGCGACGTCGCGCGAACGAAGAGCAGGCGGCGGCCAGGAGACGTGCCAGGGACCTCGCCAGCGCTAAAATAAAGACTACCGGTACGTTCTTCATGCAGAACTGATTAATTGATCGTCAATTTGACATCATTAAAAAAATTTGACCCCCATTTTTATTACGATAATGGAAAATAACGTACTTTTCTTTTTTATTAAGAAAGTAATAACTACGTTTTTAGAGATTTTTGAAAATATAAGAAAATTTCGGCATAATTTTATTCTCGTCAAAAGCTCGTATAAAATAATAAGATAATATATTATTTTTGTTGTTTGTTTTGGTATGGTTCACAGATGACAGATACAATCATATTTTTTGTTGGGATCTGACGGTCTTAACATAAATACGAGTTTTTTTTTATCTGGCTCTTGTAAAAGTTGAGGTTAAAGTAAGTGGATATAAAAATCTGGTATTTGTAGTCTGAACTCTTCATTACAATATCTTGAAATGGTTTTCGAGTTTCCATCATTTTACAAAAATGAAATGTTGTCAATTATCTTTTTACAGGAAACTCTAATCTGGGTGATTTCAAATTGCAAGTGAATCGGTTAATTTTCTAGGCAAGGGCACTACGTCTTGTGAGCCGCTCGCAAACGCTAGTTTGTATAAAACTCTATTTGATCAGCAGGTTTTAAGAGTGCACTAGCAGTGAACTTTTAAAACCTTCGTATTAATGGAAAATAAAAAACAATTTTTATAAATATTTGCACCAGAAAAGCTGGAAATCTCAAGATTATCGGTTTCTTATATTGATATAAAAGCAAATGCCTAGTAAATAGTATCAACACTGAACCGAAGTTTGTCACGTGACTTGAAAACTTTTTCTTTATCGAACTTCTACAAAGTGCTGATGAGCTTGTCAATATTGCAGGTGGTAGCAGCGTATGCAGCACGCCCGTGTCGGAATGCGAGTCCCTGATGGACTCTCTTCTGCTGGACATCAGGAATGGTCTGGGGCGGCGCTCGCTGCGCAGACCACATGACCACACCCCGTCTCCTGGTACGAACTTATAAAACATATTAAAATTTAAACTAAAACTTACACTATACATAGTTAAAATCTATATGTACAACAAAAGCAATACCTAATAATTAAAACTTACTGGAATCGAAACCGCTTTGAGTTGGTAGAGTACCTAAAATGCTGGCACCATTACCTCGTTGAATGGCGTTACTGATGCGCTGACCCAGGTAGAGGCCAGCATTATGGTCTCGTGTAGCGTCGACCAGATGAACTGGAACTGGAAACCAGAGGAACTGATTTTGTGGTTTATAAACTTGTTTGACGGTCTAGTTGCCGACGCAAAAATCAAGGTCATGAAAGCCAAAAAAACTTTGCAACCCAATATCGACCACAGCACTGGCAACTATTTTTATATCTCATATAAAATTTGTGGACAAATAATAACCTGGTCCTCATTAAATCCTGTCGCATGATAGCGCAGATGAGGCAACGTTCGTGTGCGCTATCACTAAACGCTAATCGCAGCATTATGCTTTTTAACGCATTCACCCTGGACATTGGGTTCTCAGTTCTTGCGGTCTACACCCCAGGACGGCCAATTAAGGCAAGCATGGGCATGCAGAATTATTTTATCGGTTGCGATCCCCGGACAGGTTAAACATTTGTGTGCATGAACAAGTCTGTTTGACCTGTGTCTGGGTGTTTATTATATATATAGGTACGTATTTATGTATATTATGATGTATATCAGCCATCAGGTTACCATAGCACAAGCTTTGCCTTGTTTAGGACCTGAAGATTTTTGTGTGGATGTTATCCCATATTATTATTTATTTATTATTTATTTATTATTTATCTACTTTCCTTATATTTTCCCCAGACGTGACTCCCACGGGTAGCCTGCGCCGGCGTAGTCGCGCTAGTCCCGGCGAAGGTGACGAGGAGGGGCTGCTAGAGTTCCTGCGACACTCCTCGCCCGCAGCCAATGACTTGCGCGAACGCAGCGCCTGGGGCAGTCTGGGTAAAGTGCTATTACTCGTATTAAGATAAAAGTTCAGGTGCTTTTTTATAGACATTCAGGGCATTGTTCATTGTTCACAAGAAATTTTGCGTGGCACGTTATTGATAATCGTTCGCGCAAACTTGTAAACGTTTCTACGTGAGAAGACCACGTCACATACAACTTTCAGCTAAAACCACGGGTTTCATTTCTGCCTGCATATAGGAAGACTCATTTGCAATGTCTGGAACTTTTACTAGGACTATTTCCTTTAGTAGAACTATCAGTTTTCACACATATTCATTCAAAGTTTGACGCAAACGTTTCGATATGATTGCACTCACATAATATTTTTACGTTTAATCTACGTTTTTTTTGTTGTGTTATCGGGTAAAATAGTAAGCTAAAAGAACGAGTCCAAGAGCGAGCGTCGATCGGTTGTCCTGATACGACAACAACATTAATTCAACAGTTTTCAAAAGTATTAGTTCAAATGAGATCGTTGGTATGTGACCTTGCCTAATGTTTTATCTACCATGACAGATCGTTCGTGGTCTCGCCGCGCGCCGGTGCGAGCCAAGCTAGAGATCCCGGAGCGCGAGCGGGAGCGACCCGCCTCACCCCGCGCGCCTCCCTCCCCCGCACCACAGACAGAACCCGCCAAACCTAAGTATGATCACGATACTTAGCTTTGAGGAATCTTAAAAAACTAACTAACAGGGCTCATGGAAAGGGAATTTTATGACTTACCGCTGAACCCATAATGAGGATAGCGTCAATGGAGACAACAGGAATAAACCTAACGGATACTCTTCGAGAGCCCGTGGTTCATTTCACGGAAGGCAGGTGTTGCAGGTGGAACGAAGTGATTGAATATCTGTTAATGGATCTGTTGCGTATGTTATAATGAAAGTATGAATTTTTTTTAAATGTATAAAACGACGGCGGTCACGGGCGGCCGCTGCGTCATCCCCCGTTTCTTCGGAGCTTCTGTTTCTTTCTGTCCCGTACTTAATAAAAAGTTTAAATTACTCATATTATTTTCATTATGTTTGGTCCAGGGAGTGGAGACAGAAGATAGAGTCGTGGCTGCGTGCGAACAGCGCAGAAGAACGACGCGACGCTGAACTACGAGAGCGCGCGCGCCGCCTGCAGGCCAACCGGCGCTCCTTGGAAAACGACTCCGGTAATATCTACTTGTGGCGTTACAAGAAGTCGAGACAGATGATAACGTCGTGCCCAAGTGGAAAAAACTCAGAAGAACGCTATCAATTTTTTTTTATAAAATATTCTTTGATTTCCTTCCTAGTTAGCTTGCAAGTAAATAGTAATTTGCGCTTGTTTGCCTTTGCCTACTGCTATTTTTTGTGGTTTCCATTTAATTTGCACTTTTTACGTGCACAAAAATGTCATTCTAATCAAATTACTAACTTTATCTACATCATTGTATATGATATTTCCAGAGAGCGAACGCAGCTCGACCCTGGAACCTCTGCCGGAAGGGCGAGCGGAGTGGCGGCCCGCAGTACTGCCTGACAGTGATGTTGTTCGCACTATCGAAGCCGTTGAAGGTATGGTACTCGTATTAATGTTGACACATATGCGTCATACTGCTGTCGACAAGTCTCAGACATAGGGTTTAGAATGGTTCACCCAAAAAGAGTTAGTTTATTGTTCCAAGGATTCACCTTTATGCCTAATAATATAATTTATGTGTATTTGAAAGTCCACACCAAGTCTAGATTCTTAATGTGTGGTTTTTGGCGCTTATATCTCCTTGGCAGCTTGTATGACGACTCTAAAATCAAAGGTTCGTGTTTTCAAAACTATCAACACACAGTTATTAAAACATTTAATCTCTCATTTCCAGACGTGCAACCGAAAAAGAAAGATAACAGAGTGCCGTGGAGAAAGACAGAAGAGAACGAGGAAATGCGACGGCTGAGAAGACAACGCTCGCGACAGCAGATAGAATCTCCACAACCACTTGTATCCATCACAGAAGAAGAGAAGAGAAAACTTCCCGATATCACAGTCACACTTGATAAAGAAACCAAGTCAGAACGCTTAACACGAGTGGAAAGACCAGAAAGATTAGAAAAAGTAGAAAGGTCTGACAAAGTAGAAATAGACTCCGATAATATAGAAACCCCACCTGCCCAAAGAAAAGCATTCAATCCTCCGCCCGAGAGAGAACCTTGCAGAAAATTCCAACCGTCCTTCCCTCCTAAGCAAAACTTAAGTGACAAGGCTTCAACGGAAATGAAAGACCTGTGCCAAGAAATTTTGGGAGACGGACAGTTCGACAGATTTTCTGCAGCCCGAAGAACGAGAAGATATAAGAGAAACGCAGACTCTAGTTCCCCGGAAGACGAGAAAAAGCCGGATATTGCCCCAGAACTGGTAGCCGAAACTCAAGTTATAAGACCGTCCAAGTTAGACGTTCAAGCGTCATATCCCGTCGAAGCAACAGCCATACCTGCCAACCCAGTCGAAGCCATCAAGGATGAAAAAGAACACAGACTTAAGCGCTGGCAAGATAGACTTAAAAACCAAAGCACTGACAAAACACCGACCAAAGAGCCCAAGCCGTTCCTCAGGATGAGGCGGCAGACTTCTATCAACCAGGAAGACGTGCAAAAAGCGATCAGGGAGCTTAAGTCTCCCACTGAAAGTCCGACGGGAGTGTGGTCGAGAAACGCTTATAGAAATAAATCGATGGGTCCCGCACTGAAGACAGAGAAGGCTCCCGAACGGACGACGTCTCCAAGAATACCGAAAGTGAAAAGCGAGCACGAGTTGAACGACGAGGGCTTCGAAGAAACTCAGAGTCTGAACTCGGAGAGTGCGTCACAAGGTGCGTCCTCGGGGTGCAACGTGGAGTGCGACTCGCCGATCCCCAAATCCAAATCGCCAGTAGTTCCAAAGAAAATATCTACCAAAGAGACTAGAACGCCTCCACGGACGCCCCTAGACCCTAAACGAATCACAACCCCCAAACGGGCCAGCTCGCTGCGAGTCGAGAGGTCCACTTCCCGAGCGTCCCTGCGAAGTTCCAGAAGTTCGTTGAACAGTTCTGCTTCTGTCGCGACGGTGAAGAAGGCTCCGGCTACTCCGAAGCCGACACCGAAACCGGTTCCGAAGCCGGTCGTCCGCATGCCGGCATCCAGGTCTTCCTCCAGTGGAAGCTCGGTGGGCACTTCCAGGCCACCTTTGAAGACATCTGCCAAAACCTCAGGGTTTATGAGGCCCACCCAAGCTTCGAAAGGGAGAGTGGGAGTGACCAATCAACCGGTATTGAAAGCCAGTGTTAAATAAGACTTTAGTGAAGAGGTTGTCGCAGGTAGAGGAAGGTTAGTTATCATCCCAATTTATTATTCGGTGCTATTCAAAATAGTGGTGTCAAGCGATTTATCGATAAAATATAACGACTTAGAAGATATTCATATTCAGAAGTGTTAAATTCACATGAGCGACAATGCACACCAAAAATATTATAACTATTGCTGCTTAATTAGTTATTTTGTATTATATTTATTCGAAATAAAAAAGACAAAATGGTTTTGTCCATGTGAATGAAACACGCAGCGTGCCTTACTATCAGTAGTGGTGTCTTAATATCAGTATAAAATAAATTAACAAATTATGAATATTAAATTATTGGAACCTTCAGATTAAATTAGGTGCTAGAATCTCAACGCGGAATCTGAAGCTTTCAATGACTGATTTAGTTATTTTTAAATAGATCTGTTATTATTAATATTATAATAATACGCGAGCCCGTACGTACTCGTATGTAATGTTTATGCGATTATATTAAGTATTATTTAATTTGAAAGTATGTTTGATTTGAATTAACGTGCCACGAGCCAGTACGGGTATTTAATTTAAATTACCATATTATATTTGTATTGTTGGGTTTATTCATGGACTTCAAAAACCAGATATGATTCGAACTTTAGTTATTAAAACTGAAACGGGCTTTAGAGACAATTTTTGTGATTTAACGATAAACGATTCACAGCTCTGCTTTTCTTACGATGTCTATTCGTTAGGAATAGATACAAAAGAAATGCTTGGGTCACGAAACGATAAATACTTTTGTAAAATACTACATAAGACAATTTTCGAAATTTATTAAAGTAACGAACGACGAAAAACTCGAGCTGTAATATTATTTTATACTTATAATATTTTAAAATTGATATTATTGATATATTTTTTGTTTTGTAATGTTTAATATAATTTATTTACTTTTATGTATATATTTTTTAACCAACATATATATTATTAGTTTTTATTATTTACAGTTATATTTGGTTTTTGAAAGCATTATTTTAACGAATCCCAGTTACATCGAAGTCATTTTTATTGAATTATTGTACGAATAATGTGAATTATACAAATAATTTTAAGTTATAGTTATATAAAGCAAATACATAAAACATAAAATGATCTGATTTTTTATACGTACAAGAGATAATATTGTAATTTCAATAGATCTTTATGTAAAATTGTCACAAAATAAAAATACAATATTTGTTCGTAGATATTTTATTACATTAATATTTGTAAGATTTAACAACAACATCTTATTGTACGAGTACGTGTTTATTTACTAAAAAATACAATAAAATATATACACTCAAGTGGAAAAATATTGTTTTATTTTAATATTAATAACGAATTTCCAAAGTTGAAGATATTCTGAATTGCTGACTACCCAGTATATGCAGATATGGATTTTTTTTTGGGGAAACAGATGGTCCCGTTACGAGTATTATAAAAATCAGTTTAAATTAAAATACCTGAGAAATTGGTTTAGATTCCTGACAAATTAAATTCGGATGCTTTCCTTGTCTAGTTAATAACGGTGATTTGTTCGAAAAGACGGGTTTTCACTTGTACTTGATTGTGAATTTCATGACACGTCGGTCATGTGCGAGACGTGTCATCGTTGAAGACACGAACTGCTCATTTCATCCCTGATGAAGATCAACAAATGTGAACGAAACTATAGTTGGACCTTTACAACGAGAAGAAGTTTGTACAGGTACAAGTGAAAACCCGTCTTCTTTGGCAAAATGGATAAAACACGCGTTAGTTTTCTAAACAATAACGTTAGAAAATATAAATACGTACAGAGTGGAGTGAGAGTTCGTAAGGAAGCATTTATCAAACAATCAATGGCGGTTAGTGTCAATAACGTCACACTTGTCGGCACTTGTTTAGAGCCGTGAGGGACTGTGGAAGGTCAGTACTTGTTTCCACCGAGTGATGGAACAGCTTTCGTGGTAGTTCTATATGAGCTGCTGGTCAGCCAGTTCTTGTACCAGGTCGGTCATCTTCCTCCGGCAGGCCGCATTGGTAGTCCAGACCGGCGCAGGAGGGACATGCTCGGAACTACTAGCTCCACTCTCCTGAAACAATGGCGTATATACAACGAACAGAAAAGTGTGAAAAACTTAACGGTGTCAGTCTACTTATCAAAGTGAAACCATTGTTGAACAAAATTTAACACAAAAAAATACAACTTGGCAGATCACGGGACTAATTTTTGTATAGTACTATTAATTTTAATTTTGAAAAAAATTTAACTGTAATGGGTTCACTTTGAACCTTAGGTATTGTCACATCTTTCAGTTATAATGATATAAACCTTCCCAGATGTTATGATAAAAAATTAAGTTTTATCAATTCCGAACAAGTAGTCTGGTTTTTAATTCAAAGTCAAAGTAATTAGGTAGCTAAGTATACCTTTAGTTGATTATAAAACTACTTTGCAATTTAACCAAAGACACAACTGGGTTTACCTGATAACACATACTTTTATATTCACAATGTCTAATGAAAATAATTCTAAATATTAGAAAATACTTTTACTTCGCGGGATGCTGGCGCAGCTGATACTTTGAAAAGTGAGAATCTAGTTTGAAAGGGAAGGAAAGGTTATCAGGGTGAAATTGTCTTTTTTATGCTGAAAGGAATTGTGACTGTAAATGTGGGGTCTTAGCTGGATTTGAGAGTCCTTTGCTTCTGATTTTTCACCAGCCCTCAGATTTTAGACTAATGACGTAAATTTGACAGGATCTCAAAACCCATTCAAATAAAAAAGATCAAATGTGTGTGTTAACAGTTACCTACCTACTTAATAACAGAAAGTCTATGTACTGTTTACCTCTGGTTGGTAGACATTAGGCGCCTCGTTGCTGTCACATGTGAGGATGGGGTACATGTCGAGGGCCACCCCCAGACCGAAGGGTATGCAGCGGTGGAACTCTTCGCGTATTCTGTCACAAACAACTCGTTGGTTAATACGAGTAGGTCTACTGTATGGAAAGGGAGGTAACGGGTAAAATCTTTGAACTTATAGAGGAACCAATAATAGTATTAGTTACTTATCTGAGCTATCGACCTCGCGTTTTGCGACTTAACAAAAAGACGGGTTAAACGGGGAACGGGGACGGGGAAGATTACGATGACACGAACGACTCGAGTTCACCGAATGTGAACGAAACTATAGTTGGACCTTTCCAACAATCAGGTACCCGTACCGTAGAAAACCCGTATTGTTAAACAATATTCCATATATAGAATTTTTAACTAATGTTGAGTACTGAACCTGCACCAAACAGTATTTAAATGGGCTAGTAAAGGTTGCAAACTTGATCCCATTCTGTTGAAAATACCTTTCCACTAAAAATTACTAGCTTTAAAAAAATGGTAAGCCACCAAGTTTCACAAGATTGGTTGGAAAAGTACGCGAGTACGTAATTTCCAAAAAACATAAAAACATTCAAAGTAGGTAACAGACGAAAGAAAACAAACTCAGACTCGAAACAAGTGCGTAAATACTTATTATTTCTTAAGTATTTTTTGGCTCAAGTTAGATTTTATCTCGACTTTCAAAAAAAGTTTGCATTTTCTTTTTTTGAGACTCTCACACACAGACAGTTAAAAGATATTTTTATTATGTCTTTAAACACTTTAATAAGGGTAACACAAGCGTGCCGCGCTAAAAGTTTTTCACCTCAACGATCTGTCACTACAATGTAATTCGAAACTACGCACGGGACCCGGGTAAAAGTGTAATTAGCCGAAAATTCTACTCACAGTCGATCCAGCTGTCGCCTGTGCTCGTCAGCTTGCACCGCCGCCCTGTGGCACGTGCTTGTCAACCTGTAGTGCAGTTCCTCCACGTAGTAATGCAGTAAGGCATCCAGGTGCTGGCTTCTCTGTTCCCGATCCAAAGATAGGTACAGCACGTATACCAGGTCTAGAGCTGGGGACGCGTATCTCACCAGCTGGAAATCTACTAGGTACATCTGTAATGTAATATGATTTAAATTAATTTTCAGAGAAGTCTGGAATATCATATCATAATAAAACTGTAAAATCTGTCTACCGTGCTAAAATCGGTTTTGACTCTTTTAGAAATATTTACTTGGTACCCGACTGCGAAAGAAGGAGGTGTTTTTCGAGTGTATGTATGTATATTTCTTTGGCATGCCGTAGAGCCTAAACGTCTGGCCGTATTTTTATGTGAGTGGTGTCAATAGATTAATCTTAGTCTTGAGATTGACACTGGGTAAGTACATAAAATTATTAAAAGAATTTTTAAAGATGACACAGTTATAAAGATTTAGCAGTCGGGTTTTCTTGAAGTAGCTTCTATCCACTCGTTACTTATAAGAGTTGAGGTACGTACTTCAATGACGTCCTGCCCTTGGTACCGGAACTGGAAGTTGTTGGTCCAGCAGTCTCCGTGGCTGATCACCGCCGACGGCTCCCGGGGCTTCACCATTTCCACCATCGTGTGGAAGAATGACTCCTCGCTGCAGAATCTGCACAAGTTATATGAATTGCTAGCCGAATTGCATCAGGGGCTAGTTTGCATGAGTTTTACGTATTACAAATGCAAAAATGTGTTAGTTGGCTTCTTTTCCTTCTTCTCGTCAAAGGAACGACGTGCTGTTTTTCACGCAGAGATAGTTCAAGGTTTAAAGAGTGCCATATGCTGCTGTTTCTCGCGGAAAAACTATAAAACTGACAAAGCCCCGGCTAAAAGTTAGGTCTATAATAATGGAGAGAAGTGAGCAAAATAAAGGAACTTGGCTTAGAATTTAAATAACTGTGACCTTAATTCTTCAATTTTGTCTTTTTGGTACTTTAATCTTTGGCTATATTGGCTGTTAAGTAACACACGTATTTAATCAGCAATTTAAATTGTGACGTACCTAGTGTCTAGTGAAATGATAATTTTCAGGCCTCTTACCTTCGGAATTTGTCCAAGTAGAAGTCTTTTGCGTCGGAATCTTTAAGCTCCTCTTCCACCATGGCGATGGCATTCTGAATTGCTTCCTGATAGTAACTGCGATAGTAGTCTATGTTGTTCTCCACAAATAATACTGAAACAAACAGTCAAGCCTTTTATACTAGTACGACTATATATAATAATTATTTAACACAAACCAAAAACTATATATATACAACTACAAGCAAAATAAAACAAAATCTGGATAAATCCGGTTCTGGGTAAATCCGTTCCAAACTAAAAACAATGATCATTTTATTTCGAATCTTAAGAAAGGCATTACCTTCATTTATCCCATCTTTCTCGTTAATCAGTTCAAAAAACCTCTCCGGATCATGGTACTTCATGGCCATTGACAATGCGTGGAACTGAGACAAGTTCTTGAGAACCACATAACATTCCGGCAACGTCAGTCCCTTCCTCCTATCTGGCATTACAAAACCATACTGCTTTAGATCTTTAAGAATCACGCAATCATTCTTAGCCAGATAACATTTCGGGATAGCTGTAAATGGTTCCACTTTCCACAGAGATTGAAACGACGTCATGGCTGGCCAGATTTTCGTGTAAAAAGCGACCTCGTTGCGAAACAGCTCATCGCTTTTGAAAGCTTCCCGTCTACATAAGCTTTCTGGAAGACATTTGTAGATGATGGAGCCCTGCCATGGTTCGTGTTTCACTGAAGAGCCGTCGAGTTCCATGAGCTTCTTGGTGCCTTTGAGAGTGATGCGGTAGACCATTGATGTGTAGTTGTCACCCCGGTTGGAACCGGGTGCGCCCTGAAATATTAAACGAATACATCAGCCATGATTCAAAATCAAAAGGTGCCTGATGATTTTACTGAATGCCTGCATAAAATATTATAGAAAGTACATTCTCTGTTTATTTTTCGATACACAATCTTCGTTCAAGTCAGGCCCAGCAGGGCGAGCACGAACTGTCTTTTGACAACGAAAAGGAAAACTGCTTGTCAAATTTCGCACTGCGAGCTCATAAAGCGAGTGAGACGTGCGAAACGAGGTCAGAGTCCAGAGGATGGATGTCAGAGTTAAGAAGACGGAGGTTGGAAGGCTGAAGACGAAGGACGAAGGGCTAAGGACCGAGGTTGGAGGTTCGAGGCCGGAGGTCAGAGTACCGAGAACGGAGGACGTAAGTCGAAGGGCTAAGAACGAAGGGCGGAGGGCGGGGGATGGAGGGCCGTGGTCAAAGACCGAAGATGGAGGTACAGGGACGGAAGTTAAAGAGACGATAGTGATTTTTTATGTAAATATTATGATGATCGACAACTTGTTGTGTTTTCTCTAAAATGTACTTGTAGTAGTAGGTAGATTCGTATTCTTTTATATGTAAAGCACAAAGTAGTTGTTTTTAATTAATTGTTGAATTAATTAGTTTGTTTTCCTATACTTAATGATTGTGTTTTCCATGTCTCTTGCAAGTATTATTAAAATCTGACTTGCACCTGTAGCTAACTTTCCTCTTTCACTTTTCATTATGAGACAGACAATCATCCAATAAATAAAACCTGAAGACAAAACATTCAAACAATTTATTTTTGAACCGGTTATACTATCTACGTTCAATCAAGATGAATTGCAAACTATGTCCTGTTTACAAGTACCAGCATCCAAACAAACATACTGACCGATTATATCTGCCAAATTCGACGCAGAAACACTTTCCAAAATGCAGCTTCTAATTCTAATCTCCAGTGGACAGCTGACCGTATCATGAGCAGACAATTAACAAGCTAACTGAAAGTAGCATTTTCAGTGGCAAACAATATTTTGGGGAAACTAGCAATTAAGGAAAAATTTGAAACTATTCGAGTAGCTCCTAATACCAAGTCATAATCGTTTACTGGAAGACGGTTTACTTAGCGCAACGAATAAAATTGTATATCTTTAAACAAGAAAAGTGCGTTGAATACCTTAATCAGGATATTTTCAGGACCACTAACGCTAAAGGTGATCTGTCTTTATAAAACTCTCCCCAATCTCATCTCTCGCGCGACATACCTAAATGTCACTGTATCTTAACCAGCTACCGAAGCAATAAGTACCTCAAACTCTTCGATCTCCACGTCAGGATAGTCATCCTTCAGCAGCTCTTGTAGTAGTTCCAGCGTTATTTGCGTCATGTCTCTCCGACGTCCGATGACACACTGACTGACTGATGAGTGGATGTTGCGCGCGCGCCGGTTACTTCGGGACTCTCAAAGGTGGCTATGGTTTGGGTATCATTGGGATTGAACTGTTATATATCTACCTATTGTAAGGATAGTAATGAGAAACCTTTTAAGGAGGATCTGTCTCACCTGTCAAATTGAGTTGTCCCATAAGACCTCATAATCATATCATTTGTTGCTAAAAAACCTAAGACTACGCATTTTGAGACCCTTTTAGGTAGGTACTGTTAGGTAGGTAGGTATAGGGAAAACCTATAACTTATGTTCTATACCTACATTTCATACATTTGGGCGCGCGACAAGGAACTCTTTGAGTTGATCATCTGATTTTTCAACAATTTTACACGAATATTCAACGTTTTACACTCATATAGCAATTCACTAATAGATCTGTCGGATTTTAATGTTAAATACCTATTATATATTAAGTACCCAGGTCTAACACCAGGTCCAGTTTGTAAGTTTTAATAAAATCTGTCTCGATGCCAACATACCGAAACATACCATACCGAAATTCAAGCAAATTAAAAACGTGTTTGTCTCATAAATCAAATAATTACTTCGGCCGAGCAACGAAGCCAGGACCGACGGCGTTTGAAGCAAATAAGAATGCTAACACCTAGGTCACGGCGGCAGTCGTCAACCGTGTATATTATGTAACTTACCTAGTAAATAATTTTAAAATTATCACCAAGAGGTCAAGTAGTGAGGAAAAAAAACCCTTTAGTTCAGCCAACAGAACTACTCCACAGAACAGGTGGGAATTAAACGAATTAGTCGAGCCGTTACTACTAGTTCCCAGAACTTTAAACGAGTAGATTTACCAGTTGAACTATTGGATAAGAAATTTCTTATCCAATTTTACTAAAATTAAATATTAAGGAATCGGCCCAAATATTTTTGCCACAGTTATTACATTCTAGCTTCTGCAGTAGGTATGGTCACCACATTGAGTTTAGGGTTAGTGATTGAATTGCTGGAGCGAGCGGGGTCGGCTCATTGGATAATAGCACGCAGCACCCACCATTGGGTGGCGGTGTTTGTCTGTGAAGATACAATCACTGCTTTATATATGAGTAGGTATCATGTACCTAGAGACGTTTGTCGAGATTGTTCTGGAACTTCCTATCATTGTAAAGTGACTACCTTTGACCCAAGCTTGTTATATCGATTGTTTCAGTACTTAATGATAATAGACTGCTAAAGTCAACATGTAAAATTTTAAATTTAAAAAATTTCGATATTTGTTTGTGCAGCCATGTTGGATTTGACCTTCTAGAACAGATATTCATATGACAACACTCCCGACTTATACTCCTTTCACACAAATAATCAAACCGGTCCATCCGTTTCGGAGCTACGATCCTCAGACAGACACACGCCCAACTTACCCTTCAGGTCCTGAAAGTTGAATTTGCCAAAATGTTGAATTCTTATAAAGTTGAAAATATCAAAATATTGAATCTTAAAATGTTGAATTAGCAAAAAAGCTGAGTTCCAAAATGTTGAATTCTCACAATGTTGAAATTATAATTCCTTGAATGTTGAGTTTCCTATAAGTTGAATCCCGTAATGTTGAACTAACTAACACTCAAAGACCTGATTTTATTGAAGAAGAGTGC
This sequence comes from Ligdia adustata, assembly GCA_947049295.1. Taxonomy (NCBI): domain Eukaryota; kingdom Metazoa; phylum Arthropoda; class Insecta; order Lepidoptera; family Geometridae; genus Ligdia; species Ligdia adustata. Next base: position 12,246,774 of record OX346231.1, read on the forward strand.
TGGCATAATTACCTCTAGACTTAATTACACACATTATGTCTGCCCGTACCTACGCATGGCGCATTCATACCATTCAGATTTATTTTATAGTGACTTGGCCCCGTAGTTATAAAGTAGCCTATGCGCCGTTATTATAGAAAACTTTCTCTGTGCCAAATTTGATCTCGATCCGTTCAGCCGTTCTGGCGTGATGAATAACAAACATCCATCAATCCATCCAAATATTTTCAGTTGTAGGTACATGTTCATAAAATTTAGTAAATTAATAATTATTAAATATGGTGAACCCAACTTTACCCAGCTTAGACCTTTATTCAATTACTTAAAAAATAAAAAACTAAGTAACCTGTATTCTAAGTTAATTGTATCATTAAATACTTCTAGAATGCTAATTTAAGTCTTAAATACACAATTTTTTTTGCAATCGCATTGAAGAAAATTTTGTGTCATAATTTATATCCGAAAGGATGTCTAAAGGTAAGGCTCTGATCTCGGATGCACGCAGTACCTCGTGCTGCCACTATGGTGTGCTGCGTGTCGCGCTGGTGTCGAGCGAGGAGGGATCATGCTGCTCAGCAATTCTGCCGCAACATTGCTACCTTTGTTTAAATGATATAATTATGACACTGTGACAAATTTCCCTCAGACTCAGACTTGATCGCTTTAAAACAATATTTCAGTATTATTTCTCTCCGAATGTACTCTGTCCAATAGCGTATCTATGAAATCCAGAACCTATCCAATCGAATTTACCTGGTCAAATGACTTCAGTGCTTTACTCCTTTGGTCACTCTTCGCCCATAGTATGGTCCAGTCGTCTGGTCAACTATGGAACTTTTTTAGAGTTCAATTGTCTAACTGATTGATTGTGTTCTAATTGTGTTTAAGCTCAAGTGGCCCAACCCATTCGTCTTCGCCGGGATACTTACATTTTATCTCTTCTTTGCAATATTTTGTTTAATTAACTAAAAAACCTTTCGAAAGTAAGTTATTTCAAGCTCAAAACATGGGCTTTGCTATTATAAGATTTATAAAACACAGTATTTAGGTTCTATGACAACTAAAATAAAATTTTGCTAAAGTTAGGCATGAATGAAAACCTGGGTTTCGTTTGTGAAGATTGATGCTGTCAAAATGTTTGTAAAACTCAAGTTTGCATTTTCTTGTTTTCACTTTCTTTTATACCAAACCCTAGCCAATAAGTGGGCTGCTTTACGTTACAGGTCACTTGTCTCTCTCTGTAGAATTGTTACTAAATGTTACTGAAAAATACTCAGCATAGGTATTACATAAATATTTATTTGTTAACACATTAAACTAAATGAAACTTAATATGCTAAGCTACTTAAGACTTATTTCTTCAGTGTCAAAATTCATAATATCTTTTATGCACATGCTAGAGACAAAACATGACGATCCCAGTTATTATAAGATATACTTCCCACTCATGTATATGCAAATAAATTAATCTTTATAGTATATTATATAATTTTATGTTAGGCACTTTATACATAATGTAAATACCTACTCTTAAGCATCACAAGTCCCAACAGAGTAAAATTACACAGACTTTTAATAAAGGAGGTTGTCAATTGAACAGATTTCTTTTGTTTTATAAGCACACTTTATTAAAGATTATTGCTTGTGTTATAAAAAACATAAAAAAATTAAACAAACTGAGAACATCCTCCTTTTTTGAATAATCCGTATTCTTAACTGTTAATTTACTAGAGTCTATATAAAGTGGTAATACACAGCATAGGCACTGTTTTAGATATAACAAATAACTAAACAGCTATTTTCAGTTCAGTGCTGACGGAGATTAATCTAAAAACAGAACAGCACTTATCAAATTTGCGATATTACAGGAAACATAACCATTATTTTCATTTGGTAGGTAATGATCCCAATTCGGACAGTCACACTGACTAACCTAAAAGTTCCAAAAATTATATCCATCCTTTTCTTACTTTTGAAAACAATAAGAGAGGAAGCAATTTGATAACTGTCAAATTAGGTTCAATCGGGATCAAAAACTTACCAAAGTCATAAAATGGGTCAAAACGTAATTGAAAAAATGCAGTTTCTAAAAAGTTTTGAATTCTTCTTACACAAGATCAAATAATCTAACTATAAATCAATACATTATTTTCTTCGTGTATTTATCTCGAGCCCCGAGAAAAAGTAACCTTATCGCTTTGTCGCCTAAAGCTTTTCAGAATAACTTAGTTATTTATGAAAAACTGATCTAGGTGTCTATAGGCTCTATTTAAAACCACTTGTATGAAGTCATCTCTCGGTAATTAGGTACGTCATAACCATAGTAAAATCATACCATTAAGTATATGAAAAGTAAAGCTCCAGACCCGTGTTGGTATTTCACAGAAAAACATTTTCAAATTGCTAACACCTCTGAAATTAATCATAGCACGTAATAGAGCTAAAAATGTTGTAGCTGTTTAGTTAAATATTTTCTAATCTCATATTTGTATGCATTAACATACTTCACATACAATTTTAAAAGAAATATAACAATTATAAGCAGAGGTAATAGAGCATTAATCAAAAGAGCATTGATCACCCACTAAACAAGATTTTACTTAAAAAGGTTATAATTTAACTGATATATTTGTGTGGTGTTATGTAACATGTAATAGTAAAGTCAAATCTAAGGAAATCTATTTGGTAATATTACCGTCAGTGAATTGCTAAAGCGGCCAAAAGAGACAGTCTACCTACTTCTATCATACTTTAACAGTAGCATTGGTCTTTACATCGAGCCCATTGACAAGCTGCATTACGTCAGTCCTAGGCCTCCGGAAGAGTAACACGTGAGGTTCGGGGTTATGGACCATGAAGTGAAGCCAGCCAGGACTCTGCTGGACCCCGAGGTTCCTCCACTCCGTCTCCGTCATAAGGTGCGACTTGGGAACTAGACGGGCAATATCCGCTGGTAGGATTACATGCCTGGAAACAATATAATATGGTTTTATAAGTATGTGTCTGTATATATGTATATTATCCTATATACAGAAGACTCCTCACATAGGCTGTAATGTAATGTAATGAGTTTTGATGTTTATATGCCTGCATGAATATTTGAACATTTATATCAATTTTATTTTATTCTTTCAAATACAAAAAAAAAAAAACAAAATATCCCCCTTGTAAGAAAAGAGGTATCAAAGAGAATAAAAGAGATAGGTACTCAATCTACAGAAGACAATGTATTTTTTTAGGATCTTATGCATTTATTTGCTTGGCCAAAGCTTAGAAAACTTGCTAATACATGCTTATGGTACACTTCATGACTACTTATTTGTCTTTAATATAAACTGTACATGCATTTATAGCTGCTTGAAATTCAGGTAACAAGTGTTGCAATCACAAGTAATAATTGTTGTAATGGTCTGTTTACATACATACAGTGATATTATGAGTTTATTAGGGTAATCTATTTGTTTTATAAGACTATAAACCCACTCAGGATACTATACATTAATATTTATTACTTTTAATATTTAGTCTTTGTATATATATAATAAGTCAAGTATAAAGAAATCTGACTACATTAATCAAAAACTCATGGTGATTGATTGATTAACGCCGACTATAGTAAAAGTTGACTAAAATAACAGTAAAATTCCTAATTAGTTACGAAATTTTTGACACCATAGTAATTCAGTACAATTCATCGACAATAAAGACAAACCTTATTACCAATAAAGTCTTTACTATTATTGCAAGCAGGACTGTAAAAGTTACAGGACTGTGGGACGCACGAGGATTGTTGCTTTGTTAATGGTGCATATCTTTCCAGCTCTGCTTTCAAATGTATTTGTGACTGTCGGCAAATGTTATCTATATCTAAATTTTATTAAAACTATTAAAATAGAGTTAGTTATTTACCTGTATTCATAGACGTCATCAGTGTATCTTTCAGAGTATTGAATCTCGTCTACAGGCATTGTAGGTAAAGAATCGCCTAAATCTCACTCACCAAAGACAAAATCCTATTAAGTAACTACAAAGTCTTTGAGTGTGCAAAGCTACTAAATCGAAATCCGTATTTTATACGAAACGAACAGAAAATCAAATCCAACTTCAAATTTATGTCAATTTTGAAAGTTAATCTTCTTTTTAAATATAGCGTCATTCAACTAGTTTATTTGGCTGCGTAAACCATAGAGAAACTATCACTATGTTGCGTAAAACTGATAAATAAATGATATGTCAGTAACCTAGTAAAATTAAATGGTCTAGACCTGGCTAATAGATTTCAGATAGGTTATAAGTACTTGTTCACTTAAGATGAAACAAGAAATGCGCAGTTTTCTACCGACATCCTAAAAGAGGACGAGTTAGAAACTTAATTCGACGGATATAGGAACTTAATTACCTGATCTCGGACACGGCACCGATTTGACAAAAAAATATTTTGTTTGTAAGAGTATATATTATATGTACTCAAGTGGTCTCAGTAAAATTTTATCAAAATCAGTCTAGAAGTTATATTTTTAAATCAAAATATATATTGCTATTATGTATCACCGAAACACTGGCTCTCAGCCAAAGCGTAATGAATACGTATTACCACTACGTACCCACTTTGTAAGGTAGGGTATACAGATAATGATTTTTTTGTTTGATATATGTTTTTGTAAACTAATGTTTACAACTCAATTAGGTAGTGGCTGAGTTCTGATCTCAGGTAGTGGGGATGTCACCTAGTGATTTTTAATGTTGGATGTGAAAGCCACCTAATGAGCAATACCAGTCTTGAAAATCGTTAACAGTGATTTAATAGATGTCTTAGTATAAATGTTATACTGATAATGACTTTCTACCGGCATCCCAAAAGAGGAGTTTCTTAATTCGACGGGTCTATGTTTTTCTTGCTTGTTACCCGGTGGTCAAGTTTTTTATTTGAATTGTCTCAGAATTACTATTGAATTAACAGACTTGACCACCTGATTACTCGGAGACGACAGGACCTACCTTTGATAAATTATTCACTTGTTTGAAAGAAAACACTCGAGTTTTCATTTAAATTTTATGAAAATCAGTAGAGGTTGCATTTTTAAATCAAAATATATATTGATACTTATTATGTATGTATTAGTTGTTAGTAAAGTAAAGTAATATTTATTGACCTTTAAATAACGTTCGTTACAGTTAAGTCTTATTACACTTAAATGAATAATTACTTAAAAAAATTAACTTATAAATCTCATTTATATACGATTAGTTAATATTAGTTCTTAGTTTAATAGTTCTCATGACAAATATTTACATTATGATTGCTTTGTTTAGTTATTAGTCATAATTTATTATGGTTGTTTGTTAAACAAGAACGATGATTGTACAAGCTGTTTTAACATAATATTCGCTGAGTTTATAAAAAGGATCTCTTTCAAAAAAATACTTCAATTAATTTGACTGGGCCTTATTTGAAGCTTTTTAATGAGATAGGCTATACGTTTCCCGCTTTTATTTACACCTACTTCCGCCCTAAGCCACGCCTTTTATCTGACGTCACTTCCACTTGGGCAGATAGGCTGCCATATAGGTTGGCTCGTTATTTTACTTTTACTTATTATTGGGGTTTTGACTTCCCGCCGAGTCGGGCGTGCCTCGGTTACGCTGCCGACTCTCGTGAAATCAAGTGCTTCACAAATATTTTAATAAGCTGCCATCTAAATGTGTTTAAGAGTAGCGTGTCGTATTTATAAATACCAAAGATTTTAAAATTTCTAACGTTTTAACGTTCGTTTACGAAACTTTTCGGAAATATCCGATGACCTACCACCCTATCAGGAATAAATAATGTTTTTGCTATAAGTGAAGTGGAGATTAAATCCTCGAATAACCTTCGTGCAAAAATTAGTGACCATTTCCATCCTCACCATGTATGTAAGTACTTTTTTTTTAGCAGTGATACTATTTCCAGTTAATAAAACTAAAAAACATGTTTTATGATCACTCTCATTTTTGAGGCATTTCAGATTTTTCAATGAGCTCTTTACACAAATGCTTGGTTAGCGTTATCAGATAAAGGTGGATGTACTAATCTCGAAATCAATAGTGAGTTAATAAACACTTACGAAATGTTTGCGGTTTAACTTGTATGAATTGGAAGCAATGACATACGATTTTCATAAATTTATTCCTCTAACGATTGTAATTCTTACAGAGACCGTAAAGATAATTAAATATGCTATTTATAATACACACAAAAGGTATCAAATGGACCAAATATGGAAATATCGAGGATCAAGGATTATAAAAGTGAGGCAGGTCGATGTTATAAGGAAGTGTTTTTGGCTGGCACAAGGGTAAGTATTTCTTCCGCAGCGGCTCACTCACTTGTTAAGCCACAGTTATTCTTTTTCTGCAACTGCAGAGGCCTACGAAAAACATTTCTGTCGCTCGCGATCGAGAGAGAAATTTTTTGGATCTCCCAAAAATAAAATATTTCTGCCTTGCCTCGCAGGCAGCGGTCTGATACATATTTTACTCATAATCCAGACAACTACAGAGATGTTAGTTGGTCCAAAAATCTAATTTTGTTTGTTATGGATGTGTTTTATACATTAAACATATGTTAGAGATACTTATTTTGTAGCATGACAACTATTACTTTCACAAATCCATCCATCTCTTATTGGGTTTCGAAAATAGGTCCATTTTATGAAATCTACAGACGTACAGTCAAGCCCGTGGATACTACTTACGTGTCAACATCGTTTGATACGAACTAATTAATTATTAGGCTGTTATTTTGATAATATATTAGGTCATTACATATGAAATTGGCGTTTTGTAAGGTAGGAACATAAAGTCTTTTTTTTAAATAATAATATATTTATTTAATCAAAGTATGTACCATTGCTATCTATGCAGTTTTGCCATCTCATAGGTAGTTCATTGATCCCTTTACTAAAAAACCATTAGGACGAGAATCAATGAAATCTTTGAAGGCGCTTTAGACTGCCCCATCGGAGTTGAATTTTTTCCCTTGCAAGAAGTTATCCAAATTTCGAAAAAAAAATGGTAATCTGTTGGAACCAGGTCCGGGGAGTACGGTGGATGTCTTAGACATTCCAATTGAAGCTCCTCTAATTTGGCAGCCGTCTGTTGTGCAGTGTGTGGTCTAGCGTTGTCCTGAAGCAGCAGTGGCCTAGAGCGATTGGCCAACCTCGGTTGTTTAGCAGCTAGCTTTTCCATCATGGTTTGCAGTTGCTGACAATAGATATCTGCTGTAATCGTCTGGCCAGATTTAAGAAAGCTGTAGTGAACGACACTGGCACTATTCCACCAAACGCTCACAAGTAACTTTTTTTGAGTCAATTTTCGCTTGGGGCAGGGTTTGGCTGGTTCGCCATTATTCAGCCATTGCGATGAGCGTTTCCGATTATCGTATAGGACCCACTTTTCATCACAGGTAATGATCCGATTTAAAATCCCTTCATTATTGTGCCGGTTGAGTAATGTAACTCAGCAGTTGACGCGCGTTTGTCGGTTTGCTGCACTCAATTCATGAGGTACCTTTCAAGCTTTTTCACCTTTCCAATTTGCTTCATGTTGATCAAACAGTTTTATCACTAACACCGCAGCCTGCAGCTAACTCGGACGTGGTTTGCGATGGATCTGCTTCCATAATAGCTTTCAATTCTTCATTAGCAACTTTAGTCTCCGGCCGTCCACGGGGCTTGTTCTGCAGGTCGAAATTTCCAGAACGAAAACGTTGGAACCAAAAACGCACTGTGTTTTCTTTTGCGACACCGCCGCCATACACATCATTAATCCTTCGAGCCGTTTCTGCAGCACTGGTACCACGGTGGAACTCGTACTCGTAAATAATGCGATATTTCAAGTTTTCCATTTTGTAAACTCCGTGACGCAAAGAAAAAACCAAATGAGGACAAAACAAATGAATTACGGTTTTCGAAATACAAATGTATGAATAAATTGCTGTATAAATTTGAAATTGGAATCCCTAACCAAAGAAGAGATATTTGAGATCAAAGTGGCCAGTACGACAAAACGCCAATTTCATATATAAGGATCTAATATATGACTACCTTATCTTCTTTAAAACATATGGTTCACTATGTAGTCTACCGGGTGAAATTTAAAAGATTCGATTCCTTATAACTCTTTATTTGGTAGTTAGAAGGAGAACAGAGATATAAAAGGCCAAGGTTAGGACCATTCGCTTGTCTTAATTAATTTAATCTAATACAATTATTTGCATATTCGTCCTATTTTCCTATTATTCAAAATTTCGAAAACAATTAACGAGGAATATAGAAATTCCTTTGGCAAACCAGATCCAGTTAGGAAAGTTGAGTCTCCCAGTTAAAGTGCAGTAAGGAGGAGTAAGTCCTCCGGAAACAGTTTGGCATGGAAGAGTAAGCCTCTCGGAAACTCCTCCCATCCAGGGAGGTAATGAAGCGTGTAGTGAGAATAGAAACGCGTACACCAATGCAACCAGCAATCAGCAATCAGCACGGCAGATCCAATAAGTAATCAGCCTTGACACGCGAGGAGGATCGACCACGCACGCTGAAGAGTTATTCAGCCACAGACAGACACCAAAACAGACGCGCGAACCAATATCCTGGTCAGCCACGCGGTGTCCAACCCCGGTCAAAAGAAAAACATCGTCATATTTACAATAAATTTATAACTAGGACTCGGCGTCCATCACCAAAAAAAAAGCAATATGTCGCCGGAAACAGACCTTCTATCCCGCTCATTCCAATGACAAAATGTCTTTAAAATGCACAGAAACAATAAGTGAAAAAAAACTAGAGAGCCATAGAATCAGGAAAACAATTGCTCAGTCCAAAAAGACAAGACATTAGATCGACGTAGTCGGCTAAATTAAACGATTATAAATGTAGCATAATTTGAGTAGTGTACAAAATATTGGTTTATCCAAGAAGCTCAAAAACAAAAACTAACGATAAAGATTTTACCTTACAACTCATCGATAATTCATTTCGATTTTAAACGAAACGTCATCTCCGATTTGACAGTTCTATGACAAAAGAAAAAAAACTTTAAAACAACGTAAATAAATGGTTTTGTAAGAACTTGAGAACTGGCACAATACACAGAGTGTGGTGGCCAATCAAGAAAGAGTAAAAAAATGGTTTTGAAGCGAAAAAAGGATGTATTATAAATCAAAATAAGGATACAAATTTGACAGTGTATCAAGTAGGTAAGTCCAACAAACAACGTCACTACAAACGCGAAAATACGCGTAATCAAATTCAAATTCAGGCCGAGTATTGGCCTAAATCACTTGATGAAGGAACACCTATCGAACTCAAAAAATAAAGGGTTACAACTATAAAACTATGATGTTTTTGTCAAATTTAGTAACATGTTTTAAAAACCAGAGTAAGTGATACATATTTATGTAAGCTGTCTATCATGTCTGGTGTATTGGCAAAATTGCTAACACATCAACCAAAGATAGTCTTTGTATATCTCATTTGCTAAACTACTTAGAAATAATGTCTACAATTTTACAAATGTTACAGCCGTGCAGAGTTATTGAAATCAGACATGAGATTACAATAAAATGTATTTGTTATTTTCAAACTAGCAGTTTATACATAGTACAGCACTGTTACTATTAAATATGGCTAATTCATAATATACATATATTGTTTACAAATATATAAATTTTGAACATAATTTATCTTTATGCAAAATGCCATACGAGGTTGTATTACATTCTACAGTGTTATCACACACACATCACTTCCACCAGGCTATAACAAACACGTCTCATTATAAAGCTTCGAATAAGGTCCAGTCAAATTAATAGCAGCGTTTTACCTGAAATAAAATGCATATTAATTTATTTACCTAATTCGAAGCTTACGATTAATCGCTGCCTGGTTATCAAAACTCAATTAGTAAAATAACGAGCGAACCAATATGGCCGCCGATCTGCCCAAGTGGAAGTGACGTCAGATAAAAGGCTTGTGGCTTAGGGCCGAAGTAGGTGTAAATAAAAGCTGGAAACGTATAGCCTATCTCATTATAAAGCTTCAAATAAGGTAAGTAAATTAATATGCGTTTTATATCAAAACACGCAAAAAGCGCTGCCATTTTTGTTTGAATGTTAAAAAATTTACATCCATTATACTATTAGGTAATTTATTGTACATCAGAATTTTGGTATTTCTTACATTTAGCTAATCTATTTAAGTATAGGAAGGATTCGCCCTGTTTTATTATTGCGTGAAATTCTTTTTTCCGATATTTCCCTTTCCTCGTGTACTTAAATAATAAACAACTATAAATATAAAGTGATATAGCTGTCATTATTTTATCTTTTTCAAAGTGTATTCTCGCAGGACTACGTTATTTCAAACCTTTAATTTTTCTTATAGACTGTTTTTGGCATTTTAAGACTTTTATGATATTTAGCATTTCCCCAAACAGTAATAGCATATCTTATAATAGAATGCACGTAGGCATAATAGACACAGATGAGCTTTTTTTATCTAGTAATGGCTAAAGTTTAAACTTAATTAAATAAAGCATAATTACCACTTGCCATTTTCTTGTAAATTGTATCGATGTGCGCATTATGGCTAATTGTATTATCTATTGTGTAATCTAGAAATATATTTGTTTTACTTATGGAATTCCCGAAAATACCCAACCTTGACTGATAATGCATAGAGATGGTTTTATCAGAGTAAAGAACAATTCAATTTGCGTCAAACCATTCTTTTAACAATACCATAAAGATTATAACTTTATTTTCTAAATTATGTAGACATTTGTCTCTGATACCCACACGTGTCATCTGCAAATAAATTTATGTGAGCCCAACTTGGCAATTCATTGGTAATATCATTAATATATATCAGAAATAAGACTGGGCCTAAAATGGAGCCCTGTGGTACTACAATTGACCTTCTGTAGAATTTTGTTCATTAATCGAGACAATTTGACTACGGTTCTGTAAGTAAGTTATCATTATATTTAATTCATGACCTTGAAATCCGTAATATTGCATTTTTAAATATATCGTGCCTCAAACAATCAAAGCTTTTGAAAGATCACAAAAGATACTTGCATATTTATCTGACATATCTAAGCATTCTAGAATGTAATATACTACTTTTCTTATAGCCATTTCTGCTGAGCGGCCTTTTCTGAATCCAAACTGTGACATTGTAAATAAATTATTTCCTAAAAAGTATTTCACAATTCTCAATTTCATAATAGATTTTAAAAAATTGATATAGTTGGCAAAATGCAGACAGGTCTATAATTACTAATATCCTCTATATCCCCTTTTTTAAAAGTGGGATTACCCTACCCGGTTTCAATACGTCGGGAAATATTCCGTCAGTTAAACATGAGTTTAAGACAAATAATATTAATTGAAATAAATTAATGTTATTTATTATTAGATTTCTTAAAGTCTTAGTACTCATATCATAAACGTCTTATGTAGGTTTTGGCATCATGTTAACTACTACCTTTTTGAGCTCATTATAATCTACTGGTCTGAGTGAAATCGATGTCAATGATTTACTACAGTAATCTAAATACTTCTTGCAATCTTCCACCTCAATTTCTTGATTACAAGTTACATTACCAAGATCTTATTCCGAGCCTACCGAAGTGTAAGAAATACCTATTACCACTAAGTAGGTACCCACATTGTAAGGTAGGGCATGTAGGTAATGCAGTAATTAATAATTACTATATATTTTATTTTATAGGGCACCTCTGAGTCATTCATATTATAATAATTAGTTCCCACTTCCCTTAACGGTGAAGGAAAACAATGTGTGAAACCTGCTTGTCGGAAAAAAAGCGCTTACCAAGATAAGTGGAGTCACCTCGCAAGTTAATCAGTGTTATCGCCTACAGCCCCTTCATATGGGAGACGCGTGGCCAGCCATGGGACTATATGGTTAAACTACATATAAAAATATAATAGAGAAAGGGAAATACTAAAACAAAATGTATACTATGCAGAATGTTTATTTGGATTTAACTTCTAAAACATCATAAACACAGTCAAATAAACAAATAAATGCTGAAGTACATAATAGAGATTTATATAAAGTTGCCAATGTTAAAAATATAAGTAAACAAACTTTCGAAACAGAAGTTACGTATTAAACAAAAAATAAAATTATTAACAATATATTAGTGTAATTTATATCTATTCGTTAAAATAATAATGATAAATTGTGCTTCTTTCTTAAAATCTAATATTAGCCGAATATTAAAGAAAAAAGTTAAGTAACATACGATTCCACCATAATTATAAAGTGCTGCCATATGACATCAATTTAAAACTACCGCAATATCGTTTAAAGAAAATATAATAATAACCAAGAGGTTAAAAGTCGGAAGTCCTTATTATGTATAGTTAATAACAGGTTCACTTAACATTCGTATAAAAGTCGTCTCTTCATAAATCTTATCTAAAAAGGTAGGCAGCATCTTACTATTAGACACAAATCGTCAAAATACTAGAACGGGCATAAAAACCGCCCCATTCTTTATCTAACATATATACGTGTCACGCCCTGGTAATAGTGAAAAAGTTCGGATACATTTTTATAGTCACTAACGACCAAATCCGGGAAAAATATTATCTCTTTGACCATGTAGTCGAAACTGTCAAAAATCTAGAAGATAAATCTTTACATGGGTATGTAGGTATGTACGTAAACAAAAATAATTTAGGTACATACCGACTCTAATTTCTTTAATATTCAAAAAAGAGATTACTCTAGAGACAAAAATAAAATGAAAAGATGTGCCTAACTATCGCGAATACAACCATTTTTGACAGTCGTACTACACAGTTGAATATACAACTCCTTACTTTTCCGGATTGGCCCTAAGAATAATGTTGGAAAGGAAACACTAATTTGCGTAGAAGCATCGATTATTCATGATCTAACGATATATTTCGATAACATGATAATAAATTGTACATGAGTACGTAAATAACATGCTTTGATTATCCATTTTTTTCTTCTACATGCCTACAAACTACACGAAACGGTTTTAACGAATCCTTCTTTTAACTACGGCCAATAATATGGCGTAAGTATAATGTTTGTTTGGATATGTCTATCTAATAACAATACATTTTCCACTAAAACGTAGGCCATCCTCACATATTGCATTATATAAAAACGTCACCATTGTGTTTAAAGTTAATTAGTTAAAATATGCGGTAAATAAAGTTTCCTGTAATTTATTGGTTCCGTTCCTGTGTGACTGTAAAAGCTGTCAACGTCAATTCTGACATTTGTTTTAAAAAGTTGCAAACTACGTCTAAAACAATAAAATTAGTAGTCGTAGCTCGTAGTAATTATAATAATGACCACGTTGAAGCTGCCATATAAAAAATGTGATCGTTTCATACGATCGACTGCCACCGCCTTATTATTGTATTTTCGTGATATTTTATACACGTGCCAGTTATTTGATACACAGCAAAATGATATGGAAGTATACAAGAAGTGATATGATAGTATGAAGATTGTACTATAAGATATGTACTTAATCGATTACAAAAATTTAATATCGAATTTGGTACGATTTAATATACATAAATGCTTGTTAAAATGTCTTTTTCGTTGGAACGTTCCGTTTTGGCAACACTGTCAGGACTTTGAAGGGGAGAGACAAAAAATAGTAGAAAAAAGATGTTGCGAGTATAAAAATATACAGTAGGAATAGTAGAAATCGACTCGATCACGATACGTACTGCAACAATGGCATGCCCTTATTTGTACAATAAGCGTTGCATACGACTATCGCTCTTCTGAGGCAGCTAACACGAACTAATATCTCTTGCCACTTTTTAGTTCCGATAGCTGTTTCTCCGATCTATTTAGAATCTTCCCCCGAACCCGGACGGTGAAGCCCACTGTTAGAAGATTGGATTGGAATGTTATAGATTTGACAAACAATATTAAAAATAAAGGCAAATCAGTGTGTACAGTAAGTGCGGGTATGTTAGTGATGAGTCGAAAATTAGTGGGTTATTTACATTATCTCGTTCGACAATGACAGAAATATGAAAACACTCGTGAATTTCGTCTAAATGTAGTTTTTAGTATGTTTAAAATTCACAGTATTAACTTGAACGTCATCGTTAAACGAGAATGATTGTGTTAATTATTAACTACCTCTTCCAATAAAATAACGAAATTACCAAAGCGGCCTATATATATATATGGTTCGAATCAACAGTGTTGCCAAATCGAAAAAAAATATGAGCGCTGCTGTTTTGAGTGGTTACTAGCAACACAGTGGGTAAAGCACCATGCATACTGGGGATGAATGTCTATTCGTTGTTAGCCGGCTTGCCGTTGGTGTACTGAGGGGGTGAGGTCTGGTTCGGCTGGTCTTCAGTCATCACTGACACCAACTCTTCGACCGCGCGTCCTAGGTCATCTGGAAAAAAATATATTTATCAAATAAAAGTTGACCTTATAGTTTACGTGAAAAGGATATAGACGACGGGAAAGTGTCATCTCAGTTACACTATAAAAGGGAGAGGGATATACAATGTCCATGGAAATAAAAGAGACAGCGATCGATTTTTTGTTCCGTAGCGTATGGCCGGTTTTTACATTGTTTAGCACATCATGTGCACACCGACGCGACGCGAGTTCAGTCCACAGCCTGTCTCTAATGTGTGTTTGTCTTCTTATAAATCTCAGTCCTTCAAAAACTGAGAAGCAATTCCATGGAAATACTAAGTGGAAAAAGTCCCAGTAGTTACATAATGAAACAACTGGGACCGAGCGAAAATGTTATAGCTAAGAAATGTCACTAATTACAATTGTAAATAAATTACCTCAAGGTATGCGTCCTTTTAAGTTTGCATGAACAGAAAGAAGTAAATTGTAAATTCCAAAAGAAGTAGAGATAAGATAAATAACAAACAATGACCATGCACAACCCATGCGATCGACGAATTATAAAAAATATTACACCTAGCAATATTCAACAATAACGTGTATATAAAGAACACAACAAATTAAAAAACTATCTAAAACCAAACAACGAAAATATAAGTAGCGACCTAAATACAAATATTTGGATCGTGTATAAAATAAAATGATTAAATACGATGTAATATTATTCGAGAACATGGCAACGTATACTATTTCTAAAATACATTATTCTGATGACTTTTCACAGACGTTATCTAGCAATTTGTATTGAAAATGTGAACAGCTAACATCCATACAAACTAAGTACTACCCTGTAGGTAAATTCCTGTGAATCTCAAGTACTTCACAACATTTCTAAGAATACAGCGTCAGGGCGTCAAAAACATATCTGCAAATAAAAAAGAACTCTAGTGCGGACAACGTAAAGCTCACACTCGTCTGACCTGCGCAATGCATGAGGGAGTGGACGCTATGCGGCGGCGGCGGCGGCCGCTCGGGCTCGCGCTCCGCCCCTGGACCCCACCGACCTCCACCATCTTATAGCAAATCCTCGATTAACATACAACTCGGCAGATTTACGCTTAATCACCAACGCAATCACGGATAAAATGACTAAATAATATTTTACCTAAAAGAATAGGCTATAAAAAAGAATGGCCCTGGAAGCACACCTTGCGCAACAGTACAATACTCTTTGATGTGTTTTATTTAATATGTAGTAGTAGTTAGGTATGTGCTTTAATTTGAGATTATCGACAAAATAATTGACTAGTTGCAATTAAAAACCAGATATCAATTATCTTTAATATATAATTTGTATAGATAAACAGTATGACAAGCTTCAAAGATCACTACTATTATAAATATCGTGAGCAAACTTAATGTACAATTAATTAACGATTCAAGTCATCAATTTGTATAATGCACTGTCTACTATTTTTAATCGATTTCAAAAATAAACTTTTTATGGTATGTTCTAAAATCATCAAAGATGCGACTACATTTGAATCGATTTGAAAGATTTAAAATTATTTCTTTTGTATGTATATGGTATGGTATAATATTTTCTAGGGGTCTAACTGTTTGCTCTAAATTATTATTTATTAATTTATAATATGTAACTTACTAGTCTGTGACTCGTGATAGAGTCCGTTGTGCATCTTGGCGGGCGAGTCTGTGGCGAGCTGCGACGCGGTCACCGAGCGGGTTTGCAGCGTGCCGGTGCGTGCCGGGGGAGACCCTTGCGCCGGCTGGAATGTTATCAATTGATATATGTATCACTATTCATGTGCATAGCTCTTAACTGGGGCTTCTGTTAATGTGTATAGGAAAATATGGCACATTAACAACACAGTCAAAAATAAAATACTCAGAGACATCGTTTTTGTATTAGGAGCGAAGAAATTTGCTATTTCGAGAACGCTAAAAATATGTGCAGTGTTCAACTCTAATTTGACCAGCAGCGCAGTAAACTATCATGAGATAGTATTGTAGTAGAAACTGCATTCCATAGAACACACGAGTCTGGCTTGGATTAGATGAGTTCAAACTTTTGTAGGCTTGTGTTAGGCAGAAACTCGCCTGATGTGAAGCGACGATATAACCTAAGATGGGACACTATTGCCTGGACGAAATATATTCACTCGCGACTGGAACAGACCCAGATTATAAGTATCAGGAAATATTCTGCTATGTACGAGGTGTTCCAAGTTACCTCGTCCAGCAGCCTCCTGAGACGTTGCAGTTGAGCCTCTAGCTGTCGGTTGTGCTCCTCCAGGATCTGCATCCGAGCTTCCAGCCGACCCTTGTGCTGCCGCAGCAGGCGGGCTTCCGCCATCATATCCTGAAAATATAGACATGAACGTGAAAATGCGCAATTTTTGGAATAGAGGAATAATGTGATAGATAATTATGTAAACGTTGCAGAGTAATAATACAACTTTATCGCTGATCTAGAATAACCCCAATGGTAAGAAATAAACAAACAGATAGTTTATTTAGTACTAGTACATTCCCTGAATTCCACTCGAGTCTCCCAAGCTCAATCCAATTGCTCCATTAGTTAGACGTGGTCCCATTATTTCCATTGACTAGCTCCATCGTGGAACTCCCGGTACTATTAGTTCCAAGAAAGTAATTCAATCAATCAACGGATTTCAATCAATCTTCTAGATATTTTTTCCTCCTAGTAACATTGTCAATTTATCCCATATTTCATTATACCTACCATTATACCACATTTCTATCTAGCTATTTCACAAACTGTTAATGAATATAGTTGTACCTGGTCAACTGGTGCGTTCCTGTTGTCAGTAACTCCATGCTGCTGGTCCTCGGGTGTGGAGCCAGGTGTTTGCTTTGCCTTCAGCCGCTCGTACTCCGCTTGCAGGCTCGCATTCTCTTCTTCTAGCTCTCTGAAATTTACAATATATATTGAGCATTAACATTAATCTTAAATAGAACTTGACCTTAACCTCTCTATTCCTAGTTTAAGATACTAAAGAAAGTTGCAACTCCGTCGAAGAATCTTAAGGAATAAGGTTAATGTTCTGAAGAAAATAAAAAGCAAATGCAATTATAGAGAGTGTTGAAGACTATGTCATGAGTATGTCCGAAATATACAAACTTGCGTGCTATCTTGTGTCTTAAAGTAAATGAAGTGTAAAAGCTGGTGGTGGCTTAGAGTAGCTTAAAAAATCTATTTTGATATTAAAAATTTAATCAGCGTGGTGGACTAAGGCCTTCGTCCCTCGATTGAAGTGACCCGTAGCCAGTAGAGGGACGTAATAGTATGATACGACATGGAGCAGTTCTGACCTGATCATGGCCTCCAGCTCGTGCCTCTGCTCGCGGTGTATGATGGAGACAACCTGCACCGGCGAGCGTGGTGGCTCCGCCCCTCCACCTCCGTTCAGCGACTGGCAGTATGCTGCTATCAGCTGGTGCTCCTCATCACTAGAATGTGCCATATGAAGATGATATACTTAATTAAAATGTAATACTACAGTCTTAGAAAAATATACTGTAATAGAAAATAAAATATATAGAAATCTTTGCAACTGTAGTGGATTTGAGGTCATGTGAAACAATGCTCCGTTTGATATAGAGGTCAAAAAAGCCTGTGACAAGTTCTTTTCATTCTTCTGCAGTTATCGTTCACAATAAACTTGACAGGTGGACCATATCAGACAAAATTATAAGAACGTGTCATATGAAAATCATTATTAAAGAATCAAGTATTATAGTAACTCAGATCAATTTTTGTTGTTTGTTTGTTTGTTTTTTTGGCGAATTCAAATTCAAACGTCAGCCAATCTTGGGGTTGGGTTTTGGGTGGAGTTAAACCTTGTATAACTGATATTAGAGGTAGCATACAAAAAACCACTTTTCATATTGCTTAGGGGTACTGGCCAAAGATATATTATACATATCTTTGGCCAGTTTCCTCTAGTCTGCTGATCTCCTCGGAAGAGCTGCGGATGCGTTTAGTTACCTGTCGGGAGTGTCTGCAGGCGCGGCGCCGAGCTCCACCTGCGCCAGGCGGGAAGCGTACAGCTCCAGGCGGGAGTGCATGTCCTCGCCGCTCAGCGCTCCGCCACACCCGTGCTGCGGGGATGGTGCGGGGGACTCCAGCGCGTCTCCTGGGGAGTGCATTACTTCATTGACTTATTGTAGCGATGATGGTTGAGTGGATAGTGGGGTCGATTGCCGTGCAAAATGTACGAGGTTCGATCCCACTAAACATGCAAAACGAACCTGAGCTACCGGTGAAGGAAAACATCGTGATAAAACCATAGCATGCTAATAAGGCGTTTCCTATAACTCGCCCGCAAGTTGTAAAATCGGTCGCCAAACACGGTGTGTACCGGCAGCCTTTCTTGAGTCAGTGTATGCCAGACCAGGCATGCTCCATCTAGGGCTACAGTATCGCTGATTTCCGTGGTCGTGCGAACTTGTGGTCAAATGCCTAGCTGTGTAGGATAAAAAAACCAATCAGATCTACCCTGTGAAAGACACCTTCCAACTTTTTGAATCAATCCTGACTTTTATGTATATATGAGTCTATCATCATATATGTATCATATACGTCCGTTTACCGTACGTAACATTAAAAACACTGATCAACTTCTTGGTTTACATAACTGTAGCTCTACATACCCAATATCGCACAACTGATCGAGCTTCTATCTCAAACGCTCTAAAATGACCGTGGAGGGCCGAAAAATTATCTTACCTTCCAAAACAGTCTGCACGGGGAGGTAGCCCACGCGAGGGTGTTTCTTGAAGTAACGCGCAGATTTGAACTTATTGCGCAACGCCCGAGTGAAATCGCGCACGTCTTCGCCAGATGTCGTCTGTAATAGTCAAATTTGTTGGTAAAGAAATTACATTCAAACCATCAATTCAACTTCAAAATTTAGAAAATCCAAAGATAGGTAATACTCGGCTCGATTAGACTTTGTAATATCTACCCACATAGATAATGAAAATACAATAACTGTACTTACAGCAGTACAGTACTCCTGCATAGGATGCGTCAGCTTGTGGTTCTTGGCCTTCCGTCCGCTGAAGAAGCATTTCTGACACATGTCGAAGTTGAAACACTTCAAGCAACGGTATCTGGAATATTAGGCATGAGATAATTATGCGAGTGCTTTGGAAGAAGATCTTCTTAGAGCTATTGATGAGCTCGTACCTATAAATAAAATCTATGATGACTTATACCGATGCTTTTCGATTCCTTAACTGCTAGATAAGAAACTGTTGAAAGTTGATACTAGATTGCAGTATTCACCTTCATTATAGGTATCTTGGAAGCACTAATGGAATAAACTTGCCGCAGCTTCTTCTGCAGCCACTGGAGGAAGTAGAACGTACCTGAAGCCAATGATGGGGTACTCCTTACAGATGTTGCACTTGGCCTGGTGGCGCGCGCTCTCGGCGTGAGCCAGGCGGTGGAGCACCGGCAGCCACACCATGGACTGCGGCTCCTTCTGCAGCCACTGGAGAAAGTGGAACGCCTCAATATGCTGGAGCTGGCCGTCCGCATCGCGTTCCAAAGTTTTCTCCTTAGAGTCTTCTTTCTCTTTGTCTTTTTCTGAAATTACATATTGGTATTTGTCAGCCTCTGTTTCTGAAAATGTTAATAATCTGAATTTCTGTTGTTCAAACCCACTCACTAAATTTCTACTCACATACAAGAAAGCAGTTACATCATTCAAAGCTAAATGTCTCTTAAAATACTATATTATCGTGTTTTAAAAAATTCAGCAAATTCGACAGTAAATTGATACATTTGAATATAATTGTAGTTACCTCCAGCCTTTCTATCCAGCGTGCCTCCCTTATTGCCTTCTTTGGTAGCTGCAGACGCCTGTTCGAAGCAACTTCTCACCGAAGGCTCGATGTTGGAACCACCGAATGCAGCAACTTCGCCTAGTTGTCGAGGAACCTGTAAAAATATTGAAAATAATAATAATAAAAATAAATAGTGTTCATAACCATAACCTATTATTATATTAGGTTTGAAGCGACGCCAATAAAATCTTATCTTACGATGCGCTGACAGAAGCAATTCTATTTCTTTTGGAGTTACTAAAGTTGTAAGTGGAAAACTGACCTGTATACAGTCGTGCAACAATAGTCCGAGTTTTCTTTGGTCTGCTCTGCATGATGGGTCAGCGATCAGTCTAAATAGATACCTGGAAACGATAAAAAAATTATATTTAGCACCAGAATGGCTTATTTGAGTTCGGGATGATGCGAATATGTTGCATGTTATCCCCGGCACAGAATAAATCCTATTTGGGAGTTCAGTGCGAATCGTTAGTTATTTAATGTGTTGTATGTCATTTAACGTCTTCTTTCTTGCTAGCCAAGACCAGACTAAATATTTTCCAAACCAGCTCAGACTCACCTATATTTCTCTTCGAGATGTCCTTTACAAAGCAGCACGAGGCCGACCTTGAAGCTGAGCACTCGAATCTGTCCCGTGCGCTGGCTGTCGTACACGTTGAGCAACCAGTTGATAGACAGATCCAGGCACAAAGGCACGTTCACCAAGCTCGGGTTCTCTGCTGCTATCACCTGGAATAGGGAGCGGAAAGAAATTCATTAAATGCAACAGAAGTATTTTAAAATGTGGAGAAATATAAAGGATAATGAAATTACCTGATAATTTGCGTCATAGAGGATTGAATTCGAATAGATATTGGGCTCGATTGCAACTAATAACAATAGTCCAGTGCTTCTTAACAGACCCTAGAAGTGAGTAGTCTGCAGTCACTGAACTTCCAATAGTAGCAAAAGACTTTTAAGGTTTTGAATCCCAAAAAGGCAAATCGGAATCATTGATCACTTGATTCTTCTTGCCTCAGACATGTGTTTCTCAAGAACCGTTAAAATTATGTTAACAACATTACCTATGTGATCAAAATTTAAGCAACAGTCCTATCAAGTTATCCAAAAGATATATGCTACAAGTTTGGAGACCTCAAGTCACCCAGGTTTTGGTTCCTTACCTCGTAAAGAGAAGTGAGCACGTTGATCATATCAGGAATGTCGATGAGTCGGTCGTTTTGCGCCCGGAGCCCGTGGCTGTCAAACGCTTCTAATGCAGCTGGTAGTTGCAGCATATGCACTGAAATGGAGAGCAATTATGATGTGAAGTAGGTACTTCCTGGTCAAGAGGATAGAGAAAGGCAGAGAGGAAGGAGGTAACCCAAGAGTCTTAGTACATTATATTAGAATTCTGCCGTACATACCCCTAATGATAGCTAAAGAATTGTTTATCACTCAGGATATACACCTATACAAATTTTATTTTAGGTTACTAAACAGGCGATGAGCTAATTTGAAGACAGCCAGGACTATTTATTGTATCGACAGGACAGAACCAACCGCCGAACCACCTCTATGGGACGGTAACATTCAACTTAAGCCCTGGATGCTTGTAGTTCTCGGCTATAACGTCATTCTGTAAGGACGCAATCCAATAACTAAATTGACATATTTTTTTTCGAGAAGGGTCTTTTGGTCTTACAAAAATAGCAAACTTACTGCAAAGCGCTTTCTGCACTGTCCGAAGTTTGAGCGCAGTCCTATACGCTGAGAATCGTACTTCGTTGAGGTCTGCCAGTGAGTTCATAAGATCGATCATTTTCGGATGGTCCCAGTGGGTCGTTTCTAGTTCGTGACTGTGGAAGAAGGTTTATTCATGACATTAGAACACAAGGAAATAAAATACAATGTACGAATTCTGTGGATGACGGGTGACGCCCGTCGTGAACAAATTCTATTAGTTTTGAATGGATGGTAATGCTCGTAATAAAACACATTCGAAGACAGGGAATGTGGATAAAAGTAAGATTCTCCAAGCATTGACCGATGAGCTTTTGTCTTGGTATCTTAATACCAGTTGTCCAGGTTTTGCATTTAGACATTTATAACTCTAGAGCTATTCTCTTCCGGAGTTGAACCTGAATATGTCATGTTATTCTATACGTTTACGACTTTGATTAGCGGCTATTTTTTGAATTGACAAGTTGAAGAGGAGGAAGAGGAGGTTTCATGACTAAACTTGACTAGACGAGAAAAGCTGTAGACATATTATGTATTATGGCTTTATCCTTTCACTGATGTTTACAATTATAATACTCTTTATTATCACAACAAAAAATGAAACAGAAAGGCGGTCTTATCTCTCTACCAGACTACATTTGTAGGAATAATATGAATGCTACTAACTTGATATAGTAAGGTACATTGGCGGGGGTGACGGCTCGTTCCCAGGGCGCGTCCACCGAGCCGGCGAGGAAGCCCTGCGCTGCGCCCGCGCCGCCGTCGCGCGCTACACCAGCCAGCTGTCTCGCTCGCTCCTCGCCACCAGCGCATAGCGCACCCACCCTAGAAAGAGACAATACGAAATGAAGGTATTGCTATTTCTAAGTTTTCTTTTGGTATTTACATTGTGACAAAAGCAAAAGAGCTGAATTCCTTGGTTTTGTTTTAGGCGGCAAACCTGAAGTATAAATCCTAAAAATATCAATCTATATGACATATTTCATTTAAAAAACTAACGCGTGTTTGATTCATATTATTTAAAAAGACGGGTTTTCATGAGTACCTGACCTGGTGTGCGAGACGTGTCATCGTAGAAGACACGAACGACTCATTTTATCCCTGATGAAGTTCACCGAATGTTTTTTTTTTCCTATTGCACAAGGAGAACCCGTAAAAACTTTCCTTGATAATATTACAATCTAGTTTAAGTCTAAGGCTAATAAGTAATTTTAGTTTAACTTAATCTTCTACAAAATAATGTCTCTAAGAATTTGTCCATCGGCACTTTTCTTATTACAGTTGTTAAGGCGAAAACACTTTGTTCATGTGTTCTTAAGTCTTAGCACTTTCACTATTTTATTTCACTATTTTACTTTTAACACTACACTAACTCGAACGGTTTAGTTCTTTTTAGTCTTCTAGTTATGTCAGTGTGATCGAGGAGCTGGATAGCCTCGACATTGACATGATGGTGAAGCCGGTTTTGGTGAGCTTCGGCGTATTTTTTTATCACTTGTTCACCGAACTTGAACAAAACTATAGTTGGACCTTTACAACAATCAGGTACAAGTGAAAAACCCGTCTTCTTAAACAATATAATATATGACATATCAGTATAATTTAAAACAATTAAACTATTTACCGGAAATTGAGTATTGCATGCAAGTTCTATTTCCTCGCATAAGTAGGCTTATATCATATAAGATGCTGATCTTATATTTATATATAGTACTAGCTGACCCGGCCACGCGTTGCTGTGGCTATTTTATAGCGTCAACAACACGTGGTAATTATGCTGTTAAAATGTAGCTTATAGACACGTTCGTAGATTTACCATAGCAGCGCCATCTATTGATTACTTACTCAACCCAGTCGAAAGGTATCGACATCTGTTAGAATCATTTGGAGTTAACAGATAATTGTGACTGTCAAATAATAACAGACAAATAATTAGCAATAAATTAAAATTGCGACTATAATTTGAGATTTAAACTATCCTATCTCTCAAGTTGGATCGAACTGCACATGGTGTGCGAATTTTATTATAATCGGTTAAGTGGTTTAGGAGTCCATTGAGGACAAACATTGTGACACGAGATTTATATATATTAAGATATATGATAGTATTTGATATGATGATATCAAATACTATCAGCTGAGCTTGTACAAAACATATTGGTCTAAAAAATTATATTACTTAATTAAGATCGAAGGAAAACATCGTAAAGAAACTTGCTTGTGGAGAAGATTAATAGATTTCGAAGATAAGTCGAATCCCCAACCGAAAATTTGAGCAGGGGAGACCTCTGCCCAGCAGTAGGATGCTACGGGTCGATACGTAACATTAAAAGTAATGTAAATACCTGGTATTCAAATCATCTAGCCTCGCCAGCAAATGATCTGGTAACTGTATCTTATCCCTGGTTAACGCTTGCGCCTGACTGTGGAGCTCGTCTGCCAGTCTTCTGAGGGGAGGAAGCTGAGCCCTGGCTCTGGAGACGGCATCCAGCTGGGCGCGGGCGTCCCTGGCATCTCCAGGCCCTCGCCAGGAGGAGCGAGCGGCCTCCGCACCCTGGACTCGGCTGGCTAGCTCGTCCAATGATGAGGTGAATGTACGGACTCGCTGGAAAAACGAAAACAACTTGGTGAGGATGGTTAAAACATCTTAAACTTATCGGTGACAAATGGGAATAGACCTTGTAATTATTCCGAACTGGCCCAGTGGCCAGGGTAATGGAGCAGAAGGGAATAACAAATTTCCATTTGCCCCATTAATGGGACAGATAATGGGGCCGATGGGAATATACCAAAAATTTAAGTTTCTATTGAAGTTTAATTTGGGAAGAAGTCATTCGGCCGTTCTTTATTTACCAGGAAATCATCAGCTATTTCGACTAGTTCTGCGTTATTTTCCAACCAATATTATTGGAAGAATCCGTAACTCTATTAAAATGTTTACGTTCAGCTTCTCTTTAATATTTATTCCATATCTTACAATTTGTGGTTTATTCCTGTCTGTTACCTCAATATGTCAAATAGGAATCACAATTCATTTTCGTCCTCCTATGACTTCAGTCATAGGAGGACGAAAGCGGCAGAAAGGAATTATTTTAAACTGTTTGTGCCTTTTCGATATTTTCAGAGATACAAACAGAAATTTACAGTCTGTTTTATCCCTTTGTATTTTTTCATTTTTCAATATAATTCTGTTTCAGAACCTACTCGTATGTTGACACAATATGTCAACTTGTAGTTGTCTGTAAGTATAAAATCCTACATAAATACTATGTTGACAACGAGTTTATAAAAGAAAACGTCTAATGCCTGCCCATTCCGAGCAAGCAGGGTGACCTTGCTAGAACGTCGCTAGCGTCGTCCGCCATGACCTTGCAATGCCGCTCGGGTTACCTGCACGCGTGCATGCCACTGCACTTCCTTGCTTGGCTTGCGGTTTGGGGATGACACGCAGTGCCACTTTTGTATTTATGTACAAACGCGTAAAAATAAAGATATTGTAAGACTTCTTACTTTTTATCAACACAAAAATTAGGTATGCCAGAGCCGGATTATCCCTATTAGGCAAACTAGCCGCATGCCTAGGAGCGCGAGGTTACGAAGGGGCGCAATCCTATAGATTTGTTCTTTATTAGCAATTTGTCAAGTAATGTTATTCACTCGTTCATACGAACTACTATTATGTGTTTGTGATTACCGACTAGCAGCTATGCAAAAAGATGATTCGTCGTTCTAAATATCTAGTAAAAAGTAATTATTGCGCCTGTTTTAGAGGTGCGTCTACGAGTTGTTAGCGTAGCTCCATACTTAATCCGTCGCTTAGGAATGTGTCGATTAAAAGTAAGATATAGTAGTGTTCTGTTTCTATTCACAAACGCTGTATATCTGGGTGGTTAAGAAACTAAATAATATATTTTGTTTATTTGGATAACATACTAACAATAAGAAACTTAATCGCTAACTTCCATATAGCAAGACAGGATTTAGATTAAATAATTACTAATTAAAATGTAAGTAATGTCATACAACAGTCAAAAAGGTTTATATTAAATAGTAAATAATAATTAACAGAATAAAACTTTTGAGTTATTTACACAAATACTAGTAAAACTAGAAAACTCTAGCTCGACTAAAAACACTCTCTGTCCTCAAAATATTGGCCATTGGTATAAAATAACCCGATAAAGATAATAACGCCAAGCTTGTTCCTTTCCAGACTCGATCTCAAATACATAAATGCGTTGTTATTTCCTCCTTCCAAATCAAAAAGTTCTTCCCTCCTCCCCATCCCTTCTATTTCCTGAACAGAAATATGCCAACAGCTTATCGGCACAATCCATCCGGGCAAAAATCGGATTCGACGATTTTTTTCCAAAAGAGAATATTTTATACGAGTATCACTTTTTTCCTGTGACTTTGCTCATGTAATAGTTTAAGCAACTTTGATATAAAAGTTACACATTTTTAAGTAGTTTTAGGTCTATATTTCCTTATTTTAAAAGAACAGCAATACTACCATAACTAAGACAGTGCCCAAACCCTATTATGACACAAATTACCAAATCGCAGGTCATGCGTGGTTGTGCGTGTAGTTGTACTACGATTAAATATAGCGCTTACATACAATAACTACATATTTATACCGATACGTAGGTATATATAAGTAACAGATCGTGTAATTCGTTTCTGTAGACTGGTATTTTGTGGGTTTTTGGCAGTTTTAGATGATATATTTATTTTTATAGATATTGTCCATAATCCATTTTATCATTAGAGTTATTAATATTTTTAGAAGCGCAGTTATAGAAAGAAGCTTGTGCCAGAGACGTTAAAGGCTAGCGACAAATGTCAAAGATGCAATGAAGATGTTTCAAGCAGTTTTCCATATAAAATTTGGAACGTATTTGATTTGAAATCCCAATCAGCAACTATCAAACATTAACAATCGTAGTAACAAAATAATAACCTAATGAATATTAAAAATAACAACAAATCTTACAAAAAGACTTCCCTATTCCATATAACCAGTAGGATTTCCTAAAAGCGTACATTTCAGCGTATCAGCGGCTGAGAATGCGTATTTACGTGGCGAAGGCTGTACGTGGGGGAATTGACAATGATGTGAAGGTACTGGAACAGGCAGGTGTCCCATCTACATAGTGAGGGGGTTTACATGCTTAGGTGGCGAAAATCGCGATACGTGATCCATATGATACCTACTTAGAATAACTTGTTGGATTGCATTGCATTGTATCGCCCTTGGTTCATTCATATTCAAAGCTACAGTTTTAGTGTTTAACGGTTATTACACTATATACACTGACGGGGGTTCATTATCCTTGAATCTATAGGATCAGGATACCTAATTAATTACTGGATTTTACAGTGACGTATTTCCACTTTTCGTTTAGATGTTATTTCGGGCACAGGAGAGAATGCCCGCTGCTCGGCTGACTAATATAATGCGACGTTAAATATATTATCTAAATACACATCTTATTTGCGACTGCCAGTCTTAGGGAACTACAAAACGTTGGTAAGATAGGTTACTTCTTTTAAAACAATAATTAAATACTATTCTATTTTATTTTTATGTATAACAAAATAATTCGTATCAAATAGAACGAAATGAATGAAACACACGTAATATTTTCGAATGAAGTAACATAAGGTTTTGTTAATTCCCATTTAACTCGTATATAATATATAATTAACGGAACACTGTTATTAGAGTTAACAAACAGCTGGCCTGACGTACGACTTACTAGTTAATTGCTCTTACAAATACAAAATTGTAGGGTGAAAGTAGATAGGTATCTACAATTATATGATTAAAAGTGATATATTAAACGAAAGATTGCAAGTTTCAACTTAATTAGTTTAATAAGACATTTAAGACATAATATTATTTATATGTTCAATGTGGAGCTAGCTTTACTCGTACAGACTTATTTTTTTTACTTATTACACAGTTTTAACAATAAATAAATCTGAACTAGCGTATAATCTTTTAATGATCTATATATTTTTATCTTAATAATATAATACACATGAAAAATAAAAATAATAAAAAATTGAAATTTGATTATTTTAAGTAACTTATAGTTGATATGTCCTACTCGTACCTATGACGAACGTTATTAAATTACCAATAAACACTTCTAATTCTTTATTCTTTTAATCGCTTCGTAAACAATGTGATGTAACTTAAGTATAAAGCCATCCTTTGTGACCTTTGTACCTTCATTTATTTTCTTTCTAGGACACAAATGATGTGTTCTTGTTCCAGAACTTCCAGAAGCACAACATCGATATAAAAACAGTTTTCTGTTTTAACACAATGGATTGTTATAAACTTTGGCTCGGGATCATTAACGCCAAAGATTATTGTGAATTATAATACCTACTACTCCTTTCATTATCTTTTCGTGAGTATTTTCAGTCGTTGTTCGATATATTCACAGTTGTTAATCGACGTATTGTTGGTCCTCAAGTATTCTGTTTAGAACCTACTTGTTAAGTTTCCTAGTTGACGAAATTGTGCATGGTTTGGTAATCAGTCCATTAATTATTTAGTTTTAGCGCGATAGTAGGTACACTATGACGAGTGAAGTGGTCCTCTTTCAACTAAGTTTTTCCTTAACTTTGACATAATTTCTCCTGACAAAGTTATTATTACAATTAATGTCCGTCGCGGAACCATATTTGGGTTCCTTACGTCGTGAGATGAAACGATAGCGTACAGTGAAGCGAGCTCACGATTCCGGTAACTATATAAAGCTACTGAACCACTTTCATTGCACTACCGTTGTTCAAAATAAAATTTACATTAACTACAGACTCTATTTAAGTAAGAAAATACTTAAGAAGTCCACAACTTAAAGTTATTTCCAAAATAGGCTGATAATATATGACAGATGCTAGTCGTTTACATTGGAAATTGGAAAGGATTAATTATTTTGGATAGAATATTTACAAAAACAACATACAGGAATTTAATTTGTAGGTAGTGCCAACCAAAAAATAGTAGTATCTATCTAAAATTGAAGAGGGGCATAATTTTAATAATCAAACCCGATTAAGATATAATGATATACTTAAACAGAACTTATATTTTAAGGGTTCCGTACCTAAAAGTAAAAAAAACGAGACCCTATTACTAAGGTCTATCTATCACCTGGATTTATCTCATGAACCGTGATAGCTAGACAGTTTAACTTTTTATTACAAAACGACTGCATGGTATTAATAAATCTTGTCGAATAAGAATATGGAAGAATTATTATGCTTTTTTCAGCCAAATAATAACCGCACTCGTATTACGATGTCATCAAAAATGTTTAGAAAGTAAAAAGTAAAAGTTTTTTATTGCATAATATTGTGTTTGGTATGTACGAGTACATTTACAGTAACTAATAGTAGTGAAGATAGAAAAAATACCGTTTAAACAGAAATGCAATATAAAATATGCAATTCCTTCATGTTATTAATTTATAACTAATATAAACATTCGAGTATGTCAGCTACACACCCAGTATACAATCGGGCTCCGGATATGGCACGGATATAACAACATAAAAATAAACCGAGCAAAATAAATAGAGGACAGCATCAAAATGCCGCCGTCTCCCCTAAACGTCAAACGCACAATACGAGATTTTTATCCGGGATAACCGGATAAGGGTATAAACTCACTATTACGCGACGGATCAAACAAATACATAGAAGTATACACTTTTGTGAGAAGAACAATCAGAAGTTATAAGTTATTCGGTTAAATCCGACCAATATATTTACAGCATGATAACTTGTAAAAAAATATGGCAAATTATGATGATATTATATTAGTATTTACTATTTATTTGCCATTTAATCAAAAGGATAAACAAATAGAAAAACGCAATAAATTAAAAAGAGAAACATTAATTGTATAGTTCTGTAGGGCAACAATGTTTTTAGAAAATAACAGATCTGTTATTTTCTATGTATTATGTGCTATCATATCTATTTTATGTATTATGTGCTCTCTAGAGAGCACATAATGCACATTACAAACTATTTTATTTACTTAAATATTTTTTTATTATTTACGAGTTCACGTGCCTTCCTAAGATAAGTAGAAGATTTCTGCTCTCGGAGTTTTGTGTACTATTTAGATTAAAAATAGCTTATCTCATCAAAAATCATTTAAAAATATACTATTGCGTTTTGACCTTAACCGGATAGCGGTATAACCGGGTTTTTAGAGAGTCCGGTTATCGGATACAACACGCCCGGGTCTTGTTCTAGATAGGCAGATGATAACAACCCGCATTCGCTTCCCAAATAGAAGATACTATGTAAACTTTGCAAACTTCATTCGCCTAATGGAATATTACACGAAATTACACAGTTTTATTTAATTTAACTTTATA
Source organism: Ligdia adustata (assembly GCA_947049295.1). Lineage (NCBI taxonomy): Eukaryota > Metazoa > Arthropoda > Insecta > Lepidoptera > Geometridae > Ligdia > Ligdia adustata. Next base: position 12,277,243 of record OX346231.1, read on the forward strand.
ATTGTAGCGGTTTATTCTAGCTTTCCATTTAAAAGTTTTATTTATATTGCGAAGCTGTGTGTTAAGGTTATTTAGCTGGTAAAATATTTAATTGCAGATATTCGTTTGGTGTTTAACAGAGCGTAAATCCAGTTAGTGTAAATCCGCCTATTGTTCAATCAACGCGCGTAAAGTCAACAACTTTTTAATTAATTCAGACAATTAATCTTACTAAATAGATCAGCACAGATTTATGAGAAGTTAAGCTACTAACTTTTTTTTGTATTAAATCCAGACCGGCGCGGCGGCCGGGCAGCCGTGGCGTGTTTGATGCCGCAGTTCATCTGTACGTATTTCTCTTCTATACTCTAATAACGCAATTCAAATTTGTAAATATTACGCGATTAATAAACTTTACTTTAATACCAGCAAAGCAGTAATGAAAAGCATGTGCCGACAGTCGAGCTCGAGGTAAATCCGAGTTTAATCCCCGACCTGGAAGCCCGATAGCAAATGCATTTCCGATCAGATTCCAAAAATTTGAGTAGGAGTAGGTAAACTGAGTTATCATTTTAAAAATTGATAACTAAGTTTAATCTTACTCAAATTACTCAAATTTTTGGAATAATAATATTTTTCTTGTAAACAAGGCAGTTCTTCAGCATCAGCTTTTTTTGTGTTAGTCCACTGCTGGACGAACAGTAGGCCTCTTTTTTTATCCTACATAGCTAGGCATTTGTCCACAAGATCGCACGACCACAGTAGTCTGCGATGCTGTAGCCCTAGATAGAGCACGCCAGGAATACACTAGCTCTCAAGGAAGCCTGCCTGAACACACCGTTAGGTGTTTGGCGACAGATTTTACAACTTGATGCGATCATGCCCTTTACGCATCCAGCTTTTGCCAGTCGCCTTCCATAAGAAGCGACTGAAAAGATCTGGATGCTTCGAAAAGATTTTTGGTTTCCATTCTAAACAGCCGCTTACTTTACCAACAATAGCGATTCCATAGAAAGCTGGATTTTACGGTGAGATAAGGGCAGGTTGGTACACACGCCCACTAAAGCTTAATTGTGTATACATATAATTTTTTTGCAATAAATGTTCTGTACCAAAAACATCCCTAATAATTTCTAACATGGAATTCCTTAGAGACATGCTCATGGCTGTTGTCACTGAGATAATGGGAGATATCTTCCAGTTTATGATTTGTTATCTAACTTGCGGGTAGTCGCAGAGAAACTCGTAAACTTTTACGACTGTGTCGCCTTTTTTATTTTTAGAGGCAGTTTTATTATAGGAGGTATTGTGGCTCTTGCAGTTGCAATCTTTTGTTGTTTGTTTTTAGGCTTCCCCCTTAGAACGCCATTCTGAAGACAAGCTGCCAATTGCATCCACTGGTTACTTGTGCGTCTTCGAGTAATATTGAGGTAATCATCTTGTAAATGAGCGCACTACAGCTGTTATTTACTTAGATCAGTCGGTCCTTAGATCCTACGGGTGATCGCGTAGAATGACCCTTAAAACTGAGCTCTACCGTAAATCGAATAGTTATATTAGTGCTATATTAAAAGTTCCGGTTATTTATTACGTTGAGATAATTTTGATAAACTTAAATAATCTTACGCACTTTGCTTGCACATTAATAGGAATTCAATACAGCGGTCCTGAAGGAGCAAGACAAATAAATTAACAAAATAAGGAATGATTACCTACAGATAAATAAGTTATTAAATTCACAATTCAAAATTCACGTATAGTACGCTTTAAATTTATCAAGGTTCGTTTCATCAAAACCACTAACCGTCGATCGAATCCGCGCCCTAACCGGCGCCGAACAAATCAAGCGACTCGAGCGTAATAGTGTTGCAACCGACCGCCGCGCGCCGCCACTGTCGCTGCATTTCATGACGCCTTGTATAATGCATAAGGACATTTTGCGACATTACATGACGTTGTAAAACGCATTATGAATATTGTAACTGCTTAACTACAACGCCGCCTGTCACCTGGATATTTTATAGGCGGCATGGCACTGATTGTTATCAGATTAAACGTTAAACGCTGTTTCGTAATAATAATTGTATGTGAAAGATTTTGCGAAACTTGCATCGCCGTGTCAATTTTAAGTCAGTAACAATTATGATGTTTTATTATTTCAATAAAAATGCATGAGCTGTCAAATCTAATTAAAATGTTAACAAGCACTACTTAATGATATGAACTTATGTAAATTGCTACTAACATGAGCAGAATTAATTACTTAATTTTAAAATAAAATGACGTCAGTATTTACAATTTAAAGATTCAGTAATATTAAATAAATAAATAATTTCATATTGATTTCATTTAAGTGTTTAGGTAAATTTTTATATTTATGCTTCTGTTACTAAAGTAGATAAGTTTATTAGATATTTATTAAATAGAATTAATATATATATTGTAAATAATAAATAAAATGAATAATAATACAAATAATCTTATTTCATATTAATATCCAGATCGTAATTGCATTTATATTTTCTAAATTAATAAACAAATGTGTCATCTCCGAGTTCTGCGCATTTTTCTGTTTACAAAGTACAAAATCAGTAAAATAACAGTCACCCAGTAACATAAAATGAAATGAAATTATTTGTTGGCCTTTACTATAACCACTTTACTATAATTCACATTACTATAATAAATATGAAATGTACTTATGTCAAAAATTATACACGTCACATAATTACAAAATTAAAACAGGATTATGTACTATCGATAAATTACTGAAATAATAATACTTCTTAAATATTTCACATAAAAACACCCTCTATGTTTTCAATCTACGAATAAAAAATATAGTATAACACAGCTCCGATATAAACATCGTAGTATAGAAGCACAAGTGTTATATGGTCACCCCTCGTCTTCGTAAATAGTTATAATAAACAAACATAATCATTAGGATACGTCTAAAGTTCAACAATTAGTTAATAAGTTACAAATAGCAATTAAGATTAGTAATGATTTAAGTATTGTTTACCATTCCCATCATCCCTACCCTTGTTTACATCCTTGTTTGTCCCTATAAATAGCCCCTTTCTTCCAAACTCCAGGCAGTCCTATGCCAAATCTCTGCTAGTTCCCATCTCCAAATCAAATTATTGTTAATTAGTGAAAGTCTAAGTAAATAAAGTTATATTATATTTTTAAAAAAGGTAGTTTTGCTGCTGACCGCCTAACAAATTTGGCGCAGTCGGTAGGATAGGCGCGAGTGAAAAACGTGTTAAAGTCGATACTAACGTACGGATACGGACTTGTCTTGTGCGGTTCCTGAAGGGATTCAATGTATCGCCGAACCTCGTTGTTCCTGCTCGCCCTGTCGCTGCAGTGGTGGTAAGTGGCTATAACTACTGGTTTGCTCTAATTCCTCATTCCTTCTACCTCTACTACTACTATCGTTCTTATCTTAAGATATCTATTGTGTAAATTCTGTGTTTGTTTGTTCATTATCAAAATGGCTACATCCTCAACTGCTACTTCGAATTCCCTTTCAATCGAAACACTTATCAAATTAATACCCGAATTTGATACTGCCCAGAACCTACAAGTTTACAGGTTTATTCGATCCTGTAACGCTGCTTTTCAGTTAGCTTCAGAAATAGATAAACCAATCCTACTGATATATACCCTTAATAAAATCGTAGGGCCTTTTGCTGCTGACGTCCACGCTAAAGAATTTACGTCGTGGAGTGTTCTCCAGTCATTTTTGATAGAAAAATTTTCTAATGTGAAAACAATTGCTCACCTCTCACTGGAACTGCAGTCAATGTTCCAGAAACCGGGCGAATCCGTCACTGACTACTATCATAGGGTTGATTTGCTACGCAGCAAAATTATCGAGAAATTGTCGGCTGAAGTACAGGATGAGTCACTTTTAGGTAGGAAGTTAGGTATCGAAGAGACTGCATTAAGTGTATTTGTCAACGGTCTCAATAGCGACCTAGGTACGATGCTGCGTACAAAAGAATTCAATCATCTTTCTAATGCCGGACGTTTTGCCATCCAAGAGGATAAAATACGTTCGATGAACACTGCGCGACAACAACTGTTCAAAGCAAGCTTTCAGCTTCACAATAAACCCGTTAATCCGCGTCCATCTCCTCTGCTGAGACCTCCGATTCAGAAACCGTCTAATCAATTAGTAAATCAGCTGCCTCAACCTAGGCTTCAAGAGCAGAAATTTTGCAATTATTGTAAAAACATTGGGCATATCATCTCGGAGTGCAGGAAGCGTGCATTTAACAATAATAGGTTTCATCAAAATAACCAAACTCATAAGCCTCTTGCAGTTAACCATTTAAACTCACAAGCGGCCATCGAGCCGGGCAACTCGATGGCAACCGCTTCAGGCCCCTACCCGTTGACCCAGTCGAACCAGATCAAAATCTCGGAGCTAGAAACTATTCCCGACCTTCAAAGCCTCCAACTAGAATGAAGTCTCATTCAATACTAAAGCTCACACGTGAAGCGTCCACCCAAGTTAACGCAGTCTATCGCAGACAAACTTGCGACGCCTTCACACAAACACAAACTCCATCAGCCTACGAACAGGGTAACCAGCCCCAAACTCTTGGCTGCCGCACCACTGAACCCACTGAATCCGCTGAATCCACTGAATCCGCTGAATCCACTGAATCCACTGAATCCACTGAACCCACTGAATCCACTGAATCTACTGAATCCACTGAATCCTCTGAATCTACCAAATCTACTAAATCCACTGCCTCAAAGCCTAAATGCAAGTCTAAATTTAAATCAAAAGCTAAATCAAAATCTAAAAGCAAGCCTCGTTCAATATCAATTTCAGCCTTGAATATTCCCCCCGAGGATCTTCTCTATTGTAAATTCCATATCGATGGTCAACCGGTGACCTTATTGATTGACACGGGAGCCGCGGTCTCCGTTTTGCGTAGGAATAAAATTGGCAACGCTCCCCTAGACGTATCGAACGTCGTGTCCATCGTAGGTGTCTCAGGTAAAGACAGTCCCATTCGAAGCCATGGCACAGCCGAAATATCACTTGACAATTTCCGCAAACATACTTTTCATGTAGCAGACCTCAATATAGACGCAGATGGCATTCTAGGTTTAGATTTTATGTCCAAATCAGGTGTCAACATATATATATCCTCCAAGACAATGCGTGTAGATAAACGCACATACAGACTTTTCCATTTCGGTGAGAGCGAGAAGAGTGTCGGAAAAGATAAACAATTTGTAGCTCAACGGTCAGAAACAGTAATAACTTGCTTTACTAAAGACATACAGTCCGGGTCCGCTTTAGTAGATAAACAGACTATAGACGAGGGCATATCTATCCCTAACGCTTTAGTTAATGTCGCTGACCATAAGTTTATTATTACTTGCGTTAACACCACAGACTCAGATAGAGAGATTTCTATCCCTGACATTCGCGTGACTCGTTTCGAAAACTCTTTAGACTGTGACGACATAGTTCAAATCCATGCGACAAACAAGACAACGACAACTGACCGACTCACTGAAGTACATAAGCTTATTAGGAGAGAGCATTTAAACAACGAAGAAAACGACTCTCTAAATCAAATAATCTCCAAGTTCTCCGACATATTCTACTTAGAAGGCGACCCTTTAACTTTTACAAGCCATACAAAGCATCAAATTCCAACTGTCACAGATACTCCGATACACTCGAAGACATACAGATTTCCCCAAATTCATAATCAAGAGGTTAAAACTCAAGTGCAGAAACTCTTAGACCAAAATATAATTCGCCCAAGCACTTCACCCTGGACTAGTCCCATATGGATTGTCCCTAAAAAACTCGACGCATCTGGCAAACGCAAATGGCGTATGGTCGTCGATTATAGGAAATTAAACGAAGTCACCATAGGAGACAGTTACCCTTTACCTAATATAGCAGATATTCTTGACAAGTTAGGACACTCAAAATATTTCACGACCTTAGACCTCGCCTCAGGCTTCCATCAGATAGAGTTAGATTCAAAAGACATTCCCAAAACAGCCTTTAATACCCCTTTCGGACACTACGAATTCCTTCGCATGCCATTCGGTCTAAAAAATGCTCCGGCAACATTTCAGCGCGCAATGGACAGCATCCTTCATGGATTACAGGGCGAACGTTGTTTTGTTTATCTTGATGATATTGTCGTTTTTGCTTCAAGCCTTCAGGAACATGAAGAAAAGCTCACGGAAGTCCTTCAACGCCTCAAAGAATTTGGCCTGAAAATTCAACCAGACAAATGTGAATTTCTTAGAAAAGAGGTTGCTTATCTAGGCCATATTATATCCTCTGATGGTGTAAAACCAAATCCAGACAAAGTTAAGGCTGTACAAGATTTTCCAGTTCCCAAATCATGCAAAGACATCAAATCTTTCTTAGGCCTTGCCGGCTATTATCGTCGTTTTATCCCAAATTTCAGCAAACTCACAAAACCTTTGACAGGTCTCCTTAAGAAGGACGTACCTTTCATTTGGGGTACTGATCAACAGCAAGCCTTTGACTCCTGTAAGAATATCCTTACGAAAGCTCCTCTCCTTCAATACCCAGACTTCAGCAAGGAGTTTATTCTTACAACAGACGCCTCACTTCACGCCGTTGGCGCAATTCTCTCGCAAGGTGAAATAGGCTCTGACTTACCGATCGCATATGCCTCTCGTACTCTAAATAAAGCCGAATCTAACTACGCCACCATAGAACGCGAACTCTTAGCTATAGTGTGGGCAGTAAAACATTTTCGACCTTATCTCTTTGGACGAAAATTCAAAATTGTGACAGACCACAAGCCTCTAACCTGGTTATTTTCAGTAAAAGACCCAGGCAGTCGCCTCGTCAGATGGAGACTGAAACTAGAGGAATTCGATTACGAAATCGTTTACAAATCAGGGAAAATCAATACTAACGCTGACGCTCTTTCTAGACCTCCAGTAAACACGACTACGATTGACTTAACTAATGACGATGACCCTGAAAATGAATATTTACAACTGAATTACGAACACTTTGTACAATCGCCTCCTGAAAATATTGATACCAAAAATTTAAAAATTACTCCTGATAACCTCTTAGACGAACGTCACAAGAACATTCTAGTCCCTACTTCAGCACAGCATTCAGATAAGAATAATTTATTTCACGAAGCCATAAGTGCTTGCTCTCAAGTGGAACCATATCTCGATAATCCTAAACCTAAGAGTCTCTACCAGGTAGATTTATTAGTTTCTGATAAAAAACAAAATATTATTTTTGGAGTCACACGCCCCACACATTTCGATCCTTGGGACTCAGAGAGTTACTTTAAAGTACTCTTATCTTGCTTACAAAATTTCAACTTGAAATCACTTTACGTGCCTGAACTTAAAAACGACCCCACTTGTAGAATGTTCGGGAACCAACAACTTCACATCACTGCTTACTTGGCAGATTGCTACGACTGTGAAATCACAATTTGTCAAAATCGGATTAAATACCCAAATAAAGACGAAATTCCAGACATACTGAAAAGTTTTCATGACGAACCACTTTTAGGTCACAGAGGTATAATAGAAACCACGCGAAAAATTCGGGATGAATATTTTTGGAAAGGCATGACAGATGACATAAAGAACTATATTGAAAACTGCTTAACATGTCAACGAAATAAAATCCAAAGAAAAACTTACAAAGCACCTATGGTAATTACATCTTCTTCCACAGAACCTTTTGAGCGAGTTACTATCGACCTTGTCTCTTATTCAGATATTACTGGCGACTCTAATAAATATATACTGACTCTACAAGATGACTTGACCAGATTCGTACAGGCTTATCCTATTCCTGACAAACAAGCGACTACTGTAGCTAAGTCCCTCCTTAACTTTTGCCAACACTATGGAATACCCAAACGTTTTCATTCCGATCAAGGCGGTGAGTTCGTAAATAACGTTATTAAGCAACTCATGAAATTACTAGGCACTAAACATACTTTCAGCACAGCGTACCACCCTCAAACAAATGGCTCACTAGAACGTTTCCATGCAACGCTTCGTGACCATATTCGCATGTACCACCAGAGAAACAAGAGTAATTGGGATCAAATAATTCCTCTCGCAATTATGTGCCATAATACTTCTCTGAATCAAACCACAGGCTATACTCCGCACGAATTGTTGTTTGGGTATAAACCGCGACTTTTGTACTCTGCCAAAGACAGTAACGAAGACTATACTACTCACGACTACCTACGAGACCTAAATGAAAGACTGAAAATCGCTCGTGACATCGCGACTAATAACGTTAAAGCAATGAAAGAAAAGGCCAAAGAACGCTACGACGGACATATAAAAAATATTGCGGACTTTAGTGTAGGCGATAGCGTTATGCTACGGGTTCCAAATCCAAATAATCTAGACAGCAAATGGGAAGGCCCTTTCGAGGTTATTAGGAAAGGCTTTAACGAAAACTACCTGATTAAGAAAAGCGGTAAAACTCAACTCGTACACGGTAATCGCCTTCGCCCATTTCATGCTTCACCATCACCTGTAAATATATTATATTAGAGTTAAAGACATAGATATAAGGTTTTAGTTAAGTTGTATATAGCACTGATTCTTATATATACATTTTCCAGGACAGTCAGCATCCTTGCCGATCCCGTCCCTAATATAACTGAAAATTTAAATTTAAATAATACTAATTCGCAATCATTCGATAAATTAATGCAAAATTCGTATTTTAGTTTTGTAATATGTTCATTAGTTAAGTTTTTCCTATACATAGCCTTATACAAACTATATAAATCAATTAAAAAATATTTCACTACAAATAACAATTAAGGTAATATCAAACTCTTTTCAGGTACTCCACAACCCTGATTGTAGGAGGTACCATAATTCAACCACTGCCTTCGAAATCCGGTCTTTATTTTCAAGAGGAGGGAGATGTCCTCATAACAGAATCCTCATGGAAACTCATAGTATACAGAAACATAGAACCACTTTTCTTATCCCGAGATTCTATCCAACGCCTTAGTAACAAGTACCTCTCTCTCATATCGGGTCGACCCAAAAGCCTTACCCAACATACTACTAGCTCCTTTATCAAAATCAGCCTAAACAAAATAAATGCACGCCTCTCTGAACTCAGTGCCTATAGCTCTAAGTCTAGGCCAAAGCGCGAATTGCTCGATGGACTAGGTTCTGTTTTAAAATGGCTTATTGGAACGCCTGATGCCAAAGACGCCCAACATTATGAAAGATGCATAGAATTATTAGAAAAACATGAATTAGAACAGGCCGATATACTCAAGCAACAAATACAAATTGTCTCCTCTACGGTTTCAAATTTTAACGAAACTATTTTTAAAATTTCCTATGATGAATATTTAATTAATGAAAATCTTGAAAGAATAGGTAAATATTTAAATGAAACAAATAAGGTCTTATTCGACTTAAAAATTTCAGAAGAAATTTCAGCCATTTCCATCCAACTATTAGAGGCAGTAATGACACTCGAGTCAGAATTAGACGACATCCTTACCTCCATACTTTTCGTGAAATCGGGCGCCGTACATCCATCAGTAATTTCAGTCGAAAGGCTCTATCAAGAACTACTTTCCTCCACACATATGCGTCCTGAAAGCCTGATCCTTCCTGTTACACTCGGAAATATTCATAAAATATTAGACTCTTCTTCCTTGTCTTCATATATCTACATGAATAAGCTCACGTACATACTAGATTTTCCTTTGGTCAAGAACGATAGGTTTACCTTGTACCACCTCTACTCTATTCCCATCCCACATCCTCAAACCATCCTCTATTCCACCATCCTCCCTGAGCAACCGTATTTAGCCACGAGCTCCACGAGGCAACAGTACGTCACGACGGATTCCATGTCGAGATGCAAGATCGTCGCTTCACGAAGATGGATCTGCAATTTGCCGGTTTACAACTACCAAACCCGTCCAATCTGCGAGATGGCCATCCTACTTCACACCAGTAAAGAACTGCCTGAAATCTGCGAAACTACAACCTTTTCAGCACAAATCAACATCTTTCAACCAATTGAAACCAACAAATGGATTTTCATGCTGCAAAACGAAACTGCTTCAGCTCTTCAGTGCGGAGAGTCCACTAAACACCTAACTCTCCAAGGCACCGGTATCCTGACTCTACCAGAAGGCTGCAAACTCTACTCAGCTTTCATCACACTTACGGCGATCCAGGAAAATTCAAGAAACATTAGTCACCCCGTTGTAGCAGTAGACATCGAAGACCTCTGCCTAGATATTGAAGATATGCCAAGCTCACCCGAGATAATCCCAATCCGTGTTAACAACGTCCCGATCGACGGCTTAACTACAATTAAAGAAGAACTTAAGGAACAATCAAAGAGAATCAAACAGTACCAAGAAGCTTCCCTTGTAGAAAAATACTCAACAAAATTTTCAGTATTTACATACATCATTGGAGCTACAATGTTCTCCTTCCTAGCGTACAAATTGTATCAACGCTGCTGCCCTAAGGTACTGCTAAGAAAAAGAAACCACTCTTCCGGCTGCATACAAATATTCAACAATTGCTTCGACAAAAGAAGAGAGCGAACACATGTCACCATCCCACTGGCCAACATCCAACATTCATCGCGCAACGTCGAGACTGAGGATGAAGACTCTTCGGACGACGCCGCCACTACGTCATCGACACCTCAAAAATTGGGCACCGCCCAATCTTTGTTTTAAGGGGGGAGGTGTTATATGGTCACCCCTCGTCTTCGTAAATAGTTATAATAAACAAACATAATCATTAGGATACGTCTAAAGTTCAACAATTAGTTAATAAGTTACAAATAGCAATTAAGATTAGTAATGATTTAAGTATTGTTTACCATTCCCATCATCCCTACCCTTGTTTACATCCTTGTTTGTCCCTATAAATAGCCCCTTTCTTCCAAACTCCAGGCAGTCCTATGCCAAATCTCTGCTAGTTCCCATCTCCAAATCAAATTATTGTTAATTAGTGAAAGTCTAAGTAAATAAAGTTATATTATATTTTTAAAAAAGGTAGTTTTGCTGCTGACCGCCTAACACAAGCACTAGCACAAGGTTCAAGATCGTATTTTGATCAATGAAAGCAACAGTTTGTTTAAACGCTTACATTGTTGGAGTAGTTACTCCACTTAACCGAATGGTCATTCAACCTCGAGAGTAACGGACAACATACCTACATTGGCTACTACATAAATAATTGCTAACAGAGTGGTCACATTATTAATTAATATCTAATACCTTAGTACGAATGTACTTTAATTAAGAAAAAAAAAACCAGAAACTTTTGTCAATTTTAGTACTCAATAAAAAAAATTGTAAAAATTGATGTCATTTAGATATTATGATAGAAAATAAAAAGAATTTGTTGAAGGTGGAGGAAATTTAACTAAAAATATGCTATATAATATCATAATCCAGCAGATGAATGTACAGTTTCTCCCGTGAAACGTTGAAATTAAAATTCTAATCATATTTTCTTGATGAACCGCTATATTATAATAATATTACGATAATCCTTAAAGTTTCACGAGGTCAGTCGGAGCTTACTTGTGTACTGATATCATTTACCTAAGGTTAAGAGAACATCCGAATTGCATACTTTACGACGACTATCACGACTTCAAAGCTGATTCGCCAAATTGTTTGAAAATGACGGGTAAGTAAATTATGGCAATTAAAGCATGACTGGTACATCACTTTTTATCTCACATTGTTTGCTTTCCAATCAAGTCAATTGTAAACGTTAGCGTGGTTCAAGTTTTGATGTACTATTTTGCCGCCAACACTATAACCATTATTCTGAAGTGTTGAACCGGCCTTGAACTCTTGTGTTTACTCCTAAAGTTAAATGCGTGCATAGTTCTCACCTTCCTGTTTATGAATGCCGCTATATTCTACGTAGTTTTGTTTACAAACTGATTCTGCTCTCTTTCTCTCTCTCTCTCTGTCTCTTTTTAAGTACTCGATGTTATGAAAATCAGTCTATTAAATAGTAGTTTAGTTTAATGATCTTATTATTTAAAAGATCAGAGTCATTTGTTGCAAATTAACACTGTTATCTTAATTTAAAATCTAAATTTTTAGTAAAAATGTATGATTTCTTTCTCATTTTTTTATAATCATACTAAATAATAAAGTAACAACCCAATAGTTAGTAATTCATGAATGTCTTTATATCTAACTTTATAGATCACAAGTGGCACGTTGTATACAGTGTCGTTAAATATAACAGTAATTTGAAATACTATGTAACTAATAACTGTGGAGTTATGTTCGCAATATTAACGATTCGTTTTATTTACAGTAGAGCTGATTACAGTAACTTCGTTAATCAAAGATTTTAAACATAAGATACACTAAGAAGGTAGGTATTATTTACGTGTTCAAAGCAAAAAAAAAAACAACTTTAAATTGTTTATATAAAGCATCATTATGATTTGTGTAGGTACTGAGCCCAAACATATTTAGATTTTAAACTAATGTTTGTGAAGCCACTTCGTCATAATCGTTAGAATTATACAAGATCTTTTATAAAATGTCTGTAAATATTCTAATTCATAATTATTTGAATCAAAAGGTACCTAAACTGAAGTATCATCTGAAGATGGCTCGCATCGGAATGTCTGAGAAGTCTTCCAGCTTCCGATATGGTCGCTTCCACATTTATACCTAACAGCAAAAAGTGTGACCGTTACAAGGCTCTCATTAACATAACGCCTACTTCCATTTACAACCTACCAGATAGTAAACTCACTGGACTGAATAAAAACTAACATACGAGCCAGTCTACAAGTCTACAAAGCGTTAACTTGGTTAAAAAGCTGTAGTAGAAATGGTAGAATCGATTGATTTATATAAAGATATCTTTTTTTAAAGTAAATAATTTCATAAGAAGCATTAGAAATTTTATTTTTCAACCAAAACACTAGTAAATAATTCTTAGTCAAGGCACAAAATGAAAAATACTTATCTATAGACTCTTTTCTAGAAATAGATTTAGATATAATAGTTTAGACTAAGGACATAAAGTATAGGTACGTAGGATAGAAATACGCTCAAAAGTTTTGGTTGAATCCATATTATTATACAATGCATGCATTCAATATAAAACAGAATTTATTTCACAAGTCGAAATTTTATCCATATAAAATAATTATTTTCCTGAAATTAATTTGTAAAGGAAGTTACTACGGTTTTGATAGTTTTTGCGGTAGATCTCAATAAAAGAAACATTAATTTGAAATGAGATATAGGTATCTCTACTAAACACATCAAAGCTTTACTCATTCTGGCCATATGGTGTTTAAACCGATAACTATTAAAAACGTTTAGTAACTTAAAATAATCTGTAAGCATTCCAACGTAAGGTTTAAAATAGAGTGTAAGATGCAATTTTATAAAGCTTTTGAAATCGCGGCGTAAAAATGTCTTAACTGCCAATTTTGAAGGACGTAAAGTGTGTCATATTAAGTCTATAAATACGATCGAAAATGCTTTATTACAACAGTGTTATAGGCTGTTAAGTCTCGGCGCTTAAGGGCTGACTAAGAGACGTTTTTTACGATATATCCCGTATTTTCTTTCTTGGCCATTGTTCTTTCGCAAAAGGTTGTAAATAAGATTTATTTAACAGATTGAAAACGGTACATAGCTACGACTTCATTCATTCCGTCGAAAGAAATAGGTGACTGATAAATACTAGACTATATTTGATAACATTCTTAATTTTAAACATATTACTTTAGAACAAAAATATATTAATGGATGCTACAAAATAGGAAGGTAGAAAATAAATTGCACGAATTAAATGTTTTACTTACTTTTAATTTATTATTTTGAGTAATTAGATTTTGCTTCTCTAACTCCAAACAACATGATAAATATATTATATTTATTCAAATATAACACAATCTCTAAATAGTAAGACTATTATTAAGGATGATACATTTTCAGGATTACTAATGTGTTTTAGTTGTCAATGATATATTCACAGAATATAAATATATAATAGCTTTTGAGAGGTACGTCATGCGACGTGCGTGAGCGAGATTGCAAGCAAAATAATTGATTATATATTAATATAGAAAAGAGTCGGAAGTCCTGACTGATAATCATTAAGAATAAACGCAGAGCCTAATCCGCTTAACATGAAACATGAGACGTGGGATTTGGAAGTTGTATTCATTATAATCTACCTAAGAAATGATTTTTGGAAATTCGATCCCTCAGATGCTTTAATAGAGGTTTGAAGTTTGAAACTTTTTTATATTAAATTTTATATCGCGTTTAACGCCACGGAAGACAGGTAATAGTGTAATAAAGCTTTTTTTTAATCTTACACAAATAGGCATTTGACCACAAGTTCGCACGACCACGGAAGTCAGCGATACTGTAGCCTTAAATGGAGCATGCCTAGTCTGGAATACACTGGCACTCAAGGAAGGTTGCTGGAACACACCTTTAGGTGCTTGGCGACAGATTTTACAACTTGAGGGTGGTAGCTAGCCAAACGAGCGATAGGAAACGCATTACCACTGTGGTTTCACGATGTTTTCTATCAACAGTAGCTCAGGCACATTTTGCACGTTTCGTGGAATCGAACCTCGTACCTTTTGCACGGCAATCGATCCTAAACCACTCGAATATAATCGCTATACTAATTAGTAGTACCACACGGACGGAGGTCCGATTTTGCATGCAAGTGCAGTAACAGTAACAAGTGATTGCACTTCGCCCACGTTGCAGCTTGCGATTAGCGACCGGTCGCGATCAGCCGCGCGTGATTGCACGACCAATAACAAGGAAGTATTGAAATATAATGATAACAACCGTATTGATTGATATTATGTAGTTAAATAATATTTTAGGAATTATCAAACTGCCAGCAGCCAGAGCAATGGGGCAGAGAATACATCGATAAGAGTCGCATTGGATAAATATAACCACACAGTCATTATTTACATATTATAACTTAGGGAGCTTGATGGAAATCTTTGTATAAACTGTAGTTTTTGAGAAAACTTGATAATAATTGGTTTGTTGTTGTTTTCGTTTTGTCGATCTTTGACTTTTACTCGTAGCCTAGTTTATGACACAGACACAGACACAGAAGTGACAGAAGTGACTCTGCGGATTGTGAGGTGCGTGATGTCGCGTCCCGGTCCCAACGGAAGATCAACGCTGGCTTCAGCCGGCACTGTGTTGAGTTGGGACCAGTTTTCGACAGAAAGCACTCACACATGTTACATATTTTGTTTTTGTTTTATTGTGTTTTCTGTTACAAATAAATATTTATTTCTTTTTCTATTTTTATTTCTAAATAGATTAATAAGACATGATTTATTGACACAAAATAAATAATTAGATTTACAATGTTGAAGTAAATTAGTAATAAATTTAACAATGTGCCATTTAACTAAAAGTGAACGTATATGTAGGTATATCGGATTATGTATATGAATAATATTAGTAGCTGCAGGAATTTTTCTTAAAGTTGGGTAAACAAGTAGTATGCACAAAATTATTTGGATCAATTGACAATACATCAGTTTCACAAGGTAATAAACAAATCATAATGATTACTAGCTGCGCCCTGCGGTGTTAATACAGGATCAAAAGTACCCTGTGTTAATCCACGGTCTAAGCTATCTCCGTACCAAATTTTATCCAAATCAGTTCAGCGGTTTTGGCGTGAAAGACTAACAAACATACACACATACATTATTACTTACTTTCGCGTTTATAATATTAGTAGGATTAATATGACGTTCAAAAAGCATAAAGTAATTTTGTTTAAGTCTATATTCGAATCGAGATCGTATTTATTAAATACATTTTTTATAAATTTTTAATTAAAATAACAATATTAAAATCCCCGCGCGAGTCCTGTTGTTTACAGTTTACCAGAGCAGTCGACGATAAACGACGGTTAGCCACTAACCGGGACGGTGCTACGGACGTAAGATATAACATAGTATGAGGTGGTAGAAACTGATTAAGGAGACAAATTATCAAATTGTAAGGTGCTTATATACCCGATTCCTTGTGGTCTTGAGTAATTTGTTTGAACGTATAAAAATAAATAAATTCGATATTGAGATCCAACATATAAGACAGATTCAATTTAATTCAAATGACATATTTCTAGCAAGAAAACATTACTTACTCTATCAAACATACTCATCACGTATATAAAAGAGATACTCGTGAGATTTTTGAATATTAGTTTCTAAGAATATTTAACTTGGAAACAGAGAGCCATAATTCTTTCATTCGATTCCAATCTCATTATAAGTAAAGTTGACACTCCAGAAACATTCCTCTACAACAGTCGCTATTTTGACAGCAATTTTCACACCTGTCAATTAAAAAGCGCTCTTGAAACAACATGGCGTCACAGCAATTTGTCAGCGTCGTATGCTCAGGCGCAGGAAAATTCAAATTTGATTTTCGAACAGTTACATTAGGGTTTCTACTTCATGGTTTCGTTAGTTTAGTTTAGCATAAAGACTAAAAATATATAATTTAGTGTAGTTAAGTTAATATGCATATATTTTTATTAATATATCAAATCTATTTTTTTGTGTATATATAGAAGTCAATTAAGTAAAATACAGTTCAATAGATCTCTTTAACCCCCGAGGCAAAAACAACAAGACGTATACATATAAAATTGACTCGAAAATATAATTTGTGGCATTGTAGCTCCCGAACTAATTTTGATTTAGTTTTATTGAAAAGTAAATTAGTCGGGAGTATTTTTAGGTACGTTTGAAGAATATTGATCTAAGATGGCCGCCGCCACAAAATGGTGAATTAAACATTTTATCTCAAGTATTCCAATATGGATACCAAATGACTAGTAGAAAACTATATTATGAAAAATTTCACATCCAATATGGCCGTCACCGCAAAATGGCGAATTAAGTTTTTTACTATATATTAATTTTAGAATATAAAAAATTTATTTTTTATTTATTGCATTTTTATTAGTCAGACCATCTTCCAATATTTTCTGTTTTATTTTATTTGTATTTTGCCAACCCTAGCTAGAAGCATAGCTCGCGTTCCTGTCATGTCGTAGGCATGTATGGTCACAGAAGAGATAACAGTGTACAGATAGTATAAGTTGTATGAGTCACGCGATTGTTTGAGACGAACCCGTCTGCACCACGACGTGATTGTCTAAATGACATTCTTGAACTCGCGCGTGATTGTATCAAGTTTTGTATGACAGTTTGAGGTAGGTTAATGTTTGTGATTTAAATTGTGTAGCTAGGAGTGTCTTGTTTACTGGTGTACTGATCAAATATTTTACGAAAATATTGTTTATAATATAATATAACTTACAAATATATTGTTTGTCAGCAAATGTGGTAAAACAAATAAAATCTAAATGAGATTAGTTAAACATTTCATTACATTTTCTAGAATTGTTACAATTCAAATTTGTTTTATTAAAATTTGGCCCTGTACATACTTTTGATTTACCTATGCATACAGGTAAACGAATACCTAATATGAACATACGTATGCAGAAAATGTTCACAAAACGAAACAATCTCTTTAATAACACGTATAACAATACAGAAAAAGATACAAAATCATGTTTCAAACAAAATACAAAATGAAGTTGATATGCAAAAATGTGTGGTGTGAACGCCCTGTTGTTATTAGCCTCAGAGAAACCAGTCCGCGGTAGGCAATTAACGGACCCGATGACTGGATCTGACCACTTAGACTATCTATCAATGTCCTTCTCAAAACCTGCTTAAACTTTGATATACATAACTGTTTTTTTGTATGAATAATAATCATTTTTAATATAACTTTCTATTATTATATTTGTGTTGAATTTTAAGTTAAATATAAAGTACTTATTAGCCTTAGGCTAGATTGTAATATTTCAAGGAAGGCTCTTGAAGAGTCTCCTTTAAGCACAAAAAAAAACCTTCTGCAATTTTGTTTCACATTATGATGTGAAACAAAATTGCAGAAAGTTTTTTTTTTAATAGCGTGTAATTTTTTTTATAGTCTCATATATGTATGAGACTATAAAAAAAATTACACGCTATTTTAACTCGATAGACACCGTAACAAATTTGCTAGTTATTTTATATATGCCAACCTATTTACTGAACCAATTTTTATAAATATGATATAGGTTAATTTAAAAAGTAGGTACTCGCATGTCCTAACTTGTCTAGGAGTAATAAACATCAGGGATCATACTTTAAAAAAAGATTGAGAAGCGACAAATTGAGAATTTATGCTTTTTTAAAGTTGTTATTAGCCTTACTTATTATTATTTTATTATTTGTTGATAATAATTTTTAAGTTAAATATTGACTAGGCGCTTAGTTATTTCAGAACTACTCATTCAGAACAATCTAAAGAATAATTATGATTACGAATTCTTTTAGCGAATCAATAAGATTAAGTTAGTAAAATCACTATATGGGTCACTTTACTATTATTTTTGTCGAAAGGCAATTTAGTCTCTATCATAATTATAAGTAAAATTTAATATTCCGTTATGGCTAGTGAGTCATTTAATTTTAACACTGTTAGCCCTCTTAGTATGGAAGAGATTTTATTAACCAAATTTATTAAAAGGCACAAATCAATTTTAATCATCAAAAAGATGGGGAGGATTTCGTCCTTAGTCTTTGTATTTTTGCCGACGCGACGCCTGGATTGAATAGTTTTTTTTGTCGTTGTAAAGATTAACTTCACAGGTGGTTTCAGATAAATTTTATTAAAATAAGCCATGTATATAGCTTGCCTTTAAAAACAAAATAACAAAGAAAATCCCGTTAAATAAAGTCACGCTCTCACCTTTTCCTCTTCCTCCATGGCGCTGATCAGCTCGTAGTAGAGCATCTCAGCTTCCTCCGACACCTGGATCTTCTCTATCTCCCGCGGGTACGCGAGCTCACACGAGATGTCGCTTTGCAAGTGCATTTTCATTTTATATTATCGCCCTGACTCACTGAACTTCACACGATTTAGTAAGTTAGACAGACTAACTCAGAATTATGTTGATATTTGAACTTAGGACTTGTAATTGCTAGCTTTACTTGAATCACTTATATCATACTTGGTCACGAAATTCAGTCCAGAAAAAAAATATCAGCTTTGAAATCTGTTTTTTATTGCACTCAGTTACGCTCTCTATCACACCATTTACAACACTATTTGATCTTTAGTTTTAATGTTTATTACTTTAATTTAGTTTTCATACAACACTACTATTTCCGTCAATATCGTTTATTACGATGTTTTTAAACTCATGTTTTCTTTGGCATCGAGTCGCGTGTAACTGTTATTTCGTAACGAATAATTACTATTACTTAATAATCGATTCAATAATAATTAAAGATAGTAAAGAGCACGTAACTGTCTAGTTATCTTTGTTTATACTCGTAATAGGAGTTCTGCTTTAGACATAAACTTGGTATAAGAAAATATAGAATTAAAAAAAAAAACAAAATTTAGATGACTTTAATATATTTTTAAATTCTTTTTAAAATATAAAGCTAAAGGTGAATGATCCTTAATTACCTTACTGGTAATATATCTAAATTGTTACTTCGAGATGGTAACAAAACATACATTTTCGTAGGCCTATCGAAAAATCGATAGTACACGAAACCTTTTAATGTGTAACTAATCAACATGATTTTACGAAACATCAGTTTTGCTTACAGTTGATAAGTTAGATAGAGCTCTATCTAAAATGTCTCCAGAATCTCTTTGATTATAACTCCCTGTCAAAATCGAGTCACATTATTAGTATAATCATTAATTATACAAATCTTTAAACTTAAAGTAACGACTTATTAACTAACTAGAATCCTATTTCTATATTTATTTTCCTATATGTTTTGTTTAGTGTACAATATAAAAATAAAATTTAAATTCATTCATTCATTCATCCCGCAAATAAAACGTCATCAACATCATCTCAAAACATTAAAAACTAATAGTAATTACCATCAAGTCATGCGGAAGCTATTACGCCTAAGCCTTACATCCCTTGCCTATTCAGAACTGGCAGTCTACAAAGCATGACGAATCGGTCTGTATTTGCAACACCATTACTTTACTCCTGGCTCACTTCTGTCGGGTTCAAAGCACTACCGTCTTCCGACGCAAAACGAAAAATATACGACTGACGTAATTTGCGACCGTCCTACCACACTGACTGGCGTGGATTGAAATTAACGGGATATTTTTAAAGATGGCGAAGATGCGATGGAGAGGCTAGGACTAATTTGCAGCCAGCCGAAGTAATGATTCTAATTGTGGGTAAAGTCTTCATATTTCTTCATCAAAAAAATTACAGATATTTTTTTAAATATTGATAAGTACCTAATTCCGTTTTTCTCATGCGACGTTTGATAGGGTTAAGACAGAAATATTACTTCTGCATCACATATAGTTTTTTCAAAATAGATATAAAGCAAGATTCTATTTTGGCCTATTCTTCAAAGCCTAATAGGAGAACGAAGTAAAATGAAGAGTTGATGTATAAAAATTAGAATTTAAAAGGCACCTACATAAATTACTAGTAAGTATACGTAAACAACGCAAAAACTTGTGAAAGAATAATTGTCACTTGTGAATTGACAATCTTTTTATAATGACAAAGAAGCTATCGGCTTTATTTAAACAAATAGTCGACGACCTATATCATACTGATTAAAAACCCTGTTATTTGCCAAGACACATCACCATAATCCAGGGCAGGAGTACCCATGAACACAGAATGATTCATCAAGATCTACCGCGGCACAGTACATCCATCATCCTCGACTTAACCAGGGCTATATTGAGAACATTGTTATGCAAATACTATTTACTTTACTTACTCATGAAAGTGCTACTCGGTGGCAGTTTATTTACTCTGGAGCAATGGCGTATTGATGGAAATGTTGTGATTTACAATGACAAGACAAAGAGCGTTTGAGAGTATAATGTGGACTATATCAGTTGTAAAACATCGGTGTATCACTTTTTGGCAGAAATTCCTTATCCTTAGAAACATGTTTAAGAACATAAATGTATAATTAAATCATATAAAGATAGAACAGGATAGCTATATATCTGTCCTGTTTTATCTTTAGATAATTTAATTAATATTTACTTAATAACAGTTTTATTTCTCCACTTTCACAAGGCTAACCAAATAGCAGGTTTTAAATTCAACAATTCACGAATCTTTTTATTCTTTTCTTTTATCGTTCTTCGATAAGCAAATTTTAATAGGTATCAATTTTCTAATATAATTTTTTATCAAAAGGATCATGAATGTATGACACTCTAAAACTTAGCAAATAGATTAAAATCATCGAAAAAAAATGAAGACAATATTAATTTTCAAACTAAGAACCACGGAGATCCGAATCTTTCAAAAACTAGCGTTAAAAATGCAGTCACCTTCGTAAATTAAAGCTCCCAGACACGTCAAATGGAGGCAGACAGTCCCAAGGACTAATGATACCATAAATACAGCATTTGTCATGCTCCACTCAGACAGGATACTCTGATGAGAGCTTAAATTAACATCCTACAGAAGTTTAATGTCGTTTTGGAAGCTTTTTGCAATGGCAAAGTTAAAAAAATAATAGGGAGGAAAATAAATGGGCCGAGTTCTTAGGATTGTTGAATAGTTTCGAGTTTAGAAAATAATAATGAAACATGAATGAATGAGAATGATTAAAATGCCAGTTTTTATCTAGCCCAAAGTATGAACATTGCCATTCAGCGTGGTAATGCGGCTAGTGTGCTCGGTACGCTGTCCTCTGGTGGTGGCTGGAGCATTTGGATTAAATGTAGATCTTAAATGGTCTGTAGGTAATCTATCTGCTATATTTTTTTGTTGTTGTAGTTAGACATTTAACTTTATCTTATTAATTAAGAATGTAAAGTAAATTTAATCAATCAAAAATGCATGATAATGCATACATACTAACAATCATATATAAAATGAATGGTACCTACATAATGTAAGTATATAGAAGTGTATATGTATATTTTGTTTATAACAAAAAAGTGTCATATGTATATTTTATCAACAACATGTTATTGCTGTAGAAATTTCGTAATTGCGCTGAATAAAAGCTATTCAGATGTTAGAATTATTCTGATAGAAGAGTTCTGGTACTTATATAATGTATAAAAAAAATACAATATAGTTAATTACATACAGTACACGTATGTTACTATTACATATAGGTAATTGCGTGTATAACTGACTAAGTACAAAAGTGTATTTAATTAAGTATATGATCACCATGGCTCTTCTTAGGAATCATACAAAATGGTACCATGGCATCATATTTATTATGGTGTATGTTATTGGCCAAACAAAGCTGACTGTCTTTTTGTTATTTTATGCCATAAAATTTAACACCCACAGGGGTTATCGCATAAAAAAATAAAAAATAAAGGTACATATTATTATATTAACCGTATTATTACTAGGCATTTTTTTACAAGCCTTAGAGGATTAAAAGGTCAGCCGATGAATTTTCTTTATTATAAAGTGTTTGTTTTTCTTATATGTTATATCAGTCAAGATTTTGGATGGAATAAAAATATGGAGTGATTAACTTAGTTTTCTTGAAAATGACAAATTCTGTTAGACTATGAAATATTTCTAAGAACCAGATGTAGTCTAGGAGGTATGAATTCGTTGGATCGTGACCGGAGCTAGCGCGTGCGCCGTGTTCAGGTTCTATCTATCCATTATTTACATATCTTTAGTTCCTGCTACATTACGTTTAGTTTCTATTATAATTTATCTAAGTATTTAGAGAAAATAGAGAGTGTAGAGTGTCTTAACTTTCTAAGTTACGACCAGCCATTGAAACTAAAAAATTGCCGGTTTCTTTACCTTCTATATTCCTAGCATTGTGCTAGAAATGGGTTATGAATCAAGGTCGGGTTCTGATTATAACGTTTGTTCAAAACTTATTTACACATACCTACATTACCATAGTAGTTATTTTTGACAAAATATACCTATCAGTAGGTATTCAATTCATCTTAGGGTGAAGTTATAAATTGATTAGTTTAAGACCATAACGTTTTAATCATAAAAAAGCTGATAGGTAATTATAGTAAGCCAGTTAGTATTGTAGGATACTTTTTTACCTACACTAAAACATATGTTTAACTTTATTAATAATACCACAGTTTAATTTTAATTAAATAATAATGACTCGTACTATTTATTCCATAGTGTATTATAATTAATTTAATTTAATCTTAAGATTATTGACCTAAAGATACATTAATGTATCTTTACGTTGGAATTTTTTAGTGATCAATTTAAAAAATATATTTATTAATATTTAAATACAAAACTAGCTGTGCCCCGCGGTTTCGCCCGCGTAGTTCTACTAAAACTAAAACTAATATCGAACTACTTTTTTTAAAGTCGGTTAAAAAGTATCCTATGTCCTTCTCCTGGTTCTAAGCTACGTCCCCGACAAGTTTCAGCCAAATCGGTTTAGCCGTTCTTGAGTAATAAATAGTGTAACTAACACGACTTTCTTTTCATATATATAGATTTAGATCTACTTAGATAAGTAGATCATGATACAGGAGCTGGCATAAATATTTATTTTGTTCCTACCTCTCTGACGCAAACACGGAAACCATCTAAAAATAAATAGAAAGAAATCTTTGCTCCTCAATTAGTAATAAGATAAGATAATATATGTACTAATTAGTTACGAGGCGTTTCCAATCCTTTATCAATAATGATTAGTGGTTAAACTTGGACATTTGTCGTCAAATTAACGATGACCTACTCTTAAACCTACTTACTTGCACTGAGTCAGTGGTTAACAAAGGAGTAACCTCTCAAGGGTGAGTTGAGTACACGGATACCAAAAGCAAAAAGATATTTAGCTGCACGGCAACAAACTTTTTGTTCTTTTTTGTTTGGTACAACTGAAAATTTTTCTACTCATTTTTCGAAATTTTTAACTCGATTGTTGTTAGTCTTAATGCATCAAATACACGTCATTAAGTTATTAAGGTCTTACTTATTGTGGGCCAGAATTGTTTGTTTGCAATTTTTAGCTCGCACTACCTCAATGTTTTTTTGAAAAATCACCTTCGGTAATTTTGTTTAAAAAATATATATTATATTTTCATACATAAAGATGGCACTATATTTAATATTTTGGTTATGTAAATTTGTATGTACAAAAGGATTTTTTTTAAAACGACATTTAATGATAGTTTCTAAATGATGTAGCTTAAATTTCAAAAAATTGGCCCCATGCCTCCAATTCTAATCCACAAGAGGCTTCTGTAGTAACCCTGTATATTTAGACAACGAAGAAGACACTAAAATATCATAAAACGACAGAACACGATCGCTTCCAAACAATTTACAACGTGAAAACAAAAGCTACACTGACTATAGGTACATAGGCTTTTCTATTCTATTTCAGACACAGAATTTCACTTTAATAACAATCCGCTCTCGTGCAGTATACACTGCTGGCTACTAAAGGAAGTGGGCTCCAGCTTTACAAACAAACCACGCAATGGGCAATAAAAGTCGCAATATCTCAATCGGAGTTATCCACAAGTGCCAGCTCTTGAATAAGTACTTTAGTGCTTACTATTTCTAGATGTGTTGGTAAACTGGCCCGGCTCCATCCGTTACCGGTAGGTCTATTCTTAGCCGCTTGCGGAAATCTAGGGCTCAGGTTCGTAGTATTGTTGTTACTTTAGATAGGTATAAAAAATTCTACAGCTTTTAGGAAATGAAAAGAGAAAGGGGTATTTAACGTTCGTAAAATAAAATTCATTAAGAGACTTTCAGCAACAGGGGAAATTTTGCGATTTCTTTCAAACAAACAGCAGAAAAGTTTATGTAAATGAACAGGCATTCTAATTTTTTTTATATTAAATTACTTTAGATATGGTCTATTTAACTGAATGCTAGTTTCGTTCCCGAGTAAAACTAATGATAACTATTTCATTTGTATAAGTGCAATTAAGTATAGATTTCTTTCTTTATTGTAAATACACCCCCGTATTATACAAAATTTAATTTCAAAAGTTTCCATCCAAAGGTTGGCTTGACGAGATTGCTTTTATTGCGATAAGGCTGCCACTTGTGGCACTACATGTAAATTTATATTTTGTATTGTTATGTTTTGTGTGTCTGCAAAAAAGCGTTGATCGATCTATCTATTTCTGCAGAAATATAAGGCGATACCTACAATGTGCTAACTGCCTATACGCGTAAGGTAAGCGACAATCTTAACATTTCTGAAATACATACCATAAATGATATCTACTGCTTTTATGGTAACAACAAGTTTATATACTCTTATTTATATTCATATTATTAAATGTATTAGAAACACTTATGCAAAACTATTTCTTGTTCAATTCATATAATAGAAGAGGCTACTGATGAAGCCTTGGAGGTTTCGCCTAGGGGTCTCAAGTGGGGCTGCGAGAGTTCAATGCGGGAGTCTTTTTGTTTGATACCACGAAAGAATTAAAGTACACCTTAGATTTTTCGTTTAAAATATAACTATTTTCTTGTTGTTTTTTTAACAATCCATGCGTACCTGATTGTTGGAAAGATCCAACTACAGTTTCGTTCATATTCGGTACCCTTCATCAGGGATGAAACGAGTCGTTCATGTCCAAAACGATGGCATGTCTTACACTGTTCTTTTTAACATAGTATATTTTTTTATCTTTTTAAGGTAGATATTCTATATATGGTATGTATTTATGTATGTAAGTATGTACCTATATCAGTCATCAGGCACAGGCTTTGCCTATGTAGTTTGGGACCTGAAGACATATGTTTGAATGTCGTCCTATATTATTATTATTATTCTCAGTGTACTTATCATAACGAACAACCTTAACTATTGGATCGACCCGGCAAATAAATAAAATAAAACTACTCTTTATCGTCTGTCTACAAAAACAGCTAGCATTATTTTCTTGTATTCTGAAGTCGTTGGTTCCTAAATTTTGTTTGACAAGGTTTTCGCTGAGCACATCCCTAACCGATGACTCAATAGATAAACCAATCCAGGTATCATACTATGTATGTAAAGCCACATTCTTTCGATCTAAATCTGTCGCCTCATGTTCTACCGAGACATGCTAAATGACACCCGAGAAAAAAACGATATTATTTATGTCCGACCCTAGAGCGAGCTTTGCGAATCAAAGCAGTATTCCGCCTGTCAACTTTATATCTTCAGGGTAATAAAATTATGCTTGCAACATTATGACTTCATATTAAGTCCTTGTATTTTATGAACGGATACAAAGTACTAGGTACAAGCTTTATTGAGTATGAAAACATATGTGATTTTTTAATAAGAATGGTTAAGTTTGGCATTATTGAGATAAAAGCGCTCGGAAGTAGGTAGTTCCTACTTCAAACCGACTGCAATACTCAATGCGTTTCGTTTAACGCGATTTATAATCTAACCTGAAAGAGATCGCATTTCAGCGGCGATAAGCGGAATAGCCAAATTAGTTCACATTTCCGTGTATTTCACTAGTAAAATAGTTAAAATTAGCCTTCGTTTCCTCACGGTAAGAGAGTTAGAAAAAAATAGGCTGCATTTCCGCGATGATAGCCAGAAAGTGAATTTCTCTCGAGAAACAGTGAAAACAAATCGTTTGACATGTGACGTGACACGATGTGCACGGAATAAAGATGGCGGATATTATAGCTAGGGCTGTCAATACAATACAAAATGTAAATAAGACGTATCTTTAAATTGAAATGTTTGTCAAGACTCATATGGTTAAAGAAAGAAGAAGTTAATCAGTGTCACACGTGAAAACTCCTAAAAAGAAAAATCTTAAGTAGAAGTCGAAAGAGTTTTATGTTTACCTACTTTTCGTGCCTCTTGACCCCATACATTATTGTTTACTATGCGTTAGGATATTTTTATAGTAGCGAAGTTAGTTTTTAACCAGCTAAAGAATATGGTAACCCTAAGCATGCCTGTGTCGATTTATATGCAAGTCTGTGATGCTCTAAGGATGCAAGGAACCGCGCGAAATCTTAGAAGTGGGACGCAGCCGAAGGAATGCAAGCGAAGCCGATGTCAATATTGCTGAATAGTTCTGTATATATTGATTAAATAAAAACGCTGGCAAAATTCAATGCATTGTCAGCGGTCACGGTATAATAGGTATTTAGAATTGATGATATCAAATAAATTATTTGTTTACTCGCCAGCTTAGTTTATTAATGTAGGTCAATTTATTATGCCAAAGACATTAAAATCTTTTTATAAAATAAGAATAAATGTTGATTGATTGGGAAATGTCTGCTAAATCGATAATTAAAAGTAAATCGTGTAGTAAAATTATAATAAAAGGGTCAACTATAAAAGCCCATTCTCTGTTTCTGTTGGTTGCCCTCTCTGTACGCATGAATGGAGATTTTATTCGTTCAAACTTTCAACATAGACGAACTCAGGTCCAGTACAGGGCACAATGATTTTAAACATGTTACGACGTAAAAAGTTACATTTAATTTTTTGCGATAGCACCAATTCATACAATATACCGTTTCACTAAATCCTATTGCCTAATGATTTGCTAATGTTTTGCCATAGTTTTGATGGTATTATCTATTTACAATAATTGAAACCGTAAACCAGGTTTATTGATATGCAATATATACATATTTTGTCTCCTTAATTATTACGCACTTGGTTAAGTTGAACCACAGCAAGGAACTACCCAACGTTAAAGAAATAATAAAACATTAGGCTATTTTTAAAATAACAAATTCGCAATACTTGAAATTAATACAGTGCCCTTTTTAATAAGGCCTAAGTCCGTCCCAGCTCTCAGTGGCATGGGGCACTAATAACGCTCCTATGTTTAGTAAAGTACTTGTATGTCTGTGTATGTGTTTGTATGTTTGTACAGAGTATCGAGAGCGGAAGTGCAATATAAACTGAAACTCCGAACCAAGTCAGGCGTGGTTTACATTCTCAACGCTCGTGGACTTAATCGTTTATTTCATATTATCTGTGTGTGCGCTTTTTAAATGTTCTTTTATGCATGTGCTAGCTCAAAGTTGTGTTTTTGCGTATGTTTTGGTAAACATTTAAGTTTTCACTGTTGGGGCGAATTCAATGGATGCTAAGTCTGATTTTCAAGGCTTTAGGTGACAGTCAGTTCAAGGCTTTAGGTGACAGTCAGTTCAAGGCTTTAGGTGACAGTCAGTTCAAGGCTTTAGGTGACAGTGTTGGAACTCAGACGTGCCTCTCTTATGGGGTAGGTTACTTATATTTAAATAAAATGCATTTATAATGATCTTCATGAAGCTTTAACTAGATTTTTAGATAACCAGAAATGTCTATATAATATGTGCAGAATTAGTCAAAATATAGCATAATGTGATGGGTTGTTCAACTTGTAATGGCACATCAAATACCAATTTTATAATTTATCTTATCAGTTCTACATAATCTGGCACATTGACCTATTAAATGCAGATAATAATACACTTATCGAATGTTTCTGTTGCCAACATGCCACACTGAACTCCCCAAGTTGACACATGTAAAAATCTAGCCAATGTTTCTGATTAACACAATTACATATTTAATTATATTTAGTTTTGGATTATACTGTACGAGTTTCATTACTTTTAAGTTTTAAATAAGGATTTTTGTAGGCGTATCTTACCGACGTTAGCAACATCAGAAGATAATGAACATAAGTACTATAAATAATACAGACAGTTATAAAAAGGAAGCTCTTGTTCTAGCTGACATGCAAACACTTACGACCACTAAGGAATCGGTACCCCAAAATACATATAAAAAAAAGGCTATGAAAACATTTCAAATCGAAAAACCACTTAAATTTGGAAACATGGTATAAAATTAAGTATCTAGTTATATTTTGACAAAAATGAAAATGAATTGAAAATTTTATTATAATTTTAAAACTAGACTTGCCCGGAGATCCATGACGAAAAGAACTACCCACTTTACATATAAATATATCGATAACTCCCTTAAATATATTTTGTCATATTCGTATATAGCAGTAATGTTAAGTATGTTTTAAAATGATCAGACATAATAGAAATAATTTTAATTTTACGTGGATCAAAATTAATTTGATATGGAAGAACTTTGCTAATTTCGCAGCACGAGTCATTCGCCACTGGAATGACATTTCACTGGAGCTAGCACTGGAACATAACATCTCACTGGCGCTAGTGTGATAAATCCTCGGCAGGATGTCCCGCCGTCTGACTTAGATTTATTCAAAGCGCGAGCTTTCGCGCTGTTAGAGTTATGCTCCTTTAGTTTCTTGCTACCCTCACTTTCGGATCGGAATAGACGTTGCCACTTTGCTCTCATTGCAATAAAGCTTTCCTTTGTAGGAATTTAGAACATTTTAAACATCTATTTAAGTACTTACTAGTCAATAAAGCTCATAATAATAGAGTCGAATAAGATTATGATCATGAACGTCTACATTATATTTTCATTTGCATCCGAAAGTATTTGTAGCTAGCTTTTAAATTGTTTTCAAAGAAATGTGAGAAATGTGAAAAAAGAAAACGCATGATAAAATTGCTACGGCTCGTTTAATTTTCAAACAAGCCAGGGGAACCTTTAATTTTATTTTAAATATTAATCTAATATCATTATGATATCAGCCTATATTCATAATTATTCGAATGCCTATATTTGTGAATAAACTAAGAATAATTTTTGTTTTTTTTCCGAATACGATTAAGTAGACATATTTATAAGAACACTTAAGTACTTTTAGAATAAATTGCCTTGTTACATTTACTTACCGTACCGTATTAAACTACTACATGTAACTAAGTGCCTAAATAGCACAGCATATTTATTTATATTTGATAGAGATCGCTTTTTAGCGATAAGACCGCATTTTGTGCCTTGTTTGTTGTATTATTTTTGTGTTGTATTTTGGTGGTGACAATAAATAACTATTGTTTTGTATTGTATTATATTTCATGTCATATATAACATCAAAGCAGAACAGCTCTAAAGCTCAAATTACAGTCGATTCTAACTCGATACAAGAGAGTCAAGATGATAACAGTTACAACGTAACACGATAAGCCTATTAGA
The DNA here is from genome assembly GCA_947049295.1 of Ligdia adustata. NCBI lineage: Eukaryota > Metazoa > Arthropoda > Insecta > Lepidoptera > Geometridae > Ligdia > Ligdia adustata. Next base: position 12,307,454 of record OX346231.1, read on the forward strand.
CATCATACCGACAAGCGCTATCACATAATAAAAACAAAATAATCCACACATCACAATTAGATACACGACAAAAGATCACGTAGAACGAAACGTCACTAAAAAGTAATGACACTAAAAAGTTCGCGATTCAATTTTAAATATTGCACGCACGTGTTACGATTAAAAAAAAGGAATAGATTGTTTCAAGATGGCGGCACGGGCGCGGTGGCCCGCCTGGCGGTCGCCATGGCACTGGCGTATGATATGGCGAGCGGCGCTCGCGCATACACTCATTGCATTTACATATTTAATGTATAAAGCCAAGTCCTGTGCGTGATCTTGGCAGAAAACCTCGCGGCTTGCATACGCTAAGGATTCCCGCGAACGGGTTTGGGAACGAAAGTAACTGGTCTCAAGGGCGTAGATTTTTTTGCGACGAGTTTTTATGGTGGGAATGGAAGGCTTTTTGCAGACACTTGCTCGATTTTGTGTTTTAGAAAATGAAAAAGAGAGTAGGTACAAATATAGTTATCAACTAAAAAAATGGAATATGATGTTATTTTGGCTGTAACAATGTGTTGAAGAAACACAACACATTGTTACAGCCAAAGACTTAACAGCAAAATTTAGTCGTAGAGAAATTATGAATATTTAACTGTTCTCGCTCTGTTTTAATATTATTTCAGCTCTACCTAGTACTCTCTAATGAATGAATAAATGCATTTTAGTCATTCAGATTGTCTTTGGCATGGTAAAGTAGTTTGATTTGTAAAGACTACCTACGTATGATTCAGTACGAAAATAGGAACACTGACTCATGGGTTTGGAATTTGAAATATTGCTTACTGGGAGATACGAACGCTAAGAAAATAGTAACTTTTGCTCGTAGTAAATGCTAATTTCCGTTTATATGTTCTTGTATGTATAATAGAGAATCTGACAATGTACGTAATTAAAGACGACTCGGCGGATATTTCATATTAGGTCTATATTTCATAACTGTACATATAATTTTTATCAATTTGAATTTTAGCAAAGTTATTTATACATATATTTGTACATATTAGTACCTACATATATATATTTATACCGTATTAGTGTTTGTTATAATGTCGTTAAGCATATATATTTTAATCACGTATTGCTATCAGCAGTGTCGAGAATGTTAACTGGCTTTACTTACCTAGAAGTCAGCTATCGCGCCATTTTATTATACTTAATTTCAAGTAATACTAAGTTTGTATAATGATTTTTGATCTTAAGTGAAATGTGTATTGAAGAGGTCACATCAGCCATAAGTTTCTATACAAATGTATTATTATTTTTATCTCTTTTCCTTTTTGGTTTATGTTCGTAGAGTATTTTTCTTATCATGATAGCTTATAGATACTCGTATATCTAATAGGCTACCTAAACAATAACGCAAAGCTGTTTAATATGGAATCAAGATGTTTTGCTTTACTCATAAACATTTTTTTTTATTTTCATCTTCATCAATCATCATTATCAGTCTCTTTTCATCCCACTAGTGGGTATCCTATAGGCCTCTCTCATATTATGCCACCTGCATCAGTCCTGTGCCAATCGTGTCCAGGTTGGAAACGCTATAATAGTTCTTATGTCGATGACCTATTGGGCGCCATTTTTATTTAAAGGAATTGAATTTGAAGTTTTGTGCATTTCCTCGAAAAAACTTAGTTTTCACCTAAGATTACAGAGATTTCGAGGCTCGCTTATTATGTAAGTATGTATTGATTGTAAACAGTTGCTAATATATTCAGGTATGCTCATTAAGCCTTAGAATTAGTAAACAAACAAGACCGCTAGATGCCGCTTGTATCGTTAGTGGCATCACAAGCGAAAACGTGAGCTTAGTCCGTGGGAAATCACCATGAATGAGCGTCGAGGAAAGCAATGTGCATACGTTAGTATTGTGCAATTTTCATTGAAAGGTAGCGCTAGAGTACTTTTTTTATCCTACACAGGCATTTGCCCACAGGTTCGCACGACCACGGAAGTCAGGGATACTGTAGCCCTAGATGGAGTATGCCTAGTTTGGAATACACTGGCTCTCAAGGAAGGCTGCCGGCACACCGTTAGGTGCTTGGCGATACCTACATCTCACTTTTGTAAGTTTTTTTCTAATTTATCCACAAAATTATTGAACAAGGGCAATATGTCTCCTAACTCTCATAGTTGCACTTGCAAAATATTTTTTTTAGAACACACGAACACCCTGTAACGGTTAAATCTTCCAAATTTCATGTCTCTAAGTTCAGAGATTTTGTGTTTGAGTCGACAACTGGCAAATGTCAGTCAGTCAGTGAGGGCTTATTCTTTTATATACCTACGCGTATAAATAAAGATAACATTAGTACATAAAACTAACTAGCGGGTGGGTACGTACCGTGCTTCGCCACCTATAAACATACTTGTACTGTCAACACTGGAAAAAGTTACAATTTGACAGCATAATCCACATTAACAAAATGATCCGCCATTTATTGAATTCGTTTGTTACAAGAAATGTAATAAATGAAGAACCGCTCGACCGATTTTGCGCAATCTTCACATAAACCAGTCCGAGCAAAGCCTAAACATTTGATTTGGACTTTGGATAGGTGAGCCCGTTCTTGAGTTATAAAATTACAACGATAAGTGGAATTGATTTTTATATATAAAGCAAATAAGAAGTTTAACTCGACTCGGTCAAACTAAAGGGAACGTCCAGCTAATGTCTAAATAATTCCTTGTAATTGCATTCCCCAGACACTATCCCTACATTTGAAAATGATAACTATTTCGGGTAGAATCGTGTTTTGAAACTATTCGGGTTCGATACTTAAAGCCTGGATTATATTGACGTCTCTGAGGACAATTTTGAAATTATTTATAAGTTTGTAACTTAATAACTGGCAATAGAATGGAACTAAATACACAATACATGCAGGTAGGTGTTACGTTATTGTATTATAATATATCTAACTATTTTTATTTATTTATTTTTAGGTACCTATTTTGAGTTACGGGACCTAAATCTGATTATATACATTGCTTTTATTTTATTTGAAGCAAATTTGAAAACCATGAAATTAATAAAGTCATGCCTACCACTCGCTTAGCATAACTAATTCGGGTGTTTCTTACAGGTTATGAAAGTTATGAAACTTTAAACCCAGGTCAGACCTTAAGAGTTCTTCATTCATTCAAACGCTTGGAAGAGCATTCTGAAAGTGCTGCCCCGTGGCGTGGTATGGTGTGGTGTGGTGTGGTGTGGTGTGGGTAACACGACAGTTAGCTTCACAGTAACAAATATGTATATTTTATTAAACAGTTGTTTTATTGACTCCATAGCGTGAATTTTACACAAAGGAAATTAAAAATGCAATCAAAGAATCAATCATACACAACCCAAATGTGTACCTAAATTATGTTCATGAATCAACTATAACAATAGAACTCGAATCAGATTATAGTTTAGTAATTAGCACGAAGCTATTGTGTCAATGAATGCAATAAATACGTCCATGTCTATTAGCTGCGAGTATTGCACAACCAGGAATCGAACCCAATGCCCCAGAGAGGCATTGTTCGGCGACATCCTGTGACGCACCCCGCCACCCGTGCCCGGGGTCACTGACCCTGATACTAAAGCTATGTACAGACTATCGTGAATGAAATCTAACGCAATGGACGGTTCAATTTACAAAAAACTGTAGCGACTACATACTGTACATATTGCGAATTTTTTTGTACTACGAAGCGTAGTTCTCTATTTATCATCTCATCGTAATTCCATCAAATATAATCTTTGAATAATCTTTAGTATGCATAATGATAAAGAAATATTCAATTTATAAATTGTTCTTTTAAATAAAATACCGTAGTAATTTTAAAATAGTTCTTTCTTACTTTTGATCAAAAAATCACGAAATTGTCACTAAGTATATACAAAAATGCAATGCCAGAATTGAATTGGAAATTCTCATTGATTACCGAAATCTCAAATCTATTATAGTATTTACGCAGTTTGATAACTTTATTCTGTACGAAGAATGTGATTCTAAATCCTTTTGTATTGGGCATTGCAATTTTTTGGAAGCGTCTATATATAATTATTATTCCCCATACGAGTATATCCCTGCCACGATGTGTCGGCACATCGCCGTACTTGTTACATTGCCTTTAGTCTGTACGCAATAAAGAGACTAAAATAATAACATTGTTATGGCATTTTATGGGGGATGTGATGCGTGAAACACATCAGCTCTTTATTCATGGTGGCAGAGCTTATAATCCGATAATACGATTTATGGTGATTAACACATAGAGAAGTCTAAATTAATTTTGGTAACAGCAAAAAATAGGAGTACGTTTTATTTGTACTCCTATTCCAAGTATGAATTAAAATGGTACATAAATGATAATTATTATTATATTATCGATGCGTCGTGTGACCAGAATGCTTGTAATTATTTAACTCAATATATATAAGTATTGTCATTCAGCGTGGTAATGCCGCTAGCATACTGGCAACGCTGCCCTCTGGCATTGGGTTGGAGCATTTGGATTATATTAAGATCTTAAGTGATCTATTGGTAATCCATCTGATATAATTTATCATTTCATTTTTCTTAATATATCTACTTATTTTTTATATAAATGACAAATGACATTTCGTTTAGAGTTAACACGCTTAGTATTTATCTAGAAAACCAAGAACTAATTGACAATTCTGAATTATTTAGAGACGTGTTTGACATGCATTTTCTCTTTTACCCGCCCAGCTGTGAAGCTAGGCAGGGCAAAATAAACTAGCTCCTTAAAACAATATAAGAAAATAGCATCACTAAATATTCTTATATTGTGTTTGGCTGGCTCCCTCCCAGGTTCACTCAGTGTCTCAAACAATTTATGTATTTTAATCAATGACCCAGCTTTTGCCAGTGCAAGTCCAGTGCAAGTAATCTTGCAGAACTTATGTCTAAATGCAAAGCCGAAGAGTGGTAGGGGGGAATGCAGACAAAGAAAATCTAAAGTTTGATATCTTTGTTGTTCGTAAAAGCGGGATAAGTTACAAAGTTTTTAGACCACTTATACACCTCCGACACGGCTTGTTACAATATTTATATATATTTATTGTAGATCGCTTAATGGATAATTGTTCTTACTCTACAGTAGCAGTGTCTCGGCGAGTTTTCGAAGATATAAGAGACTATCTAATCAAAGATAAGCTTAAGTGGCACAAATACGCCTTTCCAAACAAACTATGTAGGTCTTGAAAAGCTAAAAACGAAAGCATCTTGAATAACCTAGTTTTAAATAACCAAGTAAGATATTAACATTAAAGCGCCTCATCTTCGCAATTTCACTGGAAATTGGATCTGCCCGCAGTCACTATTATTTATTCTGTGATCTCGTCGCTTGTATGACTAACTAACGTATCTCAGTTTGTGCAAAATTTCAAAACAAGCGTTTTTCGGTTGAGAGTGGTGAAAAATTAATTATATTTCAATTCCGCAAGCTGGATGTCAATTAAGTAAAATATATTTAAATAGAGTGGAACGCGGGCTTTTAGCCTGTGTATTCATTTATTATTATTTTGCATTAACAACATTATTTATGCTAGTTCAAAACAGATACGCGACTTTGTGAAAACTTTGTTTTCCATTTCAGCCCACTTAGGTGCTTTTGAACTACTATAGTTATACGAATAAAACGCAAATATAAAAGATTAAACACTTTAATAATCATCAATATTTTAACATTAGGTATGAATGTTTCATTTAAAATCACAATAAGTACCTATTTATACATTATTAAGTAAATAAGTAGCCTCAAATTTGCCTCAAGACATTTTAACTGCTCCATTCTAAAAGAAAAACCAGGAATAAACTACAATAACTCCAAATAATTGAACAATGATATATGAAACACTGAAATGTTACTTGCAAAAATAATATTAATAAGTCTCATTTTCAAATCACAATATGTACCTACTTATTACTTAAAGAGGTAGCCTAATATAAGTCTTAAAACATTTCAATTGCTCCATACTCTATACTAAAAAAAAATATAACAAACCAAGAATTATAACTCCAAAATAAACATACAGTCTTACAAGGATCATAGGCGTCACTGACGTTGTCAGGAGGACGCCAGTGTCGCAATTTCAACTGAATGAATTGTCAAAATAATGACGTTTTCAAGAAGGCGACGAAAGCTTCTCATTGTCACCGCGCGTCACTTGATCTTTGAAAGACTGTAACAAAACTTCCATTATTAAAGTCAGAGCATTAACGAATTAAGTCTATTTTAACCTTGAAAAGATAAAACATTTAGTGAATCTCACACACAATATTAATACTATTAATAAGTTTAACTATCAATAGTAGGTAACTATAAAATTAAAATCAGTCTCAAGATTTATCTTTGAACAATAAAGCCTAGTATCATAGAAAATATTGAGATCACAAAATCATTTGAGTATTACTAGAAAGACTACGTTCTACGTACTAAAGTTCTACGTATTAAGTATTAGAATTAAGTATTGCTTAATGAGGCAAAGATCGATAAAATTCAACAAATTCAGGTGACCTTATCACCGGCGTATCGCCTTCTGTTAGTGCCATTAAATCATTGTACTTTTCTTCAGAAAGTTTGGGTGGAGTTGAATTCAGACGCAAAATTTCTGATGCCAATGCTTCAGAAACTTGTCTTCTTAAGGTTAAATAACGGTAAGATAGAGCTGAGCGGTCGGTTTTAAAAAATATTTTGTCACCGTCTGTTTTCGAAAATGACAGCTCTACCATGTTCCTCCAATCGATAAATTCACCTTCGTTATCTTTCCGAACAGAAAGTATACGCAAATTTTGTGACAACGTCTTGAAATCTAAAATATCTGAGAAATTTAGAGCATTGACTTTGTAAGGCTGTTTACGTCTTGCTAATCTTATGATGGGAATCAACTGGGCTGGTATGAAAATGTCACCACTTTTTTTTACGGCATAATCTATGGCACTGTGTGCGGAGTCTCCTTCATTCTGTCCATGACAGGGCACAGATATACTCAAAATTATTTCTTCAATGGAAATGGAATTGTTTACCATGTAAAGAAGTGTAGAGGCCACAATCGAATTTTTGTTTTGGCCACTACAGCCATCCGCGAATAAATATACTTTTTTCATTCCTTTTTCGTCGAAAGATTTCAGGAAAAGGTACAAGCCAGTAGAGATTTCAGAAGCCCCTCGTTTACTTTGGGCTTCATGCCATGTATAGCAGTAGCAATCGTGTGAAACCATCTCGTAGATTGTGAAATTGTAAACTGATAACCTACGCTTATAGAAGACAGCACTTTCGTTACTTATCGGTAAGCCAATCACTTGTTGCATATCAAAGGTGGCACATACTATTTCAGACTCGTTATTTTTAGCTTCTTCTTTCCTTTCAGATCTTTTTTCACGGAATAAATTCTTCTGATGTATGTGAACTGTGTACTTTTCTTGTAAATTCCTCTTTATTTCTTCATTTCCTTCACGATAGGTGCTACAAATGCTGCATTGATCCTTTTTGGGCTTATGGAAAGATAAATTCTTGGATCTCAATACTTTTCTGTAAAGTGAAAGGCTGGGTTTTGGCTCTTCTTGCAGTTCTTCGACAAGCATGGAATGCATTTTCTTTATTGTGAGCTCTGAGTGTAAATACTCTCGAGTTGTGTTGGCTCTACAATAATGGGATTCTACCTTAGGAAAACGATTAATATGTTCTTCAACGAGAGCTCGCACAACGTTATCGTTCACAACATTTGCGGGTTTCCGTCCTCCACGAAAATCTTTTTCCATTACTCCACTAGGTAAAATCTTGTTTAAGGTTGTTTTTATAACGGCTTCTCCAATCCCCAAAGTATTTAAAAAAAATGTCTTACAAACCTTCTTTTTCTGTTCATCATTAAAATAATAGTATATAGTATTTTGCCTTCTGGAATCAACGCCAACTGTTTTTTGCTTTGTATTTACAATTTCAACGTGTCGCGCAATAAAATTTCTTTGTTCTGACAAATTTCCTGTAGCCCAGTAACTATCAAATATTTTTTGACGACAATCTTCACTAAAGCTATGGCAATAACGATTCATTCTTTTGCAATTTTCTGTATTGCATAACGGTCCTAGTTTCTTTTTTAGTATAACCTTGTTTGTAACTTGTGTGGTGTACTGATTTCCTAAATCTTTATTCTTTTTTGCATGTTTTTTCTTATCAAAGCGTTTTTCCTTGCGGTTTACTTCACTAGGCCCTCCATCAACTATAAAATCTTCTGGTATTTGGAGCTGGTTAGAAATACAAGAATCTACGTTATGCAATGGGAGATCAGGAGGTAACTCCTGATGACTGTCACAAGGAGAATCATTGTCAAAATGGTGCCAACATAATAAAGCCAAACATCTCACGCACGCACTAAATATTTCTGTATTACATCCAAGTACACCACAACTCTGAGCCACGTAATGTTTTTCAATAGTTCTTGTAGAAAGCATCCGACCATTTGTAATTATTTCTCTTGTGGGACTGTTTTGAGTTGTGGGCAATTCAATAGGCAACGCTCCATCAAAAAAATCAGTTAATAATCTTTCAGAACAAACCGTGTCGTTTTTCATACTAGAATCTGATCTACAATTATTTGGTAACACATGCATCGCCACTGGATCGTCAATAACGTTGGGAACAATATCATCAGCACAGACAGTTACGTCGCTTGATATAGATGCTCTTCTAACATTGGGAAAATAATTTAATCCGTCATCAATTGTAGTTAATAAACTTTCTGAACAAACCGTTTCATCACTTTTAGTTGAAACCGATCTTGAATTATTAATTAAGGGTTGAGGAGACGTATGCCCATCTGGCATGATTTCTTCTAGTTCATCATTGGTTCTTATATCGTCACTACAAACAGCTATTTTGCTTGACATAGATGGTCTTTTGATGTTAGGGGGATCATTTAGTTCAATTGTTGGCATCTCAGTACTGCTATTTTGAAGTTCAAAAAGATTTTTACTAAGATCTTTGACTGAATTGACAAAAACGCAAGATATTTTTTCCAAAAAATTATCGTGAAGATTTGAAGAGCTACTTGAAAGTTTCTTACTATATTTTTGACTCAAACCAGATGGCTTTCTTGACTTTTTGGTTTGAGGAATATAATCCGGATCACTAGCGTTATCTGAATCATGAAATGGGTCTCGATCTCCATCGCCTTCATCATTTGACGGTTTCGTTTCACACTCGTATTTTTTCTTGGCAATGTTACAGAGAGGTTCATCAGGAGATGAATCAGAGTCATTTTCTATGGATTTCTGCGACATTGTTTGGCTATCTCTGTCGGTCATTGTAATTACTCCGTAGTACCATTTTTTCTTAAATAGCATTTTTACTGGTGCTCCAACACACAGTTTGTCGTATTTTCGCAAACATTTTAGTTCTTTGGTTGATACGCAATTTTTAGTACCATCTCGCCATTCAACAATTACATCCATGTTCGGTTTATACTGTCCAATTAAAATGGTCCTAAAACAAAAACAGATTTTAATTACGATAAGAAAGCAACTCATAGCAAAAATAATCTGAGGTTTTGCCAGCTAGGTACATCAAAAAAGTTAACTATTAAAACTTTCGTTTCTTTCTTTTATTATACCAAACTCAGTAACCCGCCCCTTCTTCGCTTGGCTATTACAGTAAGTTCTCAATCATCATCATACTGGAACCGATTTTCACAGATCTTTAATCAAATTATTTAATGTCCGACCATTCGTGAAAACCGCATCCCACCAAAAACATTTTCATGTAGTGTTGCCAGAACGAGACCATGGCTCGCAAATTCGCAATGTGAAAAAGTTGTCAGATCTCATGTGGAGCCAAGTTTCTAACTTTACAGCCCACGGCTGAGACTCGGACGTTGTGCGCCCTCTAGTCAATTGTTACTCTAAAAACTTAATTATATTCACCTACGACTTTACCAACTCAAAAATAAATTATTTCCGCAATAAAATGTATTTGGGAACTAAGTAAGTACCAAATTTTTATAACTCATTAATGTCTGTACCCACTTCACCACCTACGTACTGTTCAATTTAATTACATTTTATCAATTTCATATATTAGGGTTACATTTTTCTTACAACCAATGTAAGCAAAGCATTCCGTGACATTCATACATTATAATATTGACGCGCGAAAGATAGATAGGCGAAAGCGCGTGCACCCGACAACAGGTAGTCCCACTGTCCCACATGCACTTTGAGTGATTATTGAGAGATTAGTGGCAGGTATCCATATACAATCCGTTTTCAGCACTCTCTGTGAGTTTAGCTTTCAATCGAGATATTGAAGAACGCTATCGACATTTTATCGGTACATCACCGTTAGTGTGTCAACTAAAAACAAATCAAAAAGTACTTACCATCAAATTTCCATAGCATAAACCGTGGCACTTTCTCGAATCACAGAATGACAACTACTGACGCGGTTCGCGACGCCGCCGACGCAGGCCGGCGGAATGCGAGGGGGGGTTCGACAAAAAATGGCGCACGTGGTTTGATTTTAACCAATTGATTGAAGTAAATATAGTATTTAGACTATGAGCCATTGAGTCGAAAATCGTCTGAGAATCGTATCTCAGATGCATTGTAAAATAATAACACATTTAAAATTCCACTAAAAAACTTATCTGAGATAGGAAATCATATTTTGTGCCTGATCATAAATTTGATTTTAACTAAAAGTCCTAAATGAGTTAAGTTAGTTAGTTGTGTTTTTTTATAAGCAATTGTTAGATACGTTGCCTCTACACATGTCATTATTTTGAAATCCTTGCTACCTACAGATACAGGGGTTAGTGGTAACTGTAGAGTACGACAAGGTGAATTCACTGGTGTTCGTAACTCAAATCGACCAAAAACTGAGATACGCTAGTTAGTCATACGAGCGACGATCTGTCCGCCGTCTAGAGGGCAAGGGGGAGGGGGGCCTGTACGAGGGAGAGGGGGAAGAATTAAATAAAATTCAGCTCTGTAACGAGGAAAGCCGGTAGTTCTTATTTAATTATGAATTTATGAGCAGCGGGCAAAATGCAAACCTAAGAAGGGCGTGAGCATATTGGTAGATGAAGCGGTAGCGGATGTAACAAGAAACTGCGATTTGTATGTCAGCTTCTGGACTTAAACGATTTGACAATTTTAACTGAGTTTTATTTCTTAGTTTACCATGCTTTCTTCAGGTAATGCTTCAAAAATACACGAAGTATTTAGTACCCCTTATAATGTTGTAGACGAACTTTAGGTATTTAAGATATTAAGACTAAATAAAAATAATTTCATTTTTTAATTTGGCTGTTAATAAATAAGATTTCAAACACAAAATACCCCATTATTTAAATGTGGAGTATCTTGTGTTTGAAGGCTAACTCGTAGAGTCGGCTCACATACTAATCATATGACTTTTTAAATATCGACATAATTACAGTTTTTGGTTGACAATAACTATTCAAACGGGTTTTAGAAATACCATAAAATTAATATGTAATACGCTCTAAGGCTAGTAGAAAACCTCAAACGACGTATCACAAAATCTAAAGTTGAATCCGACTTCTGATGTCACATATGACAGGACCTATTCGCTCACGCTGCCTCTTATGGCTAAGTCCTCTCCCTCCCGCTGCAACGTCTCTCAGTGCTGGTTAATTAAGACAGTGTTATGAGTGGCACTTACACTGCACTGAATAAATAATCAGATTCGTGAGCCAGAGCTCAGTGGAACACTGTTTTTAATACTCAGCACTCGGACTAAGATAATATGAGGTCAAAATAATGAGAGACCGAATTGGGAAACTTCATTATACACACTCTGACGAGTGATAGTAAAACACTGTTAATGTTGTAATGTATTATTTGTCTTATCTTTGTTGTTACTATTGTAGTGTCTTACATGTCTTAATAAACGTCTTCTTTCTTTCTTTTCATATTATTAACTGTGCGTGACCGTGCAAATATCATTGTAAGTATTATAATATTTCATCACACTGACTATGTATAAAAATTAACTAGCTGACTTCTCAATACACTTAAGTCCATTTTTATTTTCATATTGTTGATTATTTAACAGTAAACAAAAAATCTCAACTGTTTGTTTAAAGTCTAACTGGAAATAGTACCCAGGTATTTACAATTTTCGTTAATAGATACCTGGTTCCAATTCTAACATGATAACCATTTAAACAACATCCTTTCCTTTAACATTATAAGGGTGAGTGTACACAGGTTAATAATTGAGATTGTCATGGCAACGCTAGACTGGTCGGGGATGTAGGGACAGAATAGGTACCAGTTGGTATATGTCCTGTCGACGATGTACATATCTTTGATGGCATACGGAGTTCAGAGAGTCGTGGTCTGGTAGCTTAGCTTGACGATATAAAATATTTCGTAATTCAATCAAAAAGTAAGTTTAACTACAGTAAAGTGGGTTTGGTATTATTATTTTGCCAATATCACGTACCTATGCGCAGAATAAATCCAGCCTGTTTATTGGTTGTGGGTTTTTGCCTCAGAGATGAAATAAGCTAAATAAGTATTTAATAAAGTATAGTTGATACAAATAGAAAGTACAAAATAGCTGATACTTCTTAATGTTGTAATATAACGGCAGTTTCTGTTGATTACACTTGTTCTACTTAAATGATTTCTTTTAAATTAATAAGACAAGTTTATCGTATGTTAAAATCATATTATGAATTTTTTATAATTACAAAAGTAACAAGGCATACTTAAACATGCATTGTATATTTCAAATTAATGATAGACCACTAAAAATATAGACTACTTGACTTAAGGCAATCTTTGTTTATCTTTAAGAGTAAAGAAAAGCTATACTCTAAACTTATTTAAATCGAAATCAAAAACTCCAATTCATAGTTGAAAAATCAAGAAAACGTGTCTAGCTTTTTCGCTTTCCTACCGTACTTTCTTCTACAAATCCCTCCCTCTAGCAGCGCCAACTTGCTAACGACGCGCTAACCCCTAGATGGCGCCACCGGTACAATCCCAGTATCTCCACCATTTGCAGAAAAAACCGATTTCCATTTTGGCCGCGCTCCAAAGCGTTTCGGACCACTGTGCAGGGCCATTAACATATTAATGGCGTAAGTTATTAGTATAACCGATAGGCTCCGTGTCGCCATTGCTTCCCTTGGGGGGATACAAGAGGTGGGGGGAAAGGAAACGGTGAATGGGAGTTTCATGACGCGTCGTGTCGTGTATGTTAAGCTTTAGGATTAGAGCGGGATCCAAAACTGAATAAAGAACTGTCGGTATCTACTTAATGTAGTACTAATAATTTGTGTTTTAGTTTCGACTGGCAATATTATTATAACTTTTGTGACAATGAGCAGACTTTGTCAGTCATTTCAGAGTATAAAAAATCACCACGTAGTTTTAAAAATAAAATAGAGATCTCAGGCAGATGTGAAAAATATTCCTATCACAACAATCATTAGTTAGCTTAAAATTTGACGATTTCTTCATAATATCTAAGGGTCGAGTATACGAAATATGTTATCAACTGTTGACCTGTAAATTGTTAGCATTAAATGTAAGCACGGTGCGAACAGTGACCTAGTGACATTTCAGTTAAAAACACAAATAAATCATAATATTTTGAATTCGATAGACAATTGTACATTTTATGATAAAATGATGTATGAAATGCTTGTGAAAATTAAAAAGAAACCTTAACACGAACATAAAATACTACTTACTAATATATTTTTTGTTTCACTTAATTTTTAGTAAAAAAAATATATTTCTAAAAACAATACTTTTAAAGCCTGCAGAAGCTAATTCAAAATAAACGATTCGCTAGAGTTATTAACGTTGCTGCACGTTTCAGTAATCTGAAGTCACTTATTTATGGAAAATGACTTGACGAATAGCTCGTTATCTTTATTCTGTGATTGGGCAATATGTCCTGCAATAATATCATCATCATCATTTCAGCCAGAATACGTTCACTGCTGAACATAGGTTTCCCCTTTATTCCGAACGACAAGCTGCCAATAGCGTCTACTGGTTACTTGTGACTTTCACGATGTCTTCGGTCTAGTGGAAGGCCTACCTACGCTGCTTCTTCCATTTCTCTGCCATAATATAATACACCGACATGCTAACCTTACAAGCTCCTCTAAATAACGAAGCACAGCTCTGGGCCGCTGGTCCAATAGTTGCATCCCTATTGGGTCATACCATTATAGTTAGAAGCCGATTCTGATTCATGAATTTCCTTTTGTTAATTACTCGTAGTCTACCATACCAGGCTTTGATATCTACTACAACCTTACAAATGGTACAAACACTTCTCAATGCTCAAAGGGCTTCTCAATGCGCTTAAATTTTTTTATGTACTTGTGCTTTTCGATTTCTTGAAATTGGTTCGACCGATTTAAAAAATTCTCTCTTCTTTCGAAAGTTGTAAAGTGTACTTCATAATTGTTTTCATTGGTCCCGTCGCTTTTTTTAAACTTCTCATTTTGATTACACTTAAATAATACTTATTGTTTTTTCTAAAATAAGTTTTGTCTGCTAAATTGAATTCGATATTACTTCTTTTCAATTATTAACCTACCGATATATTTGTTTTGAGCTAAAGTAGTAATAGTAATACGCTATTTATGATAAAACTAAGTTAGTAACTGTCCACATGCGAAACTGCAAATGTATTGCTAATTGTAGAGCTTGTATCGGCACATAGTAATCATTAATTAATACTATTAATTAATTAAAATAAACGAATCAACTGTTTTCGAACACGATAATACATATGGAATTTATTTGATACGCGATTGTGTTTAATACGAACGTGTTTAACTCGATTGTGGGTTTAATTTTATGACTCAATATTAACTTAATTGTTGACATGAAAATTACGAAAAACGAGCTTTTGTTTTTTCGTTAGTAAAAACTTTTCAAATTGAATGCTTTTAATTGTTTTTTGTTTTGATTCATTCCTTTCAATAGATTTATAACATGTAATAGTCAAATGCGTCCTTACTTACCTCGTTGTCTTTTGTAGTTTTTTGTTAAAACTATAGCATATATTAGGTCCTTACATATAAAATTGGCGTTTTGTCGTACTGGCCACTTTGATCTCAAATATCTCTTCTTTGGTTAGGGATTCCAATTTCAAATTTATACAGCTATTTATTCATACATTTGTATTTCGAAAACCGTAATTCATTTGTTTTGTCCTCGTTTGGTTTTTTCTTTGCGTCACGCAGTTTACAAAATGGAAAACTTGAAATATCCGAAAGATCCGATTTAAAATCCCTTCATTATTGTGCCGGTTGAGTAATGTAACGCAGCAGTTGACGCGCGTTTGTCGGTTTGCTGCACTCAATTCATGAGGTACCCACCTTACAAGCTTTTTCACTTTTCCAATTTGCTTCAAGTGGATTAAAACAGTTTTATCACTAACACCGCAGCCTGCAGCTAACTCGGACGTGGTTTGAGATGGATCTGCTTCCACAATAGCTTATAATTCTTCATTAGCAACTTTAATCTCCGGCCGTCCACGGGGCTTGTTCTGCAGGTCGAAATTTCCAGAACGAAAACGTTGGAATCAAATAGTAGCAGGAATTGTCAAATTATTCAGACTTGATCAACACGGGGAGATCCATGCCCAGCAGTCCTTCGTATATGGTATTAAACGAAACTAATAGTGTGTAATCGTTGCAAGAAGCTCTACATCAAGTCATCATCATCAATCAGAGACATTTGTCTCAATTTCTTAATTTTGCGGAATGCACTTCAATGCTATATATCTGTCGAAGGGCGGACTGCAGTGCATACAAGGTTATCAGCTTGCGCTCCATTGTAGCATGTTTAGAATCTTTTCATTTTAACAAGTGGTTAGAAGCGACTTTGAAAAAAACCCGATAGATAAATCGTTAAACCTGTGTATCATCCTTATTTATATTTATTTTTGATATACCCATTGTCACTCTCACGACTAAGACGAATCTATTGACGTCACTCACATAAAAATACGACAAGCCGTTTAGGTTCTAGGGCGTGCCAAAGAAAGTTCTTCTTCTTTAGTAGTTTTTTTTTCCACTACATTTAACGCTTTAAAGATCCTGACATCAGGTACAAATTTCAACTATGTTATATAGGTGTACTGAAGTTTTAGTGCGCGAGTCCAACTCGCACTTGATCGGTTTTTATAATCTTACTCATGCCCCGTATATAAACGCCGAAGACAACGCCCAACAACAACATACGAGTAATTACAGATAATTAACGACATCATTTTATTACGTGCTTTTGACGAGAATAACATTATTCATAAATTTTATTAGATTTTCAAAAATCTCTAAGAACATAGTTATAATATTCTCAGTAAAGTATAAATAATAAGGAAACGTTATTTTTTCATTTATCTTTCCATTACCGTAACAAAAATGGGTGATCAAAAAATGTAAAAGTTGTCAATGACATTATAATAGTTATAATAAAGATTGTATATTATGCGTGTCTCATTTTACATCATATATCATATATTTTTTTATAACTTTTGTCACACTTAAGAACTTTTAAAATCGATCCAGTAGTTTTTGAGTTTATTCGTGAAGAACAAACATATAAATCTTATGTCTTTATAATATTAGTATGGAAGTATATATAGGTAGCTTATAACCCTGTATAAAGGAGTAACTGGTTCAATTGAGTCGATAAACATCTGGTGAATGTAAGAAACTGAAACTGGAAAAGGAACTTTATGACTGTAATTTATGATTTTTGACATAATTTTTAACGCTTTTACTTATTAAATAACTTTTGTACTGTATTACGGGTTTTATATTGTCTTACGTAACAAAATTAAATGATTCAACTTTATCTGACTTTATTATTTGTATTATTAAATACATACTGGGTACGCTGCCCTCAGGTGATAGATTGGAGTATTTGGATTACTGTTGGTCTTTTATATTCTGTATGTAATTTAAGAGTTATTTTTATTATTGAGGGTTGAAGACTAACCTCTCGAATTCACTAACCTTCAGAGCTCCTTCGACAAGCTAGTTTATAGAAAGTTTCAACAAAATGCACTGTCCTACATACTTGCACGCGAGTACCAACTGCCACGCAAACTAAACACACCAAAAGAAAATTTCGCCAGACTCAAAGCAAAAACGCTTCATTCAGTTAATTTAAACAAGCAATAAATCAACAGTAAATAGGCCCAGTTCATTTACTTACTTAGGTTTAGGTATAGGTATAAGTACTAGAATTTACGAGCTAGCCTTCAAGATAGAACACTTAATAAACAGTTAGGTGCGTATTACCGTAAATCAATATCTATTGTGGTGGCTGAGGATATTACTGCAATAAATAGCACTAACGGACGGTAGTTATGTTATATCGGGGGGTATTGCCGTTACCAGCGACGTCGGAGGGATACGTGGATTACAATTAATAGGAGGTTTACCTGCTTCTATACCTACTTATTGTCAAGATGGGAGGTAATCTCGTCGTGAAAACAACCAATTTAGTATTTGGCAGGATTATCATATGTGTGAGGATTAAAGTACACTGTAAAATAAGCATTGTGATATGTACATATAATAAACCGGAAAACGAGTTTCTTGATTCTTTTATTCTCAACAACTGATGGATGGATCAATTTGATTTCTTGCACAGAAATAGTCAAAGATCCGGGAAGTGCCATAGGCTACTTTTTTCCTGGGATAACTAACATTACGCGGGCGGAACCGCAGGCAAAATCTAGTACCCGTTATAAATGCGAAAGCGTGTTTGTTGGTTTGTTTGGCCTCCTTCTCCTCAATAACTGACTGATGGATCGACTTAATTTTTTGCATAAACATAGTTTGGGGTCTCGATAAGCCCATAAGCTACTCTTTCCGGGAATATGCGGTTGCGGGCGCAGTTATAAGCTAGTAATATAATTGCGAAACTATTAAGCCACAGTATTATCTTTCTCATGTAAGCCTTACCGTCCTGCAGCCTGCACACAACTTGTCACAAGGGTATGTGGTCCAAAGCAAACATCTTGCTATAATATATGCGTGGTCACGTGCTCCACGCACCTACATACACAGAACAGCTGCAGTGGCGTTTTTAAGGCTCATGCTGAAGGGTATATTGGATGTAATTAAAAAGAGATTTGTCGTCTAACTTTGTATTTTTTGTATGTCTTTGATCTATTTTGACTATCAATCCTTCTGATGTGTAAAGGCATTGATGTTTAAAGACGGTGTGGTCGAAAACGTAGCATGTACGACTTTGTTTATACTCTAGCCTTGAAGACTCTTGTTAAAGTTATAAAGTTGCAAACGTATATCTAATTCTTGAAAGAATGTATGTGCCTTAGATTACGACTTATGGTAAAAAGTTGGTTGAAAAACTTCAAAACATCAACAAAGGACCACTAAATTTCCATATTCTGCTTTCAGCTAGCATTCTAAACTAGTATTTTTAGCCACCGCGCACTCGTAGGGAAGACCCATGCCCGCTAATACGTATATACTAAAAATAAAATCACGAAAATGGATACCTCCCATACATACACAAAATGAAATCCAACCGAATCGAAAACGTCCCTACTGTTTGTGTTGAATTTATTTTGAAACAAAAACGTATCACTAAAAGCTTCACGTGAAAGTCCATCCACTTTGTTTGTACTCGTACCTGTCGTCAGTACCACTTCAAATATATATTCGAATAAAAACTACCCCGACAGAAGACGCACCCACAGAGATACATACGTATGCATACAATTTTACATATATACTGAAATCATAGAATGTAACTGTAAAGTGTAACCTGTAACTGAAGCTTAATTAAAATAATTAATTAAAAAATGTTGTGTACATTCTGAAATATTTATAGTTTTATTTTTAACTAGCTGACCCGGCGAACTTTGTACCGCCTTACAGTTATATATCTTTAAACCTTCCCTGAACTTTCACAAACATTTCAAAACCAATAACAGCTAAATCAGCCCAGAGCCGTCCCTGAGTTCTAGCGAGACAAACTAATAGCTATTGATTGGTTTATATAAGAGAAAAAGAATGGTAATGCATATTTCCAAAGCTATTTCAAATATTTTCATATGTAAAAAAAATGTAATGCGATTGTATGCAAGTGTTAGGTTTTATCCGCGACTTCCACCGCGTCATGATTACCTAGATTCCGGAGAAAGTAGACTATGGACACGTTTTAGTTAAGTTTATTAGACAATTTTGATTTTGTAATAATATAAAACACAACAAAAAATATTTTATGGATTTTGTCGTAGTTTGTGACTTTAATCTGTGGAAGAAATTGTCTCTTAATTTTATGAAATTAATAATATGAAAGTAAATTATGCACACAGCTATTACATCTAATAGTTTGTCTGCTTGTGCTCTAATAGTTTTCATTAAAATTCTATTATAATATAGGAACCAACATCGAATTCCTATTTTTCAATAAAACCATGTCACAACGAAAAAGCCTGTCCTCTGATGCGATTAAGTGGTCACTGTAACTCGTCAAAGGTTTTTAACAACTACAAAAGCAATAGTCCTGCTATAGCTGCAATAGCTTTGCTCGTAACAAACGATTTTTTCCAAAACTGGAATTCAAAGTCTGCGGGAAAATGGGACAAAAACTGGAAAAAATAATCAAAAACAGGAAAAGGAGCAGAGAAAAGCAGGAAAATGTATAAATTTGTGTAAAAGTGGAGCGTCCCCTACCGATAGCTTTACTAACGAGAACCGAATCCTAACCACGAGATCCCCTTATAGAGAAGAGCTACTAGATTAGGAGCTATCGATAACCTAATATAGATAATTCTACGATTCGATTATAAGTTAGTTTATAAAAACACAAACGCAAAAGAAAAAAAAAAACATTCACAGTTATAAAAACTAATCTAATAATAAACCCAATGTTGAATGGCAGTGCTAATTTTTTGACCAAAATAAGAGCCAGCATTCTGGTCACATGTCGCTTCCACAAAACCTTTTGATATTTCTATTAGATTATAAGATAATATGCCAACAGGAATATCATCGTTGTCATAGAATAATAAAAATAATCGTAGCGTAAAGCAATGGTTTTTCGATGTCGTAAATAAATGATTTCATTGATACTTTCAATTTGGCACATACATAATTGATCTACTAATTGTTGATCGTTTTTCATTACAATAATTTAAGATTTAGTGTACAGATTTTTAACGAATAAAAGATCAACCATAGATATCATGCCCAGTCCAAGTCAGTAAAGAAAGTTTAGCATTTGTTTCTAGAAATTTTAAGTGCACATAGAATTAATTTAGCTTCAGCCGTATGTGTTTAATAGACACTTTTACTTGCAATAAGTCTAGCTTTAGACAAGTAATTGCGCTTGTAGTCAAAGTAACAAGCGAAAGTGGCCATGCAAGGTTTCTAGAAACCGGACAGGATTGTAACCTTTTTTACTGTAATTAATTAAATACGAATTATCTTCTTGCTTTTTTCTACAAGACTTGTTGATACGACATCTGAAAATAGGTGTTTCGAAACGATTGCGGGAAAATAAAAGAGATATCCACTACTAAACTCGAGTTTTCCTCGGCTTGTTTTGAAAATTTAAATATTAATTAAATATACTATCGATTAAAGTAAGATAAGATACTACTTTTTCTCCTCCCTAGGCCACACTCATCGCAAGTGGTCGCGTAACGAGTCGATAACGAAGCGCAGCGCATTGTTATCGACATGCAAAGCGCGGATTTCAGTTTCAGGAGCGACACTACTTCGATTCTACTTCAGTTTCGCTTCGGAGTACTTCAGAATACGTACGTAGTCGCTTTGAGAGAAACGTTCGGCTGATTTTGTTTGTAAGTATTTATATTATTTATATGGAGAATTGACGATATTTTATTTTTGCAAAGTGATGGAAATTCGAAAATCATTTCGAGCTAATGAAATGAAGAGTTCATACTAAAAATTTCAAATTTTTATACTCGTATCCACTTTCTTCCAGATATTTACAAAAAAAAAAAAATATAAATTCTCGTATTCATGCTAAGACCGTTCGATGCCGCCAATAAAAAAATATATATTATATTTGTCATCCGTAAACCGTACTAAAACAAACAACAAAAATACAGATAATTAATGACATCATTTAATTACGAGCTTTTGAATAGAGTAACAGAATGCCGAACATATCTACAATCTCTAAAAACGAAACATTCTAAACAAAATAAAAAATAAGGGTACGTTATTTTTCATTTATATTTCCACTAGCTGTGCCCCGCGGTTTCACCCGCGTAGTTCCCCATTGGATTGTCGAGATAATGGGGGAACTACTTTTTTGAAGTCGGTTAAAAAGTATCCTATGTCCTTTCCAGGGGTCCAATCTACCTGTGCACCAAATTTCATCCAGATCTGTTCAGTGATTTTGGCGTGAAAGCGAAACAGACAGACAGACAGAGTTACTTTCGCATTTATAATATTAGTTAGGATTATAGATTTAAAAATGGGGGGTAAAAAATTTGAAATATTGTCAATAGTATACTGAAATACCGAGTCGTTAAAAATTGTGGAATACCTAACAACTAAAACGATTTTAATGAAATATATATGAGACCTAATGTTAAGTATAACCTTAAACCTCAAAAAAATAATTCGGTTCTGACGACTTTAACACAAAAAAAATAAATTAAAACAATTTTAAATCTGAACTCATTCGGTTGCCGCCCAATCTGTGTGGCGATGTATCCAGGCCGCCCAGTAAAACCGCCCGCCCTGCCACATCGGGCGGTGAATCACGGAACTATTTTAATTACGCGCCCATGCTCACTGATGGCTGACAAGTCTCTACATTCTGAACTTACGTACTGATGGCCTGTGATGGTTTAAAGTCTAAGTATACCTACGGGAAATATTTCTTGCACAAATTAGGTACAAATATATATTATATTTTTTTTAATTGTAAGATGTATGTGCTTTGAGGTAGTACTTAAATTGGAAAAGTGACTGCTACGGCGTGTACACAGACTGATTTTATATGACGAGCGAGCGAAGGGTCTTTGCTTTCTCTTCTTGAAGAGTCTCACAAAGTAGCCGTGAAGAGTGGTATAAAATTGCGTAACATTAGCGGTGAAAAAGGTGAAAAATTGTCAGGAATCTTGATTTATTTTTGACAGAGTCAAAGGGGCGAATTCGGCTAGCATCTAGGCACGCTGCCCTCTGGTGGTGGGTTGGATCATTTCGATTACCTGTAGATCTTAAAATCTATCTGCTATATTTTTTTTCTCGTATTTTAGTAATTTCGTTTTTTGCTGTTATTTGTTTCACTTACATTACATACTTACTACCATTGTCATAGTTTTCAAGACTTAGTATTTCTAAAATATTTCTGTTATTGAGCCTGTGTAGATATTAAAGTAGTAGGGCAACTAAATTAAAGCTAACTTTAATAAATTCTAAGCTATGTATTAAAACGGCCCTTTCTTTAAAGCCGTTCTCCTATACTCTATTCAAACCACACGTCCCGTCCTCACTAGCTCGTATTAAATGGTGCGTATCGTATCCTGCTTATTGTAAGTATTGACAAAGAAGATATAATACTATTGTGTCACATTGACAGCTGATGTGTCTATCGCGTCGGAACCGGGTTATTGAGATGTGTATCAACAATTAAATGCGATGAAAGCATTCATTTCCCGCTTTTGAACTACTGGCATTCAAATAAGTGCAACCTAAATTTCGATTTGTGTGTCAGATATGTATAAGGTATATAATGTACCTACTACGCTCAGATCCCGATCAGTAATTTAATGGGTCACCGTTAATGAACATAGAAAAGGACTTGCTTCATTTTCGGCCAGGACGGTGTACGTCTACTAAGAAGGGTCTAAAGATGTGGTAACAACTGTCATAATAAAACCGGCATCAGTTGCTTACTATTTTGTGTACAAGAATATCGTAGTTGACTTATGGTATCCATGAAGAAGATTATTTTCATATCAAGACTATTTTCTACTAGTTTGACTCAAGGTCTCCTTGGACTATGAATTGTACCACCCATCACAAATATTAAAATTGACACAACAAAAACGCGTTAATCGACTGATTTACGTAAACAACCGGAAAATATTTTGATTCTAAATAAATTTCGTACACTGCAATAAGTTACTTTATTTTGAATTTGGTTGATAGATTAAAGATTAATAATTCCTAACTTATATAAATAAGTAAGGCATCACGTACACTGTACTGGCCGGAGCTCCATACATTTTTGAACCATCTATATTATGCATATGTAAGTTTAAATATAGGACGGAGTCTGTGGAGTATATATCTACACTAATATTATACGGACAAAATCTTTTTATATTTTTGTATATGTAGGTAAATCTATTGAACCGGTTACAAAAATTCTATAGTCGTCAGATATCTGCATTATCACTGAATAACATAGCCAATATTCACTAAAATAAAAATAAAAACAACATAACAATAAAAAAAGTAAAAATAAAGTATTATATATAAAGTACTAGGTAAATCGCGTAGATTGTAAGTTAGTTTTCGTTTCATACTGATGAAATAATAAACAGTTGCCTTCGGGCAACTTGGTATTCTCTTTTAAATTTAATAAGAAAAATATTACCTAATTTAGTTACCTAAGTAGGTCATTTTCAAATTACTAAAGTAATTTATTGTCTGAGTCTTAGTTTTTGAAGCTCACTCACGGTACTTAAATTGACGTAATATTAGATCCTATTTGTCCAAACCTAAGCCGGCTGAGCATTATTATTTTATCATGTCACTTGTGGCACTAGATGTAAGAATTTTTCCTGTATATTTGATGTTTGTGTGTCTGCAATAAAGAGTTTATTCATTCATTTATTCATTCATGTCTTATTATCTGTGTCGGATAGTGTTATTATTGAATAAATTTAATTATTATTTTATTTATTGTTCAATTGATATACTAGCGCCATCTATACAACGCAGCATAAAGTACTTACCGAAGAGAAAAGTTTCATCGACCAAATCATACATAGTTCCACAAAATATTGATAGATGGCGCTCAATTGAAAATTATCTAAAAGCTTACTTTTAACGCGACAGCTTTGCGTGTATAAATTAGCTACAACAAAACTTAGTTTTTTTTAAATACATTTGGTTTAGTTTCTGCGCAGGCCATTTGACAAGGTTTTTCTTAATTACTAGATGTCGTAAATACAAACTAATTAAAATTAACTATTTATACCTAAGCACTAAATTTAAATGCTCTTTTTTAAACAATAATAGCTACGACGTAATTTTGGATTATTATCGATTTCCTAGCAGTCGTAGTAATTGTAAGTCAAATTTACTTACCTACCTAACATGAAAAATTTGTTGTTTGAAATTTGAGGACCACTTTTTTCTGACGGCATACATTTCCATAATCAATATTAAAATGTTACGAGTACCTGCAACGCGTCGGTAAGTGCGTGCCCCCAGGCGTCGCTGCGGTCGACGAGCGAGTTCCACTTGTCCGCCAGCTTGGCCACCTCGCGACGGATGGAGCGCGCCAGCTCTCGAGCCTGCTCCTCCGCCGACCGGTACCCGCGGGAGTCGCCCTCGCTGTCACGAGACGCTGAAACAAACAGACCAATAGTAACCAAACCAACATTGTAACTATTTTACTACCAAAAAAATTCTAAACGTAATCAAAATGGATAAATAGTCACCAAATTAAGTTTCCTAAAACGGATCTTGTTGCCGAAAGTATTGAGAATGTCATAAAAAACAAAATAACCTAAATCTACTGCGGACCTTGTTGCCGAAAGTATTCGGAGTGTCATAATTCGGTGACCGTTAAGCTATTTTAGGAGACAAAAAAAATTTGGTGACCTAAATTATACCCTTTTTTAACAATTTCCCAAAAAAGGATAAAAAAACCTTTGAATAGAATAACCTCGCAATTGGACGGGTATGCTGGCTGATTTCTCGGGGACAGGTAAGTAAATGTTTGGTTTTTTGTGTTACCAATTACAATATAATTATATTATTCTAAAATTCTAACAGTACCTATTGTAATTTAGAATCAGCGATAAGTAATATCTTAACGCACAGAAGAAGAAAAAACAGTCACAGGCAAAATTAAACGATACTTGCGAAAATTAAAACAAAACAAACGTCCTCTAGCCTACAGTCATTCTACTTTAAGCCTGGAGGTAAAAAAAAACCCGCCCATGGAACCACTCGTCGTCCTCTCGGTGGGTATTTGGAGCGTGCGGAAAGGGCGGGCGGCGGCCGCGGGCGGGAATTTAATAATTACTTCGTTACTTCCGCCCTGGAGACACTTAGGGAGAGTGCTGGTGGTTTAGCGACTATGCTCTCGATTTTAAGTTTTTTGTCGTATATTTTTAGAGAAGAAATTACTCGTAAGTACTTACATTACTTAACTTTAAAACTAAACACTTAGACGCGAGAGAAGGCCGGAGAAGGCCTTCATCCATTCTTGGGTGCCCAAACAAAATAATTTAAACTAAAAATTACATATTTTTATGTATAAATAAGTTAAATATTAATGTTTATAGTTTAAGACGGGCAATAACTGCTATTTTATTTTATTTATTTTACACTTTAGAGTAGACAAAAAGTTAATGCAAATCAATACAAAATAATATATAGGTAAGTGAATTAAAAGTCAAAAACCCACATTTATGTCGATTTCTACAGGTAAAGTTTCCAAATATCTGTTGACTGAGTTAACAGCATTACAATACAATACAATACAATAATTTCACCACAAAAATACAACACAAAAAGAATACAACAAACAAATAACATGGCACAAAAAGCGGTCTTATCGCTAAAAAGTGATCTCTTCCAGACAACCTTTATAGGAATGGAATATAATTAAAAAAATTTAGCGTAGATGGTAGTGCAAAACAGATATAGAAAATATCGACTAATATTATCCCGAGGTTTCACTCGTGACATAATTTCACCCAGTTCTCATGGGACAACGTTAGCCATTACATTGTACACCCGAATAACATTATCTTCCAAATTTCATATAATTCATATAATCTTTAGGTTCAAAGGTTTATTATCGGTTTTGACTAAGACCTGTGGATCAGCAGGACTTACTCCTATGAAAGAAATAAATAATTGGCGAAATTAGTAGTAACGTTACGCGTCTCCGCAAAATTTAAATACTAAACTTATAACAAAGCGAAAGCAAAATGCCAACAGACAAGACTAGAACCTTCATCTTTCTAGGTGGTCAAGTATTTGAATTGTCTCTGAATTACAATTGCATTGTGCAAAAATGGCCGTCTCGAGATAGAGATCAGACTTAGAATAAAACAATATGTTTTGCTTAAAACTAGCTGTGGCCTATTCTATGTCTAAACGGCCATTTTGGCACAATGCAATTGTAATTCTGAGACAATTCAAATAACAGACTTGACCATCAGGTAACACGCCCATATTCTATCAGACTTGGATGCCCTATTTCACCCCAACTAAGATTTCCTACAAAATCAATTAAAGAGTTTCAGTTAAATATTTAGTAGTTCATTAATATACTTTAATTAAGAAATGCTATTCCAAGGCGCATTCATTCAGTGGTTTTTACCTATTTTTACTACACTTGTACTGAGAAGGAGTTTTTCAGAGATATTGAATGGAGAGTTAATTAATTCTGATGAATAGAAGTTGTATTCGTTCCTGGAATTTGGTAGCAAACGGCAGCATACAACAGACCTAACATCGTAAAATTTCAGTACAAAAATAAATGATTTTGAAAATTTTGGTTAAAAAAACTTTTATTAAAATCATTAGGTATAATAAATTTTGCGATCACAAAAACAGTACAAGAATTAGTTTTTAATTACTTGACACATTTTTTTCCTGAGTAACCGCTAGACTGTACAATGACACGAGTCTCCCGTAAAAGCTGGATCAAACACGCTGGCCACATTGCAGGTCAATGATTTCATGTTTTTGATCACCATGTGTCAATCTGTCAAAAACTGAAACGTGCTTGCGTGAATTTTGAACCGGCAACTTTTTACTTGAGAGATATGTATTCATAAACTAAAATGATCATCTTCCAAGTAAACAAATTCATAGCTTTATATATACAATGTTAAAATCGTCTTCCAAATCTCAGCTATGCTTTAAATAATGTCTGCGTTAATGCCACTCGCTGTCACTCATCTAAAGGATTACTTTGATTAACAATTCTAAACCTAGTCGGTCCTTAAGAATTTCCATATGCTATGACCTCTACAAATACAAAATACTTTTACAGAAGACAGAAAAATTACAGACAATTTGT
The DNA here is from genome assembly GCA_947049295.1 of Ligdia adustata. Classification (NCBI taxonomy): domain Eukaryota; kingdom Metazoa; phylum Arthropoda; class Insecta; order Lepidoptera; family Geometridae; genus Ligdia; species Ligdia adustata. Next base: position 12,334,816 of record OX346231.1, read on the forward strand.
TGGATTCCTTCAAATATACACAGCATTCCTATTTGATACTCTTTCTATCGACAAGATGTAGTGAGGTCCGAACTCGATTATCGCTATCGATAAACTATCGAGTGAGTGATGTGTCTCATCACTTGGGTCTATCGATTTCTAGAAAATAGAAGTGAACTTTATTTTATAGACTTTTTTGAGATTTGAATATTAGTTAGGTAATTTCAAAAGCTATAAACGATCATTCTTAAATATTATTTGTGACACTGTTATGATATCGATATTTATTTTATTTGAGGTGTAGCAAAAATAATGATTTTTTGCATTTTGAGGATGCATTTTAAACTTATAACATTTTAATTGTTGATGTTTTTAACACTATAGTTATATAGCCGAGTTTATTTTCGTATGTTACATATTTTTTATTCCGTCATCAAATGCAAGATCATATAATAACTGTCTAACCAGCAGAAATAACTGCAGAACATTTGCAGCGATTGCATACTGGCTAAGTGGTTATCTCCACGAACATTTGCTTCGATGATTACTGTAGTTAAATCAGCGTTTATTCTTTGTTACATCACTTATTATGTACGAATTACTATAGCTTCCTAAGATAGACATAACAAATACGCATAAAGTAGTTATTAGTCTATCAAGAGTAGAAACCTTGAGCACCAACTTTTTTGTGATATTAATAGAAGTTCTATTTAGTTAGTGTGTCTTGCAAAGTCAATTTTACTTATTATAAGAACCGTAAGTGTGTTTGGCAATCGACCCAAAGCCCTGCAAACTTCATTCCATTCATAAAAAAGAATTTTTCGTTCAAAAATCAAAAATATCGAGTCAAACATGAATAATGCCGATCATAACCCAAGCGCTGGACGTCGTTACGATAACCCGTCACTAGCCGCCACTGGTGCGCTCGCTCGGTTCCATTTACAAATTTACGACTTGGCCAATGGGCGGAACGGACGCATTTACGCGCCAGGGTTCGGCCACGTTCGGGCGAACTCGTCTTTCAGCGATAAAACGTCGATTTGCGACTGTCGTTTTATTAGGGAGGTTTTTTTTATTGAACTTTAACACTGTTAACTTCTTTGAACGGCGTTAAATGGAAGCAATAAGAACGTTGTTACGGTTTTGGGTTGAGATTTATAAAGTTTTGGCAATGAATTGCTGATCGATTAATCAGCTTTCGAAGTCACTTTGGATTTTTTCTGTTGAGTATTATATTTGGTATTTGGTTAAAAGAAATAAATCAGACGTGATTTTGTTTTCATGGTTGATATGTGCCCGGCACAGAACCGGAAGGGATGGTCCTATCCAGCGTTTAACCTAAGACACCGAATTAGTTAACATTAATAAGACATATTGATTATACTTATTAACTAAAAACAATAATTCCATAATACACTTTTCATTAGGATTAGCTCATAACTTTAATTTAACGTTGAAGTCAAACTTCGTGCCCGCTGTTCTGAGAAGGAATCACCAAATATAAGTAAATGAAGACAGAAAGACATTCGTACCAAAGAATTTCTTCCACTAACAGAGACTTTATAATTAATATCTAAGTTTCTTTGCACAAACCGGCTCCAACTCAACATTATGCTAGTTGTAAACAACACAACCAGCGCTGGTCTTCCGTTGGTGCCGGCAGGTGGCGTCACGAACTCACACAAGCTCGTGCAAAAGAAGGTGATGTCCCCAACCCGTATTTGGCCTGGATAGTGGAATGTGACCTGTTCTTTTAGGGAGACACTCGCACTCAGCAATTGCACATACTCGTAACATAGAATGATACACTTATATTAAAACACAGCATGTTTTAATAGCTTTGCGTTTTTAAGGTTCATCGCACGCAGAAACATTGACTTATCTCTCTAGGCCCCTGCTTTTGCCCCGACACAGACACCGTGGCCCCGCATAATGACGGCCATTTAACTATGCGCATATTCCGTCTACTGTCCGCCATCTCTGTATTACTGGGAAAGTATACTCGTATATACTTCTAGCTACAAAGCGCAGAGTTTATAAAGTAGCGTCATTTATGAAGTAGGTATGTGTTTGCAGAACGAATGTGAGGTGCGTGATAAACTTTTTTTTCGATTCATTTGTTTAGAGTACAAAAATAATAAGGAACTTTATTAGTTGCTCAAAGTATTACATTTTATCTCATGAACAATGCCGTATTCGTTCAAAAGTACTCATATATTGATGTCGCTTTGTTACAATTACTAAATACGTTTATAATTATTTTTTTTACTATTTTGTATCTGTAGCTACTATTATAATTTTTTGTATTTTCTGTTTGTTTGTCATTATTAAATAGTGAATCAAATCAATTCATATATTTACTCTTTCAAATATTCTTCATTTATTTATGATCTATGCTTGTCTCAAATTCCGTAACACTACTGTTTCAAAATATCTAATTGAATTTTGTGTTGCGTAGTTAGGTACCACAACAATAAATAAAAATACTGTCACTGAGTATCTAACAGTGCGCTTCGTTCCCTTGAAACTAAATTCCAAAACTCTCACCTATACTCTAAACAATCATCATGTTCCGTAGCTTTACGTATCCCTTTACTAGGTATAAGCGTTAGACAAGCGTTGGACAAGCGAATAATATTTAGCTATAACCTAAATCAAGAGCAAAATAATGCTATATGACTAAACTATTACCAAAAGGAACGCAACAATGCTTCAAAACAACTTAATTTATCAAACACGTCATTGTTAGATAGATACATAAGTCTACAACAAAAAGCATAAGAAAGAATAAATGAAGTAGAAATCACAGAGGTCTGACAATCATAGCTATCAAACCATAGACCACAAAAACATAATCGCAGAGCAATCAATCGGGCCTTGAATGATTGGAAGGCGCCTTCGACATTGCTACACAGTAACGGAGTAGGGCTGATATTGGGTCCAACATATAAAAACTAGGGATCAGTTGAGTAGGACACTGTCTATGGGTAGATAAGAAATTATTGAACTAATGGGCATCTACTTGTAGAATAATAATCAAAATCATAATCTTCATAAAATTTATGGACTAAGATTAATGTGTGTTCAATTTTTAGTTGCTAATCTAAAACCGTCAAAAATGTCAAAAATAAAATTATAGTTGGAACTCTATTTGACTCTTTATTCAGTTTAATACTCGAAAATCAAATGTTAAATTTGCAAACTTACAATTATAACTCTAATCATATATTATCAGTTATTTAAATATTACAGGTATTTATGAGTTGACTAAAAGTAAGGTCCCCCTAAACCACCTCTCCTGAATCCGTCCACTCCCCAGATTGATTGAACACTAGTCGTCCATCGCTGTACGGAATTCGCAATTAGCGCACTCGGCTCGCTTCTAATTGCATTCACTCGCTCCGTTCATTCATTCCGTTCACTCATTTCATTCATTCAATCACACACCTTTGCACTAAATGGATATTGACTTTTTGTAAGTAGCTGGTACAATGTCGAAAAATTAATTAAACTTGATAAAGAGTACTCCATGCAACTTGCAAAAAAAATTCGTAAGGTTGTTTATACTGTTTCGACTCGCCGGTTGGCGCAGTTGGTAGCAACTCTGCCTTCTGCGCCGCTGGTCCCGGGATCGGTCTCCGGATAGGTTAAACATTTGTGTGTATGAACATGTCTGTTTGACTTGTGTCTGGGTGTTTATTATATATATACGTATGTATTTATGTATATAAGTATGAATATCAGTCATCAGGTTTACATAGCACATCTAGGCTTTGCCTAGTTTGAGACCTGAAAACCGTTGTGTGAAAGTTGTCCCGTATTATTATTATTCATCATTTTTTTCTTAAATTTAAGTTTTTTAACAAACTGAATATAAAACAATAAATATTTTAAAAAATCTAAACCTAGAGTGCCACCAGCAACGGGGTGGGACCCAAGCTACCGATGGTAGGGACTACAGAGAGAGGAACCTCCTAACAATACGTGCTGTATCGAGGAGCACAGCCCTCTGTACCTGACCCCTGATCCAACCACCTAGCGAGAGCTTCTTAAGATGTTGATTGAGGCTTAAGTATTTTTCTCCATATAAGGCCGTTTGCCGAATCAACATCCAACATGGCGCTAACTTCATGAGCCAAGTCAAGGTACTTGCTGACCTTGTCCTTTTCAACCTTCACGAGTTTCTCATCATGCAGGATGGTGATGTCGACGAGCACTGCTCTGCGCTGCGACCAGATTACCAGCTCGATATCAGGCTCAATGCAAGCAATAGTCCTGTCCGTGATGATAGAGCGGTCCCAGTAGAGCAACGCACGACCATTTTCAAGAACTGGCAACGGTGCATACTGATAGTACGGCACTTCGATCTCGACAAGGCCGTATTGAAGAGCAAGTTGCTTATGGATGATCCTGGCTACCTGGTTATGCCTGTGCAAATACTCACCATTAGCAAGATGAGATCAACCGGAAATAATATGCCTGATAGACTCTCCGGGACGACGGCATGCCCGACAGATGTCGACCGTACCGTCCTTCAGGATATATTTCCTTCAGTTGTTCGTCATCATTACTTCGTCGGCAATTGCACAAACAAAACCTTCGGTTTCCCCAAAGAGGTCCCCGAACTGTAGCCAGTTCACCGAAGCGAGTAGGTCGACATCGCGCCCCGTTAGAGCTCGATAGAACCTCCCGTGCAGCTCCCTACTCTGCCATACTTCCCTGCGGTCCTCAGTGCTCAGCACCACCGGTCTGCGCCAATTCTCGTTCGCCAAGGAGAGCGGGGTGAGGCTCCTGTCAACTGCCACAACGTCGTGATGCATCCCGCACTCGTTGCTCAGGAAATAATCCCTGAGACTGCACACTTCACGGTTATGGAGGTTTTTGGCATTTAAAAAGCCACGACCCCCCATTTCCGTGGAATGTACAGTCTCATAACTGACGAGCGCGGATGATGCATACGATGTAAAGTGAGCAGTTGACAAACTTGTTCATCCAAAACGTCCAGCTCAGTCTGGTTCCATCTTAGTATGCCAAAGGAGTATATCAGTAGCGGCATCACCCAACCGTTGAAGGCTCGCACCTTGTTGCCACCAGACAAAAGACTATTAATTATTTTTATTATTATATTATATAGGTGTAATAATTTCCTGTATTTGTATTTAAGCCCAATAAAGAAACAAGTATTTTCCTCAGTCGCTATGCTTTTGTCAAAGCTATTGTCATTATCATATAGATATATATATATATATCTTTATAGGCCAGATATTATAAGAATAAGAATAAGAAATATTTATTGGCCTTTAAATAACATTCGTTACAGGCAACGTCTTGTTACATTTTAATTATTAATTACTTTAAAAATAAACTTTACTTATAAATACTTTTATAGTTCTAAGAACAAATAGTTATTATATTATACATTTACATTGTCATTTATTTATTTACCTATTACTAACATTTTGTAATTATTGTTCGTTACACAAGAACGATGATTCCACAAGCTGCATTGACATATATTCACTGAGTTTATAAAAAGGATTTCTTTCAAAAAAATATTTTAATTTTTGTTTAAATATTTTAAAATTGAGTTCCATCACGCTATTTGGTAATTTATTGTACATTAATATTTTGGTGTAAAGTCCCTGTTTCTTACACTTAGATAATCTGTTGACAGGCAGGACTCGCCCTTTTTTATTATTACGTGAAATTATTTTTTTCGGTATTTCCGTATCCTCGTGTACTTCTAATAAACTACTATAAATATAAAGTGATATAACTGTCATTATTTTATCATTTTTAAAGTGTATTCTCGCAGAACTAGATCTAGACTAGACTAGAACTAGAACAGATAATGTTTCGCTATTTTTTTGGTTTCAACTGGAGATTGTCATGCTCTATTTAAACCTCCACACACTAAAACAGAACCCAGATTTACATTGTTAATAAAATGTACAGTAGAAAAGCACATCATTTAGTATACGTATTCCAGCACAGATTAAATATTAATTAATAGGTTTGGATGCACAGTGGTGCGAGCAAATTAGACGGGCGCGGGCAGAAATTAGATGACCGGATCCACGCTGTGATTAGTTTACAAGCTGCCTGTATTATATACCCCTATAGGATTACCTAGACAAACGTACACTTGGTCTACCGAGTTGAATACAGTTGCTATGTTACATGTGTTCAAGATTGTTATTGAATTGATAACTATAACATAAAAATGCTAACCTACTTTATATGTTCTTCAAAATTTTCTACGAGTATGTATCAGTTATCATGAGCATATCTACGAGTATATGTATATTTTCTTTGTATGCGGTAAAAAGAACTAAGGATTTTTAAACTTAATTTGAATAACATATATTTTTTTAAAGTGACTAACAGATAAAAAAGTACAACAAAGTGATTTTTCTGTGGTTTTGATATATTCTGTGTTCGATTTGAAGCTTGAAAACTTTATGGTTCATACACACGGTCGACCAAATTATCAAATTATAGAACGTAGAAAGAACTAATAAAATAGTATCTTTACGTTATAGAACTGGTGAGTGATGAACGAAAGAATGATATTTAAGAAGACGGGTTTTTACGCGTACCTGACTATAGTTTCGTTCACATTTGGTGAACTTTATTAGGGACGTAATGAGTCGTTCGTGTTTTCAACTAGTATGACATGTGTCATCGTTGAAGACACGAACGACTCATTTCGAATGTGAACGAAACTTTAGTTGGACCTTTCCAACAATCGGGTACGCGTGAAAACCTGTCCTCTTAAACAATATTAATCAAACACGCGTTAGTTTTCTAAACATAAAGAATGATGACGAATGAATGATAAATGAACATATGGTGAAGGTACTCACGTTCAGTATCGCTGGTGTCGGAGAGCGGCGGTTCGTTGGCGATGTACTGCCGGCCGCTGAGCAGGTTGGACTCCACCACAGGCCTCTTGTCTTCCAACTGTCTGCGGAATGCGCGGTGATCATCCTGAAATGAAACAAGTGTTATATGTATGTATACAACTAAGGTACAGAAAAATTCACGAATCATAATTTTTAAGTCGATTTTTTTACACGAGGTGTACTAATCCGAAAGGGAGTCTTGTCATACTCATTGTAAGGGGAAAAAATTTAGAACGACGACTCAGTTCGATAAATAAATCAGCTGTTTTATAAAATATATAGTTTATCGGTTGTTGACAAAAAATATGAAGTATCTGATTTATTTCTAGAATTCAGAGTTGATCCTATAGTAAAAGTAATTCTTTAGGGTGAGTATAGTGGCCCTCTTTCGGCTTAGTACAATTCTAGCTTAACTAACCTTGTGTAAATAAGTTCGATGGGTTCAGCTAGCCTTGTGAGCGTTAGTTGCATTAATTTATTACATTCTAACAAAGTGGTTAAATACTATTAAAATGATCTACATTTATGATATCCCGCAAGAATCATTGTTCCGTTACAAACGCGGGCCAAATGTTACGTGCAGCGATAAATAATCAGACCGCGGTAAATCTACGACGCGACGACGTGTCCAACGCCGCGTTAAATACGCTCGCCGTAGACTGCGATTTCGGGTGATGTAAAATTTATCATACATTTTAGTATTGGTATTTTTTTTATTGTGTCTTCCATAGTTATTATTATTAGGCTGCAGTAGAGGTATATAGGAATGTACTTACTAAGAAATAGTTTAAGGCCATAAGGCCGCCCAAAGTATCAGGTCCAATCAAGTTATGTAGTGTTGTACCTATTTAGAAATTACTTTAGTCGATAAGGCCACCCAATATAACCATTGTTTTTGATTTTATTTTTGTATTTTCGTTTGGTGAACCATAAAGTTACTACTATCGGTTCTGCAAACTGTTGATCTCACGAACAGAATTTTGCTGTTCTAAAAAATAGTACGAAATGTATAGCGAACAAAACTATCATTTGACAAAAAAATTGTCACTGTGGAGAGACGTTTTCTCGCTCGGTCAATTAAGTCCATTAATTGCGGAAGACCAGCGCTGGCTACTGCACCAGCTGCAGCTAGCATGTATGCTGAGCTGGGGTCGGGTTCCGACAAACACACTATAATCTGTTAAACTTGTTATAGTGTACCTATATGTTTTTTATTGTTTTTGGGTGTTTGACGAAATAAACTTTTTATTCATTCATTATCTCAAAGTTCAAATGATTCCCACCTGCTGTTTGAGCAGCGCGTTGAGGTCTCCCCTGGGCGGGGCTAGCGCGTTCAATTCGGTCTCCTTCCGTATGACCCACTCGGTTAGCTCCCTCAAAGACAGCAGCAACGCTGACCAATGCTCCGCGTTGCTTTCTAGACGATTCCTGCAATGGAAGTAAACACCTACATTAGCATTTTTTGAAAATTTAAAAATGAAATATTTTTACTATGTTTTTTTTTGTTTGCGGAATGCAACACTTTCGTAAGTAATCTTAGCATAATTACCGAAGACTCAAAATTTGTCCGTTTCTCATTGAAAACTACCAACAATTTTATGAGTTACTATTTATAAACGTACGAGGTTCGATCCCAAACATGCAAAAAGAACCTGAGCTAGCGGTGAAGGAAAACATCGTGGGGAAACTATAGCATGGTGGTAGGGCATTCTCTATCGCTCGCTGGCTAGCTACCACCCTCAAGTTGTAAAATCTGTCGCCAAACACCTTACGGTCGGCAGCCTTCCTTGAAAGCTAGTGTATTCCAGACTAGGCATGCTCCATCTAGGGCTACAGTATCACTGATTTCCGTGGTCATGCAAACTTGTGGTCAAATGCCTGGCTGAGTAGGATAAAAAAAAACTCTTTGACCACAATCTGTACGAGAACATCCAACTAGACAACACACGCAAAAATACACACCAACAATATTAGCTAGATTTAAAAATAAGAAATGCGTCAGTTGCTATGGATTACCGAGATTAGATCTCCGAGGAAAGGGAAAAATAATTAAGTAAGCACACTTTTATTCACAAGACATTTCTGAATGGTATGAGTTAGCAGGGCTGAATCATACTACTCTTATTTTGAGGTATCATACAAAAACGTACCCAGTAACAAAATTCGGGAAGCAGAAAAGCAGAAAAGTTGAAGAAAAACATTGGTATAAGCCATAGCAGATTTCTTTTCAAATTGCTAGTGAATCGGTTTCTTCTAGACAAGTGTGCTACACCCTAAACAATGTCGTCGAAATTCGTAAAAAAGGATAAAAAAAGCAAGTGGATGTAAAAAAAAGACGATCCTGGTTATGCGTTAAATCCTAAGAATGTAATCAAAAACTTGGCTCCTTTACAAAAATCTAGTATGAAATGTAATTTGGCATCAGCGCATCGAGAAAACTCCAGCTTGGATTTCTTCTAGGATTAGAATAGTAAATTGACCAAAATTCTCTGGCAAGACATCTTTGCAAATTGTTGCTGAGCTTGTACTTTAAAGTAAGAGTTTGGGTTGAATAGGGCATGCTTGGAATTTAAATAAATTACTTATTTTGTACAAAAGGCATTCGTTTTGTGGATAAGCTTATATTAATCCACAGTATTTATTAACATCTAACTTTATGTATTTTTGTATTTTTGGTTCGTCCATGTTTTTATGTTCTCACTCGTAAAGAAACTCTCTCGTTCTTGAAACTGCTAAGTCAAAAATGGTAACATTTTGTCAAATGAAGGACGAAACTCTACAAAAATACAATTTTTACCCGACTGACAAAAAAAGGGGGGTTAAATATTTGGAGTACCTAGTATGTATGTTTCTTTGGTACGCCCTAGAGCCTAAACGGCTTGTCGTATATTTATGTGAGTGATAATCTTTAAACAACATCTTACTGTAAATGGATTTCCAAAAAGTAAGTCCTCCATCCATTATCCCCGTCTTTGACTCTTTCAGCTGATATTTTAGTCTAACAGTTCTATATATGACAACTTGGGTATGTATAGGTACATCAAAAGCTGGCCTTTAAAGCCGCAGCCCACCTGAGAGCGACCGCAGAGGAAAGCGACTTACACACGGAACTGAACATCCCGCGCGCTAAGCTTGTTCGGAACGCCGCAGCTTTGTGGTATGGTGCCATTGTACGCGGGTTTTGGACAATCTACTGCTATAGATGTCATGTACTAAATAACAGAGCTTAAAAATACAATCACACAAATATTATAAAGGTGAAATTTGTATGTATGTGTTTGTTTGCTCCTTCTTCACGCTTCTATGTATTTGGATGAAATTTTTACCCTGGATTAAGACATAGGCTATTTTCATCCCAAAAAACTGCAGTGTTCCCATGTGATCATCAAATATCAGCTAGTTTACTATACAAAAGATACAAAACAAGTTTTGGACGGTAATTTTTTCGAACTGGGCACCGGTAATATAGATTTATTGAAAGTTGATGAAGTGTCCACGGAATCAAGAAAAAAAACCTTTTTATAGGATTAAACAGTGTCAAAATTTTCAGGCCGTCAAATATCTCTGGAATTACTCACGATACAAAGTTACTCTAAGATAAACAACGGAAACCTAAAATTTTACTTGTCATTCGATCCACACTAGCGCTCAGTTGTAAAAAGCACTTCATGGTCACCCATCCATTACCTGACCAGAAACACATAAGCTACGTAATTACCAATACTAAGAGTAAATGTAATAATAAAAAAATGCCATAAATAAGTCTACATCTAAGGCTAATGGAACACATTTTTCCTACACGTTCCTTACTATGTTTATCACGATAACACCCAAAACACCATTCGTCTTTAACGAATTCCATTAAAAACCTCCCAAGCACACTCGACCCCAATGAAAAACCAGCAAACCATTGAAAATTAAAATCCCAATCTAAATAAATCTAAATGCAAAATGGTGCGGCCAGTTTATCGGCCATTGGAATAGGCAATTATCTGAAGTGTCTACACTCTACAGGAGCGGTGTTAAGGCACGTCTACACTAGACAACAAAATTTCCTCGACACTACGACAATCGCAACAATTGAAAATAGTCACAGCAACAATTTGGTAGTAAAATATAGTGGGTTAGATTTTCCGCTAACTTTTGTGGGCTCAAGCGATGTCTACTGAAGCTCGAAAAAACTTGGTGGATAATAAAAATCGTATTGTAGAAGTAGTGTATGCTGCACTAAGGGTGTATTATAATCTCTCTTCTCATCTCATGTCGTTACCTTAAACTAGCACGCTTTGAGTTTCCGATACACTTGTTAGCGATAATGGTATGTGTGTGACAAACACTACTAGGATATAATAGTTTCCTTTGTGCAGTTAAGTCCTCTCATGACTTATGACGCTTGTAAATGTAGAATGTCATAGGACATGTTTTCACTTACTCATTTCATGCAGTCCATATTTTATTTTTGTGATTTTGGACATCATTTTCATTTACTTAACATTTAGGTGGTGTATCAAATGGGTCTAAAAACTACTGGGTTGTAAGGTAAATTAATGTAAATAAGAAAAGCCTGTGCTCTTCTTCTGAACGTGGAGTTACGCGTCACTATAAGCTAAAATAGAATTGCGAAATCGAGAGGCGAAACCATAAAACCATAAATAGGTTCAAGTTGTTTAAATTGAGAGGTGCCTTCAGTAGCAGCATTTAAAATTCAATTTACAAATGCTCATGTGCGATGTCATCATCCACAAACTTCCTTATTCTTTTTACGTGTAAGCCATTTTCATAACATACTCGTACCATCCGTCTATGTCCTCTGCAATGCTTGTCCAGGTTGGGCTGGATCCATTTTATATCTTTGACTCATCTTATCCAGCCAATATTTTTACCTCCCACCCCTGGCCAATATCACAGCCTTATCTACCATTCCACAACTGGCCCTGACAAAATTCCCAGTCAGTTGAGTCTTGGACAGATTGTGTCACGACTTTTTCCTATCCAAATCGTTATAAGACGTCGTGGCCCAAGAGGTTTGGAGATAAATACCGTATCACTTTATCGCCCAGTGAGTTTATTCGTAAAAAGACGTAAAACAGGACAATAAAGTGATTTTAAAACCGCCATCTTGTTTTATGTCGCCATCAAATCTCTAAACAGTACGCTTTTATTGTGTCACGCGTGCTGATGATAGTTTATTGTGGGGTGTGGTGCTAGTGTAGACGATTAGAGGTGCTACATAAGTGGTAGCGATTTGATGAGCGTATTTTTACCAATAATATTAATAAAGATAATTTGGAAGGATCTTAACAAATTTCACACTTTAGAGCTATCTAACTATCAACCCATAGTTTTGCTAGCGAGGTATCCACTATAAAGGGGTGTTGGCCATAATCTACCACGCTGGCCAAATTACCTGATAGCGCCTTCTCCAACAAGTCATTTTCCTAACAATATTTTCCTTTACTGTTTAAGAAAGTGGTAATTATTTTTATATGATAGGCATAGTCAAGTTGGGGAACTTGCTGATAACTTAAAAGAGACACTATTTAGTACTATTTTATTTTGCGTGATGGTTTAGATCAAGTATTTTGATTCAAATGAAGGTATCCAGTTTGAGTTCACTGTAGAAAAACCTATACAAAACTACGTAAGCTCGCGTTAAAAAAGGTGACGTCTAAAAAACCTGATCCCTCCCTATTGTATTCATGTACGAAGCCAAATAATTAAAACGCCGCTTTAGTCCTGGCGTATGAAGGATTCGAGAGTTTTCGACCTATTTCTCTTTAAGCTAAGATTATGCAATATGGAAGGCGTGTGCCTTTGAGTGCATAACTCGAATGCCAAAGTTCGGAGCATCCCGGATTGTTCGCTCTCGGTATACGAATTTGGGAAATGCTTTAGGGGAGAATTTGTTAAGTTGAAAATTTAATGCTCCGCCGCTCACCAGCTCGTTATTGTTAAATTTGAATACTGTTAGCTCGCTGCTGTTTCGCTCGCGAGTACTTTTTTTCACGGTTTTATTATCTCGAAATTTTCTAGAAATCATCCTAGCGCCTAAACCACCTCCAGGAATCAACCTAGATCCATACCTAGATACATGAAATTGAGAGGGTATTTAATATAGGCTGTAGGATAGTACTAAGAAATATTTTTTAAATTCAACCCTTAAAATGTTAAAAGATTTAAACTTTTTAATATCAAATTTGTCGTCGACTGTACTAGTTCTATATATAAATGTTATAAATTATAAATGTGTTCATCAAAATCAAAGAAAAACAATTAAGGACCTACCAATCGGTAGTCTGGTAGTGAAACCTGTGTATCATCCTTAATTATTTTTTCAATTTTGATGTATCTAATGTCACTCTCACGACTAAGACGAATCTATTGACACCACTCACATCAAATACGACAAGCCGTTTAGGCTGTAGGAAGTGACAAATAAATATGAATACATACACTCGAAAAATATAACCCTCCTTCTTTCGCAGTCGAATAAAAACATCTAATTAAAAAAAAAGCTTTTCTCAGGTATTGCTTAAAATATAATAAAAGATCCAAAAACTAGTTCCTCAATGTGAAATACCGATCGATTTGTCTCAACTGACACATTAAATTAGTACGTTGAACACAAACGAGTAACTATTGGTAACTGGCAACTCTAAGAGTATAGTTCCCATATCATGTGTTACCAGACTACCGAATTTGCATCACAATATGTGTCAAGCTGTCTATAGGATTTATGGCAATAGATCTCTCTATTTGAGGTCTGATAACGTAGAGATACGTAACTGCTTATATAACTGAGCAGAGCTGCGAATCAAAACGAGTAGGAATCTTACAAGTAATGTATAATAAATACGTTTTAATATATAACGTCACACTGCTGGGCATATTATCATGGCAGCCAGGTCTTTCGGTGTAAGTCCACCACGCCGACCTAATTGCGCGGGTAGGGGACTTACCTTTGAAAGTTATTAAGCTTCTCCTACAAGCAGATTTCCTTACGATGTTTTCCATTTAAGCATACATTTTTTTAAATAAATTCTGGTTTTTATTGTTTTTAGTATATAGCGGTAACAGAAACATTTTGTTTTTCTTTATTTAAAACTTGTGATAAAACTCCACATTCCTCATAGACTATATTAAAATCCATAAAATCATATTATATAATCAAACAAAAAAAAACAACAAATATTTTAGAAAACATGTCCAGTTACACAACTAAAATACAAATTGCTGTTTTGTTAAATCTGCGCGCATTTTCCGTCGCCATTTTGCAATCTATCATTTGAACGTAACGTTTTTTTTCGTCATTTGACGTTTATAAATGTCCCTTCGTATGCGATGCAGTGTTACGAACACCATTGATTGTTGCATGCTTGTTTTGTTGCACATTTTATGTTCAATTTGTTGTTTTAAATGGAACTATGCTTGTATTGTGACATGGAATATTCGACGATGGCTATTTTATTCTAAAAATACAGTAATATGGTTTAAAATAATATTTATTACTATTTTATGGCTTTCGGGCGAGCGCTTGAAGAGTCAACATCTCCTGAGGATGCCTTGTGTTAAGGCGAAACACGTGTCGAGTCGGATACTGAGAGAAAGATAAATAATAAGGTGAGGTGTGGCGGTGGTGAGGAGGAACCACACCATAAAAACAAAAATATTTTTCGATTTCTCACGCTGACATCAAGACGAGGCGGAAAAACACTAAATATTTTGTATATACCATCTTATTACTATTTTAGTTCATAAATATAGTTCCTAAAATATATAATAAAAATATATTATAATTTGAGTTTCTGTCTAAGTTATGTTTCCTTTCAAGCTGGTGAAAGTCTACCGAACTATCGAATTTATTAGCTAGATTATGACCTTTTTAACGCCAGTATAATATTATCTGTAATTATCTATTTCTAATGCTCACAAAAACATAAAATATATGAATATTAAAAATATTTATATGTAATTTAAAATAATTGATTGCTATTGAATTAGTTGAGAAAAACAAGATTGAGCTGCGATAAATTCGTGTAATGCCCACGATATCCATTTAATTTACTAAAACAAACTAGGTAAAGTAATTAGGTCAAATTCATCACCGAAATTTCTTACTCTCAATCAAAATCCACACCACGAAAACCTCATCACATTTCTCAGTATCGAATTACGGACGACCCTAATAACTCAATGACCGCAGATCTGCTGAGCTCGCCTCGGGGCTATCACGTTACGGCAAACCTACAGCAAACTTACGGTCAACGGATTACAGCCTGCCACTCGGTACGCGTGTCTACGCTGGAATTACTTTAGGGTATGAGTAGCAATTAGGCAAGAAGGCGTCATCTTGGGCGTTGACGAACTCAAAGTTGCAATGATTAAAGCTTTCTGTCTGTTTTATAAATCTACCCAAACGATTACCACCTGATTTTGACGTAATCTTCGAGTCGGTTGTATCTGTTTCAGCCTTGGGATTAAACAAGAATATAGGATAAAGAAAAATAGGATGGGAAAATTCCGAAACAATGGAAATAGGTAGCGCGTGACATATAGAATATTGAATTAGGATAGGTCCAATCTTATCAAAGATTTCAACAGATTCGAAATCAAATCCACTCGTTTAGAGACTTTGCAGTGTTTTGGACTTCAGGCATGAGAGTTGAATGATCGAAAATATGTAGGGAGTATCTTAGCGCCATAGTATCCTTAATGAGGATATAAGAATTGGAGTTGCCGACATAGCTCGTACGATTTGCAAGCTGAAGGGGCATTGGGCTGACCACATTGTTAGAAGAACTGATAACCGACGGGGAAGAAATGTTCTTAAGTGGCGACCACGAGCTGGAAGACGCAACGTAGGCAGGCCTTCCACTAGGTGGACCGACGACATAGTGAAAGTCACTAGTAACCAGCGAATGCAATTGGCAGCTTGTCGTTCGGATTGGCGTTCTAAAGAGGAGGCCTATGGACGGCCTCTGGCTGATGATAAACGAAAATATTTTTTAATGTCAAGATTTTCATTTATTGTCAAACCTTTCATTACCACCCACAATGTCTGACTTTATTCCTAGCGATTAACTGACCTGATAGCCATGCTCTTCGCCTTCAGATGGTGCCAGCGTTGGTTCATCTCGTCCAGCCTCCGCTGCAGCATGACAGCGTCCTCCTGCGAGGAGAGGCTCCCGAGCAGCCTCCGCCCGGTACCGGTGAGCGACGCGTACACATCGCGGTGGGTTTCGATCTCCGATTGTAGGTCCTGGGGGCAAGGAAATCAACTGTTACGAACGGATAAAGTCAGAAAAGTCTTATGAGGTTTATAACCAACTTCAGAACAGAAGCAAGTTCTCAAATTTGTTACAATCTTTTAATTTTTTTTTAATTAAAGAAAAATATATATGTAGTTAATAGAAATATATAGTAAAAGAACACAAAATTAAAAAAAAAACAACACATGTGTGGATTTTAATGATACTAATAATTTGTAAATGTATAAACTAAACTTGTCTGAAATAAATATATTTGAATATATTGTTGTAGTTTTCTCAGGGACGTTTCTCACTTGTTGTTTCCATGTACATTTTATCAAAATAAGTCATCAGTTCCGTTTGTAATTCAAACAAAATTAAAAGCTTGTATAAGGCTGCGGTTGTCAAATTTTAAAAGTATTTTAAACTGTAGTATTACCATGATATACAGGGTTATTGGTTAGGGATGTACTAAGCCAAAAGGAGGTCACAATACTCATTTTAAGGAACAATTTTCACTGTGGGACCAACTTTGATTCAGTTAAAAAAACGGCATTTAAAATATATCTGTTTATTTATGTATAATTTAATATCTGTCCAAAACACAGCAATATGAGTAATTCCATAAAAGTTAAGCAAAGTCATAACGATATTGTATTTATATATTATGATAAAGTACTAAAGGTTTGCAGTTGTGCAGCGCAGGTCCAAATAAAAAACACGTCGGGTTTGTATAATTTGACGCACACATTTAGTGGATAGAATTAAGGACTTTTTCTTCAAAGAGTTGACGTTTCGATGACGTTTATTTGCAATATTTTGTATATATATGTGGTATCGTTCTGCTGTGCTGAGACTCTTCAAACTCGGTATATATACTGTATTGACCCCAGAGGTTCACGACAACCTGTAAGGTACAAATTTGAATTTTCGAAAATGCAATATTAGGTATATCTCTACCCGAAACCGAAATAAAAGAGAGAGTCTAACAACGGTCTATATTCTTTTTTTTTGCATTTGATCACAAGTTCGCACGAGCACGAAAGTCAGCGATACTGTAGCCTTAGATGGATAGTTCTCAAGAAAGGTTACCGGAACACACCGTTACATTCTTGGCGATAGATTTTACAACTCGAGGGTAGCTAGCCAGGCGAGCGATAAGAAACTTCCTACCACCATGCTATGGTTTCCTCACGATGATTTCCTTCACCGGTAGCTCAGGCTCTTTTTGCATGTTTCGTGGGATTGAACCTCGTACCTTTTATACGGCAATCGACCCCAATAACCACTCGACTATCATTGCTAAAAAAAAACTATAAACAGGGAATAAGGGATATAGGGGATCTTGTTAAATGGACGACCGACCGACGTGCCATTCAGAATGTACGTAGCAATAGTGAGTGAGTTCTGTTTGGACGGGGGCGACGTAAAAGGACAATTTGTCGGAGTGGCTCAACAATTGCCGGGATCATGTGACAAATGCTGCCCTCTCTGGGAGACGGGAGGAATGGGAGGAAAAAATACAGGGAACGACTAAAATATGAACCGTGTTCGCGGAAAATTGTCGATGGACAAATTCTTAGAGACATTGTGTAGAATTTAAGTTAAATTTAAATTACTAATAAGCCTTAGGCTATATAGATTGAAATATTTCTTTGAAGGCTCTTGGTCTCAAGGTCTCACTTTAATCACAAAAAGAATACCGACTACAATGATAGAGGACGTACTCTGCCCAATTCATGGAAATGTTATTTTTCATGTTTTTTCTCAGCGACGACACGACGTCCCGACCAATTTATAAGATTTTTTTTAGGAGGCTGATTTCATACAAATTGTTTGAAAACTACTGTGATGTTACTTTAAAGCTTAAAAAAAACTAAATCGGCCCGGCACAGTCCTGTTGAGAAATGTTGAAAAAAAATCAAAACCCGAATAATGATATATTCCACTTTTTTTGAAGTATGTTAAATATAAAACGTGTAACAGAAAGGTGTGATAAAGTATTCCGATTAAAGTAAACCCATTATAAAACAAACTTTGCAAAAGACGAGAAATATTATTGCGTCCTCTGTTACACGTTGTTGAGTAAGTATATTAAATAAATATACAATAAATCAGTTACTATGAAAAATCATACTGATGACGTAAAGTAAACCATGATTAAATTGAGTTTTGCGAAAACTACTTCGACGGTGCTTAACTTTGGTGATTTGTAACATTACTAGAGGAAAGATTACAGTTCAAATTCCAAGTATGGCGACAGTTTGTGAACAACAACTGTTAATTAAAGTTAGATATAACACTCACAGATTATTAATCGCTTTAACTCTAAAATACGAGTAACACTACAATAATAGATAAGCAAAAGTTTGCAATGTGATCATATGGTATGTCTCATATTATCTTAGATTAACAAACGTTACGTATCGACCCATAACATTCCACTAATGAGGTTAAGTCCCGCGTTAGGTTAGGTCCTATGAAGGGTCATATGAAATGTCCTATGATGGGTTAGGTCCTATGGAGGTGTGGTAAGCCATAAGCTACCAACGCTGGCCAAATTGCGGGCTTAGATGCTTTACTTATCTTTGAAAGTTATTAACTTTCTCGCGACTAGCAGGTTACCTCACGATGTCTTAATTCACTGATTAAACATGTGGTATCACCTACCACTAACTACTAGATAAACATTAAGCGCTCAATAAGTATTAAACTTTACTTTCCTCTAAGCTCCAGCAAGATATAATTCAAGCGTAGGAAACGTTACGATAGTTGCGCGACAGTTGCGCGACAGTTGCTCGGTAACAATCCAACAACGTCTGAGGCATCATTTGTTAGACTTACAGCCGAAAGAAGCACATTTGCTCTAGGAATCGTTCCCCTTTGCTAGAATGGCTTACGACAATATGTTACCAGTTTCGGATTTCGGTTTCGAAAACTGTTTTTATCTAGTCTACTTGATAGGGGATTTGTCTTCGAGAACTTGGAAAAACTAATCGAAAAAGTACCTACGAATCCGTTAAAAGTATATTGAATAATAAAGAAAAATGCAAAGTTATTTATCGGTAGAGTATTTACTTTAAATGGATAAATACTCAATTAAGGACAGAGAAAATATAATAATAAAACAAGTGTCAACTGAATGTAATTTGGCTAACGTGTATACATTTCGTCAGACATACAAGTTATTTATATATATTTATATATAAAGTATTGTTCCGTTTATAAAAATATTACATAGTATCACACTAACTCAAACAATAATTACATTTTTCATGAACATTTGTCTAGACGTGTCTGACACCGCGAGCAACAGAAAAAATAATTAAGAAACTACCACCTATATTTGAATTGGGTTAGAAATGAAAATTCTATTGTTACAAGATAAATGGGTTAATTGTCTATTCAATTAATTAGAAACTTTATTTAAACTATAGCTAATATATTGCAAATTATCACAGATTCAAGCAAATGCGAGTCAAATAAAGAAATATATAATACTAGCTGACCCGCCGACCTTCGTACCGACAAACAGTTATTTATGTTTCTAACCTTTTAAACCTTCCCTGGAGTACGACAATCATTTTAAGACTAAAATCAGCTATCGGATTCATTAATATATATATATTTTCTTTCATAAGAATCTTCTCCTGACAATAACATACACAACAAAAAAAAAAGTAAAATCGGTCCAGCCGTACACGCGTGATGGCGTGACCAAGGGATTTAGGGATTCATTTATATATAATAGATAATATGGGACTTCATCCACACAAAGGTAACTAGGCTAAGCCGGTGCTATGGTAACCTGATGACTGATATACATACTTATATATGATAAACACCCAGACACAGGTCAAACAGACATGTTCATACACCCAAATGTTTGACCTGTCCGGGGATCGAACCCGGGACCAGTGGCGCAGAAGGCAGGGTCGATACCAACTGCGCCAACCGGCCAGTCAATAAATAAAACCCTATTAATTTTCACAATAAGACAAGCCTTCAGCATATAGTACAAAATAGCCTTTCTTGTTTACACACCACGTTAAACTATTTCCAAATTAAATTAATGATAAAACCGCTACAACTCCACACGGGACGGTTAAGGGCAACCGCAAGATTATTAGTTTAAGGGCGCACACAGACGGGGCAACTAATCTGCAACTTTGGGCAACTAATCCGCAACTTAGGGCAACTTTCATGTGAGACTTATTTCTGTTTGATGTGACAATTTTCGGTTAAAACCTAACTTATTTCATTTTCTCTTTACAGGTTTAATGTTGGGTTAAATTATATTTTATAAAGATTTTGTATTGCGGTAAACAAAGTAAAAAAACTTCAAAGCTTCTTGCTAACAAGGCAAACTAGAAATTGCAATACAGATTATGGTTAAAAGCAATATGGTTTCATACAGTTCCAAGTAAATTATCACTCACCAAAACGATTAAAAATCATTGAAAGCTTTTCATTTCACACGTAAAATTGTAAATTTTGTAAAATCACCGACATTTGTGCAATGCATTGGACAATTAATGAATTCAACTCAATATGATATGGACACAGCAGCTTGAAGCTGCTCGCCTATTAATAAATAAATACATTTGTTGTGGCAGCCATCATGGATTTGAAATTATCATAAATTATAGTGTTCTACTAGTGAAGTAGGGAATTAAGAAAAAAATTGTAATCCGCCATTTTGTAGCGGCGACTGCCATCTTAGACCGATTTTCATGAAACATAGCTAAGATAACTCCTTTCTCCTAAGACCAAAAAAAAACACGTGGGGGACTGCCGCGGTAAAGCTATTGCATACGCATACGTGTAGTCGCACGCACACAAACACCGTGCCGAAGTCTACCGAACTAAAACAACGTTAGACGATGCACGGCTTTCAACGCCGCACCGCTGTGCCGGTCGGAGTGGAGGGTGTTAGGTTTATTTTCGTTGCGGAATTTCTTGATTCGGTCTTATGCAATATCTTAGACAACAAAATACATATATAATAATAATAAACCTGATTCAATGTATAGCAGGATAACACTCAAAGTAAAACTTATTTTTCAACTTTGAGTTCGA
Source organism: Ligdia adustata (assembly GCA_947049295.1). Classification (NCBI taxonomy): domain Eukaryota; kingdom Metazoa; phylum Arthropoda; class Insecta; order Lepidoptera; family Geometridae; genus Ligdia; species Ligdia adustata. The sequence goes on from OX346231.1 coordinate 12,356,027, forward strand.
TCGAGAAACCTCATTACTGTTACGTTAGTTATTTTTAGTAAAAATAACTATAATGACTACCGCAAATTCTCTGTTATTTTATTCTTTGATGGTCGGTACGGTAGCAAGGGAAATTGGCCTTTATTTTGACTACTTAAGCGTCATTATTGTGTGAATCTGGTGAGTGAAACAAACCGTAATGAGAACTAGGGACGCACACAGAAGCTCCGATTCGACGTCCATAGTACGCCAGATTAGGGTAGGGAGGGGATATAATAAACTAGTGATATCGATAAGACTTCTTTTTTAATCAATGCAATAAGGTACTTTGCGGAAATCCATTTATAAGAAGACATTTTTTAAGGAATATCTAGTGTTTTCTCACTTTGTATTGTAGTCAACATAAAAACCAAAATTATTTTTTGTTTTCTCGCTGATTTCAAAACAAAGCAACAAAACACTAGATATTATTTAAAACACGACATATTGTTCGTATATCTTGTTTTAAATAAAAACACCTTTTAGCGTTTGGGCGATATAAAACTCAAGACTGTACCAGACTGACTGTGTGCCTCCACAGAATGAGAATATAAGTTAATGGATACGTAAGCAAATATGCAATTTTGTTTATTTACAAATATTTTTTTTATTCTGTAAACTCTTGTATTGAGTATACCTACTGGTTAAAAACTGATAACCAGTAAGCTACCTGCCAGTTTTTTAAGGTTACATAACATTCAATTATCAATCTTTGATTGTGGTGCAACATGTTTGGCAATCATATACCACTTTTGTTATTCAATTTTAGTACGTCGAATCTGTCGACTCGATTTTCTAGCGCATTCGCGTCTGTTCACAACTAACGTGGAGTGGATCTCAGTTATCGATAGAGTTATGTTCTATATCTCATCTCTAATGCTAGTCGGCGCTGCGTCCACAAGGCAATATTGATGTTGTTTGGACTATCGACGCCGCACGCGAGACCTTCCTAATATTAAGGGTTTATATAAACACAGAATAAAACATCAGCAGAATATCAAAATCAAATCAAAATCAAAATATGTTTATTTCTAAAAAACATATTCTTAAAAACCAGCACTGTACAGTTTTATTAAGAAATGTGATGTTAGTAAGAATAAGAATTACGAGTATGTAGACATTAAAATTAAATATACAATACACTGATGATCAGAGAGAGATATGGCGACGTGGGATATAAAACTCAACCTGATATCTAGATATACTTTCAAGTTCAAAACACTCGGAGACCTCATATTACTAAAAGTGTTTCTTTGGTAAAGTCCAATATTTCATATCACAAACTAAATCAGTATATTTTTCTCTTTTTTATTACTATTGATTGTCAATTTAGGATGTTGTCGTTTTCGAAAGTTAACATTCTAGAAAGTTTTCGTTTTTGAAAGTTAAAGCGTTCGTGACATTCATACGTACATACGTGATAGTAATCGTTTTTTAATGTTGTAGTTTTGGTGACATTCTAGAAAGTTGTCGTTGTTGGGAGTTTTAGTTTTGGTGACATTCTAGAAAGTTGTCCTTTTTGGAAGTTGTAGTTTTGGTGATATTCTAGAAAGTTGTCGTTTTTGGAAGTTGTAGTTTTGGTGACATTCTAGAAAGTTGTCGTTTTTGGAAGTTGTAGTTTTGGTGCCATTCTAGAAAGTTGTCGTTTTTGGAAGTTGTAGTTTTGGTGCCATTTTAGAAAGTTGTCGTTTTTGGAAGTTGTAGTTTTGGTGACATTCTAGAAAGTTGTCGTTTTTGGAAGTTGAAGTTTTGGTGACATTCTAGAAAGTAATTGTTTTCGGAAGTTGTCGTTGTCACTCTGAGGGATTCAAACATGTCAGATTAGGCCGCATCGAATAGTTGTTTTTCAAGAGATTTCATATATCGTTTTTTCATGATGTGTTGTTAAGTTATGGTTTTTGAAAGAGGTTTGCAAAAGAAACCATAGACAAATGTGTCAAAAAAATTAAAATAAAAACTAATAGTCGCCACCCGCGCCGTTGGCCACCACAATATGTAATATAAAGAAGTTTTAAACTCTTATTTGACCCCCTCGAGAGTTTAATTTCCAAAAATCTTTTTTTGTGCACACCCTATAGAGAATACATTTTCAATATTTCACGTCTCTAGGTTCAGTGGTTTAAGCTCTGTGTTAATTGTTACCTGTCAGTCAGTCAGTCAGCCAGTCAGTCAGAACTTACTCTTTAAAATATGGTTTACGCTAAGGGGTGTACCAAGCTGAAAGCGAGTCACTATACTCATCCTGAGGAACAACTTTTACTACGGGACCAACTCTGTGTCCAAGAAAAAAATCTAAGATATTTGATTATACCATGGGAACAATTCAATTTTCCGGGATAAAAAGTAGCCTATGTGTTAATCCAGGGTATATATCCAGCTATCATCGAGCAAAATTTTATCCGAATCCGTTAAGCGGTTTGAACGTGAAGGAGGAACAAACACACAAACTTTCGAATTTATAATATTAATGTGAACTAAAATAATGCAATATGTCCCACTATCTTTCGTATTCTATGCCTCTTTTCAAAAGCTGTCCAATATGGGCAGGAATATATATACTTTTTGTTATTATAATGAAGGGAAGAGCCTATCTTATCTCTCACGGCGTAAAATAACCGCTTTTTGTGTGGATTTCTCCAAAGCAGTAGCTATTTTACATATCCTTGATACCCTTGATACTTGCCTGTTTGAACACTATGTTTTCGGTGATTTGTGAGTACTTAGCGCGAATGTAATAGATGCGTATGCGTAGTACAATTTATATTAATTTTAATTTGCAGCTTAATAAATAAGAACGCATACTTAATGTTAATTTTTATGATATATTTTTTTAATTATCAAAAAAAAATCTTTCGTTAGATATAGCATTTATTTTCTAATTTTTGTTTTGTTAATTTATAATTGAAACTTTGACGCTTTTAGACAAGAATATAGCATTATTACTATTAATTACGGTCTAAAATTAGTTTTGTTATTAAATCATTGTTTTTATGAGAAATCTACTAATTACAAGTTAAGTACTTCGTTGATGATTACAATCCAGCTTGTCGTTCGGAATGGTGTTCTAAGGAGGAGTTCTATGTTCAGCAGTGGACGCCTTTTGGCTAATGATGATGATAATGATGAGTACATCATATGTCAATGATATTTACGCCACAAAAATCAATGTATCATCCCCGACGGCACATTTCAGCAGCCTGACACAATCAATCAAGCTCTACCAATTGCGTTCGAAAACCGATAAAATTCAATTGTACATTAATTTAAAACTCGTTATGTATGCAGAATGTTGACTGACCGTCAGATCGACACGACGGACACAGTAGGGTGAGCACTAACAAAGAAAAATTTTGTAGTTTATTTTTTTTAAATACCCATATAATCTGCGACAAAGTGTTTTTTTTAAATCCTACACAGCTAGGCATTTGACCACAAGTTCGTACGACCACGGAAGTCAGTGATACTGTAGCCCTAGATGGAGCATGCCTAGTCTGGAATACACTGGCTCTCAGGGAAGGCCGCTGGAACACACCGTTAGATGCTTGGCGACAGATTTTATAACTTGAGGGTAGTAGCTAGCCAGGCGACCGATACGAAACGCCCTTCTACCATGCTATGGTTTCCTCACGATGTTTTCATTCACCGGTAGCTCAGGTTCTTTTTGCATATTTTATGGGATCGAACCTCGTACCTTTTGCACGGCAACCGACCCCACTAACCATTCGAACATCATCGTTACATAACCCAACCTAACTTTAGAGGCCTTAGAGAAAGATAACAGTCAAAAAAATTATGTCACTAAATAATTTGCTAATCAAAATTGCGTCCGAGATAACTATGATTACCTATATGTTTTTATCTGCCTTCCTCATTTAACAGAATGGGTATTAAGTCTTTTAAATAAACAATATAAGCAATCATAGGCCGATTTAATTCACTTTTATACTGCGTTGAGTAAAGATTTTTTTTTTAAATGTTTGCTTCTCCGGTACCATTGTCCATAAAAGAACTAATTTAACATAAAAGCAAATGTATAAATTGACGAGAAACAAGTACGTCGTTTATTAAAATGGCGTTATTAACGTTTTAATTATGTTAAACAATATTTCGTTACATTGTACCCGATGGGAGAGGAACAACGTGGGGGGAGAAGGAGAAAAGCATAGAGTATAAAACTTTATATAGAATGGGTTACGTATGAACGAAACGAAATGAGCACAGCCTAAATGCTCAAACTCAGATATCTGTTAGATATCATTAATATTATCACTCTTTCTTTTTCCAAACTCGAAGTATCATGTTTTACCTTCGTCGGTAAAAAGGATAGAGAATAGTTTTTCAGTATTATATAAGAAAAGGAAAGCGAACTTGGTAGTCAGCATCATAGTTGTAATCGTGCCACCAAGATTCAAAGAACAAAAAATAATTATAAAAAAATATCTGGATTTTTTTAGCTAACATTTGGCCACAAGCTCGCTTGACCACGGAAGTCAGCGATACTGTGGCCCTAGATAGAGCATGCCTAATCTGGAATACTGGATACTTGAATATTTTATGTTGTGTACTTACTATGAATGCTTTAAAATAATAAACATTATATCTAGATTTCCTAGATTAGTTACGTTGAGGAATTCATAAAACAAAGTTATAGAAATAATTCCATTGCTTCTGACAAATTTCTGTGCATGCCACAGTTTCTAAATCGCCTCTTAAGCATTGCAATGACATGTGAATGTTATAGGAAGCATCTATGTAACTAGGATATTTCTATTATAAAACGATGTTAAAATATATCCTTTCTACCTTCTATAATTCCACGGAGAGAAGGATCCATCTCCCCTTGTCTTGAGGTAGCCTCTTGAACAGATTTATTATGACGCAGCTTCGCTTGAGTACTTTTATTCAGACGTAACGCAAAGAAAGACAAACTTTTCGTAGAAGAGACGCAGTAAGTTAATTACTCTGTGAGGACGTAGAAGTTGAAAATTAGTTATGAATTAAAATTTAGTTTAGACATCTACCCATTAATGATCCGGGGTGAATATAATTATCATTTGTACTTGATGCCACTGGTATAGGATTGTCTGAATTATGTACACTAATAATTCGATTACATTTTCTCAGTTTCAATTATAGCGTAATATTTACATCGTTATTTTAGGAAACATATTGTTCGCCAGCTCCCGACATTAGAATATAATCCAAAACTTTAATGGTTTTCAGTGTGAGCTTTTTAATTTATAATTTTAAACCACCTGCTATATTTAATCGTAGTAATGATTTGTAAAAGGCCGCTGTGTTCTGCGGACACATTGCGTTCGGTGCGCGATCCATTTGCGGCTCCCACACATCACTCATTTACACTCCATACAGCATTTGCAACGTATTGTGAAATAATTGATACACAAAGGTACGATCGAAATTAAAATTAATCATGTTTCCTTCATAAACAGTTTTTTAAATATTTTAATCTCACGCATCTGTGGAATGCAAACCTTTTACGTTTATGACTTTATTAGTACGATTGTGACGTCACACGTCACTAGTTTTTTTCAAAAGGATATTCCTCTAAGGGTTTAAAAGTAACCTTGATGTTAAAAATGACTTCAGCTAATATTTTGAGTTTTACATAGTTTGAAGCAAGAGACTTTTATTTACTTTACATACCGTTACATACTGAGCTGATTTACATTTAGGTTTGCTTTTTTTATTATGCTTTAATTATTATCATTGTTTTCATCATTTTGTAAGTGCGTATGTGTTTTTGTTTCTTTGTGTGGTCTGTATGGTTTGTAATTATTCCTAATAGGAAATCCTATAATTTGTTATTATTATTGTTGCCATTTACCTGCTCTCTATTTATATTTATTTACCTATTAGTATAAGTATAGCTGTTGGGCGACAGTAAATAAAAAAATCCACAAATATTTTCATATTAGTATTGTAAATTAGCAACTCAATAAAACGTCTTTGTGTCTACTATTATTGTGCGAACAGCTAGGTTGTGGAGTTCCCTTCCGAGTTCTCTATTTCCCGATAACTATATAAGAAAAAAACTTTAGTCAAATATTCGTTCCTTCTTCACCCGCCTGTCTCATCTACCTCGCTAGTCTATGTTCGGGTCGCAGGTGCGCTAACCTGAGCTGGTAGGCGCTCGTTAAGAACACACTGAGTTGATACTTCGAATCTACCTCGCAGCTTTGCGACCAGCTAACTTTGCAACCTGACTGCCTGTGCCTACTTACCATACTGCATAATGTAGGTATTAGCACTGCTTGAATGTCTGCTTCCATACTCTTTGTACGCAACCTGGTTACGAAGCTCCAGTTTCGTACGCATTCGAGGTTGTGATACTTATTTATCGGAAACAAAATATAGCAAGGCAAGTCGTTAGTCAATAGCTTCACTATGATGTATTATAGGCTTATTTTTTCAAAAAAGTTTTTTGGATTCTTTACAATAAAGACTTTTAGGCATAATATCAGCACAAAAATTATGACTACGTAGAAGGCTTGCAACTTTAAAGTAATTTAAAAAAGAGAAAAAATTAAAACGTGTAAGCCTAGTAAGTAATGTCCAAAATAATGACCACTGGAATCGGACAACATTAAAAGGTAGAAAAGAACTATATCTTATTGTATGGACAAGTTGGTGGTCTATAGCTGTCTTAAGCCTTCCTGCAACTATTGAATTTGAATTGGCTTTTATTTATTCTTTATTGCAGACAAACAAACGTCAAATACACAGTATTTGTTTTACATCTAGTACGGCCCTATCTCTGCGATGTCATCCAGGCAACCTTAGGATGGAAATAATTTACCAAAAAATATATTACAGGACGGGTTATACAATAATTAATATTAATAAATAAAAACTTCTTGACTGTATTTTAACCGGTCTCCTCGTAATTAAAAAAATGCATTATAGACGAAAGAAAGATGAAGAAATAATAATATAGAAATAATAATAATATAATTCTTTGCTATGAAGAAATAAATGCTGATCATAACTTACCCAGTCTTATTAAACATATCCAAGAGAAGAAACTTTACTATAACGGTAACTATCAAATTAGTATTTAATGATTTATAACAATTTAAAACTGAATTTAAAACATGCATTTAATTTAATGAAGTATAGATAAACTTTTTTATTGTGACGTTTTCGGTTAGTTCTAGAACAGTCTAAAACATTTTATAGCTGTTTCGCCTGAACAACTTTTATGTGCAAATGTTTTTCTTTGTTTTATACACTCTACGTTGAAAATAATAGTTTTTCCAACCGAGAACTGTTAGAGTAATAAAAACAGCTAGCAATTAGCTCTTTCCAGTGGTAAAACTAGACTTGATGCAACTGGTCAATTTTTTTACCTGAATATCTTTGTGATTTGTACTTTTAATAATTAGTAAATTTTATTTCTTTCTTTTGTTCTTTGTGATATTGTGATATATTTAGTAGGTATTAGTAATGATTAATTATTATTTAATTTTTTTTAATAGTTTCACTACGTACCTACTCGTAGAATAATCAAATGTTCTTGAATTCAGTACAAATGAATTTTTTTTCTTGTCCCCATTAAAACAAGTAGAATTGAAGAAATAAACTATTTTGTAGTGGCGGCCATTTTAGATTTTAAAAGTGTATAGTATTCTACTAGTGAAGCACTTTCATTTGATATCGATATTCGAGAGTTGTGAATAAATATATTTTTGACCATTTTGTAACGGAGGCCATCCTGGACCATAAAAAAAGCCATGAACACGCCAAACTAATTCAACTACAAGCAAAAAAAAAACTCTCCTACGTACGAAATCTCTCTCACACACACAACAGTGATGATGGTCAAGTGTTAGTGGAGTCGATTGCCGTGTAAGAGATACGAGGTTCGATCCCGCAAAACATGCAAAAAGAGCCTAGGTACCGGTGAAGGAAAACATCGTGAGGATATCATAGCATGGTTGTAGGGCGTTTCCTATTGCTCGCTTGGCTAGGTTCCACCCTCAAGTTGTAAAATCTGTCGTTCAAGCACCTAACGGTGTGTTCCGGCAGCCTTTCTTGAGAGACAGTGTATTCCGGACTAGGCATGCTCCATCTAGTGCTGCAGTATCGCTGACTTCTGAAGTCATGCGTACCTGTGTTCAAATGCCTAGCCGTATAGGAAATATAAACACTTTTAAAACGGAATAATATAACATTTAACTTTAAATGAAGGCTAACTTTTATTCGCTAATTTGACTAAAGGCAAATCGTGTTTTTCATATCTCTGTTCTGTTCCCGAATTCGCATCACGTATCTACAATCAGAGAGACGTCATAATTCCCAGGATGGGGACCGCGTTTATGCTAATTTAATAAAACCCTTTCAAATCAGTTGATACGCCAAGACGTCGGGGATTAACCCGGGAGTTATTCTGGTTACGGGTGCCAAATGCCCGGATAAAGATTGTACGCACTGGTTGCGATTATTTATCTACAGTTTTATTTACATCAACTTTGGATACAGGTTCAGCATTCCCTTGATGTAAAGCTATCGGGAAATAGAGAACTTCTAATACATAAATCCATGCACACATGTTGGTTTATTGGTGTGTTTGTCCATGTTCTCCTAGTAACCGAGTGATGGATGGACTGATTTCGTGTACAGAGGTAGCTCGAGGTTCGAAGTGTGCTATTTGACTGTGTTATTGTGTTATGCTATTTGGCCAACCATTTGAAACTATAACAATCACCTATCATCATCCACAGCCTTCCTTATCTCACTGCTGGGTATAGACCTCTCTCATACGATGCCATCTTCCTCGGTCCTGTGCCAATCGTATCCAGGCTGGACCCGCAACAGTTCTTATGTCGTTATGTCGTCAGCCGCGTCATGGTTATATCAACGACATAACCATGACGCGGCTGAAATAAGAACAACTACTAATTTGTTACATAAAAAAAGTCATTGGTATAAATAATGTCCCCATATATCATTCACATGTCGAATATTAAAGAATTGCTATAATTATAATTGCTCGAAATCTGTAGCAGTGCGTGACCCATGTAACCGGTTACGAATTATCCGATCAGAATTAACCGGTTATGGTTGAGGAGGATCGGGCGCCGCCAGAATGGCTAATGCACTGGATTAAAACCTTCACTGGACACCGGACAAAATGGTAGCGCGAAGGTTTCGCGCGGTTTTTGTATAACATAGGTGACATAATGCCTTTTGACGTTTTGTGGATGTTTTTGTTCTAAAATTACTTATTGCGTAAATTATGTAAGAACACGAACACGAGAATCGTTACTAATTATAGAGGTAAAGAAATCGTATAACAATCAAATGGTAATGGAAGTTTCTGTTAAAGTAAGATGATCTATGGTGAATTCGTCCCGTAGAAGTAACCCGACGCCAGTCGTATTTACGGAAAAAAATCTATGAAATTTTTAACGACAAACTTATTATTTTTAAATTCCAGAAACCTTAGTTAAGTTGTATTGCTTTTTTATTGTTACTCGTATCAGAGAGAGTTTTGTGTATTCAAATTGTTAGCTGATTTACCTTTTATTTTTTAAACTTTGTTTTTAAAGTACTGGAATTAAAGATAATTTACTTAATATGCTTTAATAAACTCATTAAAATCTATACCGTATACATAAGTAAGTATATCGAAACCAAACTATAAATTCAATAGAACGAGTTGATTTCGATTTAATGTAATGAAATTTGGTTGATTTCTATTTTCGTATTACGTCTTACGAGTATAATGTCAAAAATATAAGAAAAATCAATGAAATATCTTCCATATTTTATTCAGCGAATAAACTCAATTGAGAACTCCTCCAGCAGTGAGAGAGTGTGTCGTGTTGCACTTGCAATCACATTACATCTCCGTTCTCACATCTCTCGACACCACAAATTGCCCTAAGGGCCGTCGCAGACTCCACTCGATTGCTGTAATTTAGTTAGTGAGATCGATTACCGTGGAGTGCGAGCTCCGCTTTATGCCGACCGTTCGATCGGTGATTGTATTATAAAATGGAACTTCGCTGGCGAATCATTTTAATTGCGATTCTGGTTTACAATTTCATGTGGGAATCGGTTCTCGCTTGGTGTCAGATTAAAGCAATTTAGTACATTTGTGCCTTTAAAATTTCAATTATTCAAACAATTATTGAAATTTAAGTGATAAGTTTAAGGCAATATTTAAGGTACTTTATTGATAAGACAATCCATAAAAATCAGTATCAGAATCAGTGTTTTGCTCTGAAAAGTAGCATATTATTATACTTTAATCTTATTAAAATCCGGAGAACCAGTATTAATACTCTTAATGAAGAACTTTAAAAACTATAGAGAGTTTATTATTTGAAAAGTTTTGGTAGATGCATGTAGTATTCAAAATTTTAAAAATGTTTTCTTCAACCAAACGATTTGGTTTTCATGTAAATACTTTACCTACTCGCACAAAACCGGATAAGACGGCGCACGGCTGTATAGGTCGGACGTTCTATTCTACCGCATATGACTACAGGCTCGTATGCTCGTCTTTAGCATACAGAACAGAGCGTAGACGGAATTGTTACTAATACGTATTGTATTTAATAATTTGGGCGAAACGTGCACGTCTAAGCGAGCACGTCTGGGAGCTTCGTATTCTAACCGTATTTGCAATATGTCGGAGCTTATGAGGCTCGAAATTTTGACGCATTTGTTTGTTTGGGGATATCGTTGATGTCATGCAAAGAGGTACCGCTTGTATTTATTGAAAGCAAAGTTATTATTATCGTATAAATAATATCGTTTCATTTTTGATGCATCTGCAAACGCCTCAGTTAAAAACGTGTCAAGGCTACATCTAAAATATTATTTATCTACAATCTACTACTAGAGAGAGGTACTAGTAGAATTACAACAAAAATAAATATCTTGAGCAAAGATGTAATTGAAAAATTCTTGATGGTATAAGGTTAACAAAACGGTGTTCAAACAATAAAATTGAAACATTTTATGAAGTTATCTGAAGTTGGCAGTCTGCCCCTTGGCAAGAGGACACTGATTCAACCGGGATAAGGGATTTACAAGTTCGCTTGTCTCAGAACATTCTCCAAAACAAGATCTTAGTTCTGAAATAATACTTAGACTGGAGATTTCATCTTGAGCTTTGTTTGTGGTTCGCTGTTGCACAGATTAAATAGATTCCGAAGAAGTCCAATGAAAATAAGAGTAAGATTCAATCTGTGATATATACTTGTAAAGTATAGTATAGTAACTCTAGACTTAGTAGAGCCAAGTAGAACTACAAAGTTAGTTGAACTGAACCAAACTATAAAAAAAGAAAAGTGTCTCCAACAAAAAATAAATAAGCTAGTTAAAATATATTCTTTGCTAATGTTTGTATACTGATAAGAATACACATGTGGAAATGCAATAAATTCTCGTCTATTTTATATCACATTATTTCCAAAAACAGCACTAACTTCAAAAAAAACTCTCATAGTGTTTAATTTTTGTCGCCACAAATTCAATTTTGAGACCCACGCAATCGATAACATAAATCAATGTCATCCGGCAAAAACAACGTAACATTGGTAAAAAGCCGGGAAACCGGTTGTATAAATCGTGTTCCCAACGACTGTAGAACCGAAACGTTCACTTTTCTCGAACGGGCTACTCATGGAGGTAGAATAATACAAGAATTAGGTAATAAAATTAGCTGATGCTGTTTTGGCTCATCTGAGCATAAAGTCAGTCCACGTGAATGAGTCATTTATGAAATAAAAATTGAGGAATTTACAAAATTTTAAATACATATTTTTATCAGGTGTCATTTGATTAAAGAAATCAAAGAAAGAATTTAATTAGAAATATTTTTAGCATAGTTTTTATAACAGCAATTATGTTCAACTGTCAACCTTTAATGCAAGAATTTATATAATGAAACTTTTTGACACTAGAACTATACACAAGAAGATGAAAAAAAGATATTGCAAATACCGGCGACTGCGGTAAACTAGGTTTCGTACAATAAATACGTGAAAAAAATCACCTCCAAAATTAAAGTACATACAACTTTTTCTGATATCTATTTTCGTTTTAGCTCGACGCCGTAACCGGTTGTAACCGGATTTGGTCCGGATACGACCGACCCGAGTACCTGCGATAACGAGGACTCGCTCTATGACCTGCATGTTCGCTCGTTCGTTACTGCTTTATGGTCTCTAAACGCTCTGGATTCTTATTTGTAAGGATTGAATTAGCTGAACGTGAACAATCTGCGGTCTGTGGTTGCGACATGTCGACTTTGTGAGCTCCGAGCGAGATCTGACTGTGATTCGACGGAGATTTGTTCAGAATCGAATCAGAATAATACTCGGACTGAACTCGACTTTGTTTGTGGCGTGATTGCAAAGATTCAAGAGTTAATAGAAGTTAGAGAGAAACTAAACGCCAAGCCGTAGTGCTATTGTGGTTTTATTTTAAAATAACGACCTCGACAATACATCATCTTCACTTTCTAATGTAATCTATCTTTTGTACAAAACACTATACAAGAAAAACAACTACTGTAACTACGTTCAGTTCTCAACGTCCAAAATTGCCTGGAAGATATAATTTTTTTGTTTACTGTATTTTTTTCTCTGTATACTACATTGTATTCGAGATATTTTTAATCGATTATTGTTCGATTTTATTATTCTTCGGTATCAAAACCGAGAACACCGTTTCTCGAAACCAGTAACGTAACCTCGTGGTTACGAGGTTCTAAATGAGTAAAAATCTATAGTGCCTTGGACTGTTTCAGATCTACTGTTTTTGTGAATTGTCCGTGTTGAGGTTGAGGCTAGCCGGAACGACAGTGAGTAGAGCAATTTGCGGTACACGCGAATGAGGGCGGACGAGATGAGCTTTCAGAGGGATGGATGTAGGTTAAGGGTGCGCTTACAATAATGTACTCGTATTTCGACGTTGAAAGTAAAGATCTGTCCCCTACGTGGTTCTGTCTTTTTTTTTGGATGAACAAGGATTTTTCGTAATAGTTTGGTGAAATAAATTAATAATTAAAAATATTGCAGTATCAGTAATCTAAAATGAAATAGAAGATCAGTTTTTCTAATAAAGCTTACAAATACTCAGACTTTATTAAAAAGATCATACATTTTATGGTCTTATTTTTTAATGCCTTGTTAGCTTAATTTATCGCAAACATAATAACTAGTGTAAAAAAGTTACTTTGGTCACCGACTTCAATAAGGAATTTCGTTCACCGTTCACAAATTGTCGCAATGCCTTTTAATGAATGTTTTTCAGTTTCTCAGAGACGGCTAGATTGATTAAAAAAAATATCTTTTCAAGGGGTATAGTTGTAATGTAATTGATCCCATATACATTTTATCAAAATCCGTACTTATTAAATTATCGTCAATGTGTTTTTTATTTGTCTTTACCGACTTAGATGAATAAAAGTCATATTTACTTTTTTTAAAGTATTTCTTGTGTTTTTATTAGAAGGAGTCAAATCTCTAACTTTATTCGTTCATAACATCACTTACATTCAAAAGCATTTCCATACATAAAATATGACTGACGCAAAAGCACGCGCATGTAGAGCACTTTATAAATTACAATGTACTAATTAAATATTAATTCCGTAAGCTTGAACCTCACTGAAAGTTGCAACTTTAAATTTCGACTTTAATACAACGTAATACGGTGTAAATTGAAATTGGTAATCTCTCGGGTGCTAAAATACCCAGCCGGTCGTAACCGGGCGATCGACGCCGCTGCCGAGGTGTTAAGGATTTGGGTTAGTTTAATTAGTTTACGTACGTACGGGCAAATGTTTGGGTTAGAGTTAAACGTCAACGGCCGGTTTAAATTATGGGAAATCGAATTTTTATAATTGATTACATTAATTTGAAGTTTACAGTGGAGTTAATTAGCTGACATGGAGTGAGTGATGGATGGTACTTGAAAAGTAGTTACAAAAAATATTATCTTGTAATTGTTACTACCTCTTTCTATAAAACCTTATTTTAAGAAGTAATTTCGGTAAAGAGCGTTGTTTTAATTACGCAAATTTAAGATAAATAATGGAATTAAGCTTTTGCTTGTAATGTTTGTATTTTTTTGTATCTTCCTTACATCCTTAAAAATAAAGAAAATAGAATTTAGGTACATATTTTGTTCTAAATATTGCACATTATTCCACTAAAATGCTGGTGACACATCGTTAACACGTTTACAATAAATTGTATAGCGTATTAGGGTACCGCGTGAATATTCATGGGGCGTTGCGAACGCGTGTCACAGGACGGTTTAAATTAAACACATTATGGGGTTCCGTACTGCTTGCTTAGATGGTGTGTGTGTGTGCTATGAGTGTGAATAAATGATTTTGTGTTTATCACAAAGATTTATGAATATGCAAATATCTTCAGATAAAATTAATTTTGGAACAGTATATAATGTTACTTGCAGACATTTATTTTAATTTTTTTCTCGTAGAACTACCACTTTCTCGTAAAGTATATTTTATTAAAATGTAGAGCTAATGAGTTCGTGGAGCAAGTGGTGGAAAGTTACATACAAATTTCAATTAAACATATAATTGTTACATAAATTTGAAGGAGTCGTTCGACGATCGGCTATTGACGACGACGTCCACTATTAGCGATATGTGTCAATTAAACTGTGAGGCACGTAGGGAAATAAGTATAAGATCGTGAAGGGTGGCTCGCGAGAAAAGAAGACTATACAGCAGTGTGAAAACACAGTCTAAGTAAAAAGCTAGAACAATTTTTGTTATTAATATCACTCACCTTTTCAAAACACCGGAACTCAGCCAATAGCACAAAATTAACATGAATGAATCTAGCGTCCTCACACGATCTCGCTTTCACTCTATACCCCGGCTTTTTATAAAAATACTTATAACCCGTATACTCCGAACTGTCCAGGTCTACCTTCAGACCACCAGAAAACGTCCAGTCACCGCCACACCCGCAGCAGATTCCTTTGGTCATGAACCTTTCCCACGTGCGATGGGTCAACCCACTCGCACATCCGGTTTCGCGTAACCCGGTGGTATATCC
Source organism: Ligdia adustata (assembly GCA_947049295.1). Lineage (NCBI taxonomy): Eukaryota > Metazoa > Arthropoda > Insecta > Lepidoptera > Geometridae > Ligdia > Ligdia adustata. The sequence continues at coordinate 12,371,122 of OX346231.1, forward strand.
GGGTCTGTGTAACTCGTTTAGCGGTAAACCAGTGTTGTAACTGGATAAACCGAAAGTGTCCAAGGTTACGTTTGAGTTGGTGAGAATATAGTCGCCGGCCGCCCCCGCCAGAGGGCGCGGGCGGCCCGGCCATGTTCCTGAGTTCTGGGTACCCTTGTACCCCCTGGGCCTCCTTTGCAGTTTCCACTCTTCACTGTTCAGATCAGCTGGTGGCCGCCATTTCCATTTGGCTATCACTCGTAATTTTTATATGGATATCTTCAGGCAGTTCTTTGGCACATTTGGTTTGTGTTGTGCAGTTTTGTTATACTTTTGAGATTACGCATTTGATTTACAGTTTCTGAGTTGTTTGATTGATTTAGTTTACGTTGATGTAGGATTGTGTCAATGGATGTTAGAATTGGCCGCGGTACTATAAGTAAATTTCTATTAATCATCGTGGATTCTTTAAACACTACGAATTTAATGCAATTACAAGTAATTATTAGTTCTCTATTCAAGTTTAAGAGTAAAATATAATTTTCTTAATATTATAACTACAATAACAGTTATGCTTATATCGAAATCCTGTAAGTAATTTAAACAATATTCCATATTTTCATTATGGCTACGACCGTTCCTTATCCCCAATAACAACAGACAGAAATGTCCAGAAAAAATAAACAAAAGTCCAGTAACAAAACCTTCGACGGAAATCTCGACAATCCGGGCTCAAGTTACTTACTAAATAAAGTGAAAACCTACCCCCGTCTGAAATCACTGAATCATCCCCCCACCCCTTCTAACCGCCCCTCTTTGGAGACTCATTAATCAAATAACTCTCTTGTGATTAATTAGAAAATCAGCAATTAGTACAATCGCCGAAATTATGGAGGGCGGAGATGGGATAATAATGGGCGATAAGATTCGCGGATATTTAAGTAATTATTATTTAAAATTTATTAAAGCTATATTTATCTATAAAATATAGTCTGTAAATAATGCTATGGCAAGGGTAAGCTAAGCTGGCTGAGAGCCCAAAACTTTACGATGTATTTTTCAAGGGTTTTTTTTAACCATCTTCGACAAATAAGTTTCCTAACGATATTTTGCATCACTACTACAGCAGATGTTAAAAGATTTTAATCTGCATGGAATGACGTTTGAGAGATGCTTGACTCGACCTTGATTCGAACCAACGTCTTCAGGTTCACATAAACTTGGACCTGGACATTGAACCAACTATAGGTTTTTTTTTTTGATAAATTTTTGATTTTCTGATTTTGTGTTGGATATGAAGCCTTGTCTATATTGTAGTTTTATAAACATTTTATTCAGAAAACTAACGCGTGTTTGACTCTATTTATTACACTTTTATTTCTATCTTGGATTAATTTGTCAAATAATCGAGAGCATATTTTTCTCAAAATAATGTAAGTGTATAAACATAATATAATATAATAACCTCTAAAAACAAGCAATAACGTTATCTTACATATAAATAACTCACCGCCACATCCGACATTTTTCATTTTTATTCCTTCCAAGACTAGTAAGTAATCCTATTTTATAAGAAAATAAATTTGATGCCGTAATCCTGTCGAGGATTAATATCGTATTATGGTGGAATTATGGGGATCCGGCAGCCGATGGCCGGAACGAATTGTGTACCGCTTTTGTTTTAGCAGTTATTCAGTAATGGATAGTAGAATATACGATAAAACCTTATTAAATTAATAACAACTTTTACACTGACTTATTATGCAACATAAGAATGAGATTATTTTACTCAATTTAGTAAACATGGTAATTTCGGAAGAATTATGATAAAATTTACGCTGAGGAGAGTTTTTATTGTTCCGTATTTACTATAAAGGAACCCTAAGTTTCTCTCTGTCAGTCCATCTGTCTGTCCGCCCTGGATAGAGCTATTACGATTATGGAAAAAGCCGTGGCATAAAATATTATTACTTTTAGTTTTATAAAAATTTAATATTTTAAGGATCTCTTCTATACACATGAATCGGAGGTGAAACTTATTTTTTCTCTAAACCTTATTTGTGGGATATCATCTTTTTTCCCTTAACTCCAGAGATCCCATTAAACTCACGATTAAAATATTTCCACAAAACTATTTTTTTTTCATGGAATGTAAATAAAAAAAACAGACAATTAAACGTTACAAAAGTGTCCAATCTACACAATACAAGTTCCATTCAACTGAATTTCTACAAAGGCCAATAATAAAACGTCTCGCTTCCGGTATAAGAACAAGTTGGCCACCTGCCAGCACTACCGGTATAATTACCCAAAGTCCTTAGTACCAGTACTAAATACTATTACTACCTACTACGTACAGAAGTACTTTATAAGTACCAAGTACCACTTCTGAATAATAGTCATACCTCTCTTTGCTGTAGGAAATAGAATTTGGAACGAATACGAGTCCTACATTCTATAATTACTCTGAGCTTTTATAGGTCTAAACATTACTTGTTTTACGCTTGACTGATGATAGATGATTGATGCGGACTAAGATAAAGCACGCTTGAGTACAAGAAACTAACAAACCAACATTACAATAACCAAGAAGTGGGCTAAAAGCGACTTCGAAAAAACTATATCTTTAAACCTGTGTATGACACTTAGTATTTTTTTATTATTTTGATGTACCCAGTGTCACTCTCACGAATAAGACGAATCTATTGACACCAATCACATAAAAATACAACAAGCCGTTTAGGCTCTAGGGCGTGACAAACAAATATACATACATACATACTTAAGCACGAAAAACATAACCTACTTCTTTCACATGCGGGTAAAAAAATATGTTTTTTCTGCTCTTATTGTGAAATTACCGCTAAATTTTTCAAAACATTGAGCGCCTAATTCTACATAATTTGATATGAAACGTATTTTTTCACATCCACATTTTTTATAGCATACGCAGTATTTTACAAGAATTTCTATGCGACTATATGAAAGAAATGAATATATAAACTGACGATTCTGAAGGCAATCTAACATTATTATTCAAATTTCCATCCACCACCGATCCGATTTCCCTTAAAAGACTTCCCAGTCGAGAAAACCCCAAGGCATTCCCAGCCATGGGCGTGGACTTTAGACCGATATCCTATTAAAGACACCCTCAAACCGGATGCGTTCATTTCCTAAACGCCTCGTGGGCTTTCTCTGCGAATTTGTTTGAAAAAACTTTCCTAAGAAAACGCTTCTGTAGGAGTTCTGTTCAGTTCAGATGTTTGGTTCCGTTATACTTATAGCTTCGTTCTGTCCGTCCTTCTGTCTTTCTGCTATTTCTAACTTTAACAATCATTGAATGTGGTTTCAACGGGACTATCCCGTAAACTATCTATACCGTTTTAAAGGGTAATGAACCCTTTGTCACCTAAATCTGTCTCCTTAAGGGAACAAGAAGGGATAAATTTTCTTTATATCTCCCTTTAACTGAAAAAGGGACAAACCAGGATTATTTTTTCTTGTAAGTCTCTTCGTGATATTATTTAGGTGACAAACAAAAATATATTTTCTCATTGCCTCATGTGTTATGTTCAGATTGACAAACCAGAATACATTTTTAACTATTGCAACTTTCAACTATAATTTAATTTTGGGTATTGAAAAGGGTTTGCAACTTATTCCCTCCCAATCCTCGGATTTAAAAAAAAACTGTAAAACATTAATTTAATTAATTAATTTTGATTTAAAATTTGACTTTAGGATAATATTGTTCTATAAAAATACAACACTTTTCGTTTACTACATTTTTTTTACTCATGACACCGCTAGCATAAGTTACAAATGTTCTCCCAACCTTACTTAACCCTAAGTTGGAGTTAAGTGCGAGCAATGGCCTGCGAACGGCTCAGCGACAATCTCTTGGTGCGTTTAAGTTTCGACTGTAGCTTAAGTTTCTCTCGGCTAAGTTTAGTTAAAGTTTAACTTAGTTGGAGTCCGCTGAATTGACTGTCTGTCCGTGTGGAAGACGGTCGCTAGGATATTTATTGGACATTTGCATTAGTAGAATAAATAATTATTAAAATTCGCTTAAAAATAGCAGGAGGTACTTATTTAGTCAGATTTCTTTTTGTTCAATGTTCTCCGAATTGTCAGAAACTCTTGAATCGGTCTAAAATATTCTCGTAAGTTCATGTTATATAAGACCTCACGATTTAAGACAGGCTGAATTTGCAATAGTTACAAGCGATGTATCTCTTGTATTGCAAATTCAGCCTGTAAGTTTAGTAAACAGTAAGTTTAACTGTCACAATTATTTACCGCCATCTCATCAGATATTGAATAACAATAATAAAGTCGGATTCAGATATTGAAGTTAGTTGATCAATGATCCAACTTCCGGCACAGATCCAAAGCTACCCACTTCCGGTTACTTCCTCAACTATTCCGCCAAAGTAAGTATAACTATTGGACGTTATCTGTTCGTCTGTCAGTTATGGATAAAGTAATATCTTAGTTTGTTAGAGAACTATATAAAAATAGAGCAAGTCCTTGATTTGAGGCTGAGTTAAGTTTTTTGAAAAGGGTATGGTAAAGTTTTCTTTGATTTGAGGTACACGGGAGCATCTAAAACACTTTCCCCTAAATTCTAATTCTTTTTACATAATTATAAAAAAAAACTTTCAAGCAGTTAACGGAATATAACAGTCATTATTAACAATAAAACCCTTACATTAAATTTAATGGTTATTTTAGTTTTTAACTAATACAAACTACGACGTTGTTACACTAATCACATTTAAAAACTCAGTTTCCTAATTATTAAATTTTCAAATATTAACACTAATTTCATACCCATAAATATATTTGGTAGAATATTCAATGAAGTGCGGCAAAAGTACCTGAAACAAAACAAAATATTTATAAGAACAAAATGTATAGAAACACTCAGAAGGATAATTACTTATTTGTGTATATATGTCCATGCCTAGTATTATATATGTATTTACATATGTATCTGTGTATTCATATAAGTATTGGCTGGTGTTGATAGTATAATATTTTAAAGCCTCTTTAATATTACGTAATTATCTTGTATGTGCATGGTTGCCAGGTAGAGATCGCATTAAGCGATAAGGCCGCCATATAAAAACTAGTATATGTTCATGGGTTTTTCTTTGTTATAGTTTATAATAATACGCGAAATACTAAAGACGAGTAGGCTACTTGAGCTGTAATATGTATTTATCATCTGTGATTACCGCAGAAGTTCTAAACTCCCTAACATACAAAGTATCAAAATATCGTCAAACCTGACCACAGACTTCCAAATTTATTCACCGATATGAAACAGATATCCGCAAATTGACGAGAAACTAATAAAATCTGAAACACGTGTCAAACCTCCAAAGTAAATTGACTAGAGAAATGAAGAGCGAGTAACCGAAATTAATACCTCGATATTCGATATCGAACTTTTTGTTACGGACACTTTTTTACACAGGTACTATATTTTAAAAACAATCGCTTTTACATTATTTGTTATAGACAATACAAAGTTGATACGTTTTTTGCGTTAAGTGAATTAACTATAAAATCTTATTGATCTCCTTTGTAAGCAAATTTACCTACATGCTAGTAACATATATATATATACAAAGTTATGACAACTGGCATAGCCCAGTGGTTAGCCTCTACACTCTTTGAGAGCGTAGAGTGGTGGCCCTGATTTATGATTGTGGTTTTATTTTAAAACACTTATACCTGTTTTGTAGATCTTCATATAGTAGGTAATAACTATTATCTTTTAAGTGTCATTCATAATTACATAGTATAAAAGTTTAACCCTTGACAAAATCATCGATATGCAGCCGTGTGAACTTGTGTATGTAATATTGTCGTTCCTTGAGATAAGGGTATCTCTTTAGGAAAGGTCATGACCGGTATAATTAACTAGAAGTACATATAGCAGAGCTAACTTTTAGACTAAAAGAAAGTTGCAACGTTAATTTTACATTATTTTAAAATGTATGATCTGCCTTGACACAAACTTTCCAATTTACCCAAAACAAACACTATTAAATACCGCTTTTAACTCCAGCCGATTCACTCCCACCTCGCTCGTAAAATGAAATCACTGATACCGAGATCACCTAAAGTTTTTACAGCCGTGTCCTTAACGGCACGTATAAATAATTCACGAGAGCTGATGGGAGGGGTATACTTCGATCTACGCGGTCTGACAGATACCTGGCATCGTAAAGTGCTGCTGGTATTTATTTATTCGGTATATACTTGTGCAAACACCCGGTTTAAGTACCGGATATTATGAACTAGTTGTAAATCCGTCCTCGTAAAGATACTCGGACTGGATGTAATATTAGAGATGCAATGGGCGAAATATTTTAGTAGCTATCGAGCTCATCGAATTCAACATTCAAAATTCATTTATTTCAGGCTATTGCACACATATTTTAGATATTATATTCACAATATATATAAAGATCAGCCAGATGTATATCAACGAGCATATCATTTGGGATAATTATATTTATATCAAAACTTGGGCAATTTACAATCATCATTTCGGGAAAAAGGCAAATAGTATTTATTTAATTTGTATGGATTATACTTATAGTATTTTCATTCGATCTTTTGGACGTCGCTTCTAATTAGACGGGTTAGGAAAGTTTATTTCCTTCGTTTATCTTATCTTTCCATACCTATAACACTAGTGATGGTTGTTAATAAGCTTTACTACCAAACATACAGACAGACACGCCTCTAGAATTCTTTTCCTAGTTTCCTTGTAGTGAAATATTTCTCACCGTTCGGCTTGACAATTTGTGAATAAAACAAATCTGTCTCGGCGACGTTTAGCTCTTATTCCCATCCCCAATTCAGCTATTTCCTGCGATTTTAGCTGTATAAGGGATAGGAGTTAGCGGACTTAGAATTTGGAAAAATAAGCATATTTGTATGAGCGAAACATTAATGTACGCCATTATGTTAACCGTTAAAATAATCATGAAAAGTGTTTCACGTAACCAAGATATATAAGTACATTGAACAAATTGTTTTTTTAATCCACTTTACATGCACAATGTAAGTTTATTACTTACTCCCCACTAAAATTTCACATGTGCCGAGATTTAGCTTTCATACATACATTAATCCGAGGGCATATATTCAAACTTGTGGATCTTGCGTCCTGCCCGGTCTAAGATCTAATTTGTCACATATTTTTCGAAGCGAGTATTTTAAACAGTTTAGTATTTAATGTAAAAAAGAATAGTATTTTTTTTTTATAATTATTTAATTCTAGTAAATATTCTGAATTTTGGTTACGATCGGAGTTGGTCAGTTGAGCCAACTGCTCTGTCCAACTAGTTGGACCATTGGTCTTTAGGTTCTGGGAGCAGTTGTCAAACTTTAAAAATTGTAGGACCACACCAATTATTGAGGTAAAATTAATTTAAAGCATCTTCATATGTGTATGATACAGTTTTAATGTTTTATTGAATCTCTCTGCATCTATCTTTCTTTCTTTCTTTGGTGCATTTATTTACGATAACCGGGGTAAATTTTTATAAATCCGTAGTGACTTACACCATCCCCTCCATTTCACATCGCGTATCCCCTCCCACACCCCTCGCATTCCTCCCCCTCCCCAGGCATGTGACCTGCATTCCATACAATGTAGCTTTTCAATGCTGCCCACTTCGCTGCTAGGGTTATAGCGTGAACACCTGAGCGAAGTGCAGCTATTTTTCAAAATACACTTAGTGTGTTTAAATCAGTAACATTTTAGAGAAATCTTTATTTATTTATTTGTTTATCTGGCCCAAGGAAAATATAAACTAATCATCAGCGCGGTAACGCCGCTAGTAATTTAGCCCTTATATAAATGCAAAAATACAAAATTAGATATAGGTACTTAATAATATATAAGTTACAAACTAATTTACTTTGCTTAATTTACTAACAGTTTAATAAAATTAATGTTCCAGTTGATATAGGAAAATATATAATACATAATTTACAAGTTAGCATTCGCCACGTGAAAGACATTAAAGAGAGAGTGAAGATTCTGTTATAGGCATTGCCATAAGTATATAGTAAGAAAAAAGTTTCCAGCGCTGTTAGGTTAGGTGTTTCTAAATTACTTTAATTTAATTCAGTGCACATAAGCTAATAAATCGTATGTCTCGATGTAGGTATCTTCAATCCAAAATATTTTTAACCGTTTTCATTGGCAAAGGAATAAAAAAAATTATTCGGCCGGTAAGTGGTAACAGAGCTTTATATGCTTATGGTATGATATCCCACTTATCAAAACTAAAAAATTTGATTTGTTAAAACTTATGACTTTTACGCGAATACCAACTACCACGTATTGCCTATCACACGGATAACATAAAATAGCCTAATACATTCTGGAGATACATAAAAAGTATTAGTTGACAGACACGTCTACACAAAGTTCATCTTATTTTAATTAACTGCAGATACCTTGAAGTCAGAACGACATTGCTATCCGATGATGCTCTTCTAGTCCCTGCATGGCCTGTTTCCCCCCGAGAGACTCAGGCAGTCAGTGGAGCAAATCGTGCGACTCAATCCCTCCCCTCTCCACTCACTTTTCTCCACGTAGTTTCCACGCTATTTCACACGTTTTGCGCGGTTTCACGTTACAGACACACACGGACAGCTAAAACACCGAACTTGAATCCAAGTAGCAAATACCCACGAAACATGCAAAAAGAGCCCGAGCTACCGGTGAAGGAAAACATCGTGAAGAAGCCATAGCATAGCCAGGTGGTAGAGCGATTTCTATCGCTCGCCTGATTAGCTACCACCCAGAAGTTGTAAAATCTGTCGCCAAGCACCCAAAGGTGTGTTCCAGCAGCATTCCTTGAGAGCCAGTGTATTCCAGACTAGGCATGCTCTATCTAGGGCTACAGTATTGCTGACTTCCGTGGTCGTGCGAACCTGGGGTGAATGCCTAACTGTGCAGATAACATACTGCATAATTATTAAAAATTTAAATTTACTATTTTTTCAGTGTTTTAAACTGTAAACTCGTGTGTGAACCCTAAAAGTCGAGAAACATTGAGTGCGCGTCGAAGCGCGAATTATTACATTTATTAGATACCGACTCGTGGACGGCTCTGGAGGGAGTATTACATTGCCATCGTTTTCACAGTATTTCTTATCAAATACGATATCAGTTGGTTTCCGTTTAGGGCTGATAATCGAAAGCCCGTTGGCTGGATTTTAAAATCATTCTTTTTTTTTAAAGTAAAGGGAAAAGTTACTTAAATACGGCAGGCGATCATAGAAATATGTTTCTAAATCAATTGAGATTTAGAAATAAAACTTGTAGACTGATCCTGCAATTTTTTTAAAGGAATCCTTTAATGAAAAAAAAAAATACATAAATCGATATTTTATTGCCATAATTTCTGCTTAATATATGACATTTAGTATCATAGAGAGCCAAAATTCTGACTGACGATCTAATATTCAGCTAAACTCTAACAACAACTAAGTTTCTCACTAAATAGGCACAAGAACATCAAAAAACATTCTATTCTCAAAATAACAATCAAAACTGTTATCTCTTTCATATCTAACAAAATCGCAAGCTTTTCCACCCTACGAATGTAACACTCGTTTGTTAAATCGTTTTTTTTCCACCCCCGCTTCAGCCCCAACGTTTCATCCCCTGGTTCCAACCCCTACTCATCGAGTGTCAGCTAACTGTGCGGTCATTGGCAACAAATCGTCAAATTGGCGGTTATTTTTGGATTCCTTTTGTATACTTGGACTTTATCGTATTTGATAAAAGTAGTCTATTCTTTGTGTGGATATCTATGAACAGAAACAGAAGAAGATTTATTTCATAAATTAATATTTGGAGTTTTTGCTACAATATTTTTTTATTTAAAAAAATATTGTGGATAAATACTAATTAAAACACTAAACTAAATCTAGTCAAAAGTTCGTTAGTTGAGGGTAAGGTGGCAAACATGCTGGCAGCATTGCCACGTTCGATGGCAATGGAGATTTTTGACCGAAAATATCCAGTTTTTGTCACCTGTACCGTCCAAACTAATATGACATAATGACGTTTTTTATGTTTTTAATCGTGTCAGCATACTTTTGAATCATAAGTGAAATTTAACGCCTGATATTATTTAAACCAATAGCTTCCAATAATTGCTAACTGGTTTTCTCAGGCGCTATCGATCAAATATGAAGTATTTCGTTACTCACCTGTTTTTGTTAAGCGTTGATTATCTGTGTTTGACCGACTAAATTGTTTAGAAATCCAGTTTTTTTTTTAAGAGTTGGCAAAGGTGGTTAGGTCAAAGTTGACAGCATGAACATTATTTCGGAAAGGATGGCGCGCGTAAGAGGAGACTTATATTCAATAGCTGGTAAGTGAAATGACAATGAAAACAATGAAACTATTACGATGGAAGCTTCCTAGTTTCTGAAGTAGAAGTGAAAAATATTGTAATACTACGTTCTTTATTACGAATAACCTCTCTCATATCCCAAAAAAAACAAGCTATCCCCTCAATAAAACTGTAATCCGCCATGTTATTATCCCGTATTATCTAAAGACGCAAAAACAAGGCGACTGTTTTCGTTCCGTGATTCGTTCTTCATGCTCCAAAGACCGGGACGAGGGTTCCGTACATCAATCACCCCCGTCTCCCCCCTTGTCCCACTTCTTTCTCCTCTGGTTCTGTGATTTGTCAGTGTGTGTGCTGTGAAATTGGAGACAGTAGACGAGTTTTTACGAATTCAGTTCTTATTCTTTTACTAAAGTAAAACTAACGTATATAAATCTACGAACGAATATTAGGTTAATTCTGAATAAATGTTATCTTTGGTTAATACTAAGTTGAATTTCAGTCAAAACCATTTTTTTGAAGAATTTTAATATGCCATTAGGATGTTAGGTACTAATATAAGTTTTGAAGGTTTAGACACAATATTTTGTTTAAGGCGAAATAATATATGGATCCCCCCTAGAGGATTTAATAATAACAGAGAATATACTCGGTTTCAACTGCAGTAATAGTGAATATTGATTATTGAACCCCAAGGGTTAAACTGGGGATCTATGTGGGAGGTGCACACAAAACTATTTAAAATAAATTGATCGGTTTTTCTCTGTCACACAACCCAGACTGTTTTACAAAATAACTTTAATAACAAGACCTTTAGTACTGCTATAATAATTTCACGGCGCTAGTGTGTTTGTTTGATGGTTTCTTAGGGTTGTAATTGGGTGCAGGTTAAGAGAGAATAAATGGCAGAATGCGTCCCGTCTCAGCTTTCACCAACTTTTTGCCGAAAAACATAGTCTTTTAGTTTATTTTTCTTGGCGTACGAGTAGCTGTATGAATTCTTTGTTTTTATGCGGTAGGGCTCAGTTGTAATTGCCAATCCAGGATCTGTCATCCAAAACTAACTATCGACAAACTGATGACGACAACATTGATAATGAAGAATAATGTGACGTGTTCTGCAAATTCAGCTCGGTCTGCTCATGTCTTGGATTGGGGATTGAGGAGTAGAATTTATAACTTATGGCTTCCTTTGGCTGGATGAGATAGGTATTCAATTATAAGAACCTATTGTGAGTTGTCACCAGTGAGTAATCTTAAGCCACGTCTGAGACCTCATTACCGAGGCGTATAAAGATATCTGGTTTAAGGCGAGATAATCACTAAAACGAAACAAAAAATAGCCAAAAAGAAATTGAACTAAAATTAATTATACTTGTAAAGTATTCAGCATTCTATTTAGTTATGTCAGTTAATAACAGAAGTCAGTCTTTAATTTTAAACATAGCTTTCTGTTGCAAATAAATATGTATCTAGTTCCCTCCATAAAGTATTATTTCTTCACTTTATACTTATTAGATTTTCTTTCAGTGTTTCTTTAAAATAACTATATACCTAGAGCATAACCCGCGTAAATCTCGCTCGCCTCCATTCATCATAACGCGGGTCAATTTCCGGACGTCGCGCCTCGAAGACCCCGGCGCGCTTATTGTGAGGAAATATGGCGATTATTGCTCAAAACATCACTATTTTACTGCTATATGTATTTAATTTCAATTCAAGAAAATAATATTGTATTACTTTAGTCTTTAGTATTTATGGTGTTTGGTTGGCTGAAGGCGGTAATGGGATGGCCATATCTTTATCTATATATAAGAACATCAGTTTTTGTTACGAGGAAACGCAATGGTAAAGGTTCTAAGGACGCGCATTGACTGGAGTGTTATGTAAACTGTTATGTAGAAAAGTAGTATCTTCTAGGCTAATTTGCACCATCTCAGTTATTAGATCACGTGAAAAGTGTTCACAAGCAAACTTTACAGCACAGAAGTGGCAACAGCGGTGTTGTATGCAGGTTTACTTTGAAAAATAACCATCGCTAATACAAACTATTTTTCATGCTTAATTTTATTTCATTATAATTTTATTTTTTTTGCTAAAGGCTTGCGCTTGACCGCAACTCGTCTGATGTAAAGCGAATATGGCGCCTAGGATGTGATAAAATTCGATAGAGTCAAAGTGGCTGCAGAATCGACACCTACGAATATATGAATCAATTAACTGATAAATAATGTTCTTAAAGATATTATCAAGATACGCCAACAGACAAAGTTCTTTAATTAACCACACCACCGCACTAGTTTATCACAATTATAACAGAATACATGTCGCCATCCGTAACTTCGAGGTCCATCGGTGATTTACTAACGGAGATATTGGCACATAAGTTAGGGAGCCGGCAGTGGACGACGCCTTTGACATCCAATAGGAAATAGATCGATTCGAGTTCCGGGTGATATTTGTTACTATTGATTTTAGCTCGATTTGTGACTGTTTTGGTCAGAGAATGTTGACTCATTGGGACAATTGTGTGAACGGTATTTTAGGAACATACATACTATTGCTATTTTGAACAGACTTCAAAAAAGAAGAAGGATTCTTCGTGTTTTTGTCCAGTCTGCATAACGTAAATTCGTATTCTGTGAAACCTTGTTTTTAGCCTTGCACAGGAAACATTTATCAATTTAACAAATGAAGAGACAACTATTTATAAATTGTAAGACATAGCGGATGTATCACATTCCAGGCATTGTATGAAATCAAATAATAATATTGAAAAAAAAAAGTTAGTAGAATTAGGTAGGTTAATTAAAATTGCAAGAAAAAATACCCGAATCGAATTTTCCTAAATTTTCTTCTACAATGAGTTCACCTTGATTGGTAGATTAACACACTTGAGTATTGTCACACCTTTCTGATACACGTAAAGTACGAAATCAACAGCAATATGGGCGACGAGCTCGCATAACATGACTTCGTAGCAAAGTATCCCTTTCGAAAAAGTCAAAATAAAAGTTGAGCTGATAATAATGTAATATATTTTATTACTTATATATACCATATCTTGTGATTGCATCCGAGTTAACCGTAAACTGTGGTAAAGTTACCACATCTCCTACTTCCCCACTATTTCTTTACCTACCCCTAAGCGTCTGCATTGCCGTTTATCGACAAGTTAATTCTAAACAAACTTAGTCTGCAAACTGCTGGATATCTGGCCACAACACTAAGCTGGATTATATCTTAATGCTTTTGGGATGAGGTTAAACTAGCGTTGTCGATATAAGAACGTCCATATGTAGATAATTAGAATTATATCGATGGAAAGTTAAGCAGTTGTATCGACATTAGTGGCTTAGTGATAGTGATTAGTACTTATCGATATTTCGTTTCAAAGAAGCTAAATCAGTTGTGATTGTTAAGTATGGTTGGTTGGTCGGTTTTTTGAATTGTAAATATAAAATTTCTGATTCTGATTTTGATAATTTTGAACTGCTTTAAGTAGACAAATTTTTATTCCTCTTATTTATCGACTGTAGGTAAATTTAACTATTTTGTTCAATACGAAGGCACGTGTAAATGACATATTCAATTCAAAGTTATATTATAGTAATATAGCAATAAATATTAAGAAAGGTCTTGAAATTAGCTTTTCAATATAACAATTAGGGCAAGTTTTTATTTTATAAATTAAACTTTCTTGTTGCCGATATGTATTTCTCAGTTTAATACTGGGAGTTCTGTATTAAATTTTGTATTTTCATAACAGAAAAGTCAAGATTGTTATTTTATCGACATCATCGCATCTCTAAAACCACAGGTGTACCAATAGTGGCGATCAATTAGTCGATAAGCGTTCAAGCACATCTCTATCTGTACACACATAACGTGTTTGTGTTGTCTTAATACACAATAATATTAATATTATGAGTTCCATACATGTGTATACGATGACAGCATTGACTATTAGGTTTTTATGCAGATTTAATATGTAAGAGATGGTCTAGGAATTCTAAAATCTTACGAGCTAGAACTAAATGCTAGGTATAAATTCTTAGAAGAATAAGAAGTATTTATTGGCTTTTAAATAACGCTCGTTACAGGCAAGTCGTGTTACATTTGAATAAGTAATTGTTTATAAAATTAAACTTAAAAAACTTATATAAATATTTTCATATTTCCTTCTTATAACGTATATTTATTATATATTTACATTGTGATTTATTTCTCTAGTTATTAGTAACATTTTGTAATGGTTGTTCGTTACACAAGAAAGATAATTCTACAAGCTGCATTCACATATATTCACTGAGTATATAACAAAAATCTTTCGATAAATCATTGCCACAGTACCAGCTTTTTATGTAATAAACCCTTTGTAAGGGAGATCCATGCCCGACGGTGGGACGCTATGGGTTGATACGAAATGAATATTTGGGTTGATAATATATATGTACCGTCCAAAAATTAATGTATTTCATATAAAATTTACGATTTAGAAGATTTGAATAATCACCTGTTTTGATTCTTTCAATTGATTCAAAACTTTATTAAAAGTTATGTATGAATTCAATTACCAGTCAAGTTACAAATTATTAATTTGATCGCCATGTATAGTTTATTTTATCTCAGCTATCTAGCTTTAGCTTTATCTAGCAGAATCTTTACCATTAATTTAAACAAAATAAATATATACTTAAATAAAATTTAAATATTTTTTTGATATTCATGTATAGCTTTCTTTATCTTAGCTATCTAGCTTTAGCTTTATCTAGCAGGATGTGTATCCTTTGGATTACCATGAATTCTGTATAACCTCCTTGGCACAGACCTCAACACGGCATAGGCGGGCCACAGACTAAACTAAACTGCTGAACGGAATTTACGACTTACCTAGATATACATCGTCGCAGGTTGAATGTAGAATAAACTGTGACAACGTGAGGTTGGGTGAGTTAACTTTATCGATAGTTATGATGAAAATAATATTATTGTTCTTTACCTGTAATTATAATAAAATATAATAATGTAGGTTTATTTATGGAAGAGGAAGACATATGTGCCGACCTCAAGTAGTGGGATACGGACAGGAAGATGATGAGTTAAGTTGTCTGTTGTCAGAGGTATTTATTATTAAAAGCCGAAACTCAGGAAATTAAGTTTTTTTTGTTAGGATTCATTATTGAAGAGGGTCAGATAAATGTATAAAAGGGGCAGATGAATTTTACTATTGTCATCTGTCCCCAATTTTCAATTAGGAGACAGAAGTTCAGAGACATGTGGGAATTGACCGTTACTTCAATACGTTAAAGTAAAATTGCTTAATTATTACGTACCAAAAAATTTAAAAAAAAAACAGTAGTAATGCCTTTTTTCCAATTTTTTATTGTTATTGTAGTTAGTAATTTTGTTTTTGGTAATACGAGTAAAGGCACTTTCACAATGTTGAAACAAACTTTCAAATCAATATAAGCAATGGATGCACCGAAGAAACTATAAAATAAAGTGTAAATCCTGAAAGTTTGCGGCGCGCTGGCTTCTGATGACAAAGATTGTGCAACCACGAACCGCGAACGAGCGGTCCGGTTATGTCTGAGTGAGAGGAGGCAGCGATTTTAATTAATAAATCAGTTAATACAATATGAGTGATTGTTAGTCTAATTTTTTTCATCACAGATGGCGCTACCCAACTTTAGACTTGTTAACTTGAGAGTTTTCGTTAATTTCAGTATTGTTTGAATATCGACAGTGGCTTAATAGTCAAGGCATTTAGGCGTGTTACACAGCAGATGCAAGTTCAAATTCTGCGTGTCGTTCATTTTATTTTTGCTCTTATATAAATATTTTTTTTGGACGCGCCTCCTTCTTGCGCTGGGTTGGAGCATTTGGATTATCTGTAGATCTTAAATGGTCTATAGGTAATCTATCTGCTATATTTTTTGTTGTTCTGGTCAGTCATTTTGTTTTTAGTACATTAAGCGGTTAATTGATTGTACTAAAATATGAAGAAACATTAAAAAATAATACATGGATGGATGAGCAAAACGCCTCTGCTTCAGGTTAAGCAAAAATATTATGATTGTCTGTATGGTTGTATGTCTTATATTTCTGTATTATATTTCTGTTTTTTTTTTTGGATTTTATGTCGTCGGGGTGTTATAACAAGTGATTGCGGCAGACCACCTTAAGGAAAGCAAAATGTGTTATGAGTAATGACCACATAAATTAAAGGTAGAAATTAAGAAATAATAAAAGTTAACGCTGCCGCTTGTGCTTTAGAATATGTTAAGTCAAAAGATTAAGGAGTCAGCGAGTGAACACGCTTCCTTACTCAGTTACGTTGCGTTTATCCAGGGCTGTCACGTATTAGCACGCATATATGCGTTAGCTTAATTTTTTTTAAATTAAATAAAGGTCGAAACTTTATTTAATTTAAACAAATTTTACATTTATTGTACTATATTTAAATTAATTTTATAAAAAATTACATATCTGTAATAACATTAAGAACACGTTTTACACCATTTTAAACCTCTTCAGATGCAAATTACGTATTAAATATCTAAATTTACAAATGCTCTTACAAATAAAACACAATTTTTAATTGGCATACATCGGCACTACGTTGACAGTAACATTTTAAATGTAAATATTTTTACGTCTAGCTGATATTTTTTCACCTGTATTTTGTTTTGAGCCACTACTCACTCACTCAGTACAAAGCTTTTTACAAATGTACGAGAAATATGCTATAAGTGTGCCAACCCTACCTAACGCACACATGCACACGCTCGACCGTCGACCAATGACAGGCCGCCGCAACACGCACACATCGACTTCAACTAATGTAACGTTAGTGTTTGCAATAAACCCCGTGGTATGCCCGTCTAATATATCAAACGAGATTTTCTCCTAGATTTGGAGGTTTTTCGTCGTTATTACTACTAGTATGATTTTATTAGGGGACTAGTTATATGGCGTTTGGTATTGTGAATGAAGGAATTGGACCATTTCTACTTTTACCGTAAGGGTAAAAGTAAAATATAAAAATATTTTATCGAACGTGTGAATCTATTTAAATGACCAACAGATCGAACAGAGCGGATCACGTCTCTGCTTTGTTGACGAAAAGGGTTTTTTTTATTTCGTGTTTCAAATTGTATTTTTGTCTGGATGACTCTCGAATATACAGGACTTAGTTTCCAACCAATCTGGCAAATTAAAATAAACCGCCTGCTAATTTGTAAATATCAAGACAATTTTCTTTTTCTACATTATATATTATATGTAAAACTTACAATGTAAGAGAATATACCAAACAAATCTTTGTAAAACGTAATCCTGGAATTTTTTCTTTACTTTCTTCACACTTAAAAACAATAGAAACATCACAAAACATGCTTTACAAATAAAACAGCAAGAATTGAACATATCTCCCTTTGCAAAGCTGTTTCAGAAGCATGAATAGCAGAAATCTTGCTAAACTAAAGCTCGCTAAACGTCACTTCTATTCTAAGATCCAATCTGCTAACACGCCGCTAACGTGATAACAGTATAACGCCGACTTCAACCTGCGATTATAGTGCCACGACACAAGTTATGGTGTTTCCTCCTCCCAGTGAGAGATTTACCACAAATTGCTGGGGGATTCCGTGTTAATACGGAAAAAAGATTCCCTATCGTCTTGACAAAATTGCAATTTACGTAAAGCATGAAAGCATAAAAAAACACATAAGGTAAATATCCCGTTTGTCTTCACATAAGTTGAACTTAACATTTTTGGATGAGGGAAATTACAAACAAAAATTTGAGTTTTGCCTGAGCCCAATAAATGTTGAGGCGAAATACAAAATTTCCTTAAGTGTAAGTATTCTGACAAAGTCTTCAACTTTGTATAAATGGATAGACATCGTTTTTTTATATTTCTAGTTCAAAAATATTTGACCTGATGCAGTTTGAAACCTATATCAAATCAATAGATCATAAATCTTCAACAGTACAAATTGCCGCACTATTCATTTCACACAAACATAGAAAAATAGCTATAGAATATTTAGATTACTTAGTTCCAAACAGTCTACATAATTAGCTTTAAAGTACCTCTAAGTAATTGACGTCACGTAAGTCCTTATACATTAGCTCCTAAGTAAACATGGTATAAAAAGCTTCCCCCTGCGATAAGGCACGCCACCTGCCCTCTGGCGATGTGGGATTAAACTAATATTATCTGTGGCGGTACGGATATGTTAGCTTATAGGTAGGCATTAGCGGCTGTATATCTTTAGATAATAAAAATAATAATATCTGAAGGCTGCAATGTATATAGTAAGGCGTCTTAAAGCAATCCGTCTAGCAAAACTTACCTAGAGAGAAAAGGACGTCAAATATACGGAAATTACGTCACAAACATTTAAACAAACCTATATACTTTGAAGCATATTTTTCTCATTAAACACGTGGTTAAAAGTAACTTAAATAAACCCCAGTTGCAAGAACTTTAGACCCATGTATCTTAACAAATGAAATCACGGCATGCAGCTAGTATAGCCTATGGCCACCTGCAGATGAAGACGAATCTATTGACACCACTCATATAAATATACGACAAACTGTTTAGGCTCTAGGGCGTGACAAACAAATATACATACATATGTATTCTAAAAACATAACCTCCCTTCTTTCGCAGTCTGGTAAATATAAAGACTAGGCAAGTTAGGAAACCTAGGGAGAAGTGGTGAGGTCTCGTTCCTAGGTATACTCGTATCTGCCGTACCCTTGGTTCTAGGTTATCCGATAACAATTATTTGACAGCCTGATTTATTCCCTGGAATGTAAATGAACCACCTGTCGACCCTTCTCAACTTACTTATAAATAACTATACTTACCTACCGACAGTTTTGTTTCAAATTAGAAGCTATAAATTTACCAATGTAACTTGGTTTGAAATTCATTTAAAGTATGCAGTTATCAGAAACTAAAGCACAACAATATAGTTTATATTATTCGTACCAGGTCTAAAAAACCTTCTAACTATTTTTATTTATTAAGAGTTATCCTTTTATTGGTATTCTTTAATAATATTGTAATCTTACCTAAAGCTAATTACGAATTCGGATTGCATGTAAGCCTAAAATTTTACAAAAGCAAGTACTTATTAGATAACACTTCATAGGATTAAAAATAAACTTATTTTAAAAGAGCAAAGAGTTCGAATCATATTCTTCGAATAAATCTAGCACTTATATCACTTGACGCGAACCATAGCCGAAGCATATCAGTCTAAAAGAGGTATATAATCTCACGACACGGCGCGCGCTCTTTGTCCCGGCTCGTATCTCAATAGAAAGCTACACGCGTGACCCGACTGCCGAGCGAGGGGTTGTGGAAGAAATGCGGTTTTCATGTTACCTAATGTGAGATATTTATTCAAAGTTACTCGGGTAGTGGGACGGTAGTGGATTGCTGGTTGGTAGACGCTTTACATATGGCCGTCTGAGTTTTTATCTGAGTGAGTGAGCGGCACGCGTGATGCTTTCACATTTGATATGTGAATAATAAGATCATAAAAAGCGAACATTCAATTTTCAGGATCTAAATTAATCAAACATGTGTTAAGCCAGCGTATAAGCCACTGTATAACTTTTTTCCATAGTAGAAATTTCTCGAGAAGGAATTTCTTATGAGTACATCACAATTTAACCTTAGGCTAATTTTATATTAAGCTTATACAAAATAATGTCTTTAAGAATGTGTCGATTAACACTTTTCAACCGACTGCGAAAGAAGGAGGGTTGTGTTTTTCGAGTGTATGTAAATTCCTTTGGCACTCCCCGGAGCCTAAACGGCTTGTCGTACTTTTATGTGAGTCTTAGCCGTGCGAGTGACACTGGGTACAAAAAATTATAAAAAAAATAAGGATGATACACAGGTTAAAAGATTTAACAAGTGGTTTTTTAAGTAACTTCTAACCACTTGTTCTTATTGTTCTATTAAGGAGAAGAAGCTTCGTTTTCGTGAACTTTAATCGCAGCATAATCAATTTTCTTGATAATATAAATAACTCGCATCGCATTTATATATATAAATAGCCTATTTTAAATGAAAGCTTGACATAACTTGAAGCGTTTTTAGTCTAATTGGATTCACAATTAAATGACTCAAATGATTTAAACATTTTTAGTCTCAGTGTCTTCTCTTACCTACTATATATTTGAAGATGTATTATTATATGCGCAAAACAACAGGTCATTTTTCAAAAAACTTTAAAGCTTGACAAACATATAAAAACTCTGAACGGATTGTCCAACGCCACCCCGGACTGGACCCTCCATAAACACAAGGGTACGAGACTCTTATTTTATTTATCATCCCCGCAACAAGGGTGGTTATCAATTATTACCATCGGGGAATGACCCCGGGTAATAAACGTCCAGGGTACAATATGGCGACGTGTTTTATACGACAGCCTGTATATGAAAATTTGCGGCTGTCTCTGAAAACAGTATTCTGGATAAAGCAGACTCATGAATTCAAATCACATCATATTAACCCGTGTTTAAAAGGGGCTGCTTAATGAAGTATTTATTTTGTTTTTATCTTCTACCAAAGACCTGTTTTTTCCTAGACACAACATTATTCCTTGCATATTGACCACAATTTAGCAAGTCACACTGACTAAACTAAAAGTTCTTAAAATTTATGTATACAAAAAAGAGAAGATAATTTTCGAACTGTTATGTTAAGTTAGTTTAGTAAGTTTGTCCTGACAGAATCGGGGTCATTATCTGCTTTTCTTTTGTTGCACTTTTGCCAGATCCTCACGCTGTAAGCAGTTCTAATATACGCTTATAATATTTAACCATCTAAGCTTTCTCCATTGCCTATCTTTCTGCACGCGTCTAAAGGACATAATGTATCTTCTATAAGCAAAATGAAGTAAATAATGTGTTGTGACTTTAATAGTATTAGAAAATTAATTTAAAAATTAAATGTGGATACCG
The DNA here is from genome assembly GCA_947049295.1 of Ligdia adustata. NCBI lineage: Eukaryota > Metazoa > Arthropoda > Insecta > Lepidoptera > Geometridae > Ligdia > Ligdia adustata. The sequence continues at coordinate 12,392,508 of OX346231.1, forward strand.
CAATGTAGAAGCAAAACACATTGGTAAGTCACAATATAACTTGTGCAGTACACATATTTTTTTATAAAACTTAATGAAAAGTATAGGTAATGTATAAAGAATTTTTCGAACGAATATAATATTCGAAATAAGTTACAACTACTCACAGGCATGTCAGAAGCTTTTGGGTGGCCTAGATATAAAGATAACAGGGTGAACCACATCGTTTACACCTTAGCAAATTTTTTTATTCGAGACAGTTAAGCATTTGACTACGAGTACCAGCTCACACGACCACGAAAATCAGCAACACTGTGGCCTTAGATGAAGCATGCTTAGTCTCGAATGCAACGGTTCTCAAGGAAGGCTGTCGGAACACACCGTTACTGCTCAGCGATAAATTTTTCATCTTCAGCTAGCTACGCGACCGTAAAAAAACGTCCTGTCAGCATGCTATGGTTTTCTTACACTGATGTTTGCCATCACCGGTAGCTCAGGCTCTTACATAATGTATGAAGAAGATTAGTTGAATGAATGAATATAGTTTTACTGCACACCAAACAAAAATAAGAGATACAGCAAGACAAATCTGTGCAATGTAAGTACATTGGGCAGCCTTGTCGCTTAAGCAATTTCTTCCAGGAAATCTTTTGATGGAGAGATCTAATATTATGACAAACAATAAAATACAATACAATACAATAATTCTTCATTGTCACAAAACAAAACACAACACAAAAAGAATACAACAAACAAATAACATGGCACAAAAGGCGTTTTTATCGCTAAAAAGCGATCTCTTCCTGACAACCTTTATAGGAATGGAACATAATAATAAAATTTAGCGTAGACGGATATGAGAAATTTAAATAAAAAAATAGTAATGAATACAACATACAAGAGTACATATAATAATATCATGCGTAAAAATAACAACTAGCTACTTATATATATATAAGTATACTCAATTAAGGAATAACAGGACACTAATAAAAATATATTGACAAACTAAAAATTAGTGAACAATACTTGAAAGATGATATTTCTTAACCTGAGCTTTAAATGAATCAATGCTTTGCGCACGCCTGATAGCCAATGGAAGAGCATTCCAGAGGCAAACAGCACGCATGGAATAGGAGGAGCCATAAAAGGTATTATTGTGTTGTGGAATTTGAAGACGAAGATTAGAGGACGACATAAGGTTACAAGAATGGAATTCGTGCACGTAAGTGAAACGAAATTTCAGGTAAGAAGGAGAACAAGGATTAAACAAAATATTGTAAAGAAGAGCTAAAATGTGAGTATCCAGTCGAATGGGTAACCACTTGAGCTTGTTACGAAACTGGGAGACATGGTCATATTTACGAAGACCGAAAATAAACCTTATACAAATAAACCTTTTATATTCTGGAGGCGCTCAAGTTTATTTAGTTGATCCTGGTTTAAATCAAGATAACGTGCATCAGCATAATCAAGAATAGGAAGAAGAAGGGACTGTGCAAGCGCAACCTTGGTAGCAATAGGTAGCAAAACAATTGGATTAGTTGGTTGATTACATTCATCCCTTTATTTATTAAACGCCTGTTCATTCCTAAAGATCAAAAGTAATTGAACCAGTTTCCAAATGAACCGCCTAGCACTTAGGGTATTGTAGCCAGATCCTCTCCAGCCCAAGTTAGGAGTCCTGAGTTCTGTGTAATCGAAGTTTTGAAGTTGGCAAAGTGATCGCAGCTGCGAATTCGGCTGTTAGTGGCTAATCTTTGTAAGCCTTATTGTAGGCTTGTGTGGGGCAGAAGTGGTGGCTGAGCTCCAAATAGAGCTAAATATATTATGACTTTTAGCTATTTTTAGCTATAACTACAGTCAGAACAAATTGTGTATGTATCTTTTACGACTGCGTACATCGCCTTCAACTGTATTATCATATACTAGTAGGCGAGATAGTAACCAAACCGGTATTATTCTAGTTTTTTTTTCAATCTAACTACCGGGCAATTGACTTCATTAGGCACCAAAATCAAAATTACTACAACAAAAAAAAATATGGCAGAAAGACTACGTAAAGACCATCCTAGTTGATTTAATAATCTTGCGCTACTCGACGATGTAGATATACGTTTAATTAATTCGTATTTAATATAAAAGGCCTAAAGAATTGTAGCAAACTACGAGAACAAATTAGAGAAAATTTGTGTATCATCTGTGAAAGATTCTCTTATTCAGCAAAAAAAAAATTTAAATTCGGTTCAGGCATTGACGAAATGCGTCCAATGAACTAATCAAAGAAGTAGTGTCATGAGAAAGTAAAATTTCTTATGACACTACCGATAGTGCCAAGCAGTAGTCTTTAAAGTAATAAATGATAATAACAACAAGAAAAAAATATAAAAAAAACATAACGACAAAAAAACAAAGAACTAAACATTTCCAATGTACCCAACTGTTTTCAAAAATGTTTGCTTTAATGAATACTGTAACAAATGAAATCAGCCGATAAGTTGAATAGTTTAACCCTCAACTAACAACGGGACAACATTACACTTGTATCCGGGACACGCGCGAGTCCAGGGTAATCCCGCGCGGACAGGTTAATCCGGGACATCGGGCCTGCCACAGTTAAATGTTAACTATTTCTGTTGACCTTTGCTGGCGTGTTATTAAAATAACTGTACAACTTTAGCACTTTGTTAATTATAAATATTAAAATTTAAGTACTTTTTGTCTCTCAAAAAAATTTTCATTTTTTTTTTATTTATTAGTCTGACAAAAACGATAAACGGCTGCAACAATAATTTTTTTGCTTAATTAATGGTTCTATTTTATTTTTATAAAAATCAGTCGAAAGTTTTGATTTTTATATCGAAACTAGCTGACCCGGCGAACTTTGTACCGCTTGATTGACCATAGACATTAATATTTATACGATACTAACGCCACTCTATTGTTTTGCCTTCCCCTCTCCACTAACACTTCAACTTTATGGTATGGTATTAAAGTTCAAATTGACTTTTAAGTATTATTACGAATCGATTGTATAGAAGTATGTATCGAAAAGTGTTGTTTTTAGATCTAGGCTGAACGGATTTGGATGAAATTTGGCACTTATATCCTGGATTAACACTTAGGATACTTTTTATCCCGAAAAAATTAAATATTCCCATGGGATAATCAAATATCTACCACGGGGCGCAGCTGTATTGTAAAAAAAAATATGCTTTTTTTATTTGCGGACACCATCAAAAAGATCCATTTTTCGTTAGTAACTTACCTCTGTTTTTTTTCTCAGCCTATTGTAACCCATTGCTAGGCAAAGGTCTCCCCCATTACTTAACTAATAAAACCTACAATAAAATAGTATTAAGGTTAGTAGTTATAAAATTAACAGTATTTTATTAACGAGTCATGTATTTCACAAAATGCTAAGGTTACAAATTTAAATGTAAATAATACCGAGCTTAACTAAGCGCTACATTTAAGTTCAATATTATATCAGTCTTGACTTGACACCTTTTTATGTGAAAAATATATGCTTATTTTTTTAATACATTTTATAAAACATGATATTTCCAATTTGTTCAACCGCAGCGCACCGTCAAAATGCTAAACTGCATTTGAAACTTTCCCCGTTCTAAATTACATTCGCACAAATCTCATATTCACAAGGGGTTCAGCCGAGTTGACACTCTGTCCGCGACAGTACCGCTTGCAGTGCTTAACGAGCTTTTGTACCCAGCTGTACCCCGCGCCGACTAGCGAGGGACGATTACTACTGGCGACGCGACTGAATGACAAACTGCGACACGACTGAATGACAAACTGCGACACGACTGAATGACAAACTGCGACATGACTTCATGACAAACCGCGACACGACTACATGACAAACTGCGACACGACTAAATGACAAACTGCGAAACGACTGAATGACAAACTGCGACATGACTTCATGACAAACTGCGACACCACTACATGACAAACTGCGACACGACTAAATGACAAACTGCGAAACGACTGAATGACAAACTGCGACATGACTTCTAGACGCAGACGCTGTAAGACGCTATGATACGTGTGCTAATTGTCATTAGTATAAAGGTAAAAAAAATTAAACGAATTTAGTTCGATAGGTTGTACATAAAGACATTTCTTAGCAATTTTTATTTTCTATCCCTACAACTTGACCATTTTCGATACAATTTATATAGGCCACTATGAAATGATACAGACTACATTTAATAGAATTGGTCCAAGCGTCCCTAGATAATGAGGAACATCCAACAAATCGAGAAACTCCTCAGTAAAAGTCTTTTAAAAATAAGTTTAAAAATTACTCAGCATATTATAAAATCTATAATATGATTTACATTTTGTCTCATTGATTCAAGGGTAGCTAAATCGTGTCGTCGACTCTAAATGTCTCGGTATCCGGGTACGTAGTGGTTGTACTTTTGACAGTTCCCGTGCGACTATGCAGTTTAGAATTCTACTGTTGCTTGTTTTGGAGATTTGATTTGAGTTTATTCAATTTTAGTCTAGATTCTAGCTAGCTTTGAATTGAGGGTGCTTCACAGGCTGACAAATAACTAATGCGTAATATTATATATACAGCTATATATTTTATTTTTAAATTACTCTGCTATAAGTATTTTTTTGTGTAGATACTCATTTGGTTTTTGTACTAAAGACGGTTTTAAAAAAATATGTTTGACAAATGTAAAAATTTTTGAATAGTTTTTCAAACCTTCATTAAATATAAACTAAGCTACAAAATGACACAAGTTACGAAAAAATTTTAACACCAAACTGAAAGAAACGCATTGTTATAAATAACGTGGAAATTATAACAAAAATTGGCCATCAAGAGAACAAAGCCGGGCGCCCGCCCAACCATCCATCTGCCCACAGCATTTAACCAGGCAAGCTAACGAGCTGCTAACCGGGGAGATTCGCTGCTGCTAACCGCTGCACCGCTGCTAACTGCCAGCATGTACTGCTAACTGCTGGCATCTACTGCTAACTGCCAGCATGGGGTGCTGCTAAACCGCGCGTTAAACGACGCCGTTAAACCGCTCGTGATAATGATGATCGCTCTCGAGCGGAAGATGACTTTACTGGGAAGAGCTCTAATATATTTAAAAGTTTGAGCAGTTTTAAGGGTTCAGTACTGTTTGGGACTTGGGACTAAGATAGATAGGGCTTTTAAAATGAATCATGTAATGGTTTTGAAACAACTCCCTAAAAGATGGCAGTTGGAAAATAGTCTTCATCCCACTCCGAATCGACCCCGCGAGATAATTTGTTTTTATTTCTAGATTTTATTTTGTGCTGAGTGAAGTGATCTCACACCTAAGTTAAAATTGAAAAAAAAAAACTGTTTTTCTATCCTACATTTGGTCACGCTATAGTGTAAATTTTTGTTACCTTTGTTTATGTTATGATTTCACTAGTTAAAAAAATATATGGCGGCTTACCAAGCGAAAATCAATTTAATTAAATTAAACTAACGCCTAACAGTTATATATCTCTAAACCTTTCTTGAACTTTCCCAAACAATTCAAAACCAAAATCAGCTAAATCAGTCTGGCCGTTCTGGAGTCTTAGTGAGACAAACGAACAGCAATTGATTTTATATATTAGAAAAAAACATAGATGATTTAAAATTTGACCGAAAAACCTAAAAAACTTAACAACAAAAATAATAACAACCCCGAGCCCATTTAGAAATAGACACATTAACAAAATCCCAAATCCAAACTCACAAAAATGGTTTACGCGACACTTGAACTAAATAGTGTTCGTCCCATCGTCCCGGATTAACCTGTCTTTGTCGGATTATCCGGGATTACCGTCCCGGGAACAAGTGTCCCGTTTATTGGTTAACTGTCAAACATACTGTAATCAGCTAGTACAATTAGTTTCACTACAGGTTAAGTGGTAAATTAAAGTGGGATTAAGTTCACACTCCACTTTCTACGTTTTACGTTTTCGTGCCACATATATTTTATTTTCATTTGCTTTTTGGTTTTTCGTGACAGTTATACAATTATTACACCTGTACAAACAATATTTAGTAGGAGTCATTCGTCAACTCATCCTAAATACCTACGGCCCATTTGGGACGACTTGCAGAAAATTAAAATATATAATATTTCCATTAAGCAACTCGTCCTACGTTTTATGCGTGTGGAATTTTGAAATTTGTAGACGTTTGGTATAGTATAGTTAGTAAGGCAAGTTATTTATTTTTCAAGAATAGTTGGAGTAAAGAGATTCTTCTACACGGTGTAAGGTTTACACCTTATGTCATAAACATTCTGGTTGGTTTTTGAATGGTGATTCCAGAATTTGAGTAAAAATCTGTTTCACTGAATTTCTCGATGAACATAGTTTTATGAAAATGCTGATTTTTTTCGTTGACTCTGTATTGGACCCATAGTGAAATTAAGTTGTTCGATGTAGTGATTACATGACTTTCTTTTCAGTTAAGCACACACCAGGGAAAAACCTAGTATGATAATAAAGTTTTAATATTTTGCAGCTACAAAAATAGCGTGACCAAAAAAGATCACGCCGCAAAACATAATGCGAAAGTAGACCTAATTAAATAGCTACGTATTAAAGCTATTTGTTCATACAACAAACGACTGCGTTGTTTGAGATTCTGTCTCATTAAACATTATTTTGTTTGTTTGCTCGCAAATATTTGCTGGCAAAGTTAATGAGCAGAGCTTTTACTTGGCATTGTAAATATATGTATAACTAAAGCTATATATTCTATTTTTTATAGGGCAAGTGCTTTTATTAATATTAACAAAATGACTCACTACGACAACAAAAAATTATAGCAGAAAGATTACCTATAGACCATTTAAGATCTACAGGTTATCCAAATGCTCCAACCCACCACCAGAGAGCAGCGTGCCCAGAATGCTTGCCGAATTACCACACTGAATGGCAATGCTTATACGTTGGGCCAGATAAAAATCGGCATTCTAGTCACGCGTCGAATCGATCAAACGCTGCGATAAGTTTTGGAAAATAAGATGAGCTCCCGGTCCCCACGGCGCTAAAGTCTCGACTCCAAATGGCTATATAATGACTCTCTATATATTCTCTATGTATAGGATTTTGGTGCCTTATGACTAACTCTATGTCAAAACAATCGTTATGAAGCAATGCAATTGCAATTCTGAAACGATTTATATACTTAACAGACTCGTACTCTGGGATACAAAGTTTAAAGGACTGTCAAACATGATTTTAAGAAGAGGTTTCCAAAAAAATATACTTTCACTCAGATGATTTAATTCCAAGGTGAACAAATCACAACCATTTTGTCTCCACGAATCACCTGGATAATATCATCCAGCTGCAAAAAGTCCCGAGGACACTTTAATTTCCACTTTATTCACCTGGGTGACATGACTTGGCTTTACAAAATGAAATATATAGTTGATTTATATTTTAGGCATGAATCAAAATTACAATAAATGAAAAAGAAATATCTGAATCTACTTATAGAGGTAAATCTCTTGTGAAATTTGCATTGTCTACATTTTACACTTAATTTCACCTGAGCCCCAGGCCTCAGAGTTAGCTACGTTAATTAATTTAATTAAATCCACTAGCTCATACCCGTGGTCAAGGCGGTCCGTAAATATTAGTGTTTATGCCAAGTGTTTCGCATAATCTGCGTAATTGGGCCTCCACTTATAACTGGGTCACTCTACGATACAGATTAGTAATGTTTACATTGGAAGTGTTGGTGGGTTACGTGTTAAATACTTTCCTTTATGTACTACTTTCCTTGAAAACCAGAATTTATAATTCTCGGTAATAGAATAAAATATTACGAAAATATAGATAAATAAAATTTTCTAAGTGTAGATTACATACTCGTATAAAAAATAATAATCAAGCACACGAAATTAGAGTAGATTTCTTTTTTCCAAATTTTTCAAAGGAAATATTAAATAATACGAATGAAAATAAAGAGATAAAAATAAAAGTAGATAATTTCAAATAATTATTTTTTAATAATTTTTTAAATTCATTATTAATTTTAATAATAAAAAAATCTATAAATATAATGTCGATTAGGGATTAATCAAAATCTATAAGGGATAAAAATTAACTTCAGTTAATTAATTAATTTTACATCTCTCTAATTCGGTAAATAGGTTCTTATTACCCCCAAATGGGGCTTGTAGGTGACCAATTAGCGCTCTAGGGTAATAATGTAGCCAGAAAAGCCCTAGGGCGGTAAGTAATTTTAAAAAAACTTCACTCTTTCAAAAAGTTATCGTACATCTAACCATCATACTGGCAATAGACATCATGCATTCAGCCCAATGACAAAAGAGGTCGCTTCGCTATTCAGCCTTGTCTTCGTATGAATATAATAGTCTTAAATTTTAAATATCGAACGGCGAAGCCCAATTTCGTTCTTGCAAAAAATAATTAATAAAAGGTCAAAAAAGGCGGGAATATAAAACTTTTACTTCAAATATTGTTTGTTTTTGGGATTTTTTTATAATTATATGCTAATTAGGAAAAAAACATGAGTTCTGCAAGTGATAAAGATATAAGCTGCACTCCCGATACAATGAAAATAGAAGCTGAAGCAGCAATTAAAATGTTTTATTATTGTAATGCCGGTTTTTTTCTACTTACCTCACAATCGAGATGTAAAGCAGAGTAGTTAGCTCGGGTGTAAGCATCAATTGCACCCTCGAACTAAATATCTCGGGCTGCAAGTGATGCCTTACAGCCCTTGGCTACTAATCTACTATTACTGAATATCTAACTCAATAGTAAAATGGTACAAAAAACCATATTATTTAAGACACGAACGGCTCATTTTATCCCTGATGAAGTTCATCGAATGTGAACGAAACTATAGTTGGACCTTTACAACAGTCAGGTACGCGTGAAAACCCGTCTCCTTAAACAATACTTATTAGCTTTAGACTAGAAATAAAGACATTTAGACTTGAAATACTATTGAAGGAAATCTATAAAAAGGGTTATACTTTAATCAACAAAATGATTTTGAATGAAGGTAACTAACGCCCTATCTCTCCATCCAGGCATATAATATCTGTGTATCTAGGCTACGGTCGGTTCGAAACAGATGTCTGTCTGCTGTCGCATTAAACTACGGGACCGACGGAGAGGAGTAGTGTTTTTAACGTAAATGCCCGAAGCAAAGTGATACTATAAATATTTTGGTTGAAAAGTAATATTTTTAAAGATTTTTCATAGTGCGAACTTTAAAGGTTGTGGAATTCACTGTCAAGTACTCTATTTCCCGGTAGATATAATTTTGGTCTTTTCAAATCGCGAGTGAATCGGTTTTTTCTAGGCAAGTATGCCACATCATAGGCCGCATCGTCGCTTTACATCAGGCGAGTTGCGGTTAAGCGCAAGCAATTAAAAAAAAAATTAATAAGGTTAGATATAAATTTGTCCCAAAAAATTGATTTCTGTGGCATCATAGCCACAAAATGAATAGATTTAGATCTAACAAACAAGGTGGCAGGTTTATGACACTTATGTTTGATGAAAATAGATTCTAATTGGCCGCCGATACATTATTTTAAATGAATGTGTTGGGGGTTTCTTAAATTTTCTATTTTAGTTTTTAATTAGGTTTCATTATTAATATTAGGACAAAATTATTTTTAATGAGATGGCGTTTCAATGAAATGTGCAAAATAAAAAACAAATATATTAATAAATAAGTCAGGCTATACTTTGCGGACATCAAACAAACAAATTGAGTCAAAGCGGGAAAACACTAGATATTCTTTATATACCATCTTATTAAAATCGTTAATACCTTTCCAGTTGAAATCTACTGGTTACTGGAAGCTGTGAATTCTAATCAAGGCTTATGGCCAGTGCCAGAATCAAAGACGCATAAACAAAATTAATTATGCGACTGCAAAATTAACGAATCGCTGCTAAATTAACGAAACAGCTGCGCGAACGGCAGCCGGATCGCGTTGGTAATGTTTTCTGCAGCGAGTCATTGCTTCATTAATATGGGGAAAGTTTTGCGGATTTGCTGCCGATTTCAATTTATGTTTCATATATAAGTATGATATGGATATATATGAAGTGATTATTGAAAAAAATATATTTGCATTGCCATTGTTTGTGTTTATAAAACTTATTAATATATTAATAATAAACAGGAAAACATATTTTTGTTTTTAATTTTAAAGTATTTTGTAATAGGTGATTTTGTAATAGTCCATACTTATATAATAACGAGTATGTTTGTATATGTAACAAATAAATTCAAAAACTGATTTTAATATCTTTACTTTATTTTTACCGATGTGACGGACTGATTTTAAAAATTATTTCGCCGTTAGAAGTAGAGCTACATTATCACTGAGTAATGTGCAGTAAGTAGGTAATAAAGACTTTTGATATCCAAATAAAAACAATAAAACATAAATAAATATATAATACTTTATAATTTTTTTTTAATCATCGCCTTAAAATTAAACAATATCATTTTAAACGTTTCTAAACTTGCTTGAAATCGTGAGCTGTATTCTCCAAATATATAAGTTTGTAAGTAAGAAAACTTCTCCCAAAAATGTTTATAACGAACTCGGAGGCGGCTTCGTCTCTCCATTCCCCAGGTCACAAGACGGAGTATACTTCCGTTGATATTAATGGCGGTGCAGTGGAAGGACAGAATAAGGAAGCACCAAGTTTTCAACTTTCAAAATTATAGCCTCGGCTTAAAATGTCGCCGCTCGAAAATTTCGTACATTTTATTCTTGCTAAATTTCGTGGAGAAAATATTTAATATCGTGAAGATTGTACAAGTCAAAATATATATTTAAACGAAAAAGCAATAAGATTAGAAGAATTTTTTAATTCTTATTTGTTCTATTATGTGGGAAAACTTGCTTGTCGAAGAATGTCTCTGCTAGAAATCTGTGTCTGAAGCTTTCTAAGATAAGTGGAGTAAGCAACTCGGCATTGGACCAGGTGCTAAACTCTTACACGGGAGATGGACATATGTTTATATGGTCCTTACATATGAAATTGGCGTTTTGTCGTACTGGCCACTTTGATCTCAAATATTTCTTCTTTGGTTAGGGATTCCAATTTCAAATTTATACAGCTATTTATTCATACATTTGTATTTCGAAAACCTTGTAATGAATTACATTTGTTTTGTTCTCGTTTGGTTTTTTCTTTGCGTCACGCAGTTTACAAAATGGAAAACTTGAAATATCGCGTTATTTACGAGTATGAGTTCCACTGTGGTACCAGTGCTGCAGAAACGGCTCAAAGGATTAATGATATGTATGGCGGCGGTGTTGTAAAAGAAAACACAGTGCGTTTTTGGTTCCAACGTTATCGTTCTGGAAATTTCGACCTGCAGAACAAGCCCCGTGGACGGCCGGAGACTAAATTTGCTAATGAAGAATTGAAAGCTATTATGGAGGCAAATCCATCGCAAACCACGTCCAAGCTAGCTGCAGGCTGCGGTGTTAGTGATAAAACTGTTTTAATCCACTTGTAAACTGCGTGACGCAAAGAAAAAACCAAACGAGGACAAAACAAATAAATTACGGTTTTCGAAATACAAATGTATGAATCTCTAACCAAAGAAGAGATATTTGAGATCAAAGTGGCCAGTACGACAAAACGCTAATTTCATATGTAAGGACCTAATATTAATCTATTATTATGCCAGGCCCACTATATGTTACTTGTGGGTTACATTGTAGCTAATACTTTATATTAGCAAATATTTTTACCTAAAAAAATCTTCCTAACAAAGAGTAAACGTTACAACAAAAATATTAATGAAAAATTCTACTCACCAATAATTATGACGATGAATTTCTCACAATAGTTTACGCAATCAAAAAGAAATTTTCGGTAATAGGACCAAAGTGGATGCTACTGGGGACAAGAGAGCTAGCTCATTCCTTACTCCAAGGATTTCCGTCGCAATTCAACGCTGGAATGCTGCCAGCATTCTTGGGACTTTGCCACACGAACATCCATTTTTTTCAGGTTTTTAATTTTTTATTAACAAAATGTTCTGCATTAATTTTTAATAAATGTTAGCTATCTAATTTAAAATTCTAATCTTAAGATATTTTTCATTAAATTGACGTAAAGAAAACTAACGTGTGTTTAATTAATTTTGTTTTTTTAAACTTATAGCTGAACCTTTCCAACGAACAAGCCGAGTGTGAAATCCCTCAACAAAAAACAAAGTGTACTAAAAGTCACCTGGTAAATCCCAACAAAAACTAACAACAGCGTGTCCCGCTAACAATCCGGGACAGGTCCCCGGCGTCCCGGGTAAGCCGGCCGCCATGCGCCACTCTCCCGGATATCATTTGTGAGATTGCGTGGAGGAAGCGTTAATTTTTGTAATCGTCCCGGGAGTACCGGTGGAAGTTCCCGCCAATTTAGCGCTAGTTGCTTTGATTGGACGCAGATTGTTCTGTGGTTGTTGCGATTTTGTTTAGATAGTCGATTAATATACAATGCAATAATTGCTTTACTATTTTCTGAATTGGATGTATTCTGAAAGTAGGAAAGGTTATTGAGGCGGGCTACGCGTCAGGCAATAAAAATAATCCTTACAAAATGTTTTCTTGTTATTTCTATATTCACTGGACGAGGCATTGCTGTCTCGCACACAACATTAAATATGAAAAAATAGGCAAAAAAATATTGTCATTATAAAACAAGTGGATAGTAGCAAGTTCAAAAAAAACGCTATCGGTAAATAGTTAAACCTGCGTATCATCCTTATTTTTTTTAAATCTGATGTACCCAGTGTCTCTCTCACGACTAAGACGAATCCACTTACATAAAAATACAACAAGTTTAGGCTCTAGGGCGTGCCAAAGAAATATACATACTTACATACACTCGAAAAACAAAACCCTCTCTCTTTCGCAGTCGGGTAAAAAGTGTCTATATTATTGTAGTCACGAGATCAACACTTCAGAGCAAAATAGAACGGAACAAAATAAACTAATATGGTGTTATATAATATTATAAAAAAGAGAGGGGACTATTTTAGAACTGTCAAATTAGGTTAGTTTAGTAAGTTTGGCTTGACAGTATCGGGGTGATTAGATTTTTAGTACTAAGTAGCTGTAAGAAATTATTGTAAACTCGCATGAATCATACATACATAATGAGTTAACGATACTTAATATATAATATATATAATAATAATAATCGTCAAAATAAAATAAAATCACATATAAATGCTCGTCAGCATTTCTCATTTAAAAAACCTCCCACTCGCAAAAACCCTTCACATAATTTATTACACAACACATAGAGCCTAACTTGAAAAAGAACCCAATTCAAAAAAAAAGCGTGCTTGCGACTAGTCGTATGTATGCAATAGCTTTACCGCGGCAGTCCCCGAGTACCACGCGTATTTTTTTTATCAGCAAAGGTTTGCTCAGTTGCTGAAACTAAGCAAACAACAAATTTCAACCTCAATCCTCACAATCCAGAGGGCGCTAGCGTACCTCTAACTAACCTCCATTAATCAAAACGAGACGTCACATAAGTTAGTAACTACTAATAACTTACTATATTCATAAGCAGATTCCAGCCCTGTCGCACTTGTCATTCATACTGACAAGATGAATAGATATCACTGGAGGGAACATCCTCCTTCCCCCCACGGTAGTGGTGTGGAAGAGAGGAGGATACAGTGGTACAGGGCTTCTAGCGTCGTGACATGACAACTATGTGATACGAGGTTATAGAGGAAAAACATGTTTGATGATTGTAAGAGGTGTTTGTTAGTAATGCTTAAACGGTAAAGGAAAACATATTGAGGAAACCTGCTTGTTGGAGAAGTTAATTAACTGTCAAATATAAGTGAAGTCCCCAACCCGCAATTTGGCCAGCGTGGTGGTCTATGGCCTACACTCCCTTTATGGGGAGAGCTGTGCTCAGCAGTGGGACGATATGGGTTGAGAGGTACGCAGAGTTGAATCGGGGAACTATTGAAGCGAAACCAAATTTGCTTGCTCTTGATTTCACCTCTTTCATGCCTAACTGTAGCCGATATAGCCTGTTTATAAACGGACGTTTAAATTATTTTTCCAATATTTATACTTTTTTTTTATATTTTTCTTTGTATTACATTCACAGGCAGCGACCGAAAGATTTAAAGCGAATCACGCATTTATCTCATAAAACAACAAAAAGACTAAACGAAAAATCCAACAAAAGCCACCATTTACGCTCCGTAAGCGTCATAACTCGAAATAATAACAAATCAAAAATGGTACAGGCATCAGGAACGCAATAAATTCCCGTATCGGAGATTGAATATGAAATCTGCATAAAATTTCATTGAAAACGATACCATTTACGAACAAAATTCTTCTTTATTTATGAGTCTATAGAGTTGTTTTTGCTTTAGTTGCAGTTGGGAAGAGTTTAAGGTGGTTTTCAGTGGGCGGTGTATTGATTCTGAGCGTTTTTTGGTCGACATTTTGTAGAGAGGAAATTTGCCTGGATTTGGTTAACACTCGTACTTATACTGTTAAATTGAGATTCATTATGTGGAAAAAAAAAGAATTAAGCTAAAATCGATTTGGTATTGACCATCATATTTCTGATCTTATCCCACTACGTGTGGTCGGCACAGTACGATTCATATTAGAGGCTAGCCCATGCCCAGGACTTAACCGGCGTGGTATTTATTATTCCTTCTTTAATTTACCGGGATCAGCAGTATCATATTTGCTAACGACCACCTAGGGGTATAAGCTACAACCATACAAAATTTCCTTTAAATCAGCCCAGCTGTTTCGGAGATTAGCCTCTACTAACAGACTGTGGTTAGAAATGAAAAAAAACCCAACTGCTAAATCGTTAAGCCTGTGTATCATCTTTAATTTCTTTTTATTTCGATGTACCCAGTGTTACTCTCACGACTAAGACGAATCTATTGACATCACTCACATAAAAATACGACAAGCCGTTTAGACACTAGGGCGTGACAAAGAAATATACATACATATATATACTCGAAAAACAAAAACTTACTTCTTTCGCAGTCGGGTAAAAATTTTAAAAAATCTCACTTCTTTCATCGCCTGACTCGGATTTTTAGTATTTTTTTATTGTACAGAAATTTATGTATTTATAATGGAATGCGGAACACATTTTTTCACACAATGTCCAACTGGACGAATTAACAAATTTCTCAGACATAATTAAAATTCTGATAAAAAAGTTTTTCGACGATATTGTCGAGGTGTGTTCCGATAGTCTACCTTGAGAGCCAGTGTACTCCAGACCAGGCAGGGCCACATTCATGCGACCTGGTAAACAAATAACTAACAACTGTCTTTGAAAAAAATATTAATTTATCACTATCACACAACCCTATGCTATAATAAAACATCGAAATGAAAAAAAAAACTTAAAAAAAAAACAATTTTCACATTCCGAAAAACGCTTTTCTTTAGCAAACAACCTACGAGTCACAAATACACTAAATTAAAAAAAAATATTTCGATCACGAAACCAATTTTTGTATGAAGGACACATTTTTTTTTAATTTTATGTAAATATTTTCTAAAATAGGTTTACCTTGGTTGGTACACTTAACTTTTGTCACATTGTATTTGTACATGGACTGGTCGGTTGGCGCAGTTGATAGCAAAGTAAAGTAAAGAAATATTTATTGACCTTTAAATAACGTTCGTTACAGGCAAGTCTTATTACATTTGAATGAATAATTACTTAAAAAATTTAACTTACAAATCTCATTTATATACGATTACTTAATATTAGTTGTTAGTTTGATAGTTCTCATGACAAATATTTACATTATATTTATTATTATAATTGCTTTGTTTAGTTATTATTAATATTTTATAATGGTTGTTTGTTACACAAGAACGATGATTCTCCAAGCTGCATGCACATATTATATTCGCTGAGTTTATAAAAAGGATTGCTTTCAAAAAAATACTTCAATTTTTGTTTGAATGTAATAAAATTGAGATCCATTACACTATTAGGTAATTTATTGTACATCAGTATTTTGGTATAAAGCCCCTGCTTCTTACATTTAGCTAATCTATTTATTGGTAGGATTGGTAGGATAGCAACCCTGCCTTCTGTGCCGTTGCTCCCGGGTTCGATCCCCGGACAGGTCCAACATTTGTGTGTATGAACATGTCTGTTTGACCTGTGTCTGGGTGTTTAGTATGTATTTGTTGATATAAGTAAGTATCAGTCATCAGGTTACCATAGCACAGGCTTTACCTAGTTTGTGACCTGAACACCTTTGTGTGGATGTTGTCCCATATTATATATAATACTACAGTAGGAGCATGCAGTCTGTATATCACATCCTGGTGACCAACAAACACACATAATACCAAGTCCCATTCATACGGAACGCATTCAAACCATCTACTCCATAGCTAATCTTCGACATATATCGACTCATACCATTCGATATACATGGTGTTCTGTCATGATATTAATTTAATACTAACTGCACCCTGCGGTTTTACCCGCTCCGTAGATATTTGAACATAGGCTTATATTATATTCCCTGTCGGCTCAGTACACCCCCTAACCGAAAACCCCGTATAAATGGTATAGTTGATTTTGATATTCGTAATTTCAAAATAATAAGCTTAAATAATATTATAAATGTGAAAGTAACTCTGTCTGTCTCGCTTTCACGACAAAACCGCTGAACCAATTTGGATGAAATTTGAAAGGACATACAATACTTTTTGACCGACTTCAAAAGAAGCAGTTCCTTTTTGCATTATCTCGATAGTAAATGGGTAACTACGCGAGTGAAGCCGTGGAGCACAGCTAATATTACATAAAATCCTTATGACAATGAGACACTCTGTATAAGCTAAGAACAAAATAAAAATCGGCCAAGTGCGAGTCGAGTTACATCAGAGGTTTCCGTACTATTATCTCCGAGTACACAATTCTAGTTCAAGTTTTATAATTATATACTTTATTCGGTTTTTAGTATTTGTTGTTATAGCGGCAACAGACAGACAGACAGACAGCCGACGAACAGTGAAGTCTTAGTAATATAGTCCCATAGTAAAGCTTTTTAGCGATAAGGCCGCTACTTTATTTTTTTGGACAACATCCACACAAATGACTTCAGGTCTCAAACTAGGCAAAGCCTGATATACATACTTATATATACATAAATACATACTTATATATAATAAACACCCAGACACAAGTCAAGCAGACATGTTCATGCACACAAATGTTTAACCTGTCCGGGGATCGAACTCGGGACCAGCGGCGCAGAAGGCAGTGTTGCTACCAACTGCGCCGACCGGCCAGTCTTAATGGCACTACATTTTGTAAGAATTTTTATCTTGTATTTAACTTTTTTGTGTTTCTGCAATAAATAATTGATCTATCTATCAAACTATTCCGTTTTTAACCTCCGGGTATGGAACCCTAAAAAGGAAATGAAACGAAAACAGAAAATGAAAAAAAGTTAATTTTTTATTTTTCGTAAAACAGAACCTCCTGTATAAATGTATCAAAGAGTCCATCTATTTAACGGTGGAGATCCTTATTTGGTATACCATATACAAGGGTATATGTAGGTCTAAATGTGGGTCTGTTTGTTTGTTTATTTTTATATTATATTCATTTAAATAGCTCGACCATTTCTAGACTAAGTTGATAATTCAAAAAATTTCACCGCAAAATTTTGTAAAAAATTAATGTTACTTTAAAATTGTTTAGATTGGATTATCATATTCATAGTCAAAATTCAATTATTTTAATAAAATATTACAGAAAATGACATAAAAATAATAATAATTAATTGAAGTATATTATTTTTTTGACATACCACAATACCACATTTGATATCGTAATCCCCCATATCGTAAGTAAAGTAAGTTGCATATCGTAATCCCCCCGCCCCCATAGGATTAAAAAAAATTCGCAAAAAAACATGTTGAAAATATTAAGAAAATCGTAAAAAAATTGCAACAAAATAAGAAGAATAATTAAAAAATACGCAAATAATTAAAAAAAAAAGTGTTGGAAAAATTAAAAAAAAACGCAAAAAAAAATTGTTGCAAAAATTATAAAGCTAATTAATGACTTTTTGAATTTCAGTTTGTTTCCATTACATTTTTTTCATCACGATGTTGATCAATGACCCCCTCTATCCTAACAGCACAGTTTCCCCTTCAGTCTAGTACCTTCAGATAACCCTGTATATCTAGTAATTATATAGGTAGGTAAATAAATAGCGGCCGCGAGATTAGCAGGCACAGGTTCGAATCCTGCCGGCAGAAATTTTATTGCAGGAAAGGCGTTCAGTACCTACAGCCGTATTTAGTACATATGAAAGAATCCTACTAATATTATAAACGCGACAGTTCGTAATAATGTATGTGTGTATGTTTGTTACTCATTCACGCCGAAACTGCTGAACCGATCTGGATAAAATTTGGTACGGAGATAGCTCAGACCGTGGACTAACACATAGGCTACTTTATATCCTGTATTAACGCGGGCAACACCAAAGGGCGCAGCTAGTGTTGAAACACAGGAAGAGTCAACGTCCACTAAACGCTATGTTTCGAATTTTATTGTGCGAACTGCCAGGTTGTGGAATTCGCTGTCGTGTTCTCTCAAACTATTTTTTTCTGTTTTTGTTTGTGTTTTATAGCTATAATCTTGGTTTTTTCAAGCCGCGATCGCATCTGTGTCTTCTAGGCAAGCGTGCCACATCCTACGCAAGACTATTAACAAAATTATACTGAAAATAACAGAAGCAATAAGGTAAGTGGATAAAATATATACACAAAAATATTTTTAGTTTTTTTTTAACGCTTCTTTTTTTTAAGTAATTTTACAGGCTTCATTTCAGCAGCTAATCATACAATTTTTCATTTGTTTCGATTTAAAAAACCAAAGCAGAGGCCAATTTTGATAAATTAAAATAAAACTATTTCGGAAGTACATAAAGTTAAGTTAATAATAATAAATCAAAAATACATATTTCCTAGTCGGTTCAGCCACAAAACTCTTATGTAAGGTGAAATAATCAAAACATCTGCGCTGGCAACCCTTTTATATATATAATTTTAGTACATATTTGTTTGTTTGTATATTTCAAAACTTCCGTTTTTATCACGAACTGTGGACCACCCGTGAGTACTAACTTAACGATAACCACAAACATTACTATTTGTTTATCATACTTTATCATTTTATTCAAAAAGCTGCATTAAATTTAAATATTGAAAAAAAAAACAATAAAAAAATGCTATTAAGCTTCTCGCTTGCACAATATTTTTTAACTTTGTAGATTTTTAACATATTTCCAAAATTGACCTATTGAACGAGCGAGCGAATCGTCTCTGTTCTGGTTCGCTCAATTTTTTTCCCATTCGGCTTTGAGTTTAATTTTGTGTTTTTGTATGTCTCTTAGAAATTTAGTTCTCACGAAAATCACACTTAACAAAATGTGATACGAGTACTCTACTACTCGTATCGAAAGGTATACAAAAATAGGTGGAAGTTTCCTACGGCGCCATCTACAGGCCGACTTTAATAATAATTGACATATTTTGAAACACTTATTTTTTTACCCGACTGCTAAAGAAGGAGGGTTATGTTTTTCGAGTGTATGTATGTATATTTGTTTGGCACACTCTAGTACCTAAAGTACCTAGTGAGTAGTGTCAATAGATTCGTCTTAGTCGTGAGAGTGACACTGGGTACATCAAAATAAAAAAAATAGAAATTAAGAATGATACACGGGTTTAACGATTTAGCTGTCGGGTTTTTTCCGAAATCGCTTCTAACCACTTGTTTCGCTATTGTTATAAATAATTATTATATTATATTTCTGTTATTATTTCCAGACTAACAACACTTTTGTTACTGATTGTACCATAGAGTAACATGGGACGAGTTACAAAAAAAAAATATTTTCTACAAGTCGTCGACCCTAGATATATAGGATGCGTTTATGAATTACTCGATGCGGCCTATGATATAGCATACGTGCCTAGAACAAACCTGGAAGAGATCGCTTTTAGCGATAAAGCCGCCACTTGTGACACTAAACGTTATATTTTTTATGTATATTTGATGTTCGTGTGTCTGCAATAACGAGTTCATTCATTTATTCATTCATTCATTCTTCGCGACTTGAAAAGACCGAGATATTATTAAAGCTATAGTTATCTATCTGAATTCAATATACCACAAGAATGTCATGTCTATCTATAGTGAAATTTCTACGCGAATGTCGGTTTGTAACTCGAGCTGTTGGTATCGAGTGGCGGGAATAGAACCCGCGACCCGTCAGTGGTCTGCTGGCCGCTTTACTCGCTTCCGGGACTTATAATGCGAAGTGAGAGCCAATTGATGTAATGAGGTTATATGTTGACCGACCGAGCGAAGCAATTTTGCTAAGAGCCTGGCATTTGTAGAATAGAATACATTTTATTTGTACCAAAAATCAACTATGTAACCTACACAACTTAAAAAAAAAATTAAACTTAATTAGTGCTTTCCGTCACATGACGCAATGCAATTGTAATTGTGAAACAATTCAATTAACAGACTTGGGCTCCTGGACTCAAATACTTATTCCACAAAAAAAAGATTTTTTCAATTGGATTAAAGCGTCTAAGAAATCGAAAAACATACAAAAAAAACTTGCATTTTAATATTTTTTTGAAGTACGTATTTGTTAATGTTACATGATTTACTTACCACTTTTATTTATGAACGTTATTTAAAGGTTAATATATATTTCTTTATATTTAAAATCCGACATATTGGGATGCTTCTCTAAAAATTAGATATGAAATGACATGAGTTATGAGAATAAAGGTCGTTTGAAAATACGAAATATAAAATTAATAGTTAATATTTCATTGATTCAAAATATAATTCTTTAAAGCCATCGATATATGATAGCATAAAAAAAATCTCGTCTATATTCAAAGCAAATTATTAAATTCCACCTTCATAATGCTCGCGCGTTTTTAATTTATTAATATTAAATTAATTATAAAATTATAAGTTGCTCTATTGAACACCGCACTAGTTCAATCACGCCGTCACTAAAGCTCCGGCACCCGCTCAGGTAAAACGTACGTCATACAGGGTTATAGACTAGGGGGGTCGATGGATAGATAAACTCGTTATAGCAGACACTAATGCCACAAGTGGCGGTCTTATTACTTAGATGACTTTCCGACTACTTTTAAATGGAGATTATTTCATGACACATAAAAACTTATTTACCTATAATTTATATCACGAAGAACTATAACCTACATGTTATCAACACTAAAATTATATGAAAGAAAATCTATTCACAGATAAACCATGCCGCCTGCCTGAAAAAAAAAACATATCAGTGAAAAAGTTATTTATCATGTCGAGTACAACGACCCCCTTTTTCCTGCTAAAGATATAACCCTGTATTATAGTATCGTATAGTAAATGGCAAGTTATATCAGCATCAGTATTTATATTGGCAGCGACATGGGAACGCTCTCTGGCGAATTGATATTCTAAAACTAACTCTACGGGAAGATGGAAAGTGTTTCAAAATGTATTCATGTATTAAATTAAAATGAGAGTATAAATTCACTCAAGGTTTTGATAAAAGGAAAACATGTAGTAGTAAAGTAAAATTTAAAAAAAATAACGACTTATTTCATCTTACTTTACAAAAACGCAAAACTTACTTTACAAAAATGTCATTTACTCGTATGTTTGATTAAAAAAATATAAAATTTATTTAAAACCAGTGGAATGATTGGAATAAAATTGATATGGGTCTAATTGGAAAGTATTCAAAAAACTGAACCTTGAGACATGAAATTTGGAGAGTATATTCATATTTGCTTCATAGCGATTAAGTTTTCCTAAAAAAATCTAGATGGCGGTGTTACACATTAAAACCAGACACGCTTTTAATACCTAAATTAAAATGAGTTCATTAATTTTTTATGATTTGTTTTCTAATCAGTATAGTTGATTTGTTTGTAAACCAACCCTAGAATCTACCCAAGGGAGGTCAGATAGGAAGACCGTAATCAATGGGTGTAAGGGTGTAGTAAGAAAAGACTTTTGGAAATTCAACCTCAAAAGCATTATAATTGCTTTAAAGATTGAAACTATTTGATATTTAAATTTTTAGCGGGCAACGCCGCGGGTGACTGCTACTAGCTTTGACACAAGATAAACATAATGTATAGTGACCATTATGTACCTATCAAGACAGGACAGTTTCCGCCCCACGTAGGAGTAAAGGACGTCAACACAAACATGTGGAGAAGGGTCGGCAGTTTGCTCAGCACAGTGCCCACTCAGATTAGGTTTCTTCATGTTATTATAAAATCAGGTATATACAAAAACATATATGGGACAACATCCAGACAAAGGTGTTTAGGTCCCAAACTAGGTAAAGCCTGCGCTATGGTACTCTGATGTCTGATATACATACTTATATACATAAATAAATAATAAACACCCAGACACATGTCAAACAGACATGTTCATGCACACAAATGTTTGACCTGTCCGAATCGAACCCAAGACCAGCGGCGCAAAAGGCAGGGTTGCTATCAACTGCGCCAACCGACCAGTCAAATAGGTAGAGGTCATAAGTCCTCCATGTTTCACTTTCTGCTTTTGAACGAAAAGAGGATCAGCAGGGTGAAAACGAGGTGCATGAATATTAGCATGCCTGCTTAGGGACTGATTCAATACCTATACAATTTTACAGCTATTCTTTGATTTGTTGTCAATTTTTGGTATGACATTATCCAAAAAGCATATTATTATGAACTCGCTATAAGAGCTTGCGGTGAGCCATTTGACAAGCAATTTTCCTTATATTTCCTAAATAGCTCTGCTGGATTAGACAGATACAACTAAAATGTTCCCTTAGACTATTTATAATCTAAAGAATACGAGTACTGAATGCCACATGATTCTTATTAACAGAATTAAATAAAGTGTTTAGTTTTAACTTCGGATACCTACTAAAATTTTAATTAAAAAAAATGAGTGTGAATATTTTCTAATATGATATTATAATATTTTTTCCTACTTCTATACGTCCTTTTTAGATTACAATTATTATCTATTATAGCTACAAGCTATAAAAAAAATGGAACATAGTTTGTCGCAGCCCTAAGTGTGATTAATTAGTTTTCCCGGTGCTCTACCTAATACATTTAAACTAAAGTCTCGATTATGTACGATTTATTTCCAAAAATGTTGTTTCCCTCCTAACTACGATCCAATATTTGAACATCCCTAGCCCAGGTACGGAACTTAAACTATCTATCAGCGTACCTTAGAAACTTAGTTGAAACAAAGACAATACTAAATATAATAAATACCAAGAGCGTTTGGTATATTTCACCGGTCAAAGCGACCGAGCGGGCAAGGGTCCATTAAGAAAGCATTATATGCAAATTTAAGTGTTCTTTGTGAGCCTAAATTAGATTTTGTTCCGAGGAGGGGCAGCGGCTCGGAAAATGGATGTTGGGTTATTTTAATATTTGTTAAGGATGGTCCTGAGTAGGTATTATGCTTGAGCTTTGTTTGTATAAAGCACTCGTAGGATTTCATGATACACTAAATTGTATATAATGGGAGGGAGTAACCTAGCTTCGTGTATGTTTCTTAGATTAGTTTTTTAGATTATTTTATCTAAACGTAGAGCAGTATGCCAGCGGGCAAGGTGAGAGAATAACTTGAGGATAGTGATGCATGAACTCTATTGAAAAAAATACACCCCTAGCTACGTGGCATTCACAACGGCTGCGTAGCTGTGACATATTAGAGAATTTCTCGTTTTTCTCAGCGTGAAGGCTAGGTTTCAAAAATTCAGTACGATTCATATGAATACGTACGTATAGATGAGTAATTATTTCTTAATCGTATAAACTTTTTATGGACTAATGGAGCCAAGCTGATCGAGTTAAGGATTCAAAATGTTTAACCTTCTTCGTCCCTTCACAAGTAAGCACTATTTATTGCTCAATAAAACTCCAGTTTTTTTATCCTTAACAGCTAGGCATTTGACCACAAATTCGCACGAACACGGAAGTCAGCAACACTGTAGCCCGAGATGGAGCATTAGTCTAGAATACACTGGCTCTCAAGGAAGGCTGCCGGAACACACCGTTAGGTGCTTGGCGACAAATTTTACAACTTCAGAGTTATAGCTAGCCAGGCGAGCGATAAGAAACGCTCTACCACCATGCTATGGTTTCTTCACGATGTTTTTTTTCACCGGTAGCTCAGGCTCTTTTTGCATGTTTCGTGGAATTCGAACACCTTTTGCGCGGCAATCGATCCCACTAACTACTCGACCATCATTGCTACTAAGGTATTCTATGTTTCTATTTCTTACCAATTTATTTTATTCAACATACCTGCAACAATAATACAATGATAATTAAAATAGTGTTAACAAATCACAAAGTTTATCGTTCCACAAAATAATCGTCATTTCATTAGCATTGACAATTTAAATTAAGCTGATGCATTTCATTCGCAATCAAACTACCTATTTTGCCTAATATTCAAACAAAATGGCTGTCGCTCCAGAGTTGCTACATAATAAATGATTTTCACTACAAGCTGGCAATAAATGCTGATTTTATTGGTGCGACAACTATTCCATTTAATTAAGCTCGACAAACGCATAGTGTGTTTATTTTTGGTTCTATTGCATTTTTTATGTGGCTTGCGGAAATTTGGCATAGAAAATATATAGAAAAACTGTTAAACTGGGAATAAAAATAATTAAAATGTTGACTGAACTCATTTTGAAAGTATTTGATCCTTATATATTTTAATCGATCCAAGCGTCTCTAAGTAATCGAGGTACAAACAAAAATATAAAGAATCCGACCAATTTAGAACTAATTCCTTATTTTTAAAGTCGGTTATCGTTAAAGTTCGCAAAAAGACGTTAAATATAGGGAGTCAAAATAAAATCCCATTATTTACGAAATCGAAAAAATACAAGCTCAAATAGTTTCAGTAGAGGGCGACACTATATTATAAAGTGAATCCATCAGTGTTACGATGCTCCGCTAAAATATCGCAGTCCATATTTTATGAAACATGTTCCGGACGAGAACACAGGCTTGTATTGCGGTTGGGATTGTCCTATCAAGTTTTACGAGATGGTCACTCTAGTTTTGATGGATGTTACTCAAAACTGGAGAGCAGGAGCTTTTGTTTCGGGGTGCGGTCGACACAAATTTGCTTTTGATGAATGTTTTACATAATTACTACTTATTTTTGCAACAATTACTAAAATTAAACAAGTACACCTAGAAAATTAAAATTACCTAAAAGATTTGTTTCAAAAATGTATGGAGCTGCGGCCAGGACAGTGTACATGATACCATAAATACGTTAGGGACTATTAATCATTAATCTGTCAACAAAATTCAAAATAACATAAGTTATAGCAGTGTACAAAATTAACTTCGAATCAAAATATTTTCATGTTATTAAAAGGTGTTTTACCCGTTTTTATTGTGTCAATTTTGACATTTTTGTAGAGAGGTACAATTTATCGATCAATGTGACCATTGGAGTCAACCTAGGATACATAAATCTTGCAGGGATGCCATAATTCAACTACAATTCACAGAATTTAGATATTTTCGCACACAATGAAGGAGGTGACTGACGCATTTTTCATTATTACACAGTATTTACCATATATTTAGACATTTTTGGTAGACGTTTACCGTCCTGGCCGAAAAAAATGTATTGTTATTTAATAAGGTAAACACGGGCAAACAAGGGTAAATTTTATCATAAAGGGTAACTCGTGACACTAGAGGTTTTATTTATAAATGCGTCTTAACTTTAAACGTCTCTTGTCTTGTTTTATCCGATGGCGAACGTCACGCGTCATAACAAGACAAAAGACGTTTAAAGTTAAGACGCGTTTATTAATAAGATCGTTAATGTAAGATTTTTCCTGCATATTTTATGTTTGTGTGTTTGCAATAAAGAGTTAATTCGTTAAATATTTCGTGAAACTTTGTGTAGTATTTTATCAAATACAATCCAATAGGTTGTCACACAAATTATGTAACTGAACAATGTTGTATACGCGTCAGACAAAGGACTTGTTTTATGATAAAATTTACCCTTGTTTACCCGTGTTTACCCTATTAAATAACAATACATTTTAAAAAAAACTATGGATTGTAAATCTCCTGTTATTTGAAGGCATTATTAATACATTTAATACATACCAATTTTCAATATTCTAATTACGCTAAGCCCAAAAAAATTTTACTCCATAATCACTTTTAAAAGTTTCCCGTACTTAATTTCACTTATGAGTCTTTCTTCAAAAATAGAAATAAGTTTCGTAACTAATCCCGTATAAGCGGGTCCCTTTCATACCTTATACCTCACGACTCTCTTACATTAAGGGCATGAATACAAAATCATTAGCTAATACGGTTCCCATCTTGATCTCCCATACAAGGGTAAGTAGGGCGCACGTGGCTCCCTTGCTTTCTTTGTGCCTAAGCTTGCTTGTTTAGGCAGGTATATTAGAAGCTATTTATGTAATATTCATTAGAAAGCCAACTTCCGGGCAAGTGCCTTTATTTATCTTTAGTACAAAAATGAATCGCTGAATGTGTTGCTAAGTGCAAATCTTGAAAGCAGCTGAACCGAATATGCTAACTCTTTTTTTAGAATATTCCTTGAAGTACGAGGTTGGTTCTTACGGAAAATTCCCTGATCTGGTCTAATAACAACATTTTTCTATACTCCCATACAATCGATTCGTAATAATACCTAAAAGTCAATTTGAACTTTAATACCATAACATAAAGTTGAAGTGTTAGTGGAGAGGTCCCGGGGAGGTGAAACAATTGAATGACGTTAGTATCGTATAAATATCAATGTCAATATTTGCTGACACGGACTCCCGAATAGCAGAATAATTATAACAAAAAAATATGTTAAAGAATCGACTGTTAGGCGGTACGAAGATCGCCATCGACAATGTATATCCTTTTATTCTATCCTACTAATATTATAAACGCAAAAATAAAGTCATAGGCTACTCATACCCGGGAAAATAAAAATAGTTCGAGCGAATCCGTGAGCAAAAGCTAGTAAGCTATAAACCCAAAGTGGTAAGTTAACGACTCCTCTCGACCGTGACTTACTTCCTTCTAAGTGATAAGCTACGGCGTGATGCAACTTAATGTTTACTTATCTTTCACTTGATACTACTAAGTAAAGTAAAGCACGATTAAGTAGATATACGAGTACATACAAGTTAGTGAATATACTATAAGTTGTGGGAGTGTAGTCGTTAAACCCGTTGCTTCACAAGCGAAAGGCGCGGGTTCAAATCCAAGTTCAGGCATGCACCTTTGTGTTTTTCACTCTTTTGCATATTATAATTAATTACCACATGCTTAAACGATAGAGGAAAACATCGTGAGGAAACCTGCTTGTAGCAGAAGGTCAATAACTTTTATAGATAAGTGAAGTCCCCAAACCGCAATGTGACCAGCGTGGCGGACTATGGTCTACACCTCCTTCATGAGGAGACCTGTGCCCAGCTGTAGGACGTAATGGGTTGATATGTAAGTAGATATACAGGGTTGTATTGCATTGTATACAATGATGAATAATGTTTTTTGTTTTCGAAAATTCTCTGTGAATTCTTATAATCAATCAAAAACTTTTTCTGTGCAGATTCAGCAAACATATTCCTTATCTTTGCATTGGTGTCAGAGTTTTTTTTTGGGTCATTAGTGTCATAGCTATCCAAAATCCATTTGGTGATTATCGAATTAGTGAATTTTTTTAACGACTTTTAAAAATGTATGTGACTTCAATAAAGAATATGTACTTACCTACCTATACAATACATATAGCGTATATTATAGTTAATACCAAAAAAAATGTTACTAAAAATACAAAAACATTTTTTAAATTGATTAATGAATACTAAATAATAATAATAATAATTTGAGCAAGTTGTATAATTGTAGTAAGTAGTCTTGTATACAATAATAAATTATAAAATTTGATTTGATTTGAATCACAAATAAGGATATTTATATTCGTAAAATATGTATTCAATTGTTGCAGTAATGTTTTTTTGTGCTTAAGACAGACCCTTCCATAGCCTTCCTAGAAATATTACAATCTAGCCTAAGGCTAATAAGTAATTTAAATTTAACATTATAATTCTACACAATGTCTCCAAGAATTTGTCCATCGACAGTTTTCTTATTGTTTCGTTAAGGGGAAGACACTTTTTTCATGTGGTCTTTAGTCCTAGCACTGACACTATAATTTTTCGCTATCATAATTTGAAACACTGACACAAACGGTTTCGTTCCCTTAAGTCTTCTTGGTACGTCGGTGTGATCGAGGAGCTGGACAGCCTCGACATTCACATGGTGGTTGAGTTTTGGTGAGCTTCGGCATATTTTTGTATCACCTGGTCAACAAATTCCATTTGCAAGTCCCGATAATGTATGTATTAATGTAATTCAGTATATATAAGTTACAAACACAATAGTGCTTTTATCAATTCCCGCGTCTACAACACGTAACATTGAAGACAAAGTTTCCGACGTGTTTGCACCGAGCGATCTAGATTTCTACGTGAGTTTGTTTGTTTGTACGTGTGTCTGTTGTCAGCAAATAGTAGTACGCACTGCCTAGAATACTCCTATATAGAGCCACTTGATTATATGCATTGAAAGATTCGATAATTATTGTATCAATGGAGAATAGAGGGTCATTAGATGCACAGGATATTACTACTAGATTTGCAAACTGATTTAAAAAATACTCATATCGTATGATGAGTATCAACCCTGGTTTTCTGATAGGTTAGCTTATATATTATAATAAAGGACAATATCCACACAAAGGTGTTCAGGTCCCAAACTAGGCTAAGCCTGTGCTATGGTAACATACATACTTATATATAATAACAGACACAGGTCAAACAGACATGCTCATGCACACAAATGTTTAACCAGTCCGGGGATCGAACCCGGGACCAGCGGCGCAGAAGGCAGGGTTGCTACCAACTGCGCCAACCGGACAGTCAGCTAACACTTAAATCGGTTAAGCTGGCTCGCAAAGTTTAGAAAAGCATTAGGCGAGGTAAGCTATAAAACACAAGCTGCTGGCGATTAGTGGTGGAGGAAGACAAGCTAATGTGCTGGCGGGAGCTGCAGCTAGCTATAATGTGAGTTTGTAAATGTGGGTATTAAGAACATGTTCCAACAGTAATAAGTACTTATTCTGTTTTTGGCGTTCCACAAAATACCTACGTTTTTAACAATGGTTTTTGGCGGTCAATAAATTGAATTGATACAAAAAACCGAATTTATCTATATACTAGGTTATCATTAAGGGGTATGTAAGCCGAAAGGGAGTCACTACACTCATCATAAAGAAAAACTTTCACTATGGGACCGACGCTGAATAAGAAAAAAAATTTGTTGAATACAGTTTTGTCAACGGCCGATCAACCTTTTGTATGGAACAGCCAATTTTGATCTTATATTCACTGGTGATCCCATAGTAAAAGTTGTTCTCTAAAAAGAATATAATGACTCACTTTCGGCTTAGTACACCTCTAACCTATAACCCCGTATATAAAAGAGTAAGTAAGGCTCCTTGACAGATCAACGCAGAACCAAAACTGAAAAAAATTTGAACCATTAAATTTGGAGGGTGTACTCATTTTACACCTCTACACCTTGTAGAGGTGTACTTTACAAGAAGAAAATATTTTCTTTAAAATCAACCCTGGTTGTTTTCAACAAGAAATGTCAAGCTTGAAACTTCTTTTTATTCAAATTATTGTCGCGTGAAAATCCGCGAATGACAGATATATTAGAATTGTCATAAAGCTCTTTACGAGTATATCAAAATTAATTAATTAATCAAATTTAATCTAAACAAAACAAATATGATATAATAATAGTTTTAAAAGATAAATCCCTGAATAATTAATAACATCATAATATGACTTAAATTCTTCGTTAAATTTACATGAACTTTACAATTTTACTAACCACCACTTTCAACTAACACGACACGAAATTGATTGATTAACTAGACGCTGTACACATACATTGCGTTTATCACACCATTAGATCATCTGCCAATGGATAATAACCATCGATGTATCGACAGCCTTCCGATGTTAACACGATCCGACGTGCGGTATTTATGTAGTTATGCCATTGAAACTGTGCTGATTGAATCGCCCTTGATCTGATTATTTTATAGGGATTACATAAACAGAATGCTGCTATTGTTTAGACAATAAACTGAAGGAGATTAACGAAGTTACAGAAGACATCAAGGATTTAACCGACGGATTTAAAAAGAGTATCAATCAATAAGGACTTAAAGGAGTCAAATGGTATGAAAGAAACGCTTTTAGTTTTCGATTTTGGAATATTGTATGATAAAAAACGCTTAATAACTTGTGATGTAGCAAAAGAGGTACCTATCTAATATTTTGCTAAGAGGCAAGTCACTTCGCTTACTTTAAAATAGTGAAAAACCGAATTCAATTCGGTTACCAGTTTTATAATAAAACATGTATAGTAAAGTACCTATACAGTTTCAAACACTGTTTTTAATCTTTAAAGATGTCGCTAAGAAATCGAGGCACATTCAGTAATCTTGTGTACTTTTTTCTATTTTTAACGGTGGTTAACTTAAATGACTTACTCAAGCTAAAGGCTAGGCTACACTTAACATTTACGCACGAGATTGTCCTTTCGAAATAAACGCGGCATCATCACAGGCGATGTAGTTGCGACATCATTTGACAATGTTTAGTACTTAGGTAAGTACTAAGAACATAATGTTTTAGTATTTATTGCAGGATAAAGATGCATACATATTGCTTGTACCTACTTGTCACACGCAAACCCCGACTGCTAAATCTGTTTTTTTTTTTAATTTCGATGTACCCAGTGTCACTCTCACGACTAAGATGAATCTATTGACACCACTCACATAAAAATACGACAAGTCGTTTAGGCTCAAGGACGAGCTGAAGAAATATACATACATACACTCGAAAAACATAACCCTCCTTCTTTCGCAGTCGGGTAGTAAGTGAAAACCAACTTCAAGTGCGAAGATTTTTTTTATTAATTGTTAAGTTTATTTGAAAGAAATTATTTATTTTTAATAATTATTTAAATTTAAAAAAATACTGTAAATTCATTCAACTTCAACTCTAAACTTACGTTACAAAAATGTCATCATATAATCATAATGGAAAAAATAACTACTGGTCAGATTATGATAAAATGTATAAGGAACTAAAACTTGGAATAGATTTTTTAAGGTAATCACAAATACTATTAGTGGGTATATAGATATTATATGTTTTATTGTAGTTTGTAATACGAAATGCTAAGTTTAAAATGCAAAACTTGTAAAGATTTAGCAGTCGGGTTTTATTATCCTATACAGCTAGGCATTTGACCACAAGTTCGCACAACCACGGAAGTCGGCGATACTGTAGCCGTAGATGGAGCATGTCTAGTGTGGAATACACTGGCTCTCAAGTAAGGCTGCCGGAACATACTGTTAGGTGATTGGCGGCAGATTTTTCATCTTGACGGTGGTAGGTAGCCAGGCGAGGTTTTTTTTAAAGTCACTTATAACTATTAATTTTAGTTACCTAACTGTATTAATCGAATAATAGGTACGGCCGAGAATCAAAACCAAAGTAACCAAACAAACACCAAAACAAGATTATCTCGGTACATGCGACGTCCAAAACATGAAAACTGCATTAGCGTTGTTTTAAAATTATCTGTATCACAATATTTATAGTATTTTTTCCTCAAAACTAATACATTTTAAGCGTTAACAGTTGGTGCTGTAACAAGCCATGTCTGGTTAGACCTAATGGCACTTAACACCTCTAAATTATGGCTCCGGAAAGCCATTCTGCAGTCACGATGATTTGTGGCTTACAATTATTGTTATTGAGATAAGCACTGTGAAGTTAACACCTAGGGCTCTCTAACAAGTCTAGATTTGCTAAGGTACCGGTGGGAAATTACACACTTACATAGTACGCAACATTTCGATATATTTTTAAAACAAAAATTAAATTCCTAACTAGATCGACAGACAATTAAAATGATCCAATAATATAAATAAATTTAAGTTTGTTTCGCTAAAAGTTGAGAACGGCTGGACATATTTGGTTCTGCAATGTTTGTGAAAGTCCAGAGAAGTTTTAAACGGTGAAAAACACATATATTGTTATGAAATGAAATGAAATTATTTATTGGCCTTATAAACCACTTATGTTATACTAGGCGAGCACAATGCTTCACATTTATTTCATAAATTTCAATTGTACCTATGTCAAAAATTTTACTATTCGATTAATTACAAAATTTTAATTTTAATAGGATTATGTACTATCGATAAATTACTGATATAATAATACTACCATATTAATTTACAGTAACGTCATGAGTTTAATAAAGTCATTATATAATAACCTACATTAACTTTTTAATTAGTTTGTATGTTTGTACTATAATTGTTTAGTTGGATTTGACAATATGTTGTACAATATAAGTTTTAAAATTAGAAATTAAGAAAGATAAAACAATGACGATAAATCAAATTAAAAATGTAGGTATAACCTACTTAATTATATTTAAAATAAAATCATGCTCACTCAAGAACGAAGATTCAGTCAGATTCTTGTTCATAAATTCTTTAATTGAGTAAATTGGGGTTGACTCAAAAAACTGCTTTATTTTTCGTTTAAAATCGTTCGCATGAAGATTAACTACAGCATGGGGCAATTTGCTAAACATACATATAATTACGAACTTCGCCGGGTCAACTAGTAGGACACAAAAAACATATCGTACTTTTATAAACATGATGGGTCTTCGTGGTCGCGGTTTTAAACCATACCTACTCCATAACAAAAAAAAGATGATAGATCTTAAATGGTCTATAGGTAATCTTTCTGCTATTTATTTTGTTGCTGGAGTTAGTTATTTTGTTTTTGGTAAAAAAGGTACTTCCCTGGTAGGTCATAATACTATTAAGTATTCGAATTTCATTGGTCCTTACGATACCAACTACACTAATTTACCGTAAAGCATCAATGGCGAAGTAAAGCATAGTTAATGTGCACCATAAACCTCCCATAGATCACTAGGGCCGGTGTTTATGATATTCGATAACATTTTGCTGACCTTTTTGACGAGTTTTATGGGACTTTTATGTGTCGGTAAACTTCTCTGATGTGGTTAGTGTTAGGTAATATGTTTTCGATTTCGATAAGTAGTATTTTAATTTATTTATAAACGTATTGGAAGTGGAGGCTTCAGTTACTATATATTTTTTTAAATAAGACATCTTTAGATCTATTCTAAACTAATCTCCTGCATCAGTTTTTTTTTGATTGGAGCAAAAAGAAAGGAATCGCAATAAAGATAAACTCAAACTTAAGCTTTTAAACTAAGGACAATTACTTAGTAAAGGATTGTTGAAAATTGTTTTTACTAGGGTTAAAACAATTTACACTATAAATACACTTTATACAAAGACAAAATTTGCAATTAAATTGTAAATAGTTGTAAGGAAAACTGTGCGTATTATATTAATTTTGATTTTAAATAAAATGGGTCCAGTAAAAGACAACGAAATTTTATAAGCCTTCATGAATTACAGATAACTGTAAAAACAGTTTTTAAGGTTATCGGCTAGGCTGTTTTTTTTTCTTAAATTCAGAGTTAGTCCCATAGTAAATGTCGTTCCTTAGGGAGTGTTTAGTGAACCTTTACGGCTTAGTACACCACTTTCCGATGCCCTGCATAGTTACTAATTTAGGCATTTTCTGTAAAATGGTACATAGTTCTCTGTCAATATCCTAAAGTATTTAAAACCTTGATTTTACAACGCAATGTTTAAGAAGGTAGCTCGAATGGGTTCGTACAGGTGCGACCCACTTCTACCCGTTCATTATCTACGTGTATTATTAAGCTGTTACAGCAATGAATACAGATATCGCGAGCTAATATTTGATCTAGAGCATAATTCTAGTAGCTGCTGTTAATAATATTATCATAAACGCTGAAGGCGATATGTCTGCTAACGTTTTATAGTTTAAGCTTTTGAGCTATACTTCATAATTACTGGAGTCAGGCGTTACTTTACGGATATCCATTTATAATTAGATGGTATATAAAGAATATTTAGTGTTTTCCCGCTTTGTCTTGATGATGTTGTATTGATTGACGCTGATATCCACACTAAATAATCTATATATACCATATTATTAGCTATACTTTACTGCAAGAGTTCGATTTTCTAGCATTTTTTTCAATAGATTTCAGGTGAACGATTTTTTTTTTTAATGTAAGTCGTTTTGTACTCGCTTTCATCTATGTACTACATAACTTTGTCTCAATCATGTGATTGAAATCTCAAACTCATAATCTTTACTAATATTATAAACAGGAGAGATTTGTATTTATTGTATGTAACGAGTAAACGCAAAAACTACTGGAGCGAATTCAAAAATTCTTTCACCGTTAGAAAGATACGTTGTTACTGAATGATGTAAGGTTTAAAATAGAGATCATAACTTATAATCATAGTAATATAATGATGTGTGCTGTCTGTGTTTACTTCGCGCGTAGAAATAATTTCTTCAAGAAAAGCTATCTCTCAAGGTTGATGGGAAAATTACTCATTTAAACACCTCAGGTTATATATTTCTTTACATAAATCTACGTGTTGATTTATATTTACTATTTACATAATATTCTTTGATAAACTGGAATCTTCGAGAACAACGTACTACACAAAAATTGCCCAGAGTAATATTTTTAAATTGTACCTAAGGGGTACATACACGTCAATAAATTTTTAACTTCAGGTCCAAAAAAATGTTTAACTTACTCGTATTACATTGCGTGTTTTTGTGTAATAACATAAAAATACATATCATATACCTATATGTTTTTTTTTAAATAACTTTTATCAAAAAGTCAATCATTAAACTTTAAGAACAAATATAAAAGGACACTCATTGATAAAGCTTTATTTATTTAAGTATAGACATATACCTAATGAATATTTACCAAATTTATAAAACATCCGAACTTTTTATCATTTTATTGTCGTTATTGACCAATACGCTCTACTAAAGAAAATATTGTTACTCAATCTCCCATAATTTTACTAGAACTAATTTTGTAATTAATTCAATGAAGCAAACTGATTATAAAGTACAGTTACTGCGAACGCAGCTTGTAACATAATTGACATTAATTTGCCACGTTACAGATTAAGCTATTAGTAGATTAATATCTAAACTGGCAACTATTACCTACTTACAAATACATAGTAGTATTAACTTAAGCAATGATTTTATATCGAGTGAGATACGTCTGTTTTAAGATTATTTGTACTCAATTTAAGAATTTGGAAAAGGAAAATATAGGTAATAAGTAATTAAAATAACGTTTTTTAGTTTCGAAATTAAAATCTTACCTGCCTTAGAACTTTTGTATAAGTGTAGGTTCATAAAAGAAACGATTTTTTTAATTTATGATAGAATTTTATTTAATGCGACTGATTTTAATACTTATTGACATGTTACGTAAGTTCGTATGAGTCCTGTTACTCGAAATGAATAAACGATTGATTGATTAAAAAACCTATTTGTCATCTTCGGAGTAGCTCGCCCTAGTACTAGAATTTATAGACTACACTGAGGTCTCTGACATGGCTAGGATTATTATCTTTAGACAAACAACCGGCGGTGTATTACATTGTCGTTTGACCCCAGTAACCTATGCAAAACCTGGGGCGGTATCGCGTGAAATTAGCGACGATAGAAATGAAACAAGAGAAAGCAATCTTGTCGTTTTGACAGACTTGAAGGGGGCGAACTCCGTTACTTGACATCGGAAATCGGTCTACAACTCACTTGACTTACGATTCATTTTAGACGTAACTGCTTCACTCCTCTACAAATTCATGCCCATTAACAATTTATGCTTTGACAGTCCCAATATCCCACAGGATGTTCCAAATCACACCGCTATCCGTGTACAGGATGTTGACAGTATACTGTTGACAGACAGACGGATTAGAGCGATTCACTTGGCTGTAGCGAGTGGTGGGCTGATTAGTGTGAGAGAATTTTGCGTGAGAACACATCAAATAAATACATATATTTAGAGTCACATCTCCTCACTGAGGTTTCTCCTGTGTTTGTGATGCTAGAACACAAGACAGTTAATCAAACTTACATTCAGTCATTCGTATTCCCTGCCTTGATAGGGAATTGAACTTGGAATCTCTTGATCTTGCTTTGGGAAATCATGTTACTGCTACGGCACGGGCATTGCTTATTCTAGAGTTCTAGTAATGTCCGTGCCGTAGCAGTAAATGTAGATAATTAGGTACTATGTTAAGAAAAATATAGTAATTATCTACACTAAAGGAAAGCTGTTACACTAAAAAGAATATGATAATGATTTTGTGTCTACAATTTTTAACATGGACGCGTTATTACGTTATTTTTCGTTTATTAGGAAATTGAATGCAAACTTTATCGATGTAAATAAACACATAAAACATTAATGACTGACGTAGACTTCAAGGATCGTATGATACGTAGACTTGTCTAATATATTTAATGTAAGCAATATAGGCTCATGTCGAGACGTTTTCAAAGTATAAAGTGCCATAAAAGTAGAAAGTGTAACAACTTTGTGTGCTGAAATTTTAACAACACTTTTACGACTTTCTTAACCTCTTAAATGGGTACTCAAAACAGATTTATATTGTGTAAGTTTGTCAAAACACTTATATACATTTACAAAACATTTTCAGATAAAAAATGTTACTTTTTCCGTTATATAAGATTCTAGATTTTCATTTGGAGTTAAAATAAAAACATATTCTATTAACTTCATACATACAAAAAGCACTTAAAAATACACGCGGCGAGATAAAAGGACGCAAAATCCGGATATTTCCGGATGAAAGCAGCTGGAGTCGGTTCAAAGCGGGACAAACTAATGATCGTGCCAGCTTTCAAACGAAGCCTTTACGTACTCCGCGTTACAGTTTCAGTACAGTTTGTGAATAACGCTTATTTTTGCAAATATTTTTCCAGTAGTTTTGCCGAAAAAAGGAAATTTTTTGGAGATTTGTTTAAAAGTCTCGTTAACCAATAATGAAAAGCTCATGCAATTGTGCGCGTCGAAAAAGGTTTGCCTTGAAATTTTACAGTATCCAAGATATTATATTTTTGAGAAAATAATATTAGCTTTTTCTCAGAGCAAGACACCAAGCAGTGGTTACTAAAAGAGCCACAAAAAATCATTAAGAAATATAATTTTGTTTTGGTATAATATATCTAGTAGGTACTTAAATCTTATTATGATTACCGCCGTCTAGACTTTATTATATCAAGAATAAGAAGTCCTCTCATAACTATTTCCTATTAGAATCTTGTGTACTTCAAAATTGAAGTAGCTTATGTTTTGAATTCCAACTAGCATATTTTGGTTAGCTGTAATAGCTTAGTCGGGAAGCTTTCAGGCGTAGATTCAAATCTTGGTTCAGGGATCACCTTTTGACCCGAGCTCGGTAGTAGGATGCTATATTTTGATAAATATAAAAAGTCTAGCAACATAATAAGTAATTATAATAATTATTAAACATAAAGAAAAAATCTTATTGATAAATTAGACTATTCAAAATAGTTCAAATAGCCGAGTTGGCGCCTTATGCCTTTGACACTAACGATTATATAAATCTAAAAAAATAACTTTTGAATTCAATAGAAAACCACCCTAAATTCTATTTAAATACGGTCCTAAATCAAACTACAAATTATTAGTAGCCTGTAGCAGTTTCTACGGAAGTGCCTGTGAAAGTAAGATAATAGAATTTCGGAAATAAATTTTGTCGGAAACTTCAAGTCCATTGTTCGGAAATAGATGAAATTTGGTTCAGCATTATGATAATGATAATATTGGTTTAATAACAGTTTATATACTACGAGGTAGTTTGGTTGGAAATCTTTACTCGCCAGAAAATATTGTGGTAAAAACAAAGTTTGCGTCTATCTACTGATTGAAAAGTATACTTAATTTCTAAGTACCTACTATCCTAATAACTAAATAATAGTTAAAATAAACTAAAAAAAAATACTTTTCAGATAACCGAACTTAGAAGTAAAAACATGTTTTCGCCGATAAATCTTTGGCTGACTTTAAAAAACAAATAGAACTCACTACGAGGCGTGTCTCTAACAGTGCCATTAAAAACTATAAAAAATATGTATTATTACACATTATAAATATTTTACAAAAGTGTGTTTGTCGGTTTGTTTGTCTTTTTTCTCCTCAGCAACTCAGTGATCGACTTAATTTTGCACAGATATAGTTTAAGTTTCGAAAAGTGTCAGAGGCTACTTTTTCAAAACGTAAAGTCGGCGAAGCCGTGAGCAACAGCAACAAGCAACTAAAAAAAGAGTATTTTTGTCAGTTCACAATATTCACATGATTGTATTAAAGCTGCAGCAATTAAGTTGAGCCACTTCAAGTTAATTAAAGCTCGCATAAGTCTCGTGTTTACTGCACGGACTGGAAACTAAGTTACTCGTATACGTAATGTGATTAAACGTTAGGAGAAAACAACTTCAAACTAACTACCGAAAATATTACTACGGGAAAATACCGCGGAATCAACCCATAACGAACCACCGCTGGGCTCGGATCTCCCCTATGAAGGCGGTGTAGACCTTAGATCAACACGCTGGCCGAATTGCGGGTTGGGGACTTCACTTATCAAAGTTAATAATCTTCTCCGTTAAGCAAATTTGCATACCATGTTATCCTTCACCGTTCAAGCTTGAGGTAACTAATAATAATATGCACATAAGTGAAGAATTCAGAAGTAATGCCTAAACCTAAGATTTAATTCACGCCCTTTCGCTTGTGAGGCAAGGTTTACCGAATGGGCTCCCACAAATTTATAGGAAAATATAAATTCCATCAAAAGAAGAGTGGTTGGATCACCACTTAAAATGTATAAATGACATACATGTGCTCAAACCTACTACTAAGGCAGCGTGCCTAGTTTCTGAGGAAAACTCTATCCGTTACATAGACCATACACTTTACATAGAAAACACCACGTTTTTTATTGAAAAATTCTATAAAATGTATGTGAGACCACCGCCGAAGTACAAACCTGCCAAACAAAGACCAATCATAAAAATTAATTAAAGTTACAAAGATACAAGAACAACAATCAAATTGAGGACCTCCTTTTTTTAAAGGAATCTATAAAAGATAGGAAGTGGTTTACGAAATAACTGCAAATATAATGATATACTTCTATACTTAAATATAGGTAATTGCAAATGTCTGTTGTAAAACGCGGCCTAAAACCACCACAAAAAATAGGACGCACTAATTCACCGACAGTGAGCATTGTGCAAGCGAATAGTAATTGAGAATTAACAAAACAAAGTTAATTATTGGTACTCGGCGATTTCGCAGACCATCCTTATAGTAGAGGAGGTGATGATATAAAATACTAAGCCACCTTTATTAGCTTTAAAACCCGGAGTTTCAGATTTTTCATTTTTTTTTAACTACATAATGTTATGGCGTACTAGGTAATACGTAAAATCACGAGCGAAATTGTATTTTGTACTTTAGACAAATTTAATCATTTATCGCCGCTTTCAATTAAAAACAACATATTTATTATTATTTATTAACACCAATTAGACTCTGTATACTATACATTTAAAAACGAATGCTAATATTTCATGCCAACTAGTCGAAATTGAATATTTTGTATGGCAAT
Source organism: Ligdia adustata (assembly GCA_947049295.1). Lineage (NCBI taxonomy): Eukaryota > Metazoa > Arthropoda > Insecta > Lepidoptera > Geometridae > Ligdia > Ligdia adustata. The sequence goes on from OX346231.1 coordinate 12,432,483, forward strand.
TAATATTTATTTTTAGATTTAAATCTAATAAAATGTTTGATGATACTGATTGTTTTATATATTTTTGCCGAATATGTAGCTTTTGCAAGGATTGTGTAATTAAAACAAATTTTACATTATGCTATCCTGATCGAATCATTAAAAAAATTGCACTATGGTTGTGAAACTTAACGTAATATGTTACTCTCGTCCTATAAATTTTTAAACGTCTTAACATTATTCTACGAAACAGATTGCCGCCATCGGAAATCGATTTTACTTTGTAATTAAATGTAAATTTAACCATTACACAAAGCACTTTTTAACTAAAATTTATCACTTGTTAACAAGTAACAAGATACTTAGTTAACTATTATAATTACTTGTCATATTTTTTCGATAAGAATAAACCGATTATAATGAAATAACGTAGGGTTTGCCCGAAGTGGCAATATTCATTAATGACATCGCATAACTAATATTTTATTATTTGATTACATTCCGCCGTGTAAGTTTTTGAAGGTATTTTTTGAAACATGGATATCACAAATACAGGAAATTATACACCCGACTTGATTTATTGGGTAATGAAATGAAAGACCGCTTTGAGTCAGTCAAAATTTTCTTGCATCTGTATGTATAGGTCGTATTTTCTAGCTAATCTTGACAAAACTTACACCAAGTTATGTCGAATTTTTTTGGAAAATACAACAAAATAGATTCCACGAATATTTAAATATTTAGTCGTCAGGTATTTTGTATAGAATTGATTTTTATTCTCTTTATGCTTATAAAAGACAAGAATAACACGAAAGCATAATAATTGTAAAAGAATATGATACTCTGATAGCTGTCAACCGACAAGAAGTGTCAACAAATTGAAACAAACCACATATCACAAACGTGTAACAGATAGGTAACCGAACGAAACAATCGTAAGGTTTTTGTCCTCGTTTCAAGAGTGTCTCAGTGTTACGTGGCAGACGGATGTAATATTTTTTAAGTGTAGTTTATATCTGAATTATTCACAGTATTATTAAAGTCGAATTTGTCGTCGGTCGGTGAGTTTGTGTTCGGTTCGTTGACCCCGATTGTTCCAAGTTTTTGCCGCGGAACGGGATCGCCACCCGCGGGAAACTGCGCTAGGGTTGTCAATGTTACCTATGCATGTGATGGACAGTTACGAGTACGTCTGTGATGATACGACACTGTAAAATACAATTATTTATCGTCACCCGACTATGCGATAATGCTTTATGAATAAGAATACGCTTTGAATCGTAAGTACTTATTTACAAAAATAAAATATTACAAAAAATGGCCAATGTGACTATTTACAAATCAAATGAATAAAATGAAAAACAACAGCGAAACGTACAGCGTACTGTACATAAATAAAGAAACTGTTTTTATAAGGTGAATTATGAATTTATTACTTATAGAAGCACGTTTTATGTCCTATTTGATTTATTGTTATACCAGGTCTAACTACACATCTAACTGATATTTACGCAAATTTGATGGGGCATTGGATTGATATGCGCATTTTTTTGAACTGAACGAACATAAATGCATATTAATTAGACTCACTGAAGCATAGTCATTAGAATGAGCATACAATGTTCTCGTACATTAATACCTGGATATGAATAATTACAATAACATTGTATAAAACTTATACAATGTTCTTGTAATTATTAAATAAAATAAAATATATTTTGTGAGTAAAAAAATCATTTATTTCTCTTACAAAATTTATCAAAACACATTCCAATATCAAAAGAGTCAGTCCAAGAAAGTATATTAGGTATCTAATCTATATTATATAAAAAAAATTAACAACTAAAATTTATTAGTATTCAATGAATTATTTTAGAGTTGAACCGGGGTAGTCTTGTTTTCAAATAAAATCATACGTGTGGTTGGAGCATAAAAATGTCTGTTTATTAATCGAGTGAGCTAATCGTCTCTGTTTTAAGTGTGGCTAAAATCATTAAATTATTCCAGAAGCGAAGAACGTTTTCTTAGGCATTATGTACCGAACGCGATCGATAACATTTGGCAAAATAAAATTGGAGATACAAGGTCGTAAAAAAACACTAGGTATGTAATGTATTTCCATAATAACTATTTATATTTGATTCGATAAAACAAGCAAAACCTGTGAGAAACCCAACGTGAAAAATATTTAATCTTGGAAGTAAAATCTCTGAATCATAAGCGGTACGTGGAGAGCACAACAAACAAACCATACATGCCACTCACATACAGACTGTTAAATAAACTGTGGATTTTTATAGTAACTACTGTATTATCTGTAACGGGATCCTCGTAGAGTCTGCTAAATATTCTGTGACAAAGAGTTTAGGATCAGTAGTAAATGATACTGTATTCAATTCATTCCATTTGAGAAATTCTTGGTAAAGTGAAATAGATGTAAATGGTATTGCAATAATGCAACTTATGCGTGAGATAAATAGCAAATAAATACGATTAATTTTCTGTCTGTGGTGTACTTATTGTTAGACAAACTGCAAGATTTGAACAAACAACATCATCTATTTGTCCTCATCCTACTACGCAGGGTCAGCACAGCATGTCCTCCATTTCACTTGTACTCTATCAGTCGTCATCTTTTTTCGGCTCGTCTTCTTATTGGTTGCTACTTTTCTGCACTACCGCTTACCATCATTCTCATTAACCTTGCCGTCACATGACTATATGGCCATAGTAAGGTTTAAACAAAGAAGTATATTTATAGTTTAATATTTAAAAATTTATTAATCCAATAAACGAGAATAAACAAAAAAAGCGATTGTCATCGCACGAGTTGGTAGTCCAAATCAACTCTCTTTGTTAAAAGAAATAAAGTGATAGATGCATGAAATAAAAATATAAAAGTGTTACAAATAGCCGTGTCAACACGTCATAAAAAATGTTTGACATGACACGCCCCTCAATTTCACGGCTTCGAGAAATAAAACCTACAAAAGACGATGTTTAATCGTGGGTAAAAAATATGATAGGACTGAAGAGCCTCGAGCTTGATCGAAGATAAGCGAGTATGAAGTTAGTTTAGATACAAGATAAACTTTTTTTGTTTAACAGGCTTGTTCTAAGACTGAAGACAAGTATTGGTAATTAAGTCGATTTGGAATATATTCCTATCTTGCAATCGAAGGAATAAAAATAATTTTGCAGTGGAATTAATATTAAAATAATATGTACAAACAGTTTTGGGTTCTTTTTTGCCTCAATAAGAATAAAACATATAATTTTTTATATAATTTCAAATATTTTAAACCGTCATGGATTAATTTATGCAGGATTTAATCACAATCTATATGTAACAATAACAGACAATAATATGGAAGATTCATTTAAGGTATGGAATTTGATTGAGTTGAATAAATGTAATTTTTATAATATTCGCTATAAAACAGCTGTTAAATATTCTAAAGCCTGAATTCATTTTTTTACCATTATACATTTAGATTGTGTGTTTATTATCATTTAATTTTTATTTTATTCCTGCCAACCCTATCCCGCGAAGCGAGCGAAATACCTACAGACCCTGGTACCACGGTACCGCGTTCCGCTGCTTTCGTCGCTCACTTGAACTTGAGAATTTTAATCACCCACTCAACGCAAACACTGCGCCTTACAGACGCAGCATACGTATCATATTCTACACGACATTCCGTTCCCATACAGAATATGACATGGTTTACTACTAAAACGTACGGGAAATATTAACCGGGATTCTATGTTTACATTTTGGCAAGTAAACGTTTACTTGTAAATGCGCACACACGCTATCGTTTTATCTTGGATCAAGAACATCACTACTGTAAACAACTATAAATAAAATTTCGAGAAGGGAATTGGAAAAAAGTATGTGATATCAATTAATGTGACTTTAAATTTTGTTTCATATATATGTGTAAAAATGTGTATTGTCGAGGAAGTCAACTACTTAAATACGTATTTGGCAAATTTGTATAGGTATATAGATGTGTACCAACTTTTAAGACGTAGCAAAATCGATATAATTACTCAAAATATTACGAATAAATATATAACAAGGAAAAAATCTATAAATTTCTAAGGTATGCCATTCCAACTTCGTAATTCCAAGAGTATAAAAGATGAAATCATCATAAATTTAGAATTAATTTCCAAGAAAGACAGTAACAGTCTAATAAATTTGAAACAAAAAACGTGGTTGTGAGTCTCTCACTAACTATTACACTGTGAGTCACACATTATGTCCTTGATTTGATTCGATACGCACGAGACTACAACTGAATAAACCAAACCTTTACTGCCTTACTGCTATCATAAGAAAACTTGCTCTCAAACTAAGACGCATTTAAGTAAAATAATCTCACTTTTATAGTAAGTAAAAAAAACTGTTAAACATTCCGTAATAATAATTATATTAGCTTAACTTTTATTTTCATAACAGCAGCAAAATATATAATTAGGATAACTTGTACTCGAAATAAAGCTAATTCACAAAAGTATTAGCACAACAATACAAACGCGCAAAAACAGTATTATTAATTTACGCTAACTAAAATAACTCTTGTATTATGCAGTACACAAAAAAACGAGATTAAACGAGTAAACGAGATTCAAGATAAACTAAACATTACTGAAAATTGCTCGAGTATTTAATATTATCAAAGTGTCAATAATCCACGCATACATTTCTAAATTATTCTATTTACTCAACCAATAAAATACAAAACAGACAACAGTCAAACAGTTCTGTTAGTTTTTATACCACGAGTATTTCGTGTAGTAACAAAAAGATTTAGCGCAAAACAAACAAATTCCACACTTTGAGATGACATAATAGATAGACGATAAAAATCACACCGTAACTTGTCGAGTAACCGTAAGACTTTACATAGCTGCGCAACAGCTTGTATACTCTGATGGTTATCTTTTGATATGTATAAGGTTTGATGGATTACGCATTGATAATGTTTAAAAAAATGTCTTAGGCTTGAAATATATCTTGTACCGGATAATATCATGCTTAATTTATATAATAATTCGCCTTTAAAATTAATGAGCTTTTCAATTCGTCGGAATTGTTTTTTTACAGCGACTGCTATCTCTGATATTTTTGATAAAATAATACGTGAAGCGCACGTTTACGAAGCTCTATCTATCGTTAAGTAAAATTAATACTGGTCGGCCAATTATGTAAAATTCATAGTCAAAATAAGGAAGTTAAACTTTAGACATTCTTACTTTAAATACAGATATCGTGGGAAATTAAGGTATGTAATTCATTCGCGCGGCAGCTAACCATACAAATTTTTTTAAGAAGTCTGACAGTCTTCAATTGACGCATGTAATATGACTTTAAATTTGTAAAAAAAATGTATACCAGAAAAACTTAAGCAAGACAGTAAGATAAAAAATCTAATTCTTAGTTTTGCCTACGTCACGCGGGACCACTGCACTTTTCCGGAAGCCAAAGTAGCCTATGTGTTAATTCAGGCTATAAACTATCCCGATTACATTCACTTCATTCAATATATTAAATCAGATAGTTCGAAATTAGATAAAACCGACAAACATTACAAAAACAACAATGATATTAAAGCGCATTTTCTTCAATTTGTCAACCTTTTGCTACATTGTTTCCGCTTTCACACGATTCCCAAACTTTCCTCTGTTATGTTACGGTCAGTTTTAAAAACAATAGTTACAAATCTCAGGGCTTGAGTTGTCAAAAGCCATTGTCCAACCATAGTCTATTGACGGCCTATTGTCTATGAACCTTTGAAATACCGCCTTTAGATGAAAAATAACGGTTACAGACATAATTTTAAAATTAGAACGCTGATGACGGTTTTTGTACAATTATCTGCTTAAAGATTTATGTTTTTGATTGTAGCCGTGATTTTTATAATTTGATGTAATTTTTGAGATAAGAGAACAGAACAGTATAATATTGGAGAGACGGTTAATTTATGTTCTTTTATTTTGGTGAAAATCTCAAGATTAAAATCCTGGCCTTTTTATTGTCTTTTTACATACTATATTATCAATTGCAATAAATTTAAAATTAATTAACGTCTTTATTTTTATCGTATATGCCGTATAATTTATTTACCCACATAAATAAGATAAAACTTTCGTCCTATACGTAATTCAATTAGTTAGATAATTTCTAATTTCCGCCACAAAGTCATAATGGTGCATAATAATGCGGGTCCGCCCACGTGGACGTGCCAGCCCTAATAACCCTGGAGTGACCGCTTTCGAGCCGCGCCGGTGCGTGGCGCTATTGACCCCTGCATGAACTTAGGGTTAACTCTAGATTAGACAGTTAGGAAGTAGATTAAGTATAATACTAGATGATCTGAATACGCTGACGGCTTAAGACTAGGGTTTGATTAGGTTCCAAACTTATAAATATAATCACATCTACTTAGCGAGAACTATTTTCCTTGTGGTCACAATTCGAATATACCCTATTTTAATTTTATAAACTCTATAGATTCACACAAAATACATTAAGAACTCTTAGTTTTATTTAAATATAAAAAAATGCCAATACCGTAAATAGATCTGGAAAGTTATTGAGAAAGTGTTATTAGATTATTTTTGTATAATAAATAAAATTAGTACATTACTTTATATATTTATTTTCTAATCCTAGCATTGTTATGTCAATAATATTTTTGTTTATACATATATTCTTAATAACCATAAATGTAAAGGTACGTTTACGTCCTATTTCTTCCATATCAATTTAATAATTAAATTCGTAAATATTTCAAACCACGGCACTTAGACATGTTTAAACAATTCACTTACAACACAATAAAATCATGTAAATAGCTTTGGATAACAGGAATGGTAATTTCAATAATAGTTTCTAGTATTTCGACGTGGAGTTACAGACCGTAAAATTAGTCTTTTCGACGTAATGAGGATAATGAAGAAGTTTTATTACTTAAATACGTAATGACTTAGTGTTTTCAGTATTCAGAGGTTAGACTATGTCAAAAGCCTTCTAAGAGCTTAGACACTAGAGCGAGTCTTTTTAACAAAACCAAAATATACGTGAAAGATAATTGTACCTAACAAACATCTTGTAAAATTGTTTTGTTTTCTTTCGCTATCATTGTTTTACTAGGATATTATTTAATACCACATCATATTAAAAAAAAAACACCCCCGACATATTCGGTCAATAACTAAAAAATTGCTGTAAAAAAATTACTTAATTCAAAAGATACATAAGTAAGCCTAGTTAAGTGTAGTTTCGTTTGAGAAAAAAAACGAGTTTTTGTAACAAGTTCATCATTACAATCATTTATGTTCACCTGATAAGGCAAATGACCTCAAGCCTAATACTAACAACATTAGGAAGCTTAGATACGCACGAATATTATAATACACTTATTTTTTTTGTAGTTCCGCCTACGAGATTTGGGCCCATGTTCTCTCACGTTGTAGAATAGAAGGTGACATATAACATTGATGAATTAATTAGTATTTAACATTATATAATTTATAAAATCTGGAACGAGACATGATAATAATTATTCGTATAATATTGATACGAACTTCAACAATATGTGCAAGCGGAATTCAAGGAGACGATGAACACAAAAGTGGTAGCAGCTTTATCACCATATTATACCTAGTAATAAATTTCCTTAGATTTTCCAAATTAAAGCAATGCAAGACAAGGCTAGGTCTTAGATTAGTTACCTTGACAGTTTCAAGTGAGCGCTACCAAAGCTCGTAAGAAAAGTAAAATTGTAGGTTCTGGTTGTTTATCTTATGATAGCAATCAGAGACCTTCATGTGCCTTAGAAAAGTTATCGTAGCTCTCAATATGAAATAGAATATACCTACTCTGAAATAATTAAGTAATTAATTGTAAAGCTAAGTTTCTGGCTTTAATGTCTCCAAGTTCCTTAAAACCTTGTAATGATGAAAACTGACAGCATTTAATTTTTATTTGTAAACGTAAATGATGTGGTTCTAAATGATGTTCGATCAGTAACTATAAATTAATTGTGTAGTTAAATTCAAATAATTCTAGTTTGTTTGTTACCATTAATTGCGGTAAGTATATATTATTATTAAATTATACTCATGGTGTCCAAATACAGAATTTCAAGGTCTATAACAAATATATTACTTCAACAAAAAAAAAAAACTTTTACACATAAATAACCTCGGAGAATGAAATCATCAAGTAACAAGCTATCATGACTCGATATATTATCACAAAACACGTTAAACTACTGCCATAAGGTAGATAATAAGTGTACAAGATCGTATTTATAGACCCAATCAGCTGATTCGTCATGTAGTTAAAAAAGTACTCACCTAACAAAACGCACGCGTGAATGGGCATGTCTCATGCGCTTATGCCTAACGTAAATCCATTGACACAATCCCTACATCAATCACCGAACAAAAACTTTTTTATTATTTGTTGCACTAAACCTTTTCAATCACAACCTTTTTCCGAGCACAATACGAGTAGCACGACACTTGCACTTTTGTTAAAAAAAAAAACAGTTGTCAACGTCAGATATAAAAACGCGGGAATTTTCGGTTTTCTTTTTTTCTAGATAGTTTAAGCATTCGCGATCGCACGTGTTTTGTTTTTTCTTGATTTTTTTTCCGTGTTGAGGCCACACGATGCTCGCTCATGCGGCCAGCTGTGCTTACTAACGGCAATGCTGTCCGTCGGTACGTCCCGAGTCAAGCTTGCGTAACGCTTAACGGGCCATAGAGTAAGTGATTTTGTGTGCAGAGCGGTTCGGTCGTGATCACGGTAAATAGGCTGTGGTTTGGCCGCTGTCAATATAGAAGCGTGGTAAATTTGGGTAATTTGAAATGGGATGTAACTGATCATTGATGTTCAGTGACGTCCAGACCAAGTCAGGTATGGGATTAGAGACCACGGAGTGGGTCACTTTTGACGTGTACCACTGTCATCCTTGACGTGTCCATCAGTCGTGAATGACGATTACGATATCAAATATGATTTTTACATCCTAAACTTAGTTTTAAAGGTTCGATTGTATGATTTGATACATGTAGATGTAAGAAGGCAACAAGTGGCTATATAATAGGTGTATTAGGGTGGTATACGAGTACAACGGATAACTCATCAATCTGTTTACGTCGCTTGTTTGTTTTCAGATTCACTCCGTTTTCATGGAAATGATGATAATAATAATATGTTATAAGTAATTTTAATGTTTCTGAATTAGGCACGTATTAAACAAAAGCAGTAAAGTCCTCTTATAGTTTTTGCCAAAGACATCCACAACAAATTTATTTAAAAAATTAGAGTTAAACATTTTCCATGCATTAATATCTGTTATATTTTAAGTTAAATTAATGAGAGAATAAAAGTTCTCGTTGCGTTTCCAAAATATTTAACTGCAGCTCTATGAGTAAAGAAAATGTATTCAAACTTTCATTCATTTTGTTTGTCAACTTCGTATAACAAAATAGTGTTCTTTGGCTGGGAAGTATGTTAGCGCCCACACTGAGCGTTCGAGATGTCACATTCTACAACAATACCCGTATATATCACTTGCTTTACTGGCTATAAACGATTCTACGCACAGGAGTCGTTCTTACTCTGTGGCGCCGACGCGCGACGCGTAGGCAGTATTAGATGCGCATACTAAAGTGAATAATTGCCGCGTATGGAACCTTTTTGATTGTATTTATTAGGATTTTTAATTATAATTATATGACGGACATTGTTTTCATTATTTTAGAACTATGATTAATTATTATTGTGTTTGATTAATTTGAATTTAAAATGCTTCGTCATAATTTTCGTTTCGTGACTAAAATTGTTGTGGGAAATGTATTTTTTAAGTATGAATATGGTAAATAAAAGTTAGTGGTAGGGGCTAACTGACTAAGTTAGCCCCTTGCTTCAGAAGCGAAAGCGAAAGCTCGGGTTCAAATCCAGGTTTAGGCGTACACCTATGAATTATTTCCTCATATGCATAGAATAATGAATTATACCACAAGCTTAAACGGTGATAAACATTGTGAGAAAACCTGCTCGTCAGAGAAGGTTAATAACTTTCGAAGTTAAGTAAAGTTCCTAACATACAATTTGGCCAGCGTGGTGGACTTGACCTACACCCCCTTCATAAGGGAGACCTGTGCCCAGCAGTTAGACGTTTAGGGTTGATACGTATAGCAAACTATCGGCCAAGGCCAATTCAAATATAGGGAGAGAACTGTACGCTGAAGCAGCCTTGTTCGGCAACAGATACTCAAACTATTGTGAAAATAAAGAGTAGCCTTAATTATCTTCTTATATATAAAAATCAATTGCTGTCCGTTTGTCTCGCAAAAACTCAAGAAAGGCTGGGCTGATTTAGCTGATTTTGGTCTTGAAATGTTTGTCGTATTCCAGGGAAGGTTTGAAATGCAAGAAACATTAATAACTATTAGGCGGTAAAAAGTTTGCCGGGTCAGCAAGTAGCAAGGAATATATGAATTATTTATTTATTTTAAGTGCTTTCATTACAAAAACAAAAAATAATTTACCTAATATATTGAAACTTAGAAAAATAAATTGTTTCTTTTTTTTTCTTAAGGATATGAATGAAATATTATTATTTATCTAGTTGAATAATCCAGTTTATATGTTACTCAAGTTAAAATTCATGAAGTGTTACTATTTTATGGGCTCCATTTCTGGATCGTAACGTTTTTATGTTAAGTTGTAAAAAGTTTGTCGTCGTCTCAAAAGCTCTTGTTATTTTATTGAGTCACTATTTAAATAAAATATAAAGTAATCATATTTCCATTTACTAATCATAACTTTAAAGTGAAAAATAAAAATAGATAAAAAATCAAGTGCAGCAGTTTTTTTTTATGATGAGTTAAATACTTAACACAGATTTCAGCAACTATAAGATTAATAATGTATTTCACATCAACAATATATGTTATGCCAACAAGATATATAAGTTTGCAATGTAAGCGGAAAAATGAAATTATTTACGAGATCACATTAGAAACCTCATAAATAACAGTATTTCTCCACTATTTAATGGATGTTATCATACATATAACCCTTCCTCTTCAATCACTCTACGAGTATCTATTAAAAAAACCGCACCTAAATCCGTTGCGTAGTTTTAAAGATTTAAGCATACATAGGGATATAGGGAGAGAGAAAGCGACTTTGTTTTATACTATGTACTCGTAGGGATAGTGACAATTCAAAAACAAGTTATTAAAAAAGTGACAACGACTTTAATTCAGCAGGCGTTTATATATTATGTCGGTTATTTCGTTATCAAAATCAAACCTCACGACAAATTTTCAAAATAAAATTAAAACGGAACCACTCCAGACCTATAAAACAAAAAATACTTTATCAAAACAATTCAGCCGTAAAAAGCTAATTAAAAAAAAAAAAAAAAAAATAGAAGTCATTAGAAAACTTTAAAGATTTTCTTTAAATTTTCTTTAAAGATTTTCTTTAAAGAAAACTTTAGATTTTTTTTTGGGTTAAATTGATTTTCGGTGATAATGAGAATACGTTAAAAAATAATTACAGTGAGCTGTCGTCTTGTCTAGCAACAGGAAACAATAAGACCATAAATACATACAATTTAATAAGATATCTGACAAAATATATCTACCTAATTGAATTTGTATAAATGCCTCGACGTTTCAACTAATATCAAATCCGCAATGAAAAGGAAGCCATTACTATTAGGCACAGAATAAATTAACATAACTCGAATTAAATCCAAGTAAAATATACTATCGTTTGTAGAGTCAGCACACTAGGACCGCGCGGCCGCCGACAACCGTGCGTACAATTGACAACATTTCAAATTTGTGATCCCTCATTTTTATTACTATAATGGAAAGATAAATGAAAAATAACGTATCCCTAATTATTTTATTGTATTTTTTATAATCTAAGATAAGTTCCGAATAATGTTATTCTCGTTAAAAAATTATGTCATTAACTATCTGTAATTTTGTAGGGTTCCTACCGTAGTTTTATTTATTCAATACTGTCTAAATTAGGAGTACTACATACGTGGGCTTCGGTTAGAGTGTAATAAGGCAAAAGATGGTCACTATACTAATCGTAACGAACAACTTTCTCTATTCCATCTCGTAGTTATTTACCTTTTACTATTTTTATTAATAATTGTTTTCTACAGTTCACAGATCCACTTCTTCTACAGTTATTTATATTATTTACCTAATTCCTAAATAATTATGTTTGCCGCTGTTTTACCCGACTTCGAAGGAAGGAGGGTTATGTTTTTGAAGTATGTATATATATTTCTTTGGCACGCAATAGAGCCTAAACGGCTTATCGTATTTTTATGTTAGTGGTGTGAATAGATAAGTCGTTGTCGTGAAAGTAACACTGGATACATAAAATAAAAATAAGGATGATACACGGGTTTAAAGATTTAGCAGTCGGGTTTTTTCGAAGACGCTTCTAACCACTTGTTAAGATACTTATTTCACCCGTCAAATAAGTACAGTGACGACGCACTGCTGACCGGTCGGCGCACTTAGTGTGCTGAGTGTACAAGTCAAGCTATTAGAACCTTGGCTTCAAAGGTCACGGTTTTGGCTAATGAGATGTGGATACAGCCTAATGTGGCCTCGCTTGTACCGACCCTAATGCGCCTACGTAGGTGCTAGTTATGGCGTTTATTTTGTTTTTAGGTTGTCAATGAGCGTTGTTATATAGTAAATGGGTAGTGTTAGGCTAATTGGTAGGCCGTGTCGGAATCTGACGTCACGAGTCGCGAGAAGAAGGAAGCGGAATCTTAAGACGTTTCATGATAAGTTGATGTTGGATAGATCATACACAAAGTACTAAATCAGTATTGTTCTAGATAAGTACTAATATTAGCAGGAATCGTCCCTTTCTAGTAGTAAGTATTCTTACTTCTAGGTCAATAGTAATGCTTCATTAGAGTAGCCAATAACGGGTATGAAAAGATATTTTTCGTACTTTGTGGTATTGGATTTGAATAATTTGAATTTGTGATTTTTAAAGCACTTTTAAAAATGTTGAAATCGTAAGAAGTTTTCTAACTAAGACTTTATTTAGTTATTTTTTCAGAGAATCAGCGATGTCAGATTATGATGTTTGTTACCATTTTTTATATATTTTTTTATAACAATGTGCAATATGAAAAATAGTTTGGATATCATAAAATGTATGTATTCACAGTTAAGAAGGGCAAAGCCTGTGCTATGGTAATATTACCATATATCGGTCATCAGGTGATGACTGATATACATACTTATATATATAAATACGTACATATAATCTGAATACAAAATAAATAATTGGCAGTTAGCTCAAAATACAATACAAAGTATTCAAGTAGTGGGTATTTAACACAGCTTTGTTTAACATTTTGAAATCATAGGCGAATAGTACGTGAAAATATTCAGTTCAGTATTAGAATGAACGACCTATTTCCTATTAGCAAACTGCAACCGGAACTATATTCATTTATTACTTGGCACTAATATAATTTTAGTGGCTTCTCATAGATTTAGTCTAGATGTGTAATTTTTTTTTTTTTTTATGTAACACAGCTGTTGTTTTCCTTCCGACATCCAAAAAGAGGAGGTACTTAATTCGACTACAGTTTTTTTTTATTATTACCTGTTGTCTCTGAGACGAAAGGAACGTATTGAAAATAAAATTAAAATGATAAACTTCCCATATGGTTTCATTTAATTAATATGATATACTTCCCATATGGTGTCATTTAATTAATATGATATACTTCCCATATGGTCTCATTTAATTAATATGATATACTTCCCATATGGTCTCATTTAATTAATATGATATACTTCCCATATGGTCTCTTTTTAATTTTATCAATATCTGTCTCGAGTTTGATTTTTAAATCAAAATAAGTGAAATGTTTTATGGGTGCCTATCGTACTCGTAATGCAGGTCTGCAGTCACTTTGCTTTTGAAAAATAATTATTAAAGCTAATGTATTAATAATGATTTATTTTATATTATATTAATTTATAAACCAAAATACTAAACTAATAATGTATAAAAACTATCTCAAAATATCCCTTTCAAACAATAATATGTACTTATTCCAAATCGGTGCAGTAGGCCTGAATCATTCTACTTTGAAAATCTTATGAAGAAAAATCACGGGATTAAATCCAAGGATAAGATTATTTAATTGGAATTTTAAATGTATGATTACTAAAGTATATTGCAAACGATTAAATCCTAGTATTATATAATTTTATTGCCTTGTTAGTGGCTGAACTGTACGTGATGTTCATGTAAGTTTACAATCGACATGTCGTTTACCTTCCGCGTTTCTACTAATACAATCGGAGTTAGAAAACAGGTGGTTGTATAGCAAAAGTCATAACACTAGTAGGCGAGCATATTGATTTCGGTAAATGGACCTTATATTGTACCCTACATACTTATATATATATTTTAATGTGGCTGTTTAAATAGTTATGTATCATGTAAGAAAACTCTAGATTTTAGGTATCTATTATTATTTTTGTATGAAGAAATCTTTGAAAATCCCATGGGAACATTTCAATTTTCTAAGATAAATATCCTATGTTCTTCACCTGGTTCTAAGCTACTTCACCAAAAAATTTTCAGCCAAATCGATTCTTGAGTTCTAAATAGTGTAACTAACACGATTTCCTTTTGATTTTTATACAACGTGTAACAGAAAGGTGTTACAATATTTTTTGGGTGAAAGTCTACATATCAAGATGAACAAAAAAATATTAGGTTCTCCATACAACAAAATTGGTCACGCGATTGGTCAAGTTGTATGGAAGAAGCAATAATTTTTTCTCGACATTTGCAAAAAAAATCTAGAATAGGTTCACTTTGATGGGTTGACTGACACTATTAAGTATTGCCACACTTTTCTGTTACACTTTGTACATAAATATATGATAATAATGTAAAGGGTTGATAAAAAACTTGCGCTTCTTCTTATTTATAAAAATCAATTGCTGTTCATTAGTCTCGCTAAAACTCGAGAACGGCCGATTTAGCTGATTCTGGTTTTGAAATGTTTGTGAATTTTCAGGGAAGGTTCAAACATATAACTGTTAGGCGGTAAGAAGTTCGCTGGGACAGCTAGTTTTGATATAATAACTGACGTAAGTATTCTTATTTCTTACCAACGACAGTCTACGTAGTAGCTTACGTAGTTAGGTACGTGGAAGCGGGATATTACCTGAAAATAAACAAATATATATTAATATTATTATTATTCATAATGCATTATTATAACTTAGGACTTTTACTTGTATTTGTAAAGTAGAAGAATCAGAAAACTTATAGATCGTAGTTTTAGTAGCTTAATGTTTTTTTTTCGTAGAACATTTAATGATGAAATACTAATGATTTTTTTACGCAAAGCAATTTTAACATAAAAGGTGATTAATTATATCAATATTTAAGTTAAATCCAGACCTACCGAAATATTAATCGAACGACTAAACCTACTTCTATAAAATTAACAACCATACCTAACAATTTTAATAATGTCATCGTACCTCTCTATTTCGCGTCAGCAGTAATAAATGGTAACAAAATCAGTAAAACAGTTTCTAAACCTCAAGAACCTGCTGTCAATCTGTTACCACCAAGTACCACCGCGTCTACAAACGGCCATCAATCTCTCGACGGAGTGCTATCTACCGAATTGTCTAAGATTTGGAGAAAGCGTGAGAAATAATACACTTTTTGTCGAATTCCGTTCGATAAAGTTAGTAGGTGGTAGTTTTTGATCTGCAGTTTAATACGAATCGATTTATCTATTCTTATGTTTTACAACCGCTCTGGGGGACAGTTTTTGTTTTTTATCCTACACAGCTAGGCATTTGACCACAAGTTCGCACGACTTACGAGGATTACATGCAGCAGTAGATTAAAATAACCAGGATGATAATGTTTTAATAAATAATTAATTCTTAAATTTTATGGTATAGTATTAAAGTTTAAATTCACTTTTAAGTATCATTACGAATCGATTGTATGGGAGTATAGAAAAGTGTTGTTTTTATATCTTTAGTGAAATTTAAAATAAATCTCCATAACAACCATCCTCGTACTTCCAGGAATATACTAAAAAAAAAGGAATTAGCAAAATCGGTTCAACTTATCTCGAGATTTGCGCTTAGCAACACATTCAGCGATTCATTTTTGTATTATAGACTTTTAAAAATTCACATTGGCCACAAACCTCTGAAACATATATCTTTCGACGTTTTACCAACAAGAAATAAATTCAGAATCCATCCTCTACCAAATTCGTTGATTCGCCGAAAGCATTCCTGTGTAAGTGCACCAACAAACAAACAAACGAACGAACAGTCGCCGGCTTTCACGGCAACCGTGTCAAGAGCGATCGATTGACTTACTTCTCTACCACGAGTACTAACTTTATACAGGGCTGTCGGTTAGGGATTATAATAATAAACCGAAACTAGTCTAGTTCAATTTTCAAGAAATAGGTATGGTGACTCCCGCTCCGGCTCGTTTCTAGTGCAAAGGTTAGGTTAGGTTAGCCATCGCCATCCAGCGTGGTAACGCGTCATGGACACCTTTATACCAGGTTCGAATCGGGGCGGTTATTTGACCAAATTTTGTGTCCCAAATGTACTGACTGACTAATTAATAAATTATTTCTATAAACCGAAAGGTAAATTACTGTTGTACCAATTACTGACTGACTAATTAGTAGATCAATAATTAAGTAACAAAGAATGAAAGAAAAATCGTGAATAATTGTCACTATGTGACCAAACTGGTATTTATGATAATAAATGTGCTATCAGTGGGGAACGCTTGTCGCTTGTCGATTGAAAGGTTTCAAACAGAAGATTTTTGTTTCTTATTTCTGTTATCTCAGTAGGTACCTATGAATAGTTTAATAAAAAATATAATTTTGAAGATTGGATTTAAATTAATTTCTTATGAAGTTTTTAAGGAATATCTTAATTTCGGAGAAAAAAATATTATTCTAATTGTAATGGAGTTATTGTGGAAGAATAAGGGACCGTAAATTATGAAAGAAAAATCATTATTTTAAATATAATTATTTTTCTTTTACTTGTTCCCTTTAAGTAGGTAGGTAGTGAAAGTTGTTGGATATGTTTAGTCCAGAGAACCCATTTTGAATTAGTTTACCCCGCACCTACAACCCTGTAGAGTCCAGAATCATTTTTTTTGTGACGTCAAAGATAAGGTCATGAATTAAAAAATCATTTTTTTCAAATTTGGTAGCCTTAATATTACGAAAATGTAATAATATTATGTTATATATAGGATATATATATTAGATGCTTGATTTAAACATTTCAATTTTAAAAAAATTTAAACAAAATATGATAGTTATTTCTTTAACGTAAATTTTCACCGCCCTTTTGTTGAAAGAGACCGCTTTTAGCGATAAGGCCGCCACTTGTGACAATAGATTTTTTTTCATATATTTAATATTTATGTCTCTGATATATAGAGTTAATTCATTCATTCACCTCTTAATCATCTATATGTTACAATAAACAGGAATAAAGTTTTATGTTTTGCGGTTGCTTTAATATTGAGCATCTTTCCTTTAAGAGCTCTCCACCCCAGCCTCTGCCCCAGGTTGATGCAACCGTTGCTCAGAAGTGCTTTCACGGGAACAGTGTCAAGTGTGCGACCATTGATCCGAGTAAATAGGGGAGAGGAACTTTGTATTGATGTGGCATTCAATAATACAGGATTATTTGCACTGTTCTTAGACAGAAGGATCAATTATTATGTTCGTGTAGCTTTAGACGTGACACATTTAGTTATAAACTACTTATTCTTTATAATGTAAATATAAGCTAAGTTCGGTCGTGAATAAATCAAAATACCAGACAAATTTATTTACTGCATTGAAGTAGGTTTTTCTTTTTTTTTTATAGAATTTTTTTTAATAACTAGCTGCGCCCTGCGGTGTTACTAACGTTAATACAGGATAAAAAGTAGCCCATATTAATCCAGGGTCTAAATTATCTCCGTATCAAATTACATCCAAATTGGTTCAGCCGATTTTGATTTTGATTTTTTTGTTCACAAACTGTGTAGTCGGGAGTGTTCTTGGCTATGTTTGATAAAAATCAGTCCAAGATGGCCGCCGCCACATAATGTGCGGAGTACATTTTTTTTCTCAATTCCCTCAATAAGGATATCAAATGAAAGTGCTTGACTAGTAGAATACTATGATAATTTCAAATCCAAGATGGCTGCCGCAATAAATTACGGAAGTCTACAAAAATAAAATATTTTACTTGTTACAAGTAATACAGACCTTAATGTGTCACTGCGTTAATAATGACCCACAAAGGTAAAACATCTGTTCAGTAGACCGACCCCGCAAAAGTAAAATGATTCGCATAAATATATTTTTTGCATAAAACTATGGATAACCTAATTTTTTATATGTTTTTGCAAAATTTTCTTCTACAATGTGTTCACCTTGATGTGTAGACTAACACCCTTAAGTATTGTCACACTTTTCTGTTACACGTTTTATTCATAATAATTTTATAATTTTTACATCCAGTATACAATAATCCTGAGGACAATGGTCTGAAGTTTAGTAAAGCATTAAAACTATTTCTTACAATTAAAGTATATTACTCAGTTGACGAATTCTTAAACGAAAATAGAAGATATAATGTTGACATGTTATCATTAAATATTGATCTAAAACTGATTGTTGACGTTATTTTGACATTTATCATAATATAAATTTTGACTTTTAGTAATGATGTGCGTCCTCCTTTCTTTTAACTTTGCTGTGTCCGACAGGGTTCATTGGACGATGTACTTATTTTTTAACATCATGTTACTGTATGGAAGCAATAAACGGTCTGAATCTGAGTATATGCAAATGTACGTACTGCACAATTTATTTATACAGAATTATTTATTAGGCAGATAATAAGCTAAAGAGGAGTCACTGTACTTATTATAATTACTAACTTTTGCTATAATTACTAACTTTTGCTATCGGAATATATACCATATTCCGATTATATACCATACGGAATATATACCATATTCCGATTAGAAAAAGATCTAACGAATTTTAGAAAAAATAATGTAAACTTAACAATATGTATTTTTGCAGTCCAAAATATGAACTCGTAAAGGAACGGCTGTATTTTTTCAAAATATCAGGTTGCTATTATTTTGGACATTAATCGTCCTAATGAGTATAGTGACCCCCTTTCGGCTTAGTTCTTACCTAACCGGTAACCCAGTATATTTAGTTATTTTTCTCACGTAAATCTAGCGCAGAAGCTTTGTAGTAACGGTCGATTCGGATTATATTGCTCTAATTATATCTTAACATAACGGTGTTTGTTTGTCTTTAATGTCGTTACACTGTCTGTCTGTCTGTAGCGAAATAATTACAACTTCATCAAGTGACAACCGACTTCAATGAAGTATTTAATATTTCAGTTATTTCCATTTAATAACCAAACTCAGTATACTCATAGATCAGTTTTGATAAAACTAATACGGCCTGGTGTATATAAGCCTAAAAAAACATCAAAATAAGTTGATTTTTAATTGCGATATAACATATATAATTTAATAAACAAGTGGTTAGAAGCGACTTTAAAAAAAAACGACTGCAAAATTTAAAAATTAAGGCTACTATATCTTTACGAGTAAAACCGCGGTCAAAAGACTTATGTATAAAAAAAGTGAAAAGACATGTCCAATGACACGTTGCACATCAACATCGGTTTACCGGTTTAGGCCACAAATAGTTTAACACACATACATATTTTATATAACTACTTACATACAAATATACATTTTAAAAACATTACCTTCCTACTAAGGCAACTACATAAAAAAAAATCAGCTCAATTTATGTAACCGAATGACGAGATTATGAGATTTAGAAAAAATTGAGCTCCTTCCTAGTAATTAAAAAAAACAAACAATATCTTATGATATATTTTAAACTGTCTTAGTCCGTATCGTCGCTTCACATCAGACAAGTTGCGGCCAAACGCAAGCCTATCTCCAATAAAAACTAAAAAAAACCCTGATGAAATACGGACACTGCAATTATAAAGTAATATTCAACATTGCAGTTACCTCTTCAGCAACTCAACACGTGGGAGGTTCCATTAGAAACGCGTTATAACTAAGCTGTCATAAGATAATCAGAAGCGAATATTAGAAGCCGGCGTATAGAGTTAGGTAGAATGTAACGTGGGACGTAGTAGCCAGTCCTACACTTTTACTGAACAAGTGGTTAGAAGCGACTTCATAAAATCTACCGCTAAATATTTAAACTTGTGTATCATCTTTATTTTTATGTACCCAGTGTCACTCGCTCGACTAAAACGAATCTATTGACACCACTCACATACAAATACGATAAGACGTTTAGGCTCTAGGACGACCTAAAGAAATATACATATAATACAACCATACATACACTCGAACAACATAGCCCTCCTTCTTTCGCAGTTGGGTAAAAAAAGAAAAGAGAGCCAAGTAGAAGTGCACCAATCGACTTTGAATAAATATATATATATTTTTTTTTAAATCGGTACAGGTTTTGCTAAGAAATTGTTGAAAATCATAAGAGATTCCGAAGCTTTTGAAGCGAAAATCAAGTCTTCTTTTTAAAAATGTCTGCTAAAATTAAGTACCTCAATTGGATAAAACGTGATCCGAAATCGAAAATAATTTTAAGATATTGTCTATAAAGGTACATTTTATTTGTTCTCCAAGATACCTAGACATTTGAGCACATCGCACGACCACGGAAGTCAGCGACACTGTGGCGCTATAAGCCTGGATTAACTGGCTCTTAAAGAAGGAGGAATAAGTGCTGATGATGATGATGACAGGTCCCGAGGTGGTCTGTCTGGTGGTAGCTGGCTCACCACGTGGGCAGTTCATTGAGAAACTAGCAGGTTTGTGAGATTTGTAACGGTTGTAGGGACCGCCCACGGACTTACAATCAATACTACAGTATAATACAGTAAGGGCGCTGCCGACACAATAACTAATATATTTTGATAAAAATATATTAATATATTAGTTTATAGCAGTATTATATAAATAATATATTATATTATAATAAGGTACAACATCCACACAAAGGTCTTCAGATCCCAAACTAGGCAAAGCCTGTGCTATGGTAACCTGATGACTGATGATGATGATGATGAAATACATATATACATACTTATATATATAATAAACACCCAGACACAAGTCAAACAGTTATGTTCATGCTCACAAATGTTTGACTTGTCCGGGGATCGAACCCGAGACCAGCGTCGCAGAAGGCAGGTTTGCTACCATCTACGCCAACCGACCAGTCAGTAGAAATTATAAATTGGTCCTGAACTCAAAACAATACTTTTTTTCCAAAGTTAATGAAATGGGCAAGTGCTTTTATTACTAAAAGCAAAATGTCTAACTACAACAACAACAACAAAATATAGTAGAAAGATTACCTGTAGACCATTTAAGATCTACAGATAATTAAAAAAAAAACTTGTTTTTTTTGTTTTAAATATTACTTGCAGTTGCAACATAGATCATAGAATGCTTACATATATTAATAATCAAGGCTTCTACCAACACACAGCTGTAAGTTTCCCATTTAGTACTAAAATTAAAATAACAAATGATATCGCGGCCCTTCGATGGTTCACATATGTATTATATTACATTGCATCAGATAATGGTGTTTCTATTTGTAATTACTTATACAAAATACAATTAGTACTTACTAGCCATGCCCCGCGGTGTTACTCTCGCAAAGTGCTGAAATAAAATAGTGACTGACCGAGCGATCGAAGCGTCTTTCCTGTCTGACCTTTTTTGTTTGTCCGTCTAACCAATTTTGACGAAAATTAGTATGCGAGAGTTTTTAGATTTTATACATGCCGGAGAGTTAAATAAAATTAGGTAGGGACATACGAACACGATCTTAAATAATAGTGACAAACATGATAAAAATCGGTTAAAATGTGGTCAGTTTTATTTTGAACCTGAACATTTATTTTGGTCTGGAGGTCAACGGTTCGCAGTACTAATAAATTTCTTAAAGTATACTCATCATCGTCTTCTTGACCTTATCCCACTACGTGGGGTCGGCACAGCATGTCTTTCTCTTCCATTCTTAAAGTATAGGATACTGCATTTGATTTTCTGCAAGTCGTCCTAAATGGGCCGTAGGCATGTAGGACGAGCTGTCGATGGATTACTCAGCTTTAAGAACCTTACTGTAATAGGGTTTCTTCCTCAACCTGTTTCCGAAGATAGAGGATAGCAGTATCTTTGTTTACAAACGCTTGCTATACAAAATGAAACTTTATTTTCCAAGCTGTACATTTTAAAATAGAGTGACCAAGTTTTGTTTAGACTAAACTTGGTGAGTTGATAGCAAACAAAACGTGTGAATAGTGAATTTTTATGAGCGAGGAAAGCAGATTGCACTCGTAAAATAGTAAAGTAGTAGTTTTAAACTTTAAAGTTCTACCTACTAACTGATTTTACTTTTGCAATCGAAAATCAGAAAGTTTTATGTGAAATATTTTTAAAATTGCTTGGAAAATATAACAGATTTGAGAGCATATATTTTTTTATAGTCGATAGGCTTACGCTTGACCGCAACTCACCTGATGTAAAGTGAAGATGCGGTCTAGGATGTAGCGCGCTTGCCTAGAAGAAACTGATTCACTCGCGATTTGAAGAGACCGAGATTATAGCCATCGCAATCGCTGTTAGAAAAGAACTTAGTTCTATATAATTGTAGTTCAAAAAAATTGTCACAGTACAAGCAAAACACACGTGTTCTTTTGTTGTCCTTTTTCCAAAAAAGTGACATATATTTTTTTTCCAAAAACGATGCACAAATACATAGAGGCTGATGACATTTGAAATGCACACATTTTTTTTAGTATGTACTCGAAATAAAATCTCAATTATTGTTATTTTTTGAACATAGATTTATGATTAACCATCAACTCTCTTGATAAGCAAAAACTGTGTGTCTTTATGGACTAAAAAAAACATATGTGTAATGTATCAGATAGTGATTTATTTTCAGTTTTCCTTTTGATCTGGTGATAAAGTAAAATAGCTCAAAAGTAACAAATCTCCAGCGGTTTCTGGCCAAGGTTTTTGTTTCGTATCAAAGACTTGTCATATAGCTTGTCGTGTGTCGGTACGTCAGTCGGTCAGTCCATCAGTCTGTCTGTCTGTCAAGAGTAAGACGTAAGACCGAGCGATCGACCTTTGGTCGTGAGAAGTTTTAATGTGTTTTTGGATTGGTTGAGCAAATCAAAAAACCTTATCATAGGACTCATGTACACTCAGCTACATTTGATGGTATTTTCGTAAACTTTTAAGATAGTCTTTTACTTACTTACTTGTCGGCGCAAGGACCCAACCATGTCTTAACTTTCAATACCAACGCTCGGCCGTCTTCAGAACTGGATCTAAGTAAGCAGTTACGAACTAAGAATAATTCATCGTAATAGTAATTAATTAAATACGTGTTTTGTCGAAAGCGGTATTGTAAGCGGATGTATAATTGTTAGTTCGTAACTGGTTACTTAGCTCCAGTTTCGTAGACGGCCAAAGCGGATACCAAAAGGCGCTACTTCACTATGGTCTTTGCCAGCTCAGTCGTCCATTTTTTACGCATGTTTTTATTTTAAATTTTTTAGACTTTTTAGTAAGTCTTAATAACACTTACACTTATTTACAAAACAAGTGATTAGAAGCGAGTTCAAAAAAAACCCGACTGCTAAATCGTTAAACATCTGTGTCATCCTTAATATCTTTTTTAATTTTGACGTTACCAGTGTCACTGTCACAACTATGACGAATCCATTAGCACCAATCTCATAAAAATACGACAAGCCGTTTAGGCTCTAGGGCGTGCCTAAGAAACATACATACTTACATACATAAACTCGAAATGAGCTCTAAATAAGTGTCAAGGGCTCTTATTATTTAGCATAAAAGTAAAATCAAATAAACATCATTAGAATTACCAGATAAAATAAATGGAAACATAGTAACGGTTTCTGATCACCCACGTACGCATTCTTGGATGAATGAATGGATGGCTCCTACTATAAGTTCACAAGTCACTGCTGTTTGCCGGTCGAGATTTTTGTGAGATCATTACTCGTATTAAGTTGTCTTGAACCTATTAGGAGTGGAGTTCTTAGACCAAACTCGGCATCTTTTACACTAACGCATTAAATAACGTGTCGTACTATCTACTAAAATAGAAGAAAGTGCATTTTATTTCTATATCATCTGAATGAATAAGATTTAAAAAAAATAATAAAATAAATCTAAACAATTTTCTTTATTAAAGTCCTAGGTAATCTAGCAATTTTATTGAAAGTTAGGAAAACGTATAAGCGTTATTCAGTATTTTATGATACTTTACTTGAGGAACAACTGACTACAATTGAGCAGGCGTCTACATACACAGTTTTATTGAAAGTTAGGAAAACGTATAAGCGTTATTCAGTATTTTATGATACTTTACTTGAGGAACAACTGACTACAATTGAGCAGGCGTCTATATACACAGTTTTATTGAAAGTTAGGAAAACGTATAAGCGTTATTCAGTATTTTATGATACTTTACTTGAGGAACAACTGACTACAATTGAGCAGGCGTCTACATACACAGTTTTATTGAAAGTTAGGAAAACGTATAAGCGTTATTCAGTATTTTATGATACTTTACTTGAGGAACAACTGACTACAATTGAGCAGGCGTCTACATACACAGTTTTATTGAAAGTTAGGAAAACGTATAAGCGTTATTCAGTATTTTATGATACTTTACTTGAGGAACAACTGACTACAATTGAGCAGGCGTCTATATACACAGTTTTATTGAAAGTTAGGAAAACGTATAAGCGTTATTCAGTATTTTATGATACTTTACTTGAGGAACAACTGACTACAATTGAGCAGGCGTCTACATACACAGTTTTATTGAAAGTTAGGAAAACGTATAAGCGTTATTCAGTATTTTATGATACTTTACTTGAAGAACAACTGACTACAATTGAGCAGGCGTCTACATACACAGTTTTATTGAAAGTTAGGAAAACGTATAAGCGTTATTCAGTATTTTATGATACTTTACTTGAGGAACAACTGACTACAATTGAGCAGGCGTCTACATACACAGTTTTATTGAAAGTTAGGAAAACGTATAAGCGTTATTCAGTATTTTATGATACTTTACTTGAAGAACAACTGACTACAATTGAGCAGGCGTCTACATACACAGTTTTATTGAAAGTTAGGAAAACGTATAAGCGTTATTCAGTATTTTATGATACTTTGCTTGAGGAACAACTGACTACAATTGAGCAGGCGTCTATATACACAGTTTTATTGAAAGTTAGGAAAACGTATAAGCGTTATTCAGTATTTTATGATACTTTACTTGAGGAACAACTGACTACAATTGAGCAGGCGTCTACATACACAGTTTTATTGAAAGTTAGGAAAACGTATAAGCGTTATTCAGTATTTTATGATACTTTACTTGAGGAACAACTGACTACAATTGAGCAGGCGTCTATATACACAGTTTTATTGAAAGTTAGGAAAACGTATAAGCGTTATTCAGTATTTTATGATACTTTACTTGAGGAACAACTGACTACAATTGAGCAGGCGTCTACATACACAGTTTTATTGAAAGTTAGGAAAACGTATAAGCGTTATTCAGTATTTTATGATACTTTACTTGAGGAACAACTGACTACAATTGAGCAGGCGTCTATATACACAGTTTTATTGAAAGTTAGGAAAACGTATAAGCGTTATTCAGTATTTTATGATACTTTACTTGAGGAACAACTGACTACAATTGAGCAGGCGTCTACATACACAGTTTTATTGAAAGTTAGGAAAACGTATAAGCGTTATTCAGTATTTTATGATACTTTACTTGAAGAACAACTGACTACAATTGAGCAGGCGTCTACATACACAGTTTTATTGAAAGTTAGGAAAACGTATAAGCGTTATTCAGTATTTTATGATACTTTACTTGAGGAACAACTGACTACAATTGAGCAGGCGTCTACATACACAGTTTTATTGAAAGTTAGGAAAACGTATAAGCGTTATTCAGTATTTTATGATACTTTACTTGAAGAACAACTGACTACAATTGAGCAGGCGTCTACATACACAGTTTTATTGAAAGTTAGGAAAACGTATAAGCGTTATTCAGTATTTTATGATACTTTGCTTGAGGAACAACTGACTACAATTGAGCAGGCGTCTATATACACAGTTTTATTGAAAGTTAGGAAAACGTATAAGCGTTATTCAGTATTTTATGATACTTTACTTGAGGAACAACTGACTACAATTGAGCAGGCGTCTACATACACAGTTTTATTGAAAGTTAGGAAAACGTATAAGCGTTATTCAGTATTTTATGATACTTTACTTGAGGAACAACTGACTACAATTGAGCAGGCGTCTACATACACAGTTTTATTGAAAGTTAGGAAAACGTATAAGCGTTATTCAGTATTTTATGATACTTTACTTGAGGAACAACTGACTACAATTGAGCAGGCGTCTACATACACAGTTTTATTGAAAGTTAGGAAAACGTATAAGCGTTATTCAGTATTTTATGATACTTTACTTGAGGAACAACTGACTACAATTGAGCAGGCGTCTACATACACAGTTTTATTGAAAGTTAGGAAAACGTATAAGCGTTATTCAGTATTTTATGATACTTTACTTGAGGAACAACTGACTACAATTGAGCAGGCGTCTATATACACAGTTTTATTGAAAGTTAGGAAAACGTATAAGCGTTATTCAGTATTTTATGATACTTTACTTGAAGAACAACTGACTACAATTGAGCAGGCGTCTACATACACAGTTTTATTGAAAGTTAGGAAAACGTATAAGCGTTATTCAGTATTTTATGATACTTTGCTTGAGGAACAACTGACTACAATTGAGCAGGCGTCTATATACACAGTTTTATTGAAAGTTAGGAAAACGTATAAGCGTTATTCAGTATTTTATGATACTTTACTTGAGGAACAACTGACTACAATTGAGCAGGCGTCTACATACACAGTTTTATTGAAAGTTAGGAAAACGTATAAGCGTTATTCAGTATTTTATGATACTTTACTTGAGGAACAACTGACTACAATTGAGCAGGCGTCTACATACACAGTTTTATTGAAAGTTAGGAAAACGTATAAGCGTTATTCAGTATTTTATGATACTTTACTTGAGGAACAACTGACTACAATTGAGCAGGCGTCTACATACACAGTTTTATTGAAAGTTAGGAAAACGTATAAGCGTTATTCAGTATTTTATGATACTTTACTTGAGGAACAACTGACTACAATTGAGCAGGCGTCTACATACACAGTTTTATTGAAAGTTAGGAAAACGTATAAGCGTTATTCAGTATTTTATGATACTTTACTTGAGGAACAACTGACTACAATTGAGCAGGCGTCTATATACACAGTTTTATTGAAAGTTAGGAAAACGTATAAGCGTTATTCAGTATTTTATGATACTTTACTTGAGGAACTACTGACTACAATTGAGCAGGCGTCTACATACACAGTTTTATTGAAAGTTAGGAAAACGTATAAGCGTTATTCAGTATTTTATGATACTTTACTTGAGGAACAACTGACTACAATTGAGCAGGCGTCTACATACACAGTTTTATTGAAAGTTAGGAAAACGTATAAGCGTTATTCAGTATTTTATGATACTTTACTTGAGGAACAACTGACTACAATTGAGCAGGCGTCTACATACACAGTTTTATTGAAAGTTAGGAAAACGTATAAGCGTTATTCAGTATTTTATGATACTTTACTTGAAGAACAACTGACTACAATTGAGCAGGCGTCTATATACACAGTTTTATTGAAAGTTAGGAAAATGTATAAGCGTTATTCAGTATTTTATGATACTTTACTTGAGGAACAACTGACTACAATTGAGCAGGCGTCTACATACACAGTTTTATTGAAAGTTAGGAAAACGTATAAGCGTTATTCAGTATTTTATGATACTTTACTTGAGGAACAACTGACTACAATTGAGCAGGCGTCTATATACACAGTTTTATTGAAAGTTAGGAAAACGTATAAGCGTTATTCAGTATTTTATGATACTTTACTTGAGGAACAACTGACTACAATTGAGCAGGCGTCTACATACACAGTTTTATTGAAAGTTAGGAAAACGTATAAGCGTTATTCAGTATTTTATGATACTTTACTTGAAGAACAACTGACTACAATTGAGCAGGCGTCTACATACACAGTTTTATTGAAAGTTAGGAAAACGTATAAGCGTTATTCAGTATTTTATGATACTTTACTTGAGGAACAACTGACTACAATTGAGCAGGCGTCTACATACACAGTTTTATTGAAAGTTAGGAAAACGTATAAGCGTTATTCAGTATTTTATGATACTTTACTTGAAGAACAACTGACTACAATTGAGCAGGCGTCTACATACACAGTTTTATTGAAAGTTAGGAAAACGTATAAGCGTTATTCAGTATTTTATGATACTTTGCTTGAGGAACAACTGACTACAATTGAGCAGGCGTCTATATACACAGTTTTATTGAAAGTTAGGAAAACGTATAAGCGTTATTCAGTATTTTATGATACTTTACTTGAAGAACAACTGACTACAATTGAGCAGGCGTCTATATACACAGTTTTATTGAAAGTTAGGAAAACGTATAAGCGTTGTTCAGTATTTTATGATACTTTACTTGAGGAACAACTGACTACAATTGAGCAGGCGTCTACATACACAGTTTTATTGAAAGTTAGGAAAACGTATAAGCGTTATTCAGTATTTTATGATACTTTACTTGAAGAACAACTGACTACAATTGAGCAGGCGTCTACATACACAGTTTTATTGAAAGTTAGGAAAACGTATAAGCGTTATTCAGTATTTTATGATACTTTACTTGAGGAACAACTGACTACAATTGAGCAGGCGTCTACATACACAGTTTTATTGAAAGTTAGGAAAACGTATAAGCGTTATTCAGTATTTTATGATACTTTACTTGAGGAACAACTGACTATAATTGAGCAAGCGTCTACATACACAGTTTTATTGAAAGTTAGGAAAACGTATAAGCGTTATTCAGTATTTTATGATACTTTACTTGAGGAACAACTGACTACAATTGAGCAGGCGTCTACATACACAGTTTTATTGAAAGTTAGGAAAACGTATAAGCGTTATTCAGTATTTTATGATACTTTACTTGAGGAACAACTGACTATAATTGAGCAAGCGTCTACATACACAGTTTTATTGAAAGTTAGGAAAACGTATAAGCGTTATTCAGTATTTTATGATACTTTACTTGAGGAACAACTGACTACAATTGAGCAGGCGTCTACATACACAGTTTTATTGAAAGTTAGGAAAACGTATAAGCGTTATTCAGTATTTTATGATACTTTACTTGAGGAACAACTGACTACAATTGAGCAGGCGTCTATATACACAGTTTTATTGAAAGTTAGGAAAACGTATAAGCGTTATTCAGTATTTTATGATACTTTACTTGAAGAACAACTGACTACAATTGAGCAGGCGTCTATATACACAGTTTTATTGAAAGTTAGGAAAACGTATAAGCGTTATTCAGTATTTTATGATACTTTACTTGAGGAACAACTGACTACAATTGAGCAGGCGTCTACATACACAGTTTTATTGAAAGTTAGGAAAACGTATAAGCGTTATTCAGTATTTTATGATACTTTACTTGAAGAACAACTGACTACAATTGAGCAGGCGTCTACATACACAGTTTTATTGAAAGTTAGGAAAACGTATAAGCGTTATTCAGTATTTTATGATACTTTACTTGAAGAACAACTGACTACAATTGAGCAGGCGTCTATATACACAGTTTTATTGAAAGTTAGGAAAACGTATAAGCGTTATTCAGTATTTTATGATACTTTACTTGAGGAACAACTGACTACAATTGAGCAGGCGTCTACATACACAGTTTTATTGAAAGTTAGGAAAACGTATAAGCGTTATTCAGTATTTTATGATACTTTACTTGAGGAACAACTGACTATAATTGAGCAAGCGTCTACATACACAGTTTTATTGAAAGTTAGGAAAACGTATAAGCGTTATTCAGTATTTTATGATACTTTACTTGAGGAACAACTGACTACAATTGAGCAGGCGTCTACATACACAGTTTTATTGAAAGTTAGGAAAACGTATAAGCGTTATTCAGTATTTTATGATACTTTACTTGAGGAACAACTGACTATAATTGAGCAAGCGTCTACATACACAGTTTTATTGAAAGTTAGGAAAACGTATAAGCGTTATTCAGTATTTTATGATACTTTACTTGTGGAACAACTGACTATAATTGAGCAAGCGTCTACATACACAGTTTTATTTTCAGTAGCGCGCAGGTATATAACTTCAAACGATATTATGATATTTTGATTGAAAAACCTAACTACTGGATTAATTTTAGTAAAAATTATAAGGCATCAGTTGGAAATATGTTTTTTTTAAAACACTCTAAGCATCTTCGAATAAGAAACGAAGAAGAAAAACCCGGAAAACGTATTCGAATAACTCGATAAAAAGTTTTTTATCGACCAAATCACATACAAAAACTTACTAGAAATAATGAGTAGCTTCCTCATATCTGAATATCGGACAAACATTTCGTAACTTAATTAAGTCTAAGCATAAAGATATGTAGTGGGTGTTAAGTTGTAGTTTTTATGTCATTAACTAAGTATTTTGTCGTTATAAAATATTTCTTAACTAACATTAAAAAATAATGAAATTCAAACTCGATTATTGCCACAAAGTTTTAGCATTACTGTGACCTATCTATTTTTATTACAGTGTCTAAGTTCATTGTTTGGTTTGTACAACATTGTTTTACTCGATTAGATCCAACTCCTAATGCTTAAGTTGATTCTATTAAACTAATATAACGTATCAGATGTATTTCGTCTCTATAGAACAACGAACGTTTTAAACTTCATATTGACAACGAAGATGAAATATAACATTTTGACAATATCTAAATATATATTTCAAATTTTAAATTTATTTTAGTTGTTTTGTAGATACCACAATTATTAATAGTAAAAAAATACTAAAAACTTCACACGAATAAATCATATACATAATATGTCTACTTAAATAGATTTATTCATTTTTTTTATTGAATAGCTAGGCATTTGACCATAAGTTCGCCCGACCACGGAAGACAGCGATACTGTAGCCCGAGCATGTCTAGTCTGGAATACACTGGCTCTCAAGGAAAGCTGCCGGAACACACCGTTAGGTGCTTGGCGACAGATTTTACAACTTGAGGGTGGTAGTTAGCCAGACAAGCAATAGAAATCGCCCTACCACCATGAAACCGTATGTATGTGGTATGCTCTAATCTTCAGTAATTCAAGATGTAAAAAAGAAGTAGCATGAAAACTTACGAAATGCGTTTTTTCGTCTAAAAAAATTAGACTTTCCTAAGTTGGTAACTCGCATAAGTGCAAAAGAGACGTGACTATAGTTACAAATTCCCCTTTGAAGAAAGCGAACTCTTTTAATACGACAAAGTTTTAAGAACGTGGGTCCATAATCAATAGTATTTTAATTATAATATAGCATTTTGATTGAACGATGGATCAAATCAGTTAATTTTGATCTATTATCGTTCCTTATGAATATTAGAATCATTTATTTACAACCTGTTAGTGTGGGTTGTTTTATGAATGGAAAAGTAGGTTATGTTATTTTTGGATTTATACGGCCGAGCTTTGGGCCCTACAAATATCTTAGAGTATGTCACATAAAATGGAATAAAAAGAAACATTACATTTTGAACCGCTTTTTTACCAACTCAAAGGTTGAATTTCTTAAAATCCTTTTCAGTACACCCTATAGAGAATACACACTCCAAGTTTTATTGCCGTAGATACAATAGTTCAGGCTCTGCGTTCATTGAGACCTGTGAGTCATGACTTACTCTTTTATATGTATACGTATATATGAATCTTTTACTAGAGACACCAGGACGTAGTTTTCAGCCAGGCTTGACAGAGCTTGGTAACTAGGTTCTAAACAATTTAGATTAAAAAAAATCTAGTCAATATGCTTGCACTTGACCGCAACTCAGCTGATGTAAAGTGACGATGCGGTCTAGGATGTAGCGCGCTTGCCTCGAAGAAACCGATTCACTCGAGATTTGTAGAGACCGAGATTGATTTAGTTTAGTGTTTGGAGATATTGAAGAGGGTTTTTTTCCAAAATGAATAGTAAAATGCTACAGAGCCATGTATTGGCAAAAAAAAAATGGGAGAGACATGCGGAACTCAACATTAAATAAGAATAAAATGGAATAAACGAGAGCTGAATAATGAGGTCGTCAAGAATTAATTTGTATTGGATAAGCATTTCTTCATAAGAAGGATATTCATAAAATAAAAAATGATCTAACAACATTTGTTCAACGCCTACAAAATATTTTAGTAAGAACAAAAACTAGTTTGCTCATATAAAAATAGAAGTTAGTAAGTATATTTCAGGTACAGCTGGCTTATTAATTAAGTGAAGCTTCAGTCTGACGGTAACTACCTTAAGGAAAACCAAATAAATTGGCAATGATTCTATTTAAAAACATCAGACAACAACAGCCAACGAAAAAACAACCTTATCAGCCAATTCTTATAATAGAATATCGCTTGACTTTATTACCATCTTCCAGTTATTTACCAGAGAAACCCTACGAGGCCTATCCAATACACTTCCTGAACGATATTCAATACAGATTCGATATACAATGGCGCGCAGATACGATATCTGCCGGCGAGACCTCTTGACGCGAGCATTGTTTGAGAAAATCATATTTTTTTCCACTCCCCTTGCGTTTCGGCACAGTTTAGAAGTAACGGTGGAATATCTAGCTGGTATTATTAGACATATAAATGCTTCTGTGCCAATATTGTAAATAATCAATATTAAGGTGGGATGAAGAATGTGGTAAATATTTATATTGGTTCAAAACCGGGATATTTTTTCCTAGACAAGCGTGCCATATCGAAGACCGCAGTGTCTCTTTACATCAGGCGAGTTGCTGTCAAGCTCAGGCATTTATAAAAAAGAAATGAGTATAATTATGGTGATAATTGATGGAATCTGGCGTTACTTTGCGGAAATCCATTTATAATAAGATGGTATATACAAAATATTTAGTGTTTTTCCGCCTCGTCTTGATGTCAGCGTGAGAAATCGAAAAATATTTTTGTTTTTATGGTGTGGTTCCTCCTCACCACCGCCACACCTCACCTTATTATTTCTCTTTCTCTCAGTACAAGGCATCCTCAGGAGATGTTGACTCTTCAAGCGCTCGCTTGAAAGTGCTCACAAATATTTTTCGATTCAGCCT
This sequence comes from Ligdia adustata, assembly GCA_947049295.1. Classification (NCBI taxonomy): domain Eukaryota; kingdom Metazoa; phylum Arthropoda; class Insecta; order Lepidoptera; family Geometridae; genus Ligdia; species Ligdia adustata. The sequence goes on from OX346231.1 coordinate 12,466,088, forward strand.
CTCTAAATATGTTACATTCACGTCGTGGCTTAGTGGTTTTACCTACGTTTTGAGAACCGGCAGCCCCATGTTTGATTCTCGACCGGGGTCGGTGTTCGATGTATGATGGTGACTACATGTTCTAGTGTCTGTGTGCGGAAATGGTGTATTCCCAATACAGGAAAAATCCTAGTGGGGGGTTATAAGTTACGAAACTGTATACTTATTTTATTTAAAACTTATAAGACTACGAAGAGGTCAATGAGAACGATAGTAAGCCGGAGCCGGGAGGGGGTGTCCTAAGCAGACCTGTATAAGTTGTGTGAAAGAGAAGTGAAAGCAGAAATGACGGCTGATTGAATATAATCGAAGAGGATGTCATGGGCCGATCCCACGTAATGGGATAAGGAAAAGATTTGATAATGAAAATGACCTAAAAACACAATTGCTTCTACTGATTCCTCCAACTCTATGACACAGTGTTTATTCCGAGACGTGTCGAGTCGAAGGGAATGTCACCGCTTGTCACAAATCTCGCCGATTTTCCTCCAAAATACAGAATAAATATTACAACGTAAAGGTATCCTCCCTGTCTCCCCTTTTTATACTTGACCATTTTTATGGAAAAATCGTGAAAGAACCGGGTGTGGGTGGTTTTTTTTTCCGTTGAGGAAAACGTAGCGGAAAAGTTAACAAGTAATGAAAATGTTATGTAGGAAAAAGTTAATTTTTAATATTAATTTTAAATGTTCGTGCTGATATTTTTGAAAACTTAATTTAAAAAAAGAATTTGTTCGAATTATAAATTTTATCAAGATTTTATAAGTGTTTTAACTTATGTAAATTGTTTTTATTTTGCTTTATATGATTAATTTATGTAGATAGATTTTAAGTAACGTCCTGTCAGTTTTTCTTTACTTCCGTATATAAATGAATCCGTTTGTTTCACTAAAACTCTGGAACGGCTGGGCCGATATAGCTGATTTTAGTCTTGAAACGATTGTCGTACTCCAGGGAAGGTTTAAAAGGCGAGAAACATACATAACTATTAAGGCGGTACGAATTTCGGCTAGTACTAAATAAAATGAATTTCTTTAAAAAAAAATTTGGGCAACGTGCCCATACTGGCTGTGATGCTAGACTCTATTTAAAAATAAATACGTTTTGTTTCATGATATCATTTTCAATATTATTATTTACATTTTATCTTATCATAATAGTGTTACCTACACACGGCTTGTTCATGTTCAATTACCGTCACATCCGGTATTATACATAAATACCGGTGTATATCCAATCACTGATAATTATATCGGTATTTGTATACTGGTGCGTTTAATAGCGGAAGAAAGAGATATGGTTTGTTCGCTTGTTGGTTCATTATTCGTTTTAGAGTAAGCTGTTCAGTTAATCAGTATATTTATTATCTATTCTTCTATGATATCGTTACAAAACTCTATAACGGTATTTGTGACTATGTATTTTGATAACCGTATTCAAATTACAGGTTGTACTCAATAGGTACATGTAAATCGAAAGTTATGGGTAGAAATCTGAAAAAGTTTTTTCATCCCACCATCTCGGAAAGAGTATTTTTGCTATTCGATATTTGAGTGCAAAAGCCGGTTTTATCCGCTAGAAGATAAAGTAAATTTGAATTTAGAATATCGTGTGCACTAAGTTGGTGAATTAAAAACCTCATTCAACCTATTTACGTCTATGGTGCCGAATTCATCATACAACCTTTTTTATTTTGTTAAAAACTCAGACTTGGAACCTTTTTGCTGTACTTTTTTTCTAATTTGTCTTGTGCGCGCCATTATCTTTTCACGTCATATTGTTAAAACCTTATGTTGAAAACTAAAATAAGCTATTCATTTTTTTTATTTTTCGTATGTAGTTATTTCCTCGCTGAGGTGGGATGAAAAGTTACGTGTTGCACTCGAGTGCAAAGATTTTTCACCTTGTACTCTTTAAATTCCCTCGCTGACGTTCAGGATTCTAATTTTAGAATCCTTCGCTTGCTCAGTCATCAAAAGTGAGTATTACACTCTTGTATAACAAATAACTATTTTTTATTCTACATGATCACAGAAGTCAGCGATACTGTAGCCCTAGATGAAGCATGTCTAGCCTGGAATACACTCTCAATGAAGGTTGGCGGAACAAACCGTAAGGTGCTTGACGACGGATTTTCTAACTATTATGTTTTGTAATTTTATTTCTTCTAAAACTGACTAGCATTGCTAATACGTAATGTAAAGCGACATGCGGCCTAGGATGTGGCACGCTTGCCTAGAAGAAACTGAATCACTCGAGATTTGAATGTTTAATGGTTAGAGGTAACGGAAAAGAGAGAATTCGATGGCGGATCCACAAACTGGCAGTTCACACAACAAAAGTCGACGCAAAACATATTCAGCCTTATTATTATTTTTTGTAGTTTTTATTATTTACGCGTGTTAACTTTAATCGTCATTTGTCTTGTTTGTGCTGTAGCTGTAGCTGTAGCTGCTATCAGTACAAGCTTTCGGAATTGGTTACATAAATGGATTAATAAAAAACTCATCAGTTCTCCATAAAGTTGTCTGAGACAGATAGATTTAAAGCATCAAATCCAATAAATTACCCGTATGTTATCATCAATAAAATTTATCATGATATAAATTCCGAAATAAACTAAAAGAGTAGTTACTGGAAAGGAAATTCTATTGTTTGATAGAATATTTATTGAACACCACTTGACGACATCAGAATAATTAATGTGTTGTTATGTGTCTTTGTTCTGAAATTACGTAAATAATAATAATTTGACTTATTGCATCCTTGACTGTTTCAAAATGTTTTGTCCATATAACTGTGATTAATTTTTGTGCTAAAATGTTAGTAGTAATTATTCATTTTTGACTTATTTGCATCTACTGACATATATATATGGTCCTTACATATGAAATTGGCGTTTTGTCGCACTGGCCACTTTGATCTCAAATATCTCTTCTTTGGTTAGGGATTCCAATTTCAAATTTATACAGCTATTTATTCATACATTTGTATTTCGAAAACCGCAATTCATTTGTTTTGTCCTCGTTTGGTTTTTTCTTTGCGTCAAGCAGTTTACAAAATGGAAAACTTGAAATATCTGAAAGATCCGATTTAAAATCACTTCATTATTGTGCCGGTTGAGTAATGTAACGTACCAGTTGACGCGCGTTCGTCGGTTTGCTGCACTCAATTCATGAGGTACCCACCTTTCAAGCTTTTAACACCACAAAATATTATCAAGAAGTCGATTCCTTTTATACGAAAATTAGGGATACAAAATGCGGAGAGAAACTTGCAAATTTATTTCTCAACGAATGAATCCTTCCTCTGGCGACGGCCGGTGGAGCGAAGGTGGAAACTCCTAACAGCTGGAGGACCTTGTTCCAGCAGCTGCGACCTATACCGGGGAAATTTGTAAACTCTACGGCGAACTCTACGCTACGGGGGTGTTTTGCATTGCGATGTTCTATTTTACTGGTTGGAAAGGGTTTCTAAATATTGTTAAGACAAACTTTTAAAAAATCCTTTACATGGTAATTAAATAAACATCTTGTAATTACAGTCATATAAGCTAATGAATTAAAATATTATAATAGGATAATTAGTTCTATTTTATTTTATTTAGAAATCTAACGCGTGTTTGATTTATATTGTTAAAGAAGACGGGTTTTCACACGTACCTGATTGTTGTAGTTTTATTAAATTTGGTTTTACAAAATAACTATCGAGCTGATTTTTTTAATTTAAAATTGAGTACTTTGTATCTTTGCCATAATGTTAGTATTTAAACCAGTAGTAAATAGCGTCATCGAAGTGTTCTTTCGTTTATAAAATAAATACGAGTTCTACACTAATCAAATATCCTCGTCGGCTACAAAATTCTTGAAATCTGTAATCAAAGTTTCGTCAATGTCGTTTCAATCTATGACTTGTAGGTACGTGAGTACTGTACATCTAGATAACCATACATACTGAAAAAGAATAAAAATCTAATGTTAAATAAAATTTAATATTACTAAGTACATTGATATTTAAAGGAAGTATAGTTCAATTAGTTAATTCTCACTTCCTATTTTCTACCATCTGCCTGAAAACTTTCGAATGAGACGTCACGGCACAGCCTCCTTATTAGAACTCAGCAGAAGTTGCCGCATCTTGCTTTGAGTTGCGCAACTTGCCGACACTAATTGTGCCGATTCGTTCTGCTTTATCAAAGATACTCATTAATAGTTGAACGTTAGTTCTCTGAACAAATTACTTGTATATGATAACACATATATTATTAATGCAAAAGCATGTGTTATTTTTATTGAGAATTAGTATTATTATCAAAACTAAAAATGTCTTCATCTACTTCGTTTACGATTGCCTCGCCTTAATGTCAGATTTTCATCAACATCCTCAGCTTATCTTAATCTACTGCCAGATGTAAGCCTCTCCCAAGGCACGCCACGTTCGTGGTTGGAAACGAGAAGCTCAGGATCTCTCGTTCCCAACCACGACTGCAAACGTCACGAGGCAAATGTCAAAAGTATCTGACATGATGTAGATGATTCTACCAGAATCTACTATTTGATGTGTCTTCCGACCCACGGCTGCGTTCAGTTATAAACGTCACTCAACGGTCTATCAAAGACAAGATCGGGCCGAAAATTTCAAAAATAAAACAAAAAGTTTATTTTGATATTATGAATAAGATGACATATTATGTAGAAAATGCAAAAGTTCAATACAAATAATTTTCTTCCCAAAAAAACACCAGACGCGAGACATTCACAGTTGTACCCCAAACCCCCTAAATCCCGTAGGCCGATGATCCCTTCCGGTCCGGTTTGCAAATCAACGGTCCGGGGGTAGTTCCGGACCGGACACCGGCTAACGAGCCTAGGGAACAACCCACCCCTTTATGTTTATTGAAAAATATACGCAGATAAGTGATAATGATGCCGAAAGCTATGAAGATTTAGATCTTTTTTTTTATCCTACATAGTTAGACATTTGACCACAAGTTCGCACGACCACGGAAGCCAACGATACTGTAGCCTAAGGTGCCTAGTCTGGAATATACTGGCTCTCAAGGAAGGTTGCCGGAACACACCGTTAGGTGTTTGGCGACAAATTTTACAACTTGAGGGTGGTAGCTAGCCAGGCGAGCGATAGGAAACGCCCTACCCCCGTGCTATGGTTTCCTCGCGATATTTTCCTTCACCAGTAGCCAGGCTCTTTTTGCATGTTTTGTGAGATCGACCCCACTAACCACTCCACCATCATCGCTACCGAATCTTATCTCTTATTAACTCCAAACCGTAACTTAATAACCAAAATTGTATCAACTTTAGCTTCTCACTGCTGGGCACGGATCTCTCTTATGGAAGAGGTGTAGTTGTAAATCAGTTGTGACTTGGGGACTTATATAATATATCTTAGAAATTTCAAAACCTTTTTGAAAATCAGGTTTCCTAAGGATATTTTCCTTCAACGGTTAATTAAAGCAATAATTTCTAAAAACGATCGATGACAATTAAAAACTCTTGACGAAAAATTTGTTGAATTTGTATATTAAGTTTCTATGAAATTGCTTGAATTAAAAACCATATCCAGACAAGCATACTAACAAACACACGTACATATCGACAGATAAATATACCAGACACTTTAAAAACAAACTCTACGCCCGCTTGGTAAAATATAGAACAAAAAATTTTTCTCGTCGATGAAAACACACAACGAATACAGCTTACCACATCCACAGAGTTGTTCACAACTGGAACAGGTTGCCTGAAAATGTGATTACTGCAATGAATATCTTGCAAACATTTAAGGACAATTTTGTGCAATGTGTTGGTCAATTAATAAATTCAACACAATATCATACAGGCACTTGAAGCTGCTCGCCTATTATAAAAAATAATAATAAATAAAATATAAAGAAAATCTTAATGGTTTAAATACAGATGATTTTGTTGCCCGAGCCTTTGCAATCGATACGCAAATGAATAGTCCCTAACCCGGATATTCGTATCTAGCTAACGAGGGTGTAGCCTTATCGCGATATCTGATTGTACCTTTGATGTAAACCCGACCATTTTGCACCTGAGGTAGCTTTGCAATAGTTGACCGGCTGAGCCAAGCGAACAATGAGCCTTAGTAATAGTCGCCCAAAAATACATAACTATACAATTTTTCATTAAAATTCAAAGTAATAAAAAAATGTTTATTCATGTATATAATAATCTCCTATTTAATTGATATCACAAAGTTACAAAATATCAAACTTAAATTAAGATGTCGTCGTCTACTTTAAAACTTCTAAAATTAAGTCTTTAATAACGACTAGCTAACATTTATTTAACAAAAACAAATGCCAAAAAGTGTTCGTATCTGAACGTAAAACTTTCAAAAGTTTACATTTCCCTCACTGCGGACGCTCCAACTTTAAACTCACTTTTAAGATCAATGCAAAATCAAACTTCAAACTAAGCACATGTTTGCTACTTTTAAGATGAAAAACTACAACAAATAATATTTGTAAGAAAAGGACAAGGAAATTTCCTACGTCGTCAATCACCGAAAAATATCCTACGTGTTATCGTTGATGACACGAACGACACATTTCATCCCTGAGGAAGTTCACCGAATGTGAACGAAACTATAGTTGGACCTTTACAACAATTAGGTACAAGTGAAAGTGAAAGTCGTAAACAATAAGAATGAATGAAACTAAATGAATGGATGTAAGATAATTATGAATGGTTCGAAACAATAAAGGACTAAATAAAATAATAAATAAATACAATACAAATCATATTTTTTTGAAGAAAGGTCGAGCTATTTCCTCTTAAAAGCTTCCCTAACTATCCGCATCTTTAAACTCACACAACGCTGCAACATTGACATTTGAGTTTGCAATCTGGAAAATTCTAGATATATCTAGTTAAATCCAAGATGGCGGACGCTGTGACGTCATACGTTCCGATCGACATAGTAATAAATGACTTATAAAAGGCAACCCCAGAGTATAAGCATCACTGAGAAATATTAAAACCAAGTGTAAATTATAAAGTTTACTAGAGAAAAGTGCAGACTGCAGAGCAATTTTGACTTTAATTTACGGTTCGCAGTGCAGTTTTTATTACTAAAGTAGTTATTTAATTCATAAGCGCTGCATTTGCTTGCACGTTTTTGGCCGTTGTAGATTATAGTGCAGTTTTGACGGCAGTTATGGAAACTCAAATACAAGTATTTTGATTAATTTTTAAGCCGACAGTTGTAATGTTTGGAAAAATATCAAGCAGTCTTAACTTTATCGAATACATTTTGGGATGTAAGCTTATCTCGTAATTATCTCATTACTAGACAATCCGACACATATGATAAATGCTAAAGTGTTTGTTAGTTTGTTTGTTCGTCTTCTGCTCAACAACTGAGAAACAGATCGACTTGATATTTGCACTGAGATAGTTTAGAGATAATCCGTAGAGTGCCATAACCTACTTTTTTCCAAGCAAAGAATCATAACGCAAGTTGCAGGATATAGATAGACATCAATTCTGTTAGAGAACTCAGCATACAATTCTATTTTTTTGAGTTTACTATTATGCTAGATACAAGATTCGCTAGACTCGCTCGCTGCTAGACTCTATATTTTTTAGAAACTACAATTGTGAGTAATTAGTTAATAGTTTTTATTTGACGTATGATATTATTACATGTATTCTTGTGTGTTGTGTTCATTACTATTTTCATTTATACTTTTCTTATCTATTGTGTCACCATGTACGCTAAATTTTATTGTTATATTCCATTCCTATAAATGTTGTCTCGGAAAAATAGCTTTTATGGCTTGTTATTTCTTTTTTATTACTTTTTATAGTGACAATTAAGAGTTATTGTATTGCATTTGGAGGTTTTTATGTTACATTTTTTTATTATTAAGTAATGTCAGGCGAGTGAAGGTCATACAATATGTAACCATATTTTTGAATAGGTATTCATAAATATTAATTAGTTTTCTCTATTACACTTAATTTGTCCCGATACGATGTCCTTAAAGAGCCAAGAGGCAAATCAAACACGCAAGCAATTTAAACTTATCCCTACGAGGAGCCGGTGTCGATAACTTCCCAGGTTAATTGCACTACTAGTTTATATTTGTTTGTTATTTAAATGGTTTACAATGTAAATTAATTAGTTGTAAGTTATGTTTTAAAAATTATAAAAAAACGAAAGTTTGTAATAAAAATATCTCTCGTTAACTTCGGTTTTGTAGTTTCAAAGCTGGCGTAATTAGTTTAATATTTACTGGTATATTAAAAATATTTCAACATCCATAATTAAATAATAATAACCAACGCACAGCTCTCACTCTCCTTGAGAGCCAGTGTATTCTAGACTAGGCATGCTCCAACTAGGGCTACAGTATCGCTGACGTCCGTGGTCGTGCGAACTTGTGGTCAAATGCCTAGTCAAAAAGAAAAAAATATATTTTTCATTGGCAGTCAGTAAACACTGAAATATTTGTTCATGATATCATATTTTATTTATTTTTATGTTATTTTGTCCTGCAACTCGATAAAATTCACTATGCATTCTTAAAACTTCGGCCACATTTATCTAAACCAGCTGTCGCTCAACTTTACCGCCTCAGAAACTTCCCGTTTAGCGTAAGTTTAAAATTCCCAGCATGCGTTTGTGCGCTGCACAATCACAAAGCCGAGCTGGAATTGCATCAGATCGGATCAGGCTGGCGACACCTGGAGTGGTGCCGGGGAAAACTTCAGCTAAACAAATACAAAGGTGGTAAGAGTTGGGTAAACTGGGGACCGGGACTGTTGGGAAACGGCCAACTTATATTGGAAGTTTTGGACTTGTTTGTTATATTATGAAATCTCTATAAATAAATATTTTCTCCTCTGTACGTTTAATGCAATGTAAATTTGTAACTATTGCTTGATAATAAACTTTACTTTACGTTTTGATTGACTGGCTGATATTTGCTAGGAATCAACGTAGAACCTAAACAATGAACCAGAGACACGATATTTGTTGGGTATATATATATATATATATATATATATATATATATATATATATATATATATATATATATATTGTAAAATGAAATAAATACCATGATACCTAAAACTGTCAGATCACAGTCATGGTATTTTATTTACAAATCATTAACACTATATATATTTTTAATTTTGTTTGTAATTCTTTATATTCTTTTAGATATATTAATAATATATAATATGGGACAGTATCCACACAATGGTGTTCAGGTCCCAAACTAGGCAAAGCCTGTGCTATGGTAACCTGATCACTGATATAAATACTTATATACATAAATACATACTTATGTATATAATAAACACCCAGACACATGCCATATATAATATATTAAGTCAGCTTTTATGAATTTTTACTTACGTATTTATATGTCGAGTAGGTACCGGTATTCATTATTAATCTAATTACCTGAAACAAAAGTAAATAATAGTTAGTTACTAAGTGCAATATTTTTTTCACATTTTTGTTATATCACATATATAGGTTACAATACATAAAGTCATCAGTAATTAGGAAATTCTACTCACAAAATTAACTCTATTAGTGAATACTGAAAGAATTAAATTTCAAGAGTACGATTTTTACGTTCTACGAAAAACTTATAATCAATTTAATTTAAAGTATTATTATAATATTAATTTTATTAGCTTTGCTATTGGTAATGTTGCTTGCACACTGGGCACGCTGCCCTCTGGTGGTGGGTTCGAACATTTGGTAATCATTCTGCTATATTTTTTTGTTGTAGTAGTTAGTCATTTTGTTTATGGTAATAAAGGAAAAAATATATTTAAAGTTGTAAAAAATATTATGTCTGCTTAATATTAGTAAACAACGACATGTTCCCGGGTAACTAATATGAAGTTTTCTTAATCATGGGTTAAAGAATTCCTTAATAATACTACAATCTAGGTAATTAAAGTAATTTAGTTTAATTTCAGTAAAATTATATCTCGACGAATGTAGCCATCAATACTTTTTCAAATTGTTCTATTTAGGGGAAGACAGTTTGATCACGTGTTCTTTAGTGACAGCACAATCACTAATTATCACTTATGCGGTAAAAAACACTACACTAATTCAAACGGCAGTTGAGAGCATAATCAGGTCTTCCTCGAGCCGCCTCGCTCGCTCAATAATTTAGCATTGTATATATCTATAAATATCTATATCAAAAAGGGTCTAGGTAAACGCTAGTTCAGTATTCTCCTTACCTAAAGTGGTTTATCCCATAATTCACCGTATAAACGCGTTGAGGCAGTCTCGGCGGCGGTTTGTCTCATTGCCCATAAAACAATAAGACTAAGGAAAAACGAAGACATATTTATGTTTTGCGAACGGAGCTATTCTTTGTTTTAACATAAAAAGCTGTTTTGCTGATTCTTTTTACGTCTAGTTTAAGATAAAATTGCTAATGCGGATTTTTATTGTACACGGTTAAATTGTTAGCAACCGCGAGTCGCCAGGTAGTAAGCGTCAATGCGGCCTAACATAGAAGACATAGATTCACATAATATCATTAGAAAGTTCCTTTAGATTAAATTAAAGTTAATCGATTTTCTGTGAGTTACAAAACCTTGTCTAAATACAACACACACACTGCAGTAAAAATATTCTATAGTATGTTAAAGCAGGGAATCCTCATATAGGCATCATTTGCTTACAAGAAATTTAATTGACAATCCAAAAACCTTGACATCAAAATTCAAAATTCTTTAAAAATCGCAGAAGATTTTCAAGTTGACGTGTATATTTTTTAATATTATGATTTACTGAAATAAATATAAAATAATAGTCTAACTTAGTCAGTACCTACTTTTCCAACTTTACCTACTTCCATTACAGCTGGCTCCGATAGAACTTTATCAGTTTTATCGATTTAAAAAACGAAAACGTCTTGATAGATTTGGATAAAACTTAAAAGTGACCACATGGGAGGTAATACATTCAATAAAAAAATATAAAGTAAAAATACAGTTGAATTGAGTACCACGGTAACTAAGTGAGTACCTCGGTAACTAAGTGAATACCTCGGTAACTAAGTGAGTACCTCGATAACTAAGCGAGTACCTCGGTAACTAAGTAGAAAAGCCTGAAAGCTTCAACTTTTCGAAGATTGTTGAACATAATTTATGTGATAAACTAAAATACATAATTATTAAGGATGTTGTAGACAACGATTTGTACCTAGTGCCTTGCAACAGGGTCACAGAAGCGCATTATCTGTCTGAGACAGCCCTACAGAGTGGTAGAGTAACATCCTTCTAATGATACGATGGTATATCTTCCAGATACATAAACAAAGTATACTAGTAACTCTAACAGGTTACTTCAATACGGCAGTCTCCTTTACAAACTTCTCGTTTTTTTTGTTGTATAAAATATAGTACTGAAACGATTTCGGTACAGTTTATAAGAGAGAATCTATGCAATGTACTTTTACTAACATAAGAAAAAGAGTTATTAGAAAATAACCGCAATAAATAACCAGATTTATTAGACTAGACAGGCAATCTCCCGCGGCGTTGCTCGCGATATAAAATTGTATGTAAAGAGAAACTCTTATTGGTTGGATTTCCAAAAGTTCTCCCAAAAGAGAAGAAGTAGAGAACTTCCAAAATACACCCTCCAAATTTCAGGTCTCTAATTTCTGCGGTTTTAGGCTCTACGTTGATTCCTAATAAAAATCAGTCAGTCAGTCAAGACTTACTTTTTTGTGTAAATATAGTCTTTTTGTGGTAACATCGTTTCTATAATCTTCTCTTATATACAAAAATTTGTCTCGCTAAATCTCGAGAACGGCTGGGCCGATTTAGCTGATTGAAATGTTTATGAAGGTTCAATGAAGGTTTAAACATATTCAACTGTTAGGCTAGCTAGTACATTTATATATTTTAGTAGAATAAAATAGAAAGATAAAAATATAGATTATTATTATTATATACACATTCAGAATATGTATAGCTGAATATTTTTATTTTTTACCTAGCTGACCCGCCGAACTTAGTGTCGCCTATATATGCCGCGGGTATGTTTCTCACCTTTTGAAACCTTCCCTGGAGTATGACAATCATTTCAAGACGAAAATATCGGTCCAGCCGTTTTCGAGTTTGTAATTTTTATATTATATATGTAATTTTTTTTCTGTCATAAGAACTTTCTACAGGCAATTACAACACACAACGAAAAAAAATTAGTGTAATCGGTCCAGCTGTTCACGCGTGATGGATATAGGGATTCATTTTTATCTTATCTTATATATAGATTGAGCGAGTAATATAAGTTCATGGATCAGGTAACAATTAAATAACAATTTCAGGCTTGACTACTCACTAATTGACCCCCTATAAATATTACAACAAGGTGTGGTGAAACGAAATCCGTGTTGTTCTACCCTTCTACCCTCTACTGCCCTTAACGTCACCAATAGGTAGGTACTACCCCACATATATTAACTACCCCTTCGTCCCCGGTTTATAAAACGCTTCAAATTTACCCCATCAATCATATTCATGGCTGTCTACGTGATGACGTCATTGAAAGCAATCGAAATTCAAATTTTGACCTAATTTTATTATTAACCCATGACGTGAAGAAATGAGATCTGCTTTGTTATTTTCAACCAAATTCCAAAAAAGGAGGTTCTTAATTCGTTTGACATGCGATTGTTTCGCCATTGCCGACCCGAGTTTCGATGATTAAGTTTTGTTTGTCATGACACATTTGTAAGTTGGTAACATTTACATTTTATCAAAAACGGATCTTTCCAACAGATCTCAATTTTCCAAATCAGCCCAAGCTCTTTGAGAAAACCGAGAACATGAAAAATCACTACCTATTTTGCAGTCGGTTGTAAAGTCCATAACAAATGTCAAACAAAACAATAACGTAACAGCAAGTATTTCTAACACTTGTATGACAAATCGAATTAACTTTACTCAAGTGTACATACTAGATGTGATCTCCCGGGTTTGCTCGACACTACGCTAGGGATTCAATACACTTCCGACAACGGATCAATTATTTGATTAAGTCAAAGACTCAAGGTTTGAATTATAAAAATGTGTATAATTAAATAAGTTGATTAAGTATTAAGTTGAGTAAGTAAGGAGACAGTATCTTACAGAAGTTTGCATTACCACACAAGTACTTGACTTAGATCACACATGACATTTCTGATAAATACAAATCATACTTTAAAATAGAGTTAAATTTATAAACTAAACTACTTAACCGATTTTGGTAATATGTATAAGGAACTTTGGTAATTCAAACAAAAGAAAAAAACTGCAAAAACAAGCACACAAAAGTGAAAATCGAATTCCATTCGGCAACAAAACTTATGTTACCAATAATGTCCTCTTAGATAATCAAACGTAATAACGGATCGATTTTAATCAAATTCATATAATGGAACAACATCGAGATGTTATGAACTATAAACTATTTTTTAATCATTTCATTATTGGCGAAAATATCGATAAACATACACAAAAAATATATAAGGACGAACATAGAATTTCCTCTTTTCTGGAAGTCAGCTAAAAAAATACCAGCAATTTTGCCGAGAACCTCCTTAATTTTTGAAGTAGTTAAAAATAAATACTTACAAAACTAAAAAAACAAAGTGATAATCTAATGAAGTCTTACAAACAGACATAGCGTCATCCACCAGTCTCATCGTTGGACTTATTATATAGACATGTATAACATAATCCCTTAAATACATTCATTACAAGAATGCTAACAAAACACGTTAAAATACCGTTTACAGTAATCATATCTCACATTCCGTAGCCCACGTCGTCAGGAAATCCCCCCCCCTTTCCCCCCTTCTACCGGAAGCGCGCGGGTACCTGCCGGAACAGGAAGTGCGACCCACTAATGACGTTCGGTGGCGCCACCTATGGCAGTGTTTCGGTTTTCGTTTTGGTTTCCATTCTTTTCAGTTTCCACGTTTTGGAAATGGTTTAGTGCTACGTGTTTTTTGAGTGTTTATTGCCGCTACTCGTAGTTGTGGGTATAGAATACTCGTAGTATAGAATATGGTATATTTATGACAAAAAACAACAAGCAAATATAGAAAATACAATGCGAGTAGTAGGGAAGCATGTTTGGTGATGGGTTCGATTCGGTTATTGTAAATATTATGTGGATGTATATTAGTGGTCCGATGCTAGTAGTATTTATTATATTTAATGTGAAATTTAATTTACAGTTAATTATTTGAGAAAATTAGTCGGATTTTGGCTCTACATTTAATTTTCAAATTAATTAGAATATATTTATGTATAATTGCTATGAGTATTTTTACGAAGGTTTTGTTTATTCTGTATTAATTTAATGCGTTATATACGAATAACTATAACTTTTTAAATATGAAAACGAATGAAATGTTCATAAATATCTAAATAAATAATTATCTCACATTATATACATAAAGTTGCTACCAAAAATCAATCAACTCCACGCTCCATTTAAAATATATAAAAAACGTTATTAAATAATACTTTATATTATTTTAATAATTGAATTGATTCGGTGCGGATGTTAGCGCGATTTGCGTTTTGGTTTAAATAGGCAGCGCGGCGGTGGAGAGGACATCTTCTACTCTTGGCTACAAGAGCTGATATCATGAAGATCCTATGGCTGTTTGGTCTGCTGGTGGCAGGAGTCACGGCCAGGCCTGAAGGTAACAAAATCTGTGTTTTTGTACTAATTGCATACCTAACGATAGTTTTGTAGACAGATTTTAACTAAAGCAAAATATAACACATGTACGAAAATACTGTTTTTGCAGTACATTAATGTTATTTATGTTACTCGTATGTTATAGTTGTTTGTTTTTTAAACCAAATATATTTTATATTGTACTAACTGAATGTCCTCACCCTCAGATATACTTGTGCGCTATTCTGAAGCTATATCTATTTTGTAAATAAAATCGAAATCTGTTAAACGACTTTACTGGAAAGGAAAGAAAAATAAACTGACACTTTATTTAATTTTTTTAAAGCAGTGAAGCTATTAACGATCTACATAATCTGGCAGTGAGCACAATAAACTTAAAATTCTTGACACTTGGTTAATTTTCTAGCTGAACCATCCGGCAACGCAGACCAGGATGATGAAGAATCTAGATCATTCATCCCGACCAACTGGATCAACATCGATGGAATAGGTATCTGTTACACGCTCCATGTTTCACTATAATTCTTCTGGTTCATTTTTTTGTAACTACTTTGAAGTTTTCGTGGTTTATTGCTGTTTGTCATATCAATCTATACCCTTAAAGAACAAACAAGAAATAAAATTATTTTCGGTTCTAAAAAGTGGACAGATAAAATATATTTTAATTTTTCATCCTATTGCAATTAATTAATTGCAATAATGGTTTTTAGAAAGGTCCAACTATAGTTTCGTTCACATTCGGTGAACTTAATCAGGCATGAAATGAGTCGTTCGAGTCTTCAACGATGACACGTTTTGCAACAATCACTTACGCGTGAAAACCCATCTTCTTAAACAATATGAATCAAAAACATGTTAGTTTTCCAAATAAAACGTTTCGTCCGCCGGTAAGTTTATCTAGAATGTGTAATGTTCGTTTTCAGGTGTATCGCGATGTCGTCAAGTAGGAGATATGTACATGGCTCGCTCGTGGGGTGGCTGCTACATCTGCAGCTGCTTTCCCTCTATGTATAGCGGAGCTATCTACGCAAAATGCGCACCTTGTCGAGGATGCGTCAGTAAGCATCATTCACTGTTAATTTTAACCAACGATTCGCCACTTATTTTATTTTATTTTAATTGTCTTTTTTTCACACAAACTTAAGTAACATCAGCAATTCCAGTGTAATAATTCCTGGAGTTCGCCACTTGAAAGTTTAGCAAATGGTCGACTTTATTTTTATTACGATTCATTACGTAATTAATAGAAAAGACAAAATGTATATTACAAAATACTCTTGATATTCGAGATCAAATTAAAGCCTATTTGTTTGAAAGGCAGTATATTTCCGCACTGGGCTCTACTGCTAGCTAATAATATGATTCATCAAACGTTTGTTCTTGCAGTAACTACTGTTATAAGAAGGACTAAACTTTGCATTTCAGCACAATTTAAAAGACAAATTGTTGCCAATTTAAACAATATTTATAAAATTTCCCATACAAATGTTAGACGCACTATTCACACTCCCGTTTGTTCTGTCGTTTTATGTTATTAACATTTTCTTTTCTTTTTTTTCCAGATCCGCCAGGTAAGATACATTGTTTGATTGATATTAGCGATAAATTTATTATAATCGAAACAAAATTTTGACTTAATTACACTATTAAACTAGTTTTCCAATATTAATCGCGTTTATTTTTAAATTGTTTTAATGCTTGAGTAATGCAGTATATTTGGCCACATAGTGTTTTCATTAATTTTGAATAACAAAAACCCGAAAAAAATTTAGTGCTGAAAATCCCTTCATTTAACGAATTGAATATTTTAGCATACATCTTTTTTCACATCAAGCTAAATTTTAGTATGATGTTATTTCAGGACCTATGCCGGTGCCAGCTCCGATACCCCTGCCGCGACCGGTGCCGGGTCCGTACCCGATTCCGATAATCCCACCGGGTCCGATGCCGACACCGATAATCCCACCGGGCCCCATCCCCATGCCCCCGGTCCCCATGCCGATCCCACCGCCGGGACCCATGCCGTATCCGCAGCCTCTTGTGCCTGATTGTAAGTCTCTAAATATTCTTGTCTTTTGGCTTTGACAGACATTTATTGTGAACGCACAAAAATATGGGCTGAATCCGGCATGCAATAGAAGACTAAAGCAGCTTTGATTGTAAAATATCGTATTGTTTATAAAGTTTGCGTTGGTCATGCGACTTTATTGGTTTGATCATAACTTTAGAATACTTGACCTTTATAAATCGTAGCTGACTGTTTAAGCGAGTATTAAGTTCCAGTATGAGCCGGTAGTTAACTGTTAACTGTAAAAAAGGCGGTCGAACTACAACTACTATAATTTTAATGTTGTATTTTAATTTAATATTTTTGTTGTATTTTATTTGATGAAACCTCTTCAAACTATACCATTGCACTTTACTATATATCTGTGTTTATTTCTTCTTCTATATTTTACTGTTTCTTATACTGAATTTCCATTTAATTTCTCTCCTAATTTAATAGCATTATTGTTGATATCGATCCTTTTGCAGGCCCTCCGCCCGTGTTCATCCCGGGGCCACCGCGTCCTTACCCGGTCCCTGTGCCGGTGCCCGGTCGCAAGATCCTGGTGCCCGTCCCTGTGCCGGTACCCTCGCCCCCTGAGAAGATCTTCGTGCACGGCCCCTCGGTGCCTGTGCCCGTACCTGTTGAAACTAAAGTGCCTTACCCGGTAGCGGTTGACCGGTTAGAGTCTTGTTACGTCACTATTATAAGCTAATATTAGTTCACGGAGTTATTGGGAAGAAGATTTCTTTGTTGTTCCAACGATGGAATACCAAAGTGCTAAAATGTCCTGAAAGTAAGGCCTTACTTTTTGCTCGAACATCTGAGTAATGCTATTCTCCATTCTCAAAACAAAGTATTTCATCCCAAGTCGTAACATTTTAATGCTTAAATCCGTGCCTACGTCTTTGCCACTGGAGAACGTAAGCGATTATATGCTTACATTGATGTCAAACAATCCTGGGAATCCTCAGGAATGACTATTCCTGACTTAAGCATTTTGGCATAATATCAATCTTAGTCAATTTGAATTTGTTTACCACTTCTAAACTCTAATGATGACAAAAAATATCCATTGATATAATGTCAATGAAATTATTGGCTAAATTTTTTGAAGCTGTTTTTGACACAATATCAATCTAAATCAATTTGAATTTCTTAACAATTTTAAACTTTATTTATGGCAAAAATATTCATAATCATGCTGCCCATGTCCATTTTTAGTCCGTACCCCGTTCCGTCACCGCCCAAGATCGTGCCGATCCCGGTCCCGGAGCCGGTCCCGGGTCCGCAGGTCCATGTACCTGTGCCCGTGCCGGTCCCGTCCCCGCCGGTCAGAATTCCCTACCCGGTGAACAGATACATCACAGTACCCGGACCGGACAAGTTCGTACCGGTCCCCGTGCCCGTGCCGGTAGATAGTAAGTATACGTCTATCATAATTTGGAGTGAAGATAGATAAAACAAAAATAATTTACTTTTTATACACAAAAGAAGTACAGTAAATATAAAGGGCTTATTAATAGCAGTGCAGCAAGAGGGGGCCTTATTTGGGCAGCAGATGTTTTTTTTGTGGAGTTCGAGTCATATCAATAGAAAAAATTGTGCATGAAGATGAGTGATCCCGTGATCCGCGATCCCCGTTCAGTTATTCCTTTTTTCCTTTTTCCCCTACTTTTTAATCAGCTCAAACCGACTGACTGTCAAACAAAATGCGAAATTTACGAAGATAGTTAAATATAAGGCAACTCTTTATTAAAAAACCAGCCTAACAATAAAAAAATATAACAAATTAAAAACTCACAAATATATACTAGGTTTCTTAATATACCTACCTATATACCTTGAGTTTTCTAAAGTTATTCTGTTATTAAACTATTATTCTGGTAATTTTCAGACCCTAAGTACTACCCAGTACCAGTCATTTACTACGTCTGTGAGTATATATATATACACTACATTTTAAATAAACAATATTATAACAGTAATATAATGACAAAAAAAACAATAAAAAGTTTCTATATTATAAAACTTATTATGAATGTCAAAATCCCAAAAAAAATACTCCAGCCAAAGTTCTTACAGTAAAACATAAACTATTATAAATATGTCAGGCTCTTATAACCAACGCCTTCTACAAGTAATCACTGTAACTACTCATGATTAAATAAATAAAAAATCTGCTTCCATCCACAGCCCCGATATGCAGAAACCAACTTCCTCTCCAACCTTTCACCCTCCCGGGAGATACGTGCCGTGTGTATGTGTGCAGAGTTCAATATCACTACGTTTACGTCCAGACTAGGACACTTCCCTATTGTAAGTGTTTGTTTATGTTATGGATGAAGTTGGACCATATTCACATAATATAGACGTTCATCACTGGGAAAGAATAAACAAAAAATACGACGTTTACATTAAGGCACAATTAATAGAGTTTTCACTTAGAAAACTCTTTGTCTGACCGGTTTGCGCAGTTGGTAGCAACCCTGCCTTTTGCGCCGCTGGTCCCGGGTTCGATCCCCGGACAGGTTAAACACTTGTGTGCATGAATACGTCTGTTTGACCTGTGTCTGGGTGTTTATTATATATATATATATGTATATAAGTATGTTTATCATTCATCAGGTTACCATTGTTATAGCACAGGCTTCGCCTAGTTTGGAACCTGAACACCTTGGTGTGGATGTCGTCCATCATATATTATATTATTATAGCAATATTAGGTTAGGATTTGTAATCTTATGCTTCGAAGGCAAATAAAAGCTTTTATCTACTGCCCATAGTCAGCGTCTTGCTTTTAAACGTTGGTGTGGTCGAAAATAGAGTAGATCGTACATTTGGTAAAAATGTAGTTTTAGCAGTTACTATGTGTTGGTAATAGTTAACTAGTTCTGCTTCTCTAACTCCAAAAAGCAATTTAAAATCGAAAGTTTCTTAACAACTTTTTTTTACTTATGAATAATATCGTCTAATTGAAAATTTGGCTCTGTATGTTTTATTTTTCAGGCAATGAACCTTACATGCGGCCAGGACCTATCATCGGCCCCGGACCAATCATCGGCACCGGACCAATCATCGGCCCAGGACCTTGTAAGTATTTTTATCTTTGTTAATTAAATAGTTAAATGTTATACTCTTTAATGGATTATACTTGATCTTTATTGTTTTTTCTACTTATATTGACGTCATTACTAGATATTAACAAATTTTAATTTAGTGCTACAGATTATCTTAAGTGATTACGAAGTTAAATAGTGCCTGACTCTACCGGTTACCTTTGAAATGATTTTTTATATTTCGCTTGTCCTTTTTAGATCTACCTGGTGGTGCTTCCGCATCTGCTAACGCAGTAGCCAACGCCATTTCTGGCGGCGGATTTGGGCCATTCGCGCCTGGAGGCAGCGCTATCGCCAATGCGGAAGCTAATGCAATTGCTGGTGGCGGGATCGCACCTTACGGACCCGGTGGTTACATGCCCGGTGGTCTTGGACCCGTCGGATACGGAGGCAGCGCTATCGCTAATGCTGAAGCCAATGCCATAGCTGGCGGTGGGCTAGGACCTGGCTACCCCGGAGGTTGGGGCGGATACGGAGGAAATGCTGAAGCTAATGCTCTCGCTAACGCAGTGAGCATCGGAGGCGGAAGTGCTATTTCTAATGCTGAGGCCAACGCAATGTCCGGTGGTGGCGGATATGGAGGCTTCCCTGGTAGCTGGGGAGGTTATGGAGGAGGAGCCGAAGCCAATGCTTTAGCTAATGCAGTCAGCATTGGAGGAGGAAATGCTATCTCTAACGCAGACGCCAGCGCCCTTGCTGGAGGATACGGAGGTTTCGGAGGAGGTGCTGAAGCAAACGCTCTAGCTAACGCGGTCAGCATTGGAGGTGGAAGTGCCATAGCCAACGCTGATGCTAATTCCATGTCGGGAGGATATGGCGGTTACGGCAATCACCTTCCCTGGCTGGGCGGATTCCGAGGTGGCGACAGATCAGGAGCCCAAGCAGATGCCAGCGCTGAAGCATCGAATTATGGAGGTTTGTCATCTGCTGAGTCTAATTCAGCATCGCTTCGTTCTCCCGTTACATACGATACAAGAGACACTCAATCCGCAGCGCAACAGCAAATCGGAGATACAAAAAGAAGACTTCACACTCGAGGAATTTCCAATTCAAATGCTCTTGGCCTGACATCAGCTGGTCATGGATATTCAACTAGCGGTTCTTTGGCACAAGCTCAACATTTAGGCGGTCAGGGGGGTATTTCTAATTCCAATGCTATAGGTCTATCTCATCTTTATTATAAAGACAATACGCGAGCTGACTCTGAAGAGCAGGCTCTTACCGAAACTTTGAGATTTGGTCAGCGGACACGGAGTGATCCATCAACAAATGTCAATGTCCGAGGTGATGGTTTAAGAGGCTTAGCTGACGCTGACGCTCTGTCTCAAGTGCTTGCTGACGGACTCAGACAATCTACATATGAAAGTTTAGAAGCCGCTGCCAATGCTGGATCTAGATTTTTAATAGAAACTGCAAACACTAATGATGCTATGAGAAATTCTGCTCACGCCAGTGCCAACGCTAATTCCAGTCCTGGTGGTTATGGAGGATATCGTCCTTGGGGAGGATCACTTTATGGTAGGAAAGATGCAGGCGCTCAATCAGAAGCTGATGCTGATTCTAGGTATTGGGGTGGGCCAGATTACTCCAGTGCTGCTGCAAATGCTGCAGCTAATGCCCTTAGTGGAGGTTATGGAGGATACAACCCGTCCATGGGATACAATCCATATGGAGGATACAGCCCTTATGGAGGATATACGAATCCTTGGTATTATGGAAGAGAAGATGCGAGTGGAAAATCCGTAGTAGATGCTGATTCAAGGTACTGGGGTGGGTTAAATAATGGTTTATCAAGTGCTTCAGCGAATGCTCAAGCTAATGCTAATGATGGAGGATACGGAGGACATAATTCTTATGGAGGTTTATTATATAGAAGGGACGATCATAATCTCGAAGCAGATGCTGATTCCAGATATTGGGGTGGGAATGATAATGGTTATTCTAGTGCCTCAGCAAATGCTCAGGCCAATGCCAATAGTGGAGGCTACGGAGGTTATGGAGGAGGATACAATCCATACGGAGGATATAATAGCTATGGAGGATACAATCCTTGGTTTTATGGAAGAAAAGACGCAAGTGAAAAATCTGAAGCTGATTCTGAGTCTAGGCAATGGGGAGGGCTAAATAACGGTTACTCTAGTGCCTCAGCAAATGCTCAAGCTAATGCTAACAACGGAGGTTACGGAGGATATGGAGGAGGATACAATCCATACGGCGGATATAATAGCTATGGAGGGTATAATCCTTTGTATTATGGAAGAAAAGACGCAAGGGAAAAAGCTGAAGCTGATTCTGAGTCTAGGCAATGGGGAGGGCTAAATAACGGTTACTCTAGTGCCTCAGCAAATGCTCAGGCTAATGCTAACAACGGAGGCTACGGAGGATATGGAGGAGGATACAATCCATACGGCGGATATAATAGCTATGGAGGGTATAATCCTTTGTATTATGGAAGAAAAGACGCAAGGGAAAAATCTGAAGCTGATTCTGAGTCTAGGCAATGGGGAGGGCTAAATAACGGTTACTCTAGTGCCTCAGCAAATGCTCAGGCTAATGCTAACAACGGAGGCTACGGAGGATATGGAGGAGGATACAATCCATACGGCGGATATAATAGCTATGGCGGGTATAATCCTTTGTATTATGGAAGAAAAGACGCAAGGGAAAAATCTGAAGCTGATTCTGAGTCTAGGCAATGGGGAGGGCTAAATAACGGTTACTCTAGTGCCTCAGCAAATGCTCAAGCTAATGCTAATAACGGAGGCTATGGAGGATATGGAGGAGGATACAATTCATACGGCGGATTATTATACGGCAGGGACGATGATGCTCGAAAAAACTCTCTATCAGATCTTGAATCCAGACACTGGGGTGGGTTAAATAATGGTTATTCTAGCGCTTCAGCAAACGCTCAAGCAAATGCCAACAGTGGAGACAACGGAGGATATAGTGGATACAATCCTTATATGGGATATAATTCTTATGGAGGATACAATCCCTGGGGTGGATTATTGTACGGACGACATTCTAGTACTAAATCTGAAGCAGATGCCGATTCAAGACACTTTGGTGGACTAGAGAATGGCTATTCTAGTGCTACAGCAAATGCTGAAGCTAATGCTAATAATGGAGGTTATCAACGATTTGACCCATATCTAGGCATTTTATATGGAAGGTCTCAAGAAGAAAACACTGAAGCAGATCAGTCTCAGTTAAGAGGTGATTCTTCTAGATCTAAACTGAATGCTGAAAGTGATCTGAGATATAGAAGTCACCAGTCCAGCAATACGAGAAGAAATATAAACTCTCTAGAACCGTTAGTAAGGCAAAAAGCTAATTCTGATTCTAAAGCTGAAGAGACTTCTAGATATTTTAGTAAAGAGAATACTCTAGGAGGGCTACTTGGAAGGCTAGACTCGTCTGATAGTACTAGAGGTGCAGAAGCCGCAGCAATAGCTTGGGCAGAAATAGCCAAACAACAGGAGCAGGTTGCTGGTTTGTCTGACGTTAGACAAGAATCAAATAGCAACAACAAAGCAACCACTGCAGCAAGAGCTTGGGCAGAGTTAGCACGCCAGGAAGCTGAAGCAGCTGCTTCTATGGATGCTCGACGACAACCAGGTAAGCATATTGCTGTCTTGGAAAATAGAGAAGCTTTATCAGCTGTCACGAGACAAAGCATAGGCGATCTATCTGAC
Source organism: Ligdia adustata (assembly GCA_947049295.1). NCBI lineage: Eukaryota > Metazoa > Arthropoda > Insecta > Lepidoptera > Geometridae > Ligdia > Ligdia adustata. The sequence continues at coordinate 12,489,733 of OX346231.1, forward strand.
TCAAGTGATAAATATGGAGGTTATGGTTATGGGCCATATTACAATGGCTTAGGACCTTACAACAGTGGATATGGAAGCTATACCAATCCTTGGGGATATTATAAAGACGGAAAAACTTCTAGCGAATCAAATACCAGACACAAAAGAAGCCTTACAGATGCTGATTCAGAAGAAAGTTCTAAATATTGGCCATATTACAATAATTTGCCATACAATGGATATGGACCCTACAGCGGGTTAGGCCCATATGATAGCTATGGACCTTATAACAGTTTAAGTTTATATAATGGTGGTTATAACCCCTATAGTTACTATAGAAGTGGGCAGGAATCAGACTTCAAACATCAAAGAAACAAAAGAAGTATGTCTGATGCTGAAGAAGCTGAGGAAACATCAAGGTACACCAACAGAGAAGACGAAAACTCAAAATATTGGCCATCTTCTTATTATAATGGCATAAGCCCATACAATAACGATCCTTATACTGCTTATAGTCCGTACAATAGCTTAAGACCCTACAATAATGGTTTAAATCCTTATTATGGTGGATACAATAATCCATGGGGATATTACAGACGAGGACAAGAGTCAAATTCACAAAATCTAAGAAACAAAAGAAGTACCTCAGACGATGAAGCGGATGAAGCCTCCAAATATTATCCATATTCAGGTGGAATAAGCCCATATTCTGGTATACTGAGCCCATATTCTGGTGGATTGAGCCCATACTCTAGCGGGCTGAGCCCATATAATGCATATGGACCCTACAACAACGGTTTAAATCCTTATTATGGTGGATACAATAATCCTTGGGGATATTACAGACAAGGACAAGAGTCAAATTCACAAAATCTAAGAAACAAAAGAAGTACCTCAGACGATGAAGCAGATGAAGCCTCCAAATATTATCCATATTCAGGTGGAATAAGCCCGTATTCTGGTATACTGAGCGCATATTCTGGTGGACTGAGCCCATATACTAGTGGACTGAGCCCATACTCTGGTGGGCTGAGCCCATATAATGCATATGGACCCTACAACAACGGTTTAAATCCTTATTATGGTGGATACAATAATCCATGGGGATATTACAGACGAGGACAAGAGTCAGATTCACAAAATCAAAGAAACAAAAGAAGTCCATCAAACGATGAAGCAGATGAAGCCTCCAAATATTATCCATATTCAGGTGAAATAAGCCCATATTCTGGTATACTGAGCCCATATTCTGGTGGACTGAGCCCATATACTGGTGGACTGAGCCCATACTCTGGTGGGCTAAGCCCATATAATGCATATGGACCCTACAATAACGGTTTGAATCCTTATTATGGTGGGTACAATAATCCATGGGGATATTACAGACGAGGACAAGAGTCAGATTCACAAAAACAAAGAAACAAAAGAAGTACATCAGACGATGAAGCAGATGAAGCCTCCAAATATTGGCTAAGTCCATACTCCGGTGGAATGAGCCCATATTCTGGTCTACTGAGCCCATATTCTGCTGGACTGAGTCCATATAATTCATATGGACCATACAACGACTACTATAATGGATTAAACCCTTACTATGGTGGATATGGTAATTCCTATGGATACTATAGAGAAGGGCAAGAATCTAACTCACAAAATCAAAGAAAACAAAGGAGTCTCGCAGATAGCAACAGGAACGACGAGAACTCAAAATATTGGCCATCACTTTATAACAATGGTATAGGACCATATAATCATTATTATGGCGCTTACAATGGCTTAAGACCCTACAGCAATTATTACAACGGTTTGAGTCCTTATTCCGGTGGATATAATAATCCCTGGGGATATTATAGAGAAGGCCAAGGATCTCATTCACAAAATCAAAGGAACAAGAGGGGTACTGGAGAAGCTGATCAGACGAGCGAACGAGCAGACAGCGGCGATGATTCTACTTCTAGATATTGTGTAGATTGTTACAGCCTTCCATACAACAGTTACGGACCCTACAATAGTGGGCTTAGTCCTTACAGTGGACTAAACCCTTACAGTGCGCTCAGTCCTTATAATGGATATAGTCCTTATAACTATGGAGGCTACGGCTATCCGTGGGGTTACAGGGAAGGTCAATCTGGCCAACAACTTGGTGAAAGAAATAAGAGAGGTTTAGAAAGCGCCGAGGGAGATAATAACTCCAAATATTGGGATCCCTACTACAATCCATATGATAGTTATAGGCCCTATTACAATAACGCGCCTTATGTAACGCCTTATAATGATTATGAACCAGGATATAATTATAATCCATATTACAATTATCCCTACGGGTGGCTTAGGAAAGGAGAGAATGCAAGGAACAAGAGAAGCCTCAGCGAAAGTTTAGTTGAAAGCCTTTTACACCATGCTTTAGAACACAATGAGAAGACCCACTGAGCATATGTAAGTACTTTTAAAAGTTATTACCTTTGCTCCTTCGGCTCACTTGGGAATTCGGATCTTCTGTACCTGTATCTTCTTCTTCTAATATGGTAACCTGACATTTTATAAGTTACTTAAAATTCATACGTTTATTATGGTTAACTATTGAATTTAATTTAATTCTATTATTTTGTCTCATGTTTTGAACATCATGTGCTATCGAATTGCAATCTTTGGCTTTCCCAGAGTTTACTTCTGCAATATTCTTCACGAAATTATTTCATTTTAAATAGTCAAATAACCTGTCTCATTAAAAACTGTTCCTTTTTAATACTCTTTCAAAATCAATCTTCATTAAAACTTTCTGCAAAGGAAAGTCCCAAATTATTCTTGTCTATCTCTTGTCTAATATCATAGTTTATGATTTTTTTACTTTATCATCAGTATACTAATATAAACAATTTAATTTCAGACTAAGCTAAATGTTGGTGATCTCTGAACGGCGAACTGCAACAACGCGGATATTAACGAGTTACCTAATTTTAAATTTGAGCATCAGAAAATGACAGAACACACTACACTTTGTATATATTTATTTATATAATAAAACCATTTAGTGGGAACGTTGATTAATTTTATTTTACTGTAAATGTAAAACATAAGTTTAAAATAATATAATATCTCTTCAAAGAAGAAGTAGGTCTACACTACATTATATTTTTGTTACTAAATTGCTGAAATTAGATTGACTTAAAATAATTAAAAAAAGATAAGGCATTACTTTACTAATGTTTATTAAAGCTAGCGCTAAAAAAATAGTTCACTTAAATTTTATGATAAGAATATCTTGTACTGAAGCAAAACCATGTAGAGCAAGTCAAATATTTAGGGCTAAAATAATTTATAACAGTGACAAACTCAAGCAAGTTAGAAGGATCCAAACTATGTATTTTTTTTATTTCTCTCGCCGACACAAAAAGGAAAGCGTAGAAAAACTAAAGATTTGCTCATTAAAAGAACATCTCAGTAACAATTAAATACTAATAACACGAGAAATTTTAAAAGTTGACGTATAAGCCTCAATTAGTCTCCACAAACAAATTAAGCCGTAACCTCACTCCTGCCCGACGTTCCAGATTATACATTAATTATAGTTGAAACAAAAGTTATCAATAACACCTGGAACTACTAATTGACAGCTGTTGCAAATTCCAACAGCTCGAACTAAGTGGAACAGCCACGGTTTACACTTCATACATCAAGTAACTTCAGTAACGCCATCTATTCTTCATGGTTAATAACCGAAAGCTATAAAGTGTATTTTTTTAGGAATTTCGGTTATTAGTGCGAGATTCGGACACTGAGAGTGAGGTGGTAGCTCTGCAAGGATTTGGTCAAATATGCAAGCCTTAGGCTGGAGGCAACGCCTCTGCGCCTTCTTGCTCACAACCAGCCTCGCTGTTGTTTCCACTGATCTCAATAGTAATTATGGTAAATTATTTAATGATATTAACTTTTTAAATAAAATAATAATAAGAAAAAATATTATAATTCAGACTTTAATTGTTTTTTATTGGGTACTAATATTGATAAATAGCTGTGGTTTGATGGATTAATCTCGTTAGATCCATTGATCAGCTACTTTTTGGCTTTTCTAAATCTAAGGTTTTGCATATTTTTGCTACCGAGTATTTAACTAAGACCAAGATTATCAAGACTCATCATTTAAATTTTTGATCCTTTCAAGACTTTAACAACGATATATTTAAATTTAAAGAGTAAATGCAAATATGCTTATAGAAATTATGTTTCCATTATTACGACAAGGATTTTTGGATTGCATTGTAGAATATTTTACAACTAGTCATGTTATAAGTCATTCGCTTGTAGGTATGTTGTTTATAAGCTGGCTAAGTACATTTTAATGAATAAAAGATTATTTTCAACCTCAGCTTATCCTGATAAATCTAGGACTGGATTAGAGGACGACATTGTTGATAGCTATGGTAAGATTTATTTTATATAATGAAATTATAATTAAGATAAATTTTTATAATGAATCCTATCAAATTTGTGGTAAACTAAGCCTAAGGAGTCCCACTGTTCCTACTCATAATCATCAACTTCTTTTTACTATTGAACCAACCCAAAAAAGTATAGCAGAAAAGTTTTATGAAAATTTCCTCAGAGCCTGGAGATTGAAACAAAAGTTAAGCCGATAGCTTATACCTACTTAGCACAATGTTTACATATAATTAAAAGAAAACATTTTGAGGAAACCATAGCTTGGTGGTAGGGCGTTTCCTGTCGCTCGCCTGGATAGCTACCACCTTCAAGTTGTAAAATCTGTCGCCAAGCACCTAACGCTGTAATCCGGCAGCCTTCCTGGAGCGCTAGTGTATACCAGACTAGGCATGCTCCATCTAGGGCTACAGTATCGCTGACTTTCGTGGTCGTGCGAACTTGTGGTCAAATGCCTAGCTGTTTAGTATAAAAAATGTTGCAGTGTGTTAAGATACTTAATTAACGCTAAAACTTTATATACCCCGTGCTTCAACTTTAACTTCAAATTTTATTCAACTTTCAACTTTTATAAAGCTATTCTATAAACATTACAAATACCTTAAAAAAATAAGTGATTACAGATTTCATGTTGGCCGACAACGAAAGAACATTTTTATTTGCATATTTCGAATCAAAAATCAAACCTCTAAACAGATACTGATAAAAATTGAACGGAACCCTATCAGATATATACCTACCGTATCGAACAAAAAGAAAAGATTTTTTCAAATCGGTATAGCCTTCTTTAAAAATCAGTTTACAAATATATTAAAAAACCAACGAATTCAGTACCTCCTCCTATTTTGGAAAGTACGTAAAAATTGTTGTCCACAAGCTCTGTGAACACTGCAAGAAATTCGTCTATTTAGTGATATAGCGTAGCAGATACATTCATAACTATATTTTGACTGGCCGGTTGGCGAAGTTGGTAGCAACCCTGCCTGGTACCGGGTTCGATACTCGGACAGGTCCAGCATTTGCGTGCATGAACTTATACATCGACATCAAACTTTTAGAATCGGAACCAGACTATGAGGCAGAAGACCAGACAAGGAAAAGTTATATGTCCAATCACAACCAAGGATATCCAACATATGAAGAACTGATAAAGCAAAAGGAGTCAATGGGTAACGGATATTATTCTACACATTATATTGAAATTCTTACCTATTTTTGTAAGCTATATTTTTGATTCACATTGAATTTAAATATAAAATATGATATAAAATATAAAATCTAAATATAAATCTATGAATATAAATTTAACTACTGAATCGTTTTAGATACCATAAAAAAAAATTCGAGAAATTAAAGTTTATTTCTACATATTATATTTTAATAGTAAATACACTTGCGTTTCATCTTATATCATCTCAAGTAAAACGTTGATGCACGTGTGCCTAGGTATATGAGGTATATGAGTACGGGGTGATTTAAATTGACTGCGCATAGTTTTACCGCGCAATCAGCATTGTTAATATAACAAATTTCGCTATAAAACCATTTTTCAGCATTTTTGTTTACAAAAATCTGGTAAATATGTTCACCTAAGCGCGATTACATAAATCTGGGACATGCGAACGCAACTGCTGTCACCGTGACCTAGTTTCGCACCAGGGCGGCGCCGCGTCTTAGCGTGTCCATGAGTTTCGTGATCACCTTGCACGACTTCAACTGAAGTTTTCTCAATGTTTCTGTACTAAAGTAAAATAGTAAAAACGGGTATTTTATTTTTCATGAATCTTTCAATCAATATATTACATTTACGAACTCAATTTAGAATTACCTATAACAATAACAATTCAATACAGACTTGAAAAAATCTCAGATATTATTCGAAAATATATTTTATCATAAAAAAAAACCGGGCAAGTTTTTAGAAAAAAATATAAGTAAATGTCACATCCTAATGTACTCGTATTAAAGTAGTGAACAATGTTAAAGTCGAAACTGATTGGAATCGACGAAAGTTTTCAGACAGTGAATTATACAATACTGGTTACGCCAAATAGCTTACCTTCATATTTAAATTGTTTTGGTGCTTCCTTTTTTCTCCTACCCTCGCCTTAAGCAGTACTTGCGACCATGATGCGCGGAAGAGCTGCGCCTCAGTGACAATTAAACTGTTATCGTGAACAGACATATTTGTGTACTCATATACGAAAAACCGATACGTTACGGACGGTTATATAGCTCGCGTGTGTTGATAACCGATGTGTCAAGCAAGGTTTCATCGCGTGTGCAATACTAAAAATACAAAAAACCATAATATACGTGATCGCGTCATTATACATCAATTTTGGTGTATGTACCACGGACTCTCAGGATATAAGACAAGGAGCCGTGCCGCCGGCGGACCTTCTACAATCCAGGAGCGACCTATGTGAGTACTGCATCCTTTTGTTCCTCTCCCGTCTAATATAAATGCATCAGAATATAACCATATTCAAAAAATACAGTCTACTCGAAATAATTAAATTACTTACTTTTGGCGTGATCAAATACTAAAAAATATATATAAATGATGAATAAAGTGTTGTAGTGTTGAACTCTTGTAGATGATATAAGGATGAAAGGATAATAAACAGTACTCGTATGGGATAAATTTGGACTAATTGAAGTATTTTCACGTTAACGTGATAAATTTCATTGTTTATTTTTGCAACGATCAATACTTATAAAAAAATACCAAAAATATAAATTTAAACATTTAAATGATTATTGACCTATTGATTACGGTGAAATCCGATTTCAATCACGCAGGTAATAATTCTTTTATTGGATATCTTGAAAAATCGTATTAGACTCTATAGTCGCTGGTTGTATAGCGCTTACCTGTATAGGAATCATGCGCAGCAAAACTTTCAGCTTTTATAGAATAACGAAGGTCTGGCCGTCGTGGGCTCTTGGGCTATAAACTGTGAAGGGGGTCAAAATATACTATTATCATTATATTGTTAGATCGTAACTTTTCCTCTATTTACTTAACGTTCCATCATCAGATCCTGATTTTACAAGGCCATATCTCTTTTCGATCTAAAAATATTTTTAAACGGTCCATAGTTTGCGAAAAAAATTAGATGAACATTCACAAAAAAATATATATACACGGAAATTGAACCTCCATTTTTAATTAAAATCAATGCAAGTAAATGGAAAATAAAATAAAAATAAAGTAAATGTTATTTCAATAATCCCATCAGGTTCACTGTACAAAGACCAGTTCAGAGAGCCATGGTTCCGTCAGGATCCGTTTGTATCGAATGACTACATCCACGACTCGGACCTTAACAACGAGTATCCTTACTCTGCGGGTAATATTACTGTACCGATATCGACTGATAGTAAGTATACACGAATATTATCATATAATTATAAAAATATTGTTTAAGAAGGTGGGTTTTCACGCGACCGCCATTGATTGATTAATTGATAAACGCTTGCCTGCCTCTCTACGTCTCCACTCCCACTCCACTCCACTCCACTCCACTCCACTCCACTCCACTCCACTCTCTACCAATATAGCGTTATTATTTAGAAAACTTATGCGTGTTTTATTCATTTTGTTTAAGAAGACGTGTTTTCAATTGTACCTGGTTGTTGGAAAGGTCCAACTATAGTTACGTTCACACCCCGTTATTTTTGCGTCAGGGGTTAAAAAGGGTTTTGATCTTTATTAACCGAGTGTATATTCTTAAAGCTCTCGTATGATGGTTTGCTCATGTAATCGATCGATTGATAAAGTAAGATATTAATTGCTGAGGGAGACATTTTCTACTAGATACCCGACTACATTAAAGTGCAGCCGAGCTATGTAGGATTGTACCTGCTAAACCCCCCCGGTTGCCATGCTTTATGGAGGGCTCTGGGATCTCTACATGAACTCACCGGTGCCCTCTTTGCACAATGCTTCAGCACCTCACTGGACAGCTAGCTGTCTCGACCTTGACGTTAACGCGAGCCACGCGCGTTGACGTCTTCCCGGGACTTGTGCAAAGGGGTGTTCAGAGCCCTAGCTCTGATCACCCTAAGGCCCAGAGGTCCCCATTTAGTCACCTCTTATGACAGGTAGGGGATACCGCAGCAGTATTCTTAGACCGCTGCATCAGGGTCACTGCAAGGGCCCTAGGACCTCCACTACAGCAAACAACTCCACCCAAACATAGATAACCTAAAATAGGACATTCATCAATTGTAATATTTTTCAATGCGCTAATCATTTATAAAAACAATATTTTTACAGATATGATTTCCAGATTTATCCCTTCCGAGGAGCACTTTTTTCTGCACAATGTACCAGGTGAATTACCTTTAAAACTACCAAATACTTTTGATACAAAGACATAGTTTCGAACAAAAATTATGATTTTGGATTTATGCTCGTATAGTTTTTTTTTAATTTTATTAATTTTTATCATTATAACAAATAATTTAAAATTTGTATTTGCGAAACAAAATGACACATTATTAAATTACCCATTTAAATAAAATTGGTAGGTATTTATATTGTTACAACTATGATGTAATATCTATAACATTAAATGACTTGTGTTGAAATGACCAACTTAACTCAACCTACAGGTGCTGAGAAGGTGATACAATGCAGTAGAGAAGGTGAGCTCTACAGTCTCTGGGCACCTGGATACCAGTGCTTGGTATGCGTCTGCCTTCCTACGTACGGTAGACTCCAGCCGATCTGCGTCAGCTGTCAGTCGTGCCTGCTGCCTTCCACTCCAGATCCGACTACGAGTAGGCCACCTCCGACTACCAGGCCACCTTCGACAACCACGCTTGCACCGACTGAAACGCCTGTGCCTGATGATGGTAGGTTACCTGACACATGAACGTTAGTGTTCTAGACTAATATTAGTTATTTATAATAGTACTTTGAATCGACGTAGTGCTGAGATATGAAACTTCAAAGGACAATAAATATGTTAAAATTGGACCAGGCTTTTAGCATTGTAAGTTACTAATTGATTACCATAAAGTGTTACCTACTTACTCTCGTAAACATTTATCCTGCTGCCTAAACTAAACAAAGAAACATGTAGCAAAAGTGATTTAAGATTCGAATTTAGACTTAGACTTAGAAATAAGTGTTAGTAACTAATAAATAGATTTAGTAACTTAGTAATATAAATAAAATAAAAGATTTCTCTATTTGAAAACCAACTTAACAAAAGCCTCAAAAAGAAATAGCTAAACATGAACTAGATTTTTAAAAGGCGGCCATAACGCTTAAAGCAAAGCGTGAATACAAAATATTTCGCCTGCTAAAACCGATAAAATATTGAAAGAAGGTTGTTTTTCTACTGCACCATTATTCCCCCCTACGGAACTATATTAGCTAACCCATCCTGAAATTCCCAGTATCGTGCGCGCCTCTCCCAGTAGACGTGCCCTTCCAGAGTCCACTGGACCCGTGCAAGATCTGCACGTGCACGGAGACGCACGACCGTTCGGGGAAGAAAGACGTCAAGATCAACTGTCACCATAACCCGCAGTGTGGTAAATTTCTACTTGTTATTGACTCCGGGAATGTTGTTATGGTAAACTTAATCGGGTGACAAACTTAAACTTGGTGCAGAAACTTTTGGTCCATGGGGTCCTAGTACCAAACATTTATTTAAAAACATTTGTCCGAAACTTATCGATGCTAATGGGGACAAAAGAGCTGGCTCATTCCTTGATCCATAGATTTAAATGGCAAGTCAACGCGGGAATACTGCCAGCATTCTTGGGACTTCACCACACGGACATCTTTTTTTAACACTTAGATTCTTGAATATAAAAATACGATTATACATAATTTCAATAAAATAAATCGATCTTAATGGTTTCAGTACTTCGACTTACAAGAAATGTGCCCACTTTTTCAGTAAATTAAATTGTTTTTTGTAAGAATTCATTTTTTTGTTTGAGTGCGCATTACAACCATACTCAAATACGTAATTAACATTGCATTTTTATTTCATAATTTGTTTCTTTCGATTCACAGTTCTTCCGACCACAGGTAAGTAAATTAAATGCAATTGAAAATTTAGCACGTATGTAAACAAATTTTCTTTCCGTTCTAACAATAAAGAGTTACATTTTCCGTAAACACAGAAATAGCACGTAAACATAGCACTTCTAGATTTTTTTTAGTTAAAAAGTGAAATATTATTCAAAGACTGTAATGTTATTTAATTTTAATTTTAGAGCACACGCTTGTTACTACTCCGATTCCGGGTAAGTGTATTTACATAAGTCAGTGTTTTACACAGAATTAATTTACTGTAGTTAAGTAAACCAAAATTAACTAAATTATTATAGCCTTTTTATAGATGGTAGTGCCGGGAGAGGGCAACCTAAGAAAATGTGGATGAATTGTAGGAAGGGGGAGTGAATGGAAGAGAAAGACATGCTGTGCCGATCCCACGTAGTGGGATAAGGTCAGAATGATGATGATGATGGCGATAGCCTATTATGTATTTTATGAACTGTGTCGGAAATAAACGATTATCATCTTTCTTCTTCTTATTTTTTTTTATTGCGCTAAATATCTTGTTTTTTAGATCACGTGTGCAACAAATTTCCAACAAACGTGCCGTTCCCACATCCACAAGACTCGTGCAAAACATGCATGTGCACGATGGAAGGGCAGGTCGTATGTCACATCAGCTCAGAATGCCGTTAGTTATATTTTTTTAATTTATATAATTTATGCGTTAATAGATAGATAGATCGACGCTTTATTGTAGACACACAAAACATAACAATACCATTATATTAATTTACATGTAGTGCCACAAGTGGAGACTGTTGAAAAAATAAATTATACTTGTCTAGTGTAAATAGTCAATACTAAAATAAGCTAAGGATACATTTTATCGCTCTTAATATCTTAATTTCTTTGTTATTTATTTGCTTTAAAGCATGTAGTGTTTGTTGAGACGTTAAAAAATATATATTTTTTTTAAATTTGTATAGTATTTATATTATTGATTAATGTTTAGTGACAACCACAACTCCGCAGCCGGTTCACCCAACCTCCGATCTACCAGATCCAGGTAAATTACTGACATTACAAAGAATATACATGACTAGCTGCGCCCTGCGGCCGCCCTGTTACCCGCCTCAATACAAAATAAAAAGTAGCCTATGTGTTAATCCAAGGTCTAAACTATCTCCGTGACAAATTTCATTCAAATTAGTTCAGCAGTTTATGCGTGAAAACGTAACAAACATACATTAACATATTCTTACAAGCTTTCGCGTTTATAATATTAATAGGATTCATGAATTTTAAAACATTGTTTTTTTCTAAAATTCTCGATAAATATTATAGCCATTTAAATAACTTATGCGACCATTTAACATAGAAATATTAGATAGGCGCTAAATTATGAAGTAAAATATTATGTATCGTAAAAATATTTGCTATACTATCTCACTTGTTCACAGAAATCTGCAACAATTATCCGGAAAACGTGTTATTCCAACATCCGCACGATAAATGCCAAGTGTGCAAGTGTAATGTGCAGCCTGGAATATACCATGATGAAAAAACTGTGACTTGCTTCTTCCGACCTGACTGCAGTAAGTAAATGACACTAATATTTTAAATGTTAAATATAGTATTAATAAAATGCTTAATGGTTTATTATTTCCCAGTTTTTATTACCAAAAACCAAATGTCCAACTACAACAACAAAAAAATTTAGTACAAAGATTACCTATAGACCATTGAAAATCTACAGATAATATAAATGTTCTAACCCACACTCAGAGGGCAACGTGCCTAGAATGCTAGCCGCATTACCACGCTGGATGGCGATGCTGTCGATTTGGCTGTATCATCGTTGTGGCAATTATAACTAAATGTAGATTTTGTCACTTAATTTTTTCTGTTTGATTACGTCATACTAATTATAAAATGTCATGTTTATTTCAGTTCCAGAAACTGAAACTCCTCCAACACCAACTACGGACATATCAACATTTGGTAAGTTATGTTGATGTATGGTTTCTTAATATACGTGTAATTCAAAAATGTTCTACATAAACACACTTTTACTAACATTACATTTCTTACAATTAATAATTTCTAGGCTGTGAACTGTATTTGGGCACAATACAATTAGGACTGTGTTGATTATGAGAATAACAATTAATGATAAAGCTTAGGAAAATACGCATACTAAATAGTAATTCTACTGTTTGCGAATTCAACTTACTAAACATTCAAAATGGTGGTTTCACAAGTGATTAGAAACCTTTAAAGATGTGTATCATACTTAATAATATTTCTTAATTTTGACATTCTCACGACAGAGACGAATCTATTGACACTACTCACATAAATACGACAAGTCGTTTAGACTCTTAGTATTTAGTGCGTGTCAAATAAATATACACACATACACTCGATAAACATAATCTTCCTTCTTTCACAGTTGGATAAAAGACTCTCTCAATAAGTAGGTAATCAAACATTACAAAGTTTTTTTTTTTCAGTACTAATAAATAATAAGATTGTTAATTACCGTTACATCTACTAGTATAGAATAGAAAACCAAATTTTATTATTTTTTCCAGATTGCAAGGGATACCCAGAAAACGTGCACTTCCCCCATCCCACGGACTCCTGTCAGCTCTGTGTGTGCAAGAAGGATTACAACCAGTTCATTCCAGTAGTGAGAATGACCTGCTCCATCATACCTGATTGTGGTGAGAAAATTATATAACTTATGTATTTTCAATGACACCGACGTTCGATGAAGTTTTCTCAAGCGATTACCGCAAAAGGTTCAAAGGTTGCCTGGAAGAAATTGCTTTAGCCGATAAGACCGCCTAATGTACTACCAATGCATAGATTTGTATTGCTTTATCTTTTATTTTTGTTTGGTGTGCAATAAAGCTATATTTATTTCCAGTTCCAACGACAACACCAGATCCAGGTAAGGCTTTTCAAATAATCATACAATGTTATGAACGAGGGATATACTCGTACTAAGAGAAAGAAGGCTACTTACTGTATGCATCGTGATCAATAATCATACAATGTTATGAACGAGGGATATACTCGTACTAAGACAAAGAAGGCTACTTACTGTATGCATCGTGATCAATAATCATACAATGTTATGAACGAGGGATATACTCGTACTAAGACAAAGAAGGCTACTTACTGTATGCATCGTGATCAATAATCATACAATGTTATGAACGAGGGATATACTCGTACTAAGACAAAGAAGGCTACTTACTGTATGCATCGTGATCAATAATCATACAATGTTATGAACGAGGGATATACTCGTACTAAGACAAAGAAGGCTACTTACTGTATGCATCGTGATCAATAATCATACAATGTTATGAACGAGGGATATACTCGTACTAAGACAAAGAAGGCTACTTACTGTATGCATCGTGATCAATAATCATACAATGTTATGAACGAGGGATATACTCGTACTAAGACAAAGAAGGCTACTTACTGTATGCATCGTGATCAATAATCATACAATGTTATGAACGAGGGATATACTCGTACTAAGACAAAGAAGGCTACTTACTGTATGCATCGTGATCAATAATCATACAATGTTATGAACGAGGGATATACTCGTACTAAGACAAAGAAGGCTACTTACTGTATGCATCGTGATCAATAATCATACAATGTTATGAACGAGGGATATACTCGTACTAAGACAAAGAAGGCTACTTACTGTATGCATCGTGATCAATAATCATACAATGTTATGAACGAGGGATATACTCGTACTAAGACAAAGAAGGCTACTTACTGTATGCATCGTGATCAATAATTTTAGTAATGGAACCAACCTGGAATTCAAGAATAACTATTACTTTTTACATTCATATTTTATTTGTTTATATTTTTTTTTGTATGGAAAAGTTCTTTATTTTTAAAAATCCGAATTCGGTTCAAACAACAGCTACTCGTACTTAGTGAAATGAGTACAATGAATCCCTCTCGACAGCGATATAACATTAATTTTGAAGTTGTGATCATTAACTACTTAGTTAAGATATTAAGAATAATTAAAAAAAACTAAAAATGATCTGTTGTTTACAGAACCACCAAGGCCAAATAATGGTAAGGATATATCAATCAAGTATCCAACTTCAAACAAATAAAAATATTTCAATTCTTTACCTTACTTACTTACTTTTTACTGGCTTCCCAAAAATGAGAAGTTACTTAATTAGATCTTTTTTTAATGATTTTTCGGATACGGTGAACCAATTTCAAAAGGTCTATTTATGTTTGAAAGGATCATACGATAGTTAATTTTATTATAATTGATCTTGTTCTTTGGTTGTTAAATCGAATTAAATAAAAAAATATATCAGCGCCTCCCGAATTGATATAGGCAATCACTTTTTAAAAAAAATGTATCTATTTTAACTACGAGTATGTTCCCGAATTTTTTAACAAAACGAGTATGTTTGTCGACCCGAGGCGACCGTGTCTTTTCTTTGTAAATATATGTATCAAACTAAAAAAAGTAAGACATTAGAAAAATTTTTACTGCAAATATTTTCGAAAATGCATTTCCAGGAAAATTTCAAAATTGAAAATGGTTATTCTTCGTATGTTTTAGCCACTTGCGCTCCTCTGCCGACTGACAGACCGTTCAAGCATCCCCTACAACCATGTCAGCTATGTGTGTGCAGTGAAACTACTGACTTCATTAATGGCGGCACTAAAGTTACCATCGAGTGTAAAGATGATCCTAGATGTGGTAAGTATCAGTCGTAACAGATCATAGTACCCACGGCTGAGCTCGGTACTCTCCTATGGAGGGGGCTTAGGGTATGCTCCACTACGCCGTTATTCTATCGAACCAACTTTCACAATCGTGCGTCGGTTTCCAACATTAAGTACTTAATTTGTAATATAGTATAAAAACTAATTTCTTTATACCTCGAATAGCCCTTTTTGTCTCCTACTTTTGTCTACTATCTTAATTTTGTCACAAATTAAGAAAATGCCAAAGCACAGCTGTGACCATATCGTGACATATATGTTAATACCAAAAAGATGTTTTATATCACTAATAAAACAAATAGAAAACCAGAGAAATTTCTTAATGTACATGTAGGCCCTGTTTTATATTGTTATATATAATGTATTACATAACATGAGTTACGATTTATCGTTGTAGTATTGTGTTCATTAGTAATATTCTTTACCGATCAGCTTTTTTAGTTTATTTTTAAATTCCATCAGAAGCTGCATTGTTAAAGTCTGCTGCAATTTTATTGTATATTTATTTAAGTGATGTTACAATAAACCAAAAATAACATATTTCAGTGGAACCACCAGAACACACAACTCTATGTAAGTAGTTTATCAAATAATATATTTCAGTGGAACCACCAGAACACACAACTCTATGTAAGTAGTTTATCAAATAACATATTTCAGTGGAACCACCAGAACACACAACTCTATGTAAGTAGTTTATCAAATAACATATTTCAGTGGAACCACCAGAACACACAACTCTATGTAAGTAGTTTATCAAATAATATATTTCAGTGGAACCATCAGAACACACAACTCTATGTAAGTAGTTTATCAAATAACATATTTCAGTGGAACCACCAGAACACACAACTCTATGTAAGTAGTTTATCAAATAATATATTTCAGTGGAACCACCAGAACACACAACTCTATGTAAGTAGTTTATCAAATAATATATTTCAGTGGAACCACCAGAACACACAACTCTATGTAAGTAGTTTATCAAATAATATATTTCAGTGGAACCACCAGAACACACAACTCTATGTAAGTAGTTTATCAAATAACATATTTCAGTGGAACCACCAGAACACACAACTCTATGTAAGTAGTTTATCAAATAACATATTTCAGTGGAACCACCAGAACACACAACTCTATGTAAGTAGTTTATCAAATAATATATTTCAGTGGAACCACCAGAACACACAACTCTATGTAAGTAGTTTATCAAATAATATATTTCAGTGGAACCACCAGAACACACAACTCTATGTAAGTAGTTTATCAAATAATATATTTCAGTGGAACCACCAGAACACACAACTCTATGTAAGTAGTTTATCAAATAATATATTTCAGTGGAACCACCAGAACACACAACTCTATGTAAGTAGTTTATCAAATAATATATTTCAGTGGAACCACCAGAACACACAACTCTATGTAAGTAGTTTATCAAATAACATATTTCAGTGGAACCACCAGAACACACAACTCTATGTAAGTAGTTTATCAAATAATATATTTCAGTGGAACCACCAGAACACACAACTCTATGTAAGTAGTTTATCAAATAATATATTTCAGTGGAACCACCAGAACACACAACTCTATGTAAGTAGTTTATCAAATAATATATTTCAGTGGAACCACCAGAACACACAACTCTATGTAAGTAGTTTATCAAATAACATATTTCAGTGGAACCACCAGAACACACAACTCTATGTAAGTAGTTTATCAAATAACATATTTCAGTGGAACCACCAGAACACACAACTCTATGTAAGTAGTTTATCAAATAATATATTTCAGTGGAACCACCAGAACACACAACTCTATGTAAGTAGTTTATCAAATAATATATTTCAGTGGAACCACCAGAACACACAACTCTATGTAAGTAGTTTATCAAATAATATATTTCAGTGGAACCACCAGAACACACAACTCTATGTAAGTAGTTTATCAAATAATATATTTCAGTGGAACCACCAGAACACACAACTCTATGTAAGTAGTTTATCAAATAATATATTTCAGTGGAACCACCAGAACACACAACTCTATGTAAGTAGTTTATCAAATAATATATTTCAGTGGAACCACCAGAACACACAACTCTATGTAAGTAGTTTATCAAATAACATATTTCAGTGGAACCACCAGAACACACAAATCTATGTAAGTAGCATATCAAATTTTTAAAGTACTTTTACGATTATATTATATTTTATAATTTACAATTTGAATTTTGTTATATTTCAGCTCCAGACTTCATAGATCAGCCTTGTAAGTAATATGCTTATACAATAATTTTCTATACACAGTATTAAGAAAACATATATAATCGAAAAGTTATTTGAAGTGTTGAGCACGCCATCTCTATTTCCTTGACCTTATAATCTGAGTCTTTTCAAAGTATGAATGAACCTTTTTTACAAGCATGCTACATCTTAGGCCACGATTCGCTTAACATCAGGCGAGATGTATTCAAGCGCCAGTCTCTTTTTTAAGTAAATCTAGTGCTTAATTTTTTCAAAAAACGAACCAGTCAACTACAATTCGACAAGAAAATTTTAAGTTGCCTACCTAAACTTAAGTTAACTACTGGACTGATTCCAATCAATTAAATGAAAAAAAATAACCTTTTCTCAATCTGTCAATAACACATCGACAACTCACGAGCGCATCGCACTAATATTATAAAAGCGAAAGTTTGTATACATACAAGTATGCGTGTGTGTTTACTTGTTACTCTTTAACGCTCAAACGGCTGAACGATAGTTCGTACCCTTGATTATCATATAGGCTACTTTTCAGAACAATAATGCAGAGTCCCCGTGGGATACGTCCCCGTCTTCTGTCTTGTGTTATCCAATGCAGAACGCCACCCGACAAAATAAGACAAAGGATAATTAAACTAGACACGCGTTTATTAATTAGGCTGATAGTGGATAAGGTACTTGTATTTGTAATTTTTTTTCTAGTACCTGAATGCAAATATTTCCCGGAAAACGTGTTTTTCCCCCACCCGCAAGACCCGTGCAAGCTGTGTCGCTGTACCGTGCAGACAGTGCACGGCAAACAGGAACAGGTGATTAGCTGTATCGTGAAATCCGAATGCTGTAAGTATTTTACTTTGTAATTCACAAAACGTTTTACACACAACTAGTTTATCCCGCGGCGTTGTCTGTGTAATATTTGTTTGTTTATTTCTCGTGAATTAAGAAGTTGATCAGAAAACCCACTTCAATTTGGCAAACCAAAAAACAACTTATAAACCGATTTTTATGTAATTTAAATGAGACTAACTGGAAGGTATACATATTCAAATAAAAACAATCAAATTGATATAGGCGTCACTAAAAATACGGGAAACATACGTATAATATATGATATAAAACGAAGGTGTTTGTTTCCAGTACCCACCCTGCCCCCACCCCCCTCCACTGAGCCACCCCCACCCCGTAAGTAACTGTTATTTAATTATCTGATATTAATATTTAATATTACTAATTTATTCTAATGTGATACAAATTCATATTTAGCTAATTATGTGCAAACAAACATTTATGAAATTGTGTTTCGGCCGTCGCTTACATGCTTAAATCGTTAGATATATTAATTTATAAATATCGTCAGTCGTCAGTGAATCGTCAGGCTTTACTCTTATATTATCTTCCTCTAGAATGATTTCTCCTGTATCGTGAATACGATACAATATCTATTTCTTAATTTAACGATGAAGGAAAACGTGAGGAAGATATTGCTTGAGCAGGTTAATATCTTTCAAAGAAAAATGTATACCCCAACCCAGAATGTGTTCGAGGTATTTAGATTGGTATGATACACTAACAGAATCAGAGTACACACTTTAGAGTTAAAAAGAAATTATTTATTGGTCAAAAGTTTAAAAAACTGAAGCGGCAATTAGCCGGCAATATTTCTAGAAGAACTGACCATTTGTAGAGTAAACGGTACAGCAGCGGAAGCCACATATTGGTAGAGCAGTGTTAGAGGCCTGTCAAGTAGAGCAACGACTTCTAGAAAATGGCTGTGAAGACCTGGATACGCAAACCGCATAATCGCATTCAATGTAGTTTTAGGAGAAGCCTACACCCAGCTGGATTAACATGAAGAAGACTGATGCTTTGAAAAGTATTAAAAAATTAGGGGCATATACATAAAATATCCACAGTTGCTGTATGCGGTCTCTACCCACTGGACACTGAGTTCGAGGACCCGAACGACCAGTGTCGGGTGTGTGTGTGCAGCTTATTGCATCCTGGCAGTGCAGCGCCTCGCATGATGCCGTTCCCGATTCAAATACTGTGCCACATCAAACCTGAATGCTGTGAGTATTTGTTCTTTTGAAAATGATACAAATTACATTGGCTCTCAAGGAAGGCTGCCGGAACACTTTACTTTAAAATTTAAATTTACTTTTTTAGCCTTTAGGACTTCATTTTAAATAGCGTTTTGCTTTTGGTTCCAGTGCCAACGCCACCACCGATAACAACCTCTGAGCAACCCACTTCTGGTGAGAAGTTTTTAGTATTATTTTATTAGTTACTATTTTATGTTATATTAGTTATCTACCAGGCAAGTGAATATTGTAAAATAAAAAAATACTTACTACTACAAAAAAAAAAATAGTTGAATCACTCAAAGACAAATAAAGAATTAAATTTAAAATAATTAAAATGCTCTAACAGTGGATTGCCTTATAATTAGTACACCTCGATCAATAGCGTGAATAGCAATAATCAGACGTTGATACTTGATGACAGCAAACAACATAACGCGACGGGTCAAACATACATTCTTGCAGGGTGACTTCCCTGATGCTCGGTCATACTCGTACGTCCATCGTCGATTTTTGTTAGCCGCTAAATATACAATCATTATCAAATATTATAATTCTAAGACGTGTTAACAAATTGCAAAAAAAAAACATTATGAGTTGAGCCACATAAATATCGGCATTTTAGAACATAAAATCTTCCACAGTTGACATATGTGGTCAGTACCCACTGAACACCGAGTTCGAGGACCCGAACGACCAGTGTCGCGTGTGTGTGTGCAGCTACCAACAACCTGGCAGCACAGCGACTCGCATGTTGCCATTGCAGCTACAGATACTGTGTCACATCAAACCTGAATGTTGTGAGTAACTACTTTACTACCGAACAATTAATATATAGACTTTTATATTATTTACATTTTGGCTTTTTTCAGTTCCTACCCAACCACCGACAACAACTACTGTGCATCCAGCTTCTGGTAAGATATTTTAAATGTTATAATCTTTTACATGATTTTCTATTTTTTTATTCTTGTCGGGTCAAATATTGCAAGGTAAATTTAAAGCAGTTATTCTCAGCTGATCAAAATGTTGTTTTGCTTACACTTTAAATTTGGACGACTGACTATGCTTGGTGAGCTAAATGACTTCATCCTAAATCCATTACGACAGACGGGTCAAGAAATGGAACAAGAAATTTTAGATATACGGATATCAAATAAAAAGGTCAACTTAAAATCATATGAAAATATTTTTATACTTTAATTTAGAAAGCATGTTTTAACAATAATCTACAAAAAAAAATTTAAAACTGGAATCTTAGTATAATATCACATATAATATCCACAGTTGACACATGTGATCACTACCCGCTCGACCACCCGTTCGAGGACCCGAATGACCAGTGTCGAGTATGTGTCTGTACATTCGGTCCTGGTAGCTCTTCACCAGTTCTTCCACATGCTTTAGTCGTGGGTTCAAAACCGAAAGTTCAAGTAATTTGCAACATTAAACCTGAATGCTGTAAGTCGAATTTTATTTGTCCTCGTTAATATATACGTTGGTAATTGGTGAATCTCGCGATTATGATGAGACATGGCTAATAAAGTCAAAATTAATTTTAAAAGTGACGATTCTAGATTGCCATTACTTTTTGACGTCAACAAATTATTTTACAGTAAACGGTAAGAGTAAAGATAGATTAAATATGGTAAATGGTTTTAATTTCAGTACCAACGCCGCCACCCACTACTCAGAACCCACCTACCGGTTAGTTTATATAGTTTATGATAATGATTAGGAATAGACGTCTTTGGCTACATTTATTATTATATATATTATTAAGATGTAAATCCCACATGGTGGTTGGGCCAGTTTTTTTATCTTTGCTTTTAGTAGTAGTCTCGACTTATGAACCCAATGCTCTGAAACCAATGTTTTATTTCCAAAAGTTTCTTTAATAATTTAGCACGAGTTACAGTGCACATGGCTACGTTATTTGTGCAAAATAAAATGAACACTGCTATTTTTTTTCGCTAACAGTAAATTAATAAACAGAATATCCCTTCTAAATAACAATAAGTATATGTTGAGCTAGATAGACACCCTCATTCCATATAATATTATTTCCAAAGTTGACATATGCAGTCATTACCGACTGAACACTGAGTTCGAGGACCCGAACGACCAGTGTCGCATATGTGTCTGTACCTACGAAAAACCTGGCAGCTCAGAACCTCGTATGTTGTTTGTTCCAATGCAACTACAAATACTCTGCCTTATCAAAGCCGAATGCGGTAAGTAGCACTCCAATTGGTAAGCAGATAACATTAACTGTATTATATAAATTAAAATCACGGATTTGTGTAAATTTTTCAGTGTCTACTCCATCATCTTCAACAACTACCCAGCAACCAGCTTCTGGTAAGTCGTTTATATTTTATCTATTTTGCAATGTATGTATTGATGTTAGGGTTAAACTTTGCATGAAAATTAAAAGCCACAACCGTTTCAGTTTTTTTTTAACATCTAAGTTGAGATCGTATAACTAAGCACAGAAAGCTTTTTACATTGATGACTGGCTTCATAAATTTGAGTTACACTTGAAAAGTAAAATTACAAAATGCATTACAAAAATCTACTTCTGTGAAGGCTTGATTTAAAAAAAAGTTAGAGGATAATCATGTACTTTAGTTATGTTACGTATATTATGTCCACAGTTGACATATGTGACCACTTCCCACTGAACACTGAGTTCGAGGACCCAAACGACCAGTGTCGCGTGTGTGTGTGCAGCTACCAGCAACCTGGCAGCGCAGCGCCTCGCATGTTGCCATTGCACCTACAGATACTGTGTCACATCAAACCTGAATGCTGTGAGTTAAAAGTTTTTTGCCAATTATACTATTATGTAATGGCTTTAATTTTAAATTAAATTGTTTACTTTGGTTATAGTGCCAACACCACCACCAACAACAACCACTGAGCAACCCGCTTCTGGTAATTATATTTTTTGTAGTTAATATTTTATACTTCATTGTTACTAATCACATAATTATCATGTTCACAGTTGAGATATGCGATCACTATCCACTAAACACTCCGTTCGAAGACCCGCATGATAAGTGTCGCGTGTGTGTCTGTACATACGGCCTACCTGATAGCTCTACACCAGCTCATGGGCACGCTTTGTCTATGATAATGCCACAGTCACGATTACAAATCAAGTGCAAGATTAAACCTGAATGCTGTGAGTAGTTTTATGATAAATAAAATAACATATGGGGAGTAAAGCATATTATTCTACAAAAAGATTTTCTGACGATAAATAATTATAATTACATTAGAATATCAATTGAAATATGAATGAATGATATAATTTAATATAACTGGCTTGTTAATGATTTAACCAATAAATTTCTTAATTTTGCATTGTGTTTTTTAAATTATCCATCAAAAGTTTTAACCTGGAGCTTATAATACCAAGTGTGGCTAGCATTGTCATACATAGTTTTAAGACGTCGGACGCAGGTTGCTCCGTTATTTTGTTGGCTTTAATAGCTACTTATGGATTAAAGCTAATAACGATTTTGATTTCAGTACCATCGCCACCACCAACCACTGAGCACCCACCTACCGGTAAGTTTTGATAGATTACGTGGGATTGAAAATGTAATGTTTGTCACCATTAACTGCTTTTACTGCTCTGTGCAGGTTTAATGTTGGTACCATAATTTTATCTTTTCTTATTCCTAAACTTTAAATCCCTCAAGGTGGTGTTAAGGTAATTTTTTTGTATTAATTTTTTATGGCCTCTTTTTCATATAATTACTCGTATAAGAGCCATCGTTCCCTACACTTTTACTTTGTTAGCTCAGACATGTACATTAAGGCTTACTCGCACTGTTTTACTTATTTAATCTAACAATTATATTTGATAGCAACATATCATGGGAAAATGTTTGCTATCGTAGACTCCGGAGGTTACTCAACTTTCTACCAATACCACTAAAACTGCGCTTGCACAATCAGAGATTGCGCAAGCGCAGTTTTAGTTTTAATTTTTCTATTTTTCAATTCTCAACTATGGTGGTGTTTGTTACTTTTATCTCACCCAGGAGCAGTTTGATAAACTGAAGCTCCTTTTGAATTTCTGCATAAGGTTCAGTATTTGGTTTACACAAATATGACCACGTCTCGAAATATCGCACTAAGCTCAAGTGGCTCCCTATGCACCGTCGCCGGGATGTTTATATACTTTTAATTTTTATGACATATTATTTAATCCTTCGTCTCCGCTCTACCTTTAGAAGTGTTTCAAATATTGTCATACTACTCATTTTTATACCTTAAAATTATCTAAAATCTCAAGTTATCTATTCCATCACATTCTACCACTTTCTATAAGTTGTCATTCACTGTTACAGGTATTTTGATGTGGAATAGTTTTTCCTTTGACATTATATGTGCTCCTTTGTTAAATGTTTTTAAGCAGAAAGTCATAATACATTATCTCTCGCTGTTTTCAAATTTGTTTCTTAAAATTATTGGTAGAGAATTTGTCTATTTATTTCCATGCATAGTATAGTATATGTATATATATATATGTATCTGTGTAGTTTTATTAGTGTTGATTGTATTTATTATTATTTATTACAGCTGTTTAGTTGATAGTGTAATATTTTAAGGCCTCTTTAATATAAGTCATTATCTTTTACGTGCATGGTTACCTGAAAGAAATCGCTTCAAATGATAAAGCTGCCATGTAAAAGCTGACTTAAGCGTATAAGCTTTTCTTTAGTCATATTTTATGTATTGTTGTTCGTTTTTAAACAAAAAGTTTTCCTATCTTATCTTAATCAAGTCTAATTTTGCGGCACAACGCCACCTCAGTATAGTCCTATCATAATTTAAACATGAGTTTTAGGGGCAAAAGTATATTTTCTAGTTTTCAGAGCTGTGCATCATATTGCTCGTCAATAGAAATCTGACTGTTTCCTGCCGCTAACGTCCGGTTTATTTATTTACTAAGCGGAGTTTTTCTGATACTCCTAACATCCAACATTCTGCAACTTCTATTTCCGTATATCTCCTTTTATAACTCGGTTCTGCTCTCAGTGCTTATGGCTACATTATTAGGGTGTATAAGAACCACGCTATTGAATTTCTCATGCTCACAGTAACTAAATAAATTAGCATCAACAACGTAAATTAGCAATAACTATACGTTGGGCCATATAAACATCCGCATTCTTGAATATTATTAAAACTTGTGCTATTTCAATTCACAGTTGATGTATGTGATCACTACCCTCTAAACACTGAGTTTGAGGACCCGAACGACCATTGTCGGGTGTGTGTGTGCAGCTACCAACAACCTGGCAGCGCAGCGACTCGCATGTTGCCATTGCACCTACAGATACTGTGTCACATCAAACCTGAATGCTGTATGTACCGTTTTCTTTAAATTTGTAAAATATTTGAATAATCCTACACAACCCTATTGACATTAATTTAAATTAATTGTTATTTTGGTTTCAGTACCGACACCACCACCAACAACATCTACCGAGCTACCCTCTTCTAGTAAGTAAATGCATGTTAAACCTTTAAATCAAAATAGTGCAAACAATTTGCAATTATATCATAAATATCCACAGTTGACATATGTGGTCAGTACCCACTGAACACTGAGTTCGAGGACCCGAACGACCAGTGTCGCGTGTGTGTGTGCAGCTACCAACAACCTGGCAGCGCAGCGACTCGCATGTTGCCATTGCACCTACAGATACTGTGTCACATCAAACCTGAATGTTGTGAGTAAAAATTATTTTGCAATGACACTATTATGATATGGCTTTTATTTGAAATTAAATTTTTACTTTGATTTTAGTGCCAACACCACCACCAATAACTACCACTGAGCAACCCGCTTCTGGTAATTTTTTCTAGTTTTATTTTTTGTAGTTAATATTTCAAACTTGATTTTTACTAATAACATAATAATCATAATCATGTTCACAGTTAACTTATGCGATCACTATCCACTAAACACTCCGTTCGAGGACCCGAATGACAAATGCCGCGTGTGCGTCTGTACATACGGACATCCTGGTAGTTCTACATCAGCTCTTCAGCACGCTTTGACTATGATGTCGCCGCAGTCACGAATACAAGTCATTTGCAAGGTTAAACCAGAATGCTGTGAGTAGTTTTATATTAAATAACACTTAGAGAATTAAGCATATAAATCTACAAAAGAATTCTTTGATGTTTATAAAATTCATAATTACTTTAGAGTATCTATAAATATATGAATAAATGATATAATTTAATATAACCAACTCACTCGCAAATAATTTTACCGATATTTTTATTTATTCTGTATTGTGCTTTAAAAGTATCTATCAATAGTTAACCTTGAGCTTATAATACCAAGTATAGCCATTATTGTCAAACTTAGTTTTAAGACGTCAAACGTATTTTGCTATATTATTTGTTAGCCTTTATAGCAAATTATGGATTACAGCTGATTATTGTTATAATTTTAGTACCATCGCCACCACCAACCACTGAGCACCCACCTACCGGTAAGTTTTGATACGTGCTTCATGCAGGTTTATCATTGGTACCGTATTTATTTCTTTTTTTTTCATATGCTTTAAATCCCACAAGATGGTGGTCACTGTATTGTTTTTTTGTTTTGCCTCATTTTCACATAATTAAAATAATCATCGTTGCCTTCACTTTTCACTTTGTCAGCTCAGTCATGTACTTCAAGGCTTTCTCGCACTTTTTTGTTGCTAATTTAATCAAGTCTAATATTTTCGCATAACGCCACCTCAGTATTGTCATATCATAATTAAAACGTAAGGCTTTATGGGACTTAAAGTATGTTTTCCAGTCTTTAGAGCTGTGCATCATACTGCACGTCAATGGAAATCTGAGTGTTACCGCTGACTTCACGTCTATTTATTTACAAGAAAGGAGTTTTTCTAATACTCTTAGGCCACCACTCTGCAACTGCTATTTCCATGCTAAGAATACCTCTTGTAACTTGTAAGCATTCAGTGATTATGGCTACATCATTAGAATGAATAAAAAACAATAAATCTCTCGCTACCTCACAGTTATCTTCCACAGTTGACATATGTGGTCAGTACCCACTGAACACTGAGTTCGAGGACCCGAACGACCAGTGTCGCGTGTGTGTGTGCAGCTACCAGCAACCTGGCAGCACTTCACCTCGCATGTTGCCATTACAGCTACAGATACTGTGTCACATCAAACCTGAATGCAGTGAGTAACAAGTTTTTTTCTAATTATACTATCATGAAATAGCTTTCATTTTAAACTAAATTGGTTACTTTGGTTATAGTGCCAACACCACCACCAACAACAACCACTGAGCAACCCGCTTCTGGTAATTATTATTTTTGTCATCTACAAAAACTACTTTTTTTACCCAAATTAGTTTTTTATAAAACATAATAATCATGTTCACAGTTGAGATATGCGATCACTATCCTCTAAACACTCCGTTCGAGGACCCGAATGACAAATGCCGCGTGTGTGTCTGTACTTACGAACATCCTGGTAGCTCTACATCAGCTCTTCAGCACGCTTTGACTATGATGTCGCTGCAGTCACGATTACAAGTCATGTGCAAGGTTAAGCCTGAATGCTGTGAGTAGTTTTATATTATATAACTCTTAGGGAGTAAAGCATATAAGTCTACAAAATAATTATTTAATGTTTATAAAATTCATAATTACTTTAGAGTATCAACAGAAATATGAATACTTGATAAAATTTTATATAACTGACTTGCAAATGATTTTACAGATAAATTTTTGTAGTCTGTATTGTGTTTTAAACGTATCTATCAATAGTTAACCTGGAGCTTGTAATACCAATTATAGCTATTATTGTTAAACTTAGTTTTAAAACGTCGGACGCAGTTTACTACATTATTTGTTGGACATAATAGAAAATTATGGATTAAGGTTGATTATGGTTTTAATTTCAGTACCATCGCCACCACCAACCACTGAGCACCCACCTACCGGTAAGTTTTGATAGCTTACGTGGGATTGAAAATGTAATGTTTGCGCCATTTACCGCATTTACTGCTCTGCGCAGATTTAACATTGATACCATAATTTTATCTTTTCTTTTTCCAAAGCTTTAAAGGTTATTTTATTATATTACTTTTTGTTTGGCCTCCTTTTCACATAATTATAATAATCATCTTTGCCTGCACTTCTGCTTTATCCGCTCAGTCATGTACTTCAAGGCTTCCTTTCCTCGCACTTTTTTATTGCTAATTAAATTAAGTCTTATTTTGCCGCATACCACCACTTCAGTATTTTCATATCATAATTTGAACAAGGGGCTAGAGGGCTTCAAGTACATTTTCTAATTTTCAGAGCTGTGCATCATACTGCACGTCAATAAAAATCTGACTGTTTCCGCTAACATCCAGACAACTACCTATAACGGAGTTCTTCTGATATTTTTAAACCACCATTCTGCAGCTGCTATTTCAATGCTAAGAGCACCTTTGATACGTTGGACCAGATACGAGTAGACACCCACAATTCTAGAATATTATTAAAACGTATGCTATTTCTTCCACAGTTGACATATGTGGTCACTTCCCACTAAACACTGAGTTTGAGGACCCAAAAGACCAGTGTCGGGTGTGTGTGTGCAGCTACCAGCAACCTGGCAGCACATCACCTCGCATGTTGCCATTGCAGCTACAGATACTGTGTCACATCAAACCTGAATGCAGTGAGTAACAAGTTTTTTTCTAATTATACTATCATGAAATAGCTTTCATTTTAAACTAAATTGGTTACTTTGGTTATAGTGCCAACACCACCACCAACAACAACCACTGAGCAACCCGCTTCTGGTAATTATAGTTTTTGTCATCTACAAAAAATACTTTTTTTTACCCAAATTAGTTTTTAGTAAAACATAATAATCATGTTCACAGTTGAGATATGCGATCATTATCCACTAAACACCCCGTTCGAGGATCCGAATGACAAATGTCGGGTGTGTGTCTGTACATACGGACTTCCTGGTAGCTCTACACCAGCTCTTCAGCACACTATGACTATGATGTCGCCGAAGTCTCGATTACAAGTCATGTGCAAGGTTAAGCCTGAATGCTGTGAGTTCTTTGCTTACTGCTATCGATATTATACTCATCATTTTACACACTTAGATTATTTATTACTTTTAAGAAATTAAATAATGTAATTATCTCTTTTAAATTCATATTCTTGACGAGTTATTAGGTACATATTTATGAAATTAAATTAATGAAATTTATTTTCAGTGCCGCCACCACCACCCGTAACGGATCAACCAGATCCAAGTGAGTTGTTTATTATGAAGAAATCCTCAGTCTTTATGATTGGCTTTGATTTCTTTCAGGTCTTCTAGTAGACTCTTTCGAGATATCTATCTTTGATGACACGGAGTTTTCACTACCAACCAAATATGTTGCACTGTCATCATTGAAGCGGCGGTCGGGGCGGGTGTTTATCCGATCAGTTTCAATATTAGTCTTTAAATCTCGGTATATAATGCGGATGTTTGTAAATGTTGCATGGCGACCCTAACGCTGGTAAAACGTTAATAGGTAGCTATGATTGTGAAACCTTATTACTTATTGTTGTACCCCCAGGTTCTATCTGCGAGCACCACCCCGTTCACATCCCCTTCACGGATCCAAGGGACCCGTGTCGATCTTGTGTGTGCTATTACGACTCACCAGGCTCTCCGGGTGTCAACGAACTCTCCCATCGTGCACCCACCATGTTGGTCAAATGCATCCTGAAGCCAGAATGCCGTAAGTTTGCTGTTATTGTGATTTTTAAGTCGGTAAATCGATTTTGATGAAAGTGGTGTCATTAGATTTTTCTTTGTCTGCAGATAGCTATAGGCTTTACTGATTGCATCCGAAACGACGGTTGAATCTGTTAAAATAGTGTCTTAAATTTTTTGCAGTCAGATAATTTTTATTAGCTTTTAACCACTTTTTAAAGCTTCCACTAAAAATAGTAGTTAATACAGTCAAGGTCATAATATTCGTAAAGTTAGTGAGAAATGATCAAGGGGTCAATAACACATTGGTCCTATGATGGGATAAAGAAGATTTTATATGCTATTAATATTTCCATTGGACAAAACGTCACACTACGAACTTTGTTCCACCTGTCATCATGAGGATAAGAGACTAATTTACAGCGATATTTAATGTTCAATGTGAAAGTGAAAGCATTAGCAATGATCATCGCAGATACACATAAACAGCACTGACTATTGTTATTAATTATTATAATTATGAACTTGTAGAGCCACCACCGTCAGAACCTCAAACACAAGCTCCTCCGACTGGTAAGTAAAACATCAATATATTTCCAGTCAGAAATAGTAAAGAGGCCGTATCGTTACAAGACGGTCAGCACTTTGTCTATAGAAATTAAAATAATTTTCCGGGTTTTATCTCCTTTTATAAACAACTCTAAAATACCAAGAAAGGAGTAAGTACCCTATTTCCCGATAGCTATAATCTAGGTCTCTTCAAATCGCCAGTGAATTGGTTTCTTCTAGGCAAGCGCGCTACATCCTAGACATACTTGTTTTAGAAGAAATACTTATTGTTGTCTAGTATCGTGCAAACCGTTGCCCAGCGGCATTCCGTTCCCGAACCCCCTGAACCCGTGTGCCATCTGCATCTGCAGCGAGACAGTAGACGCGCTGGGGAACGATGACGTCATCATCAGGTGCCAGGAGAACCCTCAGTGCGGTAAGACATATGTATATTCAATCTTCTATGTAATAGAGTATGTCCTGATTGACTGATGTTCGCTAGGAATCACCGCAGAGCCTAAACCGCTGAATTTAGAGACATATTTGGAGGGTGTATAGATAGATAGATTATCACCCTTAAGTATTATCACACCTTTCTCTTACACGTCGGTATAATGGCGACTGCCGTGTATTAGAAGCTAGCATAGTTGCTAGCTAAAATCTTCCGGTTCCGGGTTTTATTACTGATCGGATGGGACTGGTGGTGTGCAAGTGTTTGTTAATATTGCAAAGCATCACTGACACAGGACGAACCATAGTGGGGAGCTAGTAGTGTGAAACGTTTATTTATTTTCACTGTAACATCATCATCGTCAGCTCACATCCGTACACAAAGTACGTAAGCCTTTCAAGGCACATCAGTCGGACATATCCTGGGATTCAGGCCGACAGTTATTTTGCACACATACAATATTAGTTCTGTAGCCGTATTTACTGTCCATTTGTGTTAAAATTTAAATGACGTAAAATGAATTTTAATTCAACAAAATTGTAATTCATTTTACGTAATTTAATTTTTTATAGTTCAGTATGATTATTGTATTATTATTGGATTAGTAGAAAGTTTGTTTTTGTCAATATTCTTCTGAATTATTGACACTCACATTACAAATTATATTTTAATAAATGAAACATTTTTGGTTTACAGTTGTTCCATCCAACACTACGACGTTGCGTAAGTTTTTATTTACCTAAAATATTTTATGAAAACCACTGGTTAATATTATTAGAGAGCAAAATTATAATGAGAATTATTGTGTATTATAATACAAAACCGGCTTGCACGTATCTTTTCTATTATTAATTCCATTTTTCTTTGACACTTTCACAATAAAAATACGCAAATATTATTATTGTATGTGTTTCCTTAAATATTTTTTTTGCAGCTTCGATAGAAACCAGTCCGGTGCCTTGTAAGTACCTCTACTTAATTATATAATATTAAAACGACTAACAATACTAGCAATTTCACTAAGTCTCGTGTTCAAACACCTCACAAAAAAGTACCTACTTTACTACCAACAAATTTCTAAACGTTTACCAAAATAGATAAATGGTCACTAAATTACGTTTCCTAAATAAAACGGACCTTGTTGCCGAAAGTATTCAGAGTGTCATAAAAAATAACCTGAACCTACTGCGGACCTTGTAGCCAAAAATTCGGAGTGTCATAGTTTGGTGACCGTTAAGCCATTTTAGGAACCAAAAATAATATTTGGTGACCATCTAAATTATACTCATACTTAATTAAGAAAAATTCAATTTAATTTAATCCAAACTAATCAAACATTATAACTTTAGTAACCATTAAAAAAAAAAATCTACTAAAAAGTATTACAAAGAGAAGTTTAGTTTGTTTTGTGAAATGAATTACTGTTGCAGTTTAGCTATTTTTCTAAATATTTATGTTATATTATATATATTATAATATTTATGCTCGGGTGCCCTATTTTTGGGGAAATACTGACTAAATCCACCGGCACGAATTCCCGATCAGTAAAAAAACGTAGAATCTGTATATCAAATTTTGTCAAGATTGGTTAAAACTACGAGTACAACATCCAAACAAACATATAAACTGATAGATGAAAAAGTAATTCCAATTACTTTTTCATCTATCAGTTCGCTCGCTCAATCAACTAAGAAATTATTTGCACTTACAAAAGAAAGAATCCTCACGAGTAGAAAGTATTTACTCTTCCGCAACTAACTTCAAAAACTAATTTCCTACAATAATATTATATATCTTATTATTCTTAACACTTTCAGTGGCTGCGTGCAAAGAGTTCCCCACCAACGTCCTATTCCCCCACCCGCGAGACCCGTGCCGCGTGTGCAAGTGCACCGTGGAGCACTCGCATGGGGCAGTGGAACAACTTATCACCTGCTATGATAGCTATGACAACCCGGAATGCGGTGGGTATATTTACTCTTATTATAGTGATCTGAAAAAAAATTATGTCCGTGTGGCAAAGACCCAAGAACGCTGGCAGCATTCCCGCGTTGAATTACCTTGAATTAATTACAGAAATCCTTTGAGCATGGAATGAGCCAGCACTCTTGTCATCAGTGGCATCGATTAGTTTAGGGCTAATGTTTAAAATTGATACAGTAGTTTTTGGGCGAATAGACTCAGCTGATCCCGCTCCCAACCTAGCTCGCGTTATTAGTATATATTCAACTCGTTGTTGAATAGTGGCTATTTTTTTTTAAACAATTATACACATTTTTTTAAATAAGTAAATGTATTTAGTGACGTAGGACAGTACGTCTGTTAAAGAGAACTTACACTAAAAAGACGTTATTAATATAGAATCTTATGATGATCTACGGACGAATGTAAAACTTGCTTTTACTGTGAAAGGAAATTATTTGTAATATTTGAATCTCGCATAGAAATTAATCGATGAAATATGATCGGCAACAAAGGGTAAAAAGAAATTGGTAGTCAAAAATGTAAGTAAGATTAATCAATTTAATATAAAATCTAAAAAACACGAACAAGTCCGAACCCGCTGCTGCTTATTCTATCAACTTTTATCAATTCCAAATATTGTTTTCAGCATCGTCTACAACTACGACACCTGGTGAGTTCTTTCTCATAGAAAAAAAAAACAAATGAATAATTTATTCTAATAAATTGTAAAGCTAACAAAATTGTGCAAACTACCAGATTGTGTAACTCGGTGGCTCCTGAAATAAATCTTATAACTAAAATTTGCTCTTAAAGTCACGAATGAATCTGTTTCCCTATGTGCTACATTTTAGTTCACACTATCACTTAATATCATGTAAGCTGCAATGAAACTCAAGCTGTTTACTATGAGAATAACAAAAATTTAAAAAATACTTTCCTTTTAAAACTTTCATTAATTTCGTCTCTTACTAATTCACCGGATGCTTACCTGTAACAAACAAAATTAAATGTAATTTTTTATAAATTGTTACAAAAATGTTTTGATAAGTACAAAATAGAAAATAATATATTTAAAGTTTTATCCTTTACATAATCTACGTACGAAAGGTTCATCCTAAATAAATAACTCAGATTTGTGTAATTCAAACTTTTGGCTATGTTCTCTCCAATAGAACAAATCCCAGATTACGTTTGACTTTTGAATAGATGTTTTGAATCGAGTAAAAAATGTATTATTTGCGTTTAAACTTACAATTATTTATATGTAGTTTTGCGAACAGTTGACCTTTAGAATACAGTTACGAGTAAAACTAATTTAAAAAAGTACAAAACAAACATACATGGCGATAATTTACACGTAGAATTTCTGCATTTTTCTACGAAATAGATAGTTCTCTTATGAAAGTGTTGTCGTTTCTGCTTCCAGCGCCGTGGAAGCATGACGCACTACCAGGACCCGCCCCACGTGAGTACCAGCTTTTTAATAAATAACGTTTCACACTCATAGCTCCTTCTCATACACTAGGATTTTTCCTGTGTCTAATATATTCTGCAATATTCACAAACAAGTCCACAACGCAACCAGACTCGGAAAAAATATTATTCAAACTCGTTGTTCTAACATCTGCCCCAACCGGACATCAAACTCGAGATCAAAGGAAGCATGATAGCTAATATACTTAGTGCGAGTTTTCTTATTTACTCTAATTTTGATAAAAATTAATAACTTACAAAACTTGAACGCTATTGCGCTGTTTTGATTCCATACAAATTAAATTTACGCCAGCACGATTGAATTAGCAAGAAACCTCGCACTAAGCACTCAGACATCTACATACTTAGATAAATTACATTTTTATCCCATAAGGTTTTCCTTACCGTTAACGGTTATTTATTAAAAATATTATAACACTAGCTGTGCCCTGCGGTTTCACCCGCGTAGTTCTAACTACTTATTTTGAAGTCGGTTAAAAAGTATCCTATGCCCTTTTCTAATCTACCTGCGTACCAAATTTCATCCAGATTGGTTCAGTGATGTTGACGTGAAAGCGAGACAGACAGAGTTGCTTTCGTATTTATAATATGAACTAGCTGCGCCCTGCGGTGTTACCCGCGTTAATAAGCTATATCCGTACCAAATTTTATCCCAATCTGTTCAGTGGTTTTTGAGTGAAAGAGTAACAAACATACATTATTACAAACTTTCGCGTTTATAATATTAGTAGGATGATAGTTAGGATCTTTTCTTTTAGTACCTATTAAGTTTCACGACGTCATCATTCCTTAGCTAACAAGTATGTGTCAATGTGCAGACGAGTCGTGCGCGCCCTTCACCCCCCACCAGCCGTTCCAGCACCCGTGGGACGAGTGCCTGGTGTGCGTGTGTCGGGAGGCCAGGACCAACGAGAGGATCACCGTCGAGGTCAACTGTTACACTTCGCCTTCTTGTTGTGAGTTATATTATACTTTGTCAATCTATATAGCTCCGAAGAATATTTTATTTAGAAAACTAACGCGTGTTTCACGACGGGTTTTCACGCATACCATATTGTTGGAAAGGTCCAACTATACGAGTAGTTTCGTTTATTTTCGGTGAACTTTGTCAGGGATGAAATGTATCGTTCGTGTATTCACCACCGACGATGATACCGCGCGCACGTCGAGCGTGCGAGCGCAGTGCGAGACTCGTTTCATCCCTGAAGTTCACCGAATGTGAACGAAACTATATTTCCACCTTTTCAACAATCAAGTACAAGTACAACAAACAGAACTTGATCTCTCCCTCGACTCTTGACTCTAACGTCAGTCTACATTTGGTACTGGGAGCGTGTAGGATATGAAGCGATGGTCGGGCTCGGCATCCTTTGACTAAGCCCTAGATTCTTGGGACCCCGCGCAGATTTTATTTAACTAAATATATTGTTTATAGTTATAATCGCTTTACATAACCGTGTCTTTTATTTGTTTATTCAAAGTCGTAATACACTCAATAGATAACATTGCCTTATTAAAACCATTATTATGACAACTGTCTTCTTATTTATTATTTCAGGTTACGAACCTCCAAACGACGCTGCCGGGATAACAGGTCAGTAAAAACCTTCGCTCTAAATTACTTTATTATTAAAACTCTTTTTACTAATACAAAACGCCCCGATCCCCATCAAAATATTTTACAGTAAACAATTTCAGCTTACTTCCATCCAAAGTCGTACCCTTTTCACGAGCCACCTGCGATCTCAACCCTTCTTTTCTCCTCATTCAGAGGCAATCACCTAAACTTGAATGTTAGCAATAAACACCCCGCCCTATGACACCTCGGAGTGTCATAACACTCACTCGTTAAAAAAAAACAAAACGTATAAAGTAAAAATGTACGATCGAACGACGTCGGCCGTCAGAATTGACAAATGTAATGCCCCAGGTGCGGACGGCACTCAGGTACGGCTGCACACCCTCTGAGACAATATCTTGTGATATTGTACATAGTTATACGAAACAGACATACTATATTTGTAATTGTGTTTGTTTGTCCTTTTTCTTCCCAAACAAGACCAATCAACCTTTAGTTTGAGGTCAGAAGAGAGCTGTATCTGCTGACCTCAAACTAAAAAATCATTTCGTTATTATACTACTTTTTTCAAAATTAAAACAAATATAACGCTGGCAAAATGTTTATAATAATTCCGATTTATGGTAGACTTGTGCAATCCAATTCTTAATGTGAATAACGACGTCAATGTAATTTTGAATGGCAACGATCTTTACCTTCTTCGGACATCATTATCTGACCACAGAGTTTCGAGTTGCCATCATTACGGACACATTCGAAGAAAAATAATTGCAATTTTTTTAATATAATGTTTTTAAGTTACACAACATGTGGCAGTGCACCAAAATAAAAACAATGACCTAATAGACCTTTAATATAAACTTAAAAAATATATCTGTGATATTGTAACAATACAGTATTCACTAGAGAGTTAATAGATAGTTTTACTAACAAGTTATTGATATTTTAGTTTTAAAATTTCCTTACGACATAATAATACTCATAGCTCTGTACGGGGTAAGCAATAAGGGACGGCAATCAATTGGGAACGCAGAGCAATTGGAACATAGTCCTACGTGAAACAAGCAACCATTCTAGCATTGTCTCTAACATATATAACTTGTATATATACTGATCTTATATTCTATTATGTACTTAGCTATATGTAGTAAAAATACCTAAGTTTAATGATTCCTAAAATCCTACAGTCGAACCACAAAATTATTTAATTATTTGAAGCGTAATTTGAACTATTATTTTGTTAAAATACTATCAAAATAAGCTCCCTCCAAAAATATACTAGAATAAAATACACGAGAGATAAATAAGTCAAAATTAAAATAGTTAAACATGCTTATGTGGTTGATTCTAAACAAGCAAGCAAACACATACAACTGTCCAATTGTTGAATAAATGAAAACATATCATGATTCATGAATTTTGATTAGATAATGCTTTTGTAATTCGTCTCAGCAGAGAAAGAGCAGATTTGTTGCAAGTTTCGACCTATCTGCAGTTAGTACGCCATAACTGTTTATGGTTACCTACCTTTATATTCACACCTACTATAAACCCCGTCAGTATTGTTAAATTGTTATGTTGCAATGAATTTGTTCGCTGCTTTTATTTGTTGACATATGGACTCTTTTATTTGTTGACATATGGACTCTTTTATGATTGTTAGGGAGAGAGTTCATTTATTTTTATGGGTTTGCAGACCGTGTAATTTTATTTATGAAGATTCACCTCTGTGTATATTCAATTTGCAGGGCTTGTATTTATAATTTATTACTTAATACCTGAGAATTGATCCAGTGACATAGTTATTCTTTTGATCTCCTTATTGCACAATTTTATGACAATAATATATTTGAACTATACTATAGCTGTAACTAGGTCTAAGCCTGAACAGCTTTTACTCTTATAATTTACAATAACAAATACGAAAATTTAATTATCTGCTTAGCAGATACGACCCAGTCTAGTATCAGTGAAATTCCAGCTAATAATACATGTAGATACAATTAAGGTTCAATAGAAATTTTAAACATTTAAAATATTGATCTTACTATTTCTACAGGTGGAGCAATCTCTAATACTCAAGTAATCGCGCCAGTTCAAAAACAGATAAACTGGAACTATAACCAACATAAATTGGTCTCACCTGGCGGACACGTCATTGGTGGTAACAATAATAAGGGTACAGGAAATAATGCTATCTTGAACTATTATCCAAATGATAAAGAATTAAATGGCATTGGAGGAAATGGACATTTTATTGGAAATTATAACATAGGTGAGATTTAGTATAAATTAGTATCTTATACTTTCATAGTTACTTGGAAAAAAATTGACAGTTAGTCAGTTTTACAAAGAAGTATCTATAACAATTTGGAACACGCCAAAAAAATCTTTCGTAAAACTAAACTGAAAACAGTTGGTAAGGATCATATTAAATTAAGAGTCCATAAACTAAATTAACCCACTAATTAATTTAGTTTATGGACTCTTAATGAAATACTAACTGCTGAAGTGTTTCTAGGAACCCAACAGATTCGATTCCCAGTCAACGGACAAGTGTTCCCATCGAGATACCCAACGGCAAATGCTGGTGGTAATTATATTGGACCCTCTGGAGGGGACTTCGTGAGACCCAATGGCGCACAGTTCAGGCCTCCCACTGAACATATGTTAAGACCAGCAGGTTTCAATGGGAATCTAAATCCTGGAAACGTGTACTTGCCTAATCTAGCAAATCAATGGCACATACCCGTCAACCCTAAACCAGGGCCGTGGAAACTACCAAATCTTCACTTTAGTTTGAAACCAGGTGGTTGGTCAAATGCTAATGCTGTAACAAAAGTGATGCCTGGACATTGTAAGTATATCATTTTAAAAACATGATAACCTTGACCAGTAGGGCGAAAATGGTTTTCAGTTTTTTACATTTTTTCGTCACGGTCCGAATAGGAGGGTTATGCTTTGGAAGTGTGTATATTTGTTCGTGATCCTCTAAACCCAAAGCCGGTTTTGATGTGCGAGATATCATTAGGTTTGTCCTTATATGCCAATGACCATAGACAATACTAGTTGTATCCCGCGGTTTTACTCGTTAAGTTACAGTGGTCTAAAGTTTATCAAGTTGGGTTTGTTGAAGTTGCTTGTAATGATGAAACTTTCTGGTAGTGATCATTCTCAAAAGATTTTGATTTATTTTTTGTTTCACAGACACCAACACTGCGCCGTCGGTGGCTCCTCAAAGTACAAAGATGAGAACCAAATCTGGTAAATATCTTCTAAATATTTACGTTATTTAAACGAGAATTTTATAACCCCGAATTTTCTTTTAAAATTCAAGTAAATCCCATCTAGTAAATCCGCAAGACCTCGACAAGTTAAGGATATAAATTAAAAATAAATTACACGACCATCTGTGGCCCGGCTCATGCAAATCCATTTTAATCAAACTTCAGTGGATCTAAAGCTTACTTCTTATTGGATTTTTTCTTATAACTTAGTTCAGAAGCCTTGGACTAGTTCAGAGTAGTTTACTTTGACATTTGTAAATATATATAGAGTTGCCAAGTTTTTGTGAGCAACTTACTTTATTCACAGACTAATATATTTCTGCAATCCATTTTAATGTTCTTAAACAGCCATGTTATAAGACATAACTTTCAATTTATTTTATTTCCTTTTGCAGCTAGACCAAAAGAAGACGATACTGAAGATTACGATTAAAGATTAAATATAAACATATATAATATATAAGCAGTTAGAAGTAATTTATGTAAGTATGTTTAATAAACATTTGAAGGAGCGTCGGTTTGATCCCAGGTTCAGATATCGAACATAATAATAATATATTTGGCACAAGTGCAGACATAAATTAATCACTAGTTGCTTTGACAGTGAAGGAAAACATTGCGATGAAAATAGTTTGTCAAGGAAGGTTAGATAGTTTTGAATAAAATACATGCCTGATTCGTAATTTGACCAGCGTGGTCAAAGTTCCCAACTCACAATTAGATTTTTGAGCAATCGAAATCAATTAAAGGTAGTCAGTCCTTCTTATAGTCGTAGAAACTATAATGATCGAAATGGAAACAAGAAGCTGCTTCATTACTAAAAGCGATCACTTCCATAATGGTATAGGGAATGAAATAACTTAGAATAGATACAGCATATTTCAAATAGATATTAATATGAACAGAATTCAAGACTTTACGATTGAAACCAGTAAATAATACATGACTTTTCATCATGTTCCAGTAATGTAAGGGCGATACGAAACAGACGACACGGCGATGAAAGCGGACTGACGAAGCTTCCGTAATGAATTAGTAATGTGTGAGTTCAAAGCAAGAGGTGCTTGTGCATCAATAAAGGATGGAGCACCGTTATCTGTTGTTTTTATCTTTTAACCTTCTGAATATTCATTGGTAAAAGTACGTCAATAAATAGACAGTGCGTAACTGCGATCAGCAAAACGTAGGCATCGAGAACTATTCAAAAGTCGAATTTACCTAACTTGAGAATTGACTCAACACATAGGGTAAGACGGTAAATTATGAAAAATTAAAAGATTGAAAGCAACGCAGAGCCAAAACGGAGCTTAAATACTAAATAAACAGGACTCATCGTATAATATTTTTCGAGGTTTAAACCAATCAGAAAAGTCACGAGAGCAACAGAAATAATATCCTTTGTTGAATCTTGAGGTTATCATACAATTGCCTGTCAAATAGTGTTCAATATCTACCTGCGTAATTTTTTGTATCTACCTAGATAACCTTCCTATCACGGATCATCAAAATATGGATCCAGACTGATAGATATTCCAAAGTCATCAAGATATGGATCTAGACTTATCCAGAACGAAATACAAAAAAAAACGACGTTATAGTCGGATTTGCAGGTAACTTATGTTTAATGTAATTGAATTGGCATAGAAATATTTTTGTTTATCGATGTTAATATTTGAAATCTAAATAAAAAAATAATAATTAAGATGTAAATAGATAAGGTGTCGAGTTAACACATAATGGAATGATTTTAAAGAGGAGATAAAAGTAAATAATACAACAGATGATTCTGAAAATTTTAAAATAAGCACCAATCGTAAAGAAACCCTTCAAATGAAATATCATATAAAAGAGAATAACATTGCAAGTGCACAAAATCAAAATGTAAAATACCAATGCCTAGCTCGCAATAAAAATAAATCCACTCAACAATATAGCGCGAGCAAATGTTTTACGATTTAAACAAAATATGAAGTTGATTTGTAAGAAACACAGGAATGACGATCTTGCTTATTGTTATTATCTTAGAAGGTGAGTAAATTTATCAACATAACCTATAACGATAATAAGACAAAAGTAATCTATTCCAAAAATATAATTACTTTATGTCATAAATAAAAAAGACGACGTACCACCCAAAGACAACCACTCAATATTATGTAGGCAAAGATTGTATTTGGCATTTCCTATACCTTATTCCATATATATGGTTGTATCTACATATATACATAAATAAGACATAGCAACGCTTCTGTACTGGGCATTAAAGTGTAAGTCTTTAATTTTGGATTATAAGTACCGGCACAAGAGGAATAAGCATCTACGATACAATAGAACTAAATTCTATATAAACCTTTATGTTAGAAAAAAATACAAAGCCACAATTACACTTTACGGCATGTCCCAGTTATTCAACACCGTGCAGATTTAACGATTGTGAAAATAATAATGAGGGTTCTTAAACTATACAGCAAATATATACAATGATATTATAGCACATTTCTTAAATAATAACATGTTTTAATGCGTTCAAATCGTTATAATAATAATACAATTTTTGATTTAGAAAAAAGTAAATGAAACGGTCGCAGACTGTTGAAACACTTCCAGGCTTTATAATTAAATATTTGTATTTGGCAAATGTTATAATAGTACTTTTTTGTTAAATCTGGCTCACCGTAACTCGTCTCTTGAACAACAACTATACGGCCGAGACAAAACATGTTTGCTATTCACTCGCTACTTGAAAAGATTATACTTGGAGATAATACAGCAGGGAGTATTTTTGTAGTTTCACTTGAATGACATAAAATCTTTAAACTTAACAAATAAATGTAAAATAAACATGATATATCCAATAAAACTACTTCTGTATCAATTTTATTGTATAATCAATATATAATTTGCTCTTACGTTATAACTTATTTAGTAATTTAATACCACACGTTATAATTTAATTTTCCATTGTGAATAGAACCTGTGGTGGAGAATATTCATAACTCTTATAATTGTGTGCGCATGTCTTGAATTTATGAATATAATGAATTTTGTATTAATATGCTAAGAATGAATACGTTATTATGTATCTGTGGGGTTAAATAAACTGAGACGCGAGTGAGCGCGTGCATGAGGATTGTTTAAAAATATATGTATCAAAAATAAATGTGGTTCCAACTACAACTGCTTAAAAATCGTAGAACATAGCTACAAACACAGATTTCGACGTTTGAACGAAAGAATGAAAAAAAAATCTACCTTTAAAAAAAGTCACCAAAACCTTTTTACTAACACATTGCCAATAAAGCTTGTCAAGTTCGCGCAAAGTACTCGAGTGACTCGTCCCGTGAGTACCACGTCGTGACTCCTAACCACATCGACGAGTTGAACAATCTCGGGAAGCACAACGATGTTCAACATCGGGGACCTTCATAGTACGGGGAGTCTTCTTCAGATTCCGACAGCGAATCTAGTTCCGACACCATCTCGGAATCTAATTTAAAGTGGGCATGAAAATGATGTTTATTTGTTAATACAGGTGAAAATACTAATCACATTACAGTGATCCTTGCGTGCTATTATCACTGATAGAAACTTGTGCATTTATTGCATTGTGTCTTAAGATTAAAAGAGCTTATTATTATCATTTCTCTTTTATTGGAGATTGGAAAACATCAGGGCAATTTTGACTTTACAGGCTGATTCTTTTTAAGGAGCGACAGTTAAAAACCTCCTAAAATGTTACACTTTTTAACTGCCGCTTAATATTAAACTTTAAGCTCTTTAATTTGACTACTCTAACGGTAAAACACGAACTAAACCATTGTTATACCTAAATCGTAATTACGGTAAATGTTAAATAAAGACTGAGTTGTTTTAGAATGCTTTACCTAGTTACAATCTGTCAACTGAAGATTTCAATGTTGTTAACGTTGTATTTACAATATCCCTACAGTAGCAAATTTCTCCGCAAAAGAATGCGTCTGCCAAACTTCATGTTTTTAAGAACATTTACAGTTGTAGGATTTGCGTTCTTTTCGGTCTGTCAATCAATCAGTTGAGATTTACATTTCTTGCGAATTTGCCCAAACCTTTCTTTAGTTTATCTCTACACAATAAATCCTCCGAATTTCACATTTCTAGGTTCATCGGGAAAC
Organism: Ligdia adustata; assembly: GCA_947049295.1. Taxonomy (NCBI): domain Eukaryota; kingdom Metazoa; phylum Arthropoda; class Insecta; order Lepidoptera; family Geometridae; genus Ligdia; species Ligdia adustata. The sequence continues at coordinate 12,532,590 of OX346231.1, forward strand.
AATTCTTCTTAATTTATCGAAGCGTATGTACGAAAAGATGTGAAGTCGAGAAACTAGCAGCCTAATTTATTGCATAGTTGTCTTGTCCAGTTCAGAAAATATACTCTTTATCTAAAATCGTGTAATATAATATCTGTTTAAGCGTTTTGTACTACAGTTAGAGACGGTACGAGTAGGTAAAGGGAATAAACCTGGTCTATTTTAAGCCAACTTTCCAAAAGAAGAAAGAGGTACCTACTCAATGCGACGGGTATTTTGAAAGGGTCACACTTCTCGAGTCTCAGTTTGAAGTTTAAATCGAAATAACTAAAAAAGTTCTATGGGCACCTGCCGTAACAGAAGTCAATTTGCACATTTTTTCAAAAGATTTTTTATATTTTTGTCACTCGTATGTTTTAGTACATCATCAGATTCATCAAACGAACGTGAAAGTGATGAGGAATCAACTGCCGCGTAATCATTCGAAACAGAAGAGAAGAAGATGGGGTAATTTAGCTAATTTATTATCAACTACCTTTAAGTAAGATTCCGAAACAGCAAACTTAGGTACATGCAATATAATAAGAGTTGAAATTACAACACGCGAAATTCTAAATAATCAAATTTCCAAACGCATAACGCATTTAACGCATTTTTGCGTTAAAACTTGCGCTACAATGACCTCATATTATTAACTTAAGTTGATATACCTTCTTTGTAGCATACTCGTATCTGTCTATAATATTTAAAACTGAAATGTGAGTATTGGAGTCAACCTAGCATGTGAACATCTTCCAGGGTTGCCTAATAACTCCACTACAATTTAAAGAAATTAGATATTTTTGTACTCAATGAAGTGTGCAACTGATGCAGGTTACATAATATTAATTACATTTTATTTTCGGAAGATGTACACCGTCTTGGCCAAAAATGAAAGCCCTTTAAATATATTTTTATTACACCTTTCATTTAGCCAAAGCCGTTCTGAGTCGAAAGTACCTACTGTAGTCATTCTAAGGGGTAACTTTACAATGGTACCAACACTGAATTTCAGAAAAAAAAATGCTGTTCCATACAAAATGTTAATCGGTCGTCGAAAAAATGGTATGAAAAAGTTGAATTTTTATTATAAAATTCAGAGTCGGTCCCATTGTAAGAGTTGCTTCTAAGGATGTATATATTAATCCGATTTCGACTTAGAAAATCCCTAACTGAAAACCCTGTATAATAAAAAAATCTTTAAACCTGTGTACCATACTTAATTATTATTACTCTCAAGACTAAGACGAATCTATTGCCATAAAAATACGACAAGCCGTTTAGGCTCTAGGACTTGCCAACGAAATATACTTACATACATACATACTACTCAGTACATATTCAAAAACATAACCCTCCTTCTTTCGCAGTCTGTTAAAAAACATAAACCTAAACGGCTAATGGTATTCTTTATATTACTAGTCGGAGAGAAAATCGCGACATGATGAAGAACTACAAGAACCTCGGCATCAAGTGGATCTGCGGCGGCTACCAGCGAGCCAGGAGGAGTTTCAAGAGCAAATGCATGATGGAATACAGGAACTGTGAGGATGGCACTAGTAAGAGCTGCTTCTCTCCCACCAAGCACTTAACGGTGTGTTCCAGAAGTCTGTCTTGAGAGCCAGTGAATTTCAGACAATTCATGCTTCATTTAGGGCCAGTGTCGTTGTCTTCTGTCGCCTTGCGAGTCGGTGGTCAAATGCCTAGTCTTTGTGAAAATAAATACCTAGTAAAAGTACTACGACAGCAGATCTCCAGCTCTGATATACATATCTTGACATAATATGGACAATAAATCATCGATATTTTTTTCTATGTTACTAAAACTGTTGACCAGTTTTAGTAACATAGCTTTAGTAAACTTAGACTCGCAATAATTGTTTAGCTAAGTTTATATATTAATATAATTTTATCTTGGTTCTAGTGTTTGTAAAGCTGCACAATAACCGATGCAAGAATGATTCCTATCACGGACGATACTACTTCTATCGTTACAAAACATAATATATTACCATTTTACTTAATTATATTAAATTTAATTTATGAGTCACTTGTTTCTGTACCATTTTCCTAAAAAAACCAAAGTACTTAATTAGATTTTTTGTGTTTACGTTAGTTATTTGATTTATCGAAAACGGCTGGACTTAATTCAAAAATTCTTTTTTAGTTTAAAATGGCATACTTCTGAAATGATCCCGTTTTTATGGAAATATCATTATAATTTTTAAGCTATTGCATTACTTTTATCGGGGGTTTTGAAGTCAAGAAATTCCGCATCGAAAATAAACCTAACGTCGCCTAACGTCGTTTCAGTTCGGCAGACTTCGGCACGGTGTTTAGGTGCGTGCGAGTAGACGTATGCGTATGCAATAGCTTTACCGCGGCATTCCCCGAGTGCCACACGTATTTTTTTTTATAAAAATCAGTCCAGATGTTTTAATAAAGTTCAAACATCTGGAATTTTTCGAGGAAAATTGCGAAAAAACTGAAAAATTTATATTCTATTTTTGTTTCTACCGTAAATAAGTCGTTTTTTTCGTATTAAGTTATCACTTTTTTTACAAAAGTTTGTTGTTTATTTTATTATCAATGCCAGTACTTTAAGTTGATATAGAATAATTCTGTCTAAAACCTATTGAATAAAAAGTATTGTATGGTTCAGGCTAACAATGTCTGTATTCTAAACTATACAAAAACGCCTAGAACCTACCACAGCCAGCCTCATATCGTTTAGTAACAGTTTATAATCATCTTACCGTCCCTATCCCAATACGTTGGGTCGGCACAACATGTCTTCGCCTGCCATTCTTCCGTTCAGTAGTACTTAAGTATTGTGATAAAAGTAAACGTAAAGTTTTTATTTTTATTTTTGTTATATGTAATTTTCTCGAAATTTAAATTTTACAACATATTCTTATATATAAGTATACAAATGAAATTCTGTTCGTTTGTTTTGAAAAAACTCGAGAACGGTTGGGCTGATTTTGGTCTTGAAATGTTTGCCATACCTACTCAAGGAAAGGTTTAAAAGGTGAGAAACCTAAATAATTGTTAGGCGGTACGAAGTTTGTCGGGTCAGCTAGTTTCTAATACATAGTTCAATCATGTTATGGTCAGTGAGAATGGTGGTGGTGAAATTCTTTGAAAGGTACATTAATGGGTTTTTTCCAGGTTGTGAAACCGTTCCGCGGCGTTTTAGATCACCAAGAGTATTTAGTTATTTAGGTCCCGAAAGTATCGGTTTCTTCTAAGTAAGTGTACAACCATCTTAGGCTCATATTTATTACATAAAATATACATAATAAAAAAATTAAGTATATAGTAATAAAAAAATTCCTAACGCATAAACTATCGCGTGTTTAAATTCTTTTGGTTAATTAACAATGCGAGACGTGCCATCGTTGTGGACACAAACGCCTCATTTCATCCCTGATGATCCCTGTTCACCGAATGTGAATGAAACTATACTTGGACCTATCCAATACCTATGTAAAAACCCACTTTGTTGAACAAAATTATTGTTACTGTTGATAAATCTGTTAAAAACAAACTAACATAACAACACAATCCTACATAATCAAATATGCACATTTATATACATATTTCAACAAACACATCCAAAAACAATAAAGTCCCGGTTGAAATGTGCGACATCGTAAAAACACAGAATGGCACAACCATAAATCTTGTATACAAACTCAATATATAACGTTATATATTACTACATTTATATATATCTGATAGGCATCAAACTACGGAAGTTTTTACCAAAATAAAAATAATTATTGTCGCATCACAAATAACGTTAACAATGTTGCGGTTCACGATTTATATAGTTGCTGTTTATTTACTTAGTAAGTAATGGTTATTTAAATGTGAATTTAAAAAACCCGGTCTGACAACAACTTGGCCCACGTATTTAACAAGTGATATAGCCGAAAAATTAACGGCTGGGCCAATTTATCTGATTTTGCTTTTGAAATGTTTATGAAAGTTCAGGGAAGGTTTAAACGGTCAGAAACATAGGTAAATGTTAGACGGCACGAAGTTCGACGAGTCAGCAATCGCTTTGTTTTATTTTAAATCTTAACTTATTTATTTATCAACTTATTGATTAACTTGTTACGCCCAGCGGTCTTTATTTAACCATCCCATGGGAACACTTTAATTTTCCGGGTAAAAAGTAGCGTATGTGTTAATTTAAGTTATAAGCTATCTCCGAAAGAATGCAAGGGATTTAATTCCTACCATTACACGTAACGTTAAAATATTGTGCGCTATCAGGTTGGTATATTTCGCCAAATATGGTAGAGAATGAAATGGAAACTGTACTCAAGAAAAGGTGAAAACGCAGATGGCATTAGGTATCACATTTAGGTCAACGCTGATAAAGTGAATATTACAAAATCACAATTATTCATGTCTACAATACGATTTATTTGTACCGCGAAGATCGGTTTTACATAAGTATATGTAAGTAAGTATACTGTTTTAATGTAAGATACGACATTAATATTTTACAGTGGACGCAGCGTTTGCCGACACGAGCAATTCTTCCTCGTCCGGGGAAGGTGAAATAGTGAATTTGCACAAAAGAAAAAAGAGCGATTCGCATGAGTCTACGTCTTCAGAATCCGGTAGAATTAGATCTGGTATGTATTTACTGCACGCAAATAAATAATCCTTCACTAAACCTATTTAGCAATAAAAAAAAACACGAGTAATGTTGCGTATCAACCATAGCGCCCCACTGTTGGGCATGGGTCTCCTTATGAATGGAGTATAAGACCATAGTCCACCACGCTGGCCAAATTGCGGGTCGGGGACTTCACTTAACTTTGAAAGTTATTAACCTTCTCCGACAAGCAGGTTTCCTCACGATGTTTTCCTTCACCATTTAAGCATGTGGTAAATAATTCTATTAGAGTAATGTTACTCAAGTGTAAAGACTTCAAGTTTTATTGAGGCCACTTTCATTTCCACTTATAGTATAGGCACCATATGTGTGACCGTTTATTTTATAATCCAAAGGTAGCAGCTCCAGTTCAGGATCCGACTCTTTGGAGATGGACTCGAGTGAATCAACGAGTTCCAGTGAGTCCACGTACTCCAAACAAGAAAAGAAAAATAAGTACGTCCCACCGGACAGCATAGAACGACCCGGCTGGTGAGTTGATGTTCAACAATACTGTTAAACAAGATAATTAATAAAAAGTGATTTGAAAATGTTATTTTCAGTTATTCGATTAAAAAAATCAAACTAAATATAGAATTTAACGAATCAGTCCAGCTGTCTCCGAGAAATTTAGTAACAAACATTTAAAAAAGCGTGCCCATTGAGTACCTCCCCTTTTTTGGAAATCTGTAGAAAATTATTGAAACCACGTGTTAAAGCAGATGAACATAGCAAGTGATTTGATATTATAGATATGTTTCAACCAAGTAACACTGAGCTTGACTCTCCTAAAACTCTCTCACAGTGTTAACAACTTGACACCAAGGAATACACCTATCACTTTTTATTTCAGGAGAAAATGGCATCGCAAATGCAAGCCATGTCCAGAAGACGCTATGTTAAAGTGGAGAGATCAAAGCATCGAGTGGATCTGTGGACAGTACCAACGGGCTAGGAGGTCGTTTAAGAGCAGATGCATGATGGAGTACAGGAATTGCCAGGATGGGACTAGTAAGAGACAAGACTATTAGCAAACTTGCAATGTATGATATACAACGTGCAACAGAAAGGTGTGACAATACTTAAGGGTGTTAGTTTACCCATCAAAGTGAACCCATTGTAGAAGAAATATATGCAAAATACGAGAAAAATATATAAGTTGCTCTACACAAAAATTGGTCACGTGATCGATCAAGTTTTATGAATAATACTTTAATTGTTTTTTTTATATAATACTTTAGTTATAGAAAAATTACGACAGAATTTAATTTCAGTGTTTACTAAACTCCGCGACGGCAAATGCAAGAATGAATCCAGCAAACTTGAATACTACCACGGAGACCATTTCTTCTATGAGTACAAGGTGTCACTCTCCCAGGAGTCATCTGGCTCCAAGTCTTCGAGTACCACTTCTGAGTCTTCTGAAGATTCCTACAGCTACTGACGTCACTTGTACGATCGATGTGTGTGAAGGTAGCTGCAAGTCGGTAGACAGCACCGCAGATATATCTAACTTCACATTAATCATAATGCAATAGTAGATTTAAATAAATTGGTTTTATAATATTTTTTTTGATTAAATTTGTTACTATAACTTTGTCAGCGTGAACTAAGAATTTTTGTATTTTTGCGTTCGATTGTATGGAACAACTGACTTTTCTAGCGCATTTTCAAAATTTGGTAGTTAGTATATTAAAATAGGCTAGCCTTTGACTTGACGATGCAGCCAAAGAAAGATGTAACACGGTTACCTTCAAGAAACAGATTAACTCGCGACTAATAAAGACCCAAACTATTAGCTATCAGAAAACAGAGAAGTCAATACATTCCGAGTTTTACCTACAATGTGGCAGTTTGTTCCGTTTTTAAATTATGTAGAAAAATGACAAGAAATTAATGACATAAGATTATAAGGAGTAGTTAGTGCAAGACGTGTCATGTCCCCCTAACCTAACAAAACAGTAACAAATAGGTACGTGTACCCCTCTACCCCGCGCGTCCTCTCACATACATCACGGGCCATTATCTCCGCAGATATCATAAATCCACGTGACGTCACGTCCATTAATCGTTTCGCTACGTAATTTGTCATACAGACAGACAGACGGACAGAGCAGTGGATAAACACGTTAGCGAGACTCCGGAGGACGAGAGGTTCATACTTTGTATGTAAGAGCATTTAACGTAATCGTTTGACAGTAGACGATTTGAACTACAATATCAAAAAATACAAAACTACAACAACGTACAAAATACTACAAAATAAATATCTGCGTAATTTGTTTAATAAATCTGGCATGCTGTTGTCTAACGAAGGATTTACAGAAATACACAAGTCATTAAGAACTGGTTGAATAAAAATTTATATAAATTACGTTAATAAAAGTCTTAATTTTATTTCTTCAGCTCTCTCAACAATTCATTCATCAAAATATAATAATTAATAGTTTAAGATATAGAAGGGAACATTTTTACATACAGACATACATGCATAGACGGTCAAACTTATAAGCCTCTTTCTTACGCAGTCAGGTAAAAAGTTAATTGATTAATTCAACGACTATTTAATTTAGGTTAATAAACAATAATTAAAACCTAGGTAATAGAAAGTAAGTAAATGCATTGTCAGGCATTCTAGTTCTGAAAAGGACGAAAATATAATATACACAATTTTTTAAAATATTGAGAAATACAAAGAAAATATGATCATTCTTTACTTTGTATCAAAGTCATTTTGTACGGAGCTAAATCTCTATTTTCCACATCGCGACGACACGAGACCATAAGTGCACGTCTGGCGCTACCATTAAACTATTTAACACTCTATCAATCTACAAACAAAGTCTATTTTTCAACAAAGATATATCAAATCTCACTTTGTTACTTCTACCCTAATTTGAGATCTATTTTGTGATACATAAAGCAGACTTTAGAATGAGTTTAGGTTTGGCGGAAAAAGGTGCAAATGCATTTGGGATGAAATGGCGTCGAGTGGTGGAAAGAATGCAACTGCAGTTGTGTCTGTGTAGTTTTGGAAACTGATATTTTGTTGTGTAGGTAAACTTAAGGGATTCGATCGCAAAGGAAATGTTTAAAAAAAATAACTACGTGAACTTTAGCATAGCTAAAGATATCTGAATGTTGATAATTCGGGAAATCCTGCAAACAATTGACACGGGCATATTTTTATGTTCATACTAGCTGACCCGGAGAACTTCGTACCGCCTAACAGTCGATTCTTTAAGAGTAATGTTACCATCGTATAAATATTGACATTAATATTTATACGATACTAACGTTTACACTTTATTGTTTTACCTTCCCGGAACCTCTCCACTAACACTTAAACTTTATGGTATAGTATTAAAGTTTAAATTGACCTTTAAGTATTATTACGAACCGATTGTATGGGAGTATAGAAAAGTGTTGTTCTTAGACCTTTTCAGACAATTTTTTAAATTTTTCTCTCCGTGTGAACCAACCCCGTATTTAAAAGGATATTCTAAAAAAGAATTAGCAAAATCTGTTAAGCTGCTCTCAAGATTTGCGCTTAGCAACACATTCAGCGATTCATTTTTATATTATAGATTTTATATAACAGCAATATAAACTTATTTTATATATATTGCAGTCAATATAACTAGAAGTAATATTACACCATGTTAAAACACTTTCAGTTATTATTAATACAAAGGTTAGATAAAGACAAAACATTCGCACATAGTACAGATTCAGTGTAAAAATACCCGGTCCTTAAATAGCATAATCGAATTTTCGGGCAATATTCTTATCATCTCCAAGTAATTCCCACGGGATATGTTATCTGTGAAATATCCCGAAGGCTACAGAAATAGATTCACATCCTCAAAGCTAAAATTAGATATACCTATAGAAAACTCTTTATTTTATGTGCAAAACAGAACTAATAGACTTTTTACTAGACAGTGCATTAAGCGACGGTACTATTGTTACTAGAGATCTTTTTCAAGTAATCAAAGCAACTCTCCAATGTAAATGATCGCCCACGACAAAATGGACTATAAAAGAATTTTGAACCCCTAAACTTTGAATTTCTATTTCGCACATTTTTGGATTAAATTACTAAAAATCCTTTCTAGGTTCACTCTTATACCCCACAATTGATACACCATTCAAATCTCATGTCTTTAGGTTCAGTGTTTTATGCTCTATGTTGATTTCTATCAAATATCTGTCAGTCAGTCAGTCAGTCAGGACTTACTCTTTTATATAACATATAGATTTTAGTTAAATGGTTTCTGCAATTGCTATAGTAATTAGGACTACTATAGCTTGTTTCATAATGTCTTAATCCCGTAAGTCCGAAAACGCCCGATCCTTGTAATGATTTTCCAAGCTTACATACAAGGATACATATTAACCTTTTTACCCTATTAGCTGAGTAAAAAATATTTTTACTTTTCCTCAGACTTCATACAAGTACCTATTTATTTTTGCTCTTATCCGGGATGATATAATATGTCATTTTGAAGGTACTTTGAGAATTACGAGGGCGGAGTGATAAGTCTGGTAAAAATTAAACAAAGAGTGATATTTATTTAAAAAATATTATTTATTTTTCAACGTTGTTTTCTTCTAACTTACTTCACCCAGCGTGTCTCTAACTTTTCGATCCCCTCCATATAATAAGACTTAGACAACCCTTCGAAATAGGCGTTGGTTTCATGCATGATTGCTTCATTGGAGCTAAATCTTTTTCCACCAAGCCATTTCTTTAAATTCGGAAACAGAAAATAATCGCAAAGGGCTAAATCTGGCGAATATGTTGGATGAGAAAGCAACTCATAGCGCAACTCATGAAATTTGGCCATGGCAATCGCGCAGGTGTGCACTCTTGCGTTGTCTTGGTGAAAGAGGATTTTCTTCTTTGCCAAATGCGGTCGTTTTTCAGCTAAAATTCTGTGAAATTGTTCTAATAAATTGGCATAATAAGCGCCATTAATCGTTTCACCCTTCTCTAAGTAGTCAATATGGATAACTCCACGGGCATCCCAGAAAACTGTAGCCATAACTTTATTGGCCGATAAAACTGCTTTGGCCTTCGGAGCTGGTTCACCCGCAGCAATCCACTGTTTCGATAGTTGTTTGGTTTCGGGAGTATGGTGGTGGATCCATGTTTCGTCTACTGTTACAAAAAGTCGCAAGAAATCCGTCTTATTCCGTCGAAACAACGCCAAACCTGCTTCCGAAGTGGTCACACGCACACGTTTTTGATCAACATTCAGTAAACGCGGCACCCATCTGCCGGAGAGCTTCCTCATATCTAAATGTTGGTGTAAGATATTGCGCACACGTTCGTCTGAGATGCCTACTACTCGCGTACTTTTACTCTTCGGTCGTTTACCACTATGTCATGGATTTTAGCGATAATTTCTGGAGTAGTGACCTCAACCGGGCGTCCTAAACGTTCGGCATCACTTGTGCTTATACGAACACATTTAAAATCAGTAAACCACTTATGAATCATTTTAATTGACGGAGCGGAGTCGCCGTAATATTTATCAAGCTTTTGTTATGTTTCCGTAATAGTTTTTTTTCTTAAAAAGTAATGTTTAATTAAACACGAAATTAACTTTTCTCCATCTTTGCGAAAATGCGTTCAATGGTTTTTCTTTAATGGCTGTTAAAAAAAAAAAACCGGCGGTACTGGCTGAAATTTTTAATTTAGTCCTTCAAAAGAGTGTTTAACAAGGAGGTTTCATGCAATTTGCGATAACTTTATTCCAATATATTTTTTTACCAGGCTTATCACTCCGCCCTCGTATTTACCTGCTATTCTATTTTGCGCCTTAAGGTTTAGAAAATAGGGTTGACTTTTATATGAATTTGACTATTGCAATGCGTCACATATTTATTTTGTATATTTTGTATGATATATTTCACGATTATTATCTTGACTATTAGTTTTTTGGTTATATTTTAGCCATAATAGTGAAGTACATACACGTGTTAATAATATAAAATAAAACAACTCAATGTACCTAATATTTACACCTCCGATGAGAAGTATAACTTTTACCTATTTAATCATATTTTTAACCTCCATGTAAGTTAAATATATAGCATATAATTTAATTTCCCAATTAATTAAATAAACACGTAAACCACAGCAAGGCGGTATAATTTAGCAGTAATCAACCCTTGCTCTCCTGCTGGGGTCTACGGTACCCAGCAGCAGTGACCCGCGCGACCCCGGGGTCTCGTGGACCCCGTGACGTCAGCCAATCAGCGACCACTCCCGAGAGACTACACCGTCCAATTACTGACCGTCAAAGTGAACAAACAATATGTGCTATACACGTTATGAACGGTAAACGATAGGGCGATAAAATTAATAATGATTTCTATATTTTGATAATATTAAAACAAGAGCGCTTTTTGTTTTTAAGAAAATGGTTTAAAGATATATTTGGAAAAAAAAATTAAAGTGTTAATTAATAACAACTTACACACCATATTTTATAGTTAACAGTTTAAATATGTTATATTTGCAATCTGGACAATGTATTTTTTTCTTGTAGCTGTGTCTATCTACATCATCAATTTAAGATTGCAACAAACATATTATCATTTTTTTATAAATAAGTAACAGTATTTTATTATATAGAAATGAATAGATAAATCCTTATCATTATATGACGCGTATATACCAGTATACATGTGTAGGTCGCTAAATCGTTATTCAATGCACTGCTTTATCACTCCGTTCCTAGATGGAGTCTATCATACACCATACAGTATAGTCAACGTCCGATATTCCGATATATCGAGCCATATATCGGACGTTGATTGTAAATATCGGAACACTGGCCGCCGCGGTATTCAATATTATATGTCCACACGACGTGACGGTGAATGACGAGGGTTATAATTTTTGGGGTCGTTTTTTTACAGTGGTGTGAAAATAGAGAAAAATATTAGCTTAGAAGTGTCAAATGAAACTGATATGCTTGACAGCTTAGCATCCGCTTTAAAGTGCGGTTATTTTAAACTGTCAATGTGATAAAACTGGACGCACATATATGGAGGGCGTGAAAAATAAAAAAAAATACTGAGACCAAAAACCCATAGGTTACCTAGGTATATGATATGAGAAGTTTTAGTAAAACATTCTAAATAGGTTATATACACTTACGGATTTTACAATGATCAACCATGTCTATATATAGAGGAATACGTATCGGCAAGCTAAATGTTTCATGATAACCTTACCTGTAACAACAAACAGATATCATTTAACAAATTATTGCATAAAGTGGTAAATAACATAATATATACATATGTGTAACTAAACTGATTCATTTTGTAAAACTAACTCCGGACAAATAATAAAATAATCATGTTAAAATTAGCTAAGTAACCGCATCGCAAGCATACAAAAAAATTACAATGAAATTGTACAGAAAGTCGAATGTTTTACTTTAACTTTAACTGCTATTTTTGAGGACACGAACGACTCATTTAATCCCTGATGAAGTTCGTCGAATGTTTACAAAACTATAGTTGGACCTTTACGACAATTAAGTACGCGTAAAATACTATTTTTTATTCTATTTCAAGTTGGTAAGTTTCCTTATTGTACTGAGTTCAAAAAAAAGAAGAGAATCTCAATTTATAGGGATCGGTTCAGATGTTTTTTTTTTGTGTATCATGTAAGTTTCAAAGGGTATAATTGTAGCTCAAAGGTGATTCCATATTATCTAAATCGGTCTAGTAGTATTTATTTCAAACAAAATAACATAAAGCATACCTGTGCCTGTCGGAATATTACAAGTTACGATTTTTTAAAATTTACCTGGTTTTTAAATAAAATTATCATGTTCTAGCCGAAAAAATACATGAAAAGTAATGATATTATGAACTTGCGTCATCAGAAAAATGTTGTGTCATAAAAGCGTTATTTTTATCGAGCTTGTACAGCTTGCCAGTACGAGTAACACGCCGACACCGGACATAACCCGCGCTGGATGGACCACTAACGTACAATGTTTGCACGCGGCTGCACCTCACACCGATACTACTACGACCGATACTACAGCGTAACAACTTCGCGCGTTATTACTAGCACTATTTGCACTTTAGTCTATCTCGCTCATTTGCTTTTATCTTGTAAGTTGTTAGACAGAGACAAACAGACGCATGATACGAATCAAATTATAGCGTCCCACTGTTGGGCACGGATCTCCCCATGAATAGGGTGTAGGCCATAGTCCACCACTCTGACCAAATTGCGGGTTGGGGATTACACTTATCTTTGATTTGAAGTTGACCTTCGCCGACGGCAGGTTTCCTCACGATGTTTTCCTTCGTCGTTTAAGCGCGTGGTAATAAATTCTAATATGCACATGGGTTAACAAGTCAGAGGTGCATGGCTGAACTTGGATTTGAAATTGCACACTTTCGCTTGTGAGGCAACGGGTTACCGACTAGGCTACCACTAACTTGACGCATGATATCGCAAACTAAATTACCACATTAAATTATGAGCACTGTGAGTGGTACTTAGATATAAAAGTTTATAAAATATATGAATTAATTTTTTTTAAAGTGAGTAAAATGCTTTTGATATAAAAGTTACATTTAAATAGTTCATTGTAATAAATAAATAATCTGTTTTTTTAAACTATTATATATATATATATATATATTTAAGGAATCGACCAGGCTCCACGCGCCTCTAAGTAATCGAGTAAAATACATAGAAAAAAAAGATTCCGACGAATTGAAAACTTATACTTTCTCTCTATACCTAGATAAGGTCATTAAAAAAATATTTAAATTTATAGCTGGTCGTATCGGAATCTTAAGATCACCGACATATCTGCTTACGTAAAGAACTTATTTCTAGACCCTATTATGTGAAAGCCTCCCGGTGTATTCACAGATCTTCCAACTCAAGAAAAAGTCCCTAATTCGACTAACATTGAAGGAATTATTTCGTCTAGAATAATCTATTTAGCAAAGAGATCTCTAAGCAGCTTATCTTCAGCTTACGCCGAGTTAGTAGAGGGCTTAAAATAAATATGTATCTTTAATTTAACTTTTCTGTCGCGACCGGGCTGTGTTACTTTACGGGCCTTTTTGCTACTAAGAAGGGGCTTTTTGTCAGTGATAAATTTCTGTAGATTATATAAACGTATAAAAATTATGTTTTGTACTGTACAAATAATACATAAATTTGTGCATCGTGTACTGCTGCTGCATTAAACAGTGACATAACTAGACAGTCACTACGTCTTCATACTTTTTTTTAATATTCTAAAACATAGAAATCGATCTTTATTTTACGTATCTTGGACGGTTTTTGATTAATTTATGTTATGAATTTTCTGATGCAGTGTTATTTTAATTGTAAGTGCATATTTCTTAACTTTTGAAGAAATTATGTTTACAATAAATAAGTGTGTGTGGCGCAAAAACATGCAGGAAGACACCAAAGTTGCTGGTAGTGTGACAGTCCATTTCAAACCTTAATTATTTTAATCATGTATCACTGTGATATTTTCTTTTTTGTAGACAAAGAAGTTATTTTTTTAGGAATATAAAACAACAATTTTTTGTAGGATATATAAATAATATATAAATATTTATATCCTTGTTCGATCACATGGGGTCAGAGAGGGATAGGTGAGTAAGTTGTTACATGCCGCGCGCCTTACTGTACGGTGTGACAGACGGCTCGCTGCCATTATCCTAATGGTACCCCGTGTCTTGTCCCGCTGCCTCCTGCTTTGTTAATTTTTTTCACCTCCACCCCCCGCCCCCCGCCCCCTGCACTTAGCTCGACACGGTGTTACATTGTAATTTTAAGGAGAAATATTTTATGTGGTGGTCAATGTTTTTGTCTTGTGACTTTAGTATAGATCACACTAATTGATTATTAAGGCGAAAGTTTGTTTGTGTGTTCTTCCTTCACTCTCATACGGCTTTACAGATTTGGATGAAATTTGGCACCAGGATAGCTTATGTCCTGGACTAACACATAGGCTTTTTCGTCCCGGAAACATTACGTGTTCCCGTGGGATAGTCGCATTTCCGCGGGTAATACCGCGGGGCAAAGCTAGTGAAGATATAAGTGTTAGCGAAATATTTGGATTTTGTGTAGACATTTCGGATTACTGAATATGTTTGAAAGAAGATTTTTAATCCTTTAGTCTGGTATATATATATATATGTTGGCAGGATGTAAACATACACACTACATAAAGATTTTCGTCGTTTAAAGTATATACATATATAAGTACACTTTAAACGACGAAAATCTTTATGTACTGCCATAGACACCTATTACAAAATTATTTTATCAATATGACTTGTTGCTATACCCGCAATAGATGCAACGGCGCATTAGCGGTGGCGCTTTTTGTATTCATCTGAATTGTTCAGTGTATCGTTGGGCATTATGGAGGGTTTGAATTGACTGTCAGTATATATTAGTATAGTACTAGTCAAACCTTTTACATTCGATACCCATTTTTGGAAAGATTTTTATTTTACATACACACACACAAACACAAGTCACGTCTAACTTATTACGTACCGTCGTTTTTACGTCGGGCTTAAAAAGTCGGCATGCTTTTGCTTTTGTTTACTATGTGCGTTATACTCGTAAGTTGTCAGAAAGCGTGTCGCGGACGTGACGCGCTCTCTGAGAACGTACATGGAGAAAGAAATGTGGCCAAAACTTAAAATATCACAAGACAAAACTATATCACTAATAGTAGTCGGTATTTTAAAGATTCAAGAAAGTTTAGAATTCCTAAAGCAAACAATACATTCAGTTGAATCAATAAATAAATTGGACCAAAAACAAGGTATAAATAGTTTTATAAGCCAAGTTGAAAGTAAGTCAGAAGTCAATTTAACTAAGTTTGACCTAGTTCAGTCGGAAAACGATACTTTGTTTCTGAATGCTTTAGTACATTTTGATGATTTTTTAATGAACTAACACTGAAAGCTGTGGAGTCGTCTTTAAACATATAGTAAAAGATTTGGATGAAAAAAAAATTGGGTTTCAGTGTCATGTACATATTTTAATTTTGTAACGTAGCGTTATTATATAGACCATAGAGTAGGTGTGTAAGCGTGAAAATAATATAAAAGATCTTTCGCCAGCAGTGAAACGTTTAGTACATGCTAGGAAAATTTCTTGTAAACGATATTTTCTTGTAGACTACATAGGAAAATTGAAATATTTTTTACTTATGTATGTATGGATATATGTTTGTTGCTCTTTCAAGCTCAAACGGCTTATGCCCTGAAATACCACAGTCTACTTTTGGTCCCGAAAAATGAAGTACTCTTATAGGATGATTAGATGTCCAGCCAAGTGGAGCAATGACTTGCGGAAGGCGGTAGACTAAAACTGGATGGCATCCAATGGCGTTCCTTAAGAGAGGCCTACTTCCAACAGTGTACTAATACAAAATAAGCTGATGATGATGATTTTATGTAAATAACATAGAAAAATTGAAATAAGTAAAGAACAAATCATATAGATAAAGTCGGCATTAGAGATCGTGAATGATCCAAACAACCATCCTTTCATAAGTTCACTTGTAAAACACCTGTATCCACCAGACTACAGATTGGTAGAAGTCAGTGTCGGTAACCTATTTAGCAGTAAGTGGGTCGGAGGAACAGCCGCTTAATATTTATGAGCTAGTTCTGAGCTGCCGGTGTGCGAGCTCACAATTTGTGCAACTCACACACAACTCCGAAAAATAGAAATGATTTTTTTCTTTAATAGAATTTAATTGGCAATAAAATTAGCTGTCTGTAGACAAAGTCGCGTATTATATGTACTACGTATAATCGATAAAAATATATTTTGTTTAGTAAAAATACACAATATTGATGCAACAAAGAAGACGTTGCATATTCACAGAACTTTTTGATATTGGGATTTTTACGAAAACGAGTTTATTTTTAGTTGCTTTGATTTTTCACTGATATGTTGCGCAATATTCACGTACGATATTTAACAATCAAAAAGTTAACATTGGCTTTAACGTAATTATCGAGATTTCACTATACAACTGTCTTAAAATCTCAGTTTGAAACCTATATTTACAGATAGAGTGATGAAATAGTTATCTTATTTTCATAAACAAGTTTATATGTTCGTTAAACTCGCATGTTAACAGCCGACAGGGTAGTTTACTCCGAAACGTTGTTTTTACAGCGTTTGTTATCGTTTATCAAAAACTATCAACCCTGGTAGGGGGTGGGGGCGGGGGTGGAAATGTTTACATCGCTTGCAGGAACAATAAATAATGTTATAGAGAATAAACATTTTATTAGCGAGTTTACAATTCAATAAAGATGTTCGATAGAAAAATAGAACAGAATACAGTTTTATTATTATTTTTTAGAATCTCCATTGCCATCCAACGTGGCAATGCTGCCAGCATTTTTACCACCTAGCCTTCGACCAATGGACATTTTGACAAGGGCTTTATTTTTATTTTTTAGTTGTGAACAGATTTAGTTAGTTACTATTAATTAATAGACGAAACAATGGATGTATACTGCTTTCAAAGTTGATTGAAAAATTGGTTAGTGCTGTAAATAACAGTGATTTCCGGAATTTATGAAAATGAGTACTTTTTCTATAGACAATAAATATAATATTCTTTAGGGATTGTATATGACAAAATAAGTTACACTATTTTGCTGTTAGAAAATGAACATTGAAATCTAAAACAATGTGTTACAATTAGGTACCTTCGCCAAGTTTTTGTAAAGGTATATTAAAGAACTTGTAACTTGTGCTGCAACACATACTTAGGTATTTGTTCAATATCCACGTAACAAGATGAGCTTTATTATTTATATGCCTAGTAATAAGCAAACTCTATTTTGATATTTACTTTTCGGTCACCCATGGGCGGACAGACGAACTAAATAATGCTTAACATAGGTGAATTTAATGTATCAACTATAAAACGTCCCACCGCTGGACTCAGGTCTTTTTTATAAATGGGATGTAGGCCATATAGTCTACTACGCTGGACGAATTGTGGGTTGGAGACTTCACCTCGAAAGTTCTTAACCTTAATTTACTTATTAACCTTCTCCGACAGACAGGTTTTTTCACGATGTTTTCCTTCACCGTTTAAGCTTGTGTAATACGAGTAAGCACAAACGGTAAAAAAACATGTTCCCAGTTATTTAGTGAGACAAGAGGTTTACCGACTGAGCTATCACTAAGTTTAACTGTAAGATCTTAATTCGGTAAAGTTAAAATCTGCTCTATAAACCTTGCGACAAATGATACAACAAGATAAGATAAAAATAAATATAAGGTATCTTACATAAACATCACAATGAAAACGAAGGCACTATCTCCCGACAGGTGGTAAGAGGGTGGAAACCTAATCCAGGATAGAGGTGTCAATAATTGGATCTTTAAGGATTTTACTTACTCTTTTCTTTATATACAGGGAATAGGGAAAGGTTATAGAAGGAAAACAAAAAACATTTACAGTTTTTATTTATACTTCACTAAAGATAATTTAAATGATAAACATACTAGAGGGCAGCGTCCTCAGCGTGGTTGCAGAATTACTAAGCTAAATAGCATTGTAATTAATATATGGCCTATCATAGGCCGTGTAATCACAACATCGTACTGGTCACGCGCTCCTACAACTTTGTAAAATAAGATAAGTTGGCTGTCCCCGCGGCATAAAAGCCTAAAATTCTAATGGCAAACCCTCAACTTCGAATGGTCCATATTAAATAATGTTTCCACTATCAAGTCTAGCACATTTCCGGCATCAAATTCCAAAGTCAAAATAAAAAGCTACCTCGATACACTCAACACCAGAAAGGTTTTTCTTTTATTTCGCATGCATTAAGCAATATTCACACAAGTATATAATGTTGTGTGTGTGTGTGTGTGTATAGTACGATGCCCGTACAGTTTAATCGTGAATACGGCTTATGAAAAAAACGCGAAAAGTATTTTAATATAGAGTGACTTTAGGTATCAAAAATTCCGTATAAAAGCGCGGCGCGGGTTGGCGGCGGTAACTCGCGAAATCTCTTTGATGGCTACGTTAACGCATAGCCCGGAGGTTTCAGGTTCGACGATGGTACAAGAAGTAAGCTATAAGAGTGTGATTTGCAATGGTGCTCAAAGTGCTCTTTAGAGCACCATCCGGTAAAAACCGGATTAGTTGATTTTTTTGTCTGTTCGGTGTCGGATTGGCCAAAGGTCGAGAGATATAACATGAATAGGTAACATACATAAATACATACACAATAGCTCAGACCTGGTAGAGTCAAGCATTACTTTGCTTCAGACATGATTTTAAGCCTCGTTTTAAACGGCCACCAAAAATATTTTTTGGTTTCCTAAATGTCTTAACGGTTACCAAATTATGAAAATCCGAATACTTTCGGCAACAAGGTCAGCAGTAGGTGTAATTTATTTTTATACGACATTTTGAATACTATCGGCAACAACTTTTTTTAGTGACATTTATCTATTTTTTTGGTGATCATTTATCTATTTTTTTGGTGATCATTTACCTATTTTTTAGTGATCATTTATCTATTTTTTTGGTGATCATTTATCTATTTTTTTGGTGATCATTTATCTATTTTTTTGGTGATTATTTATCTATTTTTTGGTAATCATTTATCTATTTTGGTAATCGTTTAGAATTTTTTGGTAGTAAAGTAGGACTTTTTGGGCGATGTTTAAACACGAGCTTATCAAAATTTTAGAAATATAATATGTTATAATCAAAACGCTACTGCTTGTATCTCACACCATAAAATGCTCTTCGTGGCTTATAAGCGTTTTTACATCCCAGTTATTTTTTAATAAATTCTGGAAGCACATTCTGCGCTAATAATTGAAGATATTAAAACATTATAATCGTCTTTTTTAACGGTAGTGATACAAAGTGGCAGTTTTTCATGAAAATCTAATTTTATTGACGACTAGCTGACCCAGCTAACTTCTTACCGCTTAACAGTTATTTATTTTTCTCACCTTTTAAACCTTCCCTGGAGTAGGACAAACATATCAAGACCAAAATCAGCTAAATCGGCCCCCGGCCGTTCTCGAGTTTTTACGAGACTAACGAATAGAATTTGATTTTTATATCTAAGAAGAAGAATATAGTTTTTGTAAAAGCAATTCTGTACATCGCTTGAACATATTTTATTTTTTTAATTAAGTTGAAAACATAGCAAAGCCGAAGAAAACATCATTATTTAGTCTGTCTGTATTGTTTGCTCGCTTGTTTTTTATATAGCTGCATTCGCGTATGGACAATATTTTTAATTAATATTGTCGATGCTGTGTAAAAAGATATAAATTAGCTGAGGAGGTAATGAGTGACGTATATAGGTATACGATGAGGCTTTAGCTCAGTAGTCAGTAATAGCAAGCTAATAATATTGATAATGAACAGAACAATACACTAATTACTTAGTCGGTATACTCATTGCCTCTCCAGCGCGAGGACGCGTGTTCAATCCTACGATCAAAAATACACCTCTGAGTTTTCCGCTCAATGCATATTATAATTAATTATTAGTTACTTTAACGATGAGGAACAACATTGCAATAAAACCCGCTTCTCAGATAAAGTAAAAAACTTTCAAGCCCCCGATCTGTAATGTAACCAGTGGACACCCTATAACCCCTTCACAGGGAAGACCAGTGTCAAAAAGTAAAACCCCATGGGTTGAATTAATGAATGAACTAACCCTTTATTGCAGACACAAAAACATCAAATATACAGGAAAAATCTTACATCTAGTGTCACAAGTGGCGGCCTTATCGCTAAAAGGGATCACTTCGAGGGAAATACAAAATAGATACAGTATTCTTATACTGTTCGGTTTACGCTAAAGAATATTAACTAATCAGAATTATAATACTAAATATAAACGACAAATAGCGGAAAAGAAAGAAAATAAAGCAGAAATATTTATAAATTAATACGCGTAAGAGAACTTTTCATCTACGCAAGAATTAAGTTTCCCCGTCTCCTCTAGCAAGTACCTATAGACACCTAACTATAACCCCCACCGGTGTGACACCTCCAAGGTATAAATGTGATAGAAGTTCCCCCAGGACAAACGTTATTGAAAATAAATTGTCGCGAGCACACACTATCTAAAGAATGTTATTGGGAAACAATGAGATCGTACGAAACCTTACGTTAGGGTAGGTTGTAGTTTTTCTCGAACGTATTTTACTTTTGTGAAAAATTTAACGTAGGTAAAATATATATTTTAATCAACCATATAAATTCTACGCGTACCTGATCGTCGTAAAGATTTAACTATAACTTCGTTCATATTCGGTAAACTTCGTCAGGGATGAAATGAGTCGTTTGTGTCAAATCATCAAACACGCGTTAGTTTTGCTTAATAAAATGTAAATAAAATAATAAAATGTAACTATTCTTAGCGTTTTTTTTAAATTGAATATTTGGAAATGAGTAATAATTTAGTAACACGTCAACGTCAAAGTGAAATCAATTCAATTTCATTGTTTATTTTCGCATCAAAAATTGCAAATTAGTATCTGGTTGGATGGGTGACCGGCATTTAGTGAGAAGACATTATAAATGAATGTTAAATATATGCAATAAACCCATGTTCACTACCTCCACTAAACATTTATGTCAATTTCAAACTTCTGTCTCATTTTTCTCGCATTATTATTAAACTGCGTAATATTAAAATGAGCTTGTCGTTCGGAATGGCCTTCTAAGGAGGCGGTCTATGTTCAGCAGTGGACGTCTTTTAGCTGATAAAAATACAGCTTGTTACAAAAAAAAACTATTTTTATTTTCATAGACAACCCTAATGGCGGCTGATAGGTAATCCTAGGGGATTCCCGCCGATCCTCCGCCGTGTTCGGGAATTCTGCTATGATAGGTGGAATCTAAGCTTCCCGGGTGAGAAAATTTTCTATTATGTTCTCGAACTATGTGATAAATGATTGGATGCTCTATTTTATGTAACATGCTTTAAGGTAACCAATAAAAATATGAAGATATTTTTATTGTGTGATAAGCTTTTGATCATCCCATGGAAACACTTTAGTTTTTCGGAATATCAAGTATGCATCCAGGGTATAATGTTATCTTCGTGCCAAATTTCATCCAAATCCGTTTGAGCGTCGTTCGAGATTTGAAGAAGGAACAAACATATATTCATATTTATTTATTACTAAATAGGGAAAATTACACGTCAAAAATAATAATGATAATAAAATCATTAAACATAATTCACAAATTTTTAAATATAACTTTTGCCTTTATAATATTAGTGTTAAGTGTAAAGTGATAATGTAATTATATATAACTATAGTCCGTTCTAGCCAATTAGAAAATAAATTATATCCGACTCGGATAATATTAATTTAATGATAAACTTCTTTTTTCTGGTTGCATTTCATCTCTATTAGTAGATTAATCAATACTAGAGATGATTATAAGTTGATTAGTTAGTGTTGTTATAAAACCTAATCAACCTAGCTGTGGGTTGTCTTGCATACGAGTACATAATGAAGGTTAACAGATACGAGTAAATATAGAGTGAAGAATAACTATTAGAGTATTTATGTGATAAGCCAAATATAATATTAGAGTATAGTCTAGGCCTAACTGACAGCGTGAAATCTGGAGGGTGAATTCATTTTGGAGCATAGGTATGTAACAATGAAGGCTATTAAGATATACAGACTTTAAGGGGGTCGAATGCGGGTTGAAAGGTTAAAATTTCTTTATCCACTTGATGTCACGGGTGACTGTTAATAGTGGTTATATATTTGCAATATAGCTAGGTTGTTTATTGTCAAAACTCCTTGAACAGATCAATAAAAATCGTAGTATAGTATAATGACGTTAAACATAGTAATCGATTCATTATTCGTTTTAACGCGAAATTTTGTAAGGATGTATGTTTGCTATTCTTTCACGCAAAAACTGCTGAATATATTTAGATGAAATTTGATGCGGAGACAGCTTAGATCCTGGATTATCACATGGGCTACTTTTTATCCAATATTAACGCGAGTAACACCGCAGGGCGCAGCTCGTCGCGTATATAACGTACGTTAAAAACATTCAGCCGAATTAAATCTCCTCATTTTGTGAAGACGGCTAAAAGGGTATTTAAGAAGCAATCACGGTGAACAATAGCGTCAAAATATTTACTAACATACTAATGTATAAAAAATAAAGTAGCATAATTTAAAAAAAAACTTCTGTATATATCAGTTAAATGAACAGAACAAAGTTCTTTTAATTAGTAATTTGTTTATGTATTGTTTGTATTTTATTTGTTCGCTATGAAATATAATAATCGTACTAATATTTAAGGCCTCTCTAATTATATATTATTCATTTACGTCCATGATTGCCTGGAGTAGATCTTTAAGCAATAAGGCCGCCATTAGAAAAATAGGATACATTTGTTATCTATAGTCTTAGTATTCTGCTGAGCTTATGATCTTTTTTGACGTACTCGTCGCTACAGTGATAGTGAAACACTACTTCCTTTAATGTCGTTATGTATTATTTGTCTTATCATTGTTGTTGTTGTTGTGTGTCTTGTGTGTCTTAATAAACGTCTTCGTCTTCTTTCTAAACGTCTTCTTATAATTACTTATTGTTGAACTGGTTTTTAATAAAGAGTTGTCTCTTAAAGCAACAGATTGAGAGCGAATGACAGAAACATTCGCCCAGTAACCCGGCCTTCCTCCAAACAAATTAATTTACGAAAACAAATTCAATCATCCGACACAAGAACACGGGGTTCGGGACCAACATTACACAACTGTCACTCTTTCAAATATCTGTTTAGAAATAAATTAGGGACAAAACGTTTATGTCATTGTGAAAGATATGCGCGACAAAAGGCAGAAATACAGGGATACTCGGTGGGAATTACAGCTGACTTTAGAAAAGGAAGATCTTAATGAAATAGAATTTTTACCCGACTGCGAAAGAATGCTGTGTTTTTCGATTTTATGTATATACAATATGTATATTTCATTGGCACGCTCTAGAGTCTAAACAGCTTGTCGTATTTTGATGTGAGTGGTGTCAATAGATTCGTCTTAGTCGTGAGAGTAACATTGGGTACATCAAAATTAAAAAAAAAATAAAGGATGATACAAAGGTTTAACCATTTAGCAGTCGGGTTTTTTCGAACTCGCCTCTATAACCACTTGTTTGTTACAGTCATTGATTATATATATACTAACGCATATATATAACATATATGTTAAACAATCAAGGTTACTGTGTACATTTTACATTGTACAGACCATCTTCTACATAAAAAAGTCTATTGGCGACCTATACACATCAATGTGATATATATAAATGTAGGTAAACCTAGAAAAAAACCTTGAATTCCAAGACAGCCCCATTGTAAAAACTATTAACAGAGGCGACTACAACGACCCTTTTTTTGCATCAGCATAGACATAGCAACAAGCTCAGTATACCCGACAAAAGGCAATAGATGGATACCCACTCGCGACAAAGCGTCGTGTCGCGAAGTGTCGTCCAACTGTCGTCCAACTGTCGGCGCGCGTCGAACGGCTTTTGTGGCAAACGCTTTACCTTGTGATCGGGAATTTGTCGTTTAAAAACTCGTGTTTTTAAAGACTTAAAAATAAATAAGCTCTCAATTTGTCGTTTTGTTTTCTTATGTTGAGTATATCTAGTGTGGGTACACACTAGAAAATGATACCTCATTACAATATAAAAAAGAGAGAGAGAAAGAAGCTAAACCTGATATAGTCTGAAAACTCCGATTTTTATTATCATCTGTCTATTCCCATTTTCTTGAGCCTCCGTCCCCGACCGGGCAGATGAGAATATGTCTAATGAGAATACTTATGTATAATGAGTCATTATGTCCCTGATTTTCAATTGGGACGTAGATGCGACGAGTTCTTGAGTGGAGACCGCGAACCGGTAAACGTAGTGTAGGATGCCCTGCTACTAGGTGGAGCAAAGATATACAGAAGATAGCAGGCAGCGGGTGGAGACGAGAAGCCCAGGATAGGGCCGAGTGGCGTGTCATGGTAGAGGCTTATATCCAGCAGTGGATAAGAGTAAGCTGATGATGAATGATGGATGATAGATGCGAATGAAAACGTATCCCCGAATTGTATTTTTATATAATTCTACTTTTTGAGATCAACGTAAAAGCAACGTTATATGTTTTATGACTATGATGTAGTAGAAAAATTACGTCTCAATTTTTCAACGACTTTTTCCTCAGTTACAATTTACGCGATTTTACTTTGTAAAAGAATAAATCCATAGTTTGTAGAACTCGTTAAAAGTTGATCGTCAAAGTACTTTCAACTTAACAGCTTTCCTTGAATATTTCTCAGCTAGATGAGACGTTAGGCTTTATTTATCTATAATCCTTTTGAAATTTGTTGTCTGATTTCTCAGAGATAGCTGAACCGTTTTCATAAAAAAAAAATTTTGTTCTTCCCCTGTAGTCCTAATTAAATTATATCAAAAATGGTCTAGTCTAGAGCATTGATTTTTAAATTGAATTGACTGAATAAATACTCGTAGTATCAACGCTTGCCAAAATGACGTCGTACTTATATTTAAGAGGATAAATTAAATAATCCAAGCCCCTTACAGCAGATAACTCGCACAATCTGACGTCGCACAGAAAATATTCATTTTCCTGTATAATATGCGAAATTAGCACAAAAACTTTTTGCTACCTTTTATTTACAAACCCCGTCTTAAGCCGACCTTAGGTCAAGGGTATCCCCATTTAAGAAGACCAGGCCTTCGGATGAAGTGCCTTTCAGATTTTTTTACCTTAAATACCGCTTTGACGCCAAATACAGACAAATCTCGACCTTTTCACAAAGATGATAGAGTTCAGTAGTTTCAGAGATACGAGTAGATTTGTGGTTGGTTAGTCGAGTCACTTTTCACGATACAGTTGAAAACCTTTACATTGTTTTAGCTAACGAACTCGATAGCTATTGTAGTCGAATTATATGTATTAGTAGATTAGTAGCCAAGGGCTGTAAGGCATCAATTGCAGCCCGAGATATTTAGCTATAGTTCGAGGGTGCAATTGATGCTTACACCCGAGCTAACTACTCTGCTTTACATCTCGATTGTGAGGTAAGTAGGAAAAAACCGGCATTACAATAATAAAACATTTTAATTGCTGCTCCAGCTTCCATTTTCATTGAATCGGGAGTGCAGCTTATATCTTTATCACTTGCAGAACTCATGTTTTTTTCCTTTCGTCCGCGTACTTCAATAATAAAGAACAATTCTAAAAAAAGCGAGTCATTTTTATATTCTAGATTTATTTCAAAAATTTGTGAGTAGTACATTTATAGTGTATACATTGAATGTCTCCCACGAGTACATCTACCGCCGCTACTTCAGACCGTAAGAAAACAGTCAAACTCATATTCAAATATCTACAATACGTTTATTCCAATTACGAAGCAGCCGCACTGTACGTACATACAGACATACAATATGTACAGTATATATATATAAGTAGTCATTCCTCCCAGTATTGAATTGGTCCCGATATCTGAACATTATTCATAAATGCAAATGTGGCAGGTCCCACGGGATCTGCGACATCGATACTAAATGCGCTATATTTGACCGGACCAAAGCCGGGACATCCCGGATTATAGCCACTCGAAATGAAAGCAGAAATGAGTGCTTTTTGAAAAATTGAGATTCTGACTGTGTAATATTTTGTTGACGTATTGTACCGCTATACGAGTATACAGCTAAAGAAGTACATACAAAATACAAATGTATGAATAAATAGCTGTATAAATTTGAAATTGAAATCCCTAACCAAAGAAGAGATATTTGAGATCAAAGTGGCCAGTACGACAAAACGCCAATTTCATATGTAAGGACCTAATATATGAAATCACTCAAAATACACACCACTATATCGTCAGCAATGGTCCAATATATTATATTAATAATAATTATTATTAATTAAAAATTAATTCATATTACTTACGACAGATTTTATCTCAGATTTTTTAGGGATTTGCTAAGCCAAAAAGGGGTCTAATAAACTAGTACTAAAAAGGGCCACCTACCCATTTTTTTTCAAATCCAGCATGTTCACGCAAGAAACGTTGTTCATCATGAAAACACTTATCAGCCCAGTAGGTCCAGTAGGTACAGTCCCAACCAACAAACATGTTCGAGTGCTAATAACGCGTAAAATGCAAAGTTACACGTAAAATTTAAACTCAGCATATTTATTTGGGGCAGCTAATCCTCAATGTTAAACACGAATTTAAAGGAGCACGTATAATCCAACCTTTTGTAATGGCCCAACTTGGAATCCAGCCCTTTTCGAAGTTTTTCGGACCTCTATTTATCTCACTTTATATTTTTTACGTGTTTTACGGATAAGCATGGCGCCTCGTATGCCTCGGGGTTTCCTTGTTCGGTATTTTAAATTTTAAATGGCAGTTTACGGATGTTTTTAATGTTACGTACAAAATTGGGATCGTAAGGGTAGACACCCTTTCAAAGATGGAAGTATAAACTTGTTAAGAAGAAAAATAACAGAAATGTTAATGTTAGGCTGTGTTATTTAATTTACTTTTTGTTAAGGTAGGTTAACCTATACTTAATCGATTATAACGGGTGGTTAAATTGTAAGGGCCGATGTTGAATGTGAACCACACCTAAACGCCAAGTTTTTTTCCGAATTTTATTTGACATTTCTCTATTTCAGACTTACTCAATTTGAACCATGGAGAGATACACAATCCAACAACGTGTTAAAGTTATCCAGACTTATTATGAAAATGGGCGTTCAAATCAAAATGCATATCGTGCACTTCGTGATTTTTTTTGGTCAATTTGATCGTCCAAATGTGCGTACAATCGCAAAAATCGTGGAAAAATTCGAGCAAACCGGGTCTGTAGAAGATGTGAGAACACCAGTGCATGCTCGTACAGCTCGTACTGCAGAAAATATTGCTGCTGTTCGCGATAGTGTGGCTGAAGAGCCGTCCACCTCAACTCGTCGTCGTGCCCAACAATTGCACCTCTCACGCTCGTCGTTGATGAACATTATGCATAAAGACTTGCATTTACACGCTTACAAGGTGCAATTGGCTCAAGAACTAAAGCCTCTTGACCATTGCAAACGTCGTGAATGGGCAGAATGGTGGCAAGAAATGGCAACAGTGGATGATCAATTTTCGAAGAAAATCATCTTCAGTGATGAGGCACATTTTCACCTCAGTGGATTCGTCAATAAACAGAATTGCTGCATTTGGGCGAATGAGAATCCAAGAGTGATTGTCGAAAAACCAATGCACCCACAAAGAGTGACTGTTTGGTGCGGTTTATGGGCTGGCGGCATCATCGGGCCGTATTTTTTCCAAAATGAGGCCGGTCAGGCAGTTACTGTGAATGGTGTTCGCTATCGTGAGATGATAACGAACTTTTATGGCCCGAATTGGAAGATATGGATGTGGACGATATGTGGTTTCAGCAGGACGGTGCCACTTGCTACACAGCTAACGAAACAATGGCTCTTTTGCGCAACAAATTCAATGGCCGTGTTATCTCACGTAATGGCGATGTCAATTGGCCGCCAAGATCATGTGATTTGACACCGTTGGACTTTTTTCTTTGGGGTTATTTGAAAGAAAAGGTGTACGTCGATAAGCCAGCAACAATTCAAGAGCTAAAGGATGAGATAATTCGGCACATTAAGGGCATAGAACCTCCATTATGCCTCAGGGTCATCGAAAATTTGGACCATCGGATGGAGGTGTGCCGCCGTGGTCGCGGCGCCCATTTGGCCGATATTTTATTCCATACATAATTGAGTAATACCAATATATCATAATAAAATAAAATTACAATAATTTCCTAAATAGTTTGTGTTTTATTCAAAATCAACATCGGCCCTTGAAATTTAACCACCCGTTATTTATTGAATCATCTTAGTTACATGTTGCTTATTTTTATCTAAAATTTTCAAAAACAGACAAATTAAGTTTGATAAGCTTCACTTATATTGTTATAGCTAATGTTACTCAAACGAACTAACTATTATCTCCAAGCATTTATGTTTCATCTAAAATTGCGAAAATATAGGGCCTACTATAATAATCACAGCAAAACGCGTTGCATTTCAATTCATTGCTACAAAAAACCGCCAGGCGTCATACTTTTTTACCGTACATCGTTCATTTGCATACAAACCTAAAGTTGAGCTTCAATCACAGTGTAGGGAGCGAAATCTCACTGTAGAGACACTACACTACACTCAGATAGAAAGAGAGGGAGATAGAATAACCACAAATCCTCACAAAGAGAGCCACAGTAATGCGATTTATGCGTTTCTTTGATCGTTTCAAAGAAGTCCAGACGGTATGAAAGTCGCAGATTAAGTCACAGTTAGTACCTTAAATCGCGGACTGTGGTTTAAGTGTTTTATATGTAGGATTTAACTTGTAAAGTCGTTTTATAAATCTTGTATAAGCCAGTGAAACACAGCTCCAGCTGAGCACCAAGACTTTACAAAAGCACCTCTATGGACTAAAGTATAACATTTTCTGTGAGAGACTGAAATTTTTCTATTAAAAATAAGTGCATTTTTATAATAAAATGCGAGGATTTTCTTCGATACTCTGAGAGTTGAGCTCATTATAATAATACAAGGTTTAAGAGGTTTAAAAAGTATTGGCTACAATTTTGCTAGACCAGAATGTCAACTTCACTGGGTATTCTCGTAGTAAGTTAGAACATATCCAGTCTTTTCGAGCTGTACCTACTTTAAAGGTAGTATACAGAGAGCGCAGTTATTGTGCTTTGACACTAAAATTTTGTCGCAACAATTTGTCTGATTTCATTTGTACCTACTTATTTATAATTTGTAGAGAAGTTTTGTTACTTCCCGCACTTTTTTCAAAAATAGCGGTGACATCGGCCGCGCCGAAAACCGAATTTTGTGTTACAACAATTTATAAAATAGTTAGTAACCAATTAATAAACAATAAATCCTCGAGCATCGTCGGAAAGTGGCTAGCCTATCGGTCTTTTATCGGATACATTTCGGGGAGTGTGCCTTGGAATTGCATGAATTAATTCCCCCATCTCCATTCTACAATCGGACAAGTAGAGATACTGTAAGGTGCCACCGGTTCATGGAAGAGGTTACAAGGACTCGCACAAAACGCTTCGAGTCTACATTTATTGTGCGAACTGCCAGGTTGTGGAATTCGCTGCCAAGTTCTCTATTTCCCGATAGCTATATCTCGGTCTCTTCAAATCGCGTGTGAATTGGTTTCTTCTAGATAAGCGCGCTACATCCTAGACCGCATCGTCACTTTACATCAGGTGAGTTGCGGTCAAGCGCAAGTCTATGGACAATAAAAAAAATGCGACTTTTGATTCCTATTCCTTTCTTCGATCCTTGCGTGAAATAAATGTAATCTGAAAAATTAGTAAGTTTCGTCCAAGTGAAAACATCTTCAGAACATATAGCTCTACAAAGCCTAGTCATATCAAATAAACGTTTTTTTAGTCGCGGTTAACGCGGGTAGAATTCGGTAAAACATGTGCACAATGCCGTGCTCTAATGTCGACCATGTGTAGAGGTTTTAATGAACTATAGAGGGCGCCTCGGTGGGCGAGTACGAGTAGGTACGTACCTCCCGACTGTAAGAGAGACGAGTGACGCGCGTTGTCACTGCATCATTTCAGTTATTCCAGTCAAACGTGTTCTAGCTTAGGACTTATCATCGCTGCATTGCAGGCGAATACGAAATACGATAACGCAGAATTGCCGCGAGACATCATTATCATCAATTAATACGATCACATTATTTTTTGTCCTTGAAGCGGTACCTACCTCGTATGCTTTATAAGCTCGCGGTTCGGTACGAGTATTAACAAATTGTAATGAATATAAAGTAATGTTTGGATTGGTGCATTCAGACCTTGTTCGCTTTCTTATTTATATCTGCCGATCGTACAAACACCCATTCGTCCTCTAAAACAAGTGAAAACATACAAACCCAAATCCAACAACACCCTCGTCCTACACAAACACTCCACACCCAATAACTACATCTAACAATTAAAATAAACACTAAAACACATTCGATGTGTCGGCGCGACACTTTGCAACTATTTTGTTCGGCTAGCTTAGCAACACACATTCTAATTTCAACCTGATTTTAACAATCACAGGGTCGAATATGCAATGGCAGGACTTCAACTCTCAAGATAACTCGAATACTTACTAAACTTGTCGAACTAATACGCTCTTCTTGCCTCAAAATGGCTAAAGTTCTCACAAACACCAAACGGAGTAAGCACCGCTAAATTTTCACGTACAAATTTCAACTTAATTTTCTTAACAGCAGAGTGTAATTTATCTTGCACGTAACAATATACAGGTTGATGCTAAATGATGGAGTAAGTTTGCTAGTAGGTGGTTTCGTACCCCGGGACCTGTTGAAAGGTTTGCCGAATTAATTATTTTTATGCTAAAGACGCAAAAGTGTTCGGAAAAGTTTTTAAGGTGGTTGGGAACATTCGTTTTATTTTTGTTAAAAGCCGATGAGGCGAAGTAGATAGCAAAGTTATTTGGAAATATTCGCAAGGTACGACTTAGCACATCAAGTTTGTCAAATAACTTGTCGAAAGCTTAGGTACGATATGTATATTTAAGTTTTATTAATCGTATATATTTCAGTATTTCCTGTTAATAATCGTACGATAGAAAGATTACATTTATGTCACACAAAAAAAACACGACACAAGTACTACTTAAAAAATTAAAAAAGTGGCTTCAATTTAGCAGGCAATTTTGTGCAGTTATATAGTTAAACGATTTTTATAAAAAAGTCATCTCTGATAAGTGAACATACGCATAAAAAATATTCGGACGAATTAATTACCTCCTTTTTTGTATGGGTTAAAAGGGTATTTTGAAATACTAAAAAATAAAACAATACGAAACATCAAAGGATACCGGAAATTAATGATATCGCTATAGTCATAGTGAGTGAAAAAGTTCATTAGCTCAGCTGTAAATCTGCTGATTTCCTGCAACGACTAGCGGATACAAACAGTAAGGAATGTGACTCAGTACTATTACTCAATTAATAACTAAAATTAGTAAAAATATAACTTCCTCAATATTTACAAATTTAGCTTATGCTCAAAAATTAAACTTCCAAATGAAAGCCGTTGCAAGCACACCGACTATCTGGAAATTGCAATCTAAAAGCTATGCATTGAAATAAAATAACTCAAGAATACGTTTTTAAAAAGTTTCCTCAGTGACAGCTCGTTAGGGGAGACGCGGCGATAACGGACCTCGGCGAAATTACGAACACCTTTCGGGAAAAAGGAATCTTTTATCGATATTTCATTTGAATGAATTTAGCGAACGTCGAATTGTGGAACGGTTTAAAGTTATGGACATTTCGATTTTCTCTGGATTGAGATGATTGATTTCAGGTTTTCTTATTATTTTACAATTTAAAAATAATAATACAAAAAAAGAAATACGAGTAGATACAGTGAGAGCGTTATTAACGAAGCGCGCATATTGTAAGAAGACATTTTAGTCTACTTTTCTAGTTCATTTTAAATACTTACTGCTTTACGTTTCAATGTTGAGAGTATTTGTCTTGTTATGACGCACGACGTTCTCTATGAGATAAAGCGAGACAAAATATTCTCAAAGTAAAAACTCGTTTATTCATAAGAAAGGTAATTTTCACCATCAACGTTGTACTTTAAATCTATACATCCAATCGTTTGAGCATTAGTTTCTGATACGTGGTTGAGCCTAACTACCGCTTTTCAAAACCCAACTCCCGAACTTGTCCGGGTTTTCCTTTCTCAGTCCAAATATTTGCCGGTGTGTAACAAAAAGGCGCCTAACAAGGTGACCGTGACGTGGCGCTTTGTAAACGATTAAGTTCAGACTGTCAGGTAGAGAAGTAAACAAGCTCACTTACCGAACTACCCTGGAACCTGAGGACCGAATTACCGGATTTATTTAGTTTAAGTATTTACCGATATTTTGCGATTTGAATAGAATAGAATAAATTTTATTTGTAAAAGAAAACAATAGCGTAACATATAACCTAACAACATTATTTAAACTTTATTATCGCTTTCTGTGACAAACCACTTACAACTGAACATAATGGTGAACACAGCTGGGTATGATCAGTTTTGTGAAATACGGCGTGTGATAATGTTATTTTTCTGTCTTTTGCTTCGTTAATCGTGCTTATAAAGTTGCAAGCATTTTCTTAATAGTAAGTACGTTCTACATACAGATCTCAAATCAGGTTTCAGATATAAACGTGTAGCAAGTTTAGATGATTTTATGCATTTCATACTTTTCTTTCAAATTCTATACATTTACGTCCTTAAAGCTATTTTTTTAAGAAAAGCCGTTATTCATTCTTGAATACCGCATTTTTTTACTATACTGTGCCGCATTCGATCCCTGTAGTTAAGGGATGATTCGCAAAACTGGCCAAATTAGTGAACCACCCCTGAAAGGGACAGGGCAGAAAAATGTGCTAAATAAGTTTGTTTGCCGTACAATGTATTGTTTACAATTCGCGAGGATTTTTGTCACTGTCAGCGGGGTAAATTGGCACTTTGCGTAAAGATTTTTGAGACACTTAACAATTTTGGTCAACCGAGTTATATGAATTTTTTGCATTTAAATTTCATGGGCATTAATTTATTATTAATTGCCAAAGCAGAATCATTTTAGTGAAAAATATAAGTGTAAAATGCTATTATACTAGCGTTAAATAAGCTCTGTCTAAATAAATGCGACGATTTTATTTCAACAAAAAGCACTGTAACTTTGAAACAAAATAGTTATTTAACTTATCTTTCAAATAATACCCGAAAAATATATTTTCTAGGAATAGCAGTTTAAGGTATTTGTTAATTATTAGCCATTTTTTGTTTCAGACAAATATTGAAAAATCTAAGTTGTTTTTAACAAACTGAAAAATTTTTTTCAATGCTGAATTTACCACATAATTAACTGTTTTTATTTCAACTTGAACAGATTCTGTTTTTGTATGTCCATCCGGATGTGTTGCTGTTATATGCTGTAATATGGCATACTTACATATTACATTTTCAGCTGAGTCTCAAATTTGAATAACATTTAAAAAAAACTATATAGATTTTTAGTCGATTAATAGTTTTTCAATGGCGTTGATAATGAAATTGAAAATGCAAAAAAAAAACATATTTCAGCAATGACAAGCTTGCGAGATGACTTAACAGAGTGAACAACATTCACATGTTGTATCTAGATACAACATGTGAATGTGAATGTTGTTACTTTTGTATGAAATTTTTCACTTTACACGTAATTCATAATGCATAAAAAACAACATCGTATATTCTTAATTAGTATGTTAAGTTTGTATGAAAACTGTATCTCCCGAAACAACATTAAATGCAACATAGGAACAGGTCTCAGTTTGGCGAGGACTCGCAGCTTCCGCGACAAGTATTCGAGGAACATTTCTAGAAGCAAAGTTTAAGGCACCTAAGTGTTTTTAAGACAATAGCTGCGGAGTTCATAATGAATTTACATCTAGCGCTCGCTACCGAGTGCCGGTTTGTTTTACTTATAAAATTAAGCATAAAGCTTGAAACTCGAGATGAAGATTTGTTTTCAAAGACATAATAATTATTTGACTTTTTTCGTATTTTAATTAAATAAATAAATCTTGTAGTCAAGTTTTAATTTACAATTAATGATTAGAATTTGATTAGCTAGAAGGTTCCCATTTAATGTAATAGATGAAAATTTGACCAACGACGAATATTATTATAAAGCAGGTAAATATTTATTCATTTCTAAATTTATTGATAGCTTTTGTACAAAATGCCAGCTACATAACACATAAAAAACTATCATCATAACATCCTATATAAAAATAATAATACCTTCAGAATCCTATACGGATTGTTCAGACAC
Source organism: Ligdia adustata (assembly GCA_947049295.1). Taxonomy (NCBI): domain Eukaryota; kingdom Metazoa; phylum Arthropoda; class Insecta; order Lepidoptera; family Geometridae; genus Ligdia; species Ligdia adustata. The sequence goes on from OX346231.1 coordinate 12,567,364, forward strand.
AAAGAAGCAAGCAATCACATATTTCTCGAGCCATTCTCGAGGCAAGCGCCATTTAATTCATTACATTTATTGTGGACATAATTTAAGGGCACAAAAAGGGCCCCGAACAGCTGAACATTAGGGCCCTTTGTCCCGGACTCATTGTCGGCTAATGCAAGGACAATGTGCTTTGGACAATGATTTTGGGAGTATTCGGTGTCATTTTTGTTGTACGAAATTTGATATGTGTCTAGGATTCTCTGTAAAGGACCCTCGGTTTTATTTCAGTGTTACTGATGAGATTTGATGGCTTTCTACTATTGTGTTTGCCCAAAAATACCATGTCATTTTTTTTGTAACTGTTGAAACTCCTAAAAAAAGAAAGATTATGTTTATAAAAAGTAGAGAACATATGTTTGCGAGTGAAACTTAAAAAGAGAACAATGTTTTAAGTAAAACATAGGTATAAAATACATTAAAGTTTTAAATTATACATTGACCGATGTAATAAATTATACATTAATGATGTAAATGTAACTAAAATGTAATAAATAGACATTATCAGCCTCCGAGGTGACAAATTAAAGTACGAGTAATAGCGCATCTATCGATTTTTGGCTGCTTGTAACTGTCAGGTATCAATCAACAGTCACATGTTCGATGATTTATTTATTCAAAATTTGCGTTATAAAAAATGATTCAAACGATTTCAATCGAGTAAAAGAATAATGTTTTAACATTTTATACAAACCATTTCTGTTTTCTTTCTCTATCACGACACGACCTTTGCAAACTTGTAAAAAAAGTTCGCCAAGAAAATTTTGACCTTGTTTCTAACTTTTCACAATATCTAAAACAATATTTTAAGAAACCGCTTTAAATTCATGAGCGCAGCTCTGGCACGTGTCATTACTTGAAATTATACGTTTTTATTGAACCATAACAGTTCGCCGCGACGGCAACAGGTACCGTGTGCCTGTAAAATCTTACACCCTTTTCTGACCTATACAACAATGCAGAATAAACTTTAACGACCGGAGATAGGGTTAGAAACGGCGTACACAGTACAAGTTTATTATAAGGGGAAATTAAATCTGTTGTTCGTAATTTTGTGGGCTATTGAAGCTCTCGGGGTACAAGTGTTATCTTTGAAATGAGAGGTTCTAAATGCTAAACTTCCATTATGGTTAATGGTGTAAGCTGTTTTTCGGAGATAGAAAGCTTTCGGGGGTTTTGATTAAACTACCGTGATGTACAAAACTTGTAAGGAAAATAAATACGACGTTCCCCAAATACCGCTTTCATGGTACACTGCCTATGTACAGTAGAAAGTTTTTGCGTGTACTTGCTTTTGTATTACATGTGCATGTAATAATTACGGAATTATTATTTTGATGTAATTTGAATTTGGATTAAATCAAATACGTGCTTACTTTTACAGCTAAAGCAACAAAAATAGTATTCATAAAGAACAGCGACTCGTTGTATCTTTGTGTGATAATGGTTAATGTACAACGGCCCGTCAACCCAGTAGCCACGCGTCAAACGTCAGTAGGTGAAGCAGTGCGGGTCACATCACCGTGTTTGCGCTATAAACTTGACTCCCGTGACATAGTTCCATCCAGCCGCAATTACAACATGGCCGCCTCTCTCCATTACCGCCGAGGCCCACTCCTGTATAATCTTTTAAAAAATTCACACGCGTTTCGGTTCGCTCGCTTCACGAGAAACGTTGAGCACCCCTGGCTGCTTCTCGTACACCCCAATTTTAACTTTAACCCGCTGAATGACGGTCACATTTCGATGGCAAGATATTTTTTTAATTTTAAGTTAAATGTTGTGCGAACCGCGATGAAAGTGGTATTGCTAATTAAAAATGTTTGCGTTTTTAATTTAATTTGCGGTTATGTGGTCGGTAAAAAGCAGCTTGGATTAATTATATAAACAAGGTCAAAAGGTCAAAATATTTTCTTTTTCTGTACTTATAATTTTCGTATATTTTTAAACAACGACTTATTTTTGGTAATAAAACTTTATTTAGACAAAAAGAATAGCTGAGCAATGCGTGTTAATGAGTGTGATACATCTGACCAACGCTTAAAACTATAATCCAATGGTTTTGATATGCTCAATTTCAACATCAATGTTGCCAACTATTTAGTAATAACACTGCAATCCTTGTAAGCTACTTACCATGAAATATAATATGAACAAGCTTCTCTGTTGAACTGAAGGCAAACGCTTAAATTAATCTAGACACTATATTGAACGGATATTTTCATAACACTTATATCGTTATTAAGTACTTTGAAAGAAAGTTGACATAATTGCTATCAAGTAGTTATTATTCATATTTCAATTACATAACGAATAATAAGATACGGACATTTTAATACATTTTACGAATAGCGCAAGTTCATGTTATATCCACCAAATGAAATGAAATATCTATATTTCTCCGTGCCCGGATAAAGTTCTGGTTGTACGATAATTGAAAATGTAGTCGGAATGTCTTCGCTTTGACGGGTTCCCGGTTTCAACTCACTTGTATGGGAATGTACGTCGTTTGAACTACATTTACAAGCCTAGAGATAAATCTTATATTCGACCTAGTTTTAAACACATTTCTACTTACTTGTTTTATCAGTTACTTGTCTTTTTATGTAGAGCAGCATTCCTTACCTGAAATATAACAAAGACATTCATGAATTTATCAATATAAACTAATCTGAAACTATGAGAGTTAGACTCGCCTTAATTCTAAAGTATGCTTAACCCAGTTCAATTTGCGCAAATCCTAAACGTACTCCTATGTACTCGTACTAGTCATAGTGAACAACTATGTTGCAGCAACCCTAAAATGCAGCTTGCTCTAACCGAAATTAACCGGTTTCAGTAATCAACCGGGTTGTCTGTAACTCGGCCGCGGGCAAAACGAAACAAGACCGAGACACTTACATCTCTCTTTTAAATGTTCTCTCTGTTTGCATGAGAAATATAAAACGCTTGTATTTTGTTCTACAACTAGGGCTCTTGTTTGTTTTTACTATATTTATGGCAGGTAATAAAAAGTAATAGTGGCAGTTAGAGTTATTACGACAACGCGGTGTGAAACTGAATGATATTATTAAGAGGCTGCGCTAGAGGAGTTAACAAATGGTTTAGTTTTTAAATTTTATAACAAAGAACTAGTTTATGTGTACTTAACGGATACCGTTAAATACTACTATGTATATCATTTTTATTTTTGTTTTATAATGATATAAGAACAACGTAATCGATACTAATAATATTATAAAGGTTTGTATGTCTCAATCATTATATTTTTGTATGTCAATAATAAACTTCAAAACTGCTCTTCAAAAATATTCTGCCGTTAGAAACTTCATTACCACGAAGTAACATAAGCTATAAAAAAATTAAAAACGAGGATAAAACAGTAGAGCACATCTAGTAAATAATTTTTGGAACCCTAAAACTATGATTTACTAAATGTCGAGTGTCTAAATAATTGGTACATTAACATAGAATTCATTGCCTAATAAATGTACTGTTTATCTACTACATATTTTGTTGTGTTATTAAAACCAAATTCAGTTTTAGGAGCGCAGTTTTTCGTCTCCATTTGCTATTATCTAGATCCGAATATTAAAAAAATTACATAAAGTTATATTGAATAATAATATGCCTTTCATATACTATTTTTGCCTAAAATTCTATTACGCAGTCTCCAGCTATAAAACTGCGTTATACCGCTTATTTGTAAAATCCGCTAACTCAGTCCCCGGACACAGATACGAGTAGACGCGCAGTGGCGGTGGTGGCCGCCATTGGCACGGCTCGGTTATAATTTTAGTGCGCTATCGATCTGTCTGCGCTCCGACTACCGTTTACCGCATTCTTATTAACACATCTGAATGTACGATACAATGTTTAGTGATGGTCACTAAACTACTGGGAAAGTGACCTTTATTGACGTAAACACAATGAATAAGTACGACTAAAATATATAATTGACTGGTCGGTTGGCGCAGTTGGTAGCAACTCTGCCTTCTGCGCCGCTGGTCCTGGGTTCGATCCCCGGACAGGTCCAACATTTGTGTGCATGAGCATTTCTGTTTGAAATGTGTCTGGGTGTTTATTATATATATAAGTATGTATTTATGTATATAAGTATGTATATCAGTGATCAGATTACCATAGCACAGGCTTTGCCTAGTTTGGGACCTGAAGAACTTTGTGTGGATGTTGTCCCATATTATTATATTATACTATTATTATCAATTAAAGATCTACAGAAATCGTAAAATTTCCAATCTATCATAAAAGGACAGCGTACCTAGTTTGCTTACCTATATGTATCATGAATTTAAGAGTCTCTAAAGACACCCTAAAATTAATAATATATCCTCCGAATTTCATGTCTCTAGTTTCAGTGGTTTGGGCTCTGCGTTGATTGTGACCTGTCAGTCAGTCAGTCAGTCAGTCAGTCAGAACTTACCTTTTTATATATACACATGACACAATGCAAGCCGTTACGAGTAATTATGTCGTTAAATATTGTAGCATTCACAACTTTTACATTACCATCGGAATCTGATAACAAGAAATATGCTATTTTTAGGTTTCTCGTTTAGACTCAAAAAATAAAAACAGTATTTAGACTAAGACTTAACAGATTTATGTGTTCGTATATTACTAGCGATCTAATAATCAGCAGAAAGATTTAATCAGAATTGGAACAAGGTCCATCTTTGGTTAAGGGTAACTTAGTTACTTAGTTACCCTTCTCAAAGATTGACCCACAGGTTTCTATTCTACACATATATATATATATATATATATATATATATATAAAGAAGTCACATTGTCAACAAGTCAACATTGAACTAAAAATCAAAGCTTGTTTTTCAACCCGAAACTACAATTGACCGCTAACAAACGAAATCCCTCTAATAAGCACCTCTTGTCATCTCTGCTGTTTTTGCGTTGTCTATACACCACTCAGAGTGAATCTATCTAATCTCTGGCGAACACACAAAATATTGCAGAAAGCTGGATCAAGTCACGCGCTTATTACAACATATCAAATTTTTGACCTCCCATTTTATTAAGATAATCGAAAGACAAATGAAAATAACGTATTCGTATTTTTTTTTATTTAGAATGTAATATTTATGTTGTTAGAGATTTTTGAAGATATGAGATTACTTCAGCATAATGTTACTATGGTTAAAAGCTCGTAAATAAATGATGTCATTAATTATCTGTATTTTTGTCGTTTTTTTTGGTATGGTTCACAGAGGACAGATACAATAATATTTTTTATTGGTGGCATCTGACGGTCTTAGCATATATACGAAAAAAACGTCAGTTTTTTTGTAAATAACTCGGAAGAAAGTGGATATAAAAATCTGGTATGTTTTAGTATGAACTTCATTGCGTTATGTCGAAATGGTTTTCGAACTTCCATCACTTTCCAAAAATGAAATGTTGTTTTTATTTATAAAGATCAGGCGATATTCTTTACATCAGGCGAGTTGCGTTGTCCGCAACTCGCCTGATGTAAAGGTGCGGTGCGGTCTAGGATGTGGCACGCCTAGAAGAAACCGATTTACTCGGAATTTAAAAAGATGTCGTTATAGTTATCGGGAAATATATAACTCGAAAGGGAATTCCACAACCTAGCTGTACGCACAATAAAGGTAGACGCAAAGAATTTTGTGCAAGTCCGTGGAATCTCTACCATGTACCAATTCTAGAAAGGGGATCTTGTCGATTGCAGTAGAAAACTGTGAGTATAAAAACATACTAAACTATATTTATCGTAGCATATGATTATTTAAACCTGAGATTATTCAATGTTTGCATGAAGTGGGTCTCCTCGGTGACCTACATTGTAGTAGTACCGTAGACGTTCAACGAAATGTGAAACTATTTCGGTAGCACTTAACCCTTGCTTTTCACTGCCTATTGTTATTGTAGGCATGTGAACATACATATGATTATTATTTATGTATGTGTGTGTAAGGGTTGACTGTGTTCATTTTGGTTTGTGTGTGAGTGTGGCAAGAGGTGTAAAACTGTGTTTTATTAACGATAACGAGCATATTAATTTAGAATAATCAGCATAAAAAATATGTATTTTTAAATTTATATACAAATGCACAAAACATTAAGTATTTTAATAGCTTCTTTTGTCAATAAAAGTGAAGAAAAAACAACACATGCAGACCATTTATGTCACAGTTTAATTTACAATTATAATTTAATTTTATTCATAACATGCCACCATTGCACCCTGTAAAAGATACAGTCCCACATCACCCTAAACTTAACCCCATATCGGTGTGGGTGGTCCGGCAGACCCCGCGGTAATTAACCGCCAATTGCTCCATTACATCAGACCCTTTTAGGGTCCGTTATTATGTGTCGCTTGTCGATTACAATTGTAGTGATAATGCGGGGTATAACAGGCCCCCACGTTTATTGAAAGATTGTATGGGGTGGAGTAAGGATATTTTTCAGAACTCAGCAAAAAAAAAATAGAACAGTATTGTTTTATTCGGTTAATTGATACAAAACTCAGATAAAATTAGATCATAATTTATAATTATTTAAAAATACAGTGCAAATATTTGAAATTGCTAATTACTATTTAATCATCTTCAAAAACAAGCATCAAAGAAAAAAGAACCGGAGGCTGTTATTAAATTTAATAATTTCGACAGAAGTTAACACGAGTGAAAATTAAATTTGACCCAATTTATTTAATGAGCACATAATTACTCACAACAAAAATCGTCCGAAATTTAATCGCCATTTCGCGGACGTAAAATTAAATTAAACGAGTTACAAGGCCGACCGCGACTCCCAACTTTGGTGAAAACAATTGCAGATTCAAAGCCCAAAACAAATTTAACAATTGGCATGATTTCCACTGAAAGTTAATAATTAAAAACGTCCACTGCATAAAGTGGCGAGGATAGGGAATTAAAATGAATTTAAATGCAGTGGAAAGAGAAGGGACAATAGGAATGAATAAAACTGTGGTGTTTATAATGCAAACACTTTGTATGCGCATCGTGTTTGTAGGTTCTCGGGTACTGAAATTAATATGTATATAAGTTAAGTGTTATGTTATACACAAAAAGTTCGAAAAGATATCTGCTTGATGAAGTCAAAAGGTTGCATAGTCTGCTTGTATGGACACAATATGGGTCTTATCAAAATAACAAGAATCGAAAAATCTTAATCATAAGGGGAGACAATTTGCTGTGGGACCATTGTATCAAATAACACTATTGGTCAAAAGTTAGTCGAGTATATAAGATTTCGCAAAGAGCTGTTTGCTCGAGAACTCTAATATGCACAAAACTACAAGCGTATCTAAACCATTAAGGAAGCGTATATCCCTTCTGTCCCCTGTCTGTGCCCTGGTAAACTAAGATATTTGTATTGATTTTAGATATTTGATTTTAATGATTTTAACTTACGTACGTATACGTACGTGCGTATACGATTTTAACTATTTGAGTATTTTCTACGATTTTGACTTTAAGATAAAAAATACACGTCAGTACTTAACAAAATAATTAATTAATACTAAAGAACCATTTATTAACCGTAATCTTTTAGGACAGAATAATCAAAACAAAATGTAATTCTCTAAATTACAATAAGACTGAAGCTTACAATTACAATCACAATAACAATTTAAAGTTTCAAAAGATCACATTTAAACTTGGGCAACCTAAACACCCAGTTTGCAGGCCACAGAGGAATAAAGCGAATGAATGAAACTGGAATAAAATCAGTTGGGACGCGGTGAATAATGAGTCCCTTTGTTTGTGGTTAATTAGGAGTCTGCAGGACTAAGCCTCTGAGACCTAGGTTTTGTTTAGCGAGACTAATAGCGTGTTAAGTCACATGAGTTGTTTATGAGCATGTTGAACGCACTTTTTATTTTATTTGTTTATATTTCTGTGGTTTTCCTTAATATTTTAGTTCACAAAACATTGAAATTGGATAAAATATGACAGCAGAGCTAAAGTGTATATTAACGTTAAGTTTTCGATGTTCTCCTATAAGCTTAATTACACAAAACTAAAATTTTATGAGTACTAAAGGTAATTAAAATTAATATTTTTTCCGCCAATTACAACATGTAAACTATTAAAATATCTCAAAAGAACCTTGTCTGTTTTCACAAACCTTGTTTTTGCATGTACGAGTACATTGCAGACGAACACATTTTACATAACAACGTTAGTAATGATTGAAATCAAGCCAGTCTGTCAGTGCATGGCGCAGTGCATGGCGTCAAGGCGCTTTGATCAAGAGATCACACATTCTTAGCCTGAAAACGAGATTACGATATTGTTGTTACGATACCTTGTATTTTTTATTTTATTTTACTATACTTACACGTAAATTGGCACGATTCGTTTATTTTCATAATAGGAAGATGTTCCTAATTTAAATATTATTATAAACCCTTTACATTTTTAAATCAAGCGTTAGATTCAACATGTCAACTACATACATCGTCTGTAAAGAACCAAGTTCGTTTTTCAAAGACTAAAATTACGTTTGCATAGCAAACTTTAGCACTTCATGACCGAATCAAAGCCAGTTTGTCAGAGAACGTTAGAGCCGATGCTCTGACCGTGCCGTACTGACAGTGTGGCGCTGCGGTCGCGCGGTCTCACAGACCCCGGCTGCGTACGGGATTACTATACACTGCACTAATGCTACACTTGTCAACATGTGGCTCGAGCAATGAAGGGTTAGATTGTAGATACTATGGTATGAGGTTGTGGTTGACTGCTTGTAGCTAATCAATAACTCATAAAAGATAATTTTAGTAAGTAAGGTAGTCGTCACTTTGCACTAAAATTCGCATTCGACAATGGTGCAACATAACAGAAAAAAATTTCTTCAAAAAACTAGTAGTACTTTTTTTCCGGTGTGATGTATCGTATATACTACTACTGGAGAGTCAAGAGAACATAATAATAGGTCTAAATCATTTGTGTATTAAGTTAACTAAATATGTTCTTTATTGTATATACCCCGTCCTATTTCATTTAATTTGCATGTTGCCTGGAAGAGATCGCTTTTTAGCAATGAGAAACCACTTGTAGCACTATATTTTGTAAAACAAATTCTCTTGTATTATTTTTTTGTGTGCAATAAGAAATTGATCTCTCTATATAACATTTTGTAGTCCGGTAAAAAAACCCCTCATACCTTATTGCGATTACGTCAGAAGTAACTCAAAAGATATATACCCCAGCGGATATCATTCACATTTACTTTCATCAAGGGTGTCGCTACAAATAATAACGTCTCTACACCCTTGAGTAAAATATTACAAAAGAATAATATCTTAAAACGAAATATGAAACATTTTGATTCCAGTCAGAAATGATGGTGGAAAGAAATCAAAGGCCAAATGCGTTAGTAATTACTAAGCTCCTCCTTTTAGAAATGAAATGAGAAAAAAAAACGGAAATGTCGTCAGATGCCGGATGCAGACGGGACACTTGGCGATTGATGGCTTAAATTAGGTGCGTTTTTATGGTAGCGTAAATTTTAACATCAAAATGCTTAAAACTGTGAAGGCGTTAACTTAAACAAATTAAGTACAAAATGTATAATATTTTTATTGAAACCTTAACCATAGCAACAAATAGGATTCTCTACACTATAAAACTATCCGAGTTAAAATATTTCTATTAATATGACAATCGACACTTTGATAAAAACTCAATCTAGAGGTCGAATTTCTGTACAATGAAAAAAAACGCTACAAATCGAGTTCCTTGGATGTAAAAAGTGAAATAGAACTAATTTAGATTTATTTTAATTTATTTTTGTCTGTTTGTCTATCTGTTTGTACTGGCTAAACTCCAAAACAAACGGTGTGATTTAAATGAAACTTTGTATGGTGGCATCTTATATCCCTGGTAAACATATAGGATACTTTTGATCCAAGTAAATTAAAAAGAAGGAATAATAAATACCACGCGGAAGAAGTCGCAGGCATCAGCTCGTAATTAATAAATTACAAACAATACATTCAGTAATATAAATATTTTAAGTAATGTCTTACCCAGATTTGAAATCAAGTTTTGCAATCAGGAAGTCTATGCGCAACCAACAGCAACTTTAATCACACGTCTGCAAGCGCGCAGAACTTTCCAATCGGTCGAGCGCAGACGAGCGACTTTTTGGTCTTCGTCCAAAATAGTTGAAAGTTCACCGGGTTTTAAATATAATAGTCGGAAGTACAATTTTCATATATAAAAGATGTCGGAAACTGCATTCAAATACTTGCAAGTAGTTTATTTTGTTTGCGAGATGAAGTAACTTCGATCAAGAGAGTTTTGACTTTATGATTCATGCAGATATTGGCAGCTGCGTTTGTTTAGCTTTCAAACGTTATACTTTGGTATTTTAAAGTTTAGTTTAAATAAATAGTTAGAATAGAAATTCAATGCGGCAAACGACACAAATGTTGGAAAATGTGTATTTGCAACATGTAAATAAAAAACAAACAAAAAGTCATAGTACTATTAGTATTGGGCGGGGTTTTCGCCTAAAGCAGTTTCTTCCAGTATAAGTAATCAGGAACATTGAATATTTACACAACGCTATATTCAAATAGTTTTACGTAAATCATAAACATACGAATATACGAGTAAAGTGAGATATCTCTATATCTTTGATATTAATGTTTGCCCACAATTATATGAGAGTGTGATTATGAATCTCGAGCGTTTGTACTCGTATATATACGCGAGCACCATCATACAGTTTTTGTAAGTATCTAGTAAATTAAAATGTAGCTAACTCTTTAAGATTTTGCATTGAAATGTGTATACAAATGCATAGGCTACTTTTATCCCGGAAAATTGAAGTGTCCCCATGGACACAGTGATCACATATCCACCGCGGGTAAAACCGCGGGCGCAGCTAGTGCATCTACAAAGAGTTAAACCATAATCATAATAAATATCTTCAGTGAAATAATAAATTATCAAACTTTTAGCTTTAAAACAAAAAGCCGCAAGAACAAATAGTGCATGGCTAGTAACAAATAAATTTAATATCTGTGCATTCCGCTGTCTGCGCGGCTTTATATTTACGACTCTTTTACTTGCATTCATCGGTTTTGGAGTTCACTCGGAGTTCGGCTCTGGACAGCGTTTTGTTTTGTACAACTAAATATGAAGTTTATTTGCATAAATAGGTTATGAGAAACAATAGCAATTTTATTGGGCCTTAAACTCTCTTCATTGAAAGAAAGAGATAATAAATACTATTTTTTTTAATTACGTAAAAACAATATACCTTGTTTGCCTTGAGTATAGGCCTCGAACGACAAGCTACCAATTGCATCCACTTGTTTATTTATTATGTTTGTTATGAAACGTAAAAATATTAAAGATAAAGTTAGTTCCCATTGTAAGCGACACAAATACTAATAAAATGCCTATTTTCCTCCCAGAGGCCGAGTAAATAATTGCGCGGGTTCCGTCGCCCATTCAAGTGCCAACATGACGAATGTGGAACCCTACTGGTCCTGGGATTAAATGAGTTTCGTTAAAGATATTTTCAATAGATATTAAGTTGTTCGGAAGATTTGCTGGATGCTTTTGACAGGTTCAGACGTGGGTGGGTGCGGGGAAATTAAACTTTATATTTGAGATCTTTCGAAATAAAATCCGTTTTTGGAAAGATTATTTTAAATGTTCTGTTTAAGTTATACAAAATTAATATAAAAATTGAGAAGGATACAGTAACAGCCAAACTGCATTTACCAAAAAAAAATTAGTAAGAAACTGTTTTATTTAAGAATTATTTTTAAGTAAGTAAAAATGTATTTATTCGTCTTAAATACTTACACTTTATTTTAACAACGATTTTCAAAGTAATGCAAACAACGCTACTGTCAAAGTCTAAAATATATCAAAGACTATAAACACAGGTGCGAGCACAGAAGGGGCGCCCTACAAAGCGTGCCTCTGTGATGCACGTGCAATATCAGTCTCCTGATACAATAGCTTCCTGCACCTATGTTAGGTTTCTATAGCGATGCAAGGTGGCGTTTATTGCTTTCCTGGTTATGAAATATATACAAGCGCCATCCTGTGGGGTTAGTTGTCACTAGATTTTAAGCAACAAATCAAATTTCGTTAAAATTATGTTTTTTCCGTATTAATCTACGTATAACAACCTAATGCTGGGCACGAGTCTCTCTTAAAAATGGGATATTCACCACTTGCTGACAATATGAAATTCACTTATCTTCCAAATCAGTTAACCTTTACCAAGAAGTGGGTTTTTCCAATTTGTTTTCCTTCGCTGTTAAAAAAAACGCTAGTAAATTCTTAAAATAATTGAATACAGACATAGTTAATATTTCACCTACAGTAATATATTTTACTGAAAAGTTGGAAACAAAATTGTGCCTCACAGAACATTCGCTAAACTTTTCAGTTGATAGAAGTTCACAAGCAGAAAGTAAAGAGGTGAGTACTCGGAGCGAGACGCAGGTGCGTTTAGCGAGTCACTCGATTAGTCAACGTCGAGCCGCCGACGGATGAACATCTCCACTCGCCGGGAAAATTACCTATACGAGTGATATAACGTGAGGGATCATGTCCTCACGTTATATCACTCGTATTTTGTTTTAGGATAATTATCATTTCTTTAAGTATTATAAAATAAACGGCCCAGAAACTACGTTATTTGAATCATCATCATCAACAGCCAGAGGACGTCCGCTGCTGAATACTGCTGCTGCTGCTGAAAGGCCTCTCCCTTAGAACGCCAATCCGAACGACAAGCTGCCAATTGCATCCACTGGTTACTTGTGACTTTCACTATGTCGTCGGTCCACCTAGTGGAAGGCCTGCCTACGTTGCGTCTTTCAGTTTGTGGTCACCACTCAAGAACCTTTCTTCCCTATCAGTTATCAGTTCTTCGAGCGATGTGGCCAGCCCATTACCACTTCAACTTGCAAATCCTACGAGCTATGTCGGCAACTGCCGTTCGTCGGCGAATATCTTCATTACGGATTAGAATATAGCAGCTTTAATTACACACGGAGATAACTAACACAAATTCTCTGACAAGACAAGTCCTTGACAGAATATTTGTAGCCATCTTCTCAACGGATATTTTTTCGAAAGAAGCGACAACCGACATTAATTCGCCATATATTAGCCGCAAATTAGGCGCCGTATTGAAAAAATGGTTCCACATATCTATAAAAAATATACACAAATCAGTTAAGGCGTCTTTGGCAATTCGTGTTAGGTTTATAGAAAAATACATTATTTAAAAAAAGTAGATTCTTAACCCAATGTTTTAAAATAAAAATATCGTCCTAAAAGAGGCAGTTATCCTTCACTCGACGACACGCCGACTCGTTTACAGAGACACGCAATTTGTTATCATCTACCGATTAAAGAAGACCTCTTCTTGCTTACAATGCCAGTAAGATGTTACCTTTTTTACAAGAAGTCCAACGTCTTGAACGATAAATTAACGAGAACTTTTCAAAAGGCAACGTTCAATGGAATTTTTCCTATCTGATGAAATAGTTTTTAATATTTTTGGAACTCGAACTCTACTTTTGGCAGGCGCAGTAGAAAGTTTGACAGATTGTAGCAACCGTGGAAAATAATTTCTATCGTAATAAAAAGTTTGACTTATCATATTTTCTACGGCCTATTCAAAAATAGAGCCCTGACCCTGACCCTTCTAGACTTTTTTGTAACACTTAAAGATTCAAGTTTCAGCCTAATTTGCGGGGAAATTTGGTATGAAAACTTAACTTACGTTGATGGTACAACTGACAGAACTTTTATCCGTTGTATTAATGGTACTTCTGACACCAGTTTTAAATCAATAGTAACAATGAAGATTTGCGGTTGGCATTTTATTTGTTATTTCTATTGAGGTGGTCAAATCTTGTTTCCACCTCTCAGGAGGTCTAGCTACACTGGCAGGAGGGAATGAGTTAACAAAATCGTGGAATGGATCGTTAAGCTCTCGGTTCTTTCGTTTTTTCGTCAAATTTAGCGGAAAATTCGCATTGACGTAATGATTTTTGCAGTTGATTTTGAATGTAGTGTTTTTGATGAAAATTTATGACGTTAACTTTCGATATTTACTTATTAATTGACGTTGTAATTATCTAAATACGAGCTCGATGTTGAACTTATTGAATCAAGCTTATATCCTAAATAACAAACTGTACATATTAACTACTCGTATATGTATATAAACAAGTTTTATAACTGTTGTTTTTTTTTTCAGCCAAACGTATGGACGTGACGATTTCGCTGAAATTTTAGGAATAAATAACTTTTGATCTAAACGAAGTTTATTTTGATAACACAAAACCGTAGCCGTACACCCACAGGGCAATTTGCGAATCCTCAAATCTTATCGTCGCATTAAAGTGAAAATGTTACGTCTCCATTCTACGTTAATTTGAATAAATAAAGAAGACGACACCCTCAGCCCGCATCAAGCCTACGTAATCAAAAGATACGAAGATACATCTTAATCCTAAGTGTCAAAGGAATTAAAACAGATACGACCAAAACACAGTAATTGGGAATCATTTTCGTGCTATTACCAACACGATATTACCGCCCATTCGCGTGTATATTAAACATAAACGACCTTATTTATAATAATATAAAGTTCAGATTTAAAATGAAAAATACTTTCGTAATATAAGATGTATTTCAGACTTTATATTCAATAATTTAAAGTTTGAATTCGTATGTCAAAGAGACAAGGCATATAACAAAGTGTAGGTTTAAGTTGGCAAGAGTGTAGGAAAATCGCTTTGATGCGAAAGTCTTTGTACAATCGAAATATTCGTTTGAAAAACACACATTGTTTGATCGCAGCTGGAGCTTAACATTGTGTTTATAATTCTGCTAGACAACATACGAGTACGGTTTACAGCAACACTTTTAATAACACCGATTTGCACCGCGTGATGTTTCCAATTTTGTAAAAATATCAAATACAAACGCTAATACGAAGTTTACAATATTCTGTAGTTTAGAATTACCATTATAGTGAGCAGATATAATATGCTTGAAACCAATATGGTCTGAAGATTTTCTTTGATATTCTTGCGTCTTTATAAGAATTCGTATTGAATTAAACTTTGATTTCAGTGATATTTAACGGTAGAATTTTTAGAGACATTACGACTTTTTCTGTGATACGACATTTTTTCTTTGCTTAAATTCTCTTTCTTCGTTGTCAGTTTCTATACTAATTAAATTGCATTTAAAGCTAGTAAATATATTTTCGTAAGATTTGTCAGATAAAGTGGCAATGGGCTGGCTACATCGCTCGAAGAACCATACACCGATGGGGAAGAAAGGTTCTTGAGTAGTGACAGCGAACCGGAAGACGCAGCATAGGTGGTCCTTCCACTAGGTGGACCAATATCATAGTGAAATCACAAGTAACAAGTGGATGCAGTTGGCAGCTGTCGTTCGGAATGACATTCTAAGGGAGAGGCCTACGTTCAGCAGTGCACGTCTTCTAGCTGGTGATGAAGATAAGGATAAATAACATTTTATGCTTATATTTTAAAATAGTAAACATATCTCTAACACGTACAACACACCATCAGTAAAAATATAATCTGTAAAATATTCATTCCCATTGTCTAATCTTAGATCTCAAATAACGTAAGCATGAAAGTCGCTACTTTTTATGACTACCAATATTAGTAAGTGTAAACTTAATAAACTCCTACTAAATATTCAGGTCCTACTGTTTCCACAAGCCTAAGTGCGACATTTAGGCTGTACAGGGTGCTACAATAATTGCCAATATAAGGTACTTTACTTCCCTTCCCTGGGAGTAGGCTAAAAGCCCGCCATGATTGGCGCACTTACAATAACATCTTATTTTATTTGGATGCTTATACTGATGTTGTTCCATTTCGGTATTCTTGTTTGGAACCAATTTAAGAAGAGTCATTGGTTATATAAAAATTCGGAAATCTAAAGGAAAATATATATTTTCATTCTAACTACAGGAATACTAAACGTATGCTACGAGTAGTATCTAACTACCGGGACACTGCTTTTTTTTTAAATCGACATTTCTGACTATAAAAAAATAGCAGTTACTTATACACTTAGATCACTGTAGATCTTTATAGACTTAGTGATCTAAGTCTATAAAGATCTACAACAAATGGTCACACAGCGTAACTAGAAACTTAATAATCAATAGGTATTATTCAGCGTGGTAATGCCACTCATATACTGGATACGCTGCCGTCTGCTGGTAGGTTGGATAGCATTTAAATTATATGTCAGTAGATTTTTTGCGTTTTATGGGTGACGGAGCAGCTTATTTTCCATTAAAGTTATTATTCAATTACTTTTCATAATTTTCATTTTGCAATAGTTTAAAAATGAACACATAAATAAAGATTGAGTGTAAATATAAACACTCTTTCAAAACTAAGTAAACTCATAAGAAATTTTAACATTTTTATTACGTTATTAATATCTCCGTCGGGAGATATTCATATAACGCGTTACAGCCGCGCGTTCACAGATAAATGTGAAACGACTTTATTGTTACTAATAAAATTAGTAATAGCCGGGGAAATATCTACTGTTATTTATTTTTTATTTTAAATATGAATTTATGAAAATTGAGCACATTAAGCCATTTTTACTATGCATTTTAATTTTTTGTTGATTCATCCGACATAGAGACGGAGTCATTGTTTCGTTTCGAACATTTACTTAAGCGTTATAATCTGTTATAAATAAATTGGCATAAGTTTTAGTATATTGAAAAAATAAATAACAAATACATTAGGACCTAAATAGAAATTATATAAGTACATAACTATTACACGTAGGTAACATAAACAGAAATAGAAATCATGTAAGCACTTTACACACATACATAGGTTACATAATATACATGTTAATATTTCTTATATTTTGTAGGTTTTTTTTTCTTGTTATTATTTTTTGTATTTTTTTTGTCTTGTTTGATGTGCTCGTTACTCATGCAGTAGCCGTTATAAAATTATTACCTAAATATAATAAAAACTTTATCTATATTATACTGTATTTATAGGTACATCAAATTAAGCAATGAAGTAAGGCCTCAAAACAATCTTAATAAAGTTTAGCTCTTCGATGAGTTATGAAAGTTTCCGAGAAAAGAAAGGTCCCAAAATAATATATTTTTTCAGGTTTCGCAGCAAAACAAACTTAATTCGCGGACTTTTACAACACACGGTCGGGAAACAAGTGAAAAAGAACAAAACCACCCTCGTCGGGGGTTGTTTACCGCAAAACGTGAAGATAATTATGACAAATGATGAAAAAAATTGGTTTCTACTCAGGTGGCCATTACACGGAAATTTCACGAAACAAAAAACTAAGGCTCGATCTCATTTATTTGTACCATTTAGGGCAAATTAGGCTAAATACAAAGAAGTATCCAGTCATAGGATACTCCTTGTATCGTGTCATGTGGAATGTTAACCTCGCGACTATAATAATTTTTCGCCTTTTTAACAGAACAGACAAACACAACACAGTTTATTATTTTTATGATTAAAACTCTTATATAAGCTTGTATTTTTTATATCCGTGCCAAACATGATTAAAATAGGTTGGTATATACCGTAAAAATTTCTCATTTTCGGATGCAATCATTTTTCAATTTCAACCAAAAAACTCCGACGACTCAAAATTTGTTGAATACGTATATCAAGTTACATCAAAATTAGTTTGAAACTATGACCACTTATATATTATTCAAACTATGTACACGAGTACAACATTTCCAGACATCCAAGAATACGAACTAATAGACAAATACATTTTGGAGAACTCAAAACATCTTTCCTCCCATCGCACGAGCGGCCAAAGAAGTAACATTTCAAAATAATATCTAGAAAAATCAAAAAACTAGCAAGTGAGAGCTACTCGTACAAGTAACTCGTCTCAGACGCAAAGAGAAATTTAATACAGAAATTGAATAAGTTATTCTAAAGACTGTACAATATTCCGCTAGACGGTAGAGTGCACTCAAAATCACTAAAAGCATACTTCCTGAACTCTAGGACCTAGCAGAGAAAAGAAAAGAGAAAAAAAGGAATATTAGCACCTACCCTCTCCGCACGAGAGCTGGGCGTAACGGATACAAAATGGTAGCGTCTTGTCTCTTTAACAGAATATATATATATATATACAAATAATGGAGTGACTTGTTCTTAAATTGTATTATTTTCAGATGAAATTGTATGACCATGTGTAAAAAAAAGAATAAATAACAAGCAAATGAAAGCAAACAAATTTCAACACAAGTAATTACGGCGCAAAAACCTTGTATACAAGTAGGCGTATATAAAGAAATAGGTATATCAAGAGTGAAGAAGCCACGTTCGCTACATTAGTGTTCATTTGTACTCATTTAGTGCTCGTTAGGAACTCTGTTGTGTCAAGGAGATACCTAATTAGACCTAGGAACTAATATAATGATCGTATTAACCCATAACATTCTACTACCGGGCACGGGTATCCCCTAATAACGAGGAATTGTCTGTACGATACATCACGCACTCGCGTGAACTTTTGTCAAAACATTAGTAAAAAAACCATTTTTCAAATGGAACTCATGACATGGTGTCATCATATCGAATGACTAATATTAAGACACAACAAATATAACCAACTTTTTAATTTAACAACGTTACTTCAAAAAGCATGTTCATTAAATTAAAAGTTAACATTTGCCAAAACCTAAACAATTTATCAAATAAACATGGAAGTTATACAAATGTATACATTTCCAAGATAAATGAACGAATATTTCTCCGACAAAACTTCACCAGAAATGTAACATACTGTCCTCACAAATAACAAAGAGCAACTGAATTTAAAACCACAGCTCTCATCTTACTGTTTGCATGTGAAATAAGAAAACTTGAGACCCCACACAGAGCTAATTTTACATTTTAGCATGAAAAATATAAGCATATTAATAAAGCAACATATTTCCTAATATTGAATGTAATAAAAGTTATGACTAATGAAAATGACACACCTAATTTATGATTGTTAGAAAAGTAAATATTTTTTCTATTTTTTTATAATAAACAAAAAAGTATACACAATACATAAAATAATTCCTTAATTTGTTGACTTAAAAAGTAAGTTGATATTAAAGTGAAAAGGAAATACGACAAACAAACTAACAAGAACCATTACTCAGTTTATGTACCAGAACAAAATCATTTACAATTAGCACACACATGATTAACAGAAACAGAGAATTATCTTCATAAAAAACTTTTAATAAGCGCTATATTTCAGGATTTACGACCAAACAGACATAAACAACTATCCAAACTTACTCTTTTAACTTTCATAACAATACTATCTCTATTTCTTTGAAAATAGAGCATTAATTAGCTTAACCATGACGGCTTAGAGTATAAAAACTAAGCAACTCAGAAATACTTATTTCCAGTGGCAAAAAATAGACTTTTTAACTACCGCTGACGTTAACAGGTAACGATATGGCTTTTAATAAGGCTGTGTACACAAAATGGCGGTAAAAATGCAGTTATCTAGATTATTCTAGAACATTCTGGATTTTAAATTGGTTATTCGGAGCTTTAGAGAGGCGAATGCAGTCAAATGTGTTGTTTTGACCGTAAATGGTTCTGAAGATAATACTGTTTTTTACGTATTTTGGCGTTAATGAACCCCAATGCAACATGCATTGTGTTTTGAAGGCAACATAGAGTTGGGATGAGTATTATTTTCTATATTGTAAGCACTTTCAAGTTGTTAAGTTTTTTAATACGCAAGATACGAGTAGCTGGGCTTGAGATACTCGTAAGGTGCAACATGTAGCCCCATACGAGTATACGATTGCATACCAATGTTCTTAGATAGATGATACGAGTAAAAACTTGTATAAAGCATCCAGTCTAAAACAAATATTGTAATTGATAAAATTAATTTTGTCAAAAT
The DNA here is from genome assembly GCA_947049295.1 of Ligdia adustata. Classification (NCBI taxonomy): domain Eukaryota; kingdom Metazoa; phylum Arthropoda; class Insecta; order Lepidoptera; family Geometridae; genus Ligdia; species Ligdia adustata. The sequence continues at coordinate 12,587,418 of OX346231.1, forward strand.
AATAGCGCTAGTATAATAAATGGTATCTCAATTCTAACTGACTTCAAACATTAATTCACACATGAATTTTTCACCATTTGCCCCCAGCCTGCACAACGAGATAGCAGTGGAACTGTAAACAAAAGCACCACCATTTGGAAACCACTGGCGGCCGCCGCTAAATCAATACCTACGCTGAAAGCACGCTTCCACAGAAACCAGTAAAATCCGGAACAACCCACAAAAATCTAGTACAATCTGGTTTTGCACATCCGAAAAGCCACAAAGCTTACGAAAAAACATGGTTTAGTTTTTTAAATTCCAACGCAATTCTAAAGATATCAATTGTATAAAATGTAACAAAATCCGGAATAGTCAGGTTTAATCTCAAAAAATCTAGTTCGATCTGTTAAAAGCCAAAGTAACCAATTGTTAAAAGTTTGAAGGCGAGAAAGAAAGTAATTGGTCAGGAAAAGATTGCGAAGCTAGGGTTGCCGTAACTAGCTTTATCTTGAAATATAAGCTTTGCTGATATTTTTTTTATATTTTAACTGAGACGTTTTCGTGATATCAAAATGTTAAGCTAAGCATATTATTTTAATTAGTCACGAGTAGATCTTGTAATTTTTAAAGTAATTAAAAATATCTAGTATAAGACTTTCTTACTCAAAACTTAACTTATTAAGCCTTTAAATATTTCCAGTTTTACAATATATATACCCTACCACGTCTCTAGCTAGTTTACCTGGTAAAGAAAACTCTTTGCCAGGTAAGCTAGTTAGAAAACGTCCGACGATCCGGTCGAAACTGGTAAAAACCGGTTAATTGCGGAGGACACCGAACGCGACTGGCACTTAGCTAGTTCTCCACAAAACCGAGTGGATTGGCTTTCTTAGAAACTAAGCACGTCCTGTACTGCTTTGTTAAAGTTTATATATAGATCTTAGAATTGATTTTATTTGTTTATATTGTTTTACTTTGTCAAATAAGACCAAGCGAGCGAAGCGTACCAGCCTTAAATCTAGCTAAAATGTATTTTGTCTGTCAGTATGTCAGTTGTTTGGATATTAGTATTTGCGTACAGGTCGCATATCGTACTCGTACTAATCCTGACGCAATGTGGTATAGAGGTTCAAGTAATTTGAAGAAGTTTAGATCAACGGCTATTTTTGATTGAGGTTGTTTCCATACATGATATGAATATTATTTAAAAAAAACATTTATGTCATTTTTTAAAGTTCCGATAAGTAGTGGTAGCTTTAGGTGTACTGTTCCCAGAACTATTACTAATAAGATTTTAAGAAGAAGAAGGTATTCTAAAACATTGTAGCGCAATAATAACTTTAATATAATCTATAACAGAACCCAAATATTCGTGAAGTGTAGTTTCATGAGCGCTGAGGTCATTGACCGGATGTTATTTAAGGGCGCATAATGGATGAATCCGGTGCGAGACGGAGCCTTAAATAAATTACCTATGTGAAGGGTGGATTTCAAACTATGAATAAAATATTACAAGTAATAAGATTTGGTGAGACATGGAGTTGGCGAGATTATTGTTATGTTAGGATGACAGTATACATAGGAGTGCTCTTCTTGTTTGTGTGGTCGGATTGTTTGTAAAGACACAGTATTTAGGTCACACGAAGGCCTCCGAATTTTCTGTCGATTTAAAGTGCTCACGTGAAGGTCTTTGGTTCTAAATTTCACATTATCATTTTTTAGTTTAGTTCCTTGGACTCTGCACGCACACGCTGCCAGCAACGTCAAAAGTAAGGAAATCATATTGATTCATTTTCACATTGACAATCTGAAGTCTAGCGTACTTGTATATGACAGATAGTAGTCGTGAATGCTATGCCACGGTCAACCCATGAAGGACTTAAATTATAGTAAACTTACTGAAATTAAAGAAGTGATAGTTTATTATTTCAATAAATTACGTTACGTGAATCTCATAATATAACACGCCTAAGAATTAATGTTTTAAAGTAAGATGTTGTTTAAAGAATACTAGTGTGTTCCCGCTAATATCTGGTTCTTAACAACATATTACTGTAAATGGATTTCTGCAAAGTAATTGCTGATTGCATTTATTTATTTACTCTTTATAAATTTGCATAAATTACACTGCACTTACTGAATATCGTCTCATTGTTTCAAGAATTTAAATACAGTATTGTGGACCAAAGTATCATTGAGCACTGTAAATAAAAACTAACGCGTTTATACAAATAGAAAGAAAAAGTAATAGATATTTTCTAAATTGACATTTCGTAATACAACCTGAGCAGAAAATCTTTATCTTTTCAACAAAATAGAGCAAAACATATTGGGATATTGTATTGCTTCCACCTGTACCTTATATACACGATTGAGAAGAAAACCGAAAACACACGCGACGTGACTTCTAATATAACTACAGCTTTGACACCAACATGTCATCTTAATATGGTTCGTTCCAGATTTGTCACCTGGGTATATGAGCGTCTCACCTAGGTAAATTGCTTTAATATAGCCGGTGTCATTTATTCAACTTGAATTAAAATAACCAAGTGATAAGAGATTAATTATTCTCGTGGACTTTAATTGGTCAAATACAACGTGCAATAATAGAGACCCTTAGATTTTTTTAATTTTTATAAATTTAGGCTAACACGCGTGTTAGTTGCGTGTTCCGAACGGCTCTAGCTGGTATCTTGTATAACCAGAATAATGTTTTATGCGAAATTTGTGTCAAATATTTCAATATTATACATTACTTTTTCTTCTTCATAGGGGAGACCTGTGCCCAGCAGTAAAAAAACTGACGAGAGTTTTTTTTATAAATTGTTACTTACAATTAATCGCAAAATATCTGATGTATAACGACTTTTAGCTTAGAATGTGACACGCTTGCCTAGAAGAAACCGCGATTCACTCACTTTCACAATTCACTCGCGACTTGAAAATACCACTATCGCGTAGCTATCGGTAAAGAGATAATTCTGTAGAAAATTTTTCAATCTGACAGTATGAACAATGAAAGTCGACATATTATATATTTTTTCATAGTTAAACCTCTTAATACATATTTGAGAATCATCAAATTGACATATTTCATGCTTGCTATCTCTGTTAGCTACGAGTACCACAACCGAGTTTTATACAGGAAATAGTTGAGCGTTATTAAAATCAAGCTACTCACGGAAAATTTGCTTGATAGTAATCAAGTGCAATAATGATCTGGGGATCCTGGACTATCTCCAATGATCAGGTAATTATAAAACAAAAGAAAAAATGCACTTAGTAAAAATAAATACTAAGAAAGTGACAAACTGCTTTTCTATTTTTAATATCACAAGAATTTACACACTCAAACTGTCCAAATACATAGTCGCAAGGTTCGCAATATGAAACTCAGCCTTTGAAACTGTAGCGCATTGACGCCGCACGCCGGGCAAATAGTTATAGCCTATTCGTAGCACATGCTACGTCGCTACGAAGCTACGAGGTAGAGGAGCTACAGTGCTACAGACTGTATTAAAACGGAGATTTACGAATAACGTTTATTGATGTAACGATAGTATAATATCTTTATGATAAAGACTTACTCGCGTTTTGTAGTCAATGTGAAACTTAGTAGGTATGTGTTGTGTTTGCTGGTAACTGAGGCCCTGAAACATTTATATCTACATATGGTATAAAAGAGACCAACGAACCGACTGATTGACAGGTCACAATCATTATGGAGCCTTAAACCGTTTAACATAGAGACATTAAATTTTATCAAAAACACGTTCTTGCTTATTTTTTAATGTGAGTTTGTTAATACCAGTTTTATTAAAACATACCAATTTCATTACTGTTTGCAACATATTTTAGATTGTGGTGCTTTAAAACATACAAAAAATTATAAATATTTTTCATGAAAACGACAAACGAACTAAATGATTTATATCAAACCGGAAGTATTGAACAATACACGCAAATGAATACGAAATCGAGCTCGATACCAATTGAATAAACTTCCATCAACTGAATACTACATCAATTGAATTTATTCCATCAATAGATCAATTAGATCGTAATTAACTCGCGTTTTCATATTTCGAAAATTTCACTAAATTACCCAAACTTTTTCGAAATAAAATAATAACATCTGTTTGATACGGACGCAGAATTCAATTAAAAAGTATGATTCGGTAGAACACTGGGGGTTGAAAGAAGTGGGGTAGGTTCCACCCCGCTCGCCCTCAGCCTATTGTAGGGTTAAAATTCATGGCGCTCTCTTGACCCGCTTTAGAAGGAGGCTTTTGTTTCGATATGAAAAATTAATGAAACACTGAAAATGTAAAATGGAAGAAGTCCAAAACTTGAAAGAATCACTTACAACCGTGGTACGCCCAGGGCCCTTCAATGGAATCCGAATATGATTTCGGTTTTGTTTTCTACCAACCTTTTCACTTATTTGCTAAACCACTAAGTAGATTTTGAATGCTGAATATTTATTAGAATAAAATTGCGTTATTTTTGCTTTAATGACAGGATTTATATCGTTCTTTATATTATCTCGGTATATCGACGAATCCTTTCTTTATTTACATTAAGAGGCGTACTCTTTTTGAAGATCAAGTGAATATTTTACGAAAACATATACTTATATGCACGCAATATATTTCACAATCCAATATTTCATCGCCGAGTGCATCTTTTTTTCACTACGTGATTTGAATGTATAAGCGTTGAAAGCGTTTTGACTGACTAGATACGAGTGTACCTGCGAGCTTAGAAAAAAATTCTAAATCTTTGCTACGAGTATGAAAATATAGATATATTAAAAACGGCTATTAATAAAAATTTAAAAAGTAATGCACATTCTAGTGCATAACATTTAGTAATGCTTTTTATAACACATGCAATATGAATAACTGAATCACAAGAATGTGGAGTTTTATATTGCGTGCTTCAAATATCAAATAACATTTTTGTTTATTTTTGTACAATTTGGGATACTCGCCAAATATAATTCACGTATTTCTCTAAAACTTCAGTACTGAAAGCTAAACTGAACACGTACAAAGCTCATACTGTAAACTGAAGAAACTTTTGCGCTATTTAATATGTTTTACATGGAAATTAAATAAAGCTAGCTCCAGTCTATTCTTGTTGGTGTACGTAGATAGCATTTAAAATTGTTTGGTTTTGGAAATATGTACGAGAGTGGATTGTTTGTAAGGTTTGAAGATAGAGGAAAACATCGTAGATTATGAATCAGCTCAAACTCGGTAGAGAAGCACTTGACACGTGAAACTTTTGAGTGTTTATTCTGTCGCGGCGCAACCCGCCCCCTCCGCGTCGCGTCTCCTCTAATGGATTATTCAATAAAGTCGTGTAAACATTATAAACTCGAGAAACTCCGACACAGACACGACAACTCTACGGAGCAAACTCCACACAGGGAGAATTTTACATCATCCCTTACAACAACAAACGAATTTATAACCGATCGAGAGAACTCTCGACTCGATCACGACAGTCTCATAATCGACGCGAGCGCCTTTTATTAGAATTAAATTACTTCGCGTACACAAATCCGCTTTTGTTTACGAAGTTTGTTTCCTCGAGGGCGGCTGTGATACTACGCATTACGCACGGCCTTCGCTCGGGTGAAGTTACGACTATAATACCGCTCCGATATCCGACATTTCAATAAAAGACGTAAATCCGCGTCCCACCTGAGAGAACCGCTCCTGTGCGTCAAGGATCTCGATGAACAGAGAGAGTTTGTGGTCCATTATAGGGAACCCGTTGCGAGGCTGCATGAGTAGGTGGCGCACCGCCTCCCGCACGGCGGCCGGCGTGCTCGGCGTGCCGGGCCCGCCCAGCGCCGGCCCGCCGCCCATCAGCGCGGATAGACCGTGGAACGTCGCCGACGTCTTCGGCGGCAGGTGCACGCCGCCCGGCAGCGAGAGGCGGCGCGACGTCGACGGCGGCACCGCACCGTAACCGTTCGTCATGATAGCGGGCCGTTGTAACTGGTAATCACTTCTGGAGGACGGCAGAGTATAGCCCGCGCGGGGCAGCGTGGTGGCGGGCCGGGGGCGGCGCGGCACGGGCGCCAGCAGCGGCACCGCCGGCCACTCGGCGCCCAGCGAGCGCGGGCGCCGCGGCGGCACGCGGGCCGGCCGCGGGACCGCCACGCTGGCGGGCCGTCGCCGCTCGCCGGATGCGTATGGGCTGAACGCGTCGAAGTCATCACAGAGCGGCGTGGGCGCGAGGTGCGAGCCGGGCGCGGGCGGCGGCGGGTCCTCCCTGGCGGACGAGCGGAACCCGCCCAGAGCCAGCGAGTCCGGCTTGCGCGGCGGCGGAGGCCGGGGCCTGGCCGCCGCCTCGGTCATGTCGGCGCGCGCGTCACATGGCTCGCGACAGACGCGCTCGGCGGCCGCCGCTACACTGCCGCGCGCTCTCCGCCCGCCGCCGCCGCGAGCTCGGCGCACGCCGCGTTGTTTCCCGCCTTACATAGAAACTTTCAGGAGCTCGACACACGGATGCGGAACTTTAATGGTGCGTTGTTTTTGTTTGTGTTGAGGTGCGAATGTAAGTTACTTTTTTCGTTAGAAATAAGTTTTTGCACGCTCTTCGTTGTTACAGTTTATGAGTTTAGATTCTTGTTTGCTTATCTAACTATACACATAAACATACATTATTGATGCGCGTGAAAGTCCTTCTCCGCATAAGGTATGCGGAGAATCTATCATGAGAAGTTTTTGTAAAAATTGACAATAACCTATATACCCGTCCCGAGCACAGCTGTAATACGAAGGTCCTATTCTAACACACGGTCAGTGCGTACATATACACTACAGTTATCGAACGCTCGTAAATCAGCGTTTAGAAGCGCGGTCGCCGTGCGTTACACAAATATACGAGCTTGATGAAAAAAGGGAAACTTGTGACTTCTGCAACTAATATATAATCAGTTTTTTTTGCCATTTTCCTTCGATATAGTTGGCAAAATATCCTTAGATTGTATTTCACATGCAGGTTAGTGTATTAAAGGTAAATGTAAATGTAAATCAGGTAGGCAGCACTTTCAATAAGTGTATTGCATTACTAGTTGTGCTAACTGTATTTATTGTGCACATACAATACATGTTTTCTGTCTATCATCATTTAAAAAGAGTGAGTGAGATCCTGACTGACTCACATCGTCACTATTAATTTTGAGCCAAAACCGCTGGACCTAGAGACATGGTGTTTATAGAGTGCAGGGTGTACTAAGAAATTATTTTTGGTAATTCTATCCCTAAGGGAGTCAAAATCAGAGTTTAATGTAAAGTGCAACGCCGCAGATACTTATCATCTAGACTGTCAGAATCTATCTCATATCTTTAAAATAAAACAAGAACTATTTTTTTTATTATAAATGAGTGTGTGGTCAAAGATGAAGTACATAGATCTAGTAGAAATTTATTTACTCTATATCTAGAAGGCAGAATGTGCTCGAAAGTATTCAAATGGTTATGTAATGGTTGTGTTTTGTAGTATTTCGCTAGTTCTAAAAAGTTTAAATAGTAAAATACACTTGCAGTTTCATTTCTAAGTGACAACGGACACCTACTCAGTTATTACTATTAATATTACAAAAAAAGCAATCATTAATTCTCTTCAATACATTGTAACTTGTAAAGTTAACAAACAACTACAGTATTTAGTTGAAATAGTAAATCTCCAAATAAACACTCTCGTACCATGTCATTGATTTACCCGTCGAACTGATCACTGCCATGCACTGACCCTCTACCACCTAATATACTATTCGATTTCAATAAATAAACTAATATAACTACACTTATGAGAATAATAAAAAAGCCAAATCGGTCAAGTTGTTGTCAAACAATATAACTAAACAATATAAAACTCATTCTTTGTAAAAGATGTAAAATGTGCATTTTATCGCTTATCATAGTAATACGATTAAGATTCGATTAAACAAAATCTGGTTAATACCGAATCTGTAGAATTAAGAATCAGGTGATTTTTGATTCTGGTGAATTGATAATCTGGTAAATTTCTCCTGAGCGTCGGTGAATAGTCATACAAAAAAAACTGATATAATATCTTCAATTATATTAATATTGAAGTCAATTAGAAAGGTTTATGAAACATTATCGCTAATTCGTGTTGTACGTAAATTCGAGCATCCAAATCAATTTTAATGTAACTAATTCAATTCATTTTTATTCATCGATTGTTTGTGGCCGTTGTAGAGCTCGCGGCTCGCGGCTCGCGGCTACCTCAACAGATATTGTGGATAAAGGATGATAGATTGCGCCTCCATCGGACATCTGACAGGATGCAATGAACCTCGAGGGTGGTGCTGCATTAGCTAGCCGTGGCTTCCGTTTGGACATGTTTCTTTTGTACTCATTTATTGTTTGATTCCAAAAAGAAGCAAGTGCTTTCATGAATGTTGACTGGATTTTTCAGTGATGCTATAACCATTTTATATTTTTAGAACTGATTACAGTTAATGCGTAACTAAATTCAAAAAAGACAAAAAAAATAACTTTGACATGTGTTGATAGAATCTTATTTATGCTTATAAGGAAAGAAGAGTCTAGTTAATAGGCGTATAAAAGAAAAGTCAGGTTGACTTACGTATTAAAGCCATGTTAACTAAAAGGAAACAGGTTCAAATCCTGCCCGTCATGATATTTTGTTAGGTTTCTAATAAGTGACATAAAAAAGTGTCGTATAACATTTTCAAAAAGAAATACATCAGAATTAACGTAATGAGCCAGGTGGGAGCGATTCCCCGCCCTCGTAATATCGTCCACGTGGCTTAGAGGTATAAAGAAGATAAATTACTGTGCAGTCTCTATCTGTGAGCGTGTGTCCTACAGTACTTGGATTTTGGTAAGATTGGTCACAAAATTATAATAATGAATAATGAAACGTGTAAAACTAGTAATTTAAATGCAAAATAATTATAATATTAGACCAAATTAGTACAATAAAAGTAACCGATTTGGTCTAAGATACAATAAATTTCTAAACGATTTCGCAAATGCCGGAGGAATTCAAAACAAATTTTAAGTGGCCCCTGTATCAATTTGGATTTCTGCTTGTTTGAAAGAGTATACACTTTTCACACAATTTACCAACATTAGTCAAGTGGTCGAGTTTTTAAATCAAATTAACTGGAAAATTGATATAACCTCCTACCGAGTTAAGTCAGTTACCACTTTTTTATAATTTGTTACTTGTGTTCCTCTCTATCTAGTGTTATACTAATACAAGAGAGATAAGGTAACAAATACAGAGTTATCAGTTAGTGGTGTACTAAGCCGAAAGGGAGTCACTATGCTCACCTAAGGAACAAATTTATACAACCACAGAATTCGAGAAATAAACCACTGTTTTATACAATAAGTTTATTTGTAGACGACGAAATGTATAAACAGATGATTTTGTTTTCTCGAATTCAGAGTTGGTCCCACTGTGAAAGTTGTTTTTTAGGAAGAGTATAGTGACTCTCTTTCGGCGTAGCACACTCCAAACTGATAACCCTGTATATACAACAATTTATACCATAATAATCATTATCCACAAGTGAACGTAAATTTCAAATTGAATCGTATATTTGTTTCTTTTCATTAGCAGATATCTTTTATTGAATGCATGCTAATTAAATGATGAACTGTACACTAAACTTAATCACATCAAAATGATAATAAGTTGGTGCAATAAATATTATTTATTATTTTGCTTTTTATTATTTATATTATTATTATTATACATTATGACCAAAATACTAAATACATATGTTCAGTACAACGCACAATGACCCCACGAGTGGACATGCGGTGCAATAATGCATTTCAAGTGGAGTTATTATTGTATTTTAGTTGTTTCGACTGCGATACACAAACACTACAGACAACACTCATGTAAGCTATTTATATACGTTATTAAACCACTCCGGAATATACGATCAGGGTTTAAAAGGGTTGTTTAATATCAAGTGATCGGTGTAGCGGTGAAATTAGAATATATTTACGAAATTCGCTCGCTCGCCGTGTTTAACGTTATCCCAAACTGGCGTTATGTGTTTTCAATGATCTTTTTAGATAAATTCAAACACTTGAGTTAAACTTAATTTTGATTTTTTTATACATAAAATAATTTTTATAATATAAATTTAAAATGTATTACAAAATTTAGTAATTTTTTCTCTCTACAATTACTCTTAAAAATAATACAATAATATTATAATATATTTATTCTTAAAGTTTGATGAATTTTGTAAATGAACGACCAATTAAAATATCGATATGTTATTTTTTTTGCCCCAAAACATATTTTTTTGTATCGTTGTCGTATAAGCCCACGTCCCGCAGCTGGGTCACGGCCACGGGACCAATTGTAAGCTGACTGTGACTACACAGATAAAATATAGTAAAAATTCACACGAAGTACAAGAGAACTCCTCCGACCCTCACTTACTCATTTATTATTAAACGTTCACCAAGAAAAATATTTACAACAGCCGCGTCCCTTCAGACCGACGCGATTTAAGAAAAATCACAAAGAACGTCTTTTTTTTAATCCTACCATAAACAAAATTAAGGGCAGAAGGGATCGCTTTAGATCAAAGAAGGTTTCGGACTGAGGATGTAATTTCGTGATGTTGACTCGTGGGTGTGTAACACGCGTGAGTGTGTGTGTGTAGATGTGTGTATATGTGTGGGGTGAATTGGATTGATGATGCGTTTATGTCCGGAAAGTAGATGAATAGCACTCTTTACAAAAAACCCTTACATAAAGAAGAATGCGAATGCAATTTACTTTACTCGAGAACATGGCTGCTTGATACTTGATATATACAAGTATGCAGCCGCTAACTTAAGAAGTTTCATATCGACAAACACAAAGGCTGTGGACAACTCTCTTTACTAAAAATTATGAAATGAATAAAAGGACTCGAAGATAAATGATCTTATACTCTACTCAAAAGTAGCGTACGCAGTTTACTAGCGAACATAATTATGCGAATTGTAATGCTTAATATATAAATAGAAAAAGTATTAATAACAAGTATTGAACGACTGATATTCAATAGAAATCAACACGATACCGTAGAGGCTTAACCGCTTAACCTAGAGACATGAAATTTGGAAGGTGTATTCATTATAAGATGGTAGGGATATCCAAAAAATATATATTTAGACGTTTAAATGTAAGTTTCTATCTCTAAATTGCTATTTCCTACACAAGATAAATTCCAGAGTTTCCGATAAATATAAAAGTGATATAACTTTACAAATTACCATGAATTTCTCCAATAAACACAGTAAAGTTGACAGGTAATAAATCCAAGCTGATATTGTGTACAAAGTGTGAATTTAATAAAGTCATCCATCAATGTACGCGCTCGATCTTGGCTTCATTGATGCCACGACCAACTTAGAACGCTGCACTTCTATACACACTAAATAAGGACGAAATATAACTTAACAAGTAAGTAAATATAACTTTGTTTAAGTCATTTAAAAAAAATAAAAGCTATATATAGTTCCAAAATAGTAAACAAGTGGTAAGAAGCAAGTTCGCAAATAACCCAATTGTTAAATCGTTAAACCTGTGTATCATCCTTAATATATTTTTTTACTTTTGATGAATCCAATGTCACTCTCACGACTAAGACGAATCTTTTGACACGACTCACATCAAAATACGACAAGCCGTTTAGGCGCTAGGACGTGCCAAAGAAAGATGCATACATACACTCGAAAAATATAACCCTCCTTCTGTCGCAGTCGGGTCGAAAATAGGATGACATGAGATTTTATTATAAATTTATGAATGTTAAAAAGGGTTAACAGGTTATTTATTACATTTAAAGAAAAAAACTAGAGTCGCGCGCGAGATTAGCTGATTGCAGTAAATAAAAAAGTAATATTTATGCGGAGCAGGTATTTTATTTTAAGTTATTGTGAACATAAAAAATAATATTCTAATACTTAATTTATCAAAAAGGTGTAAAATAAATTGATAACTTTTCTCCAAATCCTTTGATATAAATAAAACCTTAGAATAGAAAGAGGTTACAATAAGAGAGCGGATGGGTCAACACCGTAAATAAAAGTGCTCTTAAGTGATATCTGGAAGATAAAGCCAGTACTAAGAACGCACACGTTTCTAGTTCCAAGTTGTTACTTAGTTACTCTACTTAGCTGAGTATTACTTACTTAGCAGGATTCTGAGAAATTGAGAGCTATAAGGATTCATTTTATTATATACTAACAGCTCTTGCGGCTGCGCTGTTTAGCTTGTTTTGAGATCGCCTTTACTATGCTGTTCATTAATAGCTTACCAAATAGAAAACACTTTAATAGAAGCTATTAAGCTTTATTTTAATTTATGGCAGTGTTGCATAGTCGGGAAGCGATTGTCTCTCAAGCGTAAAAACATCGGTTCGATTCCAGATTCAGAATTGCATTTGAGATTTGTTAGGTTGCTGGATCGAATTGCAGGGTTATGGATTATGAACTACATAAGAAAGACTCATGCCCAACTTAATAAAATCTCTATCAAACTAACATATAGTTCGTATTAATATTTGATTCAAATATCCCTTAGATAATAATATAATTGTATAACAGAACGCACCAACTACTCGTATCAACTCCGCGCTGTCCGACATAGTTTCACAATATTAATCACAAGCTAGTTACAACAATACAAAACTGACTATACTGCCATTAACACTACAATACAATACAATACACTACAATAGGCTCGTCGTAGCTAGTGACGTCACAACAATGAGTGTGACTAGCTCTCTACCTCCTCATTACAGAATAAAACTTGCTTCTAATACAGACTACGTTAAACACTTATAAAGAGGTACGTTATAAACTGCATCTATCTGGTAGGTAGGTTGTACTTATTGTTGATACTTACGAGAACTCAAAATAGTTATACTTTTAGCCCACTTTTTCGGACTTCCAAAAAAGAAGTGCCAATTCGACTTCCAAATCGACTGCTGTTTTAAAATTTGTAACCTGATTCCGAGAAACAAATTACCTGATTTCTCGGAGCAAGTTCTGATTTGTAAAAATATTTTGTGTTTGTTTGCAGGGATTAGGATGTTTATTTTTTTTTATACATTTTTTTTTTATCAAAAGCGGTAAAGATGAATCAGTGAAAAAGTTCTATTGGCGCCTGCCGTACGTACGTACGTAACGGTAATGGGTAGATACTTAATTTTAAATAGAATTATGATTTAAAGGGTTAACTGCTGCATCTTTTTAAATAAAATGTATATGATATTATGTACTTTAAAGTAAGCTACTAATAAAATATAATCATTAAAATCGATATATTGTAAGCAAACATTTAGTAGGGTAAAAACTTGTTTTTTGGAACTGTTTAAAAATATACAAAATTGCGACAAACAAACTGTCGAATTTAATAATGTTTACTTAACATTGGAAAGCAACCAAGTAGAATATAATAATAATACTAGGGTAAGTAAAGATAGGCTCCTAAAATTCATCAAACAAGGTATAAATGTCACGAATTCAAATCTTACCTCCTTAGAGGGCCTCTCTATAAATTAATGTAAATGTCATCCCATTACAAAGATTATTTAATTTATTGAAGCGAATGAAATTATAACGATTTGCGAGAATATTAAATGTGAGGGCGCCATCTTTATTAAACTCAGTTTAGGTCGCCGTTTTAGATTAGAACATATTTACTATTATAGATAAGCTCAAGTTTGTCTAGAATTTAAGAGGTTTGTCTAGAAAAGACAATCATCTAAAATTTAATAAATTAGCGTTAACACAGCAATGATACTTTTAAGGGTAATTTAATTATTTGTATACGTTTTAATTATTTCCATAATAAATGCATTTCTTAGTGCATATCATACTACTACTATAGTAAAAAAATGAATGTATTTGTAATGTAACAAATGGAAAGGCAAGGCAGGTTTCCCACTGAGTATGCAGCCAGTGTTTCCCATTGCAAATCATACATAAAGTATTATAAAAAGTAAAGGTTGAAAGTTTGTATAAATTAATTTCATGAATACTGAATTGATTTTGATTTCACTGTATACAGCTAGTATTTCTGTAGACAACAATAGCGCATCATTCCAAAATCCCAAAAATCAAAACACCCAATATGACCAAAATGCCCCAGTTGCTAAAGTTATCGATAAAAATCTTCTATCTTGTTTTTGATTTTTCAGATACTGCCACAGTATTTTATTTAGACGTGTCGTTAACAATAATTAAATCTATATTTATAGAATTGGCGAGATTTTTAACCATTGCAAACGAAACATCCTCTATTTTTGGGATAAATAAACCACCAATAGAAAATCCCCAACAACAAAAAAAATCGTAGAGCCGATAATTAAAGTTTAGTCAATATTGTATGGAAACTACGGCCGATACGCGAGTACAACATTTCATGCGGACAAACATCTACACATACAACAACTTGAAGTAGAGACGCTTCATTTCACGCAAATCATTTCATGTGTGACATGGTCTGAAGGTCGCATTTAATCCCGTAAAAACGCAATATTCCCGTAAGACAATCGAATCACTGCGTTAGCGGAAAGATATAGACCCTTTAAGATTGATTGATTGACAGATAATGCTCTCCGACTCACCAGAGTTCAGCGTACCCAGAATGCTAGCCACAATACTACGCTGAATGGCAATGCTTATAACTTTGGGCCAGATAAAATCCGGCATTCTGGTCACGCGTCAAATCGATAAAATGCTTTGATAAGTTTAGGATTTTTTACTTGTTCTACAATATTTCTACAAATATGCATACATAATAAGAAAATAACATTATTTAAAGAAGTAACGCGACATCGACAAACATCAACAAAATATGATATTTCCTAACCGCGAGCTGAAGTTATTAATTCTGTGGTGCGCAGGTGCGTCTACTCTACGAGTACATCCTCGTAGAGTAGTCTGCGATGTCACTTTGATAACATGAAAACATCTACGAGTAGCGTTCATGACATATACTAACTATTTTACTATGTTCTTTAAGTAAAAACGTTAAACTTCATAATATAAGCCGTGCCAATCCAAAAACTGAGTATATAAAGATATAAAATTAAATTATTTAAAAAATCTAACTCACTGGACTCAAATATGTTTATTCGCTGACAATATAAATACATTAAAGCTGACAGACGGACAGACAGTGGACAAAGACTTCATCTTGAAGAGTACTTTGATTTTTTTGTTTACTGTCTCTGATAAAAGCTAGTTTACTTGTTTCCATAATAGATCATTGTTTAGATATAAATTAGTTCAAGGTACAGTATCTAAACTTGTCTGATGTTGGAATACGAGTAGGGATGGTGGGAAACAATTATTACATTTTTGGAGCATTACTAAAAATATTTTTTTTTATCTTACACAGCTAGGCATTTGACCACAAGTTCGCACGACCACGGTAGTCAGCAATACTTTAGCCCTAGAATTTTACATAACTAGGCATGCTCCAGCATGCCTAGTTATTTAAAGCATTTAGACTGTCCACTTCTTGACATTGATAGGCTGTATCCATTTGTGATGGATATTAGCATATCTATAACCACGCGTGAGGTCTGTATGTGCATTATGTATGAAGGGTCTCGCGCGCCACCTGGCGTGTCGAGGGAGGCTTTATAATTTGTTACCACATATTGTTTTACTGGACACTGCCCTTTCTTTATGTTTTAATATGTTTTTCGACTTATTTCAGGTTTTCTCGATGGTAGAAACGATCTTTTGTCGGATTGTACAATATTAAACCAGCGATCGACTTTAACTCATCCAATTTAATACACCATCTGATGGGTAAAGGTCTCTTTTCCTTTGTATTGTCCACGGTATTAAATAAAAATACCTACATTAAAAGTTTTAATTATAATTTGCAAGTCTAAACCAAAAGTAACCAAAATTTAACGTCATAAAATCTCATACAATCAGAAAATTAGACCCACGTCAGTAAAATAACCGAAAATATTGTCTGACCCTATTTCTAACATAACAAGGTTGACCCGATTCGCTCCGGAATAGCGCCTCGACACAGTGTAGACAATAGTACAGCCTCGGTCACAGCCTCCGAATTATCAGATAAAGTTAGAGAGGCTTTTATAAAAAAAATGGGAAATAATTCTTCGTCGCGGAAAGGCACCGAAATGTCCCATTATAGCACTTCCAGTCGACTAGGCAAGGCTGAGGGAGTACTAGAAAAAGAGCAAAAAAGTTATTTCAAGCTAGGAAAAAGTATTAAACTGTTTTACTTTGTAGTGGAATAATTTAATTTTGTAATTGACCAGTTACCCGTATTAAGGCGAGCGGAATGTCAGTATTAATCTTAAAAAAGTTGTCCAAGGTGAAATAAAGACATAATAACCTTATCTTTACGTTGTCACAAAAAAATTACAAATGCAGGAATTGGGAGTATGAATTCAATGAATCAATTTTAGTCCTCAGACGAATTATTCCCCCTTGTTATGTCGGGGCTACTTTCTGTTAATTTTCGTTGGATATCTACCAAAAAAGGACGCTCGCATTCTAAAGGCTTTTACGAGCTAACAAAATAACAGTTACTTTTAAAGGGCTTCAAGTCAAAGGCGGTGAAAACGAACAACCTTGACTTTTGGTGTTTGTGATTTAATCATTTATGTAGGATCGGAAATATAAAGTTTTAATACTCATACACGGTATTTTGGTCTACATCAAAAATTAAATTACTGCACCAAAAACTGACATCACTTATAAAGAAAAATAATGTACAGATAACTTAAATGCTGCTTTATCAAGCGAACGAACCGTCAAATGCCAAATTTTACTTTCGTCTGGCGGTTTGTATTATTTCATTGTAGGAGTTATTCTTAAGGCATAGAAAGGAAATTTACTACGCCGCCATTTACTGGTCGATTGCAATAATATTTATCAAATGTCAAACACTTTGAATGTGTAAAAAATCGGCCAACAGGTGATATTTTAATGTGCAACAAAAAAATTTTGAAATAAAAGCAGTTTTCAGTATGTATACATCTGTCCTTATTCGCAAGGAAAGACAAACAGTCAAATGTACACCTATACAAATACCGTGTACCTACTGCTGTGTAGGCACTCCCTAACATCAATACTGTTTGAACCTCATGGGGTACGCGAGGGTTCACATCCTAAGACATCTTATAAACATAACATACTCTGCAACTGGCTGAAATTTCAGTTTCATTAGTGCGTAACGAATATCATAGAATATCGTCAAGAATAAATTGAACGAACGAGCGAATCTGATCAAATTAAATAAATTTATTTGCTTGAATATTGTCTTAGGATTTAAATATATTAAATGTGTTGTTTTAAATATTCTAAGAATTACGGTGTGTAAGTATTTTTAGCGGCGAGTCTCTTACTTTAGGTCGAGCTTATCAACATTTAAGCATGGATGTAGGTATGTCTTGAAGTTGGTACTCGTGTATAAATGCTTAGATAGTAAGTTTGGTATTTTACTTATATTAATTAAGCTTTCAAGACACAGAGCTGGCGGCACGGAGATTCATACCTTTGTTTACTGTAGACTTCAGTTAATACTAGTTCTGCGAACAAAAAGACTTATTAACATCGCGACTATAGTTTTAAACGACTTCAAAACAGGCAACCTTTTGACTGATTGTTTTAATATTCAGAATTAGTATTTGCGTATGTCTTTATCAAATATCATTAAATTCTATCGGTAAATGGTGACGTAGCAAACTTGTCTTATTTGGCAAAAATGCTCCTCATACCAAAAAAAACTCCGATTAAAAATATGTGGTAAAAATAAAAACCTAACGACCCAATTTTAATCAAGGATGTTTGGAAATAACTTGTACTTAAGTACAAACTAAACAGAGACTAATATAATATTTTATTTACTTTGCATATGTTATGTAGCAACGCTTTATTATTGTTGTAAGTACTCGTATGCATGTAAATATTAAAGTAATGTCTATGCAAATTGACAGAGGGTTCCTTATAGCGTGTAAGAAGTATTTTGTTTATTACAAAATATATTATGTAAAATAAAAAAGAGAGCTCCCTCATATTTTTACCCGACGACGAAAGAAGGAGGGATATGTTTTTCGAGTGTATGTGTGTATGTACATTTCTTTAGAACGCTCTAGAGCCTAAACGGCTTGTCGTATTTTTATGTGATTGGTGTCAATAGATTCATCTCAGTCGTGAGAGTGACACTGGGTATATCAACATTGAAAACAAATAATTAAGGATGAAACACAGGTTTCACGATTTAGAAGTCGGGTTTTTTCGAACTCGTTTTTGACCACTTGTTAATCGAGGATATAAGTTATGCTGGAACCAATTTTCATCCAAATCCTTTCAGCTTTTTAAAAGACACAACAAGCATACATAACACACATAAAATACCTCTTCCTGTGATGTGTATAAAAAGTCTTTGTCTCCGGGAAAATCTGTTAACTTCTTGACATTCAATTTATCGCAAGAACACAGGCTGAGAGCATTTCCGTATCCGGTAACAGGCGTAGTTACACGTGTTACCAACTTTACCGCAACGGAACGCGAAAACTCGCAAAAAAACTCAAGAAAACTCGCAAAAACTTGTAGCACTTTGTACCGAGGATTCAGCGACGTCCTGTCTCACCGAGGTTCGATTTGAATATCATTTTGGAGTTTCATTGTTTTGCGTTTTGTTCTTGTTGAGACGTTTTGCTCTGAGGAATAGTTGGCTTCCTTGCCATGTCTCCCCCGGTGTCTCCTTGAGAGGAGACAACGACCTTACATTTTCAGACTTGTTTTGTTGCTATTAAAGTTTTGTTTTGTATTTAATGCAATCGTATTCTGTGGCTACAAATAGTTATATTATTTTTATCGATATAAAGCTATCAAATGTTAAACTGTACACGATGCGAACAATCGGTTTCGTCGTCTTTTTAACTAATAAAAAATTAAGTTACATATTTCCTTAAATATATTCACGAGAAATACAATTACCAAAATGTGTCAACCTTATTTACTTTGCACATTAAATTTAAAAAAAAAACTATTTGAGATCCAAAATGACATACAAAAAAAAATAATAGTTATAAAATGACTTAAAAAAATAGAGAAGAAGATTTTGTTTAATAAAAGAAAGTCGTGTTAGTTGCACTATTTGTAACTCAAGAACGGCCGCACCGCTTTGGCTGAAAATTGGTGGGAAGGTAGCTTAGAACCAGGAAAAGGACATGGGATACTTTTTAACCGACTTTAAAAAAAAGTAGTTCGCAGTTATATTTAGTTTGTTTTAGTTTTAATAGAAGTACGCGGGTGAAACCGCGAGGCACAGCTAGTAATAAATGTTGTTCTGCCTTCATAACGTTATATCTCATAATTACCCTCACCTGTTACGATGATCAGAACTCTGTATACCTCAGCGTTGAGTTACGATATTAAACTCTCATTAGTGGTAATGTCTACAAGCTAGCTCTATTCATGAGACGCTCGTTTTCTTCTCTATTGCCTGTCTTTGCTGAATTTACGACTTTTTGACGAATGAGCAATGCTAATACTGAATTAATTAGTAATTAAAATATTACACAGAAAATTTAAATAGATGCATGTATGTGTGATACACAATGCAAAGTCAAATAAAATG
The DNA here is from genome assembly GCA_947049295.1 of Ligdia adustata. Classification (NCBI taxonomy): domain Eukaryota; kingdom Metazoa; phylum Arthropoda; class Insecta; order Lepidoptera; family Geometridae; genus Ligdia; species Ligdia adustata. The sequence goes on from OX346231.1 coordinate 12,607,086, forward strand.
TACATTTAATAAATATTTTGTCGCTGACTAGAGATGGAGAACACTTGGAGCTTTTGGTCTTGATTTGATTTCGATGGTTAAAATATATCATAAATAATTTTGCTATAAAATTCTAGTAATTTTAATAATAAAGAGCTGTTTATAAGTTCTGTGCACTCGGCTCATCTACATTTTAAATAAATTCTTCTGATGAAATTAAAAAGTAGGTGTATTTCTTTTTTAAATTCATATCTAAACTTACCCAGCGAATAGACAGACAGAAACTTACCTGAAAAAAACAAATTATAACATATTTAATAATGCAATTTAAAAATAATCTACAAGTTATATTTACAACAATATAAAAATACTTAAAAACAGTTCGTAAAAATGAAGGACCGACCTAACAATTTATATTCGCAAGCGATTATACGACATGGTGTATCCTATTTTTTCCATAATTTTACCATAAAGTGGTATCATCGATAGCTTTATCGTACAAGTTTGATCACTTGCCGCCGTAGTTCTTGAGGAATATTACCGAGGTTATATTCCTCAAGAATATAAGCCTTTGATGGAGCTCGATTGTTCTTATATCGGGGGAACTTTAATAGTGAAACTTTGGAAAGAAAATTATTTCTAATGGAACCAAGATGGTTCAGTTTTGTATCTATTTAAGATAGATACAGTAGTAGTAGCTTGGTGTTATAAAACGGACTTTTTTTTAGTATTTTTAACTGAATAGATTGATAAAAATAACTATAATGGCAAGTAAGTACAAAAAACAGTTGAAATTTTAATAAAAAACGACGAGCAAATTAATCATTTATAAAAATTAGCATCTAATTGTTTCAGCGTCATATTTAAATGAATTATTAGAATTAGGTAAATATAATATTTATTAAAGAACATTTTACTTCACCAAAAATTTACATACGAATTAAAAAAAAAAATACATATTACTATATACGACCATTCTTCATCCACAAAACAAAAGCAATAGCAATAAAGCAAGCGTTGAAAATAAACAATAATGATAATATCAAGTAAGAGATGATGATCTCAGCCGTTTCATTACAAAAACCTTCCTTTACGAGGAAACGCCGCGTTTGCCTTCCTACAGCACGGCAGGATTGCACTTACGTAAGATCTGCTATATACTGGTATTTCATTACTAACTGGGCTTCGCGGTGTTACCCGCAAATTTCAATTTTTATAGCCTATGTTAATTAAAACAAGGAAACATATGTATTTTAGAATGTAACTAATAAAAGCTCCAGTAGCCTTTCGAGTTTGTTCCGAAATTTAAATTCTTACGCCGTTAAAAAGCTACATTATCACTGAGTAAAATAAATTTTATAATTCCAAATGTATTTCATAAAAAAAGCTATAGACAAGCCACTTTTCGATGAGAGGCGAGAGGTATTATTTGTGTTTTTGTATGCGAGTGCGTTACACGTTGTCACATTTAAATATCTGTTTTTTATGCACTATGATTATGTAACGAGTGTTTTTTAAGTACCTTCATTACGAAAAACGAAATGACTAACAGCTACAACAAAAATATAGCAGATAGATTACCTAATATTAAATCGACGCTTATGCAGTATAGCGTTACCCTTAGTCTTGTGACAAAATATATTAATTTCGCTCCTTCATTTAACGGTAGCTATTAATATCGCGTGATTTTTACTTTTAGTAACACTTTATTTTAAAGGTTTTATTCGAAAAAAATAACACTAAATTTATATATCTGTATTGTTTATTGTCTGAAATATAAGTAATATCATTCAAGTAGAGTGAGTATACGAGTACCTACTTACTTAACTTATTTATTTTTTAATATGATAATCATTATTTATATGATAGTGTACGTAATTTATCGTTCGTTATTCTAACTCCATCAACATGTAGTTACATAATATCAAAAACTTTTTCATCCAGCCTCGAAGATTATCGTTCAAAATTCAATTTAGGCCTACTATGTAAATGTAAAACATAAGACGAGATCAAAGTTCCCCACATGTGGGTGAGAGTGGGTCGGTTCTTGCGCGAAGTTGGTCGTATGTTGGACAAAGTTGTTGTGTTGTGGTGGACCGCAGCGTTTGCCGCGCGCTCTAGCGGGGAACCCGGGAATCGTGTTTGGCAAACATTGGATAAAATGCTACTGGGGCAGGAGCGCTATAACATATCGGAATCTATTTTTCCTACGACGAAGCTAGCAGTCCCATAACCTGGGTTTTTTTTCTCTAACAAGATTCCTTGCTGAAAACGCGTGACGTGTTTAACGTTATGCTGACACAATACTTTATTCTGATGTAGCTAACGAGCGCGTTCCGTGTCACGATACATAAGTGCCGCGTGAATTCTACGCACTTAATATAACGCGGTTGCGTAACATGTTAAAATGTTTAATGGAGAAAATTAAAAAACAGCTGAGTTTTTCATCGAATTTAGTAAAGGCGTTAATTTAGATGGGATAGTTGACAGCAGTGGCTCTCTTTTGGCTTAATATACTCCTAACCAATAACCCTATATATACAGACTATCGTAAATAGATGGAAGCTTTAAACGTTTCTTTTCCCTTGTAAAGTTTAAAAGCTTTCCTGATTATGTTTATTAATATGAGTTATATGTTTAACAAAATCTAAGTGTGATTTAACATTATCAAAATGATTACAATTAATTATGCAAATGTACCTTATAGTTTTGAAATAAATAGTTTCTTTATTCCGATATATTTGGTTGAACGATAGTTAACTTTTTAGTGAGAATATATTAAATGGAAAATACGCGTACAGTAATTAATAAAATAATCTTTTGGTTGAACAAAACACTAATAGTAATTTATACCTACTAACTACTAACAGCACGTTACTAACTTCAATAAGTAAATCAGCGACATCTATTAAAATCTATCAGTCGCATTTACCTAACCTCACCAACCAAAATTTCACTAGACAATATAAAGCATCACATTTCATCGCCACAAGCTAGTACAAACGCCACCCCCGAGATGGCGCCAAATTAACAGAAAATAGAGACGGAGTCTTGTTGCTGCGCGAAACAAGACGAATGTACGAATATAGTCATACTTTGCATAGATGGCGCCTTATTAATAATTGCAATAGTTTTTAGTGACTCACACCTGGTTTATGAGCAGCGACAATAAGTAAACGCCATCTGTAGTGTATGACATCTATTTTAAGACGAGGTGTTTCTACATAGCACGATGGTTCCTGTTACGTCCATTAAGAGCGCTGCTTAAGTACAAACTTTAGCAGTGCCTCTGGTGGACGTGACAGGACTATCTTTTTCTCTGTTCTCTAACGGTGGTTCTTACTAGAATTATGCAATTCCTGTGAGGTGACTAGAGGTAAATTTTGTAGCAACTATTGTTAAATAGTACACTCATTCTTTCACAGATGGCGCTGCATTGCCATACAATAAAGTGTTCTCGGTTCTTACATATGACAGATACTCCCCTAACTTCCACTAAAAGAGCCTTGTTTAAAATAAAACATGAAATTGTTAACTCAAGAAACCGGATATGAACTATCCTGATGATGATGATGGTAAATAAATATGTCAAATAGGTTTGACAAGAAAGTTGACACGGCTTTTATTTTATGTGGTGGCGGCCAAAATTTTAAACATTGTTGAATGATGATACTGCAAGCAATATTAAAAGGACTCACCTTTAACAGTTGCGGATCTCTTTCCGCGGCGTCCAGGAGTGATTCAGCTTCTGACAGCCACCCGACAAACTTCTCCAGCGAACGATCGAAGTTCTGCAGCGATGACACTGCTGAGTGCAGTGCTTTACCGCGGTTGATGATGCTGTATAAGAAAAGTATATAGTTAGCAGTATTTGATACTATCTATACATAGAAATACCTGTAGAAATTTCCTTCAAAATTTTGGATAGCGATATAAAGGAAAAATAAGTAGCATGAAATATTGAACATATTTAAAAAGACCTCTATTACAAAGAATTTAGAGCCTCTTTCTTTTTCAAAATGAGTCGGTTTCTTGTTAGTATTATTTTTTTTGTTACAATACAGCTGTTGAATTTTGACAAATTCTTGGAAGAATCAACACAATTAAAAAACCGTTTACATCTATTAGTATACTTTCTTACGATGTTGACAATATATAGACGCAGATAATTGTTAGAACTCGTAAGAGGACTCTTTGTAAGACTTTCCTCTTTCCCGGTAAAACATACTATCAACTTCGCGGATATTAAATGATTTTAAGCCGATTCTTATTCAAACGATGCCCAAATGTTATACTTAACTTAATTTGAGCTACACAAAAGTAATTTAAAGTTAGTTGAATTGGTTAACCTTTTCTCATGTAAAATGGTGGTAATAAATTCAGGTAACGTTGTATTATACATTTTCTACCTGTCTTGTGTTTCACTTCTTGTTTTACAACAAAGGGTTGCCACCCTATTTTGAATTCTTACTAAGTTAATTTAGGGGAGTCAATCGTGGCTGTTTTACATAAAATTGTTTTAATTGCCGAAGGCAGGGGCACGATCAATATTAATCTAGGAATATTTATGGTTGGTAATAACAAAACAAGCGTGATTTATTCTATAAATACCATGCAAATTAAGAAAAGGTTAAAGTTCTGTTTTTATAATATAAATATCAAATTTTACTGTGTATTCATCGACAAATAAAAGGTAAGAAATAATTATGGCTACAGATTGGCCAGTTGAGTGCATAATTATTAAAGTGTCATTTCTGTATGCAATATGCAAAAACGTACCGCCTGTACATAATTATCCGATACAAAAAAAATGGGGATTATTATTAAATTTTTATTTGCATTAATTTATATATTAATTTAATTATTTCAGACATCTTTATTCATCAAACCAAGGAACAGATGTGTAACGCCGATTTAAGACCATATTAGTTTCTGAGTAATAATGCGAGGTCACATATAATAAACGGCAAAGAGTTAGATTTGATTCAAAATAATAAAACAATGTTGCATTTACTGTGCAATACAATGAATTCAAATTTCAAAAGTCTATAACAGCACTTTATTTATGGTGAGAGTTAACTATATTATCCGCTACTAGCTAGCGCCACTGATATGTTTTGCGTTGGTTACACAATAATACTGAACTGTGTGTGTAAAGCTAATCTTAGTTCCAACGTGCTTTAAGAGATGGCGTTATTTCAATAGTTTACTTCACCCTATGACAGAAGGCGGCAGTAGTAAAAAAAATGTGAGCCATCACGGGACGCCTGGCAAATGTGAACATCGACATTATTTTGTAAATATTGTCGGGCACTGAAGTTCGGCCTTCTGCCTCACTATTACACCTTGCTCGTCAACGATTAGTTCGGCCTGCGGCCTCGCTTTGGCTACTTGAGTAAGTATGCGTGGCGACGCGTCGCCACGGCATGCGTCGCCACGCCATAAATCTGTTTTACGTGCGGCTTTAGATGTTTCACATCAAAAGTCTGGGGAACATTTACTTAAAGCTAACAAATTTTCTATTTAGTTCATTAATTCATCACAGTTTTAGCTTACCTCTAAATAACAACAGATGGCGTTGCAATATTGTTACTGAATATTGCAGATTAATGTTTAAACATACCTGTTATTAAGCTCATTATAGCGGTGGTTGATGGCCTCAGTGGATCGTTTGATGCGTGTGGTGTCATCATTCCTGTAGACAGCTATGAGCCGCTGGGTAAGCTGCCCAAACAGCTCTATCTGGTGCTTGTACTGGTGAACTTCGGCGTGGAATGACTGAAAGATAGAGAGAGCGGAATGGATTTAGCTTTGCTGGTCTTTAATTTTTTTTATGTTACAGATTTTTGTGTGTTTACCAACCCGTCTGATGGTAAGCGATGGCGTAATTGAAGATGAAACAAATAGATATTTTTATTGCTAAAAATATTATATTATCTAGTAGGAACCTATAGCTTTTAACTTTAACATAAAGAAAGCGACAGATAGTTTCAAATGAGACAAAAACCTTGAAGATTTTTCCAAAACTTTTAAAATTAGTTCAGGTATTATTTTGTGCGTGATATTTGATTTATTTAATTGTCAGTTGTATCAAACTTGCATGTTTAAACGGTAGGAAACAATTAAACCCTTACCCGCCCTAGGCGGCTCTGCGCGAGGCGGGCGGCACCCAATTAACCAGGATTTGTACCGGAGAGCCAGTTGGCGCAGTTTAAGTTACCGCTTGTTTTGTACTTAGCCTCAAATATGAGCAGAATATTGGTTTGTACCGGTTATATGATTGAATTTAATATGATATAGTTTTCAGCTACATGGTGTGTAAGTATAACTAAGTAGTACACGAGTAGATCTGCAAACGGATAGACAATATTGTTTTCTACACTTGGACTTTTCTTCATTACTACTTCCCCTCGTTTTAACGTAACGGTTATAACATATTAAATCAGGCGATTTACCATTTTTTGATTTTATACAAGTATACATTTTTCTAATTTTTATCCGGCGATTCGATTTTATTATGATTAAGTTTTTGTGGCCTGAATATGGGTCAAAAATCAAAAATTTTCTTAGTTGTATCATGAAAATCCGTTCAGTTGCGTCATGACAGTCAATATATTTTATCTTAGACTAGATGAGTTTTTGTAATATTATATATTCATCTGGAAGAAAATGTATCGTTACGTGAAATACACAGATAAAATTAAATATAAACTCCTACAAAGACCATATTTTAAATTTCCTCCCTCGTTGCAAGCATCAAGCTCTGCATTTTCTTGATAACAACAAACAACAACTCCAACATCAACTAACAGCTAACTATTTTCACAATATGTAGTAGACTTTTTATTTCTACAAGCACTTATGTAAAGCAGTTTAAAATGAAATATGTTGAAACTGCAGTCGTTATGTAAATTAACGGTCGGATGCAAGGCGGTGTGCAGTAGTCTGGTAAGTGTGAATATGGCGAAACTTTGCCTTTTGTATTTTATTTGGTGAAACTTTATGAAAGACGAGAATCCACTTACATACTGTAAGTATCCACTTACAGTAAAATATTTACTTAGCTTTTAAAGTATTTTCCGCTTTGAGTACAAGCGACGTAGAAATAATTTATGGAAGATTTTGTAGCAAATAATTTTTATTACAATTAATGAGACAATAATAAACCTACACAAAATATTCTACAGCTCCAAGCTAGACTGCGTCAACGGCCCTTATATTAGAGACTTAGTAAAGCTTTGGAATTCACAACTTTTTGACATAATCTATAAGCGTAAATCTTATCAAAACAACGAGGACATTGCTAGACAATATTTCCATTTTAAATGACTAGCGAGGTTAATAATATTTTTAAATAAATGCCTCCAAATTAAACATTATTATGTAATCTCAAGGATCCTTAATTCATGAATTTTAATGATGTTTTGTTACCGGAGTGTTGCCTCAGTTAACATGTTACAAATTCTGTTTGATAATGCCTTAGTTGAATTAATTACGTCAAGTGATCCTTGATGTAAACAGATCTACGTAGATAGATATCTCGTTTCGCTATATATGTAATTACAGAGTTGTCAGTAGGGATGCAAAAATACGTCACTACACTCATCTTTATTTTCTCTTTCATAAGGGTAAATATAAGGGTTTTTCTCAAATTCCGGGTTTCTTGCCATTGTAAAAGTCGACATTGTGACCCCTTCTGATCTTATTATAACTTTGAACTTTATTATCTAGAGAGTGCCTTATACCACTGTGAGTCTCCCAGCATGGCCTCCAGTTGTGCCTTGCGTTATAAAACTGGTGAGGATGCTAGTGAGTGTTGGTACCTTCTGTTCTCTAAGCTGTTGGTCGAGCACGTCTGCAGTGTGTCCCGGCGTGTTCATGGCGGCCAGGCGCGCCTCCATGCGCGTCAGCCAGGCGTCCGCCTCCCGCCGGCGCGCCTCGTACCGCTGCGAGTCTCCCAGCATGGCGTCCAGCTGTGCCTTGCGTTGTAACACTCGGGCGTTCGCCTCGTCCCAGTGCTCGCGGAGCGCTGTAACTGGAATTGAGAAATAAACATATTTAAAGTGGCGTTGCAGATGTAAATAATTCCGAAATTGAAGAATCGGTGAAGTGGTGTAATGGCGTTGGATAATGAAAATAAACTTATACAAAAAAAAAAAAAAACTCAATATTGTCTATAATAGGGCTCTTCGGTCGGCGAAAAATCTTGCTCTAATGATGCCAACGCATCACAAAACTTTTTACACAATTTTTATGCCGTAATTTATGATCAATCCAGCAAATAAATAAGTAACGCGCTGACCTCTATCGGGGAACTGAAACTACGAAGCCAGGGCGCGTCAGAAACTAAAACTCCACCGAGCGCCACCAGGCGGCGCTGGCGTCCACATATCATTACGAGTAGTTACAATTCAACAAAAATGAAGCACCTGACGTTAGAACAAATTTGCAATGTCAAGATCCGTTACAAACTGTGAAACCTTATTTAACCATTTATGTGAAACAACACAAAAGCCTTACTCCAAAACGTTAAAAAACTGTTATTTGCTAAAATTAACCCAAAATACACGTGAAAACTGTATTTTCAGCAGATATTTCCGCAAGCAAGGGTTGTAATAAGACGTGGTCATTGTTTTAAATCCAGCTGTAATGGAACAAGTCTCGCGTCGTAAATTCCCCTTTGATCCCATATGTTTTGTGAGGCTCTCTCAAATGGATACAAATGTTGGAAATAAATTAAATTGACTGCTAAAACGTATATAAAGTGATATATATATATATATATATATATATATTGATCATGTAGTATAAACGATGCCTGTAAAGATCTATGTTGTAAAGAAAAACTAAGCATAGCATTCCACGCAGCAAAATTGCATTAAAATTTCCAAAAAATATTTCAATTTTCAATTCTTACACCAAAACAGTTTTCTAAGATTAAATATTATACTTTGCTTAAAATATTAAATAGTCTGATAAACCATAACATGAAATGATTAAACTTAAGAAAAATAACTGTAAATCATGTATATGTCATTTTGTTATCACTCGGGCGGCCGAGCGTAGCTCAGGACGTGCGCCATCGTCGTGGACATGAAGACCACTTTCATCCCTGATAAAATTCAACGATTGTAAACGAAACTATACCTGGACCTTTTCAATAATCAAGAACGCGTGAAAGCTCGTATTAGTGAACAAAATAAATCAAACAAGCGTTAGTTTTCTAAATTATTATAAATGAAATATAACGTTTTTTATAGAGGCGACTAATGAATTCTCCTCACGGTCATTCAAGCAAGTTAAAAAAACATCATTTTGTAGAGAAGCATACACTCAGAGGCAGACCGCAATATAAGGGCTAGTTGCTAGCTCAGTGTTAGCCTTTCACTTTGTTCACCTTGGTTGTTATAACTTGGGTGGGATAATACTTTTAAGAAAGAAGCGCGTGAATTTTAGCGGAAATTGGCACTTAATAATAATAACTATCTAACATACTGCAATAAATCATCTAACAATTAACTCAATAAGACGAAATAATAGCAATTTCGCAATAAAAAACAAAAAAAAATTGCACCTAAAGAAATAAAGTGATTTTGAAAAATAGACCAGTCAATATATTTTAAACCTTTGTTCTTTAACATAAAGTTATCCTTAAACTACGACGTAAGTCAGACACCAAAGACAACTTCATGAATACTATACCATGTAAACCTGAAAAAATAACATCTGCGCTATAAATTGTACAAATTTCTGAAGAATTTTTATACAGAATTATAACTGTAAGGCGAAATAAAGAACCTCCCTTTTACTTTTTGCTTACATTTTTTACCCTTTTTTAGGCAAAGACGTATCGTTGTGTCAGAAAATCAATCACAATGTTCGCCTTCGACGATAGAACACTAAAAAATGTTGAAATAAATTTCCGCTCTTTTAAAATATAAGTGTGAAATATAAAGCGAAAGGCTTTATATTTCACACTTATAATTAATTTTGACCGATTTCCCTAAAAAGGCAGAGTTGCTCAATTCGGTTTTATTTTAACGTTTGTTAACTGAATTTTTGGAGACGGCTGAACCTATGTAATAGGACCTTTTTATGTTGTCCGAAGTTTTCCCATAAAATGTTTCATCAAAAGCAGTTTTCAAATTTAAATGTCTGAAAAAAGTATCGGCGCGGCGCCTGCCTTATTGTAGTCAGCAGTAATATTTTTTTAAAGAATTTGTGTAAATTCAAAGTTCTTATTAGCTTTAAAATCGCTTTATTGTGCATGTTTTCTGTTGTATTTATTATCTGATGATCTATTTCTGTTTTAAGATAAATAACCATTAGTCTACGGTAGTTGACTAGTTCAATAAATGCTACTCCAAAGTCACCCATTCTAGTCTCAAACGGGCTGAACGTCGCATAACTTAAGTAATCAAATAGTGACTAATTATTTTCAACTCGCGAGTAAATCGGTTTCTTCTAGGCAAGCGTGCCACATCTTCAAGCGAGTTGCGGTCAATCGTAAGCCTAGCTAGAAAATAATGCCACAAAACTTGTAAAAAAAAAAAACACGATGTACTGTAGTTGCAGTAAGTATACAAATGTAGTGCAGAGGACATCCCTAGTGTCACGAGAGTGCAATGCAGTGTCACCGGGTGTGTACTCGTACTCGTAGAGCAACACTGCACTTTGTTGCTACATACGAGTAGGTATGAGCTCACATCACTAAACACTACACATTCTCACTTATTTGTAGGTCATACGGACTTTATAGTAAATTAACACCAATTTCCAGATATTGTCGTTTTTCTACAGACTTTCATAAAAGAAAAAGCACTCAATTCGACCGTAAGTTGTGCAAAATATGAAGTCAATCTGACACCAACGAGAAGAAGGACAAACAAACACAATTTCGCATTTATAATATGAATAGAAATAGAAATAATAAGAGCTTAAGATAATATATACTAAAATTAGTAAACAGAATGTTTAACATTATTGTGTGAATCCACCTGAATTAGTTTCCTAGTCACAACATTGATAAAGGCTGCACCATTGCAAGGTTAAAACAATTAACAAAGTCAGATTACACAAATTTACACTCCATTGCCAAACAAATGGAACTTTCATTACAACTTAATTAGCAATTATCAAGTCATTATCAAGTTAGAAATCGATATGGCTGAGCTCTGAGTTTAACAAAATTACAATGGTAATATTCATGTTACCAGCGATTTCATCCGCGTGTACTAAGAATTGTTCACGAAAATGTATTTGCTATATCGTTTTAAGTAGGCGTTTATTGCTAATGAAATTTTGTCAGGCCTCTTAATAAGTAAGAACACTTTAGTTCCCCATTTTAATTTTTTTTAAGAAAGTCTTATTAAATATCCAATTAATATTATAGACAGAGCTACTATCGCATTTATGATATTAATAAACTAGGAAAGGAAGGTCACAAGTAGGTGCAAAGTAAAGATACTCAAAGGTATCCTCTGTCTGGCACTATGTCACTAATTCGTCGCCCCAATAAGTGAAATAATGGTTTTCCAAGCAATTCTGATATTCATATGTGAGAATATAAACCAAATTGTTAGTAAAATTCTTGTAATATTAAATCAATGTCAGGTATTGAATAAGAGGGAAGCGATACGTTTTATCTACACTAATATTACAAGAAAGACACGTTTGTATTTTTGTATGTAACTACTGAACTGATTTCAGAAATTTTTATGTCGTTAGAGAGCTATAAGAGTATCATTACTGAGTAGCTAGGTTATATTTAATACTAGAAAATCTAGATCTCTGGATTCTTTAGAAATCCCTACTAAAACCAACCCAAGATGTAAAAAAATTGCCTTATAAATGTCCACCCGTGCTAAGCTGTTAAAGGTTGCTACTTGTAGTTCTTATACAAAATAAAGTTATCAATTAATAATATTTAATTACTTTACGCTTCCAGTAGTTAGTGAAACCTCAAAAACAACCAAACTGTAACTTCAACGTACGTAAGTAATTTTATCGAAGCAAAAAAACCATTTAATTTCAGAGAGTTTGTATTTACAGGTTATGATGTATGTTATATTTTTGTTATTTGTTTTTTTAAAAGCGAACCTTTTAACAATGCCCTAAGGTGCATCAGCTGAGGACTTGTCTCAGACACCGGAAACCCCGACAGAGAGGCTGGAACGAGAAATATACAAACTATACTTAAACGTACAATTATAACCAAGTACAATTTATAATCAAGAAAAAAATAAAACATGAAGAGTTCGTTAACAAATATTTATTTACAAAACAGATATGCATACATTAATATTAAATGGAAAGTTGGTCACAGATTGTTCCAATCTATTACGTCCTCCTATCCAGGACAGCCGCGGTGGTCTAGTGGCTGGCATGTTTGCTTTGAGATCCGTCGGTCCCAGGTTCGATTTCCGGTCGTAGGAGTTGTCCGAACGATGAGTTTGAATCTGTCTTCGCGTTTGGATGTCTCTGTGAGTTTGTGTGTGAATGTTGCATGGCATCCCCGACACAGGAGAAATATTAGTGGGGAGCTATGAGATTGAAATATTTATTTATTTATATTCACTTGTTGACTTATGATTGGATATGCTATATATACTTAGATTATTTTAGTAAAGAAAGACGGAATGATAGGTAGAATAGGAATTTCGATTCCCGATACCCGCTAAAAGTTTCTATCCGACAATCTTTATTTAAGATAAGATAGATCCAAAATATCACACATAACAACCATCCAGTTCAAAATTACCGACAAATCATACTCATATTTATAGAGCAACACGGACCTCCGCGCACGCCCGGGTTGCTCTATGCTCATATACAATCCAGCCCAAATACATTTTTGCCCGTCAAACAACCGCTCCGAAATCGACAAAAAATAACACTTTTCACGAATATACAACCAAAAACGCTCGGCCACTTACCACCATTAGCACGAGCTACCCTCAACCCTAAAGTAGCAGCTATCGATCACTGCTTATTTAGGGGTTGTAACTACTTATGTGGGATTGGTCGCTATGCCTGTGCTACAAATTGTTGGCGAGCATGGAGCACACTTAATAGAGATAGAGGAATTAGTGCTGATAGAGCATTGCCATAATGAATTTTAACGCAGGAATTACTGATCTAAGGAACGTGTGTTTGTTATAGAAAATGTGCTACTAAATAAATCTACTTGTCCGATCGTAGAATGGGAATAGTGAGTAGTCCCAAGTAAAACTTATACTTAAAAAAATACGTCCCTTTCGGGAGACTATATTTTTGTACCCCTTGGTGTAGAAACTTCTGGTCGTTTTTTTAATTATGCTGAACTTATCGTTGCTACTGGGGACAAGGGAGCTGGCTAATTCCTTGATCAAATGATTTCAATGGCAATTCAACCAGCATTTTTGGGGCTTTACCACACGGACATTTTTTTCAGATTTTTAATTTATTATTTGCAAAAGTGTCCGTTTTTTTAAAATAAATGATATCCGCATATATTATGATTTATAAGAATTAAAAGCAAAACATCACAGATTTTAGAATATAGCATGTATATAAATGGTAACTAATCACCTGCTGTAATTTTCCACTACAGTGTGATAGTCTTCCAGCTACCAATCAGTTTGCTTTGGAACAAGGTTCAGTAGCCTTCAGTTTCTGTTACATTACAAACATTGATTTGTGGAAAATGTGTCTGTTAACCAATGAGTTTATAATTGTTTTACATTACAGTGTATTCTATCAAAAGAAGGTTTTAAAAAACTAAATAAATTAGAGTGAAGCAATAAACGCTCCTAGAAATTCTAGTACTTATGCTAACGGAAACCTAGGGTCAATATACTATGTTCACGTCAAAGGTTATAGCTCTTTTAACCCGCCAATAGTAGAACCCGTGGCCCATCGCTGCGGGTCAGATGGATCCTTGTTTGGAGTAGTTAGAGTCGGCAGCGTCGGGTCAAATACACCTGTGTTTTGCTTGTTGTTTGTTATAAGGACTTTCATGTCATTATCAGGTTTTGGTAGAGTAATTTTTGGTGGTATGTTGTGCTTCTTTCTCTTTAAGATCTTTTTACTAAGCCATGATTAGCAAAGTATCTATTTGATAATTTTGGCCTCCAAGCGACTACTTTAATACGAATTATCTTGGTGCCGTATCTCTGTGTAAATCTAAGAATTGGTGTTACAATAGTTACTTAGGATTTTCATGTATCAGAGATTAGCTGTGTCTCGTTTATGTACATATATTGTATTGTTCTGCCCGTCAGTCACTTGACTTAAATTTATTTCCTAACTAGCTGCGACCCGCGGTATTACCCGTAGAAATTTAATTATTTTACGAAAACACTGCATTTTCGGGATAAAAAACATCCTATGTGTTATTGGAGCTAAATTTCACCTAAATTCGTTTGCGTTTTGTTTTGTTTTGTTTGCGTGAAAGAGTAACAAGTATACATACAAATTTGCGGTTTTGAATATTTGAATATTAGCGCAATATAGCATAACTTTCTTGTAATAAACCGAAGGACTTCCACAAAAGGAAAAAGTGGAAACAATTGGATTTTAGCAAATTAGAACAAAAGTAATGGAAGGAAATGCGTTATTTAAAATTTTGTTAATACATTGAAAATAAAGATTTTATAACACATATATATAAATACATAATAACTTTATATTTAGTTATGTTACACAGAAACCGTTCTAGTACGAATAGTGTAATTGAAGTGAGAGTTGGTTTAACATTACCATTGCAGTAGTTTGTACTCTGGGCGGCTGTTTATTTGTTTTAACTCCTATAATATTATCGAGTGAAGGCGAGTCAAGTTTGCGCTTTCCTCTCAATTATAAATACAGTTTTATGTTAGCTATCCGCGAGTATACTTATGTTTTGAGCAATTTTTGAATTTATTTTTGTTCATTTTTATATTTGAAATATTTAGATATATCTAGAAGCAACCTGATAAATGTGATTGATATTCTACTGACAGAATACTTCTTTTTTCTTCTATCTACAAGTGTTTTTTTTATTATAGAAATTGATTTCTTGTCTGTTGTCGAGACTATAGTTGTAGATGTTATGACTATGAGAGAATAACATTCTTTCAATTAAGTCGATGTACTAAATTTATGGCTTAATAAACGTACGTTTCCAGAAAATAAATCATTAACTTCATTCTCCTTTGGCATGAATAATAACAATGTATGACAGAAAAGTCTAAGCAAATCTTTCTAAACTTTTGCCGGCATTTTTTTACAAAACGAAACACGAGTAGCTAAAATATATCAGCCAAATAAATTCAGTTTATCTACTTTGAAACAAATTAAATAACCAACACGGAAGCGAGTTCAGAAAAAAGTTAATAAAATGTACAATAGCTGAGGCACCACAACATCATAACAATATTTTCGGTTAAAAGGCACAATTGTGCGAAGCAGAATGTTTTTATACGTACAAAGTAAAAAGTGAACCTCTAAGGGACATCAAAGGACAGAAAAGGTCCTAACGGCGTCCCTCTAGGGCTCGACACTTGACAAACAACTTTGATATTTTTTTCTATACAAATAAGGTACAAAATAATCTTAAGAACATAAACGTTGGTAAAAATAATGGTTAACCAGACTGATTAGAGATGAAAAGCTAATTTAAAGCTCTAATGAGAAAAGTGTCATTTCATTATTCTAGCTATTTATTATAATCAGATTCGATTTTTGTATAACTTTTTGTTCTATCCGCAAAAAAAAAAGAAATAAAATTGTCTCCGTAACTTAATTCAGCCCGAAAATAGAGTTTAATCTCGCAGTCCTTTTTAATAGCCACAAATCTTTTTTTACCGGAGCCCACGTTAAAAACAACGGCCCAAAAGAGTGATGCCATTACCTTAATGTCACTAGCCTGTTAGAGAATTAAAGTGCCAGTTTCGTTTCCTTCCTCCGACGTATAAATTAACTGGACATATAAAGAATTGTATTGGTAGTAATGAGAAGGAAATTACGCAATCTTCTGAGAGAAGCAGCGGACGCAAAAATTTCGCGACTAACTTCTGCTATTTGAGGTATCCATGAAAGTTGTCGCTCAATGAGTACACCAAGATTTTTTACCACTTCACTTATTGTAATCAAAAATGAGTTTTGGGAGACGGGATGATAGTTCCTGGCAAACGGATCGTAATCCTACGGTTACGCTCAGTTGTAAATACCACTCCACGTTCACTTTTCCTAGATCTGAGAGAGAACTTTGTGCCCACGTTTCATAACATCAGTAATCGGTTAAAAATCCGTCTGCTAACAGTGTTACGAGCTTTATTCGTCATAAAAGTAGTTAGTAAAAGTCATGTGCTGGATTTTTTTATTTCAATCAAAATTGAAGCAGAAGACAAGTACGATTTGGTATGTTTGTACGTAAACTGTAAAAAAACTTGTTACATAAGTATATTAGGTACTTTAGTAACAATCACGATATTTTGACATCAAACACCATGATGCCAAAAACATCTTAACGTCGCTTGTCCTGCAACATATTTGACCAAGCGCTGACCTAAAAAATGTAATTGTATATTACGACTCATTTGTATTAACGCAGAAAATCTAGAAGATTAACTATTCTATCAAAAATACACCACGTCAGCTGACCCAGCTCGAACTGAACCTCTCTGGGATGAGTTGACCTAATACCTACCAATTTACTTCAACATTCTAAGGTTGCGTAGTGTTTGTTTAAGTTGGTCGTAGCGTAGTGTACATTTTATTTCGTATTATATTATTTCCATGTTGGTCGTATGTTCTGTTAAATGTAGGGTTTATATCTTCGTAGGTTCATACACAATTTCACTAAAAGCTTACTGTCTGCCAAGTTGGTGCTAAATTAAATTGAAAATCACGTATTGACAATTTGCAAATTTTAAGTTGGTGAGATTTTTAAATAAAAACCCAAGTTTTTGAGAAAATTGCTAATGAAAACTGAACTGAATCAGATAACGTTATATTTATGTTCTTGGGGTTTTCTTGTAAATTTGTTTGTTAAATGATGAACGACGTTACTCTGTGGATTGTGACTGTGATTGTGATGTAGTAAATATCATAATCTGTGTGTTTGTAAAGTTGTAATTGTTTCCTGTAACAAATAAATATATTTCTATTAGCGTATATAAATATTTGAATCAATCGACTGATCCCGCTAGCAACTTCTGTTATTTATACTGTCACGGAGTAAATTCAAATCTATGAAGCTGTATCGAATAGCCCTGAACAAAGTCTCAGTTATTTAATTAAAATGTAAAAAAGGAAGTAGACACAAAGACTGCTCCGTGACGGAGTAGTTAATTACTTTAGAGAGTGTTTGAGTGGTTTGCTCCACAGGGGCGCAGGGTTGTCGGGTTCTGATGATGCAAGGGGGGAGCCAACCCTGTTGTATTTTTAACAAACATCATTAAAAAGGAGCAGGTTTTCAATCTGACTGATTATTTGATTCTTTCTTTGTTAAGTAGTTGTAAGTAGTAAATACTGAATTTGAGTCTAAATTATGTTCAGACAAGGTCCCATATAGGTTTAATATTATGCAACGTATATTTAACATAATAACAACGCATAATACGTATATTTGTAAGTAACTCCATTTGACATGTGAAATAATAAAGCAAGCTATATGAAATTAGTTTTCCAATTCAAATAACTAGGCACAATAACACACCGGGCCACACACACACACACTGAATAACACACTGAAATTTCTACAATATCATTGATTGCTAGTAAAGTGTTAATATAATTTTCGATTTTCATTAACAACATTTTTATTAAGATGTAAGTAGCGAATATGAACACTAAAACTATGATATCTGATTTAATAATCTAGTTCTTTGTTATGCCGGCGAAGGCCCTAATGTTTTAGATTACGATTGCTAGGACCTACCAAAAGACCTAAGGTTACTAAGACGATTTTGTAAAAACTAAAAAAAAGCAAAAAAATAATTATTCACACGAAATGGTATCAAAACTAAGCGATTTCCAAAAAAACACCTTCAGTTTGCGAGAGAAACTCACACTTAACGTAAAATACACTTTTATCTGCAGCTTTCATTACTTTAAAGGCCTTTTGGTGAAAAGGCGGAAGGGGTATTAATACAAGGGTTGTTCCACGTCAAGAATATATAATTAGGAACCGGGTACAAAGTGGAAATAGAGTAAAGAGAAGAATTAATTGATTTTGATAGAACTTTGAGAAGTGAATCGGAAGCGAGGTGAATAGAAAACGTTCGTAATCAGGATTTCTGTATGAATCGAGTAAAAACGTGTAAAAGTAATTGGATTTGTTTATTTTTTGCAAAACATCTAGTGTTTTATAATAATAATAAAAATAATAATAATAAATGTCTTTATTTCAGGCGAAAACCTATACAATTGTACAATAAAAAAAATAATAACTAATTTATTTATATATAACTAATTTATAGTGAACTAAAGTAAATATGAAACTCTATAAGCTAATTAAATGTTTGGGATTTCAGCCAGCATACGAATTTCTTTCGCACTTTTCGGACAGTTCTTTCGCACTATGCCTGATACAATTTTAAAAGAAAAAAGAATTTCGCAAACATTCATGCTTTTTCACTTAAATCGCATAAGATGAAAAAATACAGATTGAGATGAACGTACGCTATTTTTATACTCTTTACTAAAATATGCATATGCGTATGCATTCGAGTATAAAATACTCTTTGAACTTTTATAGTTACTAAATATTTCTCTGATAAAAATATTTTCCGGAGATTCTGTTTGTTGAGAATCCGTTCTAGTACGTTCTTTTCATTTAAAAATAACACATATATTTCATTGAATATGATATACTTGAGTCAAATCAAGACTAAAATAGAAAATTTGCTCGATACTCGGTTGCTCAAGGCATCTCAGCTATACATCGAAATAAACGTAATTATAAGACTTAGGTACAAGAAAATACATTTGGTTTCTAATTCCGTGTACCTGGAACCGAACCCACAACCTCTACACTACGAGAATAATTTTCAAGATTCTCGTTCATATTTTGTACCATAAAGTTCAACAGTTCTAACGTCGCGCGTGCCGACTAAAGTATAAAGTACGATCGAGAGATGTGACAGGGAAATTAACTGCACACCAACTATAAAGTTATTTATACGTACAGTAGTGTGCAGTGTGCAGTGGGAACTGACATATACAGTAAGCAAAGTTAAGTAGAAATTTAAATAAAGATTAGGTAAAAAAGGCATGTATGATGTAGTTCAGCGAAAAGCTTGGTTCTGCATTGTCTCCATCGTAAGGTTGCCTTGAAGAAAACCGCCACTTGTTGTAATAGTAGTAAGAATTTTACTCTTGTATTTAATTATCTGTGTGCTTACAGTAAAGAATTGATCAATCTCTCTATCTATCTGTACCCAAAGGTTAAAAACAGTATCCTATTACTAAGACTTCACTATCCGTCCGTCTGTCACTAGGCTGTATATCATGAATCATGATAGGCAGACAGTTGAAACTTTCACAGATAATGGATTTCTGTAACCGCCATAACAATTATTAAAGTAAGCTTCCGTACAACAACCTAGATTTTATATGATGTACTAATTAACCAAATCTAATGATGTAAGCGCGTGCGTACTACTACTAGACAAGTCAATATCGGGTCCCAGAACACCGGCTGCGCCGAGTTTGGAGCCCACTATCCAAAGTTTTAGTATTTTCTAAAATTTGGGAATAATATTCATTTATTCCCAAATTTTAGAATCGATATTCATAACGACAACAGGCAGAATCTTAAAATATTCAGAGACTGTTGAGCGCTTTACTCAGTTTAAAAATAAATGGTTAAATTAAAATAAATATTTAAGTTCGTATACAACAAACGTGATGTTACCGTTATTTACTCAATAATAATAAATTTGAACTAATGTTGTACAGATATGAACCGTGCGCGAGTTCCACTCCCACTTGACCGATTTTCTTTTTACCCGATCGCGAAAGAATGAACGTTATGTTTTTCGAGTATATGTATGTTTGTTTGGCACGCTCTTTAACCTAAACGGCTTGACGTATATTTATGTGAATGGTGGCAATAGATTCGTCTTAGTCGTGAGAGTAACACTGGGTACATCAAAATTAAAAATAAGTAAATTTAGGATGATACACAGGTTTAATGAACAGTCGGGTTTTTTTAACTCCCTTCTAACCAATTCTTAAAGTTATTCTACTGCATCTAAAATTATATATACTGTGTCGCCATAAACCCCGGCGGAGTGCAGCGGAAAATAATTTAAATGTAGAATCGAACGCGTTCGAATTTTAAATTATCGAGAGAACGCGCGCGAGCGGATTATAACCACGAGTATAAGCGAAGTTCCATATGAATGTACCAAGTGATGGATAGGTTATGAAAAGTGATGTTAAACTATGAATGTACCTATAGTAATCAAGTAGGTGTTCTGAGAACTTTAGAACTGTACCAAGTTTTTAACAGTTAACAAGTTTTTTTTTGTAATATGGCTTTTTCTTTGTTTGAAAGAGAACTCAAATTTTATTGAAATCAACGCAAGTTTTGATTTATAAATCCGACCGATATCCATTCGAAATCGATTAATAAAATGTTATTGAAATCAACGCAATAGTTTTGATTTATAAATCTGACCGCAATCCGAAATAGATTATTTTGAAAAAAAAAACACGACGATAGAAAAAATATATCATCTGTTTTTTTTATGTTATTATGTCTGTATACAACTACTTGATGATGACGTCACGCAACTGATACCTAAAGTAACTGACCGACCGAATCATTGAAGATTTTTTTGAAATTTTAGTCTTAAAGAACACATGAACAAAGTGACCGTTAACAGAGATTTTAAGATACGTGTTAATGGACATGAATTCTTAGAGACACTATTTTAGTAGAAGTATAAGATAAATTAAAATAACATAGCCTTAGGCTAGATTGTAATATTATTAAGGGATACTTAGATGAGTATATACTTAATCAATTGGAAAAAAAAACATTTTGTGTCGTCGCAGGAACAGTATATATCTATATCTACGAGTATAAAGAGTCATCGGCTAGGGGTATTCTAAGCCAAAAGAGGGTCACTATACTCATCCTAAGGAACAGCTTTAATTATCGTACCAACCCTGAATTCGGGGGAAAAAACCACTGTTACACACAATAAGTGTATGATTTTTTTATGAAGCAGCTGTTTTTTTTATATTTTTAATTTTCAAGTGTTGCTTATGTTAAAGTCAAGTGATGATGTAAGTCATCAGATCTTTAAGATCCTTAAGAGGATGTCAGTCAATTATCAGTAAGCCTTTATATCTATGCATATAGATTATCCAGTAAATGAACAGACGTATTCGTATTTTGTTAGAAGCTATACTTACTGCATTTCGCTTAGAAACTTTTACACGTCCATCACATACACATGCAACACGTATTAATTTTATTTTGATTGTTAAGTAATTGAGTCAAAATGGCGGGTGTTTATTTTGGACAGTAATTAAACGATCCCTTCCGACGCACACGTGCACCTGCGGATTCAATTACCAACGATTTACTGATTGGACAAACAAAAATATTCTGAAATCTGTGCATGGTTTTGTGTATTTATTTCTGATATGGTCTCAACTGGGTAGTGTTGACTGCGTTATTGGGTCTACTAATGATTTTGGCCCTATAACTGGCCCCATTTTCCTCACTCTTAACCTTAAACTGTAAATTACACGACTCTACAAAAAAATGTTCGTTCTTTGTCCTAAAGTTTATACTATTATTTTCCAGTTAGATTTGCACAAAAACGAAAAGAAAATACCTTTTTTCGGTATAAAGTTTGCTTTTGTGATAGTTATAATAATAATACTCATTTTTTTCTCTATTATCAAACAGTAGCTATGAATATAAAAGAAAAAGTAAAAGTGTGCACTTTTAAGTTATTTTCCACTTTTCTGTAAGCTAATTTGATAGTAAAACTTAATAAAAATAATAAACATTTTTATTTCAATAGTTTTATTTTCAATCAAAAATTAAAATCCGAGATTTTTAAAAATTTCGTTCAATCAGTCTTCTAAGCACAAAAGCAAAGTTTTTCATGCCATATATTTTTTTTCCGTCTTATTACGACCTAAACTACCGAAATTTAATGCTTTGCAATCAAAGTCAAATTTCATGTTGACCCGTGTTATTAGTAATGTAATAGCTAATTTTATCGTATAAACGTTATCTTAAATTCACATAAACGAAGAACAACATGAAAATGACAAATACACAATCCGTGTGAAGCCAAACTCTCGTAAGAGAGCAGAAGAAAAAAATACTGGCCTCACCGATATATGTGTCACACGTCACAGTTGAGCTTTTAATTTGTTTGGAAATTAAAGGGTATTTTTTATTATATCTGATAGAAACAAAACTTATTTTAATTTAAAAGTTTGTACAACGGTACATTTTTGACCGACTTCAAAGACAAGAGGTCGTATGTGCGTCTGTATGTTTGTTTATCGATATTTTTGCCAGTTGTGAACGGATTGTAAATTTTTTATTTAGTTCGCAGGTGTATACTAACGAGGGAGTCCTGTTAACATTATTATCTGAAGATGGGGACTTAAAGAAATCGAGGTAGAGCTAATGTAACGTTCGTTTCGGGCAGAATTGAAGTTGATTTCCACTTTTTACCTGACTGCAAAAGAATGGAATGAGAAGAGATGATCATGAATGGGAAGAGGTTATGTTTTTCGAATGAATGTGTGTATATTTGTTTGACACGCCCTAGAGCCTAAACGGCTTGTCGTATTTTTATGTGAGTGGTGTTATTAGATTCGTCACCTGCAGATGATGATAGGCTATAACTAGGTGCATCCCGTGATTTTACGTTGTTAAGATACGTGAGACTAACGTGCTTGCAGTCGGGTTATTGAAGTCACTTGTAACTATTTGTTTTTAAGTATTTCTTGTATAAATCCGATGGAAACCGCCAAACAGCCCAACTTAAATGAGGACGTAACTAGTAACTGTATGTATTAGTCTAGAAGCCGTTCAGCAGCAAAGTTCGATGTTGTGCAAATTTATATGACTCAATAATAATCGTTGTGTTTGAAACGGATCGCGCTAAGGTGAACACGGTAAGGTCACAAGTCCCTTTTCTTTTTATCCTACACAGCTAAGCATTTGACCACAAGTTCGCACGATCATGGAAATCAGTGATACTGTAGCTCTAGGTGGAACATGCATTCTGGAATACACTGGCTCTGAAGGAAGGGTGTCGGAACACACCGTTCTTTTTCGAACAACTTTTCCCTTCTAAGAATAGAGTTTCAAAGTGAAAACGTTCAACTGTCTTCCATAACTCGATTTCTTTACAATATTTTGTGCAGTCTACTTTGTGTTAAAAATATTGATCTACATACTAGTATCGGATACGATCTTATTTGCACGAATTATTTGTAGTCTCATGACATGCTTTGTCGTCCTTCAATAGAAATAATATCGGACCTAGGTTTATATTACCAGTCTCCAACAGTCGCGTGCTTGCTTTATTTACCTGCAACAAAATAATAAGAATTTTAGTAAAAAAATTAGAAGCACAGATAAATATAAAGAATTCGATAGTAGAATTTGTAAATAGTTTATTGTCAAAATGTGAATTATAACTATAGTTCATATATGTGACATAAATACAGATACCGTTTGCAAGTAAGCTTATAATTTTTACAACGGGTCCCAAACTAGGCAGAGCCTTTGTGTTTGACACCCTGGTTCACAGTATTTTAGATGGTTTATGCGCTAGATTGTACACACCCATTTTCATATTAGTGGCCATTATACATGTTAGTTATGTTATTTAACTTTACATTAGAAATAAGATTTAACATAAAAAAAATTGTTTTTTTAGGTTTTTCTGGATGTTGGTACTCGCGTATAAGCTTTCATATTGTCTTGACGAAACCTAATAAGAGGATACTTTCCCCAAAGAGGGTGATACTTGCAGGGCTCTATTTACCGTAGAGACATGCATTATTTAATGTTTAGAGTTAATATTTATTATATATATCGAACATATTTACTATGTTTATTTGTTTAATACTAAATAAGATTTCTAAATGCGAAAACGAATAGTCAGCTCATTATATTTTTCTAATTAAAGTATTCCGCAAATATTTTTAGAGATAAATTAAATGAGATATTGATAAAAAAGCATACTATTTGATAAAAATGTTTCTAGAGGACAAAACTATCAAAAGCTGACATTTTAATTTTAATAAGTATTCCTATAATTAACATTGACTTAATTTTCTATATGTACATTGTTCTATTTATTATAAATTGTTTGTGTTACAATATTAGCATTATATAATGTATGTTTCTGTAAACCCCTAAGGGTAGATACTAGCGAACTACTATGTTATTTAAGATCTTTACTTGTACCTAGTTTCACAGACTAATAAATCATTCATTCATTCAAATTATAATAAAAATGTAAAATTGTTTCCTACGAGTAAATAATGTTGATGTTACTCGTACATCACCCGACTGGCCGGTTGGCGCAGTTGGTAGCAACCCTGCCTTCTGCACCGCTGGTCCCGGGTTCGATCCCCGGACAGGTCAAACATTTGTGTGCATGAACATGTCTGTTTGACCTGTGTCTGGGTGTTTATTATATATATAAGTATGTATATATGTATGTCTAAGTATGTATATCAGTCATCAGGTTACCATAGCACAGGCTTTGCCTAGTTTGGGACTTGAAGACCTTTGTGTGGATGTTGTCCCATATTATTATTATTATTATTATTATTATCTCTATAAAGCTTACAAAGAGCTAAAAAACAAGGCGACGCTAACGGTTACTGCCTCGCGAAGTAAAATGGCGCTCGAATTATTTTATCACAAATTGAATTCCCCTGTCTTCCTCGAGTCAGAGGCCCGGGGCCACAGTATGGACACTCTTATGCTTATACTAACAGTAACGTGACTTACTGTTTATGTTGAGAAAGCTAGAGATATGTGCATTTCAAGAGTCGCCAGAAAAGAGGTCATTGACAAGTGGTATTGCGTTATCATCGAGATAAAATCGACAGCAACCGCGATTCACGCAGGCTAAATGTACTAAACTAACTTAATTTGGCTGTTCTAAAATTGTCTACTCTCTTTTTGTTTCCACAAGTGAGAAAAAGATGGGTATAATTTTAGGAAGATTTAGTTTGTGACTGGCCGAATTAGGGTCAGTATCGCTTTCCATACATTGTTGTATAGCATTTGTGCTATAGTTCGTGTTTCATTGGTACGGTCTGGAGTGAGAGACGCAGGCAATGGCATCTCATTAGAAGAGGCGAAATTTGTTCGAGCCATGAGGAATTGCGGAAGGTCAATATACTTGTTTCCGTTGACTGGTGATACAGACTAAAGCAAGGTACGAATATAAGCAAGTTGTGGTCATTTAGAATAAGTATATAATATAAGTAGTAGTATATTCAACGCTTGTGATATTCTAGTGCATGCGTGCTGGAATTACAAGCGGAATGTCATAGGATCAAATACACAAAGGTTTGTTACAGAGTCATTTACTGGATGTTTTCAATAATCATTAACTGGCACAAATGAGCAGTAATAAATTAGAGATGAGTATTGAAAATACGCACAAATTTAGTACAAAACATATTGTAAATTAAAATTAACATAACATTTTAACACGAAACACAGTTTGTAGAACTATTAGTGATGTCAAATGAATTCATTTTATAATATGCTAAATAAATAAAAACGTTTGTAGTTAGGCCGAAAGTTGCAATAAAGAATTTGATACCTAAATCTCAGTATTAAAGAAAGTCCTTCACTGAAAAGTAACTGGAGTTAAAACCACTAGAGTTACGTTACTGTCTACTTTGTACGTTGCAATAGGATTGAGATATTGATTTTCCGTCGTGTTTTTCTTATTTGTCTCTGGAACAAGCGGTTTTGCTTAATGTCCCATTAATATTTAACGATAACCTTCATTATACAAATACAAATCTTTTCTTTTCGAGTTGGAGTAACATTATTTCAAAAGCCAGGTGAGATTTAGTCGAGTTTTAATGAGTATTTGAGCGCGAATCATTAATGGGAGTGCTTTGGAGCTATTCTGCTGATTGAAATTGTTTAACTTTTTGTGCCAAGGGTTTGTTAAAGTGTACTTTAAGGTTGTTTGGATGTTTGTACTCTCGTGATTTTGGTTGACTAATTTTAGATGTGTATATTTAATTAATGGAGTCAGTCAGGAGGAGTCTTTACGAAAATCCATTTATAATATTGTATCTCAGGAGATGTTGACACTTCAAGCGCTCGCTCGAAAGTCAACATCTCCTGAGGATGCCTTGTGCTAAGGTGAAACACGTGTCGAGGAAGTCTCGATATCTCACGCTGACATCAAAACAGAGCGAGAAAACGCTAGATATTCTTTATATACCATCTTAGTGTATAATTATTTGTTCCATTGTGTTATATTATTTGGTATCCAGTTTTTAGCTTATTAAATCTTTTGACTAGCTTACGAATCCATATTTTACAGTTATCCGTGTTTTGGGTTTTTTTTTTATTGAGTTTTGGTGTCACTGGGTGTGTGTGGTACACATTCACATTTTTTCGTTTGTCTGTCCGGATGCGATGTTTTCCTTTACAAGTCACATTTCTTAACCAGATCCAGTAAAATTTCCTGAACAGGTTTGCTAATTGTATAATTTGTTTTTAGTCAATTGTGTTTTTGCATTACGCATTGTGTCTTATCTACTATATTGTCAATAGTAAGTACATCGTATAGCTTGGAGGCTGTATGTGTGTGGAATCGCAGTAATATGATGAAATCCGATTTGTCAGTGCGAGTTAATCTGTGGGACGCGCTCGATGAAGACTGACAGCGTCTGGAAGTCTGCCGCCTTGCTGAGGGGTAAGGGGTTGGGATACGGGTAAAGGGGGCTGCGAAAGCTATGGCTTTGTAATTTCAAAGACACTTATGAGTTTTGTACAATGGTCACACAATGTTTTTTTCTGCTAATAATTATCCCTTGTCAAATATTCTTAAAAATCTTTTTAAGATTCGTTAAAAAAATCTAACATACTGACAAACAAACAGTCAAAAATGAATTTAAGTTTAGGCTTGAAGCTGAAGAGAAGCTTCGAGTCAGTAATACAAAGACGCCAAAGCTAACGACAAAATAAATATGGCTCACTTCAACAGCTGAAAAATTATATATTTTTTATTTTATTTTTTACATCAAGATAACGTAAAACGACAGAAGAAAATTTCTTCTTTACTAGATATACGATACTGATAACTAGAAAATCGTAAACGTTATTAAAAACGCTACAACTGTTATATAAGCAAGTCATGGTCACCCTCCACGGCGGCGGGCGGCGGGCGGCGGGTAATAGAATGTCTCCGCGTGACGCGGCGCGCGGGACACGCGTGTTCCATTTAACGACGAATCACTTGTTACGAAGGACTGAGGGAAAATTGCGCGCGACGCGTTTTACGGGATCCGTTCTTCTACTCATGAACGAGATTAACGCAAGATTTTGTAGAGCTTCGATGACTTCAGTGCTTAGCACTTACTTCGAAAGGCGGCGGTTCCGTATTCTATATTCGGTCGGGCAAGCTTTATAATTAATTTGAATGTATGTTTTGAAGTATTGATATGTTGTTGTATTTGAGAAAATCCTGGAGCTATAAGTACTCGTATATAATGTTATGTATTCTTTTCTATTCTTCTCCGTTGAAAAATATTTTATTTTAGATCTGATTTTATACTTTGACACGTAATGAGGAACGCAAGGCACTGATCGTCGCTATTTAATAAACAGCCTGCCATTATCTGTATTGCTTGCTAAATACCTACCGGTGGCGGTTACGTCAATGTGTTTATTCATTTAGTTGTATTTGTTTACCAAACAAGAGACTATCATTAAAATTACAAGCGTTGAGGTTTAAATTAGACAATAAAATTACATAGTTTTTACATCATAATCATGCTACAACTTTGAACTTATCTTTACTTCCTACCAAATGATTTTATCGTGTATCGTTGTCTTAATAAAAATCTCATATTGCATAGCTCTTATCGCGCTCATGAGTAAGTAGAGCAAGCTCGACGTAAACAAGTGGAACAGGCTTGTTTAAAGTACTTGAATGTACTCTTGAGGAGTGATTCTGTATTCAGTGAATTTCTAATGAGATGTCTAGTCATTAGAGACTCGCTGACGACGAGTTTTGTGAGGAACTGTGAATGCTAAATTAATCTCGCATGAGTTCAACGAACGATAAAACGAAGGCGATGTCGTGTCAAGAATGAAGTTAGAGAAAAGAAATTCTGTCGACATATTTAATAAAATTGTAAGACCAAAAAAAAATAAGAATCAGAAGAAATTAACGCAGCGGGAAATCGAAGAGCATGTCATGGTTGAGAGAATTGGGCTTTTAGCTAATTAGTTGCATTAGGAACCACGTGATTGTCGAACTAAAAAAAATATGTAATGTCTTTCTTTAAACAGCGAATAATTCTAGCTAAACTCTTCGATGGTGATAAGTTAGAACAATTTGTAAGGTGTATTCATTATAGGGTGTAGGATTCTACTAAGAAAGTATTGTTGGTCATTTAATCCCTCAATTTGGCAAATAAGGGCTCAAAGTTTAATACTTTATATTTCATTTTATATCGCAAGCAATACCGCAGGTGCAGTTGTGGTATGAAATAAGAAACAACATAGATATTCACAAGTACGAGTAGTCCATTTTATCTGGCACCAATCCAGTTGTTTTGCGACCTTTTTAGACAACCTGTTTCTTTCACATTCAGAATTTTTACTTCTGTTCCGTACCTACTACAAATCTCTCGCAAATATTATCAAAAGTAAATTTAGCCAGACATAAAACAGATAAGATAAGTTCGCTCGATCGAAAATAAAGCAAATTATGTTTTCTTTATTTATTTTCTAAAATTTTTGTACTTACAGCTATTTGTTGAACAAGAGGATAAAAACAGCAAGTACAGAGAAAACATCGCCCGCGGCTCGCTAAAATAAATGCTAAATGGAATAATACAGATGTAAATCCCACCATACACGGTCAGACCGATGTGAAAAACAGACATTTTTACTTCAATGCCGGTCGTATCTCAAAAAAACATTGAAGTAAAAAAAAATGTACACACATTGTGTAGCTTAATAAAAAAAATTAAAAAATATCTTTTTTTTTATTGTACCGATTTTGGTAAAAATTTAAATAAGCCACTCGAGTAATATGCCTTTTTAAACACAGAAATAAGTTTTCAAATCAGTCCAGACATCTCCGAGAGATCAAGCCACGAACAAGAAAAAAAAAGTTAAATTGAGTACTTTCTCTTTTAGAAAGTCGATAGTAAATGGCACTGACTACGACTTTGTGGAGTGTAATGATATAATTTAAATGTATCCGTTATACACTTTTCGCATAAGATTGCTCCTGTGTTTGGATTGCAAGTATTCATTACGCATTTAAGACAAGACAGTTGATAAAATTTACCAATATAGTTCATTACGTCGGCCGGGAATCAAACTCGTGCTTTTCTGATTAAAAGGGAAGTTTATAACCGCTACTTTGCCGAAGAATTCAGACAAGTAGCAGGTTAATCCCCATATTATTATACTCGTACCATGATAGGTACAATAGAAAGTATTTAATTCAGTCTATATTCAATTAAATTGCAAATACAGCACTCCTTCATCTATGACTTTAAGTAGTATTATTTTACATTGCCGCTTATTAAATAAAATCGTTGACTTAATAATAGAAAACATCATATTACCCTCGTGTTATTTGTTAACATTACAGGTATATTATTGTATAGTATTCCATTTTCTTCATCTGGTCAAAGAAAGTGATAATTACGTTGCATGTTTTTTGTAATTTACTTAGAAAGGTTTGCACATTAAGAGCTTTCGAATGTATGTGTGTATGGAGGCCTTTATGTAGAGAGTTTCATTAGCAGTTGTGATTATTTGATGCTATTCTGTAATTTTAATAAAGACGCTACAAGGATAACAACGTTACAGGAAAGTCTAAGGTTCTGTCGACATGTTCCGAATAATAATTACTTAATCTATTCTAAGCATATGTTTTTAAGAGGAAGAAGGCACGGAATTTTAGTATTTGATTGTAAGCCAAAGAATTAAATAGTGTTTGTTTCAGTTTAGTTTTTTAGATCTTTGAGGTATCTTTATATTATTTTAAAAGGACCAGTGTTGCGGAAGCAATGAATAAGACTATTATTTTATTGTTTTACTAACGATATCTAACTGGAGATGTACTTGAATTATGTTCGCTATCAATTCGTTTACCAAAACAAATATTTAAAGAATAATCGTCTGTATTTTAGTATACTGTTTGGATTATATCCCGCTGATAGATTATGTGACTTATACAATCCATTATAAAGGCCTTCCACTAGGTGGATCGACGACATAGTGAAAGTCATAAGTAACTAGTGGATGCTATTATTAGCTTGTTGTTCGGAATGGTGTTCTAAGGGCATCCCCCTTATTCTATGTTCAGCAGTGAAAGAAAGAAAAGAAAGAAAGAACACATTTATTTAGTACACACAGGACACTACTACTACAACTAATTACTTAAAGTAGACAAACATTTAAAATAATAAAGTAGGTCGAGGTGCAGTGTCCCGTGCGTCAGACAAGGTCAGCGCTCAGCATGTTGCTGGACGCAGTGGATGCAGTGGACGTCTTCTGGCTGATGATGGTGATAATATAATCAATTCCAATATAGCCTCTCCCCACGGCTGGCTGTTTGTTTTGCGTGATAATGGATTGGGAAGTATAATGCACGGTGTTCCGATGAACGACACGACACATATACTAGACTATACATTTGCATCTTTTATTATAGGATATACTTTGAAATAAAATCAACAGTTTTATATTTATCTCAAGAATTAAATAGTCAATATTACGACAGGATAGGTCTGGTTGCTCATATCTATGCATTATATTTCTTATTTAACTTAATAGATTTTTATTTTTATTTTATAGTTTATTTATTTATTCATTATTTTTCATAAAACATTTGTTTTTTGTTTCCTACTAGGTTATTTAATTTAGGTGTATTTATATGTTTTTAAAATATTATTTAGTAATAGTTGTTCATAATTACATATAAAGTAAATAGATATAATAAGTAGATGTGAGTTTAAATAAAACGAATTCCTGTTTAATTAACTCTTTTTTGTAAACGAATTAAATATAAACCATTTAAGTAAATGTAAGAAGTATTTATACAATGTACCTATTCTGAAAACTAATTTTCCAGATAGGTATAAGAAGGAGACTGGTGTTGCTATATTTTATAAGTTCTATATCGAAATCGATACGTTATTATTCTTCACGGTTAGTACAAAGTAAGCATCTACCCAAGTATATGGTTATAAAGCGCCCCCATGTCTTCCAAACTGGGTGCCATTACGTTAACGACAATCACCGGCGATCTGTCTCGGCGGCGCTTTGTTATGCTCCACGGGTTCCACCGTGGATCCCAAATGGGCGACAATATGTGAATTACTGCGTATTACACTATGGAAATTGAAGATTGCCAGTAACAAGGGACTAAGACTTGCCATCAAATATTATGATTCAACAGTTTGGGCGTCAATGAAATTGTATGATCGAACGACATTGCAGCTGTTTTCAAATCATAATCCTTACTAATATTGTACATGCGAAAATAAATCTGTCTGTCTATGTGTCTATCTGTATCGCTTTCACGCCAAAACCACTGAACCGATCTGGATAAAAATTGGTACACAGATAGATTGGACCCCGGGAAATGACATAGGATACTTTTAAACCGACTTAAAAACTTCAAAAAAAGTAGATCCCCATTGTATTATCTCAATAGTAAACTAGTGGGGAACTACGCGAGTGAAACCGCGGAGCACAGCTAGTAAAGTATAAAGACGTGTTATCAAACATTGAACATCATTTTAATTGTAAATTTAGTAAACTGTTTAATAAGGAATTAATTTAATATTTTTTGTATGCTTACCCTGTCACTTTAAAGAGACTTATTTACTTTTAAATAATTACCTTTTCACTTCTTTTGGGACTCGTCTAGGGTTTTTTTTACATCTCGCCTTTTGCCTTATAAATTATTGTACACAAACAAAAAGTACTTAAGACTGTAATTTGTACATCAATACACAAATTTCTAAAAACGCTTTTCACTTCTTTGGTTACGAATTCCGAAGCCAAAGTGAAAATTACCTGATGTTTTCTAAAACTCAATAATTCTTCTTCAAAACTCCAACTTCCACCATAAGATTTCTTACTTTGTCCATAAGATTCTTAGTTAGCGCTATATTTTCTAACTTTTACCTCAAAGTACGTTAAAAGTTATGTACTAATGCTACTTGCTATTATTAACTGCTATTTGCTAACGGCGCGGCGCGATGCTAATGCTTTTGCGAATTTATTATCTACGAGTATAAGCGTTATATTTTATTGTGGTTGTAAAAGTTTTATGTGTTTTAAATTCGACTTATGTTTAATTGAACAATAAAGTTAAGTCGTGATAGAGTATTACGAATTTCAGTACAGATTTAATTAAAGATACTTCAAAAACTTTTGCAGAAATTAAGTAAAAAGTTCGAAATTTTTATGAAGGTATGTTATCAATTACTTAAAAATGCTTTAGGCTGGAAAGTTATTTGGAAAAATACATTTATTTGTAAGGTGTCGATCTTTTTCCAGGAGATCCTACATAAATTATATCAAAATCTGTGTAGCTTTAAAGTTCAGTCGTCTCTGAGAAAGTCACTGTCTAAAAAATATAAAAATACAGTCGAATTGAATATCTCCTTCTTTTTAAGTCGGTCGACTGTATCCTAAAGTTAGGCTACAAATAACGTAAAATATCTGGAAAGACTAAAATAGTCTTTCCAGATATTTTACGTACGTAGTTTCCAAATAACTTTCCAGCCTAAAGCATTTTTAAGTAATTGATAACATACCTTCATAAAAATTTCGAACTTTTTACTTAATTTCTGCAAAAGTTTTTGAAGTATCTTTAATTAAATCTGTACTGAAATTCGTAATACTCTATCACGACTTAACTTTATTGTTCAATTAAACATAAGTCGAATTTAAAACACATAAAACTTTTACAACCACAATAAAATATAACGCTTATACTCGTAGATAATAAATTCGCAAAAGCATTAGCATCGCGCCGCGCCGTTAGCAAATAGCAGTTAATAATAGCAAGTAGCATTAGTACATAACTTTTAACGTACTTTGAGGTAAAAGTTAGAAAATATAGCGCTAACTAAGAATCTTATGGACAAAGTAAGAAATCTTATGGTGGAAGTTGGAGTTTTGAAGAAGAATTATTGAGTTTTAGAAAACATCAGGTAATTTTCACTTTGGCTTCGGAATTCGTAACCAAAGAAGTGAAAAGCGTTTTTAGAAATTTTGATTTGAAAGTATTATAAGGACAGTAGCAAAATTCGAAGAAATGTACTTACAGCTGGATGTTACCACATTTTTCACTTTGATCTCGATAATAATAATTGTAATCTGAGAATTTCAGAGTCAGTGAGTTGTCAAGGAAATTGAGATTATTTTTTTTCATTGTCGTTTTTTGTTGTGAAGCGACACCCGAGAGTCTCATGTTTGTAACCAATAATTCCTAATTATTTTGATTGAAGGTTGTGTTTTAATTTTTGTAAGGTTTTTGGGAGGATTATTAATTTTCTGAGCTTTATTGCCATTGTTGGTAGTTTTATCATATTTTTAAAAGCGTTTGCGTTTATTTATATATTTTCTCTTCACTTTAATGAGGTTGAGTTTATTTTACCCGACTGATACCTTTAGCTGAGTGAGGAGGGCTCTGTTTATTATAGATAAATATAAAGGAATATTTATTAACTTATGAATAACGTTGGTTACAGACAGTATAATAGTCTTTTTCGTTTCGTCTTTTAATAGTAGATTAGCAGAGGAATCTCTACCAATCACTGAAGTTAAGCAACATTCGCTGGCCATGTCGTGGATGGGTGACCGGTGTAGGTATTTACACTATTTACAATTGAACGCTAGTGTATGTAGAACGTTACTTTGTATATCCTGGCTGTCTGCCTGTCACCCCAAGGCATCGCAGACATCACAGATCATATCATCATGTCAAAAGCCTTCGGGCGGCCTAGAAGCTTTGATATTAGAACGAATCACTCCGAGTGTAAGATTATGATGGATAATATTGAGATATATATATAGAAAAAAATGAGAAAAAAAAAACAGGTTTCATGTTTTACAAGCCTTCATTTTAGTATTTACTTATTAAAAAAAAATTAGTAATAAAAAAGTTTTTTCATATATCATCTTTTTATAAGATCTTTGTGGTAGATATGAATTGCATCTTAATTTAAAAACTGCATTAACTCACGACGAAAACTCACAAGTTAGAGAGTGATAATGTAGGTATAGAGAGCGCTACAGTCGTGTTACTAAGTTTAATTGGAGCTGAGCCTGAGTTAGTAAGTTTGTGTGCTTGTTAGCACTTGTTGTGGGTTTTATCTTTGTTTATGTTTTACAAGCCTTCCTTTTAGTATTTCTCTAGTTACACTCTACACTTTGTCTTACTGGTACGAGTAGACAGAAATTTTATATTTTTGATTCATACATTTTAACATGATTGTATTGATATATTACTAGATCAAATATATTTTGAATAATTACTTAATTAAGGATTACCAGTAAATAGTGTACTGAGCCCAAAAGGGATAACTACGCTCATCATTACAAACATTTTTCTATATTACACCAACTCGAAGGTCAATAAAATATCCTCAAATACCTTCATCGATAAGTTAATCCTGTCTTGTTTTGAACTCCAGGTCTCACAGAAAGAAAGAAAGAAAGAAAGAGGACGTTTATTATATATAAGCCACGCAAGACAATACAAATCAAAAAATAATACAATATTAATAACAAAGATAAGACGAATCGTAATACATACTCGTAACAACATTAAAGGAAGCAGTGTTTCACTATCACTGCAGTGACGAGCGCGTCAAAACAGCTCATAAGCTCAGCAGAAGCCACAGAATTCACCGCAGCGCTGATAATAAAAGTCATTGAACATAAAAGGTGCATTAAAGCGATCCCTCCTTTTTACCCGACTGCGAAAGAAGGAGGGTTATGTTTTTAGAGTGTATGTCTGTATACTCATATTTGGCACGCCGTAGAGCATAAACGGCAAGTCGTATTTTTATGTGAGTGGTGTCAATAGATTCGATTTAGACGTGAGAGTGACACTGGGTACATCAAAATAAAATAAATTGTTAAAAATTATAATGATACACAGGTTAAAAGATTTAGCTATCAGGTTTTGTTGAAATCTCTTCTTACGACTTGTTTTGCTAAGCGACACCCGTAAACGATATAACACTGCGTATTTAGAGAGTTTCTTTAGGTTCAAATTTGGTAATCAGATTATTATTGCATTTTAGCAAGTTTCCGATGAGTTACACTTTCACAAACACGACGTATACAAGCGCCTAACGTATGAACTCTCCAGGGTTACCAACAATACAAATAGTAGGAGAAAAACTCCCCGAGCGGAGGGTATTCACCGCAGCGCTGGCAATACGTGATCAGAATCCAAGATGGCGGACGCGGGAAAACTCATTTGTAGGAAGAACTGAATCAAGTTTTTGTAAAAGAAATAAATGTCTGGAGCACCCCGCGCCCCACGCCCTTGTTACATTAGATTAAGATGGCTATCTTACTCGTACAAAAACTGTAATGTGAAACTTAATAATTCTGTTAACGTTTTTTTGTAGAACATAAGCTTGTGTTTGACAGCAATTCACTTGATGTGAAACAATGATACAGCCTAAGGTGGAGCACGCTTGGCAAGAAGAAACCGATTCACGTGTGACATAAAATAAAATAAAACTTATACTTAAAACCCCTAGTTTTATTTGGTTTTAAATTATTTTTTTCACATATTGAAACGAAACATATATATTCATATATAACCTAAATATTCAACAGTGGTACAAACAATAACAAAGGTAAGAATTTATTAGATATTACATTATTAATTACGATCCTTTCTTACATTACGCATGTTTCAACCGGTCGGTTTTAAATCTCAATCATATCAAAGCTGTACTAAAATTATATTTTACGTAGTAATATTTATTAAAAAAGAAGCAAAAGGTCCTATCTACCCTCCTCCGTACTACAATACAACAATAGATCACCGTGTGACGTCACACCATCCATCATACGCCATTATCTGCTGCCATCGCGATTTGCCAGCAAATACCGTGAAATTACCCCAACTTAGGGAAAATTATTAATGGAAACCAGTAATCGAGTGCTAGAAATATTTCATAACATTTTATTATCTTACTTGACTTAGGCGTTCCTCGCGATATAAAATGAAATAGGTATAAAAAGTTTTGAGCCGCATATATTCTTCATAGAGTTTAATGATTCAAAAATCTCAGTGCACCCCTACACCCTACAAATTTCAGGTCCTTGATTCAACGGCATAAGCTCTACGTTAATTCCTGACAAACATCTGTCAGGAATTACTTTAAAAAATATAAATCAAACAAATTGTAAGTTAAATAATGGCACGAAACTTGGAGTCAGTGTCAGGGAGGAGTTGGAGGCAGTATGGATCATATAGGATTATACAAAAAAAAACTTTTTATATTATATATATGGGCAGGGGTATACGATCTAGTTAGACGACATTAACATAGAAACGTAAAGGATGGCGCGCGCAAGAGGAGACCTATACTCAGCAGTGGGTAGGTAAAGATTGATGATGATTATGATAATATTTTAGTTTAGAATTTTTTTCAAGCCGTGTTATTTAATAAATTTTCTTCTAAGCGTTCTTTATCATAGGCTGCATTGTAGTTTGACATCAGGCGAGTTCTGAACAATGAACAAATGCGACTATATTCCGTATTCTCACATTATTATAACTGAGATAGAAGCAAATTAGTTAAAAATAAAAAAAACTATTATAAAAGAACCCTCACACGAATAACAAAAATATTAAACAATGTTCACGTCTCGCTTCACGGTCTTTCACAACAAGAGAGTGCCGGTAAGAAAGCTTCCCGCTTTAGAAAACATTAAACAACAACGTGTGTACTCGTATCTGTGTATGTACATAGCTAAGTACACAGATACACACAAGTCACAGTTGCAGTAATACACAGTGTATGCAACAAACAGCGCGGCCACACAATACGCCGCCGACTCAAACATGCGTACTCATTAGGTACTGTGTTTGCCTACTGCCTCGTCTCGTCTCCACTGTACCTACACTTGTCATATACTTGATGTGCAGTAAGGACGATACCTGGCACAATACACGAAGTGTGGTGGCCAATCATGAAAAAAAAGGACGGTACATATGCCAAAACTGCTCGCTGAACATAAGGGCTTTATAAGCTTGACACCTAATCAATTTAGACAAAAATTTCAATCCAAAGGTAGGGCCGCCACATGTTAACTTATACTTTTATTTTTGTTTATGTTTTGCGTTTCTACAACAAAGTGTTCATCTATCTATCTATCTCTAACCAGAGATTGATAAGTTATCTAAAAAGATTTTGCTGTTGTTCTTTGCGATATCGTCATCAAAAAAAAGCGTATGTAACTCGCTTTAAGAGTTCGCGGTGCGAAATTTGTTGAACTCATCTTTTTAATTTCAATAAGTGAAGGTTGTGACGTGGCAAACGTAAAGTTATGGCATTCCTATATCTAACAATTAAAATTGAAAATTTTGAAACACCCCCAACATTTGTTATGGAGCCATCATGGATTTAAAATTATCATAGTGTATGATATTTTACTTGTAGTCAAGTCCTTGCATTTGATACCCACACTGAGAGAGTTGTGAAAAAAAATTGTACATCGCCATTTTGTGGCGGCGGTCATCTTGGATCGATTATCATCAAAAATAGCCAAGAACTCTCCCGACTAATACACCTTTTGTACAACAAATTCAAATGAATCAGTCCATCCGATTGGGAGCTACGATGCCACACACACACACACACATACGGACGGATTTTTGATTCGGGGTTTAAAAACGATCATAAAATGAACTTGTAAATGTCCCTTACTGCATATTAATTTCTTATAATGTTATCATGTACGGGTCTAGTTGTGTACAAACGCAAACGCAGTGGGACGAGGCATGCTGCTACCGACCATCCGTATGTGAACATAACATGGTCAACAACAGTAAATATATGTAGTTAGGAATCAACACTTAGCAGAAATATTAAAATTTAAGAGTTTATTCATTATTAACTAGCTGACCCGGCAGACTTCGTACTGCCTAACAGTCGTTTTTTTTTTACTTTTAAGACAAATCGATTGTATAGGAGTGTAGAAAAGTGTTGTTTTTAAACCTTTACAGGAAATTTAAAAAAAAAACTCTCCGTTAGAACTATCCTCGTACTTCAAGGCATCATAAAAAAAAGAAATAGCAATATCGGATCAACTGCTCTCGAGATTCGCGCTTAGCAACACATTCGATTGATGCGATTCACTTATATACTTTCGTACCGCCTAGTCAGTAACAATCACTTCTTTAAGAGTAATGTTACCATCGTATAAATATTGACATTAATATTTATACGATACTAACCTCTCCACTAACACTTCAACTTTATGGTATAAGTTCAAGTTCGAGTTCAAGTTCATTTATTGGTAATTGTTACAAATTACATGTCAAATATAGAATACTACAATATAACAAGTACACATCATGTACTAACGTTACATAGCTTTAGAATAAAAATAATAACATTCGAACAGTAAAATATTAAAATATCAAAAAAAAAAAAAAAAGTAATCAATTCCTTGAATAAATTCGTATGTCACTCAAAATAATAATAGTTGATAAAATAAATATCGATACATTACTTCACCTAATTTTAGGGATAAATTCCTCGAAGTCATAAAATGACTCTTGAATGAGCCAACGTTTGAGCTTCATTTTGAAAGCTGGTAGGCTCACGGATGCAATAATGTTTGCAGGCAGTTTGTTATATACAGTCGGACCCATGACGTGCGTAAGTTTGGCAGACTTCTCCAAGCGACGCGGAAGGTTGGCGATCTGGAGTCCGTGACGCATGGGGTAACGGTGCCTCGCAGCTAGCTCAGTGTATTTGGCGAGATTCATGCGTGCGTACACAGCCACCTGATAAATCAGGATGGCTGGCAGCGTCATTATGCCCAGCATTTGAAATATCGGTCGAGCCGGGGCATCCCAGGCAGCGCGCGCTATGCATCTAACAGCCCGCTTCTGCATGCGGAACGCGCGCTCCCGGTCCGCGGCTCGAGCCCATAGCTCAGCGCCATACTGCAGCAGAGAGTGGACCGTCGCGAAGTAGCACGATCGCGCCACCTCGCGTGGCACCACTCTAGCCACCCGGCACAGCGCGAAGCACGCACTCCCCAGCTTCCCGCACAGGCTATCTATATGAACGTTCCATTTTAGACCACTATCGATATGGAACCCCAGAAACGTAGTTGTCTCTTGCTGCACAATACTCACTCCATCCAAAAGGACTTTCAGAGGTCTAGTCGACCTGCCTGACAAGTTGAATTGAATGAAGTGAGTTTTGGTGAGGTTAAGCGTCAACCCATTAATGCGAAACCACTGCGACAGTTGGCTTGCCGTTTCGTTCAGCTTCTGTTCTAGAGTATCCACCGAGGGCGCCGTGACTACCGCCGCCACGTCGTCTGCGTACATGAGAACTTCGGCAGCCTGCACAGCGACCGGTAGATCATTCATGAGAATGGAGAACAGTATATTGGAAACTGACGATCCCTGCGCTACGCCCATATCGGGGAGTAGTGGGTCTGATCTAATAGAACCTCCTTCGCCTACTACTATCTGGGATCTTCCCTGCATTAACCCTGTCAGAAGAGCATGTGACGCACCAACCACGCCGTAGTGCTGCAGTTTTGCAGCGATTACGGCGTGATCGGCCACATCAAATGCCTTCGAGAGGTCGCAGTAAAGAATTGCCACCTGCTGTTTGGGAATGGAGTCTCGAGCACCCACGACGCGGCGTATCAGCTCGCGAGTCAGCGAGGTTGTTGAACAACCTTCGCGGTACGCGTATTGTCGATCGGATAGCGCGTTTGTCTCAGACAGAAATCCGACAAGTCGCGAGCTGAGACCGTTCTCCAGAATTTTTGCAACTGCAGGTATTATGGAGACAGGTCTGTAGCTATCTATCGCTTCGCGTTGCCCCTTCCCTTTATAAAGTGGGGATACCTTACTGACTTTGAAGGGCCCAGGAAATATTCCCTCCCTCAAACAGCTATTAAATATATCGGCTAATATCGGTGCGAGCGGAATGATAGCAATTTTTATTAATTTCATAGACAGGTCATACACGTCTTTGGAAGTCTTATGAGGAATCCTAGTCAAGACTATCCGGTACACTTCATCTACGCTGAACCTACGCAGCCACAGCGAGCGGTCGGGCGGCACGCGCGCGGCGGCGAGCGCGGCGAGCACGCGTGGAACGTCTGCGCGCGGCGCACCGCACGCAGCGGCTGCACCCACGAATCTTGCATTCACGGCGTTCACCACAGACCGTTTGTAACAAAAATTTGTGCCATCAGATTTTTTTACCATGTCTACAAAGTCGACCCGAGGGGTGTTATTTTTCCCTCGCTCTTTATTTATTACTCTCCACATCGTTTTTGAGGTCTTTTCACTAGAATTAATTATATTACAATAATAATTAGATTTAGAAATACGTATAAAGGAAAGATTTCTAAATTCTTTTAAGAAATACAACTTAGCTGAAGTAAACAAGCTCTCATCTAGCGATATAGGTATCCATGGTGAGTACGTTTCTCAAATATACATGTCCGAGCTCTTAACTCCTAAAACGAGGCAACTTTTCTATCAATCCCGCATGCTGGCTAAGACCGGTAATTATAAGTTTTGTTGGGTCAAACGTGGTAAAGTTTTTCTTAAGAAAAACGAGAATGCCCCTGCAATTCTGATCAACTGCGCTGAGAAAATAGAATCCCTTAAAGAGACTGTGGCGCATGAAGTCCTGTGACTAAATAAAGCTGTATTATTCTATTATAAACTTAAGCTAGCTACAAAAAAGATGTCTATATGTTTACTGTTATTATATGTATTTATCAGCCTCTTGTCATGTTATTATACTTATTTGTTATTGTCTCCTATACTTTACTTAATCTCTATACCTGCACGATTATTACAAGCTCACCCCACAATCATACTCAATTATATTATAAATTCTGCGCAACTAAGAGGTATCCGACTCCACAGCTTTCTAGGTAAGGTATCTTTTATATACTTAAACACCCTATGAGGCCAACAATTAATATTGATGATTTGGCCGCGGATATAGAAAATATATCCATATCCAAGGCCTATGTGGTATCGGATGCAGAAAGTTGCGCTAAATATATAAAGAGTGACAGAAGCTCACTGACTATCTTGACACAAAACATTAGAAGTATTAACCACAATTTTGATGATTTCGTAGTTCT
Organism: Ligdia adustata; assembly: GCA_947049295.1. Classification (NCBI taxonomy): domain Eukaryota; kingdom Metazoa; phylum Arthropoda; class Insecta; order Lepidoptera; family Geometridae; genus Ligdia; species Ligdia adustata. Next base: position 12,648,670 of record OX346231.1, read on the forward strand.
ATTACATAGAATTAATATTAACGTTGACATTATTGTGCTGACCGAATGTTGGTTAAATGATCACACTGTTATACCAATACTCCCGGGATACGAATCGTATAAAACAAAAAAAATACTGAACCAAAATGACGGACTAATTATATTTATAAAAGACGATCTACCTATATATGTACATGAGCCTAATTTGATATAAGCTAACTGCCTCGTTCTAAAACATGAAAATACATGTATTGTCTCTATTTATCGACCTCCTTGTTTTAAGAAATTAGATAATTTCTTTACTTCTCTAGACCGTCTATTGAATGATTTTAAAACCTACAAAAATATTATAATTACTGGTGACGTGAATATTGATATAAGTGAAGATAACTTGTCTAAAAATACTAATGAATTTCTATCACTCATGGCTTCGCATGGTATACTACCAGGTCACTCTTACAAAACAAGAATTAACAGTTGTCTTGACCAAATGTTACTCAAAACTAATTGCAAAAATACTGTAACAGTTCTTAAATCCGATGTCACAGACCATGCCACAGTCATTCTGAATCTGACCAAAATTATCGTTCGTAACCAAAAATCTAAATCAGTTAAAAAAACTAACTATAATGATATTTTAAATGATCTTAAACTTACTGAATGGAGTTTTATCACGAATGCCGCGGATGTCAATCAAGCTACTAATGAGTTTCTAAAATATCTAAAGCAGATTGTTGATCAACACACGATAATCAAGACTATGCCAAGTTCAAAAAGGCAAATTAAGCCTTGGATATCAGTAGGACTTATAAACTCAATTAGAAAAAGAGATAAATTACACAAAAGATTGAGGAAAGCTCCTAATGATGCTGTTTTAAAGAAAACTTATTACGAGTACAGAAACTTGTGTAACAAAATTCTTAAAGATGTTAAAAGGAATTACGAGAGAAAAATCTTAAATGAGTTTATGAATAAAACAAAACTTATGTGGAAAAATATTAAACAAATATGCAATATTGGGACAGGTAAAAACAGTAGTTCTTCCGAACTACTGAATATATCTTCTAGCCCAATTGAGTCTGTTAATAATGTAAATGATTATTTTTCAAAAGTTGGTTCAGAGCTCGCCGAGGCTATTATTTCCAATTTAGACAAGATACCCATGACTGACTCCACTTCACAAAACTGCTATCTACCGTCCTCCTTCGCTATGTTCCTGGTTAATGAGCCGGAAGTTGTCAGCACTATTAACTCTCTCAAATCACAAAGTGCTCCAGGCTGGGACGGAATACCTAGTGAAATATATAAAATAGCAAAAAATGTTATTAGTTTACCAATAACACACATTTGCAATCTCTGTATAAATACAGGAGTTTTTCCCCAAGTACTTAAAAAGGCAATAATTTGTCCTATTTACAAGAACGGGGATAGAGACCGTATAACAAACTATCGACCGATTTCACTTTTACCAGCCTTATCAAAAATAGTCGAAAAAGTCATAAACAAGAGATTAGTTAACTATCTTGAAACGAAAAACCTTATTTCAGATAATCAATACGGATTCCGCGCAAAAAAGTCAACGGTTGATGCGGTTTCTAAAATAACAAACGAAGTTGTAAACACACTTGATAGAGGTCATAAATGTATGGGTGTATTTTTAGATCTTGCAAAATCATTTGACACGGTCTCTGTCCCCATACTGTTGAATAAGTTAGAAGCTCTTGGTGTAAGAGGTTTGCAGCTCCAGCTTTTTAAAAGCTATCTTACCGGACGTACCCAAGCCGTTAAAATAGGTGAATGTGTAAGTGATGACACCCAAGTCTTGTTCGGAGTTCCACAAGGAAGCATTCTTGGGCCCACACTTTTCATCGTCTACATTAACGAGCTTTGTGATATGAATATACCAAATTCCTCAATAACAACATACGCAGATGACACAGCGCTTATATTTACTGGTAAAACATGGAAAGAAGTTAAAACAGTTGCTGAAACGGGTTTAAAAGTGGTAGCTGAATGGCTAAGAAAAAATATTCTCACGCTTAATGTTACAAAAACAAAGTACGTGCCTTTTACTATTACCTGTGAAACGAACCCCCCGCCTGATTATCAAATTCAGATCCACTCGTGTACAGATAACACAAACCAAACAAACTGCCACTGTCCTAGACTTGTACCAACTGATCACATCAAATATTTAGGAGTATATATAGATAGAAATATGAGATGGGAATTTCAGATAGGTAACTTGTCGGCAAGAATTAGGAAGTTGATTTATGTTTTTAAGAACCTACGACATGTTGCCGATTCTAACTTGGTAAAACAAGTATATATATCTCTGGCGCAATCTCTATTATCATACTGTGTCTCCGTATGGGGAGGAGCTAGCAAAACGTACATGCTAAAATTAGAAATAGCTCAACGAAGTATTCTTAAAGTGATGTTCTTCAAACGGTATAGACACCCTACACATAAATTATATAATGAATGCAAATTACTAACAGTCCGACAACTATTTATACATAGCCTACTCATTTCACAACACAGTAAAATTGACTTAAAATCTAAAAAAGAGATTTATGGAAAGAAGCGTCAAAGTCACAGTGTATGTCCTGTCTCCCTTGATAGAACTAGATTCGCTCAACATCACAGTCATTTCCTGTCAAATTACCTGTACAGTAAAATGAATAAAGATATATCCGTACTTGATATGACGATGTATAAATTCAAAACCGAGACTAGAAATTGGCTACTTAAAAAAGATTATACAGATACTGAGAACCTATTAGACATTCCAAGATAAGATTTTATACAATTTCTACAATAATAAAATATTATACTTAAGTAATAAAATTTATGTCATATACGTACCTACTTACTATGCTCACCCTTAAGTCCGAGTACCACTCATTTTGCTTACGTACCCCACACACTTGATTTGGTAGGAACCACCAAAAATACAGATTAGAATATATATACATATACAAACCCTATTGCAATTCATTTAACGCTGGAAATATTTTATTTCTCTGAGACAGGCATTTTAATTTCAATAATTATTAATTAGTTATTCTTTTAATCGTTTAACCTAAAATAATACTTAAAAATACTTTTTTTTTATACAATTTAACATTTGTTTTATTTTAATTAAAACAAACTTAAAGATATTACTATTACAGTAAAACTATACTAAGTACTGTAACAAAATAATTACTTAAGCAAAGCAACGCCTAGACTTTTTGACACATCCAGTAAGCTTCGGATTTAGATGCGTGTTCCTTTACCTCTATGTTTGTTGAACCAGTCAGTTCTGAGACGTAAATGAGGGTAGAATAAAATAATCGTGCATCAAGATTCTATATTCGTTGGTATTTTATATTATTTATAAAGTAGTAATGTGTGTTGTGTTGTGATGTGTCGTGTTAGTGATACTAATCTTATTTAAATATTTAATCTATATTAATGGTTATAAAGTTAATAGTACAATCTTATTTTGTGAACTAAATCAACATACTTCCACATCTGGTGAGTGTTTTGGTAAATATTATGTTAATTTTTTGTCTGCTTGTATTATATATTTCCTTCTTATAAGGCGACAGGAAGGGACTAACATCCTAAATACAGGGAAACCTAGTTAGGAGTTGTGCTCGGCCATGTATGCGAAACGACACTACATTTGCAGAATTTAGCTACTATAATAATAGCACATAAAATAATAACATACATAAAGAACTAGTTTGCTTCAGCCTTGTTTGTTACCTACTTTATAATATTGAAAATAAGTAGCTAATTTTCAAAGTGCTTATACTTTTAGTCATACCACCTGCAAAGTGAACTAATTGATTATACTTACCTACATGGTGAATTTTGTGAACCATTATTTATGCCAATAAACATTTGTATTTGTATTTGTATTTGTATAAGTGAGTCATAATATGCATTCATGTCATAAATAATTTTATTAAGGTCGTCATTATGAGGAATTTTGTGACTAAAGTCAATTATTTCAGAAATCAATGCCCCATAATTAATTACTTCTTGGGATACCCAAGATGATTCCGATTTTTTATTAGTTAAGGTTTTTCTCAGCGGAAAACAATCGTCAATCTTATTTTTTAGTATCGTGACTAAAGATAATGCTTTTTTAGATGTATTATAATTTTTCATGGTAAAAATGTTCCAATCAATACTATCAATTGACATTACGAAATTCATCTGATTCGCATTAGAGAAGCTCCTACTAGGTATGGTATTAAAGTTCAAATTGACTTTTAAGTATTATACGAATCGATTTTATGGGAGTATAGAAAAGTGTTGTTTTTAGACCATTTCAGTCAACTTATAATTTTTTTTCAACCATCCTTAACAAATCAAGGAGTATTCTAAAAAAAGAAATAGCTAAATCGGTGTCGCTGCTCTCGAAATTTGCTCTTAGCAACACATTCAGCGATTCATTTTTATATTATAGATGCAAGAGTGTATTAAGAAAAGTTTTTGGAAATTCAACATCTAAGGAAGTCAAATGGGTAAGATTTTTTAAACTACTACATAAATAAATGATGCCGCGTGCAGATAATATAATATAATAATATTTCTTATAGAAGGGACACTTCCTCGTCCCCCACCATTCGGGCTCTCCTCGCCCCGGCACCTGATTCCCAGTCCACATTGAATATCTATAAAGTGAATGTTGATACAAACTTTGTATGAAGTTTGTAATTCTTATGTTACTTGTTTAAAAGTGAGTTTACTTGTGAGACTTATAAGGTTTTAATAAAAAAGGCGGGTCCTGCCTGTAAACAGAATAGCCAAGTGAAAGAAATACGGACTTTACACCAAAATATTAATGTACAATAAATTACCAGATGGATGGATCATGGGACTTAATTTTAAAATATTCTTTTTTATATACAGTCGAACCTGGATAAGCGAGAACTGGATAAGTGAGAAAACAGGACCCGTCATTTTAAGCTTCCAAAATCTCTATTAGCGAGAAACAGAAACCTCTGTAAGAGAGAGTCGTTTTTCCCTCATGGACCTCCGTAAGTGAGACTGCTGCTTATCTATACCTCTATAAGCGACAGTCGAGCTTTATTTCTTTATATTATTTAGGAGGAACTATAGCTACAATAAAAATACATACATACATAAAAGATACACACGTACAGTAACAAATGACAAAACAAATTTATTATCTGCTATTTTATGACTCATTCTTAACTTTCGTGGAACTTACTACCATTGTTTTTGTATTGTTTTTTCGCATTCTTTTCGAATGGACACGTGTGCCTAAAAAAAATAAACTGAGTAAGTCCTAAGGTACTTACTCAGTTTATTGCATTAGCGAGAAACTCGGGTTAGTGAGAAACCTCTATAAGCGAAAATGAGATTGTGCTCCCTTGAACTCTCGCTTATCCAGGTTCGACTGTACTCAGTGAATATATGTCAATGCAGCTTGTGGAATCATAGTTCTTGCGTAACGAACAACCATTACAAAATAACTACAGAAATAAATTACAATGTAAAATATATGTAACTAAATTAATAAATATATGTATAAGAACTATAAATTTTACTAAGTTTAATTTAATTAATAATAATTAATTTAAGTTAAATTTTTAAGTAATTCATATTTCAAATGTAACAAGACTTGCTTGTAACGAATGTTATTCATCTCTGCTCATACATAACATATGACAAATTGTTAGTAACCCTGTAAAGATGCGTAAATAAGTAATTGTTATCTCAGCGGACGAGGGTGAAACCACAGCCTACAGCTAGTTGATAACTTTGTAAAGTATAATCCGCCGCAAGTTAGACTTTAGTTTCGAGGGTGGGAGCGGGTGAGGGGTGAAAGGTGTTTGTAAATATATTTCATAACCAGTAGGTAAGGGTAAAAATGAATATCATTACTTGTTTACATACAAAATTATATTTTTTGTCATGTTTTTTACGATCGCAAACATTATTTTTACAAATTTTCGTGACCACGTACACTGTAAAGAATCCAAAACGTCAGCTTTTTAAAAATAAACATACGGGAATACTTGTTCTTAAAATTCATATCCAATGTGAAACTTTAGGAACTTTGCTGTAGAATTGTATAAAAGTGAAGAAAAGCAACAGAATTTCAGTTAATTGAGAGGTTTCGTTTTTGGCACATCTACATTTTTTTCCTACTCATAAAGACAGCTTATTATTATTACCTCATTTCAAAATGAACTCAATCGATCAATCTGTAGCAATCATCTAAATCACCACTATCCTAAACTACACGCGAAGTAATCAATACCCCAACGTAGAGCGTAATCTCTTCAGCGATAAATACCATTGACGTCTACAGCGTAGGCTGGCTCTACGACGTAGCAGTCTGCTACGCCGTAGCAGACAGAGATTTACTGGCTACAGAAGTGATATGGAATAGAAGCTACATTGGGACCGTTACTAAAATATTAACAATTTTACAACAAATTTTAAGTCGACAAATGAGTGAAGGGACTACTAGAGTAATGCTGATATACTAGTTATCTAGATTTTTCGTTATAAGTTATACTAATTGTATACAAAAAATAAAACCAAGAGTAAATTATACTGCGCGAACACACAAAGTAAAACTAACAAATATAAAGCAAGAAAGCAAGTGTCGGCCAAATTTAAAATAGGATGATTTGCTCGTTCGGTCAATTAGAATGTAACATCATGTTTGATAATTTTTGAAGATATTGTTGTTTTTTTTGTATAGTATGTTCGTTAAGAGAAAGTACATCATGTGGATTGATGAGGCATAGCAACATCTGCTGGGAAGCCGTCGCCGCCGTTTTGCAATCGCCTTCGATCACACCGCGATACCGCAAACTCCACAGTACCGTGCGAATTATAATTTGTCATGCATTGTTTAATATAATTAACTTTAAGTTTGAAATATTAGCGTCACTTTATGATATTATTATTATAATTAAAGTAATTATAATTGAATAGTTATTAAAAATAAATCGTTTTTTTGCACGCTCAATGTTTTTAGTTCATAAATAAAAAAAGGTTATGCTGAAAATACTAATCTACACATAAGTTTAGCAACTCTCAAAGGATCTAAGGCATTATGGATTATCTTAAATTATGATTAAACTTCTAAAAAAATGACCTAATTAATTAAGAAACTTAGATATTATGGTATCTGTACCTAATTAACGATTTAATCTTTGTCGCGCCGGCGGCGGCGGCGGCGGGCTCCAATTACCCGGGCGGAGATTCCGATAATTAGAGACAAAACAATGATTCTACGCCCCATTGACATCGACCGACAGTGCAGGTACGATATATACATATACCTAGCTAGCTTTCATTTAAAAAATACTTACAATTGTACGAAATTTACAAGCTACTAAATAAACATTCAAATGTACGTAAAGGTACTTAGTGTACTTATCTACAATATATCGTATTGTGTTACATAAGAGTTATATAATGGATCGTATTATTTACTTTGGTTGCCTTTTAAAACTTTCCGTTGAATTAATAGCTTCTCATATTCATTGATCGCTCTTGAAGATATTTATTGTAAATGTAAATGAAAACGTGTATTTGAAAGTAATTTACACCTTCCAGCCATTTTACTTAAATTTACATCAAAGAGTACAATCATATGCATAAAAACTATAAAATTAAACACACAAAGAATCCAACTCTTCCGTTTCATGAACTAAAACAATTTTTTGTTCCGTAATAAATAACAAAATACACTTCATAACTTTGAAATATGTGAAGAATTCATACAAAACATAAAACGATTTCTCACCTTCCTACTTCGCACACTCAACTGCGGTAACATTAACGAACTTTCTAATAGCGCTATTCAAAAAACCCCCGACTCACGCTTCCGGTAGAATGATAGCCTCCAAGCTACTCGAACCGACCACGGAGGGAAGATACATAGCCTTACTTAAAAAAGCAAACGCTCAATTCGTAAAAATACTACTATGTATATATACAATGCAATTTAAATATCGCAAAAAAGGCAAATTACTTTACAAAGGCTTTAGAACAACTGCTAAGTTTTCTTGGGTTTGAGTCTTCTAAGATAAGCTTATTGTCAAGCGAATAATGCATAACAAGAAGAGTCCAAAGTGATAGGACCTATTAGGAAAACTGTTTGTTGGTTGAAAGTTATCAAATTTGGTCTAATAGTTTAGTTACTAAATCAAATTAATTAAAGAAATTATATATTTTACATATATATACTATAATTTAAATACTAAGCTATCTAGATTGGGTTACAATATTTGGATTATTTTGTTGTCTTCAATCAGACGGTTTATATTAATTATTTCTGTTTTAAATATATATTATTACTAATTCAATAATACTAGTTTATCTATATTTAGTAGATAGATGTATTATATAAAGTATCGAGTATAGTCCGACGACCGTGCGATGATATGGTAATAGCAACATTACAGCTCGCAGCTCGCAGCATGCAGCACGCAATCGTTACAACACACTTGCCGCACCACCTTCGAGTGTATAGCTCACTGTAGCTTTTGATTGTATAAAAAAAATATAAGTAGACGAGTTTTTATTGACGTATAGATTTTGTCAAAACTGAAACCTATAAGTTATGCTAAATAATTCACTTGTTGACTGACAATACGAGTTTTAACGCGTTCTTGATTGTTAGTAAGGTCCAACTATAGTTTCGTTCACATTTAATGAACTTCATCAGGGAAGAAATGATTCCACCGAATGACGACGCCAAATGTAAATGAAACTGTATTTGGACCTTACCAACAGCACCGGGACAAGTGATAATAAAGTAAAGATTCAAGCATATAGCATCACAAAAGGATTTTTCACATCTCAAACCTAAACCTAAATTCAAACTCATCGAAGTCGGGAGTTGAATTCGATGCCGCCGGCTATCGAATCGAACCATCTAATGATAGAGCCACGGAGGACGACACAGAGGAGGTTGGTTGTATTCGTACCGTTATGCGTTAGAGTTACGCATCTAAACAAACTCCCTACAAAGAAAATAAAGTAATAATCAAAAAAACATAAACACATCTACACACTCACATTTACACACTCACACAAGCAGGGACTGCTGCGAACAGTCGGGAAACTACAGTTACGATCAGTTGTACCTTTAATAGTTTAGTATAAATTCAACATACCTACAATTATTAATTTAAATTAGTACTATATATTGCATTGTATTGGTATATTGTTATTTTTAGTCTTTATTGTCTGTTTTCGAGCACTATAATTTATATAATCGAAATGTCAATTTGATCTTCTATAATTTAAATTAATTTATAATTATTTTAATTTATTTTCTCCTTACATCAATATTTAGTTATATTTGTAAAGTTCTATAAATCAATGAACAAAGTAGCTGATAAGTAAGTAAAGTGCGCGCACAAAATGTAATAAAGTAAATCTATTTCTATTTGTGTGTGTCCAAGACACCGGCTTGTGCCGAGTTTGGAACCCGTTTTTAATACTGAATTCAAGCTAGTCTAACATTGTTTCGATATTATTCAATATAAAACATAAAAAATAACGACATTAACACACAACATTCCATCGCTATAGCCTGTACGCATATTGTTATGAATTGTACAGTTTAACATTCACTGCCTTATTAATAAACACGTCATAACTCAGAGTATCTTTTGTCTTGTTCTATCCAATAGAGAAAGTCACGCGCCAAAACAAGACAAATGTAGATTAAAGTTAAGACGCGTTTATTAAAAAGGTCTTTAGCTTTTATCGACATAATCAAGTCGCAAGCGCACGTCTCGGCGTGTCCGCTTTTAGGCCTACGATCCCGTAAATATTGTGAAAATGCCAAAGGTACAGCAATTACTAACAAACAAACCTGCAGGAATAAAGTCTGGATCAAATCCAGACCTTCGTTTGTTAAATGAACCTGGTTTTAACAAAGAAAAATCACGCAAGCGTATTCGCTCTGATGCCGAAGAGGACGACTACTGCACTTTTAAACTTGAAATTAAAGACATGCTATCTATCATGTTTAGTACATTTACAAGCACGCAAAACGAACGCCTAAAATCAATAGAAAAGCAGCTGCTGGATGTAAAGAATCATACTGCACCAATCCCTGACATTGAAAAATCTATTGGGTTTATGTCAGATCAACTTACAGACATGCAAATCAAGATAGACAATTTGGAAAAAGATAAGAAGGAGATAACGGGACAAATTGTAGAAATTAACGACAAATTAGAGGGTCTCGAACGGCAGGCACGAAAGACATGTGTAGAAATAAGAGGCATCCCCCGTAAGCAAGGCGAGCGGAAAGATGACTTATTCTCTATGATAGAAAACCTACTCACATCCCTTAAAGTCGAATACTCCTCATCGGATGTGAGAGATGTCTACCGCGTGTCAAACAAAAATAATCCCACTATGTCCTCTGCAATAGTCGAGCTATCAAGCACACTACTAAAAGGAACCGTGCTTAATAACGCCAAGAAGTTCAACCTCAGCAGAGACTCAACGAAACTAAGTACGAGACAACTTGGACTTGAAGGACCTTCAACCCCGATATTCTTGTCTGAACACCTCACTCCTAAATCTAGGAGACTACACTACCTTGCAAGAGACCTAGCGAAGATTCAAAATTACTCCTACTGCTGGACCTCCGGCGGTATGGTCTTTCTAAGGAAGCAAGATGGAGCACCTCATATTCTTGTTAAAAGTGAAACTCAACTGGATCAGTTAAGAAAATCACCATGACTGCCCACGACAATTAATTCTCAACAAGTAATTATCACAATATATTGCTACATGTCAATGCTGATTAAAAGTATTTCTTTAGTTAAGCCTAAACCGTCAATATCCATGTATCTAAAGCCAAGGAATACCCACACTGTTAATAGTATAAATAATACTCATACTTCACATCAAAATACAGCATTCACAAATCTAGTAAGCATACTAGCGTACTATAGTGATGAATGTTCAAAATCCCTACAGTACAACAAATTGTCTCAAATGAAAAGACTGTTTAGAAAACAAGATTCAGCTTGTGTCGTGGTTTAGTAATGAAACATATAAACCTTATATTATATATACTTATTTCATATATATCCGCCTTGTATTATCCACCGCTTATTCATGAGGTCCCAACACACACCATACACACTCGAAAATCACTCTTACTATCAAAAACCTGTCCTATCATAAATTGTAAACCTACAAACACGACTGTTCCCCGTCAAGTTTTTTGCGAACTAATTATACACATGAACCTTTTCGTACTATGCATACTTACTTTACTTATTGCCTATTCTTACACTGTAATAAGTTTGATTACACTATTTACTGCATCGGAAATGCTCGCCTGTCATAAAAGTACCTACTTTTACCCGTCACATCAAGCACAGCTTACACGTAATATTGAACGAACTATATCACACTACTTTGATATTATGTTTTTGTTAATAGTTACTATAATAGATAGCGCTAAGCTGGATATCTACTCTCCTCGTATGCTATACCTACGTAAAATAAAATTTAGGTCTTATCTTCCTCGCACTGCAACTGTCCTGGTTACCTACGATTGCTACCAGCTATACCTACGCTGTGGGGATAGCTTTATGCAAAAGCTAACTATCGCAAATTTACTCGCCCACAAAAACGATCATAACCGTACAGAGTTCATGTATTTTTATACCTATTCCGACTGCATGTTATCTTATCTATGGAAACCGATTAAAATTAAATCAATCCGTAACCATCGAAGTCTTATACTTATAGCACAATCGGCGAATATGCATGTCATGTTAATTCATATTGTGTTTTCTTCCAAAAAATCCATAATATATTTGTACCGGAATATAATCTACAGTGTTTCCCCTTTCACTGTAGGTACTCTGACCTTTGCTTGTTTAATTTACGTAATTTCACATATCTTGCACTCTATCATACCCAGTAAAATATTCCAATGCTCGCACAATTACTTTTATTATAAAACCAGATAATGGATAGCAAAGCAGACGTGATAAACGACATTGACAACACAGAAATACATCGCAATTATTACACCTGCGTACCGGAAATGTGTATAAAATTCTTAGAGCTTGAACAAAACAAAGAACATCTCACTATAGTAGCACAGAATATTCGGAGTATACGCGGTAATAACTTTGATAAATTTACAGTATTTCTGTCACGGTTAAAGTTTCTACCAGATATAATTGTTTTCACTGAATGTTGGCTGGACTCATCTTTTACCGGTGTCTCTCTGGAAAACTACACTTGTTCGTTCTCAAAGCATAACTTAAACAAGAACGATGGGGTTGTGGTGATGTCTAAAACTGGCCTCTCAGTAAGCATATCCGAAGCACATTTAGTTCAAGCCACCGGACTTATGATCAAGATTGGCAGTGACTACTCAGTCCTGGCAATATACAGGTCACCTTCTTTCTCCAGTATAAATAAATTTCAAACTTCGTTAGAAAAAATACTAGATGAAATGAAAAGCCACACATCACATACTTCTCTAATAATTGGTGATTTGAATATAGACGTTAAGCATGCAACACAGACTAAAACAAAAACGCTAAAATACATAGAACTACTAGCTTGTTATGGTTACATCGCAGCCCATCAATATCCCACTAGAGTGGCAAATTGTCTAGACCACGCGTTCATAAAAAGCAATTCTCAATGTTCTGTGGTAGTTTGTGATAGCAAAGTAACGGATCACGACGCAGTAATAGTAGCTATACCAGGGCCGGTCTCAAATATCATGTCAGCGAGACAAATCATTAAAATTGATTATGATGGCGTCAACACTGAACTACAAAAGACTGATTGGGCAAAATTCTACTCCCACACAAACCCCAACGAGGCAGTCTCTGACCTAATACAAATCCTGAATAACTGTGTGAAAAAACATAAGAGTATCAAAACAATACGCAATTCAAAATTCATACGAAAGGACTGGATCACACCTGGACTAATTAAATGTATGAAAAAAAGAGATGCACTACAGATAAGATCAAAAAAAAACCCAAACAATTCTGAATTAACTAAGAAGTATAAGAAATACAGAAACCACTGCAATAATATATTACAAAACTTAAAAAATGAACACGATAGTAATAAAATTAAATCAAACATAAGTAATAGCAAAGAACTTTGGAGTTCAATAAAAGATGTCTGTAATATACGATCATCTACTACCAGGAATAGCGACCTATTGGACTCTGCTTCCACTCCAGAACAAGCCCTCAATAATGTGAATAACTATTTTGCCACCGTTGGAGAATCACTTGCCAAGGAAATTTTGAACAAAATTGGTTCCACTGAGTGTGAACTTGCTCTTTCAATACCCGAACCTCCTCAAAAACCAGCAAACTCTCTATATATAGCTCCCACAGACCCAAGTCAAATCAGCAGATTTATATCTGCTCTCAAAGTTAAGTCTGCCCCTGGTGGTGATAATATCTCAAACCGCTTGCTTAAATCGGCTAAACTAGATTTAATCGAGCCTATAGCGTTTATCTGCAACCTAAGCATTGAAACCGGAGTATTTCCCGATTCATTCAAGAATGCAAACGTTTGTCCTATCCATAAAGCAGGTGCTACAAACCAGCCTTCAAACTACCGACCCATATCACTATTATCTTCCTTGTCGAAAATTCTTGAAAGAGTCGTGAATAAAAGCTTGATGGGTTTTTTCGAAAAACAAAACATCTTGTCTCCTAATCAATTTGGCTTTCGCTCAGCCAGGTCATCGGAAGACGCCGTTGTATCTCTGGTAAACTTTGTAGTTAACAAACTCGATGCAGGCCAGAAATGCATTGGGGTCTTTCTTGACCTGGCTAAAGCATTCGATACAGTTTCCAGACCAATCTTACTAAGAAAGCTGGAAAAACTGGGCGTGCGAGGTACTTCACTTGATTGGTTCCGCTCATACCTGACAGGGCGCAGGCAACGAGTAAGACTTAATGAAATGTATAGCGACTTTCAAGAAGTAATTTTTGGAGTTCCACAAGGCAGCGTTCTCGGTCCATCCCTATTTCTAGCGTATATTAATGACCTCTGCCAAATGGAAATACCACAAGCAAAAATGTTTGCCTACGCAGATGATACAGCCATTGTATTTTATGATAGAAACTGGGACACTGTGGCCAGCTCAACCAATAACGGAATGCGAAGCGTAGCCAAGTGGCTCCAACAAAACCTTCTGACACTTAATGTAACCAAAACAAATATAATAGCCTTCCGCATCTCGAATCGATCGGCGCCTGTCCGTCCTCTCTACATACAACTATATACCTGCAACATAGACACGCAAGACTGTTGCTGTTGCATATGTCCAAAATTAGTTCAGGTCAACGACACTAAGTATTTAGGGATATTTATTGACGAATTGCTGTCGTGGACTAAACAGATACAAGCTCTGAGCAATAGAGTTAAGAAACTCCTGTTTATTTTCAAAAAGCTAAGAGTGGTAGCCGACACCAAAACAGTAGACATGGTTTATACGGCGCTGTGCACATCAATTTTGAGCTATTGCATAGTCGCTTGGGGAGCAGCCTGTAGCTCTCACCTAATAAAAGCGGAACGTAGCCAGAGGCTGGTGCTTAAGGTTGCGTACAAAAAACATTACAGATATCCGACAGACGATCTTTACAAGGATACAAAACAGCTAAGAGTCCGTCAGCTCTTTGTATATTTCTGCGCCCTCAGATTTCACAAAACTGCGCGCACTACCTTGAATTCCCAACGTACACCCAGATGGGAAACACTCAAAACTTATACAAAAACCGGGCAGAGATGCTTTGAATTTTTGGGGGCCCACATATACAAAAAACTAAATACTAAACTTAATTTAACACAAGACACAAAATATAAATGTAGACATAAAATAAAGTCCCATTTACTTGGCCTAACCTACAACGAAACAGAAGAACTTCTCCGAACATTTGAATAAACTAAACTAATTATTAAATAATATTTTAATACACAATATATTTACACACACAAACCATACACACAACTTCATTTAGGCAATTTTACTATTCAACTAAAAGTAATGCAGCAATATCACTTTGACATCACTAGTGACACACATGTACGAGTATTATCCCATGACACAGGCACGTCTGTAATCGCCAAGGAATGACCCTTTGAAGACGACTAGCTCCCACAAACACAGGGAATCCTACTGTGGGAGTTAGGGCTCAAATAAGTTAAAAAAGGATGACTTATGCGTTCATATTAGTTAACTAATCCCTAATCTTTACATCAATGTACCCTCCATTATAAGGCATGTATTACTGTAGGTATCACTGTCATATTTTATACAAATGTAACTGTAAATTTATTGCATGTCTATGAATTAATTATTGTAAATAATTTCAACTTTATTATTATATCTTACGTAAATTTTGAATGCAAATAAATTCATTGTTGATTATTAACTTAATGCATGTTAGTCTGTAAATTAATTATTGTTAATCACTTCAATTCTGGTATACTCTTATCCTAAGCAAAATTTGGAAGCAAATAAATACATTATTATTATTATTATTATTATTAGGCAATTTAAACATAATTATGCTGACGTAATTAGGTCTGTCTAGAGTCTTGTAGAGCCCCTGTAGAGCCCTGAGGGCAACATACCGCTATATAATAGGTTTCATTATAATATTCTAGTAACCTTTGTAATCATTTTGCTAAGAAACTTTCAATCATTGTAGGCTTCACTCTAAAATCTTTTTTTTTTTGTCTGATTTTTATGAATGATTAGTAGTTTAGGCCACATTTTGGCCCCCATTGAACTCCCATAGAGATTGAATTTGCAAAAATTATTTCTTAAAACACTTCTATACTGTACTATATATTTGACGTCGAAATAATAAAAATAAAATCACATAAATATTTTTTTTTGGTTCACCGGTTTAGGCTGTGCTTTGTTTCCGAGTTAGATTTCTTCCCAATGTTTGAGAGGCTCTAGCGCCGCCCGTGTTGGGTATATCTAATCAAATTTTAAGTAATAGTTTATTTTTTATTTCGTTAAATGTGTATTGTTGTCAGTTGTATTTGTACAGACAGAGTGTCTCGCTGCGTGTTCACTAATATTATTTAATATAGTTTTTTTATGTTTGGATGTTAACACAAAATATTTAAATAAGTTTATTATTATTATTACTATTTATTATCTATATTATTTATTCTATATATCCATCAAAATTATTCTATCAGTGTGCAAATTTTCAGTCAGGGTCAAACCTTCCATTAACTTTACCAATGGGACTATAACACAACTTGCAGAAACAGAACTCACGGTATTTTATAACAGCTTAAAACAAATAGAATCAGTCTTTTTAAACCAATCGGAATATATATATATTTGATAAAAGTACTTTAATGCCAATAACTTACGAATTTCATTTCTCATTGCAAAATCATTAAAATCTATAGTTTCTATTCAGTTAGGTACAGTATAGCACTTTACAAACACGAATAATCAAGACTCCGGACCCAGCATTACTCGCACGGACTAAGGAGAGGGGTAGATGTGGGGCACACCCTAAGGTGGGCCGGAGTAAGAAAATATTATTGCAACCTGAATAAGGAGAAAACTTACTTGTAGGGACTCACTTTGACAGATATTTCTAGGGTTCACAATAGTAAAGGCAAATTACTATCACACTTAATATTATAAAGGTCAACGTTTGTGTGTTTGTTTGTTGCTTTTTCACACTCAAACGGTTGAAATAATATAGATGAAATTTGGCATCAGGATGGCTTATGTCCTGGATTAACACATAGCCATAGCAAAGGCTTTTTATCCCGAAAAAATGTAGTATTCCCGTGAAAAAATCAAACCACAGCGGGTAGCACCGCGGGGCGTAGATAGTTATATACGTATATAGGTTGCGCTATGCAGTGGGGAAGTTGTTTCCAAATCTGTTCTTTAATGTTTTAAATTCAATGTAAAACAATTAAATGAAATATGTAATAAAATAAAAATATACATACGTGAATGATAATTTTTACCCTAATATGAAGAATATATCTTTATCTTGGCTACACTGAACCTTGTCATTATTTACTCTGGATCATTTATTTTTATTAATCTTGAATCAAGAATAATTTTAATTCAATCTTATTTTAAAGGTATTATTTTAGTATCACGCATTACACAAATGTGAAAATGTGTTGGATAGTTTGTTTTACCCTCTTCTCCCTAGTAACTGAACAACAACATTGACTTGGTGTTTTTCATAGACATAGTTCATAGTACAAAAAATCAATAGGCTTTTTAAAAAAAAAATCTTGGATATACTTACATGACGCGGGCAAAACCGTTGATAAAAGCTAGTTAATGTGACTCAATAAAAAATTAATCAAAAAACCCGTTACGTCTATCCGATAATATCCAAGGCCACAGCCCCAGCGGGCCTAGATCCAAGACACGCTAGTCCCGGATTGAATTAAAGCGGGTATTCCCGGGTCCGCTCGCCCGCTCACCCGCTCGCCCGGTCCCGGGTGAAGGGCCGGCTCTTTGCAAACCTTTGTAAGTGAATTCCTGAGACAGCGGTCTAGAGAATGTTTTCTTAGTAAAAAGGACGACGATTTTTCTAGTAGCGGTTGACATAGTCTTTTGAAATTAAATCTTTTTGAAATTTTATTGCCATTTGATTACATTTACAGAAGTACAGCTATATTTTTCTCTGTATCAAAATTGTAGGCTAAGAGGTAATCTTAAACTACATTAATTTAAATAACGTCAAAGCTTGTTTGTACAAATTAAAAGGATTATCAAAATCGGACAACTCTGATAAAAGTAATTCGTGGTCTCATACATCGAAGATATACGAGTCAACTTTAAAATTTCGTCGGCTAATAAAATCGATTTATAGCTGTACAAGATGCCAACAGACATTTCGACATACAGACACTGTCAATATAATAAAACTAGAAACATTTTATTTCTGCATAATAATATTTAAAACATACAGAGCCCACGCACATTTCACTAGGAAAATATATTTTGACAAATAAGAAATTGTTCAATAATGCTCCCGGCATACACCATATCTTCATCATCGTTATTTACAATATCAAACGGCGATAATTCATGGAGTCAGGTTTCACTTTACGGAAAACCAATTAAAATAAAATATTTGAAAATGAAAATAAGTAGTAGTAGTAGTGTTTCCCGCTTCGATTTGGTATCAGCGTGAGAAATAAGTAGTAGTAGTAGTGTTTCCCGCTTCGATTTGGTATCAGCGTGAGAAATAAGTAGTAGTAGTAGTGTTTCCCGCTTCGATTTGGTATCAGCGTGAGAAATAAGTAGTAGTAGTAGTGTTTCCCGCTTCGATTTGGTATCAGCGTGAGAAATAAGTAGTAGTAGTAGTGTTTCCCGCTTCGATTTGGTATCAGCGTGAGAAATAAGTAGTAGTAGTAGTGTTTCCCGCTTCGATTTGGTATCAGCGTGAGAAATAAGTAGTAGTAGTAGTGTTTCCCGCTTCGATTTGGTATCAGCGTGAGAAATAAGTAGTAGTAGTAGTGTTTCCCGCTTCGATTTGGTATCAGCGTGAGAAATAAGTAGTAGTAGTAGTGTTTCCCGCTTCGATTTGGTATCAGCGTGAGAAATAAGTAGTAGTAGTAGTGTTTCCCGCTTCGATTTGGTATCAGCGTGAGAAATAAGTAGTAGTAGTAGTGTTTCCCGCTTCGATTTGGTATCAGCGTGAGAAATAAGTAGTAGTAGTAGTGTTTCCCGCTTCGATTTGGTATCAGCGTGAGAAATAAGTAGTAGTAGTAGTGTTTCCCGCTTCGATTTGGTATCAGCGTGAGAAATAAGTAGTAGTAGTAGTGTTTCCCGCTTCGATTTGGTATCAGCGTGAGAAATAAGTAGTAGTAGTAGTGTTTCCCGCTTCGATTTGGTATCAGCGTGAGAAATAAGTAGTAGTAGTAGTGTTTCCCGCTTCGATTTGGTATCAGCGTGAGAAATAAGTAGTAGTAGTAGTGTTTCCCGCTTCGATTTGGTATCAGCGTGAGAAATAAGTAGTAGTAGTAGTGTTTCCCGCTTCGATTTGGTATCAGCGTGAGAAATAAGTAGTAGTAGTAGTGTTTCCCGCTTCGATTTGGTATCAGCGTGAGAAATAAGTAGTAGTAGTAGTGTTTCCCGCTTCGATTTGGTATCAGCGTGAGAAATAAGTAGTAGTAGTAGTGTTTCCCACTTCGATTTGGTATCAGCGTGAGAAACCGAAAATATTATTTTTTTATAATGTGGTTCTCCTCACCACCACCTCCACACCTCACCTAAATATATCTCTTTTTCTCAGTATCTGACTTCCTTGACACGAGTTTCTCGTTAGCACAAGATCTTCAGGAGATGTTGAATCTTCAAGCACTCACGTTGTAAGAGTCCTGTTATTCAAACATATACCTAAGTCGGCCCTGCGTCTCCTGCGTCCAGGTTGAACGTATATAAGTAAGTAAAATTCAGTAGTTAAATGCAATCCAAGTTAAATGTCCTCATTTTATCTCACCTCCGATTGCTTAACGCTTCGTTTTAAACTTCTATTATATTAAGTTGTCATTATAGTAGAGAGTAAACTGCCTTCAGTATATCAAACAAACAAACGGAATAGTTAATAGCATAATCAATAGTATGTGTAGAACCGTTACTTACTATCGCGCGAGGTGCCCGCTCGTGAACAATGTAGGAGTCAAGCGATCAGGCTTACCTGTGAACAACAATTATTAATTGTTAATACATGTAGCTCAGTCATATAAATGTAACACTAGTTATATTTCAGTGTAAAACCACATCGCATAAATCTAAAAGACGTTCATCATGAAATTAAATACTAAGTGAAATGATTCATCTGTTTTATGTAATACTCAGTTACACAATTGTCCAATTCAAATGATGTTCACGTTTTAGTCGATTTCGAAATATTAGTATCGTTGTATCGTTTTGATTGTATATTTACTTTTGCTACTCGATTTTTGGTGATAACTGGACCAATTTGAACTGTCTTTTTATATTTGTAAAGGTATAAGTTCTAGTTGACCGCACGATTATTTCTATTCAAATCAGACCATTAGTTTATAAGTCAAAATACCCTAAGAGTTGTCCACGTTACCATTTCTTATACCAAAGTGTTATTGCACATTCCTAAATTCACATTTTTATAAAATCCTCGATACATTGTGATCACGTCACGTGACCTGCTGTATCGTATTTAATAAAGCTACAACTCATGTATAAATCCCTCCGACACATGAAAGAGGTTACCGTCATCATCCTCTACAGACATATCCGCGAGGTTTAACTTTCATTGTGAATTTACAACTCAATCTGACGCGTTGAGTGTTTACCATACGTATTGGCCGTACGAACGTAAAATCTCTGTTTTAAGTCTATTATATTTTTATGCTTTCTGACCTTGTTTTTGTTTGTCAGGATATTGCTACTCGTAAAAACTCGACGAAATTTGGTATACAAACTTTAAGAAGAAATAAAAAAAATCTTGTGACCGCTATTTTTTTCTAAAAATGAGTAAAATTTTCTACATACACGAGTAGATGTGGTAACGAGACAGAAACATTTGGTATAAATAAACTAGAAATACTAAAAAGAAAAGCAATACCTACTTTAGAACCTGTGATTGAACCCACGCCCTCCTGCTTGTGTGGGAATCACCCACGAGACAACCTCGACGTTATTATTAACTTATTTTATTTTAGAATACATTATTTCCTAGTATTTTAGGCGACAGTAGCTAAACGGCAATTTTAAATATGCGTAAATATATACATTTCTATGTCTTTATGAGTATTATAAATATCTCGAAATGTATGTAGCAAGTTTCATAATTACACCGAAATGCGATTTGCCGATCTACTAATTTGACTACTTGAGTAATGTCGTTCGACCCGACCGACCCAACTATATTCCGTAGATCGAATGCTTGTTTTCATGTAGTTTTTCAATAATCACAGATGAAAAAACTCTTGTAGAGTGTAAACAGAGACAGACATCATGATGTATGCAGCCGCGTTCCACCGGCCGGCGCACACTATTACTAAACAAACACTATGAAAAGAATGTGTACAGACAAACAAACACGCTAACTATAGCGCGGACAGATGTTTACCGACAGACGGACCGACCAGTAAACATAGTTATTATGTTTTGTTGCGTAAGGATTGAGCAAGTATTGGAACTAAATTTTATATTATTTTAAAAACTTTTACTTTTTTCTATTTTTTTTATTGGTGTATTGTAAAACAAACAAACAAACACAAAGACAGATCTTTTAAAAATTTCATACGGTTAGTATATTTTGTAGATTGGTTAAAAAAACTACAGAAATCTTTCGTTTCATTTAAATGGTCATTATTTGTGAAACTTGTTTTTGTCATTGGACATTTTCATAATATTGTTTTACACACGTTTTAGTTACTCATTTTTCCTGATATTTTATTTTCAATTTCTGTTTTATATTTGTATCCCACAGTAATTATTTTCAAAAATCCATAAAAACTGCACAAATGAATAATAAATGTTCTAGCAATATAACTATAACTACAGCGTTATTACTAATAAATAAAATATGAGCAACAAATCACGCGTTTAATAAACCTGACATATGACGATATGTTACGAGAAAATATCATTTTATCCGCACATTTCATAACTTCCTACTATAAGACCGCGCCCGCCCGCCCAATCGTCACCCCTTCCGGGTAACAGTTGAAGGCAATAAGCTACAACACCACAACGCAATAACATAACGGCTGTTACCACTAACGTTACCGTTACCGTTACTTGTCGTAATACCACGGTAACGGTACACTCTCGTTCTCGCTATAAATCTAATAAACATAGAAAATAGACTGGATATGTTGACGGAGGGAGAAATATCAAGTGGGTAATGTGGATAAAACAGTGCTTGCATTATTTAAAAAATAAATATTAGGTCCTTACATATGAAATTGGCGTTGATATATTTTATTATGTAAGTAAGTTTATGATATCGTAACATTTTATGAATTCACTTGTCAATGTTCTTGTATTACAAGTTGTCGACATTTCGTTCTATATTCTGACGTTTCATTACATGAGAGAAAATGAACACGAAGCCTCCAACATACGAGTTACAACGTGTTACAATCTCGTTCGACAGGAATCGGTAATGTTTCACAACGCAACGGAGATCATTTATATCTACTTATATTTTATTGATAATTGATATTCCTTGTTATATCGTAACTTATATTTTCAAGAATCATTTAAAAAATCTTCTATTTAATAAGTAAAATTAAGAGATTAAAAACCCCTAAAATCGCTAATTTGTCGTGGCGGCCACCTTGCAAGTCAAGACCTATTATTTGATACCAATATTCAGAGTGTTGTGGAAAACATGTATGCAGCCGTTTTATTACGGCGGCCATCTTGGACCGATTCTCATCAAATATAGCTACACTACTATACATAACACTCCTGACTAAATCATCTATCAAACAAAAGAAACTAAATCATAATCAGTTCAACAATCAGGAAGCTACGATACCACAGACAGACAAATACAGACGTCAAAATTGTAACACCCCGTTGTTTTTGCATCAGGGGTTAAAAAGTGGCAAATGGACTTCGATTGCTTTCGCTTTATGATTTCTAGTTTAGAACTCTTACTTAAAGCCCTCCTAATTTGTGTCTCTATCTTTTCAATATGGGTTTTAAATATTTATCTGACTATACAAAAAGAAGGATAAATGTTTTACGATTTTTTACTAATACGTACTTACGTATGCACGAAAAATCTCGACACTTGAGGTGTCATTTGAAGTGAGAGTTACTTATAATTTAAAGTAAAATTTGCTAAATAAAGTCGTATTTGCAATGGGTTTTATATTTGTTCAGAATAAATTTGAAGACAAAATGTTGCCAGTACAACTAACACTATTATAATATTACATTACAAAGTATTTCCGTAACACACAATTTTAACTTTATTATTGAGCCGTGAAAAAAATCTTAAAAAGCGATATTGCAAGTTAGCAAGTTTCGATCTAACGCAGCTTATATAAGCCCGAATGTTGAGAGATCAGCCAATTTCACGGTACGATACGTCGAGCCAGGAGTGGCGCGCCAACAAATGCGCCAAAATTTTACAATTTATTGATTTAGAATAATAACATTTTGACTTGATCTCTAATATTTTTTGGTAGACTTTTGAAAAAAGTTTAAGTAAACGTATCGTTTATGAAATTTCTGGTAAGTATTCTGTTTAATTTAGGTTGGCTCAGCCTTTTCAAATCGCGAGTGAATCGGTTTCTTCCAGGCAAGCGTGCTACATCCTAGACCGCATTGTCGCTTTACATCAGGCGAGTTGCGGTCAAGCGCAAGCTTATTAGATATATAAAAAAATAAAAACGAATCCACAGGTTTTCACTCCCTGCCTGCCCCTGCCTGTCCCTGCCTGTCCCTGCCTGTTTTTTTCTTTTTGTTATTCTTAGAACCTCTGAATTATGTCAGACCTATAAAAAACTTATTCTGATGAATAATGAACCATTACGTTTTCTAATTTAATAGTTTTTATTTATATAATTGCTTATTTGTCACTGTATTCTGTTCAACTATACATAGAAGAGTATAAAAATGATTACTTGCGCAATTTCGACAGACTATATGCGGTAAAGTCTCTTTATATTCTAGAACATTGCCCGATTACTGAGCTACACGAATACATTGTTAGTTCTATTTCCATCGTTTACTACAACTCGCGCCATACATCAACATCGGCTCTGATTCTAATTCAGTTCGCTGTTCAACGAAAAATGCAATAAACTGGCAGAACAGCGGTTTATGATCTCCGCGCCAGCTGCCGCACTCTACGCACCACTCCTGTCATGTGCTTGTGTTATGAATTGAAAAAGAAGAGGATTTGTGTTTTGTGTTTTTAGCTAATAGCTCTGTGTTTGACTATATATAGACCCTATTAGCAAACAACTAGGGTAAAGTCAAGTCTGGTGGTGGGTTGGAGCATTTGGATTATCTGTACTCGTGTATCTTAAATGGTCTATAGGTAATTATTCTGCTTTATTTTTTGCTCGTTATTTTGTTTTTGGTAATAAAGGTACTTGTCCTATTTAGTCTAGAAACTTTATAAATATATATGAAGTAGGTCAAAATGCGCTCGGCTTTATTTTAAATAAAATTAATTGCAGAAACCATAAAATAACATTATATTACCATAGATACATCCTTTATAAATCGTTCGTAATAATATATATTATTTTAATTATGAAGTCTCTGTTAATACAAGTAGTTTTTTGCTTCAAATATCATTATTTCTTTCTTTTATACAGTTGTCACTCCACTCGTCCGGAAAGTGTTTACCATAATAATCTAATACATTATCAGTAACTCAATTTTTTTATTATCAAATTGTGTCCCATATTTGATAAAACCTTCTTATCCCTCTGTAGGCTTGCAGTTTATACGAGCATGTTACCTGCCGGACTCCTGAGCCATCATGTTATATTGAGCTGGAACGTGTGAGGGTGTTTTACTAATGGAATAAATCTGGTTGTCATGTGTTTAGCTCCAAACAAAAGAGTTTGAAATTCCTCCTCGCGCCGCCTGACAATGTAAAGAATTCTACAGAATCGCAGATCGGACAGCTTTTTAATACCTGAGGGGTGTCTATATTGTTTGCCATAGATATAGACACGTTAGTATGTATAATACGATGGCCATGCGTTGTATTCACCGGCAACGAAGCAAGACGGCTGGGCAACAAATCTGTGTTTTGTTTCTGGGTTAATATTATTGTGTATAAGTTTTTCTTCTTTAAGTTATAAATAAATTGAACAGTTTTGTATGTATGGTTATTTATTATCTTACCGTTTTTGACAAAGCTTTGAACTTTATTATTTTAGTATTTGTTAGTGAACATGAAATATTTGCGGTAAACTCTGTCTTTTAATTTTAACCACTTTTCCCCAAAGATAAATGTTTGTAGATGTGAAACGAAGAAAGCTTTTATATATTGTTGGGTACATATTATTATGTATCCAAACTAACTCAATACACTCTGCCTTTTCTATGTTCTCCACTTGTATGAATTAAAGATGAACAAACTAAAGCCGTTGCACAAATTAATGTAACATGTATTGTACGTACAGTGTGTGTAGATATGTGTGAGTGTGTGTGTGTGTAAAGTGTCCGCCGTGTGCTATATATAATGAGTACAGTCGCGCAGACAAAGGCTTGCGGTTTGCTCATTTCGGACTTGGCAAATTGCAGCCTCAACAGATCCATTTACGAGTCAGCCTAATTAATGGTTTGATAAATGACCCTTTACTAAAGATTAAATAGTCCAGGTAGCCTAGTACTCGTATCTCTGCTTCTAATCTGGTAAAATTTGCAATAATCTGGCGATATGTATATTTGTCTGATTGTATGAATCAAGTTCTACAAATTTTTAGAGTGTTCAACGCTAAATTAAATTTATGAAGTTTGGTTACGCCAAATAGCTTACCTTCATATTTTTATACCCTCACCCTAAGCAGTACTTGCGACCATGATGCGCGGAAGAGCCGCGCCTCAGTGACAATTAAACTGTTATCCTGAGCAGTCATATTTGTGTACTCATATACGAAAAACCGATACCGATACGTTACTAAACCGATGTGTCAAGCAAGGTTTCCTCGCGTGTGCAAAAATTATATACAAAAAACAAAAATATACGTGATCGCGTCATTATACACCAAATCTGGTGTACGAGTATCTACCACGGACTTGTAAGGATATCAGACGAGGAACTGTGCCGCCGGCGGACCTACCGCAATCCAGGAGCTGCCCCTGTGAGTACTGCATCCTATTGTTCCTCTTCCGTCTCGTCTAATTTGTATGTACCAGAATATAACCATATTCATTCAAAAGTACAGTCCACTCGAATAATTAAATTAATTACTCTTTGGCGTGACCAAACTTACAAAATTGATTATTTTTGTGACCATAAATGAGTTAATACAGACATTAGACCTACGAGTTATTTTCATAACTATATTGAATAATTTGTATAGCCTTACACGATAAGTAATTTCAATCATCATCAAAGTCTGCGTAGAAAATTATCTATAAGCTAACTTTTTTACACAACTTGAACATAATCTTCTGGAATACTACACACGAATTACAATTTATATCCAATCCACTTACATTACTTTCCCTGAGTAGCAAATGAAACCCACATTAGAAGAACACGGCGCAATGTAAAGCAAAAACTGTATAATTCACGCGGCACGGTCGCTCGTTTACGACTGTTTGATTACATACGAGATGAGTCCTGATAACACGGTACGCAGGATGACTTCTGTTTCAATGGAAATTTAATTTGCTGGTGTTTAAGACGAAGGTTAATAGTTAAATAAGCTGTTTGATATATGTCGGTGTAAAGCTAAGCTTTATAATTGTTTATATTAAAAACTATATACTTTTTCTTAATAATTGTACTCACATATATGGGACTAGACATTTATTTTTGCTACGTCTCTTACACCTCGGTGACTAACATCATTATTTTATTTTTAATTTTACTATTAGTTTGATGTGCAAAGATAGCGAATGAAAGAACGAATACAACTATGTATTCGTTCTTTCATTCACTGTCCATATTATTCGGGCCTAATCTCAAATACATAAAATACAAAGTAATAAGCTTCCTGAACGCGTAATACTACAAAATCGTTCCATCCTGCCTTATTTATGTTTATAAACAGTTTTACAGCTAAATTCAAATGAAATTAGTTTAGTTTACATCGTACTGTAGTACATTGTAGTTAGGATGTAATGTCTCATTCTGGTATAGAAGTAGTATGCATGGACAATTTCTGTGAACTATATTTGTAAATTTAGTTATGTGGGCCAAATTAAAGATGACAGTCTTCTAGGAAAATGTAAAGGAGAACAGACAGATATAATTATAGTCATTTTAAAACACCAACGCATATTTTTTTCTTCCTGCACAGCTCGGCATTTGATCACAAGTTCGCACGACCACGGAAGTCAGCGATACTGTAGCCTTAGATGGAACATGCCGAGTCTGGAATACACTGGCTCTCAAGGAAGGCTGCCGGAACACACCGTTAGGTTAGATTTCCTATGTAAGGTTGTATTGTGCACGTCTGACAAATTTTATGAAAATTGATATGTAACTGGCGCCGCACAGTTACAGCAAACTTTGTCTTCTTTAGTTGTATTAGGCCGATCCAATCTAAAATCTCCGATAACTAAAACTATATATAGTCAAAATACGTTGGTCATTTGTAATTCTACAGAGTTCCTAAAACTCGTGGAATCGGAATAGCCAAGAGTCATTGAAAACTGTCTGAAAGCGAGACATGTTACGGTAAACATATTTGTTGTTTCACTAATTCTCCCCCCTCCCTCTCCCCCTCAGCTTTATCTAAACGCCTACAATCTTGTCCCACTTATTATGTGCATGTATTTACATGCAGATGTATGTATGTTGGTTTTTTTGTATGTAAATGAACGTTCCGCTAATTTACATACTTTCTGATACGTTATACAATATGCGCGGATTATCCGGGATTACTATTGGTACACGGGGTTTACTTACTTGACACACTTTTGTTGTTTTTTATGGAAATGCTTTTATTTTGTAGTAATAGCATGCAGGGCTAGTGATTAGGGTTGTTAGAGGTAAGACCCACAATTATTGATGTAGAATTCTGTTACTCGTATCTTCTATCTAAAAATATCGCTATTTCATTGAGTAAGTTTATTGTTAACCGTCAACCCGTTGACACGTTGTATTTTTTTGCTCGAATTTTGTGTTGGTCTCATTAGTTGGTTGTTCATTGGTCCCAGTACCCACTTAAGACCGTACAATCCTAAAAAATACTCCTGAGTAAAGTTGATATATCCATTCGCATAGTCCGCTGTACTCATCGACTATGAATGAATGCACAACTATCTCAAACGTCTTAGGAAAGTTTATTTTGACGCCATTATTTAACACGAATATAAAAATAATGGCGCAAGTATCGGAGATCGGGATCGAATCGCCCAACCGACTCATTTGTATGTAAAACCGGTTCTAGCCGCCGCGAACTGGATTTTCCCCGAATAGATCCAAAGATATATGCATTGTATAAAGTTCGTTACACTAAAATGACTAATTTCAACATTATAATAAGATGTTCAAGATGTTCTCTAATTTATATTATTGTTCCTTTACGTGTTGGTACGAGTATCGACGCAAGTAATAAAAATAAATTTAAAATTCAAAGTTCCTCAATGCGGGTGAAAAGAGAGACATGAGAGAAAAAACTAAACAATAAAATATCACTCTTTTCGCTCTTAGTAAAAAATAGTGGAGTTAATTAAACTAAGAGTAGATACAGCTTGTAATAAAAAAAACTATATGAAAAACGCTGAATTCCAAAAACTATAAGCTGTTGTATAAAAAAAGTTTTCTAGATTTGTCAAAATTTATGAAGCCGCTGATTATTTAAATCAGATTCCAGGCGAGTACATCCCTATTAGGGAAGATATAACCTACCTGAAAAATCCGCTATGAGAAGAGTAGAAAAGTTTCCGAAGTAGAAATTTAAATCCTTGCAGCGCACTACGTGTCGGGCGTCGCGTGATCGTCACTACTTTTAGGTTATACACATCTATAAAATTACTTATATATGCACACTTAAAAATATTTCAATATGTGAAATAAAAAACTAACATAATATGTATTTTAGTGGTTTTTGTCATATATGGTAGTGCTGGCTCTTTAAGTTTTCGGTTTCGGCTACAATACGTCAGGCCTAACTAAAGAACACAGTGCACAGTTACACACGCAAGTTCCAGTATATACTTAATTCATTCTTCTGCAGTTGCGAAGTCCTATAAGCATGCAAGTGTATGCAAGTTTAGTAGTTCTCGAGTGCATGCGATGCGTCGTGCTACTTCTGTACGAGGATAAGTATCTTCGGGAATACTATTTCGTAGTTTCAATTGTGAGTTGGAAGTAAAGTTAGTTGAAGCGAGCATTTCTGATATTTCATTGTACGAGTAGAAGCTTATCGGCTAGAGATGTGCGACGAAACAAAGTTACTGCATTTTAACGAACATCTTGTACTAGAAAATAACACCGATACTGAAAAAAAAGACTTGCAATATTAAAACATTTGTCGTCGTCCGATAAGCTGATAGTAATTTTTGGTTCGCAGAGGGTCGAGGCGCGGCGCGTTGAATTTTTATTTGATTTTAGACACACATATTATTAAATACAAATAAAAAAGAATTTCCACATTTAGTGTCACAAGTTGAGTTCTAAAATACATAATCTGAAGATACTAACACAATATAACCATCATGATACCTACGAGTATATTGTCACATTTCAAATAATATATACTCAACTTGATCATTACTAAATATTCAATATAATCGTCAACACTTAGATGTTTAAAGCTCTTTATAAAGCAGCTTAAAAGTTTTATACAAGCGCGATTAATTAAATGTTAAGTATCTGTTTAGTATCTAGTTACTGGGCACGCTGCACTCTGGTGGTGGGCTGGAGCATTTGGATTATCTGTAGATCTTAAATGGTTTATGGGTAATGTTTCTGCTATATATTTTTTGTGGATTTAGTTAGTTATTTTGTTTATGTTAATAAAGGCACTTGCCCAGTATTTATCAGTTCTCAAATAAGTGAACCCGCGGCACTACACTACAGCTCGGCTCGGTACACAGCACAGTGGAGGCTCACGCATGAATGGGATCGATACAAGGCTGGGGGTCGTTGACCCCGCGCGCTACCTACCCTACCCTACTCTACTCTACCCTACTCTACGAGTACGCTAGCTCTACTCGCTCTAGAGTCAGTCTGTACAATCTCTACTAGGTTATGTGGCTTACTCACTGTGTTATACTGTGGACTGTCAAATTAGGGGAGAGTGTTAATGTCAAAACATTACCGATAGAACCATATATGATATTTATTGCGACAAAAGCTTAAAGAACAGTAATTAAAATACTAATTTAACTAAATTTACTTAAAATTAAAAGGTAAAAGAAAATAAAACTGACGAAAAGTTCGTTAGTTGAGGGAAAGGTGGCAAAAATGCTTACAGCATTGCCATGTTGGATAACAATGGAAATTCTGTGATACAAAGAAACCATCCTATAGAACTATATATTCGTACTTGTAAATTTAATTTCATTTGAATTTGTCAAAATTCCATTTTCGAATAGATTGATAAGGTCTAAAAAACTGAATTTCTGTTCCTCTACTCTTTTTGCAACTTTCAGGAGACAGTTTGGGGTATAAACAGGAATAAAGCTAATAAAATGGTAACCATGTATTATTTTCTGTATAGTAGACGGCAAACAAGTTGACCTTGCGCGAGACGTGTTGTCCTGTTCGCACTTACCGAACTACCCGTGAGAGTGAAAGGGACGATGCCACCTCTTCTAGTTGTTTGCCGCGTGCGCTAACGAACTTTTTGTATAGTAGGCCACATACATATTAATTGGAACCGCTTTTAAAATACAATTTAACTAACAAACAGCAAAAAAGCATAGAAATATTTTTTGTTTTTGTTTTTATTTGGTGCACTTTTTGTTATTTGCAAAATTGAGCCTACATTTTTGCACTCCTACCTAGTAGGTCTAAACTTGTAATTTTAATACATGGCACTCTCTTAGTCTATCAGATACAGTCCATCTTGTAACCCTGTATAGTGTAAGAAGGGTCCGTCTGTGGGTCAATGTTAACGGTTACATTATTTAGTTTACGTTGTTTTAATACGACTTTAAAATTCATTTTAAAGTGGAGTTGACACTTTGGAAGTTTTCGTTTAAATTTAAATACATTTTGATGGGTGGATAATAACATTTTTTTACACAGCTTATAATTGCTTTTGTTTTTGAATACAAATATAATTATATTAGTAATAGTGTTGTTAAAGTGTTAACTGCTGTTATGATCATCAATTTAATATCTTCAAATGGTGTCCATCAGCATTATATTCATAATTTCCAGAATTATGAATATAAATCTGTCGCTTGTTTTATCAAATTAATTAGCGTTTAAACATTACGGGAGATAAAAATACCTAGTCAAGTTCACTTGGGTGATTTAATCAAATATACTATTGAGCCTAATTCAAAACATTGTAAATTGGTTGTAAGATGGTGGAATTTTATGACCAGAAAATTAGAACCAAATTAACAAATTCATCCTCTATCGAAGTCAGCCTGTCAATGAGCAGAACTACTCTAAAGTCAGTTATAAACGTTACAAAGTTACAAAAAACTTGTATTAAAAAAGTCACTTTTAGTTTCTATATTTTTAAAAGTTTTTATTATAAAAGTTTTCAAAAGCTCGGAACATGTAGTCTCTCTCTGGCGGAGGCAATCGACATTCGTAGCGCGTTGTTAGGGAGTCTAGACGCATAAACATATCGGCTCTGCAAGTTCTATTGCAGTTTTTAAAAACATTTACCAAATATTGTGTAAAATGTAGACATCAATTTTATTCTTCGACGCGTGACCAGAATGCCGGAAAGTATAAGCCATTCAGCGTGGTAATGCGGCTAGCCTACGTGGCACGCTGCCCTCTGGTGGTGGGTTGCAGCATTTGGTTTATCTGTAGATCTTAAATGGTCTATAGGTAATCTTTCTGCTATATATTTTTTGTTGTTGTAGTTAGTCATTTTGTTTATCTTAATAAACGCACTTGTCCTTTTGATAAATATCTCTATAGGATTTGAAACAATATTGCTGAGTAAGTGAAGGAACTTTTTATACATAATACATTAGTTAGTCAAGAGATGCGGTGAGTTTTCATGTTACTTTCTTTAAAAACATCAGTATCAACATAAGCGTTATGATCATGATAGCGCATCATAGTTGAGAGCTTCATTTATCTTGTCAAAGTCATTAAATCAGACAGAATAAGAATTCAGTAACAACTATTGCTTACTATATATCGATTAACGATGCCATAAAAACGGAGATGCCTACTCATGTAGTTGGCGCGTTGCAAGCTACGCGTAAACGGAGATGCCTACTCATGTAGTTGGCGCGTTGCAAGCTACGCGTAAACGGAGATGCCTACTCATGTAGTTGGCGCGTTGCAAGCTACGCGTAAACGGAGATGCCTACTCATGTAGTTGGCGCGTTGCAAGCTACGCGTAAACGGAGATGCCTACTCATGTAGTTGGCGCGTTGCAAGCTACGCGTAAACGGAGATGCCTACTCATGTAGTTGGCGCGTTGCAAGCTACGCGTAAACGGAGATGCCTACTCATGTAGTTGGCGCGTTGCAAGCTACGCGTAAACTCAGTTTGCTAGCTTTGCCATAAAATAGTGTGAAACTTCACGATGACTTCGTTAAAATAAAAATATCTATAATAATAATAGAGAGAGACTTAGTGTACTCGTATTAACTTCAAAACTACTGGTCTGGAGTTTGTTTTTATGATTTGGTAATATATGAATTAACTGTTTAATCAAATTTTGTGGTGCTTTGACACTCTTGCTTCGTATCGAATGTTATGTGAGGACTTAAAGAAATATTTTTTAGCACTCGTGTAAAATATTTTTTTCAGTTATATTTTATTTTTATTTTTCTAAACGAACACGACTACAAATGAAAAATCTCAAACGCACTGCATAGCGTCACTTGCATCGTGTGCGTGAGAAGCGGTATAGCGGAATAACGAGCGAACTTCATGCATTAGCGGCGGAAGGGATCGGTGGAACCGGAAATTGAGTTTGGTTTTTGAACCCTCGTTTTTAGAAGCATTTTGTATGCACAGGTAGGTCGTGATAGGGTAAAATAATAAAATATTGTTTTTGATTATTACATTTTAAAAGCAACAGATATTGGTTACTCTGTAGGCTATTTAATTTGTGATGAGATTATATTGGTAAGGATTCGTTAAGGTACTCTCGTATTATTATATTATGTGAACCTACGAGTAACGTACATAAGTAAGGTATTTTATTAAAAAAATATGTCGATTTGACAGTTTATCGCTTTAACGTTGTCATCAGATTGGTAACATTTGTTTCTTTTCATTCATCGCTAGCTGTACGCGATACCACCACTCATATTCTAAGCCCGTCTGAAGTGGTTAGCATTATAGTTTCTCATGGTCTTATGAGGTACATACCTGAGTCTGGCCCCTGGTCCATGGAGTGCAAGTCCTGCTGCGAGCGCCTCCGCTGGCGGTACTCCGCGCGGTAATCCTGCCAGCGCCCGTACTGAGCCGGATTGTTCAAGTACTCCTGGGACGAGAACCGGGACGCACGTGCCGCCGGGAACCCCACCTGTCCGTAGCACTCCTGACGGAACACTACGTCAGGGTGGTTCACCACCGCCATCTGGCTCCCGAAGTGACTCCTATGACCCAAGTATTCAGGCTTCATAGCCACGGGGCCGTCCGTCAGCTCGTGCCCGTGGATGGAGGTAGACCGCTGAGGTCCATAGTCTCTTAGACGGTTAGAAAAGTCCATTCGATGCGGAGAGTAGTCGAGCCCGCGCGGACCCATCTCAAAGTGCCCATGTGCCGGTCTGCTTCGATAAAAATGGGGCGAAAACGGATTCTTACTCTCTTGATTCTGTCTCGTGTTAAACGTGGCCTCTTTAGGCTTCTCTTCTTTGGGTTTCTCTTGCTTATCCGGTACCGACTGCAGCTCTTTTTTAGGAGTTTTCGCCGGAGAGTCGGTGACGTCCTGCGAGGCACGTCTGTTGAACTCCTGCACCTTTTCCGGTACGAATCCTTGCGGTGCTTGCGACATTTTAACACTATTCCATAAACACTTCTAAAAACTACTCATATAGTTACGATTATCAAAAGTTTAAAAGGTTATAAGTTAGTATACGTTTATAAATTCACGATAGCAGTAGTAGGATTACGATCACAACCAAGTACTCCAGCTAAAACTTTTGGAACATTTATTTTAATCAAACCTCTGATCTACTTATACACTGATTTTAACAGAACTGTGAGTGGTCACTTTCAAAATTTACTATAGCTTGTCAGACACAAAATCTTCTAAAGTCGTCGGAAAATCTTTACCTTTTGAGGTAACTTTAAATCTCTGACATAGCAATATGGTCAGCATGGCGTAAGGTAGGCTTTATCACAAGATGACCGTGGTTAGTAAAACACTTAGCAAATATAGCCCGTACTTAATAATGTACTCGTACACTGCACAGCGTATAGCGTATGCATGCACGAGCATGAGAAAGCCTCTGAATCAAGCAATAGTTTGTTGAGATTTTGATGTTTTGCGCAATAGTAGGTTTGAGCCAACTCTGAATACCTCCTACTTTATTTTATTATTTCTACCGTTCATACGTCCGACTGACGATCGTTTCACTTTATCTACAAACAGCTTGTTTTCGTTGTTTGTTTGTATACTTGTTGCTCTCACTCGCGGAACTTTCTGGCGATCTAACTTAATTGAGATCAAACAAACTGAGGACGGATCATCTGTTTGTTTTTGGTAAATACCTGTCAGTTACTATACCCTGTGCAAACTGTCCTAAATATCGTGTGGTAGAAGGTTACATTGTTTTACGGTAAGAGAATAGAAATATCTGAAAGGGTAATTTCTGACTGACTGACTGATAGGTCACAATAAACGTAGAGCCTAAACCTGAAGACAGGGACATGAAAATTGTTTGGTGTGTACCTATTCCTTATAGGGTATATGATATATGTACTCAGCACATATTTTGGGAAATTAAACCTCTAAGAGATTTAAATTATTTGATTCGTTCATCATTTTGTTTTTTTATATATATTCAGCTTGACGTTGCGTGCAACGCTATTATTACTATGTTACTTGTATGGTTGACAGAAATGTCATTAAACAAATAAAACAGTTTTTGTGTATGTGTTATTTATTCTTTTCCGTAAAAAATGATGTATAATTTCTTTTTTCTTTTTTGCAGCGTGTCGAGTATGTTCGCTGGTGCACGGGTTCCCGATTTCTTCGCTGTTATCAGTCTAGAGTAGCGTCCTTTCGGGATGGGTTGCGTAGATCTCAGAATGGCATTCTTCAATGTCTGCGAGACTGTTTTGACAGTCCTATTTTTAAATCTTAGTTAACGATACACCAGAGTGCGAACCGAAAATGACTTATACGACTGTGATATTTTCGTGTATTATTAGTGTTTGTCTGTAATTATTAGTTATTAATTTCTTAATTGTACAATTGTATGGGTTTTCTGCCTAAATAAAGATATTTATTATCATTATTTACTGCAGAAAGCTTTCAAATAATGAAATGATTAATAAATAACCTCTACGGATACAAAGTTTCCCGCAGATGGAGGTGGACCTCAGCAGAGTACGTACAAGTTGTTAAACCAGCGTAGATCTTTCATTGGTGCGGGAAATCCGAAAGGTTAGGTGGCAGAAAGTTATGTTTGTCTTCAACGCATTCACAGATTCAATAAAAACTATAATTCAACAAACCACTTCTACAACAACATTACCTTCTTTATTAGTTATGTTTGTGGTTGAATATTATCTCAAAACATTACTACCACATGTGCAGTAAAATCTAAAGATACCAAAACACGTGAAAACAGCATGTTTACATTCGCCATTGCTATCGAAAATG
Source organism: Ligdia adustata (assembly GCA_947049295.1). Classification (NCBI taxonomy): domain Eukaryota; kingdom Metazoa; phylum Arthropoda; class Insecta; order Lepidoptera; family Geometridae; genus Ligdia; species Ligdia adustata. Next base: position 12,684,322 of record OX346231.1, read on the forward strand.
ATCTTTATTACCATCGTTATAAAGCTGATATTGGCGTACGAGTACTTGCGTGATGGAAGCATGTATTTATTGTTTCGATCAAATTATATTCAGTATTGATGTCAGAGCCATTCGATATCAAATCCCGCAAATAAAACAAAATATGATTTTGAAATTAAACCGCCTTCAACGGATTTATCGCGTACATTTGAAATGCGATAAAAAGTAAATGAAACATTAAAAAATTTAACCCGAAACGATCAAAAATAAACTTAATCTAGTATTCTGGAAATCAGTATTTAATTTATAAGGCATACTTTGCAAATATTGTATTATAATTTTATTTGAACTAATATTGTAGCTTGTCTAACTAAATTTGTAAAATAATTTCATTCGAATTCATAGACGAAGTAAATAATTACCGAAATTAATCATCAACTCGAGTCCTGTCATTAAAATCGAATCAAATGAATACTTCAAACTGGATTATATGTGAACGAATGAATGAATGAACGAATTCCGAAGTTCGGTCTGAGTGAGGTGGGTTATCTGTTCATTGGGCTAAATAAAATACCGAGAGAATCAGCTTCTCTAATTAAAAAACTATGATTTCAAAGCTATTTATGAAATGTGGTAGATATATGTAGAGTTTTTAATACTTAGGTATAAAAAGATTAAACCATTGCGAGAGTAAAAAGGTTATACGGATATTGCTTGAAGATTGTGAGAAGAATTAATAGTGCAATTATGTGGCGGCTAGTCATGAATACTATTCATGAGATCTAAATAGGTATTTAATTATATCAAAATGATTATTTTATATATAAAATAATTGGTCGAAGTTAGACTAGATTAATTGCGCTACACTCATCATTACGAACAACTGCTGTTATGGAACATACTCTAAATAAAAAAAAACAGTTGTTCCATGCAAAAAGTTTATCGGTGTTCATCAAAATGTATGAAATTCATTGTGAAAATTGTTCCGTAGCGTGAGTACAGTGACCTCTGTCAGCCAGCTCAGTCCCTAGCCAATGACCCTTTATGTCTGAATATTTCTTCTTATTCTTTAGAAATCGTGATTAGATTTTATTAGTATGAAAAAGTTTGAAAACAAAGCAAAGTTTTGTTGCTTTACTTAACCAAAGTTGTTTTTATCATGATTACATTAGCAGAGATTAGAAAACTGTCCTACGGTCGATCAGTTCATTGTGATAAATACTTAATATAATGATATAATTTTCAGTAATATTAAATTTGTGAATATGTATAGTGGATAGGTACGTGTCGCGCTCACCAGAGGGCGCGGCGCTGGAACGTTAGAGCTCTGCAAAGATTTGTGTGAAACCCGAACAACGCGATAATCGGATTACTTTAATGCCGGCTTTATTTATACCGTCCTACACTCAAATACACATTAATTACATAAATACTTGGAACAAAACGTTCTGCTATGTATTGTTAATATTATTTATTTACAGTGAATTAATTGTGATTGCAATTAAATATTAATTATAATGATGTGATTGTAAATAGTAATCAGACTGGATACGATTGGCACGGGATCAGGACAGATGGACAGACATTACATGAGAGATGCCTTGTTTGTTCGTAGATGAGGCCTATACTCAGAAGTGAGATAAATAAAACCGTGGATGATGGATGAAGTATTTAATTTGAAAGCTCAACAGTTTCAGCTTTTATTATAATTTGTAAGTTTGTAACAGGTACTCTATACTCTCCTAGTCTATAGATTGTGTTAAGAAAAATTTATTTATGTTACTAGGAAAATATGCATTTTCCATTGAAAATACTCTAAGTATATTATGAGGAGATTTTTAATTTAATTGCTGTGGATTTAATGTCTCCTTTTTGTCATCACAAGCTATATTTGCCAGAAAATACTTTTTTAGAGATACGAATATGGCCCAAATCGTAGAAGCAATTCTGATACTCCAAGTTTCTCCATAAATCCACCAGTGGCGCGGCGTTACCCATAAATTGACAGATTATCGCTCCATCTGCCGCAATGCCTATATCGGTAAGTTTTAGCAACATTCGGCAACTCTTCGATAGATTCACTTGGCAACTTCTCGATTGTTGCAAACTTTTACGGGCGACTGGGAATTTCCTAATTGTAACTTTCTCAAGATTTGTTCCTCATCGTGTTTTGATAGAGAAAAGTTTTAACGAATATTCTAATTTAATTGCGACAAGGAAGCTGGCTTGCTTCCACTTCAGTCAACACTAATATTATAAAGAGGAAAGATTGGTAGGTACGTAACGAATGAACTAAAAGCCACTGGACAGATTTAAAAAAGAAATTACCGTTAGCAAGCTACATTATCACTTAATAACATAAAAAAAACCAACCCAAGGTGTAAAAATTAGGCAAGTCTTTCATCGCATGCGCTGAGAAAGTTATTGATGATAGAAGAAAAAAAAAGGTTTTACGATATTATAGACCATATCAATATAGACAAAAAAATACGTGTGGCACTCGGGGACTGCCGCGATAAAGCTATTGCATACGCATGCGTCTAGCTGCACGCACACAAACTCCGTGCCAAAGCCTGCCGAACTGAAACGACGTTTGACGATGCACGGCTTTCAACGCCGTACCGCCGGTTGGAGTGGGGGGTGTTAGCTTTATTGTCGTTACGGAATTTCTTGATTCGGTCGCCGCGCTCAAAGGCTCAAAAGCTATGCAATAGCTTAAAAGCTTTGCGAGACCATAATTATGTCAAGCTCACTTTATTGACGACAATATTCATCAACTATTAGGCGGTACGAAGTACGGCGGGTCAGCTAGTCAAATTATACAACAATATATCAGAGTACTCAAAATCATTATGAAATTCTACAGAATGATCAATTGTTTGTTAGAAACAAAATAAATAACGTTTTGCGTACCGTTTACAAAGTTTAGTGCGCAGAGATCCGCCGGCGCCTGCCGGGGAGCTATACTCGCACACAACTTTATTCATATGAATACGTTTACCTTCACCACTAAATCATTTCCTCGTGAGTTAAATCTGCTAAATTTGAAAATGTTTGAGTAACTTATGTGGAACAAATTATTAACTTTTCCATTTTATATGTAGATAGAGGAGTTAGCAATATTCAACATTATTGGGACGATAACAAAAACAATGAAGCTACTCGATTACTAACAAATGGGTGCGATTATTGCTTTACAAGTAAAAAGTCTATTTTTATTGATTACGTGTCATTTTCTTTGTGTTTTGGTGCACAATTCTCTTATACCTTTCTTTCCTTCCTTTTACTTCTGCAACACAAACGCCTTTTGATCTAATTGATTTGCTTTTTTAAAATATCTGTATTTCGTTGTTTATATTTTAAATAAATCGAGCAGATGTTCAATGACTCATGTACAAGTAACAAGTATTTATATTATAACTAACACGAGCTATTTTTATGCGAGCCGTTGAATATGTAGTAGTTTAAGATCTAAAATATCTATGGTGACGTCATTGATCAATGCAAGTCGATGAGGCAAGCACCGCCTTGCCTCTCTAGTGCAGTTAGCGGCACTTTCAACTGAAGCGTGCATTGTCCATCAGCGTCCCAGTGCAACGCACTGAGGGCACTGACCGCTACCACGCAAATAATGGTTAGAGTTAGAATATGCTTGCAGCTTTTATTCTATGAATAATAAAAAAATAACTTCTGTTTTTCATCGGTAGCATGGGAAGTGGCTAAAAAAAGCCCAATAGCAAGCATATTTGTCAAGTTAGAAAGTAAGATAGTTTGTTAAGCAAACAGATATACTTGCTTAAATAATTCAAATAATACTAATTGATTTGACTGCAGTAATTAAGCTTGACATCATAAAGGTCTTAAATTATAGAGTAGTCAGTTTCACCGAGCTTGTTAGATGGTAACGCGCCAAAACAATCATTTTAAAGTCGACTAACGTTCATAAGAACTCTCTATGCGAACAGGCCAGACTTACTAAACTAGCCTAATTCGAAAGTTCTAAAATTGTTTCCTCTCATTTGTCTATCTACGTGAGAAAAAGACAGATGTAATTTTAAGATCAGTCTATTTAGCTGGTGTACTAGGCTAAATCGGTGTCATTGTCATACGCTGACGTGCCGAGAACACTGCAGTGCAAAGTGAGGCTAGTAGGTATCGCTGGCCGCTCGCCAGATATGTCCGCACAGGAACTTATGTCCGGTCGGCGGCTCCCTGGGAACTCACCTATACTAGTATTTATAGTAAAAATATACTATATTTTCTAGTTATTATGAGAACGCAGCGGACGTATCTGGAGTACGCGACGTATCTTTACGTGGCGACGATTTGATTGCAAGTAAACAAATTGTATATTGAATAAAATGTACATAACAAAGCTGCTCTGGACCTATGTTGATAACATTTAACTTGGTCTTCCCATTTAAATGTTATCTATTTTAACTTCAGAAGACATTTATGAACTAAAAAAAATGTCCAATTGTTCCGGCCGTCACCGAGATCAAACATCAAAAAACAAACAGACTGAAAACATTTTGTCGTTAAAGGTGGTAAAGGCCTCCTTCAGATACATGTACTTATTTATTTTTCCAATTGTAATCACGCAAAGTACGTAACTTCAAAGTCCTGCTAAGGCAGTCTGTCAGTTACTTTTCCTCTTGTTTTATCAGCGTTTGCAGGTAAGCCTTTTGTGAGTTCAGAACAACTACATTAGGAAGCTCATTTATCTTAGGTTGAATATAACGATCATCTAAGAGCATTAGCAACTATCGATACTGAAGTTGACGGGACGTAACGTGGCTCAACGTGAGGCAGCGTGGCGTAACGTGGCTCAACGTGAAGTCGCGTGGCGTAACGTAGCGGGACGTGGGTCCGTAACGAGCAACACGTCGTGTCGCGTCAATGTCGCGCGTCGGAGGAATACTAACGACCTGATACAGACAAGGTATCGGTACCGACAGCAACAGCAAACATTACACTCGCAATTTTTTTGCATATTGCAGTCAGAGTAAGTATTCAAAATTCACCGTGTTTATTGTAGCAAGAAGGTACACATCCCGATTTCCCGATTTGGGTTAAAATAATAACCCAAAAAACATATTACTATGTTGAGCGCACGTGATGTTAATACGAAAAGAAACAACTACAAAAAAGAGATTAATTTTCGAGTTGCTAAAAAGATATGAATATCAAAAAGCAATAAATTCCTTCCTCCCTCTCCTCCCATTGGTACAAGTTCAATGAATTTGTACAAATTTCTCATAAAAACTATTATCAAAATATTGATGTAAAATCGTCTAAAATAAACTATTACAGATATCTTCAGCAAATATCTTGTGTTGCGGACAGTACTCAAGTGTATAGCGCGCATCTGCGTCTCCGTCTAATGTGCATTTTCTTCCTTCCTCCGCCCGAAAACCCTTTACAATTTCACCAAATAACCTCCCCCACACCCTCCACGCTAAAACAAACCCTAACACCTCAACATAAAACCTAAATTTGACAAAACTCCCGTCTCGTTTACACAAAGTTATGGCGTATTTCGAGCGGAGTTAAAATATTTTAGGAATAACTTAAATTTTGTTAGAGAAATACACTGTTTAAGTGACGGCGTGCTTTAGATGTTGGAGTTGTAAAATTAGGATAAACGGTTATGGCTATTTGAGGATTTGTCTTATAAATCGTTGGATTGAGGCGAACACTTCAGCGGGTACAGGGTTGTCTGATAAGAATAAATGTAAGAGATATTTATTGACCTTTAAACTTTTATAATTAACTTTTATAGTTCGTTTTTGTTATATGTAAACTGATGTCGATGAAGTAAGTTTACATCTCTCGCCGCGGGTTGAATATGATGCCCTATAGTGACTAGGACACTTGATGGAAGATGTGATAAATGAGTTCTGTGTATTTAGTCGTATTTAAGAAAGTATATATAAGAGTGTCCAATTTTTGGTATCACGCCATGTGACGCTGATTAGATTTTACCATAAACGTGAGGAGATAGCATTACTTTTTCATTTGAAAAAATCAAAAACATTGACATCTTTGGTTTAATAGGATCAAAGCGTAACACATAAAATAAAAATCACAAGTACTGGTTTATTGTAACACTTTAATAATACTTTTTGTAAAGTCATGTAAGTTATTCGTAGACTTAAACTTTTGTCAAGGAAGACATAATAATAAGTTTTTTTTATAATAACATGGCGTGACATCGAATGTTACGAACAGCTGTCAGATGTCATATCGTGTTATGTTATGTTAAGTATAGCGCGACACATCGCTCGTTGATTCTGGAAATGTGATTCATGACGAACTTGATAACATAATAATATAATACGTAACAAGATAATACGTGTGACGAATAACGTATTCAAGACAGGCAGGATCACTTTAAGATAACCACGCATTTTTGTAAGGGGTAATCGGTTAAGGTTTACCAAACCGAAGGGGGTAACTATACTCGGAGTTATAAACAACTTTTGCTATGGAAATTTTGGAATCGAGAAAAAATCAGCCGTTCCATTGAAGGAATTTATCTGTCGTCGACGAAATGTATGAAGCAGATGTTTATTAGGGTATGTACAATGCCTTCTTTCGGCTTATTACACCCCTTAAGCGAAAGCCTTGTAGATTAATGTATTGGATGTAAGGTCTTGAAAAAAAAATACATTAAAAAAAACTCGCAACAAATTTATTATTGTTTTAGTACGAATATTTGGGAGAAATTAATGAGTTGCCACGATAATTAATGAGTATATCAATGTTTACAAATAAGTAAATGACCTGAAGATATTAAATTAACTATTTACGTAAGACTGATGTAGTTTTTATGTAACGGCACACACTTTAGTTATAAAATCAGTCGTTTTCTTTACAGTTATCTCTAAAAAGAATCGCTTTTCTATAAATATTTAAAAAATACAAAGACCTTTTAGCCATATTTACTTTAATCTTCCGAGTTCGGACCTTTAGCCACCGGAGACAAACGTCTACAATATTCATAAGGCTCTCAACAAATCACACTGAAAAAAAGAACTTAACGAAAAAAAGACAAAGAGTTTTATCAGAGGAAAATACGAGTAACTCAAAGAAAATAGATCGTCCTGCATAAAATAAAAGCAGTTTATACAACCTCCCTCTTTTCACAATAAAACGTCGGAATGGGGACATAAAAAATTCAATAGAGGTAAAAATCAAAGTTTTACCAGACGGCCGTTGTCGCGAACAAACTTGCAGGGATATAATATTCTTCCGATGTCGGCGGGTAGTGATGTCAACTGTCGATATGTCGATATCGATATGTCGGTGCGGTGGGAGCTGAGTTATCGGAGTGCTATTAAGCGTGACCACGCGTGACATACTTCGACCCTTTGAGTCGCCCAATACGAGCGGACTATAACTTTAGTAGGATATAGTGATGTGATTATGTAAGTTTCATTTATAACTAACTAAGAGAACAACTTTGAAAAAACCGCAAAATGTATAGTAAAAAAAAAAAATATTTACATTAGACATTTATCCGAATTTTTTTTTTGATCTTGCGTGAAGTAAACATAATTATTTTCATATTAAAAAAAGACTAGTAATTTTGTAAAAAAATATAAGTTTTTTGAAAAAAACTTAGAAGCTTGTATTGTTTATATATATTTTTGGTAAAGTTCAAGAATAAAACCAGTCGCAATATCTTGCAGGTACCTAACAATAACTTTATGTTATTATTGCTATGATTCTGTAGTCTACTTACACTAAATGAACTTTTTCTTTTATCAAATGAACTTTAATGAAGTTTAATTAGCTAAGTAGTTATTTGTTTTCTTTTATAAGCCCAGAATTTCAAGAAATGTTATTAAATTAAAAAAAAATGAATAATCTCATAAAGGGCGCGGACCAAAGCTTCTGTGGAGTTTAATATTTAAATAAAGAAATAAAAAATGAATGAACTTTTTTTATCAATAACTCAGTACTATCCGAAAACTTTAATACTGGCCATGTTTTTGTTAGTACTCTAGTTTGATTCGTTCCGGACAAACGATTACGTACTTGGAGATGTATACAGCTATTCAGGGAAACATTAAACTTTCGTAAAAGCTCTTCAGAGACCCAAGTAAATAAACAAATTTATTCTAAACTTATTACGTATTACTGTTTAAAAATACAATACGAAACATCTCTAAGTCCAACACATTCTCTAACTTATTGCTGTCAATATAGAGCTGAATTTAGAACGTCAGCTTGCTTATAAAATAGTTAGGCATTGCAAAGATTAAGACATAAATTAAAACTAATTTTAATAAAAAAATTGTATACTCATTCAGGCACAATAACTGCTCGGAATTACACTAATAAAGTGACTAGATTAAGAAAGACGTAATCAATGTAGCCTTTGAGAGATTAAAGTCACATGTCCACGTACCATAGAAAATCTTTCAAATTAATAATATCAAGATACACGCTGGAGAGTGTAGTCGTCATATGAACTCAGTCTAATATCCAATATCAAAGCTCAAGGGTCGAGAATGATCCTCACACAGCCACAGTTAATCTGACCGGGATTTTCTCCCCGGATAATGTCTGTCCGAGCCCGACACAAATTAAACAATAGTCACTTCTGTCGTGTGTTCTTACAGAGATTGCGGGCTCCATTTCAAGGGTAAAACCCACCCTGACTGTGTCAAGCTAACTACTAGATTTACTACTGATTAAATGGTCCTGAGTGAGATAGGCTGTACAATTTTGTTAAGAGATTCGGTAGTGAACTGGTCGGTATATAAGTGATTTTGGTATTTGTGGTCACTTATTGCACGGCTTACATTACACGGCTACATTATTTAAAATATATAAATTAGTAAGGATATTTGCTATGAGTATGAATCGACGACGCTTTAACCGCTAAACCTAGAGACATGAAATCTAGAGAGTGTATTCATTATACGGTGTAGGAGGATTTATGAGAGAAAGAAACTAAGAGGGTGAAATGGGGGTTTAAAATCTGAAACTTTTTTATATTTCATTTTATGTCACGAGCAACGCTGTGGTGATACTCGCAGCTACTCGTTTGAAATACATTTAGTAATCATTTGAAGTAATTGATTAATTATATAAATCCCAAACAACTGAAAAATTAAACAAACACGCGTTAGTTTTCTAAATAAAATAGATAAATGCATGAAATTTAGAGTAATAATAATACAGAGATACCAACATACATTATAAAGTTTTTTTTTATGTAATACAGAGTAGAATTTAACAACGTATACTTTTTTCAGTGAATACCAAGAGTGTTATTTTGACATAATAATATAAAACCATAAACATCATTTACTTATTACATTACATAAGCATTATTAACATAAGTCAACCAGTAATCTAAGTATGATGGTCGACATTCTTCCTCCTTCAGGCAGGGATTTGGCCTCGGTCCAGCTAGGCGGAGTCGGCTCGATAAATATGTATGAATTGGGCATGCCTTGTTTTTTAAGGGCCACTCGCGATGCTGTCTGAACATCATGTTTTTATTCATAATAAAACATGTTTCCTTAGGAAATTGAACGCTTCGTACAAACCTTGAATAGGTTTGATATTAAAAATAAACGTTATACATTCTAATTTATCTTCCTATTTATCAAAAAAAAAATACTAATTAAACACCAAAGAAATCCATTAAGAAAATTGATTGAAAACTTTTTAGTTCGGATCAGGATATCATTAATTCCTAGATTTCTTTAGTTTCAAAGTGTTACAGTTCCTTACAAATTGAAAGTAGAAAATAATTTCATTAGACCGAGAGAGTCCAGAACGTTCTTGTTCGTTTCGTTCATTCGATTAGTTTCATTCAATAAGTGGAGTCAACCGAGAACTAAAATAAAACACGGTTGGCCACTTCCTTTGACACAACAAGACTTTGCTTTGTTTTTGTTTTGTTTTCTGCAATCGTCTTACTCTTACGGTTGCTTGTGTTTTCAATGTAATGAAAACAAGAAATACTCTTAGACATTAACGTTCAATTGCATGTCACAATTTGTCAATTATTAAAATTCTCGGTAGAACATCATTTTAAACTAAATCAACCACATCTTTTTTCCAACACAAGTTAAAAATAAACTGAATCGTTTTACGCTTATAATGTGTGACATACAAGGAAAGCGAAAAAAGCTCGCTAAAGTAAGTAATTACTCCTTCATTATTTTCCGAGATTACTTTTACCTTCGGTAGAATTCTGAGTGAACATCAATAAAATATACCCGTGTAAATCATCATATCCCAAGTAAAGATATCATAATAATTCTTGTGTAAAATATTTGATATATGACATGCCCCTTCCCCCGCTCCCCCGGACCCCCGGGCGGGTTCATCCCCACTCGTGGAATCCAACACCTATTAATTGCTTCTCACAGTAAAGGATATACGGTTTTTCATAATACAGGGCTATCTATTTGTACTAAATTAAATATGTTGTGATCGACCGTAATCCAAGTTGCTTCGACTTTTTCTATGGTAGCAACAAGACGGGAAATGCGTTACATTACTCTGGAAACACTCAGGAGGCTATTTTAACGCCTGGAGCTAATTTAACGTTTAATGTTTTCTACATTTATATGATTATGATATGATGATTATTATTATCTGGAATTATCGGAATATCCGTCGTTTTTGTCGAGACGATTCAAGTCATTTTACATTTAAAGAAGGTGTAGGATCTTCACTTTTTTTAATTGTAGACCAACAGTATAAAGTAAAGTAAAGTATTGTGACAGTAGTAGTAGTTCCCTGGGTGGTCCTAAGGTGCAATCCTGGTAAAACGATAGCGTTACTAGTAAGGGGTAACTAGCCCCCTACGTTTGAGTTCGCAACAAACAAATAACTCGGTATGCGAACGTTTCCCGGAACGTAGAGCAAAAGGCTGCCGGTCGAGAAACCCTACGAATTAGAGATTCTATAGGATTCTTTACAAATTACATTGAACAATATTATTTTTTTGTGAAAATTTTCAATCAAGAAATGGATTTTTATATTTTTATGATAAACTTTTGTTATGAGGATATCATTCAAATTACTGCGAATACAGTGAGAAAATCCTCAATACCAAAAACGTTTTGTAACGCGACTGTACAAGTAGATCAACAATCGCAAGTTCATGTTCACCTTTCAACTCACTACGAGTACAAGCTTACACACCAACCACTACACTACACGCAAGTCAGATTATTAATTAATCATGTAATTGTTAAATTTGTCAACGACCTACCAAAGTGTATTAGCGGAAAGAAGAAGATCGTGGCGTCCCTGTGTCAGTTGTAGAAAGTAAGTATGAGTATGCCATAAGTTCTTCACGATACTTTTTTTCATATTAGAATGAACATTTACTGGTTACAATACTGATGACGAATGTAACGACTGACATAAAGAACAACTCGCTGTATACGTGTTTTGATTACGACAAGGGAAGGAAAACGATTTACTCCAATAAAGATGGTTTGTACCCAAGCCATGTCCAGAGCTACTGGTCGGGGACACTGTCAGTCGGACGGACAGACGGACAGACGGAGTGGAAACAAGATAAATGAAGTATAAGCAATACGGAAGTTGCACAATAGAAACGGACACCTCCGTTTTTTGTATTACCTGATATAGGAAACGGGAAATTTAAGAATCTTTCTTTTTACATTCAAATAGCCTTAAAAAGCAACTAGAAGTAAATATACGTTAACGGTCTAACTACGGGCATATTTTAAAACATACTTTAAATTATTAATTTGTAAAAGTTCATCAAAAAAAATTACGCTCTTCAAAATTACATACTAGAACGAAAAACCAGAGATCGAATGGCAACATTGGTTGACACGGGTTGGATAGGGTTGTGTATTGTTCCTCGTAATCTTTCTACATTAAGATTCCTAGGACGTGACATTTACTATTAGTTGGACAAGATAACGCAAGAAATAATACTTAAAAAACCGCTTACAATTCGGTAGACAACTTACTTTAGAAGAATGCAATCTACGAGTATGTAGTTAAACATAATAAAAAGTCATTTTGATTAAATAACAAACAGATCAGTTTTTATAAAATGTGAAAGAGACCAATTGACAAAATCCTTGATCCTTTCTACGAATACCCACAAAATTTGAAAATCACTTTAAGACAAAAAAAAACTCAGAGTAAGTACCAGAGAAAGTAGATAAAAAAATCCAATTTATTAACAATTTCCACTTTTTAAAACGTGATTCAAATAGAATGGTATCATAGATGATTCCACAATACTTCGCCACTAGTTACGAACATGGTTTTTTTCTGTGTGTGATAAGCGTAAACATTTTGCAAAAAAGCAAACAGAATAACGGATTTACAATCAAATATCATTCAACGAAACATTTTCATATTCGACATGTACATAGTATTCAGTAGAGATTGCACTGAACACTGGTCTACTGTATACATGCCCGCCCCCGGGCTCGAACCCCGCTCACACAGTTTAACGATTCGTTTTACGATTTCCTCTGTTGTCGTAATAACGCTGTTCATTTGCCAATATTTATCAACTGGCCGGTAAATAATGAGTACATCGGTTATTATTTCGGTGGAACTTTGGTCGATCTGACACAGAAATGAACTGTCAGTACGTGGAGCGTAATGATTTATATGTTAATTACGTTTATTTCAAGTTCTGTATAACCATAGATATAACAAGATAGCCTTTCCTTTATCTGTAGTGTAATATAACAAGTTCAACACTGAGATTCAATCTTAGGTACAACTGAACCAGTTTAATATACAGATAAAAGCTCAAAATAAAAGCACGTTGCATCCAGCCGGTGTGCCTCGGGAGACATTTTAGTCTGACAGTCTACTAAAAACCTAATGATTATTACGTGAATTTTGATAAGTAGGTATTTTAAAAGTATTTTTGTTGTTTTTTACTTGCGATATTGATTTTATAGGAATAAACATTAGAAAAGTTTTCTACTTATATAAGTACAGCAGTCATTTGTTAGCAAAAGTACAAATTTTTTAGTGTATCAAAATCAATTAGCACTTCCCTCGTTTACTAATCATTAAAAAGTGTCACACATCATAAATGTAATCAGATATGCGAGCAACAAGTACAGCTTCATGTACATAAAGCCATCGTAAATAACATTGCAAATACAGATGCCTCAACAAATTGCTTTCCAGAGAATCGTTTCAGTTAACGCGACCGACCTTTGGTCACGGATCTTCCTTACGTACGTACGTACGTATTACTACCATGCTGGCCACATTATGGTTCCGCGATTATACCAATATCTTCCGACAGTCAAGATTTTTCGTTTAAGTAATTACAAAGAACGGACTTTAATAATCAAAGGTAGACAAAACACAGTCACTGCTGGGGTACATCCACAGCACAGAACACCTAGGTTACTCGTAGCTCGACCACTCACTATTCCGTCAACTACTCGTATAGCTTTGTTTGGTTGTTTGTTTTCACTAGACACCTTATACACTAGTTTATATAATGATATGTATTGTTGCTAGGCCTCGGGTAGCCAGAGCCGGCGGGCGCTGGGCGGGAGCGGCGCGGGCGGCACGTGCTCTCTGCGCCGAGGGCGGGCGGCGACTGCCGTAGGGCGGCCGGGACTGATATAGGTTAACGATCACGCTTCCTTCTAGCGATAACGCGCCGGTTGATTTGTGAACGCAAGGTTAAGGCGCGACTTCTTAAAGTGACCGAGGAGGTACCGTGGGTAATATGTGTCTAACGTGACTCTCAACAACACCAATTTAATAATATCTCATTCAAGCTCAATAGTTATAAGTCTACAAGTTCACTGATAGACTTGAGAGCTTCTTAGAAGTTTAGTCCGCTGCGCAAATTCTAGAAAAAGCATTAAAAAGATCAAAAGCTCATTTTTTCCGTATAAAATAGCAAGTATTGCTTCATGTCTTGTATGAACGCATTTAAATGACTAGTTTAATTCTATAAAGTATTATAAAATGCTCTCTAACAAAAAAAATATTCAAATCAAATATTTTGAAAGTAGTTCTATCATAAATAACGGGAGGTGTAGACTTATGTGTAGTGAAGTGTGAGTGCAAGGTACGAGGAACGTGTCGGGCGCGCTTTATGAAATTCTTCCATGTATTGCGCGAGACGGAGCGGCGGTCTCGAGGGGATCTAATTAATTTACTAATTACTATATGCTTTGTGAGGCTTCCTCTACTAATACGTGAGCTCATTTATTTCGCTCTACTATGTATTGAAGGAGGATCCTATATCAAACGTTAAAGTATATATATGTTTGTTCAAGATTTATCAGTTGCAACTAAATGGTATAAACTATTTTATTTTGATATTTTGAAACCTACTTTTTGCAAATATTTAATTATTTATAATAAATTGTTTTTTAGTAATAAATTGTTCAATATCCGCAATCGAACTATGAAAACCAAACTAAATAACAGAAAAGTTACTATGGTTAAGTTAAATTATCTTAACAATCTGTTATCGTATGGTACATAAATCATAAAGCAAGGAGTGGTCAAGCTGCCCACCGCGGGGGTGAAATCTATTTGAGTAGTGTAGGATGAGGGTAGCCGTACAAACGTTGGTAATGGAAAACGGTAGCCTCGCTGCGGCTGTCTACCACCGGTCGGTAGGGAGGAGACACTACCAGTCTATCGATATCGAGATAAGGATGACAGTGCTCGTACAAATGTTAACCAATATTATATAATATTAGGTCATTACATATGAAATTGGCGTTTTGTAAGGGAGGAACATAAAGTCTTTTTTTATAATAATATATTTATTTAATCAAAGTAATTGCATAGATAGCAATGGTACATACCATTGCTATCTATGCACTTTTGCCATCTCATAGGTAGTTCATTGATCCCTTTACTAAAAAAACCTTTAGGACAAGAATCGATGAAATCTTTGAAGGCGCTTTGGACTGCCCCATCGGAGTTGAATTTTTTCCCTTGCAAGAAGTTATCCAAATTTCGAAAAAAATGGTAATCTGTTGGAGCCAGGTCCGGGAAGTACGGTGGATGTCTTAGATATTCCAATTGAAGCTCCTCTAATTTGGCAGCCGTCTGTTGTGCAGTGTGTGGTCTAGCGTTGTCCTGAAGCAGCAGTGGCCTAGAGCGATTAACCAACCTCGGTTGTTTAGCAGCTAGCTTTTCCATCATGGTTTGTAGTTGCTGACAATAGATATCTGCTGTAATCGTCTGGCCAGATTTAAAAAAGCTGTAGTGAACGACACCGGCACTAGTCCACCAAACGCTCACAAGTAACTTTTTTTGAGTCAATTTTCGCTTGTGGCAGGGTTTGGCTGGTTCGCCAGGATTCAGCCATTGCAATGAGCGTTTCCGATTATCGTTCAGGATCCACTTTTCATCACAGGTAATGATCCGATTTAAAATCCCTTCATTATTGTGCCGGTTGAGTAATGTAACGCAGCAGTTGACGCGCGTTTGTGGTTTGCTGCACTCAATTCATGAGGTACCCATCTTTCAAGCTTTATCACCTTTCCAATTTGCTTCAAGTGGATTAAAACAGTTTTATCACTAACGCGATATTTCAAGTTTTCCATTTTGTAAACTGCGTGACGCAAAGAAAAAACCAAACGAGGACAAAACAAATGAATTACGGTTTTCGAAATACAAATGTATGAATAAATAGCTGTATAAATTTGAAATTACAATCCCTAACCAAAGAAGAGATATTTGAGATCAAAGTGGCCAGTACGATAAAACGCCAATTTCATATGTAAGGACCTGATATTATATATAATAAAATTTGAAAAATTTGGGATATATTAAAATAAAAATTACTATTACTAATGCGCTATTTGAACAGCCGACGATTTTGGAAAATTTTTTTCAATGAAGTCAGGCGTTCCTTTGTGGTAATTCATTTCTTCTATGATTTGTAAATGATTATAAAACTAAAAAAAGGAAACTAAAACACACTTTTCAACAGTAACTGACTTTAACCACTCGTACTATTTAAGTCCGTAACATTACACAACAAAAAAATATTCGATTGCAAATGATTGCGAAATCCGCAGGTGAAAATGTATTTGTTTGGGACTCTACGATAGCTTGTCGATGAATATAAAATGCCTTCGGATTGCCATTTATCTGTGCACGGACACCCGACTGAGTGCGACACGCCTGTAATTAATTAATTACTCACCTTTTGCACTTCTGGTATGATTTTTTATTAATTATTATTACTTGGTTATTTTTGTGATTTATGACTGGGTAAGTGAACTGTCAGAAGTATTTTTCCTTGAAATCTTGCAAAATTTGCTTTCGTCTGTTAGTATATTTTATTTCTATAATAGTTGTCTAGGAGAGATTGTTTTTTAGTGATAAGACCGTTTTTTTGCCATGTTATTTGTGATTTATTCATTAGTGTTGTATTTTGTGGTCGATAATATGCGATGAAATAATAATCTAAATTACTCGCGAAATTCTTGAAAATTATCTAGTTATTACTAATGTTATCGATATTGTTGTTTTTTAATAGCACATCACTACAAGACAGACGTCAGTCGCGTACGATCCTCACGGCGTTTTGCTCTACGATCCTCTACAGCATGTAGGCCCTTTACGTACCTCGTAGACCCTCTACGAGACTTCTACGCAACTACGTCGCTGTCTTCATGAGCTGAGATTTTTGAATCATTTTATAATTATTATCTATATCTATTTATTTGGATAGTAACAGTAGTTTAGTCGTCGCAAACAAAACTATTTTCTAATAAATAAGAAAGAAAGTTTGGTAACTTCCGTTATACTCGTACTTACCATCGGTAGAATTCAAATACAAGTGGTTTGCCAATACCAGTCGTTAGTAAGCGAAGTGCATTAATATTTTAATAATGCATCTTCTTTCATATACTGCGTTTATGTCGTCATAAGCGAGTGACGAATTTATACGAGCGGTTGAAATATTTATTTCTAGTTCGGAAACATCAATAGGGTTGCGTGTTGTCCGCGCGTGGAGAGCGCGACTATCAGCTTTATAGTCAGTTATAACAGTGGCTGGTGATGTTAGCGGAGAGGTATTCATTAATGTTATTAATAAGGAGTATTGTTACAAAGTGTATATACTGGTAACCCTGCTGGTTATTTTATATTATTACGTTTAACAATACTACAAGCTTTTATGTAGAGCTCTAGAGCCCACCAAGCGCGATAAAAGAGCAAACAGATATTATTTATCAAAATATTAATGCAATCCCTGTTCCAGAATTTACGGACCCTGAAATCCTGAAACAAATTATGAAACTTAAAACAGAGAATGGCCCGGGACCCGATGGTGTAACAAATGAATGCATTAAATTCGCAAGAGCTCTACTCTTGACGCCAATCACAGTGCTATGGAACAAAATATTAGACGAGGAAGTTGTGCCACACTCATGGACGGAATCAGAGATAATTTTGCTGTACAAAAAAGGCGACCCCGCTGATATAGCTAACTACCGTCCAATAAGTCTGATGTCTTCATTATATAAATTGTTTTCGTCATGCTTACTCGAGAGATTATCTACTGCAATCGATGAACATCAACCTATAGAGCAAGCCGGATTCAGAAGTGGCTTTAGCACTGTGGATCATATCCAAGTAGTTGATCAAGTGATAGAAAAATATCTAGAGTTCCGACGACCATTATATGTAGCTTTTATCGACTACAAGAAAGCTTTCGACTCTATTACCCACGACAGCATATGGATTGCACTAAGAGAGATAAACGTACCCGAAAAGTACATAAATATTCTAAAAAACATATACGCGAATTGTACGAGTAGAGTTAAGCTAGACAGGTCTGGAACAAAATGTAAAAGTAGGTAGAGGCACAAGACAAGGCGATCCCGTTTCTCCCAAGATATTTATAGCAGTTCTCCAACACTTAATGAAAAACTTATCATGGTCTAAGCAAGGAATCTATATGAACGGCAAGTATCTAAGCCACCTACGATTCGCCGACGACATTATCTTGTTTTCAGAAAGCCCACATAAAATAAAAAGCATGATAAGAGACCTGCATATAGCTAGCACAAATATTGGGCTCGAAATGAATTTAGAGAAAACCAAAGTAATGTCTAATAACCGTGAGATTCCCATACCTGTAAATGGTACCCCACTAGAGTATGTCAAAGAGTACGTGTACTTAGCAAAAAGGATCTCGTTCGATAACAATAGAGGGGTGGAAGAGGTGGACAGAAGAGTGGCAATCAGTTGGAGAAAGTTCAGGGCCCACAAGGAAATACTTAAATCACATCTTCCAATGGCTATAAAAAGAATAGTTTTGGACTCTGATATACTTCCTTGCCTCACATATGGCTGCCAAACCTGGACATTTGATACCACAACTCGGAAAAAGATTCAGACAACACAAAAAAAAATGAAGAGAAGTTGCCTGGGCATCAAACTAAAAGACAGGGTCAGATGTACCGATATCCGAACCAAGACGAAGGTGACAGATTCCTTGACTTTTTCGTTGAAAAGAAAGTGGCAGTGGGCAGGTCACGTGGCCAGATACAGAGACGATAGGTGGACCCTAAGGACTACGAGGTGGAAGGGCCCACCAGGGACAAGAGCGAGAGGCCGACCGCATGCGAAATGGGTCAACGAAATAGTAGAGACGGCAGGCAAAGATTGGCTCAGCGTAGCAAAGGACAAAGATAAGTGGTTTTCTTTGGAGGAGGCTTTTACCCGAAGGGGGTCCATACAAAAATAGCTAATAATTTCATTTTTTTTTAATTTTCACCAAATTATTAATTTAAATTGCTTGTGTTTATATATGTAATTTACTTTGTATGGAATTAAATAAAGCTCATTTATTATTATTATTACGTTTAACAATTATTGCGAAAAACATTTGCTGTGAAATCATCTGTGGAAAGAACTCGAGAAAAATTCATAGTTTGAAGATTTTCATTACGAGGGTTTCAAAAGTGTTACGGCGTATATCACACATATTTTATAAGGATTATAAGATTAAAATAGTTTTTCGTTGGTTAGGGTATGTAATTTTTTAATAAAAAAAATAGTAATATATTTTTACGATTTACAGTAATAATTTATAACTTCATACACATAATCAAGTCATAAAATTAACTATGTACCTAGTGAGCGTAACTAGTTAAAAAGTGATTTCAAATGTAAATAGAATTGTGATTATTAAATTACACTAAGGACTGTGTTAAAGGAATTTTTTTTCTTGTAGTAAAACCATAAATGGCCTAAAGATTCCCACAAAAGCAAAGAGCAAAATTGTACAATAACAAAGAGCGTAATCTTCAGCGCAGCCCTTACCCGCATTAAATTGAATATTGCCAATGTTACCATCACCATAAATAGCTCGCAGTGTTGCCAACATCAAGAATGCATCTCCTTCTAACTATCATTCTCAGAACAAACAACTTTAAACCTTATTTCCTTTCATTACATAGCAATTTCTCTTACCAAATCTCAGCGATAAAATCTTGATCGCAAGCTACTGAAGTTTGAATCTTGTTTCGTTGAAATAAAGTTGATTAGGATTCGAGTAAAACTTAATAGAAGTAATACTTAACAGCTTTCGCTCGCTCTATAGGGAATATGAATCAATTTAACGCAGAGAAGTAGCGAAATTATGAATGCAGGGGAATTCCAGAACCGTCCATTCTGTAGGAATCTTCTAGATTGTTTTGTTGTTTCTCTTAGGAAGGGTGAGTTTTGAGAAATAAGACATTTTTGTTCAGGTTAATACTTGAGTTACTTATTATGATTATATATTTTGTCAAAACGAGTGCAAAATATTATTGAAAAATAATGGCTATCTATTTTTGACATCAGACCTGGATATATTATTAAGTGACGCCATTATACAAATATTCACATGTGACTGACTGAGCGAGACCCTTCTAAACAACTCTGCATGACATTATTATATTGCTACGGTATTATATTAGTTACTGCTACAAACGCGTTAATTTAAATCCCTTTCAAAATGTCATGTTCATTGCGTTTACAAAAAATATCACGTTAATGTAGAACCCACGAGTTTTTTATCAATACATAATGAACAATGTATTTCACAGGCGTAGTATTTTTACAAAAAACTACGTTCAAATGAAAATTCGAGTTTACCGACTCAAACCTCGTCTAGTACCTGCTCGTATTTCTGTTATAATCTTACATTTTAAGTAGCAGATAAAACGCTGACCTCAGCAAGTAACCGAGTGGAGGAACAAGATCCCAGGACCATTATACAAGTATATAACGAGTCTCGACTCGTTGCCGGAGGGCAGGGAAGTGCCTCAACTACCCTCTGTCGGAGGAGGGTTGCTAATGATATTAAATACTAGTTTTACTTAAGTTTATGGCGAAATTCTTGTACATATCGTGCAAAGGCATCTAGACGTGTAATACTCGAGAAAGTGAAAACCGATTTCTAATCTGCTAGCAACTTTTTAGCTATTTTATGAACCAAATTTAAATTAATTCATTCAATTTAATTTTTTTTAACTATTGGGTATTGCTTTTGTATATATAGTTTATAACTTTGTATAGTTTTAGTTAAAATTGTATCATGTTTTATAAGTTTGTGCAATAATTATAGTTTTTAATATTCACCAAATTTTTTAGTCAATTCATTAAGATTTACAATTTGATATCTCTTGGATATCGACAAGTTAACAAAAAATCTTTCGATACGATTGTTTTTTAATCGCCAAAGATAAATCTATATTCGGTTGGTTGCCGACAGATGGCGCTGTACGATAGCGCCATCTCTCTCATTAATCTAGACAAATCGAGTTATAAATTATTGCGAGTTTTACATTTTCCGCGCGCGAAAGCTTTTTTCTATTGTTCGAGAAACATCCAGGGTTGTCAGGTGGCGGCTGCCATCTCGTAAGACTTTTTTTTAATTATACGAAAACTTTATAAAAAAGTATGTGATAACTGTACGTACGTGGAGGAGCGTATACGTACATATATATTGTAGAATTTTCTTTCGAAATAAAACAATTACACAGATATTGTTTTTCATATTCTTATAAATCACAGTTTTGTTTTTATTTAATTGTCCAAATGAGTTAAAATGATTTAATCGCACAGTCAAGCAACGTCCAGTTCCGGTGAGATCTCGAATGGGTGACCTAACAGTGATATTTACATCGGAGCACTACCGTGGCTTTAATAATACATTTATTTCATTTTTACGTACATTTTGTACATGTAATAAATAAAACAGTTGGCATATAAAAAAATATGACAAATCTCGGCGCTCCAAGTAAACATAGCAACCCTGAAGGCGCGACGCCATTTTCCCTCCCCTTTGAACCCGTTCAGTAGAGTCGGTTAATGAAGCCTTATTGTTCGCTACAAAAGATTGATAATAACATTTAGTACAATAACCGCACATTTGTTAAGCTGAACGCACCGAGCGAACTTTACTTGGAATATCTTCACGAATTTGAAATACAATTCACAGCTTTTTAAAAATACTTAGAAAAATAAGTAATATCCCAATTTAAAATAATTTTGTTTGTTACTATATAACTAACCATATTCTATTCTATTTTTTTCTAATCTAATGTAATTCTAATTTTGCATTTTGTATGTGTTTAACATAGTTTCAGTTAATCTGGATTATTGTAGTTAGTTTTATAAGATGTATAGTGCATTTCGTTCACTGCGCTTTAAATCAAAATTAATTATTTAGCATGTAATCTCAGTAAGTGAATGTTATTCTCATGAGGTTTTTTTTGCATGTTCAAAATGCTCCGGCTTTGGATATTAAATTAACGATATCTTAATTTACATATTACAAAGGAAATCAATGATCACCTTGAGAGACTTGCGTGCATCGGGGCTGGTTCAAATATGGTGAAGTTCAGCGTGTGAGAGAATATCTATTTAATATTTGATTCGTATCACTTAATATGACAATAACGACTATATCATAAAGCGAAACATCTACGAGTGTATTCAGGTTTGTAAAATAAAAACAATTGTATGATACAGTGACGTCACTTGAAGAATTTGTTTAATTTTGATAGAAAACAATCGGAAACCTTAATTTAAACTAAAACAAAAGTAAGTATGTCTCTGTGTGTGTATTGTTTGATCAGTAAAACTTTCTGTTTATGATTAGCACAAATAAATACATACGAAATATATATTTTGTAACTTTAGGTTCGTCATACAATAAGATAGGAACGTTGCGTTTAAATACGTTTTGAACCTACATTAGCCAAATCTTCGCTACGCATCGGAAAAATACAGCTTTGAATAACACGCTCTTATTCTTAGGCAATAGGGTTGAAAATCGCACGTACCTTTTCCATGCAGCTGTTGCCGGTTCTCCGTTCCCTTGAGGCTCTCAGCAGTATGCAGGAGCTCGTCGAGCTGAGGTTTCTTCTGTTCCAGCTCACGCAGCACGCCCTGCAAGGGAATATAGACTTTAATATAAGCTCATACGCTCTAAAATAAATTAATTTAACAGTGATTGAGCGGTAACTTGATTTGAGAAACTGCAAGGAAAATGCTAATTATTTTTCAATTGTTTGTTATGATTGCGTATTCTACAGTAAATAGTTTTTAAACTGTCAATGTCGTAAGAAAAGTAAAAGCATAGGCCCCCCTTTGCGTTTACTTTTCTCTAACATACAGCTTCGAAAGTGTCAAAACGTTAATTAAGTTATATCTTATATTAAATTTTCATACGACAGACTCTACAATCCAGAACATTACCACTCTTTTATGAATTTGTTGATTTTTTTATTGTTCGTCATAATTAATTGCTAAAATGCTTATGAAAAATGTAATATAATTTTATATTGATGAATATATTAATGCGTTTCTTACGAGTAGGTAGGTGTGCTACATTACAAAACAGTTTAAAAAAATATCTCTCTCTCAGAGAGGGTCCCATTCGAATAATATTTCATTGTGAGGGCGCTCTGTTGTATATAAATACGTACATAAAGATCACAAACTTGTGACCTTAATCAATATTAAAAATTCCAGACTCGTCATTTTCATTTTCATGGTGAAAATTTGATGAAACATGTAAAATAATCTGAGTAGGTGTTGGTACTCGTACGACCTAAATAAATGAATCCGACCTTTGATGTTGTTAGTGAAAAGGCTTTTATAACGTCGTGTCGTGATTTATTTGTAATGTGACCTTTCGCGATAAAAATACAAAAGAGCAAAGTGATCGGCCGGCCGGTGGACTAAAAAGAACCGGGGTCATACGTACCCGGGGTGACATATACCCGGGGTACAATGTGCCCGAAGCGCCAGGGGGCTAGTATGTCCGGGAAATTAGACTATTTTACATTTAACGACTGACACGACACGTCTCGTGATATTCTCAACGGTAGAGTGCGACACAGATACGTTTATCGATTTCGACATTCTTTATTTTGCGGAAATCTATTTTTCA
Organism: Ligdia adustata; assembly: GCA_947049295.1. Lineage (NCBI taxonomy): Eukaryota > Metazoa > Arthropoda > Insecta > Lepidoptera > Geometridae > Ligdia > Ligdia adustata. The sequence goes on from OX346231.1 coordinate 12,707,738, forward strand.
TAAGATGTAATAAACTTATTATTCTTCCATACAACTCGATCAAAGAAAAATAAATAAGGATCTTTTTCTGTTAAGAAATTAACACAATTGCAACCGTAAAAGCTGAAACCAAACAATAACACTAGATACTTAATCAATGTCTATTATGCTTAATACCGTTTTCCTTACAGATAATTAAATTAATAAGCATGGAATGAGCTAGCACTGTTAACTTCTAGATCGGCGGATCCCTGGCGGTCGTATCGTATGGAGTGATTAGTCTCTAACACAGTACAGTAAGACACGCTGCCTCACTCCCACCTCCCCTCAACCCTCCCCCTTCCCGCGTCATACAATAATCATGTCGTAGAATTATGCATGTGATTGAGGCTCCAAGCTCGCGGGGGCTACCACCGGTGCACTATTTCCATCATACAACTGTTGCTCACAATTGAAACTCACCTCGACCTTTTATTACTTTAAAATAACTAGATATACTTAATTTTTTGTGTTGTTTGTTCTTAAAGGTGGGATATACGTTCTTGTAACTTTTTTCCATATTTTTAGCAATTCAAGGTGGTTATGCCACTGATCTTATGTATTTTTTTGTCTAAGATGGTGTGAGATGGGAATGTTCGGACGAGAGGCAAGGTTCTACTATCTGTATCTCATATTTATATTTATATTGTAATACTCTTTTAATGTGAAAAATCCTATTAATAAAAGTATATGTAAAAAGCCTTTAAAATAATTAACATGAAATAAAAACTTACACAAATAACAAAGAAGTAGAGTTTGTCAGAATATACGAGTAGTTTGAAAGTAAAGACCCTTAAGATTCTTCCTAAAAGAAAGAGTCGTAAAAACCCTTGACACCATTTTGATGCATATTGAAGTGCATCATTTTTCATTAATGACAGCCACAGACATAGCGGACATAAGTATCTTGTAGTAATAGAGAAATTGGTAAATAGTTCCATAATCTGGCAGTTCGTACAATAAAAGTTGGCGTACTTTGTACAAGTCTGTGGAACCGATTGCAGAATAGTGATGTTTATTAAACTATGCAATTCTAATGCATACGAGTACTCCTCATATACTCGCATATGATACAGTAAAAGTACTCCTCATATACTCGCATATGATACAATAAAAGTACTTCCTCATATACTCGCATATGATACAGTAAAAGTACTCCTCATATACTCGCATATGATACAGTAAAAGTACTCCTCATATACTCGCATATGATACAGTAAAAGTAAACTGAGCAACAATATATCCAAAAAGCTAAGAACACTTTGAAATCCCTCCAATTACAGTTTATATGATTTATTTAGAAAAGTAATGAAAAGCTGAAATATTCCGTCGTTTCTTCGTAAGAGGAAGGAAACAACTCGTAAAAATCATAATCTCTCTCTCTTGTGACTGTAATGAGAACGACAGCCAGTATACATCGACATATAATATACATACAACCTGCTTTTATATTAGTTATTACACGCATAATTTTATTGTGCGAACTGCCAAATTGTAAAACTTACTGCTGGCTTCTTTATTTCCTGATAACTATATTCCGGGTCTTTACAAGTCGCGAGTGAGAGCAACAAACGTACATCATGTGAGAAAATTACAACTGTCTAGCGATCACGGTTCGTGAGATCCTGCCTTGTGACAGACGGACGGACAAAGAAGTCACAGCAATCCCGTGTTTACCCTTTGGGTACAGAATTCTAATAATAGCATCTAAGCATATAATGCTGTAATTTTTTTTTGCCTTTCTCTACACTAATATATTGTTGTTTATGTATTTGTTCTAAATTTTGCGAACTACTTTTATCTATTTTCTTATGTTTATTTTATATATGGGACAACATCCACACAGAAATGTTCAGCTCCCAAACTAGGCAACGCCTGTGCTGTGGTAACCTGATCACTGATATACATACTTACATATATAATAAACACCCAGACACACATCAGATATAGACACAAATGTTCATGCACACAAATGTTTGACTTGTCCGGGGATCGAACCCGGGACCAGCGGCGCAGAAGGCAGGGTTGGAAGGGGGGTCGTAATATTACTCGTATTATGTTAACCTCGCTCCAGTTTTGTAATATCTTGTGCATGGTTGCTTGGAAGAGATCGCTTTAAGCGATAAGGGCGTCATTAGAAATCTAGCATGTTTTTTGTAATGTTTTTTTAGATAATCTTATAAACTGGTTTAAAAAAAAAGAGTTGTCTTATCTTATCTTAAACTGTTCTAAAATTAGCCATTACTATTCGAAAGTATATTTGTTAACAGAGTAAATAGTCTGCGTATTTTTTTGTACATAAATCACTCGGAATAAAGTTATAGTAAACATCCCACTATTAATAAGGAAAATATTAAATAATTAGCTTTGCCGCCGGTAACATAATATATAAAGCAATATTTTATGAAGTAATAAAATACACCAGAATGTTGGAGCTAGCCGGGAGAAATACCTGCTTAATATATAAAAATTGAGTTTTTGCGTGGGAATCACGGCTGTTAATACGTTCTTACACATCTTTGTATAGGCGACTCATCGGTTTCAAAGTTTTTAATCCGTTTAAAATACTTTAATTAGTGTATAAGTTTAAACAATCAGAATCAGTTTGACTTGTCATCCGATCAGGATCTATAAATAGACTAAAAGATAGCCTAGAATAAAAATAGCACGAAAAGTCGTGCTATTTTTTAGGCTAAAAGCTATGTATTGTATTTATAACTACTATGTACTAGCGGCCTGTCCCTGCTTTGTACGAATGGTATTATTGTATAACTACTATGTACTAGCGGCCTGTCCCTGCTTTGCACGAATGGTATTATTGTATAACTACTATGTACTAGCGGCCTGTCCCTGCTTTGCACGAATGGTATTATTGTATAACTACTATGTACTAGCGGCCTGTCCCTGCTTTGCACGAATGGTATTATTGTATAACTACTATGTACTAGCGGCCTGTCCCTGCTTTGTACGAATGGTATTATTGTATAACTACTATGTACTAGCGGCCTGTCCCTGCTTTGCACGAATGGTATTATTGTATAACTACTAAGTACTAGCGGCCTGTCCCTGCTTTGCACGAATGGTATTATTGTATAACTACTATGTACTAGCGGCCTGTCCCTGCTTTGCACGAATGGTATTATTGTATAACTACTATGTACTAGCGGCCTGTCCCTGCTTTGCACGAATGGTATTATTGTAGAACATTTTTTTGCCCCATTTTTCTTTTTTGGTTTGTCCGAGAAAAATCTCAAACGTAGTCGTTTGAGATTTTTCTCAAACAGAACAGGAAAAATTTAGTTAATCGTAATACTTGCAGCGTACCATGGGTGTCTATTCACAGTAAGAGAAAACACAAAATAGAATATGTCTCATTTCAAAGAACAAAACGACAAAAGCTAATCTGTTTAGAAGTGTATTCGATTTTAAAATGAGTCTGTTGAAGGCGAATTAAAACCATTGCAAATGTATTACTTTAAGCCAAGACTCATCGATATTATATTATTACAAGATTTGTGAATAACAAAATTTATACATACATCATATTGACAGACTTAAAGCAGAGACATCGCTCACTCAGTCCACAAGATCAAAGCAAGTAAAGGTCTACAAATATATCTATATATATAAAAGAAAGTCGCGTTAGTTACACTATTTATAACTCAAGAACGGCTGAACCGATTTGGCTGAAAATTGGTGAGGAGGTAGCTTTGAACCGGAAGAAGAACATGGAATACTTTTTAAAAGATTTCAAAAAAGTAGTTCGATTTTAGTTTTAGTAGAACTACGCGAGCGAAACCGCGGGGCACAGCTAGTCACTCATATATCTTTACTAACCTCGCAAACACAAATAAAATAATAAACAAGTTCATTCAGTTAGTATGTATGATATTACTAAATAGAATGTAACGCTAACTCTCGTACTCGTACACTACAAATGTACCTAATGTATTTGGTTAAACTTCCCGAACCAATAATAGCATTCCTGACCGCTGACAATAACTGCACGCTCACTCTAACGATAACCGTTATATGGTAACAAACTGCTGCTGCCAACTGGCGGTTGAGAGAGGGAAACTAGTATTTTGAATTTACAATTCTATATTTATATATTTTTACATCTGGCCTAGTGGTTAGCATGCTGGCACTAGAGGTCCAGGGTTCGATTTTCCGCAGGGGCTGGTGTTGGAACGATGGGTTCGTATATTTGTCGTGTTGCATACGATTCGTGTAGCATGCTAGACACAGGAGAACTCGCAGTAGGGAACTACTGCTGTGAAACTCGCAGTAGGGAACTACTGCTGTGAAACTCGCAGTAGGGAACTACTGCTATGAAACTTTGTTATAACAGATGTTTGGGGTAGAAAACTGTTGTTCGTATGCCTCCTGTAGTTAATTAGAAGTCTCGCGAGTAGTAACTACACTGTATGTAGTTGTGACAGTCTTTAACTACAAGTTATAAAGTAAAGTTAGTAGTCCGTAGTGTGAAGTCGTGAGTCGCAGTCAGCAGAGGTCGTTAGTAGAGAAACATTCATTAAGATGGTAGTTAGCGTCTCGACTCTTATCTGCACCTCTCATAACGTCCCAAACTGTCTCTGCTTGTGAAGCATTGCATTCGTGCTCTTAAAGTTATTAAGATAACAGTTTTTAAACTTCCTAACGCAATATATCTTTCAAAAACGAAAGGCCAAACCTAGCTCGTCAAATGTTACTCGTTTTAGCGAATGTTTCATTTTCTTCAGTCATTTAATACAATAATCTGATACGTAATACAACAGTGCTAAGTCAATCGTAGTTTTTATTCTGGTAAAGATACAAGTAAAAATTACCATGTAATATTATTGCGTGAGTTCCTACTTCACTTAGGTACACCAAATACCAACTTGAAGCTAAATTTCAGTCGTTTACAATTTAATATATATTGACAAGTAAGCTCGGTAACTTAGTTCAAAGAATAAGTCATACGATATCGTTCGAGTTCCAAACGCAGATCAACGTTTATGTTAATACTTGTACCTTCTACTTGTAGTTAGTTTCCGGTTAGGTGTGCTCTGAGTTGTGAACTTCCGGTGCGGCTCACTGTGCCCAGCGGTGGGCAAACTTGTGTGCTCTGGGACCTCGGGACATATTATACAAGCATACGTAATACGACTATACCATTATTTGCGTTCATATGTGAGCAAATATTGTCTCAAGCGGTTGTGTGACGTTTACTGTGACTTAGCTCTCTTTACATAATGTTATGTCGGATTCATAACATAACGAGACTATATTTTCATACATCTTGGCATAGAAAGTTTTCTTCTAGTCCTAGTACCGAGAAATATTATTATAAACATATTCTCTAAGCATATCTATACCATTGGGGATAAGAGAGCTGTCTCATCTCTTGCTCAAAGAATTTCAAAGGCAGGTCAACATGGAAATGCAGCCATTGGCACACGGGCGCCTATGTAAAACATTTTTTTAATTACATTTTTACGTGTAACTAAATAGTTCCTATGAAAAGTGGTTTCCGGTTATCAAATATCTTATGAATAAAAAAATACACTTGAGATATTATTTATCTGGACAGTATCAAGTGGAGGAACACGTACTCTCATATAATAATGAAATCGTAAGACATTTTAATGACATAGTAATATTCGAGTACACATTATGTTATATTCGATATTACACGTGAATAAGTCGAATGTTAAATGATATTGATATGTAACAATACCAACATTTGAACGGTTACTAGATCACACAACACCTAAGGTAGGTAGAAGAAATACTCAGAAAATCTATTATACTTCTTTAAGAAACAAGTAGGTTGTCTAGATCTTATTGAGATTCTCAACATGCGGACAAAAGGGCTTCAAGGGATACTATTGATCCGTGGAATATTAAGTTAGTGAAATAAAATTCTAAGGCGAATACAGCAAAGCGTGGCTAAAAATTAATAAACGAAACGTTCATAACAACGTAATTTGCCACAACGCCCCAATTAAGCAAGCGAATGAAGCATTCATCGCCGCAAATTAAAACAAAATCAGCTGAATTATCTTTCCCCCTCACCCCCTCCGGCGGGGTTCGTAACAGTGGAGCAGCTCCGAAAGACGACTGCCGCGCGCCGCGTCCGGCGACGGAATGAAGATAGAGTGGGGCGTAGCGTTGTTGATAGAAATGTCGATAGATCTACTCGTATATTTCATGTGTAGGAGCGTATACTACTTCATAATACTTAAACATTGCACACAGTGTTTGTTAATCCTATATCCCACATCGCAACGTGCAGCTCAAGAGAGAACACACATAGAAACTGAATTGGTGTAAAGAAATAGCAACGGCCGATCCCAAAAGCCACGGAATTTCCATAGAAGCCACAGTCTTTTACCTCTCTGATATACGTTGATATACAATCATTGCAAGTACTTTGATGTTGACACAATTTTTTTTAAGAACTTCGTAAGGAGAATGAAAGACCATAGTTTAAATAATATAAAAAATGGCAAGTTAATAGTTTTGTTGTTCTAGGTCAGTTACAAGCTTTATTTATCGGTATTTTTACAACCAGCGATATGTGTATCCGTTTAATATGTTTTATTTATACTATTTCTAGTACAAAATAACTTCTTATACAATTTCATTAAAACTGTAAACTCGTTGAAAGCTTCCCTAATCATGTATTCTAGACTCGAAAGTCATCCCGCTATGTTATTACTATCGACTCCATATAACTCCCATCTCTAAACGGTAACGTCGCGACACCCCTCATATCGATCGTACCGCCCCTCGACCACTATAACAAGAACTTCTTCATCCTTCCTTTCTTTCACCTTCCAACTCCGTTAGCCAGAACTAAACCCTAAGATCTAAGACGTAACATCTATTTTACAGGCGTGTGGTTCTTAAACAGGTGCTCAAACTAACATAACTTGATCTTTTCCTTCCCTCACTTTACATTCTTTTAAGAATGCTTGTGGTGATAATGGTCGAAGTTGGCTGGTCCGACTCGAGCACGCTTCAAACGAAACTTTGGTAAAAGTGTACTCATATCGTTGGACTGGATAATTTCGTCTCCAAATCATAAGTTGATACATCTTAAGACTACAAGCACCGTAAAAGTGAAAAAACTATTGTGAATATATGTACATATCATTTTCAAACCAACAAGTAGGTATCAATGATAGATATAACTGTTAGAAAGTTCTTTAAATTCAGTGTAAAATATCAAAATTAGATATTCCAATAAGTCAAAAGACTGTCGTCTATCAGAAGTAGAGCGCTGCGCGCTGGCTTGTCACTGACAGATTGTAAAATCGTGGTAAAAGATCAACATAGTAGTAGCGATATAAATGGAAATCGTAAATGCATTTTTCGAATAATAAAAAGCCAATCGGTCAATAGAGTTGAAAAAACTATTAAAAATTGCTTCAACAAACGGTCTAGTTTTGTTGGCTGTTGGCGAGTTACTGCCGCATGCTGGTTGAGTAACCGTACCGGGGGCGTCGGTATCGGCTCTCAGTTCCAAATCACGCTCGTTCAAGGCCACGTGGTCGCGTACCGGCTTCCGTTGCCTAGCAACTACATACTCCCGCGTTAGGGGAGGGGAGAGCAAGGATTTATACATGTCGATAATATGATATCGATAGATTTTTGTTATCGATGAATTCTAAGCGTAAATAGGAAAAACTGATGGTAAATTGTTAGTTTTGTGTATCTTCTTGTATACTTTCAGATTCGTGTTCTAGATAGTAGGGCAAATACTAAGGCTTCAGTAGAGGGCTTACACACTACGTAAATATAATTTTATATCTGGCAGTATCGCATAGCTATGATTATTTTGTTTTGTAGGGTAAAAATTCTTAGATTATAACTAATCTAAAAAAATTACTCAATTCGATGTCAAGATTATTTAATCTTTATTTTAGATTTTAAATCAACTGTTCAGATGGAGCGTAATGTTTATCAAGTGTGTATGCCTAATTCTTTGGGACCTTCTACTGTCTAATCCGATAGATCGACTTTGATGAGCGAGATGTAAACGGATTTGTTTTTGCCATTAGATGTTTATAGGCTATACTAGTTGCAGTCACTTTTATTCATCACATATGCGCTCAAACGCTGACATATTTTGTATAATCTAGCCTTCCGACCAGGTCAATTTGGCCAATGTTTTGGAATATGTATGTCCTACACTCCCTAGAAAAATATCTAGACAGCAGTAGTTCGCATAACTTTGATTCGACATTTTAAATATAAAAAAAACCTTTATCGATAATGTCTCTTCCTTACCATAACGCATGCGCACAGACATCTCGAGAAAGCTATTTATTTTATAACGCACCACAACGTGCGGCGTGTGCACTCGTTCTTTGACACGGAGCGGCCAACATATTATAGTATTTCAATTAATGCAAGTCCTTACTATTATTTTGAATGCAATATGCAACAACTATTAAACTTTTAGTTAACAATAAAGTGACACGTGCAAATACAACAACAACAAAAAACCATAAATAAGGAATACGTATAAAATCTAAGCACGTGGGCACATCTATTTAATTTGATTATGATTTAAATTAACTGCATAAAAAGAAGGGAACATTATTTTATAAGTCAGCCAGTTATTTGAATACTCATTCCGCGAATGAACCCCATAGTTATTTTATAAATAATAACCATACTTGTATTATTAACCTTTTAATTTTGCAAATTAACAGAACTGAATTCAGTGACATCTGATAAGATTTCAACATCCGTACTCCTTCAAGGCCATGGTTGAAGGTTGACGGATGTGACGTCAATACTGCAGGGTCATTGAACTTGACATTAATGACGCTTCTCAGTTTATTACGTCATAAAACATCTGGGAAGCAAGAGGAAACTTGGCTTACGTAGGAAGATACTTAATACCAGTAATTAAGCTTATTTTGGTAAAACTAAGTTTTCAATCTACCGTTTTGCGAAAACACTAACCCTAGAATAATAGATATAAGTAGTTAAAAATTAAAACCTTTTAAAATTAAAAGGTTTGCGATCAGTTTCTTTTTAATGAAGGTAAATTTACAAAAAAGAATTATTATTATGATAAATAAAGTATAATATAAATATAAAGTATACAAAACTTGGGTTTTTAAACGTCTTTCAAAGAGTGATCTTCTAGTTCTCGATATTACATTGATAAATATACCAACAAATAAATATCAAGCTCCAAAACTGTCGTCACACTCAAAATAGATTACATTTCTGGATGGATCGACGCGCGTAGCTTGATCAGATTGATTTTTATTTCATTTGGGAGATATTATTATCCATTAGAGGGGATTCCCCGGATTCCAATATCATTAATATACATTACACTCATATATCCTTATTTTCGGGTGTCCATAGAGTTTCTCATCGTACCCGACCCGGGTTCTAATTGAACAGAACCCTACGAGACTTGCATACTGATACTACAATATAACGCGCTACAAAAATATACCTTATTTTAAAGCTAATAAGGTCTTTAGCACCTACAGAATTTCATAATTATTTTCTATAGGAAACTGTATACTTAAGGTAATAGAGTCTTTATTCGGTTGTAAAGAGTGTTAGTACAAGAGCCAGCGTCGTAATAGTCGTAAATAGGAATGTGTCGAAATTGTCGTAAAATGTGAAATGAAAGTCTTCAAATGATGGTCGTATTTTTTTAAGCTTATAAATGTCGCTAAAAATGGAATGAGTTTTTCAGAATGCAAATTTCATTTTAGGTTTACGAGGTAATTTGGGGCTGAAAAGTCAATAATTACAGAAGAAGTATTCACGAAGGTAAGTATTAGAAGAATAACAACATTTTTGACTGGTTTTTAGTTTGTCAGCGGAGTTAATAGTGATTTAATATTGCTTTATTCATTATCAAATTATGTGAATATGCCATATAAATGAATAGCAGGCTCCTTGCCTATGAACTAGTGTAGACACCCGGCGCGCTTCAAACACGTCCTCTATAGTGGTACAGTTTAGATAGTAGTTTCCACTACCCTCCCTTGATTCAACATCTTTGTTAAGGACCAACTTACCTACAGATAAACAAACACAAAACGCTTCCGCCAGATTAAATTCTAAGCTTTCCACCATAGAGCACATTTTTCAACAACAACAATTAATTCAATGTGATAAATCGAATTTCCATAAATGAAATGCATGTTTAAGGGTATTGCGCCATTAATGGCGGCTTTTGTTGTTCCTTTGTTCTAGTAAACAAAGCAAGGATTGTCGATCGTTCAATTATGATAGTGGTGGTGTAAAGTAGTGTGTCGTTACTTGTGTTCTACCTAACTACTTGAGCTTTGACTTATTGTGACAACATAAACATCTTCTATAGTATATATACGACGTGTAACAGAATGGTGTGACAATACTCAAGTGTAGTCTAACCATCAAAGTGAACCCACTATAGCACAAAATTTTGCAAAATTCGAGAAAAAATTATTGCCTTCTCCTGAAATCCTTTTATTTTTTCCCGAATTTTCAAAATGTCATTATTCTATGGGTACACCTTGATTGGTAGACTAACACCCTTGAGTATTGTCACATTTTTCTGTTACACGTTGTATAAAAAAGTAAGAATATGCGCCAGGAATTAACAGAGAGCCTAGACTGTTGAACCTAGCGACATGCAATTTGAAGAATGTATTCATGATGATGTGGAAGTGTTCAGGATTTTTATTTTTATAATGTTAACTTCTAACAGAGTCAAATAGGGATCCAAAGCTATTAGTGTTTTACTATACTGTCTAGATGTATAGTCTATTGATAGCTACAGTAACAACTATTATTACTAATGAGAAATGGTGAATAGTGAACATTGTCCTTGTACGAGTAGTGAAGAATAACACTAATATTTTGTATTAACAACGCGTATTTAGTCAGACGGATACAACGTGCCTGCTAGTTGATAGTGTCCGACTCTAACATTTAGTCAGACGGATACAACGTGCCTGCTAGTTGATAGTGTCCGACTCTAACATTTAGTCAGACGGATACAACGTGCCTGCTAGTTGATAGTGTCCGACTCTAACATTTAGTCAGACGGATACAACGTGCCTGCTAGTTGATAGTGTCCGACTCTAACATTTAGTCAGACGGATACAACGTGCCTGCTAGTTGATAGTGTCCGACTCTAACATTTAGTCAGACGGATACAACGTGCCTGCTAGTTGATAGTGTCCGACTCTAACATTTAGTCAGACGGATACAACGTGCCTGCTAGTTGATAGTGTCCGACTCTTACATTTAGTCAGACTGATACGACGTGCCTGCTAGTTGATAGTGTCCGACTCTAACATTTAGTCAGACGGATACAACGTGCCTGCTAGTTGATAGTGTCCAACTCTAACATTTCCTCTGTGGAGTAATTTTTTGTATGTTGTAATACTGTTGTGTTATTGTATTGTTCGGCTTCTCCGAAGACGTGAATTACATACATATTTTTTTAAATTGATAGATATTTCCCCACTGTACGACGAGATTGTTCAAATGCATCAAGTTAGATAGTGTGCAAAAGCTTAAATTTAGTTATCGACATTAGAGCGTATATGTGAACAATGGAATATATTCGAGACTGTTGCATTTGTACACATTACCGTACGCAGGGGCTGCGGGGGTGCGGGGGTGAGGTGAGGGGCGGGGTGTGCGCTAACTGCATTTAAATTACTACCATTAGCGCGCGAGCACGCACTCCACAACGCGAACAAAATGATTTTTTTAACTGTACGTATGTACATAATATTATGTACCTATATTCACATATTATTTTAATGACATGTTTTTTATATCAAAAAATTTCAGTATGGTTAAAAAGAACACTGGAATTGGACAACATTAAATGGTAGAAAAGAGCTTAAAATATCTTATTGTACGGACAAGTTGGCGGTCTATAGCTGTCTTAATATGTTTTACATTGTCCGAAATAGTTGACGTTAGTTTTATATCAGTGTTATTTTATGAATGTATGAGTGAGTAGCGACTGACCTTCTGCTTGTCGATGTGGTGCAGGATGTCGTCGACGTCGCCGACCGGCACCGGCGGCGCGCGCAGCATGGCCGCCTCCACCGACAACCAGTCGCGGATCTGCAACCACAACCAACATCAGTGCTGGGCACAGACAACATGCTGCGGAGCATATGGAGCATACTGGTAACATAGCTGGTTGGACCAGCAAGGGACAGAATTCAGGTAACAAGCTCATCTAACCTAATCAAGTATAGGACACAAAGGCAACTGATTCTGCAGGTACTACCAGGCCCGGGGACAATTGTTTTTTTAATATACTTGTGCTTTACCGCAACACGTCTCATTTAAAGCGACGATGCGGCCTAGGATGTGGCACGCTTGCCTAAAAATGATTCACTGCGATTTGAAATAACCGAGATTATAGCTATCTGATGGTAAAGTTTCTAAGCTGTCAGGCCTCTGTAGATGTAGATAGCAAGTTACAGCTTAGAAAATACCCGAAGTAATAGTTCTGGCTCCAAATTGAATTATTTTAACATTTCAAACAGAAATGTGTCGGAGAGGACGACAGAATATCCTCGCCAATAAAAACCAACCCAATTCAATTTTCGCGGCGATCATCTACGTAAATTACCGCTATAAGATCCTCTGGCCTGAATTTCCACCATCCACATTACCGCTCACCAAAGCAATAAAACACACAAATGTCACCGCTATCATCGAAAACCGATCAGCTCCACGGAACCATTACTATACATACAGCTGGCTAGGTAGGTAGGTATACCTACTCGTATCATCTAGTAGGAAGGAACATTTTTATTCATGTTTCAATAGAAAGAGCCGGGCTGCGGGTCATCTGTAACCGCAATTCCGCAGGGACGTAACCTTTGTGCCCGGAGACAGATTCGCAGACCTCGCCTGGCCTTAATGTGGAAAATACGAGCGTCTTTTACATACAGAAACACTACTTTTTTCTGTGTAGAGTAGCATGGCCGGTGTGGACGGTAATGTATATTTCATTAATCGCGCCTAACATCTCTCTGTGCTTTATATAGGTTTTGACTAGTGAAGTTTTGGACAGCCGCAAAGTGTGCTAAGTTTTTAGTATACAAAGTGAGTTACTAATTGTTTTCTTTTTGGAAGAACAGGAAAGAGAGAGAGAGATAGAGAGAGAGAGAGAAAGAGAAAGGATTGAGTCGCCTATGTTATATTTTATACACACGACCAAGATTTTCATACATATTATTCAATATCTATAACAATAACGAAAGAATGTACATATACATGTAGGAACTAGTGGTATCACTGATATTACTCGTAACATTTCCGCTACAGAACTGACATTTCAGTTATTTATTTAATGACGCGAGCAAATATGAAAGTTTTAAAAACCGCTGACATCTTTTGTGCCAGCCTCAAAACCATCAGCATCTTGGATTTGAAATTATCATAGTGCATAGTATTGTGCTAGTTGAGCCCATTCATTTGATACTCGTATTGGAATTTTAACATTAAAAAATTGTACTCCGCCATTTTGTAGCGGCGGCCATCTTATACTAATTTACATCATATATAGCTTAGAATACTTTCGAAGTATACACCTTGTAAACACAAAAATCAAAATCGGTCCATCCGTTTGGGTGCTGCGATGCCACAGCAGTCAAACACATCCAACTTACCCCTCGTCGCAATGCGTCGGGGGTTAAAAAAAAAGCTCCCAAAATGCTGGCAGCATTGCTACGTTTATTGGCTGCAAATATCGAAATATATTATTAGAAGGCAAATAATAATATTTCCAATTTACCAACATTACTTAATCTACAGTAATATTAACGAACTATATGTTTGTATGTGACACATGCTCTCCCTTACATACTTTCTACAAATCGCGCCGCATTTTCAGTAATACCGTACCCTATATTTCTAAAATATCTAGTAGTAATATCAGCCGAGTCGACGGGATCGCCCTCTAGAATAGAAGTCGTTGAAAGGAAACGACCGGCGGAGGGTCGGCCGGGGGTTGAGACAAATCTAGCGATGAGATACTGAGCTTAAATTCAACGAATAAAATAGCGTCACTTGATTCTTGGTTGAAGATCTTCACATTCATATATCTATAATTTATTAAAATCATAGACAGAAAAAATGTAATAAAATATATTCATAAAAAACTTTTTCTTTCAATAACTTTTACTACTACCTTAAATTAATTGTACATGATCTTATTTGATCCTAGTCTTTTCAAAGCGCGAGTGAATCGTTCTCTTCAACACAAGCGTACTATATCTTAGCCCCCATCGTCGCTTTACATTAAGTGTGTTGCAGTTAACCACAAGCCTAATGTCTTTAAAAAACGTCAAATTTTGAAGAACACATTAAACATTTTCCGTATACCATGCGTTATTATCGTAAAAGTTAAGTTAAGGCTCATCATATCATTACCCGATGTGAGTAGTCCAGTAGTGGTAGTGGGGAGACCAACCCACTATATACTACTTCAGGGAGACCAACCCACTATATACTACTTCCGGTAGAATTTGGGTGTTAATGTAGTTTTACGTGTACGTAACTAGTTACCAAAACATGTTTTAGGTTTTTATAATATGTTGGTACTCGTTAACGTTATGTATATTTATAGCTACGAGTATCATGTAGCATCATAGATGTACTAGTTTCTGACAGAACAAACGAGTAATACACATTAGCAAAGAGTGTTGATTCTCTTTGTAACATGCATTGGTAGAATGAAAGTAAATCAACAATAACAACGTAGAATGTAAAGTGTAAGGCGAGGCGCGAGTGTGTTCTCACATTTGCAAATCTCTAAATCCTCCGCTACACGAGTGCGTATTTCACGTTGTTTTGATTTTGTTTGGTATTTGAGAATGAAACGCAAACATTATCCTATTGGTATTCAAATCCCGATATTGTTGGATGTAATACTCGGTATACCAATAACGTTCTAATTATTTTGTTCGGAACAGCGTTGTTGTTGCAATACATTTTTATGGGTTGGATTGAATTATTAAAAGATTTTACAAAAAATAATACATAATTGTTTTCTTGTTCGAAGACGCTGCGCTGGGAGCCTTCCCTCTGGACTGATAAGTTTGTCATTCAAAAAAGACTCTGTCGTGTACTGATTAAAAATATTTCAACAAAGACACGTTAAAAATTAATAAACGTCATTTTCACATTTCTATACTAACAATAAACTTTTAAAGCATTCCAAATAGAAAAATATGAGTCGGTAGATGGCGGCACGAGGCGCGCCCGCGACGGAGTAAATTGCTCGGAAGAGATAAACACTGGGAGCGGTTTACGGAGCCTACAAAAGGCTGTGTTGCTAGAATTGGAATTCGCCATTTAAAAGCCTCCTAAATAAAAGTTTTAATTTCTTTTGTTTCCAATGAGCGACATACTATCTGCTTTAAACAATTTTCAATGTAATAGATACGAGTAATAATGACGTGTTTACCGACAAACAGACAAACAAACAAACAAACAATTATTTGATTTCATATTTTTCTTAATTTGTTGTCAATATTAAATTAACATTCAATTGTATTTTTTTGTAATACAGTATTATTTAATGTTAGTCGTTTCTTTGTCAGGAAATTCAATTTACTATTGTAGCAACACTGCCTAACCGTAGGTAATGGGGTTCCATCATGGGACACTGACGGGAAACGATATTGGTCCGTTGATGAATTGTTTGGAAAAATGGGAGACATTGTCCTTGATTGTAAGCTTTCTTTGTTACTTCTAAATTAGGTTTTTAGGCAGCTTTCATGAAAATATATTAAAGCGTTTTAATAAACTAGCGCGAAACTGCCTTCATTACTAAAAACAAAATGACTAACTACAACAACAACAAAAGAAATGTAGCACAAAGATTACCGACAGACCATTTAAGATCTACACAATCCAAATGCTCCACCCACCACCAGAGGGCAGCGTGCCTAGTGGATAGCAGCATTTCCATTATTTAGAGTGTTCTTGATATTTTTAGATGACTTTAGATTTTTCTTTATATAAGAAGAAATGAAGACGACATTTGACACAAAATAGGTTTTGTAGCAAATGTAGCTTTAAGGCTTAAATATATAAATAGCGGTTAGTCCACCGCTAAACATCAGCTACATAATAAAGTAATGAACGTCAAACGTTTTCTTATTCTACGATTCTTATGTTACGAATTAATTCTAGCAAAATGCGAGTGTTTATGTTTGATAATTAGTACGAGCAATCATCCCAGCCTCGTAATACGAGTATATCTATCTGTTTCAAGTCAAGCAAAAATGTATTTGGTGGTTGTTATCCTCCTGAGTGTAATTACATGTGAAACAAATCTTCACCAAACTTGATACGAGTGGCTATATACTTTAAAAAACAAATTATAGTACTCGGAGATTTGCGATTTTAAAGATTAGTACAATGAACACGCCCTAACAGCTGAATGTTTCTCTAAAAAACCCTACGAGTTAAACCGAACCATTCGCTTCTCTGAGTACTTATAATTTCCATGGTGAGCACTATATACCGGTAATATTGAATGATACCCGGTAATAGTTTTGAGAGTTCGGTGTCAGCGCAAGCGGTCACCGGTGACCGCGCCAACCCCGACTGTGTTCCGTTGGGAATGCACGCTGACTTGCAATCTCAGTACAATACATGTGTCGAGCATTGAGAATGGACGGACTGTTATTGTACAATCGCTTCAATGGTTACGTTATGTGTGTATCGGTGATATGAATTTTGATGTTCTAACTATATAGACCACAATTAGTCCCCGATACGAGTACATACATAATGTAGTTACACTAGACTACACTATACTACACTAGACTACACTAGACTACACTAGACTACACTAGACTACACTAGACTACACTAGACTACACCAGACTACACTAGACTACACTAGACTACACTAGACTACACTAGACTACACTAGACTACACTACACTAGACTACACTACACTACACTAGACTACACTACACTACACTACACTAGACTACACTAGACTACACTAGACTACACTAGACTACACTAGACTACACTAGACTACACTAGACTACACTAGACTACACTAGACTACACTAGACTACACTAGACTACACTAGACTACACTAGACTACACTAGACTACACCAGACTACACTAGACTACACTAGACTACACTAGACTACACTAGACTACACTAGACTACACTACACTAGACTACACTACACTACACTAGACTACACTAGACTACACTAGACTACACTAGACTACACTAGACTACACTACACTACACTAGACTACACTAGACTACACTAGACTACACTAGACTACACTAGACTACACTAGACTACACTAGACTACACTAGACTACACTAGACTACACTAGACTACACCAGACTACACTAGACTACACTAGATACACTAGACTACACTACACTAGACTACACTACACTACACTAGACTACACTACACTACACTAGACTACACTAGACTACACTAGACTACACTAGACTACACCAGACTACACTAGACTACACTACACTAGACTACACTACACTACACTAGACTACACTACACTACACTACACTAGACTACACTACACTACACTAGACTACACTAGACTACACCAGACTACACTAGACTACACTAGACTACACTAGACTACACTAGACTACACTACACTAGACTACACTACACTACACTACACTAGACTACACTACACTACACTACACTACACTAGACTACACTACACTACACTAGACTACACTACACTACACTACACTACACTAGACTACACTAGACTACACTACACTAGACTACACTACACTACACTAGACTACACTACACTACACTACACTACACTAGACTACACTACACTAGACTACACTACACTACACTAGACTACACTACACTACACTACACTAGACTACACTACACTACACTAGACTACACTACACTACACTAGACTACACTACACTAGACTACACTACACTACACTACACTAGACTAGCTAGAACATGTGTCAATATCTACGCACGTTGTATTTATATGACGCAACTCAAAAGTATACATTACAGGAAGATGAAAGCACTTTTCTTCAGACCTGAAGCAGAAACGCTTCTCTCGCTTGGTCGACAAACATACAGTATGTTATATCCTAGTTTGCAATTGTATTGAAGAGTGGACGATAACTGGAGAGCACTCTGTGAGTGCAGCAGCCGCAGGGGAGCCCGCTCGACGAGATCTACCTACTTGTCGCTCGGCAGCGGACAGAGGAACGTGAGTTCGCGGACCAAACACACAATGTAAGTGAGATTCCAGCACTGAGTTTGAAATATAATACGAGTGTGATAAACGAAATATATTGAAAATATTTACAAAAATATCGATTAAGTTAAAGGTCACCAGTTAAAGATAGTTTCACTGGATTGATCGCAACTATTATGTATTTCAATCCTTTAACATAGGATAATCAGTTATTTGGCATAATACTAAACATAAGCAATATTAGTGAGTAGCAGAGAATGTGTAACTCTCTTAATTTGTTTACATGTACATATGACAGTAGGTAAGTACCTGCTGCACGCTGGTATCGAAGTGCGCCAGCAGCGCGGCCGGCGACTGCTGCGAGGAGCGACGCCGACCCGACGCGCGCACGCTCCAATCTGTAACAATGAATGATGGCGTTCATTACATGTATTGCAAAGCTTCCCACACGTACAATAATGCATTTTATGTCAACAATACAGGGTGTTTGTACAGACAAAGCTCTTATAGATGTTATGTCAACAATACAGGGTGTTTGTACAGACAAAGCTCTTATAGATATATTTTTTCTAATGATTAAGCTCAAACGAATTTTGTACTATTTGATGTCACTGGACTTTAAGCGTATTTATTACCAATATTAAGAGCAGGTTATTTTAAGATGATACATTACAGCAAAACATGTTGTTTTAAAATAGGTTAAATTTTCAGCATGTCTCCCTGCAAAGCGGCTACTAAAAATGCTCCGAACAAAATAAATAAGCAAAAGCTGTGCTCGCTCAGGTCGCGACGGCTGCAAAAGGTATTTGTCGTTATGCACCAAATGCACCGGCGCCGGCCAGGAAGTGAAAACTCGATGCAGGAAACGAACCCGCGATCGAAAGCTGGACCCACCGCACACCCACTGCGCCGCGACTCCAATAACAACAAAACGATAATAAACACCGCGCTATTTTTACTATTCCGTTGTATGGTAGTTTTGATTTGTTTTAATTGATTTTTGCGCTGCACTACTATGATGTAAAAATTGCTAAAATATCTTTCAACAAATTAATACAACACTGAAATTACCCAACACGAAATGCCTTATTTGAATTTGAATGATTTATTCCGTTAAAATCCTGCAGCAAAAAGTTTTCAATAAATAAAAAGAGTGGTTGTTGAATTGAGAAATGCAAAGTTTTTAAATTTGGAACCAAAATTATTTAATTCTGCCGCTTGTTTTGCGCTGTTTCGCGTCATAACTCCAGAGAATGGCTGACATTCAATCACACCCGGATGTTGACCGGTTCTTGACCGTTGCTTACTTCGCCAATTTCATTTCAAATTGCAAATAGTATAATTAAATTATTTTGAACAGTTTTATCGACGTTTTCGTGATATATCTATCCATTGAAATCTTAATTTGTAAAATCTGTCTTCAAGCACCTAACGGTGTGTTCCGGCATCTATCTTTGAGAGCCAGTGTATTACAGACTAAGCATGCTCCATTTAGGGCGACAGTATCGCTTACTTCCGTGGTCATGCGAACTTGTGGTCAAATGCCTAGCTGAGTAGGATAAAAAAATATATTTTACAAACTTACTTCATTTGAGTTAAATTTTAAAAATTTAAACATAATTTTAAAATTCTCAACTGAAAGTCTTTCGTGAAACTGACTAGACAGATTTATTTAGATCCCGATACATAAAATATGTAAATATTACAACGCGATACATTTCTAAGCTCCGTAAAACTTCACTTAAACTCAATTTATTGGCTCAAGTCCTTAAAACTTTTTAACCCCATTATCCCTACCCTCGTGTCGACTATTTAAAAAACATGATGTCTTCCAAACACGAAGCAAGTCCGGTATCAGCTCGTCCATGAAGCTCTGCTCTCGGACAGACAGTTTAATGAAGTTTCCGTGCAACGATAAAAAAACGCGACGAGTTTAATTTCCAGCGAATGCAATTTCTTTAAATTGGTCTAAAGGCGAAACTAAAGATCGTAGAGCTTTGCTCGGACTCTGATTGGCTTGTTTTTTTTTATTTATTCATTATTTTAGCCGACTTTATACTTGGAAGGATCTTACCATGTTATAACCGACCAGCCAGACAAGCTTAAACGATGTGTTTTAATACGCAATCTTTAATATAATTTTGAAATAATACTATATACTACTAGAGTACGAGCATTTAATTATGTGATTGTAACTTTAAACTTATTGATAAATTTAATTTTATTTTTGTTTGTGTATAATTACGACCCTGAATTAATTAATGGAAATGGACTAAAATGAGCAGTACTCGTATTAATAAATAAATAAACAAAATACACGAGGCTAATAAAAAAACAGCCCCGTTCAAAAATAAGTCATTAAACCTTCATACAAATTTTTGTTTTATGAGTTGAAAGAAACTTCGTAAAGTACCTAAGCTGTAATGTTTTCACCATTATCGCAAGTTTATTTTTGTTTGAAAAATAGAAGCCTTAGATAATAGAGTTAAGCTAATTACAGTCCATTCGCTTTAACTCGACACCGACAGCGAGCAAATGGATTACACAGGACGTATCTTTGTTTAGTTTATTTACTTACCAAGAAATAGCTTCATTATTGTCTAAAGCAAAATAATCACACTAATATTATAAAGGCGAAAGTTTATATGTGTGTGTGTGTTTGTTTGTTCCCCCTTTACGCTCAAACATCTTGAGGTTTAAAAACGTAATACTAAGAAATCTATTGTAGCGCAGTTGTTCAAACATCAATACAACTTAAAGTAGGTAAGTACTCATGTACTCGTACACAAGGATGAAGTGCGAGTATTACTCATCATGTTAAACAAAGGGATCTCTATCGAAGTGTCATTTATGCAAGCGCATAACCTACCAATACATCATGTTCCTAGTACGTAGAAGGTGTTATCTGGTAAAGACAGATTCTCTAATGCAATCTACAAGGAGACACTTGCCATGCAAATTGACTGATCCCCGCGTGACACGAACGATACGGAAATTGTGTAAACCATTCAGTATGTATTTGTTCCGTGTCAGCCTATACCTATACCTATTGCAAATATATGTTTTTATTAAAGATTTTCACTTTATGTACAAATCTTTAACGCGCTATTTTCTTCTCAACGTAAACAAAATTTTAACTTGCGCGTGGTTTGTCACGTTTTATTAAATTAATGTTAATGAAACTTGGTGTACATGTTCTCAAGGATCTCTAATTAATTGTTTATTTTCGCCTAAAAGAGTAACAGTTGTTACATCGCCATTAATCGGTCAACTTTTACTTCAATCATATTTGGGCGTGACTTGCGGCACTCTTCTTTAAAACATCTGATTATGATTTATTTTTTTATATTCGTTATCCACCCAACTTCTGACTGAATTGGAGATATCTACCTACCTTCTTAATCAATTTCAAAGTTTTAAAGAAAGCAACTGCTAAACAAATACTAGCCCCACCCAAACATGTCAAAAGACTTCCACGCGGGCCGCATGCGGGTCGCACGCGGGTCGCATGCGGGTCGCACGCGGGTCGCATGCGGCCCGCGCAGCCAGCCAAATACTAGTTAACAAGATATAAAAGTGTCTAGTCAAGTGAAGTTTAGCCAAGGTCAACTGTTCGTAGAACTACCAATTTAGACCAATAGAGATAGAAAAAAATGTTAGTGAAGTGCGAATATCAGCAGGTAAGTATTCTATACGGGCTTGCTGTGAAATGAACCGAACCCGAGCCACTGTGGCGGAACACGCACTCCAACGCACACAATACACTCGCACACCCAGCTCACCGACCGAGCGGAGCTTTCATCTGACACTATGGAAATCTCTACGTTTGTCTTGTCTGCATATATAATAAATACTAGATCTTTGCTCACCCGCGTAAAGTTTGTTTTTCCTGGAATAAACCCTATGACACTCTACAAACTCCGGACTATATCTTTCATCAAACATATCTAGATACTTTCGGTACATTTATCATATTAATAGAGATTCATTCTCAAAATGGGCTGTAGGTACGTAAACTTAGTAGACAAGTCGTAGATTTTTTTTCTACCTGGTGTCATATATGGCATAAACAATTAAAAAAAACAGTCATAATATAGGGAAGCGTGCTAGTCACATTTTACGAATGAATATGAAGTGCTCGTCAGCTGTAATGTTCACAAACCACTGGCTAGTGCGTGGTGCGTGGGTACCTACAATATAAGTTATACTTGACAATACACGCGCCTGCCTATGTACGAGTAGCAACATAGAGTAGGTAGGTAGAGAGGATCTGTGGGAGGGAAGCCGTTGCGAGCCCTTCGTTTGTCTTCAGATTTAAACAGATTTATCTCATTGTGATGCTTACAGAACATTTTCTCAAAAGAAAAAGGGTAAATACAACGACGGGAGGTGTTAAAAGTAGAGCTTATTGTTTTCTTGAACGATTTTCATGAGTTTTTGTCTGAACAAAACAAACAAAAATAATAGCCTCAAAATAAAACTCTTTCTATTATTTGTTTATATTGAAATACTTGCTTTTTTAGAAATTTGTGATTGATTGTGATGATTATTTTTTTAGCACTTCTTACATTAGAAGTGGTCTAAAATTAAACTTAATCAGTTCAGTAGTTTGGTATTTACACAAATTAACTGTGATCTTAAAGCTCCAGCCAAATTAAATATGACAGTTATCACGATATCGTTACTGTCCGTGTGAGTGCTGTGCTCTGTGGATATACGAGTAACGTTACCAATATGCATGATAATGTTCATGTTCAATTTAGATGAACACTAAATGAGCACAATGTCTCTCTGGTGTCTTTAAAAGGATTATCTGTATTTAGGTAAGTCACATCGTCGAGGGTTTAGGGGCGGTTAGCGGGATTGTCGCGTTTGGACTTACACCACTACTGATCTCCGGGGGCGGGGGCGGGGGCGGGGGCGATGAATGTAACCTAAGTCATATTATATCTATTCTTAATTTATCATTATCATAAGCTGCCGTCATCATTACATTCTTATAAGTCAAGTAACTTGCCATAATGTCAGTGTCAAAATCTCCATAAGATATGGTTTAAGATTGTTATCATAGGAGTACAATCCACGCCACGGTAACACGACACGACACGCTCCACTGCACTGGATCACCGCTGACAGTTGACATACTGGTTCAAGGGAATATATGGTGTAGCTTAGATTAAGTATAATGAGATCATTGTAGTCTAGAGGGGTTTCATTTGAAACGCATAATTCTTTAACTTTGTCTTAATGAATGTAGCATAATATATAGTGTCATAATGTAACATTTGCATTATCGTTTTTTTGGCATAATCTATTGTAATACATTCAATTCGACTATGTACGAGACGCATAATGGTCTTTAGGCATTTTTTCTAATTTTATTTTCCTTCTTAGACCCAGTCTAGAGATTTTTGTTCGTCAGGAAGCTTCGCGTCACATTAATCCACGAGTACCTACAATAAGCGCCGATATAATATTCATTGAATATAATCTATATTGAAACTGTTGTCCGGCTCGTATCGGGTAGATGGGTAATCCTGTATCTGAGACAGGAGGAAGAATGGACGAAATAATGTTTGATGTGGTTCATTACGAGCAGATCACTCCGAAGGAGAACATTATCTCTTGTTATGGAGTTTCTAATGGTGCGGTTAATTAACGAACTCAAGTAAAGTACTTATAGATTATGCTCTCCCAAATATACATTGTAGTTGTTTTGCTCATCTCCATGCTCGTTAAGTAACATCATCTAAAGTTTTTCTAAAGTCTCAAAATAAACACAAAAAATAAAATGATAAGAACAGCAATTAGATAACATCTAATTCTCGTAAGTAATTTGATTAAGGTTTGTGATTGCGAAATGTAACTCGCGGATCTTACCTGAACATCATTACAAAAAATACCCGAAGCTGATCCCATGAAATAAATCAACTAATTTTGAGGAAAAGTTTGTTTTTGAGAAAAAAATTAATAAACTTAAAAACTACTGAACCGACTTCGTAAATTATTTCGCCGTTTAAAGCTACATTATTAATGATTAACATAGGTTTAAAAAAATAAGGTTTCGCTGGTTCGATTATAATATCGAAATAAACGACATTGAATTGAATATTGTCCCCAGAGTAAGTGCAAGAGAAGCGTGAAGCATCCACTAACATCTCACATTCAATGTCACCATGGCATGTACACTGGGGTCAGGTGAAGATGACCCGCACGATGTAGCCGTGTGGTGACGACCCCCGCACTGGTTACACTCGGGTAAACCACTTCGCACACTGCATCCACACCACTCACATGAAGGGAGAGCACTCAGATGTCTACTCTATATATTATAGTAATAAATAAATAAGGGACAACATCCACACAAGGTCTTCAGATCCTAAACTAGGCAAAGCCTGTGCTATGGTAACCTGATGACTGATATACATATTATATACATAATAAACACCCAGACACAGGTGAAACATACACGTTCATGCACACAAATTTTTGACTGGTCTGGGGTAGAATTATAGATAGATAACGACCAGCACAAGGCAGGGTTGCAAACAATTGCGCCAACCGGCCAATCAATAGACGTTAGAGTTACCTTTTTTTATAAACTACATGCTTGCTCTTGACCACAGCTCGCGTAGTTTAAGCGACAATCTAATATGTTGCGCGCTCGCCTGGAAGTAACCTATTCACTCTCGACTTGAAGATCCCGATAAGATACACTAACTACCATGGTATGACAAAGTCAATATAATTATAAATATAATAACGAAGAGTTAAGACATTCAAAAACTTTTCGATGACAATAAAAGCGTGCCTTATAATGTATATAAGTCTTTGGTGTTATTAATGTTAGTAAGCCTACATTCACTTTCCCAATATAGGAACTGTAAATTTAAATAAAACAAATACGTAGGACAAAACTACCAGTACCTAATGGTCTCCAGAGTCGTTGTAAGTGTATCCAAACTATATGGTTTACGGTTGGCACATTTGAGTGTTTGTTCATGTAATTGGGTTACTATTAAGCTGGTGCGGTGTGCTATAGGGACAGGATGACCCTAGCTAAACATAGTTAACGAGGAGGCAGCTAAACACAACCCGACTAAGGCTGACTTAATCGGGCTATTATAGCGGATTAACAGTAGATAGAGGTGATGGGTGGGATCCAACCCGGAGGGCTGCTTGCTGCTTGCTAAACATATTACGTTATCTTCATAACACGTTATGAAGAGCATTAATTTCTCATAATCATCATTTACTCCCATTCAATGACATCCGTGGTATAACGGACGTCATTTGGAATTGTGAATGAGATTTAGTGTGAGAGTATTATTGTGTTTGTTTCATGCTAGTGTTTCTTCATCTCTGACATGAACACTCCAAGTGAAATGGTGGTAATGAAAGAGAAATTTATTTATTTATCAAAATCCGCAGCCTTTTTATTTCATTAGTAGCTGTGCTCCGCGCCGCGGTGTTACCAGCGAAACCCTATTTTTTTAAAACCTATGTATAAATTAATAATGTAGCTTTCCAACGGCGAAATAATTTTCGAAGTCGGTTCAGTAGTTTATACATTTAATATAATTATTTAGTCTCATTGTTACTATCTAGGTGACGGCTATGACAATCTCTACAATTGTTTCAAATTATTTTTGTACAATTCGATTGTAATTGATAGAGCTTGTGTCATATTCAACCAGGACGGTGTACGTCTACCAAAAGATGTGGTTAATATTATTTATTAATGAAACTCGTATCAGTTGCCACCTTCATTGTATACAAAAATATCTAAATTCTGTTAATTATAGTGGAATTTTGGCAACTCTGGAAGATTTCTATTACCTAGGTTGACTCCAATGACCAAATTGGTCCATCAATGTCAAACTAGAAACAACAAAAATCACCTTTTTGTGTAAATAATGTTGAAATATTTTGATTTGATATTAATTTGGTAATAAGGGTACGTAAGGGACGTATTTATGGTATCATTTATACTGTCATAGTCGGCTCTTCATACATTATTGAAACATCTCTTATGTTTAATCTCTTTGTATGGTTTCATATAGAAAGTAACGATTTGGCACTTATAGTTCGTGTATTTGCTAAATGTGGACTAACATCTCTAAGGATCGCACCGGTGGATTCCGTTAGAATATTTAGCAATATTGTGAGTAGGTACCGCAGTCATTTCCGATGATCCTCACATATTTTTATGCCATAAAATTATGAAACTTAGAAAAATAGAGTTAATGTAATCTTATCACACATAAAATATAGTAAATATTCTTCTTTAATATTTTTCATCGAAACTAACTGGCCTTTGTAACTTTCTTTTCAATCCTCTTTACTATTCGAGTTATTTAATTCGCTTAGTTAGTATGTTATATTAAATTAAACTTTATATACCATGAATTCAAATATTTAGTTTACAATTAAATTACCCTACTCAAATAACCCACCCCTGACCGTTTCCGGTGCAAAAGTACCCATAACAGTCGCAGAAATTTGAAAAAACAGTCGCATTGAAACGTCGAATAGAAATGGCCGCGCTTTGTACCAGGAAGGAACCGGAGAGGGAACTCTTCTTTTCGAACAAATTACGAGTATCTACATGTATGTATATCACTCAACTCAACAATAAAATGAAATCTTTGAATTCCGTCCGCCGCCGCGCGAGCGACATCGATGCTATACGCGGCTCGCATCACATCCCGCCACCACCCGCTACCAATCTGAATTCCAAGCACGACTCCACTTCAAACGACAAACTAGGGACCACATCGGTACATTTACACAAAAATACACCTTAATACATCAGTCATGAGATATCAATTTCGAACTATCGCAGTAAAGTAGGGTTCCAAAAGAAAATCCGACGCAAAGAAAGGAAACAGTTCTATTTGTCGCGGTCGAGGCGCGACTACATTTTAATATGAATCGCAGCGAAACCTTTTAGCGACCGCCCGCGAGGTGGCGCTAGTGAGCACACCGCCATTACTGAACGCAAATTTATACTTAACTACGTTATGCTTACATACAACTCGGTTTTTGTGATCTATAGGTTTGTTTAACTCTAAATTTCTAGTAAAAAATGTACTACCTACTCGTCTATGGCATTTCTGTCACTTTTATAATCTATTTGTTTAGATTGTAACTCGTTGCAAAGATGATGATGTTTCATACAAATTTGAATAGGGATTACAGACCTCACAAAGTAGATCGGTGGACTTTTCATCCGAGAAGTTGAAATAATTTTTGTTTTGGCTAGGTTTACAACGCACCGCACAAAAGTCTTAAAACTTGATGGTAGGATCATGATTTCCGCCGCCATTTTGTGTGGCGTCACATTAAAGCTAAGGGAAAACTTTACTTTTCCCGCGTATTGTTTCCTAAGTAGCTGTCAAAGTCAGAGTACCAAAGTTAAATATCATGTTCGCGGGGAAATTAATACGAATAATAATTATAAATACCTACCTACTTCTTAGTATTAAAATGGTAACAACAAAGCTGTAGAAAGTTACGAATTATTATCATTAATCTTGCTTATTTGTGTCTTACTCCAGGAACGAAAATACGAAATGGATTGAATGAAACAGAATCAATACCTCACTGTATAAATAAAACCAAATGAGTTTTAGATCAAAGATATTCTGTTATGTTATTAACTACGAATGTAACGTCTCTACTTAACATCTTAAATACTTATAATAGGGTTATCGGTTAGGGTGTACTAAGCCGAAATGGAGTCACTATACTCATTCTAAGGAACAACTTTCTCTATGGGCAACAAAGTACACAGGTGACAGCTAGGTGTAGGTATGTTACCTATAATTTATATTTTTACACATTATTAATACGAGGTAAGCTCGAACTGCAGACGCAGCCGTTACCAGTCAATAATTTTTTTATGAAGGATTTTGTTCTATTTCTTTTGTTTAAGTTGATGTACCTACTTGACGTTACAACAGTATTAAATTTAAAACAATTAACAACGAACGCGGACGCGGACGCGTTATACATCATTAGGCGGTAATATGACTATCCCCAGCCGCATTATCCAGTAATTGTATACTAAGCCACAAAATGTTGCTAATTTTACCTAAAGTTGACATTAGTTCTTCTGGCCATACCTAATGGTGTCCCGGCAATTAATGACGTCACGGGGAGTGTTTGTGCGACACACTCATTGTGTAGTCGCGGCGAGATGGCCTCGTTTGCACCTCTTTGAGGGCCACGGAGGGATAACACTTTCATTATCATATCATCCTCTTTCCTACTCTACTCGGATGAAATGACGTGTTTAGGGACAGGTAGGTAAATGTGTTTATTTTAATTTTAACTAAAATGTTCCCCACACACTTTATGAAACGAGAGATGAAAGAGTAAAGCGCGTTTTATAGGTTCCATATAGACGTCAAATCTACTTTGCCTATTACAAGCACAGATTTCGAGCTATGACGTATCAAGCTGTAACATATTGAGTACAAAAGCGACATCATTATATAAATTATAG
The DNA here is from genome assembly GCA_947049295.1 of Ligdia adustata. Classification (NCBI taxonomy): domain Eukaryota; kingdom Metazoa; phylum Arthropoda; class Insecta; order Lepidoptera; family Geometridae; genus Ligdia; species Ligdia adustata. The sequence goes on from OX346231.1 coordinate 12,736,524, forward strand.
TGCTATCACACAATACGAGTAGATGGAAAGACGAGCGGGAAGGTCGCGCGAAGAGGAGGAGGGAAATTGCAAAGTTTGATATTTACCCGCGTGGTGCCGCCCTCCGTAGGGAAACAACCCGGACAGGTACAAGCTCTATATAACTGTTTTGTGCTCGCAAATTAAAGGTTAACGAATACCTATTTATATATAAAACAGTTTTCATATAGTTTGACTCCATTTGGTCACATTAATTACATAGTTTACTTCAAGTAAATCGTGATAACAACAAACATGTTTCAAAAGTGAAAAAAAAAGCGTGAATGTCCTGACATAGGGCAAAAAAAACAAAGTTTTTCTTCACTCTGCTATCAAATTATGGTAATATATCAACTTTTCATAAACGTGATAGTCATTTTCTACAAATTTAGTAATTTGTAAGGCTAAATCAAAATATCTGGCGTAAAAAGTTTAGCAGATGACAAACGAGCAGGCGATTTGTTGGACAAATCCTTGAGATTAAGCCGAGCGGACTTTAAGTGGCCATTCGTAATGTTCATCGTCCTGGTGTAGGTATTAACTACTTTACAGAATTATTCCTTTCATTATTCGTGGGGTGATGGGATGGAGGCGCGAGCTGTCGATAAGAAGAAGAAGAAAGAAGGTTATCGTTTGGAAGAAATTATTAGACAAGTGATTAAATGCTCTGCTAATAGATTTTAACATGAGAGTATGTACATATAACAATTTGTTTTTAACTAAAATCCATGTCTCGATTAAAGGGATATATAATTTAAATAAAATAAACCTTAGCTCCCTAGGAGTCTTCCTCCTTACCAAAGATATTTCGTCCCTAAATATTTATCAATACTTCACGTAATTTGTCAAAGTTCATTGATAGACAGTCAATGGATTAGCACGTCAGTATGTCAAGATACAGGTCGGGTCGCGAGGATGTCACACACGATCACGACTGATGCCGATTGGTAATGGATTCAAATGTGAGCGAGGAACCGATAAATATGGTAAGGTCGTTTAGCTTGACAGTATCATTTTTGAACCCTCAACCCAAAAAGAGGTATTTTGGATTTAATTTGATATGACAATTTATGTACCTACAGGGTTATTGTTTAGGGACAAAGCTACAAGCGGGTCATTACACTCATCTAACGTAACAAATTTCACTATAAACCCTACTCTATATTTGAGAAAAAACAGCTGTTTCAAGTAATTTGTCGACGAGCGGTAAACTTTTTCTATGGAACAGCAAATTGTTTTTATTCATTTTCTGATTTGATTCAATAATAATGTTGTTTCTTTGTTTCTTATGATAAGTACAATGACCCCCTTACGGCTTAATACACCCCTAACTGATAACCCTGTAAAGTGTGTCTGTACTCGTAACATCGTAAGCTCCTAATCAAACGGAGATATTTTAACCCGGTTTCTTTGTTATTTAAAACTAAAATGATTGTTAATTATGGTTCCTAGGTCTTATTTAAAAAGATTACTCTCAGAGATGATCGCCATCGCCAGCTCACTGCGCCTCAGCCTACAGCTAGGAGCTACGAGCTACGAGCTACGAGCTACGAGCACGGTTGTCAAAACATACGAGTACTTGTATCATTACACCTAAATAATAATCTTAAATAGATTTTCGTGAAGCAAACAAAACCTACATAAAGGTAAGAAGTAAATAATTTAATAGAGTCGCAGTGAATACATCGACAAGTACTTGCAGTGGACTTCAATCGTCATAAACCAGGTGATGCGCGCCTTGATCCCACCCAGGGGAACGGGGGACGGGGGACGGGGGTGGGTGATATTAACACAGCCAGCCGATATTAACTCTTTCATACTTTTACACCCGACAGTAGCAATATTACCCCACCTTACTACCGCTACGAAGATATAGCGAATGCAGGCAAACGACATGATTTAGCAGGGGTATGATGTTTGCAGTCAGACAACATTGCTCTAAGTTTAGATGTTTGTGCTATTTCATTGAATTGGTATTGAGCGAGAAGAACTCAACTGAAATTGAGTTAGGTTGATTTTTAATTGATTATACTCTAATGTAAACATTAATTTGTGCAAAGGTATTAGTTTTCTTTGAGAATTATTACCCTAATAATATTCTCGAAATAATACTTATATATGATATGTGACAGAAATTGTGGCAAATAAAAAGCGTCGCAATTAAATACTTACAATCAAGGTTATTAGCATTTGTTGGACAAATACAATTTGAGAATTCTCTGGTTTGTTTGTAAACGTTATATTATCAAAAAAACAGGCTCTAAACAAACATAATTTAATATTATTAGCTGTTTGTAATGGACGTACTAAATATGTATAATAATTATTTGTAGATCATAAGAGTTTGAGTTTAATCGTTTTTCTAGTACATATTGAAGTAGTTAACTAGCTGGCTATAGTCGTTGGGCACTCAAAGCGAGCACCAGCAGCCGATATTAAAATCGTTAATAACCACCGCGCGCTCCGCAGTATGCGCCGCGCCTAACTCACTATTAAACTGTCGTACTTCGTGCTCAGGTGTGCGCCGTGCCTTATACTTCACAATTTAATACCACGTATCGACGGGAATGGCTTCAGAATCCAAGTGAAATGTGGCGACAATATACAGACAGTAATGTATCTTGTAAAATATGTAGAGTCTCAGTACAAAATTATAAATATTGCATTTCCTACAAAGAGTTATGTTATCGGCCTTATATTTTGCCTTGAAAACTTCTAAAATATTTTGTATATCAAAAATACTGTCTATGTTTATGTTCCATTTATTTCGAAGTAGTTAGTAGTTAGTTTCTGATGGTAACGGCGCAGTGTGCACGAATCTTAAGATACATTATCCTATGGTATAGAATTTTAAGTACATTGTGACGTAGGTGCGCAATCATTATTCAAAATGAAATCACATTTGAGTCAACACTTCAAAAAGAAAGCCCCCATTATATCGTGCATAGCTGTGAGGTACAGGAGTGTGTAGGCATGTGTCGGCAATAGACACAAACACCCCTACATCTCACCCCCAAAGGGGTCAGCCACTTGCGATTCCTCTCGTAGTGGCGTGTTTCAAGGGCATCACCGCCCCCGCGCCGCACGCCCGCGCCCCCGTGGGAGATGTAGGGCGGATTAGCTGGCTTGATACTAGCTATTCATTTGAAAGTTATCTGAGGTAAGGCTCGGGTTCACCTCACCATATTGATGTTCATATATCTGAGTTTCATTTGTAACTACTATTATTTGTAAAAACCGCAAACTACGCATTTTAAAATACAAAAGATAGCCAAGAAAGATAGCGAAGTTTAGCTAAGAGAAAGCCAAACAAAGACAATAAAAATAAAATCATGAGTTTTAATATGTAGAAATATTTAAACAAAACTTCTTTAAGTGACAATTTAGCCACTTAATTCACTTTTGTTTTCGACGTCACACATCGTTCAGTTCGTCTGAATGACAAGTAAGTTTCCTCTTAATTTTTTTAACTTTTTTAGTGTCTGAACTTTTGCTAATGCGTTCAATACTCGTGCAGCGCAATGCTTATTCTGAATAAAAACTAATTTACTGAGCAGCTCCCACTTGCATTTATAATTTTAAACAACACGGCAATAGAAGCCATTAGATCGGGCAATTTAGCCGCGTCCTCCCCGGAATCGAACTCGCACCCGCCTGCTACTACCCCCGCGCTCGCGCTGGTTCAAGATGTTATGTAACCACTCACTTGCATGATATATCAACTGCTTAAGAATACTCTAATAAAGTCTTTAACTATCAAAATATAACATAGTCTTTGTCAATCAAAATATAACATAGGTATAGTTACCCGATAATTTCCTAAGATAATTGATGTAGTCAGACGTTACTTTGCGGAAATCCATTTATAATAAGATGGTATATACAAAATATTTAGTGTTTTTCCGCCTCGTCTTGACGTCAGCGTGAGAAATAGAAAAATATTTTTGTTTTTATGGTGTGGTTCCTCCTCACCACCGCCACACCTTATTATTTCTCTTTCTCTCAGTATCCGACTTCCTCGACACGTGATTCGCCTTAGCACAAGGCATCCTCAGGAGATGTTGACTCTTCAAGCGCTCGCCTGAGAAAAGCTTGTTAAGTCATAAAAATTGCTAAAGAAAGTATTTATTATATTTAAAATAATATAAAAGAGTTTTGAAAAATAATAAAATATAGTGACGACGACAGTTTTCCTTTTAATGTATTTTTCAGTGTTGACTTTTGTCCTCATATAAGTCATTGTCAGGGGAGTTGCTCGTTGGGAATAACATTAAAATTATTTCCATCGAGTAACATTGTAACTGGTTGGGAATTATCTTAACATTTAGTTGAGAACCAGTGACAGTGTTACAGTTGTGGGTGTTACTCGTTGGAAATGACGTAGGACACCTACTGCCAGTGTAATGAGCAATATTGTACATATTATTTTATCGTAAATAAATGTATCTACATGTGTACGTCACACAAGCACAGCTCTACAGTTGAACCTGCGACCTCACAAACAAACAAACAAACAAACAGCCTTTTATAAAGCATAATATAAAGTATAAGCTTTTATTATTATACATTAGCTTAACATAGCGTAGTTTTTTTAGCATAATTATCTAACCAAACACTTTGACTATTTTATCTCTACGACTTTTTTATACAGCTAACTGCGGTGTTACCCGCGTCAATACAGGATTACAGGATTAAAGTAGTCTATGTGTTAATCCAGGGTCTAAGCGATCTCGGTACCGAATTTCATCGAAATCAGTTCAGCAGTTTATGATTATTATTGCGCTTGACCACAACTCGCTCTATGTAAAGCTACGATGCTACTTAGGACACACGTTTACCTTGAAGAAACCGGTTCTATGTACATGAAACCTACACACAGCGGGAGGAAGTGTCAGTATGTAGAGGCGCGAGTACTCTCTCGGGGACCATACGTTACTCATCTCACTCTACGTGACATGTCGCGGTGAACAATACAACAGTAGACGTCACGGAGGCCGTCAATCGCTATCACATTCACGCAATAAAAGGTCTTACTTTTAGTTTTCAGTTAAATATGAGTTGAGTACTATTTATTGCGGGTCTAGGTTAGTTTATATTTTTTTGTTATTTTTGTTGCATCCATATAAATACTATTTAGCGTAATGTAGGCATTATGCAACATTGTATGGTATTATCGTCTTGAGATTTTTTGCAATGTTCAGTTCTTTTGAAGTTATCGCAATACACAATGTCACTAGCAAAGCAAACCTTGAATTAAAAAAAAAGTATATACTCGTATGGAATTAACATTGAGTGTTTATAAATTCTATTGTAAATACGAGTGTCATCACGATAGCGAATGACAGTATCCGCAATGAATACCAACCCGGCTCATGCCGCGCTGTCCGCTGCGATCTAACGTGAAGTGTGTGGAGCCTCTACCAGCTGCGACGCGTGCTTCAAGTGTCGAGACAAATTACACGGAGTTATTGATATCATACGGGATAAATGTCTACTGAGAATACTAGTTTGACATATTATATTCTATACGCGACTGACAGATACACGCGGCCTTTCGAAAAGTTAGACTTCTGCAGCGCTATTAACCAGTCTTCGAAGGTAAGCAACGTTAGATCTAACAGAATTCAGCCGATTGACCGAATTCGACATTTTCTCAACGTCTAGATATGTCTCGGTTATTTTTGTAATGGTCAAAATATGTAATTTATCGCCAAGGCTTTTAAAAGATGGAAATAAGGACAAAGTAAAGATAAACAGAGAGAGTAATAAAACAGGGTTTCTCTAAGGGTCGTCGGAATCTAAAACAAGGAATGTCTCCCACTCCCGGCGTCAGCGCTTTATTTACGGAGGGAAATTATGTAAATTAACATCTGTTTGCGTTCCACCTTCCAACCGTTTAGAGCTGCTGCAGCTCCCCCGCGCCGCGCCAGAACAAACAACTATTTAAATAAAAACAACTCAGTTCCGATCGATTTGCGTAATGCTCGGAATATTTCCAGCATACATACCCGCTTTTTGTCTATCTACGGGATACCCGCTTCATGTCTAACTGTCTACCTACTCATGAAACAACTCGAAGTGAAACAAAACATTCATTAAGATTCCTGAATATAAAAAGTCGGTCAAGTGTTTGTGCTTTATATATTAAGTTGAAATTTGTGTAAATATCGTGATGGAAGCCAACGCAGATATACGAGTACTAGTTCCATTGTGGTAGAATAAAACTAGGAGAACCAATTCGACACATGTTATCTTATATTATAAATAATAACTAGCATTAAGGTTGCGTTATGGTTCGCGTTCTCCTAGAATGTAATCGAAACTAACTCGTCTCAGCTGTACCGTTGATGTGTTAGTTCCCTACTGGCTCAGTGGCCACGGTAATGGGGCAGAAGGGAATAGCCGATTCCCATCTGCCCTAATAATGGTGCAGATAATGGGGCCGATGGGAATATACCTAGCCAACATGTTAACTTGGGGAAGTATCGGCTAAATCCCTTAAGGCGACGGGTAAACACAAACGCAATTGAGAATTGAGCCACGGAATAAATAATAGTATGTACTGATACTTACCTATGTCATGCCATCTGTTTGATTCTGGGCGAAACAGATGAGCGGGCATTGGCCTGCCGTCTATAATTTTGTCAACTGTATAGATAGATGGTGTCTTATGCACAGTTTGGATATTGACATAGAGTAATGTAAGTTCAGAGAAATAACATTGTACTTTTCTGAAAGTTAGGCCAAAGATTACTATTGTACAGAAGGTGAAGTATGTAGTAATTACTCAATTCAAATATAACTTTACTCATTATCGAATAATAATAACTCGATTTCATTAAACAAATGATTTCTCGTACCTCGTAAAAACAATAAAAAAAATTGAGAAAATTTCGTAGGAACTATCGTTCGAGTTATTATATAATTATTTTTTTTGCATATTTTTATTTACTTATAAATCTAACTGTTTGGACCGATTTTTATCAAACTTATATGAATGAATTTTTCGTTAATTTTAGCGTCTCTAAGAAAACAGAAAAATACTTTAAAAAACAATAACTGAAATAATAGGTAAACAGTTACATATTTTTATTATGGCAGCTGCTCCTGACAGTGAAGAATTATTTTTGTAAGATCTCTTCCCGTAGCAATTATCAGCTATAACATCTATGACGGCAATGCCGTTCGAATTCACCCTTCCAAATCAGATAAAAACAATTTTATTTTTTAGTACTTACACTGTAAACGCTTTTTACGTAAATAAAATATAAATTTTGATAGTTTCTATAACAAAAACAGTAGGTATTGATTCCTGAGAAAAAACTCCTCGTATTATCATTTGGTAACAATAAGTTTCTGTAACAAGACTACTCTGTGCGTTGAAATTCGAATTGATGTAGACGAGCGTTTGTTAAGACTCAATACGTAGTAATGTGTGAAACGAGCGAAGCATCTCTGCTTAGAGGTACATTTTTATTTTGTCTGTCAGTTTGTATGTATAGATGTTTGTCCTCAAGAAATTTCGTAATAGCGTACAGGTTTTCTCCTAAAAAGCGTTCATCGATGATTTCGCCAATTTACTTTTTTAGATATTTTTTTTATTGAATATTTTTATTTATAAATCTAACTATTTTGACCGATTTTTATCAAACTTAAATGAATTAATTGATCGTTAATTTTAACGTCTCTAAGAAAACAGAAAAAACTTAAAAAAAATCATAACTGAAATAAAAAGTAAACAGTTAGGTATTTTTATTTTTTGTTAGGTTTACTTATAAAGATTATAAAAAGTGATAATTTTTGTTTTCGATTCTTCTTATCTACCATTTGTATATTATCACACTTCTACAAGTAGTGTCTAAATCACGGCAGAGAATGTTTCTAGTAAAACACAATTGTTTATAAGTACGTTATTACGCGCACGCGGTAACTATCCTAGGAAAGAATATTATATATAATTATTCTCACGCGGCACTAGATGAAGTCTAACAACGTCGCGCACTACGCGAAGTGGCAGGGATGAGGCGGGCACGCATGCAACGTCGCATAAAATTAACGCTACCCGCTAACTAAGCCAAAGTGCCTCATTAAAATATGTGCTAAGTGCCTAGTTAAATATATTAGCAACGTGCTTTTCTAAATGAATACTTTTTAGTAGGCTCTAATAACATTTATCTTTAAAACTTCACTTACCTATCATTCTAAGACAAAAACAATACATTAGCCTGAAGGTGCCTATGTCGATTAATCTACCTCAACATTACAAAGTTTACATTCCACGTTTACCGAAAGAAACATGTTCAAAATAATGAGATAATGAGTTCTTCAAAAATATATTAAAATGGTTTGGTAAACTAAGATAAGCATTTAGAAACATCATGCTTCAATTGAATATATGCATTACATGATGTATTAACTTCCAACATGGCACAGTATACGGTAATGCTAGAAAATGGAAACAAAAACGCAACTATTTGGGAACCATCACCTTAAGTCTCGTGAACTTGGCATCTGTGAGTCGTACATAGCATATTTATTTATATACATGTATATAAAATGCCCGCGTACAACACTGAATATCAAGAAGAAAACTATAACACAAAGGAGCTTAGCAAAGCTTATGAGCCGATATCTATTCTGAAAAGTAAATTACTCAGCCTACTTTTCTCGTAAGGTTAGGGGAATTCCTAAACGTAAGCGATTCATTACTGAGACTGGACTGGATACTCTTGCAGTCTGCAGGTAGGTGCGACATCAAATGATAAAAAGTACTTTTAAAAAAGTGACTGCAGAATGTTATTACCGTAAGCTTCGGTAGAATTTATATATAATATATAATAAATTCTAAAAAAATATATAAATTCTATCGATAACATTACATAACATAACATAACATAACATCTAAATATATATAATTTAATATAAACACCACTAGACTGATTCTGATAAACTAAGTATGCGACCACATAGGAGGTAATAATAATTAACAAATAATTTATTTTTTCGTGTATTCATCAAATTCTTACTTTTAATTTCTTGTGTTTAATTAATGTCTAAATATATGCATCTTAATTTGTATGGAATGAAATAAAGCTTATTTATTTATTATTATTATTACATAAGAGGTATAAATATATCCCCTTTTATACTTTGGGTCTTAGAAAATATGTGCAATCTCGTCATATAAATATTTTTGGTTTCCAGTACGATTTCATTCTAAATGCTTCTACGATATACAGCAATGCTGAGAGGGTAACAAGGCAAGCATCGCGTGGAGCCGCACGTCACTCGAGTCAGCTTCCCAAACATCCAGGTGTAGATCGGTACAAGTCTAGATCCCGCCAATAAAGCACTAGAATGTAAACGAACAGTTTACAGCGGGCTCTAGGGGCGCGGGGAGTGGGGGAGGGGGGAGGGGGACGACATTAAACCTTCCTCGGAGAATTTAATTAAATCTATCCGAGACTCGCGCATTATTGAATGGAACATTAATTTGGTCGCGTCGTGCGACCGCTTCAGTCACACTGATATCTGTAATCTCATCATAATTGTGAGTTCGGGTTTGATGGTATTCGTGGTAAACTAAGTCTTAATTAGTATATTTGGATCCTTTGCAAATATTCAGTAAACGTACTTTTTCTAATTGCAAAAATAGTTATATTGTACGCCCAAGTCGAATTAATGTATATGTAATTTCGTTTAGCTAAAAGACTAAAGGCGACGCTGCTCTAGCCAATAAAATAAAAAATAAATTGTAATTATTTTTGATTGACAATTAAATTTTAGTTAGACATGTATTTAAGTATGTTTACCTCCCTCCGCCATGCCAGTAACGTTGGTTCATATTCTTTATTTATAAGCTAAGATAATAAATACTCGTATCTATAGTGATCTAAACACCGATGTTTGTTTGTTTGTTTGTTTGTTTGTTATTCACGTTATTGCTCGCTACAAATAATAAACGGAGACAAGATTACATTTTTGTGATTATCGGAATGAGATCCGCGAGGAGTCGACTCGCGTTACTACAGTCCTTCGTGTTCCATTAAAATATTGTTGCTCCTTAGTTGGTACTCGCGAAACGTGGATGGATGTGTGATCAATACAAACAATACGTAGTATGGTCCAAATATATATATTAAAAAAAATAGCAATTTGAAACATTTTGTTTTCGCGCTACATGTAGGTAAGTCTTTATAACCTCTTACGCAAAAACGACGGGGTGTAATAAGTTAGACGAGCCTGTACGTGTGTGTGCGTGTGTGTGTGTGTGTGTGCCTGTGCGTGTGTGTGCGTGTCGGTCTGTGAAGGAATGAATAGATTTTGGTTTCGTCTTATTTTTGTTTGAAAGTTTAATTAATCGGGACCGGGAGTGTTCTTATCCGTCACAAATGACAAATTATGTAAATTATGACCAGTAGTAGTGATTATACAAACAACAATTCAATAGGAGCACGTATTTTGTGCTAATAGGTTATCTCGTTATTACCCAGAACTAGCCAGTTACTGTACCCTGCAGAGCCTGGCAGAGAGACAGCGTGGGATCGCATGGGGAGGGTCGGAGGCTGCTTGTGCCTAATCTATTAATATTACATGAAATTCCGATCGAATAATTTTACTTTCCGACACCTCTTATGTATTTATTTGTATATTATTCTTGAATCTACTCGTATCAAGCGCATTCGTTCGATCAGATCGTCTTTGATATAATCTGGCCGAGTTGTACGAGATTGGATAATTATAATTTGATATTACTATTATTCGACCAATTAAACTTCTAATATTTCAAGTCTTGTTTTGGCGCTTCAACTTGTGTCAGTTTTCGTTGTTTCGCTTTGGCTCGCGGTTTCGTCTGCGTTACGTTTTCCTGCAAAAATGGTAGCATTCTACGGATTTCGAATATCTACGTGCAAAAGTGAAGCCGATCCGAAACCAACAAATACAGTTACGCGTTTATATTCGTAATGTGTGTGGTTCACTGAGAGTAGTTCTTAAACTAGGAGATCCCATAACTTCCGTACCTCAATAAACTAATTCTCCACAACCTGCCAACTACCCTCGCACCGACCTCTCCGCGAAGGGTTGAAGAGGTATGGAGGGGGGAGGGATCAGTGACGTCACGCGCACATTACAGAGAATCCGCACATAAATTAGTTTAACGGGTAGCGGGTTCGACGCCGCGAACGAACAACTACTACAACGAACAGTTTATGAGATTCTGAAATACAGGTTCTTACAATTAACAAAGAATATCTACTCTTACTGAGAAAACACTTTTAATCTAGAAGACAAGAAATTTTTTAATAGTACAGTTGGATTTAATAAACTGATTCTGGGGTTGGCTCCATTGTAAATGCTGCTCATATTGTTAAATTCACCCAGAAATAAAGTCTGCCATACATACATAAGTACATACATACATTCGAACAACATGTTCACACATTGAAGTAGAAATGTACCTAAGTTCGTAGTACGAGTATGTGTTCATCTTATTGCGTTCAGTCTACTGCGTGAATACAACCTACGAAATATGTACGAGCTATGTATCATGAGAATAGTGATAGGCGTAGAGGCTGTATACCAAGTTTCATTTAGATAAAAAGGACTTGCACCCAAGCAAACATACAAGATTACAAGCCAGTGTAATACAGACAAGGCATGCTCCATCTAGGACTACAGTATCGCTGTGTATCGCTTCCGTGCTCTTGCGAACTTGTGGTCAAATGCCTAGCTAAGATAAAAAAAAGATACGTACTGACAAATAAACATAAATAATAACAAATATATACTGATATCATACAACTGGAAGCACACACTAGCATGGTCACTACTGAATGTACAGAGCAAAAGACCGTGTCTTGTGGGAAAAAAGGGAGCGGGAAATGTCCAGATATTGACCTGAAAGACTGAAAAAGATTTAATATCATGCAAGTTCTGTAACTGAAGTGATTTTAGTATAAAGCTTCTAAGAACGTTGTTACCGCTCGTAGATAACGCGGGCCTCCTTCAGTTGGTGTCCGCGGACCAACGGATGGAGGTACTTCCGGTTGTACTGCCTTGTGAAGCTCTATCTCAATCCCACCTAATTATTAATTATATATGAGTCTCAAACAATGCTACTACCATTGTCATCAAGATCTCTCTAATTCTCACCTACCTAATGGCTTTAACACTTGATCTCCGAGCGCCAACTTTTTGTAACTTTTATCTCGACAGCGTCTAGAAACAATTCTTAATGCAAGTTTGTTGGGCTTATTTTTATTTAGATCCAGAATAGAGTCAAGAGGTTGTTGAGATTGAAGGTTGGAAGTGCAAACAAGTGGAACGTTTATTATGTACCTAATCAATCAGAAAAAAAGAGATAAATAAATTAGCAGGAGTGGAACTACTTCTAAGTAACGCCACAAAACACCTTCAAAGCCTGATAGATGGATTAGATGAAACTTTCGGTTGAAATTTACTTTTTTACATTGTAATTCTTTATTACAAAAAAGAGGACACTAAAAATGATAATCTAATTGTAGAAAGGGCTAATTAAGCAGTATTTTAAGAGCGGTCGGTTCACTCTCCCTAAAGTATGCTAATTTGGTTTGCTAAAGGTCAACTCTATTATTTCATTTGCGAGGGGTTGTGTACACAGGCTGTAACGGTTGGTGTTCAATATTATAACGTGGGTTTATTAGAAACGTCCAATGCACAATTTTCTCTTTCTCACGATTTTAAAAATTTTCGCACATAACAGATATACTTTAAAAAAGTGCCAACCAATTTCAATTCGGCGGAGCTGTGTCCCTGCAGTGTACAGTGTGCAGTGTACGACTGTGTTAATAATTTTAATATAAAACCAAAACAACTGAAATGATTTTAATGAAATGGATAAGTAATTTACCATTGAATACAGTAGGCCGAGCAGGAGCATCGTAACCCTCAAGGGTAAGGATATTAGTTCAGTAATGAAGTGTCGACTGTACACAAACTAACCGCTGCCATCTTAATGTACTCCTGGAGGTTGTCGGAAGCTTTACTGAGGATACGTTGCCAAGCACCTCGTCTTACACGGCGGCATACATTATTATCTGTGGACAGTTGAAGTGAACTGTCGTCAACAACTGTTGAAGACACCAGGTTGTATCGCTGGCAACGGAAACGTATTTTAATTGTTTTATTTTTACAATTAGTTGCTCTTATTTGTAAATAAGAGATCGTTATTTGTTTTAGTTAGTTTTGGTCGTCTCGATCGTTACGAGTATGAAAGTAGAGTGTAACAACTTGGTTCGGAACAAAATTATTATTGTATTGTATTCGCGTTCGTATAGTTCCCCTTTGGATTTATACTCGTATTATACTCGGCTCTAAAACAGTACTTAAGTGTATTATTTTTGGAGCCCCTGATATTCTGCCTTCATATTCTGTCTTAAACACGAACAGACTCGTAAAAGCGAGAGGATGAAAAAATAACAGAAGCAGGTAAAAGTACCACCGCGTACCGATCTGGCTAATACAATATTGATGTTATACATATGGATCGTACGAGACCTGCCCGAAAATAGCTTCTTTTCACCGACAATATGGAAAGAAGAAATCATTTGGAGAAAAGCTAAGGTTTTACTGCTCGAATACGAGTAGCTACAGTCAACTGAGAGTCACGGGTTGATGTCATCGACCTGATGATCGAGAGAGAGTTTTTGAAGATCGCTTTTAAAACATAACTAATTATGTATATACTTGAAAAAGAAGAGAACGTAAACTTATAAAAAAGCATTTATATATTTATTTAGCATTTTTACATCAATCAACATAAACAAACTTGGAATCATCATTATTGGTATTTTATTTTATATACATCGAGAGGACATGCTTCGTACGAGTAGTTATTGATATTATAAATTTGTTTTTAACAACACTGTTGAGATTCACTTTTAACAATTTTCATTTGCAAAAAACAAAGCACGAAACATTTGGGCTTATTTGAAAAGTTATAAGTATTTTTAATCTCCGCTTTAGGCCAGAAAGTTGTATTTAATGACAGAGGAAAGTTTTTGCATAAAGTCTGTCGACTCCATTCTACAAAGCTTTTGGTAAAACCTACCAGCATTTTTGTGTAAAACCTTGAACAGTGGAAAAACAAGAATGGCGAGCTATTATCTCAGCTGGTACTGCCTTTTGGTAGTACCACTATAGTACCTTATTTATCCAACTGCGAAAGAGGGAGGGTTGTCGGAGGGTTAGTTTAACAGCTATCTAATATATATATAACTTTTACGTATTATTATAGTTTGGAATAGAAAATGCTAAGTTTAAGATACACAAGTTGAAAGATTCAGCAGTCGAGTTTGTTGAAGTCAAATTACTTACTAAAGGAGTTGTATAAAATTTCATGAGAAAAATTCGTTTCCATTTTTATCTGACTGACAAAGATTATGTCTGTTAGTAAGTAGATACCTAAGGTAACTTCAATGTATCTGCCTACGAGCTGCCTGTGCGCCTTTCGACGAAGTAAACAAGTAGTTATTTATTCGTATAAACCGGCTGTAGCAAATGAAAGTGTCATTGGAGCCGCCTCCATTCCGTGTCATCTCATTTCCCGCGTGACAATATCATTTATTACATCTGTAGCTTCGCGCGCGCCGCTAATATCATTTACCTATTCAGTATTTCTTATTTTATTTCCTTGACTTTACTTCTATTTTATACTACAACGATAGTCGCTCACATTTGTTGCTCATTAGTACTCGATAGTGTTCTGTACGTAGATAAGCATGTTTTTTTTCTGAACTTAAGTACAATGTTTACATTTCCCTGTTTTTTATTCACTTATCTGCCTAGAAACTCTAGCAAAGTAATTTTAGTCTTATGACTAAAATTTGGTTTAATATAAATTTTAGTTGTATGACTAATATTTGCTTTGCTTTGCTGTGACTAAAGTTAGGCACTTTATTAATATTGTGCGATGCGAGTGACATGAACAAGTGTACGCTTAACTACCGAGCAGACGAGAGACCTTGACCTTCCCAGCGAGCTTCCACGTGAGGGCCGGGAGTATATAGACTCCACCGGAGCGAGACGGATTTCATTAGACGGTACAATGTAACAACGGACGGAGAGATATTTTTGTAACCCACTCAGGTTACATTATGTACGGGCTTGCATTAAAATAATGAATTTATTATTCGTCACCCTAAACTATATATCACTTACTTAGACTTTACCTGTTGTGTGTCTAGGTTTGTGCTGTTTACAGAACTTAACCAATTAATTACTGACTTTCAAAAATGAGGAGGAACTCAATTCGACTGTATTATTTTTTGTTTGTTACCGGATTTCTTCCAGACTATTATAATTGTTTATTTTCGAGTTCATGTATCGAAGTTCTCGAGAGGTCCCGTTTACATTTTATAAAAATCGGTCCAGAATTAATATTTTTACATCGTAATAACCGAAGAAGTTGTACCGGCGCGGGCGCGGGCGCGGCCGGCAAATGTCCTAATGGAACTCTCTAATAACTTTTTTTTAAGAACTAGTTATTATATATTAAAACTGTTAAGTACAATGACGATATCATCAAGAATATAAAAATAATAATATGTAGTATTATGTTAACAGAATGTCTCGGGCTCTTTGTTCAAATGACTATATAAAATTCACAAAGTTGTGAATTTAAGGATCGAAAAAAGAACGCAACAATCATAAACTAATATCCGCTTGCAAGAGTTCAGGTAACATTGTACAGTGTGTCCACGAGCCGGAGGAAGGATATTATAAATGTACAATATTACGCTAGCGAGAGAACGTTCACATTATTTGTACATCTATAATATTCTTCCTTCAGACGCATCACACTCACTCACTCACTCGATTCACTGACTACCTGCATACATATATCCCGGCCCGCTGTCATACGAGATGTGTCTCTACGAGTATACTTGCGTCCCTAATGTCTATTGTCACTCTACTGTTTGTATGCGGAGCTTTAAGTTAATCTTTAATAAGTTATACACAAACGGTTTCTGTATTTGTGTCTCATATATGTACCATGTGTAGTTATAACTGTCACGTTTTGGTAATACATTATTTCCTCACGAACTGTACAGTTATAGTCTGGGAAGGAAATCTTACACCGAAAAATAAAATTAACGTTAGTTCGAGATTATTTCAAGCATATCTTTAAGCTAATCGGTCTGTTCTACGTATGGAGGCAAAAGTGTTTCATCTTAGGTCGCATCGTAAATTTCCATCAAGCGGCTTGTGGTATAACACAATATACAAAATCCTATTTATTACCCTCGTTGATCGTTGTATGCAGTGCCAACCAGTCACGATGTTACAGTTGGGGGTGTTACTCGTTGGGAAGTATCCCATAAAGTCAACTTGATTGTCAATATTTTAAAATTAAATTTTAGTTTCACAAAGATCATCACAAGAAAATCACAAGAAAGAAGAAAGAAACAACCCTCATTACTTGGAGATACATAAATGTCTTAGAGTATATACAGACACGACACGGGTTGTGAAAATGTTCTTAGAAATTTATATTCAGAGCATATATTTAACTTTGAAACACGTTATAATATTAATGTTAAGACTTCTAATGTAAAGTTTACCGTTATTGTACTCCTATTACATATTCTTATTTTGTTAACATTCAAACAAAATAACTGCATGTTATAAGGTTAGTTGCTAAGTTACACTAATGTCGTAGCAATCTTATCACAACCCTAAATTCTCTGATAAATCTCAACACATTTTTTGTAAACAAACAAAGGTTTTAAATATCTCAAATTGCATCGTAGATGACACGACACGCCTCCCGACGTGACAGCGACACGCGTGTCACTGTCACGGTACAGTGATGTCACACAGCTTCACGTCACGTGCGGCCGATACTAACGGAATACATCGCTTTTGTGATGTTTCTGTGAAAACCCTATGTGTAAAATTAATCAAAAAATTGTTCTACAAACGTAGATCCAAGTTTGGTTCAAAAGTGAACACATTGTAAGTAATCGTAAACTTTATGCTCGACTCCGTGCGCGTGGGACTCTTGCAAATTTATTAAATGCATTGCATTTTTTTGATTCATTGCATATATTGTGTATTTTAATAAAACATTAAAGTGCTAATCCATTTAACTATCGAGTTATTTGTATCGTGCGTGAATGTCGTGCTAATCTCTAGATTTGTGATGTTGCCAGAAAGTGTTATGACCTCGCTCTACACGTACCAGAAGGTATGTTATATAATGTACAGCGTTGCAGATGTATCAGATGCAGGCTGCAGCGGGACTCGAACGAGCAATACATTACAATATCTACTGCATGTAATGTGCTGCACATGCACTTTATATACTACTTCCTAGACTACTACGAGTATGATTTATTTGTGCATCTCACTGCAATATCATTATCGTTATTACAACTAACACTTCATACAACAAATTTACATTGCAATTAAAAAACTCTATTTAAAAAAATATATTAACATCAGAGATTAACGGAATAAAGGAAGCAAAAAAGGTGGTCTTATCGCTAAAAAGCGACCTCTTCTTGATAAATTATAGATTTTTATTAATAAATCGACTGTAGACCGATGGTATTACACTAAAGATACGTAGATCCAGATGCACTATATTCATTAAAAAGTTTAGTTTAAAAGTGAAATACGTCGGATAATTAGAAACTATATACTATCGCGTCCATTGACGCCGCCTGCGCGTAACCATTGCACTCTCCGTTCATTGACACTTTTTCAAATTTACTAGTAAAGAATACATACAACTGTAATCGATGCAAAAATATTTGTTGAGAACAATAACATATATTTATTGCAAAAATAGTATTTTCGTACATGTGGTGTAGGTATGTGGGCTCTGCCTTTAGCTTCAGTTAAAAACTGTATTGCAAAAAGCAGGGTTTATAATTATAAACATTAAGAATCAATAGTTTTTGGATAATGTGGATATGTAATGAAAGTGTCGGTTGTAACAACTGGTCAGGAAGCAACACGAGCGTTGTTGGCCCTCACATACATACAGTACCTTCCACTACAAGCACTCAAACCCCCAGAGAGCACGAGCAACATTCCTTACATACACGAGTATATAGCTACATATAGTGACACTTATATCATTTTGGACAACGAGTGCTTGTGTACCTACTGCGGGTATGTTCTGAGTGAGTGTGTATAGTGATTGTAATCACTGTTGAAGCGCCTCCTGCAGGAGCTGGTAGGATGGTGCATCCACCTACATACAAAACATTAAACTACTCCAATCCAGGTACTTTACTATTCACAATAAGAGAAAAATGGGGTAAGTGAGGGGAGCGATGTACAAAGCGACGGCGGCGGGGGATGTACAGTTCATCAAAACAACGACACCAACCAATATAATTAATGTTCGTTCATTCGCGACACACACAGCGGAAAATTTATTTAAATTATCAGCTCCCATCGCTCGGTTCGCGGGGCTCTCAGTAATTTATCCATATCAAACGAAACAGAACCCATTACGTTTTATAACCTTATAATAAGCTTCCGTTACTTATTCCGCGAATCTAATAATGGGAGAGGGCGCGAGCTGAGAGGACGATAAATAATAAGATAATAGACAGGCAGGGGAGCGCCGGGGGCTCCACTGCCACGCCGGCCCGCGGCGGAGCGCCCGCGCCCGGCCGCTTGTTATTGGCACTCACGGTTGTTTATCGCCCTCCGCCTGTCGATTGAAGCTCTCACATGTCAATGCACTTATTTCATTACCCATTTCGTAAGCCAAGGATTTTGACCGTTGCGTGTTGTGTTTTGATAATAAGATTCAATATTTCAACGACTTTTATTTTCTGAAATTCTAACTATTCTCGCGAATTTAGATTTCTATATACATAATCGATATAGCAATAAAACTTTCTTATTTTTGTAGTAAAAGTTTTCTTTCCTCTTACTCTACGCCACAAAGGATCACCTCCAAACTTTGCAGAAGTGTCGTAAACAGACGCAAACTTTTCCAACATCCCGCCACACGAGTACAGGAGAGAGTGGAGCGGAGACGAGGAGAGGCTCTATCGGAATCTGTACCTACTTGTACGATTGAAGCTGAAAGTGGCGTGATAACAACTAATCACTACTGTGCCGACAATCGACTGAACCGCACCGCGACCGGCGCGACTCCCGAACCGGATCGAACGCATCCTATTATATTTACATACAAACGAACACCGCATCCTTAACCTTCAAACATTCGTCATACTAGTGTTGTTTACACATCGTCCTCATCTACCTGCAGAGTGAGAGTTGATCGCTGCAACCGTTCCACTTAGACACACAATCACAACACAACACAGCACCGGCTAGCGAGAGTGTAGCAGCACGTGTCACCTCGGCGGGCTCAGTGGGGCGCGTGCTGCTCCCGCGCCCGCCCTGCGAACACTGCTGCCCGCCCTGTGCCGACCGCCCGCCGCCGAACGAAAGTGAAACCGACCCCCCACAGCACCCTCTCTCTCCGCCCTCCGAGATCACATATTTTTGTTTCAGAATGACTTTTCCTGCAGTGAATGTGTCGATTTCATTGACGCCTTACTCTGATAATGCGCAGGAACGAGCGGAAGACGCGGGAACCGGGAAGCAGGTAGGGAAGGGAACGAAGGGTTGGAGACGAGATACTACAGCCGAGGAACAGTTCAGGGATCCCGTGTTTGCTAAAGTAACGGCTATTGAAGGTGCCGACTTAATTAGTAAGTTAATGCGTTACTATTTTTTTAGCTTTTAATTTATTCTTACTAAGCTTTATCTAAATATTAATGTTTTATACTAGTTAAGTATTGTATATCACTTCGTGCTGGAGCGAGGATGATATATATGTTTATACTATTCAACCTTTTTCTGTTTATCCTCATTTCTAGTCAAAGTCAAAGTCTAATCTTTTATTGGCCTCATAACTGCGTTTGTTACACCACGAGTAGGCACGTCAATACGTACAATAATTAATTATAATATTATGACGAAACAAGAATTATTATTTAAAGAAAAATTAGAATATATATATATATTTGTGTCTAGATAATAATGTTAAATTTAATATTGATGTCAGATTACTATATACATAATACTTAGTTATATATCAGTCCGGTAACATTACAAGTCAAGTATTGTTTAATGTCAATATCCATTTTTAATTAATTAATTCGAGAATGAATATTCAGTCAGATCAGTTTGTAAGAATTCTTTTACTGAGTAAAAAGCAGTGGATTCGAAGAATTTTTTTAATTTACACCTAAAATCATTGCCATATAAGTTAGCTACAGAACGAGGTAATTTATTGAACATACATATCTAAATCCAGATGCCTTGTTTCTTTACTTTGGCTAATCAAACTTTTGGTTTTGTTTTTGTAAGTACGTCCGGTCTATTGCGATCTCTAACATTGTATGGTATGTGATTCGGTTTTATCATTACATTTTCTTTCTCGTCAAACATTTCTAAGAGACAATTATAAATATACATGGATACCGCTGTCATTGTTTTGTGTTTTTTAAAGTATTTTCGTACTGACGTGCGTTTTTTAATCCAAAAACTATTCTTATGGCCTTCTTCTGGGCTCTTTGGACTTTAATCATATCGGCCCCGTTGCCCCATACAGTTATCGCATATCTTATCATGGAATGTACGTATGCATAATACACTGACAACATATCTTTCACATCTAATACAGATCTTAGTTTAATGACCGCATAGTTAGCACTCGCTAACTTCTTACACAGTTTACCTATGTGGTTTGTATGACTAATAGTGTGATCAACAGTATATCCTAAGAAGACATTTTCTTTTACTGCAGGATTCTTGATCACACCTTTGCGAGATTTATTCACGATAAACACGTGTCGAGGAAGTCGGATACTGAGAGAAAGAGAAATAATAAGATAAGGTGTGGCGGTGGTGAGGAGGAACCACACCATAAAAACAAAAATATTTTTCTATTTCTCACGCTGACGTCAAGACGAGGCGGAAAAACACTAAATATTTTGTATATACCATCTTATTATAAATGGATTTCCGCAAAGTAACGTCTGACTCCATCAATTATCTCCTACATGTTTATTTATTATCTACTACTAATAAATGGAAAAGAGAGGCCTCTTTTCCATTTATTGTACAGTCCGTTATAGCGCGCGCGGGTGCCTCGTCTCTGTTTGGTTCGCAGATGCACGATGGGTTGTTCCTCAACTTAAATCAATGTAAATACTGTAAGGATCTGCGTGACTATTCCCGTGGGTTCTAAAAGTCTGACTACTGGGTATGATTTGACGACATCCGGTAACAAAAAATTAGACATACATACATACGAGTACATACTTAAATATAAAGTTACATTGCTTGAAAACCATTACCGTTCTTTTTGGACAGTTTGGTAAAAATAAATAAGTAAGCATTCAATAAGAATCAGTTTAGTGACGGCGCGGCGGCTACGTACGGGCGGCGCATTCATCATCGGGCGCATAAAATGAACCGTCCCGCGCGCGTAAATCACACACATTGTCCCGCTTCGCTGTACGCTCCCGCACCCGGTCCGCTATCCGCCACATCATAAATCTTCCACCTGGTGCTTTAACACCCATAAGCGTTCATCCGGAAAACGCGGAATTCGCAAAGAATTGAATTGGCGCGGCGAAACCGCACAATTCCTTTTTTCCACGTTTTTAAATACGATCTGTGCGGAAAACAAAGGTTAAATGGATTGACGACGATCCAATTTGATCAAAGCTGCGACGAGGGTAATATGAAGCTCTGTAGGTAGAGGTTCGAGCTCCCCGTGCGCCGGCTCCGGGGCAGAGGCCTGCGTGGGGTTAACTGAGTAACTTTTTCGGTCTTCGAGAGCGCGGTACTTCCCTTCACCTGGACACCATCCATCATCGCATGTCTACGAACACGACTTTATACAACTTTATTTATGTTAGCGAAGGCGGCCTACCACGGGGCGATGTCGTAGACGCGCTCTTCATATTGATTATTCCGTGCCGTGTTGCTCTGATTACATTTAGAGTGTTCGTATCGGATTCCAAGCACAATTTACAAGTGGTCTTCGACTTGCAAGTCTATCTTCAGGCACTCTGTCTGACATAAAATGTGCTTACTGTCAACGTAAGCGATTCAGCTTCTATCTAAATGCTTTCATATACATACAATACGACAAATCACATATTTTTTTACTTCAATTTTATTACCATTTTGAGGTTGCATGACTCTGACAAAAAAATGCTACAAGTTCCATATTTATTAAATAATTGTACGTAATAAATGTCATTGTGCTAGATGTGACTACTCCAACAGTGCTTCGACCGAACTATACGAGGATTTTTTAGAAACGACAAAATATTACAGATTTATGTGTAAGTATAACATTTTGTAAGTTACGTATAGTAATAATAGTAACAAAAACTAGTGAAAATGTTATGTAGAGAGACGTGTGTATGTGGCTCAGGGCGGTGTCGCGTGGAGCACCCTCCACAGCACTCAGCATTGTCTGAGTGTGTCGCTCGCACGCGTCTCTCTCGACACACGAGACACGACACACGAGGCGGTGTCGGGTGATGGTGACACTCGCTCTTGAACACGACTAAGGAAATACGTACTAAAGCGTTAGTGTTACGAGTACAATTAACTCATTTCAGACCAATAAACGTTTATAAAAAATGCATTTGAAAGATGTGACGTAATCGAAACCACAATCGTTTGCTGGGTTAGTTTTTGTGCTGACAGACGTACAAGCAGCATAACAAGCTTGTGTTACGTAAAGGTCTGATATAAAGCAACAAAACTTTTCTTGCGATAATTAACGTATCGATTAATATCATAATACTAATTAGCAGAAAAATAATAAGTCATCGGACTACTCTAATGTAATAGAATGTATACAAACGAGTTGTGTTTATTAAAGTACGAAGGGTGCTCGGAAGAATCTGTCTCCCTTTTAGTTTGAAGACTCGGATGTACCAATGAAAACATTTGAGACTGCTATCCTCACATACCGTAACGCACAAAATTATGCAATTTGATAAATTGCATAATTTTGTGCGAGAGCACTTGAATATTTGTGAGCCCTTCGCTTAATCACCCTGTATAAGCACGATGTACGAAGTACCGAGCATCCTGTATTTAGCTGCTTAATTAAGCAACATCAATGAGTACCTAACCTACCCGCGGCCCGCGTTGTACAACACTCCGCACACATGCTAAACACCACTTTTTACTTGATACGATTTTTGCATAACGCATCCGAGGGTGACTGCTGCGTGTCTGTGATTAGTACCAACAGTAATTTTAAAATAAAGGTTGATCTGTTAGAAATATATTTATTTCCACGGGAAAACAACAACTTTAACGGACTTTCAAAATAAAAGTAAAAATTTCTAGGCCGCTTTGAATACTTTCCTGTTTAGGAATCATGATTTGCTATCCTAAAGATGTGTGCACACTCCGGGATATTAGCCGGGAGATTCATCTAAAGCAGTTTGCACTGGTCGCACCCCGCATCCCACACCCCTCCCCCCGGCCGGGGGTGTCGTATGTCTGCTTAATTCATGCCGCACTCGGCTCGTTCGCGAGAACCTAATAAGTGCTCAAAAGGATTTAAAGCCTTTTAATTACACATGTGCAGGAATATTTGTATTTTCGAGTAACTCAACAAATCAATACAACTCTTAAGTCTACCAAAGGTTAAAGTTTAGTTTGAAGGTCCCGCGTACTTGTCTAAATATAACAACCAACTAATACGTTACTTCAGGTTGCCTAAGTAGTTGTGGGTCCAGCTATAAGAATTAATTCAGTAAATGATTAAATTTGTACATTGACTTACAGACGTTTAACTGTGTTCATTTGATTTGTCATCTGACGGGAAATAAGGGGAAACTCTCTTGTGAATCGTGGACGTGAAATCAAATACAAAGAATAAGTTAGAACAAATCTGCGGGTAATGGTCCGTAGGAGTGCCGAGAGCCATGTTTGCACTTGAAGGACGGGCGGCACGGCGCGGGCGGCTTGTGGCGGCATACACTAGGACTGTAGAACCGAGCTAGCTTTATCTAGTTAGTATAATATTCAGCAGACTGTTTGAGCTCTTGCAACTTTCAAGGACACGACAACCTAAGGTCACGTGTGACAATTGTAAAAAAATATCGTAATTTGTGGTGAGTAACATATTATTTATTTTGAATCTGTAGCGGTTCTCGATCGATGCGTGTATATAAATCTGTAGTCAGGTCCGATATTGTACACTAATATCGACTCTAACTCAGCTCTTTGTGTGAACATATTACGACTATTGTCAACCGATCACAATATGCTTTTATAAAGTTTACTGACGTTATAACATCTGTCTCCAAACTGGATAAGTAAGTTTGTTGTTATTTAAAAGATCTCCAATATGCGTTCCTCGGGCCGTTTGCTCGCAAACTTTAGTTCCGCTAATAAAGCTTTGTCGTCCCAAACTTCCCGACAAATACAAAGCACAAACAATGCGTGTTACAGAATAAGTTGAACACAATCAGTCCGCCGACTGTCGTTATCTGTTTGAGTCACTTCCCGCGAGTGAAGTACTCTATTGTCAACGTAAAGTCGCCGCGGACTTCTCGTTTCCGCGCTCCTTCATTATTAACTCATTTTAAACTACCTAAAGCTGGATAATGTTTTATAGAAATGGTAATGATGAAATGGCCACCCTGAAAATAATAAAAAAAAGTAGAATTCTAAGCGTACGGAGTTGAAACTCGTCATTTCAAACTTAAATGCGAAAACAGTCGAGCTGAAAACGATCGCAAAAGTCATAAAACACAAGTTTTGATATACCAAAGCGGCATAAACGTCTACAAATTGTAAGCATGTCGCATTCCTTTACTCTCCATTATGAACCTTAAATTCGTTGCCATAAAAGCGAATTACGCGGATGTGTAACAACGCTGGATATTCACATTCCTGCAGTCGGCCGGCGCGTGCGTGACAAAGCACCGGCGGCATGCGGCGGGCTGTGGACGCGCCGGTATGCACCTACTCTATACTACACCAACTGCTGAGAAATGACGGTAGTTTCCAGATTTACAGCGCACTAATTAGCAAAACGACATTTTAGACAAGATAAATGGGCTCTGCGGAGGTTGATTTCTGATCTACAATTGGAAGGAAGGAATAAAGTGTAACAACATTTTAGTGATATGAAGTTTGTAAGACATCTCCAGGTAAAATTAATTAATCTTTGAAACTGATGACGGCATCGGTAATAAGTTATAATAAGCAGACAGTAAATAATCAGGCGCCGGGAGCGGGACCGGACGTGACCGGTTCGGGCCAGGCGGCAGGCAGTGTATGCTAATGAAGCAATCATGTAGGGGCGTGTCACGTCACAGGACATGACGGCACCGATTGGAACTGCTCCTATTGATGTTATGGAAATGGACACCCTGTCCGACACTAATTAGCTCTCACTACACACTCGTGTACCAGCTACACGGGACGTGACACCCGACAGCCTCTCGGTTCAAGTCCACAGTATTGTTCATCCACGGAACTAAGCCCAGAGAGCGCAGTTGGATCGTAAAAATCTCCGAAGCAAAACACAACAAGGAGACTCCAACGATAGCGACAGGGAAACAGATGGGTTTAATAAAATTTAAATTCCGCAACGTCGCACAACACCCGCGCCGCAACACCACCTATAAATACTCGAACTAGCACTTTAGCTCACACGGTACAACTGTAAGCTCCATCAAACTGAATACAACACTTACTAAAATGTAATCTAAACTTTTTCTTATCGTCTCGTCTCTAAAAATACCTGTACAAGTACATATTCAACCATCACAAATTTACAAGAAAATATTTCTTGGAAATGCTTTTGTAAAACCTTACGAGACGTTTTCCCCGTGAGACTTTAAAACAGTTTAAATATTGTTCGCAGCAGGTCGCACACTTGTCTGCAGCGTGTTGTAACAACGAGGTTAGTGCCGGTGTTGCGTCGCGTCGTGTCGTGTCGTGTTGTTGGACGGTGTGTTGCATTTTTAAAGCGGCAGTAATGCGGCGCGCGATCCCGCAACAATTTGTGAAATGGCGCTTCTGCTGGATGTTGGGCGGATCTACATATATACACCAGGTCATAGATACTGTTGAAGAGTTAAGGGATGTGGGTTTAGTGACCTTGGATTATATAGAGAAAACTAACCACATATATACGAGCATGTAATAAGCGTGAGTAACTAATGAACTACGTTCTATGCAAAGAATTTCAGGGTGTGTTAGTACTTACTGATACACATAATCACATGTAAGAGTAGTTATATAGGTACATACAATTAGTTAGAAAAATGGCTCTAATTCTGAAGTTTAAGTAATATTTTAAGTATAAGTTTAAATAATATTTTGAGAAGAAATGTAAAATATACTGTGTCTTTCCTTTCCAAGATAAATAGATACGAACAACTTCAGCACGTAATCTCTCATTTAAACACTGACAGATTATTTGTATAATTCAGGTCAGTGTATTTATCACTTGCGTAAGAAAACAGCAAAGTATTCCGCGCTGGTTTCTTACAATGGTAGTGATGGCGCGGGCGCGCGGGCGGCTCGCTGCAGTGCTGCAGGTGGAGCCCTACATTCGTGACAATAGCTAACGAACGCCCGCGCCAAGTCTCCTACTGATTACTATTGCACGTCCTACTTGTAATGTACACTTCTACTGCTCCGCTCCGAGTAGGCTCACAGCTTCTGGGAGAATTTATTACTGGTGTCTCATGTACGAGTATACGTGGTGTTCGGTACTAAGCTGAAAGAGGGTCACTCCAACTCTGAATTCGAATTAAAAATCAGCTATTCCATAGAATTTTTTTATCGTTTGTCGACAACACGTATGAATCTGTTTTTTTCGAAACACATGGTTTTTACGAGTGCCTTATTGTGTGTATTTAGGAAGGTAGTGTGCAGTGACGTCACAAGTCGAAGTGTGTCCTAAACACTACACTTGTATTATACGTAGTTTTATTTTATTTGGTACAAGTTGTTCATATATGTACCTACATGCATATAAGTTGCCGTCGTTGTATTGTTGTATCGCGGCATGTTTCAGTAGTTTAGGTATACGAGTATTAGTGTGAAGTCCGTATAGTAATTGAAATGACCGTAGTGTCCCAGCTCAGGCCGCAGGGCTTCGCCCCAGATCGCGCTTTGTCCCGCGCCGCAGCCCCTCCCCCTCCCCCGCAGGCACAATGCCGCGCACTATTGTTAGTCATTACACTTTTAGAGTACTACATTGAAATACAATACTCACTATACGTAAGAAAAGAAATAGAAAATTATAACTTTTATATACCTGTTGTTTCATGACATTTGATATCTGCCAGTATAAGAGCATATCTAATATATTATGTCATTAGTATTGAATCGCGGTGTATGGTTCATGAAGCACGGTGGTAGGGAGTATTCTGACGCTTGCCTGTATAGCTAACATCATTAAGTAGATAAACTCAGTATAACCTAACAGTGTTTACGGCAGCCTTCCTTGAGAGCCAGTGTATTATCAGGCTTGGCATGGTTAATCTAGGGCCTCAGTGTCGCTGACATCCGTGGTCGTGCGACCTGGTTATCAACACCTAGCTGTTTATGATAAACAAAAATGTTTGCAATTGTTTATATATTTCTCAGTTTAATTTTAGGAATATAAAATTCTGTGCATTTTAATGTTATATTCAAATATGCATAAATATTTGAATATAACATTGCAGGTGCATACACTAGAACCAAATCATATGAATATTGCATCACGAATAGGGAACCCGACGACTTATTGACTGTCATAGAACTACTATTATTCTTGCAAAACGAAGAAAAAGTGTAAGAACGAAAGACAAACAACCAAGTAGGTCGTACCATCTGTCGTAGTATGGGACTAATATGGCGACACACAAAACTAGGAGCTTGCTTGTAGCATCGTTAGCTGCACATACTCGTAGCAAACATGCTACCAGTATGTGTATGTGCAGCAAACAGACAATACTTGTCTATTCTTACTATTGTTATAAGAAATATTTAATATTTAACCAAAAAATAATAATAAAAAAAGTTGAAACTTCTAAGTTTTTCTAATTTAAAATCCATAAATTATTTTGAAGGAGTTAAAGTTAAAATCTAATTAATTACTTATTAGCCTGCTACAGAAGCATTTAGATAAAGCTTGTAACCGTTAACAAGCACATTCCATGGAAAGTCACACACCGCCTCAGTAACTGTACGACGGAGTAGACAAGCTGCATGAGAGCCGCTAGTGTCGTCCCTGCTACTGCTACTTGCTAACATTGTATTACCTACTCCTTGGAAACAACTCAGCTCCTACGAATGTTTACTACCAAGATCACATATACATGACAGGGTCAGGCATTTTACAAATTAATTATTTTTTAAATGTTGTCATTAAACTTAGTGTAGTTAAAAGCAAAAGATTAATAATATAGTAAAAACATACATTTACACAATATAATATACGAGTAAGTTTTGCCGTATCCCAGCGTTACAGCGTGCCGGCGCCGCGGCGGTTGTCGCGGTACCTACTGCAGCGCAGGCTGTTACTGACCAACGTTATTATTGCAAATACATATATTATAATGCGAGAGAGAGAGGCACTTGCTGTTTCTACTATAATCAAAATACATTTTGTTTATATTATGAAAGTTACTTAACTTTGTAAGAGTTGAATTTCAGCTCTGTCCATCTCTTGAATGGAACGATCTATTGAAATGTTACATTTACAATAATACTACAAAACATCATTATACTCCTACTATTTCTAAGAAACATGATACCATTATTATATCAATATGCTACGACAATATTACTACGAGTGGTCTACGGCGTAGCACCTCGCAGCCTGGAGAGCTACGTCACACCGTGCTACGTACTACGCCGAGCTCTACGAGTACGAGGCGAGTGATTTGTCATCATTGTATCGCGTCCCCTCTACACCACGCACGGTGCGGGGCGCGGGGCCCGGAGTGCGGGTGCATCGCCGTTCATGTCACGCATCAGTCACTCCAGTCGCAGTTCAAATGAAATGACACGAAATATTATACATATATTTTATAAATGTTATACTCGTACCAGGCCGAGTCGATGTAACATGAAATTAAGTACTTTTATTTGACCATATTAGGTATAAATAACACCCTGCAATGATTACAACATCCAAGTTTCTTGTGTTTAGGCCCCGGGGTTAGGCTCTACCTTGGTTCCTGGCAAATATGTTAGTTGAAACTTACTATTTTGTATATACGATATTTAGATTAGAGTGACTTCACTGCAACAGTAGCGTGAGGAGAGTTGGCTTTGAGATGTAGCCTCACAGCTAATCTACACTTCGACTAGTGAGACACACGGAATGTGCAAGTAGGGACGATAACTCGCCTCGGTTCGTTCTCCTTCCTACACGGTAGCTTTGCGTTCCCTCACTATACATGTACACTACACTGACTAATTTCACTGAAAATGCATTTGGCATTTTGGACTTACAGAATACGTGCTTCTGTGCAATTATTGTGGCGCGTGTTATGCAAAACTTGCAAAAGAATGTCGCCAAATGAATGTGCACTGTTGCGGACGGAACTTGGATCGTGATACATTGGTGCGGCGAGCGACCGGCCGGCGGCCGTGACTCAGTAGATGCATATATCAGATAAGGCACATATTTAGAACTCCGCAAGTTCGTATACATGGGGTAATGATATATAGGGAGGTTCTTGCAGGAAGATCGTTGAACTAAGATTAACTGATGATGGTTTTTGGATATTTTAGAGCTATGTAGTTGTATGAGGGCTTTAGAAGCGTGCTCAAGTGTTGTCTATATTTATAAAAGAATATGTTTTGACTGACTGACTGATATTCGCTAGGAATCAACGTAGAGTCTAAGCCGCTGAACGTACAAACATTAAAATGTAAGTGCAGTATAAGATGTAAGGGCAAACTCCTAAGACGTGAAATCGGAATTAAAAATTGAATACTTCTTTATGTTATTATTTCATGTCACGAACAACGTTACGGGTGACAGCTATTAGTAACTACTTTCATATAAGTTAAATTTTGTAGTAAAAATTAAAAAAATACTCTAGGTTTTTCATGTCTTCCTATACCGCGTTACGAGTAGCTTTCAACGAACGCATAACACATTAATTTACCGCCATAAAAGTAATCACCTCCAACATGGTGGCATGTTGTAGAGCAATCAGTGACGTCTAACGTGGCTGTTGTAAATAGTGGGTACTACAGTGAACCGTGGCCGGCGGTGACCGCCAGGGGGCGACACTGTTCCCTCGTTAATTTGCGACGATTAACTTGATGAAAGGCCTCCTCGCGCCCCTCCGCCTCTACAGCCGAGACTTGTCCCGCGCGCGGACAAAACGTATTCAACATTTAAATTGTTATCGGAACAATATGCGTATTTGTACTAAACCGAGTAACCCTGAAGAGATTTAAATAACGACAGATAAGTTTGCTCTGCAAGTGTAATGTACGAGTCACGACGACATGTGGCACCGAGCGCAGATTATCGTTCATTACGATTCCATGATACGAGTAATGAACCACTCACTGGAACACATAATATACTCGTAGCCGAGACCGTGTCAGCTGACACTATGTGCAGGTATACAACAGTATAAATTAATATTATGAGAAAAAATTACCTATTGGGCAATCTTAAAATATCAGTATGTCTGTGTCAAATAGGTGTGTTGTTCTAAAATAATAAGATAATCAGTTATAATTGAAGCTGTAGTCATGTGATCATAATCATAATCTATTATATCTATTGCATTACTGTACAGAAATTGGTCTTAATGTAGAATTCTTAAAGTTTCAACAGTATTGTCCTTGCGAACATACAATCATTTTATTATACAACTTACATCTAAAACGCAAATTACTATTGAGAAGAAAACTATGCTTATGTCCAGATGAAATAACATATACAAATTACACCTTTACTTTATAACTACTTTATATTGCAGAATTTCTTTAACTGAATACGTTCCTTTCATTATTATTTAAGAGAATATTATTAAATTTTTTGATATTGAAAGGATATCCTTTCAATTTTTATATTTTATATTGATATTCTCCGATTCAAGTAATGACGTAGGCAAGTGGTTATAGATCATAGGTCCCATACCCAATACACTTTTCCTGAACAGTGCGGTTCTATGGCGGAGGGCACAAATTTTACGTTTATTAGTTTTGCGGTCACTATTATATCCCTCAAACATATTCATGTTGGTTCTCATAAAAACTGCGGTTTCGTATATATATAAACAAGGAAATGTCAGTATTTTATGTTTAAAAAAGTATTCTTTGCAAGAATCCGTCGATTCTAAATGACACACTGATCTAAGACATTTTTTGAGCTCGAAGTATCGTGTCACGCATAGTACAGTTTCCCCAGAATATAATCCCGTATCTTAATGTAGACGTCACGTACGCATGATATGATGAGAGTACTGCAGGTTGGTTTACGACTTTGGTTAGCATGTACAAGGCATACGAGTAACTGCTTAACTTAAAGCAAACCGTTTCGGTGATTGTCATCGAATTGTTCGAGTAAATAAGTCAATGCTACACACTTATCACTGTAAGAATTAGTAACATCATCTTATATAATGGTTCTATCACGAGTATATCAGTAATATCTCTACTTTACATTATTTATAATGGATCCTTTATCTCAGTGTAGCTATGATAATCGTACGATAGCCATTCCAGTACAATATACGGTGCGATATAAGGAACCTAACATCATTAGTAGATGTTACATATTGTAAATGCATACTGTTCTCCAGCACGTACATAGTACATAATATACGAGCTGCTCAAACATATGATAACAGTTTATATGTACGTGTTTATATTGTCACTTGGTATCAGGTCGTGCTTACGTTGTGCAACACTCACCGCCATCCTGCACACTCGTGCAGCACACGGGCTGCGGTCGGCTCTACAATATATATAAATATGGACAGCGTGCGAGGTGTGAGATAAGAGTGATGGTAACCTTGACATGTCATACAAATGTGTTTGCGAAGCTACTACACCTCAATAGCTCTAGACACCAATTTAGGACCGATTTTTTACATCCAGAAATCCTGATGTTGTTTTGCTTGTTTTTACCAAATATTATTTAAATCGGCCAGTGAAGCAAACTTCCTTTTTTTGTGAGAAAGCTCCACACATCGAAAAACTACTCGAATGTATTTTAAAAGTTCGTAAAACACATACACAAAATTTCTTCGAGATTGGTTGTACCTTATCTAACCGGTACGCGAGTACGTAATTTCCAGGAGTCGTGCTAAAATACTGACATATGAAAGTAACATTTGCAAGACTCGCAGCAGACACGCTTCGCTCGCTCGGTCGAATGTGTTTGTATGACAACTCGAGGTTACCGTACGTGATGTTAGCGGTTAGTATTAGTGACGTCATCATTGTACACACGCGCGTGCGGGTTAGCTCCCACCACACTACTGGTAGTGGGCTAGTTAGTATTCAGTGACTACACTACTTTGTTGCACACTACTACCATTCACAACAATAATTGACAGTGTTACCGACTTAGTTCTCAATTCGAGTATATCTTTATATCCACTAGTAGGTACGTTAGTGGTCGGTTCAATCGCAATCAGTGCACCTTCCAAGTGGTTCCATTAACATTTTATCAATATTGGTCTTGTGGTTTGTTATTTTAAATCGAAATAACTGACATTAATAATAATTGTCAACATCAGTTATCTGTTTTATCTAAAATTTACTGAAGTCACTAATCACTTTATACTAAATAAGAACTTATGAGATTAGTATTCGATAAAATGCTCCCATTACCTAAAACAGGACTGTCTTACACTTAGTTAGCAAACGTTTCAAGCGCAATGTGTGTGTGTGTGTGTAAAGTGTAGATATGTTATATTTCCAGTGGTACAGTGTACATTAGTGTAGTGGTATAGTGTAAATTTGTGTAGTGGTACAGTGTACATTAGTTTAGTGGTACAGTGTACATTAGTGTAGTGATGCAGTGTACATTAGTGTAGTGGTACAGTGTACATTAGTTTAGTGGTACAGTATACATTAGTGTAGTGGTACAGTGTACATTAGTGTAGTGATGCAGTGTACATTAGTGCAGTGATACAGTGTACATTAGTGTAGTGGTACAGTGTACATTAGTGTAGTGGTACAGTGTACATTAGTTTAGTGGTACAGTATACATTAGTGTAGTGGTACAGTGTACATTAGTGTAGTGATGCAGTGTACATTAGTGCAGTGATACAGTGTACATTAGTGTAGTGGTACAGTGTACATTAGTGTAGTGGTACAGTGTACATTATTGTAGTGGTAGTGTACATTAGTGTAGTGGTGCAGTGTACATTAGTGTAGTAGTGCGGTATATACCGTACATTAGTGAATGAAACAAGCTGTTAGTCTCCCGCAACCATTTATTAGCGAGCGAGCGTTACTCTATACAATACACACCACGACACAGGAAGTTAGTACACAACACAACATAACACATACAATCAGACACATAACTCAAACTCTCATAATTATATATAATTTTTCTTCAAGATTCATGTAAACTGAAAACAATATAAAGGACATAGGTCATTATACAATACAATACAATACAATACAATATTTCTTTATTGCACACCAAAAACAAAATAAACAATAAGATACAGGCAAGAACAAAACATCGGTAGTACATTGGGCGGCCTTATCGCCTAAAGCAATTTCTTCCAGGCAACCTTGGGATGGATCGGACTAAGTGAGAATAGTCACGTCGGTGATGCATCAATAGAAAAAACAGAAAAAAAAATACAAGTACAAATATTGTACCGCAAAAAAACAATAAGAAAAAAAAAAATTTAAAATTAATCAACATACATAGTTAATACATACCTATACATACATGTCATACTCGCAATAATCATTCGTAAATAAATGTTCGGTTTAATTTACGGAGAGATAATGATTTTTCAACAAATTTTTAAATATATATAGAGATTTAGCCTGCCTGATTGACAGGGGTAACATGTTCCATAGCAGGATAGCTTGCACAGTAAATGATGCTTGAAAAAAAGAGTTGGTTGAGGTGGAAGCTGGCAGCATAAGGCGAAGATCACGTGAAGGTCTTAAAGAAATAGAATGAGAAGCAGTCACAAAGACAAAATTATCTTTTAAATACGAAGGAGTGGTGGGATTGAATATTATTTTATAAAGAAAAGACAGAATATGAGAATTACGGCGAAGACGAATAGGTAACCATTTGAGCCTATTACGGTATTCGGAGATGTGGTCATATTTGCGTAACCCAAATACAAACCTAATGCAAAAATTCTGTAAACGCTCAAGCTTGTTGAGCTGCTCTTCGGTTAAATCTAAATAGCAAGCATCTGCGTAATCCAATATGGGAAGAAGGAGCGATTTCACAAGTGCAGTTTTGGTAGTAATCGAAAGAAAATTACGCAGTCTTCTTAAGGAAGCTGCAGACGCAAAGATTTTGCGACTGACTTCTGCAAGCTGTGGATTCCAGGAAAGTGTTTTATCCATGGTTATTCCAAGATTTTTGACAGTCTCGCTAATTTTAATTGGAACTCCATCAAAAAATATTTGAGGAATGCGGCTCTTGTCGATTTTAGAAATCATACGGGAACTTCCTATGATAATACATTGAGTTTTAGACGGATTAACCGTGAGACCGTACGACTTACTCCAGTCCCGAATCCGTTGAAGATCAGAATTAGTCACGTTAATCGCCTCATTCAGTTGCTCAAATGAGGCCTGAGTATAGATCTGTAAATCGTCTGCATAGAGGTGATAGGAAGAAGTTAAATTCTGAGAGATTGAGTTTATAAATATCGCAAAAAGAAGAGGAGATAGCACGCCACCCTGCGGCACACCGGCAGAGATATCGCACCATGACGAGAATGACTCATCAATGCGAACGCGTTGCCGGCGGCCGAATAAGTAACTACGAAACCAATCAACTACCGTTGGAGATATGTTAAGAGTGCGCAAAAGAGTCAACAAGACGTCGAAATCAACATTATTAAAAGCATTGCTAAAATCGAGCAGTGACAGCACAGTAAGCTGACAATTGCCCATACCTGCACGAATGTCATCAGTGATTTTTGTGAGAGCTGTAACTGTGCTATGGCCTTGGCGAA
Source organism: Ligdia adustata (assembly GCA_947049295.1). Classification (NCBI taxonomy): domain Eukaryota; kingdom Metazoa; phylum Arthropoda; class Insecta; order Lepidoptera; family Geometridae; genus Ligdia; species Ligdia adustata. The sequence continues at coordinate 12,771,764 of OX346231.1, forward strand.
AACCAGATTGGAGTGGGTTAAGGAGGTGATTTTTGACAAGGAAAGAGGAGAGTTGCTGATGGACTAGCTTTTCTAAAACTTTCGAGAGAAAAGGAAGGATAGAAATAGGACGATATTCGGAGAAGGAAGAAGGATTGGATTTCTTAGGAATTGGAGTTACCTGAGCTTCTTTCCATGCTACCGGAAAGGTGCCCGAAGAAATGGAATGGTTAAGGATATATTGGACAACAGGCATGACTTCGTCAAGAATTGGCATGATCATTTTGCGACTAATACTATCACTACCGACAGCGTTGGACGAGATGGACTCTATACACTTTTTAACATCACAAGCGGAAAATTGATTAAACTCGAAATGATCAATATCAGGAGGTATCATGGTAGAAAGATGCTGTAGGGTAGCCGTCTTTATGGGCCCATCAAACATAGTAGAAGAGGAGAAATGTTGATTCAGTAGATCAAGGTTTACAATTTTTGGAATAGTGTCTTCACGAGATTTACCGACTCCTAATGACTTGAGAAATTTCCAGACTTTTCCAGGATCTTCATCCTCTACAGATTTGTGAATATGGCGGCGCTGTGCATCCCTACACGCTCTATTGCAGACATTACGGCGATTAATATATTTATCCCTATTTTCATTCGACTGGTGACACTTTAGCTTCACCTTGGCTACGAGTTTTTTATGCATGAGCTCACGTATTTCATCAGTGAGCCAAGGTGCAGGAGCATGCTTCATTTTGACTGGCCGAATAGGAGCATGAGTGTCATAAAGTTTCATCAATATGCTATTAAACTCAACAATTTTTTCATCCATACTGACCGCATTTATCACAGCAGACCAGTTAAGTTCTTGAGCGTCTTTACGAAGGCTATCAATGCACATACTACCAAAGCTGCGCTGCAAAAGAATTTTTGGTTTGGCTTTAGGTGGACGGACTTTATACGAAAGATAAATCAGATCATGGTGAGAGATGGCGTCTGCCGCACACTGGCCATGCTTAACGACGTGTGCTGGTGAAGAAATTAGTATCAAATCTAGAAGAGAAGGAACACAATCCGGAAAATTGTGAGTCGCATTAAGCGGAAGAATGGTTAAATTACACGCCGTAGCCAAAGAGAGAAGTTTTGAAGATCTAAGGTCATTTTTCAATAGACAAGTATTGAAATCGCCCATTAGAATGGTGTGATCATAGGAAGGAGAGAGATTTTCAAGAAGAAGCTCAAGAGATTGAAAGTAATTAACGTAAAGATTACGAGGGTAATAAACACCAAGAAGTATTTTAGTGTGATGCAGGATGACTTCAATAAAGAGATGCTCGCCAGCATCGGATGGAGGCGGCTGTGCTGATTTGCTGATAATATTATAGGGAATGTGAGATCGGAGATAAATAGCGACACCGCCACCACCCTGTCCAATGCGATCATTTCTTATGAGTCGAAAACCTGGTAACAATACACTATTTGAAGTAATGGCGGGTTTTAGCCAAGTTTCCGATACTAGTATAGCATGAATATTAGGATTTACGAAAGATGCAAGAATTTCTGAAAAATGTGCCGTAATACTCTGGGCATTAATGTGAAACACGTTAAATTTTTTTGGAACATCATGAATGAATGTTTGTATTGAGTCAGACAGCGTTGGCAAGCTGCAAAAACTGTCCGTACTCTCCTCAGATGAGGAACAAGTAGCATAAAGAGAGCTTTCATTATCACTAGAATACGACATAGTAATAACAGGTGTATTTATAGGTATGTGTATGTAAAGATAAATACAAATGTAAGGATTCTACTGACAACTAAGTAGTTAACTACTTTATCACTAGCCATCCACCTGCCAGTCGTGTCTGGAATGCTTAAGACACGTACCTAAGTAAACACTGCAAATAACACACTTGTATTAAGTAAGTACAGTTATTAAAATAAAGAAAAATACAATTACACTATAAATCACTACTAACTATTTTCTCCTACAGTTCCCGACTGGCCAGCGATATACTATTTACAAGAGAAAAAAAAAAAAAAAAGTTATTTATGTCACCGTTAGTAAATGTCACAGTAAAGGAAGAGTAAAGCGATTCCTTATTCTATGGTACATTTATGTAAGTCAGGTGTCAAGTTTAGACTGCAGAACATGAGAACTGGCACAATGCACCGTGTGGTGGCTAACCAAGAAAGAAGATAAAAAAAAAGTTCTGACTGAGTGTCAAAGTGACAGCCACTAATAAAAAACAAAAAAAAAAGATAAAAAAATATTTTGTTTTGAGAGTTGTTGGTAGTTGTGCAGACTAAGTAAATTTTATTGTGACTAAGTGATGGTAGGTATAGAATAACACCTACCTTAAGCCAGTCGGGAAAATATAATATTTGGGACTTTGTCACATTGCGCACTGTTTTACGATTTTTTCGACACCGGAGTAACTCTCTTCGACTTCGGTCTGGGAGCATCCGTGGTAGCTGCCAGCGAGCCCTTGGTTGTTGCCTTGGGTTTAATAGTCGCCGCTGGTGGGGTCTCGCTCGAATCTACACCTGCAAGGTCGCCGGCACTATTGACTCGATGCCTGGTGCCGTCCGGAGCCACCACGAAGACATTGCCCTCCCTCGTCCAACATTTAGTGATGCCGAAACGTTGGCGAGCCGCGACAAAGAGGTCGTGTCTGGCCTTCGTAAGGAATTCAGAGAGTGTTAACCCCGAACCCTTGAAGCCAGTTTTCGACGCCCATATCTTGTCACGGAGGACGACGTCACGAAGCTTTACCAGGACTGGCCGTGGCCTGTCTGCCGCTGCACGCCCCATCCGATGACATCTATTGATGTCGGCTACAGAGAAGTTTGGCAGCTTTAATTTCTCCACTATTGCCTTCACAACCACTCTCCCCGTGTCTTCCTTCTGCTCTTCAGGAAGGCCATGTATGAGCAAGATCTTCCGGCGCGCCCGCATCTCACCCTGGTCGACTTGCAGAGCTAGCATAGCAACCTGGTTTTGCAGGGCTCGGAAAGTGGCTATAACAAATGTTTTGAATGCTGCAAATTCGGCTCCCAAACTCCCCGGACTACTTGGCGCCGTCGGTAACTGTCCCTGAATGGAATCCAGGCGCTGGTTAAACGCCTCCATCATGCTATTGAGTGACTCCTGAATGTCCATGTTAGTAGATTGCAGGTTATGAAGTGTGTACTGAGTTTATAAATAGTGAAATTATTGGTAAAAACAGTAGAAAGAGAGGAGATAACACTTGCAGGTGGACTTTATGGATTACTTATGCATAATATGCTCAAGTATGTATTATTTTTATATTTTTTTCTAATTAAAAATTGTAGACTTGAAAATATACGTGTTTTAGTCGCGCCTACCGCCGCCGAAAAAAAAGTATGTTTTCATTATGTATCTGGTTGTATATTTAACACATTGTTATAGTCAAGAGAATGTCAAGATTGCTTCTACTCGTACTTATATCGTGACGCGCAACTACTCGTGCATGTATCGACACTATCAGTCAGTGAGTGTTCATGAAACACATCACGTGAATGATATCACTCGTATCGTAGAGCAATATATAGACATTGTCTCAAGTGACCCCCTCGTGCGGCACCAGGCGACGTGAGCACTCACCGCTGTGCTGGCTGTCGAGCGAGGACTTGCGCGAGCTGCACGTGGAGGTGGAGGGGGGCTCCGCGGTCACGTGCGGCGCGGAGTCGCGGTCGCGGGCCGAGTCGCGCGCGCAGTCGGCTGTGGCGGTGGGGCTCGCGGCACGCTCGGCGGCGAGCGGAGCCTGCTCACTGTCGCTCGCGGCGGCACTCTCGCGCGCGGGAGGAGTGCGTTCACTGTCGGTCGGGGCATGTTCACTCACGGGCGAGGTGTGTTCAATCGCGGACGTTGTATGTTCACTCTCAGTGAGTGCGCGTTCACTCGCGGTGAGTGTGCGTTCAGTCGCGGCGCGGATGGCCCCCCACTCGTCCCGCAGCAGCTGCACGCAGTCCCGCAGCTCGGGCGCGACGCTCTGTCGCGCGGCGCTGCACTCTCGCTCCAGGTTGTTGTAGTTCTCCAGCACTTCGCGCACTTCAGCCTCGTGCTCCGACACGCACGTCTACCAACAAACGTTACATTATTTACAAGTCACTTGTAATGGCTGACGACATTATAAAACTGCATTATTGATCTAAACACAAAACCGACATAAAACAACTTCATGCAACAACGTGTAAAATTCTTGTGTTGGGTTCCAACGAGCAGTCGCAGTAGTGTTCCTGAGACATGGACAGTATTAGTCAAAGTTAAAGTCGGTGTGTACCTGTAGTCGGTCGAGTGCTTCCTCCCGCTGGCGGGCGGGCAGCGCGTGCAGCGCGGCGGCGGAGCGCGCGGCGGGCTGGGCCCACTCGCGCGCCGCGTGCAGCCGCGCGCAGTACTTGTGCAGCGCGGACAGCTTGCCCTCCACCAGCGAGCGATGCGCGCCCAGCGCCGCCTGCGCCTGCACACACACACACTTGTCACATCGCACGCACTAGTGCTCGCGACACGTGTACATAACATAACCACCTTGAATTATGAACAGATATTAGGAACACTGTTCTCAAAAATATAAAGAAAAACAAACTAGTTTGATTGAAGCTACGGATTTAGTCCATCCCTACTATACTTCATTTTTAAGTAGATAATTAATCTTATAAGTAATAAGTCCACATGTATGTTGAATAAACAGTGCTAAGACCCCGGCGATGTCCTGGACGAGTTGGAAGTGGAGGATGTTACTAATCCAGTCGGCGAATTTCAGTTAAGTGTTCCATGATATTAACTGTAAACTAATATTGTAAACATAACCTTGCCGAGCCCAAACTTTGTGAATCTCAATCACATCAATTACGTTTTTAGTAACTTCGTGCGAATCATTGCAGTGAGGTCAGCCGGCGAGCCAAAAAGATAAATAGTTTGAAGGTAGATCATTAGCAAGCAAAATGGCAATTAGTGTGTAGATGTGAGCAGGTGAGCCGCTCACCCCCGAGGGAGGGCGCGGGGGGATCAGGAGGATAACAGCTCGACCTAGTTCAGTAACGGTGCTCTTTCAGGACGCCGCTCCGTCGCTCGCCCTACATACAGCCTGACATTTCGTCGCTTGACCCCGACACTAATGCCTCATGTCACCTATCAGCTGCTTCACCAGGCTATTCCTCCGCTCCGACACTACACACTCTCGGAAACAAAACTGTTTGTTAGTCACCAGCAAATGACGCCATTCACGAGCACTGCTCCTAACAAGTGCCATTTGTTCTGATCCCACACACATATCTCGTTAGCTAGATAGAACATTACTGCTCCATTACGTCTGCGTCACTCACGATGACCCTTTCCGGATATTGAGCCGACTACCGGTCATATATTTCATATGTTTTGTCATACTGGCAAAACTTATATACGCCAGACGCAACAAAACGCTTTACCAGATTAACTAATTTAAGAATACATGTTCGAGTTTGCTGCGTGGTCAGTGCGTGTAACGCTCGGTACCACTCGCCATTTGTTGATCGTCTCCCAACACGTTATGTACGAAACTCGGTCGGGTCAATGCGGCTCTAATGTCGCCATCGACCTGCTTCCAATAGCATCGCCAGTAAATAAGTAATCTCGAGATCCTATAGTTAGACGAGTATATAAGTAGGAGCGCATTAGCTACGAATAAAACGAGCAGTAATCCTCACTCGGTCTCTGTCAGCCATTATTGAGTGTATTGTACCGCTTACACCACATCAAAGGACGAGGAAAACGGAATAGAGAAACTAATATCCGTGTTCCTACATATCAATACATACATACATACTGGTACATGATCAAATGGAACACATTTCTACATGTACTGAATAAGATGAGTCAGCTGTTTGTGCGGTTAAAGTAGTAGATGAACGCACTCCGCGGCACGGCGGCATGGCGGCGCCCGCGGTCAGTGACGCTGCGTTTCGTCACCTGCCACCGGGGGTGTCACGGGTGTGTGGGAGGAGGGAGAGCATAAATCGGTGTCACGTAGCTCGTTAGGTGGTCGCGCCCTCCACCCTCTCGCACGAAACTTTTACGATTCTTTCGCCGATACGAGTAGGAGCGCGGCCGCGACACACTGTTTGAATTAAACACCCCATTGCGTAGCGGAGTACGAGTAGAACATTACCCGGAATGAGAGCGGTAACTTTACGCACATCACTTTTTGCCACTGATATCATTCGAATTCGCAATGAAATTCTATCATCTTTATATAGATATGGCACAGATATATTTGTATTTGAAAGCCAATTATGAAGTATTAGGCCAATATAACATTTACAATCCTAGTACGTTATCTAATATCTAATAGTGTCAATCAATAGTAAAAATATGAACAGTAATTCAGGAGATATCCGTGAGAGTTATTGTTTCATTGTTTAAGTGGGATTGTATTGAACTAGTAATGGTCACAAACAATACTACGACAGAGTGCTAAGTGCGGCTGATATCGCGCTCGCACTCGTACATATACTAACATGATGACACCAACTAGCCAAAGTTAGAAAACAAGGAATTTATATTAAGATATGTATGTTTAACAAATTGTCCCATGCCGTAGTTCAGCTCATCTTCACGCGAACGATTTGAAACGAAAAATAAAGCGGTTTTTTGAGTCTACCCCAATTTACTCGGTCAAAGAATTTATGAACATGAAGCTGACTGAATCTTCGTTCGTGAGTGAGCAAACATAATTTTATAAGTAGGTGATAACTAAATTTTTAATAAGACTTGTCGTCATTGTTTTTTCTTATTAATAATTTTAATACTTAATTTATACAACAAATTGTCAAATCAAACTAAACAATTACAGTTAAAACTCACAAACTAATAATGACATTAAAGTATCTTATTATATAATGACTTTATTAAATTGTACTCACATTAATGTAAACTATTTTAGAAGTATTATTATATCAGTAATTTATCTATCAATCGATACTACATAATCTTATTTAAATTTTGTAATTAAGTGAATTGTAAAATTTTTGACATAGGTACATTTGAAATTTACTAAATTAAATATTGTGTGAAATATTGTAATGTGACTTGCCTAGTATAACATAGGTGGTTATAAGGCCAGTAAATCATTTCATTTTATTTCCGACACATATCTCTACCCAATGAGTTTCATATAATATAGAGTAGAAAACCTCCTTACCTCGCGTCGAAAAAAGTGTAACCGTTTTGGTGACGCGCAGTTAGTGCGCTACGGGTTAGTGTTGCCTACCATAGAAAATTTTACCCTAACGAAAGTTAAAAAGACTTATTTTTATCAGTTTTTTTATGTTTATGATTGTCTGCAACTCGCCCGGTGGCGAAGTGGCCTAAGATGTAGTACGCTAGGATGTAACTGTAGTATGTTTGTATGCTTGCATAGAAGATACCAATTTATAGATATCTGAAAATAGAGAAACTATTAGCAAGTTCTACAATCTGGCAGTTCGCACAATTAAGCATTTTAGTACGAAATATCCGGAATCTCTATCTTGAAACCAAATAAATATTTTTATGCGTGTTAATTCATGGCATCCATCTGCTGGGCACGGGTCTCCCTACAAAGAAGGTGTAGACCAAATTCAATTTTTCCCATTATTGTGGGAAGCCATCCCGATGTTTTAAGGGCAACACCAAATACTGAATTACGTTAATATTTTACATTAAAATACACACATAAACAATAAACTTACCTGTGGAAAGTAACCTCGCTGGATATGTTATGTTTTTGAGTGATTGAGTCAAATACTTTTACTACGCATTTACCCATTTCGAAATATTTTTTGAAGAGCTTTCGCTCGCTTGTCCTCACACTAGGCATTGATTTGAAGTGAGCTGTGGTAATAATGGCTGTGGCCTTAAGTGAAGCAGCAATGCATTGAGGCGGCTAGTACGCATCTAGTACATGTACATCATTGTCTCTACCAGTCCCATCGTGGGACTGAGCTCCTTTCATAAACTATATAATTTATATAAATGTGAAGTAAGTAACTAGACCTGTTTGTATATATGTGACTGGATGTGTGTGTGTGTGTGTGTGCGTGTGCTCACCTGCAGCAGCTGGTGGTGCAGGTCGGGCGAGGTGTCGCTCAGCTCGCGCACCATGCTCCCCAGCTCCTCCTCACGCGCCTGCGTACGACACGAGTGCAACATTACACAATTGTTAACAAGGCCGCAACTGTTGGTCTCTACTCGTACTCGTAGAGCTTCACCGGAAGGTTGGTGAGCTCAGTGTGCGCCGCGCTCAGCTCACAGTTATTGTAGCGACAATGACAAGGGCGCCACGAATGGCTCGACCCTCGGTCTAAGCTGTCTCCCGAACTACGAGTGTTCTGTACAAGTGATTCACAACCACAACAACATGAGTGCACTCATTTATTACCGATTTTCCAAAAATAAGAACTTGATAAACGATTTTTTTTCTTGTTTCATTAAATGGTCACCCATTGTTGCTATAAATAAATAGAGCTAATTTTCCTCGCGTGAAGTATGCGAAGAAGTGAATCGATCGTCCAAGAGTCTGCGTTGTAAGTAAGAAGCTTATTATTTGTAAAGTTTCGCCGAAAGTCTCCATAGAGCTACAGTATACGAGTAATACTACAATAGAGCGAGCGTCGACGTCGTAACTCACGAGCGTTCCGCGCTATCTCCCCGCCACAGCGACTCGCTGCCTGCCTCTAATACCAGATACTAAACTCTTGCATAAGTACTATCACTGTGTACGAGCCACCTGCGAGATACTGCCGCTAACGCTTCCTTTCTTTATTCAGTTTCAACTTAGTAGTGACATTTTATGATTTCCTTTGTGGAGTGTCTCGACACAGCGGAATGCTAGCACTCCACGTCCTGCCGTACCGAGAGCCGAAACGCGCGTGACACGTGCCGCACTCACCTGTCACTTGTCAATGTACGTAATATCCTTTGCCCAGTATGTATTCGAGTCGAGTCAGAACATCGCGATAAAGTCACTAGTTTACTTTAGGCATCATGCGTACAACAACAAAGAGCAGACGCCTACATTCCTAAAAAACAGTATGAACTAGTTCAGTAGTGAAATTATCTGAATTTAAAATGTCTTCCAATTGTGTTTACGTGCCTTCAAGTGTGCCGCAGCACAGAGCAATGCCAATCGTGTTTAAGAAAAAAGATGCACAGAAGTGCAAATGCAATGCACTGCAGTGGTGTAAAGTGTAGAGCTTATATCCGACGCGGGCCGGACTAGTATACACAAAGTTGAACGAGCCCCCCCGAGCCTGCCAACCCCGGTAACATACGAGTACCATGATATATGACACACTCGCAGACTCTACTCAGCCAATAGCCGGCTTAGAAGCATTAGCTAGCCATTAGTGAATCTCGCAATTTAGAACGATTGCAAACTTTTGACACTACAAACACACATTAACCTTTATAAACTTTTTGCCCGGACAGGGGGTGTTTGAACGGCCGCGGCCGCGGAGCACGAACACTAACACTACAGCGAGCTATTCCACATATTATATATATTGAAACATTCAATCAAAAAACTTTCATCTACGGTGAACTTTCAAAAGAAAGAAAGAAGACGTTTATTAAGAGGATTCTTAGATGATTACTAATAGACCGCTCTTGTGAGAGGCCGCTCTTGGAGAAGGAATAACATCATCACATACGCGGAAACTAACAGAAGACATAAACTTTTTGAACAACCAACAGGAAGTCATCTATAGCAAACAAAGATACTAAAACCAACGGCGTCGGTGAGAGAGTTAGAAACTAAAATATAACACTTACGTGTTGCGTTTTCCTGTGTTTGCAGTGTGAGAGGCGCAAACTATAATTCAATCAATATGCACTATCGATGGTCGAGCGACTATGTACTCGTAGCGATACAGCGGAGTGCGTCCGAGCGCTCGCTCGCGTTACAACTAGCTCTCAACTACGCGACCACACTAATATTTCATTACTCCGCTATAATCCTAGAATACAACCACACCGACAGCGAAACTATCTCTAATGCCGAGTGCATAAGATCAATATTACACGTACAGCTGGTGAGGAGATGTCACGTTTCAGAACCGGGATACAAACAAGAGATGCGACAGAAATATTTTCATAGATTCAGAAATAGACGCGGACGCGGCGCGCGCGCAACTAGAATTTGTCTTTAGCTTTGTATTGATCAAGATCTTCCTTATACGGTAGAAATTATATAAATCTGTGAGATCCGAGTCATATTTACACACACATTTCAAAATTCAATAACTTAACAATGAGTTTCAATGTTATTCCAAAAGACAAATGAAAAGTATTTGTTTACTCCAACACAACACAATCGTACGAACAAATACTCGTACATAAAGCTCGTAAACATTTACCAAACAAACTGTTCGAGAAAATATTGAATACGGCGACACTCGCATGCTGTGGAGTCCTGTTCACAAACTACACGTTCATGAGTTTTGTTTGGCGTACCTATACTGAATACAGATGCTTCAATTAACATAATTAATCAATTCCTGAATTTAATGATCAAATTCATAAGCGCTGATGTTAATTTACGGGAAACTCTCTTCTCATTTGTGATTGAAATATTTACAAACAAACTCCCACTACAATTCAACTTGTAACGAGTTGCTGACAACACCAATAATCGTCAGCATCGTCAGAAACTTCAGTCTCGCTCGCACTCTACGCCGAGTGTATACCGACATCTCGCTATAACGGCGAGGTGATGAAAATCGTAGTCATCAAGAAGGCGAAGGTGCGAGACGCGAACCGACGGACTGAAAGGATTCGTTCATAAACAGCGCGGGGGAGCTTTTTGTAAAGCTTAGCGTCGAATGAAATCTGTGTATAAATGCGGAAACAATCTGTGTTTAATGTAGGTACATTATTTTAAAGATCACAAGTCAAAATGTTGCGTGTGATATGTTTGTGTCGGTAGAGTCAGTGAGTGCGTTGTGTGTGACACGCCGCGCCGCGCCCCGCTCGTTCATATAACACCTGTAAGGAGTATTGAGGAGCACAGCAGTGACTGTGGTGAGCTATAAGTGTCGACGCGAGGACAGAAATACTCTACTTGTTCTAAATATATATATTGGGCTGACATCGGCCTCGGAGAGACGCGCTCTTACCGCCCCACCGCCCTAGCGCCCTACCGCACGACACGTATTGCGCTCTCATTAAAGCTAATTAATGGAAATATAGAAAACACACAAAGTGAACGCGAGGTTGCAGAGTTGCAGTGTGTGCTGATGCTATCTCCATTCAAACTGTAGTAATGTCTCCACTGCTCTACCGGGGACCAGGGTACATGATATGGCTCACGCTGACGTATCAGAAAACTTGCTTCCCAGGACGTGCAGACGCGAAGTGCATGAGGACTCCGGTGCGTTCATTTGAGTTCGGTGCGTACTAGACTACGACTACTTATTATTTGATATTCTACTTAACAACTTGAATATTTTCTAACTTAGAACTCAAATAATTGGCACATTACGACTGTGGTGGCTAATCAATAAAAAAATAATAGAAACAGTCTGGGGCTACTGAGAAAAGTCCCTAAAATGTTATTTCGTCAAAAACTCGTAAAAAAATATGATGTCATGAATTATCCTAACATCCTAATAGTTTTGTCTAAAAACTTGACTCCCAAGTTTGCTACTTCGCGCAGCAAAATGTTATTTGCATTGTGTTACGCTATTAGTCATTATTTCACAAAAAAGGGCAAACATTTCCCCAAGCGAAGGTTATCATTAGAGCGCGGTCGCGTGGTAACCTCCAGCTAGTGACGTCACGGGGAGGTTGAGCCCGGTGACGTCACAGCACCTGCCACATCACTGTCACCTCGGGAGAACGATTTCCGAGACACGCGTATTTTGCCAGAAGCACTTTCATTTTCTATATTATTTTTTCATAAGTAAACATAATGTTTTCTATCGTTGGGTTTTTGGTGTACAATGTACATACTAAAGGTTCACAATTATCTTGCAGCTGTTTGGACAGCTATAAGTAAGGTAGTGTAATTGTGTATTTTGATAGTGTATGAGAGTAGTATAAGTGATCGACACTACACGGACACGAGGGGGAAGCAGTGCGTTGTGGAGGGACGCGTCAGTGCGAGCCAGGTGACTACTCGCGAGGGATTCATCAATACTAACCTGACACACACATACGAGTACAATGTGTCGGACGACACGACCTGATTATTGACACTTGATTTTTTCTCCTCCTCCTCTATTATTGAAGGTCCACAGAACTTAACAGCTCAAAAATGCCAAAGACTACATCCAACCACACTCGTACAAACATCCACTACCTTCCACATGTGTATATCATTTGTCTCGTCTAACAATAATCTAGTCAGGCCCTTTCTAGTCTGCTCTGAATACCGAGCATTCATTTAGTGTAGACGGAAACATGACGATGGCATATTGCAATTCAAAAGTGTTACAACTACGCAAATAGTATATTATCTTACATACATTATCTTACATTTGTAAGCATCACACTTAAAGTTGTGTGTTTTCAAGTCAAAATTTATGAAACAATGATGTTTTGGAGAGTCCCGCGAGCCATCCAAACTATCGTATAAGTACGAGCTTATAATAAGCTTTGTCCGTATCATATCGCAGCAGGAAGCGAAACTAAACTGCACCGACACCGGGCTCGGCCTACTGCTCACTGCTCAACCACACTCGCACACACAACAACCCTTACTGCCTCGACAAAAAGGTTTACATCAGCTCGACGGAGTACTCCATTACGTGGCTGGAAAGTCAAGAAAACGCAGTGCAGTTGCGTGAAGGAGACAACCTGTTCCAGACTGTATAGTGAGTGAACAAGGTGCACAATGGAGTGGTGAGTGATGTTGGTCGCGAGCCAGCCGAGTGTCATGCGCTGTTTAGGTACTTGGTATACGACGGGTAGCCGCTAGCCACTGGTCGCTCGGACGAGAGACGCGGGACGTGCTCTGTGAGCGCTCTTCACTACATACTGTTAACTTATAGTATAGCGGTGCTCTATTGACATTTTTGAGGGTTCTGTATTGTTTGGTTGGCGACCTCCAGCTCTGTTGCGGCAGTAGTAAGTGAGGCGGCTGTGTCGAAGGGCTCGACTCTTGGAGATCGTTCTTAATGAGAGTAGGTGTTCTAACGATTAATTTGAATATATGATTTTGGGTTTAATTTTAATAAGGTGTCGGGATTCTGATTAAAGTACACGTAGATACTTGTAGCCAGCAACGTCACGTGTCAACTTGTTGTATGAAAACAAAAAAGGAAGGGTCGTTCGTAGTGACGTTCTCACTGCGCTCCGAGAACTCGCCGGTATATAGGAATGCATGCCAGCCAGGAAACATCAGTGAACCTCGCTGCGACACAAACTAGTTGGGTATGTTGGAGAGATCTCCAGATAGTAAGAGCGGTGTGTATGTGTGTGTACCTTGACGAGGCTGGTCCTGATGGCGAGCGAGGTGGCGTCGGAGGGGTTGGGCGTGGTGTGGTCGAGCAGGTCCCGCACGGCGAGCAGCGCGCGCTCCCCTCCCCCCGCGGTCCGCGCGCGCAGAGCTCGCAGCGCGCGGTGCAGTGCGTGCACGCGCTCGTTGAGTGCGTCCATCTGGTCCTGCACGTCGCGCGCGAGCCCCGCGCCGCACGCGCTCACCACCGTGCGAGTGTGCGCGCGCGCCGCGCTCACTGTGCGCGACCAACTCGCTAGCTGCACACACACACACACATATGTATACTACTGCATGTCTGTTCAAATGACGAACAAAAGTGTTAGAGGCCTTTCGCTCGTTCAATCAGTGATTTAATTTAAACTCTACGAGTGGTTGTTATTGCATCACCCTCAGCAATGTCAGCAGTGTAGTGCAATGTACCTGTTTCTCCAGGTCTTGCAGCGTCTCCTCCCTCCCCGGCGCGGGCTGCTCCTCCGCCCCCCGCAGCGCTCGCTCGGCGCCGTCCGCCCACGCGCCGCACGACTCCAGCGCCTCGTAAAGCGCGCGCCACACCTCCGCGCACGACGCCTGTCTGCACACACACACACGTACTACTGCTCTGTAACACCACTCACTCTCTTATCTCCATCTTGTAAGTTGATAGAGAAAGACGCGCCCGTTAAGAGAATCTTCAGGCAGGTATCAAAGCTACTAGACGTAAAACAACACGGGTTTCTTCTCAGAAGTTCAACTATTGCAAATTTGGTCATAAAATTTTTCGGAGATACAGATAGCCTTGAATAGAGGCAGATCAGCTAATGCTGGTGTTCACTAATTTTAATAAAGTTTTTCTATTAGAGCACAAGTTATCATTAGTTGTAGTTGCATCAGCTGGGTGTTCCTGGTCCAATGTGGAGATGGCAAGTTTTATCAGCAAAACCGATTTCATCTAGTTGTAGCTGAAAGTTAGAGTGTCGTTTGTCCCTTCAAGAGTTCCTCGAGGCTCGCAAATGGGACCCTTGCTGTTTTTGATAGGAAGATAGAGAAAGACTAATAGTAGTTAAGGACAAAGAGATGAATATTGTTGTAGACTCACTTGTCGCATCTGTCCCGGTAGTGTTCCTGGAAGGCGGTCCACTCGGCGCGCAGCTTGTCCCGCACGCGCGCCGCCTGCGCCCCCGCGTCGTACTCGCGCTCCACAGCCTCCACTGCGGCACTCACCGCCGGGAGCGAGGAGCGAATGCGCTGCACACACCACACACACACATGTACACTCGCTGCACACACACACACACTAGTGTGTAGCGTGCAGTGCAGTGTACGTACCGCGAGCGCGTGCTCCTGCAGCGGGAACTCGTCGTAGTCCTTCCCCCCGAGCGGGCGCGCGCGCAGGGCGGCGTGCAGGCGCGCTACTCCGGCGCGCGCGCGGTTGGCGGACACTACGAACTCACCCTCCTGCAACACACAGACACATCCAGTCGCTGTCGACCACACTACACAGTCACTACACAGTACACAGTACGAGTGGTAGGTAAGTGAATAGTTACCTGGTTGTCGGCGCGTGTGTGCGTGTTGAGGAGCCGCGCCACCGCCGCCAGCGTGCCGGCGAGCCGCCGCTCGGGGTACGCCACGTGCGCGGCTCGCAACGCGCCCGCCACCTCCTGCACGCGCTCCACCTCCCACCCCACTGACTCCGCCTCCTCCTCGCACACCTGCCGACACACAACAGCAACCTAGCGATCTCTATCCACTCGCAACACTTGGAGTAAAATGGCAGTTCCAATTATTCTGACCAGTAAATAAACCGGTAGGTCGACGACGCCCAGCGAGTCTTCAGAATGTACCTGGTCGACGTGAGCGTGCTCCTTGAGCCAGGTGTCGAGCTGCGTCAACAGCCGCTGCAGCTCCTCGAGCTGGTCCTCGGCGGCGAGCGCCACCGCGCGCTGCGCCTCCACCTCTGACATCACCAACGACCACTTGTTGCGCAGCTTGTCCTGCAAGCAGTCACCACACGTCAGCGCTAGTTCTTGTCGCCGACCACTGTTGGTAGGGTGGGTGGTACTCGCCTGACAGTGCGCCTGCATGTAGTCGGCGAGCAGCGGGTCACGCGCGTGCGTCGCGTACACGAGCGAGTCGCCGCGCGAGATGAGCGCCGCCGCGTCCGGAGCCACCGCGCCCACCTGGTTCTTCAAGATCTGCGCACACACGAGGAGTGAGTGGACGTAGACATACGTTGTCTATGTGTACACTGTAGACCAGGCATGTATTACCTCGAGTCGCTTGGAAGGCGAGCGCTCCGCGGTGACGCCCCCGCAGGTGAGCAGCATGACGTCGAGGCGGCGCGACATGGCGTCGGTGGCCGCCTCCCACGCCACCAGCGCGTCGTCCACCGCCGCACCGAACCGCTCGCGCAACACCGACTCGCCGCCGACCGCACCGCCGACCGACACTGACCCCGCGTCCGCCGCCGGCTCACCCGCACTCACCGGGGACGCCGGGGGTTGCTACCACACACGCAATACGCATTATGTTGTGTTGGGACGGGTTTGTGACCAACACAAACTTAAAGTAGCGGTTTAGACTTCTGAGCACAGTTTGGACACAGTTCAAATGACTGACAGTTTTCTTTTTATTTATTAAATAGGCTTACGTTTGACTGCCTCTTGTATGGTTGGAGATATGATTCAACAGTTTGGATTGGACATAGCCTATCTATTTCATCAATGTGATTCTATTCTGACATTGTGAACAACAAAACCAGTATTCCTGCGAACTGTTAACCTCGTGAGCCCATTACGTGAGTGATGTGATCAATATATATATTTATATATATATTATACAATATCAGATGAGAACTTCGTCCAACTCTCGAAGTGAACATTGAGAGTAAGTGTTACCTTCTCCTCGTGGTCTGTCTTCTGGTACTTGTCTGTGTGTGTGGCGCGGCTGTGCAGCGGCGAGTGCGTCAGCTTGGGAGACATGGCGACCACCTGCGCGCGCGCACCACCACCGCCGCCGCCCTCCTTCAGCGGGGTGGACGTCATCAGCGGCGTGGGGGACGAGCGCGCGCCCGACACCCGGACCTGTGCCACCACTAACGTTACAGAGAACCTAGTCTGACGACAGGGGCCACTGGTTTCACATTATAAACAACTTTTATATGGCCGAATCCCTGAAATCCCTGTTCGAAGAAACAAATGCCATTTTTTCTTATTATCATAAATACCGTGATGAAGTTTACCGAATCTAGATGAAATTACGAAACTCAATATGAAAATCATTCTGTCGACTGCCGATTTTTTTACGGAACTGTTGATTATTCGTTTGATTTCTGGATTGAACGAAGTTAAAGATCATAACGGCGATACACAAGTCCCCTTTTGGCTCACTGTACACACCTCACCGATATCTTGCACAAGTATAAAGGTTCAAGTGTATCACTTGATACCGTATCTTTTACAACAATGCAAAGTAGTGCGCAATACATGATTATGTTTATCAAACACAATTTTAGCATACGTGTAAAGAGATTGCAGCGACCTTTAACTGTTTTTTTTTTGTTAGGATCAGAGCTGTTCGCTGAACGTGATCTACAGCTTCCCCGGACGTTTGGCCCTAGACTGAGTGTGTTTAGCGGCTACAAGCACAAGAGGAACCAGAGAGAAGTATCGTACTGCCCTTGTATCTCAGACGGGGTGTGTCCCAGACCTGCATCTGAGTGATTATCTGATCTAACTGTTATCGAATCAGTATTCGCGACAACCCTACCCAACTTTGGCACCTGAATAGCGCATATTGGAGAAAACTGCCTCGGCCTCGGCCAGGAAATGATCGCATTGAATCGATTAGTTCAAGGCATCTCTAGGAGTGGCCTGGACCATAAACTATAGCAAATTTAGGCAGCATGTTGATTATTTGACCGGACTGTCCGAGACTCTCAGACGGAGAGGGACCTAGGGGGCTATCAATTAACTAGCCGACTCTACAAGGGTGTTGGTTCAACCAGTACTAAAAACGAGCGTGTGTTGGGAGGAATGTCGGATACTTTAACTGGCACACATATAGCACAGGTTTCAACGAATAGATTTTGTTCATAATCTTGCTCAGTAAAAAATGCTTTAAACGACAAAAACCATAACTAGAGACAATCTTGTTGTTATGTTTGGTGTTATAATATCTTTTTTTTTTTCCTGATTTTATTTATGTTATCGATTATCACGCATCGGTAACGACTTATTACTTTTGGTAGCGATTGCATCGTATGTAGACATCATGTACCCGACGCGTTTACCTGGTGCGTGTCCTCCACCTCCGAGTAGATGACCTCCTCCTGCGCAGAGTCCTCCACAGCGGGAGTGGAGAGTGTCTCCACAGCGGGAGTGGTGAGTGTCTCCACAGGCGCGGAGGGACAGTGCGCGCGGTCCGTCAGCGAGGGCTCGGGCAGCGCCGGCTGCTCCGCGGGCACCTCGTCCAGTATCAAGTACTCGTTGTGCTCGTCGTCGCGTAAGCTTGCCCTCGTTCCCGTTCGTTCTCGTTCGGTCTGTTCGTCGTCGGCTCGCGTCCGCTCCACCGCAGGGATCAAGTCGGGAGCGACTCCGGCCGCACTCGCGCTGCGCCTGGTTACCACCCCCCGGGTCGGCTTCATCCGCTGTTCCAACGTCCTCACTTCCACCACGAAGGTTTTGGGCTCAGTGCCGAGGTCGATGTGCCGCGAGTCCTCCGCGCTCGTGTCGTACGTCCCCTCCGTGGTGTCGGTGTCCGAGGCGTCGCTGCTCGCACTGGAGGAGTCCCGCTCCGTGTCGTCCAGCACGCGCACGGTGTCGGGTGCGGTGGGCACGAACTCGACCGCAGCTTCCGTCGGCGAGCCCTCCGCGCTCACCGAGGACTTCACTATCTCGTGTGACGTCACCGACACCACTTGACACGGCTCCGTGCGCGCCGGCGGGGACGCGAGTGGGGGCGCGGGCTCAATCGCGGGAGTGGGGCCTATCTTGTTCTCCGAAATTTGTGTGAAGAGATCGCTGTCCTTGAGCAGGTTGAAGGTGCTGCTGTCTCTGTGAGGCGTGTCTGGAGTGTCGGGAGTGTGTGGTGGAGGGGTGCGCTCCACGGAGGGTGGTCGGCGCTGCTGCAGCTCTCTCTTGATGGGCACGGGGCTGCGCAGCGCAAGCGGTATGCGCGACCGCTTGCAGTCGGTGGCGGCCGGGGAGCCCTCCAGCCTGCGCTTGATGGTGTCTGTGAGGTTCTCGTACGCGTCCCCGGCGCCTCCCTCCGCGGCCCGCTGCAACACAAACCGCGTCCTTATGCGCCGCGCTCGCGGTCTCCTCGCGTGATGCTACCATGATCCCATCCCGGTGACAGTGACAGTGACAGTGAGTACACACAAGCGCTCCGACACCACCATATATACAGTTATGTACAGTCCCGCGGGCACACACGCACACGCACACACGCGTGCGGGTTACTTCGGGTTTAGTTCGCACACTTCACAACATGTCCGCAGCCGAGCCGAAGCAAGCCGATGCGTGATATATAAACAGTGAGTAGGGAAGCGAAACGATATGAACGCACGGGTCTCGGAGAGACGGAGGCACGCAAGCAGGTGGTGGTATGTTTGTATTATACATTGGATTACGTGAGGGTTATTGAACATGAGGGGCGGTATCGCGACCCAGCGATGAGGTGGGGGCGGCACAATGTTACACAACATGACAACTTGAGGCAGCTAGGCTCTTTGTTTAGCGCACCTCAATAACTGTCATATCCAAACACACCATATCCAACAATTAATAAAAAAATACATTATCTTTTAGTGAAAAAAATATATTTAAAAATAATAATACAAGTTCTCGTGCACACGAGCTGAGGATCCTAGACGACACACACTAAGGCGATAAGTTATAACATTCAGTGGCTCGATTTATCTCAACCATAGTGTCAAGTTATCGCATTCAAATTGAATCACTTTCTAATAACTTTTATCTGAATATATAATTAAAGCATTAACAATAATTGATCGTTGTGACTCTATGTGAGGAACGTATGAGTGAGACGAGTGTGCGACACACTCGCACGTTACACTGCACTTGTGTGAGTAATGTGTATGTACATATATATATATACCTCCATATGTAAACACCAATACCGAGGCCGCGAATGTGATGTGAGAGACATCATGACCAATTGTAATGCAGGGTATGAAATATATACATGACGTCACAGTTCCACGGACCTGCTGGGAGACTAAGTGTGGTACATAAAAATTTGCGAATTATTTCGAATATCTTTTCGCTTTCTCTTTCTTATTAATTTCAAGTCACCAAACATAAGTCAAATATCGTTGTTATATACACTTTTTTCCGTAATTATGACTGGTAATGTCTCCACAGCTATCGAGTATTGTTGTTGGTGAGGTAGGTGGGCAGGTGGGTAGGTACTGACCGCGAGTCTCTCTATGGTCTGTTGCAGCAGCAGCGCGAGCGCAGGCTCGTGGTGCGCGTCCGCCTCCCGCGCGCGAAGCTCCTCGTGCAGCGCACGCAGCCGCGCGGAGGGGACCGCGCCCGCCTCCAGCTCCGCACGTACCGCCTCCAGCCGGGGGCGCAGCGCGGGGGCGGCCCCCGCGCCTGTGCCAGCGGGGGCGGGGGAGGGTCGACGCAGCGCCTCCCACCGGCAATCCAGCTCCTCGATCTGACATCACGTTACAAAACATTTCCTAGGTTTACGAATAATCTTATATTGAGCCTAAATGAAAAGATGAATAGGACGTTTGTCTCCTATAATGTGTAATGAGAATAATTGTTCGTTATATAGTGAATGTCACCTGTTGGTGCAGCTGGTGTAGCGCGGCGGAGGGCGGCGGGTCTCCCGCGCGCTGGAAGGCGGCGAGGTGTGTGCGCAGCGCGGCACGCGCTCCCTCCATGCGCGACATCTCCAGCTCGCGCGGCTGCGGCGCCAGCGCCGGCAGCCGCTGTAGCGCTGCACCGAGCGCCGCCAGCCCCGCCTGCAACTCGCGCGCCGCCACCAGCGCGCCCTCGAGCCGCGCCTGCAACGTACACTCGGCTGTACCACAGTGCCGCTCCCACGAGCGACCCCCACGGCGGCGCTAGCGCTGGTACCTTGGTGTCGGTGACGCCGGCGCCGAGTCTGTTGTAGGACTCCTTGAGCTGGTCGAGGCTGTGCGTGAGCGCGGCGCCCCGCTCCCCCCCGCACTCCGCCACGCGCCGCCCGCTCTTGATGATCCACTCCACCTCGCACTTGATCTCGCTCAGCGTGCGGTAGTACTTCTGCACACACGTACGCACAACACTGTTACCGAGGACCTCCACTGTGTTTGACGTAACTTGGTGTACATTTTCAGTTTTTTTTAGTTGTCGGGAATTTTTGATTAAGAGGTATGTACGAGCCCACTCGTACATCAGTACTATTAAAGCAGTTGACGCGAACACACGTGTATAATCATTTCCGCCAGCGCAGTACTCAACAATCATTATCAATCACTTTATGTAGGGTTCATCATACCACTTTATATTTGCTGTCCAAACTCCTTGAAATAAGAGCTTAAGTTTTGTTGTAATCGGTGCTATCCATCCCAAAGGATCGAAGATTTTTGATAAGTCGGAGATCAGCGATCTTTTTGTGATCTTTGCGTCTGTTTCTGATTCGATTGTTGACGAAATGCTATCTGTTGGGCAGCGTTCTCAGTATTAAGAGATGTCTGACTGCCTTGATCTACCAATGCTCTCATACTTTGATAACTACCATCAGCTCTTTGAACCTTGATCATCGCTGTTGATAGCAAAATTTCGGGTAGTTCATGCTGCTGTGCCACGTGAGTATTTGTGTTTTTCTGTTCATTTCTTTGATAAGACAACGTTGCCAACGTTGTCTTGTTGGAATAAATCATGAATTTTTGTATTATGGAACCAGTTGCAACCTTGCTCACGACATCTTTTTGATGAAAAACATGCCTTATTGTTGGGATCATAAAGGAAATTTCGGCAGAGACTGTACTTCTAAATAAATTCTTTTTTGGAAGTGGGCGACATTTCTAATAATTCTTTGCAGCTAAATACGCCATGTTCACCTTTGTAAATTGGGTAATTTTTGTTGGACTGGAATTTATTGTTCGAACTTGGTTTCGCAATTTCCTTGTCATCAGATATCTTGTTACTTGAGCATTTTTGTTTGAAATGGAATGGCTTTTGTTTGATGTAATTTGCAGAAGGTTTTTCAAGTTGTTGATTTGATTTTTGATTCATATTTTCATGCCTCCTTCTGCTGGATTTCATGCTTGTAAACTTTCCTTCCAAAAATGATAAAAATTCAGATAAGACAGGTAACTCTCGGGGCTGTTTAATTGATGCTACAAATTCAGTATGAGTGTCGCTGTCAAGCTTCTGGCATAGAATATGTACTAGTAGAGGGTCCCATGATGACACATCTACTCCCAGGTTTTTGATACCATTTAGTATTTCCAGCGTGGTATCATATAACCGTTTGATATGATTTATAGATGGCTGCTGCAGTATTGGAAGACTCATAAATATATTAATATGTGTTGAAAATATTATTTTCTTATTGTTATAGCGTTGATTTAAAATTTCCCAACAAATGTTATAATTATCCGTGCTCATACTACAAGTAAGATGCTGAATCAGGCGTTCTGCTTCGCATTTTACTTTTGACTTTAAAAACTGCATTTTTTGTGCATTAGATAAAAAAGTATTGTTATGTATTTTTCCGTAATGAGGTCTTTAAAGGAGACCCAATGCTGATATGAGCCATGAAAAGTCGGGACCTCAATTTTCGGTGTAGCCTATGGCCCATGGACCATATTTTATTGTTGATTGACTTTTTTAGAGTAATGTAAGTCATCTCATGCTGGAAATAATTTGATTCATATTGCTGGTTGCTGCCATTCAATTCACTGTCTATTTCCTAGTGATTTTTATCAATAACTGTCCATCTTGATTCCAGAGTTTTCAATACGTCTTCGAATTCCCATTTTTCATTGATTGTTTTCAGATCTATGTTTTGAAAGGTTCTCAAAAAAGCTTTAAAATTACTTATTTGTTTTTTGAATTGGTCGTCTAGCTCGCTGTTTGTACCCCTTGATTGCTCCCTGGCAAATGAGCTATGTTCTATTTGCGTTGATGGACCTGCTTGGCTCGGGTCATGCTGTGAACCATGCACTGGTGCGTCCGGAGCTGCTTGCCCCTGAATTGATTTCCTTGTGTAAGTCTGACACTGTTCATTGATGAGGGCTTGTGTCGATTTGTATAATTTGTAAGCCTGGTCATATTTATTGCTGGTAAAATATGGGTGAGACCTGCTTTCTTCCCTCACGAGACGATCATGATTGTATTGATAATCTGACCATAAAGACTCTAAATTTTCCGTCTTTTAAAGTAATCTACAGATTTACGGTCTGCTGAATCTTTTTTACTGTTTGTATGTACGGAGTACATTACAGCTTGTTACTATATTATTATTTTATTATGATATAATAAAATAATAACAGTACGCTTTGACGCGCCGCACATATTTACTGTGAATTGTGTTAATAAACTTATAACATTACTATCAACTGTGCGCTCTTCACTGGGACCGTACTTTGTGGTTATTTTGCCGATAGCCTCAAAAATTTCTTGCTGGGTCTTATGAATCTCTTCCATGATAAATCTTAGAGTAAGTAATAATGGCAACGATCTTTCTTGGTAGGATGATGTTTGATGACTTGACACCTGATTTGATGATATATGTGATTAGAGCTGATGCTGCTTAACTTCCGGTCAACTGATTCCAACCGCAAGCTGTGCCTCTGCTCCTTATTGTCCTGGCGTCTAAAGCCAGCCTAAGACTACGTATGATTGCTGCTGATTACTCCGAAATGAAATCACTCGCACAAATCACTTAAAAGTCACTCGCGCTGATGATCCCACCTTCGGAGGCTCGAAGGACTATTTATGTAAGGACTGGTATGATGAACCCAACATAAAGTGATTGATAATGATAGTTGAGTACTGCTAGCGGAAATAATTATACACGTGTGTTCGCATCAACTGCTTTAATAGTACTGATGTACGAGTGGGCGAGTACAGGGTATCTCCTCAAAAATGGGGTAAATTTGCTACGGCGCCATTTATTAGCTGATTTCAATAATATTTCTTACAATGATGCAAAACACAACATTGATTAATATTTCTGAGCATTAAAAGATGAAGTGATGACAAGGTCGACAACTCGCGGAGCTACCTACAGACAATAGTCAGGAACATGTTCATAACTATTCGTACTATACGAGTACAACTTTACATTACATATCGGAGCTAAACTAATACGAGTAGAACCGTTAAAGGGCTCTTTAGAAAGCTTCCTTCAGTATCGACGATGACATATGAGCCAGCAGTGAACTTACGAGCCACCTGCAGAGCGCGAGCGCGAACACTACACACAGACATAGCGCGTCCCAGCTCATACTGGAGCTCTACTCGCACCACTCCACGCGGGGAGCGAACAGCGAACAGCGAGCAGCTGGCAGAGAGCAGAGCGCACGACTAGTGGTGTGTGGGCACACTGCTGGCGCGGAGGAGTGTCACATGGAGTGTGGAAGCGGTGGACGCGGCAACCATTCACAAGCGAACTACAATCAACAATAGCTCGTGACGTAGCTAGCTAACTGCTCCTAGTAGGAGTACCTACACTCTCATTGTCCGAGAACATCATTCTGTTTAGTGTTCAATGTAATCGTACACGGTGTAGGATAGTACTCGTATAATGGAGATCATACTAAATATTTTATTTTATTTGTACAGCCTACAGTCTACACTGTACAGCATTCTAACAATAACAATAACAAACTACAAGCAATATGTAGATGATGATCGAAAATATTTTTATTTATTTTTTCATCCTGACAATGATTAATGATGTTAAGATATAAATCTCTGTTGTATATAATAATTTAAATATTATAAAGTATAAATAATTGTTTTTTTTTCAACAGCCCACCTAGGGCCATCGTAATATAGCAGCACTCGATATAAGCTACGCGTCTTTATATTTTTCAACAGCCCACCTAGGACCATCGCAATATACGAGTAGCAGCACTCGAAATAAGCTATGCGTCTTTATATTTTTCAACAGCCCACCTAGGACCATCGCAATATACGAGTAGCAGCACTCGAAATAAGCTATGCGTCTTTATATTTTTCAACAGCCCACCTAGGACCATCGCAATATACGAGTAGCAGCACTCGAAATAAGCTATGCGTCTTTATATTTTTCAACAGCCCACCTAGGACCATCGCAATATACGAGTAGCAGCACTCGAAATAAGCTATGCGTCTTTATATTTTTCAACAGCCCACCTAGGACCATCGCAATATACGAGTAGCAGCACTCGAAATAAGCTATGCGTCTTTATATTTTTCAACAGCCCACCTAGGACCATCGCAATATACGAGTAGCAGCACTCGAAATAAGCTATGCGTCTTTATATTTTTCAACAGCCCACCTAGGACCATCGCAATATACGAGTAGCAGCACTCGAAATAAGCTATGCGTCTTTATATTTTTCAGATTATGGAAGAAATTATTCGTTCATTTTTACATTGATACAAGTAGACAGATACGAGTAGATATATGAGTATGTCTTCGAAAATTTTTCACACCAAAATGATCTTGTATTCAAATAAAGTGTCGCTGTCGGTTTACTCATCAGTGGATAACTATAATGTGAGTGTTATCAAGTCGAGAGAGCATCGCTTTCTTGTAGGCAAGCGTGTCGGTCTACTACTGACGTTCCTTAAAAGTGTTTGATATGTTCAGTAGACAACAGTGGCTAGCGCGACACGTTCCTTACTCTGTGTTTAATGAAACACAATCACAGAATCCCTTCAAGTACCGTCGAATGCAGTTAATGCACCGCTCCGCACTACCCCGCCTCACACGCGATATCACACAATCAATTCAACTACATTATACAGTAGTCACTTTTTACAATGAGTCAGAAGTGTCTCAGAAGTATGCTCGTATTGTTTGTGTGTAACGTGCGAGTCACAAAGAAAGCATAACATTGTGAGTGACGTACCTCGCTCCACACTATCTAGCGCCAGCTATCAACGAAGCCCAAACATTACAATACTCACAACTTAATCCTCATGTCTCGTTTTAGAGTTCCCTAATATTACAAGTAAGCCTCATAGTTGAGTTCTGGTCAGACTTGTACCGTAATTAAATTAATTTTCTATTTGAAGGGTGGATCGCGTACGATGAAATGTGACGGAGGATAGATTTATTTTCTGCAAGCGACTATCGTGCGGAGTATTACTGAATAGATCTTTTGAAATCAAAGTGAGATTTCATATACGTTGTTAATGTGTACCATTTTGAAGTTACGGACCTTGAGAGATGTCTTATAGTTGGGATTTTATAGTTTGAGACGTAGAAACTTGAACTTGTGCTGACAAACGTTGCGGAACTCTCGCGGGACATGGTACTGTCATTGATCATTCCGGACGATATCATGTTTACGGATATATTACTGACGTTAAAAATACATTTACATAATTTTACAAAAACAATTTCTGATATATGATATAATGCGTGTTTCGATACGCATTAAGTGAAAATAGTTTTAGCGAAACTGACGGCCATCGCGCTCGTTAATCGTCGTACTACAACACAACACAACACCGACCGGCAGATAATCCGCTACAATGGACACTTCCGGCTCGTACCACACATATGATCACACAACTCACTACGAGTACCAACACTAACACTGAACTGAACGAAATGTCGCTCGTCGCTCGCAACATGTTGTGTACAGTACATGTGCATACATCACACGAACCGTGTCGGAACGTTTCACGAGACGTCGACTCACTCGGCCGGAACTAGGTGTATCCTGATGTTCTGTTGTTCGACGTTGCCGCACAGTCAACAATGTTGCGGTAAGTATTTAACTATTAATTTTGTGATTACTATTACACTACAATATACAGTTCGCTTTATAACTGGTATAAGACATGTTGTTCGACCTGTACAGTACAGTACAGTTGTAGTATTTGTATTATACTACTGTATTATATTATAAAGCCCTTTTTTACTAACGTTTTGCATTGTCTTTCATACTGTATAATTTTCTCATATATCTTTGTAAAAGCCTGTTCAATATATCCGCAATAATTTTCTGATGATTTCGTTATACTTTTGGTGCTGAAAATATTACTTTTAAATGTATTAATTGCCGTTTTTATATCAAAATTTGTTTGTTTACATATTGTTGACAACGTCAATAATTTTCATTTCATGTCATATCTTTCAAAAGTTGTATTTTTTTCTATGAGAACGTGTAAGGTTTTATGTTAAATAGTCTAGTTTTACTTATTTTTGTATTGGCCATTTATATTATTTAAATTTAAAAATATAGATTTTAGGAAACGGGCTCGCGACTATATAAGACGTCGCGAGGCATTCTCCTGGACAGTTCTGCTCAAGTTTTCTTCCAACTACGTACTACGGCCACACCCGGGCCAGGCAGGCCCACCCGGGCCAGGCTGGCCTGGGCATTCTGTTGGCGTGTCCAGTTTTATTTTAATATGAATTTTTCATCAAACCATCACAAGTTCCCAGGAATATAAGAGAATGTGGATAATGTGACATAGACACACAGTATACATTTGGATGGATGGAGCATTCCTTAAAGTTAAGGTCGGTGCAACCTGAAATATTGTATTCATCGTTCCGATACTGGAGCTGCCACCTTCGGATCTTCGAGCTGTCACCCGCATCTGTGAATTGCCACCTTCATCTGAGGATTGTCACCTTCATCTGAGATCTACCTCTCGGTCTATGAACTACCCCCTCCGTCTGTGATCTACCACCAGAATATTGTGACCGGCCGTTTAAAATAGGAGTAATTTTAAGTTCTTTAGTTATAAGGTAGTATTTTAATTTTAATCTTTTTGCAGTTTGTAATTAGTAAATTAAATATTCATTTGTACATATTTTCTTTCTTTTCCTTCAAAGTTAGGGTCCTACTGGTAGGGTCAGGTAGGAGCTAACTTCTTCTTTTTTTCTTTATATTAATTATAGCCTTGCCCCTTAGAATAAAAGGGGTAACGTTATAGTTTGGCGCCCAGCAAAAAAGGAACCCTTTTAAATTCAAAATTGATACTTGCACAAGTAGGCTCATATTTATTCTCGTTTCGGCTTTATTTGACATATATTTTTTGCTTACTAGGTATTACTCAAACTTAGCACACTTCTCAGTACACTTACAAAATATACTGCACCCCACACACTTGCACACTACTTACCCGATTACCCAAGAGTAATCAACACCCATTCTCCTCTTGTTAGTGTTTTTAAAACCACTTGTGGTCACTAATAAGTGGGGGTTTGGCATACTATACGGCGTGCTGTAGGAGAGTATCCTACAGTAGACGTTCACACAGACTCTTAATATATTTTAAGAGCTGAACTCTTACATTCATACATCACTTAAAATTTTTGAACTTATTCGGTTATTATTGACTTATTTTTTTTAATTTACGATTTGATTGTGTAAATTAACTTTGATTAGTTTTCATTTAGGTGTTGATCCTAATTTATTATATTTCCTGACAGATTAAGTGACTGGTTTAATTATTTTTTTAACCATGGCTAGGCCAATTATTTTTTTCGCTTGTATTTATACTGGAGGACCCTAACGGTGTTAGAGGAAAATGGCATATTAAGGTTTTAAAAACATAATTTGTAAATATTTTGTAAATAAATATGTAAATATTTTACAAGGAAACCAAAACATTTCGGCTAATTTTTTTAACCCATTTTTATTTTCAATAAGTGGCTTAGTGGCTTATAGCCATGTATAATATTACAATAGGTGATGAACACCATTGTGATATTTATTTTATTGTTGTTTAACGAGTTGCGTATTGTTTAACGTATTTCGTCGTTTGACTTTTAGGTCAATGTTGTCCTCAAATGGGATTTTAACGGAGCGGTATCCAACTCTTAAAATAAGCCTCTGTATTATATCTTTATTTCTTTTTATTGGGTTTTCAAAAAGGTGCGGATAACGACACCTAATTAAAAAAATAAGCCTACGTTATATTAAATAAATATTTCCTTGTGGAGTATGCGTCATCGAATGTGAACCATATCCCCTATGTATGTTAGTATGTGAGTGATAGTGTTGCTGAAAGTTTGTGATAGTTGTGTGTGAAAGAGCAAGGTCTTATTTTCTAACCTTCAAAATTTTCAATGGAGTTGAAAATTTTTCAGGGGTTGTCGGGGAAATGTAGTATTTGTATTATACTACTGTATTATATTATAAAGCCCTTTTTTACTAACGTTTTGCATTGTCTTTCATACTGTATAATTTTCTCATATATCTTTGTAAAAGCCTGTTCAATATATCCGCAATAATTTTCTGATGATTTCGTTATACTTTTGGTGCTGAAAATATTACTTTTAAATGTATTAATTGCCGTTTTTATATCAAAATTTGTTTGTTTACATATTGTTGACAACGTCAATAATTTTCATTTCATGTCATATCTTTCAAAAGTTGTATTTTTTTCTATGAGAACGTGTAAGGTTTTATGTTAAATAGTCTAGTTTTACTTATTTTTGTATTGGCCATTTATATTATTTAAATTTAAAAATATAGATTTTAGGAAACGGGCTCGCGACTATATAAGACGTCGCGAGGCATTCTCCTGGACAGTTCTGCTCAAGTTTTCTTCCAACTACGTACTACGGCCACACCCGGGCCAGGCAGGCCCACCCGGGCCAGGCTGGCCTGGGCATTCTGTTGGCGTGTCCAGTTTTATTTTAATATGAATTTTTCATCAAACCATCACAAGTTCCCAGGAATATAAGAGAATGTGGATAATGTGACATAGACACACAGTATACATTTGGATGGATGGAGCATTCCTTAAAGTTAAGGTCGGTGCAACCTGAAATATTGTATTCATCGTTCCGATACTGGAGCTGCCACCTTCGGATCTTCGAGCTGTCACCCGCATCTGTGAATTGCCACCTTCATCTGAGGATTGTCACCTTCATCTGAGATCTACCTCTCGGTCTATGAACTACCCCCTCCGTCTGTGATCTACCACCAGAATATTGTGACCGGCCGTTTAAAATAGGAGTAATTTTAAGTTCTTTAGTTATAAGGTAGTATTTTAATTTTAATCTTTTTGCAGTTTGTAATTAGTAAATTAAATATTCATTTGTACATATTTTCTTTCTTTTCCTTCAAAGTTAGGGTCCTACTGGTAGGGTCAGGTAGGAGCTAACTTCTTCTTTTTTTCTTTATATTAATTATAGCCTTGCCCCTTAGAATAAAAGGGGTAACGTTATACAGTACAGTACTGTACTGTACTGTACTGTACTGTACTGTACTGTACTGTACTGTACTGTACTGTACTGTACTGTACTGTACTGTACTGTACTGTACTGTACTGTACTGTACTGTACTGTACTGTACTGTACTGTACTGTACTGTACTGTACTCCCGGGACTCACAGTTGACGTGCAGTGTGTCGCGTGTGCGGTCAACATTAAACGTAACTAAATAACATACTCATTTATCGATTACAATTATTGTTTGGAACTCATACGAGTATAGTTCAAATAAGATTGAATAATATCGTGTGAAATGTGCACAAGTATGTATGTATGTAATATGTATGTATGTATGTATGAGAGCGCATCGTGTTACGTGTCTGTACATTCAACACTCTGACCATTGTATACGTGAATGTGGACTATTAGTGCGCACGCGTACGAGTAGCTCACACACCACGCCGGGTATATTTCAAAAGTTTTTACACTTCCCAGAATACACAAAATATGACGAAATAGCGTTGAACATAATTTTCCGTTAGTATTTTATGTTTAAATTTTGTCGACTGCCGTGGTTTAGTGGTTAGCGTGCTCGCTTCCGGATCCGACAGTTCCGTTGTCGATTCCCGGTCGGGGCAAGTGTTTGAACGATGAGTTTGAACATCTGTCTTCGAGGTGTATTGTGCATGTGTCTGTGAACGTTGCATGACATCTCCGACACAGGAGAGAACTTTAAGTTTAAAACTTTTGAGTAATGTTTCATTGTATTACTATAATTGTTGACGTACTCTTCTGGTTCATTTATGATAAATTGAAAGTGTTTGTTGTGAGAGTGAACAGACTTATTGATAATGAAATGAGAACGCGTGATGTTGTATGATTGCGAACTGATTGGTGATGTGTCGCGAGGGAGGCGAGGGAGGCGAGCCGCGTCTGCTGCACGTGTAGCTGTACTGTGCGCCTCGATCCGTGCGAGTGCAATACGTGACATGAGTTAATAACTTGCAGTAGGAATGTCGGGGAGGGAACACAGTGACAGCCGTACTCGAATCCACTTTACTATTTCACAAAACATGTATCAATATTGTTGTGAAAAGTACCGACGAGTGAAGTGAGTGATGACGATGACTCGCGAGTGAAGTGAGTGATGATGATGACTCGCGAGTGAAGTGAGTGATGATGATGACTCGCAAGTAGTGTAGTGTAGTTTATGGTGTACCAGACAGGTCCGGAGCTGGTTCCGCACGTGGTCCGGGTCGGGGTCGGTGGGCAGCAGCTGGTCGCCCACACCGCGCGCCACGCCCGCCAGCGTCACGCACGCGCGGGACAGGCGCGCCTCCAGCTCCGAGCTGTCCGGGGCGGCTGCGGGGGTGGCGGAGGCTGCGGGGGCGGCGGGTGCGGGGGATGGAGCCTCCAGCGCGCACAGGCGCTGTTCCAGCGCGGACACCTTGCTCTGCGCACAACATCACTATATGGTATATACTACACTAGTGGAGTGGAATGAACACAGAACAACATCTTCTGATATACTTGTACGAGCACGTACACTGTCCTACTTAATTATTGTCATCTAAGCATTTTACGCTAGCAGCGAATTCAGTTCGCGTTCGGTAATCGATCATACCTCGCGTCTCATTATCATATCATCAATACCATAAGTTTTATTACAATATATCAGTTAAAATTTATCTCAGAGTTTTACTGATATTAGACTACTTTGGAAGTATCCCTTATCCCGGGTGTACATCCATTTTTTATTTTTTTTTAATTTTAATATCTGATTTATCATTCTGATTGTAGAGACACATTGTAAAGTATCAATACTGTCGAGGTGGTGTGGGAGCACCCACATCACCCACCACGTGCTGGTAGTGGTCTCCTAAACGCGACCCGCGTCGATACTTGTAAGTCGTAATTCATAAATGTTAATCTAAATGACATTGTAACATTTCGGACCATGGTCCCCGAGCCATGTTGGAACTATTCAAGTAGTATTGTTCCGAGGTCGGCGGCTCCACCTGCTACAGTCGATTGCTGCCTCTTATCAGACATCCTTCATCATTGATTCTTGAATTTGGACCACTGAGAGCAGAGTACGAGATAACAACGACCAGGGCTTGCCTGGACTCTCTCTGCGAAGAAGAAACAAGCTCATCGTCGCTCACGTATTCCGCCAAACGCAGATATATAAAGACCCCCCGGAACGCGGGTTGCAAATAACTCGCAAAAAGGATTAACATGTTAAATATATCGAGTAGCAAGTGTCAGTCGAACGGAAAACGCCTGGAGGAGCTACTGATTGACGAAAGTGTTCATGAAAGGAGAACTCCCAATGTCATTAAAACGCAAAATCTCGAACATGTGCGATCTTCCCATCTTAACCTACGGAGCTCAGACTTAGTCTTTCACTAAAGTCCAGAGCCCAAACTCAATGTTTGCCTGCGAGCGATGGAGCGCAACATCCTCGGGGTCAGGTTTACCGACCGCGTCCGAAATACCGAGTTGCGCTCCACAACACAAATTACCCACGTAGCTCTTACAGCCGCGATTTTTAACTGGAAGTGTGCCGACCGCGTCAGGCGCATGTCGTGTGTGATATTATCGCTTAAAGAAATCTACATAACCACATCCCATGTACCACTTCCCGCACTTGAAGCTATCTATTGTGATTGATCGCACGCGGTGGGAGTTGGACACGCTAAGACCGGCAGCTCGTCAGCAGCAGCTCATTCTACTCCTTTTCACTTGTGTGGGACTGTGGAGAGTGGAGTGTTACACGTGGTGGTGGAGTGGTGGCGTAGTGGTGGTATACCTGCATGAGGTGCAGTTGTTCCCTGAGCCGCGCGGCCGCCTCCTGCTTGCCGTCTCGCTGGTAGGTGTCCGCCTGCCGCTCCACCTCCTCCATGCTGGCACGTTGTTCCACCAGCGAGGTTCGTATTTGCTGCGACAACAACATCTCTGTAACGATCACTCACTGGCACAGGGTGTACTGGTAGCGCACATCACTGTACGGTGGAGTGTTGTTAGTGAACCGTGCCGTGGGATGGTTCCATTCGCTATGTGTAACTTTCAAGTATTTTCATTTGATACATATGTGTGTAAGTTTAAGAATTGAGTTATTTTGTTGTTTGTCAAACAAGAATACGTGTGTGATGCATACCTGTAGTCGTTCTGGATCGGGTCGTTCGTCCCTGAGCGCGTGCTCGGCGCCGGCGGCCCACTGCGCGAGCGCGTCGAGCGCGCGCTCGGCGTGCTGGTGCGCGGCGGCCGCTCGCTCTAGCTCGGCGGCGCGCTGGGCCGCCTGCGCCTGCAGCTGCTCCCAGCGGCGAGTGAGCGCGTCCAGCTCGGCGCGCGCCCAGGCCGCCATGATGCCGGCGCCGTGCAGCGCGTTGCAGCACGTCTGTATGCTGGCGAGGCGCTCCGTGCTGCGGTGGCGCAGGCAGGACTCGAGCGCGCTCAGCTCGTGCGCGAGCTCCTCTGCGTCCGCGGCGGCGGCGGGCGAGCGCGCCAGTCTCCGCGCGAGTGCCTCCTGCCACGCGTGCTCCTGCGCCACCCACGCGCGCAGCTCGCCCGACTCGTGCCACGCCTCCGCCAGCACTCTACCACCACACACACACACACAGGCACTGTTACACTTCATACACATATTTATGGTGATACACTAAAAAATTTTATATCTTCTCTCTATTTATATATCTATCTATATAAAATCGAGTATGTGAAAATATACTTCAATCTTATAAGGTTGACTGCTTTCACATGTATATTGAAAGTCAAGCCCGCTAAACGGTGGGTCGTATGACGCCACAAAAATAGAGAAGAAAAAATAATGTCATTAATTGTTATTGTCAAAAACAGAATTGAGAAGTGTTGGGCTGGTGTGGTGTGGTGAGTGAAGTGTGTACGTGAGCACGTCCTCACTGGAGGCAGTGCGTCATTGTACGACGGAGCACTCACTTGTATCGTTCGTAGACGCCGTGCATGACGGTGGTCCAGCGCGCGTTCACGTGCGTCACGCGCTTCACCAGCGCCGCCGGCTGCCGCGCCTCCGCCGCCAGCAGGATGTCGTTACCTGACGCACAAGCACACACACACACGCATACATGTGTTACAACTATATGTACTCTTGTCTGTTACACTCAGTCTGTCTTTATATAATCCACGGAAAAATACAACATAAGGGCGAAAATTATACACTAGAGACACAAAAAAGTGAAAGTGACATGCTTCCAGATGTTACTTTCACTTTTTCGTGTCTAAAAGACATTGTTCTGAACACACTACTCACAAATCATCAATGCCAACAATCAGTTCGGTTACATCATCGTCGCTTTAAAACCTATACTAGTACACCTTCAAAATGTTGGCGAATAACTTTCCTACGGATCTCAATGAATCGTAAATTTAATTTATGGAATGAATGAATAGCAAAGGACCTATATGAGTTCCTAGTAATACTCCTTCATGGTATTAGAGATGCTTGAGGTTTGTAGCTCTATGCAACAATCGGCTAGGACTGATTATCGCAGTAATAAATTTAACAAGCTGAATAGTGAACCCTGACACCTTAACCTTCCAGATAAATGAGCAACATGATACGATATACCAAATCAAATACATATTTCTTGCACTTTCTCACCGTTGTCAAGGTCTTCAAGAACATCTGAAATGTGGTCAATTAAGTACGTCGCAGTGGATCTACGTGCTAGCAATCCGTGTTGATTGACATTCGGTTAATGTGATAGTTAATTTGTTTCACAACGCACAACTCGAATAGCTTTCCGAACCCTGACAGAATAACAGATATTGTCCTATAGCTATTGATATATTCAAGTTTTCTTTTCATTTCAGTCAATAGTCTATATAAGTGTCGTGTTATATACTCACTAGCTTCATTGAGGTCCCGGAACTGGTCAGTCTTCTCGTCGCATCTGTCCTTGAGAGCTTGGAAGCGCGTCTTCATGCGGTAGAGCGCGCCAGAGTCCGCTATCGTGCACTCCTCTTCCGGCGGGATCTCGCTCTCCACCTGTACATACTCGTATGATCAGTGAGTGTTCTGTATGTGGTCGCTCCAGGCAGCAAGTGCCAGCGTGTAGTGTAGTGTACCTGCAGCAGCCAGGCCTCGGTGTCGTCGAGCGCGCGGAACACGGCGGCGGTGCGCTCGGCGGCGCGGCGCACGCGCTCGTTGTGCGCCCGCAGCGCGCGGCTCGCGGTCTCGTATCGCGTGCGCAGCGCCGCTACCTGCGTCTGTAACGACTTGGCGAACGACGACTCGCAGTCCTCCACTATACACTCTTTGGTGCTCTCGATGGAGCTCACTTTCGTTTCGTACGTCGGAATTTGTTCGTCCAATTTCTGGAAACGAACGTTTTGTAAATGGTTACAAATGAAATAGTGTAAACGTTAGCTGTAAGAATAAGATATGTACGTATTAAAGCGTTTCATTTTAGGCCCGAGTGCTGTACGTCTGCCATAATATGCCTAAGATGTTGTTAATATCATGTATTAATGAAACCTGCATCAGTTGCCTACTTCAATGCATACAAAAATATCAAAATTCTGTTAACTGCTGTAGATTTATGGCATCCCTGGTAGATTTTTATATCCTAGTTTGACTCCGATTGTCACATTGGTCTATGAATTGTACCACCCTGTCACATATATGAATAAAAACGCGCTAATCAACTTTTTGCGTAAATAACGTGGCAATATTTTGATTCGTAATTAATATGTACACTATGATAAGTTAAGTTATTGAATTTGGTTGATAGATTTAAGATTAACAATGCCTAATGTATTTATGGGTATCATGTACACTGTCCTGACCGGAGCTCCATACATTTTTGGAACATCTCTTGTCGAAAGTTATCGCAACTAAGATAGGAGGCTTCCATACATGTAGTTTACCAGCACACAGTGGCACCCAAGGGAATGAAACTACAGATCATGAAGCTAAAAGGACATCTGACTTGTTGTAATGGAATTTGACCGAATGTAACGGCAAAGAGCGGTCGAGTAGTTCACCGTCTTTCATTGGAATGTACGAGTTGAAACTATCGTCGAGCAGTCGGTCGAGTAGCTCGCTCTCTGCTACAGAAATGTAAGAGTTGTACTCACATTACTATCGTCCAGCAGGCGGTCGAGTAGCTCGCTCTCTCCTACTGGAATATACGAGTTGTCTGCTAGGAATGTGTCCACTCGGTCGAGCCACGCGTTCACTTCGCTGCACTCTTGTTCGAACGTGTCTAATAACTTCAAGCCTGCAAATTGAATGCATAGTGTAGTTTAGTGACGTCTAACATCTAAACACAGGCTGATTGTAATTTCACAATCATGAGTTTAGAATATTTTTCCAGTTATCGGTGCTTTAATTTTGAACATACATATGCGAGTATTCGACTCAAATTTTATTTTTGTGTTTTTCTTGATATATTATATATAATGTACGAAGCACGAACCGTTAAAGCTAAAACAATTACTATTTTTTTTTTATTTAGTTCACAAACAGAAATACACATTTTCATACATATACAACAACAAAAATATAACTTGCGATTTGCGAACTTCCTCTACTCGTAGCCGTGAACATAACTTGCCGTACTTGTTTAGAAATGTTACACATAACATCAATCTACCTACTTGCGAAATAAAATTATTACTTATATTTACAACATACATTTAGTACACAAGAAATATATACGGAACAGGCAAGATTACTCAAATAACTTGCGCAGCTTGCGTTTTATTGAGGGTAGCGAACATTGACTGAAAATGTCTAACAATAACATAATGTCATCCTAATCATAACTTGCACATACGATGCACTGGTGAGTGCTTTAACATATTAATCCGACACTTACTTAAGATGAAACATTTCTTCCATGATAATCTTGCGTGAGGAAGAACCCTAATATAGATTTTTGACAATAATTCGGGACAATCGACTAGGTTGTTTAACATTTTATACAACATCAAAATGTCAGTCATCTCACGTCTCTTATGTACTCGTTATGGCATTATTTTATAGAAATTTAGTCTAGACTCGTATGACCTTAATTGTGTACACTTATTTTCCATAAATGTCAAATGGTATATGAAACATTTCTGAACCTTTTCTACCGTGTTCGAGTGAACTGCGTAACCCGGATTCCACACCACAGAACAGTATTCGAGAATACTTCTAACCAAACTATTAAATAGCAATATAGAGAGATCCTTGTTTCGAAACGATTTAGCTTGCCTGGAAATAAAACCACACATTTTACTAGCTCTTCGTGTTATAATTCTCTAAAATTTAGCTGGGAATCGATTGTTACTCCAAGATCACGGATGGACGATACTTGTTTGAGCGGAACTTCATTAATGTCATAATTCGCTGAAAAGGGTCTACGCTTACGTGTGAACTTAATGAAGAAGCATTTTAAAGCATTAAGACACAGAGCACCAATCACTGACGCGATCGATATCAACCTGCAGGTTCTCCACATCCTTCTGATCCCTGATACGCCTGTACAGCTTAAGGTCGTCGGCAAAAAGTTTTACTTCTGACTTCACTACGCAGGGTAAATCATTAATAAAAACCAGAAAGAGAAGAGGACCCAGGTATGAACCTTGAGGTACACCTGACGGTATCGCCGTTTGTTTCGACTTAAATCCCTTTATGACTACCAATTGAGATCTATTGCGCAAGTAAGAGTCAAAACATCTTAACAACGTTCCGTGAATACCCAAAGCCTGTAATTTAGCCAATAGCAGATCGTGATCAACCAGATCAAAGGAATTGCTAAAATCTGTATATTATCCAGAATTTCACGTACCTCGTTTACGTATCCTATCAAGTTTGTGCTAGTCGACTTGCGTGGCCTAAAACCATGCTGGTTAGGATTTAAAAATGAAGATATGTGCCAGTATACTTTTTTAACCATTAGGGATTCTAACAATTTGCCTACTCCCGAAATTAAGATCGTAAATTAATTGAGATCGGGATATAATTTTCAATGTGTGACAGATTACCCTTTTTATGGATGGAAGTAATATTGGCATCTTTCCATTCAGACGGAAAAACTCCAGTACCTATCGACTTATTGAAAATCATAGACAACGGCTTAGCTAACTGAGTGGCACATTCTATTCAATACCTTTCTGCAGCTTGTCGATTTTGGTATCGAGTATGGTCTTCGTGTCAGTGACTTTAGCGGCGATGTCCTCGAGGGAGGAGCGCGCGGCGATGTTCTGCACGCTGCCCAGCTCGTAGTGTTGCCGCTGAGCGAGCGCCGAGTCCGCCGCCGCCTGCAGCGCCACGTGCTCCGCGCGGAGCGAGCTCAGCGCTTGCAGCGCCGCGGTGGTCGTGCTGCGCTCGGAGAGCAGCGCGTGCTCGGACAGCACGCGCGCTTCCAGCGCTGACAGTTTATGTTTGAGCGCTGCTTGCGCGTCCTCCTGCAGCGTGGGTTCTTTGTTGAGCGCTCGCTTGAGGTCGGCCTCTCTGTCGGTGGTCTCTCGCAGCGCCTCCTCGTACTGCGCGTTGATACGCTCGTAGTCCCGCTGCAGCGTGTCGGCGGTGCGCGCGTCCAGAGATCCCTCGCGGACCACTATCACGTCGGCGGCCAGCTCCGTGCGCGTCACGTCCAGTCGCTTGAGCGCGCGCAGCTTGTTGCGCACGTGGATCAGCAGGTTGGTGGAGGGACGGTCGGCGCGCGATCGCTGCACCCACGTCAACACCTGGACACAGTTTACAATTATTATCGTGGTTCCAAGACGAACAACAGTACTAGAGGTGGCAGTGGTGGTAATTACCTGTGCGATGTGCGTGCTGAGCGCGGCGGCTTGCTCGCCGAGCGCGGCGGCGTGCGTGCGCGCCTCGCTGAGAGCACGCACTCGCCGCGCGCCGCTCTCGACGCGCTCCCACCGCCCCTTCAACGTAGCGATGCTGGCCGCGTGCGCCGCCGCCTCCTCTGTACCAACACACTACACTTATTACCGACGCTAGGAGGGGGGGAGGGGTCGCCGCAACAAGTAGCGTACCTTCGAGCCCCCTCTCTGCCGCGAGCCTGCGCTGTATCTCCTCCACGTGCTGTAGGTCCGCGCGCTGCACGCCCAGCTCGCGCTCCACACGGGACACCGACGCTAGGAGGGGGGAAGGGTCGCTGCACCCCCCCTCTAACTCGCGTTCGCACTGCAACACACGACGGCTACTTGAGAAATTACTAAACACACACACCATATGAGAAGCAAATAAAAATAAACGACGCGCAGGATCAGATAATGCATTCTCCTGAGCGACACCGAAGTCCAACTAGTTGTGACTAGAAAAGCTGTTGGATGTTCTATTATAACCTAAATAAATATGTAGACTGACTTGTCGTATTGTATTCTCGGCTTGTTCCACCCAGTCCTCGAAGGGCTTGTATCCGACTTGGAAGTCGGCGCTGGAGTCCTGCAGGCGCGGCTTCTTGCACGCACGCGCGGGGGATGGTGACGTCACCGTGCTGCTGCTGCTCGCAGTGGTTGTGGTCGTGACGCCTTCCGTCGTCGAGCTAGTCGACTCTTCCTCCTCCACCTCGAAACCCAACTCTTTGATCTGGAAAGTTAAAAATAAACATATTAACACACGAATTAATCAATAAATATAAAGTGCAGAGTGTGCGACTAGCGAGTGGTGGGCACTGACCCGGTGCGCCTGCACTGTGAGGATCATGTGCAGCGCGTCCAGCTTGTCGAGCGCGTGCTCCGCGCGCGCCCCGTGCGCCGCCAGCCGCGCGCCCAGCGTGCGCGCGCACGCACGAGCCGCCCGCAGCGCGTGCACTCGCGCCAGCACGCCGCCCACCTCGCTCACCGGCTCCGTCTCCATCTGCGCACCACACGATACATGTCAGCCACACAGTGCCACGCGCGTTACAGCTCTCACCGGTAACAACACCCACCTGCTTGAGCTCCCGCTCGAGCGCGTCCACTTCCTCCAGCGTGCGCTCGTAGTCCGTGTCCTGTCTCTGTTCCTCCTCCTGTAGCGCCGTCAACCTCTGCAGCTGCTGCGTGGTCCATTGGCACGTATGCGCCCAGCGCTCGCTCAGCGCGCGCAGTTCGTCCTCGATCTCCGTCACTCCTGGGGGGAGGTGGGGGGTCATGTAGCTGCAGTAAAGTGCAGTTCGGACTCTGTCGAGCGCACGGATAGGAGACACTCACCGTCGTTAGCGTTCTGTTCGTCGTCGACGACGATGACGCAGTCGGACAGCGCGTCCACGTTGTCCTGCTGCGCCTGCAGGTCGGCGTGCAGCGAGCGCACGAGGCGTAGGCGCGCGGCGAGGTCAGCGGGCGCGAGGCGGGCGGGCGCGGCGCCCAGCCGGGACATGCGGTCCTCGGTGGCGGTGAGCCAGCGGCGCAGGCGCGCCAGGTGTCGCAGCTGGCGGCGCATGAGCGCGGCGTGCACGCGCGCCTGCGTGTCGAGCGCACGCGTGCGCAGCGCCTCCCAGCGCCTGTTGAGCAGGCGCACCTGTAGACGCACCTCGCCCGCCT
This sequence comes from Ligdia adustata, assembly GCA_947049295.1. Taxonomy (NCBI): domain Eukaryota; kingdom Metazoa; phylum Arthropoda; class Insecta; order Lepidoptera; family Geometridae; genus Ligdia; species Ligdia adustata. Next base: position 12,812,074 of record OX346231.1, read on the forward strand.
CCTCGCGCGACAGCCCCGCCTCCAGGATGAGCCGCGTGCCTTCTTCCAGCACGGCGCCCACGCGCGCCTGGTGCGCTGCCAACTCCAGCAGGAAGCGCTCGTGCGAGTGGAAGCGCTCCTTCACGCGCGCCAGCGACCCGGAGTCCTCCTCTCCCTCGCCGTCTCCCTCCGGCTCGCGGTCGTCCTCGGGCGCGGCGGTGTCAAGACGCTCCTCCGCTTCGAGCAGCCAGGCGAGCACCTCCTCGAAGGCGGCGTAGTACCCGCCGAGCTCGGCCGAGCCGGTGGTGGCGGTGGAGAGCGGGCGCGAGGCGCTCGCCTCTTGGCTCGGCTCATGGCTAAGCTCGCCGCTCGGCTCGGTGGCGACAGGCGTGCTCGGCTCGGAGGGCGAGGCGCAGGAGCTCAGCTCCTCGCCCGAGTGCGGCAGGGATTGGAACAGGCACATCAGGTACATCATTATAGATTTCTTGTCCGGATTCGGTACGTTCACGTCTGCAACGAGAGAACCGCGAGGTCAGCCACGGACGGCTAATCCTATATACAACACCTGACTGACAATACAGTGATCAGTCTCGGGGAGCCGTGCCTACTCGTTCAATAATAACAATGTACATATCTCAACAGTCCACTGTGTAGTGTAGTGTAGTGTAGGTGTATGTAACATAGTGTTCGTCAACAGAATGTTTCTGTTGGTACCTGTGACCTTCTCATTTTGGTTAATTAATTGCAGCGATAAATCTACCTTTAAACTGAAAGTTGCAGTCGACATTATAATACATTTTATTCATGATGCTTCGAGCCAGACTTATCTATTACAGTCCATACTACATCACAAAACAAATGAACACGAGTGATAGGTGCAGCAGACGGTACAGTGTAGTGGTAGTGGGTCTCACCCTCGGGATCGAGCAGGCGGTCGATGCCGAGTTGGTCCTGTGCGAGCGCGAAGGCGTGCTCGAGGCGGTCTCTGGGCGCGCGCTCCGCCACGGCCGCGTAGTCGAACAGGTGCGGCCGCCAGCGATGCAGCAGCGCGTTGAACGCGAGCCCGTCCGCCCACGAGGCGGAGAAGTCTCGCACGCGCACGCCTGCGTACTGGCGCGTGTGCGCGCGACACCACGCCAGCAGCGTCTTCTCCAGGCTGGTGTGTCGCAGCGAGCACATGAGCTCCTGCAGGTGGCACTGCCCCTGCCAGTGCACGATAACGCTCCACACGAGGCCCAGGATGAGCTTGGGGTTCCCGTCGACCACGTCGTTGCTGCTGATGTTAACGAGCTTCACTCCGTTGTCTCGCAGCACGCCCAGCGCCGTGTTCACGTTGTTGATGTGGTGCACGCGCATGCGCCCGCGCTCGCGCCTCTGCAACACACGCGATACAGCTCACTGCACCTACTCGACTGTTACAGGACAGGACTGTGTTTAAGTAGGCGAATGTGTTACATATGTCTGCGCGGTCAGTATCTCAAGCAGCGACAGCAGGATCTCCCCATCGCGGAGGTCCTGGAACAGATCCTGCACCAGCGGCTTGTCGTTCTGGAACAACCATTTATATATATGTATAAATATACACACTCATAGCTCACAACTACGAATCTTCTTGTATTGGATGTGCTGTGGCAGATTCACATCAGATCATCATCAATGCAGATATTGAAACTCATAGTCTTTTTGATACCTGAGAACCGGACGCGTTCGAACACTTTCCCGGCCGAGAATCGAACCCGGAAACGCGGGCTCTCGAAGCGAATCTGCTTACCACAAGGCCACACAGACATAAATGATATACCTATCGCGAAGATACCACCACAAGATCTAACTTGTACATTTAACACAGAGGTCTGGAGAACTTACTACCAGTTGGATGATGGAGAGAAGGTGGCCCTGCTGACAGGCCTCTTAGGAATAGAAATATTGATCCAAATATTGTATCGGGCGATAGTTAGATCTTCGGTTCATCTTCGGATTGTACCTATTTGAGTATGTGTTCACAGACAAACATGTAATCAGACTCAATAGTATCAATGAACCTCTAATGCGAGAGTTTGTAGCATGATGACGTCACAAGCTCAAACTATTTCCTTGTATGAAGTAAGTAATTCGTGTGTACTTGTACGAGTGAAGTTCGCCAGCAGACGTTGCCCTCAATTGGTAATGAATCCTTCATAATCTGTATCTAAATAGAGCATGTAAATTGTTGTTGGAGCGGACCGTGACTCAGCGGACAATTAGCCACCGGCCGGCACACACACGCTGTACTTTACAAGCGCTTAACTGACTCCATCACACTCGACCAAAGACACCATTACATCATCATTACATACAAAATAACCTAAAGAATAAATAAATAAATTACTTCGCCAACACGATTTAAAATATAAAATCCTACCAAAAGTTTATACAATTAACTAAAGTAGTATTTGTAACAATCCGACAATAAATCCATCCTATGCCGGCTGCAACCATCAGCAATGTTCTTCCTCCAAGACAAGGGCGGCCTAGACACTGACGTTAAGGCGAGCCACTCCCATAATACCGATGAATGAAGACCTTGTCCCGGATCACATGTTACACTGTCCAATAATAACACCTTCTCATGGTCAGTGAGTGTAACATAAGACTCACTTTCAATAGTTGCGAGTTGATCCATTTCGCGAACGTCTTCTTTTGTACGTCCTCCCGCTCGTCTGAAAGCAAACAAACATAGAGTTGTAAAATCTGTTGCCAAGCACCTAACAGTGTTTTCTGGCAGCCTTCCTTGAGAGCTAGTGTATTTCAGACTAGGCATGCTCCGTCTAGGGCTACAGTATCACTGACATCCGTGGTCTTTGCGAACTTGTTGTCAAATGCCTAGCTGTGTAGGATAAAAAAAAAGTGACTATTGTTTAATGGTAAATGTCTTTCTGGTTGTTGCATAAACAAATTAGCGATAAATATGTGTGGTCAGGAAAACCTGCCGTACAGAAATGTTGCAACATATTATTTTTCACGGTTCCAGCAGAACAAACAACCATTATAGAAGTATACACGTTCATTGATGATAGCGGGTACATAATATGGTAAGTAGGAAGCGCGATTGTCATTGTCATACTGGCAGAACAGCCAGCGTCGGGCGCAGCCAACAGCGCCTCCCAAGTCTTCAGCAGAGTCAACATTACACCACATGCCTGCGACGGCTGACACTGATGGTCATCACTAACAGTACCTATCCACTCTGTCTGTCTGTCTGTGAACTAGCTGTCGATGTAGCCTGAACAAATATAAAACAATTACTAATGGGGAAGCGTCGGTAGCGATCGATACATGTCGTCAGCGGTGGACGCGCATCAGTAAACATTATTGTCGGTCTGTTGGTCTTGCATCATCTCAGATCACCTACCTACCACTAGCACGTAAGAGAACTGGCTCCTTGGACGACCTTCGTTCTCTTGTCCACACACCGCACCGCATGGCGAAACACTTACCATCTCAACGAAAAAATAATGATATGCGTATACGAGTAATATGTGTGCGATGTACTCAAAAACTCGGTTAAGCTTGGTCGGGATTAATTTATGCAATAATTATGACCGAGAAACATTTTCATTATGTCAAAAAATCTTAAAGATTTAATTGATGTAATTCGTCGATGTGCCGCTGATGTCGAGCGCAGAAAGCAAGGCCAAGTGGTTGCGCAACACATCCGCGACTCGACCGACGTGAACCAGGCATTTTGTATAATCGTAAATGTCTTTTTGAAAATAAAAAACATATGGAGGGTAATGTGTTTCTTTAAGTAAGGTAAATGTTTTGCGGTCGCATTAATGATGACAACCGTGACGTGTCTGAAACAACACAGTGTAGGTAGGCTGTAGAGCAACGATGACGTTTAAGATTCGGTACCTAATCATGCGACCTCTAACTAACCGTGTACCTCTCTGAGATCATTCTCGCAGACAAAATAGGTAAATACAGCTCATCACACTATACAAAGACGTCACTCTACCTGCATTGTAAAACAACGAGCTCACTGCCCCTAATCTGCAAGTTATTGTAAGTGTGGAGAGAGACCTTGACGCAAATCGCTTCAACGTAGTTTTGTGTTGTATTTGCGAGTAAGTTATGTTAATCGCGTGTTGATAATCGCGGGACCGGTTGTGTAGTGTACTCGTATGGGACAGGTGCTAGGAGTCGTTTGTATCAGACTAGTGTTACTAGGCGCGTGCGCGCGAGGAGGGCGATGCCGCGGCGGCGGCAGGCGCTTCCTTCCTGTATGCGCCCGCGCCGGTGTAGTGGCGCTTGTGTCACGTGACCTCTAATTACGACTGAACTGAACATGTTACTGCACTATGCGGCAGCTTTACTTTTTAAGAAACTTGCTGCGCTCTGCGGTTTTACCCGCGTTAATACATGATAAAAAGTAGCCTATGTGTTAACACAGGGTCTAAATTATCTCCGTACCAAATTTCATCTAAATCAGTTCAGCAGTTTTTGCGTGAAAGGGTAAAAATCATACATTTATTCTTACAAAGTTTCGCATTTATAATGTTAGTAGCATAGGCTTGCGTTTGAGCGCAACAACTCATATGATGTCAAGCGACGATGCGCCATAAAATTAAGTATGCTATTGCCGCAGACCACTTCAAAATACCTATCATAGTTATAAAATAGAGAAGTCTGCGAGGAGTTTCACAATCTGGCAGCACAGTACAAGCACAGGGGTAGTGGTGGAGGCGGCAGGCCATCTATTGTACTTTAGGTACGAGTAAGTATTGGAACTCGACTCCTAAAGCAGTGTATAAAAGTATAAGTGTTTCTAGGAGCAAGGACACTGTCCTAGAGAATATACGCTTGAATAATAATGATTATTGTTGTTGCTATGACTTGCACAAGTACACATCTCTTCGATCTATTTAACATTATAGTTTACAATGTTGTGTTGATGGTTCCAACTCACACGAGTACAACTCGTGGAAGGACCGCCGCCCGACACCTAATAAAAATAAAACAAACAAGCAGCAGGGCTGTGCTCTCAGCTGTACGTAAACATTACTACATTTACAAACATGCAACATGACTGTTGCTCTCCTGACACTATATTTTACTTTCAAATATAAACAACAGCAACCGCATGCTGCTCTGCCGCACATGCTGCTCTGTCGCACATGCTGTTCAATTCAGCTTTAGTAATAACCCTTGGTAATTCTCTCACGTTAATATTCACTGGTACGAGGGGATAATAATTCAAAGGTACTCAACGTCGAAAGATAACTCATTCAATATGTTTATTTCAGCAGTGTTATGGACTCGTAGTACATGTCGCTTCAACATATCTTACTTACGTAGTTAGCTACCGCTGTTCTAGACGATCGACCCCTGTTGCTAATAAAGATGAACTATGAACTTGACAAAAAGTTTGGTGAACAGCAAGTTTATAGCCGTTATTTATTTACACCCTATTTTCCTAATTCTAGGCTCTTCGGGCGGCCTAGGAGCCTAGCCTCAGATATAGACTACGACTGTTATCGAAGATAAATGAACAACGAGGCAAGCCACTGCTCTCCAACACCGTGGAGTGTGGACGACCGCTGCTGACTGGGACGAAAGTTTAACTGTTGAACGTTAAGAAACACCCAAGGCAAGTAGTATGAATGGTAATGCCTGGCGCGTGCGGCGCGGCAGGCAGTGCCCTGTGGGCGGACATTATGTACAAAGTTACGTAAACATGTCGCTAGAAAGTGACATTATAACATTTACGAGTACATCGTTTTCTTCCTCCGCACACGATTTAAATCGTTACTTACTACCAGCACTATTTATTTATTTATTTATTATGTGACATCATCAGAACTTGAATGGGATAGTTTTTAAGCCAAGTCGCAGAAGCTTATCGCTAATTGGCTCATATTGCGCAAGAGTTAGCTAATTAATTTTGTGGACATAAAAATTGTTTCTCTTTCTAATTACAACAAATACAGTCAGCATTCACAACGCAGTTGTACAGCACGTGCGTGAAGTAAAGAAGGCAGAAGATCAGACATTTTTGGCACTTTTCTTTTTATACAATTGAACCGCATCGCTTGACAAAATGTTTTGGTTAGTTTTGGACGGAATGGAAGGACATAATATTTTTATATTGGATGTTGATGTTACACTGTAAGAACAAATAGAACCCATCATACTCGTATTTACACGCATTCGTATTGTACCATCAAATGTAATAGTAATTTTACTCGTTCCTGTTTGTCCCGATCATTTCACATTGTTATTATTTTAAGCAAGCAAAAATTCTAAAAAATTAAGATTGATAAGTTTTCAGCAAGCTTTAGCTCTCAACTAGAGGAAACACGACGGACAGATAGAGCGTGCAGCGTGCAGTGTACAGCGTGCAGTGTCATGCTCCGAAACACGAATCTTGCGTCTCTAATATCTGACTTTTATAATTGTACCGTTCGACGTTCAGTGCTACCGAAACTGCAAAGATCAGTAAACCTGCAAGTAGCCGTGGTCTGTTATATACAACGGTGTAAGATATGTCAACAGAGCATCATACAGCAGAACAGCGCGGCGCGGGAGCTGCAGTGCGGTGTCGTGTCGGGGCGCAGCGACGCGGCACATTCCTCCCGCGCACAATTATTCTCGCACGCGGTAATTTCTCTTCGTTAAACACTGCGAGCCACATTCAATATAACCACATTCGTAAGCACACTCATTAAAATCTGTTCCGATAGACGCGAGCCAAGCGTCCGCGTCGCATCGGTGCCTGTATCTGCGCCTGCCGATATACACGAATGCATTCCTTTCGACTACTACTTACTATTCAACAGTTAAACGTTGTTTCCTGTTGGAGCAGAATAAACTGAGAAGGAAGCAGTACAAGCAACTGTATAATCATACAAATACACTACATTAGAGTGTGCTGTAGTTGGCATGCGGTGTGTCCGAGACGTGTCAGCACTGTAAACATATAAACACTGCGGACGTCATATTAGATATATATAACACAAGTGCACGGCGCTAGACATCCCGCCACCCGTCACCCGTCACCCGGTATGCCCAGGATGCTCGCATTTCATAATTACCTACGTAATTACATTGCAGAGACGCCATTAGTTCGGCTCCAGAGGTACCCATATTCTTCCTGACAATACAATTGACCAGAAAAGGCTCATAATGACATATTGATGGAACCGGGTCAACAGAGAATGAACAGGTTGATGACTGCGTTCAGTACAGTAGATTATAGTTTGGGGAGAAACTCGCGCGGCTCCGGACAACTCCCGGTAAGGAAAGTGGAAGCGGACGCCGAGCCGGCGCTCGACGACCGCACTTTATTAACTGCATTCGAACGATCAATGTCTACAAAAATAACAAATGTGACAGCGCACCCTGAGTCAGGCTCTTCAGTGGTTGCCGCTTGTGTTTCATCGCAATTTTTGGGCAAAGCTAGGGAGATAGCTTTTTGACCGAGCGAGCGAGAAGCGTCTGCGTTACAGTTTAGGCTGAAATACTTACATATACTCGTAGGTCGGCCGCGGCCGTTAAACCGACTGTTGTCTTCTGCAGGTTGCATTTCTTTACAAACATTACAATTTTAGTTAAACAATTGTAATGCTTTGTAATCTTACAGATTGAATATCCTAACACGCACACGGCAAGAGTTCGTAGCTAATTTCTGTTTTGATATATTTAGTTGGTAAAAGAATTTTAGCAAGCTTAGTCGAAACATGTGCCCACCGAAGTGAACATGTGCTCACGAGGATGTTTCTAGTTTGTTATAAAAGATACGAATACGAGTAGCATGCGGTAATGTATGGAGCAACGTACTCGCCGCGCCGCCCGCCGCCGCAGGACAGTTAGTTACACTAATATAGAGTCTGTCCGTTGGAAGCTACTGTGAATAGTAATGGAAAGGTCGCACACCGCGCCCTGTCATTCCTTAGAGGGTTCTTCATTGTAAGCGCTTCTTCCATTGAACAACGAGCTTCACTATAAAAGAGACCAACGATGATGGTCGAGTGGTTAGTGGGGTCGATTGCCGTATTAAAGGTACGAGGTTCGATCTCACGAAACATGCAAAAAGAGCCTGAGATACCGGTGAAGGAAAACATTGCTTGCCTGGCTAGCTACTACCACCCTCAAGTTACAAATTCTGTCGCCAAGCACCTAACGGTGTGTTCCCACAGCCTTCCTTGAAAGCCAGTGTATTCCAGACTAGGCATGTTCTATCTAGGGCATCGCTGACTTCCGTGGTCGTGCGAACTTGTGGTCAAATGTGAAGATAAAAAAGAGAGGTACCTGTAATGCCACAAAAATAGGCAAACTATTGTATACATGTATCTCTTCGACTTATGTGTCATATATTGGTGACGTTAACGTCAGCCCGTCGCCTGCTTCGGAAACAACCGCGCACCTAATTGACTCATACACTCGAAATAATGTAGGAACACTAATAAAATAAAGTGATACAAATTGGTCGGTCTAGTTGTGTCCGAGCGAGTACTAGCAAATAATGTCACGAGCTATCTTCGGTTCGAGGCGAGGAGAGACAATACAATACATGTCTCTATTTGTACATTCCAGAATCACGATACTCGTACGCTTTAATAGTCTCATCTTTTATATCGATACAAAGTATGAAAGTATGATGGTAGAGTACTCAGTATTATAACGTGTTTTCTACGTTTAGGTACCTTGTTTACGAACCGCAGTCGGTAAGTTATATTGATTATATAAAACATGAAGGGAATAAGCTTTCTTAAAGTTCAACCTACGCGTACCTAAAGATCCATCTGCGGCCAGCGAAATGCTTTGTCAATGAGACCCGCGTTATCTATCGCGGCTGTTACTCGTAGAAAAAGCTAGTTGGTGAGTGCAGTGTGTGTGTGTGTGTGTGTGTGTGACGAGTGCTTATGACTGAGTGATAGCGATGACATCACCGTGTCGCCCCCCGTCCGCCGCCTGCGCCCGCCACCGTTACAACCAGGCCAAAGTTCGAACCAGTTCATGGGAATCTTATCGGACTTTAAACTTTTACTTTTCAATCGACAACATAACAGAAAGAGCGAATCTTCAATCATCGCAATCGTATGACTGTAGGACATCAAAGTCCGAGCCGTCCCGCATGGTCGTCCTTCGTGAGAACTCACTCGCAAGGATTGTGTGGATTTAATTAAACCGCGGCGACTACTTACTCATACAATAATAAGTAAAGGTTATATTGAAGAGATGGGTGCAGTGAACAGAGCGAGTGCCAGCTTGGTGTTCATGGAGATCACATGATGGTGACGCGCACCAATGGAGCACACTTGTAATAAGACCATCGTCAATATAACGTAGCCACGTTCAGCTATAGTTGGAGTAGTATGCGACATTCCTTACATATATTGTTCATTAATTGTGATAGAGTTGAGCGACAGTAACAGTAGGGCGAGGCAGAGGCAGACACTACCTCAATCATTGCTCCATTGATTGCCGATGGTGATGTGAGTTTGAAGCGAAGGGTCGCGCTCGTACCGCTCTCAACCGATCGCTTTAATTACGCAATGTTTAACTCGTTCATTTGTATGAAATTTTTTGCCATTTTTACCAAAGGTCGGCTGAAATAGTAATTTGTAAAACTCAATTAAAACATGCAATTGCAGAGGTACCATAAACTATAAGGATTGTCAATACTTAGAGCACGTAGAGCAGTCTATGTGCAAGTACAGCCACGTCGCATGATCAAAGTCAATATAGAGCGAGGGTCGTGATCGATGTGTTTCACTACTTTTACTTGTTGAAACACGTGAGTGTACCCGCGCCGCGGCTGCGGGCCGACACAGTCGGTGGTCGGTGGTGGGAGGAGGGTGGAGGGTGCGAGCCACGAGCCACGCGTGTGCTCATTGTTGTGTTACAATGAACACATGAGTAGAGTGTAAGGTGATATCAGTTTCTCTGGCTGGAATGTTGATAATGATAAGTTGGTAGATAGTAGGACGGTGCGGCGCGTGCGCGTGCAAGCGGACAGCGCACCGAGCGGAGCGCGTTCATTGACAGTTATGATGCGGGCTGCGCGCCACTAGGGAGGGTGGACTCTTCAGTAGGGAGAACACTGCACACAACACCACTCACCACTGTCTGTCGATTACTGGAGTAACATTCAGACTCATTACATCATCTTCTTGTCCCTAACCCACTACGTAAGGTCGACACAACATTTCTTCCTCTTCCATGCTAGTCTATCAGCCGTCATCTCGTCATTCTCTCCCTTTTCACTCATGTGTGATGATGATGCCATTGGTACACGGTAGAGATTCTACAGACTCGCAATAAACACCTTTTACATCTACTTTTATTGTGCTAACAGCCAGGTTGTGGAATTCGCTGCAGAGTCCTCTTTCCTGATAATATTTCGAACATTTCAAATGGCGAGTGATTGTATATGTTAAAGGCAAGTGTGCTATATATAATACTAGGCAGCATCGTCACTTTACATCAGTCGAGTTGCAAGCTAGCGCAAGCCTCGTGTTTTTTTCATAACTATGAAAAAAACACGATGTATTCTGGTAGTTTAGTATACATTGTATGTAAGAAACTGTATAATTTATATTCATATAACATATCTAAATATTGTGTCTTGTGACACAGTGCAGTGCAGCTGCAGTGGAGCGAGTCGCGCGCGTGCACCCACCTGTGCCACAGGAGGAAGTAAGGAACGTGCAGTAGGTGAATGTGCCGAGGATCACATTACATGTAGCTCTCTTTACAACAACTGGTGCATGACACTAGTGTCGCCACCAGCCGCCACCTGCTCGCACGCACCACTCACCACGTGTCACTACATCTTAGGTGAAACAATTACTCAACATTGGATCACAAGAACAACAGCACATTTGTTTATAGCATCTCCGTGACTGCAGCCTCCACAGAGACTGGGTATAGGTAGAATACTACAACCTTATACATACACCCTTACACTTATTCACACTCACACTCAAGAACAAGTCTCATTTTCCATTACATTTCTCATCTATCATTTCACCTCATATGGTACGTAATTAATTATTGTTATCATAGTGAAGTTGGATATGTTCTAATGTTATCTCCATTTGTCTGCAATGTAATATTGATAAGTTATATAATAACTAATTGTAATGTAAAATCTATTCAAGTGCATGTCTTTTTACCCAAATGTGAAAGAAGGAGGGTTATGTTTACAAATGTAAGTATATTTTTTGTCACGTTGTAGAGCCTGTACTGCTTGTCGTGTTTTTATCTAAGTGGTGTCAATAAATTCGTCTTAATCATGAAAGTGACACTAGTCGTATCTAATAGAAAAAAAAAACTTTTGGCGTCAAAAACAATCTCAATAAAATCTAATCTACCTATATCTTCATCTCAAATTGTCCCTCATACGGTGAGCTCTAGTGCGGGTGTCAGCTCAGAGCAACATGTGAGACACTCAGACAATATAGACATGTACCTTACATATAAATCAAAGTTTTGAAAATGGTCAATAAACTTTAGTATCATTCTCTCTATTATCAGTTTGGAATACAAACTTAATTTCTTTAAAGTAAATAAATATGTCATTGACTGAGCAAGCAAAGCATCTCTGCCTCACAGCTGGATACATTTTGGAAACTTGGTGTATGGGTTATATGATTTTTATAATTTTGTAGTTGCCGAGGAATTTTGACTAGGAGGTAGTTTTCACAAAAAAGGGGGTAAGTTGGTTACGGCACTACTTATTGGCTGCTTCCAATAGTATCTGGTATAAACAACATGAACACAACAATAATCTTAGGAGGAATACTAGTCCTACATTTTAAAAAAACTTGGTCAAGTGGTTTAGGTACTTCTTTTTCTATGTTGTGTTGCTTAAGAATTTGCAGAATGACGAGTAGTAATTCTAACTAATAAAGTATATTAATTAATAAGAAACTTAGTTATCATACGAATACTGGCTGGAGACAGAATATAGAACTCTATACTGTAACACAGAGTATAGTCTGCTAGCATCTTAAATACAACATGGAAGGTTGTTCCTGACTGACGGAGCGAGGAGACCATCAACTGTTGACATACTTTAGATACTGTGCAGAGCCTCCTTTATATAAAGTGAAGCTTGCACTCACTGAATCTCCAGCAATATCTGCACAATACACCCCAACCAACATTATACTTATAGATAGATATTTTAGACTAACAAGTCTTAAATATGTATCTATCTAATGCTACACTTTGTTCTGAGACAGGCACATGTGTATTATTTTTAGATTCTAGATTTAAAATCTATCGACAATAATGACTTATATTATACAACTTATTTTATCCCTGATGAAGTTCACCAAATGTGAACAAAACTATAGTTGGCCCTTTACAACTATCAGGTACAAGTAAAAACCTGTCTTCTTAAACAATAATGATCTACCTAACACACGTTTATTTTCTAATAAACACAGTTTTCTAAATAAATTCTATTGTACATCTAAATAATATTACTACTCCAACTATCTATTTACAGTTCATGGATATTTGTCACAATGTAGCAAGCTACGTTTGATAATACTTAGCGAATGATTTTCAAGAAGTTATATTTGTTTGTAATTTTAAACTAATTTAGAACTTTTGACAAACATAGAGGCTGTTTGAAGTTTTGGTGTAAGATAATAGAGATGATCGATAGGAATGCGACGGAATATTATCAGACGGCGGCGGATAATCTCCGAGCAGCGCGAGAGGAGAGGCGCGCCTATTATCGGAGTAAGTACACAGTGGCCGCGCCGCCGACTGATAAGATACGCGCCCTACTCACCCACGTAGCTCGCCTCCGCGGCTTGCGGCTCACTCTTCTCAGTCGACATTGCAGCAACACAGAAGAATTCCTAGATACATCCCAGCGCAAACGCAGCGCAACACTCCACTACAAACTTTGCCTAAACTTTTCAAAACAACACTCTAGCAGCGCTCCGTTGCGAATGATGGCGCACGCCGCGAGGATGACGACGGCCACTCGATTTCAACACTTCTTAAGCTTTTCGCGGTAATCACATTCACACACCGAAAGAATTCACGAAATAACTTTGAAAAGCGAACAAAAACTTATCCGTGACACGGGCAGAACTTCCGAAACTATAAAAAGAATGAACGGTACAAACGCTCCGCTGAGTGAACGAAAATACAGACCATAAGCAATAAGTGAACGGAATACGAAACTTAAGATGACACTTGACAGAGCCGACATCGATGGTTTTGCCATAACAAAATTACAATATTCCCGCCTCTCGCCTTTTTTTAAAAAGGTTGATCGAATCGCATGGCTGCGACCACCATGGTACTGCACCCACAGCTGTATAGCATGTGGTTTATGCTCAAGTCGTAAAGGAAAGACTAGATTGTGATAAACTCACGACTCAATATTGTGAACTGTTGTTAAATAGTGTCTAACACCCACCGAAATAGTATTGAGGTGACCGAAATGAGTAAAATATTTGTTAGCTAGAAAATACTTTAATGACAATCAAATGTTACGTAGTTATAAATTGTAAAATGGTAAAAAACGGTTTATCCGTATTGAAAAAATAAATAATTAAGTAATGAAAATATATAACCACCAAAGATATATATATCAAAATATATAATTAAAAACAAAGTTAAACACACATGAAAAATGGCTACCTCAAATCAATTGGAGCAAATTTAAATCTATTCTAAAAACATTATACACTAACTTTCAACCGACTTCAAAAATAAGATGTTACTAAATATATGTGGTAAAATATTTATACATGTAAATATAATTTATATCTGCATTGTATAGATAAAATAATAAACACAATAACAAAAAAAATTTTCATTTCATTTCATATGTTCAGAAATAATAACTGTTAGGATAAATAAATATAGTATACTTATACAAAAATATGAATAAGAAATCGTGTGACTTGGAACAGGAGCCACTTTAAACCTTATGCACCTCGTATTTATTACAAGCCAACAATATGGCAAAAAATTAGTAATACCATTTGTAGAAAACCTTTAATTAATTAATTATAAGTTTTAGTGTTTTCTACGCCCAACCGGTCTACGGTTAACTAATTTAAGAATAAGTTAACCTAATTTAAGAATTCTGAGTACATAATATTGCAATCAACTAATAGTCTTGATTAAGACAGGTCAATCTTTTTAATAAAATTGCGAAACTCATAATTTTACTTTGTTTAAGATTATTTAGCTGGCTATGTTACAAAATTTACAGTTGCACAGACGTGACAAAAAAAACGTATTTGCCTATGTAATGGATGATTATTTTTAGTATTGCAACGTTTTTCGCGGTAGTGCCTAATGAAGGAAACAGATGGCGTTGTTTAATGTTTATTTCTGAGGTTTGTTCAGTATACTACGTAAATTGGCGGCAAATCTAACGGGACGGTTTTTTCTGTTCATAATATTGTTTATTCGGAATAATTCGACAGAATTTCCTATCCACTACGACACAAATACCTATGGCAAAGCTTGATTAGATACAATCACTTAAATTTGATTCTAAAGCTTTTACTTTCGTAAAGAGCTTTTAGTAAAATGACTCTAATCCAGTCACCTTAGATATATCTACACCGAGCGAGCAAAGCGCGAGTAAAGCGTCTCTGCTTCGTGTCTGGCAATTTATTTATTAGTCTGTCAGTTAGAATATGTATCTGCATGTTTAATGTCTCTTGAAATTTCGTACTCGCGCACAAGTCGTACATTCCAACTAATATTGAATTCTTACAGAAAAAAACCTATACGTAGGTTTTTTTTATCGCGTATTTTTGTTCGGAGGGTATTTCTCCGAAAAAGAGAGGAAAGTTTGCAACGGCGCCATTTACTGGCCGATCTGAATAATATTTGGCACAGACACGTTGAACACAGCCTTCATTAATTTCGGAACATAAAAAATCGGACGAGTGGTTGTAGTACTCGTATTTTTATCAAGTATAGTTGCAACAAATGTCGCGGTCGCGAGCGCGAGCTCGACACTGCGCGGAACTAGGCACCTATTACTATTATTCTGATGTCGGCAGCACGCAGCAGTGCTGGCTCCACGCTCCACGCTGCTCCAGAGCACGCGGGGCAGCTCCTACGGACTAGTGATGTGCCTAGGCCTACTGTCGTGCGTGCTGCGAGCTAGTACTTACTCTTGGTGGTGTAGAGATGTGTCTCGTAGGGCACGGCGGGGCTGGGGGGCGCCGCGCCTAGCTCCACCACCCACGTCACCCTCCCCCCGGTGGGCGGCTGTTCCGGGGACCACATTTACACTCACGCTGCACTACACTGCACTACACACTTTAACACATTTTCTTGGACTCATTGGGAATATTGATTCTTTTTTTCGGTCCACATATATTTGAGTCTCGGTTTTTTTACATGTAATGTACCTACTCGTAAGACTTGTACAATTATACTTCTGCATTTCTCACTGTATAGTCGAGTTTGCTATTGCCATTGATCCTCTACTGGTGTACTCATCATCATAATGTTTGATTGTTTGTCATCAGAGTGCTCTTCGCTGGAGGGTGATTCACGACACTAGACTACATTAGCACTCAAGTTTTCTAAAATCTTTATACCTATATAAAAGAAAGTCGTGTTAGGTACACTATTTATAAGTACAACAAGAACGTCCGAACCAATTTGGCTGAAAATCGGTGGAGATGTAGCTTAGAACCAGGAGACGGACAGGGGACTTTTTAACCGACTTCGAAAAAAGTAGTTCGAAGTTAGTTTTAGTTTTAGTAGAACTACGCGGGTGAAACCGCGAGGCACAGCTATTAATTATATAAATACGACATATTTTAAGTCATTTTGATTTTAAATTAATTTAGGTAATAAACTGTGATATTAACATACCTACTGTAGTCGTATTGTACCGCGGGTAGAGTGAATAGAGTGAAGTGTTCCGCAGAGGTTTGCTATGTCGGTTATTTTTAGGTTTAGTGGTTCACCTTGAGGGCTGTAGCTGTAGCGCAGCCTCTCCCTTGAACTTGCATACCTACATTCATACATACATACTCACCTACCTTTATAAACGATATGTATAATACACACACAGTGCGACACAGGTAGCCCCATCCCCTGGAACATGGCTGACGTTCTCGCATTCGGTTGATACACGTACTTAGGTACTGAAATAATTATTTGAGCGTGACATTCGTCACAGCGAGCCCTCGTGTCGTGACACTACTCTACACTACTCTACACTACACAACACTACGAGTACAATCTACAAGTTTAATATTTAGAACAATGGAATGTCTTGAAAAAAATATCTTGCTCGAATATCACCATTATCATAATAAGTATATACGAGTATATGTTTATTATTATTATACCGACGTACCTCGTATATATTATTATTATACCGACGTAACTCGTATATATTATTATTATACCGACGTAACTCGTATATATTATTATTATACCGACGTACCTCGTATATATTATTATTATACCGACGTACCTCGTATATATTATTATTATTATACCGACGTACCTCGTATATATTATTATTATACCGACGTAACTCGTATATATTATTATTATACCGACGTACCTCGTATATATTATTATTATACCGACGTACCTCGTATATATTATTATTATTATACCGACGTACCTCGTATATATTATTATTATACCGACGTACCTCGTATATATTATTATTATACCGACGTACCTCGTATATATTATTATTATACCGACGTACCTCGTATATATTATTATTATTATACCGACGTACCTCGTATATATTATTATTATACCGACGTAACTCGTATATATTATTATTATACCGACGTAACTCGTATATATTATTATTATACCGACGTAACTCGTATATATTATTATTATACCGACGTAACTCGTATATATTATTATTATACCGACGTAACTCGTATATATTATTATTATACCGACGTAACTCGTATATATTATTATTATACCGACGTAACTCGTATATATTATTATTATACCGACGTACCTCGTATATATTATTATTATACCGACGTAACTCGTATATATTATTATTATACCGACGTACCTCGTATATATTATTATTATACCGACGTAACTCGTATATATTATTATTATACCGACGTACCTCGTATATATTATTATTATACTGACGTACCTCGTATATATTATTATTATACCGACGTACCTCGTATATATTATTATTATACCGACGTAACTCGTATATATTATTATTATACCGACGTAACTCGTATATATTATTATTATACCGACGTACCTCGTATATATTATTATTATACCGACGTACCTCGTATATATTATTATTATACCGACGTACCTCGTATATATTATTATTATACCGACGTAACTCGTATATATTATTATTATACCGACGTAACTCGTATATATTATTATTATACCGACGTACCTCGTATATATTATTATTATACCGACGTAACTCGTATATATTATTATTATACCGACGTAACTCGTATATATTATTATTATACCGACGTAACTCGTATATATTATTATTATACTGACGTACCTCGTATATATTATTATTATACCGACGTACCTCGTATATATTATTATTATACCGACGTAACTCGTATATATTATTATTATACCGACGTAACTCGTATATATTATTATTATACCGACGTACCTCGTATATATTATTATTATACCGACGTAACTCGTATATATTATTATTATACCGACGTACCTCGTATATATTATTATTATACCGACGTAACTCGTATATATTATTATTATACCGACGTACCTCGTATATATTATTATTATACCGACGTACCTCGTATATATTATTATTATACCGACGTACCTCGTATATATTATTATTATACCGACGTAACTCGTATATATTATTATTATACTGACGTACCTCGTGTATATTTTCTGTCATATATTTGTCATAGAACCTATGTAGGTATAAATAAATTATAAAGTGTTAAAAAATATATTTTTGTTCATTCTCAAATACCCACAGTAGGTAATACGAGTATATTCGTAATTGCTATAAAATATGTTACCTAAAAGAAATAATTAGGAAGTTTATCATACGCGCGCGTTGCATACTGCTGATAACAAGCTTATCAGTTACAGCATAATCTGTAAGATAGCGAGCAGCAAATCACCACTTGTTTCAGACATAGAGCATGCGCTCTCCGCGGACCGACCACCGACCACCGACATGACAATAGTTCCAAACAACGTGCTGCCGCGCACTGCGAGGTGCACATTGTGATAATGGCATTTAACAACACATGCAGATGACTTGTGTACAAGTATTGACTACATCGCAGTCGGTCGTCTCAAATTAAATAGTGGGTCGTTGACACTTCGTCGCATCGCTCGGCAGAGTCGGCACACACGCACGCGCACGCGCCAGCTCGCGCCGAACCCCGACCTCTCTGTAACTGTCTCATGCTCACCAATTGATCATCGTCAATGAAACGCTGGACGCTAAATAATCAAGCAAAGTCCGTCTACACTCTTCTAGTATAGCCTACTTGACATGGAAACAATTACCAATCATTGTCTCTATTATTATAAGTAGTTCTAACGAGACCCCAAACAAAATGCTATGAGTAACCATTTGTAAGTATTGGCGCTTTATCGCTTCAGGACTACAAATGAAAATGCGTGCAATAGTTATATTATATCTCTTTGATTCGGTGTAAGTATTGGTAACTCATAAATTATTACAGTAGGTACTCTACATTATTGTCTATTCGTAGTAGTGATTGTGTAGTAGTAATTATCTAATAGGGCTTCCCATAATACGGTAGTGAATGTGTGTGAGCACCGAAAAGGTGAGGCTCACGTATCAACCCACAATGTCATCTGAATCAGCATCGATGATCCCACGCTAATATAGTTTTGTGCAGAGTGAGCACGCTGACCTACTGCCACCTGTCGACTATCAGCTGCTACACAATCACTCACGCACGTTTCTAATCACTGTTTTACGGTAAAGCGTCCGGTACAAATGCGAAAAGGACTTGTAGAGAAAATGCAAGTAGGGAGAAGGTCACCACTCGCCAGTCTCGTTCTCCTAACACTATTATAATCATAGGTACTTATGTCGCTGAACTTTCTCCTATCCTGAACCTATCGTGAGCGCCTCTCATATCAGTTGAATATTTTTTTGAAAATGTAGTGCATTGCTGAGACCTGTATTATAGCACAAATGACATCGGAAACAAGCCAATGATGAGATGCCTACTGAGCGTTTATATTCGATCTCATTTCAACTAGGTATATTAAATAAGGCCTGATTAGATGATTTACATAGTAATAAAATATTATTTTCGTCAACTTTAAATGAATAACAATAATACTTCTCAATAGACTAATAACTCATATACATACATACATATGTAACAAAAAGGTGTGACAATACCTACTTAACGGTGTTAGTCTACGCATCAAAGTGTAAAGTTTAAGGCAATAAGAGTTTGTGTGTGAACGAGTATGTGCAAACAAGTCAAAGTGTCTAATCCCAATGTTCGAGGTAATTAATGTGTATTAATATGCAAAGACGACGTTCGATACAATATTAATAAATGTGACAACGAGCAGTCGGCGGCTACGAGTACGAGTAGAGCTACTCGTACCTACTCGTACTTGTGACACACACAACACTACTTTATTTGAATACCTTAGTGTAGTTTTATTAATGGCTTTCCATTATACAGCACTCAGTGACTGGCTGTCTATATAGGTACTAAGATTTACTCGTATCTTGTAAATGATCGATCAACCACGAATCAAATGACAAAAACAGCTGGTTTGTTTTTTGGATTTAATAGATGTTTTACTGAACCCTGGCTCCATGACAGTGCCTATTACGAGAAATGTTCAGGTTGATTATGGGTAAATATATATACCTATAATCAACCTGAATATAGGTATATATCTGCGCCCCCTGGGCATGTCGCTAGATATGGGAACTTTTGAATAAGGTCTGTATTAGAAGATAAATTCTATATTATTAAATACTATTTTTGTCCCATCGTAATCAAAACAAACTAATCAGGTTCTTGGACTTATTATATGGTGTAATATATTGCTAATGGCTGCCTACACCTGCTCATCTCGAGGCGGAATTATTTTGAATGATGACACAACGCTACCTTTTTGATATTTTATATATATATATGAAGTATCACTGGCACCTTCCTTAATTTTAAGTAAAGACTTTAGCAGACTGCAATGAGAAGTTTTATCTAATCAGAAATGACATTTGTCCCAGTTACAAATGAAAGTGAGACCAATAAATTAGTTTTATCACTGGCACAGTGCACTGTATCATGAGTATTGTTCAGTGAAGGAGTTATCATAGATCATAAACAACGAGCTACGTGTGTTTTATCGAAGGAGGGAGCGGGAGAGACGTGCGCGCGCGCCGCCGGCTCTCTACTGACTGACTGACAAAAAGGCGGGAATCGTCACATCTCAATATTATGCGACAAATTATCTATGATTATAAATACTGTAGAAGAAACACGCTTAATAATAGGTATATATAGTATTGTACAAGTGTTGTTATGTATCTATACTAGTGGCACTCTCAGCGCGGGACTATGTGCATGCGTTGAGGAGAGGCGGCCGTGAGGTGAGGTTACTTTTGGTTGGAGATAATGTCTTTTGATATCTCTGATTGCGAAACAGATAGTACCTACGTACCAAATACATAAATTTTTATGAATACTGACCGAAATTACATGTCTGATAAGAATCTGGCTCAGCAACAATTCGGTCGCAAACGATACCAGAAATTGACCGAATTCTATGAAAAAATCATAAAATACAACACTGAAAATCGATTATAGGTAAACATATACTCAATCGATTTTCAATAAAAAATAAGCAGATTTAAAAAGTCTGATATAAAAATTTAGCACCGAGCTTTGACAGTTTTCGAATGCGGTCGGAAACGTTACCTGAATCATGCTGCACAATAAAATAGAGCATAGTTTAGCTTCAGCTGGTTTGCGCTTCCAGGAGGGCAGGTGGATGGAATCAGGCTGCTTTGAGTTAGAGCTCTTTTTAACTCATAGTTATATTGAAGTTATCAGTTATTTTCTATAAGAAGTTGTTTTCGAGTTCGAGTCCTCTGTCAGGAGCAGATACAATATTTTTCAGTTATTTCGATTTAAAATTAAACTAGGTACTAGACCGATTTTCATAAAAATAAATGGATTCACTTCGGAGGAAGTACTTGAAGGAATTGTTTACCTCCTCCTTTTTGGGAAGTTAGTTACGAACAGATTAGGGACATGTATAATAATAACAACATAAACATAAGATCGTAGATAGTAGAATTGTATTATGATGATAACTATTTAAGAAACTTATCGATGTAACTCAGCGATACATATTTAAATTTTTACAAACATATTTTTTACGTAGTTTCGGTAGTTCCTTTCTCATATCAATAGCAATATTCTGAACGAATACCTACGCGAGTGAAATATTCAAAATTTAATTAATTATAGAGCCATCTGTTGACACCTGCGTGAACCCGTGTTACCAGTGCGCAGTGGCGCTACATGTCATTATGAACACGAACGATACTCTGGTGAGTGATGCTAGTTGTACTCACTCTCGGTAGATGTCGCCTCACGGTCAGACCATTTTTAGCCTATAAAAACAAGTACTGTATACTATAAATAGAGAAGCCACAGAGGTCGCTTTTTTGTCAGTCTGACGCGGTCTTGTGGTCTGCCCCCAAACTAAATGCTCTTTTTATGTGTGTGTATCCTGTGTATCAGTAATTCATATATGTGCACTTTCTATCCAACTACATACATATAGATATGTATATAAAGTATTCATTAAAATGATATTTTTTCATACTGTATAATAGCAAAATGCAGTTCTGCAGGCTGGATCTACTTCAACTGCACTTTCCTATTATACTGCCTAGGCAATAAAATGAACAGATAGACAAGTGTACTTAGAGTGTCACTAATACTAGAAGCTTTTAAAAACAAACAACACAATATTGATTTCGTCTTCACATTCGTAATATATTTCATCAATCATAATTCTATTGACAGACTGACACAAAAATCGAAAACAATCGTTTTATCCATAAAACACAAATTCGTATTATAAAACACGTAAATACGTAATATTTTCACAAAATAATATCTTCGGGCTGATTTTCATTTCAAGATAAGACATTGACATATAGAAATAGTACGTTATTAAAAATAACGCCATCTATGTTACACCCTTAGGGCAAGGTAACAGAGGGCGTTCATATGATACAAAAAAAATGAAATATTGAATATATACGTCAGTGTCCTACCCCTGGCATATTTTCTTAGTAGTTAGTGACCAGGAACTAGCTTGGATCGAACCGTGCCCCGGTCACCGAACAATTAATAGGCTCATCTATGAAATGACATATGAAAAAATTAAGTACCTATTTTCGTGCAAGACAAGTTTTAATGCAATAATAAATTTATTTACAAATTTTCGTGTCTTTGCTTTTCGCCGTTGAGGAATTCCACTATCAGCTCAATAGTACCATATATTGCATTGTTACTTAACTAAATAAATTTAATTTCTGGTCAATAGGAAAGTGGATCCAAATTGACATCTGAGATTGTATTATATTGTTTGTTAGTTCCTCGATTTCCTTGAGATCCCATCATCAGATCCTGACTTGCTTGTAGTGGGATCACCTCAACATTTATCACTTTCGAACTAAAAAATATTTTTTACAGTTGGTTCACAACGATTAAAATATGCAAAATACGTACTCACAAACATGTAACCTCCGCCTTTTTGGAAGTCGGTTATAAAGTAGAGAACTACGAGTAGGTACGAGTACCAACATCAAAACAAACAAGCAGTCGTTCGTTCGTTTTGCGCTTGCGAAGATCACCTTTAAGTTTGAAATCCAAACTAATCAAAAGTTGTAACGCGCATTGTGCGTGCCCGAGGTGGTGGTGCTAATATTGCAAAGGTCGGGTCAAGCAGCCCTCCCCTCCCTCCCCCTCCCTCCCCCTTCTGTCGGGAAGTAGGTAAGCGCGATGTCTCCGGGTGTCTCGACCGCGACACCACGTCACACCGCCGCCGCCGCTGGCTCCCCTCACTGCTTTAAAATTGCTGAGCGCAGTAATGAGAGTGCTTCGCGTTGTTGTTTCCTGTTCACACACGTGTCATGTATACTGCACGTGCACAGATTTACAACCACGGAACCAAGAAATAAGCGAGACAGTAAAATCTCTACGGATCTTGTATCACTCAATACTACCAATACGTACTACGTACTGACTCTCCGCTTTCAACTTTCACGCTAATGTTCTTTGTCTTTAGCAATGATATCTATCTACTATGCAAGGAGTCGACGAGCTAGAACCCACAAATTATTTTTGTGAAGAAATACTTGCGTTATACTAATGCGCCTGATGAAAAAGCTACGACGCGGCCTAACTAACTAGCACGCTTGTCTTGTTGTAGAAGAAACCCATCCACCCACGACATGAAAAGACGTAAGATTCGTACAGATTGAATTGATTAGGCTTCTCGCTTAGGACATACGAGTAGCTCTTCCAATTTCTTAGAAATATGGATATAGAAAATAAACGTCAAGGTAACCAATTCAAAGTAGTATCTGGATCCACGACCCCTGCCTACCTGCACCTACTACGTAGAGTTGGTGTTCATTGACTAGTATACGAGTACCTAGCCAATAATAATATAGTCGTTCGAGTAAACAAGCAGCGAGCGTGCGGCGCGGCGCAGTGCCAGTAGGTGCCAGGAGCGGCGGCGCGCATGCGCTCTACGCTGCCGGCCGCGCCCTGCCGCGCACAGTGCCAGCTCGCTGCCCATCGGTCGCCGAGTGCTGGTGTCGTAGTGTCCTGCCTCGGCTCGGACTCGCCCCCACTCCCCGCGGCTCTCGGGAGTGCGATGGTAGCGCGACACGACACAACATGAATGGCGGCAGGTCCGACGCCTCCACCTCCACTGACGATGTGAAGGTATGCTCTCATCTATTGTTTGCTCTCCTGCTTCATAATGTATTCTACAAGTACACTCAGTGAGTACATCACATTCACACTACACAATGTGCGTGCAAACATGTCGAAAGGACGATTTCCACATCTGTCTGTGTGCTGTCGAGCTTAACAAAGCGAGACTGTGTTGAGATGAAGATGGTCCGTGTTGATATGCCACGTAGTGCCACAAATTAGTAGTTGGAACGTCACGAACCGTCACAATAGTGGTATTTAAGAGTTGTAGAATTTAGTTTTTACTTATGTATAACTATAACATCAAAGTTAGGAGATGTAAATAAAGCACCTGCTAAGATAGTTACCGACTCGATCATTATTGTTTGAAACAAATCTTCCGACCGCACTCGTATGTCGAGCGAACTACACTCATAATGTTGTTGTGTTGTTTCCAGGGGCGGCCGCTGTGCTTGTTCTACTTCTCACAGCCGTTCGGCGTGCTGTCCCCGGAGCCCCCCACGCTGGCGGCGGCACCCCCGCACCTGGCGCGCGCATTCCTCGACATGCAGCCCGTGCCGCCTTTCTACTGGACGGCTGCCCCCCCACCCGCGGCACCTGCGCCAGCGCCTGCGGGCGAGTCGCAGCGCAGCGCCGCCACGGGCGAGTCGTTCGAGCTGGGCGCGGCCACCGTGCACGCGCACCCGGTGAGCGTGGTGAGCGTGCGGCGCGCGCTGCCCCCGCGCGCCCACCTGCGCCCCGACTCGTTCTGCTCGTCGCTGTTCTCCGGCGAGCTCTGGTTTGAGTCTAGCTGCAGCTCCCGCGGGGCGGGGGGCGAGCCGGTGCCGGCGCGCCGCCTCGTGCCCTACAACCGCATCTTGCCCCCGCTGCGGCTGCCGAGCGCGCGCGCGCTCTCCGACTGCAGCTCGGAGGAGGTGTGGCCGCGCAAGTGTCTGCACCCGGAGAAGTTCTCGCTACCGCCGATCTCGCTGCCGGCGGCGCCGCGGCCGGGCACGGTGACACCGGGCCGGCCGGCCGGCTCCGGAGGCGCGGGAGCGTGCGGCCGTGAGGTGCGCCGTCGCCGGCTCGGCGTGGACAAGCGGCGCGGCAGACGGCGCGCCGCCGCCGACCTGCGCCGCGTGCTTAACGCACTCATACGGAGAGCTGTCACAGGTAACTTATTATTTTTGATTAGTAGAATGACTCACGGAGTTGTAAAACTGCAAAATGTAGGAATTTAACACTTCTAATTTGACATTCAAATGTGATTGTAATAAAATTACAAGTACATCTAGATTTCAATTTCAAAAAATGACTGGGTCAGGAATCACGTTTCCCCCCAAGTTTGGGAACCGTGGATTGTCGAGGCGAGGGGATCAGTAGCCGTGGCTTTGCCACCCACGGTGAAGCTAAGAGGCTCCCGAGATGGGCCGCTACACTGGGTTTTGCCCTCTAAGCCCATGTAGGAGCCACTACAAGAGGTAGGTAGGTAGCCGCTACACTGGGTTTTATGGGGACACCGCGACTGAGGTGGGCTGCAATGTCGCAAGACAGCGCAGCCGAGGATGGGGCCGCGGCGAGAGAGGACTCTCGGTATTGAGGTGCGCCGCTCTCCCTACCTTCCGCGGCCTTGACGGGGTCACCACCGTTTGATGGTGACGTGGTCGGGCCTCAGGACCTTCTACGGCCGAAGTGGCAGACAGCGGGGCCTCTTATGACCCGTCGCAAGAGGACTGGAGTTTTAGTAGGTAAGAGTCCCACATAACCGATCTGCTTCCCCGCGGAGCGGAGTGCATGCAGCATTACTCCACGTAAAAAAAAATAAGAAAGGGATCCACGGTTCCAAGCAAGTTGCAACACTCAAACAAAAAAAATATGTAGAATGACATTAGCTTGACATGTGTCATTTTTTTGTTTATAAAATTTCCGCTATCTCGTGCTGTGATCATGTGCTTGTTCCTGTGCTCTCAGAGAATGGTTTCTCCCAGAGTAAAGTGAATCGCCGAGGGAATAGGCCGCACGGGCGTGAAGTGTAGTAGCAGTGTCAAGTAGTGAGCGTGGTGTGTGGGTAGGTTGTGATAGACATGGGTGTGGACGTGGTGGAGCGGTGTCCGTGGCCCAGCGTGGAGTCGTGCTGCGGGCGGTGGTCGCTACGCGCGGGGGCTGGGGCCGCGGCGCTGGCGGGGCTGTGGTGGGGCGCACTTTACGCTGCGGGGTACAGCGCTTCGGGCGCGCGCGTGCTGGCGCTGGGTGGCGTACCCCCCGCGCTGGCGGAGGCGGCGCGCCTGCCTTACGGCGCCGCGGCCGCGCTGGTGTCGGCGGCGCACGCGGCGCTGCTGGTGTCGGCGGTGCGGCGCTCGGCGCAGGCGGGAGAGCTGTACGTGTGGGTGTCGCTGGTCCTGGCGGTGCCGCTGGCGGGGGGCGCGGGAGTGCTGGCGGCCGCGGCGATGCTGGCAGGTCACCTGCTGTTCGGCGTGTTGTTCCTCACCGCGGCGCTGCTCTGTGTTGCGTTCAACGCGTACTTCACGGTGGTCGCCGCCAACTATATCATGACGTTGCCGTGATCGAATGATCGTATTGAACTGTTACCTATGATATAATGTCGTTATATATAAAATATGGATCTATAATAAAAATAATATTATAACGAGTATATAATATAAGGTACACAATACTATTTATTGCAACTTATATTCCAATGACTTCCATAAACTGTTTTATTCTTAAATTAATAATTTTTGTTTAGGATTGATTTGAGTACTGTGCTCTTGTCTCTGCTAAATTCATACCAATCATTTACGTTATATTGGAATCGGTCGTTAAATCGTAAAACCTGTATACTCGTACAAAGCTACAAAATGTCGTTCGAGTGAGTATCAGTATCTCTGTACAGGATTATCAGCTAGGGGTGTACTAAGCCGAAAGAGGGTCACTGTACCCATCTTAAGGAACAACTGTCACTATGGGACCAACTCTGAATTAGATAAAAAATAATCAGCTGTTTCATACAAAATGTAGAACAATCGTCGACAGAATGTACTCGATTTACTAAACTAATAGTTGTGCTGACCTGTAGAACACATGTACCTATACATGGAAAGATGAGCAAATATCTAGATTAGTATTTTGGAAATAAGGCAAGAGATCCTGTATTTACTCCGAGCGCTCGAGCGGCAGTCATAATGTATTCACTAAAAGGTCGAAGTAGGATATAAACGGCGCGGCGTGCGTTGTGTCCGCGCGAGGTGAGCGGGTCACACCAGTTCCGGTGTAGTGCGCGGCGGCGCGGCCGGTGGCGGCGGAGGCACAGTGTCACTCGGCCCCGCTCGCCGGCCGCACGCCGCCGCCCCGCCCCCCCGCGCATGCAGTTAGAGCCCCCGCGGCTGAACTGAACCGAGCGCGTCACCAACACTCGCGAGCGCACGGGACCTGCGGTCGCGTATAATCCCTCTGGGAGAGAGCCGCGAGCCGCGAGCCCGTCCGACATCATCCCCCACGGCCGCCACCAGTGACTACCTGACCCCAGCTTTGGACAAGCACCACTCAGTGCCACCTGCACCAGCTGACACACTTGAAACGACCCTACGAAGTAAGTTAGTGTGCTTTGTATCGATAGTGCCTTCACTCACTCCAGTGTGCTCGGAGCAGCGAGGTCGCGCCCTACATGGACACAGACAGACAGATGCTGCTAACGAACCAGTTTCGGTATCTGATGGACAACAAACTGTTTCCGGTTCCGGATTCCGTAAGTTCTATGTTTTGCTCCGGCGCTAACTTTACTGTTACGAGACATATTACGATAAAAACTCTGCCGCTATACAGTTAAAATATTTTATTTATTAGGTACGAGATATAAAAACCAATTCTATACTTTCATATTCATACCACAGTCGATATAGGTCTCTCCAAGAACTTGTCCAAAACACTTGGAAAGTGTGTTGGATGTAAGCTGTATTTGTCATGAATATGCAAGCCCGGCCCCGGTGTAGTAGGTACATGCGTCACTAGTTACTTGTATTCCGATACAACAAGCACTCGCTGAAGCGTTTGACGTGAAACTGTTGTTTAATGAGAATTCTATGAAGATTCAATAAGAGAAAGTATATGAGAGAACAACATCGCATGCGAGCACAGCACAGCGCAGCACAGCGCAGCACTGCATGGTTGTCAGAACTAGACCCAACTCAGAATTATTTGTATTGGAAGATTTTAAATAAAACTGGTAAAACAAACAAACTTGAAACAAAATTAACATAATCTAATAAAATAACCAGACAGACAGATAAAACCTGTCGGTGTTGTCTGTCTGTCCGTCCACCGCCCGCCGGTGTAAGGTCACAGCACACATTATAAACTGTAACTTCACCTACAACTACCTACTACGAGTATCAGGTATAACATATAATACTCGTACCTGATATTACTAAAAGAATTATTAAACATATTTACCATCTGAATATCCTGATCGTTGGACCTTTCCAACAATCAACCAGGTACGCGTGAAAACTCGTTTTCTTAAACAATTTGAATATCTGCTTATGTAAGTAAATTTATACTACATAGTAGATAGATACGCACGCATATATAGTATACATTTAATTACCAAAGCTGATTTTTGAAAAATAAAAAGTAAAGTAACGCAAAGGGCTTCCGGCCTATCAGCTTTAGATATTGGTTCACCTGGCACAGGCACAGAACTGTCGCAGGTGTTGTTTTACTTCCATGCTCTTTCTCGTCGGTGAAGCGCAATCAGAATGTTCCGGACTCGCAGCTCACTACTCGTACCACACAGAAACACCTCCACAGTCATCGTATCCTCGCTTGTCTTCTGCTTTTACAAATATACTAATAATTATGAAAAATATAATTTGAAATTTCAAAAATAATACGGTCTCGGGGTCTTTTGACTATTTCACACTTACACTTTGTTCTTCCTTCACGCTCAAACGACTGAACCGATTTGGATGAAATTTGGCAACACACTGGATGAAAATTAACACACAGGCTACTACTTATCCCGGAAGATGGAAATGTTCCCACGGGATGATCTAATATGTAACCGCGGAGCGTAGCTAGTCATTTTATAAATAAATAATACAAAACGAGTTCTTCCCAATTCCTCCGAAACACGTCGCAGGGGCGTTGTTGTCCCTGTGTTCTGTGTTCTGTGTTCTGTTACGTGGAATGTTATTTGTATGTACAATACTTTCAGACAATTCGTCATAAAGCTCCTCAGAGCATCTTTATTACGTAAATTATAAAAAAGTTCAGAGTCGTTCAGAGGAGTTGGCTGTGCAACTGAAACAATATTGCACTATGTACCTAGTATAATAGTAATTTAGTAAAAAGCTAGTGTAAAGTAGTGTATGCAAATGAGAGGGGGAGAGGAGGGGGGTGCTAGTGACGCAGTGTTCGCGGCGCGACAGCAAGGTCAAGTGACGGAAGGGGTGAGCCACCCTGTATGGTTACATTGTATCGACCTCACCGACCCCCATATCGCTAAAAATTCAAGGAAAATTCTTTAAACACCACTGTTATACGCAGTTTGCTAATCTATTACCAACAACACGACTCCCACTGCGATGTGATGGAGTCCCAATCATATTACCAACAACACGACTCCCACTGCGATGTGATGGAGTCCCAATCATATTACCAACAACACGACTCCCACTGCGATGTGATGGAGTCCCAATCATATTACCAACAACACGACTCCCACTGCGATGTGATGGAGTCCCAATCATATTGAACATTTATAGGAAACACTTATATTACTTATACGGTTTAATAGAAATAAAGGTTTTTTCAGAAGAGTCAATTCAAATACAAACTCGACTAATTATGTATATTAGTATGGTAGGCTACAGTTTGATATTATTGAGAGATATCTACATAAAGAGGTTAAGTACCTGCTCATACTCAGTGGAAAGATAGAACAATTCTTTATTGTAGACACACCAAACAAAATTAAATACAAGAGAACAACAGAATATAGTGCTACAAGTGGCGGTCTTATCGCTAAAAAGCGATCTCTACAAAATACGAGCTACTAGTAAATATGTGAGTAATATATGTATTACATCGCACGTACAAGTGTCCTGCGCGACAACATCTACAACATATTATGATCAGCATTAGCGTTTCCTCTCCACAATAAGCATCTTATTTGTATTTTATACTTTTATACTAATTGAGGACATTTGCTGTGCAATAATGCTTTTGACCATATCTATTTATAATTGCTTAGAACTGAACCTTTGTATGAGTCGTGTTTAGTTCTCGGCTGTTACCTACCGTCAACACTTCAACAATCGCATTTAACTCATACGAGAATTTTATTGCCTAAGAAAACTTTAAAGTTTTCATACTTGATATAAGTGTATAGTACTTGACCTCTTTTTCCACAAGTATTAAGAACTATTTTTACTCGTATAGCCTGCCGCCTGCTCATAATGAAGGGCCGCATACCGTCACTAACTACTACTTCTAGCAGACAAGTAATCAAAACGAGCGGTTAAATACTGCGTAGCGAACTGGAATACTTATTGAATGTTTCGGAACACCAAAACTATCTGGGTTTTTTTAAACCGAAACTAAGGTGTGGTACCATCCACATTAATACGAGATTTGAACAAATAATACGCATTACGGTTGTTTTGTTTGTTACATTAGTTGTTAGACTTGTTGGGGATCGATCGCAGCGAGTGCGCGCCCCCGCCCGCCGCTCGGACACTAACCTCACCTACTTATCCATCATGTCTGGTGTTAACACACGTTCAGTGCTTTTGTGTATCTCTAAATACACAGTTTTGTTTGTATTTTGGCAAAGCAATGCGAACTCGATCCGTTTACCGAGCTTACATATAGGATGAGTATGGGAAACACTGGGAACTTGTCTGAGAGTCGTGCGTGACACACTTTGTGTAAGGAGAAACGATTATCGCGTCTGTGTCTGGCGAGCGCAGTAGGCAGTCAGTCGGTGGCCGGCAGTAGGCGGCCGGCGGCAGTCGCCCCGGTGTAGTGTAGCGAGCTCGTAGTGTGTGGAGTTAAGTGTCGGCCGCATTGCGCCGCGCCGTTGCCGAGCGGCCGCACCACAACACTGCCCCGTGCACCAGCGCCGCGACCACACGCGCCGGTAAATTACAATATACTTACCTTACCACACTTAGCCATCCTACTTCATACATACTATATTTACTGGGCGTCCGCTTCCACACACATTTCCCGACCAAATAATAATATATACTCTGAGTTCCCGACCATCATAACTTAGGGTATTTCATTATATAGACGCGAGTAAAAACAATTTGGTAAATAAGATCTTAAGCCTAGTCGACGCTTTACATGAAACGAGTCGATATCGAATGTAAGCTCATTATTACCATAATTATCATATAATAATATTACAATGTTATCATTTTATCTACTTAAAAAAATAATATACTTAATATAAAGTTGTCTGATATTAACTCCTTATTAACACAACAAAGAACTCTGACGAGATTTGCGTGTGACCTTTGTCGAAGCGAGTGACTCATGTGATGGTATCAGAAGACCTGTGTGCCTCGGTGTCCATGTGACGAGGGGTGCACCTCACTATACCTACAGCGTATTTTGTACTCGCCTTTACCAATATAAAAAGACGGGCAAATCGTTAACCAATCTTAAGCATGTTCTAGCCAATAGAAGAATTATTCGTATTTCTGTTGTGATAATGTGTGTGTGCTCGCCCATAATAGTAGCAGTGGCTGAATGTTGAGGTAGACAGGCACTCTGGCTCTGGGTTGTAGTGAAATGTATGCGTAGTGTATGTTGTTGGTTGTTACAGAAGGCGGAGGGTGCAGCTCCGAGAAGGAGTGCAGCTCGTCCCCCGCGCCCGCGCCCGCGCCGGCGCTGCTTCGCGCGCTCGCCACGCTGCGCGCCGCCTGGCCGGAGCACGCCTCGCTGCAACACCGCTGGTAACTACTGCCTGCCTACTGCCTCCATGCACGTACCAACTGCCTCGCACTCAGCTGCACAATACGCAGCCGCACTTGTAAACAACTCTCAGCTCTGGACGACTTTTGTGTTGTTTCACTACACACAGGTCGTTAAGTCCCAAAACAAAACTTTTAATCTAGTTTGAGAACAGAAGTGTTTTCAGGACAGCAGCAGGAGTCAGCTCCACGCTCACTGTAACTAAACACATTTCGACCCACCCTCCCTCCTCTATAGGTTATAATGATTTCAGGACAGCAGCAGGAGTCAGCTCCACGCTCACTGTAACTAAACACATTTCGACCCACCCTCCCTCCTCTATAGGTTATAATGATTTCAGGACAGCAGCAGGAGTCAGCTCCACGCTCACTGTAACTAAACACATTTCGACCCACCCTCCCTCCTCTATAGGTTATAATGATTTCAGGACAGCAGCAGGAGTCAGCTCCACGCTCACTGTAACTAAACACATTTCGACCCACCCTCCCTCCTCTATAGGTTATAATGATTTCAGGACAGCAGCAGGAGTCAGCTCCACGCTCACTGTAACTAAACACATTTCGACCCACCCTCCCTCCTCTATAGGTTATAATGATTTCAGGACAGCAGCAGGAGTCAGCTCCACGCTCACTGTAACTAAACACATTTCGACCCACCCTCCCTCCTCTATAGGTTATAATGATTTCAGGACAGCAGCAGGAGTCAGCTCCACGCTCACTGTAACTAAACACATTTCGACCCACCCTCCCTCCTCTATAGGTTATAATGATTTCAGGACAGCAGCAGGAGTCAGCTCCACGCTCACTGTAACTAAACACATTTCGACCCACCCTCCCTCCTCTATAGGTTATAATGATTTCAGGACAGCAGCAGGAGTCAGCTCCACGCTCACTGTAACTAAACACATTTCGACCCACCCTCCCTCCTCTATAGGTTATAATGATTTCAGGACAGCAGCAGGAGTCAGCTCCACGCTCACTGTAACTAAACACATTTCGACCCACCCTCCCTCCTCTATAGGTTATAATGATTTCAGGACAGCAGCAGGAGTCAGCTCCACGCTCACTGTAACTAAACACATTTCGACCCACCCTCCCTCCTCTATAGGTTATAATGATTTACAATATATTTTTTTAAATAAGTAACGTTGAAATAATCTCATCATGAAAAAGTAAAACGACCGTGTTGCTTTTTAAACTCGGTGTCTTGTACCCCCGTGGAGCCTGGAGCCTGAAGGATGGAAGATTGCTGAACAGGAATAACTTTGCAACAAAACTTTGAATGTTCTTGTTTATGATGCAGTTATGTGTAGTAGTGGTCGTGTCGTACGTACGCTGCGATCCTGTAACACTCTACATGTACAGGAGGTACCTACAGTAGGCCTGTCCAATATATCAATAATGTTCTATCGTTTAAGCTTTTGTAATAGGTACGTATAATTGAGTCGAACAGCTTACTTATGTAGTGGGTATACTCGTACGTGCAGTGCAAGGATAGTTCTCATATCGGAGTACAGCGTAGTGGAGTGTGTCGGGGCTCGGCTCCTCGAGAGGAGTGCAGTGGAGTGGTGCATGTGTTCCGCACGTGTGCTCTCGGTGCGCGGTGCTCGGAGCCAGCGCGATGTAGGTCAGCGGGAACATACCAGGCGGACCTAGTTACTCATTGTTTTTGCATATATCTACACATCCACACGCAATGTGCACATTCCGCGACAACATTACTCGTTTTTTCACTAACTCCGTGTCGTTGCGAGAGCACTCTTCTTGTACTCATGTGGCGGAATATTACGTTGAACATGTTTACCGTAGGTAACTATTAGGATTTATTCTTTCCAGTGTTTATGGTACTAAATCCTTGCTCTCTATCAGCTGCGCGATTCTTGTGCTATTGTAGACTACCGAGCGGCTGGTCACAGGCACATTCGACAAGAAGTTCGGAAGCTAAGCGAGACTATCACATCGCATCTGTGTCGCGCTAGCATTAGCTAGGTACTCTCTCACGTACTGTCGTGCGATGTGTTCGTGTAAGGGCAATACCCTCCACGGGCGATATTCACATTTAGATGTTTGCGAGATGTCTCGCACTCGCCCTTTTTATATATACTATATTTAGAAGACGAAAGTATCAAGCATGAACATATCTACTCGTACCTCCAAGTAAATAGATACAATTAAATAAACGTGGGACTGTTTCCGGTTGAACCGGGCTGTATGGGACAACTTTAACTGTTCGACCTGCTCAATTTCTTTTCGACTCCGATCAAACAAAACAGATATAGGTATCTAGCTCGGTTACAAGTAAGGTATCACGTATCATCGTTCCTGGTACATTTTTTACCAGTGTTGTATTGTGTTGTGCTGTGCAGCTGATCAGGAAGGATGTAATAACTAGTATCATCTGCCTCCTGCCTCCTGCCCTGCCCCGGTCGTAGGTCACCCGGCCACTTTTTGTTTCGCTCACCGAATGCAATTAGGATATTCAGTAAATAAATATATTTTAAATCGAATTCCAAGAAAAATATGTTCATTTCGCTAATTTATCTCGTACTCGATCACGCTCACTTCACTCACAGTATATTTATATGCACATAATTTCGATATCCGAGATAATTTCTCGCTGATTCCGATGGCGATGCACCATAAGTAGTACAGAAAATGCGCACGGTTTACTGTTACTATTTCTCTCCGTAAGAAACATCCTCGTAGGTATTTCAAGTAATATTCTAAAAAAGAATTAGCACAAAAGTTCAGCTGCTCTCGAGATTTGCGCTTAGCAACACATAAGCGATTTATTTTTAAATTATAGAGAAGATAGAATATGTATATTAATTATAGCCGGTGGAATAGCGGCCATATTACGAGTAAGTATATCGCTGTCCACAGTTGTTGCCTCGGGGCTGTCAGAAACCATTACGGGTATGACATTTATCAATCTCAGTGCGATGTTCCATTATACGAGTACAGTGTACTCGTACACCATCATCATACCAGATACCTACTAAATACATTACACGTCAGTTGTACTCGTACCTACTTACACTTACCTTACTTGTACTCGTATGTAGTTCCTACTAGTGTACGACTATCAGTATATTAGAGCCCCAACACAAAGCGAAGAAATGAAACTATTTATAGCGACGAGAAGCGAGTCATTCAAGTAACGGTGAGATGAGTGCTAGTGCTCGGCGCATACTTGACGCGAACACATACGAGTACCTACTGTCTCCAGATATAACACGAGAGGACCACGAACTTGCGATGGAGCTGTAGCTAGCCTCACACGTGTCTTGAAATTAATAAATCTCCGAGCTGCGCGGTCTTTTGACTTTTTTATTGTAATAAAATAATGTTTTCAGCGGAGCTTTGAGCCGCTCGTTACAGGCGGCTCCCCGCTCACCTGGCCGCCCCACCGCCCTCCCAGCCATGCAGCCGCGCGGCGGGCCCGCTGCGCGCATGCACGCCTCGCCCGGCATGCTGCGCCGCCGCTACTCAGTGCCTGAGACTATCATGAGGAAGTAAGTGACCGACGCCGCTCTCATAACGTATTGGCCCGATGTCCGCTACTACTCTTCTGACCTTCTGACTCCACCTTTCCAGATACCGGCTCGCGCAGCAGTGCTCGGACTCGGAGGAGAGCCTCGCGCCGGCACACCAGAGCGCTGCCAGCGCGTGCCCCTCACCGCCGCACGCCTCTCACTCGCCATGCGAGTCGCCGCATCGGTTCATGCGGCGCGACCGTGAGCTCATGCGCAAGTCGGCACTACTGCGGCGCATGTGGACGCGGCCGTGTCGCGCACCCGCCTGCTGCTGCGAGGAGGACTCACGCGCGACTCGCTCGCTCGACGGCAGCCGCTCGGAGTTGTCGTCCCGGCGCTCCCCCGCTCCGCGCGCCGCCCCCGCCGCCGAGCCCAAGCGCCAGCGGCTCGAGGCGGCCGCCGCTGACTTTTCCGACTCCACGTACCGGTCGCACGGCGCTCGCTGCGAGTTCTCGTCCTGCGCAGACGCGACCGACGCGTTCTCCGACACGGAGTCGCGAAGGCTCGCCTCGCCGCCGTCTTCGGAGCGGCTTTCCGAGCGCCCCACGGCCGAGCTCGAGTCGGAGGCACGCTCGCTGCCCGACACGGATGCTCGCGACGATCGCTCCTTTGGCGACTCGGACACGCTATCCGCGTCAGCGTCGCTCCCCACCGCCAAAGAGACGAACGGTTCCACGGACGCGCACCCTCAGGACTCGAATTTGTTCTGCCGGATGGAGGGGCACGTCGACGAGCGCACCACCGTCGAAGACAACGAAGACCGCAACATTCACTTATACGATCACGAGCTCGCCGCGCGGTCGCCACTCTACGAGCTGCTAGAGATCTGCGTGTCGGAGAACGCCCACGCCTCCACCGTCGGCTCCCCGCCGGCGTCGGTCGCGCCGCTCGCCACCTCGCTCGCTATCAGAAACGGACGCGACATCGACATCGACGAGTACGTGTCGAACATCCTCGTCGAGAGTCTCAACTCGCTGACTGATCAACTCGAATGTATGAACGCGTCGATCGGTGGCGACCGCAGAATCAGCATAGTCGAGAAAGAAATAAAGGTCAGACTGCAAAACACAGGCGTTAACACGATAGTTCACCTGAGCCCGACCTCCAACAACCAGATCATTTTCGGCAACGAAGAGTTGTGCAACGAGTCGTGCGTCGCGCGCGATGAGTGCAACAACCCGCTGACGATCCGTCAGGAGCGCCCACTAAGCGTCGAGTCCAACAACAACCTGAGCTCGTCGGCGTGCAGCGGCGCGCGGCACGAGGTCACACTCGAGCCGCCGCCGCCGCCGCGTGACGCGGTCAACAGGGCAGTGCTGCAGCAGATCCAGAAGCTATTCCGCGACGAGCTGCGCACCCTTGACGAGGGGGAGGCGTCGCCCGGTGTCTCGCTCGTCGAGATCTCCAACGTAGACGCGTACATGGAGGCGCACGGCGCGCCGCGGCCAGAGCTACAAATCTCTACGCGCGCCGATGGCGACGCCATCGCCGGCGTCGGCGCCGGGAACTACTTCCGCGACGGGGAGGAAGCGGTCGCGGTGCCGCGTCTCTCCGCCTACCCTCACTCTGAGTCCATGGAAGTGAACACCTCCTCGTCGTCGGACGCCGAGGCTGCATGCTCCGACTGCACCAGCCTTGTGGACAGTCTCGACGACCCGAACTCGCCACGCGGGGCATTGCTTCGGCGGCGCGTACGGCTCGCGCGCTCTGCCCTTGACGTGCTCGACCTCCTGCCGGAAGGCGCGCGTGACGCCTCCGCCGACTCTAGAAGCGAGGCGTTTTTCGTTCGCATCGAGGACGACGAACTCGACCCGGACGGCGCGAACGTCAGGGTCGCCGAGTACATGCCGGAGAAGATCAAGCAGAGGCTATATAGGAGACATCGGAAGCGAGAGCTGCGGATGGAGTGCGCGCGCCGCTCGAAAGTGAAGCAGCTGAAGAAGGAGCTGGAGCGAAGGCGGGTGGAAGAGGCGGCGCTGGCACGGCGCGAGCTCGAGCGAGACTGCATGGCCATCGTGAACGCGCTCATCGACGACGTGGTCGCCAGAATCGCACAGGACGAGTATAAAGCCATGCGCGCGCGTCGCAGGAGCGGAGTCCCAGCTACCACGCGCTCCGAGGAGGACCTCGCGAGACGCGTCCGCCGCAAGGACCGTGATGACAAGCATCTCAGAAAGAACGGCTCGCGTCGTTTCTCGAACGAAGACAACCGTTTATCGGAGAGACACCATATACACGGAAAAATACTAGTGCGGCCCTCTTTGACGAGCTCCGATCGACCTCCCCGGCGGATATATCAGAAGTCGGAGATTCACGAAGGAGAGAAGTGTATCGAAATTCTCGAGATTTTAGAGTATGTCAACGAATCACAGAGTTCTTCGGAGACAACCAACTCGGACGAAAATCACAACCCGAGCTCCAAATGCAGGAAGTCTCGCATTCCGATTCCCGTATACGAAAGAATACAGAGGAAGAGCACGAATGACGAGCGCATGAGACTGATTGGCGGTATCGCTGGGCGCACCTCCCCGCCGCCAAAGCAGGCACACGGCCCGGCAGCACTCGGGTCGGCGACCCCCGCGCAGCCGTTGGAGCCGCGATCGCGCTCCAATTCTCTGAGGTTCAAGAGGGTGTTCGACATTATTCCCGAGGAGCGCAGCAGCCTCAGTTTCGATTCCTCAGTGGAGGACACGGAGTTGGCACGACGCGCCTCCGCGCCCGAGGTGTCGGTGCTGCTGCCTTCTCCCGCGCTCGCCGCCGCTGCACCCACCCCCGCTATGTCCCCGCAACGTGAAAAGAGCACTCGGAGTGCGGGTACGTCGCCCCACGCACTTATGGAGGAGCAGCGCGCGCGCGTAGTGCGCTCGCAGACTACCATGACGTCACCGTGCAACAAGTCGGCGGCGACGAGCCCGCTGCGGCCCGCGGCGCCGCCCCGCCCCGCGCCCCCGCGCCCGCTGCCCCCGCGCCTCGCCCGGGAAGGTATCGTGTGTGCTCTCCGCCAGCCAGTGCCGCACCGCACCGCTTCCCTCGCCGTAGAGTAGCCGCGACACTCCGCACCGCACGCTATGTAGTATATTAGTTCGAACCGAGTATCACTCGACCGACGACTATTCTTTAAATATAAAATCTCTTAAGATTATGTAAAGGATACTTCGTGGTTCGTGTGTGTACACAGAGACTGGATGGCACTCAGCAACAGATCACATCAGACTGTCGCGAATAGATATCAGAGCGAAATATATTATGAACCTAATGTAATAAATATATCGTTGAATGTTTCAAAAGTAGTTTAATTTATTCCCAAGGTAGAGGTAGAGAGAGAACCGCAGAGACGGTGGCCCCCCCTAGAGTGAGCGGGCCGGCCCCGGCACCCCCGGCTGCAGTGCAGGCGGGGGGCGCACGCGGCAGCAGCTCGTCGAGCGACAGCGGCGACTCGGGCGGGTCGCTCCTGTGCTCGCTGGCGCCGCGCTGGCTGTCGACTCAGGCCCGCCAGCGCCGGCGCGCGCGCCGCCACCCGCCCCCGCCCGCTCCCCCGCTCCCGCCCTCGACACACAACACTCGGCCCGCCGTCACATCGCACACTAATCACTCAGGTGAACATTATAATAATACTAGCTGACCCGGCGAACTTCGTACCGCCTAACAGTCGATTCTTTATTTTTTTTAATAGTTAGTCTGCTATTCGGAACGCCCGCCGGGTCAGCAAATATTGACATTAATATTTACACCATACTAACGTCACTCATTTATTTTACCTTCCCAGAAGTTCTAAATTAGTAGTATGGTATTAAATGGGCGTTTTTTTAATTTTTTTCTTTCCGTATCGAATCAGTAAAATCGGTTCAGCTGTTCTCGAGATATGCCCTTAGCAACATTCAGCGATTTATTTTTATATTATAGATTTTCTAAATTATCAAAAATGTAAACATTGAAGCGCATTCTGTCTTCTACGAGCAGATATACTCGTGCTCGTAGTCCTCGGGTGCTAACTTGCAACTACACGATTACATTCAATACTCCTCAATTTTGTAGTATTTGTATTATACTACTGTATTATATTATATAGTTTTTTTTTACTAACGTTTTGCGTTGTCTTTCATACTTTAATATTTTCTCATTTATCTTTGTAAAAACCTGGTCAATATATCCGCAATAATTTTCTGATGATTTCGTTATACTTTTAGTGCTGAAAATATTACTTTTAAATGTATTAATTACCATTTTTATATCAAAATTTGTTTGTTTACATATTGTTGACAACGTCAATAATTTTCATTTCACGTCATATCTTTCAAAAGTTGTATTTTTTTCTATGAGAACGTGTAAGGTTTTATGATAAATAGTCTAGTTTTACTTATTTTTGTATTGGCCATTTATAATATTTAAATTTAAGAATATAGATTTTAGGAAACGGGCTCGCGACTATATAAGACGTCGCGAGGCATTGCCAGGCAGGCCTGGGAATTCTGTTGGCGCGACCAGTTTTATTTTAAAGTGAATTTTTCATCATACCATCACAAGTTCTCAGGAATATAAGTGAATGTGGATAATGTGAACACACAGTATACACATTCTCTTATATTCCTCTTATAGGCCTGCCTGGCCCGGGTGTGGCCGTAGTACGTAGTTGAAAGAAAACTTGAGCAGAACTGTCTTGGGGAATGCCTCGCGACGTCTTATATAGTCGCGAGCCCGTTTCCTAAAATCTATATTCTTAAATTTAAATATTATAAATGGCCAATACAAAAATAAGTAAAACTAGACTATTTATCATAAAACCTTACACGTTCTCATAGAAAAAAATACAACTTTTGAAAGATATGACGTGAAATGAAAATTATTGACGTTGTCAACAATATGTAAACAAACAAATTTTGATATAAAAACGGCAATTAATACATTTAAAAGTAATATTTTCAGCACCAAAAGTATAACGAAATCATCAGAAAATTATTGCGGATATATTGAAGATAAATGAGAAAATATTAAAGTATGAAAGACAAATAAATATTAAAGTATGAAAAACAAACAAAAATGTACTCGATACAGATAAGAATACTCACTAACAGTATATTCACATTCCATGAAAACAATACGAAATGCTAAGATACACAAAGGAAAGATACAAATATCTGAGGACTGAGCTTCTCGTATGTAGCGATACAACTATGTTCAAAAATAGATTACAGATTTACACTAACATGATTCGAGCTTAGTTAACTACTTTAGTCACGTGGTATTTTATTGATGTCAGCGAACCATGTGCATTGAGGAAAAAGTCAAACTCATCTCTAAATTCGTTGTCCAAATGGCACATGCGATGAAGTGGAGTATTTCAGTTTGTTCTAGAAATTGGGATTGCGAAGGTGTTTAAGTTCAGTAAACCACTGTCGGGGCGTGATACCTTTATTTTCTCACTATATTTTCTAAAGTCAGAGCAATCTACAGCGCAGTGTAAACATTTGAGAAGAAGATGATAATGTCTGCAACCTTTTGGAGCTTTTCACGCTTTTGGAGATAAAGATCATAAGATCGAAACGTTTCACACAATTGTTCCGTGTAACCACTGCATGTAACACAGATGATAAAGAAACCTTTTTGAACCAGTTCAAACAATTTCAATATTTTTCGTCGTTATGATGACGCTGGGAGGCTCCGAGCCCCGGCTAGCCTTTGTACTACACGTTATGATGACGCTGGGAGGCTCCGAGCCCCGGCTAGCCTTCGTACTGCACGTTATGATGACGCTGGGAGGCTCCGAGCCCCGGCTAGCCTTCGTACTGCACGTTATGATGACGCTGGGAGGCTCCGAGCCCCAGCTAGCCTTCGTACTGCACGTTATGATGACGCTGGGAGGCTCCAAGCCCCGGCTAGCCTTCGTACTACACGTTATGATGACGCTGGGAGGCTCCGAGCCCCGGCTAGCCTTCGTACTGCACGTTATGATGACGCTGGGAGGCTCCAAGCCCCGGCTAGCCTTCGTACTGCACGTTATGATGACGCTGGGAGGCTCTGAGCCCCGGCTAGCCTTCGTACTGCACGTTTTGGACTTAATATTATTGACATTAATATCATACCGAAATATGTTAGAATTTTTTTTTCACAAACAGAAATACACATTTTCACAGATATACAACAACAAAAATATAACTTGCGATTTGCGTACTTCCTCTACTCGTAGCCGTGAACATAACTTGCCGTACTTGTTTAGAAATGTTACACATAACATCAATCTACCTACTTGCGAAATAAAATTATTACTTATATTTACAACATACATTTAGTACACAAGAAATATATACGGAACAGGCAAGATTACTCAAATAACTTGCGCAGCTTGCGTTTTATTGAGGGTAGCGAACATTGACTGAAAATGTCTAACAATAACATAATGTCATCCTAATCATAACTTGCACATACGATGCACTGGTGAGTGCTTTAACATATTAATCCGACACTCACTTAAGATGAAACATTTCTTCCATGATAATCTTGCGTGAGAAAGAACCCTAATAGCGATGTTTTACCTGCAAATAAAACATTTATTAAACATACTTACCTCATTCGAAACCTAATTTATACATGAGAGAGTAGCGTGCTTGACTTTCGTTCCGTACTAGTCGTGCTATGATTGGTCCGCCCATTCGCGCCGTCCAATCAGCGTTGACTCCGCCCCTTCCGCTCCCCTCTAGCGCTCCCCGTACCATCACCACTGCAGGCAGGGCGCTCTGCGCAACTTAGCTTCATTGGTATTCTTATGTATGGCCACCAGGCAGAGATAGAAAGTATTAGGTTTCGAATGAGGTAAGTATGTTTAATAAATGTTTTATTTGCAGGTAAAACATCGCTATTAAACAACTGTACCGTAATTCGAAACCTAATTTATACATGAGAGACGTGTTTGTTATCGCCTGGTGGTGATGGTAACGCCAATGTGATGTGTATTCTATGATAGGCACTGAATATTTAAGTATAAAATTCATTTAATTTAACACATGCGTTTATTTACTTATACCAAATAACAAGATGATTAACATACAATAGTTGAATCACTGACACAATCAATTTAATAAATCAATAATGATTTTATTTTAACTTATAGGCTCAAAACAAGTTGTAATTGACCTTGATTCTAGA
Organism: Ligdia adustata; assembly: GCA_947049295.1. Classification (NCBI taxonomy): domain Eukaryota; kingdom Metazoa; phylum Arthropoda; class Insecta; order Lepidoptera; family Geometridae; genus Ligdia; species Ligdia adustata. Next base: position 12,854,689 of record OX346231.1, read on the forward strand.
TTAGAGGGTATAATTTCCCTGCGATAGAATTTTTTAAAAGTGTTGGCTGATTTCCAATTTCCTTTTGCTAGTATATCGTCGAGTTGGAAATTATCGACCCAATTTTTTGATGCAACGGCTGATCTGAAGCTACCCGGAGTGGCTTCTATTTTTGCTGATTTGAGAATATTTTTCACCCATCCTGCAATCATGGTTCGCGTGGCTGGTCTAGGTTTGCCGTACGTGCTAATGAAAAGGCAGTTAGAGTTGACAGATTCTCGTCTTTGTTTTGACAGTTGTATTAGTTCTGTTATCCAGTAGACTGAGTCCAAATTTTTATTCTCATTATTCCGTGAAAATTTCCAACCTGATTGTCGATGGCTTACTGTATCCGTTTTAGATCCAAATGTAGGCCATAAAATGATGTTGTCCTGAGAGATTTGACAGTGTTCTGGTGAAGTTCTTAGAAGTGTCAAATCATGTATTCTTCGTCCTGAACATAAAAGCAGGATAACAGCCGTGTGTCCTGAGGTTGCATAGAAGCTCATTTTCTCGGTGGGTTTCTGACTAAGATGATGAATCAAAGTATCAACGTTCCATATAGGTGCCTGAAGCGGTTTTGGATTAGCTAGTGAAATCGCCTTGATAACTTGTTTAACTAATGTGTGCGAACTTAAATTATTAAAATCATTTAAGTTGGTAAATGTAGATACCACTGATTTATGTAGTAAGATACTACTCAATGACAGTTTTTCTTCTAGGTGACAATCAGTTAAGAATTTAGCCAACTGTGATCCGTCGGGATTTCGTGTGCTAACCAGGTTCTTTGCGCACCAGGAGAGCCATCTTTTCCAAGCTGACCTGTATGTGTTCAGAGTAGACTTTCTCCAGGCGGAAGATAAAAGAGCTTTCTGTTCGTTAGTCCAATCAGTTAAACTTCGATCCCACCCCCACATCTCCATACTTCCAGTGTCATTTCGATAACTTTCGGTGGAGGCTGACCGGTCGTTGCATCTACTAAAACGTTTGGTAGATTTCTGATCGTGAATGGAGGACTTAGGGCTCTGTTCTTCAAGTCTGGCCTCCAATACACTTTCTCCCACCGTGGAACGACTATCAGGTAAACTCCCTCTGACTTGTTTAAGTGATTCAACACTTTGGGTATTAGGAATGGGGGAGAGGAAATACCCAAGCTAGTTTGAAGTTCCAAGTCATTCCTAGTGCATCGTAAGATCGAGCTTGAATGTCGTTCCTGTCGATTGTGCAGTAACTGGGGACCACATGAGCTTGGCAAGAGGCAAAAAGATCGATTTCGGGTTCCCCCCATTTCTTGAAAACTATATTCGTTATTTTCGGAAGAAGGTGCCACTCTGGACGAGGTTTCTGGCGAGACAAATGGTCTGCATCTGTGTTGTAATTGCCGGGTATATGATAAATCGTCATGTGAATGTTGTATTTGTCTAGAACAGAGAACACTTGTTTGGCTAGGTTCACTAATGCCTGTGATTTCGTACCTCCTTCGTTGCGAAGATATGACACTACTGTCTTGTTGTCGCATTGAATTAGTAGTGTTCTCGACTGTAGGTAGTGGTATTGATTTTGTAAAATTTTTAGAATAGCAATCATTTCTTTTTGGTTGCAGTGAAGTTTTTGTTCTGCCGGAGACCAAGTTCCCTGAAAGTCTTAGTTGTTTAATTTGGCACTCCATCCTAAGTCGCTTGCATCTGTGGTGAGGTATTGCTCTGGTTGGGGATTGTGTAAGCGAGAGCTTGTTGTGTAATTTTCCATCCACCATTGCAATTCCTGTAATGACTTTAGATTCAGCGGAACCGCCAGGCCATGTGAATTTATTAGGCTGTTAGCTTGTACCTGTAGGGCTCGATAATTCAGTCGTCCTCTTGGAACCACAAAACTTGCGAAGTTTAATATGCCTATGAGTTTCTGAAAGTCTTTTAAATTCGTCGATTTTGAATTTAATCTGTTGACCAGTGCTGTTTCTAGTCTGTTCAGTAATCTTTTTGGTAACATTTTTACATTGTTCCACGGGTCCCAAATTACACCTAGATACTCTATTTCTTGTCGTGGTATTAATACCGATTTCTCCTTGTTTATCTTCCAGCCCAGGTACTCTAGCAGTCTCACAGTAGTCATAGTATGGTCTTGAAGTGTTTGCAGGTTTTGGTGAGCCAGAATGTAGTCGTCCAGGTACACTATTATTCGTAGGCCTTGTTCTCGTAACTTTTGAGCTATCCAATTGCTTACTGAAGCAAATATTCTTGGAGCCGAGCTGAGCTCGAACGGTAAGCATGTCATTTCGTACAATTGGTCTTCGTAAATGAGACGTAGAAAGCGTCGATGGTTCGGAGATACTGAGAGGTGGAAATAGGCCTGGTGAAGGTCTATTTTGACCATCCAGTCTTTCTCTTGGAGGAAGTCTGGCACACGATGATGATTTATTAACCTGAGTTTGTCGATGGCGACATATTCGTTCAGGTTCTTTAAATTGAAAATTGGTCTCATTGAGCCGTCGCTTTTTGGTCTGAGAAACATTGGAGAGTGTTTTGCAATATTTATGACATCTTGGGTGTGCATATTGTGAATAATTTTCGTCATTTCTAGTGAACGTGGTATTCTCGTGGTACGCTTGTTTGGCATATGTAAAGGTGGTTTTATTTTGAATGGTATACGGTAGCCATTTATGATTTTGAGAATGTAAGGCGGAGCCCTGAGCATTCTCCAACGAGCGTAGTATTCTACTAGTTGACCGGCACGGAATGACCTCGAGTCAGAATCTCCGTTTATTTCCTCTCCTATCCCGGTGGGATGAGGGGGAATTTTGTCGTTTAAACGGCTGCTCATTGTGTCGCCTTTGCTGTTTACCACCTCGCCCTCGAAAGTTGTCGTTCGAGACAAATTTCTTAGTATTATTCTGTTTCGGCCGAGGTTCTGGTTTGCCCTGAAGTTTTCTGGGTTGGTTGAACGATGTCTTTGACGTTCCGGGTGCATACTGTGGTTCAGAAGCTCGTTCTTTGTCAGTAGTGTGCGGTGAAAAAATGTTTTTCAATCCGCCGGCTTTCTCCAATGTCGAGCAAAATTTTTCACTTTCAAATAGAGTAGCGCAAGAAGGTGGAATTTTTCTAAATGCATTTTTGAAATACGGATCTTTTACTGCGGTAAGTATCGATTCTCGCCTGCTCTGGATACGCTCTGCTCTGTGTCCGCATACTATTTGAAATATATCTCTTGTAACTTTTGCGAACTCACCGTTTGAAATAATTTCGTTCAATTTTGACCCAATTCCAGCTGCACATCCAGTTTGCTGTTGTGCGTCACGTAAAAATTGACCCAAATCCGTTTGAAGGGCTTCGTTCTGTTTGAGCAAAGCATATGTCAATCCTGCAAATGCGTTTTCCATTTTTGCTGAAAACTTGGTATTATCATATCGCTTTACCTCTTCATTTGAATCTAGGGTTGTAAATCCGGGGGAATGGAGGTAGTGTTTCTGAATTTCAGAGTAGCGTACACTGTTCCAGTCCAGTTCTCCAAAGCGCTGAAGCTCTTTCAGCTGTTCTAAATGGGCTGCAGAGGCGTGTGGGATTACTGGTTCTTTTGTTTTCGTTTTAATTGAAAGTTTAAATTGCTGTTCGTTTAATAATTCATTAGTTTTATCAGTCAGTGTAGTATTGGAATCTTCTTCGCAGATATCACTACAAATGTTTGGGTCTGCACAAATGCTAAGGTAGTCATCATCGCAGTTTGCCTCAGAGTGCTGGTAATTAGTACTTGCGTTATTTAACCGGGTTTGTATATCAGCCACAACTGAAATTAACTTGTCTAACTTACGATTTTTCTTCTTTTTGTTTTTATTCTTCCTGCGTTTTTTAGTTGGTGCGGAACTATCTGATGATGAACTTTGGGTTGACGAAGAGTCCGCACTTGATGTTGATTTCAAACGTTCACGTAACTTCCTCTTCCTTCCTGGCTGATCACGTGTCCTTTCCTCCGCCACTTCCATCGTTGGGGCTGGACCACTTTTATCGTCCATTAAAATATAAACTGAAATTTTTATATATTTAGTAAATCGAACAGTAAATCTGTTATAAACCAATAATAAAATAAAATTCAAAAGGAATTGTTTACCAGTAATTTCAAATATTATAAATAAATTTTACTCGCACGACTTAGGTCGCAAAGTATTTACTTACGACCGCTTTGGATGAAAATCCAAACGCCAATGAAGCTAAGTTGCGCAGAGCGCCCTGCCTGCAGTGGTGATGGTACGGGGGGCGCTAGAGGGGAGCGGAAGGGGCGGAGTCAACGCTGATTGGACGGCGCGAATGGGCGGACCAATCATAGCACGACTAGTACGGAACGAAAGTCAAGCACGCTACTCTCTCATGTATAAATTAGGTTTCGAATTACGGTACAGTTGTTTAAAATAGATTTTTGACAATAATTCGGGACAATCGACTAGGTTGTTTAACATTTTATACAACATCAAAATGTCAGTCATCTCACGTCTCTTATGTACTCGTTATGGCATTATTTTATAGAAATTTAGTGTAGCACATTTACTGCTTAAGATATTATTAAAATAATTAGCCAGGAACCAAATTTTTTTAAAGCGTATTTTGATTATGTATATATGTATGTTACAAAATATGGATAAAAGTAAATTGTTATTATTATTCTTTTAATAAAAAATAACCTTTTTCGGATCCGAGCGTTCGGCACATGGCGCGCCAGGTGCCGGTCACTCGGATCCGAGCGTTCGGCACACGGCGCGCCAGGTGCCGGTCACTCGGATCCGAGCGTTCGGCACACGGCGCGCCAGGTGCCGGTCACTCGGATCCGAGCGTTCGGCACACGGCGCGCCAGGTGCCGGTCACTCGATATCCGAGCGTTCGGCACATGGCGCGCCGTGTGCCGGTCACTCGGATCCGAGCGTTCGGCACACGGCGCGCCAGGTGCCGGTCACTCGGATCCGAGCGTTCGGCACACGGCGCGCCAGGTGCCGGTCACTCGGATCCGAGCGCTAGGGACAACAATGGTTGAAATAAAACTACTGCACAGATTTCGATAATTATGTTCCGTAATCTCGTCCTCATTTTGTACTATGTAGTTCGCACTTTGCGCAACTCGCTGCATCACAATCTTCAAAGATGAAGGAGGCCTTCATCGAAAATTTGGTAATGATGAACTTGAAGGTTGAGCTGGTGGTACACGGCTGGCCGTCTTTGAAGCAGGTGATCTTGAAATAAAATGAAATTAAATTAAGTACAATTTACTGTTATTATTGAGTTAAATTAATTTAATGTCATGCGTTCTTATCAGATACATAGTCATTCTGTTAGAATGAAACCAAGCGTTTTCGTAAGTTGAATATGTTGTCAGAGTGGCCGCGCAAACTAACATAAAATCGCCTCAAATGCCGGCGCGGCTTACTGACGACTACAAAATACACGGGCCGCTCACTCGTATGAGAGTGGGCAGCACCGCTACTATGCCTCCTCCCCACTCGGATCCGAGTGTTGAGCACTAAATGTGTTAGACTCGTATGACCTTAATTATTTTCCATAAATGTCAAATGGTATAAGAAACATTTCTGAACCTTTTCTACCGTGTTTTTTTTTTTGAGAAGTGGTATATAAATTACTTGGCATAGCAAAGATCCTGACCTTAGTGGCATATAATAACTGACTGCGAAGCAAATGAACATCTTAAAAGTTTTCATGAGTAAAGCGCTTGATAACTGTTAGTGTGAAACCGTAATGTTTCGACGTTTTTATCATATACTAGGTTTGAGTCAAGAGACCGCAGCCGCTATAGATCATTTGCATTTATTATCCATAGTTTTAAGTAATAATGTGTTAATAAAATCGCTTCCGAACTGCCTTAAGCTGATTGATGAGAATGAACAAGATAACTTAGACTCCACAGCACACAACAATACTCCAAAACGCCTCGACATACATTATTAAATAATAACAAGTAACTTGAAATGTCTCAGATTGGCTCGCCATGAATCTGCCCTATTTGGAACCTTATTTGACAATATATTCTATATGATAACGGACACCCATCTTTTTGTCCACAATTACTCAAAGATCTCTAATGTATGAAAGCTCAGTGAGAGTTTAATTTTCTATTTAACAGGAAGCAGGAAAAGGTAAGCTTTTTTGAAAATCGTATCATCAAATTGCGATCACACCAGAGACTATTTATATCATCCTGTCGGTTTTCATAGTTTTATAAAGTGACCAATCATGGGCGGACACATTCCTTTTAAGTTTCAACAATCCAGGCCAATAAATAAAAAATATAATGAAGAGCAGAAGCCCCCAATTGGGCCCTCGAGGTACACTGAAAGAAACTTTTTTAATGACTTGAAACCCTTCACTACTACCAGCTGCAAGCGTTTTTTAGATATGAGCTTCACTACCAAAGAAGAGAACCATGTATGCCGAGATTTTGTAATTTGTTAAGTAGTAAATCGTGATTGACCAAGTTAAAAGCTTTACTAAAGTCAGTATATATAGCATGTGTCTCTTCTCCCTCATCAAACACAAACTCTTAAATACTCTTAAATATCTATCTGTGACATAACTGATTAGGTTAGTAGAGGTCGGTTTTCGTTGTAGAAAACCACGCTGGTGGTCATTCATATTTTCCACAACTATTAAATCAAATAATTTACCCAAACCAGTCAAAATTGGCAAAAGTTTGTAATTTTCTACAGAAGCCAGGTAAACTTTTTTAGGAATAAGATTGATAAAAGCTACTTTCCCCTCTGATGGAATTACTCCTGAAGTTAGGGATGCCCTAAATGTCATCCTAAGCTAGCTATTCCTTTAGCACAGTCTTTGAGAACTATAGTAGACGGCAAATTCGGTTCTGCGTATTTTAAAGCGGAAGTGGTCTGGCAAACAACTGCAATTACATATCAAGCTATTTATGCACCGCCGAATATGTTATGGAATGTTCTTCACTATGACTGATGAGTTTCAAACTTAGTAAAACATTCTGATAAAAGCTTTTTTCTCTTTGTGTTATAATATGCCAATTTATTTTGTAAGTAATTATATAATTTAATTTAAACTTCTTATGATACTCGTATTTAGCACAACCTAATTATTATGTAGAAGCCGTATTGTGTCGTATTGTACGGTGGCTTATTTATGTGTTTGTACATGCGCAGAGAGCGGTGGTGGCGGTGGTGACGGTGGTGGGGGTGGTGGGGGTCCCGGCGGCTGGTCGGTGACGGTGGCAGGCTCGTGTCGCGCCGCGCTGCCTGCCGACGTGGAGATGCGGCTGCGCTTCCCGCAGGAGACGGGCCCCGGTGCCGCGCCCTCCCCGCGTCCCGCCGCACCTACATATCAGGTACCGAGTGGACACATCGACTCGCCACATCACCCCGGAGTACACGACACTCCTCCCTATTCGACCGCATTCTGTGTGCAGGAGTGCTCGTGCGTGCAGTGCGCGGCGTGCGCGGGTGGGCGCGGCCGCGCGGCGCTGCTCCCCGCACCCGCCTCACACGCCAGCCCCGCTCCCGGGGACGCACGTCTCACTCTCACCATGAAGAAGGAAGCGCAAGGTGAGATGTGACTGTGTGGTTCACTGATCGAACTAGTGGTGATGCTGACGTGCGTTGTTGGTTGGTTGCAGACTCCTCTATTCTTGCGTCCAAGAGTGTGAGGAAGTCGAGCGAGCAGCTGCCGGAGCTGGAGACGTACCGCGCCTCGCGCACCAAACTCAAGAGCTCCGTCAAGGTAACTACCTGCCGCCGCGCGCTGCACCGCTCGCGTCTTTCACTTATTTTTTACATATTAGTCCTCACAGTAGATACACTCTACTCGAAGGGAATTATTTTATTTTCATCACAAACCTGTGAGTGACTACCGATCGTTGTCATGTCTATAACACATATCGGTCCAGCGACATCTCTGGGAAATCTTTAATCGGGGAACATAAAAAAGAAATGATTTCGACGAATAACAACTACTACCTTTAATTAATTCACTTGTGAACCTTTTACCACTGTTTATATTGTAACATGTAGCTGCAGTGTGTGTTGATCAGTAGAAGGACAGACACACACTGCGCTGATCTGCACAAATATCATAATTATATTATTATTTAAGTATTCCATCTCGATTATAAAATTTTACACATATAAATGATAATGAGTTTTATCAAATCTACTATTACTAAGTGTTATATTTGAATGTTGAAAGGTGGAAGGTGTGCGATGCTCGTAGCGGTGTCGTATTTATATGTAGAAGGCGGTTGTTTCAGACGCGGCGGGGGTACTCCCTGCACTGCTGGCTGCCCGACGACGAGTCCGCTCCCATCAGGTACGTACCGAGCCAGTGTACCGTGCCTGCACCGGTTCACTCGACGAGTACGGCGTTGACCGCGCGTCTTGTTGCAGGGCCAATAACGGGCTGTCGGTGCTAGGGTGCGCCATCATCCCGGAGTTGAAGCCGCGCGTACCCACCATGAGCGAGCGCGACCTCACGCGGGTGTACACTCCTAGACACTACCTGCGCTCGTGACCGACTTGCCGCGCCACTAACTGCGTGTGTGACCGACTTGCTGCGACACTATCTGCGCGCTTGAGCTACTCGTCGCGCCACTAACTGCGTGTGTGACCGACTTGTCGCGACACTAACTGCGCGCGTGAGCTACTCGTCGCGTCACTAACTGCGTGTGTGACCGACTTGTCGCGACACTAACTGCGCGCGTGAGCTACTCGTCGCGCCACTAACTGCGTGTGTGACCGACTTGTCGCGACACTAACTGCGCGCGTGAGCTACTCGTCGCGTCACTAACTGCGTGTGTGACCGACTTGCTGCGACACTAACTGCGTGCGTGACCAACGCGCTCCCTTCTCGCTCCCTGCCCCACCGGACATTAGGCCGCCCGTGCTCAGATTCTCGTGAATGCTTGCGACGGTCTTGTGATTATGTAATGTTCTGAAGTAGGTTTGGCTATTTGTGACAATGAACTTGTAAGTGAGATGTTTACTAGTTAAACTACTCGAGAGCAATATCTATACTTATAGTTATTTAAGATAGGTAGTGATTGTAAGTACCTAACTGTTGTGACTGATAATCACAGTTTCGTTAAGTTTTCATCATTTTATATGCCATATTATACTAACCCAATGTTTACAAAATTAGTTTTTAGGTTACCACGTTTGATACGAGCTGTAATGTTTTTTACTAATATAAATAACATTGAATAAATAACAATATATGCAATTATTATTTTTTTTCATTTCCTTTTATCTCGTACACATTTTACCATAAATAGGGGTTTCTCTAAACGAGAGATTGATTTCTCTCACTTACACAGATTTATTTAGATTCGCAGAGTCGTACGAAACTAAGTCGTCGAACGTAGAACCTAACGACCTGGCCACGGGACATTCGCCGATGCGAATATTCGAGCGGTGCGAACGGCGAAGCGTCTAGCGACTGAAACAAACGTATAGCAATGTCCTTATCAAGACAGGATCAACGGCGACCGGCGAAGCGACTGTCGAAATGTACCGAGCGAATCGCACGTTCACGGCGGGGGAGCAAAACAAACACATGAAACTGTACGGTGCGAGCCATGGAGCCGCGAAAACGAACACCGTGACTTTTATTGCTGAAATACTAGACCAGCTATTCGGAAGTCTGCTTGAATATTCATAAGAATATATTCGAAGGTTTCAATACTCATTCTGGTATACTCAAAAAAAATATTCTGGATATATTCTGTATTTCTCGTACTTCTTGTGGCGTTCTCCATCTATACCCCGATTCTTATTAAACTATTGTACTCTACAATCTCTTCCAAATATTAGGTCTTGAACCAAAAAAACTATTACTTTCTAAGCTACATCAAGATAATTTCGATAAAGTCATTTCGCTGTCGAACTTCCTTACTAGGCGCGGCGGCGGCCCGCATGGCCCGCGGCCTGTAAACAGTGCCGCGCGAATGGTCGCTTCGCCCACCGCTTCGACGTTCGCACCGCCCCGCGCCGGTCCCCGTGGCCAGGCCGTAAGATCTAGTATCCTTACCATCGACATAGACAACGTGTAACAGAAACGTGTGACAATACTTAAGGGTGTTAAGTCTACACATCAAAATGAAAACATTGAAAAAGAAATTTTAAAATTTAAAAAAAAAAAATTAAGCACTCCAAATTGGTAACGTGATCGGCCAAGTTATATGGAGTACGCAATATTATTTATATTGATTTCTGCAAAATTTGTAAAACGTTTAAAGCAATGTTTTAGTGGTAACACTGAATCAAATTACAATCTTAACGAGCTGATATCAACAGGGGCCTTCGGCACTTGACCTGTCAACTCCTTCAATACACGGCAGGTTAGGTTGGGTTAGGTAAGGTTAGGTTGGGTTAGGTTAGGTTAGGTTAGGTTGGGTTAGGTTAGGTTAGGTTTTCATCTCTATCGGGGAGGAACGCATCGAGGTTCAGCCCCTGATGAAATATCTCGGGCTGCACCTCGATGCTAGGTGGGACTTCTGCGGACACTTCGCGAGGATGGCCCCTAGATTGAGGGTGGCGGCTGCTACTCTGAAGCGCTTGCTGCCCAACCTTGGTGGACCCATGGCGGGAAGCCGCCGCCTGTATTTGGGAGTGGTTCGGTCCATGGCACTCTACGGAGCGCCAGTGTGGGCGGAGGCTCTGAACCGTCGAGCCATTGCTCTGCTGAGACAGCCTCAGAGGGTGATGGCCATCGGAGTCATACGCGGTTATCGGACCATTTCTTGCGAGGCGGCGTGCGTGCTGGCGGGGTCACCCCCCTGGGATCTGGAGGCGATGGTTCATGCGGGCATGTACGCGTGGCGCACAGACTTGCGCAGCCGCGGAGAGCATCCCGCGCCGAGGGAGATCGCAGTATGGAAGTCCCACGCTCGACGGTCCCTGCTTTGGGAATGGAGGGAGCGACTGGCTCACCCAGTGGCTGGAAGCTGGACTGTCGAGGCTGTCCGGCCGGTACTTAAGGACTGGTTGGACAGGGCGCACGGGTCGCTTACTTTCCGGTTGGTGCAGGTGCTTTCGGGGCATGGATGCTTTGGAAAGTACTTGTGCCGAATAGCTGGAAGGGAGCCGACCCCTGCGTGCCATCACTGCGGATGCGTGGAGGACACGGCGCAGCATACGCTGGAAGAGTGCAGAGGCTGGAGCAGCGAGCGCCGTGCTCTTGCCGAAGTGATGGGAAGTGATCTCTCTCTCCCAGCATTGATCAAATCAATGCTTCGAGATGAGGGATCATGGGAGGCGGCTGCTTCCTTCTGCGAACAGGTCATGTCCCAGAAGGAAGCGGCGGAGCGTGAAAGGGAGGTCTCTAGTGATCTCCCGATACGCCAACGTAGAAGCGGGCGCCGGAGAAGGATCTTTCACGCCCTCCTCCGCCCCCCGTAATAGGGGCATTGGGTCACAGACTCGGGGGGGTCTGTGTCCCGATACGAGTAGCCCCGAGGTGGCGCGCGCGGTGTTTCCGCGCGTCCCTCTTAGAACGATGGGTGGAGAATCTCCAGCTTCACCCTGACATGGATGGGTCCCAGGGGACCAGCGCCGACGGGGCCGCGGTCGAGTACTAACGTGTGCCCGTAGCCCCGTTAACTGGTGTAAGGAAGAAACACCGTGGGGTTTTTAGTCGGTTGGAGTCCGACACTACCCACTTGCCACCCCCCGGTGGCGAGTGGGCGTCCGTCCCGGATTTTCCCCACGAAAAAAAAAAAAAAAAAAAAAAAAAAAAAGGTTAGGTTAGGTTAGGTTAGGTTAGGTTAGGTTTTTTTTTTTTTTTTTTTTTTTTTTTAAATTCGTCCTACCTCCGACGTAATCGGAGCCCTGTTCTGCACTTCCCATTCATTCCAGTTCTATCTTTTATGCCTCTCGCACTTTCATTCTGCATACTTGTTCTTTCTTTCACTCTTCATCTATCTTGCCATGTTTGTCTAACTTGTTGCCTATTCTTTTATCTTAATTCTATATATATATATTAGGGTAAATAATTTAGACATACACTTTTACGTTTTCTTTCTTTTTGTTTTTGTTTATAGTTTCCTATTTATATCAATTTATTCATTTTCGGGCACTATCTACAACAAACTTAATTGTTTAGTAGTGCACCATTAGTTTCAGTTTTATTTCTTTTTACAACTTTCATTATAATATTTTTACAGTATTCTATAAACTTATATCTAGTTTCCTTACTTTCTAGTATTATACAAAGGTTATCTATGTTTACATCTATATTCATTACTATTTCTATATCGTACCGTAACCTACTATAAACCGGACAATCAGTGACGATGTGCAAGGCGCTCTCCTCCACCTCAGGGTCGCAAATGCATGCCGGGCTCTCCTTGCACCTGAAGCGGTGCAGGTACGAGGAGAATCCGCCATGTCCAGTGAGTAATTGTACCATTATGTGATCCAGGTTAAGTTTTCTAATGAGACGGTACGCCCTTATCGCGTCAGGAAAGAATTTCCTAGTAACGGAACCCTGAGTTGCAGTCTGATATCTCCTATTCCATTCGACAAGAGAGTCACGTCGGATGGCTCTCTTCGCGAATAAAACGGGACAGCTGTCATATTTAGCTTTGACCTTAAGTGTCAGTGCAGCACTCTTCGCGAGTTCGTCCGCTCTCTCGTTACCCTCCATCCCCACGTGGGCTTTAATCCAAAAAAGACTTACTTTTTTATTATGTCTTCCTAAATCTTCGATGTTTTTTCTAGCCTCTGCTGCGAGGGGATTGCGAGTCTCGATGTTGACTATGGTGTCAAGGGCGGAGCGAGAGTCGCAAAAAATGCTGCACTCAGAATAAGGTCTTCTGAAGGCTTCTTTTGTGGCTTCAACTAGGGCCAGCAGTTCAGCTTGATACACGGAGCAGCACTCGTCCAGTCTCAGCTTACGGGTGCTGGTTTCGGCGGCACCTATCCAAACGGATATGGCAGCACCAACCTTGCCTTCAATTTTGCTCCCGTCAGTAAAGATATTTAGACCACTGGTGAGATTCTGACCGAGCGCCACCTCATCCGCCACGCAGGTGTATTGCAGCTGTTTCTGTAGAGCTGGATGTGGTTTTGCTCCGAAAGGAATCGGCTTTTCCATGTCCCTGTCTCCTATTACTCTTCGGGTGTGCCTTTTCTTTAGCTCATAAAGCAGGGCTGCTTCTTGGATTCTAATATCTAGAGGAAGCAATCCGGCTAGAAGTAAGGCTGAGTTAAAGGATACGGTTTTATACCCTTTTATTATTTTTTGTGCAAATCCTCTCTGCACCGAGTCTAGCTCCTTGCGTGACATTATTTTCTTTGCTGCCGGCGACCAGACGCTGGCCGCATACAATATCGTAGGCTCTACGACTGCTGTGTAAATTGTACGTATGATTTCTGATTGAAGGCCCCAGTGTATTTTTGCTGTGCGTGCCAGCTGCTTGTAGAAGTTGAGCGCTTTTCTGCAAACATTCGCGATATGGGCGTTGAAGGTCAATTTGTGATCGATAGTGAGTCCGAGCAGTTTGATTTCATCGGATATACCAATGTCCGTCCCTCCCATTCTCAGGCGAGGGGTGTCAAACTTGAGCTTGCGCGTCACAACCATTGCTGTGGTTTTGTGAGGCGCAAACCTGAGCCTGTTCTGGACTCCCCACGCGCGAACATGTTCGAGAGCGGCATTGGCACGAGCCTCTATCTCCAGTGCAGTCTCACCATCGAACACCAGCACCACGTCATCAGCGAAAGCCTGAACGTAGTCCTTTCTTCTCTCAATGTCTTTGAGCAGCGGGTCCAAAAGCAGGTTCCACAGAAGTGGCCCTCCCACTGATCCCTGCACGCATCCTTGGCCGGTTTGCTTGGCGTACTCTTCTCCTGCGTATCGCACTCTCACCTTGCGATTTCCGAGATAGCTGTCGATCAGCCTTCTTAAGTTTATCGGGCACTCTTCCTCAGCCAGTCGGACTCTGGTTAGGTTAGGTTAGGTTAGGTTAGGTTAGGTTAGGTTAGGTTAGGTTAGGTTAGGTTAGGTTAGGTTAGGTTAGGTTAGGTTAGGTTAGGTTAGGTTAGGTTTTTTTTTTTTTTTTTTTTTTTAATTAATTGCGTTTTTTACCCCTTGCGCGGGTCAAGGGTTCTTGTTTATCTGTTTATTTAATATTTCCAATGTTATAATTTGATTATGTTTTTGAGTTAAGTTGTGGGTTAACATAGTGTCTTATTATTTTTAATCTTTATGTAGTAGAAGATTGTTGTATTTATATCATAATGATATACTACACAATCAAGCTTATCTATCTATTTGTTTCTATTTATTGCAATATTCGCTATTTTTATACTATACTCTAAAAATCTATATCTTAATCTATTGTCTTGCATTATTGTGCTGAAGTTTTTAGGTACAATTTTAATTCCTATCTCTTGCTCTACCTCAAGTCTTTTGGAGCCGTTGGCTGGGCATTCTACCAGTAAGTGTATTATTGTCTCCTCTTTGTCAGGCTCACAGATGCACGATGGGTTGCTCTTGCACTTATAGCGGTGCAGGTATTCGGAGAACCCACCGTGCCCCGTCATTACTTGAGTCATAGTACCGGTAGGTCCCAACTCTCTCACGATTTTGAAGGCCAAAACCACATCCGGAAAGAAATGTTTTGTTACTTGCGCCGTGTCACTTGCTTTGTATCTCCGGTTCCATTCGTCAAGCGTCGCTATGCGAATCTGCCGCTTGACGAATGAGATCGGGCACGCGTCGTAGTTTGGCTTGGTTTTGACCTTTAGAGCCGCTTCTTTGGCAACAATGTCCGCTCTCTCATTTCCCTCGAGTCCCGCATGTGCTTTTATCCAAAAGAGTTCCACTCTTTTGTTTTGTTTTTGACACTCTTTCAAGTTATTGCGGATCTTGACTGCGAGGGGATGAAGAGAGCTATAGTTGGTTACGGTCTCCAGCGAAGATCTGGAGTCACTAAATACTCCGAAGCTCGATTTAGAGCTTTTCAGCGCCTCGTCTGTTGCCTCACATATGGCCAGTAACTCCGCCTGGTAAACCGTGCAGTATGACGGCAGCTTTAATTTCCGGCTTTTGATTTCAGCGGCATTACTCCAAATTGATAATGCCGCACCCACCTTTCCGTCGATTTTGCTGCCGTCCGTAAATATTTGTACTGATTGACCCATGTTACTAACAACGTCATTCTGGTCTACCAGGCTTATGAATTTCAAGTCCATTTGCAACGCCGGATGAGGCACGTCTGTAAACGCTGTCCTTCGCTCGACCTCTCTATCTCCTAGTATCGGCTGTGGTACTCCCCTCTTGGCCTCGTACAGGGCGGCTGCCTCCTGGATTCTGAGGTCGAGGGGGAGCATCCCAGCCAGCACCAGTGCCGAGTTAAGAGAGACCGTGCGGTAAGCCTTACACATTTTCTGTGCAAAGCCCCTCTGGACAGCGTTCAACTGCTTTTGAATACCGAGCCTCTTAGATGCAGAGCCCCAGACGCTCGCAGCATAAGATATCACCGGGACCACCACTGCGGTATATATGACTCGAACAATTTCTGGGTGTAACCCCCAGCTTACTTTGGCTGCTGTGGACAGCTGTTTGTATATGTTGACGGCTTTCCGAAGGACGTTTGATATGTGGCTGTTCCACGTCAGCTTCTCGTCAATCGTCACTCCCAATAGTTTAATTTCTTTGGACATTCCAATGTCGATCCCTCCCATGCTCAGGTGCGGGGTGTCGTATTTCAGCTTTCTTGTTATCACCATAGCTTTCGTTTTTTGAGGTGCAAATTTTAGTTTATTAGCGATACCCCACTCCTGAACATAGGCAAGTGCGTCATTGGCTTGTCTTTGCACGGCTGATGCGGTGTCGCCGTCAAACACCAAGACCACATCGTCAGCAAAAGCCTGGCAGTAGTCCCCTCTCTTCTCCAAGCCTTTGAGGAGTGAGTCCAAGAGCAGGTTCCAGAGTGTTGGACCTCCTATGGATCCCTGGACGCACCCCTTATTGGTGGCCTTCGAGAACTGCTCCCCTGCGTACCTCACGCTGACTTTGCGGTCCCGTAGATAGCTGTCCACCAGCTTCCTGAGATTAATTGGACACTTTTCCTCAGCCAGTCGTACTTTAATGGCAGGCCACCAAGCGCTGTCAAAGGCTCCCTCTATGTCTAGTGATATCATTACAATAAGTTTTTTCTGGTCTCGTTTAGACCGTATGTAATTCAACAGGTCATAGAGAGAGTCTTCGGTACTTTTTTGGGGCGTAAAGCCGTACTGGCGAGTACTCATCCTTCTGATCAGGTGCCATTGCAGTCTTCGCACCATCATTTTCTCCAACATCTTTCCCATCACTGGAAGGAGTCCAATAGGCCTGTAAGACTTGGGATTTGTGTAGTCTTCCCTTCCAGGTTTCCGCAGGATTACCACTGTGGCCTCCTTCCAAATGGTGGGAAAGTAGTTCATTTCTAGACACTTATTGGCTATGGCCAGAAAGATGTAGGGGTCACGTGAGATAGCGTGTCTACAGATGTGGGCTGTGAGACCATCAGCTCCCGGGGCTTTTTTGGGGTTAAAGCTCTCCACCGATTCCATAAGCTCTTTCAACGTAAACAGCGGATCATGTTGTTCATCATGATTGCTGTTTACTTGGTCAGCAACTGCTCTAATGTTTCGGTGGTTGGCATTGTCCGCGCTCTCCAGGTCTTCAGGATAGAAGGTATCCGCCAACATCCTCACCGACTGCTTTGCGTTTAAGGTTTTATCTCGTTCCACTAAAGGTATGTCCTCTTGCCGCTTTGTTGTTCTTCCTATGACCCTATAAATGCCCTCCCAGAGCCCCTCTCTGTCTTGCTTGCCACAAAACTCTTTCCAACTTTTGACCTGAGCAATTTTAACTTCTTTTTCGTAATTTTCTTTTGCTTTCAGATACTCAACAACAACCTTGTCTCTGCGGACTGACGCTGCACACCGGATTCTACGTTTCCTGGTTGCGACTTCTTTTTGAAGTTTCGTGAGTTCATCCGACCACCAAGGTAAGCTAATTTTGTTTTTAGTGTTAATCTTTGGGATATTTATGTTGCTTGCTTCTGTTACTATATTAACATATGCGTGAATAATATTTTCTAATTCTAATTTGTTGTTTAGATTTTCTATATTCTGTTTATTAATTTTACTTTCTGTAAGCATCTGGTCCAAACTTGTATAAAATTGATCCCAGTTAGCTTTTTTTGTGTTAAAAATTCTTGTAGTTCTTTTGATATGAAATCCTTTTGACTTAATTTTAGTAATTTTGAAAAGTATGGTGTTGTGGTCGGAACTCGTCACACCTTCGTCCAGTCGCCAATCATCTACCAGGGTAAGGAGCCCCGATGTGCAAGCAGTAAGGTCCACGAAACTACTAAAGATTTTACCATCTCGTATCGTGAAGAAACTGGGGGTAATGTTGTTGTTGAGTACTTGCAATCCCATTTCCTCTAATGCTCCGTTCATGATTTCGCCTCGGTCATCCTCGAAAGGACTACCCCACCAAGCACTTTTTGCGTTGCTGTCTCCTCCAATAAGGATATCTTGACGAAAATGTTTCGTTATCCCGCTCAGCTGCTCCAAGTATGGCTCTATCGGTTTTGGATTATTGAGAGTGTCAGGCTCGAAATAGAAGGAAACAACAAGGATCTCCCAAGCGCTCGTCCTGACTTTTACCACTACGATGTTAGGCGTAGT
Organism: Ligdia adustata; assembly: GCA_947049295.1. Classification (NCBI taxonomy): domain Eukaryota; kingdom Metazoa; phylum Arthropoda; class Insecta; order Lepidoptera; family Geometridae; genus Ligdia; species Ligdia adustata. The sequence continues at coordinate 12,872,399 of OX346231.1, forward strand.
GAAATCAGGATACTGAATGACGTCCAGTTCTGAATCAAAGACTGCAATTGCTGCCTTTATTGGTCCGTCACCCGGTTTCGAGCTCTGGAAGATTCTTGCTCCTCCGTAGTCCTTCATTCTCCCTATACCACCGATGTATGGCTCCTGGAGCAGTGCGAAGGCCTTTTGTGTGCCGCAAGCATAATTTCGTTTGTGGCTAGTTCCATCCTTCGTAGATTAGCTTGGGCGATCAGGTATGGCCTCACTTTGGCTGAGCCAGAATTTTCGCCTTGAACCATTTTAGCAATTATAAGCAACTGTGGCTCGGGCTAGTGCCTCCCATTTTCGTCTAATCGGGCACTCTGAGCTGAAGGCGTTGTGGTCAGTCTTGTCCATCTTTGCCATCGTGCAATTGCAGCAAGACGGGATTGCGCCGGCGATCCAATCTGCACATTTTGCTTTTAGGTGAGGGCCTCCACAGTGGCTGCACTTCTCCAGCGTCTCTTTGCAGAAACGCCGGCCGTGTCCGTATCCGAGGCATAATGAGCATTGGACAAGTGGCGACTGGTCTGCCACTCGTACTCTTTGTAGGTCTATATGTATTGCCTCGGCTTGGACCATGCGCTGCCACAGGATTGGGGAGACTCTCATAACGATATGATTCGTGTGCGGATTCTTCGTGCGCCTTTTGTACGCAATCTGCACTCTGTCATGCTCAGCCCTAACGTCTTTGAAGATTGACTTATTTTGGGTTAGGTTAGGTTAGGTTAGGTTAGGTTAGGTTAGGTTAGGTTAGGTTAGGTTAGGTTAGGTTAGGTTAGGTTAGGTTAGGTTAGGTTAGGTTAGGTTAGGTTAGGTTAGGTTAGGTTAGGTTAGGTTAGGTTAGGTTAGGTTAGGTTAGGTTAGGTTAGGTTAGGTTAGGTTAGGTTAGGTTAGGTTAGGTTAGGTTAGGTTAGGTTAGGTTAGGTTAGGTTAGGTTAGGTTAGGTTAGGTTAGGTTAGGTTAGGTTAGGTTAGGTTAGGTTAGGTTAGGTTAGGTTAGGTTAGGTTAGGTTAGGTTAGGTTAGGTTAGGTTAGGTTAGGTTAGGTTAGGTTAGGTTAGGTTAGGTTAGGTTAGGTTAGGTTAGGTTAGGTTAGGTTAGGTTAGGTTAGGTTAGGTTAGGTTAGGTTAGGTTAGGTTAGGTTAGGTTAGGTTAGGTTAGGTTAGGTTAGGTTAGGTTAGGTTAGGTTAGGTTAGGTTAGGTTAGGTTAGGTTAGGTTAGGTTAGGTTAGGTTTTTTTTTTTTTTTTTTTTTTTTTTTTTTTTTAGTACCTGTCCCGGCGCATAGACCGGGCCCGCGAGCTAGTACCCGGATATTCGTCCAGGATTGGGTCACTTGTGTGTTTTGTGTAGTGCTTTTTTGCTTTAATGTTGAATGTATTAGGAGAGGCTATATATTTATTTATTTTTCTCTTATGTACTAGACATGTTTTGTTTTCTTATATACTATATTAATGTATATCTATTTCTATCTTAATTTAACACAAATAGTTCATAATATGAATTGCGATTTACATTTTCTTCTTTCTTATATTAATACTACCTTATCTTTTACCTAAATTACTTACTTATTTCTAATTACATTATTAGTCTTAATACAATCTTAGTGCTAATGTAAGTATAGTTTAATATACTACTTAACACTACTTATATATCTACTTATTTCTGTTATTTACTTCTTTACAAATCTCTGTACAGTAATTCAGAAAGGCTTCAGTATTGCGCTTACATACAAGCAATTCATTTAAATTATTTTTAGTTATTTGCAGACCTATCTGCTGCTCCAGATCATACCTCAGCCTTTCGTGTATGATGCATTCTGTGAGGATATGAGGAACATCCTCAATAGCCTCAGGGTCGCAGAGGCATGATGGGCTATCCTTGCACTTGAATCTGTTCAAATACTCAGAGAACCCACCATGCCCCGTGAGGATCTGGGTAAGCATACCCGCCGGTTTCATCATACGTACAAACCTATATGCCTGTCTTACGTCGGGGAGGAAGAGTTTTGTGGTTGACGCTGTGCCCTCAGCTTTATATCTCGCGTCCCATTCCATCAGGAATGACTGTCTTAATAGGTGTTTAACGTAAGATATTGGGCACAGATCATACTGTGTCTTCCTCCTCGACGCCAGAGCCGCTTCCTTGGCCAGTTCGTCAGCGCGTTCGTTGCCCGGGAGTCCCGCATGGGCCTTAACCCAAAACAGGGAAACATCCTTGCCTTGGCCCAGTGCCTCACGCAAGTTCCTCCTGGTTTGTACGGCCAGAGGGTGGGGGGAGCCTTGGTTTGCGATCGTCTCCAAAGCGGCCCTCGAATCGCTGTAAACGCCAAAACTCACCTCCCTCCTCTTGAGGATCGTCTCCGTAGCTTTCCATATGGCCAGCAGCTCCGCCTGGTAGACAGTGCAGTACGCGGACAGACTGAGCTTGAGGGTCAAGAATTCGGCCTCGCTGTTCCAAAAGGATAGCGCAGCGCCGACCCCTCCCTCAATCTTACTGCCGTCGGTGTAAATTCGCACCTGCTGCACATTGTACCTGTCCACAAGGCTTTGGTCTTCCAGGCGGACAAACGCTATCTCCATATGGTCTGCTGGGTGTGGAAGTTCTGCAAACCCTACCGGTTTCTCGGTTTCTCTATCCTTTAGGGCCGGCGGGGGCGACCCCCTCTTTGCCTCGTACAGTGCTGCTGCTTCCTGTATTCTGAGGTCGAGAGGCAGTATCCCCGCTAACGCCAGTGCAGAGTGTAGAGATACCGTCCGATATGATTTGCAGATCTTCTGGGCGAATCCTCTTTGAACCGTGGCCAACATTTTACGCACATACAACTTACTGGCTGCAGAAGCCCACACTGCGGACGCGTACATTATAATGGGCTCCACAGTTGCCGTATAGATCGCACGGATTACGTCGGGATGTAGTCCCCAATCCACTTTTGCAGCCCTAGCTAACCGCCGGTATATATCTGTAGCTTTACGACACTGCTGTGCGACGTGCGTGTTGAAAGTCAATTTGTCATCGATAGTCAGTCCCAAGATCTTGACTTCTCTTATCATTACAACATCGACCCCCCCCATAGTCACCAGCGGGGTATCGTACTTAAGCTTCCTGGTTACGACCATTCCGTACGTCTTGTGTAGCGCGAACTTCAGCTTATTACGAACACCCCACCGATGAACACGGGAGAGGGCCTCGTTGGCCTGCCTTGAGACTTCAAGACCTGTGTCTCCGTCAAATAGTAGAACAATGTCGTCAGCGAAGGCCTGCACATACACCCCTTCATTCTCCAGTTCCTTCAACAGAGGGTCCAAAAGAAGGTTCCATAGGATGGGACCACCGATTGACCCTTGGACACAGCCTTTGCTGGTACTCCTTGTGCACACTTCCCCGGCGTACCTTACACTGACTTCTCTGCAGTCGAGGTAGCTATCTAGTAGCCTCCTTATATTTACCGGACACTTTTCCTCCGCCAGCCGGACTCGGATCATCGGCCACCAAGCGCTGTCGAAGGCCCCCTCTATATCCAATGACACTAGGGTCACCAGCTTCTTCAGCTCTATCAGGCCCTGGATTCGGTGTATTAGAGTATAGAGGGCATCTTCGGTGCTCTTCTGGGGCATGAATCCGAACTGGCGTGTACTAATCCGCGGTATTAAATGCCATTTCATTCTTGCTACTGTCATTTTCTCCAGGACCTTCCCCAGGACCGGCAAGAGGCCGATTGGCCTGTAAGCCTTGGGGTTCGTGTAATCGTCCTTGCCCGGTTTTCTCAGGACAACCACTGTTGCCTTTTTCCAGATGTCCGGGAAATGGCCAATCTGTAGGCATTTGTTGAACAGGGCAAGCGATTCGTCCAGGTCCTGGTAGATAGCTCTCCTGCAGATGTCTGCTGTGAAGCCATCCGCTCCTGGAGCCTTCTTAGGGTTAAAACTCTCCACCGCGGTCTTCAACTCCAGCAGGGTAAACGGTGGGTCATGGCTTTCATCATGCGTCCACTCGTTTATACTCTTCGCCTCTTCTCTGACGCGGCGGTGATCGTTATTGTCAGTTTCCTCCAGGTCTTGTGGGTAGAACGTCTCCGCTAGTAAGGCAGCCGACTCTCTTGGGTTCAAGTGTGCACAGTCTTTGACGAGGGTCAAGTCTTCTTGTCTCCTGGTAGTCCTACGGATAATACGGTAAATTCCGTCCCATACTCCTTCCTTGTCCTGTCTTCTACAGAACTCCTTCCAACTTTCCGTTTGGGCTATCTTGGCTTGGCACTCATATTCTTCTTTTTTCTTCAGGTACTCTGTTACCGCTATTTGTCTGCGGTGAGGGGCCGCGTTTCTTATCTTTCGCCTGAAGGTAGCGGTAACTTTTTTCAGCCTTGCGAGCTCATCATTCCACCATGGGACTTTGAGAACCTCCATATTCTTTTTTATGGGCATACTGCCTCTACATGCGTCACTGACCGCGTCTGTAAAATTTTCGATGAGGCTCTCAAGTTCTAATTTTGAATTTAGGTTTTTGATATTTTCTAGAGTAATGTTTTTATTTAATTTAGTTTCTGTAAGTAAAATGCCAAATGTGTCCCAATTCGCTTTTTTAGTGTTGTAGAGCCTTGTTGTCCTCTGTACGTTAAGGCCTCTACTTCTGCGGAGTTGGATGTCAAATAAAATAGCATTGTGGTCCGAGCTCGTCATCTCCTGGTCTACCCTCCAGTTGTCTACAAGTTCAAGTAGATCTTCCGTACAGGCTGTGACATCCACTATGCTGGTGTACTCCCTTCCACCTTTCATGGTGTCGAAAGTGGGAGTGTCACCTATGTTAAGTACCTGCAATCCTGACTCTTCCAGGGTCCCGGACATCTCTTCTCCCCTGTGGTCTTCATGAGTGCTTCCCCACCAGGTACTCTTGGCGTTAGCATCTCCGCCTATAAGCAGTCTTTTAGGCCCCAGCTCCTCTGTGATCTTTCGAATCTGTTCCAGGTATGGCTCTATGGGGTCGTCCGGTTCGAAGTAAAAAGACACCGCCGCGATTTCCCAAGCGCTGGTTCGGATCTTCACTACCACAATATTGTGAGTCGTGAATTTTGGGCACTGGATTACGTCAAGACCGTCATCGAAGACCACAATTGACGCTTTCACAGTCCCGTCTCCTACAGTTACGCATTGGAAGACTCTCGCCCCACGGTAGTCCTTCATTCTTCTCACCCCGCCCACATATGGCTCCTGTACTAATGCGAAAGCCAATTTGCGCTTGCTGGCCTCAATCATGAGTTCCTCAGTCGCCAGCTTCTTTCGTTGGAGGTTCGCTTGGGCCACTGCATATCCACTGGTGGGGTTGCCTGCCCCGGAGCGAGCATGAACCACCTTAGCAATACGCTACTTTAGCTCTAGCCAGTGTATCCCATCTCTTGCGTACTGGGCACTCCGAGCTAAAGGCGTTATGCCCTACACTATCCATCTTGGCGGCAGCACAGTTGCAACATGATGGAGGTGTTGCCACAAGGAAATCTGCACACTGGTTCCTCATGTGCGGGCCGCCGCAATGGCTGCATTTCGGCGTGGTGTCAACGCAGAATCGTCGCCCGTGACCATAAGCTAGGCACATCGAACATTGCACTAAAGGAGACTGGTCTACGACCCGAACCTTCTGCATGTCGACATGGACCGCTCCTTTGGCCATCATGCGGTTGTATATCTGTGGTGACACCCTCACCGTGACGTGGTTCGTGAGTGGGTTTCTCGCGCGTCTCTTGAACTTGAACGCCACTCGATCGTCTTTTTTGTCGAGGCCCTGAAAAATTTCCCTATTTTGATTTCTCAGTGCTGTGACTACGTCTTCATCGGAGTTCATCGTCAGCACGTCCTTGAGAGTCAGCATAGGGTCAAGATTCTTCATCTCCTCGACAACTAAGCGATCTTCCGCACTCTTCAGTCGCTCCCTTACTTTGTTTCTCTCTTCTTCCGTTCTGCATCCTATGATAACCTTCTTGTCTTTTACCTTTCTCACCCTCTCCACCGTGACCCATCCATCCTTCGCATTCACCACCCTCCTCACCTCGTTCAACACGTCTTCGCCTTTGTGATTATCGTCTTTCGACGTTATAACGATGGAGTGCAGCGCACTGCGGTCAGGTGCCGGTCTTGCCGGACGTTCTGCTGTGACTTGCGCGTAGGTGGAATGTTCAGTCATAACAGTGTGGTGAATTGCGATAGACTCCTTGATCTTCATCATCTCCGTGTGGGTCCGGTCTAGTTTGTCGCTTTGATCTTTCATCAATTTAAGTAACTCTTGACCTTCTTTACACATTTCTTTTTCATTCTCATGTTTTTTATCAGTACTTTTAACTATGTCTTTTGTTCCAGATGCAGCCGCAGTCGCCTCATCTTTCAGCAGCCGGTACAATTTTTCTGTCGCCGCCGATATGCCCGCCTTCAAGTCCGATTTCAGGTTACGGGACTCACCCAGGTAAGTTTTTATTTTTATTAGAAGGTTTCTTCCCTCTCGCACCCTGTCTGTTGGTTTCGGTGAGTCCGCGTCACTTTTCGGCGGGCCCTCGGACAGCTCCGTCGAAACTCTGCGCGCTACAGGAGGCGCCGCCTTCTGCGTGAGCTTCTTCGGCGCCACCGGTATCGCGGCTGGTTTGCCTGGTGATCTCTGGCTCTGTGCGGAAGTGCTCGGGCGGGGTTCTCCCACGCCGCTCTCCCACTCTCCGTTGCTGCGGCGGACACTGTTCAGCCGCGTCAGACTCGTCGGCGAGGGTCCTGCCCTCTCCTTGTCTCGCGAGGACACCTGGCTGCTGGCGCTGTTCTGCGAGCTCACCGGTGTATGCGTCAGAGGCATGTTTAATGTCAGGAGGTCAGTCTGAGTCAGTCCGGAACAGGTAAGTCAATATGTAAGATCGTCTATTTATTCAAGTGTATTTGTCAAAAAACAAAGCACACTTTGGTCAAAAACTGTAATAAACCTAAATAAAATGTCAATGTCAATATTGTGCAATATAAATTAGTAAGTTAAATTATTATTCTATGTGTATTTGTCAAAAAACAAATGACACTTTGGTCAAAAAACCCGTAATTAGCTTAGCTAAAGCATCAGTCAAGTTTCAATATTGTTCAATATAAATGAGTCAAACGATAAAGTACTAAGTGTAAGTGTGCTAGTCAATAAAGTGAGTCACACGCACACGCACACGCACACGCACACGCACACGCACACGCACGGTACACAGCCTGCTAGCCACTAGCTACTAACCACTAGCTACTAGCAACTGTACAGCCCACTACAACCACAATGCTAACAATGTTACTAACAAAATTAATTATCAATTATAAATAGTTAACAAATATAGCTTGTTAAAAATTCAACAAATGTTTTCAGTACACTGTCAATTATATTATTCATTTACGTTATTTACGAAATGTGTATTAATCGGGAGTGATAATATACTATGATAATATACTATGAAATAAATAAAATCTATATTGAATTATTAGAGTGTGGCTAGGACACTAGGGCGAGTCACTCCGACACTAGGGCACACAACCCTGGCGTGGTACTGGTTATGCTCGACCCAGTAGAAAAAACCACGTGTTCGTAGCTCGACCCCAGGGGGAGTTAAGTCGATTTTACTTTTAGAGGGGAAGGGGGCGGAGGTGGCAGGGAGGGGGGTGAGAGTATAGTCCTAGTCGCTCCCCACACAACACAAAAAACCGCGATCTCGTAGCTCACTTCCTCGAGGAGCTACGTCTGCCTGTTCCTTGAGTGTGCTGGGAACTAACTATGACCATACTCTGTGGCAGTGGAAAGTAAAAGTTTAGAAAAATAATTTGGAAATTTGGAATTTTGAAAACGGGGATCGGGAGAGGGAGACAAACTGTAGTATAATATATATATATAAATATATATGACGGGGGAGGGACCTCCATGATGTTTTTAAAAATCGTGACGTCAGCACTGCTGACGTCACTCTATTATTATTTCAAACAAAACTGCACAAATCACTGATTAAACTTCGTATATTTCAACGGGCAGAGTAACGACGTCCCAGAGAGGTCCGCACTGCGCGGCGATTCGAACAAGAATGCCGGCGGCCACCAGTGCGGCCGCTTTTATAGGTTACGGCGTACTTGCGCGTGGTCGTTTTTAGAGTGGGGGTTACAATACAAAGTGACGGCTTGCGTTTTATAATTAATTGTACATTGTAATAAACTTAAATCATTTGTAGAATAGTTAAATCATTGATAATTTTAATTGGGGTAGTTTACTGTAAATAATTTCAAAGTATGAATCTACGTTTTTACAAATCAATTCAAATAATCAGTTATCTACACAACTGATAACTAAAAATAAACTAATAAGTAATTATTATAGACTAATTATTATCTCCGCGCCGATACGGCCATACTGACAGGCGGTGCGTGCTCTGCACCAGCCTTGTTGACTCGCTCTCGCAGACCGCTGTTGATCATAGTTGAACTGCAAAGAATGAGATATACTCTGAGTAGTGGGTCTGTAAGCAACTTACGTTGCTTTATCTTATTTGTTACACTAACACAACTGTTGTGTAAACTTAGGAGTTTTAGCTACTAATAAGCTTTTGAAATTTCTAGTAGTCAATGTACTTATATCTTCAGCTACGTCAACATGTCTGCTATGTAAGCTTTGAGACTATTGATGCTTGTAAGTTTTAGTGAGGTTAGTAGGTTCTCGCAGGCGTTAGGGTTCTCGTAGATTCTCGTAGAGTTTCTCGGGGGTTCTCGTAGAGTTTCTCGGAGGTTCTCGTAGAGTTTCTCGGAGGTTCTCGTCGAGTTTCTCGGAGGTTCTCGTAGAGTTTCTTGAAGGAATAGTGAAAGTTATACTTGAAGTTTATACTCACTTTTTAATTTGGTGTATCTTCATTCCGTTGGTCTTCCCTTGAGGTTGATGGAATGGGCTCGGAGGGTGTATTTGGCTCGATCCGCGCCGATACGGTCAACTGGTCACCTGGTTGTGGAGCACGGCGCAGTTGGTCATGGGCAACCTTACGGGGCCGTCCTCCACCGATAACCTTTTTTACTAGGTATCGGTCATTTTCGAGTACTCTAAAGACTTCATAGGGTTCGCTGAATTTCAGATCGAGTGAAGTTTGGTTGCGAGGATTATTTTTAATCAATACGTAATCCCCTCTTTGAAAATGCTGAATTTTGGCTTTATGACGATCGAAGCGCTTTCTGTCTTTTTCACTAGATTGGGTCATTTTCTGTTGTACTTGTTGAGTTAATTTTTCAATATCAACGGTTTCCTTGTCGATGTCTACCAAGCTGAGAAGTTCAGGTGGTACACAGTGCTTCTTTTGTGTGATAAGTGTCAGTGGAGCAACGCCGGTGACTCGATGAGTAGTACAGTTCATTGCCAATTGCAGTTCTTCCAGAACAGTGTGCCACTGTTCAGTTTCATAGTTTTTAATCATAATCAATGCGTTTTTCAGGGTTGCAATGACTCGTTCCACTTGTCCATTCGCTCGGCTGACTCCTGGGGCGATAGCATGGATATTTATTCCTTTGTTGTCACAGTATTCTTTGAATTCGCCAAGAAACTCTCTTCCTCCATCAACTATGACTTGTACCGGTGCGCCGAATAGATGGACAGTACGTTTTAATGCAGCCAATGTGCTGTGTGGATTTTTGTTGGTACTGAAGTAAAGTAAAACGTACTTTGAAAAGGCGTCAATGGTCACTATGACGTACTGTTGGTCATCTGAAGTACCCATCTTTCCAGTTATGTCCATATGGATGACTTGAAACGCCGCTGTTGGTTTTTGTATGGGGTGCAGTTGGGCTTGAATTGCCCCTGATCGTCCTTTGGATGTTCGGCAATGGGGATCTGGTGGAATCCAGCTGCCATATCAAGGCTTGTATAGAAGTGTCCATTTGCCAATTGATCAATTTGATCAGCGATCAGTGGGAGTGGATAGTGATCGCGTAGCGTATTGGAATTAAGTTCCCGGAAGTCTACACAAAGTCGATCGTCACCATTCTTTTTCTTCACTAAGATGACGGGACTTGAGTACGGAGATTGGCTCTCCCGAATGATGTTATGTTCCAAGAGTTCTCGGATTATGGTGCGAACTTTCTCTCGCTCTACTGGACTCAGGCGGTATGGTCTTCGTTCCACGAACTTGTCCGGGTTCAGTCTGATTTCCAGCTCACCAGTGTTGACGCGAGTCTTGGGATATCCACGAATGAAGAGGTGTTCATATTTATTCAGAAGTTGGCGTAGTTGTATGATTTCGTCTTCATTGGTTAAGTCACAGTCCAAGTTGGTGAAGAGAGGAGAACTCGTACTCACATGATGGATAAGCGTTCCACGGATAAGCTTCGTCCCGTTGGATGTAATTATCATACTTAAGTTGGTGCCATGAATCAGGTTCATTCCAACTAAAATATCCGTCGACATTTCGTAATCAGGCAATACAGAGAATTCCAACTCGACGCTGATGTTGTCCACCACGCATATTGTTGTAAACTTGGTCAACGATAGTGCTGGGAATTGACCAACTCCTTTCAAGTAATTTACCACTGGTCTCCTTTGACCAGGTAAGGCTGCAGCGACTGATTCCTTGATGATTGAGCATTCGGCTCCGCTGTCAAATACGGCTCGAAGAGTCTTCTCATCTATTTTGACGGTGATGGGGGCTAGTTTATTTTTGCTTGATACGTAGTTCACATTTGAAGTCAGGGAACGTTCGCGCCTGAAGCAAGTTTCGTAAGTGTGGCCCGGCTTCTTGCAATAGGTACAGGTAGTTGTTGGCGTTGTTTTTGGATCCTTATTACTGCTTGATTCGGGTGTAGGCTCCGAACGTTTAAACCTGCAATTTCTTGTGTCGTGGTTCGTCTTTTTGCATATGCCGCAGCTTGATACAGTTGGAATGTTGCCAGAATAACGCGGACGTTTATTGTGTGTAGTTGACCCAGGATTCGTATGAGTACGTTTTCTTCTTATGTTTGTCGCGATGGAGATGAGCTCAGGTACAGTAGTCGCCCTTGCATTCAAGAGTTCAATACGTAGGCGTTCATCATTGACACATCCAACCACTGCTTCCACAGCATGTTCATCTCCTAGTTTGTCTTTGGTGAGTCTTCGCCAAAGAATCCAGGCACGTGACAAAAACTCTGCAATATCTTTGGTTGAGTCGTAAACGTGCTCCCTGAACATGAGGACGTCCCTGGAGTATCTATTTTCGGGTTCAAATGTGGTGATGAGATTTTCTCGCAATTCTTCCCAAGTTGTGGTTGTCACCATCCAGTCGTCGACCCACATTTTCGCACGTCCCTTCAACAGGCTGCAGACTTTCATGCGTACATCAAAATGGTCTAGTTTGTATGCTTCAATCGCTTGGTCGATGTGTTGGCACCATTCCCGCACACCAATGTGGGTATCTGGATCGAATGATGGTAAATAGACGTCCTTTATTTTTATCCTTGCTTCAGGAGGCGGGGTACATAGGCGCTCCGACATCTTCTGCATCATTTCCATCATTTGCATCAGGAATTGTGGTGGCATTCCTCCCATCTGCGTTCCGTATGGAGGGTATGCAGGAAACATCGGTTGTAGTACAGCTTGCGATGGTGTACGAGTCCCCTGCACACGTTCCTGATGCTGGTGGTTGGTCGGTGATAGTTGTTCAGGTTGTGGTCGAACTGGTGAGACGGCGTTGATCGAAGTTGGTTGCGATCCCACTTCTGATGACGGGGGAGGGACCTCCATGATGTTTTTAAAAATCGTGACGTCAGCACTGCTGACGTCACTCTATTATTATTTCAAACAAAACTGCACAAATCACTGATTAAACTTCGTATATTTCAACGGGCAGAGTAACGACGTCCCAGAGAGGTCCGCACTGCGCGGCGATTCGAACAAGAATGCCGGCGGCCACCAGTGCGGCCGCTTTTATAGGTTACGGCGTACTTGCGCGTGGTCGTTTTTAGAGTGGGGGTTACAATACAAAGTGACGGCTTGCGTTTTATAATTAATTGTACATTGTAATAAACTTAAATCATTTGTAGAATAGTTAAATCATTGATAATTTTAATTGGGGTAGTTTACTGTAAATAATTTCAAAGTATGAATCTACGTTTTTACAAATCAATTCAAATAATCAGTTATCTACACAACTGATAACTAAAAATAAACTAATAAGTAATTATTATAGACTAATTATTATCTCCGCGCCGATATATATATATATACCAGATCTGAGCTCGAAATTTTCTTAGGACCCACCGTTTCTGAGTTATGGGCGCCTAAAGTACTCGGACAATTTTAACCGACTTACAAAATAGTCGTATGGTTGAGAAGAAATTATATATATATATATATATATATATTTTTAATGTTTAATTAAATCAATATTACATGTAAATTAACAGGGCAGGGGTGAGGGGGGGGGGGGATAAAAATTTTGAAGATATTATATAACGGACAGGTAAGTACCACCAGTTGATGATAGTAATACGAAATGGGTAGGGGTGTAGGGGGGGAGGGGGTGGGGGGGGGGGGTATTTTACAATATATAGTTTAAGAATATTAATGTAAATTAATAAAGTAAGCAATAATATTTTTAGGAGGTGGATAGTGGGAAGTGGGGGGGGGGGGATTTGATGAGAGGAGGAAAGCTATTTTTACATACAGCAACACGTGCACAAAATTAAAGTAAAAATTTTTGTTTACATCACCAAACTTTTTTGCTGGTCGGGTAAGTCACTGACGTCACGAGCGCTTCACCCTTGACCGTTTTTAAAATATAGCTATAAGTAACCTAATGTTCGACTAGTCGCGATAGAAACATTTATATCTACGAAACTACTGGCTCTAAAAATCTAAAAATTTGGAAAAATGTTCTTTTTGAAACTGTCTACTTAAATTTAGAAAAATATATGTACCTAAAAGATCGTTTTCAAGAGTTATTAAAATTCAAAAATACCTAAAGAATTGTTCAATTTTTGATGACCGCTAGCTTCGTCAAATGTTGTCCAATTTGAACCGGGAAAACGACGCTCGACTCCTCTTCCGCTCCTCTTCCTGTATAGTATTACAGATCTTCTGCAGATGTCCTGGATCTTCCAGCACGTGGCCACGTGGTTTTCTTTTCTTGCCTCTAACTCCTCACTAACAGGCAGGAAAAATCCAAACGAGGCCTCGTTTGGAAGGTCTCCTTGCAGGCTATTCTGGCAGTTCAAAAAAGGGGGGGGTCGTCGATCTCGTTCTCGCAGCGTTCGCCTCCAAAGTTTAAAATCACTTAAAGATTTGGGTTTTTTGGTCACAGCTCACTCAAAACAGGTCGGATTTTTATGATTTTTCGTAACGCACTTTTGTCTTCACTTTCCGCATCCAACAATATATCACACTTGTTATTTCTGACGAAAAAGTCTATTTATCGGATTTTTCGCGATAACTCGGGCGCGGAGCGGTTTAAAAAATCGAGACAAAGACGTTGCGCTTCAGCTTGCGCGCGACTGGGTTAGGTTAGGTTAGGTTAGGTTAGGTTAGGTTAGGTTAGGTTAGGTTAGGTTCCCCCCCGTGGGTCACCACCTTGTCGTGGTGGGGGGGCTTAGTAGCCGCACGGTTTGCGGTGAAGCGAAGTGTGACCCGTGGTGGGCCTTCTGCGCTTGCCCCAGAGCTTTTATCTGGAGCGAGCGCAGAAGGCGGTCCGGAGGCAAGTCTGCCCGGACGTGTGGAGCCCTCGCCTATACCTCTCCTTTGAGAGGATTGGTGGTAGGGCTGAAGGGTAGATGGAAGTCCGGAGACGGACTTGGAGTTGAGCTTGCCTTAACTGGCCGGCTTCAGTGGAGACAACCACGAAACAAAAACCTCAAAATCCCAGGTGTCGACTCATCCGCCTGTGGGTGCCCTGACAGGGTGGCTGGTGGAGTGCACCAGCCCACTAGAGGTCAACCCACGGATACCGCCCGACCTCCGTGGTGTAACAGGGTTACCCGGGTACAGGGGGCACTGCCCGGGTGGACTGAATATTTCCGCCATACTCGTGGGAACAAAAATGTTTGTTTTAAATAAAAATATAGATAAGTTTGATGTTAAGAGGGGAGCGCAATGCGCTAATGAGGAGGAGTCCGAAGTCGATAACATCTTTTCGATGGCATCGGCCAAGGGTTTGTCAGAGTCTGACTCTGACGCGAGTTTGATGACGGTGGCATCTCTGGATACCGAAGAGTCACCGTCTGCGAATCGGCGGAAACGCCGAAAGAGCATGGAGGGGAATGCCTCGGATAACTCAAGTGAGTCGACCGAGGTGATCCCGCCCCGACGTGGAAGAGGCAGACCGCCTACCACTGGGCAGTATGTTGGCCTAGCGAAAGCCAAAGCCGAATTAAATAAGGCCAAGGAAGAGGAGCTGCGGCTTGAGGCCGAAAGGCAGATGGCCGAAGAGCAGCGCCAAAAGAGGGAAAAAACCCGGGCCTTCTTTATGAAGGGCCCGCAGGCCAAAGGGCGAGACGCTGCCGATATTGAAAGGCTTGTGATGGACTCGGTGGACACCATCAAAAAGGTGGCCACCAGGTCTAAAAACCTCAAGGGCACATTTGTGGCCGCCCTGAACGAGGCTGCGCGAGTTGTAAAAGACTCTTTCCAGGAGCTGCGCGACCGCACGATGCCCGAGGAGGTCAGCCTCTTAATGGAGGCCAACAAGAAGCTCACAGCGGAACTCACAGAGATCCGTCGTGAATTAAGCGAGTTGAGGGCCGCTCGAGCGTGCCCTCCGGTCTCGGTACCAGCTCCAGCTCCTTCTTTGGATCTCGAGGAGGTTAAGCGTGCGGTCATGGTGCATGTTGGCACTCTAATGGATGCCCGTTTTGAGGGCATGAGTGACCGGCTGCTTCCAGAGAAACGCGTGCGGCCGCCTCTGGCTGCTGACAAGCAAATCAGTGAGGTAGCACCGCCAGTAGCCAGTACATCCTCAGCGGCAGCTGCTCCTCCCCAACCTTTTCCACCTAGTGCTAAATCCATGGGTGCTGCACCGAAAAGGGCGGGTAAGAGAAAGAAGAAATCTACACCGGCTGCAACCGTAGATTTGGAATCTACACCTGCGCCGCGTCCAATGCAGGGGTCATGGGCTGAGGTCACAAAACGAGGCTCAAAGAAAGGTGGTAGTGCAGCCGTGCAAAATAGAGCCAGGTCATCAGCTCCCGTGAGGTCACAGCCTCCAAAGGTGGTACCTCCGCAAGCCGCGAAGGCAAAGGTGGCTAAATTGAAAGCCCCTCGCACTGCAGCCGTGGTAATCACGCTGCAGCCGGGGGCGGCTGAGAAGGGCCTCACTTATGCAGGAGTGCTGATGGAGGCCAAGAACCGCATTAATTTGTCGGATCTTGGAGTGCCGCCCCTAAAGATAAGGACCGCAGCTACTGGGGCTCGAATACTGGAGGTTCCGGGCGAGGACAAAGATCTGAAAGCTGACACCCTGGCTGAGAAGCTCAGAGAAGTGTTCAGAGCTCAAGGGGAGATACAGGTGTCAAGACCGACCACAACAGCGGATTTACGCGTGAGTGGCTTGGACGACTCTGTAAACTCCACCGAGCTGACAGAGGCTCTTGCAGGAGCTGCGGGGTGTCCGGTATCCTCCATTAAGGTGGGAGAGATCCGAAAAGGGGCAGCGGGTATGGGCACTGCATTTGTAAGGTGTCCCGTGACGGCCGCTAAGAAGATAGCAGGTGTCGGTCGAGTGATGGTTGGATGGGTGGCAGCGCAGGTCCAGATCTTGGACGCCAGGCCGCGACGTTGCTACCGGTGCCTCGCACTGGGTCACGTCAGAGCCCAGTGCCAATCCGAGGTAGACCGTAGTGACGACTGCCACCGTTGCGGCAACAAGGGTCACAAGGCCAGTGACTGTTCGGCTGCGCCACACTGCACTCTATGTGCAGTAGCGGGAAGACCAGCCAACCACCTCTCCGGGGGCAAGGCATGCGCCAAGCCCCCGACTAAAACAGGGGCGAGAAAGAAGCAGTCTGCGACTTCAAATAAATCCAAGTCGCAGCCAGCTCGCCCCGTAATGGTGCAGACGGTTGCCATGGAGGAAAGTTAGCATGGCTCTCACTTTCCTCCAGGCAAACATCAACCACTCCGCCCGCGCTCAGGATCTCCTCCTGCAGAGTATGGCGGAGTGGTCAATCCAGGTGGCTGCAGTAGCCGAACCGTATGTGGTCCCATCTCGGTCTGACTGGGTAGGGGACCTTGATGGACTGGTGGCAGTTACCACTCAGTCGCCAGTGCGTTCCCCGTCCCTCGTCGTCGTGACTCGAGGCTCGGGGTACGTGGCGGTGAGGGTCGGTGAGACTGTAGTGGTTGCGGTGTATTTTTCACCCAACAGAGCCCTCACCGATTTTGAGGCCTTCCTCGTTGAGGTGGGGACCCTGGTAGGTCAGTGTCGCCTTTGGCCTGTCGTCGTCCTCGGAGACTTCAACGCCAAGTCCACGGCGTGGGGGTCTCCGACGATCAATGCACGGGGTAGGCCATTGGAAGAGTGGTTGGCGGAAGTGGGTCTCTGTATCCTCAACCAGGGGTCAGAAAACACGTGCGTGCGGATGCAGGGCGGGTCAGTGGTCGACCTAACCCTGGCCACTCCGGAACTCGCGCGCCGTGTACATGACTGGGAGGTTCTGGTCAACGAGGAGACGCTATCCGACCATCGTTACATTCGGTTCAGCGTCTCCTCGTCTACAGCGGAGGACTACGGGCGAGAGCCTCTCGTGTCTGGACCACGGTGGGTGCTCAAACGTCTGGATGTGGAGTTGCTGCAGGAGGCAGCCATTGTTCAGGCATGGAATGCCCCACCCCTGGAGCCCGTCGACATTGACGCAGAAGCGGACGCGCTATGCACGGCAATGACTCACATTTGTGATGCCGCGATGCCGCGCGCGACGATACTGCCGCCCAAGCGCCAGGTCTATTGGTGGTCGGAGGAGATTGCTGAACTCCGCCGCTGTTGTGTAGCGAGGCGTCGCCGCTACCAACGTTACCGGAGACGAAGGCGTCAGGACGCCAGTGAGTCGGATGCTCTCTATGCCGCCTATAGAGAAGCGTCCAAAGCTCTCCGTGTTGCCATCACCGAGGCTAAAGCCGATGCATGGAGGCAGCTGCTGGTGACTCTGGAGCGGGACCCATGGGGGCGCCCCTATCTAATGGCTAGGCGAAAGCTTCGGCCGTGGGCGCCTCCAGTCACCAGTATGCTGCAGCCGGCGACACTTCAGCGAGTGGTAGAGGGACTGTTCCCCGGTAGACCGGGAACCGACTTTGTCCCACCCACGGAGATGACAACACGGTATGACAATACCGGACGTGACGAGGAAGAGCGGCCGCCCGATGTATCCGAGGGAGAATTGGGAGCGGCTGTCCTGAGAATGAGGGCCAAGAACACAGCACCGGGGCCAGATGGCATACCTGGCCGTGCGTGGGCCCTCGCTCAGGACGCTCTGGAACCTAGCCTGAGGGGTCTCTTTAACCGCTGCATGCAGGAGGGGAGATTCC
The DNA here is from genome assembly GCA_947049295.1 of Ligdia adustata. Lineage (NCBI taxonomy): Eukaryota > Metazoa > Arthropoda > Insecta > Lepidoptera > Geometridae > Ligdia > Ligdia adustata. Next base: position 12,889,915 of record OX346231.1, read on the forward strand.
CTCGGCGATGGAAGGTAGGGAGATTGGTGCTCCTTCGAAAGGAGGGGAGACCAGTGGACGAGCCGTCGGGATACCGACCGATTGTGTTGCTTGACGAGGCGGGCAAGTTGTTGGAGCGGATCGTCGCTGCCCGTCTTGTCAAGCATCTTGAGAGAGTGGGGCCAAATTTAGCCGAATCTCAGTTCGGATTCCGGAGAGGTCGATCTACGGTAGACGCTATTGCGTGCGTACGAGATCTCTCCGAAAAAGCGTGCTCCACTGGTGGGGTGTTGTTGGCGGTGTCGTTAGACATAGCCAACGCGTTCAATACCCTGCCGTGGACCACTATATTGGGAGCTTTGAGGTACCATCGCGTGCCCCGGTATCTCGAGCGTCTCGTTGGGGATTATCTCTCCGATAGAGAGGTAGTCTTCCCAACGATGCAGGGCGAGGAACGGAGTCCCATGACTCGCGGTGTTCCGCAGGGGTCAGCTTTAGGGCCACTCCTGTGGAACATCGGCTATGATTGGGTTCTTCGGTGCGCTAACCTTCGTGGCGTCGGCGTAGTGTGTTACGCCGATGACACTTTGGTTACCGCTAAAGGGCGGACGTTTCGAGAAGCGTCGGTACTGGCAACGGCTGGAGTGGCATCAGTGGTTGCTAGGATTCGGAGGTTGGGTCTGGAGGTGGCGCTTCATAAATCTGAGGCCATTTGTTTTCATGGTCCTCGGCAAGCGCCACCTGCAGGCTCATACATTGTAGTAGGAGGAACTTCTATTTCTGTCGGGTCATCGCTGAAATACCTCGGTGTTGTGCTCGATAGCAGGTGGAAGTTCGGAACACATCTGCAACAGTTGACACCCAAATTAATGGGTACTGCTGCAGCGTTAAGCCGGCTTCTCCCCAACCTGGGCGGGGGAGATGGGACCTGCCGCCACCTTTACATGGCGGTAGTGCGCTCAATGGCGCTATATGGTGCCCCCATATGGGCGGGTTCACTTGACCGCCGCGAGTCGGCGCTGTTGATGCGCTCGCAGCGCGTGATGGCCAAGAGAGTGTGTAGGGGCTACTGCACACTCTCACATGAGGTGGCATGCGCACTCGCTGGCTCACTGCCGTGGGACCTGGAGGCTGAAGTTTTGTCCTCGGTCTACTGGCGAAGGGCTCAAGCGAGGGCGAGGAATATGCACCCGGCGCCACAGGAAGTGGTACGGTGGCGCAGGAGTGCCAGGGACAGGGCCCTGGAAGAGTGGCGGCAGAGTCTGCTGACGGGTCCCACGCAGAGGGGAGCTGGAGCACAACGTCTCCTTGAGGCGATCCAGCCCGTACTCGTAGAGTGGGTAAAGCGGAAGCACGGGGTGCTAACCTTCCGGTTGACGCAGGTCCTTACGGGGCATGGATGCTTCGGGAGGTACCTGTGTTATGTAGCCGGAAGGGAAGAGACTCCAGTGTGCCACCAGTGCGGATGGCCGGAGGACACTGCGCAGCATGCGCTTGAGTCCTGTCCGGCAGAAGCGGAACCGCGACGGTCTTTGGTCGCAGTCGTGGGGGCAGACCTTTCCTTGCCCACCGTCCTTAACAGGATGGTCAGCGACGAAAGGTCGTGGGAGGCGATGGTCTCCTTCTGTGAGACAGTGATCTCCAGAAGGGAAGACGAGGAGCGAGAGCGGGAGCGGAATCCCCTCGCTCATCCGCGCCGGAGAGTGCGGACAAGGGGGCGGGCTATTCTAGCTCGTACCCCGTCTCCGCTAAGAGTACCTGGGGTGCCGGATGCGGGGGCGTCCGACACCTCCGATAGTAACTAAGGGGTCTAAGAGAGGTGATGCGCCGTACATACCCGGCGCATCGCTTGAGTCGTATGGAAGGGGTAACCTTTCCCGAGGCGGGTCCACCCAGGACGCTAACTGACGGGACTGCGGAGAATGCGCGAGCGGTCCCGCGGTCCCGTCGTTGAGTCATGATGCGGGAACATCGTGGGGTTTTAGTCGGTATGGGCGTCTCTGACGTCGAGCCCGACATATCCCTTCCGTCCCCCCTGGCGGTTGGGAATGCGTAAATGCATTTCCCCACGTAAAAAAAAAAAAAAAAAAAAAAAAAAAAAAAAAAAAAAAAGGTTAGGTTAGGTTAGGTTAGGTTAGGTTAGGTTAGGTTAGGTTAGGTTAGGTTAGGTTAGGTTAGGTTAGGTTAGGTTAGCCCCTGTATCGAAAACATCTAAGCTTCGCCCTCCACGCACAGCTGCTGTGGTTATAACGCTACAACCGGGAGCGAAAGAAAAAGGTCTTACATATGCCAAAGTGCTAACGCAGGCCAAGAGCCGCATAGACCTCACGGCACTAGGGATGCCACCTCTGAAAATGAGAACAGCTGCCACAGGAGCTCGCATACTTGAAGTTCCGGGCACTGAAAAGGCGGAGAAAGCCAATACTCTGGCTGAAAAGCTCAAGGAAGTTTTCCAGGGAGTTGAAGAAATTCGAGTCTCCAGACCGGTCACCACTACGGACCTGCGTGTGATTGGTCTGGATGACTCAATTGCTCCTCAAGAACTTATTGAGGCTATTGCCAGAGTAGGGGGAGGCTCTGCATCAGATATAAGATGCAATCGCATCAGACCAGGTCCAGGAGGAATGGGGACAGCGTTTGTTCGATGTCCTATGGCCATTGCCAAGAAAATTGCAACGGGGGGTCGTCTGTTAATCGGATGGGTTTCGGCACAGGTCAAGATTATGGATCCCAGACCACGCCGCTGCTTTAAGTGCCTCGCTCAAGGTCATGTTAGGGCTCAGTGTCAATCTGAGATTGACCGCAGCGATGAATGCTATCGTTGTGGTCAAAAGGATCACAAAGCTAGTGAATGCTCCGCCGCTCCTCGCTGCACTCTGTGCGCTGCTGGAGGACGGCCCGCGGATCACCTCTCTGGGGGCAAAGCTTGCGCTAAGTCTCCATCTAAGAAAGCGGTGCGTCGAAAACCAGCTGGGACTGAGGCTAAGGCCAAGTCTCAGCCGATAAGCTCCACGATGGAGCAAGAGGGATGCATGGAAATAATTTAAAAAGAATGGCCTTAGCTTTTTTGCAGGCGAATATTAATCACTCCTACCGGGCTCAGGACTTATTACTTCAAGTCTTGGCAGAGAAGTCTATACAGGTAGGAGTGGTTACAGAACCGTATGAGATCCCAAATAGGTCTGACTGGATTGGAGATAAGGATGGAATGGTGGCAATCACAACACAGTCACCAACATATTCCCCGCCATTCGCTACAGTTTGCGAAGGTAATGGATTTGTTGCGGCACAGATTGGAAGAATACTGGTAGTGGGAGTTTACCACTCTGGCAATCGGCCCCGGCACGAATTGGAGACTCTACTAGGACAAGTGGCTACTGTGGTTGGTCGCAACCGACCCCTGCCTGCCATAGTTCTCGGAGATCTCAATGCTAAGTCACCAGCCTGGGGATCTTCGATTACTGACCCGCGGGGTGTAACCGTGCTTGAGTGGCTTGCAGAAACTAATCTGTGCGTCATCAACCAGGGAATTGAACAAACATGCGTCCGGCAATCGGGAGGATCTGTGATTGATGTGACGTTTGCCAGTCCAGAACTGGCGCGCCGGATCCATGACTGGAGGGTACTGGTGGATGAAGAGACGCTCTCTGATCATTTATATATTAAGTTTGTCGTCTCTTCCCTAACGCCGAATCTATATAATGAGAAGACCAGATCATGTGGCCCTCGTTGGGCTTTGAAGCATTTAGATTTGGAGTCCCTTCAAGAAGCAGCAATAGTCCAGGCATGGAATTCTCCGCCTACAGAACAAGGAGGGCTGGATGAAGAAACTGACAGAATGTGTGAGGCAATGACAGTCATTTGCGATGCAGCCATGCCACGTGCAAAGGCGCTTCTCCCTAAACGCCAAGTATATTGGTGGACAGAAGAAATTGCGGAGCTTCGACGCCAATGCATTGCTAAGCGCCGAGCATATCAAAGGCACCGTAGAAGGAGAAACCGGGAGGATGAAGAAGAGCTTGCTCTCCACGCCGCCTACTGTGAATCGTTAAAAGCGCTTCGAGTGGCTATCGGCGAATCAAAGGCCAGAGCGTGGCAGGAATTACTGGAAACACTAGAGCGAGACCCATGGGGGCGGCCATATAAGCTGGCAAGGAAAAAGCTACGACCTTGGGCTCCTCCTGTCACAACCACGCTGCATCCAGAAGTGCTCCAGCGAGTAATCAGCGGGCTTTTTCCTAGTGCTCCAGAAACCGAATTTCTGCCACCAGCTATGGAGATAGGGGGAACTTCAGGAAGTGTAAACGACCCACTAACTGAGGTCTCAGAAGGAGAGCTAAGCGTAGCTGTACTACGGATGAAGGCAAAAAATACGGCACCGGGGCCAGACGGAATACCTGGAAAAGCACTAACCCTTACTCAGGATGCTATGGAATCCCGCTGGAGGGCACTGTTCAGCCGTTGCCTTCAAGAAGGGAAATTTCCAAAGCGATGGAAGAGCGGTAAGCTAGTTCTCATACGAAAAGAAGGACGACCGGCAGACGAACCATCGGGTTACCGACCAATTGTGTTACTTGATGAGGCCAGTAAACTGCTTGAGCGTGTGGTTGCTGCTCGCCTCGTCAGGCACTTAGAAAGGGTTGGTCCTAATTTGGCCGACACGCAATTTGGGTTTCGGAGAGGTCGCTCAACAGTGGATGCGATAGCATGTGTCCGCAACCTCTCAGTTGATGCATGCTCTAGTGGCGGTGTGATGCTAGCTGTGTCTTTAGATATTGCCAATGCATTCAACACGCTGCCCTGGAGCACAATTTTAGAAGGACTCAGATACCACAAGGTACCTATGTACCTGCAACGCCTTGTTGGGGACTATCTCTCCGATAGAGAGGTAGTCTTTCCCACGATGCAGGCAGTAAGCCGGAGTCCCATGACGCGAGGCGTTCCGCAGGGGTCTGCCCTAGGCCCTCTCCTGTGGAACATAGGATATGACTGGGTTCTGCGTGGTGCTAACCTTCGTGGCGTAGGCATTGTCTGTTATGCAGACGACACGTTAGTTACTGCTCGAGGACCAAATTACAGAGAAGCCTCGGTTCTGGTCACGGCGGCAGTTGCCACGGTGGTAAACCGAATCCGGCAGTTGGGATTGGAGGTCGCGCTTCACAAGTCCGAGGCCATTTGTTTCTATGGGTCTGGTAGGAAGCCGCCGGCAGGCTCTAACATAGTAGTGGATGGTACTTCCATTGCGGTTGGGACGACACTGAAATACCTCGGTGTCGTACTCGACGGCAGGTGGAAGT